>OY982945.1:27500-4827500 GCA_963891755.1 Pyrrhia umbra
CTTTGCGCGGCGGCCACGTATCCGAGTCCCCTCTCTAAGAGCGAGAGGGGAGGGGAGTTCGTGGGAGGCCGCGACATCCGCGGGGGTGCGATGTTCAGTCGGACATCGCACTCCCCTGACCTGCAGCCGCCGAGGTTCCCGCCACGGGAACGGCGCGAGAAACACTAGAAGCGGGCCCGACCGGCGCCCGTGCTTTGCCCTTCTTGGGGGAAGGATGACACATCCTCCCCGTCATAACGTGGTCCGCCGGGCGGCCGCTGGCAGCGCAGACAGCGCAGTGCGGCGTGGCGGCCGTACAGGAGACGGCTTTGTGGCCGTCCTTGCCGCAGCGGTAGCAGGTCTCCGACCTGTCCACCGTGGACGAACAGAGGGCTCGGGTGTGGCCAATGCCGAAGCACCTGAAGCACCGCAGAGGTGCATCCGCAAGTGCCCGGACCGCACCCGAGCTGAAGCCCACGAGCAGCCGCCCTTTTTGAAGGACGGCTTTGGCAGCGGCGACTGGGCACTCGAGCCGCATGGTGCCCATGCCGCCGCGGCCGGGTCTGATGTCCCGGCCTTGCACCGCTGCGACGCTGCAGCCCCCAATGGCCGCGACTGCCGCGACGACCTCTTCCTTGGTGACCGAGTCGTCGAGGTCGGTCACCTCCAAGGCCGCCGTTTTGATCGGTCGGGCCACCTTCGCCGAGTCCGCGATGGCCTCCCTCAGCTTTGCCGCGAAGAGGTCCGCGTTTGCGCTGCCCTCTGCCCCCGGGAACTCGAATATTCGAGCCCCGGTTTGGGTCCGTCGGCAGGACACCCTGCCGATCCCCAGCTGAACGGGGTCGGCGTTGGCACGCGCCCGCATCAACACTGAAAGGTAGGTTTCGCCCCGCTCCGCAGCCTCCGCAGTGAGTGTCACAACGACGGCTGCGGTCTTTGGGGGGGTGAGCTTTCCCCCTCTTCCCTTCCCTTTCCCTTTTCCCGCGCCAGTCTTCGGCTGACTGGGAGTCGCGGTGGTGGGGACGGCAGGCGCGGCCGGTGCCGACTTCTTCCCCTTTCCCTTCCCCTTGCCCTTCTTGACCACTTCGCTCCAGGTCGGAGTGGCGGAAGGAAGGGAGACGTCCTCCTTTTGCGTGGAAGGACCCGGCTCGATACGCCTCTTGTCCGCAGCTAGTGGAGGTCGGAGGCGCTTTTCCGGCAGGAGCCGGTCCTCTATTCCCGCAAGGCAGGCTCTGGTGAAGGCCCGCTCCTCCATCACAACCTTCCGGACGACATCCTCAAGGTTGGAGGGCGGGGCCTCTGCCGCAGGCAACGGCGCGGCCTGGCTAGGCCGGGCGGTGGCGTCGGCCAGCTTCTGGTGAAGCTGGCTCACCTCTAACTGCAGGCGATCGACCTTCGCCTGCAGTTGTCTAGTTTCTTCAGTGGCCTTTCTGGCCACCAACTCCTCAATGATGCCGCGCATGCTCGCGGCGCGGCATTTGAGGGCCTTTTGTATGGTCCCCTTGAGGTTGGAGGATTTGGACGCGACCTCCACGATCTCCTCCTCGTCTTCCTTCGCCATCCGCGCCAACTCGGCCACGGAGTGGTCAGCGTATAACACGCGGGACGCGCCGTACCCGGACTTGACCCGGGCAGCTTGCGCCCGCTGCTCCTTCGCGGCAACCCGCTCCTCGAGCTCCTTCTGGAGCATCTCCCGCCGGGCCAGATCCAGCTGGCGTTGGGCATCCGCAAGGCCCACGTCGTGGGTGGTCGATGCAACCGCGGGCTTCTTCGCAGAACCCCTCGAGGAACCCGAAGACCCTCCCCGCAAATAGGCGCGCTTGCGCGACATCGGCCTGGACTCGCCCGCGTCAGACCCGAGTGAGCTGAGATCGTCGTCGGAGAACTCCGACAGCCCAATGTCTCCCTCAAAGAAGCTCGCCGCAGACGGCGCGCGGCTCGCTTCGGACGCCGAAGCGTCGGTTTGGCCCTGAAAAGGGCCTTTGGGGTGGCCCTGAAAAGGGCCTTTTGGTTGGCCCTGAAAAGGGCCTTTTGGTTGGCCCTGAGAAGGGCCTTTTGGTTGGCCCTGAGAAGGGCCTTTTTTCGGCTTTTTGAAACGCCCGAGGGCGTCCCGCGGGGATTGGGACATGGTCTCCCGCTATCGCAGCACGCAAAACACAATATAGAACTACGATGCACAGTGCACTTTGGCCGAGCCCAGCCTGCCACTCCGTTACGGTGGTCAGGACTGGGTCGTTTCCAGGGGACACGACGAGGACGTAAGCACTGTGGGGTGGTCCCCCAACCTAACCTTTTTTTTTTTTTTTTTTTTTTTTTTGTTTTCGCTGGGAAAAAATGCGTTACGCATACCCCCCATCCAGGGGAATGGGGGGGTATGTGGGACTCCCCGGGCAAGCCCGGTATACCCACTAAAACAACCCAGCGGGATTCCCGCATCGTCTGAAAGGAGAGGGACTGGGAAACCGGCGTAGCCTTTACGTCCAGTCCCCCTCGACGAATGCCCGCCCTACGCGGCGGGCCCCTCACGTCCTCCCCATGGGGGGAAGGTCGGGAATATCCAACGGAGGCGGTGTGGAGTGCAATGCGGGCGGAGGCGCCCCCGCACCTGTCGCCCGCCCATCACCACCTTGAGGAGGGAGAGGATCTCCGTCCTCCTCTTTGCGCGGCGGCCACGTATCCGAGTCCCCTCTCTAAGAGCGAGAGGGGAGGGGAGTCCGTGGGAGGCCGCGACATCCGCGGGGGTGCGATGTTCAGTCGGACATCGCACTCCCCTGACCCGCAGCCGCCGAGGTTCCCGCCACGGGAACTGCGGCGCGAGAGACACAAGAAGCGGGCCCAACCGGCGCCCGCGCTTTGCCCTTCTTGGGGGAAGGATTGCAGTTCCTCCCCGTCATGACATGGCCCGCCGGGCGGCCGCTGGCAGCGCACACAGCGCAGTGTGGCGTGGCGGCCGTGCAGGAGGCGGCTTTGTGGCCGTCCTTGCCGCAGCGGTAACAGACGTCTGTCCTGTCTGTGGTGGACGGACAGAGGGCTCGGGTGTGGCCAATGCCGAAGCACCTGTAGCAGCGCAGAGGCGCGGCCACAAGTGCCCGGACTGCACCCGAGCTGAAGCCCACAAGGAGCCGCCCTTTCGCAAGGACGGCTTTGGCGGCGGCGACCGGGCACTCGAGCCGCATGGTGCCCATGCCGCCGCGGCCGGGTCTGATGTCCCGGCCTTGCACCGCTGCGACGCTGCAGCCCCCAATGGCCGCGACTGCCGCGACGACCTCTTCCTTGGTGACCGAGTCGTCGAGGTCGGTCACCTCCAAGGCCGCCGTCTTGACCGGCCGGGCCACCCTCGCCGAGTCCGCGATGGACTCTCTTAGCTTCGCCGCGAAGAGGTCCGCGTTGGCGCTGCCTTCCGCCCCCGGGAACTCGAAGATTCGAGCCCCGGTTTGAGTCTGTCGGCATGAGACTCTGCCGATCCCCAGCTGGACGGGGTCGGCGTTGGCACGCGCCCGCATCAAAACAGACAAATAAGTCTCCCCCCGCTCCGCAGCCTCCGCGGTGAGCGTCACGACGACGGCCGCGGTCTTTGGGGGAACGAGCTTTCCCCCTCTCTTCTTCTCCTTCCCCTTAACCGCTCCAGTCTTCGGCTGACCGGGAGTCACGGTGGTGGGGGCAGCAGGCGCGGCTGGTGCCGACTTCTTTCCCTTCCCCTTCCCCTTTCCAACCGTCTGCGGCTGGCTGGAAGGTGCGGCGGTGGGGACAGGGGTGGGAGGGCTGCAGGTCTTCTTGCCTTTCCCTTTTCCTTTCCTGACCACTTCGGTCCAGCTCTCCTGGCAGGGCGGAGTGGCGGAAGGCAGGGGGGCGTCCCCCCTTTGCGAGGAGGGACCCGGCTCGCTTTGCCTCTTGTCCGCTGCGAGCGGAGGCCGAAGGCGCTTCTCCGGCAGGAGCCGGTCCTCTATGCCCGCTAGGCAGGCTCTGGTAAAGGCCCGCTCCTCCATCACAACCTTCCGGACGACATCCTCAAGGTTGGAGGGCGGGGCCTCTGCCGCAGGCGACGGCGCGGCCTGGCTAGGCCGGGCGGTGGCATCAGCCAGCTTCTGATGCAGTTGGCTGACCTCCTGCTGCAGGCGATCGACCTTCGCCTGCAGTTGCCGTGTTTCTTCGGTCGCTGTCCTCGACACCAGCTCCTCGATGATGCCGCGCATGCTCGCGGCGCGGCATTTAAGGGCCTTTTGAATAGTGCCCTTCAGGTTGGAGGATTTTGAGGCGACCTCCACAATCTCCTCTTCATCCTCTTCCGCCATCCGTGCCAGCTCGGCCACGGAGTGGTCGGCATACAGCACGCGGGACGCGCCGTACCCGGACTTGACCCGGGCCGTACGCGCCCGCTGCTCCTTCGCGGCGACCCGCTCCTCAAGCTCCTTCTGGAGCATCTCCTTCCGAGCCAGATCAAGCTGGCGTTGGGCATCTGCAAGGCCCACGTCGTGGGTGGTCGACGCAATCGCGGGCTTCTTCTTCACCGAACCCACTGATGAGCCCGAAGACCCCTGAACCCTCAAGTAGGCGCGCTTGCGCGACATCGGCCTGGACTCGCCCGCGTCAGACCCGAGTGAGCTGAGATCGTCGTCGGAGAACTCCGACAGCCCAATCTCCCCCTCAAAGAAGCTCGCCGCAGACGGCGCGCGGCTTGCTTCGGACGCCGAAGCGTCGGTTTGGCCCTGAGAAGGGCCTTTTGGTTGGCCCTGAAAAGGGCCTTTTGGTTGGCCCTGAGAAGGGCCTTTTTTCGGCTTACGGAAACGCCCTCGGGCGTCCCGCGGAGTTTGAGACATAGTCTCCCGATCAGTCGTAGCACGCAAGTCACAAATAAGACGCTACGATGCACAGCACACTTTGGCCGAGCCCAGCCTGCCACTCCGTTACGGTGGTCAGGACTGGGTCGTTACCAGGGGACACGACGTGGACGTATGTGCTGTGGGGGGTCCCCCAACCTAACCTAACCTAACCTAACCTAACCTAACCTTTTTTTTTTTTTTTTTTTTTTTTTTTTACGTGGGGAAATCCTCATGGACGAACCCGGCCCATTGGGGCGGCCGGGAACAGTGCCGGACTCTTACCGGCTAAAACCACCACGGTGTTCCTTTCTCGAAACCCAGTGCCGGGGGTACGGGTATCGCTCGCGCATTCGTCCGCGCCCCCGGCAGGTATTGGCCCGCCAGATGGAAAAGGCGGGCCCCGTCACCCACTGCGGCCGTCACCCAGCGGCCGCAGGAAATCCGTCATTTGTGAGGCGCGCGCGGAACACTACGCCGCCGCCTCGAGGCCTGTGTCTGGTCGGGCGACAGATGCCCCTGCTCTGTCGCCCGCAGGCCGCGCCCTACGGTGGCCGGAGATCGTCCGCCACCCTGCGACGCCCCGTTCGTCTGCTGCGGGCCGGGAGAGAGGTGACAGCTTCTCTCTCCCTTTCCGCCGCCTCCTTTGCAGACATGACGTCCTCGCAAAAGGAGGCGACGGCAGCCCACCCGCTCTCGCTCCCGACCATAGTTGACACGACGGCCGGAAGCGAGAGATGGCCCGCAGCAAAGACTGCCGCGACCAAGTCACGGCGCTGCACCGCCCAAGCTGGGCACTCCTCCAACGTGTGCCGCGCCGTATCGTCGCGGCAGTTGTCACAGTGGTGACACTGGGGCGTCGGCTCCCGGCCTATGCGACACAGGTACTTCCCGAAACACCCATGTCCGGTAAGCACCTGCGTCAGCCGGAAGCTGAGGGCGCCGTGGCGTCTCTCCAGCCACTCCCTCATCACGGGCCTTACCGCCGCTACTGCGGCGTGCCCGGCCGTGGGTCGCGCAAGACGTTCCTCCCACTCCGCCACCAGGACTTGGCGGAGCTCTGCCCTGCGTGCCTCAACCTCTCGAGGCACCAGGCGCTCGCCCCGCCCTACCGCTTCCGCGCGCCACCGATATAGTGACGCGAGGACCAACCTAACCTAACCTAACCTAACCTAACCTAACCTAACCTAACCTAACCTAACCTAACCTAACCTAACCTAACCTAACCTAACCTAACCTAACCTAACCAAGAACAGGTCAAACTACTTATTTATCATTAAAATAAATAGAACCAGGGAAACCGGAACAAGAAAAAACAAGACACAAGATATACAAAATATATAGTAAATATATACAAATATATCTAACATAAACACCTATACAAACGCAAGAAGTACCCATGTAAAATTAAGATGAAATTAAAAATGGATAAGAAAAGTCAATAAATATATATAAGTAATATATATATATTATTGCCTAAAGCTACCGGAAAGTAAATAAATAGATAATAACAAAATAGAACAACATATAGACATATACAGGTCCCCTTCTATGGTCTATGGTCAAAACAACTAGCGTCTAAGATTAATTGTGAAATACTTTAAAAAATACTAAGCAAAAATTTAGTATAGACTATTAGCTCCGAAACTATAATAGTTAAACCATAAAAACAAGATAGAATAATTATAAGAATAGACTAGGTAAAATAGAAAGTTAGAACAAAATAAGTAGAATGTTATTAGAAATAAGGCAAACCGTATTAAATCAAACATACTGTTAGCACATAAAAAAGTGAAATGTTATTAGAACTAAGATAAAGTGTATTGAAATAAAACAAAATGTTAAAAATATAGAAGTAAAATGTTATTAGAAATAAGGTAAAGTGTATTGAAATAAAACAGAATGTTAAAATATAAAGAAGTAAAATGTTATTAGAAATAAGGTAAAGTATATTAAAATAAACAATGTTAGTATATAAAGAAGTAAAATGTAATTAGAAATAAGATAAAGAGTATTTAAAATATAGAATGTTAAAATACAAAAGAGCTAAATGTAATTAGAATTAAGAAAAATGTAATTAAATAAAAGCATCGTCCCAATAAGTCCCGAATAAAGACTACTAAGTGAGTTTATGTAGCGGGAATCCCACCCGGCTAAGAGTGAAAGTGACGTATAACAGAAAGATCCAGTATGAGGCATGAAAGTGCGAGAGGCATATTAGAGAGAACTAGAATGAATGAGAAACAGAATAATAAGGGCCAGGTCCACCCATGACCAGGGAAAAGCAGAATACACCAAAAAAAAAAAAAAAAAAAAAAAAAAAAAAAAAAACCTAACCTAACCTAACCTAACCTGAGCAAACCTAACCTGAGCAAACCTAACCTGAGCAAACCTAACCTGAGCAAACCTAACCTGAGCAAACCTAACCTGAGCAAACCTAACCTGAGCAAACCTAACCTGAGCAAACCTAACCTGAGCAAACCTAACCTGAGCAAACCTAACCTGAGCAAACCTAACCTGAGCAAACCTAACCTGAGCAAACCTAACCTGAGCAAACCTTACCAGAGCAAACCTAACCTAATAGGTTTTAGCTGTGGATGAATCTTTGATTGCGAATAGGAGCACTGAAATGGTTTCTTGTCTGTAAGATTCTAATAGTCTCCTTTGCCGCTCCGCAAGCTGATGGACTCCATGAGAGATTTCCTACCCCGAAACAAAAAAAAAAAAAAAAAAAAAAAGTTAGGTTTACTTTAGTTAGGTTTTCAATGAGTAGCTGGATTATAATAAAAAAAACGTTAGGTTTGTGTAAGTTAGGTTCGCTGTGGTTAGGTTCACTTGAGTTAGGTTTTCAATGAGTAGGTGGACTATAAAAAAAAAACGTTAGGTTTGTGTAAGTTAGGTTCGCTGTGGTTAGGTTCACTTGAGTTAGGTTTTCAATGAGTAGGTGGACGATAAAAAAAAAAAAAAAAAGGTTAGGTTTGTGTAACTTAGGTTCGCTGTGGTTAGGTTCACTTTAGACAGGTTTTCAATGCGTAGGTGGACAATAAAAAAAAAACGTTAGGTTTGTGTAAGTTAGGTTCGCTGTGGTTAGGTTCACTTTAGTTAGGTTTTCAATGAGTAGCTGGACTATAAAAAAAAAAGTTAGGTTTGTGTAAGTTAGGTTCGCTGTGGTTAGGTTCACTTGAGTTAGGTTTTCAATGAGTAGGTGGACTATAAAAAAAAAACGTTAGGTTTGTGTAAGTTAGGTTCGCTGTGGTTAGGTTCACTTTAGTTAGGTTTTCAATGAGTAGCTGGACTATAAAAAAAAAAGTTAGGTTTGTGTAAGTTAGGTTCGCTGTGGTTAGGTTCACTTGAGTTAGGTTTTCAATGAGTAGGTGGACTATAAAAAAAAAAAGTTAGGTTTGTGTAAGTTAGGTTCGCTGTGGTTAAGTTCACTTTAGTTAGGTTTTCAATGCGTAGGTGGACAATAAAAAAAAAACGTTAGGTTTATGTAAGTTAGGTTCGCTGTGGTTAGGTTCACTTGAGTTAGGTTTTCAATGAGTAGGTGGACTATAAGAAAAAAAAGTTAGGTTTGTGTAAATTAGGTTCGCTGTGGTTAGGTTCACTTTAGTTAGGTTTTTAATGAGTAGCTGGACTATAAAAAATAAAAGGTTAGGTTTGCGTAAGTTAGGTTCTTTGTGGTTAAGTACACTTTAGTTAGGTTTTCAATGCGTAGGTGGACTTTACACTTTAGTTAGATTGATAATGGTTAGTTGGAAAAAAAAAAATATAATATACAGAGTCTCACGTATATTACGCTCGTATAGTACGTTCAGGCCGTTTTAAATAATTATAATTCAGACCATTGATAGCGACGTCTCGGTTCAAAATAATTTTAACCACGCTTTAAATGATAATAAGTTTGTTGCAACCGGCTATTAGTTAAAAATTAGTACGAATCTTTCAGTAGAAGTACCAAAAATGCAATTAATTTTAAATCCTTTCAATTTATATACTTTCGAACGGCACTTACCTGTCAGGATTGCCATCTTGAATGCCTCGCGATGCCTGGATTCATCAGTTGCGTTATAAAAATACACATTTTGTTCCACTTTTAACTCAAAAACTAGTGTTTTAACCAAAATTTTCAAAATTTATACTGGACCTAACATAGTATTATATACCATTGGATAGCTGGCGACGAGCCGCGTCTTTTGATACCACTCCCGTTTCAATAGCATTTTAGAAACGTCAAAAAATGGCCCGCCCACCCACCCGTTTTACACGGGCCAGGTAAACTTTTTGCACATACCCGTTTTGCACAACTTACCATCTGGATGTACGATTGATGTTAAAGGTTGTGCAACCACATTTGTGACACATTGAAGTGCTGAATTGGCATTGGGATACGTCAGATTAATATAAATTTAAAACTTTTGACGTAAATTTGCACAAAAAGTCGTGCAAAATAAGTAAATTCAGAGATGAGAGGCCGAAAGTTGTAGAGACCGTCCAGCACTGTGTGCAAATTGATTTAAGAAATTAGGACCCCAACGTGCTTACTCTCGGGTACGCCGTTATATTGTAATACTATACAAAACATATATTTTTTTAATATTTTATATATTTCCCTCCATTGCTTAAAAATAAACTCACTATAACTCGGGATATTTTAGTGAAGTAAAAAAGACCACTGACGTACAAACTGCTCTAGTCACCGACTACGCCTCTGCTCCTGCATGGCTTAACTACGGCATACTAATGTGGGGATATAGCACAGACGCACCGCGCTATTTACAACTCAAAAAAAGTTCCTTCGAATCTTAGTTAACATAAAACAAACAGATAGCTGCAAACCTCATTTCATAAAATTAAATATTCTTACCCCACCTTCTATATACATGGATACTAGAAATTTGTAAACACTCAAAGACATTTCCACTACACGAGAAAATATACAAACTAAGATACACACTCCGACACAAGTCACGACTAAACCTACCAACATCCCGATTAGAATTGCACTCATCTGATTAGCAAGCTGGTAATATCTATAAAAATATAATATAACATATTACCTGAACCTCTTAGAAACGAAAAAAGATCCATGTATTTTCTAATACTTAAATTAAAAAAATATTACTGAGTAAATGTTATTATAGCATTAACAAATATTTAACCGATAAAACTCATCTCATCTGCCTAGCCTTTTCCCAACTATCTTAGGGTCGGCTTCCAGTCTATACCGGATGAAGCTGAGTACCAGTGTTTTACATAGAGCGACTGCCTATCTGACCTCCAAAACCCAGTTACCGGGTAACACGATACCCCTTGGTAAGACTGGTTGTCAGACTTTCTGGCTTCTGACTACCCGTAACGATTGTCAAAGATCTACAAATGACAACCGGCACCAACAGCTTAACGTGCTTTCCGAGGCACGGAGGAGTCTCGCTATGACATAAATGGTCACGCATCCACGGCCCGACCGCGTCAAGCGCAGCTTAAACTTTGATCGGTTGACCCGTACGGCTGTTACTTAGCCACGAGCTCCTCCGACCCGATATAACCGATAGAACTATATAATATTACAGAAGTATGTAATATACTATCTACTACTACTAGTTTGTTGCCGCGGTTTGCGTCCCGAGGGAACTACTCATGCATCCAGATAAAAAGTAGCCTGGAACCTTCTCCAGGGTCCCCTCAATCTTTGTACCAAATTTTATCCAAATTGATCTTGCCGTTCACGTGTGATGCGATGACCAAGGGAAATAGGCATTCATTTTTAGGGTTTCGTAGTCCGACAAGGAACCCTTATAGTTTCGTCATGTCCGTCTGTCTGTCTGTCTGTCCGCGGCATAGCTCCGAGGTTCTTGATACTAGAAAGCTGAAATTTGGTATGGATTTGATATTGATCACGCCGAGAAAGTGGTAAAATAAAATTCTGAAAAATATTTTTTTATAGGGTAGCTCTCAAACATGTAAAGTGGGGATGAATATTTTTTTTCTCGCGTACCCCTTCGTGTGGGGTATCGTTAGATAGGTATTTCAAAAATATTATGGGTATGTCAATACCATTTTTTTTAAGCGAGCCATTTGCGAAATATCTAGCTTTTAAGTGCAATTTATTGTTCGATACGAGCATCCCTCTAACTTTTGAATGGCCTAACCTAAAAATGTGAAAAAATTCACAGACGTATCACATGTAATGAACTTTCAAGGAAAACTATCACGGCTACGTAGGCTTAACCGGTTACAGAGTTATAGTCGACTAACTAACTCTACAACGGAACCCTACTGCGCGTGTCCCGACACGCACTTGGCCGGTTTCTATATACGAGTATATAGATTTTCATTGAACAGAATGATTGAACATTATCCTTTAAACATTTTATATTAAACCCATACATGACGACTTAATCAGACGACATATTCAGATGGACAGATGACAGATGTACTTAATATATAAGTTAGTTTGTAAGTTTTTGCTGTGCCACCAACAATATATTATATAAGATAATTGCTTCCCGCCAGCGGCTTCGCCCGCGATATTTTAGCTAATGGATACAAAAACTTGAAAAAATATATACTAAAACCTTCCTCATTAATCACTCTATCTATTAAAAAAACCGCATCAAAATGCGTTGCGTAGTTTTAAAGATTTAAGCATACATAGGGCTATAGGGACAGAGAAAGCGACTTTGTTTTATACTATGTAGTGATCTAACATAAGAATTGCTCTTCAGTTCTAATCAGGTATTATTTCATGTTTATAGGTTACTACTTACTAGCTTATTCCGCCAGCGGGTTCATCGAATTCGAAATGAGAGAGTTTCATACAATCTGTCATCCCCTTTCAGTCCTTCAGGTGATGAATTTGGAACAATTCTTCCTCAGCGCACACTTGTGTCATTTAAGGAACATTTATGCAAAATGTCATGCTTATAGTATAGAACCAACGGCTTGCGCCGTGCGTCGCCGCGTCGCTCGCTCACACAGACAGCCAATCAGTTTCTTCTTCTATTCATACTAGCTTACCGCGGTTCCGCCAGCGGCTTCACACGCGTGGCCTGTACGAATTCAAATTAATAATAAAAACCAGCCAAGTGCGAGTCGGACTCGCACTATATATTACATGAAAGTCGCAATCATCTTGTATTTTTCCGACCGCATCGTTAAGTTTGCTTGTAGAAGAAATTTGCTGATTACTTAAAACCTGCCATACTTAGATTCATAGTTTCCTCCACTTTTTCCATAAAAACAATTAGATTTTTCAACTTGTTTCATTTGCAATACGTATTGTTTTGTAATAACTGTTCTAAATTTCAAGTCTATCGACTTGAGTATGCATAGTTCCTGAAATAATCAGCTGTGACAGACAGACAGACGAAGTGAAACCCTGAGTGAGTCGCGCGCGCCCCTCCCCGCGCGCCCGCTTGACTGTATGACATCTCAACGGTCAATAAGGAGTGCGTCGCCAACCAGCGATCGTTTAACTTGTGTGCCGTAGTGCGACCCATCCTTATACGTAACAAGTTCCTTTTTACCATTTCTGGTACGGAACCCTAATGACAGAGTTTCATACAAATTTTGCCCCCCTTTTCATCCCCATAGGGACAGAATTTCGGAAAATCCTTTCTGATCGGTTGCCTGCATCATACAAAGAACACACCCTCCAAGTTTCAGGTCTCTGCGATCAGCGGTTTAGGAAAGGATTTTATATGTATAGGTATAGAATTATAGAATTTTTCTTTTATATAGGTACATATATTATTTTCTTCTATGTACAGTCTATCCATAGCTCCAAATATAGTAGGTGACTTTAAAGCTACCTTTCTGGTGCCGTGCCATCCACACCGTCAAGTGGCAGTAGCAGGTTATGCATGATATTTTTGACATAACAAGTACAATATGAACAGACAAACAGAAAATGACAAAATTTTATGGATATTGGATTTTTCCCATGATATTCACATTGAACTCTATATCTACGCAAAGCTAACGGAGACGAAATAAAAGGTTGATTTGTTACCAAACCTCCTTGCGAGGAGTCACGAGGTGTCACGCGCGCCATCGCCAGTCACCGCGCACTCGCACCGTTTTGTCAAATTTTATTGTTTACTATTTTATCAAAATAAGGAAATCAAAAATATTTTATAGAATTATACATTTCAATTTCTATGAGTTTCGTTTTAAAGTTAATCAAGCAGACAATGGGTATAGTACACGCTAAGGTATGGTGCACACTTAGCCATCATTTTACCGGGAGCTGTAGAGGTTCAACAGTGGACTCCACCATTGTAGTTTGTAGTCAATCATACGTGGTCTCCGCTGCTGGCGGGCTGCGGGCTGCGGGCTGCAGGCTATAGGGCTGGCTCCTTTGAACAGATCTGAGTGATAGTATCTTTCAACAGAATACATTGACTTCGTAATATAATCTGAACAAGAGCCTGAACTCCACGGGCGGTGGCGAGTGCCAGCACACGCTGCTGCACTACGAGTAGTCACCGTGTGAGTGTGTGTGTGTGTGTGTCAGGTGGAACACAGCTACAACTTCGCGGAGGACGAGGCCGGGCTGTTCGAGTTCGCGGAAGAGCTGGGGCTAGCCGACGAGCCGCTGCCCAAGACCAGCATCGCGCTCAACGGGATCAAGGTACCGCATCACAGATGTACAATATTTGTTTTAGGATCGATTCAACTAATTGGGCATGTGATGTGTTTCAGGCGCGCGTCGACCGCGTGAACGTGGACGGACTGAACCGGACCAAGGATGACGTCATCCGCGGCACCGTCGATGAACTGTTCAAGGCCAAAGACTTCGAGGACGTCATCGTACGCGCGCACAAGGTGGGGCTAACTCCACCCCCCTCTCATGTATGAATACCTAGATATGCGAAAAAAATCACAGATGTAGCATAAGTATATAACGAACTTCAACTATCAGGGCTGGGTAGGCTTCACCAGTTACAGAGTTATTGTCGGCTAAAACCTATTGCTCGTGGCCCGATACGCACTTGCCCGGTTTTTAGGGTTCCGTAGTCCGAAAAGGAACCCTTATAGTTTCGCTCTGTCCGTCTGTCTGTCTGTCTGTCTGTCTGTCTGTCCGCGGCATAGCTCCGTGGTTTTTGTTATTAGAAAGCTGAAATTTGGTATGAATATGTATATTGATCACGCCGAGAAAGTGATAAAATAAAATTTTGAAAAATATTTTTTTTTAGGGTAGCTCCCAAACATGTAAATTAGGGATGAATATTTTTTTTCTCGCGTACCCCTTCGTGTGGGGTATCGTTAGATAGGTCTTTCAAAAATATTATGGGTGTGTGAAGACTATTTTTCAGTTAAGCGAGCCATTTGCGAAATATCTAGATTTTAAGTGAAATTTTTTGTTCGATACGAGTTACCCCCCCCTCTAACTTTTGATTGGCTGTACCTAGAAATGTGAAAAAAATCACAGACGTAGTACATGTAATGAAATTACAAGGAAAACTATCACGGCTAAGTAGGCTTAACCGGTTACAGAGCTATAGTCGACTAACTAACTCCTACTACGGAACCCTACTGCGCGTGGCCCGACACGCACTTGGCCGGTTTTTTTTAATGTGTAGTTCCTATGCGCTCTCAGTAACTGGTGTTTCTGTAACCGGAACTAGCGCGGACGCCTCACCAGACAAACTGAAGGTGACAAGTTCGGCTGCAGGTGCGGCAGGCGCTGGACAACCTCGGCTGCTTCCGCAATATCTGCGTGTACATCGACGTGTCGTCCGGCCCCGACGCCACGCCCGACGGACTGGAGGTACTCGCATACTCACCACGCGCTCACTGTGTCGTGGTGTAGTACAGCGCGGCCCGTGTGCGCAGGTGACGTTCCAAGTGCGCGAGCTGTCGCGCGTGGCGGGCGGAGTCAGCACGGCGGTCGGCGAGGACGAGGGCAGCCTCGTGCTCGGTAACGTATGCCTGCGGCCTACACCTTGCATGTGGAGCTCGTCCACGTCATCAGGTCAGTACCTGGCGGTGGAGAGTAGGCAGCCTGTGTCTCTGTGGCAGGTCTGAAGCTGCCGAACCTGTTCGGGCGCGGCGAGCGCGCGCAGGCCGCCTACAGCCTCGGCTACAGGAGCACCTCCAGCTTCAACATCACCGCCACCAAGCCGCTGCCGCTCAAGCCGTACCTCCCCGTGTGAGCACGTACACCACTTCCTGCACACAGTACACTTACCGCGCGCGCCAGCAGCAGTAGCGGCTCCCAATGAGGAGTTCACTTATTTTTGTCAGTTTACCAGTACCTACCTACGTCATGAATCGAAAACGTTTGATAGGTAACGGTAGTCTCAACCGTCATGGTTGTGTAATTGTTTTATCCAATTGTCAGTGTCTAACAGAGATGTCGTGCAGGATATCCGGGTCGGTGTACCAGCAGAACCAGGACTACCCGTGGTCGGGGTACCACCTGCTGGACCGCGGCGTGCTCCTCGACGTCGCCTTCAGGACGTCGCCCACGGTAACACTCTGTGACACTACGCCAGACTGACTCCGTGTGGTGGAACACACGAGCTCGGAGTTGGAAAGCGCGGGGCCACAGGTTTGAAACAATGGATGTCCCATAATATCAACCAGGCGCTATTTGAACCGGCAGCGAGCGATTTATCTGACCAACTTGATGATTTCATTTTAGCGTATTGAATGTGTGACTAGCGAGGCTGCAGGTACAGGCTGGTGTCGTGTTGCAGACGAAGCACAGCGTGCAGTGGGAGGGGCTGGTACGTGACGTCACCGTGCTCAACAAGACCAGCTTCAAGATCAGGGAGAGCAGCGGTGAGTGCCCCACGCTGCTCAACTTGATGCAACGCTTAGTAGGCTCCGTGGAATCATCTCCGTTTGGAGAGTCTCTTTGCCGTCAACTGCAGTGGTGTGTTAACTGCTATACTCTGCTGAGACTGAATTGCAAAGTTTAAAACAATGTCGCGTGTCTCGTGCCGTGTTCAGGTCCACATATGAAGTCGGTGCTGCGGCACACGATCAGCATGGACCACCGCGACGAGGCGGTGTTCCCGACGCAGGGCGTGTGGCTGCAGATCAGCAACGAGGTGGCCGGCATCGGCGGCAGCGTGGCCAACCTGCGCGCCGAGCTGCGCTGCCAAACCAACCACACGCTGTCGGACGAGGCGGGCGTGGTACTGCAGGCGACGGGCGCGCTGGGCGTGCTGCACGACGTGTACGGCACGGGGCTGCCCGACCACTTCTTCCTGGGCGGGCCCACCAGCGTGCGCGGCTTCCAGCAGCGCGGCGTGGGCCCGCACTGCGACGGGCAGGCGGTCGGCGGGCGGGTGAGTGCTCCCGGCGGGGCGAGCCGGCGCCCCGGCCGGTGCTGTAGCGCGAGCTGTGCAGGTGTACTGGGCGAGCGGCGTGCACCTGTACGCGCCGCTGCCGCTGCCGGGCGCGCGCGCGGGACTAGGCGCGCTCTTCCGCTCGCACCTGTTCCTCAACGCCGGCTGCCTCGCCCTCCCAGGTCAGACAGTCACCTTACAATTAGGTACACCCCTCTCTCCTAACTCTCTTTGTACCATTCCCTAGTATGACTAAAGGTAGCCTAGTGTCTTAAAGTTGCTATTTGAGGAAGAGAAACGCCAAGTAGTCGGTGCAATGCCGGCGTGGAGTGCTTGTGCACGGAGTGTGGGCGCAGAGCGGCGCGGGCTGGGGGCGCGCGAGGCGGGCGCGGAGCTGCGGGCGGCGCGGCTGTCGCTGGGCGCGGGCGTGTGCGTGCGGCTGGGGCGCGGCGCGCGGCTGGAGCTCAACTACGTGGTGCCGCTGCGCGCGCAGCCGCGCGACGTCTGCCTCAGCGGCGTGCAGTTCGGCGTCGGAGCGTACTTCTTGTAGGTGAGCCCTCCGCCGACACGCGTGCCGGTGTGCACTGGGCCCTACCTCGGGCTCGCAGCTAATAGGCGTCGGTATCACTGAGACGTCGGTACCAGTGTAGGCATCGGTATCATTGTAGGTGTCGTTATCAGTCTGGGCGTCGCTATCAGTCAGGCGTCCTTATATATTTTTTCGGGTGGGAAATCATCAAATGACTCCTCCTAGGTAGAGCGGCAGGGTGTGTCAGACTGTTACCGACTAAAACCCGGGGCCGCGGTAACTTTGGAACATGCGCAGCCCCGGAGCTATCTACTAGTACTTCAGATTATTGTGTCAGTAATGTTTTAGTATTGTTAATATTTCAGGAGCGAGTCCAGCGCGCTCGAGCACCGCGAGCCCCGCGCGGCGCGGCGGGTCTGTGTGCCGCCGGGTGACGTCCCGCGCCACTGTCGTAACATTGTCATGTCCGCTACGTCAGCTCAGTAATGTCTTTGTTTTGTAAAACGTGTTCATAATCAGGATTAAAGTTGTAACCTACCTTATGATCGAGTTGATTTATTTGTGCTCACGTCATGAGCAAGCATTCGTGCTGTGGTAAGGCAGGCTCCCCTCATCGTGAGCGTAATCAAAACACAACAAGTATGCCATAACAAAACAAACTATTTATTTTTTATAATAAAGATAACAACTATCCGCTAATGCGTACAATATTGACTAACTCATTACAAGTTCACTCTAGCAGTAGCACCCTCGACAGTGGATACGGCCTCACACGAGCCAGCTGCAGAGCACTAGTAGGCAGGTAGTGGGCGGCGCCGCTACAGGAGCGGCTTGTTGAACACGTCGTGGTAGTGCAGCTTGGTGTTCAGCATGTCGTCCTCGTTCACATTCGGGATGAACGTCGGCGGGATCAGCGCGCCCGCCACCGACCTGCGCACGCGCACACTTTACTACACTGTTATATAGCGTGGTTATATAGACAAGGCGGTTCTCATACTTTTCTAAGTTTTATTATAATATTTACATTAACAGCCAAAAAAAAGTTATTTGATTCCCTTGTGATCGCCCTTGCACTGCAATGGCACCAGGCGAGCCGGTGGCACGCGGCACTGCGGACTGACCTGCCCTCGGAGTTGAGGAAGTTGAAGGTGGAGCAGGCGTGCTCGGTGGGCAGCACCTCCACGTTGAGCCCGTGCGCGCGCGCGGCCCGCAGCACGCGGTCCTGCTCGTGCCGCTCGCGCGACTCCAGCCCCACCACCTGCGACACACGCGCTCGTCACCCGCCCGCCCCGCCGCCCCGCCCGGCTCGCCGGCACTCACCAGCAGGTCGATCCTGGGCTCGAGCAGCTTGAAGAGGCGCAGCGACTGCTCCGTCACCTCCTCCGCCGCCGTCACCTGCCACGACATGACCGTCCTGGTCGGTGGCACAACAGAAACTAATTACAGACATAACTGTGTAAGTTGCTCAAGAACTAGAGCTTGTCATACAAATCTCGCCAGTATAAAAGCATTGCTATATTGCAGTGTTTTACAAACTTTTTGAATATACAACCCCCTTGAAATTGAAGTGCTCTAGCCACCCCCTAAAATGCTACAAGTTATTCAAATAAAATAAATATACTCATATCCATGATGGTTTTCAATCTTCCTGTCATACCTTATACTAATAACTGACAATAATAATGGTATTTTTCTTTTACCTTTAACCCCCCAGTGGGTCGCGACCCACAGGTTGTAAAACGCTGCACTCAACACATATTGTAAAAGTACTTTTCCTATGTTAAAAAATTCTAAAGTCATATATTTAAATCTGTACTGTGTATGTGATACTGTAGTCCCTATGTTTAAGAGAATAATCTCATTGCCATCAACCACTCGCTCCACAATATCATTGACAATGTTATTATAAAAAAGTTAATATCATGTCCAGAGATCGTGGAACCAATCCCAGGATATCAAGCAATCTGGTGTATAGTATTGGTAATATTGGTATGCTACAAGTCCTGGTAGGTTAGGTATCTTAGCAAGTGCAAAATGAAATAAAGCAACTTCACTAACTTGGGGAATATGGCCATTGGCCCGAGGACTGTGAGGCCATTGTTCAGCTTGAAGCCGTACTGGAACAAACAGGGTCATGTGACATGTGTACACACACAGTACCGCAGCTCGTCACAGAGGGTGCAGTGCTACATGTCACGGCGCGCTAGTCACCGTGGCGTACGAGTCGATCATGAGGCCGGCGTCGTGGTCCTGGTTGATGACGCGCACTGTCGTCTTGCCCTCGCCCTCGTACGCCGCCTTACCGCGTGCCGCGCTACAATTTGTATTAAACATTGTACAAACATGGGCACAGGCCTAACCAAACTTATTTAAAAAAAATTAAAAATATATATATGGTAGTAGTAATGTAGGTACACAACAATGAATGAGCTAAACCTACTCCTGAACTATTGTGCGCGAGACACGAGTGGGTCCTCTTTAGTGAAATCAATGAAATATATATTAAAAGATAAAATAATGACACAGAGAAGAGATAACCCGCCCCTACCACTTAACCACCGAGTGGATAATATTATGCTTGACCTAGGAAACCAAACACGAACAATAATTAGTAACATCCGCATACCTATATTATTATTTTGCACGTAATAATGCTGAAGTGACGACCGCACTAACCTCAACGCTGGAGTTGAACTTCTTAAAGTCGCCCGTCTTATGACTGACAGCATCTTAGGGGATAGTTCGCTAGGTTTAACTTAACGCAAACCAATATTGTAGCTAATATTAATTAATATTTTATCTGCAAGCTTTGTTTTTATTTTGATTGTTTAGATAATAGTTTAGCACAAGCACATCACATACTACTGACATATGATGATGATGACAGTGTTATGATCAGTGTTGCCAACAGCGCTTGGCTTAATATCGCCGTTTCTCATGCATAAAGTAGCTTAATGTAGCCAAATTTCAGTTGCTGTAGCCCAAAAGCCAAAATATTAATAAAAATAAAAAAAAATGTAATTTTAATCAATTTATTTAAAACATATTAAAAAAAATGATAAATAGGAACAAGCCTATTTCATTACCCGAAACGTCACTGAAGTAGCCTTCAAGGCGACCAGTCGCCTTTAAGATTTTTTCGTCGCCGTTTCTCGTTCTGAGTAGCCTAAATGGCGAAAAATCACCTACGTTGGCAATACAAAAATGAAGGCGCTTCTTTCATTCCTGTGGCCACCCCATATACTACGACTAAAACGATTTTGATACTTAATTTTTTAATGAATTTTTGTTACATGAATATGATGGTACACTACAACTTGGCAAAAAAGAGTAGAAATTAATAGGGGCGCCACTTTACCGTTCGTGTGGCAACCCGCTGCGACCGTATAGCGTACCATCCTATCGTCTTGATACTAAGCTGTATTTCTATAATTAATTAAAATCAGTAAGTATTATAAAATGTCAAAGCCAAAACGTAAACATAACCTATATGCTCGATGTTTATTGTTCAAAATTTCACTTATTTCGTATTCAAGCAATTCAAAACAAAATAGAGATCATAAATTAACACTTGATACAACTAAATACAACAAAACAAACTCTTACATACCTGTCATAATGGCGGTACTTTGGTTAATATCGTCGAGATCGGAAAGAAGAGTTTAAGCCTCATGTTCGACCAGATATCGCCTATAAACATTATAAATTGTTTCCTTGCTAGTACTCCGAGTGGTTTTATTAACTTTTTGATGGTCAAAATACAAAAATAAGTAACTCGCGAACTTTGTTTACATCAATCTACATTATTTTGAGGTGTTGTCAGCAATAAAAAAAATTAGTTCCGTTTCTAGACTTTTTTGCCAGGCTATACATGGTATTATGGTTGTAGGTACGGTCACGTTCATAAGTGCATCGTCAGGCCCTGTAGACAATATGATTGAGATTGACATGATTGAGAAAATCCTGCTTTATCATAAACATGCTTCGGTACCAATTATAAGGATAGCTAGCAATATTTCTTACTGTATTGATGCTAACACCTGAAATAAAGCAATTTATGTTTTAACTTGAGTGCTCATGATTACCCAAGAATAATTACAATATTTGAAAAATATAAAACCTACATCAAAGAAATAAAAAAATGGTTTACGATTGGCGGAGATATCGCATTCTTACTGAGAACCTTCTTCTATTTTGAAGTCGGTTGACAAATTCACGGTCAGTGTCGCGTTAGGGGATTGCTCCTGGGTATATAATATCTAACATTTTACGTTGGTGCTATCGACTAAAAACTTAAAAGGATCAAGCACATGTAGTCGTCGTGTGTATGTAGCCTACGTGGTGTTGCCATTAAATAAAATATTTAGTTCCATCTGTCACCTCGTCCAACTCTTTTTGCCAAGCTGTACAGTTAAATTTAAATTGTACATCTATGGTTTGTAAAATTCTACATCGTAGACAGAGTATAACATAGACGAATGGACGCCGTGTCACCGAAAGGGACAAAAGAAAAAGTACATCAATTATTTAGGGTTACCATAGTGGAACGAAATTCACCCCATTGACGGTAATTTATTAAAAAAACTTCGGCGCACAAAAATAAGTTTTTGTAGGAAAAATTGCTGATTACTTCAAAACTGTGAACCATACTTTTATTTTACCCATAATATTTTGACTAATGTGTATCAACGTCCGAAACTTCGGATATAAGTGGGGGGGGGACGGTGTTTTATGTGATTTTGTATTATAATTCAAAAACTAAAACTATACAAAAGCACTTTCATAAAATTATTTATGAAAGTGCTTTTGTATAGTTTTAGTTTTTGAATTATAATACAAAATCACATAAAACACCGTCCCCCCCCCCACTCCACACTGTTATTAACCCCCCCCCCCCATTTTGTTGTGATGAAATTGTAGGATAACAGGAAATAATATAGATTATGCATATTACTTACGATTTTTTTTTATAATCCACAATTTGCCATAATGTACCTCACTAGACAACAGTTTTATTTCTAGTTTTGCTTTTGATGCAGTATTAGCATCTGCCTCATATGCCTAACTAGTCCCTATTATCCTAATCACTACATAGTATAAAACAAAGTCGCTTTCTCTGTCCCTATATCCCTATGTATGCTTAAATCTTTAAAACTACGCAACGGATTTTGATGGAGTTTTTTAATAGATACAGTGATTAATGAGGAAGGTTTTAATATATAATTTGTCAAGTTTTTGTATCCATTAGCTAAAAAATCTCGAGCGAAGCCGCTGGCGGGAAGCTAGTAATTTTTTATCTTCGAAAGTTTGTGAGTATGAATGTTTTGTTACTCTTTCACGCAGAAAAGACGGATTTGAATGAAATTTGTTATACACATAGTTTATAACCTGGATTATTATATAGGATACTTTTTATCCAGATGCAGTAGTTCCCTCAGGATGCGGATGAAACCGCGGGAAACAGCTAGTATATATTATAAATAGGTTTATTATGTCACATTTTAAATCCACGCGAGCAAAACCGTAAAATATATCTAGTGTTTACATAAAAAAACTGCAATAATAAAATAATCTAATGTTTTTATTTAGAACAAGAAGTGCCGCCAATTACATATTGTCACTAACATTAATATAAGATTACAAAAGCAAACATAACAACAGTAATCAGATTACTGTCCTTGAAAAAGTAATAATTTATTATGTGTACAATGTTTCAAGGCATGCACGGGTAAAAAAATATAACATTTTTGACAACGATCACTTCAAATCTCAACCTTTTGTAGGGAATCACCGAACTTTATTGATTAAAGCAGTAATCATGTATTTCTCGGAAACACGTATTCATCATGCTACCAAACAATGTTTTCAGCCAAAAGTAAGAGTAAGAAATATTCATATTAGTTCTTGAGCTCTCCGCTGATGGTTGTGTCAATGTGCCACTACTACTTGCAACCATTACAGGGCTTCCATCATTTTCTGACTCTGAAAGCTAGTATATTAAAATGTTATTACTGTGTTAATAAACTTCTACATCAATCATGCCATAGTATATTAAAAAACTGGGTACTTGCCATTTTAGGTACAGCATTGGGGTATAAATAAGTTTTGCTTCCTTTCTTTATAATTAAATTACTATCAAAACGTTGGCTGCAAATCCTTGAGCTCTCCTTTGGAAACCAATTAGGCCTACCAGTTGCAGCTATCCACTTCTTTTTGACCTCTGGTTTATTTGGAAACCTGCAAGTTTTTAGTAGTTTTCGATTATTTGTTATTTGATTAATTTCAAATAATACATTATTTCTACAGGAACCAAAAAATAATCAAAAGTACTCTTCAGATAAACAAGTATAGCATTAACAAAAATTTTAAACAAATTAACCATAATAAAGGGTAAAAGTCCCCATCGAAAAGTGAAAACATTGAATTTTAAGGTTATGGTATAAAATAATGTTATAATATCATTATATTGATGATGTATAACATAAAAACTGTTAAGTTAAAGCAGTACTATGACTTAATAATAGAAATATAACACTATAAGCCTAAAAACAATCAATAACAGAATACTTACGAGTGAAAAGATAATCCCACAATCTTCATCAAACTATCGCTTTTACAGGATTTTATACTGCACCTTACCATTTTGCACTTCTTAACAATTATAATATTGTTTCTTTCGACACAAAAACGATCGTAATTTTAGTGTTTAAATCACGTTTAATTCTGTTTATCACTGGAAGCAACTTGAACTCTTCCTATACGTCAAAGTTTGTTGTGCACATTAATGTGCTATAGGCAGTTTAAGCTGACACGCGCTAAAGGACAGCAACAATCTCTCTCTGTCTCTTTTCTTTGCTAGTGTAATTTATATTTCTATTTTTATCTTGTGTGAATGCAATGGAATATATCCAGCAGTCTATATTTTTCTCTGTCTACGTTCTACATCTTTGTTTGTAAATACCATAGACAAAGAATGATATAGATATCTTTTGTCGCAGTCACACAAGAAAAAGATCCACTTACGCCAACGTCCTGTAAAGAAATGAAATAGAACTATAAGATTTTTTATTATTTCACGGAGCATGTCACGATTTTCAAGGTTAGAACGGTACTTTGCTAAACAAAGTTTGACAGCTGACGGCTAGCTAGCGTCCTCGTATATAATACAGTTTTAACGTGCTATAGTCTTAATAATTTAGGTTCTATTTTTTATGAACAATTTACACTTAGTATTTTAACCATTCAAATAAAAAACATGGTGCGGTGTAGCGTTATGAGGTGTAAGAGCGATAGTGGAAGGAAAATACCAGGACTGTCTTTTCATTCGTAAGTATACCACTCTATATTGTTACTAGTCATACAGTAATAATTTTTATATTCAAAAATTGTGTATAATGTACTTTAACCGTTAATTTATCGTAAAATAGCCAAAAAGTAACAATTAAAAATTCTAACCTAACTCTTTGGTGTTGCCAACTTTTCTATAAATTATTACCCACTTTTCAAGGAAGTAATAATATTTTCTGCAGTGTCTATTAATAAAATATCTGAAGAAAATGTAATGGCTTGTTGCAGTTTTCCTGAACAAGATCATTTACGTCGGAATTGGATTTTAGCCACAGGACGGACAGATTGGAAACCAAAACTGTCATCAAAAATTTGCAGCAGACATTTTGAGGATAGAATGATAATAAAAAAAAATAAACAATGTCTGCTGTTACCTAGTGCAGTACCTCTTGTGGTAAATATTCAGTTGATGATGTATTAAGTTTGGATCAGGTTTTATAAGATTTTATATGTTAAGTGTTTTTAAAACTATAATAGTACTTAGGTACTATTGGTGCTTGTTGCAAACATTCTTTTGTACATTTTATTTGCAATAAATTACTGAGACAGGCTTCTCTTGAACTCTGAACGTGATTTAAGTTTAATATTTAAACTTGAATCTTGTTCAATGTTAAAAATACCAAAAACTTTAAATTCTCTTTTCTATAAACATCATCTTCCTACACCTATTTTGTATTAATTAATGTATTACAGTTAATCAACGTTTATTTTAGGGAACACACGCCTGTATTCCATCGTCTTCCTCCATGAGTTTACAAGAAGAAACACTTATGGAAATTGGAAATAATTTTAGCATTCATGTGAGTACACATAATTTAAGCACTCAAAGTATACATTAATTAAATATTATATTATTTTCCCTCAACTTAACATAGTGTTTTGCTATGTATTCTACAGTAGTAGGGCAGGGCTAGTTGAGCAATTTGTCACTTGAGCGGTTATAGCAAATCAATGATAAGTCTTAATGGCTTGTTATGCGTACTGATGGATTACTAATTTATCCTTTTGCAAAAGTGTTCGTAGTAATTTATTTCTAACAAGTGTAATTTAAAAGTTACAGCTGTTTAATTGCAGTAAATCGACTATGCTCAACGTACCCCATAGGTGAGGAAAGTTGAGCAAGGGTTTGGGCAAATTGAGCACTTAGAAAGTCTAGCCAAACTATATATAAACTATATACTACTCGAAGCATTATTTATATTGCTAAATTTAAATTGTAATTTCATTATTTTTTTGTATAGCATCATTTGAATTGTTTAACTTTCTCAGAGATAACCTGTACTGTAAAAAGACTATTGTAAACATTTCTTTTTGAAAAGAGTGTCTATGGAGTTTCTTGCCGGTTCTTCTTCATAAGACCCACTCCTTGGAACCGTGCAACTAGCTTGACGTTTCAAAAGTGCCTGCAAAGACCTATTTGAAATAAAAACATTTGATGAATTTTGAATTTTGACTATGGGTTCAATGTTAACTAGAAATACAAGTTCTGTTTGACAGTCAACTTTTTATTTATATTTTATTTGTGAAAAAACTAAAAGTAATGTTCTTTGAATAATAAACTGAAAATAGAATCAACAAAACATTAACATATTCACTTTTTCCCTCATCGTTGACAGCCTTTGCAGCATAATTTTTAAGTCTTGAGTGGAGTAAGAACATCTTGTAGTCTTTCTTTTGTAAGTCCTTATTCTAAAAAGAAACAATAATATATTACTTCTGTTCTAAGTTATTAGTTGAGTAACCATTTTTTTTTTGTTTTTGGGGGGAAATCCTCATGGACGAACCCGGCCTGGGGAGGCCGTGAACAGTGCCGGACTCTTACCGGCTAAAACCACCCCGGTGTCGCTTCTCGCACGTGCGCGCGGGCCGCGGGAATCCAAATTCATCCGCAGACCCACACTGGTGCCGGCCCGACCTGCCGGGCCTCGTCTCCTGCACGGGGTAGTGAGGTGTCCTACCCCGTGCATCGCATCGAGGGCGCGCTTACCGCTGGCCCGGGTCCGATCATGGGGGGCGGGGACTTCCTCAAGTCCGTCGCTCCTAGACCCGTTTATGGGGGGCGGAAGAAGGCGTTGTCCGCCCTCCTCCGGTGCCCGGTGCGCCTGCTGCGGGCGGGGTCGAGAGTGGAGATCTCCCTTTCCCGCTCCGCAGCTTCCTTCTGCGACATCACGTACTCGCAGAAGGACACCACCGCGTCCCACGACTCTGCGCTGCCGACCATACTCCGAACAACGGCCGGCAGCGACAGATCGCCTCCTATAGTTGAGCAACCATAGCTCAACTAACCCCAAACCGTTTTTCTTTTAAAAAAAGCTAGTTTATGAAAACACAGTTAGAATTATACGCATAGAATTTTTATAAATATCAAAACTACAATAAATGTATGGAAGTTTAACACTTACCTGATTAAAAACGGATAACATTTGACTAGTACAGACGAAATATAAATAATACAATTGTTTTACTTTTTGGTCTCAAAATAAACAATGCGCCCGCGTACTTCACTCGATCGACGAATCGCCACTGGCGGTCGCGCTAGGAATTCTCCTCCCGCGAGGCCGCGACTCCTTCTTTCCGCTATATGATGCCATCGAGTGCGGTGAATAGTTTTCGAGATATTTCGATTGTCCAACTTACCCCTATGCTCAACATGCCCCGCTCTACCTATGTATTAAAATAAATAACCTAATCATACATTAATTCATGATCAATCCGTATGATTGAAGGATGTTATTATTATTATTAAACCAAAAAATATTTTAACGCCGTCAAACGATGCCAGGATGTATTTACGACCAAAAATTTTGAAAATCAACCATTAATCCACTAAGTTTTACTTACTAAGGCATCACGTAACAAAAGGATTTGAACCAAAGGAAAAAAATAGTAACCTGCATACGAAGCTCGTTTTATTGTGGACCCAGAGCCGGCTTCAATTATATGCGCAGATGCCTATTTATTCCTTTTTTAAGATAACTTATACATTTGAGTGACCTACGGAAAATTTTAGCCCATCAAAAGGTATTTCATAGAGAAGTGGGGAAGGGTATAGGCCTTACTACCTGTTATTTTGTTACGTTTTCTGAGAACATTTACCCTAGTAATGTATATATTTTTTATACCATCGGAAAGAAGAGATTTTAACGAACAAAAAGCACAACTTTTTGAAAAAGCTGATATTTTGACGGGTGAATTTTCCATTGAAAATTAGATTGTTTTTTTGATATTAAGTAGGTAAGGTGAAAAAAATAATATTTCAAATAAATTACAGTGGGACATAAAAGGTAAGTTTTCACCTAATTTTGTGGCGAAAAAAATATTGTAAAAGATAAAAATAAAAAAATCACCAACTTGGTTATATTTGAATTTTTAATATAAATTTTTAGGTTATGTAAAATAGTGTAAATGCAAAAGTTCTCTCGTTCGTGTAAATACACAGGATCTTTATATTACCTACAACTTTGCCATTTAACTTTTTTCCACAGGACTTTTAGTTTTGCCGGTAATAGAGATAAACTGTTTTTTACCCTTAGAAACTCATATTTTATCACAATAATGCTTTAATTGCCTAGGAATTGAAATAAAAATGTTATTCGTAAATTTCCGTTTGTAATCTCTCTATCGATAAAGTGTAGTCGATGTCAATAACTGACAAGAGTCAAGACCAAGTAGGCTTGCTTTCAACCTTCTTTAACCTTTTACTTTATTTTTTTAATATTATTTATCACGGGTTCCGTAAACATTATCTTTCAATATATAATTTACATTTAAAATTATTATTTCAGATTCCCTAAAGATATTGCTACCCGGAAAGCATGGATCAAAATGTTAAATAGGAAAAACTGGGTCCCTAAAATATATTCAAAGATTTGTAGCAAGCATTTTGAGGAGATATGTTTTCTTAATAGAGATGCTGCAAAAAGAATAAAGTTTTGCGTTGGTTCCGTACCAACACTATTCATGCCCGTACGTTACTTAATAATATCTTCTAATGTAGGTACTTGTTTAATGTGCCTTTACGCCTCAGTTCATTGATTTGAGTTCATAAAAGGCGGAAAAGCCCTGTGAAAAAGTGAATCAGTGATTAAGTAATGTCTCAGTGTAAGATTTGATTTATGATGATAAAGGTTCAATTTGTTCAGGGTCGGGTAGTGGCGACCGGACTGGGCGCGGCGGAGATTGCGAAAGCGAGGTGGCGCGCCTCGCCCGCGGCGCCGACCCGCCAGCTCAAGCGAGTCGTCGTAAGTATTGTATTTGTTACCGTTACTCCCCTAGTTCTAAAAAGCAGTAAAAACATGTTTTCGTTAACTTTTTAGGGCTCCGTAGTAGACAAGGAACCCCGAACCCATATAGTTTCGCCATGTCCGTCTGTCTGTCTGTGACAGCTGATTATTTCAAGAACTACTTCTGCCATCGACTTGAAATTTGGAACGGATATAAAGAACGATTACCAATGCGTATTGCAAATTACGAAAGTTTAAAATCAATTTTATTTTTCTCGTAATAATGTAGGTTGATAGACAATCAACTCTTAATTATTTCGGAATTTACGATTTGGCAATTTTGGAGATAAGGGGTAAACGGTATTTTTTTGTGCATTTTTCAAAAGTAAGAGACTAAAAATATTTTTAATATGCAGGTTTCAATGACTCCTCCCGCTCTGGACAGATCGGGAGGAAGAGTCTTAAGAACTCTTACTGACTAAAGCGGTAACTATTTAGTAATCTGTGCTAAAGCCCATCCATGTTCCTTCCTTCTTACTTCAGGTCCCAGGGCCGCGGTCTGCCGACAACCACGCATCCCGGTAGCTACAGTCTCGCGTCGAAACAAACTTCCATTTCCCTCCAATTTTTGTGATGTATTCACCTTTTCGGACTTTTTCCTTTCCTTGCGCTATAGGAGCTAGTTTCTTGCCAAAAATTATTCTAGGTTAACGGGAAGTACCCTATAAGGTTTGATTGACATGTTCCCAGGTGCAGGTGCCGTGCCAGCGCGACCCCTTAGCCTTGGACATCAAGTCGGACACGGACAGCGCCGACGAGGGCGAGGAGCCGCGCGGATTGCACGCGGCGGTGCAGATCGTGTCGCGGCCCGACATCGCGCTGCTCCAGCGGCCCGACACCGCGCTGCTCCAGCGGCCCGACACCGCGCTGCTCCAGGGGCCCGACACCGCGCTGCTCCAGCGGCCCGACACCGCGCTGCTCCAGCGGCCCGACACCGCGCTGCTCCAGCGGCCCGACACCGCGCTGCTGCAGCGGGACAACATGGTGCGTCTTACTGGAGACACTAGCGATCGTATGCCTGCGCTAGTTTGGTCACGCACAGCGCTTGCGTACTACGTTTGCTTGGGTTTGAGGTGACGATGACGACTGATGATGTGATCGGACACGACGTGCGCCCTCGCCCTCGTTGCAGATACAGCGCCAGGCGCAATGGATCAAGCGGCTGCAGCTGCGTTGCGAGGGGCTGCGACGCCAGGTGCAGGCGCTCCGGCTCACCGTGCGCCGCCGCGACCTCGCCATCCAGCGCATGCGCGCCCGCCGCCTCGCGCTCCCCGCCACACTCGCCGCGCCCCCCGCCGCCCCCGAGCGAACAGCGCCCCCTGCCGCCCCCGAGCGACCAGCGCCCCCCGCCGCCCCCGAGCGACCAGCGCCCCCGGACACCCCCGGCGCGCCCACAGTGCAGGCAAGTACCTGCACAGCTCGCTGCAACGTCACGGGTGACTCTGACCACAATTTGAATATTATTGTTTGTTGGTCCAGGTGATGATGTCTCAGAACCTGGCGAAGAAGCTGGCGGGCCGCGCGACCGCTGTGCCGCACTGGGCGCCCGGCACGGAGCGGCGCGCGGTCGTGCGGGACGGGCTCGTCATACAGATCGATGGGCTGCTGCCCGCGCTGCGTCCGCCCACCGTGCTGCGCCTGCACACAGCGCCCTGACAGCACACTGGGGCACTGAGACACTAGCGCCCGGGACACCAGGACACTAGCGCCCGGACACTAGCGCCCGGGACACTGGGACACTAGCGCCCGGGACACTGGGACACTAGCGCCCAGGACACTGGGACACTAGCGCCCGGGACACTGGGACACTAGCGCCCGGGACACTGGGACACTAGCGCCCGGGACACTGGGACACTAGCGCCCGGGACACTGGGACACTAGCGCCCGGGACACTAGCGCTCGGGACACTGGGACACTAGCGCCCGGGACACTGGGACACTAGCGCCCGGGACACTGGGACACTAGCGCTCGGGACACTTTACCGCGAGCCAAGGCTCGTTTGTGCTGTGATATAGTACTTAGATAAAGTAATTTGTTGAACGACCAAAAACTGCCATAATATAATAACTTAGACAGTAACCGACTGCAGTGTACGACAGTAACGAGTGAGCGCGACGCGACTCCACGCGGCTGTCGCTTCCCTGTGCAGTCCGCACGACATGCTAGTTCTTAATGTATTTTTTTGCCTGCCTACATTATTGAAAGCAAAAACACAAACTGAGTTTAATTTTACTCGCATGACGTCATTAGTTCACTTCGCTTTCATCTGGGAATTAAATATAAGATAGCAGTGGCGTAACTGTAGGGTGACAGGGCTGGCAAAATGCCACGGGCCCCCGACCCAAGAGGGCCCCGGCCCAAGAGGCCGCCAGCTCAGCAATTTTTTTTTAACATTGCATTTAATTGAGAGGCGGCATATGCCCAGCAGTGGGACGTATATGTATAGGCTGGTGAATGTGAATGAATGTAAACAGAGGCGGCCTTAGGGGGTGGCGAACGGGGCACTCGCCCGGGGCCTCGCTCTTGCAGGGGCCTCGCGCAACAACCCGAGCAATATTTTTTTTTATTCAATATTTTTTAATTTGCTTGAAACACTTCAAGCTCGGTTTCTGTAGAAACCATGGATGTATTATTCGCATAATATATTTATGGTAGAAACACAGAGATTCTCCAAACGCTACACTATAAAATATCGTATACCTACCGCTACCGCTCGGTGCATACCCCATGTACGTATGTTTCATTACGTTCGTCAACTCATTCACTTTACGCTTATATATTACCTTTATAGCTGTAGCCTTTGACTTATTTGACTTATACATAATATATAAGGGCAGGGCGGAATTGTCCGAAGAACTTAATGTCATCTCGGTGCTGAAATAGGTTTAAATTTAACAGAAAAAAATAACTGAAGTTTTTCCCAATATTGACATTGTCCTGAAAATTCAGCTCACCAGAAAATCTCTGAAGAAATGCGTTTTTGAGACTAAAAATTATTAGGAATTCGATGACACTCAGTGCCGGATTAAACACGTAGCAGGAGTAGCGATTGCTACGGGCCCCGCGCCTAAAGGGGCCTCGCGCATCCCAACCGGCCGACCTCGCGTGAGCGTATTTTGTTGCATACATACATATAATTGAAGACCTGTGGCCCCCACACGAAAAACGAAAAAACTAAAAACGTGAAATTCAAGGAAGCAAGAGTTGATTAGACAAAGCATCGAGATTAGTCAACAGTCAGGGAAACCCTGAAATTCTTGGCGAAAAACAAATATTATTTATTCCCTATCATCATCATCATCATCTGCCTAGCCTTTTCCCAACTATGTTGGGGTCGGCTTCCAGTCTTAACCGGATGCAGCTGAGTACCAGTGTTTTACATGGAGCGACTGCCTATCTGACCTCCACAACCAAGTTATTATTTATTCCCTATAATTTTATTATTTTATTTTTATGTATTATTTTATTGTCTCGCTGACGAAAATTCGCGCTCGCTGCGCTCGCGCTTTCAATTATATATTCTTATATCTTTTCAGATTCTATTTTTGTTACATTTTTTTTTTATTATCATGTTACAAAAATATTCGCGCTCGCTTCGCTCGCGCTTCCAATTGCGTATTCCTATTTATTTGACATTTTGTTTCTGATACTATTTATTGAAAAAACCCTATAATATTCATGCAAAAAAAATCGCGTTCACTTAGCTCGCGCTGTCATCTACAGTAAACCCTATAGGTTATCTGATATACGCCATGGTAAAATAACTAAATAACTCATATCTTCCTTCCAAAACGACATTACTGAGTTAGGAAAATATGGCAAAATGGAATAATAGGTAGAACGACGTGTATCGCTTTATGGAATTTGAAAAAATCACAAAGCAGCTCGGATTCAGAAAATTGGTGGTATTACTACCTGTCGTCGTATCGTATATGTCATCCATACACGCGTATTGAATGTTATTTTTTACCACTATACACTTAAGACGCATAGCAGATCAAGGGCCCCTCGATCAAATTTTCTGCGGGCCCCGCGCTTGCTTAATCAGGCACTGAAGACACTAATCTGCTTTCATTAAAGATTTAGTCTTAGGAAAAGTTACTCTTTGTGTTTGTCAACTATTCTAAATCAACCAATACTATATTATTATTATATATTATATTAAACATTTAAAAACGTAAAAAAATATTTATTTAAGTATAAATCTTAAGCATTTCTTATCAAACATATAACCGGGGATTGTCCCTGGGTGCCTTTCTATAGTGTATACAGGTACAATAACCGGTCATAAGTCATGATCACATTTCATAAAAGTTATCTGAAAGGGCTTCTGCGTATTGGCTTCGGGCCCACGTTCGCCTCCCAAAGGTCCGGGACTCTGTAGTCCCGTGCATAGTAAAGAATGTGATAATTATTAGAATTAGCCTAAAGACAAGGGCCTCGCAAAGGCCTGCCGCCCGGAGCCTCGCAATGGCTAAGGCCGCCGCTGAATGTAAAAACCCATGCTCTTGAAAATAAAATTGTTTTTAACTGTTGGATTACTACTTTAAGTGGTTTATTAAAATTAAACTAAGTACAACGTGACGGGCCTTACTGATAGGGCCCCATCAAGAGAATTTGCCACGGGCCCCAGATGGTATAGTTACGCCACTGTAAGATAGATAAAGAAAGAGTCGCCTGTGAACTGCAATTTCATTGTAGAAGTTCCCTCGTTTTATACCGACTTCCACTCATCAGTAGCATGCGCCGTAATATTTTCTGTGACAATACACAGCTAACATTTTTAACCATTAAGTATTGAATTGAGTTTTTAGAATTGTATAAATTTTCGAATTAGGTATAATAAATATATCAAATAAAAAAAGGCATCCCCAATCTGTTACTTATCATTGGTGTACATATACATATGTAAAAACTCGGAGATTGTTAAGCCCAGCTGTGGGCAACCGAGCGAGTGGTACATATCTTAGTAGTAAGACTTATTATATGAGTAAGACCAGAAGTCGCTCGCGCCGTCACGTGCGGCGGTGAATATTGTTGAATCAGTAAAACTACAAACATTCTAGTTATTGTTTTATTTGCTTACGTCTACGTGTATTGTCCGGTACAACACGACACACGACGTCCGGAGCAGCCGGCGCCGTGCTCTTGTTCAGCTCGACTGCTTGTCGACAGCTGCATTACTAACTAACTAACAGCAACACTAGCGGCCCGGACACAGTCGTCCGATGAACAAGCGCGTGTCCGTACGAGTATCCTTACTTCGCCACTGAGCGAAAGAAAATTATTTAATTGTGGAAACGTATTCGCGCTTCCTCTCATAAAATCAAGCCAACTTTGCAATGTTATTCACCGGACACTGTGTGAAGATAGTAACAACTCATTATGTCGCATGACGTCACTACACTACAATATTCTCAAATATTTGGTTTAGATATAAAATCATTAGGTACCTAAATATAAATAGTACAACACACTAACATACACAACTTTTGTGGCTGACAATAATACACTCGATACCAATGAGTTCGGGTCACTTAACAAAATTTAATTTTCTCAAAGTAGGCATAAACACTCTAAAACACAAATTACTTAAAAACAGATAAGTAAAAAATAAAGATGACTATAGTCCGACATGGATCTATATGAATGTGGTGAAAACTGGAACTAACATTGTCTTTTTGGAATTACACTGTTAATGATACCAATTAATGGAAATTTCCAATGTTTTTAGTAAATCATGACATGATAAATAGTTATTTATTAATTCATACTTTACGTCACAGTAATAATTTAAAATTGAAAACAATAGAATGTAACATTTATCAATCATTTAAAAATTTAACAGTCATTTGGATGTTAGGAGGTTAAGTCACAAGCCGATTATTACTACCTACTACAACTCTTCCTTACTATTTCGAAAATGAAATCTAGTATTATCGAATATTTTAACTTATATTTATACCTAGTTGAGTTATAATTTTCCCTTAGCCGGTATCACCAAAAATTACATTTCAAGATGGTAAATAGCCATGTCGGACTATAAGACTTTAATCTCATGGCTCTCGAGTGTAATTACAATTATCACACGGCAGGGCCTGCGCTGATCTTGTCTATACATTACTACAACTAGCGCTCTACTGAACATAATAAAACTAAATATTTATTAATTATTGTACAAGATAGACTTATATACAATTTACTGTTAGTGTACTTCTACAAAAAATTGGCATGTTCAGTGTTTTGTTAGTTGCCAGTCGTGTGGTATCGACCGCTCACGTCAACGACGACGTATAGCTGACGTTTTAAATATTTTGTAAGTGAACGAACTCCATTGCTCGCAAGTGTAGGTACTAATTGAAACTTAACCTAACTTACAAGTTATTATTCACAGCTGTCGGTGTACAATATATCACAATACAATTAATACTATAAGTACATTAAATATAACTGTTTAAATATTTATTACTACATTCGTACGCGCGTCTGTCGGCACAGGTACGCTCAATAATATATAAGAATGGTCTGTCGTAGCACAGTACAGGAGCTACACATAGCTACTGTCGGTACTGGCTACTGGCTAACCACGATCACTCTAAAGTTATTACGTCCGATGCTATGATGACGAAAACATTCAGCTTACAATAGTGTAAGTTGAAGTAAACAATTAACTGTTTTTCTTTTACTTTGCTAACAGATCCTAATAAGTCATAATTAACATCAATCAATATTCTAATCTTGAAAACCACCTAATACTGGTGTCAGTCGAGTAGTACCCGCAACACGTTGCGGCGTTACATTACGGCGCGTGTGACGTCACGCGTCACGTAGCGTGCGCGTCGCCGGGTGCTTGTTGCTGCAACAGCGTCCAGTACAGGCCGCGCCGCCTCACCAGCTCGTCGTGAGAGCCGCTCTCTGCAACCACGCCTGTAACGAGTGGTAAACTTGTGTTATTAGCGCAAGCGATCGTTCTTATAATGACAGGAGGAAGCATGTACCCGTGCTGGCTTTAACCACCGGTTCAGGGCCGGATTTAGAGGTCCAGAGCCCTCGGGGCAATAAAGGAGCGGAGGCCCCCTCGACCCAAATTATTTTCCAAATAAAGTAATCAATTTTTTTTCAGTCGAGTTTTTCAATAAATATTTTTTGTGAAACCAAGTAGATTCCCTTAGTATTGAACAAACACATATAAATGTAAACGGAAACAGGAATTATCTGAAATTAAATTGTAGGGTTAACGAACGGAACCTTTCGAGCTTTTTTCGCCGAAAAATTCGTTGAGGATTTCTTTTTTGATGATGATTTGTTAGATTTTTTTTTTCCGAAGTCTCTATTGTGGGGGGCCCCCCGTTTGTGGAGGCCCCGGGGCTTTCGCCCCTGTTGCCCTCCCCTAAATCCGGCCCTGCACCGGTTTGCTGATAAACAAGAATTCTGACTTATAATGGTCATTGTGTAACATCTCTGCACGACTTAGTATTAAATTAAAGATTAACCAGTTATAGTTCAGCATCAATAAACACTTGAAATAGGTTCAATAAACTTGAAGATCTCTCGGATATGACTATTTTCAATACCGTACGATTCGGTAAACTTCATAATTTGTATGTTATCCGGATGTCTGGCTAAGTCTCGGTTCTGCAGTAGTGACAGCCGATCACCGGGGAGTGATATGTCATGTCGAACACGTTACCTTTATCAATGACGCAGATGACGTCAGCGTGCCTCACGGTGGCGAGGCGGTGCGCGATGATGATGGTGGTGCGGTCCGCCGCCGCCGCCTGCAGCGCCGCCTGCACCGTCTGCACGACATGCACGGTTAGCGTTGCGTTATACATAGTTGGCCCTAACATTGTTCCTTGCGGCACACCTACATATATTAGTGATCATTCGCTGTACGATATTGTTATGTATGATTTGTTACGTATAGTAGTCATTGTTTCTACTCAGCTGCAGTGAAGCCGAGTTGTGGTTAATTCAAATCTGAGAGCTAGCAATTTATAGATAGCTGGTAAATAGAATAGAAGGCTTATGACGAATCTAAGAAAGTTATAAAAGGACAAGGAATTGTAAAACTATTTGAACACTTATACAAATGTTCGAGTTCAGTAGGTGAGTGCGTACCTTCTCGCTGGCGGCGTCGAGCGCGGAGGTGGGCTCGTCGAGCAGCAGCAGGCGCGGGCGGCGCAGCAGGGCGCGCGCGATTCCCACGCGCTGCTTCTGGCCGCCCGACAGCGACGCGCCGCCGCCACCGCCCAGCACCGTGTCGTAGCCCTAACCGTACATACAGCTTTAGCTATCTCATTCATATGCACTTTAATTATACTGATTATACAGTTCAGAATTAATAGAATAGATTATTATAATAGTCTCAGGAGAATAAAGAGTGCATTACTAACTCATGTGGTTAAGCGGGTACATCTAGTTTTGAGAACGAAACCAGAGCATTTAATTAATTAACTAAGTGTTGCATTAGAGATGGGTTCCCAGTGTCACGAGGTACGTGTGGTTTTTTTTTTTTTGTGTATGGCATCTCCCAGGTCAACCTAGAAGGTTGTCGACTGCTTAACCGGGCTAGAAGGTACGTGTGCTCATGCTCACCATGGGCAGGCCGGCTACGAAGCTGTGCACGTTGGCCTGCTTGGCGGCGGCGATGACGTCCTCCATGGGGGCGGCGGCCGCGCCCGCGCCGTACGCGATGTTGTCGCGGATGCTGCGCGAGAACAGCGCCGTCTCCTGCTGTACCAGCCCCAGCTGCGAGCGCAGCGTGCGCAGGGACAGCTCGCGCTGAATGTTCTTGTCGTCTAAGGTCTGAGTGGACGTGACGAAAAATAAATATGTGTTGCTTTAACTAGGGACATATATTTATTTGGCTGAGTTTAATGATGTAGAAAAGGTACGAATATGCTGGGTGGGAACCTGACAAGTACTAATGAAACTTGAATACCACTGACTAACGGAGAAGTGTAAGATTGTGATGAGTGTTCGTCAGTATGAGTAACTCACGATGGCGCCGCTGTCGGGGTCGTAGCTCCGCAGCAGCAGGTGCAGCAGCGTGGACTTGCCGCAGCCGCTGGCGCCCACCAGCGCCACGGTGGCGCGCGCCGGCACGCGCAGCGTCAGGCCGCGCAGCACCGCCGCGCCCGGCCGCGTCGGGTAGCGGAACTGCACGCCCGAGAACTGCACCTCGCCCGTCGCCGACTGGGCCACAGTACACACGTTACTTTATATTCTCAGCTGTTGAACACATATCTGATTCCTACAGTTTCAGAGACAGTTATTGTTTTTGTTTCCCGTTGTTTTCACATGCTGCGGAAGTACTTCACGCACCCGGATAAAACCATCTTACTAAATTTCATAAAATGGGACTTTCGAATTGATAATAATCTACATAATATTAGCAAGGAATGACAACATTTTTATTGATTAGATTTTTTTGCCTTCAGCATCTCAATTGACTTTTTGACATTTCTGGTTGATTACTATGTGAATAGTTGCCACATCATTATTAATTTCCTTACCCATTCGGGCAAGTCCTGCGCAGTACTGTGGCTGACCACGTTAGGCTGCCTGTTGAGTGCGGTGAGTATCCGCGCCCCGGAGCGCCGCGCCGCCGCGAAGCTCGGGGCGAACGACAGCGCCGCCGCCAACATCCACGCGCCGTAGATCAGCGCCTCCGACACACTGCGGAGCAAGGCGCGAGTTAGTCTACGGCTTTGCTAAAATACTCAAGTCGAATCTTCACTTCAAAGTCACAGTCAAAGTCAAAAGGTTTTTATTTCATATAGACCAATTTACAGGTACTTATAAAACGTCAACAATAGAAGCTAGGTGCACGGTTCCAAAAAGTGGGTCCTATGGAGAAGAACCGGCAAGAAACTCCATGGATACTCTTTTTAAAATAGATGTTTAGGTTACAAAAGGCAGAGTAATGTGAGGATCATGTAGGCTTCGACACCTTCAAGTAAATGTCAAAAATGTATTCCAAATGGGCTTTCGAAATTATGGTGAATCGAAATACTATTGCATGCTATGATAAGAAATCGGCAAGAAGTAGCAGATCGGTTGACACATACGTATGACGTAGGCGGGTGTGAAGGGAGGTGTGTACTCACAGTATGGCGTACTGGTAGGGCAGGTCCTCGCGCGCGATGAGGTAGCCCGCGTAGGCGAGCGACACGGCGTAGCCCAGCGTGGGCGCGCACACGCACACGCCGTACACCGGCCCGCGCACGCGCCGCGCCCCAGCCGACCGCGCGTTCGCCTCCGCCAGCTCCGCCGCGTAGCGAGACAGGATCGCCTCTTCCACGCCTGGGGGCATGACAGCTTTAGAGTGTGTTTTGTAATAGATGTGGAAGAATTACAATCATCAATGGTCAACGACGAGCGCTTTCATTATTTGGCGAAGAATAGGTGAATAAAGCAAGTGTGTGTACCGAGCGCGTGCACGGTGCGCACGTGCAGCACGGCGTCGGTGGCGAGGCGCGCGGCGCGCTCCAGGGCGGCGCGCTCGCGCCTGCTCGCGCGCTTGGTCACGTGGCCCTCCAGGTAGATGCCGCCCATCACCTGCACACACACACACACACAGTCACTCGCTGCCCGACCTGCCCGAGCTGCTCGCGACTGCAGTCACGGAGTCAGTAAGCGCTACTCACGCAGGGCACAGACAGGAGGCTGACCAGCGTCATCTTCCACGAGTAGAACATCGCGAGCCCCACCCCCAGCGCCATGGTGCTGATGCCCTGCAGCACCGTGCCCAGCCGAGTGCCTGCCGTTAGACAAAACAGTTGGTGTATAGAGATATAATTAATACATTTCAAAGATACCTAAAATGTATCCTTGGGGAACTCTATCATTAAAAATTTCTTTACCTCCTCAAATCAAAAGTTATTTTATTTTAAATGCTTTTCATCTTTCGGATAAAACATACAGGTCATTAAGCATTAGACCTGACTTGAAGAACTTTTATTTCTTCAGAAATAAAGAATACATAATCAGTATTGAAAGCTTCGGATAGGTTATTTAATAGAATATGATATAATCTCCTCACCAGTGGCCCCCTGCACGGCCGCACAGTCAGTAGCGAGTCGCGCACACAGAGCGCCCACCGAGTTCTGTGTCAAGTCGAACCACCCTTGCTCCTGTAACAACACCAACGCTATTACAAATCTGGCTCCAAACTTCTAGACTGTTAGGTCTCTATGTTTCAAATACCATGAGACCATGACGAAGACCATACATGAGTTAGTCCAAGTTGTTGACTGTCATAAGATGTTCTGTGAACCAGTTTTTTCCACGTTCAGCGTACCTGCATGAGATAGTTCCGGAAGGTGAGCTGTCGGAGCCGGTCCGTGAGCCGGGAGCCGGCCAGGTTGAAGAGCCAGGCCTGCAGGAAGGTGACGAGCCCGCAGGCCGCCGCCACGCCCGCGAACAAGCCCGCGTACATCTGCGACTGCGACAGGATCTTCTCCTTGTCCGATAACGCGAACATCTGGACAGGATAGAATAAAATTAGATAACATATGACATATAAACTGGTCCCAAGAGGAAGAGCGTAGGATAGTGCAGCCGAAGAAAATTGTCATGTCACTCTGCATTTGGTATGGAGTGGCGTTATTTGTATGAAAATCGAAGACATTTAATACCTCAATGAGATCAACAGCTTTAAGATATCCCTTTAACTTCATCTTTGTACTCACTCCATACAGCTCTGAGAAGAGTAGCGCGAACACGGGCATGGTGGCGCCGACCAGCAGCGAGGCGGTTGCTCCGCCGGCCAGCAGAGGCCACTCTGGCGCGTTCAGCTTCAGGAGCGACCAGCTCGACACTGGCGGCTCGTCATCCTCTGTCGGTTCCTCGTCCTCCTCCACGTGTTCCTGGTGAGGAAGCAAGTTTCAATTGGAGTGCCAACATAAATAATGACAGGAGATGAGTGACTAAATGAATTCTGGCAATAGTATAAAAGGCATTGGTGTATAAGAAAATAATAATGCAGTAGGGAAATGAATTGCACGAAGGAGAACTAGAGTAAGCGTGATCTAATGAGGAAGCTTTTGAGGTGCCTTTACTAGCGGTACTAGTAAAGCTGTGCGTGTACTCACGAGCTGCGCGAGCGCGGCGGCGGCGGCGCGCGGCACGTGCGCGGCGCTGTGCGACACCACGCTGGCGCGCACGCTGCTGCGCGCGAGCCGCATGGACTCTGTAACACCACTCCACGATATAGAGATATTGTAGGAATTATAGAAAATCTTTTATGAACACTACCTTCAGAAATGTAAAAATAATAGAATGTGCTCAGACTCTATTAGATATTAACCCTCTTATTCCTAATGAAGTCATTTGCTTAATAAACCTATTTTAGTTATCCAACTGTTTAGTATTTGTTTGAGGATATCAAACCGAGTGCTCACCGCGGGTGGACTGTCGGCTGATGCACCTCGTGAAGTGCTGCACGTCGTCAGCACCTGTGACGTCATCGTCATCTTGCTCCGGCTCTGAGGACAGCGTGGCAGCGATACTCCTGGAAATTATTGGGAAAATGTATAAAACATTAGTTATCATATGAATGCTCCCACGTGTTACTTGGTAACTCCGTTACACTCTAACGTTCTGTGATGAGGATATGAGATATCAGTGGGTCTCACTTTCAAACATCATTGATTAACGTTAACAAAAGTTGACATTATGAATACTAAATCTGGTCTTTCTCTTTTATTTTTATGGGAGTTAATTACTACGAAGTGAGTCAAATCATCGAGAAATTCCTCTAAAAGTCTCCCAGAGGCGTATTTCTGAGAGTAGGCAAGGGTGGTAGTCTGTTAGGGTAGCATTGAGGCGTGCTCACTTGCTGGTGAGGTCGTCCTGCTGCAGGCGCCAGTACATGCCGCGGCGCGCCAGCAGGTCGCGGTGCGAGCCCTGCTCCAGCACGGCGCCCTGCTCCAGGCACACGATGCGCGTGGCGTTGACGATGGTGGCGAGGCGGTGCGACACCACCAGCGTCGTGCGGCCCGCGCCCGCCGCGTCCAGCGCCGCCTGCACCTGAGAGTCAGCAAATTGATTAGTATTTTAAAACTAGAATACTTAAGTCACTTCTTAGTAAACAGGAGGTATAGCCTAATCTGATAATACATGTGGGTGCCAAACATCTGATCTGTTTGTCTCCTACAAATAGATCAGATGTTTGGCACCCACATGGCATTTGAGAGACAAGATTACCATTTATAGTGTTAATTTTGATGTAGGTACTCCTTTTTAACACTCCTAATAGGAATATCAGTTCTAATTCCACATGTCAGAATTGTCTGCAATATTAGAGGATTGTCTTAATGTAAGATTTGTCCTCTCTCCTAAGACGACCTGCAGCTACATTCAACATTTTCATCCCGGCTAAACGACTGCACGGCTAGTTTCGAAGCAAAAGTAGTTAGTAGGCCACGGTACGAAGAGTTCGCCACATACCTGTTTCTCTGCGGCGGGGTCGAGCGCGGAGGTGGGCTCGTCCAGCAGGAGTATGGCAGGCTTGCGCAGCACGGCGCGCGCTATCGCCAGCCGCTGCTTCTGCCCGCCGGACAGCTGCGACCCGCCCGACATCAGCATCGTGTCGTAGCCCTGCGAGTTCGACATGCTCATAGTCACTGGGTTTGGTAGAAGTTATCTGGTAGAAACTTCACCCACATCGAAAGTTGTATTTAGTGTCCATACAATAAGGTGTGGTGTGAGCCTATTGACAATAATCAGTCATCAAATGTAGATTCTAGGCTTCTAAGGTATGCCTGATGGAAATACCAAAATCGTTTTGCGTAAGGCAGTCGGAAAATTGTCAAAAATTACTTTTTTCATCATAAAGCCTGGCTTATCTTAAATGAAAAGGTCCTCACTCACATTAACCAACTTGGTGATGAACTGATGTGCGTGCGCGGTCTTGGCGGCGGCGATGATGTCATCGTCGCTGACGTCATCCAGACCGAATGCGATGTTCTCGCGGATTGTGCCCGTGAATAGCACCGGCTCCTGCCCCACCACGCCTGGGACCAAGCAAACAGTATCAGTTAGTCTGTGAGTATTACACTCTAGTGCAATCGGCACTTTGAGTCAGTAAGAGAATGGAGGGTTAAACATTAACCCATTATGCGATGCTTTTCTAAAGAGCTATCACTGAGAATTACCAGAGCGTCTAGCTTCATGTGAGTCTTTTACAAGCAAACTATTAAGAAGCATTTCTTCTGGTCGTTAAGTTTCGGCGAGCAGAGATATAAATATACAAATGTCAAACAAGGTAACAGTGCTGCTGGCTATGAACTCATGGTAAATCCCATATACATAGGTACTAACCAATACTAGTCCTAAAGTGATGCAGATCCAGCTCTTTGAGCGGGTGTCCGTCGACCGTGATGTTGCCACTGTCCGGCTCGTACAGGCGCTGCAGCAGCTGCAGGAGCGTGGACTTGCCGCAGCCGGAGCCGCCCACCAGCGCCACCGTCTCCCCGGCACGCACGCGCAGCGACAGCCCGCGCAGCACCTGTCACACGTAACGGTTTGACTATTACATGTAGACATGGGTAAACATGATACGTGTTGAAGCTTTGTTCGAATCTATGTGATTGTAAAGCATTGGGGAGCATCGTCGTAGGGTCTTCTTCTAGCGATACTCAAATCTGCATCCAGTGCACTTTGGCCAGTAAGAGTCAGTAATACGATGACAGCCTAGCTTATATCTCAACCGGCATGAGCTAAGTATGATGTGATGTGATACAATATATGTATACACAAGAAAAAAAAACGGTTGTACATCAAACACAAGGAACCTATCGAACATTTGGAAAGAGGAAATATAATATGGAGAACAAAGAACAGCACAAACCTTGACATCGGGCCGTGAGGGGTAGTTGAAGTACAAGTTCTCGAAGGTGATGTCGCCGCGGAAGGTTTCGGGCCGCACGCCCCGGCGCGCCATCGCGTCGATGCTGGTGGTGCGGCGCAGCAGGCGGTACAGCGAGCGGGCGGCGCCGCGGGCCGCGCTGAACATCTCCAGGTGCGGGTGGCACATCGCCACGTTCTGTGCCGCCATGAATGTCAGGAACAATATCTGCGGAACAAGAACCACCCTGGATCATACCCACGAAAGTGTAGACATGATGGTGTGCTGATGATTGACATGATGCCATCAAGTGATTGTCAATATGTATTTACATACCAACTAAGAACACTTTGTTGTTTTTAATGTTAATTACTATTACGAGATCAGAACTAGGGTAAGACAAACAGCAAGACTCACGGTGACCATGACCCCGGGGTGGTACTCCTGCTGGTCGACGGGCAGGTCCATGTCGCGAACGCAGAGCACGGCGCCGTACGCGAACACGATGGCGTTGAGCGCGTACGTGAGCAGCCAGCCCAGCCCCGCGCCCACGCCCGACCACACGCCGCGCGTGCGAGCGTGCCGGGCCGCGGCCGACAGCGAGCGCGAGTACCTGCGGAGCCCAGGCCTGACGTTAGAAATCTGACACTCCATGGAGAAAGAGATTGATACTTGTTGTCACTTTACACTACTACTGTTATGATGAACAAAAGAATAACTAAAGATTTGTTACATATTGTCCTCCATATAAATTATGAAGATGCCATAGACACAGACTATTGGATTCAGTTTGTTGTTCTACTTTTTTTTCCTAGCCCTAACACAATAAGTGGTGAAGGGTGGGTGTTATGGGGTCTGTCTTTTTATAAATTTCCCCTTTATAACGCTAAAATTCAAAAGCGCAATTTAAATAAGTGATTCGATGAGTACAACGTGCGAAGTGCACTGACCTGTCGACCTCCTGGTCCTCAGCGGAGTAGGCGCGCACGGTTCGGATGGCGGCGAGCGCCTCCTCTACGACCCTCCCCGCCGTGCCGTACGCCGACACCTCCTTACTCGAGCACTTGGTCTGGTACTACACACACAAACACAAAACAAGGTTAGTAAATGGTAGACAATAATAGAATTTTGTAGTAGTACTCAGTAGCAAATCGCAATCTGGATTTGATCCCGGTTGATGGCAATAGGCTCGCTGCTTATTACATCGCACGTATGTGGATGTGCTGAGGCAAACTTCTGGTTAACCTCTCAGACACCGCGGGTGTGATATTGACCTTGGCGACGAGGGTGGCGACGAGCATGGAGAGCGGCACGACGGAGAGCCCAGCCAGCGTGAGCTGCCAGCCGTAGGACAGCGCCAGCGCCGCGCCCAGCAGCACCGTGCCCGCCAGGTTGGCCGTCATCGCCACGTGCTCGCCCACGCCACCGCGGAACTTCTCCATGTCCCTGCACAACACGTTTTAATCGTTAATATTACAATCTAGACAGTAGGTGGTTGTCTCAAGCACTACATGTGAGCGAGAAGTAATTTACTTCCCGCACACTTAATAAAACTTTTGCGAGAATCATCGAGTTTACAATTAAAATTAGATGCTTTACCAAAAAAAACAATATAAATTACTGAAGGCTAGCAGCTGCATAGTTACATAAATGAGATGTAGTATAATAACTGACAACTAAACATCAATAAGGAAGTACATACTCGGTGAGTGTAGTCGCGAAGTTCATGGTGGTGTTGGTGTCGAAGAACGCTATCTCTTGACTGATGACCGAGCGCAGCAGCTGCAGGCGGAGACGAGTTACCTGAAGACAATGCACATTGAGAAATAAATTAGCGGTTTGAACAATAGGAACGGACCTAGAATAGAACCTTGGGGAACTCCAATGATCACCACATAATTTGACCGTAAAGATGAGTAATTTTACTAAATAATCTTAATGAAATTAGTTGCAAATGGATTTAAAGATGATTTGGCAATAATATGCTGGTGCTTTTTCTGCTTTGCAAATAAAAGTCATTATTTGCAAAGCAGAAAAAGATATTTGAATATTACCTTATTTGAATAACGCAACGTTAATGATTACTATTCTTATTGCAGATACAATTGTCTTTGAGCAAGGATGTCGTGATAACCAGAACTGATAGCTGAAAGTTAGACGAACCATTCTGGCGGCGGCCCACTGCACCAGCGCGACGGCGGCGGCGGCGGAGAGCAGGTGCAGCACGATGACGGCCGCGCTGGCCGCCGCGAACGCCTGGCTGTCGTGCACCAGCGCGTCCATGTGCAGCGACCGGTTGCCCGCCGGACTGACACACAAAACAAATGAACATAACCTCTCTGATAAGTTCAGAAGAAAATGAAACTCTTTTCTAATTTTTTCATTTCGATCTGGAATTTTCCTGTATCGTGGGTTTACAAACATACATTATACATGCGCAAACTCCCAGATCCTGAACAATTTTATTTAAAGTATGCGGGAATCGAACCAGCGAAACGCAGCAGCCGATTGCTCACCACTGCGCCAAACGTGTTTTAGAGAATTTTTTTTATAGAAAAATATAGCAAGCAACGGTCTGAAGTTTTATTGAAAAACGAAGGCCACAGTTACTGAATAATGCACCTAAACTGAGTGAACAAATCAAAGAATGATATAATACATTATACTGGTCTTAGAAATCTGCGCAACTATCATTAATTCAAGTGCCACTACATGTGTATATGTATAATTATGACCAAGCAAATCATATCGTCGGTCATCAGCCCTTTTGACATAAGGCAACACAACAATTCAAGCTTTATGACTAGGATCTTCCTCTACTAGTGGGTGGTGAGTACTCACATGACCGTGCCGCCGCCGAAGGCCCGCAGCAGGTAGGCGTCAGGCGCGGCCAGCGCGGCGGTGTGGCGCTTGACGAACAGCGCGGTGAGCTCGCCGTACGCCACGATGCCGGCCACCGTGCCCAGCGAACTCAGCGCGCCCAGCGCCGCGCCCGCCAGCGTCACCAGCCGCTCCAGCGCCGTCGCGTAGCGCCACTGGGGGAACGACAACTGTTACACTTTCCTCAAATACACATACTGATACAGTCTCACAGGGTTTTTTTTTTTTTTTTTTGGTTATTCTATGTATTAGACTCTCAGTCCCCGCGAGGGTTACGGGCGGCTGAGGTCTTTATTTCTTACTCAGAGTTAAATTTCTTCAATGTGTTTATGATTTTGTCTATGTGTTCGGTGAATGAATTTAATGTCATTTCTTTTCTGATGATGTCTTTTAATGAATATCTCACAGGGTTTAGGTATAGCTTTATGAGACGAGGTCACCCTCGTTATTCATTCTGATCTTCATACATCTAATTTTTAAGAGTATCAACGAGGCTAGCCAATCCAGAGACTATATCATAAACTGTTAAAAATCCAAATAAAACCTCGCTTATAAATTCGACTCATTTTCTCTCCTGATTTTAGCAAAATCACGTTTTTTTATGTTGAAGGTATCTCTGCTATATAGATTTGTCTCAATTAGTTTAAAAACACGCCTCTTCAATGTTCAGCATTACTTTTGCGCAACAAACGATGCATAACTATCAGACAAATTAAATTATTCAATAAAAAAAAATTACACAATTTTATTTGAAGCTTCTCTATTCTTCCGCAGTAATAAAATAAAACATCAAATAACAATATATCTGAGCACGTCAATACCGCTCAAGTAATAAAGCAGCAGCTCCTGGTTCACACGACAAACACGTTACATTGTTAATGTATTATAACTTTTTATTCTTCATTAAAAAAAAGTCCTTCCCGGCTGGCTAAAATATTTACGGACTCTTCATCAAGTCGAAGGCTTACCTACTTCCATTAAATAAGTAAATACTTCTTTATTTCTACTTAACTCTGAAATAATAAGGTGTAATAAAAGAATAAAAAGCTTTCAAGTATTTGTTTAACGTCGCTAACGAGCTGCTTCACAACAACAAAAAACTATAAAAACCGAAAAACTGTTTATACGTCTTTCTCTCAAAACAAAACGTTTGTTACATAATTAACGAGTGAGTAATGGCGTCCCACACCGTCACTATCCTTGCTCTCTGTCAATGTCGTGAGAGTCGCAGCGGCGCTTTGTATGATACCTGTTCGTGTGAACTGCTTTACGTTAAGGTCAGGAGCTATCGACCACATGCTAGACTGGTCTTTCAAGGAAAGATTTAGTTGTTATGAATGCGGATGGCTATGAGAATTGAGGAAGATCTAGGAAGCGATGAATAGGGTGTGTATAAGATGACAAGGCTAGAGTGCACAGGTACTATTATCACTGTGTGTGTGATGACGGCTGCGGCAGATGTATGGGACGAAAAGGCATGATCCACCGATCACTTATATACGCTGCGACTGAGGAAGTACTCAAGTGTGAAATCACCCTATCTGAGATCAAACTTTGCTCGATCTGGGGATTGAATTCAAGATCCTGCCGACCTTTAGACAAGAGGCGAGATCAATATATTAATTTACTACACAGTAGACTATACTAATACAACATTATTATTTTCAAAGATGCCAAAGCTTTTGTATCTGACCCTGTTTTGTTGCTTCCAACTAATGTTAGGTTCTGCGAATTTTGGCAAGACATTGAAGAGCGAGAGACGGCGGGTATCTGCAGGCAAGGCTATGAGAGGGCGCACACAATAGCCACGGGCTCATGTGAGGACAATCGCGAGCTAATCAAACAACAATAGGTACCGATTAAATAGGGACAGGACTGGCCTCGCACGGGGACGCGCCAACTTCGCACTCGTGTGAACAACTGAGCAAATCTTATGATATGAAGTTAGGATGACAGGTCAAACGTTAACATTTGAAAGAACATACCGCTGTAGGTGTTAACTTGATTAATAAGAAGGTTCTTGTCCTAACAAACATTATTTGGTTTTGTGCTTCAATCATAAATTTTAACTGTCAACCGTGCTCAAACATTCTCGATACCACATCATAATATTACTGAGGACTAGCTTCCGACTGCGGCGTTGCCCGCGTTATATCAGATTGAATTTCGTTCATAATTCTATGGATTTAGATTTCATTGGTATTCATTTTTTTGGCGCAAAACTCTACTTTATCTGAAGTGCCGTTTTGGAGATAGGAGGATCAGCCTTGCATTTTCGATCCTTCCTCCCAACAGTAGTCGGGTAAAATAGATCGTTTTGTGCTCCTGATGAAAAATGAGTAACGAAATTTTCCCATAATTGCAAGTAAATCCCGTACAATACGAAGTTACGCGGTGACGAATATTACCGTGATGACGTTGTGGTTGTGCATAATTATACGTTAAGCTGTGAACCCACGCGACAGTTAGATGTTAATTGATCGTTACATAACACATGACAAGGCAGTGATGAGTTACGAGGGGCTCGTGGCTGGCCACCCATTGTGATAGTAGGTATATACTAGCTTGTATGCACGTTTGCTTATAGTAGCGTAGTTGGGAAGAAGGTCCTTAACGCAGTTTTAGTCGATATAGGTCTGAACTTTGCTTACTACATACAGTTAACATACAATTGTAGTTTCTTATTAATCTTTTTTTCGGGTGGGAAACCGTCAAATGACTCCTCCTGCCATGGGTAGGGTCACGCCCCGAGAGGTAGTGTCAGATTCATACTGTATTCCTTCTTTAGCCCTTCGCGTTCTGGGGGCGGTAACTCTTTCCAACATCATGCGTGGGGGTAAACGACGTGATGATATCGTATTCCTAACTTTGTTACGCGTTCACAGAAAAACAGCTGAACTGATATTTTACTATAGATGATATTTAGTATGGAGATATAGATGGGATCCTGGTGACAGTTATAGGCTATTTTTATGAGGGTGCGTGAATTAGTTCCCTCGAAACACGGGTGACACCGCGGGAAACAGCTAGCTTAAGTTATTGTATCCTCGGTGAAGTGCAGTGGCCTGCAGCGGTCGTGCCGTGTACTAAACATTAATGTTCATACAGGGCAGGCGTGCGTGGGAGACCAACTATTACATATTATTTTGGTTCAACGTGATGTGAATAGGGCGAGCACCTCATATTAATAGCGTTCCGTGAGAGGATTGCAAACCATACATTAACATGACATTATCATTGGAAGGTGTTTTTGTAGATTATACAGAAAACTAGCTGCTTCCCCGAGTTCACTTGCAGCCAGCATTCTGGGCAGCGTGACAAACAAACAAGTTTTAATTCTAAATTGGTAAACACATTTCAAGTGATTGAATATAAGGATAATATTTTCGTTCACATGATTGTGGTTACAAAATGTTACTGTACGGAACACTGAACAGTTGTCATAAGATTGCAACAGGAAAACCAAGAGTACCTAGGCGTGGTACAGGTTTTACCTGTAGCACATACATAGTGGTGTAGATGCGGGCCCGGGACTTGTCCCGCGCACCTACCTGCTGCTGCTGTTAGTATATCAACTGTTATCTGTTTGCAATGAGTATCAACTTGACAAGAGTACGGGGCAATGGCCGGAGCACTTCCGAACCTGAGTACTTCATATCATCACGCCAGTTTTTTCCTGGGTTAGGCAAAGGTGCACTCTGGTGGACGCAGATTTCACCAGTTATGTCTTAGTCCCATGAAATAGAATGCAACCATATACTCAAAAATATTCGTTCCACATGGAAACTGGTGAAATTGCAGGGAAGCGCTATGAAGAAGCGTTGAACAAAACAACTCCAACATGAATCAATGGCCAATCGAAAAGGAAAGTGGTCGCAAGTAACTGTGGCCGCAGCCGCAGGTGCTACTCCGAGTACGTCAGTAACGTCGGGCGGTAATTCACCCTCAAAGATTTTCCTTCCTTATCTGCGACCGATGACGTGTACGAGGAAAGAAATATTTTCATTCACAATAAACCGTCAATTATCCACCGCTGTGGATGTGGGCATGATTGCTCATCACTGGGGTTGATAGATGTTTCCTTCGTCTTCGCCTCTTGAACTACATACATCTACACTATATTACATCTTGTCTGGGGAGTCGTATATGTTCCAAACGTCTCCTTTATAAGTTTGCGATGTATTGATCGTAAGCGAGTCTATATAGTCTTTAAGCGCTGAATCGGCACCTAGGCTAATAAGACCAAGAGCTTATCTCAATCTATCATTGGTCGGCGCAACATCTCTTTTTCATCCACAATCTCTATCAGCTGATATCACAGATTTCACTCATTGTCTAGCCATGTCATCACACACACTATGAAGAATTTTAGTTTTAAATTAAAATGTAAATCTTACGTAGTTACCTATTTTACTTTTCCTAATCTGCGACCTGATCAATTTGTATTCAGAAACAGTTGACATCAACGGTTCTTAGAATAGTTTGTTTATATCTAGCCTGTGCGTAGGTTATTCCCAAACGACAGATATAATTATCAACGCGTACATCTCACAGTGTGACGTCACATATACATACATTCAGGTCACTCCGCTCGTCATCAACTTCACTAAGACTTTCCTTCTCCGTCATTCCGTCGGCTTCAGTAACTATTTGTTGTGCCTCGTTGGTCTAGTGGCCAAAGTGTTGTTTAAATTTGAGATCGATTGACAGCAGCTCCCCCATAACTTGGGATTTCAATATAACTAGCGAATTGTGGGCGGTCCATGTGTATTGATATACTTCCTAATCCAGTATTATGTTGTTTGTGATGAGTACACATTTGTCTATAAACCAGACACGAGGCATCATAAAGGGATAAAGTTCTTATAAAATAACAGCTGTTACAATGTTATTGTTTGCCTTCGACTGCATCTAGATCATAAAACACGCAGCATTTAGTCATCGATATACATTTGCTATGTAATTAACTACACACGTGGAGGCAGTCGCCTTATAAACAACTTGTGCTTTTATGTAAATTCATCTGACATTAATCTTACAGAGATTATGCTACAAAGTGGTTACGATAGCCAATTCATAATAAGTAGCCATTTTCCTCATCCTCCTTATTATTTCATCTAGCTTTACTTTTATTGAACGCAGACCAATTACAGGTACCTACAGTATAAAGACTAGAAACTAGATGAGAGAGAGATGAGAAAAGACCAACTAAAAGTGGGCGGGCAGAAGATGTAATTTTACAGCAATTAATTTTATCATTTAAATGGTCCTCCATGAGCAAAGCTTGTTTAAAGTTCAGCGGAACTAGCACCGTGCTATGCGCACGAATGATTGTCTAGTGAGTACGCGAGCCTATAAAGTGACGTCACTGAAAAACGAAGCATTTATTCCAATTAGACCATTTACAGGCACTTCGGAGCTGTCGAGGAGTGGTCGAGCCTCACACAAACGACTTGGCTATGGAAATCGGAATAAAAATATTGTTTACATGCATTTTACATGTCAACTATATTATGATTGTTTATGTCACGTAACTATTGTATACATAAGAGTAAATAAGTACGGTATGTTTGTCGAGAATTCGTAATTTAAATTTTAGCAAAATAGAGTTTAATTTAGTACACATTTCTGTCAACATGAGTTTCTGATAGTCTATCGGTCAAAAAGTGCTATGGGATACTTTTTATCCCGAAAACGCTGTTCAATGGGAACTTGGTAGAAACCGCAGGAAAAGCCAGATTGAGATAAAACTACTCACAAACCCAATGCTATATATCTATTATTTAATGGATACCCCTTGGATGAGTCCGCCGTCCCTTGGCGCTTACCTACATATATGTTGCCGTAGAGCAGGTAACTTTTTAGTTATTCAGTTAAAACATGTGTTGTAAAAACAATTATTTTTTTAATAAATAATATGAGTAATTAGACAAGGATTACAATTACAGGTGTATCGGTCGATGAAGGTTTTTAAGTCTCGTCACGCAAACAACCTGCTATTTGTTTTATATTGTTTTAAATTATCATAAAAATTTTACTTATATTGTTAAGAAAAAAAATACTTTACATTCGCCAACGTATCATATTTTTTTTTTTTATTTATTCCTTTATATAATTATGTATATCAGGCAACTAGGGCCCATAGAGAATACAATACTTACATATAATATTAACAAAACAATAATTATAAACTAATACATACAAATTATAACATTACAACTAGATATTATTTATTTACACGAGGAGGCCACGTTTTGTTGCACTGCGAAGTGTCGCGTAGCCATCCGTGTAAATGCCGGAACACGACACCCTTCGGCCAGAATTGTTCCTGGAACTTGTCTAGATGCTGAGTATATTGGACAAAATGTTTTCGTAATAAAAATCCTTCTTTAAGCCCCCCTTTTTTCCAACGTGATTAGACCGTCATACACTTTGAATCCTTCCGGAAGATATTTACTAATGACACTGAAATCCAGCGTCTAGTTTATGACAACTAACAGCACAAAACAAAGTGACGCGAAAAGCGACATGGCAGCGATTATGGCATTGAGACATGGTAATATGTGCTCGGCGCATGCGCAGTCAGTGAACCTCGGCGGACAAACGAACAAGGACGCCGTGTGACCGGGGCGACGCCTGAGGACGCTGGGCTCCGGAGCCGCGAGCACGAGGAGTCACCACGTCGCAGTTGACCCGAGTACTGCGCCAGAATGTAACTAGCTCCGCGCACGGGTGCCGTCCGTGAATACACACGAGAGATCTCATCATACCCAAGCTGGTTCATTTGACAGAGTATCGAAGATCAGACCAAACGTAAAGTATTATCACCATCACGGAAAACTGCGACAGTCATAGTTTCAAATGGCAATTAGATTCCTCATCATCAGCATTTTCAACTTCTTCTCATACGCAGAGTAGGCACGAGCATTGGTCACCACGCTTGCCCACAGCCAAATGGTAATTTAAGACATTTATAAGTGCTGGTCTGCTGAAGATGTCCTTCTTCGCTAAATAGTAATACGATCGATTAGTGCGACTGTTATGGACTTACGAAGCCCTAAGACTTTCGAACAACAGCTACATTTGTAAAGTTACAGTTGAGTGGATCAGGGAATATTCTAGACGACTGTTAGAGGATCATTTATAACGAACTAGTAATTGCCAGCGTACTGCGCAGGGCTCCCGGCAGTAATCGCATTACGTGCGATCATGTTATGTGATTACAGAGCACACGGCGCTGCATGTCGCGATATTGTTTTGTATTGTTCCAAGTTTTTCGGTCTGTTGCATATAAATTGCACTTACTGCAGTTGGTATTGTGGGGCTAATCAATTCTTGTAATGCGTATTCAAAACTGTACAATGTCATTAATGTCTAGCCGCACTTCACTAACTTCAACTAGTAGATTCCGTGTGTTTATCATTGAACACATTATGTACTGACATTGCATCTTGCTGCCGGATTAGAGCGACACGCGCCAAACTATGCCAATCAAACTGAACAATACAATGTGTGTGATGATCACCGTGTGATGATCACTAGCGCGAGTAGGTAGGTACTCAGATGTAACCGCTCACTTCCTGCGACAGGTTTCGTAGGTGACGTCATAATGGCCGATATTACCTATTGTACATAATACTACGGAATGAACGGGTAATGAGTTAATAATGTAGGATTACATGACTGTTTTGAGAACTTCCGAAAAAATGGATAAAACGAATCTATGCCTGCTTTGAATTGAGATGCCACGTCAAACTTAACGGAATTCTACCTTAACCAGTGTGTGATGGGACTGTCTGCCTGGACTAGACTAGACCGTAATACTTATAAGGGTGTTTTAAATCCCGGGACCATCTATATAAGACATACTCTTCAAACTGAATCACTCTTATAACAAAACCGATAGCATACACCGTACACTCAGTGTACACAGCAAGTGTCTATATGTAAATAGGCGTGTAAACACGAGAAAAGTGTCGAGACAGCGGCATCACAAAGAAACTGTCGAAGCCTGAACAGCAGAGACATTTGTGTCGCCATTTAAGTCACAGTATAGTTGATCAAATGAATATATTGAACTTGAAACCACGCTTGAACTTGAGCCATTAGCTGACCGCATACATTACGTTGTTCGTCAACATACGTACATACATACAACAAGTGCAGTTTAAACCGAACGATTAAAATGTAAACATGCAAATCCTCGCCTAATATTGTAAATGCGAATGTAATGCTCCATCTGTTTGTTTGTGACTTAGTCACGCTCAAGCCGCTGCATCGATTTAGATGAGGTTCGGTATGGATCTACATTAGCTCCCCAGGATGCGAGTGAAACAACTTAAGCTTCAGTTGCATCCACGCCCTGAGGTAACTACTTCCAGCACCCAGATAAAAAGTAGCCTATAAACGTTTTCAGGGTTTTTACCGTAAGAGCGCAACAAACAAACAAACTTTCAATCGCTTATATAACATTTGTTAGGACTATGAAGAGCTAATCTCAGCCGGCGCCAACAAATGTTTCATGCATCTCGGAGAGCCTCACGCCATGCTTATGTATATGTATAAGTAGACGACGCGGGCGGCGCCGCGGGCTGTAGCCTGTATATAAACCTCAACACAAGAGTAGGAAAAGCTTCACGACTCATGCAATTCAAGAATGTAAACAAATTGGTATTAGTCATTAATATAATTTAAACACAGCGAGGCGATACGAGTGCTTAAATAACAGCCATTTGTAACCTGTTGGCCGATCATAATTAATATTGAAGAAATATGCGCGACTTAGGGAAACGACAACACCATTCGAACCAAGATATTTGTTGGCACCTGAGTATTGCCTCGTTGCTCTAGTCAGTGAACAGGATCTCAGTGAAATTTCCAGGACTGACGGAAGTCACTGTGTGGCTATTTAAAATTTCACAAAGCAGCTCAGAGTCTGGTAGTTAGCAGTATTACATCTCCGTGCCTGGGAGGGCATTATGGTCGTCATCCCCGGCCCGGCCCTGTAACAACAACTGCTACCATGATAGCAGTCGTTGTTACAATTCTATGTCATCAAGTGGCCATCAAGTGGATTCGAGAAAACAGGGATACTAGGTCTTGTTAGAACAATGAGGAGAAGTCCTGATAGTGTGACTGACAGGAAATGTGTTATGCTTGGTTGAAATGAAAATCGAAGGCTTATGAATAACAGTAGCACTTGTTTGACCAACGGGGAATAGTATAAGTGTGCAATAGTTATACGACGTGAGGCTCTACCATGTCGTATCAAGCAGTAATAATGAAAGCTCATAGGTCTTTCCCACTCTCACTCTTAATCATTGATAGCAAAGACACGCCATGATAACAGTGATGTTGCGGACTCTAGGCGTCATTAAATATAACAATATCTGAAGAGATCACGTTAATATTAAACCTGTTTGAATTTTACCGTTTCCATCGCATCGAAATGATTATTTTTATCTTAGTAGTGCGAGTTGTTTGTGTGATAGCTTCTGTCCAGGAATTCGTCTACGCGAATGTAGAAATAATAATAAATAAATAAATAATAAAATGAAAAAAATATGTGTTAAAAATGAATAAACGAAATAAATAAAATATAGTAAAAAAGATTGGTTATCTTACAAACAAAGATCCAGTCCAAACATACAGACAATTGCATTTATAAAGTTAGTAGGGATTCAATTCAAATCATGGAACAATTCGCAGGCTTCGTACTCTGAGAGAGCAAGACGATCAGCATCACTAAAAAAAAATTCGTTTGATTCACTCATTTTTGATCTCAATCAAAATCGGTCGAATTGGCCGTCGAATAAATTAGCGGGTTTTTTTTCATAATACTGGTTTTCCTAAGCTTCATACCTATAATAATAAAACTATGTCTAGCCCGGAGAGGTGAGCATGGCTCCACGTGATGACTTATTGCGTAACGAAACGAAATCGAATTCTAAAAACTTCTATCTAATATACTTTTGTCTATATTCCTATGCAATAGTAATTAAACTGTTTGTCTATCTGTTGAACATGGCAAGATGTATAGGTATGAAGATAAATTGAACCCTCGGGAAAGATCATATCCGGGTCTGTGAAGTAGTTCCTTCTGGATGCGGGTGAAACCGCCTAGAACAGCTTGTAATACCTTATAAAGAGATAAAAGTATGTAAAAAGCAACCTCTGGGACTACTGGACAGATTCTAGAAATTCTTTCACGAACAGACAGCTACAGACTACGTTGTACCTGCACACAGCACGGGCGACGCCGTGGACAGGAGCTAGGGTCAATTTAATTTGAATATCGAACGAAGGCAACCGTTTTTAACCCCCGTGTTTGTAATCACGACATAGAACAATGGCGGGCGAACCTTCACGTAATGAAACTAATTGGACGAGTTACATTGCGTGCTGCGTGGCGCACGCGACCCGGCAGCTCTCGTGGAGCTAGCGATGGCAATGAACTTGCCGAGCCAGTTGGTAGTGTCAAGGATTAATGTCTTCCTCATGCTAATTAGTAAAGTATGGTTTGTGAAATGTATTTCAATATCTTTACCTAGAGCTAGCTAGGATAGTTGCCTAATAAAAGTTCCTAGTTCCTACAACTACACCTATCATCATCATCGACCGTAAGATTTACTAAAAAGAGCTTTTCATGCATGCAAGGCTCTACAATTTGATAGTTCTAGGAACTACTTTAAACATTGTTCTTATTTATATCTTTTCGCACATTTCATATCAATTGCGGTTTCACCTTAAAAGTGCTACAAGAAGACAGACGGAGTTACTTATGCATTTATAATAATAGTCGTACTATATACAGGTAATATTGTTTGAAATAATCACTTACGATACTTTTTACTTCAAATATAACTCGAATAAGGACAACATTATGTATTACTACTTATTAATAGTACTTATCAAAGGATTTTTATTAGCATGCTTAATTAAAACAAGTGTCGTACAATTAAGTAGACACTTAAAGTGACTTCAGCTATAAACTAAGACCACTTACAAAGTTACGACGTGTTACTTAGCACTTTAATTTTTATTACAATTTAATTTTACTGAATAATGCTTTATGCATTAAAAAGTCACAGTTTTACACAAAAAAAGACAAAAGCTGTTTTTATATCTTCGGTATAGTGCATTCGATCAAACACATACTTCCGTCAGCTGAGTCAGCTGCTTCCACGAACAGTGTCGTATCTGTGTGATGTATCTATGTGTGCGTAAACGCAGGAATTCCCAACAGAATAACTAATAAATAAATAACCAATTAAGTATGTGATATTACGAAACTTCCAATAAACTCAGCTATAAAATCTTCCTAAAGTTATGGTTAGGGGATTTTCAAAGTTTGTCAATGAATATTCTAATACGACTACGTATTGCTACATCAATGACGTCAATATGAAGCAGTGTTTGTGATATCTGCTGTCAAATATACACAAAGTAGTCATGTTGTGGTCCCTTTAGTCTGCTAGCTCTACTAAGTCTTTGTTGTGAACTGTCTCTATTGATAATATGGACTGCCGGCTACAGGTTGGCGCTGTTTACAGGGATTTCCAGGAGGCCTTTGACAAAGTGAATCAAACACTACTCATGAAAAATAGTGCCTTTAACGGTATACGCGGCTATCTACTCAGATGGTTTGCTTCATATGTTTTCAATAGTACTCAAAAGATTGTAATCAATGAGCATGAATCCGAATCTTATAGTTGTTAAATCTGGGGTTCCCCAGGGATCAGTATTGGGACCTTTTTTTATTGTTCAATAATGACATTTAACATTGTTTTATCAACTATATTTCTTGATAAAATGTACCTACTAACTAATGCTCGCCGATGTATGGGAAAATACGTAAGGTGGAACATTATCGTGTTCTCTAGACTCCAGACCAAACCAAAACCTGGGTCGGCTAACAGGGAGACAAGCCACCTGTGCAGGAGATATAATTGAGCGCAGATGATTCACACTCTCTCATGGTAAAAGCCGGGTGCTTTTATCTTCAATTAGGATGTTAGTTAGTGAGTAATTCCTTCTGATGAATTTCTTAATTTAATGCTAATCGGCTTATTTATTCGCTAATTAAACATGACCTAGGTCTACTACTCCTTCTTAGTAGTAATTATTCAAGTTACAGGTAAACTGTCGCAACCGCACTACAATACAGTTCGCGGACCCGTCACCCGCCCCCGCCCCCGCGCCCCGCGCTGGTAATTGCAATGAAATTGATTCCGTGACTCATTGGATTGATGTCCGCTAAACTATTAATTGAAACTTATAATTGGATGAGAATGTTTTAATTGAGATGTTCCTTTTTATTCATTTGCATTTATTGTTTCTAAGCGCATAACATTAAGTACATTCCTATAAGGAACCAATGCTTAAATGAATCAATAACAATTACGTTGTCTATACAAATAAATAAAATTGAGGTGTCTGTTTATCATGTCAAAATAACAGCAAATGCAATGAATTACTACTACATGGTATCTATATCAGAAACTATTTTTTTTTTTAATTTTAGATTTTCTCTGGTTGTTCCCGGTGATCTCCGGAGACCGAAGTTAACTCCGACACCGACGCCAATGCCAACATCGACTGCAACGACAAACCCGATGCCGAAACCACCTCGGACGTCGACGGCAGACGCCAACACCAAACACGACGCAGAATTCGACGGGAAGTAAGAAGTCATCTCCGACATCTTATCATCATAATCTCCGATTTATATTGTTAGGTAGGAAGGAGCAGACTGAAACGAATAAATTGAAATTTCTTGATTCAGTTGGTACCTATTTAGATAAATTCTATGTATTTGCAACTTTCGGAAAACCGAGCGACAATCTTCAACAAAGTAAAGCGTGCCACAGTCGATACAGTGAATAATAACTTGTTACAATAAAGACCTCAATTCCGAGAGACTGCCGGTCCTACTCCGAATATCGCTACCTACGTAGGAAATCCCCCGACCGACATGTCGAAGAGAAAGACATAACTTATCCCGACCGCTGTCCCTTTCCTTAATTATTTTAATAAAAAACTTTAAACCTAATAATATGGGTACCTACATACAAAACGTTCTGGAAGTATGAGTCGCTCGGCCATCGTTAAACTATGTTTCATAAATAAAGATTTGCGGAATTCTGTGCACAATAAAACTTTTCCGCACGACATACTCGTACAACCGACTCTCAAATGTACGATCTGTTAAAACGCTTGATGACCAATAAATACATGGTTCTAGAAGTCGGTGTCGCTCGGTAAACTATTGTGTGTACCTACTTTCCACCGACTTCTAGAGGAATGATAATATATAGTGATGCGGTCGGAAACCTAACTCGTGACGACTGACTGTGAGGTCAGCCGCCTGGTTCACTGCAGTCGTACTCTGACACTTGCAAGGAATCCAACAAGATATATTCTCTCCTAGCATACCATAGGTTTATTAAACGAGTTTATCGATTAAAAAGAGAGGTAGCTCTACAACAAGTTCAAAGAGAGACATTGCCGTCTCGCTCTGGCGGTGATCGCCTGCAGAATCATTACAAGTGCGTGCTAGCGAGGAGGTCGTATGTGCTGCAGGCTGCAGTAAGTACTTGCAGTCAAACTTATTGTCGGAGTGAAAGTGTTTGATGAAAGGCATGCAGTGCGCCAGCGCCTCAGCTCTCAGCCCTGTGTGAACTAACGAAAATGTCCCGCTTTGCATCCCTTTTCAAACATGTCCCGCCAGGACCCAGACAGTGAATTTGATTAGAGTAAGGTGATAGAATTTTGGTCAAAGGAAGACTGGAGTACCTATATACAAATATTGTGAGAGAGATGATATTGCTAGGCGATGAATACTGGGATGACGGCTTGAAGGCTGATAGATTGTATCAGCTTGGCCCTGATCAATTTATTTCCAGTTCAATAGGTACAGGTCGATGGACGAGAAACACTATTAAGATAACGTATTCGTCAGAAAGCAATTGACCGATCTCCGTAAGATTAATTAAAAGGCAATTTAAAAGTTTCCTAAAACCAAATGACAATCGACGTAGTTGGCAATTTAAGCGCTTTATTTTACCGCAGTTACTGATTTTAATGACGTACATGTTTGATGTCAGACATTTTACAGCTGTTTGTGACGGAATTCTTCTCTCCGAGGAAGTACTACAGGTACATAGTATACATACACAAGCATCGATTTTAGGTTCAGTTAGAAACCGGCTTCAGACAATCAGCTAAGCTGGACCTATTCGGCACAACCACTATCACAATTATATTTTTACTTTCTATTTTATGGTGGTGAAACCTTAGCACCTTAGGGTCAATGCACGCGGCAGATCTCTAATGTTGTTAAGATGTTAATCAATGATGATGATCGTCATATGTGCATAATGAAGCAGATCACACATAGAGAATTCGTGTTACGGAATAGCCACCATGATCACTGTCCGGAGTGTAGCAACGAAGGAGACTGCACTGTCCCACACTTAGCCCCCAGCAGTGCTCTCAGTATGGACAAGCCAGTACTCCACACTGAATACATACAGCATCACTGATTCATAGCGCAGTTGTCCGTCAACCGGTCGCCGCGCACAAGTTCAAGGCGCCCGCGCAACCTGTTCTGTGATTTACGTTCTACATACACATGTGTGTATCTATGTATGTGTGCGTATAGAACAGCTGTGTTCGCGTTTAAGAGCGCTAGCAGTCCTGCTGTGACATTCATATGAAAAGATTTTCAGTATTGCATGATTTGGAGCATGTGAAAAATACTACCCTCGCCAAAATGGAACCCTGAGCCTACACTGCTTGCAAGATCTAGGGCTAACGTAACCTTATAAATTGCTAGGAATGTTTGGTTTGACATTTGTGTACAAGTCATTGCTAAATATTACCATGAAAGATATTTCTATGGACATCCAACGTCAAATGTATCCAGCGGTCCTGTTAAATATAATCTCAACCATATCTCAACCACGTATCATCTTGCGCTCCAAAAAAAAGGAGTTCTGAAAACTTTTCTTTTGGTATAAATTTTCTGAATACTCCTTTCGTGTTTCCTGTTTCTCAGCTTATTTCTGGAAGCTGAATTCATTACGTGTTTAACTTTATTTATACATATTCTATCGGAACGCGTCTATTTCTACTTAACCAGTAAGTTACAAGTACTTACATCCGGTTTTTTAGCATCAGTTTGTTTTACGACAAGTTCGCGTGTCAATATTGATGCTTCAACAAATAACTTTAGCTGAAGCTGGCCGTATCGTACCGGTCGACGCAGGTGTCGAGCATTCAACAAAAAATAAGATAATATCACTTCTTTTATTAATGAATCGATCGTCAGCCTCTGAACGGATTAAAGCAATGCAAGTGATACAGTGAGTCACTTTCATTTTTTCAAAATTAAAATTTTAGTCCCAGGTTTAACAGAATTATAAAGGTAAACCTGAGGTAAAATGAGGGCTGAGGCTACTCTGAGATGGGTGAACCTAGTAAAAGTATATTGGATTTTGAAAACACTCCTATTTTCTCGTTCAATAAAAACAGACCGTTATTTGGAGCATAAAAGAAGAGATATATGCTCAAAAAGCTCAAAAAGGCATATGATCTTTCAAACCGCAATATTTAGATTAAAACTTATGGTCAAATACCACACCCACCCACCGCTACTCACGTAGTGGTGGGTGGGCTGTAACCGCAACCATTTTAAATAAATATGGTTTTAAAATTCGCTCACGTTCATCATTGACACTTGTTAGCATTTGTGTCAATTTTAATTTGATACAATATTTTCTAAACTACTTCATCGATTAGGATCAAACTTATCTTGAATAATAGCTGATTTATTTACCTATATGCAAATATGGTTTCATCAAAATTGGATTAGCAGTTTTAGTACAATGTGGCAGAATGTTGAGCAACTAACACGTGAAGATTCGCAAGGTGAATATGTAAAAGTCCTCTTAAATGTGATCTGTTCGACCTCGCGGTGACGTTGACATAATGCGGATTTATTGTGATTGCATTACAAACATGCTTGCAATTATTTATTACTGTATTCTGATAAAGGAGAATTTAAAAACAATAAAGAGCGAGACGAACTCGAGAAGAGAGGGTTCCGTTATCCGACGGATAAAGATTTTCGATTAGGTTTTCCTGTCAACTATAAAAGAGACGAAATAATCCAAAAAAAACTAAATTAGATTATACTGTACATAATCTAAAATGACGAATATTCACGCATAAAGATAACAAATCGAATAAATCGGGAAAGACAAACTGAACAATGCTTTACAATCAGATTTAAGAACCCCAAATAACGTCAGATTTATAATTCATCATTCGTTCAAAGTACAGGAAAATTGTTACACTAAAAGGTGTGTCAAAATGACTAACGGACGAGAGCTCAACGATCTTGTTCCCAAATGGCCGGCTGATACCCTCACTATCATCCAGTGCCTCATCCGAGCCTGCTCCCAACCAGGCTAAGGCAGAAAATCAATATGTTACATGGAGCGACTGCCGTCTGACAAACTAAACACTACTTCAGAGCACAAAGCCAGCACGCAGCAACACCAGTTGTTCTATGTTTCAAAAATCATACTCATTAGTAAACGATTTCTACGTACGACGTAACAGCAGTAGGTAATCGGGAATGATCCAATAAATGTGTTTCTGGCGTGAAGAACTCCATGTTTGTGTATCATGCACTGATCCTTAACATAATTATATCTCTATAGCACCCTAGATCTGTCCTGTCTAGTAGCTGGCTGGCTGCTGGCAGTAGGCTCGCCTCATTATGGCAATTTGATCCAACTGGTAATTGTAGCCGTGCTATAGTACACCCCTGCTGAGCCCTTCGTAATGTCTCACGTCAGTGACGTCGCCAGTTCCAAACAAAAACCTAATAAAGTTTAACGAGCCTCATCCATTATCACATTAGCATTAATTAACGTAATACTTATATTATTATATATTAAGATTTCCCCATTGTCGCGGAGAAATTCTTCATTATCACTTCATGGGAATTCATTGCGTTATTATTATAAAAGCAAACGCTAAGTCGTTATGGCTTTTCATAAGATGTGTTTACTTTCTCGGAAGCCGTACCTGCCAACTTACTTCTAACATCAAAAGTATTTATGTCTACCAGATCATGATTAACCTGTGTGTGAATTCTCATGGGCCATTATTATCTGGTTGAGCCGAGCTGAGGCGCAAATCTAAATTCAAAACTCATTTGTTCTGTTAAGGCTGAAAATCATCTCTTTTTGAATGTCACAATTGCTTTTAGGCCACCCTTGAGGACTGTCTGCGTTTATTGAAAGTAGGAGAACATTTGCGAAATTAAACAAATACCTATGTGTATGCCTTTTTAACTTTTGACGTTCAGTTATTGCTGATTACAATATTACTACGTAGCTTGAATATTTTAGGCGGAGATCACAATGATGATGCAGATCACTGTTATAATGCGTCAGCAAATTGTGTGGCGTCACAGAAATTATAATATAATTAATTGTTAATTAGTTTAAGTTATCTATTCGTTTGAATGTCTATTATTGTAGGTGAGAAATAACGTTTTTGTTTATCGAAGTGCGCTAATTATACTTCTTTAAGATTTTTTGTGACATCAAGTGACGCGAGGATTCTTTGTGCTGTGTCTATTTATTTACTTATCGCTTAAGTTATATTATTAGACAGGATAAATACGTATTTTAATTAGGACTTATCTGATACTTTGTGGTTTGCAGACCTTCAGACTTCCGACTTTATAATTCGCGAAGTTTGGCAAAAAGTATTCAAATCATTTACAAATGGTCTCCCATCCACGGACAGCAGCTGCAGACTGTCGCTTGTAGCGATATTATCTATACTTATAAAATTCTTTGTCCTGAATGACTGACGGAGGCAAATTTTGTATGACACTCTGTCATTTTAATTTGAATTCGTATAGACCACGCGGGCGAAGCCGCTGGCGGAATGAGACTAGCTCTAAATAAAATTTAAATTAAAGTAATGTTAGGTCGACATTGTAGGAAAATGAAAAAATATATTTTTCAGTGTATACATAGTGGTCTACGAATCTAAGGTCACAGTTCACTTCCCAGTTGTGACAAACGGCACGTATTTAGTGAAAGGCGTGTTAAATATATTTAGATCAAGCGGAACGACTACAATGCTCAATTTGAGATAAATATTAGAAAAAACAATTAAAACCTATTTTGACGGCGAACTTTTGGCGGGTTTACTGTACATATTATCTGTGCTCTATATTACGTCATAAATAATTGGCAAGTTCAAGGCCGTAAAATTTGGATAGGTAGAGTAGGTATACTTTGTTTTCGGATGGGAAATCAAATCATCAAATGACTCTTCCACCGCTGCGGGCGGAGCGGGATGGAGTGTCAGAGTCTTACTGACTAAAACCTATCCGTGTTCCTTCCCTTCCCTTTGTGTTCCGGGGGCGCGGTAACTCTTTCGAACATCCCGCAGCAGAGAGCACAATATTGTTTAGGTTTGTAACTATCCCACATCTGAGCAAACGGCTATCGCTTGTAGATCTTTGACAGTCATTAATTTCGGGTAGTCAGAAGCCAGAAAGTGTGACAACCAGTCATACCAGGGGGTAGCGTGTTACCCGGTAACTGGGTTGTAGAGGGCAGATAGGCTGTCGCGCCATGTAAACACTGGTATTCAGCTGCATCGATTTAGGCTGGAAGCTTACCGCCACATAGTTGGGAAAAGACCAGGCGGATGGTGAATTTTCACCGTAGGGCACAATTAGTTGATCGGATTGTCCGTCTGTTTGTCTGCGCTGGCCAGCCTCCCGCGGGTTTCCCGATGTGAAAGGCGTTGACTCACACGTTTGACTAACTATTGCTTTTAACTGCAGCGCCGTTAACTGACATACTGAACATTTGTTATTAGCCGACACTAGTGTTCCTGAACTAGGTTCTTTCTTTCTGAACATCCTTACTAATAATACAAATGGGAAAGTCACTCTATCTGTCACACTTTCACGGCTAAACTAATGGACTGACTTAGATGGAATTTGGTGTAGGGATGGATTGAAACTTGGGCGAAGAATGTAGGGTGGTCAATGAATATCTGGATGTATGAAGTCATTGAGACTGCGGGACACAACTAGTTCCATGCCGTAGCTAATCTTGTTGCGTGTACAAATCCTGAGATGCCACTCATACGATTAATCTTTTCAATTAATTAATTATTATTTAAAACTGCGAGGAATTCCTCCGCTCCCTGTAGGCAAATTAAACGGTATTTAATAATGAATTGCTCTTATCTGTACAGTTAGACACTGTTTGTCAATTTTGTTTTGTGGTCATCTCAGAAACCGATACTGTAGAGTGTAGCGGTTTTTATAAATGAGTTTTGATTGATCACTATCTATCGCCGATTGTATGTCTTCATTAACTCAAGACTTGAATTCAAAACAAAACTATTTGGTACTAGGTACGGATTAATCGCTACAAATTGAAAGGCAAGAATGTAATCATCAACCAAAGTAAACGCACTGCTATTGATGGCTAATGTAACGATAATATGTTGCGTGAAGTCGCACTGGATTATTTATTTAAATTAAATAAATAGTATCTATGGATTATGATGAGATACAGACTTTTTTTATAATCATTATTAGATAGTTATCTAACCTGTGCGTTGTAAATAAAACTGTAAATAAAGACGCACAAACAACGCGTAGAGAATTAGTTACTTATTATCAACAGTTAATTAGATCGGGCCATTGTAACATTAACATACCTGTCTCACAAATACTAGATGTTTAGATGCATTTTATTTATTGTTTACCATGAAATATATAGGTATCTTTTAAGAAGTAATAAAAGTTATATGGTTCTTGTTTATTTATTATTTTCTTTCTGCAATAAGAAGTAATAAATAAACAGGAATCGTGTAACTAGAGAATCCATACAATTTCAATTAATTCATGAAATTCCATGAACATAATTATAATTTATGACTGATTTTAAATGACTGGAATCTTTTCATTGCTAGCTGTCCATAAAAACTTTCTATAATAACATTAGCAAATCAACATTCTTCTTCAGAAAAAGTAAAAATATCTTTTCAAAAACTCACCAAATCAAAAAATCCTATATTGTCATCATCCTCCTTAGTGGCATGTATGTCGTATGCCTTGCCCTTGTGGCTCACGAACCGCTTGCATTGGCCCTTCATCACTATTAAATTAAAAAATGAAACTGTCACTAAGTTCACGCGCTTTACCGAGTAGGTTTTAAAGCGCAGTTCGCGGCGTGACCGCGGCGCGTGGAGACACAGGCTGTACTGAGCTTCCGTGAAATGCGTCCACTATAAAAAACCTCGTGGGTTTGCGCGAGTTTCTTTGTATTTGGGGAAACACTTTATTGTCTCTAATATTTGAATTGATTGGCGCGTGTTGTTTTGTTTGATATCGTTGACGCGCGTGCGGTTATTGGGGAGGGGGTGGGGCGTCAGGTTCTTAGAAGATATTGTTTATTTTAACGGTGATATGTCTTAAAATTGTTTGCAATCATTATATTTTTGTAAATATTTCCTCTATTAAATTATCTGATGTCTTGAGCTTGGCCGCAAGTAGTCTAGCAGGTGTCCTATATATGAAGAAGCATCTGGTATCAGCTATAGGTAGGTAGCTACACTACATGGCAATTATTCTGAAGAAACTTAGGTAGGATGTACCTACCTACCTAATAATACATGATCATGGGCGCCGAGAGGCAGGTGCACATGCACCCCCGTGAAATGAAAAAAATACAAAAATAAATAAATCATCTAGGTTGTTGTCAAAAGCTCCATCGGCTAAAATATGTAAGCGAGACTAGTAACCCAGAACATAGGTAGCGACCATTTTTTTTTTTAAAAACGTTGCCCTACACTAAAGAATTTCTCCTGTGTCGTGGGTGCGTTTACAAACATTAATTACACATGCACAAACACCCAGACCCGGAACAATTTTAGTTATCCCGTGCGGGAATCGAACCCGCGACACGCAGCGCAGCAGCCAATTGCTCGGCCACTACGCCAAACGTGCCGTCAAAACATGCAAACATCATAAATAATTGAATGCACCGCCCTGACAATATTCCCTGCCGGCGCTCATGCACATGACTAGAAGTATGTGTAGGTACCTACTTATTTAGAATTTCATGTGTATTTTTATTTTGGTTAATTGAAATGAATGTACCCATTCGTCCGTACAGTCGACGACACAATTAGGTGAACTAAACGTTTTAGGGGTCATAAATATCACAAATTATTTTTGAAGGAAAGGTAAATAACTCTTTTTTTCGAATAAGAAATCATCAAATGACCCCTCCCACCACGGGTGGGGCGGGAGAGAGTGTCGGACTCTTACCGACTAAAACCCATCCATGTTCCTTCCTCAGCCCTTTATGTTCCGGGGGCGCGGTGACTCGTTCGGACATCCCACAGCCCCGGCAGGCTATGGCCCTTTGCAAGGTAAACGACCCTGAGTGTACTTTCTGCAATAATCTGACAATTTTGCGGGGTTCTGACATCAACTATCTAATTTAGGTACGTACATTTCGATGACGTCAGTCGTCGCGGCGCAGTGCCCACTGCGCAAAGGTCTAGAAGGAAAGTTGAGTAAGTTCCCCGGGCCCCAGATGACATCTGTACTTGATATATAAATACGAAAGTGTGCCTGTCTGTCTGTTACCTCTTCACGCTTAAACCTCTCATATGATTTGAAGATGAAATTTAGTATATAGCTTGAGCCTTGGGGTAGAACAAAGGGTAGTTCTTATGCGGGTGCGTTGAGTAGTTCCCTCGGGACGCGGAAACAGCTAGTGTAAGTATATTCTCAAATTGATGACTTCAGTAGAACCATTTGTCTACAGGAGTGCCCCCTATCAAGTCCTGAGGCTTCACCATGACGTGCCAAATTAGGAATAGTTTCGTCGTGAAAAAGAGACAGTGCTATACGACGTTACTAGCTGTATCTCGCTCGCACACCAGAATAGTGATTGCAAAAACACATGGTGGTTCTGCCTTGGGCTTATGTCCACCACTTAACGTATGAGACAGTAGGTACTGTTATGTACTAGCCAATCGATATGGGAGCTTTGGTAGACATACGTACGATGGTAACTTTAAATATCGCTTGTAGGAGGAAAATAATTGTGAAACATTTCATCACAAGGCGTTCAGCATTAACGAAAGGATTATAAGCTTTAAGTGGAAACTTATAAACAATAATAACGTCAGTAAATAACGATATTATGTCGTCCAGTTGCACAAGTGGCCGGTCAAGTTCGCGAGTACAGTTAGCTACATGCGTACACGTGGACATAACACTATTTTTATTGATAACGGACTTTGAGCTATGGTGCTATTTTAATGTATAGCTATAAAACATAATTAGATATTAGGTATTAATAATATATTAGTTTGTATGTACTAAATAGGTAATCTCTGAATTATTGAGCTGATTCTAAAATTGGTTTCAGTCAGGTAAAAACTAAAAATAATCTTTTTACAAAAGATACAACTGATTTCCAAAACATTTTTAAAAATATCTTAATAAATGTAGTCTTTCAATTAGGGAAAGTGTATATATGATTTTGAAACTGCAGGAAAATATTTAAAAGGTTAAAACAAAAGCTTCAGAATCTAAAGCTATTATTTACCATTATTTACGAATAAAATTGTCCTATAAAGATTGGCGAATTATTTTCTTCGAATTAACATCTTTTTGAATCTGACTGTACGTAACATTACACACTTGACCCAGTCGAGCGAGCTGGAGCTGGACCTGACATTACCAGTTGCAATATAGCCACGCTGACAACATCTTTTCCGATACGACAGTGTCCGTCGATGGTCAGCAAGTCACCGCTCACGAAGTGGTCAGCACTGCTGATGGACATGCGTGCACCGGCACAGGCCCTGCAGAGGCAGACGCGATAGCATCCAAGGAACAACGAAGTGAACTGCTGCTGGTGTCAGTACCACGACACAGTTCACGGCATCCAGACTCCTTAAACCAGTTTGTGTGGTTTTTTCTCTATGCGGGGAGTAATCTGGGGTTTACCTCGAGCTTATTTTCTTCTTATCGTGTGGGCTGGACAAATCCGGTAGCAGGGGGTGGACAAACCCGGTGGCAGGGAGTGGACAAACCCGGTGGCAGGGAGTGGACAAACCCGGTGGCAGGGGGTGGATAAACCCGGTGTGAGGGGGTGAGTGGACAAACCCAGTGGCAGGGGAGTGGGCAAACCCGCTGGGGGGGGGGGTGAGTGGACAAACCCGGTGGGAGGGGGTGAGTGGACAAACCCAGTGGCAGGGGAGTGGGCAAACCCGCTAGGGGGGGGTGAGTGGACAAACCCGGTGGGAGGGGGTGAGTGGACAAACCCAGTGGCAGGGGAGTGGGCAAACCCGCTGGGGGGGGTGAGTGGACAAACCCGGTGGCAGGGGGTGGACAAACCCGGTGGGAGGGGGTGAGTGGACAAACCCGGTGGCAGGGGGTGGACAAACCCGCTGGGGGGGGGTGAGTGGACAAACCCGGTGGCAGGGGGTGGACAAACCCGGTGGGAGGGGGTGAGTGGACAAACCCGGTGGCAGGGGGTGGACAAACCCGCTGGGGGGGGGTGAGTGGACAAACCCGGTGGCAGGGGGTGGACAAACCCGGTGGGAGGGGGTGAGTGGAAAACCTAGTGGCAGGGGGTGAACAAACCCATTTTCTCCATCCTTTGCCTAAGGATTTTGTATTGAACGAGAGGACAAAAGGTGGAGGAAACTTGTTTGTCCACCCCCCGTGCTAGACCTGCTAGTTTACTAACCTAACAAGCCCTAGTGTCAGAGCTGTCTCAAACCCGCCTGACGGCCTCTGACATGGAATTGTAACAACGACTGCTATCAAAGTAGCAGCCGGGGACGACGCGTTACGTAACCTCCTGGGTACGGGAATGTAATACCCATGGAGCAAATATAACACCGCTAACTATCTGACTCCGAGCGGCTTTGTAAAATTTAAAAAACTCATAAATCGATGACGGACTTCTTGGGAAGTGAACCCGAAGCCCTGTTTACAGCAATTGCGTTTGCGGCCACTATACCAACGAGGCATTCTTCAGACCCCTCGAGGTTATAATATGCCTTGAATGTTAGAAAAGGTGCTGCAGGTGAGGACAAGCTAATTGTTTTCGGTTCTTTGCTTGTTCTCGTTTTTTTTGAATGGGAAATCATCATGTCATCAGCGAGAGGAATCATTTGATGATTGTCAGACTTATGTTGACTAAAACCCATCCATGTTCTCTCCTCAGCCCTTCTTGTTCCGAGGTCGCGGTAACTGTTTCGAACGTCCCGAAGCCCGGAGCTCGCGGGCTTGTCCTCGCTTGACACAACTTTATTAACATTTCAGTTATATTCAGCAGCTTGTTATTCGATTTTGATTTAGCGCGTGTCGATTTAATTTTAGCACTTGTCTCAACAGCCCAAAAAACCGCCAGCTTGTCACTATTCCTACATGTATGTTAACATATCTCCGCTTCATAATCATTCTCTTTATAGTTTTATCTTTAAACATTTATCAGAAAACAGGGAAAACATAGACACTGAATACTAACGACTGATCTGCAACTGATGCTTGCTAGTTAACATATTATACTAATTTACATATACCTAGGAACTTCGTGTACAGTTACTGCGCTCGGGAATAACCACGGCGCAGCGGTGCGGCGGCGGCGCTCTTCCTCACACTTGCACATTATTCCTTCGAAAGAAAAACTGGGCAATTATAATAAAAAGCTTTCAAATTAATGTAACAACAATCTTTAACCACAGTGTTCTTTCCTTTACACGTCTGCTGTATCCAGTTCTTCTAAGTAATAATGAGATCTGCGTGGGATGATAGGCTGCACCATCCAAAACTAAGCGGTATTCTTCCTCGCTGTCAAGTATGATGCGCAAACCTCAGTTTTTGCTTTTACATGCCTGGTGGGCTATAGCAGTCTCTAGGGTCCCATCTATTTATCTACCAAACAACCAAATTGCTTCAACCGCTTCAGCAGCCCCGCGCGGCGAGACAAATGCTACGCCGCGCTATGCCCCCGCGCAATCTCAGTCTACAGTATTGTATCTACACCCTAGGGTGTAGATTGTTAGGCTATTTATCTCACCAGTGTGTTCTGCAACTGTTGCAATATGTTTCCATGTAAACGATTGGTATTCAGTTGCATGCACTTACTCTTCACTTGAGTTTTTAACATGACTCATGACTGCCATCTCAATGATGTGATTATTAAATTGATATGTTTCGTTTAAACTTAAGTTACTTTCCTTTCGTATATGTTTAGTAGTGGAAAGTAGTCGAGTAGTTGGATTAAGACAATAGTTCTGTTACCCTAACTCAGAGAAAACTCCTCTACCCACCCGTTCCGTCTGTCAATAATCGGCAAATAATTTCCATCAGTTACTCACAGACAGACGACAAATATTCCGCTGACAACAGTAACTAGTAACGCGGAAATGACTAATATAAAAAAATACCTATTCCAGCTTCTGAAGCTCATAATATTTGTCACAGGTACAAAATACTCGATAGGTACTAAGTAGGTGTACGTCAGAGGAGGTGCGGGCGTTGAAGGTTGAATGACACGGCGCGGCGGGCTTCCCCACCGAGTGTCGCGGCGGATAGAAGGGAATTACTGAGAAACTGACGGAAAGGAATCAGAAATTATAGCTCCTTATAAGTGTAACTCATCATCATACCCTTTTTTTATTTCTTTTTTTGCTTACTTACTAGAAAAGTATGTGAAATAACAAGCAGTAATAGCCTAATAACAAGCAGTATTGAAAGTCGAAAAAAAAAAATAAGTTGCCATTCCAAATAGCAGTTTAGAGAAGAATGGGCAAGAAACTCCATGATTAGTCTTTTTAGATAAGTTTTATAAAATTTCATGCATAGGTACATAAAATAATGACATCAATTAAAATTTATATTTAATCAATGAAATTCTTTTTTTATTAAGGTTTTGTTATTTAAACATTAAACTGGATGTTTATCGTCGGTCGTCTATAAGTAAGGACCTATTTTGTGGTGGACGATGACAAAAACCATACAATATGTAGGTATAGGTACGTTTTAAAAAATCATTGTTAAATCACAGAAGTTTATTATCAAAAACTTACAAATTATTATAATACTTAGTGTACAAAATTCTATTTATTATTTTGTCTCCATTACACACAGTCGTCAGAGTCATCAAATCAATTAAAATAAAAGCTCCCATTATCCTTGAAAATTAAGGAAAACAGTTTTATTAACATACTATTTTAGACTTTTCCGCATTCCTATTACATAGACTAAATCTTACAGGTTAACTTTAAGCTCTTCCCACAACTATTACTTATAAATACTTTTATCAAGCACCATTTTATCACTAATTGACGTTACACGTCTTTTAAATCCCAATAAATTAAAGCCCAACAATAGTTGATCATGACAACAAGTCATCCAGATTCCAGTGCGTAAAAGAGAAGATGCCGGTCATGTATAGCTCCATCTCTCTCTTTCTCGCTGAAATCTGCAGCTAACTTACTATATTATAAATTGTCTAAATATGACCAGACAAGAGGTGTCAGACACTGAGAGCGACGGCGGCGCCACGTCTGCGCAGTCGAGTTAGTACCGCTACTGCCCGCAAGATGGCGGGAGTAGAGCGTACCGCAAAGCGACACACCAGTAGCGTGAGCAGCAACTTTGTGAAACTGTGGATCATGTGTAACCTGTGGAGGAATATTAATATATTGATCATAATGATAACGGTAAACATTTAACTCTCTTGTATAGGTTTCCACCTAGTTCAGGGGATACGGTCAAATCTGTGGTTCGCATTGGAATGCCTGTCCACTTAGTTCAGTTTTGTTTTTTTGCAATTCTATTAAATTTGGCAAAATGTATACAGCTCAGCCCCTTTTATCTCAACTGCACTCCAATGGACTTATCTATTTTTTTTAGTTTCTATTAACTTTGCAAAACCCATTTTTTACATGCACCCTCTGAAGGTATTGTAGGAATTTCGGATTTTAGCTTTACAAAGAAAGGTATTTACGTAAACACACACCGATTGTAACTATATTTATGAATTTCAAAGTAGCATTCCTAATTCCCAAACAAGAATCGATCTCGCAACATGCACAGTGCCACTGCTGAGCATGCCTTCTTGAATAGCATGGTATCAGCAGTGTTACTGGGTTTATTATCCATCAAGAGAGTCTCGACAACTACACGCACAGTATTTGGATTTGTACTAAGTTCAAGACAAGAAGCTGGCCCACTATTGCACGGGACTGGCACATTATGTAGCTGGCTACAGCCTCTGCCTAAGCCCTGGGGAAGGCAGGCGTGGTGCTACATCAAGATAGTTACATGTGCATTCGTCTCCGCGCCCTCTCGATGTCCTGGTCCTTCTCCCGCAGCAGGTACTTGCGCGTGCCCTTCACGAAGTCCACGCAGTGATCGTCCCAGCTGGAAGGAGACAATACCGTCACAAACAGAGGTTATGTGGTGGAAAATGTAAATTATAAATCCGAATGCCTTGGGTATACCCTAGGTAGAAGACGTACATTGAGATCATGTAGAGTATCAAGCTCAAGTGGGTAGTACTCGCGACCAGCGCTGGCAGGACCAGTGTATGTTTGGTATTGTGTGTGTGAATGTGGATGATGCAAAATGTGTACATGTAAAGATCGGAACAGTTCTGACATTTCTATTAAAAACCCATGGGGAAATGGCGTGATATAGTGCAATATATTTAGCTTTGAAACTGTAGGTTATTATCGAACTTAGAACCGAGAGCCCTCACTCGATAGTGGCGGGGTCCAGGTTGTAGAGCGCGGCGTCGGCCGGCGCCAGGCGCTGCATGAGGTGCTGCACGTGCTCCGTGCTGAAGTGCCACTCGCGCAGCGCGAAGAACTTCAGCGCCTCATTCATTGCGTGCAGCCGTTTGCAAATTGTTGGTAGACTAGGCCTGTAAGAAGCAATGTATTGAAAGTTTACAGATAACCAGGCAATTGATTCAGCATTCTAATAACAGCATCTTGTCTTGTCCCGGAGAATTGAGCGAGCATGTACACACCCCATATTTTGCCACTATGTTTAAGTTTGAGGTAATAACGGGCGAGCCTATTGTCATCAGAAACATGCAAAACGCACTGTCATGTTACCAGTCCCTCATACTCTAGTCGCGCATGCGGCTCCTACACCAACATGACAGTCTAGAGCTTGTAAGTAATGCAATAAATAAGTTAATGAATCTTCAGGGAGTGTTCAGTTCATCGGCTAAGTAAGTGGAGCTAGTTACCTGGGCTTAAACCCGCACAGTTTGGTCGCGTAGTGGATCAGGTACAACGGCACTGTCTGCAGCGTGGTCTCCAGGAACTTCTGCATCAGCCTGGAATAGCAGAAGGAACGATGAGAAATTGTCATGATAAGACAAATACGATATGTAACTGTACTGCTCTACTCAGACTGAATTGTAATCAAAATAACTACAAGCTGAACTTTAATTTCACACGATATTATTTTTCTTGGCAAATGTTACTGTAAAGTTCCGAAAGCCTGTGCACAGTTAAGTCGTCCTTAAGGTCCATTTCCGTTCATCGCGGCCGGTCGCGTTGCTGCGCCTATATCGGTCGCGATGCACGTAAATGCACCTTTACTTCAGTAACGACTAGTGGACTAGTCGTGAGCTAGCACAGCGTGTACTGACGTGTTCTCGCTGAGCAGGCCGAAGGGGTACCACAGCACGTTGTCGAAGGGGTGGCGGCGCACGGCGCGCATCATGCGAGCGCGGAACTGCCCCCACGAGGCGCCGCGCGCGCTCGCGCTGCAGTTGTACACGCGCGCCGCCCGCCACCTGCGCACTCGGCACGTGAGCCCGCTGCCACACACCACGCTTGCTCAGAGCGGTAAGGTGTTTTTACATTAAACTTAGAAGTTCCACATGACTTAAAAGAATAATTTAAAGCGAAAAAAACAACAAAATCGGAAAGAAAGATCTTTAGGGGGACATACATTACGAACAAACGAAATGGACAATGATATTTTATATTTATAGACTAGCTTCTGCCCGTGACTTCGTCCGCGTGGAATAGTGGTGCTCCGCTCCTATTGGTTTTAGCGTGATGATATATAGCCTATAGCCTTCCTCAATAAATGGGCTATCTAACACTGAAAGAATTTTTCAAATCGTACCAGTAGTTCTTGAGATTAGCGCGTTCAAACAAACAAACAAACTCTTCAGCATTATTATATTAGTATAGATAAAATGTGTGTATCATATCTTGTCATCATTTCTTGCCCAAGCATGGTGATTTAATGCTCATACTTTCTATGTGAGAAGAGACCTTCGCCATTAGAGCAATAGGCCGTTATTGATCGTATGTCGCGACAGGTCAAGGTCTCCCTCACCGGTCGATCGCGGTCTCCCAGGCGACGGCGATGAGCGTGTCGATGACGATGTCGACGGGCATCATGTCGGCGCGCCGCTCCGCCGCGCAGCTCAGCACGTGCAGCAGCCCCTTGCCCGCGCCCACCATCACGCCGCTCGGCCCGTTCAGGTTCTCGATCCACCCAGGGAACGGGTGACGCAGGGACGATATCACTGGGAACAAATTCAACCATGAAATCAACAAATAACTTAGAAAAGAGTGGACAGGCTTCTGACGGCTTCTTCTGCGTAAGCTTGCTCCATCGTCAACTTTCTCTCTGTCACCCTAGAGGCCTAGACTAGAGTCAAGAGCAAACCGAACAAACCGAATAAAGAACAGTTAAGTTTTAGAAGTTGTGACGTACCAATTTCAAGTAAATATATCATCACTGACTGTGAACAAATTAAATGTTTTTTTGTAGAACCATTTGATACTTTTGATCACTCCTATCTCTATATTTCTATTTTTTTAACATATTTTTAGCAAAGTGCCATCTAGCATTGAATAGAAATATCTTTTTTTTTTCATTCATTATTTGAAAACAGTACTTTCAGCAAATAATTCAAGCTACGCATGTTCTATCATGCTTTGTATGTACATTAATCGTAAAAATTATTAAAGTCAATCAGGAACTGACCTATGCTGGGTCTAAAGATGGCGATGGCGTACTTAGCGCTGGCAGCGCGCTCCGCCACCACGCTCTCCGCCATCGCCTTCGTGAACGTGTAGGTGTTCGGCTTAGGTGCTATCAACCTGAAATACAGTACTTATTGAAATCAAACGAGCAATATAGCTGCCAACGGGCCCTCCGCATTGTAGGTTTTGTAGAGTCGTCACCATCCCGAAGTCCCATGTGCGGCAGTTCGCACGCGGCCGAGCCGCTGAGCAACGAGGCTTAGTACTGCCAACACTCACTGGGGCGTGATCTCCGCCAGCAGGGCGGCGGGCATCGCGTCCACCAGCGCCTGCAGCTGGTCGAGCCGCGCCGGCGTCGCGTACACCTTCTCCTCTATGCTGGAGAGCTCCGCGTTGCTGTATGCTGTCGACACGTGGACCAGCACCTACAGATACATCATTTCATCAATTGTAATCAGCACTTTTCATCTCCAATATAATTCGGCTAATATACCACTATTTTACATAGAGAGACGGCCAATCGGACCTAGATTGGCCTTTACCTTTACCTTTACCGATCGCAATCGCTCGTACGTATACCCTTTACTTATCTTTGGGAATTCCGTCACCCGGGAGCAACTGATTATGGGTATTTCATATGAAATCGACGTCAATCTGAGCCCACGGCCTCGGTGAGACTGGTTGTGACACTCTCGCGCGAGTACTGCACGCGTCACCAGTGTTGTAGATGCTGAGTGGTCGGTACCTGCATGTTGGGCAGCTGGTCGCAGATGTCCATGAGCGTGGTGACGGGGCGCACGTTCTGCTGCAGCGCCACCGGCAGCGGCTCGTCGAACTTCAGCGTCGCCGCCGAGTGGAACACCACCGACACCTGCCGACAACGTCACACTTACAGAACAACGAAACTGACAGAAGTCTAGCAAAACGTGTGCTAAAGTAGTCTTCATCATTTCAAAGGGAAGTTTATTACCATAGAAGTTTATAATATTAAAAAAGACGTCTGCAAAACGTCGACACTGCATCTGACTGAAAGTCCAGCTGTAGGTCTAAATGAATATTAGCTAAAGCTGCATCTATTTAATGTGGATAGATAGACTGAGCTGATATCATAACTATGAGCTTTACGATCCATACGTATCTAAGTAAGCCGCTGACTATCTGGACCACTGGTACTGCACAAAGTTAACGTGGAGCCATACTGTGTTACTTTTTTATAATTAAATTCCCAGGCCCGCCAAAATATGACTTCATCGGGATCTTCTGAGTAGATGCACCCACAGACCGACCTGGTGGCCAGTCGACGGCAGTAGGCGACCCCCATGTATCCTCCGTGTATCACATATGGAACTGTCGAGACATGACGCCGTACAAAAACCAGTTGTTGTGATGTCCTGTTTTCGAATACCGCGACTGCGTGGACCGCTCTTCGAGGAAAACGCGATATGTTAAATATTTTGAATGTGTTTTTGAAAAAACGTGTTTTCGTCTACATAACAAGTTTTAGATCAACTAATCTTAAATTATGTGAATTATTTGTCGCTTTTAGTTAGTAGGTACCGGTATGTTGAAGGAAAAATTAAAAAAAAACCGGCCATGTGCGTGTCGGGTCACGCGCAGTAGGGTTCCGTAGTAGGTCTTAGTTAGTCGACTATAACTCTATAACCAGTTAAGCTACTTAGCCGTGATAGTTTTCCTTGTAAGTTCATTACATGTGCTACGTCTGTGAATTTTCACATTTCTAGGTAGAGTTATTCAAAAGTTAGAGGGAGGAGAAGGTTACTTAAAAACTAGATAGTTTGCAAATGGCTCGCTTAATCGAATTAATCGAAAAATGGTCTTCACACACCCATAATATTTTTGTAAGACCTTGCTAAGGATACCCACACAAAGGAATACGCGAACTGTTAGAAAAAACATATTTATCCCCACATGTTTGAGAGCGACACAAAAAAAATAGATTTTTCGTAATTTTATTTTACCATTTTGTCGGCGTGATCAATATACATGTAGCCTACTGTCTACTACATTACTCACACATTCACATCAACACACAAAAATCTTATTTACATATTTATTTAAATTTATCTATATCTATTTCCTATATAATATTATTTACAAACTATGTACACAAAACACTATTTACAATTAATAATTACAATATAAAAACTTATATACTAACCTCTCTGCTTACCTACTTAAATCTATCTTATTTACTAATTACTATAATCATGCACTGGAAACGAACGGCTCGGCCGCCCGGCTACCTGTCGAACGAGTATGATCTACGCGTCACAGGTACCACGGTATATGCGCGTGCGCACGCCGTTCCACACCCCGCGCTAGTCGGTTTTCGATCATCGGCCGCGAAGCCCGTGTCGCTTGCTTACCGCTCGCTTACCTGCTTCTACCGCGCGAACTTGATATCAGCTGTTTTTATATTTTACTGAAGTTTATGTGCTTTGCTATCGCTCCGAACTTTCTACTCCTTCTCTTTTCTATGGTTTATGACTTTCTATTGTGTGTGTGAACTATTCTACTGTGTGTGAACTATTCTTCTGTGCATTTCGTTAATATACAAGTTATATCCTTTGTGTTGAAGTTGGACTTATTTATCTACACCCTCAACACTACTGAACACACTACACCACCTACCTATATATACCCATAACTGGTGACCCCTGAGAACACGAGGATCGCAGATACCGAAACCAGGTACCAATATGAGTGATAGCAGTGATTCAGTAAAAACCGCTGGTTCAAATACCGACGCCAACGTCACCAAACGTCGCACCCGTCGAGTGCGTGTTTCAACTGACCACGGTGATAATGAGGTACGAATTCTAAAAATAAAAGTACCTCCTTTCTCACCTGAGGATCCAGAATTGTGGTTCGCATTGCTGGAAGGCCAATTTTTCAGCCAGAACATCACTGATGACGTCATAAAATTTAACAACGTCACCAATAACTTAGACGTGCTGTATGCAAAAGCGGTGAAGGATATTATTATCAACCCTCCGGCGAAGAACCGCTACGAGAAAATTAAGTGCGAGCTTATAAAGCGACTTTCCGCGTCGCACGAGAAGAAGGTCAGGCAACTCCTCACTCACGAAGAGCTCGGTGACAGGAAGCCTTCACAGTTCTTGCGACACCTCCAAGACTTGGCTGGACCTTCTGTGCCTGATGATTTCCTCCGGTCAATATGGTGCAACCGCCTTCCGCATAACATCCAGACGGTACTGGCATCACAGCCCACACATTCTCTTGAGCAGCTGGCAGACCTGGCAGATCGCATCCAGGAGCTCGCATCGCCTTGTAACGTCGCCGCTGCGTCTTCTAGTAGGGCTCAGACGTCTTCAAGTCAGTCGGATGAGATCGCCGAATTAAAGAAGATGGTGCAGCACCTGACCATGAAGCTGGAGGAGCACACTCGCGCAGCCTGCTGCTACACGACCGATCGATCCAGACCACGCGATCGCCGCCGCTCATCCTCGCGTCAGCGCAGTCGATCCAGTTCCAGCTTCCGGAAGTACCCAATATGCTGGTACCATAGTAAGTTTGGTGCGCAGGCTCACAAGTGCTTGAAGCCTTGTGATTACAACAAAGCGGGAAACGCCGCAGGCAGTCGGTAATGGCGACAAACGACTGTCCGCAATACAAGGGTCGCCTCTTCATCACTGACCGGAGCACGAACGTCCAGTTCCTGGTGGACACTGGCAGTGACCTGTGTGTCTACCCTCGTTCTGCGCTTCGGGAACGTCGAGCCAGGACTGACTTCGAGCTGACTGCAGCTAACGGGTCAGCCATCGCTACCTACGGCTTCATCGAGCTTAACCTTAATTTAGGCTTAAGGCGCAATTTTGTTTGGCGCTTTATAGTGGCTGATGTAACTAAGCCAATCATAGGCGTTGATTTCCTTAGTTATTATAATTTAATTGTCGATTGCAGAAATCAACGCTTACTTGATAACACTACAACTTTGTCTTCAATTGCCTCAGTTGCTAATACAAATGTATGTTCTGTTAAGGTTGCAACAGGCGACACGCGTTTCCACGCCATTTTAAGTAAGTACCCTGAAATTACACGTCCTGCAGGTACGCCGGTGTTTCCAAAGCACAACACGGTACATCACATTAGGACTACACCTGGACCTCCTATATCATGTACCCCCCGCAGACTAGCACCGGATAAACTTAAAATTGCAAAACAGGAGTTCGAGCTTATGCTCAGCAACGGCACAGCGCGTCCTTCTGAAAGCCCCTGGTCTTCTCCTCTACACCTGGCACCTAAGAAGGATAACGGCTGGCGACCTTGTGGCGATTACCGGATGCTTAATTCACGGACTATCCCAGACCGTTATCCTATTAGGCACATCCAGGACTTCGCCCACTCCATATCTGGTTGTACCGTCTTCTCGACAATTGATCTGATGAAGGCCTACAACCAGATCCCAGTTTTTGAGGATGACGTACCTAAAACTGCCATCACTACTCCCTTTGGCCTGTATGAATTCCCCTTCATGACCTTCGGTTTAAGAAATGCTGGCCAAATATTCCAAAGGTTTGTTGACGAGATGACGCGCGGTCTCGGCTTCTGCTACTGCTACCTAGACGATTTTCTCGTATTTTCCAAGGACGAAGCCGAGCACGAGGCTCACCTTCACCAACTCTTCAGTCGCATGAAGGAATACAGCGTCCTTGTCAACACTTCTAAGTGCGTCTTCGGTGCATCTGAGGTAACATTTTTAGGTTACCGTATCTCCGCATCCGGCACCAAACCTTTGGAATCTAAAGTCCAGGCCATCACGGAATTCTCAGTTCCTGGAACAGTTAGGCAACTTAGGCGATTTTTAGGAATGCTCAACTTTTATAGGCGATTTTTACCTAATTCTGCTTCCATTCAAGCTCCTTTGAATGCTTTACTTACTGGCAACGTTAAGGCTTCGCAACCAGTTGATATTTCAGGTGATGCTCTGTTGGCATTCAACGAGTGCAAGAATAGTCTCGCCAATGCTGCATTACTGGCACACCCAGATTGTCAGGCCGACCTCGCTCTGGTAACAGACGCGTCCGACTTGGCAATGGGTGCAGTTTTGCAGCAATTCAAAAACAATGTCTGGGAACCTCTCGCATTCTTCTCACGGAAGTTGAGTCCCACTCAGCAGAAGTACTCACCATATGACCGCGAACTCTTAGCCATATACGAAAGTATAAAATACTTTCGTCACATGCTAGAGGCAAGACATTTCGTGGTGTTTACTGACCATAAGCCGCTCAGTTACGCTTTCAGCGAAAGGAAAGCCAACTGTTCGCCTAGGCAGTATCGTCACCTCGACTTCATCTCGCAGTTCACCACTGACATACGCCATATTTCAGGAAAAGACAATGTCGTCGCTGATCCACTATCACGTGTCGAGGAACTGCAGATGCCAGTCGATCTAGACGTGCTGGCCTCATCTCAAGCATCTGATATAGAGTTGACTCAACTTCTGGGTGGAGAATCTTCACTCCGCCTGAAAAAGTTGAGTGTCCCTAACTCTCGCACAGAGCTTTATTGTGACGTCAACACTTCCACACCTAGACCGTTTGTCACTAAAGGCTTGAGGAGACAAATCTTCGACAGTCTCCATAGCCTCAGCCACCCAGGCGCTAACGCAACGGCTAAACTAGTTGCCGAGCGATTCGTTTGGCCTGGAGTGCGCAGAGATTGTCGAGAGTGGTCTCGTCAATGTCTGGCATGTCAACGCGCCAAGGTCTATCGCCACGTGTCTTCTCCACTGGGCACGTTCGATCTACCTCGCGCTCGATTTGCCTTCATCCACGTGGACATTATTGGCCCTCTGCCTATTTCGCAGGGCTATCGCTATTGCCTCACTGCGGTGGATCGTTTCACTCGCTGGCCGGAAGTCACACCCATGGTAGACATGACTGCCGAAACAGTTGGGAAGGCATTAATATCGTGGATATCCAGGTTTGGATGTCCTACCGATATTGTCACCGATCGCGGTCGACAGTTTGAATCGTCACTTTTCCAGTATCTTGGAAAAATGATCGGATTCAAACATCGCAGAACAACCGCGTATCACCCAGCCTGTAACGGGCTAGTGGAACGATTCCACCGTCAGCTGAAAGCAGCTATAATGTGCCACGCAGATTGCAATTGGGTAGACACGTTACCCTTAGTTCTGCTAGGCATAAGAAGTGCATTTAAGGACGACCTTCAGTCGTCCTCTGCCGAATTGGTGTATGGTGAGCCACTACGCCTACCTGGAGAATTTTTCCAGGCTCTTCAGCCAGATTCCACCGATATATCGGACTTCACCTCTCGCCTACACCAATTCGCAGCTAAACTTCAGCCGACTCCAGCTGCACGTCACAATAAAGACAAAATCTTTGTCTACAGAGATCTTACTTCTTCAAGTCACGTATTTTTAAGGGACGACGCATTACGTGGTGCTTTACAGCCACCTTACACCGGACCTTATGAAGTTCTTGAACGAGGTGAAAAGACCTTCAAAATACAGGTCAAGGGGAAGAGTGTGTCAGTATCCATAGACCGCCTCAAACCGGCCTACATACTGGTCGACCCATCACCCAATCCTACCTCCACTCCCATTCCTAATCCTAACCCCCACCCTAGTCCCACACCTCTTCCTGTTCCTATAGGGCAAAGTGCCCCAGCCCAGGAGGACGTCAGAAGGACGCGTTCAGGTCGTTGAGTCCGATTTCCTGATTGATTGATTGACTGTCTACTACATTACTCACACATTCACATCAACACACAAAAATCTTATTTACATATTTATTTAAATTTATCTATATCTATTTCCTATATAATATTATTTACAAACTATGTACACAAAACACTATTTACAATTAATAATTACAATATAAAAACTTATATACTAACCTCTCTGCTTACCTACTTAAATCTATCTTATTTACTAATTACTATAATCATGCACTGGAAACGAACGGCTCGGCCGCCCGGCTACCTGTCGAACGAGTATGATCTACGCGTCACAGGTACCACGGTATATGCGCGTGCGCACGCCGTTCCACACCCCGCGCTAGTCGGTTTTCGATCATCGGCCGCGAAGCCCGTGTCGCTTGCTTACCGCTCGCTTACCTGCTTCTACCGCGCGAACTTGATATCAGCTGTTTTTATATTTTACTGAAGTTTATGTGCTTTGCTATCGCTCCGAACTTTCTACTCCTTCTCTTTTCTATGGTTTATGACTTTCTATTGTGTGTGTGAACTATTCTACTGTGTGTGAACTATTCTTCTGTGCATTTCGTTAATATACAAGTTATATCCTTTGTGTTGAAGTTGGACTTATTTATCTACACCCTCAACACTACTGAACACACTACACCACCTACCTATATATACCCATATACATATCTATACTAAATTTCAACTTTCTAGTACCAAGAACTTCTGAGCTATGCCGCGGACACACAGACAGACGGACGGATATGGCGAAACTATAAAGGTTCCATGTTGACACGTCAGATTCTAAATACTGATAATTTAGAGTTTATTTTTCTTGCTCGTCTATGTTACCTGAGGAATTCCTGGTGGCTGACTTATTCTTTAGCTGGAGCCACAAGTCCACAAGACTGTGTGTAGTTTATCAGACAGACAGACACATTTCATAGCTACTATCACACATGATAGACCTGAGGAGTTTATTGCATAGAGTTAGCGCGCCCCCGGAACGCGAAGGGCGGACTAAGAAGCAAGGGTGGGTTTCACTCCTTAGATCACTGACCTGGTTGAGTTGGTTTATGCAGTGGTGGTCAAGGCCGAACCGAGGCTTGGTGACGTCACCGGCCACTATGCTCAGCTTGTCCAGCTGCTGCGGGCAGTGCTCCCGGATCACATCGAACACCTGCATGCACAAACACGTCAGGGGATCAACTCACACGTGAAACTATTGTGGTTTACTGTTTCCTAAATTCAGGAAACTAGACACTGACAGTAAGAATGAAATCGTTTAAAGATATTAAAATACTTTTTATTTTTCTTAAATCTTGTGATGAAACTCATTTGGGTGTGTACTACTAAGTCAGGGGCGGATTTGCAGTTTTGGCCGCCCTAGGCCCCAGGCCATGAGTAGCAGCCGCCTCTTTCTCCCTCATATAGTACTACACTATAATGTACGCGAGTCTTTAGAGTATTAGGTAATCTGAGTTATTTCTTGTTATCATTAGTGAATTTTTTGTCTCGATTGGCCGCCCCTAATATCTGGCTAGGCCCGGGCCTACTGGGCTCTAGGGCAAATCCGCACCTGTACTACGTACCATCTTATCAATTTCTTCCGTCTCAATTCAAACTGTATCAAAGACAAGCACCTCATATCTGATCAACTCAATGCGATACTTGTAATTCGTCGTCAGCTTATTTTCCATTTTTCTTCTTACCTACGTGTCAATAGCAAATAAATATAATAGTGATGTAGGAGGACGTGTGGGTTTTGTTTTGAATAGCCAGACCTGTGACTGCTTGAGCTGCGCGAGCCGCTTGTCCGGCGCCACGTCCTTCTTGTGCCGCATCAGCAGGTGCAGGCGCGCCACGTCGCGGCACGTCCACAGCAGCCGCTCCACCAGCACCTGCCAGAGCAGATATGAAGAGTCAGTTGACGACGTATGTGCGGCGTCGGTAAGCATAGGTACAAGTTATCCTTGAAACCTCACAGATAGTAAGCTAAATTTGCTGTGTCTCTATCACCTGCTAGAATAGAATACATTAGACGACTATATCATCATCTGCCTAGCCTTTTCTCAACTACGTTGGGGTCGGCTTCCAGTCTAACCGGATGCAGCTGAGTACCAGTATTTTACATGGAGCGACTGCCTATCTGACCTCCACAACCCAGTTTACCGGGTAACACGGTACCCCTTGGTAAGACTGGTTGTCAGACTTTCTGGCTTCTACTACCTGTAACGACTGTCAAAGATCTACAAATGACAGCCGGGATCAACAGCTTAACGTGCTTTCCGAGACACGGAGGAGTCTCGCTATGACAAAGATGGTCACTCATCCACGGACCGACCGCAACAAGCGCGGCTTAACCTTTGATCGGTCAACCCGTGCGGCTGTTACTTAGCCACGAGCTCCTCTCATTACAGACTATAGTCGTCTAATGTATTACAAAATCATAACCCATATTGTTCTAATTTTCCCACATCTATACTATTATATAAAATGACAACCTCATACACTGAATGACTGACTCATCAACGCGGAGCCGAAATGGCTAGACCTAGAGTAATGAAATTACAGGAGGTACCTTTTATGTCCTAGACAAGTAATAAGAAAATATTTTTGGAAATTCCGACCCTAAGTATATTAAAATAGGGTTGAAAGTTTGTATGGAGTAAGTTTTATTTTTGATTCGATTAAACTCAAATTTTGTAGGAACACTCTAAAATGCAAATAATTTCACAGTTTTTCAAGATTTTAGCCCTAGGGTGAAAAAAAATGATTTTAAGTTTGTAAGAAAAAAAATCTGTTTTAGCTTTACGCCAACACGTCTGAAAAGTTTTACTTGAAATTCACCAAAAATGTTTATTATGAATCAGACCAAGCCTTAGGCCACAAATCATCACACTAAGTATTATGGGGAATGAGCAGTGAGGTATTGAAATAAGTTTGTAATGGGATGACCTATCAGAATTTTATAATTATGCCTTTTTGGCTATTATTACAATCTTTGACATGAAAAACATCAGGCTCGTTTCTAAAGAAGATAGGCAGTGATTAAAATTGGAAACACGTTGTATTAGAACGTAAATTTTACCTGTTATGTTAACGAGCACTGTAGTGGAGGGGCTGTATTAATGATCATGTGAATCTGATACATCGAGTTCGATTCCCACATACTTATATTTTTTTTTTAGCTCGGTATTTATATATTTTTCTTTTTTTTTGGTTGATATCACATAATATCTTTCACCTTCAAGAAGTAAGTTTCATACATAACAGTGGGATAATTATAAACCAAAAAAATGCGCTTTCCATTGAATTCATACTATTCCACACTTCACAAATTAAGAATCTAGAATTCCCTTTGCTAATAAACAAATCATAAGGCCATACATTTGAATGTATTCGGATGGACCTGCGTGAGAATTGTTTGTCTTACTCCCAACTGTATGTAGGCGTCTCATGAACAGGTAATCCCAAAAAACCGATAACTCTTAAATATATTTTAACTAGCGAAACACGGCGGCTTCACCCACACACCCGCAGTAACTTCTATTTGTAACCAACTTAAGGTGAAGATAAATCCCCTATTTGAGGAGTGGCTACGAGAGGGAGGCGCCACGGCATCTTGACCTACCGCAGATCCTATACCTACGCCTGACGCAGGTTCTCACCGGACACGGATATTTTGGGAGGTTCCTGCATCGAATCAAGCGAGAGGAAATGTTGATGGTCCAAAGCAAGTGGGAATAGGAAGCAGTCACCTCCTTATGCGAAGCAGTCATGCTTTAGACGGAGATAGCGGGATGCGTGAGGGAGAAACAAACCTCACGCCCCAGCCACGTCATCAGCATTTCGAGCCAGGAATCGACTCCAGGCCACTGTAGGCCCGGGCCTGCAGACTTTGAGAACTAAGTGACTAGCCGTCCGGTAAGGACTAGGCCCGTGTAGACGGCGCGTTTAAGTTCTACGCGTGCCTCAATGAGATGTTAGCATAGTTGACGGGGCCCACCCCCAGGGATATTGCCTGGCGTCGCTGATCGGACCTACCGCGACCCTGGATAATAAAGAGCGAAGGAAAGAACAATGGATTGATTTAAGCCAGTCTGACACTTTTCCCCGCTCCGCCCATAGCGGCAAGAGTCGCGAGATGATTTTCCATTTCTAAAAAGAAAACGAAACTTTTGCAAAAATAGATTGAAAATACACAACAAAATAGCTAATTGGAGACACCGACTTTAGAACGATGTATTAGCTATTTTTCAATTTTTATTGTTTTCCAAGTCAGTTCTAGTTTTGCAAAAAAGTTTTTCAGTTCGCTGTTTAGTGGCTTAGTTTGTAATTTAGATAAAATACAATATCCTAATGTCCAGACAAATGTTCATCACCTTTAATAAGGGTGAACTCTATACTTCTGTTTTCTCCTTTAAAGTTTAGAGGTGTGATGTTATACAATAGTGAAACAATCACAGGCAATCGCGGTTCCTTTGCTACTAGAAATTGAAAAGTTTAATTGGATATCTCCGAAGAAATTCATCAGATCCCAATATACTATATTTAAAAAACAAAGACTACCTACCCGAGCGAAGCCGGGGCGGGCCACTAGTAGTTAAATAAAATGGCATTAAATGATGAATCAAATAAAGAAATGTTTAGAAAAAAAAAATAGAAATAAAAAATAAAGAAATGTTTAGAGCATGAAATTGACCTAAATGCGCCATCCTTACGCCATTTTGTTAATTTCTGTGGCAGAATTAGAACAAAATGTATAAGTTACTACTTTGTTCACATTTTTCGTAAAATCAATTGGTAGAGACTATACATTATAAGTTAAATTGTAGAAAATGTTACCTCGTTGTTAGATGAGTGCTATTCCAAATGAACAATACAAAACAGCATAGTGCGTAATATTTCATAACTTTATTTGTTTCAGCTATTAGTATCGAGGTAGGAATATGAAGACAGTATTTTAACTTCCTTCATAGTTTTAACTCGATGTCTACATAATACTCATATTATATTCTGAAAGGTGTCCTACCTTCCCCATGAATCCAGTGGCCCCAGTGATGAACACTTCTCTCCCCGCGAAGTATTCCGGGATAAGAGGGGGCGTCGACGTCTGCGGGACGGGGCGGGGCACCATTTTGATTCACTGTAGATAAAACCTGATAAATGGGCAAGAAAAAAATAATTTTGAAAAAGGAATGGACCTTACATGCCGCCTTGTAGCACTCCGAGATAAACATGACACAATACAATAAAAAATAGGGTAATTATCATATTTAACATGATTATGATAAAGAATATTGCCACACTTTTATGCCTATAACAGATAATAAAAACTCATACATTCATGATTTAACAATTGACATTCATCTTCATCACCACCCTGTGTAACACCGGTCCACTGCTAGACAAACATAAATTTAAATATATTTTTGTTTACCAGCTTAACCGATTTGGATAAAATTTGGTCTAGTGAACATAGTGAAGTACATAAGACAGTTTATATCTGGATGCGGGAAATATCTCTCTTAGGACGTGAGCGACGCCGCGGGATGCAGCTAGTACCCATAAACCAGATGCAACAGATGACGTAGACTAAGGCTAGCGAGCTATTCTCAAACATACGCGACCTCTACACTGCGAGCTGGGGAGGTCAGTGTCCTAGCGCCAGTTAAATGAATTAGCCTTAAACATCAATACTACCTGAGTAATATTGACATTAATAATCAACAATGATCCATGAAATATTATGCAAAAAATAACCACGTAAATACTAATACACATTTTGTTCGTCGTGCACTAAGCAACGGAGCAACGGCTGGACATGATACTAATACTATTGTGCAGATATAGTTGACTGGCTGTGCCCCGCAGTTTCACTTGTATTCTGGAAACGATTATGATATTTTAAAGTGATACAGATTGTAAGAGGGACGAAGCGATACACGACTTAGGCCCCAAGTTCCGACAAGTTAACAGTCCGATCAACCAAAACAGTTGTTTACCATAAATTCATACTTCCAAGCTTCGAACTGAACCGAACCCGATTTAAAATAAGTAGTTAAAACTAAAATTCTCGCTTCGTGGTTAAAAAAGTTTTTGGTAAACGGGCCGATTACGAAACCATCTGTTGGTGAACTTGACTCATATATCTAGTTTCACATTAGAATCTAGAGAATCTAGATCATAATCATGTTATTAAATTGAGGGGAACAACTTCATGCATCCGAATTCAATCATCCTATTTCCTTCCTCAGATTGTAATCTATTTCCTATCAATCGGTTTAGTAGTTTAATTTTAAAAGCATAAACAAACAAACAGAGTTACCAATTATAATATTAGTAATCTTAAGAAGAGTCACGATTGATGGTGACACATAGACTCCACGCTAGTTTTCTCAGAAAAATGCGTTTCCAGCTGCAACCGCTGGCTACAACTAGTTCGTAATACTAGGAACGATAAGCAAGAAAAGGAAAAAGGACTCTTACTATGAAGAGAGTTCTGTTACACGAGTATTTCATTACGAATACAAATAATGCTGCTTCCTTTTCCGAGATCATTAGACAAGACATTAGACAAGCTTGACTGACGCACTCTCTGTAAGAAAACTAAATTCTAATATTTCACCTGTGAATATAATTAATAATATTCAAAGAACAGTAGGGCGTCGGTTATTCAAAAACAAGTTAGTTATTTTCCTGTTGCTAAATGTAGATCCTCTTTAGGTACTAATCTCAACAATAATCGCGACATATTTTAACCGACTCCAAAAAAGGAGGTTCTGTATTCAAATCGTATCTACGAGTATGTAGGTCCGCGATTTTCTCAAAAAATACTGATTCGATTTGAATGGGGTTTACGTTATTCAATTGCTTAATTTTCAAGTAAGGTTTTCACTCATCTCTTCAATTACTAACAGTAGAGATCCCGCGATGCTGGGATCGTATGCCATGTATTGCTTTCACCATTCCACAACATAACATCACGCCTCTAAGTACTAAAGGAGTAAGCAGAGGTATAGGTACGACCTTATTAAAGGCGATGAGCACTCACTGGACGTTAGGAGGTTGTAATGTAGATAAATTATAAACCGCGCACTGAAAAGCGTGAAATAAAAGCTTTTGGATTAATAGAAAACCGACTTAAAAAAAAACCCGCTATAAATCGAAAAATAACTAATACGTCGTTCTAGAAGTTGGTGGTGAAAATACACAAAACAATACCTAATTGGAGACAACGACTTCTAGAACGATGTATTAGTTATTTTTCAATTTATAATAGTTGCTTTGAAATCGGTTTTAATTTTGCTAAACAGTTTTTATATTTAAAGAATGTTATGCTTTCCGAACAACTTTATAATCAATGCAAATATCATTCACAGGAAGCGAGATAGTACAGGATCCCTGGTACATCTTTCATCATTTATTACTAACAAGCTGATTTTTCGTGAGTAGGTTCCTTTTGACTAGACGCCCAACTTTTTTCTTTACAGTAATGTTGGTAAGTGGTAGTTTAAAGGGGTAACAAGGATAAAATATGTTGATTTGACGAATTTTAAAAATTTATTACTAACCGATTTTTTTTTGTTTATCATCAAGATTATTATCTAAATAATGTGAAAAAATATTTGTCCTACAAAATGTAAGGTTTTGTTAGGGAGTCCCCCCGCTCCAACATGTATCGTAAACAAGGTCATGAAAAATCATTACTAACCAGCTGATTTTTTTTTTATTGGTTAGCTAACATTTGCATAGTTTACCACACACACTGTCCTACAAATTGTGTGGTAGGTCATCTTGGTCCTACGCTCAAAAGTTGTAGTACTAATACTTAATGTAAAAATAATTACTATCAAGCTGAATGTTCGAGAATAGCTTCGTTTCAATGAGACGCCCAACAAATTCTTGTACGAAACTTCTCGATTGTGGTTTATAACTAAGATAATAGGGATGAAATGTGTTGATTTGACGAATGAAACAAAATTATTACTAACCGATTATTTTTTTGTTAATTATCAAGATAATTATCTAAATAACGTGAAAAAATATTTGTCCTACAAAATATAAGGTTTTGTTAGGGAGTCCCCCCTCTCCAACATGTATCATAAATAATATCATGAAAAACGTAGTATATGAACGGAGTATATGAAAACTAACCAGCTGATTTTTAGGGTTCCGTAGTTCGACAAGGAACCCTTATAGTTTCGCCATGCCCGTCTGTCTGTCTGTCCGTCTGTCTGTCCGTCTGTCTGTCTGTCTGTCCGTGGCATAGCACAGAGGTTCTTGGTACTAGAAAGCTGAAATTTGGTATAGATATGTATATTAGTTACATCGACAAAGTGGTAAAATAAAATTATGTAAAATATTTTTTATAGGGTAGCTCCCATTACACGTAAAGTGGGGATGAATATTTTTTTCTCATGTTTCCCATCGTGTGGGATATCATTGGATAGGTCTTTCAAAAATATAGTAGGTCTGTGAAGACAATACTTTGATTTAGGAATCCGTTTGCAAAATATTTAGCTTTAAAGTCAATTTTTTTTTCGATACGACCATCCCCCCTCTAACTTTTGAATGGTTATCCCTAGAAATTTGAATAAATTCACAGACGTAGCACATGTAATCAACTTATTAGGAAAACTATCACGGCTAAGTAGCCTTAACCAGTTACAGAGTTATAGTCGACTAACTAAGACCTGCTACGGAACCCTACTGCGCGTGGCCCGACACGCACTTGGCCGGTTTTTTTATTGGTTAGCTAACATTTGCATAGTTTACCACCCATATTGTCCTACAAATTGCGTGGTACGTTATTCCAGTCCTCCAGTTACATAGTTTAAATTCATGAAATTAAAAATAATATTATTTTGTACATTTCGCTATTGGAGCTGAGGCACACTATTATCCTTGCTCACATGCGCACCACAGATTACTATATACTAGTCAGAGACAGATAGAGATTTATCAGATGAATCAGATAAAAAATAATGTTTATATAAATATATAACATTATATTATGTATATATATATATATATATATAAATATATAACATTATATTATGTATATATATATATATATATATATATATATAATACATTATATATAATGTTTTATATGTCCCTATATCCTTTTATACATATATCCTTTCATTTGTATACTCCAAAATTACAAATCTTGTAGGACTAATAAAGCATACCTTTTTTTTTGTAGGACATTGTTTTATTTGGACGAAAAATATATTAACCTATCACGTGATACCTTTGTCCTACAGTTACTAATAAAAAAAAAAGTCCCGCGGTATTGACAACTTTTGAGCGTAGGACCAAGATGACATACCACGAAATTTGTAGGACAATGTGGGTGGTAAACTATGTAAATGTTAGCTAACCAATAAAAAAAAAATCAGCTGGTTAGTAATGATTTTTCATGACCTTGTTTACGATACATGTTGGAGCGGGGGTACTCCCTAACAAAACCTTACATTTTGTAGGACAAATATTTTTTCACGTTATTTAGATAATTATCTAGATAATAAACAAAGAAAAAATCGGTTAGCAATAAATTTTTAAAATTCGTCAAATCAACATGTTTTATCCTTGTTACCCCTATTAAGCTACCACTTACCAACATTACTGTAAAGAAAAATGTTGGGCGTCTAGTCAAAAGGAACCTACTCACGAAACATCAGCTTGTTAGTAATAACTGATGAAAGATGTACCAGGGATCCTGTACTAAGATGTTTTTCCAAAAACTGCTTCTGAGCGTGTCACGCGGACATTAAAGCTGATGTCATTTTTGAGACAACTTTTAAAATGTCAAATAAGTAAGTAAATAATTAAATATCTTTGGACAATTTCACACAGCGTCACCTAGCCCCAAAGTAAGCAACTAATATGCTTGTGTTATGGGTGCTAGCTTAACGGATATACTACTTATATATATTTTAAATACATACATATTATACGTAGTAATAACCAGACCTGTCAAGGAAATTAAATTCGCGTACTAACCGTTTCCCGCGGTGTCAGCCGTATCCTGAGGTATCTTCTTATCACCCCGGGCCCCGGGTAAGACTACCCGATATCCTCCTTTAGGTCATCTATCTCCAACAGCGTCACGTTCGTGAACGGGCGCTGTTAGTCGGGACTGGTCATCTCGAAATTGCAATAATTTGCATTTTAAATTGTAGGTACTTTAATAACAAGAGTAACCATGGAGTTTCTTGCTCGTTCTTCTCCATAGAAATCTACGCTTTGGAACGGGCAAATAGCTTCAATTTTTTTTTTTGAGTAGGTAACGGACTGACTCTTAATTATTTGATAATTCAAAAAAATGTAAATGGTCTAATTGAAATAAATGTTTTAAATATGAATTTCCACCATATTTCGTCTAAATAGATTCAGCAGTTTTACCTTGAAAACTTTACAAATGTACTACAAACTCACATTCGCATTTACATATAAGTACAGGGGCTGTACCACCACGTGTTTTTGCAATCACTATTCAAGTTTGAGAGCGTGACACAGCTACTAACGTCGTATAGCTCCGTCTCTTTTTCATAACGAAAATAATCTTGTTTTGGCACGTCATGTTAAGGCCCCAGGTAAGGATAAAGATTATGAGTGCACTCCAATGGTGCTCTATGCATCGTACTGGTCAGTAGCGGGCCGGAGTCTGTTTGTGATTTAGTCTACACCTGTGCCTGCCCTTTGTGTTAGATTTGTCTAATTAAGCGCCAAGTTCGACAGATGGTTACGTAATCGGCACATTAAACAAAAACGTTTTTTTACCAGGAAGCTGGAATTTTCGTGTTACACTTCTAGTTCAACTCTGGTTTGGTAATCGACCGTTTCAGGAATAAAAATCTCAAATATCACATTACCTGTCGAATGTTTGAATTTGGGATGAAAAAGGGGGGGCATAGTTTGTATGAAACTGAATAGTCCACGCGAGCGACTCTGTTGTCGGAAAGCTAGTACCTACCTACTATAATTTGGTAAAATTGTGTAAATAGGTGATAATGTTGTTCGAAATTAATTATATTTAATTTTAGTTTTTAAAACGTGTGTCATCTTCCATAGATTGTGTACTATGAGCAAGCTGTGACATCACCTATTTTCCAACTCAATTCACTCTTTTTTATTCCAAAGCAACAAATAATCGAATGTTATAGTTATTGAAAATCAGTTGTCTTTAATTTTCATGGCCAAAATATGTCGCTTATTTAGGAAATTGATGTCATTTATACCGAAGAGTTTACACACGCGATCGTATTCGTCCTCTTCCCTTCATAGTCACGTTACTGTACCTACGCAGGTATGTACTCACTAACCACTAAAACACACATCACACACTGGACCCGCACCGCGTCACGTGTTCCGGACCAGTAAGCTAATATTAGTTAGTAATTAGCACTTCATTTGGAGACAAACAGTTTCGTTATGACGGCGTACAAGTTCTGCTACTTGCGTGCGGTAGGTGGGTACTGTCGACATAATCGCAGGTTGTACACCTTTTAATTCCAAAGCTCTTGGTGGTTATCGTGACGATCACAGATTATTAAATAAATAAATCGTGACGATCGATCACAAATTAAATATATTATTTACATTTGGTTTATAAATGAGTACCTAATAAAATAACCAATAGTATTTTTTTGTAATCTAGATGAGGCCGGTCTTTCTTGTCCGACTACCTTGAGCGCACCCAGAGATCAAAAGAGAAGTAGGTACTAGCTAGAATATTATTTGATCTGTGTCCCTACTAATATAATAAATAACTCTGTCTGTTACGCTTTCACAGGAACATACGCCACTTCGTCTTCCCAGCAATAACACATAGGAAGGGGTAAGGGCGGGCATTACGGGGGCTGTCTTTTGTAAAATTGACGTTAAAAAAGTGCTGATTTTCAACCTAGTTTGAATAAATTCAATATTTGGTCTGGAGGATATTATGAAATCCGTAACAACGCAAGCGACACCGCTCTGGGCTGTATATTGACATTTGTGTCGGAGTGTACACGTGGGCTGTGACGCACTGTCTGACACGCGACATGCCGCGCTCATTTAAATTATTGTTTTCGACATCTACAGACAATATTCCGGTTCGGAGGTGGTTTGGTAGAGGTCAGTTAGCGGATGGTATGGGATAGATTTACATAAATTATATCTGTGTTACACATCGCGAAACGAGCGTCGGAGCCTGACGAGTGGCTGGCCGATCGGCTGCTGCGCTGCGTGTAGCGGGTTTGATTCCCACACGAAACAATTTATATTGATCCTTGTCTGAATATGTACGCATGTACAAGGTATATTTGTGAACGCACCCGATACGGGATAAGTTCCTAGCAATGTTTTATTTTAAATCTAGTGTGTGTCAAACGCACATCCAGGGTGCCAAACTTAGGAAGCAAAAATATACCTATAGCGGATACAGTAAAGTTGCAATTATCTTTTATTTTTCACCAACCGTAGAGTTAAGCAAGTTTCTAAAGGAAAATTGCAGATAACTTCAAAACGGAGATAATATACCTATAATAGTTGTATTTTTCCTGTAATATTTAGGAATTTAGAAAATTTGCGACTCGAGTAAAGAACATACTTTATTTTAGGTCGTTTAGCTAATTAAAAACACTTCATTAACATTACGTGTACAATAGTAGGTACATTATGTATGACGCAAGTGCTGAGCGCACTAACTCGGCAGTTGGTCAGCAACATTATTAAAAAAACCGGCCAAGTGCGTGTCGGGCCACGCGCAGTAGGGTTCCATATAGGGTTGCCAACTTTTTTGACAAAAAAAACGTATACAATCGTTTGAAGAGGAAAAAAATAAAGTATTTGGAAGAAAAAAAAAGAATTTTTCAAGTTTTATGTTTTACTTCCCTTAAAAACGTACTTTTCGTGCTTTTAGCACTTGTTAATAATCTTTTGTTATTTTTAAATGTTTCAAAGCTTGTTTGACAATCATCATTTAAATTTAAATAAATAAACAATTCGTTTTTTTATCAAATGTATCAATGACGCTCTATTTCTCTCTTCTCGCCACTTGAGATTCATTACTAAAACAACTCTTTCAGTGAAAGCTGAAGTGGCGGGAACAGAGAGTAAATAAGAAATTTGTCACTGTCACATTCACATCGACATGACATCTAACATTTCGTTCAGTAATTATAAATCGTTTTCATAATCTGTTTAGTGCCGTTAAATAGTAGGTACCCAACTTTTACATAATTTTGCGCATCCACAGTAAAGGTTGAAAATAAAGTATTTTCACATACTTTATTTGTATGCAAAAGTATAAAGTATAATAACCAAAAATAAAGTAAGATACGTTATTATAAAGTATGGTTGACAACCCTAGTTCCATAGTAGGTCTTAGTTAGTCGACTATAACTCTGTAACCGGTTAAGTCTACTTAGCCGTGATAGTTTTCCTTGCCGGACTACGGAACCCTTAAAATGGAGATTTATGCAGCTATTGTTTAACAATATAATGAAGTACCTACTTAATGGTATTTGTCTAGAGTAGACTATTTGATTAAGTTAGAACATACATTATTAATATAAAGAGCACTAAGTTCATACCTAAGCTACATCGAACTGAGATGACTGTCCACACAAGTTCTATGTCAACAAACAGACATATGTGCGAACAAACACTAAGACAAGCACCAAGTCACACATGACCTTCTAGAATACCTATGGTCGAGACGTTTTTGAGAAACGATGTGACAAACACACGTTGTATGCGCACTTCTGCTCACTGTACAGACAGACAGAACACATTCCTACTATGTGTCAGTGTGCTCGAGTAGAAAAATTACAGGATTTATTATGTAACTAGCTTTCCGCCAGCGGCTTCGCCCGCGTGGCCTACACGAATTCAAATTAAAAATGACCGAGTTTCATACAAACTTTACCCCATATAAAGTTTGTTTTGCAAAATAAATATCATTTATGTTTGTTTGTTGTGTTTATTATCGCAGCAGATCCAAACGAATGAATGTTTCAGTGTATTCGTGGTATTTCTTAGCCATAATTGATGATTTCCCGGGGGGGGGCAGCTAAAGTTATTCCTTTCTGATGTTAGTGTTTTTCTATGTGATATGTGTTGTATGTGTTAGTGTGTAGTTTCTATGTAAATAACATGTTTGAAAACTCAGTCGCATTACAAGATAGGTACATTCGTAGCAGAATTTGCCCGCGACTACGTCCGGCTGTTTCGGACTCTCCTATATACAGGGCTGGGCAAAATACATGCTTTGCTTTAATTGAAATACAAATAACAAAATACTGTATCGCAGGTAATTAAAATACGAAATACAAAATGTCTTTAAGTAAGGTATTTGAAATATCAAATACAAAATACAGTATTTTAGCTATTTTTAATTGAAATACAAAATACAAAATAAATAAATCTAGACCAGCACGAGATGGAAAGTAGAGGAAAACAAGATTAATTAATCACTAAACCAGAGTTTCCTTTCATGAACACTAGATTTTTAAATGATAAACAGCCTCTCGTTGGAGAGTGAATAAAACCTGCTACAGAAAACCTGCTAAGTGTATTTTAATGTTAAAATGTGTAATGGTCCCAGTCGCCGGAAGCCTCGAATTACGAGGCTTCCGGCGACTGGAACCGCAATTAACTGATCCGCGGTGTGAGTTGCCGGATGGATTTAATTTAAATATTTTTCTTCCGGCGACTGGGACCACTCATAAAATATAAGGTTCAAATCAAAAATAGTACAGTCAGACAAAAAAATCTTCAGTGCACTCTATAATATATATTAAAAGAATCAAATGGACATTGAACATTTGAAATGTTGCGTCACGAAAAGTACTAGGACATCATAGAATGAAAGAGACCGTAGTGGTGTTTCAACTACCCACCCGTACATAATGTAAAATTTTTGCCCACCCGTTACTTTGTAAATGCCACGTAACATACCAGGGCTTCATAAGGTTGCAGAAGTTCCGTCCGCATTCGGATAACGGAACTATTCAATTCTACCAACATAGTGAGATCGAAAGACGGGATGTGTAGGTTGCACCTAATTCTGTTGTCCCCATCCCGCTAGTGAAGTTACTAGGACAGCATAAAATGAAAGAGACACCGCTGTGATGTTTCAACTACCCACCAGTTACTTTGTAATAATGCCACGTAACATACCAGGGTTTCGCACTTCTTCACTTCGCTGAGCGTTGATCGAACCGACGAATACGCGGGCCCGCTCAAGTAGTTTGCTTCTTTACCTTGGCGAGACCCGCGTATTCCGTGTGCATTTCATTTACATTATATACGGGTGGGTAGTTGAAACAACACTGCGGTCTCTTTCATTCTATGATGTCCTAGTACTTTTCGTGACGCAACATTTCAAATGTTCAATGTCCATTTGATTCTTTTAATATATATTATAGAGTGCACTGAAGATTTTTTTGTCTGACTGTACTATTTTTGATTTGAACCTTATATTTTATGAGTGGTCCCAGTCGCCGGAAGAAAAATATTTAAATTAAATCCATCCGGCGACTCACACCGCGGATCAGTTAATTGCGGTCCCAGTCGCCGGAAGCCTCGAATTACAAATTACATTTTAAGGAAGTATTTGTATATACTAAATACGTATTTGTATTTCAATTACGTATTTTAATTACAAGTAATTCAAATACTGCCCAAGCCTGCCTATATATTGGCTCACAGCTCACCCCCCATAACATATAGCGTGATAATTTATAGCCTAAAGTCTGAGCCGGCTTACAATATAAATTTTTGGTAAATTACAAATAAAATATGTTCCGAAGTCTTTGCTTGTAAGATAACAAACACATAGGTACTCACAAACTTCCGAAAAAAAAAAACAAATATTTTTTTTTCGGATGGGAAATCATCAAATGACCCTTCCCGCCGCGGGTGGGGCGGTAGGGAGTGTCAGACTCTTACTGACTAAAACCCATCCATGTACCTCTCCAGCCCTTCATGTTCCAGGGGCGCGGTAGCTCGTTCAAACATCCCGCAGATTAGTAGGATACATATTATGGGACATAGTTTTAAATAACAATAAAACTCACCAAATATTAATGAGGCGCTCCGTTAATGAGTTGCAGCACTTGCAGCTCTCCCGCGCCGGTGTGCACTGTGCCTGTGGCGGCTTGTACTTTGTAGTCAACTAAACGAATAATTATCTTTATTAAAAGACAATAAGCAATAAATATATCACATGTCACTCGTTAATGTTTATTTTTATTTGTTAGCAAAAACGATGTTACTTTTTTATAAGTAATGGTGCCGATTCTGACTTACACACGACTAAACTAATTTTAAAATATCATGCTCTTTTTCTATTGCGAAACACAAGAAGAGGATAGCAAGTAATTCAGTGCTGTCAAATTAAATGACGGATGACATTTTGTTCGTACAGGTTTGTTAATTTAGTCGAGATGTTACGTCGTGATGTTTAATTTATATGGAAAACATTTTTTTTCTAATTTGACAGGTGTTAAAAGTTTGCTATCCCTTTCTTATATTTGTTGATGGAAAGAGAGAATTATACACTAAATTTAATTTAGATGGTGTCAAGAGAATCGCGGCCACTGTCGTCATAACAAGAAAGGCCGTAACTAATTTTATTTCGATATTGAGTTGAGAATCTTTTCCTGATACCAAATATAAACAACACAATATCGAAAAAAAATGGTGGTTACGGCCTTTCTTCTTAATTATAAAACATATAAAAATCAGTGCTGACTTTTATTAATTTCTGATGAAAACTATAAGTACTACCCATTTAAATTCTAATTAATTTAAATGAAACTTGAAAATGCTTTTTCTTTCGCAAACTGTATTACTTTTTATTACGATAAATAAGTAAAACTTTACATACTTACAAAAAAAATGTGTAATATATTTCTCAATATCCAAGTGTGATCTTGCAAATCTGCTGGGCTCCTTTTAAATTATGTGAAGGTATTTTTTTTACAAATTTAAAATATCGAGAAAAAAATGATACCGTGTCGTGTGATGACAACGCGACTGTACCGTGGGTGGACAGCTCGTGCACTGAGAAGCGGTTACCACGGCGAGGACAACACTACTGGTGTCTTCCTTAGTTCGGTATCACGGCGTGGTCGGCGAAGGTAACACGACACAACGACTGGCGAAGTGACTCCGTGGCTGGCTGACCACACATTTCATACAGATGCCATTCAAGAAATTTGAAATCGTGACTAAAGATACCCCGTCTGCCATTTGCAGATCTCTGATAATAGTTAGGGTAGTTAGAAGTCTGACGACCAGTCGTACTACTTTCAGAGTACTAGTTACTCTTTCACGCAAAAACCACTGAAAAGATTTGTATGAAATTTGGTACACAATTAATAGCTTAAGAGTCTTGTTATCCGGACGCCCGCGGTAGTTCCTGAGGACGCGGGTACCGCGGAAGACAGCTAGTTGTAGAATAGGTATTTCTCTATTAATATAAACTCGCTGACCCGACGAACTCCATACCGCCATATATTTTTGTTTTTTTTTGTTTTGTGCAAACATTGTCCTGCCAATAACGAAGACAAAAAAAGAAATATCCAATTAGGTGCAGTCGTTTGTAAGTTATGCGCGCACCCTACATACATACATTTCGGCGAACCATTTTTATTATTCATTCAAATTCGCAATTTTTGGACTTCTTCGTTTAATTGTGTACCATGCTTCCTGACAAATAAGTCAACCCGACTTACAATCAAGAGATTTAACGGAAATATCATGAAAGTTGTGATTGTCTTGCGAGTGTCACAATATGCAGTATACAGAGAGCGTACCTTTCCACAGCTCCGAGATACCGTCAGACCTAAATAGTAATACTAATTTCTTCGTTCTTGCGTAAGGCTAAGGGTCTAGTTAGACAGACATAAAGACGAAGTCTTAGTCTTAGTAAGTTAGGTACATTAGGTGTAAATAAGTTGTAGTCAAAACATTACAAACCTCAAAGGTTCAGGACGACTTCGATTGACACTAGCTTAGCATGCCGTCTCATGGCAGGTCCATATAATTTGTTAGAACACAGCTACTACGACTAAACAATGATTAATCATTGTTGGTTTTCAATGTACATTTTAACTACTCATAGTCAAACTAATGCCAGTATAATTAGAGCTTATTTCATTACGACTAATTTATAGATCCCGTAGCACTGTTTGGGTAGGGGAACTCTAAACAAAAAAGGGTAATCGTGTAGCCACACATGTATTGTAAGAGCACTCGATCAGATTACTCATTTTCAGAAGCAGTTGTCTCGCTTGCACTGGTGGCGTTGTCATCCGAGACCCCCGTGTCGTTAGCACTGGTCACTCCTGCATCACTAGAACTACCGCCTGCAAAGGCACAACGCGTTCAAAATCATTAGAATTCTTTGAGTATATGCTTTCCAGACTTCGCCAGACGCTTAGGAGCCGGGCTAGAGCCAGCACCACGGGCGGGTGACACCGGAGAGCACAGCTAGTGAAATAAAGCAGACAGACTGACGGACTAGTGCAAATGATGATCTAAAGTCTAAAAAAAAGTTGCCCCACGCTAGGAATAACTCCTCGATAGAGGAGTTTTTTACATACATTACACATGCACAATAACCCGGACCCTGAACAATTTTAGTTGTCCCTTGCGGGAATCGCGCCCGAGACACGCAGCGCAGCAGCCAATTGCTCAGCCACTACGCCAGACGTGCCGTCTAGTGAGTCTTGTGGTAGGTGATGATGAGCGAGTGACAATGTTGAGCGCGTGCTCGGCTGGCGAGTCTCACCGGGAAGTGCGGCGCTGGTGTTCATCGGCTTCCACGGTCTGCAAATAAAACACCAGGAAAAATAAATAATAAAGTTCATTACTTGGAAACCTTGCAATTACGCCAGTCTAGATAAATATTAATAAAATAATAATGAAATTTATAAATATGTCTGGATCTAGTTTAAGGTGTAGTGGTCGAGGTGCTTTGTGGCGATCTATGCTTGTATTGTGCCGCAGTGTATGAGCAAAGCTACAAACAACCGTAGCCTAGTGTAAGACACAGACTTCTAGAGCGATTGCTCCACAAGCATTTCAAAAGAAAATTAATTTATTTGCTCCTATCAATGTTTTGGAAGTCGTTAATTTTTTTGTATAAATAAATTATTATCTAGCTGGATTTCCAAAAAAAAACATCCATCGTCCTGTGGCTGTTGGCAGGCGGATAACTTACATGATGGAAGGCTGCGTTGGTGGCATCTGCCTCGCAGCCCGCGCCCTAGCCTCCAGGATCTCTCTGTAAACGATGATTGTAATTACTTCTTCCATTATCTTATTGTTGAATTTACCATCATTCCAAATATCCACAAACTCCTCCATTACATGCATTCATTGCATCCATTACTATCATTTTACATGAAGCGACTACCTTGCCAAGGGTACAGTATATCACACTGCTTTCCCAGACACGAAGGGATACCGGTACAGCGCAGGTAGCCCCCTCATCCAGGGATCTACCGCGGCAACTTCATAACGATAGAGCCGCGCGGCTGTTACTGGAACCGACTTATTGGAACCGAAGTTCTATCAAGGACAATAGGTAATATAGTATTGCGCAAGGACTGGAGTTCTGGCATGTTACTAATTGACGTAAAGACTGATGCGTTGCCTGAGCAGCTTCACACTGATCTTCGCGGAGGGCAGGCGCGCCTCCACCGGGTTGGAGACCACCAGCACCACCTGGTCCTCGGGGATGGGCGGCGGCGCGGGCAGCAGGTCGTCCTCCTCCTCGCTCGTGTACTCCACATCGTAGTAGAACATGTTGCTGTCTTGCTGCAGTAACAACAGAGGGAGCCGTCACGGGACGCTCGGAATACTTGGTACTTCGAAAAGCACTCGCAATTCCCACAGAGAGACTAGTAAGTAAGAATGCGACACGGGGAGGGGGATTGCATGCTGGAAGTATGTCTGGGTATAGCTCATCTGCAATAACAGTTTGAACAAGAGATATCACAAACAATTTTAGTAGTAGAAACACATTTCTTTATCAGTATAATGCTAAATAGACCCACAGTAAAATATCTGATTGTCTACTGCGTGGTTCTTTCAAAATCTTTGGCGAGATGAGTTCGGCACCTGGAACAGATAACTCCCAGCTGCGAACGAGAAGAGTCCTAGCACTTTACCTTTAGGCTGGGAAACTTCTGCATGCTCTCCTTCATGGACATCATGATGCGCCTGGTGGGCTGAAGCATCCGCCGCAGAGCTTTGTGCACGGGCTTCGCGTTCTCGCTCCCTCTTATGAGAGTCAGCAGGCGTATGACAGAGTCGTAGTCCCAATCCTGAGAGTCCACGTAGCCAGGCGGCTTCTGGCGGATCTCAGCTGCAACAACAGTTAGCCACTGGTTTCCACAATACCACTTTGCTGTCTGATGAATAGTAAAGGCATTCTGTTAAGGAAGGATAGCGATGACATCAGCCCTTATTCGCATTGCAATCTGACTCTCTACAATATGTACCCTGGACAGCCCAAGTTTCCAAGGTTATATCGCGAACATTAATTTTGGAGTGGGGTCCAAGGTCGGGCAAACTTGTGCTGGATCTATTTACATTCCGAATCTCTCAGTAGAGAGCCAGAGCTTGGATTTTTGGACCTTAATGAATGTGGCCAAATGTGCATGTACTCAGTACTGGACAGTGTATCCTTCGGGGGAAATAAACGTGACGATATCGCCATATTGTAAAGTGTATAGGTAGGTACCGTTGACGTTGATAGGCGCGAGATTCTCCACGTCCCTGAAGAAGTTGTTCTTGTGGTAGAGCACGACGCGGTCCAGCCAGCCAGCGCGCTGCAGCCCCAGCGCCGCCAGCACGCCGGCCGCTACCACCACCGCCAGCGACAGCTTCTATACATCACGACAGACGAGACTAGCACTGCTAACTACTGGTCTGGTCCTATCACCATCGACTGTCTCACCTATTCATTGTCTCACTGCTGGGTGAAGGGTTCATCTCATACGGAGAAAAAGCATCGATCAACGCGGTTGCTCATTTGTACATTTGTTTCTTATTATTATTAGTTAATGTCTTTTAAAGGTCCTTTAAATTTATATGTTTTGACGAAATTGAATATTTTGATGCCTAATTTTATGAGTATTTATATGTTTTTATTATTGTAAACAAAATCTTTTTTATTTGTTTAGTTTTTGTATAAAACAACACCAAGTTGTACGATGATGTGAACTGCCCTAACTACTCTGATATTTATTAAAACAATACTTACACAAAAAAACATAAGAGCTTATTTATTTAACTCTTCTCTATTTTTAGTAGAACCGCCATCAATCCATTTTGTGGGCAAAGTAATAATTAATACCTTACTTAAGTGTAAATATGTAATTAAAATCGTCATTATTAAAAATTTTATTGTATTTCGTGAGAGAACATTAGGTTTTTAATTGAATTAATAGGTTTTATTAATTATTTTAATTAACTATATTCCTACACAGGACATAACTACCTATACCTACATGTTATGATATGCCTACCACATGTTTTTTGTCCATTTCTTACTTTGGCGGGGCCATCCCTGCAGAAACAAACGAATATGCAATATGTATTGTTGTCTACTATCGTTGCAGGTACACTTTCCAGCTTCTGCAATTCAGAAATTGCAGAAGCTGGAAAGTGTAGGTATGAAAAAATTCGTTAAGTACTAAATCGTCATCAACATCATACGCCTTAATTTTGTGTGGCTGTCCACGCACTCTGGGTTTGATTCCCAGATCGGGCAGCTAAGAAGTTCCGTACCTTTTTTTTTTTTTTTTTTCGGGGGGAAATCCTCATGGACGAACCCGGCCTGGGGAGGCCGGGACATACCCGATGACGCTATAACCCTCTTCCAAGAGAGCAGGGGGGTTAGACAAGTGGCAAAACGCTAACGCTAACGCTAACGCTCAATGTATGGGAATGACATATAGCTAGTCGTAAACGAATGTCATTCCCATACATTGAGCGTTAGCGTTAGCGTTTTGCCACTTGTCTAACCCCCCAGTAGGTCCACTTGCACTCTACACAAACACAGACCGCGTTCGTATCGACCTCGCTGCCGAGGTCCGTCGCGACGACCTTGTCCATGCCCTCCCGACCCTAGCTCGACGAGCCAGCCCGCGAGCTGAGCTAATAGCTTTAAAATTCTCGATTATAATAATCATAATTTATTCTGATCCAGCCTGTCCCTTGCTGTCCTCCCCCAGCGACGCCCTAAGCCGAGGTCCGTACCCCACTAGGGGGTGCCCTTAGCGTGTAGTCGCTTAGTTTTGTAAGTTAAGCCCTGGCTGGAGGCCCTAAATTAATTAAAAAGAATCCAGATTCGTCCGCAGCCCCGCACTGGGAGAAGAAGTTCCGTACCTACCTCAACAGGATAAACGGAAACCTTACAGAATTGCTTCGTCAACGTCCGTCCGTCTGTCTGTCAAACCTAGGGAATCAAAAGCCATAGAGTACTTCCCGATGACGTAAATTAAAAAAATTGGCATGGAAAAAAAACAAAAGCCGTAATTTTGTAGAAACTGGCGTAAAACCTATCTGTGTTTTTACATTCGGAGGCCGCGTAACTCTGCTGGACAACCCGCAACGCAACTGGTGGCACTATATTATATTATTTCTGCTACCACATATTAGACAGACCCATCTAGTGGGCAGTAGCAAAACTAAAATACATGTGAACTATAGCAGCATTAAAAATACTTTTAATATTTTATAAATTGTAAACATTTAACTTGTATTCAAAACACCTTGAGATTTATGCATTTGTATGAAATACATTTCTTCCATTTAAAAGAACAAAGCTTTGTACTCTACTAATCTAACAGTTCATTGCTAATTTTTTTCAAAAGAAATAACTATTATAACGGCCACGAATTCTCGAACGCGCCTCTCTAATCTCGCGGTACCAAATTCTTTTATTACGGAACGCCCCCGTTCCGTATCGCCCAATCCGCGTGCAGAAGATCATTCTGGAACGCGTGAGTCCGTTAGCGGCGACAACCGCCAACCGAGGCCCCGGCGGGGCAGAACGATTCCCGCGCGATACCGCGACGCACTTGCCGCGTGAAATACTTAGTTTTAACCTTTTATGTGAATATTATAACTTGTGACTGTCTTACTTTCTATCCTGTGATTTGTGTATATACTTTTGTTTTATTATTATATATTTTTATACGTACTTTCTCTGAGCCTCATTTTCTATAAGTCCTTCGCCGAACCTATAAACTTTATCCGTTAAACTGGCTGCCCAACGAGAGGGCGAAGGAACTTAAGTGTATATAAACGTGTGAGAACTGTGTTCGTGTATAATGCCACGTACTACGACACGTAGTCAACGTCGTCAGACGGATTACTATGACGTGGATGTTGAAGAAGAAATGGCGACGCCCAAGTCAGCGAGGCGCCGCGCGCCCGCTACCGAAGCGACTCCGGCGTCGATTACGGCAAGCGACCTGACCGCCATGATGGCGTCCCTACAGCAGGCGCAGGCCGATAATTTCGAGAGAATGCTCACGAGAATCCTCGAATCACGCCCGCCATCTCTATCACCCGCGCCGGCTACAGCCGCGCCGGTCACACCCACGCCGTCCTCCGCACAACCTGCACCCGGCAACTTCTCTACGTGCAAGGTGCGGTACAGCGGAGCGCCGGACGAGTCTATCGACGGTTTCATCGACGCGGTAGAAGCGTACAAAGACTGCGCTAACGTTAGTGAGAAAAACGCGTTGCGTGGTCTAGCGATGTTACTAACGCACGACGCAGCCACGTGGTGGCAAGGAGTCAAGGCCACCGTGACGACATGGGACGGCGCCCTACAGAACCTGCGCAGCGCCTTCGGAGACAACCAACCTCCTCATAGTATTTATATGGAGCTATTCTCGAAGCCACAAGCCCACTACGAGAAAACGGAGCTATTCGTGGCCAAAGCGCGCGCACTCCTATCACGCCTACCATCCGGTGACCTCAACGAGAAAGTACAGATGGATATGATATACGGTCTATTAAATCTCAGAATCCGTAAAAGGTTACGCAGGGAAGAGTTCTCAGATTTTAATACCCTCCTTCAAAGAGCTCGGAGTATAGAGGAGTCCACGAAAGAGTCGAGGTCATCCCACGCGCCATCAAAGAGCGCCGCCACTGCGACCCGCGCACGAGTTGTTTCGCCCCCACCGCCAACGGCGCCAACGGGGTCGGCGCGGCCACCAACGCAGCGAGCACCGAGTTCCCGCCAATTTACGTCGACGGAGGATGTACCGACGCCAGTCATCGCCTCGAACACTACACTCGCCGAGAAGCGTCGATACTGTGTTTATTGTAAAAAATACGGACATACTCGTAATCAGTGTCGAAAGTTAATTGAGTCGCGTAAAGATAACTCTAACGTAAACACAAACGCAAACTCAAACGCAAACGTAAATAATATTGTTTCGTGTTACGGCTGCGGCGAGAACGGAGTCGCGCGTTCGCAGTGTTCGAAATGTAATTCACATTTTAGCGCTATTCATTTTGTACATAAGCGCTCGGCAACGGTAAATAAAGGACCCAAGGACGACGCCGACGGTAAGCTGTCCACACAGGTGAGTCCTTACAATTATTCAGTGGTTAATACTGGGGCTGCACCTGACCGTATTTTGTTACGACAAAATAATAATAATTACTTGTCGAACGAAAACAAGTTAAAACCTTTTGACAATAACAAAGAAATAAAATGTCGTAAAAATGAAAACAATAGGTTACACTCGCGCTCTTATCAGTGTCCATCACAGAGTAGGGTGAATATGATTTTACCGAGACAAATACCGGAAAAATGTCATAATAGTAGGGTGAATATGTTTTCTTCAGGACAAAATACGGGAAATATTATACCGGGTGTCGCAATGGAAAATTTTGATTTTAGTTGTTCGTCTATAGAATCTTCTCACAACAATGTGACTAGACGACCTATCTTAGGTATTGAAGTTTTAGGCATTAGAGGAAGGGGTCTGATAGACACTGCGGCTAAAGGTAGCATCGCCGGCTCCTCCCTATACGCGTTGCTGAAACAACACAATCAGGTGTTTACGTCAAGGACGATGAGTATTAAACTCGCTGACGGTTCAGTAACAACGCGTCAAATGCTAATTACTACTGTAGAAGTAAAAATACAGGGTAAAAGTGTAAATATAGATTTTTTTGTGTTTCCTGATGCTATTAATAGTGATACATTGTTAGGTATAGATTTTTTAACAGCAGCTGATTTGGTGATTAATTTTGCTACTTCCACATGGCACTTCCATGGTTGTGGAAAAGTGTACCCATTGGAGTATGAGTACCCCAATAACCTCGAGTCGTGTTGTGCTACTGATTTTCTAAGAGAAGATGAGGGAACTATGCTTAGCCCTCAGGAACGTGAGAGTCTAGCTTCTCTTATACAGCACAACGAGGATGTCTTCAGACCAGGGGGAGACCCTACACCATATGCTGAGCATCATATTGATACTGGAGGTCATGCACCTATTTCAGACCCGCCGTACTGCCTCACTCCTGCCAAGAAGCAGTTGAGAAAGACCGGACTTGATAAAAGGCTCAAGGACGGTATCATTGAGGAATGCGAGGCCGCATGGACTTCTCCAGCTATTTTAGTTTCTAAAAAGGACAATAGCGTGCGCTTTTGCCAAGATTACCGCAAGTTGAACGCTATCACTAAAACAGATAGGGCTGAACGTCATCAAGACGATAAGAAGATGCGTGCTGATGAAATCCGGCAACCTTCTATTTTCAAAGTAGGAGACTTAGTTTTCGTGACAACGCATTTGCTTAACAATGCTTCTAAAGGTAGAACCCGTAAATTCATGCCGAAACGTGATGGACCCTATCGTATATGCAGAGTTTTTAGTCCTAATACCTTTGAAGTCACTGATTTAAATTCGAAAACCATAGGGAAGTTTTATTCTTCAGATTTGAAGATATATCAAAACCGGTCTGGTCAGGTTTCAGCTCCAGTACCGCCTAGGCGCCTTCGTGGACGGCCCCGTCATTTGGTTTCTGCCGAGCCACCAACGAGGCGTTGTAGTGACTCGGAGGGGGAGGATATAACGGCCACGAATTCTCGAACGCGCCTCTCTAATCTCGCGGTACCAAATTCTTTTATTACGGAACGCCCCCGTTCCGTATCGCCCAATCCGCGTGCAGAAGATCATTCTGGAACGCGTGAGTCCGTTAGCGGCGACAACCGCCAACCGAGGCCCCGGCGGGGCAGAACGATTCCCGCGCGATACCGCGACGCACTTGCCGCGTGAAATACTTAGTTTTAACCTTTTATGTGAATATTATAACTTGTGACTGTCTTACTTTCTATCCTGTGATTTGTGTATATACTTTTGTTTTATTATTATATATTTTTATACGTACTTTCTCTGAGCCTCATTTTCTATAAGTCCTTCGCCGAACCTATAAACTTTATCCGTTAAACTATACGTAACGTCAATGTGACAATGATAGCCAGCTGACTTGTCAATGTCGAGGTTTTGAAGACGATTGCGAAACCGAAGCTTTAGCATTTGTTCATCGTCTAACCTTGTCTTTCTTCAGTATTGTGAACGAGTGAGAAATGTCAAGGCTAAAGATCATGCATGCTTTCAGTAACGGAACGTAATCGTAGTGGACGTGTCGTGTACATACGGACATAAAATATTATTTTTATCAAGGAAATCACTGATCTAACCACGATAATATTGAATAAACCTAAAAAGTACTTAAAATATATTAATATCATCAAAAGAATTAACACGATTAATTTAAAAGAATTACGTAAATTAGCATAAGAATCGCGATCCAAGTTTACGGTTTGCCTTGTCGATGTAAACAAAAGAGGTGTTTTTAAAACAATGCGTGTGGTAAAGGGGCGTGAATGAGGTTCGTGCAGGACGGCTTCGCGAGGACATTCACGAGGAAACACTGGAGGATGAGCGGCGTCAGCAGAGACGCTCCCTTAGGGGTGCAGTTTATTCAGAAATTGAGTAATTACTGGTGCCCGCGACTGCAGATCAACCGCTTACGATGGTGAGTCACTTAGCAAGGCGGTATAAGGAATGCCTTGATGCTGCATTGAATTATAAGATTGTTTTTTTTTAATTTGATTCATAAATTTTTGATTGCACTTATTTGCTTTAAGAAAGTTTATCTAGCATAGTTGGCCTGCTTTATGCTGTACTATTCACTGTACTGGTATCTAAATAGTCCTCTATTATGTTCATAGAAGCATGATCCACATGGTCAATGCTGTATTTGCCCCTCCTGGTCTTAACACATAAATAAAAGTTTTAAACACATGTGGCCGACATTTAATAAAATATTAATTTATTATTTTTAATTAATGTGTAGACACATTAACACAGGTAGAGCAGTAACATCAGGAATATTAGTACCTCATTAATGGCATAAGTCACACACCAATCATAAGCTTGAGGGTGAACTGACATAACTAGAGATACATGTACTATCGTAAGCAAAAACAATTGCAATCCTTAATATTAATGAGAGTAACTCTGTCTGTGTGTTTGTTAGAGATAGATTGATACCTGGGGAATGATGAGATAGTTTTTTCCGGGTGCGTGAAGTATCTTCTTCAAGTTGCATGTGAAACCACTAGAACCAGCTTGTATATTATAGGCAAAGGTACAGTCCCTGTTCCCTATGTCTTGTAGTGGGGGAGGGGTGTGCAATGTGCCCTGCAAGGCTGTTACTTAGCAACACACCCTTACGTTTAAAGCATTATATTCATGCCACATATTATACAAAACACCTCATTGAGTGCCTCCCTTTATCTTGCTAGCAGTTGTTGGTACAATTCTGTGTAAATGCTAGGACTTGGTAGGTTAGTGACCCTGCAGCCCACACCAACAGAAAACTAACGGCCGGTTGCATCAAAAAACAATGTGGTTACTTATACGTGAAACGGGAGAACTGTCAATCAACATCTGCCAAAATGGAGGATCAAATTGAATAATTTTGTTACTATTTTATGTTTTTCATCAAAATATTATGATACATGTTTACTTAATTATTATATTGATATCATAAAAAAAAATAAAAGTATGCTTATTATTGATATCATGTTTTATGATATCCATAAAAGTATAAATGATAAAAAGTTTGGTGCAGCCAGCTGTAAATGTGATGATTGAGTGCAGCATTTACAGAGCATGCAGTTTTTTCTTCTCAAGGCAGTCAGATAAGAAAAACCGGCCTCATCTAGCTTTAAAAACATAATTGACGTGTAAAAGTGTTATTTTATAACCCATTTGCAAAAATAAATATCATTTATCATCATCATTTATCATTTGAAATGCTCTGTGTCATTGTGTCGCAACATAGTGCCCGTGCTCGTGTACACACACAAGACCTGTGCCCGTGTGTGTCTGATCAGGGAATACTATGCCTATGATATTTTAATTTCACAACATTTCGTTAATTTGTAAGATAAACACAAAATAGAGCACAGATAGTTATTTAATCTAATACTGTTGTACTTCCTATATTATTATATTGTCCTATATCATCCACATTTACATCAGAGCCCTAGGAACATATTTCTAGGATAAATAAAATGGAGATTTTAATGCATGCAGTCATTTTTCCCATTTTTAAAACATTAATTTTCTTCTTAACTGTTTCTCACAGTTTCAACCGCGTCCCGAGGGCACTAGTTAACACACTATGATAAAAGGTTGCTCCATGGCCCTTCTATCTCCATACCAAATTTCATCCAAATAGGTTCGGCCTTTTTACCGCGATAGCATAACAAACAAACACATTTTCGCATGTATAATACTAAGATGCCTATTAAAAAGAAATCCTTAGAAAACATATTTTGAAGAACACCATGTCGGAGGTCAGGAGTGAGTGCAACCGTAGGACTCAGCCAATAACGAATAATATACGATCCTGTTCCCCCAAGCTGAGTGAACTCTGTAAAACAGAGAGTACTTAATAGAATTGATTCAATACAATGAATTCGTTATCTAACAGCAGAACTCGCCGAGGCTGAGGTTACTGATGCATTACGGGTCATGGTTATAATTAACTACTAGTTTTAAACTTGCAAAGTTAATTGCTCGGTGTAACCTAACTGGTTTTATTGCTATTCATCGGTTCGGTCCTTTAAAAGTTTGCGTGATTAGCTGCTACGCTACATGTCGCGGGTTCGATTCCCGTACGGTACAAGTGATTGTAGCTATTTAAAACTGTTTCAGAAGTAAGTGTATTTGTAAACGCATTATCAATACGGTTTTCGTAGGTATAGCTACAGTTTAAACTCGAGAGAGTATACCTATATTACTTACTATAGTATTATAAAGTATTATTAGTCAAATAACTAAACACGATAACAGATTTTTTAATGGATTATTCATGTATTCATTACATTAAAGATTTAATGTTGCTTTTAATAGATAAAGTTGTACATAATGTATTTTAAATTGAGCTTGTTAAACATTGATATGCAAGTTCATCATTTTAATGTTTATTCTCCAACTGACTACCTACAATAGATGGCCTGCATATAGTGCATATTGCTAACCCGTCACAGACCATCACAGACCGTCTCGGTAGCTGCCCGGATACTGGTATCCGGGCAGCTACCGAGAATGCTGCTATACAGTGTTATTATCAATCATCTGCCTAGCTTTTTCGCAACTTTTTTGGGGTCAGCTTCCCGTCTAACCGGATGTAGCTGAGTACCAGTGTTTTACATAGAGCGACTGCATATCCCATTTACCGGGTAACGCGATAACCCTTGATAAGACTGGTTTCCAGACTTTCTGGCTTCTGATTAATTGTGTAACGACTGTTCAAGACCTACAAATGACAACAGGGACACCATAACGTACTTTGCGAGATTGTTGACAAATGTTTTTATGAATAATGCAGTAAAATGACTGCAAATGATTAAACAATGATGTTATCATCTTTCACTTGAGTGATTCATAATACTACATCGTCACTTATGTAGTATGTAGGTCGCTTCCAAATTGAATAGGTATCTAGAACAATTGCATGTAACATAGTCTAGCTAAGTAACTCAGTCCGTCTGATTAAACCACTATCATAATTCTTGTGTAGGTACCTACACTAAAATTATAAAATCCGGTCAAGTGTGTGTCGGGCCACGCGCAATAGAGTTCCTTAGTTGGTCGACTATAACTCTGTAACCGAGAGGTAGGGCACAGCTTCCTAGAACTAAGCTTTCAGCTTTCTAGTACTAAGAACCTCTGAGCTATGCCGCGGACAGACAGACAAACGGACATTAAAAAAAAAGAAAACATTGCCCCACACTAGGAATTACTCCTGCGTCGTGGATGCGTTTACAAACATTCATTACACATGCACAAACACCCAGACCCGGAACAATTTTAGTTGTCCCGTGCGGGAATCGAACCCGCGACACGCAGCGCAGCAGCCACTACGCGAAACGTGCCTTCGAAACATGGCGAAGCTATAAGGTTTAAAACAGGTCAAATGCAAGTCGTGAACAAAGGTTTCAGTACATAGACTTATATGATGGTGCGGAACCCCGCGTGTGCGTCCCCGGCCCACACTTGGCCGGCGCTTTATCTGCGTACGTACACTAAATACTGCAATATGACGCTATGTATGTATGCAATGAGTAATGAGTTATCATATTATAATGTTGTATTATGTTACCGTGGCGCTATCTCGCCAATTAGCGCGACACTTTGTTACTAATTAATTTTATATTTAATTATAAACAATATCTACACTATCACCTTACTGTATACATAATTGCTTAAGAATTTAGGTAGGAACAATAATAATATCTACATATTTACTCCGAAAGGTTAGATGCTAAACAGGTATTTATTGTAATATACCAAGACCCGCCTTGCCTCGGCAAGCACGTCAAGCCATTGGTTCCGTTGTATTTTGTAGATTTACTTTCAAAGAAGTCGTTACTGGTAGTCAAAAACTAAAAAGTCCGACGACCAGTCTTATCATGAAACACAGTAAATGGGTTGCGAAGGTCAGATAGGCAGTCACTCCATATAACATACTGCTACACGCGGATCGGACAGGAAGCCGACTCTAAAAAGTTGGGAAAAAGCTAGGCAGATGACGTCATAACTTACTGGACAAAGACCTACCTACGGCAGTACCTCAGTCGTTCTAAACGAGGCTTCAGATAATTACCTAGTATAGTTAGTACCTCTTACGTAAGCTGGTGACTGGCACTCGCCTTTATCGCCGTATACGGGCGAACGATAAACAAACCACCACGCTAACTGGCGCGGCTCGTATCAACTGAGCACGCCGCACGCTAGTGTTTAGATGGGGCTCGTGGCTTTGTGGCAAGTGGATGGTAGTAAGGCTAACTTTACATTCCGACAGAAATTGCAACTATATAATAGATAATTTCTTATACTGTGCACTCGTGGAGGAGCTCGTGACTAAATAACAGCCACACGGTTCGACCGAACAAAGATTCGGTCAGTCCGTGGATGGGTAACCATCTACGTCATAGCGAGACTCCTCCGTGCCTCGGAAAGCACGTTAAGCTGTTGGTCCCAGTTGTCATTTGTAGATCTTTGACAGTCGTTACGGGTAGTCAGAAGCCAGAAAGTCTGACAAGCAGTCTTACCAAGGAGTACCGTGTTACCTGGTAACTGGGTTGTGGAGGTCAGATAGGCAGTCGCTCCATGTTAAACACTGGTCCTCAGCTGCATCCGGTTTAGACTGGAAGCCGACCTCAACATAGTTGGGAAAAGGCTAGGCGGATGAAGACTGTACACATTTCAGCTTCTCTGTGATGCCGCTGTGTCGACACTGTTCTTGTCACAACACTCCCTGTATAAACTGAGTATACGGCGCACGGTGTCGTAGTGTAAGTCACTTTAACGTGCTTTCTGTGACTCACAGGGGCTCCTTTAGTGTAAATGAAGTTTATAATTTACTATACTCCATTTATTATGGGATTAGACATTTAAACGCACCCTATTTACTGTTTGTTCAAACGATTTAAAGCTCTATTACTAAGGTGACAAGACAAAAACAGTCAGTAAACATTATTTTGCTTTCAACGCCATCCTTATCAGTCGGGAATAGAACTCTAAATCGGTTGAATAAGCTGCAAAAATAGTTTGGAAGTTTTTCTAAATATAAATGAAGTATAGGTCTGTTGTCCCGCAGTCCACCCGCATCCCGAGGGAACTAATCACGCACCCGGATAAATGTAATGTCCCTCCCCAATTTCACCATGAAGTCGTAACAATCAAACTCATATTGACATCCTATTATCCATCTATTTTTAAATGAGAAAGTTTGTGACCATGTATGTTTTTTTTTTAACGTTGGCCCACTTTAGGAATTACTCCTTGTGGTTTGTATGTTTGGTAATCTTTTACGCAAAAACTACAGAATGGATTTCGTAAAATTTGGTACACACGTAGTTTATATCGAGAATGAACAGATAGGGCAATTTCTACCCGGGTGCGCGAAGTAGTTACCCCAAAATGCGGAAAACAGCTAGTATATTAGAATATCGATAACTTTTGATCGAAATGGCATCGATGATCTCATGGTCCTCACCTCGTGTACCCTCGCCTGCAGGTACCAGGCGTCAGTGCTGGTGCTGACGTTCTTCACGTACATGACGTACCACCTGACGCGCAAGCCCATCTCCGTGGTGAAGAGCGTGCTGCACCAGAACTGCTCGGCGCTGGTGCCGCCGCCCGGCACGGACCCCAGCGACGACCAGTGGTGTAACTGGGCGCCCTTCAGTGAGTACTCGCCAATATTTCAATCTAAAGAAAAACCAAAATCAAGATCGAACATCAAAATCAAAAATCCAACAAAATCGAAAGTCAAAATTAAAAATACAAAATCGTAATGAAAATCAAAATTTAAAATCTAAATAGATCTCAAAATCATTGAGCTACTAGAGCTAAGGACACTAAATAAGGCTTCAAAAGTCTAGCAATCCTAATGGTGGCCTAGCACGGCTGGTAGACAAACTCTTTGTTCAGTACATATACCTTAAACAAAGGGTGCAGGAAACGCGTGTGTCCATCCCTGTGCTAGTCCTACTGTAGTGGAATAGCAGCCTTCAGCGATCCTGCCGGGGCTGCGGGACGTTCGAAAAAGATCCTGCGCCCCCGAAATGCAAAGGGCTGAGCAAGGAATATGGATGGGTTTTAGTCAGTAAGAGTCTGACACTAACGGCGGGATTGGTCATTTGGTCTTTTGATTATTTCCCATCCGAAAAAAAAAATCCTTCATCGATCAAAAACTACAAACGCTTGTATATCGGAACACCCGAGTTCATGTATTCATGTTATTACTCAGACACGGCGGATGCCAACACGCTGCTGGGCACGCTGGACTCTGCCTTCCTGTTCTCTTACGCGGGAGCTATGTTCGTCTCAGGTAAATATCTATCGTGCTACTTCTTTTATATTGTTTTCAAACGACTTTAAAAATGGTTCTTAATCGTTAAGTCTGAAGGGTGGTTTTAGAGTTTCTCAATTGTAAAATTTGGAGAATAAAGTCGAGCGAAGTTTGCACTTCCTAGCATGACGTCTTGAATTCTAATCACAGGTAAATCTATACTAATAGTATAAAGAGGAAAGGTTCGTTTGTTTGTTTGTAGGTTTTTAACTCAAAAACTACTGGACCGATTTAAAAAATTCTTTCACCGTTAGAAAGCTACATCTTAACGAAGTATCATAGGCTATATTTATTTCCAGAAATAATTAGGGATTCCTAATAAAACTTGAATAATGTAACCCAAGGTGTAAAAAAAAAATCCACGCGTTCGAAGCCGCAGGCGGAAAGCTTTTGTAATAAAAATGTAACTAAAATATGGGGTCAAAAAATTCTTCCTCAACGCCGTCAATTGAAAGTGTACCCAAGAGGCTGGCAGCATTGCCACGTCGGATGGCAATACTTAGCCTTTGGCCAAGTAAAAGCTAGCCTTTGTGTCAGTTACAGTGTGTGGGTGTTTAGATAAGGAATTTCTCAGAAACCATTGTCAAAGGTTCGACGCGTATTACTCAGAATTATTACAACTGGTGCAATGTAAGTGTACTAAAATACTCCTCTGCTTAACCCTTTGGGAGAAATAGTCGTGATGATATGTTATGGGGTCTCGCCCGGTACCCACGTCTGCTCTAAGAGCGATTGTATTTTTCAGCGAGAATTGTTCTGCTATCTAAACGAATGATCTTTAGTTTGCTTACGTGTTACGTCAACTAGTCCTTGTATTGTAGGCACTTTAATTATGACGACACCAATGTAATTAAATAAACAAATTAATACAAACCCAGTCGGTCTGAGAACAGCTGTAGACCAAGCAAATATTTGTCACAAGGCGGCAATCGAACCTGCGACCTTCAGAGTTTATGGCAAAGTCAGAACTTGATATTGCCCGTGACTATGTTCCCACTGCAACTGTGGATTTTCCGGGCTAGAAGTCCTTACTTATATTATAAATCCGAAAGTCACTTTTTCCGTGTGCCTGATACGTTTTAACACTAAAACAGGTGAAGCAATTTTGATGTGATATGGATATAAATTGAAACCTGGGTCAGGATATGGGTAAAAGCGCGGGAGACTGCTCCACAACTCACAGTCCTCAGCACAATTGCTGTTTCGCCCGACAAGAACCTAGAATTCCTTTTCTAAAAACTTCTAGGTAATCTTTTAATTTTAGGTCATCTTTGTAATAAGGTAGGTATAATAGTGTGGGAATGTCCGCGCAGGCATGGTGGCGGAGCGCGTGGACCTGCGCTACTTCCTGTCGCTCGGCATGCTGACGTCCGCCGTCTTCTGCTACCTGTTCGGCATCGGCCGCACCTACAGCATACACAACATCTCCTACTACCTGCTGGTGCAGGTTCGTACTGACTCATGTCTTTCAAACGGTCACGGGCTCATGGCGAGAAACCTCATCGGGTACTAGACCTAAATTCAAATCATCCTTACTAATATCATAAACTTTGTCCACCTCCCAGGCAGGGGCAGGCATTGCCCAGACCACGGGGTGGCCGGGCACGGTCGCCACCGTGGGCAAGTGGTTCGGCAACAGCAAGAAAGGTCTCATATTCGGAATATGGAACTCTCACACCTCGCTCGGCAACATATTGGGTGAGTTGTACAACATAGTTAATCTATATACCTGTGTGTGTGCCAAAGGATACCCGGCAAGAGATAAACAGACTGATTACTTGGCTGCAAATCGTCACTCACCCGATTTGTAGGGTTCCGTATCTCAAAAGGTAAAAAAGGAGCCCTTAAAAGATGACTCTCTTGTACTAAGTGTTCCCTATCCGTTTGTATAGTAGATACGGTTAAAAACGTGTGATTAGTAGTTATTTATTTATTTAATTAATCACTTGTCATGTCATTCTAGTATTCATAGTTGTGTCATTCTAGAATTTTGATTGACAGCTCTGAGACTCTTTCTATTGCTTTCTCCCTAATGAAGTATAAATGTAAAATATATCACTGGACCGGGTACGGTATCCTCTGTGCGTGAGATCGACTTGGCCTTTTTTAAATTTTCCTGGGCATGCATCTTCCATATTGATTCAACTATTCCATTGCATAATGTCCCGTTAGACACTCTCTTTATAGCCCTACCACATAGTAGACCCATCGCTTGTAGCCCTCCTGTAGCCCTCGTTCGGCGCAGGTACGATAATGGCGGCGGAGTACGTGGACTCGGACTGGTCGCTGTCGTTCATCTACCCGGCGCTGGTGATGGGCGGCGTGGGTGCGCTCGTCTGGCTGTTCCTGCCGGCCGAGCCCAGGCTCGTCGGCCTGGCCAGCGCTGTTAACAGCAGGAACTCGGTAAGTGGTTCTAATTGGGGTTCGAATCAATTGGAATGGTTTATCAATCAATCATAATGATTTGAGTTCGAATCAATCAGAAGTAATTTCATCAATCAGTTTGAAGCAATTAAAAAAATGAAGTTTATCATTTTTGCAAATGATTTCTAAAAAAATATCAATGTTTAATAATATTTCATCACAATTTTAGTTTATTATTTTATGCATGTATAAATTTAATACGAAACAGATCTAAATAGTTCAAAAAATCACTCGTGTCATGAAGCTTAAAATTAAAAGTCTAAGGTTAATCATTAAAAGTAGGACATTAATCATTAATTAAGTCTGGAATAAAATAATTTTACACTATCCTTGAATCAGTCATTCATAATAACTTACTATAAAGCCTGGTTATGCTACACCGAATTGAAAATAACCAACCATTTAATACCCATTTAAATGGCGACATAGACACTAAATTACGAATCAATCATCTGAATCAATCGCCCCCGCAGCCGGCGCGCCAGCCGTCCAGGTCTGACGAGGAAGATGAAGCAGACGATGATGACGCGTCATCCGTTATTGTGGGAGATCAGGTAACTATCTATTGCCTTATTAATGTTAAGTTTCATTAGGTATTGTCTGGCTGCACCCAACTCATTTAAAACACTAACCATTATTGCAGTTTCACATAAAAATAATATTTGTATAAAAAGTAGACAATTTGACGAATCAAAACGAGAAAAGTAATTATAGATTGACTTGAATTGTACTGTGGCCTATGGTTATTTTTTTTGTTATGTAATATGCACGGATTTTATTTTACCTGGTTTCATACGTGGAGCTTGTTTTGTAGATTTTCCGACGTATTTGTATAATTATCTTTTTCCATTTTGTATTTTTATGTTATAAGATATCGTTATGGTATTTATTTTTAACACAAGTATGCTATTGGTATTGGTATGCTCATTCAAGGAATTTGTTAAAAGTTTAAAACCTTTTTTTGATCAGGTCCCGGGTCATGTCTCCAGAAAGGTCATATCCACATTTTATTACTCCATGTTTTAATTAAAATATTGTGTTCTTAGTGGTTACAAGCACTCTTGTGTGCGGGGTTCGATTTCCTGGTCGGGCAAAGATTTTTTCACATGATGTGACAGCCGCAATTATATACTAATACGATAACCTGCTTTATTGCTTATACAAGGGACTTACAGAAGAATTGAGCAAATTTTTGGTGTATATTGTACACCTCTGCTTACCTTTTTGTGGGCTACGAGCGTCAAGAGATACGATTCTAACAACATTTGTATTTATGTTACAGTCAGCAAGTTTACGACCGAACAGGCACTCGGCAAACACGGCACATGTAAGTATAATTATATCATAGATTTTTCTGACCACGTGGTTTGTGCATAACTAAAAATATCTGATCTGTACGGCAACTGATACCGCGATACGCATCGCAGGAGCGCCATCTACTGAATCCAACTATTGTTAAGTCATCCAGGTGACCCATGGGACATAGAAATCAACAAAATCGATAATGCAGCGTTTAGTAGGTGAAGAGAACCCACGAATTTACAAAAATCATTATCGGTCATATTTTTCTATTCCACTGTTCAACTAAGGCCCTTTCTCATACAGAGATGGTATGAGCATTGATCACCACACTTGCTGAAGGCGGATTGGAAATTGGCGGAATTAAAACTGTTAGTCCAGGTTTCCTCACAATGTTTGCCTTCACCGTTAGTCAGTGGTGTCTAAGATCCACTTAGACTGACCTCTCCCACGCTTGCTCAAGGCGGATTGGAAATTGGCGGAATTGAAAATGATGAGTCCAGGTTTCCGCACAATGTTTGCCTTCACCGTTAGTCAGTGTTGTCTAGACTGACCTCCCCTCCTGTAGGAGGAGGTGACGGAGCGCACGTCGCTGCTGCGTGCGGGGGGCGCGGCGGGCGAGGGGGGCGCGGAGGGCGCGGTGTCGCTGTCGCGCGCGCTGGCCATCCCGGGCGTGCTGGAGTTCTCGCTGTCACTGTTCTTCGCCAAGCTCGTCAGCTACACCTTCCTGTACTGGCTGCCCTCGTACATCAGATTCACTTTACGTAAGTTTTTTACTTGTACTCGTGAATAAATGTCCTTCCGTAAATATAAAGTTGTATTTTATCCAAATGCCATAATTTTCTGTTTTAAATGTAATAACGATACCTACGTTTAATGCTCACAACTATTCAGCCGAGATCACAATTCACATGCGAGTAGATGTTAATACTATAATATCGTCTAAATACACTAATCATATATCATTGGATATCTGCTCTGTCATGATCGCTTTTGATTTAAAATAGACGCTTCTAATTGATTTAGTCATGATAATATCAAATAATATTTACTATTCCTGAAGTAAATTCGAAATATTGATTTAAAAATTACTCTTTTAAACTAGAGATCTAACTGGCGAAACGCCGATACAAAATCTAATCCAGTTAAGACGTCTTTTATAAAGCCCGAGTGCAATATTATGAGCACTTCATGTATTACCTACATCACTATAACTAGGAACAGTGTTTACAGAGATTTTTAAGTCAAAGTTTTACTTTGCCACTAGAGTTTTTGGAAAAGTTCATAAAACACATTGTGCGTGATAATGAATCAGCTGATTCTGAGGATTTACAACACAAATGTCGTTGGTATTAATACATGACGACGTAGGTCTTAATGTTTTGTCATACTCGTGTAGCGGACCTGTCGGCGCGGCAGTCGGGCGAGCTCAGCACAGTGTTCGACGTGGGCGGCGTGGCCGGCGCCGTGCTGGCGGGGCTCGTGGCCGACTGCACCGCCTGCCCCGCGCTCGTGTGCGTCGCCTTCTACAGCCTGTGCGCGCCCATGGTGAGTGTGTGTGTGTGTGAGAGAGAGAGAGAGAGATTGGAATTTTGTTTCATCCTACACTGACTGAAATGGTACTATGTGTGGTGGGCAGCTGTTCATCTACCAGTACTGGGGCGCGACGTCGTACCTGGTGAACGTGGTGCTGCTGGTGATGACGGGCATGCTGGTGAACGGGCCGTACGCGCTCATCACCACCGCCGTCAGCGCCGAGCTCGGCACGCACGCCAGCCTCGCCGGCAACAGCCGCGCGCTCGCCACCGTCACCGCCATCATCGACGGCACCGGCAGCGTCGGTATGTACTCATCTGCAGTAGCGCCTAATTGTTACTTACCATAGCCATCGTTTGCATTGCCGTTATCACCATAGCTATCACTGCAATAATATTAATCACTATCGTAGCCGTCGTTAGTATTACCATTATCACCAAAGCCATCATTGTCCTAATATTAATCATTACCATTTCAATTATCACCATGACCATCATTGCCATAATATTAATCACTACCATAGCCATCATTAGCATGGCCATGATCACCATAGCCATCATTGCTATGACTACTACAATTACGGCAATCTGACACTACTGGGGAGAGATTAGGCGCTAGAACGAAAATTTGATTAAGGGTCTCGCATCTTATTGGTAAGATTATTGATTACGACTGTACACAGTGTACCTAGCTAATATTTGTATTAACATGTACGCACTCGTGCAGGCGCGGCGATAGGCCCGATGCTGGCGGGCGTGGTGTCGAGCCGCTCGTGGAGCAACGTGTTCTACATGCTCATCGCCTGCAACTTCATGGCGCTCTTCCTCCTGCTCAGGTACAGGCACTATTCCACAGGCTTACAGACACGCAGACACCACAGAGACAAACCTCTGATAAAATTAAAAATATATATACATATAATATAATAATAAAAATCATCATCAGCCTATCCTTTTCCCAACTATGTTGGGGTCGGCTACTAGTCTAAACCGGATGCAGCTGAGTACCAGTGTTTTACATGGAGCGACTGCCTATCTGCCCTCCACAACCCAGTTACCGGGTAACACGGTACCCCTTGGTAAGACTGGATATAATAATAAAAAATATTTATTCAAAATTCCTGACAGGATTAATTATTACAGTCTTAAATGTAAAAAATGTCAGATCATAAACTTGAAACGTCGACTTATTTAGTGTACTTATTATTTTTTTAAATATTTTACGAGGTTCTAGAGATACCTACATATAGTTGACTGACACAAAAAAAAATGTATTTCTTTCAACAGGATAGCGAGATCTGAATTCCTGAAGCTAAGACAGGAGCGGCGGATGGCCTCCCCGCCGCGCGTGCGCATCGAGTAGCACACAGACGTACTCACGCATTACGTCACGGGGAGCGACACCACCTGCCGCCTGCACACACAAGCCCAGCGCTGGACATACATATCCCACTTTTATAAACGATTAAAAAGGTGTTATTTTGTATTGACCTCTCACTTTAGTGTTATGAAAATGACAAGGACAGCGTTATAACGGATTTTTTTGTTGTAAATGTGCCAAAGCTAAATTCTTGTCACTTGAGAATCAATTGTGGATAATCGAAGTATGGGTGAGTAAAATCTGTTAAAACCAAGATTATTCCCCTTGAATGTTGGCTATTTAGGCCAACAACCAATATTTGGCACAATCTCATTACCAACTTTTGGGCCAAGTATTGTTCAAATTAAAAAAAAAACAGCCCATCATTAATTATTTTATGTATTATTTCACCAATATTTTTTTCAACTTTAGTGTACATAAATTGCAAAAGAAAATAAAATTATAAACCCATAGTTAAAGTAGCAGAGGTCAGGCTCCGCCCTCGTTAACTGCTAGTTAAAGTAACCAGTCTACCTGGCTGTGCCCGACCACCTGACGTGACACTTAATCTCATAACATAATCAATTTAATGACTAATGATACTGAATGGATGTTGACATGAAACTATTATTAATATTAATGAATATGTGTTTGTCTATAATATATGTGTCGTACAAATATCTATGACAGACATTACAGGTATTCTAAGAACGAAAGTGTGGGGGTCTTAATATTTTTGTTAGATTGCAATTAGAATAGTGCTGGCAACTTCGTTGGTGTAGTGGTCGTAAGCGCGACTGCTGTGCTGGAGGGTCTGGAGTCCCATTTCCGGATTAGACTGACATCGCTTTGAGAGGTTTTCTTTTAAATTTCACAAATCAACCCTGAGTTAATTGGCGGTGTTACACCCCCGTGCCTGGGAGGGCACGTTAAGCCGTCGTCCCCGGCTTCTACCTCGATAGCAGTTGTTGTTACATCTCTATGTCAGAGGCCGTCAGGCGGGTTTGAGAAAACTCTGACACTAGGGCTTGTTAGGTTATTAAAGCCAACACGAACAGTAACATTCGACAAGTTATTTAATAAAATGACTCGCACCTATGACAGATTAAGCTGACGATATAAGACAGCGATGTGACACAAACATATCTCTTAAATAGCTAAACCGATTTAAGTGAAATGTGTTTTATTTAACAAAGTGTAACGTGACTTCCATTCAGTAGTAGGTATATCTTTTTTTCCTTTTATTGTTCTGTCTGTTTAAGTGATTATAATAAAACGGTGCTTCTAATAGTCTGGCTTAGTTAATTAATATTATGTTATCTGACATTTATTTAATGATTCTACTTAAAGTATTATTAAAGTGTATGTATGTATTTATATAATATGAATATTCAAATTCTTAACTATTAGTTAGTTAATTCACAACCAGTGGCGGATCCAGGATTTTGGTTTGGCGGGGATTGATTCTGGTGAGGGTAGGTTTTATCAAGCGAAACACTAAAAAGCACAGAACATTTTATTTTGCTTAATGCATAATAAGTCTCCTTGCTTAGCTTTTGGGGGGCTTAAGCCCCTTACCCCCCCCCCCCTCTGGATCCGCCACTGTTCACAACTATTACCAAAATCCTAAAACGTCACAAAGTACTTAAGTATATCTGTCGCTACAGTACACGATCAAGTGATAGAGATAGCATGATATTTAAGCAGCACTTTATATAAGTGGCGTTTGAGGAATTGCTAATTAGTCAAACATATTATGGATGTTAGTCGTGTATAGTTTTACAAACACTCAGACATCAGACAACTATGTAAGTCATATTTGATCCGAACGAGAATCGAACCTGCTACACGCAACGCAGCAGCTACTGTGCTTATGATTAATTCTCGAAATAAATCAGTGAAATTAATGATCATAAATGAATAAATTAATCCGAATTTATAATATTTACATCAAAATATTCTACTTGTACCTATGTATATCTATTGTAAAATGAATTATTTCCATTATCTATCAAAACATCATACTATAACCAATGCTTTGTATTGTCTACCCTCTAATATTAGGTTCCTATAAGTCACCTAATATATCATATATCATACACGTCTATTATCCGATTATTTGTAGACCGATGTAAAGAATAGATATGGCGACCGATATCGTGTCATCTCTTTCGCACACTATTCGTATCTCTGCGTGTGTGAGTAAGACAAGAGATCAGGGTGTGATTATGATAAGGAATTGTAATCCAGAAAGAAAGAGAGAGAGAGAGATGTAGCTATAGATCGAATGCCATGGCACCGTTTTCGTTCTGCAATCTGATTACTTCAAAACTAGTCATAACACGACCTGAGCATTTATAAGAGTGCTTTACACAAATTAGTAGTTACCAAGATTTAACAAAAGAAAATATTTATAGGAACCCAATATCAGAGGCTCATCAGAGATACCGCCAATTTCATTAAATGTATTTTGGGCTTCTACACAATTGTCTATGTGAGTTCCTTTGTAAAACCAGTCTATCCCAGTGCTGGGCGAAGACTTCATCGAAGTTCACGTAGATCTCTCACTAAGAAGGTATGAGCATTAGCTTGCTCATTAAACCCAGGTTTCCTCACAATTACATTATAAAAATACCCACCCATTTTTCACGTAAAACATCTATTAACGCCATACCGGTAAACGGCTCGTATGCCGTGACGACATACGGCATGGCGCTGACTAATACCATCATGCGCTCTTAGCCGTACTCTACTGCCTTATATGTATGGCTTATAAAATGAATATATTTGTAGCTTCCTCGTGTGCCTTTCGATATGACATCTGCCGAGCGTCCCGTGACGGCCACTCTTGTATTTTATAATGATTAAAGCTGAAATCATATTTCTAAAAGTATAATAAAATTCTTACTGTTATACGTGAGGTAATCACACAGTGTGTTACAAGTATGTTTACAGCTTGCCTGGGCAATTGTGTCGAAGTCTTTAGTATTAGTCATTCCTTTCAAACTCCGCATTGACTGGTTAGTTTGTGTAATAATTAAACGTTTTATCCGGTCAATGTGAAGATATTCTTAGTTTTTAGTGAAATCTATGTATTCCTTTAATTTTACTTGTTTTAGTTATCTGAATAACAATATTTTAGCTAGTTATGTTTTGTTGGTGTTAATATTGGGGCCAAGGAAAGGCAAACATTCAGTAAGAAAAACAAGAGGTAAAATTGTTTTTAATCTATAACTGGATATTTTTTAGTTATCCCTTGATCAATGTAGGTCTGGCCAAATGTTTGGGTTCCTATAAAGATGGCACTTCACTTGGCATACCTATTTGGTCCAATATTTGTGCCATTTCCGTATATACAAAGTGAACATTATACAACTACTAATAAGGTTCACTTTGGGTTTATAAAATATCGCGAATATTTGGACAAATACGCCAAGTGTAGTGCCGACATAAAACTAATTCACATTAACCTTAGTTCCAATATTGGTTCCAACCTAACGCAATACGTATACTGTGTCTCTATTTATGTGAGAGTAAATAGTATTTCGTATAGAACTATTAAATGAAAACGTATTTTATTGTTTGGACTTATATTTTTATCAATATCACTGCAGTTTGCAATTATGTTGTGTTTACTAGACGCAAATATTTCGCTAATACTTTCAAGTGTGACTCAAGTTAGCCATACAAATACTACTCAAAGCTATTACTGTCATTCAAAAAAAATCTTTTAAAATGTTAATTTGACTGACATACATATTCTAAACTGAATATTTCTATAAAAAATATATATATATATGTATGTATAAGTTTCATTGACGACTTTCAGTCAGAAGATTTGACCAACATCCCAAGATGACATTTTAAATTGACTGCTACTGAAGATAATTCTAGCAAAATTGATATTCATTGATAGGTTATCAATTGTAGTTCCTAATTAAAAACTATCGAGCCAAGTGCATTTAATCACACTCCATATATATCAGGATATTGAGTGTGATAACAAGCACTTGACATACCGGTATGACCCAGTAGTTGTGGAGGTCAGATGGCAGTCGCTTCATGTCTTAAGACCTAGAGAATGAACCAAGCATTACACATACAATTAGCCACTATCTAGAAGAGAGAGAAAACGTCCGTGCGGCCAATACCTGTCTCTCTACCGTAGGTAATCAAAATTCTAGAAAAGGACAACTACAGGCCACGCGATCGCTTTGTCTCTCTCTTTCAAATTTCCAGTAGTTAGATAACAGCTGGGTAAGGAGCGCTCTATGCATTTTGTAAGTCTATATCGTGTAACATATTGATATTCAGCCGCATTTAGTTACATTGGGACAACAACAACCCAACCAGGAAAGGTGACAGCCCCCCTCAGATGTGGTATTGTTTGATTTTAAATAAATTAGCATTTATAATAAAAAATAGTATTGTATATATTGTACAAAATGTGTTTTATAAAAAATAAATATACAATTTCAAAATTTAATAACTTTTTTATTTCATTTTATTAACAAATTAAATTACTTATAATTAATGTTGCAGTACATACATGGCTAAGTAAAATAACAATGTCTAGGATATCATGTATTTAATTCTAGAATAATGTCAAATTTATCAAAGCCTGATGATCTTTTACCCTATTGTGACATTTTAAATTGATGCATATGTCAGTGTGAGAGAGAGAGATGAGGCTATACACAACCAATAGCATTGTCCCTTTTTCGCACTGATATCTGAATGATTTTAACTCATCATATTACAGCCAAGTCGCTTCGATTGGTTGACAGAAGTCACATAACAACATACAAGCAGATAAGTTGACGTAAGATGTGACCACCAATAGAGAAGCTGATGGACAATAGTTATGAAGCTAATTTTTACTATTACACTGGGCCTACATAGCGGTCATCAGTCATGGCTCACTTTCATAGACATTGTGTCCCAACAGTGGGCATATTGTACTGATTATATTGCTAACATTCAACCAGTCATAAAGTTCATATTTTTCTTCCCTTTCTCATAGTGCTGTGATTCTCAAGTCAGTTTAAAAACTGTACATTAAAATAAAATTACTATTACTACTGCAGGTTCAAGCATCGAATGTAACATTTGAGATCTAGGTTTGATTCCCAAGTCAGTTATTTCTAAGACAAAAGCTTATTTCATTTTCTTTGAATCTCAATTTCACAAAGCCTCTACATAGTCTAAGCTCGGCCGAGCGGCACTATGAATGACAGCGCATCGCCCGTGGAGCCCCACGACACCCTCTGCAGTTGGAATATTGTGATCCAGACGGCAAACACGGCGATCCAGGCTACCGCACCTGCTGCACTCATCAGTACATCTGGAATTGTAACAAATTCTATATTATTTCAATGATATTCTGAAACAGGTAAACCTTGATGTTAGTGTTGCCTTCATAATGCGGTTTGACCAAGTAAATGAGTCTCCATTTACAGTTTGTACAAACAATTTTGGTCTCTATTGCCAAGGTGATTTGCTCTCAACACCATCTTTATCTGTATGTAATAGAACTCAAAATTGGCCGAGTAAGCTGCAAAAAGAGTTTGGAATTTATTCTAATGTTATTCTAAATGGAGTATAGTTACTCAAACCAGGCTGAAACTTAACATTCTTCTACTTATTGTATCACAATATAAGATATTATAACAATACATAATCGTGATAACAAATAAATTGTTAAAATTAAATGTTTTGGTTACACTTTCACAATTGAATTGCTAAACAGATTTTGATGAAATTTGAGATAGAGATAGATTGCGCCTTGGAGCAGGTATTCACATCTAGGTATATAAAGTATTCCCTCAGGAACTGACCTGCTCTTTCTTAGCAGGTTATAATGTTTGAAAATACCCCTTCAAAAGGCTGAAGTTTATCATTAACACTCCCACAATTCAAGTGGGGAGAACCTATTGCCAAGAAACTGGGAACAAATCCTGACTTCTGTTTGTTGCTGAGAAATTAATGACTGACGGAATAACCTATTAACACTTTGAGACCTGGGAATTGAACCCATTGCCTTGCAGTAGTCATCTTAAAACATAAGTATAATTACTCACATTTCTTGATCTGCTTCTGTTCATCATAGGGAGGCTTCATAAACGCTTCTTTGAAGAACCAGATCGCATTCACAGCCCACACAAATGGTAGCAGCAAGCATCCCACTAGAAATAATAACATTATCTAAATAACTTAGTAAAAGAACAAATAAATAAGTTGAAAGAATTGCCAGGTGATGTAGACCAGAGGTTGCTGCAGTAGACCACGTGTGGGTCGTCTGTGACAAGTAAACTAGCCTTATGGATGACTCCACATAGGTACCAAGGTATTCTACTTTTTGGCTAGTTCTGCGTGTTATTTTATTTTAGAAGATGCTTGGGTGAGCGGGCTCACAAGATAATGATTACGTTAACTGTAGGACGATACTAATAAAACAATATTTTACTTCTGGAAATCTGTGTAATGAAAAGAAAATATTGTTATATTACCTTTGAAATACCATTTGCAAAGTTGCAACTTCTTGTCATTAGGGAGTCGTGTTAGATCCATTTTGAAGTTTCTAAATTGATATTTAGTAACACTTCTTTAACTTTCTTTCGATTTCGAATACAAATGACAATTTAAATTGTTTTTCTGAGTCACTCGAGAAATAAAAGTACAAGAACTTGATCAATGAATGGATGTCATTGTCGTATCACGCATACATACAGAATGTGTCACATGCGCATAGATTACTTGCTGCCTCTCTTTCTGGTTAGAGAAAACTTGCTAAAGCTATCTCACTTTATCTAGAACAAACTGCTGAAAATCCCTTTTTAGCATGTTAAATGACATTTTACGCTACGTTTCATTTTTTATGTATCTACTCGAACTTATAAACAGAATGTTTCATTAATGTTCCTACAGTGTGTGACTTCTTAGTGATAATAAATAAGTTTTTTTATCCAATCGATTAACATTAACAAAACATTATTACTTATTTTTTAATACTTTTGATAATGTATGATTCCTCGGACTCCGGTATAGCGTAAATAGGATTAGTGAGGTAGTAGATCAACGTTCCAATATAAGTAGCAGACTAAAATAACAATTTATGTAACTTATGATGAGAAATTCGTTGTAACGCTTTGTCTTACAGTTAAAGACAGTTACAATAATTATTTTTAACCTTACTTATTTTAATCACTATGCTTTAATCATTACACACCTGAAGCATTCGTTGAAGAGTATATAGAGATTGACAAGTAAACAATTTAAATGTGTAAAGGAACGTTAAAATTTGTAGAAACAAAAATGGCGTAATTTGTTGAATGTCAATAGTTGAAAATGTGTAAAAAGTAAATAAAAATGTTTTCGTTGTCCGAATGTTTGTTATCATGTGTTATACTTCTTCTGTATAGTTCAAAAACATGTAAGTATTTGTTGTTAAACTACTTATTCCCATGAAACAAGTACTTTTTTGGGAAGAATTTGGCATCTTCCAAATTATTTTTTTTGGTTCAATACTGGTTTTTAGCCTTGAAATATGTTTTGACCGTGGCTGTTAGCTTTACTTATCAATTAAGGGCAAGGCTCGCTGCTAATCGCATCAAGTATATCTCAGGATGTTTCAGGAAAAATGTTTATTATTTTGCACACCTATTTGGTAATTAAATTTTTTTTTGAGGTGTGTAACGGTATCATAAAAACAGAATTAGATCCTTTCTCTTTTGTTCCACTAGCCAGTTTATTTTGTTTTTCATAACAACATGAATAGGTGGAACTAGTTTTATTGCATGACTTTATCAACTTGGACTTAGAGAGTGGTCTAGTCTAGGTTTACTGAGGCTCTAACACCACCCCACTCCTATACAATTATTTACCCAGTTGCTCAGATGACCCATCAACCCTCAACTGCAACTCAAAACATGAAATCTTGAACCACACCAAGTCTCATGTGTTAGTAAACATGTTTTTTTGATCACTATAAGCTCATTTATTCTTCAAAACTTTTATTACTTCATCAATAAAGTTATGAAACATATTTAAAAATATAAAATAAATATAGGTCTGTGGGTCATCTTAGGGCATACTATATGAGTAGGACCATTTTAATCAATCAAGGTGTAATTTCAAAATATCTGACAAAAACAAAAGGTTGTATCATTGGGAGGCACTCCAAATTACAAAAAACAAATTATTCAGCAGTGAGACAAGTGCCGCTCAACAGTTTGTGGCGGCACTTGTTCCACCAGCAAACACATAGGAAGTGGTGAAGGGCATGCAGTACTATTTGTCATTTTTCCATTTCAAAAGTGCTCAATTCAATTCAAATCATTTATTTCATTTAGGCCTAATAACAAGCACTTTTGAAAGTCAACAAAAAAAAAACTGCCTGCGTCTGTGTTCCTGAATGCTTTAACCCTGATCTCTTCAAAGTGAGAGTGAAAAGACTTCATTTGGGTAAGCTTGCTCTATTGTCAACTTTGTCTCTGTCACATCTGACTTAGACTAGAGTCAAGAGCAAACTTATAAGAAAGCAACTTTGTTTTATACTACATAGTATAAAACAAAGTCGCTTTCTCTGTCCCTATATCCCTATGTATGCTTAAATCTTTAAAACTTCGCAACGGATTTTGATGCGGTTTTTATTAATAGATAAAGTGATTAATGAGGAAGGTTTTAGTATATAATTTGTCAAGTTTTTGTATCCATTAGCTAAAATATCGCGGGCGAAGCCGCTGGCGGGAAGCTAGTATCAAATAAAAATTAGTCAAAAGTAATGGAAAAATAAAATTGACCAGTTACAAAGGAGTAAATATATATATAAAAGAGGTTTGTTGTCTTATACAAGGTGTTGTAACATGGAAATGAATCTTGAGTCACAGGAAGATAATAATTAGCCCAGGTGTGCTGCAGCTAACTGTGTGATAAGTATAGCCACCAGTTATGATGCATATGTTTGCATATGTTTAAGATGATATTATAAACTATTATCCACCTTAGTCATTACAATGTACTATCAAACATATTCCCAGTACAACAGTTATCAATCTTTTAGTCATAGTCTTAAGGTTGACAACTGGTTGACCAGAAAATTACTGGCGTGTAATGTAATTGTAATTGTCTTTATTTATAAAGATTTAAGGTTCAAATTTCATTGACATAGTAAAAATTAGTAGGTTCTGAATTTGTTCTGTGTATTATAATATATTTAGTGTAATAATATTATTTATTTATGAATATGTTTCCTCATATCTCCACCAATTGTTAGCCACTTTTAATGCTTCAATAGGATGTACTTCCTGGATGGTGAAAATTGAATTAATTTTTGTAGAGTGGTTTTGCAATTCTTCAAATAACGATAGTTGGCTCACTGCTTACATAAATAATGTCTTTATGCATATATTTACATTGCAATAACAGGTATGTCATAAAATATGAATGTGTGGATAATTTATTTCGAAATAGAGATATAGCTGAGGCTAACTAAGTTGAAGTACAAGTAATGTTTAGGCCAAACATACTATTTTTACACCCTTTTTTTAACCTATTATATAAAACAGAGATGAAAGGTGGGCAGGTTATGGAAGCCCAGTACACAGTGCCCTTCCTCGTCCCAGGCTCGGGCGACATCCCGTCCCCCTCGCTGGTGCTGTACATGCCGGGCGAGCCCGAGTACACGGAGGTGCTGGTGCGGCGCGTGCACGACAACCTGACGCTGGTGTGCGAGCTGCGCGGTGACGTCACCCCGCGCCACTACGTCTGGAACTACATGAACGACAACGGCACCACCGGGGACATGTGAGCGAGCTCCTACGAGTTGATGAGGCTTGTCTGTCTAGCTGTGGCTGTACAATGTCGGTTCTCGTTGGCAGCATCCTGAAGGGCTCGCCCAAGGGGCCGACGGCGAGCAGCACGCTGAGCAAGCCGGACCTGCAGACGGGCGACAGCGGGCAGTACATGTGCTCGGCGCCGCCCTTCAGCGTCACCAAGTACATCCTGGTGCAGCCGCGCGGGCCCAAGTACTGCGGCCGCGGCGCCTTCTGGTGCGGCCAGCGCTGCATGGCGCCGCAGTACGTGTGCGACGGGCGGCGCGACTGCGAGCGCGCAGAGGACGAGGCGCCGCACATGTGCCCGCCGCACGTCTGCGCGGGTGAGTACTTCTGTGCGGCAGCGCTGCACTGCCCGAGACCAGAGCTACGATGACATTGCACTGAGATGTCTCAGATGAGCCAAGTTGTGGAGAATATAAGCGTCGTCTCACATAGCTCCACTCGGCTCTCTCATTGGTCCTCTCGGCTCCTATCTCCTCTCACACCTTATACCCTACACATATATTTTTACCGCAGATCTTCCCAATTTTCATCAGTTACATGAAGTAAATGAATGTACTGTCTGCAGGTAGCGACAAGCTGAACTGTTCGACGGGGCGCTGCATCTCAGAGTCGGCGTGCTGCCGCACCAGCAGCCCGCTGTGCCAGCAGCCCTCCTGCTGCGAGGAGCACCCGAGATACTCGAGGCTGGAAGGTCAGTACCCTGGCAGGGTAGATAGACCATCGCCGTCACACATTGGTATCAAACATCCGGGGAAAGTGGGCGAGCATAAAAGTTAGCAGGTCTTATGTCGTGCTCTACAGTTCTAGTGAAAGTGGTCTTGCCGACACTCATAGTGACATTATTGAATTCAAAGTGAGCTTACCGACATTCATAGTGACATTGCTGACACTTATAGTGCGCTTGCAGACACTGATAGTGAGGTTGAATAGACTCATGACGATACTGACAGTAACTGACCGACACTCATACAGAAATTGTGGACACTCAAAGTTAGGTTGCCGACATTGACATTGTGGTGGCCGACACTCATCATGACATGCTGACACTCATAATGAAGTTGCCGACACTCATAGTGAAGGTGATGACAGTGAAGGTGATGAAACTCATAGTGAAGGTGATGACACTCATAGTGAAGGTGATGACACTCATGACTCATAGTAAAAGTGATGACACACTTAGTGAAGGTGATGACAAACTTAGTGGAGGTGATGACACTCATAGTACAGATGATGACACACTTAGTGAAGGTGATGACACACTCAGTGAAGGTGATGACGCACTCAAGGAAGGTGATGACACACTTAGTGAAGGTGATGACACACTTAATGAAGGTGATGACACACTTAGTGAAGGTGATGACACTCATGATGAAGCCACCAGCCATTGTATACATTATGGGATGCAATAAAGTTATTGAGTATTGAGTATAGTATGCTTGCCAACACTCATGACGAGATACTGACAGTAACTGGCCGACACTCATACAGAAATAGCGGACACTGATAGTTAGGTTGCCGACATTGACATTGTGGTTGCCGACACGCGTAGTTAAGGTGATGACACACATAGTGAAGGTGATGACACTCATAGTAAAAGTGATGACACACTTAGTGAAGGTGATGACACTCATGATGAAGGTGATGACACACTTAGTGAAGGTGATGACACACTTAGTGGAAGTGATGACACTCATAGTGAAGGTGATGACAAACTTAGTGAAGGTGATGACACACTTAGTGAAGGTGATGACACACTCATGGAAGGTGATGACACACTTAGTGAAGGTGATGACACACTTAGTGAAGGTGATGACACACTCAAGGAAGGTGATGACACACTTAGTGAAGGTGATGACACACTTAATGAAGGTGATGACACACTTAGTGAAGGTGATGACACACTTAGTGCAGGTGATGACACACATTGTACAGGTGATGACACACTTAGTGAAGGTGATGACACTCATAGTATGCTTGCCGACACTCATGACTAGATACTGACAGTAACTGGCCGACACTCATACAGAAATAGCGGACACTGATAGTTAGGTTGCCGACATTGACATTGTGGTTGCCGACACGCGTAGTTAAGGTGATGACACACATAGTGAAGGTGATGACACACATAGTGAAGGTGATGACACTAATAGCGAAGGTGATGACACTCATAGTGAAGGTGATGACACTCATCGTGAAGGTGATGACACTCATAGTGAAGGTGATGACCCTCATCGTGAAGGTGATGACACACTTAGTGAAGGTGATGACACTCATGATGAAGGTGATGACACTCATAGCGAAGATGATGACACACATAGTGAAGGTGATGACACTCATGACTCATAGTAAAAGTGATGACACACTTAGTGAAGGTGATGACACTCATGGTGAAGGTGATGACACACTTAGTGAAGGTGATGACACACTCAGTGAAGGTGATGACGCACTCTGTGAAGGTGATGACACACTTAGTGAAGGTGATGACACATTTAGTGAAGGTGATGGCACTCATAGTGAAGGTGATGACACACTTAGTGAAGGTGATGACACACTTAGTGAAGGTGATGACACACTCAAGGAAGGTGATGACACACTTAGTGAAGGTGATGACACACTTAGTGAAGGTTATGACACACTCAAGGAAGGTGATGACACACTTAGTGAAGGTGATAACACACTTAGTGAAGGTGATGACACACACTTAGTGAAGGTGATGACACAGTGAAGGTGATGACACTCATAGTATGCTTGCCGACACTCATGACGAGATACTGACAGTAACTGGCCGACACTCATACAGAAATAGCGGACACTGATAGTTAGGTTGCCGACATTGACATTGTGGTTGCCGACACGCGTAGTTAAGGTAATGACACACATAGTGAAGGTGATGACACACATAGTGAAGGTGATGACACTCATGACTCATAGTAAAAGTGATGACACAGTGAAGGTGATGACACTCATAGTAAAAGTGATGACACACTTAGTGAAGGTGATGACACACTCAGTGAAGGTGATGACACTCATAGTGAAGGTGATGACACTCATAGTAAAGGTGATGACATTCATAGTACAGGTGATGACACACTCAGTGAAGGGGATGACATTCATAGTACAGGTGATGACACACTTAGTGAAGGTGATGACACACTTGTGAAGGTGATGACACACTTAGTGAAGGTGATGACACACTTAGTGAAGGTGATGACACAGTGAAGGTGATGACGCACTCAGTGAAGGTTATGACGCACTCAGTGAAGGTGATGGCACTCATAGTGTGCTTGCCGACACTCATGACGAGATACTGACAGTAACTGGCCGACACTCATACAGAAATAGCGGACACTGATAGTTAGGTTGCCGACATTGACATTGTGGTTGCCGACACGCGTAGTGAAGGTGATGACACACATAGTGAAGGTGATGACACACATAGTGAAGGTGATGACACACATAGTGAAGGTGATGACTCACATAGTAAAGGTGATGACACACATAGTGAAGGTGATGACACACATAGTGAAGGTGATGACACACATAGTAAAGGTGATGACACACTTAGTGAAGGTGATGACACACTTAGTGAAGGTGATGACACACTTAGTGAAGGTGATGACACACTTCGTGTAGGTGATGACACACAGTAAAGGTGATTACACACTTAGTGAAGGTGATGACACACTTAGTGCAGGTGATGACACTCATAGCAAAGATGATGACACACAGTGAAGGTGATGACACACAGTACAGGTGATGACACACAGTACAGGTGATGACACACCAGTGAAGGTGATGACACACTTAGTGCAGGTGATGACACACATTGTACAGGTGATGACACACTTTGTGAAGGTGATGACACACTTAGTGAAGGTGATGACACACTTCGTGTAGGTGATGACACACATAGTAAAGGTGATTACACACTTAGTGAAGGTGATGACACACTTAGTGCAGGTGATGACACTCATAGCAAAGATGATGACACACAGTGTAGGTGATGACACACATAGTAAAGGTGATTACACACTTAGTGAAGGTGATGACACACTTAGTGCAGGTGATGACACTCATAGCAAAGATGATGACACACAGTGAAGGTGATGACACACAGTACAGGTGATGACACACAGTACAGGTGATGACACACCAGTGAAGGTGATGACACACTTAGTGAAGGTGATGACACACTTCGTGTAGGTGATGACACACATAGTAAAGGTGATTACACACTTAGTGAAGGTGATGACACACTTAGTGCAGGTGATGACACTCATAGCAAAGATGATGACACACTTAGTGAAGGTGATGACACACTTACTGAAGGTGATGACACACATGGTGAAGGTGATGACACACTTAGTGAAGGTGATGAAACACTTAGTGCAGGTGATGACACACATTGTACAGGTGATGACACACTTAGTGAAGGTGATGACATACTTAGTGAAGTTGCCGAAACTCATAGTGAAGGGGCTGACAGTCATAGTGAACTTGCCAACACTCATAGTGACGGACCCTTCCGACACTCCTAGTGAAGGTGATGACACGCTTAATCAAGGTGATGACACACTTAGTGAAGGTGTCATCATCTTCGCTATGACACACATAGTGAAGGTGATGACACACTCAGTGAAGGGGATGACATTCATAGTACAGGTGATGACATTCATAGTACAGGTGATGACACACTCAGTGAAGGGGATGACATTCATAGTACAGGTGATGACACACTTAGTGAAGGTGATGACACACTCAGTGAAGGTGATGACACACTCAGTGAAGGTGATGACGCACTCAGGGAAGGGGATGACATTCATAGTACAGGTGATGACACACTTAGTGAAGGTGATGACACTCATGATGAAGGTGATGACACTCATAGCGAAGATGATGACACACATAGTGAAGGTGATGACACTCATGACTCATAGTAAAAGTGATGACACAGTGAAGGTGATGACACTCATAGTAAAAGTGATGACACACTTAGTGAAGGTGATGACACACTCAGTGAAGGGGATGACATTCATAGTACAGGTGATGACATTCATAGTACAGGTGATGACACACTCAGTGAAGGGGATGACATTCATAGTACAGGTGATGACACACTTAGTGAAGGTGATGACACACTCAGTGAAGGTGATGACACACTCAGTGAAGGTGATGACGCACTCAGGGAAGGGGATGACATTCATAGTACAGGTGATGACACACTTAGTGAAGGTGATGACACTCATGATGAAGGTGATGACACTCATAGCGAAGATGATGACACACATAGTGAAGGTGATGACACTCATGACTCATAGTAGAAGTGATGACACAGTGAAGGTGATGACACTCATAGTAAAAGTGATGACACACTTAGTGAAGGTGATGACACACTCAGTGAAGGTGATGACACTCATAGTGAAGGTAATGACACTCATAGTAAAGGTGATGACATTCATAGTACAGGTGATGACACACTCAGTGAAGGGGATGACATTCATAGTACAGGTGATGACACACTTAGTGAAGGTGATGACACACTTAGTGAAGGTGATGACACACTTAGTGAAATTGATGACACACTTAGTGAAGGTGATGACACACTTAGTGAAGGTGATGACACACTTAGTGAAGGTGATGACACACTTAGTGAAGGTGATGACACAGTGAAGGTGATGACGCACTCAGTGAAGGTTATGACGCACTCAGTGAAGGTTATGACACACTTAGTGAAGGTGATGGCACTCATAGTGTGCTTGCCGACACTCATGACGAGATACTGACAGTAACTGGCCGACACTCATACAGAAATAGCGGACACTGATAGTTAGGTTGCCGACATTGACATTGTGGTTGCCGACACGCGTAGTGAAGGTGATGACACACATAGTGAAGGTGATGACACACATAGTGAAGGTGATGACACACATAGTGAAGGTGATGACACACTTAGAGAAGGTGATGACACACTTAGTGAAGGTGATGACACACTTAGTGAAGGTGATGACACACTTAGTGAAGGTGATGACACAGTGAAGGTGATGACGCACTCAGTGAAGGTTATGACGCACTCAGTGAAGGTTATGACACACTTAGTGAAGGTGATGGCACTCATAGTGTGCTTGCCGACACTCATGACGAGATACTGACAGTAACTGGCCGACACTCATACAGAAATAGCGGACACTGATAGTTAGGTTGCCGACATTGACATTGTGGTTGCCGACACGCGTAGTGAAGGTGATGACACACATAGTGAAGGTGATGACACACATAGTAAAGGTGATGACACACTTAGTGAAGGTGATGACACCCTTAGTGCAGGTGATGACACACATTGTACAGGTGATGACACACTTTGTGAAGGTGATGACACACTTAGTGAAGGTGATGACACACTTAGTGAAGGTGATGACACACTTAGTGAAATTGATGACACACTTAGTGAAGGTGATGACACACTTAGTGAAGGTGATGACACAGTGAAGGTGATGACGCACTCAGTGAAGGTTATGACGCACTCAGTGAAGGTTATGACACACTTAGTGAAGGTGATGGCACTCATAGTGTGCTTGCCGACACTCATGACGAGATACTGACAGTAACTGGCCGACACTCATACAGAAATAGCGGACACTGATAGTTAGGTTGCCGACATTGACATTGTGGTTGCCGACACGCGTAGTGAAGGTGATGACACACATAGTGAAGGTGATGACACACATAGTGAAGGTGATGACACACATAGTGAAGGTGATGACACACTTAGTGAAGGTGATGACACACTTAGTGAAGGTGATGACACACTTAGTGAAGGTGATGACACACTTAGTGAAGGTGATGACACACTTAGTGAAGGTGATGACACACTTAGTGAAGGTGATGACACAGTGAAGGTGATGACGCACTCAGTGAAGGTTATGACGCACTCAGTGAAGGTTATGACACACTTAGTGAAGGTGATGGCACTCATAGTGTGCTTGCCGACACTCATGACGAGATACTGACAGTAACTGGCCGACACTCATACAGAAATAGCGGACACTGATAGTTAGGTTGCCGACATTGACATTGTGGTTGCCGACACGCGTAGTGAAGGTGATGACACACATAGTAAAGGTGATGACACACTTAGTGAAGGTGATGACACCCTTAGTGCAGGTGATGACACACATTGTACAGGTGATGACACACTTTGTGAAGGTGATGACACACTTTGTGAAGGTGATGACACACTTAGTGAAGGTGATGACACACTTCGTGTAGGTGATGACACACATAGTAAAGGTGATTACACACTTAGTGAAGGTGATGACACACTTAGTGCAGGTGATGACACTCATAGCAAAGATGATGACACACAGTGAAGGTGATGACACACAGTACAGGTGATGACACACAGTACAGGTGATGACACACAGTACAGGTGATGACACACCAGTGAAGGTGATGACACACTTAGTGAAGGTGATGACACACTTACTGAAGGTGATGACACACATGGTGAAGGTGATGACACACTTAGTGAAGGTGATGACACACTTAGTGCAGGTGATGACACACATTGTACAGGTGATGACACACTTAGTGAAGGTGATGACATACTTAGTGAAGTTGCCGAAACTCATAGTGAAGGGGCTGACAGTCATAGTGAACTTGCCAACACTCATAGTGACGGACCCTTCCGACACTCCTAGTGAAGGTGATGACACGCTTAATCAAGGCGATGACACACTTAAACAAGGTGATGACACACTTATTGAAGGTGATGACACACTTAGTGAAGGTGATGACACACTTAAACAAGGTGATGACACACTTATACCAAGGTGATGACACACTTAGTGAAGGTGATGACACACTTAGTGAAGGTGATGACACTCATGGTGAAGGTGATGACACTCATGGTGAAAGTGATCACTCGTGGGGAAGGTGGTGACACGCATAGTGAAGGTGATGACACACTTAATCAAGGTGATGACACACTTAAACAAGGTGATGACACACTTAAACAAGGTGATGACACTCATGTTGAAGGTGATGACACAATTAATGCAGGTGATGACACACTTAACCAAGGTGATGACACACTTAGTGAATTTGATGACACTCATGGTGAAGGTTATGACATTCATAGTGAAGGTGATGACACTCATTGTGAAGGTGATGACACACATAGTGAAGTTGCCGACACCCATAGTGAGATAGTCGACACTTATATTGAGATTGCGCAATGTTTTACCATATTTCTGTAATCCTGGTGTATTTCTGTCACTTCTGACCTAGACGAGAGCAAACCACCAAATAGTACTCATACAAATAAATATATGAACCCATAGAGCACTTAAGTAATAATACAAATATAGTATTTTTCATTTTGACCTGGTGTCAATTACCAACACACACAAAGGTTTGAGAAATAGGATTTATTATTACAATACTTTCATTGTCTCATAATATATGTAATGTTAACTGTTAAGAGAGAAGTACTAGGATATCATAAACAAAATAGAATGTATCCCTTATTACAAATAAAGGAATTGGATGTGTTCCCCACTCTTCCTACTATTATGAAAGTGAACGTATCAGGCGCGCATAACTGACGAGTAGTGTTGTGATGCCCTGTGCCCAGGCTACGTGGACGTGGAGTACCCGCCGCTGTTCGAGGACAGGCACGCGGGCGACGACTACGGGTTCATACAGTCCACTATCTACACTGTTACTGGTAAGATAATAATTTGACTTTAAATGATATTTAGATTGCATGATTTTAGCAGTACCTATGTCTTAAATATATTAATAGCCAGTTGCATCAAAAAATACCAGGATACTTAAACGTGGAACGGAAGAACTGTCATCCAAGATCTGTCAAAATTGAGGATAAAATTTAATAATTTTGCTATTATTTTAAGTTTTTAGTCTTAATATTTATGATATATGTTAACTTAATTATTATTTCTATGTATTGATAACATAAAACATATTAAAAGTGTTCTTATTACTGATATCATGTTTTGTGATTTTTGTTGAAGTATAAAGTAGTACACTTTTTATATTAACAACAACAACTTTTTATCTAAATGTTAAAAAAGTTTGATGCAACCGGCTATAGAACTACGATATTGACTGAAGACTTTTAAATCAAAATTATATTTATAATTTAAAAAAAATATATTTGTTCCCCCCTCCCCCCGGGCCTCTCTCGCTGGTGAATGTAACCGCTGGGTGGTGTGCAGCGTGCGCGCTGATCTTCATGATAGCGGTGGTGCTGCTGGTGTCGGCCATCTGCAAGATGCACATGAAGCGCGCCGCACTACGCAGCTACGCGCACGCCGAGCGGGCCACGCGCCGGCACTACTCCGTGCAGTACGCGCAGGTACGCCTCATAGTGCTAACTCGCACTTCTAACCATGGTTTTATCTTTAGTTTATTGCTTATGTTTTTGTGAATTGGTAGTTTTATGGAAAAAATATAATGTGGCCTTGTCGGGACGCCCGATCACATTGGTGCGAATCGTCAAAGGTACTATAGTACACACTCATGGCATAAGTGGACGTCATGCCGTTTGCCGACACGGCACGCGAACCAGCCTTCCAATAGAAAAAGTATTTGTAGAAGGCTAGACAGATAATGTTGTGGTGTGTACCAGACGCACCGGTTCCCGCCGTGCTACGAGGCGTCGCGGCTGCTGGAGGCGGAGGCCCGCGTGACGTCACCGCCTGCCTCGCCGCTGCACTGCGCCGACCTTCCGCCGCCCGTGCAGGTGAGTTGGCGTCGGAGAAGGCGTCGGCGTCGGAGATGGCGTCGGAATTGGAGTAAAACGTCAACACAGACGCCTACTCCAATTCCGGAGTAGGCGTCTGTGTTGAAGATGGCGTCGGCCTTGATGTTGACGTCGGAGATGGCGTCGGCGTCGAAATTGGAGTAGGCGTCGGAGTCAGAGATGGCTTCGGAGATGGCGTCGGTGTTGAAGATGGCGTCGGAATTGGAGTAAAACGTCAACACAGACGCCTACTCCAATTCCGGAGTAGGCGTCTGTGTTGAAGATGGCGTCGGCCTTGATGTTGACGTCGGAGATGGCGTCGGCGTCGAAATTGGAGTAGGCGTCGGAGTCAGAGATGGCTTCGGAGATGGCGTCGGTGTTGAAGATGGCGTCGGCCTTGATGTTGACGTCGGTGTCGAAGATGGCGTCGGCCTTGATGTTGGCGTCGGCGTCGGAATTGCAGTAGGCGTCGGAGATGGCGTCGGCGTCGGAGACGGCGTCGGCTTTGATGTTGGCGTCGGCGTCGAAGTAGGCGTCGGAGTAGTCGTCGGCGTCGGAGATGGCGTCGGCCTTGATGTTGACGTCAGCGTCGGAGTAGGCGTCGTCGTCGATGTCGAAGATGACGTCGGCCTTGATGTTGGCGTCGGCGTCGGAATTATAGGAGGCGTCGGCGTCGGAGATGGCGTTGGCGTCGGAGTAGGCGTCGGTGTCGGGGTAGGCGTCGGTGTCGTAGTTGTCGTCGGTGTCGAAGATGGCGTCGGCCTTGATGTTGTAGTCGGCGTCGGTGTCGGAGTTGGCGTCGGCGTTGGAGATAGCGTCGTTTATGCTAATACCGTTTATTGAGGGCCCGCTGCTCCCCGCTTGTCTAGCTGTTTCATGATCCTAGCATCCTGAGGGATCACGTGACGCTCCCGGATGAAAACTATCTTTTTTTTACCTTTACGTTATCTCCATACTGCATACTAAATTTTATCAAAATTGGTTTTGCTATTTTACCTTTTAAGCTTAAAAGAAGGACAGACAGTTTCAGATTGTAATGAAGTACTATGTGTGTAGCAGGCGTGCAGCACGCCCCCCCCGCAGTCCCCGGCGCAGTCCCCGGCCGGGCCGGGCGCGGGCTTCGGGCTCGCGCGACTCTCCGCCATATTCTCCTCGCGGTACCGACAGGTGATGCACGGACACACACTACTTTGTGTATATTACTGTTGACATTTAATTCTACTCTTTGAGGAGAAAAACATCGTGATGAAAAAAGGTTCTGAAACTTGATTATAGAGCCAAGTAATAGTGTTTTCTAGCAAATATTTTTTAATGCTTCTAACTTGATTATTTTTTAAGATTTTTCATTCACTGATGCTAATTATTTCATTACTTATTTTTATAAAAAATACAGTCAAGTTCCCAATTATGTCAATACGTAGGTTTATTCTATTTGCCAACTTAATAAAACCAATACTCCACAGGTGCCAACACAAAGCGATGTCGAGCTAACAAACGTACGATCGTCATCGTTAAACAATTCGCCGACCAGGAACCGCACGCTGGACAACTACCGCAGCCCCACGTACTGCGACCTGAACGCGCCCGAGTTCTACTTCACGAACCCCGAGAGCGGCGACTTCGGGCGCGACCTCAACTACGCGGCCGCGCCCGCCGAGCTCGCGCGCCTGCGCCAGCTGCAGCGCCAGCGCCTCACGCTGCAGCTCGGCCGCTTCCAGCTCACCCTGCCGCGCCTCGGCCGCGCCCGCCCCGACACGCCCAACGTGGCCGAGCTCGACCTGGCCGAGCTCGACCTCGTGCGCGTGACGTCACACGACACCTACACGCTCAACGGCCGCACCATCCGCCTGCTCGGCGCCGACATCGAGAACTACCCCGTGCTGCCCGGCGCTACCCGGCCCCCGCCCTACAATGAAGCCATGCGATATAAATTCTTCGGGCCCCCGCCCGAGTATCTGAGTCGGGAGGGATTGAATGCGAGAGTCGATGAAGACGCAAGGAATAATATAGAAATGCCGCCCTGTTACGACGAGTTAGCGTCCGGAGGCGATAACGGTAACACCGCTAGCAATACCGTTACTCAAACGGCTGCCGGTACCGCGTCGAGCTCGAACGCTGGCAGTTCGGCCAATAATAATACTACTGTCATCGACGAACCCACCTCCAGTAACGTAGAAAATAACGGTAACAACGCAAGTGTCAGGGACAGGGCAATAGCTGCTGTTTCTAGTACCAGTACCGATAACAACGGACGACCAATTAACGTTAACACAAGGAATAACGATACTAATAACTGTATACATGACGCTTCTGCAACGAATAACAACCTTAGTGCGTCACAAAATCCAGTTCCAACGGTAACCGGTAACGAAACGGTTAATAACGATTCGAATATGAATAACGTGCAAAGCATAAGTTCCATTATAAACAACTTGCCGGCTATCGACAGCGACGTTAACGCGAACGATGCCGCTATTAACTGTTAAAACCGTTAACCGTTACTTGTGTTAAAACTAATACACTTTGGCAGCTATACTTAATAAAAATATAACAGCTATCATATAAAAAAAATCATATAAATATTAAGTCTAAGGTATTTTTATATCTTCATCATGCCTTTACCATACTTATCTAATACCAGTAATGTATGCCAGTTAAGCTTATATTCAGGTTCAGAATACATTCGGTTAAAATAACTAATGTTATCGGTTAAGCAGTTATAAAACCAGTCTTATAAATTATAACTATCTTGCCTAGGAACAGTAAACTATTATAACAAATAATTACGTTAAGCAGCTTTAAGTTAGGCCGCGAAATGGATGAGTGTGCACCAGTTAAGTGTATAGTTTTAACATTACCACCGTAAATATAGTAATAGTGCCTTAGATTGTGTTGTAATGACGGCGCGGTGACTGCGAGATGATAGCTTTATTTTATTTGAAGATCTGTAAGAACAATTGCTGACGTAGAAGCGTTGTTGTGTTCCAGTTTGAAGGGTAGGTGTACTAGTGTAGTAAATTTTTGACTAAAAGTAAAAAATAAACAATAAAATGAATCCTTACGAAGAAAACTACTTGTTTAAAAATATGAAAATAGTGATAAATTTAGCATCCATAACTACGGTTTTGTCGCGTGGATTAGCTGTCAAATGATGACGTCATAATATCTTATCATAGTCAAATAACCCTACTACTTGAGACTATTCCTTAAGAGTACAAAAACACTGGATCATGATTTGTATAACATAATGAATAAAACTACATAACTGTTTTAACTTTGAGCTAAAAAAATACTAAAAATATCGTCCCGCAGTCGTCTCGCGCCGTCTTCTTGCACCAATATACGATTCACGTAGTATAGACGTATTGTATCGTATCGTACACCGCGCAAGATGTAACATTGTGACAATTATTATTTATACAGCTTCCATTAATTCCTCGAGCTTATTCTATGTTTAAATGTGCGCGAATGAAGAGCGTGGTGTTGTAACGCTACACGCCTCGCATTCGCTTGCGTTTCGCACACAACCCTAAGCTTAACGTAAAGTGTAGTCCCCGTTATCGTGTTTCCTATACGAGTAGGAATATCTCTTGTTTTGTGGTTACAAACATATTATTATAAACCACGCATATATCTAGATCCGCGTGCGGGAATCATACTGTGATACGCGGCAGCCATTGTATAAATCGTGTCATCAGGATGAGATATTATTCCTACTTGACAAACAGTTTCATACTGTTAGTATCGACTACGAAAACACTGACAAACGCATGGACTACTGTTACATAATTTATTATATTTATTTTTTTCGTATCGTTTAGCTATTGACAGCAACATTAACGCCAACGATAACGATATTAACGGTACCGGTTACTGTTAATAACGGTATAATAAATAAAAGTTTTTTTATGTTTTTTTTTTATAATGTTATTGTTATAAATAATGACATAACTTGTGAGGTATACAGTAATATGACGAGCAATGAACAATTTAACTAAGCTTTTGTGTTGCCATAATTATATTATAATAATACTTTTTATTGTATAGCAACATTAGTGATACTCATTTGTAATTGTAAATAATTTAGTTTTAGTTGCGTTTCGGTCCACAGTGGTCGCGCTTGTTTGTCGTGCGACACGATTGGCGACTTGCGTTTTAACCGTCCTTGATTTATTTGTATTGCGACTAATAATCGAAGGCTGTGGAGTAAAAAAGACGAGGAAGTTGGTTTTAAATCTTTTTGGCATCTATTATTTATTGTTATTTTATTTATAATTTTCTTTAAATTGTGATATATATATAATCAAACAAATGTGTCGTACGACAAATAAATCGCACACTCGACTCACTTACAAAATTGTCTGCCTTATAGTAGTAGGTATATCAGAGGGCATTTCATATTTTGTTGGTTATTGTTGTGTAGTTATATCTTTATCTTCACTGTTACGTATATTTGTCGCTATTCGACTTTTTTGTCGCAAAAGTTGCAAGTGTGCGCCCCTTACTAGTAACGTCTGTTGATTACTAGTGTCCCCTGTGAATGTCGCTTTAGATAGGGCGCACACTAGTCGATTTTCTACGCTTCGCCAGTGAGTGCGACAAATCGCTTGTGTTTCACATATCTTGTTATTTAGCACAAAAACTTGTTGTTTTCGTTAACGCTTAGATATTCCTTGACGCTGTAAGTAGCGAAAATACATTGCGACGTTCTAGATTTCGTTTGAAACTCACAATAATGTGTTTTTCGCTACGTTCAGCGACAGCGAATATTGTAATATTTATCTAAGTAAGCGTTAATAGAACCTTATATGTTATATTGTATGAAAACTGATGTCATCGTTGAAGTTGTAATCAAATTAAGTATTCGGCTCTGAATAGTGGCCAAAAGTCAAATATTTTGGTAAACCACATGATTTTGATACTATTGTTTTATTTAATTTGAATGGAAATCAAGTGTTTTTTTTATTTATTATACTTAAAAGTATTCTTATAAAAATTAAAAAATATTTAACTTAATACAATGAATTGTTTTATGTATTTTTTTTTGTTTCAGCGAAAGTTGTATTTACGTAATTTTGAATACCACATATAAGTTTAAATGATTGACAATTAGTCTATATAAACTATTCGACTTTAGCCTCCAAACTATTCGGCCTGTACTCGGCGTGGTTGCAACTCTAGCGTGCTAGCGACTAAGCTTGCCTATGATTGTGTATTATATTATACCTTCAAATGTTAGTACTTAAGTATTACTAAGTGTGTATAGGAGCAGGTGGAGTGTCGTCAGTCGGTGACCTACATCCTTATTAATGTTATGAATTTTATAAAGCACTTTCTTTTTGGCGGTAAATTTGTAAACTACTATTATGATAGAATGGGTCCAATATGAAGTATACGCATAAGAATGATATTAAGTTTAAACGTGTCGTTTGATAAGTCGCACCGAATCTTATACTAGATAATGCCTTTTTATTCATTTTTTCCAGTTTTTTTTTTGTACTATTTACTTGATTAATCATTGGCCACTTTTCACACACTAGCGTCAGACCGTGGCGTCGTTCGCTTTGTATGCCCTTAAAATGCTACATTATCCCCGATTGTTATTTTTGTTACTGAAAGATAAACTTTACCTTTTTATATTAATCTAGATTTAAAATATACAAATATTCGACAATTTTTTCGGCCGAATATTGAACTATTTCGTCATTATTGTGCGTCACCGAAGGCGGCACGTCGCCAGCTCCGCCGTGTGGACGATGTATGTTCTACCTCCGTAGTATTAGCGAGTAACACAGTCCGACCAAATAGCGCTTTACGATATACTCACACACGACTGTCACGTTTGTGTGTCATACAATAACAAGTACATACATGTACACCGGTACTCACGATTAATACTTCAGTGTTGAAGCAACGCTATAGAATATCGTATACATGTGTCAGTCGCAGGCCTGCAGTCGGCACTGTGCGTACCTTGAGTATTGTTTGGATAACACAATAAATAAAATAACCAATCAACCTGTTGAATGAATCTCCAGGCTGGCACTGAGAAATTTGATAAAATATACAGTAACACGACTTGATTCAGCAGTAGTGCTTTTACTAGAAATACGAGATAATAAGTCAAAAGGAAGTATCTTTCTTAGCGTTCCACATTTAGATTACTTTTAGTATTGTATATATTGTATGATACACAAGCGGTGACACTCCAGTCAACATATAAATACGTATTCAATTTGTTTAAACTTACATTTTATGAAAATCATAATTGCATGTTGGAAACCTATTTTATAGTATGACTATCATAATTTATTTAATTTCCATCAAACTATGAATTTCTAACGGAATATAAATAATATCGATTTTATTATACATACGTACTAATCAAAATATTGATTGTAGATGTCTAAAAGATGTTTGTAAGTTTAAACAAAATTGATATGTAACAAAAACTTCGGCAACTATCGGCTTAAATCTTAAAAAAAATAAACAATTAGTGAATTTGTAAATATTACGACACGTATGTTAGCTAGTGGTTCTAATAAGTTATAGTTTTATGTAAAAATGTATTGATTTATATTTGTTATTATCATAATGAAGTATTTAAATGTTTTACGTGAAACATACGACTTTATTCTTTTATCATTTTCTAAATCTGAAATATCCATAAAGCAAGTTTTTATTGTCCATATTACCCTTTGAGGCAGCTTAAAAAAACATAATATACTCATACTTTGACGCTTAAAACATTACCAAGTTTGTATAGAATTATAACTTGTTAAGACCTCAATGTAAATGTTATTCTTATAGTTAACGATAGTAATCTAGATCTGCAACTATTTTTGCATTAAATCACTGTTCGGTATTGACGAATTGAAATTATATTTTACAGCGAAACAAGATTAGAAATATCGTTCTGCATTAAAACTTAACCACAGTTCGTTTTCGATGTCTTGCCTTGTTTCCAGGCACTGCTGCAAGATGTGGTCACCTATTAAAATTCTCGATTTGTACTTTTTCCGTGTTTCATCGCTTGTACAGCGAAGGTGCAAGAGAAGCGATATATAAGCGAAATTGTATAATATAAAGTCTGTTTCTTATGTTATCTTTAAGATAGTTTCAATATTCGTTAGTTTCGTTATTGTGTCGTCTTCGCTTTAGTGTTGAACCAAACAATCTGGATATTTGTGTAGTTTCAATTCGTCAATATTTTATGTACTCTTGTATTTTTGCAATCACCACACGTTTAGTTCTAGTTATTATAATATACACGAGAAACAATAATTAATTACATATCAATAAATATTTTATTACAAAAATCATTCTTTAAGAAAATCCACTAATTTTGTGTGCTGCTCTAACAAGCATCGTACTAGCGCTAATCTATAAACTAATAAATGCTTTGGAATTATGAAATAATAAATAAAATATTTTGACTAAATTAATATTAAATGAAATAAATAAAAAATGTATATTCGCACTAATAAATTATCATTGTTAACAGCACACAAAATTAGTAAGAATTATATCAAATGTGTGAAATAGGAGAGATATTACAGAATATCAATTTATTAAAATGATTTATGTAAACGATTCCACCCATACAAATTAATATCTTATTTCTAATGGAATAAAGTTTTATTTTAATTGGCGACAATTCAGCGAATATACTACTACTATCTCTAATATTTCCGCATTTGACAGTAACATCAGTCGAGCAACAGTGGTACGGTGAGTACAAATTGTCGCGTCCTACCTTCGATGCCTTACCCTAACGTAAGCTAATAAACTATTATGTTTACATATTATTGATGCGGTTTTATTTGTCACCCATTCGTCACAGTTGTAATTTGCTACCTTCTTATCGTGTGGGCTACCAGAGCCCTAAAGAACCCGCCTGGCGGTCTCTGACATGGAATTGTAATAACTGCTATCAAGGTAGCAGCCGGAAACGATGGCTTGACGTGCTGTCCCAGGCACGGCGGTTATAAAGACCACCAACTACCTGAGTTCGGGCGGAATGGGCAAACTGGCGCTTGTCTCGTAATAGTCTATACTTACCAATATTTGGGAACTGTGTTCTGTCTTCTTGGAGGGAGCTTTGGGATATACATATAAGTAAAAACAAGAGTTTTGTACACAAAATACGTTTTATTACACATTGTATATTTAGCTACACACCGCTACGTGTTGTCGCCGACGCGTACATAATGGCACTGAGCTACATCGTCATCGCTACCAGCCTTCTTTATAATGTACTAGTTGTAGCTCGCGGCGTCACTCGCATCATAAGTCAAGTATTTCACGATATACCCGGATAGTTCTAAGCCCAGGTTACAAATTTCATCGTAATCGGTTTAACCGAGAAAGTGTAACAAACAAGAATGATGGTGCTTGAAATATTCCCTCACGATGCGAGTAAACCACGAGAAACAGCTAGTATATCAAAAAGATGGTAGATATTACAAATAAAAACCATAACTAAAAGCAGTATCCAAATTAACCGGTTGATTCGAGTTAACAAGTGCAATGTTATTACCCGGCCAATCCGAATACCGACCAACAACGGAGATATTGCAGACTTTTATTTAATAACTTATTAAAACACAAATTTGTTCAAATATAATACTGTTTTTGAATAAAAATACTTTTGATTTCAAAAATAGCTGCCGAAACAAACGCGTGTAAAAATATTTTTAGCGATCAACGCCATCTATTATTACAAAAATAAAACAATTAGTTCAGCTACCCGACGCGGGTGGCGCTAGTGGCACTTACAAAATAATACTCGTTATATTTGTGACGTAATTCGGAATACACTTGTAATAATTTCACGTGGTACTTTAGTTTCTACTTATCTACACTGTGTTTAGTGTTATTAGCACTAAATTAGTGCTCTCTACATGTTGTCACATACTACGTAAAGCCTACACGCTTTTAGATACAGGTGGCCTTTCAACATTTAGTATGACTTTAAAACAATTAATTTTAATTATAATAATCAAGTTGTCTCAAAATTAATAATGTTATTATGTTAATTACAATGTCATAAATTCAACACAATATTTATTTAAATGTTTAACTTTTTGTTCAAAATCATACGAAACATTACCCGGCCATAATGCTACTATTTTTAATTAAAAATAGTGACAATTGTCCACAACAAGGCCACAGCTATTACATAATTATATAATATATAATACTTATATCATTCATTATTATGTACAGTTTTAAGTTCAGGGGTGCCATCATGACACAGCAAGACTGCTCAATTTGACATTAGTGTATTAGTTATTCCTCACTGTGACCATTTTGAGAAATAATACTCCTATTCAAAAAGTTAATGTCAAAGAAAACTAGTGTAGTCCTTCTAATTATGTACCTGCTTGTGGTAGCCGCCAATAATAATACCAAATATGGTTGATTTCCATTTTGAAAGTAACGACCACTAGTTGCAAGAATATTCATTACCATTTCATATATGGTTAATTAACTAAGTTACTCTTCGCGTAGAAGATCAAACTGCAGACACTAAAAAGTGACACTCTTGGCTATTATAGTGAATACCGTAGTGAGTGTGCTCACACCGATACTCTAAAATAAATCTTGAGTTGAGCATAGATTTAGAGCCATTGAGTTTTAAGTCAGTTTCTGTGACACCATTGAACAATTGTTTCTGACAAACGCGGTGCTTGCGACTCCTGAGTGGCAAGACAAGTGGCAAAAGGCTAGTAGAATAGAATACATTCGTTTACGACTAGCTATCTGTCATTAAATGTCATTCCCATACATTTTGTATTCTATTCTACTAGCGTTTTTGTCACTTGTCTAGCCCCCCAGGTTATGACAAGAACAAATAAAATGATATAAATCCTCATTGGTGTGGTAAAAGTTTTGTGACTTTTATTGGAGTGATCTAATTGTAATGTTAAGAGTACCTAAGGCAGTCTTTTAATTAGGCCCATTTTAACACATCCTTTATTTAAACTGGTGTGGACATATTTTGTTTGTTTTAATTTCCTTGCCTATAAAAAAGGTTAGTGTATTATTATTATTTTTGGAAATAGTGATGGGTCTCCACATTAAAATATAGTTTAATGTCTTTTAATATAAAGGTAGTTTTAAGGGCATACTTCGAAATATATGACACATCATATTTTATGTTGACATCAACAAATAGTTTTACAAAGTCGATGAGTCCGAAAGATACTTGTTGTATCAACATTGTAGATAAAATAACGAAACGTTGGAATCGCGAGCTATCTTCTGTATTTTAACCTTTACTTTGAATACGGTAAGGTCCAAAGTCAGTTTTTGCATTCAAACTTAAATGTAGTTCAAATAAAGATAAATTACAGGAACCGGTGACCAGGTATAACCGAGATTATCTGTATTTCCTAATAAGTTGTGATGAGGTTTTTTATAAATACATTATTAAATAGGAATATCTCATCAACTATAAAAATATAAATTAGATATTTATTGAGTAAATGTGTGTTATTACTCAGAGATCATCCCAATAGATTCGCAGTTAACATGGTAAAAAATATCACACAGCGAGATTGAATGGTCATAAGATATGAAACAAGAAGAAAAAAATGCAAAAAAAGTTCACCAACTCTTCAACTCGACATATTATGACTGTGTGCCCAAAATCCCACTGTTGGTTCGCGAACCAGTAGGACTGGCTAATGTACTACATAGCTACATATTATATATTTATACAGGTTTGTTACTGAGATTCTAAACACTAATATTCACAATGTTACAATATTAGATTATATCTTACTGTGGCGTAGGTCAGTATTAGGCTTGCTCGTAATATAAGATGTTCAAAATTCACTTGCAATGTAATTTCGTATATTTTTTGTCATTAATATTATTTGTCCCAAAAAACTTAAAATAAATATAGGCAGTGTAGCTACCTACCTTTATATTAAATTATTAAAAAAAACTACCAATATAAAACACAAACGAAAAATATAGAACTAAAATTAAGTTTAAAATTTAGGTATGGTATTGAAGATCTATTGCAACTTGATTTTGAACACGTTCAATACGAGAAATGATTCTAGTTTAAAAGTCAATAACGCATATTAACCGGTTATTATGTAAATAGCTGGCTGTTGTGAAAAATAGATAGTACCTATAAGATTTTGTTCGGCAATATTTAATTTTTTGATAATTTTATCGGGTTAATATGCATAATGGCTAGCCGAAGTTCACAATATCCAGTCAATGTACGTAACATAGATACGTTATACACACATCAATTACATAGGTAAGGCCTTCTCCGTCTGCCTCGATACATAATACACGTTTGAGGCGAATTCAAGTTTTTTAAGGCAATGTTTTATTCACATTATCATCAAAAATACCATTCATCGGTCGTTCTGTCAAGTTAGACGAACGTTTAATCTTGGTACAGTATTTTATGAAATACTGTACCTACACAAAGCCTCATTGACCGACGTCCGGTCTGACTTCAACTGGAAGCCGACTCGAACATAGGGTTCGAAAAGTTCTGAAACATCAGGCGAGTGTAACTTCAAGAGACGTGTACCCTAAGTTCTGAATGTTAGACGTTTTCTTGAATGTTGTAATCAGATCTAACTTTGAATGATTCGGAAGCCGGGGCGCCCTGCGGACTCCCCGTCCGCATACCGGCCCATCGTACTGCTCGACGAGGTGGGCAAGCTCTTCGAGAGAGTGATTGCAGACCGCCTCGTCGGGCACCTGGTGGGAGTTGGGCCGGATCTTGCGGACAATCAGTTCGGTTTCCGCAAGGGGCGCTCGACGGTGGACGCCATCATGCGCGTGGAGGCCCTCGCGGCGGGGGATGCGGTGTCTCGGGGTGGGGTCGTCTTGGCGGTGTCTCTGGACATCGCCAATGCGTTCAACACCCTGCCCTGGAGCAGCATTGGGGAGGCACTCCGGTATCACCGGGTGCCGACCTACCTCTGTCGCGTGGTCGGGGACTACCTGACGGACAGAGCCGTCATCTACCCCGGTCACGACGGGGAATGGAGAAGGCGAGAGATATCGTGCGGTGTTCCACAGGGATCGGTCCTGGGGCCGCTCCTGTGGAACATCGGCTACGACTGGGTGCTGCGAGCCGACCTCCCCAGAGGCGTCAGCGTAGTGTGTTACGCTGACGACACGCTTGTCCTGGCGCAGGGGGGGTCGTACCAATTGGCGGCCGACGCGATGACACGCGGGGTTGCAGCGGTCATCGATAGGATCCGGCGGCTGGGTCTCGAGGTGGCTTTGCACAAGTCCGAGGCCATGTGGTTTCATGGCCCTCGGAATAAGCCACCCGCGGGATTCCAGCTCATGGTGGGAGGGGTTCACATCGGCGTCGAGTCGACGATGAAGTACCTGGGACTTGTCCTCGACAGCCGGTGGAACTTCGCGGAGCACTTCCGACGTTTGGCTCCCAAACTGGAGAGGGCCGGGGCCGCCTTCAAGCGGCTCCTGCCCAATCTGGGGGGTCCAAACGCCTCCTGCCGGAGGCTCTACGCGGGGGTCGTGCGATCCATGGCCCTTTATGGGGCCCCGGTGTGGGCGGGTTCAGTGGCACGCCGAGGTGCCCGGTACCTGAACCCGCCCCAGAGGACGATGGCCATTAGGCTGATCCGGGGTTATCGCACGATCTCCCGCGAGGCGGCGGGCCTCCTTGCCGGATTGCCGCCGTGGGATCTGGAGGCGGTGGTCCTCGCGCGCCTGTACGAGTGGCGCGCGATGGCCCAACGCCGGGGCGAACCTCCGCTGCCGCGGCAAATCGCGGCTTGGCGGACGGAGCTCCGGCGTGATCTCATGGCGGAGTGGAAAGAGCGACTGCTGCAACCCAGTGCAGGGCACGCCGCAATCGCGGCGGTAAGTCCCCTCTTTGAGGAGTGGCTAGAGAGACGCCACGGCGTCCTCACCTACCGCCTGACGCAGGTCCTTACCGGGCACGGTTGCTTCGGGAGGTTCCTGCACAAAATCGGGCGGGAGGTAACGCCCGGGTGTCACCATTGCGTAGATCGCCCGGAGGACACGGTGGAGCATACGGTGGAGGTTTGCCCCGCTTGGGCGGAGCACCGCCGTGTCCTCGTAGGGGCGATCGGCGGCGGCGACCTCTCGCGTCCGGCCCTGGTTCAGGCCATGGTCCGGAGCGAGATGGAATGGGAGGCCGTCACCTCCTTCTGCGAATCAGTTATGCTGGAGAAGGAGGCGGCGGAACGCGTGAGGGAGCGACAGTCCTCACGCCCCAGCCGCCGCGGGAGACGCCACGGGCGTCGGGAGCCGCGAGACGACTCCCGGCCACCGTAGGCGCGGGGCTGCGGACGGTGAGCTATGGGTGGCTCGCCGTCCGGCAAGGACCAGACCCGCGTCGACGGCGCGTTCGTGTTCCACGCGCGCCTCAAAGAGCTGTCAGCAATAAGCGACGGGGCCCTCCCACTGGGCCATAGCCTGCCGGGGCTGCGGGACGTTCGAAAGAGATACCGCGCCCCCGGAAGACAAAGGGCTGAGGAAGGAACATGGATGGGTTTTAGTCAGTAAGAGTCTGACACTCCCACCCGCCCCACCCACGGCGGGAGGGGTCATTTGATGATTTCCCATCCGAAAAAAAAAAAAAAAAAAAGATCTAACTTTGAAGATTTTAAATATGAGTTTGTTTTTTTTTTGCAACGTTATCCTCTGCGTGTGTTCCGACATTTCTTCTATGTGGTCGTCAGTAAAATAACTTTTAAAAGATCTAACTGGCTAGATTTACACTACGACACCATACACCGTACACTCAGTGTATACACCCAGTGTGTGGACAGCAGTGCAACATGACACAACAGTAATAAACTGTTGCACAGTGAACAGCAAAGACACTTATGTCGGACATTGGTGTCGAAACTTCTGTCATAATCTAAACATAGCTTTACAGAAAAAAAATATCTTGTAATTTTATTGGAACTTAGGATATCTGCATCTTTAGTTTCTGCCTGCAAGTCTAGACGTGAGACACCTGGCTCAGCCGGGATATCGACCCACTAGAGGTGGGAGCCTACTGCGCGGGGGGGTCCTCGTCGTCTGCCCGCAGCGCCACCATGTCGGGCAGCTTGAAGTGCTGCATGTGGAAGGGGGGCTCCGGACTGCTGCACGGTCGACTTGGCTGTGGGGGGAGGGGTCTTTGAAATTGCGTATAGTTTGGAAGAAAGAAATGAAATATGTATGAGATGAATGATTATGATTGTGTGAAAGTTGGAGTAAAGCTACGATATCAGGACATCGAGGCTCATCACGTGGACATGCAGACAATGTAGCAACGTGGCAGATATTAAAATTTTTAAGTTTGCGGAAAAACGCTAAAATACGACTAGTACGAAATGGTGACAATACGAAATACATGATTGCACATACCTGAGTACTGCGCCCTCGTCTGCGGCGCGGTAGGATACCTTTCCGCGCCATGAAAAATCTGAAACATCATGAGTGGAAATTTAATAAAAAGGTGAATGAGATCGGCGGGGTTAGAGGATAAATGGGAGGTAAATCAATGGCAATGAACGGATGGTGGAGATGGGGATGTTGAACTGCTCGGACACGGTCTGGCAGTGAGGTGGCGCGGCAGTGGCAGTACGTACCGGATGGTGGAGATGGGGATGTTGAACTGCTCGGACACGGTCTGGCAGTGAGGTGGCGCGGCAGTGGCAGTACGTACCGGATGGTGGAGATGGGGATGTTGAACTGCTCGGACACGGTCTGGCAGTGAGGTGGCGCGGCAGTGGCAGTACGTACCGGATGGTGGAGATGGGGATGTTGAACTGCTCGGACACGGTCTGGAAGGTGAGGCCGCGGCTGACGCAGTCGGCGGCCTGGCGCAGTACTACCTCGCTGCGCCGGATGCGCTTGTTCATGCTGTACTCCGCCGGCGCAGACACGCTCTGCACCCACTTCATTCGTTATAAACATGTCACTTTCTTTAATATAGGTACGACGTATTATCCAAGTTTTTTTTGCCCTGAAGAGCTAATGAAAGGTCAAATTAGTTATAAACGGTTTTGCACAGAAAAACTAAAGGGAAGAGCCACAAAGAAATTCTATGGCTCCTTTTGAAATGAACTTTATAATTTGGTTACAATAAATTAAAATAAGTAGCACTGAAGGACAGGGCACTTCGGGGGCTCTCTTTGGTGATTCTGGCATTCGTAAAGTGATGATACTGCAGCCTAATTTGAACCAGAGACTAGTTAATTTCGAACCAAACACAACCCACTTGAGAGAAGTCTTGGAGAAGTAAAGAGCAGCACGTACCTGTGCCTGGTCCCCGACGTGTATGACGTTGACGGAGGCGGAGGACGCGGGGCCTATCGTCATGATCTTCGGCCTGATCTCGCGGAAGTGCGGCGGACTTTGTAGGTGTAACGCCTGAAATATGTGTAAACATAAGTTTCCAGAAGTTTAAGTGAAATTGTTTGTTTGTTATACTGGAAAAAGGCTGATTTGATACGGATGAAATTTGTCACGAAGATACACGGAACCCTGGAGGCGGTTATAGGCTACTTGTTATCCAGGTGCCTTAAGAAATTCCCTCGGGGCGCGGGTGGGAAAAGTGCTGCTATTCTGCAGACACATAAATTTACCAAAAAGTGTGACAGCCAGTGTGTTACCCAGTAACTGGGTTGTGGAGATCAGGTTCTCCATGTAAAACACTGGTACTCAGCTGCGTCCGGATAGCATGGAAGCCGACCCCGACATAGTTGGGAAAAGGCTAGGCAGATGCAGTTGATATTAACTAGAGTATACTCACATTATTGACGTGTCGTATGATGAAGGCGGGCGGCTCGTCGCGCGTGTCGTACGTGTGGTCGGGCGGCGGGCGCGCCCCCCCACCCCCCTCCCCCGCCCGCTCGGCCTCCCCCTCCCCCCCGCCCCGCTCCGCCTCCGTGTCGGAGGGGCTGTCGTAGTGACACTGCACGTTCGCTATCGGGAAGTCTGTTGTAAGAAGACACCTGTATAGACCTACAACCCGCAAACTATTTCATCACTAACAATTTTTGTCCCTTTCGGGAATAGAACATTCGACACTGCAAGCAAATAAAAAGAAATAAAATCCATATCATTACTAAGCTGAAGAAGTTAGACTTCATTATTTCAAAAATAAGTTTGTATTGACGCGTCAAAAACTTCGACTTACCAAATTAACAGAGCGAGTAAAATATATCGTCAATTAAAAAAAAACTAGAAGAATGTACTACCTATGACCTTCGTACTAAATTTTTTTTATTACAGTTTAATCAGATTCATCATGTATGATTTTACTAGCCTTGTAAATTGTAATAAACCTAAATATATCAAACTATAGCAAAATGGAATATCGTTTATTCTGATTCAAGTTTTTTAATTATTGTTAACTTACATTTAAAATGTTTAGTAATCAAATAATATACTTATAAAGTGTAGGTATCTAAGTATTTTACTTTTGATGCAGAATAATGAACTCGTAAATTAAAAGAAGAGAGATGCGACCAAAGGCTTACTCTGCTAACATCTAATTTTAAATTTTAAAACACGTACGCAGGGAAAATAAGAAGACGTGGGGTACACGACAAAAATCATTATTATTCATAATTATTATCCGTACATACAATCACCCGTAACACATAGCGTCTATATACTGGCATGTCACTCTGCGAACATTCCCATTGAATACGACAACTTTCCCAGTTTAATGGGAATTTTCAAAAAATAAAAAATAATAAAACTTTTACTTTGAAATACTTTATTTCGTAATGTATCACGACTCCCTTCTGCTCCCACCCGCGACTTCGTCTGCGTAGACTTCAAATTTGTTCCATGTATAAACTATGTGAGTACCAGTTTTTTATCCAAATCCGTTTAGTTGTATTTGCCTGATTTATGTTGGTTACTGATAAACCAGATGTTAACGTGTCGGTCGGTATGTACACATTGTAATTGGTAAGACATAGAGCTCAAGACGTAGATGCCTAGGTGAGGTAGGTAGGAGGCAAAAAATTGTGAATACGAATTGTGTTTTATCAGAAGTTTTAGCAAACATTCTATTTAAAGAAATAGTTTTTTTATGAATGATGAAATATTAGCTCTTGGAATAAATTGTGAAACAAACACATAAGATTGTCGTAGTCAATGGGAATTTTTCCCAATTAAAATAGCAGAGTTATTACAATAACATTACCTATAATTAGTTCACTTATAATTATTTTACTTACAATTTAGTTAAGTACATCAATTATATGTTTTAGATTAATAATTATTTTGGCTTATTGTAAAATAAGTACACGAAAATTTTACTAAATATGATAAAATAAATGTAAATAAATTATAGTAATTATTAATTAATTATGTATACAATATTGCCGCGCGGTCCCGGCTACTAATGTACCACTCCTTATCATTTGAGTGAAACAAGAGGCCACGAGGGAGGCCATAGGCTGCCTCTAAATACATTTTAATAAAACCAAGCATGCAGTTTAAATACCTATACTTCCCGCGGCGTCGCTCGCATCTTTAGTCAATTACTACGTCATGTGCCTGGGTACAAGTTTTAATGTATCCCTTTTACAATTCATCTAAACCTTCACAGTCTTACTTATAAAAAAAACCTGTAATTTGAAGTTTTAACCATTTCTCACCTAATCCTTACTTAACGTCGTAATCCAGGATCAAGCTACTAACTTAAGTTCGGATTAACGCTAAACAGCATTTATGAGTGAGAGTTTTGCTAATCCCTTGCTAAGCAGCAGATTAAAAATTAATTGGTCTTTATAAGTGAGACGGTTGGACTGACAGACAAAGTTACTTCAGCATTTATAATATTACTACGGATACATGATCCATATGTAATGTTTGCGAGGGAAATAAGAATTAGTAGAATATCAAAATCGTCGCTCGGCAGTGAAAACCTCGTAAAGCACAAATTAAATGAACATATTATGTTTCTAATGGTGCTTGACGAAGGTTTTCTCTCCAAAAAATAAATAAAATAAAAAACCATGAATTTGTGCTTTACGAGGTTTTTACTGCACGGCGACGATATCTACTCTTGTATAAGAAAGAGATTTGCTCTAGCTCAAGCGTTATTACCTGACAAGGACTACTACTCAAAAATAATGCGTGTATAGGAAATATTTATTTTATTAAGCTCCTATTTAAGGAGCGTTTCAATGAATAAATAGTACGCATTCTCGTGGTTTTAAAATAAAATATTTTGTTGCATCATCAATAAAAACTGGTCTTTTTTGCAAGACTGTTTCTTTATGAAGGCGGAGCTTCGCGCCTATATTTGATAAAATATAGATTGCTTATTTTATTTAATAGCTAAATAATTATTCTATTCAAGCCAACCCTCCCGTGGGCGAAGGCAAGGAAACTCACTACATTCGCTACTTAATTTGCAGCTTAACTAAAATACAAAAATAGTATAATTATTCACTCGCTAAAAATTAAGTACAATGATTATTTAAGTATGATAATTATTCTTCTATAATTAATTTACTTACTATTAGTCGTTGCCAGTGAAAAACAAACTCAACAATTATAAATAATTAACAAACAAAAAAGGTAATAATTTACTTAATATTTGGGTTGAATTAACACTACTTTGGCGAATTAGGAACTAAAAATATAATTATTTGACTTATAGTTAGGTTTTGGGTAAAGTACTATATTAGTCAGTTTAGTCGACATAGTCAATCCAGTTTCATTAGTCGAATAGTCAGAAAGTATTATATATTAAAAAAAAAACAATTTACGTCATTTGTAAAAACGTTGTATTAACTACGTATGTCGTAATGTCCATCTTTTACATCGATAAAAACTCACACTATCGATTTATCTGACTAATCGACTAACTGAAATAAGTCTAATGTTTTTGGTCAAGTAATAAACTATTGGCACTTAGTAACATTTCATTAACACGTCTGTAGTTAAATATGAACATAATTATTGATCTCACACAACAGAGCTATGGTCCATTATATTAGCATTGCTGAAGAAGGCTAGTTGACGCCATCACTCGACATGACATACTTGTTATGAGCTATCAAAACGCGTTCCAGAGGCAGATTTTTTTTATGGAATAGCAACAGATGACGTCACTTTTTTACCACTTATTATTTATTTAACAGTTTATTAAAAAGTGATAGGATTTTGGGAATAAAATAAGCTTTTTTAAGGAGAACTATAGTGTCTTGGAATTTTGTTTATGGAGTCAACCACCCGAATTAGCATTTTTTTTGTTTCCATCACAAATCAAATCAAAACACATTTTTTTATTTATCAACAGCGCCTGCGCTATTTGGAACCTTTCAATATAAAACATTCATGTGTCCTGTTAAAAGTAAATGAAAATTATTTCTCAGCGCTGATGAAATCAATAGTAATTAGTTAAGTATAAATTAGACTAGACACAGTGTATTGGGGCCTATCTTTATATTGAAGAGGACGAAAACGTTATATAAATTAAGACATAGTTTTATTAAATCATTTTTTTTTTCTTACTAGGTACCGTTTTTCATATTTAAAAATCGAGCAAACACGCGTTATGCTCGCGACAGTTGCGGGTACAAACCACTTGAGATTATTGTAGGAAATCGCCATAGGACCAGTGTAAGTGAATTGTAAAAATGTTTTTAAAATAGCTGCATGGGGAAAGGATGTAAATATCATCTCTTCAAGAATTACAAGTAAAGATATGCCCAAAATAATTCACTACAATACAAGTAAATTTACCTCGACTACAGCTTACATTGTTTGATTCTTAATTCTATTCTCCCTGTAGATACAAACTTCCTCAAACGTTTTGTCTAAAGTTACATCAATTTAAGTATATTCATAGAAAAATCTAGATTATTTCGCTTAGAAATGTAAATACTTCACGGTTAGATAGTTACGGCGGAGGCTCACCATGATAATCTACGATACAGTCGGCTAGGAATATACTTGCACTCGTTTTAAGAAATATCAGAATCCGCTAGAGATGTCTACATGATTGTTCATTTGTATCGATAGAGAAATATCGATACGATAAAATTAATAGAAATATGCCCATTGCCAAAAAAAAATAGTTAAATTAAAAATAAATTGCATCCAAACTACTCACAGCAAGACCACAAATTATTGCTTTAAGTTCCTTAAATATTTTTTAAATGTATATTGTTTTATTGTTTAAAGGCATTTCCACAAGGGTTAGAGAATCATGATATTTTCAAAATTCCGCACAACGAGACTCTTCGACTGGGCTAGCGAACACTTAACATTACATTTGGCAAGATGTCAGGACTTACAATGTGTCGTCGTACTTCGCGGACCGGGACTCCACCATGAGGTGCAGCGGGTCCAGGATCTGCGTCCTCGCGCCGCGCCTGCCTTTCGAGAACTGGCTCTTTATATCATACTTCTCCATCCAATTCCGTAAAGTCTTCCTAGGAACTCCGTACTTGTTCGACGCCGCGTAGACGCTGTACCCTTTCTTGACGGCGATGAGCGCGTCCCTGAGGTGTTGCGACGAGTACTGCTTGTACGACTTCTCTTGGAACACGTCCGTTTCGATGTTGACGATTTCGTTCGGTCTCCGTCCGACTAAGCGCGGCCGTGCGTGGATGTTTAGCGGTATGCCGTGGTCCATATCGATAAAATGGCGCGTCACTATTTCGGTTGACGTTCTGACACCTGGAACAAGCAAGGTCAAGAAACCGCCCTTTAGAATTACATTAAAATTACATACAACACGAGGGTACATGAAGAAACATGGGCGTTTCTTTTCCTGGCTTCTTACAGGCAGCTGTACGGTCGCGGATTGAGGATACGCTTGTTCTTTGAGACTACAGACAACAAAAATTCTATCGTAACTTTAAGACCAAAGCTTGGATTAGAGTCACGATATCTATTTTAGAGTCCGAAACTTGTCGCTCAAAGAACAAGGGCATTCGTACAAATCCGATAAATTACTTATAAAATGTACAGCTGTAAGATAGTTCACTCTAGTCCGCTAATTATTCTAAATCTTAATTAATAAATATTCTATTTTTAGAACTAAGATCAATCTTGATCGGAGCTGTAAGGCCGTGTTGTAAAGAAAAAATAGTGTGAATACGAAAAATAAAACAGGAAATTACGGGAAAACTACAGTCTATCAAAACTGGTTGAACAGGTAAACAAAATAGGGTAACAGCTCATTGTCTTAGAGTGAACTATCTTGATAAAAATACAGGGAATGCATGCGTTTTGTAAAAAGCGAGGAAAAGCCGCTCTCTGGATTTATTGAGGAAATCATTTAAAAAAAAATTCAAGCGTTGTTTAGTTTTTTAAATAAAATCTTCTTCTCTTTCGTTTTTAAACAAGAATAAATTATAAAATAAATTCGATAGGCATATTAAAAAGTGTACACGTTATTTTTTTCGTACAGTTAAAGAACCGGGTAAACAAACAAGTTTATTGATTGATAAATTCAACCAAAAAACCATTAATATAGGTAATTATAATTAATAAATAAAAATAATTATCAATCACAAAAATCTTAATAATTTATTCATAAAAATAATTGCAATAAAACCACCAATAATGACAGTAAACCTCAATTTAATTGAAACATAAATAATTACAAATGGTAAGAAATACGTTAAGTACAACCGGTAAATAATTATTATAATACGCGAAACGAATCAACGCAATGACCAACGTAATACTGCTTACAACATACGATACAGCGGACATCACAGCGTCCATTGTCAACTGGCTTCATCTACACTAATATTATAAAGAGGAAAGATTTGTTTGTTTGTAGGGTTTTAACTCAAAAACTTCTGGACCGATTTCAAAAATTCTTTCACCGTTAGAAATCTACATCTTTACGAAGTGTCATAGGTTATATTTATTTCCAGAAATAATTAGGGATCCCTACTAAAACTTGAATAATGTAACCCAAGGTGTAAAAGAATGTCCACGCGGGCAAAGTTGCGGGCAGAAGCTAGTCCACACCAAACAGAGTTCACGTTTGTAAGTTTGTATGTAAAGGGTTGCGGGACGATCGAGAGAGATACCGCGCCCCCGGAACATAAAGGGCTGAAGGAAGGAACATGGATGGGTTTTAGTCGGTAAGCGTCCGGCACTCCCTTCCGTCCCACCTATGGCTGGACTCATTTGATGGTTTCCCATTCGACCAAAACAAAGGGTAATCGTTGACTAACTATTGAATCGATTCCAGTTTTTTTTACACTAATGAAAAGCTACATTATTCTTCTGTGATCATTAAATAGGCCATGTTTTATGTGTATCAACGAAGTCTTGACTCAGCTGGATAAAAAAGCCTATAACTGTCGCGGGAGTGCCTATCTATATAAAATTTCGCCTACATCGGTTCATTTGTCCTACCGTAAAAGCGTTTAATAAATAAACAAAAAAAAACTCATTCGGATTTATAATATTACAAGTTAGAATTCAAAAATACGGTACAACTAATTTTGTGAAAGTCCTTCGTGCTAAGCTCACATATGTATGTCAATATTTAAGGATCACGGGAGTTGTCGTTCTGTAGTGTATATGTATGTAAAATCATTTGACAATGAACACCGCACAAGGCTTAGCATTTAATACAATGTATATATCTACAGTAGACACTTACTCCTATATTATTATGTATATATTTATATACTAGTAGGCACTTCATGGGTTATAACATGCTTTGTATATTTCTGTGGCTAGTTGAGATTTTATTTTTCATTCAGCTACTTGTCATACTAAAAACCTCTTTAATGTATATAATCTGTGGTAAAATTTGTCCACAGATAACATTAAGTAGCTTCCTAGTATGATATAGCTGTACTATGATACCTTGTCGTTTTAAGACTTACAAAATAAATCCATAAAAGTATACAAAACACGTGTTACAAGAAAATAATAACTAAAACCATTAGAACAGTATTATTTGATAGGAACGTAGGTAATATAGGCCATTTCATGTGGCTATTCGCCGGGATAGTTAACCATGGGGATAGCTAATTAACCAAAATGATAGTTGACTATCCAACCAACTAACAGAGGATTATATTCCGGTATAGTTAACCGGAGTGATAGTCGACTATCCCGTTAATACATCACCATCACTAGAACAACTATACAAGACTATGTAATCGTCAGGATAGTTCATTATAGTAAACGTAACCATCCCCAATATGAAATATTTAACCAGTAGGATATTAAGACTAGCTAACCTTACCAGGATAGTTGAGAATATTATTTTCATCAACACGATAATTAACCGTCAGGATAGTCCGGTTTATTCGGAGTAAAATTACGGAACAATAATGCGTATTGTGATTGATTTAACGTTTCTCGTATAAGTAAGTATTAAGGCCTATAACAAATACTTAGACAAGGATTAAAATAATGTGGTTCTCGAAATGTACTTGATATATTCTGAAGATTATCGAATTCACTAAAAGTAATACAAGCCAACATTCCGACAACCACAATTTAATGAAATCCTCTATCACAAAGTAATGTTTTAAAATCTCAATATAATCGATGCCCAAACATAATTACTCCTAATTAAGTACAATTATAAAATACTATATTCATATAATTATATACTTATGTATAATAATAATATAATATAAATAAATTAATACAAATATAATTTATATAATAATAATATAAGCCGTTCTTTTAAATAATTATTTTGCAGTGGTCATTTTTAGATTTGTAAGTATAGTTTTGTTGATATACGTAATTATAGATTAATGGAAGATATTTTAATAAAGATTTTTTTCGATAAATATTTTCTATATTTGCTGAATACAAATGATTTTTATTTTAGAGATTTGATTTGTTTCGCATCCACTCAATGGCGTATAAATTCAATTTCGTACACCGAAATATAGTAAAGTTATATTCATATTTCGATATCAAATATCTCGAAAATCGAAAGTTGTGCCCGATAAACAGCAATAGACATTATTAAGAAACTTATCTTTATTAATATTAGCTTCAAGTGACTGGTTCTGAAGTTTTCTAGAAATAACCACTGCAACATATAAAAAGCTTAATATAATTTTAATATTAAACACTAAAAATTTCATTTTAAGTCTTTTCTTTATATATATCTGGACGAAGTCCTACCAAGCACTCAGTTTTTGAATAAAGGCCAATCATTTCATTTTATCATTAAATATAATAATTACTTTTAATTTTATAACTAATTAATTACACGAACATATATAACAACAAACTTACTAATAAATAATCTTAATGGGATAATGTCTCAAATGTTTTGTAATTAACAAAAAAAATATAACAATAAAAGGGAGATGTTTATAAGCTGGCAACATTATTATTGATTCTCAATTATTTTTGTGTTCAAGACTGAAATACAGATTTTAATTGCACAAAGTTTTCTTTTGATTCCGTCATTTAATTATAAAATATATATACAGGGTGGCAATTAAATGCTACCACGTCTAACAGCACTAAATATTTTTGTAACGCTCTGTGTTACCAACTTGAGTACATATAAATATAATAAAATTGTAATGTGGAAAATCTATAGTGATTTTTCTAAAACGTGTATCCATGAGATCGGGAAACGCTGATGTCAAATTGAATATAAAATAAATAGATTTTCATTTGTTTGTCTGCGTCCGCGTCTGCGTCACTGATAAAAAGCTAAAATATCTCCGAGTGCAATAGGCGACGTGTTATAGAATAAAAACTAGTGATGCCGCAGTAAAAAGCTAGTGTTGTTATACATCAACACTTGAGACATTTCCCACGAGAATGACCTAAGAAACATTCATCTTTGGGTAAAATATTGCGGGACAAGTATTATAATAGGAATAATTTGTTACTACTCGTGAGAGCCCTCGCAGACTGGCTTGCATTACATAGTCAAGTTGTAGTGTGGTGTGTGGACACTTGGCATGTAAGTACAAATGTTTTGATGTACTAACGGTACAATTGAATTTTTTTTTAGGATCAGAGTAAGATCGTGAATCTTATTCAGAATTTATATTTCTACCTTATTTATCAGGCAAATACCGACTGTCCACACACCAAACATAAAATATCCAATAATGAGAAAAAAACAAAACAAAATCTTTGGACAAAATAAATAAAAATTGATTTTAATTTAAAAATATTTTTTAAGTAATAATAAAATTAGAAATAAATTAGATTTTTCCTTTATCTTTGCTTTTCTTTGGCAGTTTAAAATTTCTCGTATACTGGCCGTTTTGGGCCCAATTTTTTTATAAAAGTCTGTCTTCAAGCGCCAACCTTGGAAACGGCTCGACAGTATCAATTAGTTGCTCTTAAAAATAGCCATATAATTTAAAAGTACATTCGATCCTAATAGTAACAATAAGTCGTTATTTAACAGAGAAAAAAATCTTAACTAGAACTTTGAATTGCATATAACAGAAAAATTGCATGTTAAGCACCTTTGACAGCTGTCAGTGTCAAAATGGACTGTCAAAATTCACGCTAGTGGCTGTCACGGGAAATTGTGTTGGCGGCAAGATCTAAGTTCCTTTTGTTGTACAGACATAATGAACGTCATACTATATGTACCATCAAATTTAACCAAAGACACCTAGAGAATGAGCCAGGCAATAACTTTATTAAACTGTCCACACGTCAGAAAGAAGGCGACCATGCGGTCTTTACCTTTACTTTTTTTTTCTTTTTTTTTTCTTTTTAAGGTTCTCAAACCAATCAAAATTCTAAAAAAGGAAAAGTACTGCACGATCGCCGTCTCTCTCACACGCCTGTGCTCGTATTTTAATATAATTGGTTAGGTAACGATTAGCCCATTCTCTATGTCTATTTTTTAACAGAGAATTATATATACAGGGCTATTTGTAAATTACTAATAATCTTTTCACGGTGTCATCAGATCACGAAACCAAAAAACTTTTACCAGGGGACGATGCGATACAATCTCGAAAAAAAAATCAATTGTTATGACACATTTTTTAACTAAGTATGAAGTTTGTATACAGCTGATAATTTTTCGTGATTTCACGAAGGTCCCCATAGAAAAAATCGTTTGGTTCCGTGTACTAAACACACCGTTAAAAAGTTGTCTCTATTAAAATAAAAGAAACCTGTATAATTAAAACCTCATTTCTACCGCCAACACGTACAGCCAAACAAACCTATTACTCAGACTCATTCATGCACTGACATATCAATCGCAGAGTTGCCATCCTCAGTTTTATTTTCCGCATCTTTCTCCTCACTTTTCCTCGTCGACTCGTCCTCACTGGACACGTTGGAGTTAAAAGTAAGGAAGTGCTTTCCGAAGTCTATCTCAGCCTCATAAGCCTCAGTCTCCGTACCGCTCTTCTCGTAGTTCTGTGTCTCAGGCGCGTTGGCGTAGTCGAAGTTCTTGTACTCCTTCTGCTTCTTGCTGTTCTCGACGAACTGCTTGAGCTGCTGTGGCATCGGGAACGAGGACTTGATGTGGCAGCGCTTCATCCAGTTGCGCAGGGATTTGCGAGGGACCTTGTGGGTTTGTGCCGCTCTGGAACAAGAAGAACGAGCATTATGTAAAAGAAAAGTCAAAATTGATAGTTTTTCCACCAACTATGAAGTTACTAAATGAACGATAAAAATACTAGCTGGTTCCCGCGTTTCACCGGCGTCCCAAGGGAACTATTAAACGCACCCGTAAAAAAAATTGCCTGTAACCGCCTCCAGGGTGCCATCTATCTCGGTGACAAATAGTAGAATTATATTCTCAAAGCATTTGGACCTTTTTTCCCCACTGTAAGTCTCGTCATGTCATATATAACAATAACCCGAGCTTAGGTAAGATTATTTCAAAGTTTTACAATACAAAACTACATTGACATCACGGCTACCAAAACGGGTCTACCAGTTGCTATAATCAGACAGCAGGAAAGAAGAATGCTTTATACATATGACATTTTTTTTATCGTGAATGTATTAAAATGGTCACTCACCTGTATATACTCCCTCCCTTCTTGACGTCCATGAGAGCCGCCCACATCGCCTCGTTAGAGTACCGTCTGTTAGGGTTGAACTTCCCCATCATAACTCTCTCCAAATCCTTACGCGACAGCCCCGACGAACTAACCTCCTTCCCCTCCAAAAATTGGTCCAAATCAGACTTCAAAACAGTCTCCCCGATATCTATATTCCTATCCTTAAATATTGGCGGTCTACCCCTCCTCCTCATCTGAGATTTCTCCCCTAATTTGGGGAAAATTTCCTTGTTGGCAACACCATCTTTGGTCTTTGGTATCAACTCTACCTCGGATTTCTGGTTTTTGGTATCGGCTTTTGGTTTTTTAACTTGGCTAGCTTTTAACAGGGACACCTCTAGTTCTCCGTTTTGTTCTAGCCAAGACTTATAGTAGTCATTCTCGGATTTCTCGTTAGATTTCTGTAGATAAGCCTCTTCGTTAGTGTTTGTATTGAAGCCGTATTTTGAGAATTCATTCCTGATTTCGTTGGCGTTCATTTTGGACAGTCTGTTGATGTACTCAGAGTTGACTTTAGCGAGGTTCTGTAACTTTGTTTGGAAGAACAGCTCGCTCTCCGGCTTGACGCGCAGGTAGGGGCGGCGGCCTACAACACAGGCACGGTTATATCATGGAAATACAAACATTGAACCATGAATGGGAGAGATGGGTACAAAAACTGACTTCAAATGTCTGTAAGATAGTCAAAGGGACCAATAATCCCTTTATTGAAAAATTTTGTCAAAAAAACATTCATGGTTCAATTTTTCGCTAAAAACGTGTCAAATAAGATTTGCTACCGAATTTTATAATAAACAAAATTGGCCTACCTTACAGACATTTTTTTTAATTCATTCGTTTTCATCGACAATGTCCATTCACAATATGATCTTCGCTCTACGCACACATGTCTATGGACCGGTTTTTGACGAAGGTAATCGCGTTTTAAATCCAATTTAATATTTTTTTGGTTAAAAAAAATTAAAATTAATTGATAATTAACAAAAATAATAAAAAAATTAAATAAGCAAGTGACGAGAGGGAAGTCACATTGCAAACAAACATTGATTTATTTAATTTAAATAAAAATAAATAAAATTAAAATAATAAATATGTTTCTTAAACATTACTATGTTACTGAACTCACCGGATGGTGTCCCCAGACTGCTGCCTGGTTTGCCGGGTTCATCGTCCTGAAAATTTTACAATATATATATACATATATTTTTGCCTGTCGTTACTAGGGGAGTCTGCGACCACTTTATAGTTTATTCATTAATGTCACTTTTAACTTTAAACTGTTTCGATCTTTTACGAACAAACATTATATTTTCTAGTAATATGTAAAGAGACGGCAACGTCGTGTGTATTTTAATTTCTTTAAATAATTCTCTGAGTGAATAGCGTGGACCCATATCGTAAATGGCACGAATTGCTCTTTTCTGAAGGATAAAAATGGAATTTACGTCAGCCGCTGCCCCCCACAGTAGAATGCCATAGGACATTAAACTATGGAAATAATCAAAGTAAACGAGCCTAGCTGTAGCAACGTCCGTAAGCTGCCTTATTTTTCTAACTGCGAAAGCAGCAGAACCTAGTCTGCTTGACAGAGCTGAGATACGAGCACCCCATTGCAATTTACAGTAAATGGTAATGCCCAGGAAAACAATGTCATTAACTGTGGCAGAATTAGAACAAAATACGTTATAATTTTGATTACATTTTTTGTAAAATCAATTGGAACAGGCTTTACGTATACTATGGATAGGTTATTGAAAGTGACCCTAAGCCTATACCATGTCTGTCTCCCACTAACTCCCACTCCTGCCGCGCGTCTCCTCACCTCATTAAACTCCATGTTGTCGTTGTCGAGCTCGCCGTAGTACAGCCCGTCCTCCTCCACGGTCTCCTCCTTGATGTCGGCTCTCTCCTCCGACTTCCTCTTCTTGGTGCCGTTCGTGGTGGTCGTGCTCTGTGTGTTGTTGTTCGTAGGGGGGGACTTCTGGTGGGGTGCTGGGGCTAGAATGAGAGACAAAGAGATTGAATTACACTTCTTACGTGACTGGGGTACAATTAGGTATTAGCTCATATTGAAGAACTTGACGAAAACTATCTATCTAGCAGTTTAGTTTCTGATATTATAAAGCTTAGTCTACAACAACTTTATTTAATGGTGTTATAAAACCAAGTGTCCCACACTCATTTTTCCCACGAAATTCCATTGTTTTTGTACTAATATATTAATTAGTTTTTTTTCCCAACTTTCTAAGGGTCGCTTTGAGACCTGTAAATGGTGACCGGATGTTGATAAAGTGTTAAGTGAAACTTGGGTAAGTATATGATATATTACTTTTTATAGTTGTAGTATAAAACATTGTGAGGAGCTCGTGGCTAGGTAACAGCCGCACGGGTCGACTGATTAAAGGTTAAGTTGCGTTTGGCGCGGTCAATCCATGGATGGGTGACCAGCTATGTTATAATAAGACTGCTCCGTGCCTCGGAAAGCACGTTAAGCTGTTTGTCCCGGCTGTCATTTGTAGATCTTTGACAGTCTTGACAACCAGTCTTAATAAAGGGTCAGATAGTCAGTCACTCCCCCTGTAAAACTGTGGTACCCAAACCCAACATATTTGGTTCTTTTTCTGATGGGAAATCATCAAAAACCCTCCCGCTATGTGCGGGACGGGAGGGAGTGTCAGACTCTTATTGACTAAAACCGATTCATGTTCCTTCCTCAGCCCTTTGTGTTCCGGGGGCGCGGCGACTACAGCAGCATAGTTGGTGAGGTACGTACCGGTGTTGGCGGCGGGGCGGGTGGCGTGCGCGACGAGTGCGTCGCTGGCCACCGTGTAGTCGGCCGGGGACAGCCCCGCCGTGTCGCTCGAGCACAGCCCTGCGCACACACACACACTATTGTTACTTTGTGCAGCATGTGCTGTGGGAATCACACGCATATCGATGTAGTTTTGTGTGAAAGAATCGATTACTAAATCGATTTCAGTATTTTTTTTGTCGATGTTTTGTATCCTAAAAAATAGTGAAAACAAATAAACTAGTTGACAATTTTTCTACGACCAGTTGAAACAAACGATGATGAAATATAAAGCCAAGGTATAGACTTTTTTAAACTAATTCGGTCAATGAACCCAAAATAAAGAAAATTAAGTCTTATTTTATAGCAGTTAAGGACTTCACAAAAATAAAATTATGTAAATGTTATGTATTATAATATACAGGTAATCCAAAACGAAAAATCCAGATTCCTAATATCAGAAGCCACACACATTATTAAAATTAATTTAAGGAGATTTCCAGAATTTTTCTTTTAATAAAAAAATAGTTTTCAGCTTTAAATAAAACGGAAACGCATTGACCACCCTGTATACACATTCATAATGTAATTGGGGTATTTGATGCTACGTGTTTATAATGTAACATATAACAAGCATCGAACGGCGTACCTCTGATCTGCAGCGCCTCTGCGGACTTGAGCAGGCTGGGCAGCTCGTCCTGCGTGACGTTCACCTCGCCCTTGTACATGAAGTCCACCAGCGCCTGCATCTCGCTGAACCTGAGGAGGCGTCATTCAGCTCACGACTAGGACCGGAGAGCGCTAAACTAAGTGAGACACTTGAGACACAAATGTCAGACAATATCTACACTGTGGCGACACAATTCTTGTATCACATAAATGTCCCACATCTTACACACAGACACTCGCTGTACACACGAGTGTACGGTGTATGCTGTCGTAGTGTAAACCTAGCTTAAACACACGAGTGCTTTATAAATAAAAATCTTAAAAAAAAACAATGGCTCATGGCTCCGTAATAGGTGGGGCTTTTACGGAGCCATGAGCCACTGTTAAGCGTGTGAGCGATTAAGATATTAACGGACTATCTTTGTCGCAGCGAAACTTCTCCATACCTCCGAAAGGTAGGTTAGGTTACGGGTAGTACCTACGCCAGAAAGTCGAAAAACCAGCCTTAACAAGTACTTCATATTACTCGTACCAAAGGACCAATAATCTTCTTTGCTGTTAATTAGCTACCTAGTGGCACGTACCTCATATCCCTCATGAGCACGATGGGGTGGTCGCAGGGGTTCTGCAGCAGCAGCCGCTCCAGGTAGGCGGAGCAGGCGGACAGCACCAGCTTGTGGCAGCGCAGCTGGCGCGACTCGCACGCCAGCGTCACGTCCGCGAACTGCTCCGTCAGTAGTAGCCGGGGGAACACCGCCTAGAATACCGAGGGTAATAACATTAGCTGACAGTTAAAGTATTTTCAAACTCAGTTCAGCCGTTTTGGAGATTAGCCCCTAATCCTCTATTCCTTCCAGGAAGTTTTTGCAATTTTAGTTCTAGGTATATATTATAATATGCCCCATTTGAATTTTGACCTCAATCCCGTTTTCAATAACATAGCGCATATTTTTAATTGCATACCTATTAAATACTAACCAAATTGAATTGAAAAAAAAATAACAAAACATTTCACGTACGCACACATCGTAAAAAAAATTAAATAGTGTCAACCGGAGAAATTGAGACAGAAAATATGAACATTTAGAAAGTATAAAAACTGTGTAATGAACAAAACATACCTGTAGATTGGTGTGGTAGGAGTTCCACCTGACGCAAAACTGTTGCGGAGGTAGCGCCATCTTTCTCTTTCACAAGGCAACTTTTACGTAAACTATCTTAACATATCTTTGGCCAATCACTGCACTTTCCCTTTTCAAAAAATTGCACAAAACCGTTATTTTATATAAAAAAAAATTGCACAGTTCTCCTTTCTAAAAATTTTCCCACCAAATACGTTATCACAGTGTATAAATTCTAATACTAGGAAGTAAAAAATATTTTTTTCTTGTTTTTTTTTCTTCTAATTTTATATAAGTACGTTGAATACTTTCGTTTTTATTTTAAGTAGAAACTTTTTAGACTAGACTGTATATTTTTAAGGTTTGAATACTGGAACTGTATTTTTATACCTGGAAAGAAACAAAACATCATTAATTACCAAAAAAATAGCCAAAATAAGTTCAAAAACGAAATATTACTAAGTTTGTACGAATAGGATCATCTCGGGAACTGCTGGGACAAAGTCGGAGCTAGTCTATCAAGTGTCATCTTATGAAAACATTTTAGTATTCGATCCCATGGTCTAAACAAAACGCATAGATTATCATAAACGTGTAAAAGTGCTCTAGACCATAAACGATATCATGTCAATCCGTTGCTCCTTTGTTAGAAAGAAGGACCAAAACATGAAACAAATGAGTAGAATTGGGACCCTTAAGATAAGCACCATTACAATAAGCACTTACTCGTTATAAATTGTATTAATATCCATCATTATGTGAAGTGCTGATAAAATGTGTAGGTATTCGTAAATACAAGACCTATCGATCTGAAAACTGTTTGGTCCTAGTGCCCTACTTCACTACATAGTATAAAACAAAGTCGCTTTCTCTGTCCCTATATCCCTATGTATGCTTAAATCTTTAAAACTACGCAACGGATTTTGATGCGGTTTTTTTTAATAGATAGAGTGATTAATGAGGAAGGTTTTATTATATAATTTGTCAAGTTTTTGTATCCATTACCTAAAATACCGCGGGCGAAGCCGCTGGCGGGAAGCTAGTGTTATATAAAACTTGGTCCTTGAGTACGAAACGCGGCTAGAAAGTACTATTTTTAAGGCAATTTCTTGGCCATAGGTATAAGATGGAACGGGGTAACTATGGGTGTCTGCTATAACAGGAGTAGGAGTGAGACAGAGCTATAAGATGTATAATAACGTCCCTTGCTTCGAACCAATCTCATTTTAATACAATACAGTCCGCACCCTAATTACGCTACTCAATATATTTCCATAGCAATTGAAATACTTGTTCATTTTGACAGTTCAATGATATTCAATGCGTCATTATAACTATTACTAAGACAATTATCATAAATGAAAATGTATGTAACACTTTTACACAAAAACCAGTAAACGGAGTAGGACAACATTTAGCATACACATAGTTTTCGGGATTAACACATAGGATACTATAATCCCGGATATCTGGACCCAATTTGAAGACGACGCAGACGAAATCGCATGCAGTAGCTAGCTTGAACAACAAATTTTATCAGTAGGACTTGAAAGCTCTAATTGTATAATTTAACACCTTATACACCTAAAAAGAAAGAATTGATGGAATATTTAGACTTCTCTTGGGAAAGATATGTCAATTGAATCATCTTATCGACTAACCAAAATAAATACCAACCCTTAAAAGTGCAGTGCAACGAAACATTGCCGAAGCTACATTTTTTTAGTGTTCCCAAACCCTTAACATCCCCCGAAAAAAGCAAACAGACCACACGAATGCAACGCAAAACTTCCATCGCATAATTGCCGAAGTTTCACCATAAGTGCGAGCGAGATAGCCGTACGTATCGCCGCTCCCGCTCAGACTAAAGTTTGAAACTGTGGGTACATAAAAATCAATAGGAGACTATGAGACAGTGACCCTATGGGCTATACCATAATGTGTTATGTTGCTGTATTGTTTTCACGCGTGAGACATTATGAATTATCGAATTTCGCACTAGATGTGGTAAAATATATGAAGATTTATTATTACTAAGAAATAAAAATCACATCCCTAAACGTTTTCTACGATATTCGATAGAGGTTAGTAATGGATAATTTCTAAAGTACTGGCGTTTTATAACGTGCGTATAGCACAGGTGCCGCCGTAAGCAGATCTTACTAAGATCTAAGTTTTTAATATCATTTGATGAAGAAGAAATTTATTGTGTGGGCAACAGCAGATACATCGCTGACGTAGTGAGCTGGCGCTGAGCTGTGTGATGTGCGTGTAATGACACAGGCACCCACACCCTGCACACTGACTGAGTGACGCATAGCCGCAGACATACTTGTGTGTTCTTGACAAGGACCTCTACTACACTAAAGCTCTTTTTAAATGCAGTTTCATTATCACTTCGCTCTGTTTACTAGCCCACTTAGATAAAGGGCTCTTCTCATACAGAGAAGGCATGAGCATTGATCACCACGCTTGCTCAAGACGGATTGGCAATTTCAGAGTTTTAAGTCCAGGTTTCCTAAACATGTTTTTCTTCACCGTTAGTCAGTATAAAAAATACTATATAAATGTCCATTTACCACTAGGACACTACGAGTCACTATGCAAATAAGAGTAATATCCTTTTTCGATAAACAAGTGCATGATCTAAGGCTTCAAGTAACGGCAGTCCAGCGATAAGGCAGTGTCTGTGAAATCGAGCTTACATTGATAAGATTTGTACCCAACTGAACACGGCGTGGGAGTGTCATGTTATCACGGCAAGGCATGTAGAGTACGTATCTTCATGGATCGTCTTGTTCCTCCCCATTACGAAACGTGGTTTATCTTTAGTCTATTGTAAAATCGATATGCGCGTTTTTGCATTATACACTTTATTTCGACTGAATTAAAGTTTTTAATACAAAACTAACAAAGAAGACTCGGTTCTAAAGTATTTTATTCAGAATTAAAAATTATAGTAAAGTTCGATATACATACATACATTTGCAGTTTTTACAGTGGAGTAAGTAAACATAAACGTTTTGTGTAATAGGAAGAAAGTCTCCATTGGGAGAATGTTGGTTGACCGTGATAGACGGTCAAAGAATTGCAGATAAGAATGGAATAGAATAGAATATGCTTTATTGTACACCAAAAGAAATGAAGATAGATACACTTTTAAATTAAGATATGGGTTCAACGGCGGTCTTATCGCTAAAAGCGATACCTTCCAGACAATCTTTGGATGGACAGGAAAGACAAAATATTAAGAGATAAGTTGCCGATCGTAGGAAAAATATCGTCTTACGTGCATGTAATGACACCGGTACACACACTGATTTACCGACGCTTTACAGCTCAATTAGTGATGAGTGATTTTCTTGACGACACGCATCTTTACACACATCTATGTATGAATATTCAAAATGAAAACACATACTTTCAAAGCTTTATAAGTTCAGCTTTGAAAAAAAAATGGTGTTTTGATTTTGAAAAATTCATAGATGTGTGTAAAGATGTATTACAGTGGTCCGGTAGGTAGGAATGTGCAATAACACGCATACGACACATTACACGTCCTTGGGATGCCAACGCATTTGTAAAGCCTCTGGTATTACAGATTGCCATAGAGGTAACTCCTTATTATCAGTTTGGCCCTAGTTGTTACCTGGGAGTGGTCTTTTGAGCCTCGATATTCCTTTTTAAGATGTTTAAACAGTTTCAAAGATAACACTCGGGCACACAAAATAATAGTAGCTACGAAAGAAACTCACGTACCAGCCTATGTTTACAAAGAACAGCTCTGTTTTGACGTAGATATGAAACCGAAGCCGCCGTGACGCACGATGTGTTCCGAAAAAAATTACGTGCATCCGAATTACAGGATTTAACACGTCTGCAAGGACCAATGTGACCATTTAAATAATTTTAGGCTGACTCTTTTACAAATCCGCCACACTTCCTAGAAAGTGAGGTGGAGGAAGAGAACAATTAAAAGCCAGAATCCACTATGCCATCAGAGAAAAATGTCTATTAGACCTATAATTTTTTTATCCTTGGCATTATTATAATTTTTGTTAATGTTACTTAATGCTATTGCCGATGAATGAAAATAAAGAAAACAATGAATCAGATATAATGCATTTCCTAATCGAAAGATGACTAAGACTCAAATGTCTATAAGAGACATTAATAGCTAAAACAAATACATCGAAAAAAATGTGTAAAATTTTACCAATTAACAAAGCAAAGCATCCTTACAAAACTTGCTTCTCACATTAGCATAACAGATTCGCGTCACCCTCAAAACTGAATCCAAATTCTAAATTTAAAAATACTTGAAAACCGAACGCCCTCCAAACCGTCATTTACAATTAAGGGTGGCGCTGATTGTTGTAGAAAAAGACCAAAAATTCTCAATATGAATTTAGTTCCGTATTTGGCCGTCTGCAAAAGATATGCTGGGGCGTATGTATGGGGGCACTAAAAAGTGGGGTGGGAGTGTTATCTTGCACCGGGTCCGGGCGTCGACCCTAGGGGCGCCCCGAAATAGACATTGCGGGGGTCTCAGGGAGCCGCGGTTAATTTTGTACCGACATTTTGAGGCCGTCTGGTTTCTTGGTAGCGTAGCGTCGCTCTTAGTAGCTGACGAATAAATCTGAGATTAATATAGTCAGCTGCATTATATATAATGCAAAAAAAAATTGACACGTTATCATAGAAATCGATGGCAGCACTTAATTATTGATTTGTAGAAAATCTAAAGTTATCGCGTTGATCCTCACGAACAACCTGTGGTAGGTATTACAATTTTGGATAATAGAAAAAACATACTCTCCTTTGATAGTCAGGTAAAAAATTTAAGTCCTAAAATACCTGAGGTAAAATCTTCGATTGTAATAGGCAACAGTAGCATTAAAATATAACTGTATCTTTATGGTTCTGAGGAATTAAATTTGTTTTAAAATTATGTTCCATCGTAAACGTCCTGCCATTATCCCCAAACTGTTAGGGGTCAGCGCATCATATCTTCTCCGTCCATACATAAATTAGCCCTCATCTCAGTATTCACTCCCAAACCATATCATATTCAGCAATTTTCCTTGTATGACGTCTTATCACAACAACGGCCTATAATTCGTAAATCGATATATTGTCAGATAAGTCCATTGACAAATCAATTTTATTAATCTCCTTAACAACTGACGTTTTTTCCTGTTTTTAACATTACTCAATATATAATGGCATTAGTATATTTTTGAAATAGGGAAAGAGTCCTGAACGTAATGTAATAAAGGTTATCATCATCAGCCTATGTGTACTGGTCCACTGTTGGACATAGGCCTCTCCTAATGTGTGCCATCTCGCCTGGTCTTCAGCTTGAGCCTTTTGCCAGCAGCCTTTCACAGACAGATAAACGAACGAACATTAGATAGTTGGGGCTTTAGGCTGAGGGTTCGAAAAGCTTTGAGGAGTACGAAGGAATCGATTAATGTAGGTAATTATATAGAAAACACGTTTTTGTAGATCGTTTAGAATAAACGTGTTCTCAGCGTGTTTCGTCAGGGGACTTCCGAGTCACAAAGTTCCGGGTGCTAGAATCTTTATACGCAAATAATAGATACGAGGTAGAGTCGCATGGAGGGGGCATAACGCTTTTTTCCTTACGTGATAATATCTACCAGTTAATTCCTACCGCAAGCTGTGTTGAGGAACTTTGTTTCAATAAACCGATACATTAGGAAAGTCTAAACAAAACCGTACGGACAGTTATTTTCATTGTAAATACGATAGATTTATATTTACACATCAATTGTCCGAGATTCGCGTAATGATGTAAGCGCCATTGTCGCGCACAGACTGACAACAGTTTGTAAGTTTACTAGATATAAATTACTATCGTTACTACGAATGATATCATGTTGTACTATTAGTTTGTTATAAACAAATACAACAATAGCAAGAGAGATACGTCAACACATAGGTTTTATGAAAACGAAGGGAAATCTGAGCAAAACACGTGCCCAACTAAATTCAGAATTTAAAAAATTCTTTCTTCAAACTAGGCTGCAAACAGGCAGTACTTTTTAAACGTCAAATTTACAAAAGACAGCCCCCAAAACGTGTTATTGCTGGGAAGAAGAAGTGGCTCAACAAACTCCCCAGCAAATAAAGGTACTCATTAATGGGCTCCTGTCTGAGTCTGTTACTAATAAATTCCACATAGAAAAACCTAATAACATTATCAGAAACCAGAATTGAACTCAAGACCTGATCTCTAGCAGTAGCGTCAGTCTTAAGCCATGGAACATCACGCGGTCACCGGCGATTGACCAAGCAATTGTTTTTGCATTGTTTTACAAGCGTGGCGTTCAAAGTTCGAATATTTGCGAACTAGCTTTCGCTCTTGACTTCGTCTGCTTGGACTTCGAATTGGGTCCACATGCCTCAAAGAGTCCTTAAAGAGATATTTTAATCCAGGTTATAAACTATGTGTGTACTAAACTACATTCAGTACCTAGTTTTTGCGTGAAACAGTAACTAACATACATACGTCCTCAAAAACTTCCGCATTTTTATAATAAGTATGTTTTTATTTGGTGAAGCTATTTATCTCAAAAGGCAACTAAATAAGCGAGTATTCACTCGAGTCCAATAAGACCGCTCGACAGAGTAACTGTGGTCAAAAATAGCCACAGTGTGGGTCCAACAGTGCCAAGTGTTGGTAAGACCCATGCAAAGATGCCTGGATCGAAATCGATTCCTACAAATCTTCAGAGTACTTTCGAGAATTTTAGCAGCAGTAATTAAATTAGTTTTCCACAAACTGATCAAGAGAACGGGATGATGAAATTAGCAGGAAATTTACATACTTATCTTCCTTAAAAGAAACTGTTGTATTCTGAAGGACCCCTACATGTTTTTTACTTCACATTATTTTATAACAGTTGTTGCCCGCGGAAATGCACCCGATCCCGACCCGGTCGCTTCAATTTTACATATGCCCAGGTTTCAAAAGTATTCTCGTGAAAGCGTAACGGACAGACAGAGTCGTATTAGCATTTATAATATTAGCAAGGATTGAAGTCCACGAAATAGTGAGTGTTTTTTTGGTCACAAACAAAGCACAATTCTATACTAAATTCCTGATGGATCGGAATTTGGCCCTTGGCGTTTGTTTTGGTTTTCTTCTCAGAGCTCGTTTGTTAGGAATTGCCACCTAATTATTTAAAAACACATTGGAATGCAAACATTTCTGGAATGATCTACAATTAATTGAATTGGATACTAGAACGTCAATTCAAAGAGAACTTGAGACCCCAAAACCAGAGTTGCGAACAAAAACATTACAAAGAACCTATTTACTAATAAAAACACGACTATTTCCCTTAAGTCGAATGAAACTGATTGGCGCATCGCCAAGAAAATGCTAGATGAAGATATCAACTTCAGTGGAAGAAATACAAAACGAAATGGTCATCCTCGAAGCTGATCGTAAGGAAGGAATCGAAATAATATTTAATTTTGCAATATGGTCTCACTTTATAACAAGTTTCAATTTTATAACAATATAATTCTACTCAATCAATCTGCCTAGCCTTTTCCCAACTATGTTCTGGTACTGGTCGGCTTCTAGTCTAACCGGATGCAGCTAAGTACCAGTGCTTAACATGGAACAACTGCCTATCTGGCCTCCACAACTCAGTTACCAGGTAACACTATACCCCTTGATAAGACTTCAAAATATATACAGGGTGTTTGGGGCATCGTGTGCCAAATTGAAATGGTCGACTGAATGGGTCATCTGCTAGCCTTTCAGACCCCTTAACACCCCTCATGCCCTGTGGATTTTATTCATCGACTTTTTATTGCGCGAAGTACATAGTCCCCTCAGGATGCGGGTGAAACCGCGGGATACAATTTACGTTGTAACTAGCTTTCCGTGGACATTTTTTTTACACCTTAGGTTACATTATTCAAGTTTTAGTAGGGATCTCTAATTATTTCTGGAAATAAATATAGCCTATGACACTTTGTAAAGATGTAGCTTTCTAACGGTGAAAGAATTTTTAAAATTGGTCCAGTAGTTTTCGAGTTAAAACCCTACAAACAAACAAACAAATCTTTCCTCTTTATAATATTAGTGTAGATAAACAAAGATTACTCTAGAAAGGTTCAGTTTGGTGTCTTTATAAGTAAGAGAAACATTATAGTTTATTTAAAACGGAATGTCCTCAACGGTGGCTATGATTCATTCCCTCACTCAAGTCAATTCTAGCGCAGAGATAAGAGGCTGATATTGTACCTATTTCTTTCAATTTTCACAACTGAAAATGAATAGTGCGATATTCACTATGGTGGCTTTAGTTCCTTCTTAATTCTGTTACATAATTTTCAGCGGTTGATTCTATGTAAGATATCCTACTAATATTACAAACGCGAAAGTTTGTAAGAATGTATGGATGTATGTTTGTCTCTTTCACGCAAAAACTACTCAACGGATTTGGAAAAAAATTGATAGACACATAGTTTATAATCTGGATTAACATATAGGATACTTTTTACCCGGGTGCGTGAAGTAGTTCCTTCGGGACGCGGGTGAAACCGCGGGAGACAGCTAGTAAAAAATAAAAAACTTTAAATACACAAAACCAAACCCAACATTTCTATCCTTCTCTAATCAATCAAAAACTGCATTCGGAAACAATGTCCATACACGCAACAAAACAAAACATGATACTTCAAGATTACCTCAAAAGGCATTAGGAACCTAAAATTGTATAACAAGTCAAAATAAAATTACAAGCAAATCAGAAAAACCCACAGTACAACGTAATGCCCCATTAATGTTATTACACTTCAGCAAATACCAGATAACAGATAGACTGCTGTTGATACTGTGTGACGTTGCAGTGACGTCATAAGTGCAAGTTTGTGTTACAAGGTATCGGATCTTTAGAATTTTGGAAAACCACCCTGCGATTTAAGAAAGGTGGCAGGCAGCGGATGGATGCAAGCTGCCCAAGACCGGGATAGTTGGCGCTCTTTGGGGGAGGCCTACGTTCAGCAGTGGACGGCGATAGGCTGATATAATGATGATGACGATGATGACCCAGCGTTGCTTCGAATAATACTATAGTCACATTATATATACATTTTTCGTAAAATCAACGAAATTGTAGCATTACACTTGTAAGGCTTGAGAGATTAAGTAGAGATGTAGGTTCATACATAACTAGCCAGTTATCTTCCAGTCACAAAGTCGAGGTGGCCTAAAGGTTAAGGCGCCTGCAAATTGAATACGAATGCGCAGGTTCGAAACTGAGCACCTATGCGACTTTTTCAGTCAAAAGTACTTCTAAATATATCTTGGAGATCACAGACTAACGGTGAAGGGAAGCATATTGAGGAATTCTGGACCTAACAGTCTCAATGGAAGAAAGAAGATATATGCCATACGATATGCAAATGATAAAAACCCCCAATGTTTTATAGCAGCTACTCGCGACAGCCAGCTCGGGCCAGGAAGAAAATATCGAAAATATTCTGAGGTTTTGGGTGATGACATACGAGAGCAGTGCCTTGCCCGAGAGAGACTTATATCCAGCTGTTGACTGGAAGGGGTGATGATGATGATAAACTAATTTTGGAGGTAAAACGTTTAGATTCAATATTTAACTGATCGTTTCATTGATGCATTTTGTGTCAACCAAATATAATTGAGATCAGGGCAGGCCGATGATTATAGTTATGACTAAATAAAACAGGATAATGATAACGCTGGGAAGATTACTTCCAGCGTATCTATTTCCGCAGCTAAGCCGTTGACGTGTATTTGAAGGTTGAAATAACAGACGCGAGGTTTTGAGAATAAATGTGGAACGAAACAAATTTGTTAATTTAGGATTAGATAAATCAATTCTAAGTGATATAATAAGTAGCTCTGTCTGTTTGTCTGCTTTCACGATTAAACCGACAACGTTTTATATAGGGGTTATCGTCTTAACTCGCATCCTGAGGGAAATACTTCGCGAAATCTGGATAAACTTACCCACATAGGGCAAGGGGTCAGTCTAGCTGCGGGATGTTCGAAAGAGTTACCGCGCCCCCGGAATACAAAGGGGAAAAAGGAAGGAACATGGATGGGTTTTAGTCAGTAAGAGTCTGACACTCCCTCCCGCCCCACCCACGGCGGGAGGGGTCATTTGATGATTTCCCATCCGAAAAACAAAGCGTGTCAATCTTATTCCATACAAAATTTCATCCCCTAGGTGTCTCTACCTTCCAGTAAGACTGCGGGACCAGCTAGCACATCTTCATTTAAATCTTAAGCCCAAAGAAACTAATCTAGCTAACAAAATCAAAATAGCTACAGAACTTCTGAAAAACGATGAAATAGCATACCTAACGATTCACAAAAACACTGTTAATAGGAAATGACTAATACAACGCAGGCAGTACGCAGAGGTCAGAATAATGACAATCAGTAAATACAAACTAATTGCCAGTAAGAAGTCTTGTTAGGCTACAGAGTTGAATGTAGTAAAAAAATACCATAACACATATGTTATTCCCTGAAAAGTTCGTCAGTAGTGTATCTATCTATAGCACATGGCACACACCTACAATAAGACAGACAGACCTACCAATAATTCCAAAAATCAACTCGATTAAAAAATAACACCTTATTTTAGCCCCAAAAACTCCGATTCATTTTCAAATAATTGTAAAATTATAAATTGGGAACTAACTGACCTCACAGTATTGTATTGCTGTACAAAATCTATGGGATTGTCGTTTTTACACAGGTAAAAAGTAGGTACTTCAATTGATTGGAAGGAAAGACCCTATTTCGACAAGTGTGTCATGTCCAATGTGTATTAGGGGTGAACATGCCATATCAGCCAGGCAAACGGACTCCCAAAATTCAGTCTAATGTTTGTCTGACACAGAAATCGAACTCCTCACGGTTTAGAAGCTGCGCTCGCAACTTCTAAGCAAATGATACAGTCAAAGTTTTCCTATGTAATAGAGTCAAAAAAATGGAAGAGTTAATGTATATAAGTTTTATTCCCTTCCTTTTATGTAGCAAAGCAACGTATGTTAGTAGTACTGGCTTCAACTAGCTTTAAAACAAAAATTTATGAGTCAAAGTGTTATACTATAACCTATTTGCAGAATAATTATCATTTAAAGTAATGTATGAGGAGATAAACACTTTATATCCAAGGCAGTCTAAGGATTAAGCTACTTTTATACATAGAAGAATGGACTTAGTTCTTATGACTTAATATAGTATAACTCCAATAATATGTTAAGTATGTCAACATTGTGAATTATGACGACAAGGTCCGGAATTGAAGAGTTTCAGAACTCTGTTTAAGCGGAAACTCTCACAGAGGAATCGGATTAGCTAATGAGAGCAGGAGTATTCATAAACAATGTGGTGATTGGCAATAGGCCAGGACTCTCGGAAGAACGTAAATTATAATGGAATCAAACCAGATGGACTTAGGATGAACATACCTTTAAAAGGGTCTTATGGAACAATAAAAGAAAATCCTGAGTTTTACATAAAACAGGAATGCTTAATTTTGAAATCACACTTACAAAATGAGTAAAACTATCATATTCACTGCTGCTTATATTCCTACTTTAGTTTTTCGATATTGTAATCCTAGACAATTTTCAACTATATATATGTCTCTTTCACCCGCATGCGTTTAGGACAAGGATGGCTATAAAATAGAGACAAAGTTTCAAAAGTAGTGTTTACTCGTCGCCCGCTGTAATCGTTTTGATAAATGACACTCCTTAAAAGGTCCAATGATATATTAAAATATATTCAAGCTGGGTCATGTCCCCAAGGTATGAAGAAGCTTGGACCCTCATTTAAGTCACCATGGTGACCATTGAACATGTGGCTCTAATAATATCGTCTACAATTACAGTAAGACCATCGACTATTTTTTTCGGGACCACCAGGACATCTATTTATCAAAAATAATCTTTAAAGACTAGCTGTTTTTGATAAAATTTATTCTACCAAATGTCATCCACATTCCTTCAGTAGTTTTTGCGAGAAAGAGTAACAAATATATATTCATACAAACTTTCGCGTCTATAATATTAGTAGGAATGGTAATAATCGGTGAAAACAGCGTAACATGTGTACTTAGGAAACAAAACAGTCTTTTGAAGTGTTTGTTTAGTTATGGATGATCATATTGATCACAAATTCTCTTGGTACCTAGTCATTAAGTCACGTCTTAGGATACTTGAGGAATACAGGTGGCTGCTTCCTGGACGATATTGATACCCTACTTTTGTTCGCCTGGTCTATCATATCGATCTCATAAACTGCCAATGTCAGGATAGGGACTTATAGTAGGTGTACTACGTAATTACATCTATACATTTTAAAGCAGCATTTTCATACGAGGCTAAAAAGTTATTTTAGGCATAAATATTTTTTTTTACTGAAAAATAAATTGAGGCTGTCAAGTGGATTCGGATATATTTTTTTTAAGGTTTACCACGCATAACTTAAAGAGTGGCGAAAAGTAAAAAAAAAGTAAACTTTGATGAACTACGATTTTCATTAGATTTTTCGATTTTCCTCTTTTTTGAGGGAGGGAGACCCAGACTGACTAATAGACTAACTAAAACCCATTCATGCTCTTTCCTTCGCATGGAAAGAGGGTGAATCAAGAGATGACAGACATGTGCTGAGTTTGGAGCATAAGGGTAGGGGGATGATGAACCGGTCATCATCATTTTCAGTAAAAAAAAACCTATTAGATTCTGATTAGCTAAAAATAAAAAAATACGGAAAAAAATATTAAAATTGGGATTTTTTAACAGGTATTGTTTACGGAGTTTAGTCATCTATACCTACATAGTGTTCGAAATAGTATAGTATGCACGAAGTGGCATTCAAACACGGCTCAAGTAGGTACAGACCGATATCTATTCACCTGTAAGGTACGTCGCGTAGGTAGCAGAATTTCGCAATCACGTTATCAGTTTTTCTTATATTTTTCCTGGTTTCCACGCGCACGGGTCACAAATGTATTATTTATTTACACTGAGTCTCGATAACGAAGCGGATATTATCGAATTCTTAACTTATCACAATTCACTTGGCTGTACGCTTGTTGCCTTTGCCAGAAAATGCTAAATCATAGGCTTTCAGGTCACAGATCCTAATCAAGTTACTTAGGTTCCAACACTCATTAGATACACTTCGAGTTAAAAATAAAAATAAATCAGTTTACATATTCATGATTCAGTATCACAGCACCTAGCTAACTATTTCAAAGTGTTATCACGCACATTTTCCTATACTCTTTTATTGAAAAAATAGGCCTCAAAACTGTGTTATTTAATATCTTATCGGCATTTTACGTTAAACTGTGCGGCAAACATTAGTCCAAGTTATGACCGATAAAAACTAAGCGCAAATAATCACAAGGTTTTTTTTTAACAAACCACTTACCGAATATTGGGAATTTCACAGTCTGTTTCCGTACGGTCTTAAAACGAGATGTACAATGGTGCTCGTGAGTACAAAGCCAACATTTGGCCGTTCCCAAAATAGTACCATGTAGCAGGCCCCAACTAAAGTTATAAACATTCACGCACACATGCAAATGCTCCAAACCAAATAAAAAAAATCAATATTTAAACAATCACAGCGCGACGCCCGGAGCGCAATATCTAGACGACGACAATATGGTCGATGAGCATTTTACTGAAAAAATGTGACTTTTCACAACCTTCGTATAAGGGAAAACTACCAAAATAGACATAATACTCACAGTTGTGAGCGCGACCGCCGTTCACATCACGTATGCAATTAGGCGACTCGTCTCCTATTTTTTAACGAAAATCAATAATTTTTAAGAGCACAAAATTTTGTTCATATTTTTCCGTCGGGCCCCCGCAGCCCTGCGCGGTCTCGCTCAAACACTTAAAAATGAAAAACCCATTGCAAGAAAACTGTGGTACCGAAAGAGATGCATATACGTCGCCGATTGTAAATAATGATGAGGAACGAATCATAACAAACGAAAGAGACAGTCGATGGACTATGAAGCATTAACAATAACAAAATGCATTACGTAACAACAATAACACTGATTTATCTTAATACTCACCGTTTGTTACAGTTAATGTAGGTGTTTGAACAATAAATTATAGCTTTTTACACGTTTTTGTAACATCGCGAATGCATTTTGACGCGAGCAATCATCCGTCAGACGGACGCCATTTGCAATTTGTGTGCATCTGACTCGGTTCTTATTTTTGTTAGGTTGTTAATTTTTTTCCACACTATGAGACTGACCTGAATTATTTAAGAAAAAAAATATTATTAATAATACTTTTGTGTGTTATGGAGATTAAAATTTATAAACATTACGTTTAAATTCAATTTCTCTGCAAAGTGTATGATCAGCTGGCGGGTATTTTTTTTTCAATACGGCAACATTGATCATCCGTTCCGTCACATGTTAAGAAGGCGGGAAGTTTAAAGTTGAACACACTTTTACACAAACCCGAATAATTGGCTCTATGTGTTTTTTGGAGAAATTAATGAAGACATTGTAAATATACAACTAGTTAAATAACTTTGTAACCTTCCACTCCGTATCTTGGCCAAAATAATGTACCTACTACCTTTGTTTGTAGTAGTAGGTACTAAGTTTTTCGATGCGTAAAAGGAATATAGGATATTGACAGGATTCTCGCCACAGAGTGTATTGGGTTAGCACGTGTGTCTAGAATTTTTTGTTGTTTTCAGTGTTTTTGTGACCTATTGTGACTTGTTTTTGTTATTGTGTATTGTCTTTTTGTTTTGTTATCAGGTGTGTATTATTTTTTATCTTGTATTGATAGTTAGATCCAAATATGGACAAAAATAAACCCCCCGACCCCGATCCTCCTGACATTCCTTCCAACATAACCTCTTCATTTGCTCCTTTATCTCCAAATTTCCCATTATCCCAATTCGCAGATGTTGCCTGCAGCATCGCGGATTCCCAAACTCCATCCCATTCCAATTCACGAAAACGTCCCGTTGATGATGAAAATGTAACAAGTCGCCCACCACCAAAACAGCAGAAAAACCAAATTGGCCGCGACCGATATTCTGCAAGGGATAATGCTCCCTTCATCGTACACGTTTCCCGTATAGAGCCCCAGCCTAATTCTGGTACCACACTACATCCAGTGACTTTTGGTATGTTCCTGGTTAAGAACAACATCGCGAACATTGTCCGTGATGGCGTCAAGAAGGTCGGCAGAAATCGTGTTTCGGTAGAGTTTACATCCCCTCAGGATGCAAACTCATTTATTGTTAACAGCCTACTACCTAAAAACAGTTATGTTGCTGCAATCCCCTCTTTTAATATCACCCGTATGGGTGTCGTAACTGGCGTTCCTAACGATTTATCGGAAGAGGAGGCTAAGTCATATCTGACTGTGCCCTCAGGGTGTGGACAGATACTGAAGGTGCGTCGCATAAATAGGAAAGTTTTTAGAGACGGAGCTACTGAGTGGAAGCCTACTGAAACCTGTGTCATCACTTTTGATGGACAGGTATTACCAAAAAGAGTATACTGTTGTTATACTTCCCTTCCGGTGGAGCAATATATTTATCCCACCATCCAGTGTCGCAAGTGTTGCAGATTTGGACACGTTGAATCCATTTGCAGGTCTAAACCACGCTGCAGTAAATGTGGCCACGATCATCCCGGTGATGGTTGCAACATTTCTGAGGGTGAAGCCTTCTGTATTCTTTGCTCTGGAAATCACTATGCCAATAGCAGGTTATGTCCAGAGTATGGTAGACAGAAAGCCATAAAGACCATTATGGCTGAGAAATCCCTGTCATATGCTGAGGTCAGCAAAAGCATCCCAGTAGCTTCTCGCAATTATGCTAATGTCACTAAATCTCAGTCATACCGCAAAACAGTACTTCTTAAGCCTAAGACCCATGCCCCTCTTTCCCCTTCGTATGATAAAGCTGCTCATCAGCAAATAATTAATTCTCCCACAACTTCACAGCCTGATGGCTGCGCTCTTAATAACCCTTTTAATAATTCGAATAATATATCGTCTATTATAGAAATTCTCATTAAACTTTTAACAACCATTATGACTAATAATAATTCCCAAATACCGTCCAACGTTGCCCACCAACTTGTTACCCTCTTATTAGACGTTAAAAATGGCGGCTCGCCAAGTATTTCTCCAGTGGAATGTGAGGAGCGTGTGGCATAAAAAGCACGACCTCATATTCCTCCTAAATCAGTACAAGCCCTTGGCTTGTTCCATTGCTGAGACTTGGCTTACCCCAAGTCTTAGCTTTCGTATGCCACATTTTAATATTCTCAGATGTGATAGATCTGACGGCTATGGAGGGTCGGCTCTTCTTGTTAATAATCGTGTCCCTCTCTCGCCCTTATCTCTACCTGCCCTTGATGGTGAAATAAATGTAGTTGCAGGCGTAATAGAGGGGATCACAGTCCTCTCTGTTTACATTTCCCACCCCCGCCGAGATTTCCTGGTTACTCTAAGGAATACTCTTAGTAATATAGAAGGGCCTATGCTAGTAATGGGAGATTTTAATTGTCATCACTTTAGGTGGGGCTCCAATCACTGTGATTCCTTTGGGGAAGGTTTAGTGGAAATTATAGATGATTTAGACCTCTGCATCTTAAACGATGGTAGTCCCACTCGTAGATCTCTTCCAGGGCAGCAAAAGAGTTGTGTAGACCTCACGTTCTGTTCTGTAGAGTTGGCGGCATCGATTCATTGGCAATGTACTTCTCTGACGCATGGTAGTGACCATTACCCTATTGTTATATCTTTCATTAATAAAACATATTTAGAGAAAACTTCTCCTCCACTTCTGAAATATAACCTATCCAAACCCGATTGGACAAAATTTTCATCATTATTGGAGGAGAAAATTAGCGAACTTCCAAATTTAACTTCGTTTTTTCCAGATCCTCCTGGTCACTACCATGTAAAGAGCTGCTATGATGGCTTTATTTCGGCTATAACTTCAAGCGCAGATTCCACCTTCAAGTTGCGAAACTGTGCCCGGAATAAGATTCCATCACCCCCGTGGTGGGATCAAGATTGCACTTCGGCAATAAAGGCTAGAAAAGATGCTGAAAAACAGTACAATGAAGCGATGAATAACGACAATTTACTACAGTACAGACGAGTGTATGCCCAATCTAAACGACTTCTTCGTAAGAGGAAACGTGCAGGTTGGGTTAAGTTCTGCACTTCTCTATCTCCCTCTACTCCCGTATCAGCAGTGTGGAAAAGCATAAATCGCTTCAGACGTGGATGCTCTCCGTCCATCTCTTCCCCTATCACCAGAGAAACTGCTGAAATTTTTTTCGACAAAATTGCTCCAGCCTATGTTCCCTTGTCTACAGAATTCTTACTCTCGCCTGTAAATGTATCAGATGATCCCCTTGATGTCCCATTCACAATGGAGGAACTGAATTTGGTGCTCAGACACGTCCGGGACTCCGCTCCGGGCATGGATGGCGTGCCTTATTCATTTATTGTCCAGTCTGGTGATAATGCCAAAAAATACTTTCTAGACATAGTTAATTTTTGCTATAGTTTCGGTTGGGCTCCAGATCAGTGGAAGTTACAAATTGTAATTCCTCTTCTGAAACCCGGCAAACATGTTGATGATCCGAATGGCCTTAGACCAATTGCTTTGTCCTCTGTCTTGCTTAAGTTACTGGAGCATTTAATTAAAAATAGACTCGAGTGGTTGGTTGAATCTAGAGATATACTACCGAGCCATCAATTCGGCTTTAGAAAGGGACTTGGTACCATGGATAGTGTGGCAACGTTGGTAACTGATATACGTACAGCCTTTTCTAAAAATGAATCCGCTGTAGCCGCCTTCCTTGACATTTCTTCCGCATATGACAACGTCCTTCTTCCTATTCTCAGGCAAAAATTGCATCAGCTGAGTCTTCCGGCTAAGATGGTACGATGCATATGCGGACTACTGATGTCCCGCTCCTTGGTTCTGAGAGTCCAGGGTGAAACATTTGAAAAAAGACAGACATGGAAGGGTCTTCCTCAAGGCTCTGTTCTTAGTCCCTTACTGTATAATTTATACACAGTTGACATTGGCTCCTGTCTTAATAATGATTGTCAGCTCTTACAGTATGCCGATGATCTGGTCCTGTACGTAGCCAATGCATCAATTGTTGATGCTGCGTCATCCCTCTGTCTCTCCCTGGAATCTCTGAACCAATGGCTTTCAGACCATGGTCTCTCCTTGTCTGCTCCAAAAAGCTCGGTAGTAATTTTCTCCCGGAAGCAACTAATCCCTCAAGTGTCAATTAGAATACAAGGGCAAGGCATACCAATAGCTAAAAAAGCAAAATTTTTAGGCGTTTATCTCGATCCCAAATTAACTGGTAATCCTCACATTAACTATTTGATTAAAAGATGCGAAAAAGTAATTTCCATTTTAAAAGTTCTTGCAGGTGTCTGGTGGGGAGCCCACCCATGTACCATGAAATTGGTGTATAATGCCTTAGTCCGCAGTATTTTAGATTATGGATCATTTTTACTGGCTCCATGTAACAAAGGCGCCTTGGCAGGATTAGATAAGGTTCAGTCTCAATGCCTTCGAATCATCTCAGGTTGTATGAAGTCATCGCCCGTTAACGCCTTGCAGGTTGAATGTGCCGAGCCTCCTTTATCCCTGAGACGGCAGTATTTGGCGTCTCGTTTCCTGTCTAGGGTTATACCCAAAACCTCCCATCCTCTTATTCCTAAACTTAGAGACTTAGATATATTGTGCAGTAACTCAAAATACTGGAAATATAAAGAAATTCCCCTAATCCTAAAATCATTTCGTCAGTTTCAAAATTTAGATTGTCCCATCGTCCAGTATCCTAAACTACCACTCTTCAACTATTCTTATGAAGTTCTTTGTTTCATGCCTAAAATATTTTATGACATTGGAATATCCAAAAAGTCCCCATCGGCGAACTCGACCTTTAATGCGGTGACGGGTGAGCGATGGATTGGGTTTCAGAGATTTTTTACAGACGCCTCTAAATTAACGGCTAGCAGTCACACTGGTGCTGCCGTATATTATCAAAACTCCAAAATTATTTTGCAATTTAAATGCCCAAAGGAGTCTTCTGTATTTACAGGCGAGGGTGTGGCTTTATTGGAAGCTTGTCTGTTTATAGAGTCACATGAAATTAGTTCCGGTGTTATTTTTACAGATTCCCTTAGCTGTTTGCAAGCTTTGTCCCAAAATCCTTTTAGAAGCAAATTACACAGCCCACTTATTTTAAATATTAAAAAGTCCCTATTATCCTGTGCGAATCAGCAAAAAGTGGTTCATTTAGTCTGGATACCTAGCCACTGTGGTATAAAGGGCAATGAATGTGTAGATGCGATGGCAAAAGATGCATGCACTTCAATTACTGCTGATCTTGCACACTACTCTCTCCAAGGGCATGATTTGCTAAACCTCCCTAAATCTAGTCTCGAAACCGCATGGCAGGAATGGTGGAATATTTCTAGCAAAAAGAAGGGTAGTTTTTACTATGCGGTTCAACCCCTTATAAAACAGAAACCCTGGTTTTACCATTTTAAAAAATTTCCCAAAACCGTTATATCGGTCCTATGTAGAATTCGTCTAGGCCATTGTTGTTCACCGGTTTTTCTACATAAAATTCGTGTGCAGGATTCGTCCCTCTGCGAGTGCGGATTGGACGAAGGAAACCTGGAACACATATTTTTCAATTGCACCAACAATACCTCATCCTTTGATCTATACAGTCGTTTTCCAAAACTAAAGATTCCTGTCCCAATTAATTTCCCTTCCCTCTTAACGTACTCCTCCCCGGAATTACTCCAGACGCTGATGATCTTCATCCATCAGAATAATATTAAACTATAAATATTTGTGGCCTAATTTTAATTGATTGTTTGTATTGATGTGGTATATGTTTTATATTTCAATGTTAAAATTAACAACCATTCTGATCTACGTATATTTTTGTTTGTTTCAGTGCTGTCCTACTAACCCAACAAGTTTTACAATAAGATCACTTTTTTTTTTGTTTATTTAGTTATATTCCCTTTTTTTTTTTTTGTTATTATCACCACTTGCTTTCTTTTACTTCTGACATTGGCAGAATGGTCGACTTTGGCATCGACATCTTTTGCCATAAACAAAAATAGAATAGAATAGGATATTGACAATAAAAAAATGATTATATTTAATAAAATCAACGCTACAATATAAATACGAAAATCTACTATACAAGAAAACTAAGTTGGTAGATAGGTAGGTACTTAATAACTTTGTCCATTAAAAACCCGATATTGATTTATCTGCTGTTATGTAGGTTTTCATTTTTGGCATTAGTTTACCAAGGGGAAAAGCACCATGCATTCCATGCAAAGTTAATTATTTTGAAGCAGGCAGGATAAAGCATACCGTAGTAGGAAAGAATTTGTTTTGTTTGAATGACCATTTCAATAATGAAAATAGATTACAACAAGTAACAAGCATGTAAAGCGTAGGACAAAGGATGATTTAGGAGTTTTAAGCTATTTTGCGAGAACTACGTACCTAGTTAAAATAACGGATCAACACGATCAACAACAAAGTCACAGCACGAACAAATCAATTAGGTAAGTACTACCTACGAAGTTCTGACTGGTTTTCTTCGATTGATCTTTAAATTAAATAAATAAGTAAATTAACACACTTCACAAACTTTTAAAAGAACTTAATTTTGTTGACATTACGTCTACATTATTTTCCGCCATATTGAACTTTTACAATGTCCTGTCTTGTCCAATGGTAGCGAGTTTACGAATCAAGTTTATTATTTAAAATAATTGGTAATGTAATTTACGTAGATTTGCAATAGCTGTTATTTTTCATTTATAAAAAAAACGATTTTATGTATGCTTTTTATAATGAGGATCAGTAATGTAATAGCAAATTCAATAAAACTAGTATCTATGTTATTCTTTATGACATAAGAATGATATATCTTTTTGAATTATCGAAATCGGACCATTACTTATGAAGATATTAAGTAATAAACATTTGCCGTTCCGGCCGCTAAAAATTAATGTCCGCGGGAGCGTGTGACGTCACTCCAACGGAACCGAGCGCAGTCTGCATTCATATTTCACTATTCGGCGGAGCTGCGACGCGGTTGGTCAGTATATTTGGCAATTTATTTTACGTAAAGTGTTGTTAGAGTGTGTTTTGTGATATTTGAGTATAAAACGTCCTAAAATATGAGTACTAATAAACTAGAGGCTGGTTTTGTGCGAGCTCAGTCAGATAATCTTCCAAAGGTGGATTCTTTCATGACATTTGATTATCTCAGTAATCTAGTTCTAAGTTAATCTACGTTACTTATTAGTAATCTTAAGATATTGATTTAAAATCTTTAGGCCTCCACACAATCGGCTATTATCGCGGTAAATCGCTGTAGATACATTGCTGTGAACTCTCAAAAACTCTTGAGAGTTTTTCATCCAACGCAGCAATGTATAGCAAATCACCGCGATCATCGGTGATTGTGTGGAGGCAGCAGTAGGTAGGTGTAAAAAATAATGAATATAATGTATTGGTACAGAAATCTTGATAAACAAATGTTGTTTTCGTTCATTCCTATGCGGATCATTTCGCGGATGGCTATTTAACCAACTTGCGCTTTATTTAGTTCATAGTTCCCTATATACTTGTCGATCTATAACGGAAACCTTAATATTGGTTTTCAATGGCTATTTTTTGCCACCTCGTTCATTGTTACAAATAATTCATTCAGTATGTACCTACTTAGGATGGCTTGAAAAAATCATCATCAATCATCTCTTTACAACAGGATACCATTTTGAAGAAGTTTTGCGTTTTTCGGCACGTTAAAAATAATTTTTCTAAGGTAATAATAGAAGTATTTGTATATTTTGGCACTATACAATATTAATACATGTTTGAAAAGGTGAATTAGACACAAATCGGACACTTAATTTGTTTGAAAGTCACAATTAATCAAACAAAACACTGCGCGCCATACTGCTGCCAACGGCTAACCGTTGGAGTGACGTCACAGCTATCGCGGCGACCGCTCGGTGAACTTCGCTAGTAATTTGGTCATAACTTCGTCAATTTTTATCGTAGATCAAAAATTTTTGCACTGTATGTTAAGGATTACTTAGCTCTACAAATCTGCATTGTCAACTAAAAACGTTACGGATCCTCATTTTCATTGTAATTACCTACCACTTAAAATATTGTGTTACCAAAGCACCATAATTTTTGACTTGAAAATGAAAATTAACGAGACGGAAATCCGGAGTACTGGAAAAAGTATTTATACTTATAAGTATGTATACTTTTTTCAAAATTTCAAGAAAATTCATGTTTCTTAGTATTTTTCATAACATTAATTTCCTCTATAAATATTTCATTGTTTTTTAACAGTAAGTAACCGTTCAAATAAACCGGTTCAATTGTTTTGGCTAAGCGTAACAGGCAGGCAGAGTTACTTTAAGATTTATAATATTAGCTTTGAAATATTGGAAAGTTCATCAGTCCGTGTTCAAAATTTGGGCATGGTTTATATTGGTGTCATTCAAGAGTGCTTCGTTCTCGAGATGCGTAATATAATAATATACATTAATAGTCGAAATGCTTGTGGAAACCGCTTATCACGGTATGTTAAGCGGAGGAATGAGGAACATGTTGTGAGGAAAGTTCTGAGCATGCATGTGGATGCTGTAGAGGTAGACCAAGATACTATACTTAGATGGATTGTGTGAAAGATATGTCTAGAAAGAAGATTGACTAGTGAGATGACTTCAGATAGTGTAGACTAAATTAATTGGGATAAGGCCAGGAGGATAATACTGTGCAGTAGTATGCTTCTTAACACAAGTCTAACAACACAAGTCCCCTCAACCCAATGCTTTATTTTTTTAAACCCACAAAGTATTTCCAGCCAGACACTGGAATCGAACCAGAGATCCCTTTCACTGCAGTCACGTTATATTTGTCAAGACAGGACATGCACCATCAGACTCTTTACATTGCATGAAAAAATGTTTCTTATGGGAATCGAACCCGCAACACATCGCAACAATCGAGTCATCAGCTTTGGGGACATGGAATGGAATACTGTTTTACATAATTATACAATAAAACACCTTGATAATAATTTACTCATTTAAATATATATATTTATATAATAGTAATCTGTTACGTATTTTTACATAAATAGCCGACGAGCGCCGACGATTTTACAATTTATAAATAATATTATTACAATAAATTATTTTTATTTATCATTAATACAGAAACACTACGATTTAGCAAATCTTTGGTTAAAATTAAGATTCCCTCAGCGAACTTCAAGTTAAAAACAATATAACAAGTGATAAAATTATACAAATAAAAAAACAACCATGCTGCCAGTCGCGTTTACATCGAGTACGGAGGCCGAATTCGGCGCAGGCCGAGGCCGAATGCCGAAAAAGGCTATACATATATTTAGCTATATTTTACACTAACCATTGACTATTGCCGGCAGATGTAAGCGCGACCCCGAAGCTTACTTAACTATCGCCATTACAATCTATGTTAGAAACTTTGTAAAAATAGATAAACGCTAACTCCCGCTCACATACGTATTCAAAGACAATTCACTATCTTATCATTCGAGATTAAAACATCCTTGGAAATCATAATTATTACTTGACGAATTACACCTCTTTACTACCGTCATACAAAAGGGGGTATGTTCATCTTGAATAAAGAACACGTACGTCCATTTGCTAATAACGGCATTGTAGAATCTAGATAATACTAACAGCCTGATTGTGTACAGACAACATAAACGATTGGACTAGATACAATTTCTACGGATTCTAAAATAAGTTTTGAGATATTTTGATGTAATACTTTTTGCACTAACCTTACTGCGGACGGGAAACGGAACTTCTTGTACAATACAGACACAGGCAATAGCCATGAAAACAAAAAAAAAAACAAAAACTATAAAAATAAATAAGTTATAGGTAGTCTAACTTTGATATGATATAGGCACGTGACAGTTACAACTACTTCTAAGACATGTTCCAAGCTGTAGTTTTGCCCACAGCTGGGACTGGGCATAGAATCTTACTGGGAAATCTAACCAAAGAAATACTTATAATTTAAGAGAAATTAATACTTTTTTATAATCATCTTTGAATACGCACATTACATTCGTTCCTAGGGATCCCTATCAAATTACAAAATTACGTTTATTTATTTTTAACGCTAAGTTGCCAGCGGTTCTGTATATCGAGACAAGCATTAACAATTCATATATTATTTATATATATTATATATATAATTTATTTTTATATTTTGAACACACTATTCTAACCCGCCGTAATAAAGTTTGTACTGTTCAACTGTTTCATTCAAATCATCATACAATATTTATAAATTTTCAACGTTTTTAATTAATAAACTTATTAGTAGATTCACACTTGATGGTAGATGGTCACCACCACTGCCATAATCTTAGACGTTATACTGGTACATATATAATTATAAATACTGTATAATAATGAATTTAAAAAAACAACAGAACAGCACAAACCGACGCCCCATCGCATTCAAAAAACGACCTTAACAACATGATTCTTTTAATTTACTTTTTGTACCATAATTATCATTCGAATGGTTATTTGTTAATTACTAGAGCTCTTAGTAATGTAAATACCATATCAATTGGAGCCGACCGCGAGGGCGACACATATGTTCATTAATTAATAATAAATAAATAAATAAAACAAAAATGCCATACGTTCGACATGCAACATGATTTGTTTGTTTCGGTTGATAATAAGGAACTTCTTTATATCAGCTTAGCTGCCTGTAATACAATTTATTACGGTTATAAATGTGACATAAAAAAACCCACCAATTTAATTGACCTTACGCTTGCAAGCTAAAAAATCACAACAAATAAATTAAAATGTTTTTTTTTTATTGTAAAAATGCAGAGACAGCTTCTAACCGCTAACAAAATCGTTAACAGGCAACTAACCGTCAGCCACCGTCAACAAAAACCGGCAATAACTCGATAAAATGCATAATATCTATCTTACAACCACACATTGACTTTCGATAAAGCGCTATCTATAAAAATTAGAAAAAAAAACAATTATATTAACAATAATTATAAGTAGTTTTTTTTAGTAAATAAATTATGAGGGGAGGGCTGTGACAAATGGCAACGATGATTGTGTAGTGTCGTGTTTTTGCCCGATTCACCCTTTAACTAACCATTTTAGTCCGAATCTATAACTTAAGTATAGATTTAAGTATAACTTAAACTTCAGACCAGAATGTAAGCATCTACATACATTATACCAAAATTTACCTTTAGAATTAAACCACGACACTACACCATGTAATATAGTATATTATAATAATAAATTAATAAAATTATTATATTTAATACTAAAACATACATTTTAAGCTATCTAAAGACATCTGTATCATAACTACTTGTATGCTGATTAGTATATCTTGGCGATAAACGACAAAATATCGGTGATTCAATATTATAATTAAGTAAATGTGCTTATAGTTCAATGGTTAAGGCGCAAGCTGGCGTAGTCTAAGACAATCAGTTGGTTTCCCAACCGATGAAGTATTAACAAATTAAAAATTACTAAAGTATTTAGTAACAAGAATTAAGAAGGTACATTTGACGCCAGAATTCCGTTGAGTAATTTACGATTTTTTTAAGTTCCGTCGCTATACTCTAGCGTCAACTATACTACTATTTAAGTAATAAAAATAACAAACACAGTAATATACAACTCACCTGTAATTTATCTACAAGATATACTAGCCAACATAACATTATTGCATTGACCAAGTTTCAAACACAACAGATTTTTATAACAACGCCATCTAGCGATAAGAATCATCACCACAATTTATTATAGCGCCATCTAGTAGGCAAAAGATAAAACACCAATACGAAGAACCTGCTTAGAATACCAATTAAGCTTTGAAAAAACTGGGAAAATTATGTCACGGTAGAATCCAGTTCTAAAGCGAGATGGAACTATACATAACTAATAGCGTCGTCCCTTCTCGGTACTTCAATTCTGATTAGCATAAACAATAACATATTAATATGACGTCAGACTCCGATATCCCCACAGACAAGACTTTATAAATGTATAGACTTGTTAGTTTCGTCCACTAGATGGCGCCACAACGCTAACAGAAGTAAGAAGAGTATACAACACGTATAAAGGCTACAATCTGATATCACTGCTAATTGTATTGTGTAAAAATAAATACTTTTATGTACTGTCGCTACGGGCTCTGGGCTTGTAGTGACACAAGTGTAGGACGAACTAGAGACACTGCTCTCTGTTGAGTTAACCTCAGAGATAGGAATAAGAATAGTACATTTACCAAAAATTCAAGAAAATACAAAGGGGATAACACCCATATTATAATTTCAGGAGATTTCTTTATCCTGGATTTTTTGTGGGTTACGTGAACTTTGATTATCTTGTACCTAGATAAACCGAAGTAAAACAAATTATATGGTTCAACTTTAGTATGTAGTCCGAAACTATAATAACATGATTTACGGATACAATGTTTTTTTTTTGCAAATACATTCGTGATTCCCGGGATTAAAGCGTCATGACTATTTTTCGAGACTTGAGAAGAGATTTTACCCACTCTATATGATTTCCTTGATGTGAGATAAATATACTACGCCTATTTAAAAAATAAATCACCCATCAACCTGTGAAAATGTTGCATCACTACAAGTCCAAAACCTACTAATATAATTTCTATAATATGTTATTACAATATAAACTTGTACAATTTAACATCTTCTTACTCCGGGGTACTGGTACAGAGTCGGTAGGAGCAGTGGCGCGCCGCGACCGGTGACGTCACCGCGCAATATGGCCGGCAGACAGTTCTATTGACGGACTTACTATTGGGTAATTGACACCAACAACCAATAACGACTAGACGCGACTTTTCTAGAGAAAAAGATTTTATTTTGGCTCTAAAAACTCAATTGATTATAAAAAACTATTTTTATCTATACTAATATTATAAAGAGGAAAGATTTGTTTGTTTGTTAGTAGGGTTTTAGCTCAAAAACTAGTGGACCGATTTTAAAAATTCTTTTACCGTTAGAAAGTTACATCTTTACGAAGTGTCATAGGCTATATTTATTTCCAGAAATAATTAGGGATCCCTACTAAAACTTGAATAACGCAGGGTGCGCGGGCGGAAAGCTAGTTTGATATAATATACAAAATATTAGCATGAGCGCTCACAGCTCATCTTACTAACATTATAAATGTGAAAGTTTGTTGTGAATGTTTACTACCCTTTCACGCAAAATCTACTGAATGGATTTGAATTAAATTTGTTATACACATAGTTTAAAACCCGGATTAGCACATAGGATGCTTTTTACCCAGGTGCACGAAGGAGTTCCCTCGGGATGTAGGTGAAACCACGGGGAATTACTAGTAGTATGTCATTCGATTGTTGGTGTCAACTGCACATGTTGCGTAGCGCGTTCAATACTGAGAGAAATGCTCTTGGCACAACTTGAGCATTACAAATGACTAACATTTCGACTATCTTATATTTTTTGTTGTTGTTTACTTATTTGAAAGTAATATCAGGGTCCTAGCACGAACTTACTAATGTCATTGTATTGTTAACGTGAATTTTTCATTTTTAATTATTAGTTTTCCGTTATTTTGTTAAATTATAGACTATTCATATCTGGTGGATGATAAAATTCATCTTATTGCATTTTTACACAAAACTTGCATTAACATTGACGAATATTTTAAAATATGAAATAAAAAGAGCGCTACCCCAAATTTCCGTTAAAAACTTTCTAGTTTTTTATTTTATTTTAAACAGCCATAACTCTTTGGTACACCGATTTTTACCAATGATTGCCAAGAACCATTGCTATAACAATAAATAATACGATCAACACATTACAATCGGTTCAGCCATGTGTAAGCTACAATGTCACAGACGGACACACACGCTAACGTTACGATAACATTAGTACGTCCGTGCTAGGCGTACAGAGTTAATTTATAACGACTAATTAATAAGCCAAGCCACTGCAGTCATTGCTTAATGTTTTACCGCCTAATTATTGCAATTTGTACTAATTTCCGACCGTCTCATCTCCATGGACAGTAAGCACACTCTTGGTATATTTACTTATGCTTCATTTACAATAAGATTAGAAAAACTTGCAGCTTATACAACCGATTTTGAGTTCTATTCCGTCCTGATAAGGATGAAGTTGAAAGCAAAATAATGTTTACAATAACAAATATATTCTGCATCTGTTTTTGTCTTGTCGCCTTAGTAATAGAGCTTTAAATCGTTTGAACAAACGGTAAATAGGGTGCGGTTAAATGTCTAATCTTATTATAAATGGAGTATAGTATAGTACGCTCAAAATAATTGCAACCATCTGTAGTTGTCTATAAACAGCTGCGTAGGAGTTTTATTTCAAATGTAAGTGAACCTCTCTTTTATTCAGACTGACAATTAAAAATCAAAATAGGCTAAATTACTCTATTTTATAAAATAATGATTAATAAATTATTCAATCACACCAAAAAATGTTACAATCTTTTTTCTGGGACCAAGCAAAACTTTTTATTTAAAAAATTTACTTATCTTTTTATTTATAATAGGCGAATACGCTGTCAGTCATGTTAGTCTATAGATTATCTGTGTTGTAACGTCATACGGCTTGTCAACGAGCGTTTGACATTAACATCATGACGTCACATCATGGCCGGTAGCGTTATCAGCGTTTTTAAGTTGAAATTATGCAGCCATTGCACGTTTAATATATGAAAATCGATACATTTTAGTTTCGTAACAAATATTGCAGGAAATACTATATTTATTGCGTCAAATTTAATAAGATTAAAGTAGCCTATTACAGAAAGAAATATAATTAGCTCGTAACACTTTTGTCGGCGACTGTCACTACGCAGTCTTATAAAGTCCGACTACAGATGATGTCAGTTGTTTTGAACGTACTGTATGACATCTTGGAGTGATGCTGATTACATTGCGAGAGAGAGATGGAGCTATACAAGACGTATACTGTCTCTTTTCTCCACAGTAAAATTTCAGAGTGTGTGAGAGAGATACGAGCTTCAAAGCATAATTCCGTCTCTTTTCCATTGAGAAATTTCAGTGCGTGGAAGAGAGTTGGAGCTATATATGACATAGCACTTTCTCTCTCCACAATGGAGTCTGCATCACCAATAAATGTGGTATAACGGTTAGTGTATAACGTATGTAGGTGGTGCAGGCGGCGCCGGGCGGGCCCGCGCGTCGCTACGAGTGTCGCGCGAGCTCGTAGAACAGCACGTACGCCTCGGACGACACCACGTTCCGACTGCTGATGGGCGACACTCTGGAATGTTCGTAATAGCATATATAGGCGATGACGTCATCATCCTAACTTACTATAAATGCGAAAGGTGTAAAAATGGCGTAAGTGATTTGAATGACCTCTGTAATGGAGATGGGACTTTGGAGATACATTATGTAGTTCCATCGGGAGGCGGGTTACAGCTAGTTCGACATAATTTTTACGCTCGAAATTAATAATCTTTTTAAAAAAGCTGCCCTTCACTCTAAATTTTTCCTGTATCGTGGGTGCGTTTACAAACACATTGCACAAACACCCAGGTACGGAACTTTATTTGTCGAGGACAAATGCGGGAATCGAAACCACGACACGTAGAACAGCAGCTAATTGCTTAGTCACTAGGCTAAACATGCCTTCGGTATGGGTGCGGTTGATATGCATATTACAGGTAGAAATATTTAAATCATACATTTAACGAGCATATTTACAGAACATTTTTTTTTAATTAGTCATAAGTTTATAGTGTTGGTATATTACCTCGAGTCGTTGTACTCGTGCCACTCGCCGTTGTAGGGGTGCTTGCAGTACGCCGTGTAGTGCCCCGAGTACGTCGTGCCTGCAACAGACAGACCGTCAGCGCTACTGTGCTGATACTGTGCCGATACAGAGAGGAGAGTGCTAGCCGGGCTGCGAGGGACATGGCCGGGGTGTTACCTGAGTGGTTGCTGTACAGGGTGTGTGGAGTGCCTGAGTGGTTGCTGTACGGTGTGTAGAGTGCCTGAGTGGTTGCTGTACAGTGTGTGTGGAGTACCTGAGTGGTTGCTGACGGCGTAGAGGTTGTAGACGGGTGCGGCTGCGCGGGCGGCGGCGTAGGGCGACATGTCGAGGTTGCTGAGCGGGAACTCCACCAGCACGTTCAGCTTGCCGCGGAACCGCTCCGTCGGGGAGAACCTGACAGCACAGGGCACACGTCACGGCATATTCTCCGAAGGGGTGGACAGACGGCATATAGTAGGTAACCAAGTTATTGGAAATGCATAGCAGAGTGCCTAATTGCAGGTGGTAAAAACTGAAACACAGCTGATAGTCACGGACATTTATTTTGAAGGACATAACATTTCAAATCACTGTTGATCATGTGACAGATTACTTAAAACCCAACGGCCAGTAAGGGCCTATAAGGAGTATCAATAACTCCATCACAATCATTTCACCACTTTAAATAACGTAAACCGGGCGAAAATTCAGTCTTTAAGCTTAATAAAGCAGAGCAGAGCTGTCCTATACTTATTATTAGAAGTTAAGCTGTCCTGCCAGATGTGGAGTGGAATCACTTAAAAAAAATCGACACATCCGAGCCTTATCAACGACACGGCTGTATCCTCACACTATGTGCGAGTGTAGCCACCCATCCTTGGCCAGGCCGGGGCCAGCAGACTCACCGCTTGAGGTGCAGCACGAGCACCTGCGGGAACTTCTGGACGGTGAACCACTTCAGGCACTTCCTGCGGACGCCGCACTTCGAACACGTCTGCAAGTTATAATAATGACATATGAAATACAGTACTATGGTCTGTACCACTGGATTTTACGAAAACTGTAAATAAAGTCGTAACCTATTTTGCTCTAATTTTCCCACTCATATTAAAAAAACTGCATTCAACGATAAATAGTGATGTTAAGACGGCGCATTTATGTCATTTTTGCATGAAAATGTCATAAATGCGCCATCCTAACGCCATTTTGTTACATTTATGTGGCAGAATTAGAATAAAATAGGTTTAATCAACAGGTACAGATTATACACAATAATATTTGTTGCGCCACTTCTTCCCAGCATAAACACATAGGAAGTGGTGAAGAACGGGTGTTTTGGGGGTGGTCTTATGTAAATTTGACGTTTGAAAAGTGCTGATTTTCAGTCTTGTTTGACTAAATGATATTTGAATTTTAATATGAAAAAAGCAGGGTTCCTTTTTACCATTTTTAATACGGAAGCCTAAAAAGAAAACAAACAGACTTCAAAATTAACGCTCATCTTAATACCATTAATGTGTCTGAAGGAGGTTGTTTGGACAGTGATATCTTTATTTTAATAGATCATCATGTTTACGAGTTCGTAGACCTCGACACAACATTACTGTGTGATTGTGAATAAAACTATCTAAATTTCGTTGACAAAACAAGTCTTAAATTGCCGGCATATAAACTTCTGCTGATTCTGCAATTTTAACTTTATAAGGGTCAATTTATACTAGCACAGAGTCGAAGCGCATCGAAGCGAACGAATGCGCGCGCACTCGCCAGAATATGCGTCGTGATCGACACCGACGCAGGCCACTTCCGACTGATGACGCGTAGGCTCGCTAGTTGGCGCAGGGATACCAATCAGCGTTGTTCACGCGCAGACGCGCGAATTCGCGTGGTTTTTTAAAATCTCAGAAGTAATGTGTGCGTTACGCTGTGGAGTTAAGGTTGAATTTGTTATGTTCAGGTTTGGATAGACGCTTCGACTCTGCGCTAGTATAAATTGACCCTAAGCGTAACAAACAAACTCACTTTCGCATGTATAACATTAGTTAGTTTTATTTAACTGTGTGTAAAGAGTATCGAGTAAGATAGTAGATGGCATACGTACCGGCTTCTCGTCGCCGTCCATCTCCTCCTCGCGCGTGAAGTGCGCCAGGCACTGCTGCAGCTTGAGGTTGCCCGTGCGGGACGGGATGGGCAGGCTGCAACACCACACGGTCACATCTTACTACTAGCTGTCGCATAAGATGATGAATGAACGCCTATAATGCGATAGGCCAACGTTCTTTTAAAAAAATATATATTTATTGACGTGTAAAAGTATACCATATCCAATTTGCATGATAAACAATGTTATTTGATATTCTCCCGTCGATTTTGTATGGTATTGTCGTCATTTTTTTTCAAAGTCAATTGCAATTCGCAAATTATTTATTGATTTAAAAGCGACAATAAATATAATTTTACAATCAATCAAAAAAAAGTCTGAATTGCAAGGCTAATATGAAGTGCTTTTTTAGAAGAGTTGTGTCTTGGAATTATTGATTATTAATTACCAAAACAATTCTTAGGTACCGCTTTCTTCATATTTTAGCCACGAAAAATTACTATATTTCAATTAACTTAACATTGGATTAGTTAATGAATTGACTTGGAAAACAAGTCGATTGGTGGTGTCAAATATCCAATTCCTACATATTATACCGAGGAGCTCGTAGTGTAACAGCAGCACGGATCAGTTGTTTTGAAGGTTAAGCTTTGCTTGCTCTGATCTATATATCATACCGAGATTTTTCGTCTCGACAAGCACGTTAAACCGTCGGTACCGGTTGTCATTTACAGATCTTTGACAGTCATTACAGGCAGCCAGACAGTGTTACCAAGGGGTATTGCGGTACTAGAGTGTGGAGGTGTGGGTGGGCTGACCTGAGGTCCCAGAAGGGGTCGAAGGTGACGCTGTCGTGGTGGCAGTGCGTGCAGCGCAGCGTGGACTTGAGCTGCCCGACGAAGATGTCGCCCACGCGGCTGTCCTCCATGCGCAGGTAGCGGCTCCACGCCTCCGCCGCCTTCGCCGCGTCACTGGGGGGGGGGACTCATACATACATACGTGCTCAACGAGGAGGCTCATCTGATGTGAGGTTTAGTATCTAGGTAAGATCTATGTTATATAAAAGGTATCGCATTTGTATAAGTAAAGTAGTATTAAAAGGTAATCGATTGGAAACAGTTGTTTTATTAATATCAGATAGCTCCCTTTAGATGGTAAGTGTTCACTACCGTGTAGCATCAAGGGGTATAATTTTATATCTATACTAATATTATAAAGAGGAAACCTTTGTTTGTTTGTAATGAATAGGCTCAAAAACTACTGGACCGATTTTAAAAATTCTTTCACCATTGGAAAGCTACATTATCCACGAGTAACATAGGCTAAATTTTATTTTGAAAAAAAAAATAGGGTTCCGTAAGATATTTGCGTTTTTCGGACACAAGGTGTAAGAAATCAACCAGAAAAGTTACTTTTTTTGCGTACGCTACTAATCTCAGGAACTACAGGTCCGATTTGAAAATTCTTTCAGTGTTAGATAGCCCATTTATTGAAGAAGGCTATAGGCTATATTTCATCACGCTAAAACTAATAGGAGCGGAGCACCACTATTCCACGCGGACGAAGTCGCGGGCAGAAGCTAGTAGTATATAATTTAATAGTCGACTATAACTCTGTAACCAATTAAGCTTACTTAGCCGTAATAGTTTTCCTTGTAAGTTCATTACGTCATACTCGTATGCTACGTGTGACTTCACATTTCTAGGGACAGCCGTTCAAAAGTTAGAGAGATCAAACATGTACCTGAGGTTGTCGTCGATCTCGGTGAGGATGGGCTTGGGCTTCACGGTGACGCGGTTCACGTCCTCGTGCAGACCCTCCAGCAGGTAGCGCAGGAACTCCTGGGGGGGGGAGACATCAGCACATTAGCACATAAGTACCACTACATCGACCTGTGGCCCTAGCACGATCAATATTGAAATAGACATACAGACAGACGAAGTAACACCATAAGGGTTTCTTTTTAGACAATATTGCGCAATATAACAGAACGTTTTAGGAAAGTGTTGAAAGGTTGCACAATTATTAAACAGACTAGCTTTCCACCAGCGGTTTGGCCCGCTACACAAATTCAAATATAAAATGACAAGAGTTTCATACAAACTTTGCCCCCCTTTTTCACCCACTTAGGGGTGGAATTTCGAAAAATCCTTTCCTATCGGATGCCTACGTCATACAATGAACACACCCTCCAAGTTTCAGGTCTCTACGATCAGCGGTTTAGGCTGTGCGTTGTTCCGTCAGTCATCCAGGACAAAGCATTTTATTTGAATAGATATTGAGTAAGGCTAAATTTTATTGGGTAATAATATTGTAGGTGTATGGGACGTATATTGATGATGGTGAGCGTTTGCCCAGCAGTGGGCCTACCTAAAAAGTCGTAGTGGCCTAGTGGTTAAGGCACCTGCCTCTCGTGTATGAGTGTGCAGGTTCGAAACCTAGCAAGTACCAATGTGAGTTTTCTAAAGTCATATGAACTTTCTAAGTGTATCTTAGACGTCACTGACTAACGGTAAAGGAAAACATCGTGAGGAAACCTGGACTTGCATGGTGATCAATGCTCATGCCTTCTCTGTATGATAAGAGGCCTGTGTCCAGCTTTTTTTTTGTATGGCACCTTGGAGGTCAACCTAGAAGGTTGTCGACTGCTTAACCGGGCTTGCCTGTGAAGTGCCTTAAATGAATTTAGGGCCTCCAGCCAGGGCTTATCTTACAAAACTAAGCGACTACACGCTAAGGGCACCCCCTAGTGGGGTACGGGGCTCGGCTTAGGGCGTCACTGGGGGAGGACAGCAAGGGACAGGCTGGATCAGAATATATGCCTGTGTCCAGCAGTGGGACAGTATACAGGCTGATGATGATGCCGGGCTCACCTGCGCGTCCTGCTGGCTGTAGCCCATGAAGCGCGGCGCGAACCGCTGCACCTGCGACTTGAGCGCCGTGGTGTTGACGACGGCGTCCTTCTCGCCGCTGCGCCATAGCTCCTTTATCACTATGCCGAACGCTGCACACAGAATACCATGGGATATTAGTCTGTACCAGCCATACTCAACCTTTTTTATAATGGAGCCACAAAAACGTTTCAGTCATGGTGTCGCGGGCGCAAGACAATTTATTTTTAGGTTTAATAAAAAACTTATAAGTTTCCTTTAGAAATGTTGATACGGTCCTCTTTACTAGTTCTCTTTTATTACTTACATGAAAATTAGTTGATATAATTTAGTAGGTACCAAAGTTTTAAATGAAGGATACGAGAAGATGAATTGATATCATCATGATACTCCTCATCCTAATATTACAACTTACAACGGTAAAACGGCAGGACCGATTTGGATGGAATTTGTTACTGATACAGAGGAAACATTGGAGATAGTATAGACTACTTTTTATCCGGGTGCATCAAGTAATTTCCCCGGGACGGGACGAATCAAGATACCTTTAATGAGCGCGCCCTTCATGCAGGAGAGCGTGGTGTTGATGTCGTCGGAGTACTTGTCGTCGCACAGGTACTCGAGCAGCGGCCGCGTGTTGGACAGGCACTGCAGCACGCTGTTCATGAAGCACGTGTTGCCGATGTTGCGCAGCCCGTTCAGCCCTGCAACACGTGCGGGGCCCGTGACGACCAGCTCTACTAGCCTAGCGAGTTGATAACAACGCCACCTTTTTTTTTTCGGAGGGGAAATCTTCAAATGACCCCTCCCGGCGTTAGTGTCGGACTCTTACTGACTAAAACCCATCCATGTTCCTTCCTCAGCCCTTTGTACTCCGGGGGCGCGGTATCTCTTTCGAACGTCCCGCAGCCCCGGCAGGCAACGCCAACTACCTGACTCCGGTAGTTTGTAACTACGGGAAACAGGTAATTTTATCAAAGGAGTTCCGCAAGGTTCGATATTTGGACCATTTTGTTTTTTACTTATAAAAACTACCTTGCGGTTCGCCTATCCGACCCGAGGGCGACTGTTATCACGCGCCAGACCAACAGCTTTACGTGCTCTTCGAGGCACGGAGGGGTCTCGCTATGTTCAGAAAACGGTCACCCACCCGACTGAACGCGTCTAGCGTAGCTTAACCTTGCTTAATCTATCGATCTGGACGGCTGTTACTTAGCTAGGAGCCCCTCACAGATTGTACTGCATATTTAGCGCTTGAACTCACCACTAGTATGGCTGGGCTGCTTGTCGGCGCGCGACTCCGACACGGAGTCGGAGCGCTCGCTGCTGCGCCGGAGGCCGCTAGGCCCGCTCTTGCCGCCGGCCAACTCCTGCCAATCACATCAGCCTTACACTACATTCCTTGTCGCCAGTTTATAGTTCATGCGATTTTTTTGTCGCAACATTTTGTACTCAATAAGTCAAGACGGATTAACGAAATATAAAATTGATGTGTTTGTGATATGCACTTTCCCATACAAGTAGTTTTAATTTGAATAAAATAAAAACTTGACAACTTAATTTAAATAATGATGATGATGAACTGTGAAATAAGAGACTATAATACGTAAAAAATGTAAAAAAGTGCATCTCACAAGAACTCCACTTATTCTGCAGTAGATTTTATTTGTAAAAAAGATGCGACAAAAAAACGCACGAATTTGATAACCACACTTATGCACATGCGTTCCACAGAATACAGGGAAAATCATACGCCAGGTAAACAATTTGATCGCAACAGAAAAATTAACAATTCTTAAGTGGAACGAAGGGCATTGCCAAGCTCAAACGTTATGTGATTAAAATACATGCTGCACAAAATTCGATGGAAAAAACACAAAAAAGTGCACTCTATGGTAGGTAAGCGATTTAAAATAAGAACAGGATTGACATTGACATTTCTGACGTTTGAACCGTCAGGAACCATGGAGATTGATACCGTCTCATTTCCTCACGTCGAATTGCGAATAGTGCAAGGAGAGATGTAACAAGAATGGCCATACAACTTTATGACAAATTATCTATAAGTTCGTACAATTCACGTCAATCCCATTATTATTATGATCGTAAGGGAGTTCACCTCTTGGATGTACTTACCGGTCCAAGTAAACCATTTCATTCTAAAATAAACGAATTATATAAAATCAAATTGGAGGAATTTTAATAACAATCCTTCCTTGCTTCCACCAAATTCCTCGTACGATTATTTCCTAAGCTGAAAAAGCATTCTTTTAGCACCAACAGATCTGATGTCAAATGAGACAGAAATGATTCAAACGATAGTAGACCGATTGTTGATTTACATACGACTGAAGTTCAATAAACAGACAGCGATACACTAGCGCCACAAACATAATTATGCAGATGTTGGTTCAACTATAAGTTTCTCGTTAATTACAAAACAATCTTCATTTCTTATGAAAAATATGGGCAGACTGGATTTTTTCTTTTTTTTTTGGTATGACATCTCGCAGGTCAACCTTGAAGGTTGTCGACTGGGTAACCGGGCTACTGGATTTTTGCGTGCATGTATGTAAAGGTACGTAAAGGTTACTTGCAGTACATTATTTTATGATTGATGCGATTTTTATAAAATCACAATAATGTTAGTAAGACTTCAAAAAACCACCAAAATCCAAACACTTCAATCATTGACCGTTTTTAGTCTACTTCCACACAACGCGAACCAAATCGCTGCGACATTCAACGGACGATTTACGTTAGACCGAGCGGACATGCGGCGCGGAACCTGGGTCATGAATGAGCAAAATAAGAAGGCACGGGGCGGAATCCGCGGCACGGGCAAACCGTATAATATCAAGGATAAAATATCCGCGCAGGCCTTATACGACTCGGTCTATCGTAAAATCATCCATAAAAGTAACCACTGACGATAGCCATTAAAGAAAGGACCAAATTAAGGATATGCTGTCATATTTTGAGCACGCCGATGACATCAACAAGTTGGATATACTATACATATACCATTTTATGTATATCCTGGCTTTCAGGTATTGTAGTGGTTGGGCATAGTGTGGCGGGCTTGTTCCATAAAAAATACCATTTATGTCGAAGGAATCAATACCGAGAGTAAAAATCAAGTATTCCGGGTCGTAAGTAGACTAAACTTCTCATAACGGCCTCAGAAGTTACTTTCGTGTCAAAGAAGTAGTGAAGAGGGTATTTGAAGAAAGGGAGAAGGAGAGCGGGAGGTATTTAGGATAGCACCAGGCACAAGTCATCAGTGGCTACGTCTAGTCCGCAGTGGCGTACCATTCGCGCGAACGTCACCGCCGCGAGCTGCACCGCGTAGCGGCTGTGCTCGCGCCCGCCGCACACCACGCGCCGCGACATGCGACCGTTAGCGAGGCGGCGCGTCTGAGGCCGCTCTTACAGGCAAACCGATCGGACATGGGTTAGGCGCGTATTGAAATGTTCAATTGAAATGTGTTTTTTTTTTGTAAGACTGGTAACTTTTTAATCGTTATTTTTACGTTACTAAATACGTGACTATTAAAAAAAAGTTAAGTAGGTACTTTACTATACTACTAAACTTACTGAACTGCCGAGACTGTGTATAGAAATATGTAATTTGTTCTGAAATCACAACCAACTAAAAATAATCTAATGATTGGAAAACATACTAGATATAATAAAATATTTGGCCATGGCTTATCCAAACTTGGAGTACCTAAGACGAATTGATCTTATCTCAAGTTAGTTGATCCGAGAATTAGGTTTTGAAATCCTGGTCTTTGTAAATTTGTTGCTATAAAGTCATTATCCAAACACATATAATTAAGCAACAAATTAAATAACAAAAAACTCAGTTGCAACAACTTCAATTACAATAACCCTAAATACGAAACTCAGTGATTATGAGAACTATACTCAGTTAAAACAACTTCAACTACATTTACCCTACATAAAACTCAGTGATTATAAGAACTATGGGGAAGATTCAACTGAAGTAGCCACCTGGTAGGTATTGACCCCATAGGTCCGCCCCCCCACGATGGGCAGGCGCGGCTGCGAGGGCCGGGGGTGCGCTCGGCTCGGCTGCGGCGCGACGCTGCGGGGCCGCGGCTCGAAGCAACGTCGACATCCACACCTTGGTACGTAAGCCGCTGTTCAGATGCTTGGCCGACATAGCTTCACCAATACTCACATACACCACCGCGCATGTTTTTATCATAAGGATCATACAGTGAAACAAATATGTTGCTTCTTTATGACATAAAGACAATTATCTAGTTCTAATAAACTAAAATTGCTTTTCATTTCTATTGCCTACTCATTGTTGATTTCTATTATAACCACTGATTTCTACAAGTTCAATTTTGATTTCTTCTATTTCAATATTTTCGCGTCTATGGCGATAGATGCGCTCAGATGTCAGTTAAAATAGAAAATGTTACTATTACTGTTATTACTATTTCTTCTCTCTTCACGAAGAGATATTTTTACTGCATGAAACTCAGTCTTGTTTCTTTCCTTAGTAGAAATGCATTTGTATATGTAAAACAAAAAAAGCGTAAGTGGTATAATGTCAAGACAAGTATAAAAACAGCTTAGCTATATATTTACCTCATGGCCAAGAGCGATCAGGCCCGTTGTCAAGCATGCTAGTATCACCAGGGCCTCGTAATACGTGAGCATATAGGTACTTGGCGGCAAGGACACTACTCCTTCGCGGGGTTTGCGAGTTGTTTAGAGGTTTTTCGTCTTTGGTTCAGGACTCGAGGTTTCAAGAAGAATGGGAAATGGAAGAGTGGTTGTAAGATAGTTGTAAATGACGTTTCCAAATTTGAATTTTTTAGAATAGATTCAGACACTGGGATGTGGAAGGTTTGAACGGAATACAAAGGATCCAAATGTGGGGATATCTTTGTCAATACTAAGAATTTTAAAGATGGAAACTTTTCTAAAACACCACTTAAAGTTTAAATAAAAGTTTAGCAACTAGAAACAAATCAGCTCAAGTTTATATTACTTTACAATTAAATGTTGTCGTATTTTTTATAAAGTCCAGTTGCAGAGTTTGTTGTTTAAAGTTTTTTTATACTTTATCTTTGACCACAAACTTTGGACGACACAATTGTCTATGCACAAATAGTTTACATCTCAAACGGCGGTCTTCGATCTTACAAAATGTTCTCACACACTGTAAAAAAGCGTCTTTAAACTTTAACGCATCGTAACACTTTAATTTTCAAAGGGCAAAGCCCTAAAAGAGGTCACATTAGAAAATCAACACTTCATTGTCTTTGATCGCGGAGAGGAGCTGGTCGCTGTCAAATTTGACAGCGGATCGCGCGGGAAAAATGGCGTTTAGGTTATACCCGCGGGAAATTGCATTTCGATAATTATTTACGTTGAATTAAAGATAATGTCGTGTGACTTGCGGTGTGATGGCGCGGCGGGGACTGCTCAGGCGCCGTTCAAAGAGTGTAAGCCAAAAACCGATGCCAAATTTCACAATCAGTAGTACGTAACGATCGGTGATAATAAATATATGTTATTCATGGCGGTCACGTGGCGTGAGGTTAAGGCATGGGGCGGGGTGTGACCCTAGCTGCAGACAGACGGGCGCGAAGCTATGGGGTGACGTTATAAAGATCGGCCCGTTCTGGGTCATGACCGATAAATGTAAGCAGTCGTTTAAACGACTGCAGTAACATATCCGGTGCTTTCACCATTACCGAGGATTGAATGTGTGGGTTCTTTAAGTACAAACTAAAAATCAGGACCCTACATACAAGATAAGCTGTAAGACAAATAATTCTTCGAATAGTAAAACCTGGAATATTATTTTGTTAAAGATTTCCAAAAATACATCGAACTTATTACGATCCTAACTATCAATAAGTCATGGAATAAAAGTAAAACTGAGGATAATTTAGAACAGAAAAATACCGAAACTCAAATCTCAGCGAATAATAAGCTTCCTCTTTTCTAGTGAGATCCGTGAGTCACACAGCTGGTACAGTAATTCTCAATATCCATTGCACGTTACGTTCGACTATTCCATCTAATCCAACAATGAAACAAACGCAATGTACATTGAAGGATTGTGAGAATATCTGCCAATCGTTACAATGTAAGCAATTAGGGTACCGGCATGGCGACCCATTTCGATCGGAACGCAAATCATTAAGGATGAGTACAAGCATGTCAAGGACGATACAATCAAGGGTACTAGGTTAGTGTCACACTATATTTCTCGATTATCGTTTTATTGGTATTGTGGTAGCAAGTTTTATGTGTTCTAGATATTAAATCTGTTTCTTACACTTTCGGGTGAATCTGCAATATTTTGCTGTTTGGTTTCCGAATAGTCATTACTCTCATCACCGACTCGTTTAAATTGTATAATTTACAAGCTTAAAATTATTATTTTAAATAATGAAATGAATTTCGCACCGTCGAAAAACCAACCGCATATTTTTGAAGATTCACCCTTTCACGGTAAAACTTCTGAATAGATTTAGAGGTAAATTTTGGAATGGAAATTATCTTACGTCCTTTGATATATTATTGAGAGATAAGGACACAGGATAGTTTTTAAACAGTTGCGCGAAAAAAAGAAATTAACTTTTTGCTCGGCATCACTGACTCAAACTTGGTAGTGTTGAAGCCCAATGTACTAGTTCCTGTCTAAATCTTGTATCTTAATGCCGAAACACACATAAACATGTAGCCATGATGACGGCTGAACAGTGGAACTGTTCACATTAGGATGCCTGGTCTCCTGGGTACATTAGCATTCGCTCCGACCGAATTTTACTAGCTGCGATTATATTTTCAAACGTTGTTATGAAGTACCAAAAAAAGTTAACAATGTATTACCAGTTTAAAAAATAGTTAATTTATGAACATACCACCATAATTTGTATCCAGAACAAGTTTGCGATCTCCCACTTATACAGCACATCCTTCAGAATCACTAGCACAGAACTCATGGTGTACATGACGTCATCACAGTTCACTGACCTACCAATGAGCTGTTTAAAAAGATCAATCTTTGCCCTAATTTTACTTTCATTGGGTTCTATCGGAATAGCAATTGGCAGGTGTGCATTTTTCGTCACTCAATGTTTATTTTTAAATACGGATTATTGATAGGCGAATTTTAAGCATCTATAGGTCCGGATTGAGTCCAAAGAGTTACACAATTTTCACGAGTCCTGAAGTTTTTTTGCACAAAAAATCCAACTTCTATAGTCCGCCTAAACACAATCATGGCTTACATAAGCGCTGCCTCTCGAGAGAACGAAATCCCAAGACCTTGAACCCAGCAGCAAAAACATTTACACTTCCAAACATGACGGTGTCGTTTTTACAGCAATTCTAACTACGACAGACCTTGGAACCACTTAGTTTTGCTTCCAGGAAGTAAGTGTTAGGTATATAAAAGGTATTTCTATTTTATCTTTTGGATACCCAAAATTGAATCCTAAAGTGTTCCTTCGCCTCCAAAAAGCCGATTAATATTATGGTCACAAACACTACACAAATCTAAAGTTTGAAATATTTTTTCTTTGTAAAAGAGCGTTCTTTCTGCACTCTTTCAGTCACGTCTGTCGTTAACCGCAAAAGGTGTGAAACTAAAAATACAATGAGTTATCATTATCATATCAAATATTTATCTTATATCTTTATAATCCGTCACACGTTACGTAATGGAGTTAATATTTGCAAACGTAACGACGTTGAAAATTACTAGGATTGTGCAAGGAAGCCGAAATAAGGACTTGTTTTATAAACAAATATTTGAATCAACTGAAACTAAAAACAGACGCGACATGTAATACACTGGTACTCAGCTGCATCTGATTAGACTGGTAGCTGACACTAACATAGTTGAGAAAAGGCTAGGCAGATCAAATCGAAAAAATATAATACAACAAAACGAATCTATTCGATTGTTTAAGGCTTTTTTATTGTTTCTGGAGTAAATTATGAAATGGAAGTTTCGGGGTAAAAGATATAATGCGCCACTCACTGAAGAATCGGGAATGAATGAGGAAATTTTATAAAAATAATTTTACATCCATAAAATAAAGCTACAGACGATTATTGTAACGTACTTTGAACTCCTCATAATTTACGTATTTCTAAAGAGCACGCGTGGGTTTTCGTGAGTCGATCTTCGTTTAGCAATGACGGGGAGCCATTTTGGAAACATGATTAAAAAGCATGCCTTTAATAATCACTCGTATTTTCATATTTGGCATTATATTTCACTGTTGTAGAGAAATGGACAATAATTTGGAATGGCTTCTATAAAAGTGCAAAATGAATTTGGACCCAATTCTTTGCACAACTATAACATTTACTGTATATTGGATGCTTTTAAAAGTAAATAAATCCATCAATCAAATCTTTTCTTTCAAATAAGACAATTTACAGGCCCTTTTGAATAGTTGATGCAAATTGAAAATTGATGCATTGTTTTTTATCTTCAATCCTTACTAATATTAAAAATGCGAAAGTAACTCTGTCTGTCTGTTACGCTTTCACGCCAAAACTACTGGACCGATATAAATGAAATTTGGTACAGAGATAGAATAGACCCTGAGGAACAACATAGGCTACTTTTTACCCGGGTGCGCTAAGTAGTTCCCTCGGGATGCGGGTGAAACCGCGGGAAACAGCTAGTAATACATAAAATCTGTAAGTTTGTATAGAAGGGGTTAATCTACGAAGCACTAAACCGATTCCAAAGATATTTGAACAATAGGAACGTGCATTGTCACCGAGTGTTATTTAAACTGTTTATAAGCAAACGCCGATGGTGAAAGCTACCCAAATAATACCTATACCTTCATAACATACACATTTTGAAAACTTGTAATTTTCATTGAAATCAAAATCAATCGATAAAAAAATCGGACTACTCCAAAAATTGTTTCACAAGGAAAACCGCACAGACTTGTTCATTGCCAAAATTAAAACAATTTCCCAGATTCAGAATTACATTAGCGAAGTCGCAAACACGATCGTGCGTGATGCGTTCACCATGACCGGTTCGATGACGTCATGCATGTACGTCAGCAGCCAAGGTCAGTTGTGCTGACGTCACAATGCATACATCAATGGAAATCACCTGGAGGTTCACAGTTTGAATACGAATCTGTTTATGGATATATGTAAATCATTATAATATTAATGTTCTTGCATAAACATTTTCGACAAAAAATGGGGAGATCTTCAGTAGTGGGCCAAGTGGAACTAGTGAATATTCAGAACTCTCAAGAAATTTGTCAGTTTTTGTGTATTCTAAAATACAAAGATTAAAGCGAGGAGAGTGAGGTGTTAAATCAAATTGTTGAAATAAAAGATAAGAGGACGAAAACGTCAAAAGTGGGAAGTCACTACCTAAGCTACCAAAATCAATTGGACATATACTTTAACCGATTTCACTAAAAGAAAGTAAGAGTGCAAGATTCCTTGTAACGAAATGACGATAAAAATTTGTTGTTGACAAACTGTCTATACAAGATCCATATAAAGGTACGTTTAAACATTCTAAATTATTTAATTTACTTTTAAATCATCAACAAATCTTTTATCCCTTTCACTGTTTTGATGGATTGACTGAAATAAAACCAGCCAATCAAGTTGACGTGAGATAAGTTGTAAGGTATGTGAGGATTCTCTGTTTGAAACCGGAATTCCAAGGTCGGTATTATTTGCTACCACTTAACTTTTTGTTACATGAACAGAAATGTACGTTTACTTGATGAATATTATTATAATAGTGGCGCACCGATCCGCACGACACAACTTTGTACTGCAGTGCTGCGTTGCACCGCGCTCGTCATAATAAGACAACAGCGCTTGTCAAAGCAGTGTTAGATATGTGGCGAAAAAGGCATGACATTATAGAGTGCTTTTTACTACGTCTTACTATGGAATGGTGATAGCAAAAACACGTCATAGTAAGGTCTCTGTTCTTAAATCTTTAAAGCTCAATATATCTAACGTCATTGGCATACACTCTTCAAACTGAAACAGTAATGTTTCTTCTTCTTCTGTTCTAATTTACGGCCGAATATTAATTTAAGATAAAATGGTAATTAAGTCTTCTGTACTCAACAGTAATAATGCCTAGCGGTGGACATTAATAAACTTAGCTTGCTCAAGTTGTGAGCCAAAATCTCAAGTAGGTAGACACCGTCAATTGATCTATCTGAATATTGTTGGGAGAAATTTACTATTGGACGTGGGTTTAATCGAGACACGGCAAGGAATAACGATCTTGGGCACGATGCCATCATCTCAACCCCAAACTATGTCGAATATAAGCCAGCATATACCATTGTGTACAGGGGACATCTCAACGCTTGGACACCGCGAATGAATGAACACGAAGAGAGTCTTGCAGTAACACATTGTAGAACAAATTTATTCTTAAAACTACGCTTGGATCCAACAAAAACCGCCATTTTTCCCAAAAAATCCGCGTGCAATAAACTACCAAAATAAACAACCAGCTCCTCTTACCGGATAAAACGAAGAAATCACATTTAACATTTAAAAAATATCACATAGGTAGAAAAATGATTGCAAAAAATGTTGTATCGAAAATCGCAAATGACATATGCTAAAGTTGACAGACTTTTATGTTTTGGAACGCTGCGTCAAAGAAAATTACAAACGGCCAGTGTCAGACCATAGACTTCGAAAAAAGTTTGAACACAAAAGAGGTTAAGTTAGCAAACGTTAAAATTTTAGCGCGCTTTTTCTTAAGATGGCGTCTTGACACGTGGCGTTGTAAAAAGTGAGGCAGTCGTCTGCTGAGATTATTTCCCGCGTTATTTTATTTCTAGACGTTACATTTCGCGCTGTTTATTTTTAGCCACGAATTAGTATCGGAAAGGGGACGGCGGGTCGTTCACTAGATATTGTCGCTACAATATATTGATGCGAAATGTTTGCTGGCAGCACGCTTACTTTGCGTTGTTGGTGCATACTTAGGGGATGAGTCTCCCCTATTGGAATTAGTTTATAATATTCCTTATAATATCATAGCCTAGAACACAAGTAGAGCTGGGCCATTTTAGAGAAGCACCTTAAGCTCTACTCAAATACACAAAAAACCAATACGTTACAACAGAATACTCAGCCGCATTTGACTCCTAAGTCAGAAACGTGTGCAGTGACATTACTACTGGATATGCAAAGCATACGACATAATCTTTCACGAGGAATGTAGTAAAAACTGCATGACATGATGATAAATTTATGGTGTTTTTTGACAAAAAAGATAAAGCTAGCAGTCCTGCTGAAAACGAGCTCATAGTAAGCTCTCTGATAAAATTGGGACATGAAACGTCTCGTCTGTAAGTTGACATTCTAGTACATCTACACCTTGTTATTTTTAGGAATCACAGTTCAATGATTTGGCTCAAGGAATGTGGATTTACGTATACAAAAATTGCATGAGTGCTACGTAAACGTTGATTGGTTTTTGTTAGGAGTGTCATGAAGCCAAATAATTAGTGACTATTGGCTTCAGAGATGGAAGCTATGAAATTCCAAAAACACTTTCTAATTAAAACAGAAAGTTGTCATATCTTTGAGTTTCTTAAATGATAAATGATATTTATTTTTGCAAGTTGGTTATAAAATAACACTTTTACACGTCAAACATATTTTTGTTTATAGCTAGGTGAGGCCGGTGTTTCCTATCCGACTACCTTGAGAAGAAACACCGAAACAAACTCAAGGGTCACAGTCTCTTTTAACGTCCAGACATTTAATAACCATTGCAATATGGGAGAACAATGTGGACTCATGTCTGAAATGACCTTTTAAAGAAAGAGCCATACAAATTTGAGTGGACCTGTCCAATCAATGACACGCAAGTGTTGGTCTTCGTTTAACTCAACAGCAACTTAGGAGCTTAACAATCCAACGAACGATACCATCAGAGAGGACATTTGGGTAGGCCGCACTTATTACTCAAACTGCCAGACGCAATTAATATATTAAATGAAATAAAATAAAAAAAATAACAAAAGGTCCACATTGTTCTCACATTTACAATACAAATAATTTCATCTACTTTAAACAGTAGGTAAATAATGTCATTGTGTATAAAAAATAATAATAAAAAAAAATAAGTTAATAATCATTAGGAATCATTACATGTCCATGTGTATATTGCTGTGTAGGTGTAAATATTGAAACAGCTTATTCCCATGCTTTTTTGTCTTCAAGGTAATCCTTAACAGTATAATAAGCTTTATGACATAATTTTTGCTTTATAAAAGATTTAAATTTATTTACTTGTTATGAATAAAGATATCATAAGTTATTTTTGTAAAGTAAAAAAATAACATATTAATCAAACCATCCGTAGCTGTTTAAATCCCGCAAGTACGGGGTGAGATGATAGACCTATAAATCTGTTGTTTTTAACATCATTCTGGCAGAGCAGGTCTAGAATACCGTGCTAACCTGAAATATTTGTTTGAGAAACTAAATGACAAATGAACTGACAGCCTACATGATAATAAATTGTAACCATCTCCTATGCACACTTGCAATAGCAGAGGCATCGTCAGCATTGGTACGTGCGTGTACTGACACCGGCACCCTGACACACCAACGCTATATTGCAGCAGAAATAGGTATGACGGGAGTATTCCTAGAAGAGCTCCTTTATAAAGAGCTTGAAAAAGCTTTGGCCAGTTTAGAATCGGATCCATATTTCTCGCAATAAATCTGGACGCTAGAAAAGTTCAAATCCCTACAGGTGTCTAACAGTCTCGGCAGTTCATTGGCATTTGTATTGAGGTCATTTATTTGTGTGCGTGCCGCCTACGTGTGTAACGCGACGTATGTATGTGTGCGTTTTTAAAGCGGACTCAATTATCTGCGAGTGTTTATGACTTCCTGGTACTCGCTGACGGGTTTGGGGGTAGGCAGAATTCGTTGTAAATGTAGTTAGCTAATTTGGGCTTCATTATTTAAGTAGTTAAAGTATAAAAGTTCATGAAATTAACGTTAATAATAGCTTGGTTCGAAACGCTATAAAACAAATCAAATAATGCAGATGAGTCTATTTCCTGTCAGTAAAACTGAATGTCATCGATTTAAATGTTATTAGACCGGAAAGTATGCATTTCCTCAATACACATAATATTTCAGTATTTTTTTCCCTATATCATAGAAGCTCCTATTTAACTGTATTGTATTTTACACAAAGCATTTAGCAAAAATCCAGTCGTGTCCAATCTGAAGGTATATCGAACAGTAATTTGTTGATACGCGGAAGGTGAACCAACAGCCCTGAGCATACACACACGTCATTCACTTGTTTTGTATTACTCAACACGCAATAACCAAACGTTTAGACGATTGTCCCTGACATCAGTAAAAACAATAGAAATCTGGTGAAGATTAAGGAAATACGCTTATTTGATTTGGTAGGAAATGTTTGTTCCATGCAAGATATTTCCATGTCATACAACAATGCATACAAGTATTTTGTATATATATATTGGGAGACATAGGCAGCCAGCCTTGAAGTTAAAAACGATCAATTAATTTTACTTTCCAATAAAAAAAACTTGAATACTACAATCCTGGATAAGGTCTCGACTAAGATTAGAAATAGGCTGATGACATATTTTACATACTACATATGACACTTTCTATAACAGATCTTGTTGTGCAATTTTCACCTACAACGGCCACGCTAAATTTGCAGTATGCCTTATCGCATTCACCTTAAGGTCACCTTTTAGTATAAGGTGCCAAGAATGCTCTGCGGGTCAGAGTGTCGACGAAGAAAATACAAAGAGTCTGACTGATGCAAAAATACCTGTTTTATATTCCCACATTTCTAGACGACGGAGGATAAAAATGTAAGACTCCTAGAAAATTGGATGGGAAGATTTGCACAAAATATAACTGATAAAGACTACCACAGTAAAATACGCCAAAACTAACAACAATTTGACAATAGTCTTTAGACTAAAAAAAAAATAAAAACAATCAATTCTCCTTGGTAGCTGAAAAGGACACAAAAATCTTATAAACTAACACACACTAATTTCCAAAATAATTGACAGAAACAAAACTAAAAACGTGCATATAAAAGAGCCAATATAAATGAGGTGCTGGTTCATGGTTGCTTCGATTGTAGCGAAAAGCCTTTTGAAATAAATTCTATTGAACTATGAAAACAGCACAGGTCGTCAAGTGGCTGCTATAGATGACTATGATAAAGAAGCTTTGTCCTAAGTTTAAGACTTGGGACCTTGTTTTCTTTCTAGAAATTAACTACTAGCATAATTCATAATTAGTTGGAACATTGGTATTTTATTGATGGTGGCCATTAGTCTTTAAATTTGCCAAGATTGTTCACGTAACTAATTAATTCCAAAAAACATTCGCAAATAATAACTAAATATCGATTAGATCTCATCTTAAATCATCTAGGTAATACATAAAGCAATATCAAGTCTTGTGATCGCAATTAGAACGTTTCAAAGTACGCGTCATCGAAGCAACCACGAAATATACGAACAAAATGAATACTTACCCCTTTAAAATCTTCATAATCCTTGGTATCCAAAACTTTTCTTCTGGAAGACGGAGTATCAGGACTGAGATCATCTGTAGGTTCACTAATCGTACTCTCAGTACTGGTTTCCATAGATTTAATTTCCTCGGATTGGTCCTTTCCCTCTTCACTCTTTTCTGTTCTTTTCTTTAAATAATTCTCATGTTCAAAGGTTTTGTTCTCGAAACCGGTACCGCTGGGAGATTCTATGTCATTTTCGAGAAGTATCCTATCTTCTTCTGAGTCTATGTATTTGAGATTAGCTCTCGCTTTCCTAGGTTCAGCTTTGATATCATTTTTAGTTGCATCTTCGTTAATTGTATGATTTAATTCTATTTGTTTTTTCGGCGTAGTTCCGGATGAAACAGGCTGCGATATCTGAATGTAGGAAGCGAAGTTAGACGTGTGTTTGGGCGCTTTCGTTTGTTTCTCTATATCACTCTTTATATCTTTTATTTTATGTCCGTCACTATGTTTCTTATAATCCAAATCGCCATTTTCTACTTGTATGACGGTGGACTTTTCTAATATCTTCCCTATCGGATTGTTTGGGTCTAGCTGGCTTTTAATGCTGGCTAGACGATCGGAAGGCAGTTTTGAATTGAGAGAAGTGGACATGGAACTATTTCTATCGTGTATTGGTTTCGCTAAACACACTGGCTCGGATATCGTCTTACTAAGTGATAGATCAGAATTCGAGTTGGATCGGGAGCTAGAGGAGCCCACCTCCCACCGCAAACCGTTCTTTTCGTACGGCAAATGAACTGGTACGGGCTTCTCGTCTTTCGGGACGAGCTTGGTGTACCCTACTGTACCGTTCTCGCAATCCTTGAGTTGGTTTAGATACTGTTCGGTGTACCGCGAGTCGTTCGCGGGCAGTTTCGTTACGGTCATTTTATGGTCGAATCTCTTTCTTATCTCTGAGACTGAGGGCACTTCGTTTCCGTTCGTATCTTTGACACCGTTTAGCATCCCTCTCTTGTACACTGGCGAGTTTTCCTTATACGATCTTCTTTCGGGTCTCTGGTTTTCAAATATTACGCTTATTTTTGGATCTTGTGACGTAAACAATGCGACATGTGATAAGTGTGTGTTAGTCCAACATTTATATCATGCTTTGCTGTAATACCGGGTGTATCATTCATGGTACGGAAACTATTCGCTCGATCAATCGTGAATGTACAAGGAACATGATATAGCAGTATGTAGCATCAATGTTACACGTGATATGGTATTACAAGCAAATTTGCATCTATGTTACTACGGTGACACGTTTTGAAAGGTAACAAGTTGTTTAACGAACACCGGCGGTTAGGACCTTTCAATCGGTGCAACTACTACGTATTTTGGAAGCTGTCAATTTAATGTATGGCTCTTTATTAAGTGCGATGTTAACGAACGTACACACACACTCACACGCGCACACATTACGTTTGTGTGCCTGCGAAATTTTACAAATTAAATAATAACCAGTTCTGTATGGTTTTTGGTAAATTTTGATAAAACAAATAGCTGATGACATGGACTTCGGGTTTGTCGAAACGATCTTTGACGAAGTTTGTGATGTTGATGAAGATGACATGATGTATAGTAAAACAAAAATACCTATTTTTCTGTCGCTTAATGTAATTTGCACTGAGTCATAAAATAATTTCATTATAAGAAAGAAAAATATCCTAAAAATGATAGAGAAATTGATGACTGCAATCCTTAGGCATTATTTGAAATTTTTAATATGGAATGTAACTTTAAAAAATTGCTCAGATTCTTAACTTACAGGATGGCATATTATTGAATGTTTATAAACATATAAACAAAATATATTTTCACCTACCTTACATTCAAAGAAATTCAGAAAACGAAGAAAAAACTCAGCCAATTTGTTACTAAAAGGCTTATCATAAAAAAAAACTTTCGCATGCTGCTTCTGTGACAGTGTGACAGAAAACAACACAAACATACATCTGTAGAGTGAGAGTGTGACAACAGCAGTATATTTATCTCTTTTACACTTACTAACAAGTAATGAGGGGGAAGAGTAAGGTGTATGAGGTTACAGAGAAGAGCTTAAGCTGAAAATATTGAAAAAATGGATCTAGTTTTTTGTATTTTATATTTTTTTCTGTAATGCAAATTTACTGTTATTTTAAATAAAATTCCCTACTCACCACTAATGACACTTTGCAGTTTAACATGATTTGAATAAATGCTAGATTTTTGGCTTCCAAACATTTCATTGAGATATCTGTTAGCGCCTTTCAAGGGTATATTATTGGAAATCATTTTAAAGAAGTAGCCGAAAAAATTAAGTTCTGACACGTCATACTTCGCTTTGAATTATAGCTACTTTACTTTTTGCTATTTGTACCCGCCTACGTCTTACCAAGGGGTATTGTGTTACCCAGTAACTGGGTTGTGGAGGTCAGATGGGCATGGTCATTCCATGTAAAACGCTGGTACTCAGCTGCGTCCGGTTAGACTGCAAGCCGACCCCAACATAATTGGGAAAAAGGCTAGGCAGGATGACCCGACTACGGCGATAAGTAGTGTTATGATTTTTTCTTTCAAGTTACTTCTTGCGTCAACTTAAAAGTTTTAGGTACGTGTCGCTATGTAGTTATTGCGCCACTTTTTGACAGAATAAATAAATATGTATAAGGTAATGATGGGTGACCATTTTAATCTGTCAACTTTGTCATTCAAAATGTAAGGCAATAAAAAATAATGGTCGCAATCCCGACTTATAGTTCCTAAGAAATAAGCGGGACGATACATACACTTGTGAAATTTATCATACGTGTTTAGAAGCCAATATAGAGTAACATATACGAATATTATGGAACTAAAATAATATTACAAACGGTCTAATTGATAAACCTTTTCTGAAATCGGTTAAAATGTGAGAGAAATTTTTTTTTTGATTTTAAAACGATGAGCTATTGTCGTCACTCCCTCACGCTATAGATCTGTCTAGTTAGTTGTATCTGTGTAGTGTATTGTAGTTTTTGTGTGTAGTGTCATAAATACCTAGATATTAATTATTGATTTAATTGAATACTTAGAATTTATTTTATGATATTTTTTACCTTATTTAGTGCAATATTCGCCAATGTATCAAACGTTTTTACCGTTGACTTTTATTTGATATGAAGACTGAAGAATAATTTTGATTGATTTTAGGTTTATTTTATCATGTATTTAAATCAAAAATTGATTTAAAACCCTGTTCAACAAACTAGTTAATCTGTAGTTTTTTTTCTTCTAATCTTAACATTTTTTTCATTTTTTACCGTAAAATGTCTTATTTTTTTGGACTAAATTAAATCAAAGAAAATATTCTATTGTTTTGTTTTGTTTTAGAAACCAAATTTTTAAGTAAATAAAATGAGCAATTTGATGTCTATAGCTCATAAAATTATTATTGACCTTTTTAGATTTAATAAATAATTATTTTCACCGACCTTGTGTGGGTGATACATGATTTAATATTTAAGATGTGTGACTCATTGTTACACGCTTCGGGTCAAGGTCAAACTATATTATTAGAATATTTTAGCATTTTCATTGCGTAGTAACTTCGAATGTCAGATATTTTAAAAAATGATTTTTTGAGACTTATCATTTATAGATTAAAAAAATTGTTTTGGAATAAAATTGCAGTTGACTTAACAAGTTTCCTAATACTTAGAGTTTTTTTTTATATATCGAGATCCGACCACGGATAATGTTTATGTATTTTGTGCGTTTCATTAAACGCATTAAGTATTTGTTTCCTTTTGAGAACATGGACTCGTGTGAGACTAAAAAGATCGAATTTCCCACATTTTGTTCCAGAAAGGACGTCAGGGTACGTAGAATTTTTCAAAAATCGAATGATAAACGACATATAAGAAAAGTAAATCAATCACACTATGTCCATTGAATAAGAACTAAGTTCAAAACAAGTAAGTATACGAAGTCAAATTTCGCAGACACTCAAAATAAAATTACTTAGAAATAAAAAAAAGAAATATAATACATTGATATAGAAAGAAAAATAGAAGAAAATTACCTCTGATATAGTGGCGGCGGAATTCCTTGCTTTCCTCGCCAGCCTCGAGGGGTCCGCAGCCGGAGGTCTACCGATATCATTAGAAATAGACTTGGACCTCGAAATCTCCCCATAATTATTCTGGTTCTGCTGCTGTTGTTGTTGGATCCTCTGCGTCAGTGGTATATAGTTCGCTGGCGAATATTTGTTGTACCACTCCGTGTGCGACATCGCCAGCTCTGTTGACGTCAGAATAGGTCTACGACTCCTCGGCAAAGGGTCACTGGAGGTCTTACTACTCTCGCTTCTTGTAGTAGAGATATCTCTGGACCTGGACTCGCTCCTGTCTGAGCGGTATCGGCTAGATATGCCGCTGTCAGAGTCTGCGATGCTCGGCGCTCGCGAAGTCCGCGAGCGTTCGACAAGAGTTTTTCGATCTCTGTTTCCATCGAGGTCCGAGAACCTGGACCTGAATTCGGACCTCTCGTAGCTTCGGAGAGTGTCATAGTTACCGCTTGTGGACCTATAGTAAGGTTTCTCTACGGTGGAAGAGGTCAGCGTGGACCTGTACGAGCCTGACAGGCTGGAGGAGGTGGTGTTGTACCTAGACGGGGACACCACAGGCATGTTGGCTGCGTTCGGTTACTTGCTAGTGTGTCTAACACATATCCTTAACATACGCTTGTCTTACGCTAGGCTAACTTTAATTCTGGACGGCGGTCGTTTTCTTTGCATGTTTCACTTTTGATTAACTTGACTCAAGTATATTTGGTTTGGTTTCTGGAACAAACGAGATATTGGTTAGATATTAGGCTCTAATAATATTATATATAATAAATTATTTAATTGTTTGTTATCCTCTAATTTATTAGAAGATTTAAAAAATTAAGAAATATCACCAACAGTCTTTACGATCGATCAACTGCGTATTGCTTTCTAAGCATTAAGCAACTTTGCTAAAATTCATTTCTTGATTTCGTAAATTCTTTAACTAAATAAAAAAGCTCCACTATTCAAAAATATCACAGTCAGTGCTTATTAGTGAGATTGAGTTTTGTCTACGCGATATAATATCGCAGGCTATAGCTAGCCAGTTATATTATTAGTCTAGCTTATTCTACAGTCTATGGTTCCAGAACCAGGCCATTACCCATAGTTGAATAGTAACCAAGGAGGCGGACTACAATAGGCTAGGTTTGCCAAGAAACGGTCATTAATTACAGCGCCTGCCTTGAAGAATACTGCAAATATAATAGAGTAATGTTAAATGTACACTTTGCATTATTAACAAGAATGTTTGTTTAGAAGTTATTCTCAGAAACTACTAAATTCATTTTAAAACCATCATGCCTATTTCTCCCAAAGGGTTAAGGTTGAACTGTACCAATACCACACCTTCTTATGATCAAGTCCCATGTAATACGAAGCCTATTGCCATCTGCCAGTCACAAATTGAAAACCCAATAAAAGTTTGCCACACTTGGGAATCAAACCCAGAACCTCCTGTCCAGACACAGGCATTGAGGGTGGACAAATGCTTGTCTCCTTATTTATACATATTCCATAATAATAATCAGCCTATATATTGTCCCACTGCTGGGCACAGGCCTCTTCTCACAGAGAAATTGATTACCACGCTTGCTCAAGGCGGATTGGTGATTTCAGACTTTTTAAGTCCAGGTTTCCTCACGATGTTTTCCTTCATTGACGTCTAAGATATACTTAGAAAGTACATATAACTTTAGAATAGTCACATTGGTACTTGCCAGGTTTCGAACCCGCACACTCGTACACGAGAGGCAGGTGCCGTAACCACTAGGCCACCACAACTTTTTTTTTTCATATTGCATAGAGAATAGAGACCATAAATGAAGTGTGGAAACAAGTTTGTCCACCCTCATATCAAGGGGGCTGCCTTATTAAGAAAATCCTTCGGTAACTTTAATGTGGAAAAAAGTCAGCAGAGTTGAAACATTTTTTGGGGCTCAAGCAAGTGGTACCGTGGGCACAACCTAGTTGATATATTGAGAAAATATTTTAGGGAAAAGGAAATCTACCTGTTCTGCCTTTTATTGGTGTGTCTTTGTGGCACTTTTTCACCGAAACGGTACTTAATTATCAGAAGTGTGTTGACAAAACCATACAGTTTATATTGGTTGCCATGGCCACTAGATACAATATCAAATTGATAAAACAATTGATAATCTATGAACATGTAACCAGTGTAATGTTTGTGAGATGGGAAATAACAAAAACATCTGTTTGAAATGAAAAAGGATACTTTAGAATCATTTTATCTCACACAGTATATCTTTCAACTAGCTCTATTCGACCTTAAGGGAACTTTTGGCCTATTCTTCTTTAAGTTTTAATGCCAAATTTCATCTAAATCAGTTCAGCCGTTTTGGCGTGAAAGTGTGACAGACAGACAGAGTTACTTTCACCTTTTTATATGAATAAAGTATTGTAAATCTTTATACACAGTAAACTTCTATCTTTAAACAAGGTAACTTTTCATGTTTTCCTCTTACGGCAAACAAAATTTTAATGATGTTAAATTATATATAAATTATATATTAATTAATATATAAATTATCAAATAAAATTACATCTCTATTTACATTAAATTTGGCACAGAAATAGCTTTCAAGCTATCCTGAGGAAGTTATTGAATAGTTTTTATCTCAACATAAGAAGATCCCTCAAGCTTTGGGCGAACCTAAGGGAAAAAAGAGCTTATACTAATATTATAAAGAAGTAAATTTTGAGAGTTTATAGGGGGTAATCTGTGGATCTACTGAACTGATTTAGATAAAATTTGGTATGAAGATAGAGGGGACCCTGGAGAAGGTTATTGCCTTTTTTTTCGGAGTGTAGTAGTTCCCTCGGGACATGGGTGAAACAGCTAGATATAGTATAAGATTTTTGTGAGATGTTACTGTGAAAAAATAGTTTTTAACTTTACTTGTGACTTTTTATCAGAATGGTATTATCTATGTAATGTTTACACAGCTCACGTTTATATGTCTTCAATGGCCTACAGCAAGTGGTTTATTATTATTGTCAATACAAAAGTCTGTGTACAAAGGTGGTTAGATTTCAGATAACAGACTTATTAAAGGAGGTACAATAACATTGGTTAATGTTGCCAGTATAAATATATTACTTACCCTTTATTTAGGGTAAGTAATACATTTCCAGATGCTTTATTTTTATAAAACAAGTTGAAAGATATGAAAACATTGCTTTTAATATCAAAAGTTAGAGAATTGAATGCATTAGACAAGTATAGTAAGGACATTAAAAAGTGAAAGGTACAAACATTAGTGCAATATGGAAAGAATTTCTGAACATTCAAACTTTTTTCTCTATACTCCTTGGTACCCTACAATCTCCTTACAAGGAATATCAAAATTTCGCGACTGGTAACTCTCACTGAAGGTACGTAAAAAAAGTATTGCTATGTTCGTAAGTAAAACACGGTAACCGCGATGCGTATTCTACTCAAGGTCATGCACTAAGAATTGATCCAATTAAAACCTTCACGGACATTCCGCGCACAAAAGAGACCACATAACAATCCAAACATTTTTAGTATGAATAAAACGATACCTTACCGTTAAAAAAAATGCGTAACCTGATACCACTGCATATAAAATTGATTTAATACGTCAAGGCCACGCGTTATAAAGCTTTTTTGAAGCGTAATTACAACTTTCACACGTCTTCACCGCCTCGCACTCGCAAAATCGCCAAATATTATTCCAAAAATACTTTCCAGTATTATTTTTAGCGACATAGCATGACACAGCCTATGCTCTTAAAAACACAAATTTAATCCATTTAACCACGTTACATCACGTGTTTGGTACGGCATAACGTAAATATCGATCGTTAATAACCAGTTTTCGTGTGGAAAATACATTAGATACTCACAAAATATAAAAAAAATCTCCGGTAACTTAGTAACGAAATCACACAGTTTTAACTTCGACTGTCGTGTTTACAACAATTATTTCAATTAACACTCGCGTCGTACACTTTTATCGACACTTCTGTATATTTAATTGTATTAAAATGGAGCGTGTATGTCGGAAAAATATATTTTCTTGAGCTCCTGTGTAATTTTAGAAGGCTCCATGACTCCAATGGATGGCGTGACGTCACTCAGATTGTTGGCAATCCTATTTTTATGCCACTTCCTACTCAAACGATAAAATGTCTTACTAACTTTATTTTTCGTGCAATTTTAATCCTTTCCACAATGCAATAAAGCATACTTTACGTTTACTTGAAGGATTATAAACCTGTGATGGTAAGTTTCAGTGTTGCCATTATAAAAAATAAATTTAAATAATACTTTTTATACGTGACTCAACACCAGCTGATAGTTTTCTGATCAACTTTGTTTATCTTTTATAATTATATTTTTTGATTTAGAACAGCGTTAAATTAATACTGATTTTATATACATGGTAGCTTAAAGTTAAATTGTTTAATTTAAAAAAGAAATGATTATCATGGTTGTAAAAATTGTATAACTGTCCAGCTATTCCTCACTAGATGGCGCTAGTAGTCTAATTTAATAACTCTATTCGATGCGAGATGTCGTTGTGTGTCCCAAGCTAAATTTTATACCACGTTTCAAAACTGTAATATTTTAAATGCATGTTTGTCTGAATTAAATTAAGACGTATTGTTACTACACAATTATCATTTGCCTAGCCTTTTCCCAAATATCTTGGGGTCGACCAGATTGGAATCTAGCAGAATGTAGCTGAATATTACATGAAGCCATTAAAAAGCCTATCCGATCTTCACAACCCAGTTTTTGGGCATACGACACGTCCTGGTGCTGCTAATCAAACTCTCAGGCTTTATACGATCTAATTTATTTCATCTTCGTGTTGTATAAAGTTTACCGGACCAAATATGCTACCCTACGGCACTCCATTTTAGACAAAATTGCTTTGAAAGAGTTAAAGCATAGTTTCTTTTTATTAATTACTAGCTGTTTCCCGACAGCTGATTCTGATGGTGACAGGCAAGGTAGATGGCAAACGTCCTAGAGGACGCAGTCCCACGAGATGGTCGGACCAAATTCGATCCTCTCTGAGCATCAACTTCCACAATGCCCTTCATGAAGCTAAGGATCGCAGCAGATGGAGGGAAATCGTGTGGGAGAAACTGATGCAGCGGGGGAGTCACGACCCTCGGTAATGAGGAAAACGACGCGAGGAGGAGGAGCTGTTTCCCGCGGTTTCACCCGCATCCCGAGGGAACTACTTAGCGCACCCGGGTAAAAAGTAGCCTATGTTGTTCCTCAGGGTCTATTCTATCTCTGTACCAAATTTCATTTATATCGGTCCAGTAGTTTTGGCGTGAAAGCGTAACAGACAGACAGACAGACAGACAGACAGACAGACAGACAGACAGAGTTACTTTCGCATTTATAATATTAGTAAGGATAAGGATATAGTAAGGAGTAAGGATTAACTTATTATTTATCAATTTTCTCATTTATTAATTGATTCATGTCAGCTGTATAGGGCCAACTTTGGTCATAACAACTCCTTAACTACAGAACAACCCCGTCGTGTTAGGGTTCATAAGAGTCTGATCTGTTCCCGACATTATTTCGACAGCGTTTGATAACTTGGCGTTTCTGGGATGTCATAACCTTTCTTTTTTCAGTCGGCTGATTAAAATATGTATTTTCTTTGAAATACCTAAAGGCTAATTTTATGTACTTTTTTTATTAATCTATCAATTAACTTAGCTAAATTCTAGCGTCAGCTATATCAGGCTATATTTAGAAGTTATACCTGGGTATATTAAATTTAAGATCCTGAGTAAAAGGGTAGACTTCTATAGCTTTACTTAAACAGGTTACTAACAAAATAAAACAAGGAATTATTATTAAAATATCATTTATTTATTAGTAGCATATATCGTTAGGCGGCGATCACATACCCTCAGTTGGGCTCGTTTGCTATCAAAGATCAGCTGTAGGAAACTCGGAGGATCGTCTTCAAATCGTACTGAGGATAAAAAAATATTATCACTTCCTTCAGATTTTATAGAATACACAAGATATAATTATATGCTTATAGGTAGGTACAATTTATTTAAAAGAGAAAATGACAAACAAATTATTCGAAAATATAGAAGAAAAATCCTGCTAGTTTAGACTTAAAATAATAAAACAAGAAAGCAACAGTGTTACAATTGCAGTTACTTCCGTAGTAGCTAATGATTTGCAATGTGACCCGCCTACAATATTTTAGGTATTTTATTCTTATTGGGTAAACTTCTCGGGTAGGGAACCTTGCAATTGTAATACTCTTAAATGTAATGCACAATGGATAACAATTTTGACATAATATTAGTGTATCCGAATACTTACAGTCGGTTAAATAGAAAAAATGACGTATTATGTATCCAATTTTTTTTCAAAGACTTTTACTTTGGTCGATACAGTGGAAATGTTACAAAAATCCAATTTTAAATAAACAAAAAAAAAACAGTATAAAAAAATGGAGATAATCATGTCATTTTTGTTTTTTTTTAATAAATATCTTTGGACAATTTGTGAATTACAAAGTTCATAACTAAAGTTTTCATAGTTCTGGTGACACGACGACATTTTTAACTTAGTGGCTACAAAGAAAAGGCTTATTTTAGACAAAAATATTGGTGTTCCTCCTTCCATCTTCTTGCGATTGCATTGATCGTAGTGTGTGCCATAGCCCAGGAAAGTTAGTAGGCCGTACAGTCTCTCCCAAGTGTTGTAATTCAGTACTATACAACCTACTACCTCACCCAGACTGAGGCGTTATGTCACGGTTCACGGCGACACTTGCGTTCCGCGCTGTACCTAGACTGGAGTTGTGGTGAACAAGAAATTAATATTACGTAATTAATTTGACATTACAATTTGAACAAAATTGCAGAGGGAACTATTCAATATTTATAATTAAAAATAGAATATTTTGATGACCTTTTAATTAAACAGTTAAATAGCCGGTTACACCAAGAAAATATGCGGTTACTTAAACGTGAAACGGAAGAACTGTCATTTCAAAATGGAGGATAAAATTGAATAATTTCGCTATACTTATTATTTTATGTTTTTCGTCTAAATATCTATGATGATGAATGTTTACTTAATAATAATATCTATGTATTGATAACATAAAAAGTATGCCATGTAAAAGTATATAAATGATAAAAAGTTTGGTGCAACCGTTTTAGGAAAGTTGTAGGTTTAAATAATTGCCTTTTATAATTTTAACTTATGACTAAGACTAACTTAGTTTACTTAGTTACTTCTTCCTCAGTTTTAAATAGAGATGCAAGTTGTAAGAGACAGTAAAAGAAAGTTCAGAAAAACTAGTTAACAATTATGTTCTTATAAACATACAAGAAAATAATTAGTCTTGAAATATAACTAGTCTTAATAAATATATCTACTGAATTTGATCTACGGTATGTTGTATTATCTAAAATAATATAATTTAATACGGACATATTATAAGCAAATAAAGACCTATTCTATTCTATTCTATTCTATAGTTTTCATTCTTAATTAATAAAATGCAAGATCTAGAGAGCTCCTATTATAATTTGTGCTCTTTAGCACAACATTATAATTAAATTGCATGCGTTTTAAAATAACTACCTAGTATGTATCTACAGAGAATCCAAGATAAAAATATTACTCTAGTAATATCGAAAAAGAATTAAGAAAGTAGTTATAATATTTACTAAGTCGACACCGTTCACGATTCTTTTTAAAACCAGAAATAAATATCATATACAATTGCACATAGTACACACATAGGATTCATATACAGGTAAAAAAAACACGTATCCCAAGCATTTTTTCCCACACACTTTGAAAAAATATATGGAACACACAATATTTTTTCTTGATTTAAGAATTTGTGCCATAGTAACAGTTATTCACTGTAGTGATCTCTTTTCGTATCAGACGGGGATTTTTTTATACATAACTATATTATGCGAAATTAACGGTCATGAACACTAATACGCATGCACACTACGAATGAAGAACGAATTATATTTCTACGGGACATAAAACAAGTCATTCATTCGTTCTTTCTTCACCCCTCTTGCCTCTGCAGTCAGAAGATAGAAAATCACAAGTCTTCGACACAGTGTTGTCAATGTAACTCGAGGCCGAATACTCAATCGTTACTAAACCTTAAGGCCGACTTGCACCACTGCTCACTAAATACTATTACCGATAAAAATTATTTAAAACATAATTCTACCTTTTCATTTCATTTCATTCATTACGAAACTGAATAAACCTTTGAGTTTGTTTTGGTGTTTCTTCTCAAAGTAGTCGGATAGGAAACACCGGCCACACCGATCTTTAAAATAAAATTGACAGTTAAAAGTGTTATTATAACATATTTGCAAAATAGATATCATTTATCATTAAACTTTTAAACATATTTAGCGGTAAATGTTCACTAAATGAGCTGTGGTACAAGCGGGTCATACTTAAGCTTTTGTCGCCACAAATAACAAAGTATGATAACAATAGAAAAACGTGTTTGAGATTTTAAGCTTAGCGACATTTGAGTTTTTGAGCTTAGTGTCTCAATATAACGTCAATTATACGCAGTGACAGATTTGTCAAGTCACAATAATGAGATAAAAATCTCGATTTTTTTTCATACATTTTTCTACAATCTTGTTTCCCGGAGTTGAAATGTGTACGAGCATACTAAAACACGTAACCAGTATAGTACATTATGTAACCATGTCAAATGCTTTTATTTTTATTTCCAGTGTTAACTAATTAACTAGCCAATCTTATAAAGTGCATAAAAACTATTGCTACGTAAAGAAACATAAATTTCGAGGAATTTTAACAACACACAACTAAACACTTACTAATAGAGATGTGCCAACTACTTACAACTATTCATTTGAGATGGAACGAATATCTGTTCGGTGGGATAGTGAATATTCGGCAATCATATAATCGCCGGATACTCAAATACTAAGCTACTATCCCATATTTTTTTAACTGTGATAGATTTTAAAACCTTAAAATCTTTTATTATTATTTGATAAGGGTTCGCTCTCGACTCTAGTCTAGGTCAGAGGTGGTAGGAGGTCAGAGGTGACAGATAAAGTCGACGATAGAGCGAGCTTACCCAGAAGAAGCCTGTTCACTCTAACTTTGAAGAGATTAGGGTTGAATGCGGGAACACAGACGCAGGTAGAGAGTTCCAATCCTTTGCTGTGCGCATTATAAGAGACTAAACGATTTATTTGCTTCAAATAAATGCTGTCTATTTTTAAAATTTTATTATTTATATATTCATAGTAAACAAGTATCCGCCGGATAGTAAAATTAGCTTGAGTAGACTGGATCCATATAGTTCAAAGATATTCGTTCCATCTCTTTAACTAATAACTATAAAACTATATTGTTCTAATAATTATTATTAAGTGCACCATTGTTTTGAAAATTAAACACATACAGAGCTATTATATGCGATTCGAAATAAGAATAGAAAAAAAACCGTCATTTGACTGTCAAACGAAAGTCAAGCAGTTAAATCTCTAATGCTCAAGCGCATTACTGTGATTTATAACGATTGCAATAGAATGCCGTTCTATTCTTATTTCAAAAACAAATTACAAACTACAAAAAAATAAATAGAAGAAGATCAAAATGGCGGAGAGCGACGAATTCCCGCCAAAACTGCGCCCACGTATCACCAAACTTGTGTGGGGGACGCACACACTCACGGTTTAACTGTTGCACTACAGAGCTGCGACTAATAGTCGCATAAACATCGCAAGATTAACGACATTCTTCAAAAATAGTAACAAAAAATATTGTTTGTTAATTGTATTCTTTAAAACCCATCCAACAAAGTTAATAATAAATTATTACTCTAAAAGATGTCATTTTAACGAAATTATCAACAATTTAGACACCCATTGAACTATTGCCATTAAAATATGAGATCTGTCGAAAAATACGACGAGACTCGTAACATACGACTATAGTCGCGTCTGCGTGCGACAGAAAAGTCGCGCAGTTGCCTCTCCCCAACGGTTAAACGCACAAGTTCGGATCTACGGGTTCCAGTTGAGGGGGCCATACAGCTAAAATACATAAAAAAAATAGATAGAGCACACATTACTATGGTTGAAGCCGAAACGCCGCGAAAACAGATACATTTATCGCAAAAATTGTCTACGCTTAGCAACTTTTAATTTAAAGAGAAGTTCGTCAAAATACAGTCCAGAATTAAAGTTATTTTAAGAACCAAACTTATATTAACTTATAATACTAGCTGTTGCTCACTTGAAAATAATAAAATTCTATGTGTGAATCCAGGTTACGAACTAAGTGTATAATATTAGTAGGCCTATCCTACTAATATTATTAAAAACATTTTTTTTGTAAAATTTATAGATAATAAGTGAAACTACCAAACCAATTGAAATTCATTGTGTCTCAGTGGATATGTTTTATGACAACAGCTACTTTGTCACGTTAGTTTGCTTATCAATCAATAGTAATGTGTACTCTTTAAACAAAAACAAAACAATATTACAAGACCAAAACAATAGTAACAAAAAGTTGCAATGAAAAGAGAGTGTGCTTAAAAAGTGAAAGTAAAAAGAAAACTTTAGTTAAATTGAATAAAATCGACCATACGCGATTTAAAACTCCATTCAAAGCTTTTGTGATATTAAAATAATAATATTTTAGTATCATAGACTAACGGTGAAGGAAAACATCGAGAGGAAATCTTGGACTTAAAAAGTCTGATATCGCCAATCCGCCTTGAGCAAGCGTGGTGTTCAATGCTCATGCCTTCTCTGTGTGAGGCCTGTGCCGAGCAGTGAGACAATGTATAGGCTGATGATGATGATCACAAAGACTTGATTCGTCATCATCGGCCTGTTTACCCACAGCAGGGTCTTCTCATGTAGGGAAGGAATTGAATTGATTGCTTGAATTTCATTTGGAGTAATCACAAATAAAGTTACTACTAATTCATATAATACTAGCGGATTCCCGTGGTTTCACTCGCATACGGAGGGAGCTACTTCGCGCACCCAGATAAAAAGTACCCTATGTGATAATCCAGATTATAAACTATGTACCCCTTAGTACCCCTTAGTAAGACTGGTTGTCACACTTTCTGGCTTCTGTCCCGTAACGACGGTCAAAGATCTACAAATGACAGCCGGGACCAACAGCTTACCGTGCTTTCCCAGGCACGGAAGAGTCTCGGACCGACCGGTGCAAGCGGTACAACTTCGACAGAACGATCCGTGCGGATGTTACTTAGCCACGAGCTTCTCCTCCCCCATAACATACCTGGCGGAATATGGGAGTGTCATAGGTACCTACACCACTGACTAACTCTGAAGAGAAAACAGGGGTGATGTTATTACACATCACCATCCTCTTGTCGTGTTCACAACTCATCAATGGTCAGCGCATCATATCTTTTCCTTTCACACATCTTTTATCACTCATCATCTCCGTATTCGCTCCCTAGCCATGACATCTTTAACACAATCCATCCATTCCAGGTCTTCCTGTAGTCTTGTCATCCATATTCATACTCTTACTAAATCTCCACGCCATGGGCATACTAGGGGTAGCAGGCTTAATTTGCTTTCCGAGGAGGAGTCTCGTTATGACAAAGATGGTCGCTAAGCCACGACCCGTGCGGCTGTTACTTAGCCACGAGCTCCTATCTCTATCTAATTAGGTACTTGTAAGCGCGCAAAAAAGGTAAGTATTTTTTACTATAGAACCTTTTTCAAACCTTCGTTGACTGACTTTTAATATCTACCATAGTTATGAGCTCCCTGCATCTCCATCCTCGCGACCTGGAATTGATAAAATCATAACATTAATAACATAATTAGAATCAAAGTTTTAGTCTCTGTACCAATTGATTTTACGAAAAATTTAAACAAAATCATAACCTATTTTGTTCTAATTTTTCTTCGTACATATGTAAATTAAATGGCATTAAATGATGAATGATGATGTTAAGAGTATGAAATTGACATAAATGCCCCATCCTACGCCATTTTGTTCATTTCTGTGGAATTTTGCCACAGAAATTAACGAAAGAACAAAATAGGTTACAGACTATAGTTACGTTTATAAATACGAAGGTAACTATTTTTTTCTTCTCTTTTAATTAATTAATGAGCTTAGTCAAACATGACTATGTCGCTCCATTGGACTAGTAATATATGTGCAATTATTTACAAACCTTATAATAGTAGTAGATTACAAACATACTGCGTGAACTGGGGTCACCCATCCATGCACTGACCGCGAAAAGTGCAGCTTAACCTCATCGAATACTATACTATACATACTATAATGCTTGGCTCTTCTCCTTATCTGATATATGTGTTTGTTTGTTTCGTTTTCACGGCAAAACGTCTGACACGATTTATAAATATGAAACTTGGTACTACGGAGATAGACAGGCGAGGTCGCAGTCAAATATTCCTGGGGGGTGCCATTAAAGTTGTCTCAAAGGGCTTCTGTGTGTTGGTTTACGCTCGCCCCCCAAAGGTCCGGGACTATGTAGTCCCGTGCATAGTAGAGGCATACATACAACAATAATATATGTATATATAGACGTATGTACAATGTCCATTTGTCATATTTATCAGTCGAGTGAAACAATACGTTTTATTGTTTATATCAAACTGATTAATTTGGACGTTTCACATCCGGCGTGATACAAGCATCCCTACTAATAATATAAATGCGTCAGTATGTTTGTCACGTCATGGTGGCCTAGTGGTTAAGGCACCAGCATCTTGTATACGAGTGTGCGGATTCGAAACCAATTTGACTTTTGTAAAGTTACATGTACTTTCTTATTATATTTTGACACCACTGACTAACGGTGAAGGAAAACATCGTGAGGAAACCTGGACTAAGAAGTCTGAAATCACCAATCCGCCTTGAGGAAACGTGGTGATCAATGCTCATGCCTTCTCTGTATGAGAAGGTGCCAAGCAGTGGGACAATATATAGGTCGATGATGAATACAACTGTTTGTATATGAAGATATATTTATCAATAATTAGTTTTATTGATTTTTTTTTCAATATACAGAATAACATAATAATATAATGAACTAATACTAAAATACCCGTAACTTATTACTTTATTAAGTACAGTTTACAAGTACAAAAATGCTTGCCCCTACAACAGGTGGCCCCAGCTTCCTTGCGCTAATATTTTTTTGTAAAAAAATAATAAAAAACCGCTCGAGCCGTGAGAAAACTGACAGATGTTTGCACCGTGCAAAATAAAAAGTACAAAAAACCGGTGATTTTTTCGGTAAAAATATTGAATTAATGTTGTTCTTTTATGAGATTAGTTCCGTTTTATTTGTATTGGTGAATTTACGGTAAAAGTAGAATGAATTAAATTGTGTTTTGATTTCTTGCTAACGTGACAGACAGACGGAGGTACTTTCCAATGTTTAACATTAATAAGAACAATAAAGGTTTTATGTTATTTTGGCCATTAAATTGTAATAAATAACTATTATTCTGAAAAACTACTTAACAAAATTACATAATATTAAGCTGCTGTTTAGTGTATAGCATGGTAAATGAGGTAACTCAAACTCAAAATATTTATTTGGACGTTTTTCTCTCTTTATAATATTTATTGACAGAAAGTATTTACATTATTTACAATATATACATTCCTAACAATATAAATTAAAAAAAATAATTATAATATTAAAATATTGCGTCAAAAAATTAGTGTATAGTGATTAAAATTTAAGAACTGAAGTGTGAAACTTATGAATAAAAAAACTTTGCCTGTTAGACAAAGCAACACGAGTTGTGAGCTTTGACTCTGTATTCTTAAGAAGTTTGCATAGTAACATAAACTTTTTTACTTAAAGAATAACTTAGTTAAAGTTATGCCCTAAGTTACACTGACTGATATAGGTAAGTATTTTTTAGCGTTAATGTAATTAATATTATAAACGTTATTTATGACATAATTTAAGTTATTTTAAAACACTAATCTTTCCTATTTAGAAAATTAACAAAGATTTTGGTTTTAATAGAAAAACTAAGCCATAAAATTATGTAAAATAGACAACATACTACACATAATAGGTACTTTTGTTAATTAATAAATTAATACTTTATTTTTTAAGACATTTTTTCAAAATTAAATCACAATTCTACCTGTATTTTTGACTAATAAGTCCGTCAATATTGTTTTCAAATTGTTCCAAATGACAGCCTTCGTTTTGAGCTAGTCAAAATATACCCAAAAATAGGCGACAGGTGTGCGGGGGTTGTCTAGCAGGCGTCTAGACGGCGGAGGAGGGGGGGAGGCGTGCGGGCGCGGGGGGCGTCTAGACATAGCTCATCGACTCGCCTGGTTGCTACGGTGCCAACTCGCTAACTCCTACGGGGTATGCTAGCCTGGTACTTTTGATTGTTGGAGGTAGTTTTCAAGGGTTAATTAGGATTGATTTATTATTTTAAAATCTACAATTTTAGATCGCTACACTCACTATCCTTACTAATATTATAAATGCGTAAGTAACTCTGTCTGTCTGTCTGTCTGTGACGCTTTCACGCTAAAACTACTGGACCGATATAAATTAAATTTGGTACAGAGATAGAATAGACCCTGAGGAACAACATAGGCTACTTTTTACCCGGGTGCACTAAGTAGTTCCCTCGGGATGCGGGTGAAACCGAGGGAAACAGCTATTGTAAAAATATTATTGAAATATAGTATTTAATTTGTCGTCAGTTTGGTCCAGGAACAAATATTTTTGTACCGAAATCCTAATCAGTCTATCTGTAAGAGCGCGCGACATATTGATTGAACCTTGTTGTCTTTTAGAACTTGAGATTTATTCGATAGTTCCTAGGGATTCTGCGAGCCTAGTACTTTTGAGGCACGGAGGTATCTTAACGGTTGTTAGTTAGGGGGCCTAGGTAGGTTTCTAGTGAATAAATAAAATAAAAAATATTAAACATATAATTGTCTTACGAAAGTGAACCCATTTTCGAAGTAAGTTTCATTGAATTAGGTTCAGTTAGCTAACATAGCTGTTACCGGCGAATGAGCTTAGAATTACTGGAAGTAGCAATTATTACCTAAATTTCATTTTAAAAGGACCATATTTCTAACATGTCATAGTGATACAAATTAAAAAGCGAAAAAGGGACGGTGTTATTTGTTCTGTATAGCTCCGTCTCTCTCTTGCAGTGAAACCGCTTTACTAAATTATGCTCACGTTTGATGTCCTAGTATTTTATTTAGGGAAGGAAATACATGCCTTAGAGCCTAAGAGAAATTTCATATAGAATATTTATAATCGAATATGCTTAAAAAATCAATACTAATAAATATTTACCTTAAAAAAAAAAGTTTTCATCCCTAATCTTGGCGAAGAATATTTTCTCCAGTTATCTCGGTTCTGGGCAGCTGCGTCACCGAACCTGAAATGTAGACAAGAGATTCAGTTAGTATAGACAAAAATAATAGCTTTAAAACCAGCTTCTAAGGATCATAACATTTTTCGCGTCGGTTCCCTCCCATAGGACAAACGTGCAACAAGTATTTGATATCTCAGAAGAGCCAGCTAAGCACCTACTATCCTAAAAAATATTATAAATACGAAGTACTCTGTCTGGCTCTCTGTTACGCCTTCAAAGCTGAACCGAATGAGATGAAATTTGGAATACATGTAGATGGAAACCTAGAGAAGGGCATAGCATTTTTGATCTAACACGTGGCAAAATTCTTTCAGGATACAGGCATATCCAAGGGGCAAAAGCTAGTTTGAAAAAAAAACATTTTAGAATAAAAAAACTGCGTATTTTTTTTGAAATTGGTTCAAAATGATAACAGACAGACAGGTTCGCATTCAACAATAATATACACATTTTTACGTTGACACAGTGACTCACAGACCGACAAGCCCATACTTCCTTGTATAACCAATAATAATAACAGTCCGAGACATAATAACGACTTAGACGAAATAATAATAGCCAGCCAAAACAGCCGGAAACTCAGTAGACACAACAGATAATAATAGAACTATTAAATATTATTATTGAATAATAATTTTATTAATCGTCACGTTACTAAGCGGCCATTTGTAGATCTTTGACAGTTGTTACGGGTAGTCAGAAGCCAGAAAGTCTGACAACCAGTCTTACCAAGGGGTATCGTGTTACCCGGTTACTGGGTTGTGGAGCTCAGATAGGCAGTCGCTCCATGTAAAACACTGGCACTCAGCGTTTCGATTGGAAGCGGACCCCAAGATAGTTAGGAAAAGGCTAGGCTGCTGAGTATATGTAACGTTACAAGGAATGGACAATAATTAATTATTTTTTCAGTTTGATATTATAAAAATAATAAAAAAACAAATTGTGTGTCCTCTATGCGTGCCTAAACTATTTATCCAATTGTGATGAAACTTACGCGAGTTTAGCTGCTTCTGTAATTGTAATATGCTTGTTCAAGTTGGGAGGGTCTTAGTATACAACAGATGGTAACCCATCCACAAACCGACCGCGGCAATCCGTAGCTTAACCTTGATCGTTTGACCTATACGACTGTTACAGGAAAAATCTAGACGGATGATGTTATAAAATCCATTAATACCAGTTAATTTTACCGTCTAACTTTAACTGGTCGATGTACGTTTAAGTAAATACATGAGTGCACTATTATAGATTAGTTTATCAGTTAACTATTTACTATTCAAACATGATAGGGTAACTGCGCTCCATTGGCTGTCGGCTGGGCGATAACTAGTCGGTTAGTCGACCACTGACGAACTTTATGATAACGACACTACTGCAGTAATAGTTATATTTATTTACTAGCATTCGCTCGCGGCTTTGTCTGTGAGGACTTATAAATAGATCCAGATACCTGGATAAACAGTATCGGGGTAATTAACTATGTGTAAACCGAATTTCATTTGAATCTATTCAGTAAGTTTTGGATGAAAGAGTAACAAACATACAAACTTTCACATTTATAATATTAGTAAGACTTTCTAGGATATCACTACATAGTATAAAACAAAGTCGGTTCCTACTGTCTGTCTGTCTCTATGTATGCTTAGATCATTAAAACTACGCAACGGATTTTGATGCGATTTTAATATATAAAGTGATGCAAGAGGAAGGTTTTAATAGGTATATAATTTGTTAAGGTTTTGTATACATTGTCTTAAATATGATCATATTTGTTGGAGATGTATAGACCACGCGGGCGAAGCTGCTGGCGGAAAGCTAGTATACTACTTATGAACAAAATGGGGAATTTACACTTTTATACTAATCTATAAAGCTAAAAAGCTTGTTTGTTTGAACGTGTTAATCTCTGAAACTACCAGACATATTTAAGTTCTGTGATCTTTTTGCATTTGATAGTCCAATTGTAAGCTTTTAACATCACGCTATAACCCTAAGGAGACGAGCAGAAACAAAAGTACGGGAAGGCGATGTGGATTACTTCAAAACCTATTAATTAAAAACTTGTCATATTCGTACTGACCCCGGCACACACCCTGCACACTGACACAGCGACGCATAGCCGCAGACACACGTGTGCTGGTAGTACGTGCGGACGAGCTGCTGAGCGACCAGCTCTAGTACTAAAATTTTACGTAAATCCTAACATTTAAACTTAACTATTATCAGTTTTATCTTAGATAGTGGAGGTCAAGGCGTTGCGTGGCACTGGCAAGTGCATTGACCCCAGTAACCAGACGGCTAGCAGACGGATTTTTTTGCGGGATTTAAACCGGTTTTGTTAACGGCGAGGTTTTGGCAAAACTGCTCACTTGAAGGGAGTTCAAGTTAGAAGTTAGTTTGTAAAGACAAATTAACAAGTTAAGCTAGTATTATTAACGCGACAGTAACTCTGTCTGTCTGTAACGCTAGCGGTGACACTGCTGCAGCGATTTCGTTGAAATTTCTTACGGATTATAGGTTGAAGTCTGGGGAAGGATATATGTAGATATAAGGATAGGACAATTTTTCTTTGGATATGTGAGTAGTTCCCTTGGACTGCGAGTAAATAAGTAGGAAACATCTAGTCCTTACTAATATAATAATTAATACGAAAGTTATTTTTCTGTCTGTCTGTTTCGCTTTCACGATAACACCGCTAAATTGATTTAGATGAAACTTGGTATGGGGATAGCTTGAGGGGCAAGAACATGGGATGCGGGTGAAACCACATAAAATATTTAGTATTTAAATAAGAAGTCAATACAAGATTATTTCAACAATGGCCGCGATTCTCTTGACACCATCTAAATTAAATTTAGTCTATAATTCTCTCTTTCCATCAACAAATATAAGAAAGGGATAGCAAACTTTTAACACCTGTCAAATTAGCAAAAAATAGTTTTCCATACAAAATTAAACATCACGACGTAACATCTCGACTAAATTAAAAACCTGTACGAACAAAATGTCATCTGTCATTTAATTTGACAGCACTGAATTACTTGCTATCCTCTTCTTGTATTTTGCAATAGAAAAAGAGCATGATATTTTAAAATTAGTTTAGTCGTGTGTAAGTCAGAATCGGCACCAATATCAACTTAGCTTAAAAAACTCGTAGTACTATGACTACGGTGTAGCGGGCTTGCTACGGTTGCTACGAATTTTATCATTAAAATAAATATTTTGTACTTCTGTGATACTAGAATTTTCTGTGCAATATTTTCAAGTTTATAGAAAAGTCAAAAAAAGTCAAAAGAACTTATTCGCGCACCCGGGTAAAAAGTACCTTATATGTTAATCCAGGTCATAAACTATGTGTGTACGAAATTTCATCCAAATCCGTTATGTAGTTTTTGCGCGAAAGAGTAACAAACATATATACATCGTTACAAACAATCGCATTTATAATTAGTAAGGATAGATGAACCATCGGGTCACTTCGGATGTGCTCGGAATAGTCCGAGCACATCCGAAGTGACCCGATGGTTCCCGAACCCGACTCGCTAGTCCGCCACCAGATGGTGCGGCATACGCTCGTAATTGTCACTACTCAACCCAGTACCCTTTGTTAGAGGGGGTTAAGCTTCGTTTTTTTATTTATTTCGCAAAAACACAAGATTAATATGGATATGTTTGCGAATTTTACAATGTGTCACATTTTTAACTGTCAATAAAAATGGCGTAATGTTTTTAGAAAAACAGTAGTGTTTTCTGAGATAATGATGGACATACAAACACTAAGTAAAAAAAAAACTTTTCACAAAAAAATATTACGGACTTTTACAACATTTATAGAAGAAAAGTAAGTTTAGTTTCTATTGAAATATCGCTCTAAAAGTCGGTGTTAAACTCCAAGTTACCATATGTATAGTTTTTTTTTAACACAGACTTCTAGAGCGATGTTTCAGTAGAAACTAATATTTATTTTTCTCTTATAAATAAGTGTTTTGGAAGTTGGTAATTTTTATATTCATCTAGTATCGGTTTAGGCCTGCACCATAAGTACGAATGTGCTGGTTTTTCACCATCGGTGACTTCGTCAACTTATACCTTAAACACCACTGACTAAAAATGACGGAAGATATCGTAAGGAAACTTAGACTAAAAAGTCTGAAACCACCTTGAGCGTGGTGATCAATACTCATGCCTTCTTTGTATGAGAAGAGGCCTTGGCCCAGCAGTGGGACAATATATAGGTCTATGATGATGATCTTATCTAGTCGTATTAGTAACTAATATGTGTTTTTTAGTGTAGTTAATCAGGTGATATTATTATCAGCTTATCAGATATGAGGGGAAGTCCTTTCTAGTCCCTTCAATGGACGGGGGAGTACCGTATGAGGGTCAAGCTAATTTTACACGTGTCTCTGTCTTCGACTTTCTAATGACACTCTTTTAGAAGAGAATGAGATATAATTCAAATCCTGACTAAAATCACGAATGTGAAAGTGAGTTTGTATATTAGTTTGTTTGTCACGCTTTCACGGTAAAACGGCTGAACCGATTTGGATGAAATTTTGTGCGGTGGTAGACGGGACCCTGGATACGTTTATAGGTTACTTTTTATACGGGTGCAATTAGTTATTCTTTTGGTACGGGTGAAACCGCTTGCAGCAGTTTTATAAATCCCCGCTTTAGGAAATTGTGGAATATGCCAGTCATAGAAATATTTTTTAGGATCTTTTGAGCAAAGATTCTGTATGAGATAGGAAGTTAATAAGGAAAGTTTATGTTTTCTCTTAATCCCTAATTTTCAAAAATAACTAGTTCTTCACATTTAATTAAAACTATCACGTAGGTATTATCCTCACTAAACTAACGTAGTTCGCAACTTTTAGCCGATTCAAAAAACGAATGAAATAAAAAAAACTGCCGTCATTGTACCGCATCCCTTTCGCGTTTAAAAAAAAAGTTTAAAAAACCTCCTTTGTGAGTCTTCCATTCTCGCTGAGCAGCTGATTCCTTTGCCGGTGGCGTAAATTTTTATTGAAAGAAAAAAAAACTGTCAATGCGCGCGATCCTAATTATTTTTTACGCGGATTATAAAAATGTAAGGTATTGTGTTACTGTTGTGTGTTTTAAAACGTTACTTAAACTAAATGGTTCCGTATTGATTGTATTTTTATTTTGTATGATGCTGCTGGTACCTTTTAAGATAGGAAAAGATTATATGTTTAAAGTAAATATTTATAAACACAGATTTTATCGTTATCAAGTCAGCTTCTTCTAGGAAGATGTTTTTTAAAACGTAACAGAATTATAACTCAAATTGACACATACATCGCGAAAACTATACGAAGTTATAATTATTTTAAGCAAAACTTTGTGGTTGAACATTTCTCATACGTCAACGTACCTACAAGAAATGTCAGACTACTTTGACAGAATCTGACGTCAAATATAATGTAAATTTTTAACCGACTTCAGAAAAAGGAGTTTATCAATTCGACCCGTATGTTGTATAATAAGTTTTACCTTTCTATTAACTAAAACTTTTGAGCAAAAGCAAAGCCTACTTATACTACTTATTTGGATAAACTTTGATAGAATAGAAATATGCTTTATTGTACACCAAAAAGAAATTAAGACAGATACAATTTAAAACTAAAAATATGGGTACAACGGCGGTCTTATCGCTAAAAGCTATATCTTCCAAACAACCTTTGGATTAATATATAGGAAGTTTTTATCTACGTGGGCGAGGTAGTTCCCTTAGGATGCGAACGAAAACCGCGAAAAACAGCTACCTATTATAAGAATAGATTTAAAAATATTTCGACGACAGATTTTGCATCACCGTACGGTACCCTAAAACAGGGGTATTTTAACCCCGTCACGCTGGCAACTATTGATTTTATTGATTCTGTTCAACTATTGTCAATATAAATGTATCAATTGTTCAATTTTACATTAGGGTTATCAAAAAAGGGTGGCAATATAAAAGACTGCCAATTTTTTGGGTGAAAAATGCACTTTTTTTGCAATTTCGTTCCAGTTGGTATTATTATCTTTTTGAAATTACTACCTTTTACGTAAGTGCGTGGATATTATTACAAAGTGAAACTGATGCTTTAAAGAGAGACTCCCTAACAGCCGCTAGCAAGGTTAAGCTAACCTTACCGCGGTTAGTCTTCGGATGGGTGACCGTTAACATAACACATTCAACACCTTCAAGTAGCAGAAAACGTGTCTTAATTGTCATATTACTAGCAATTATGTCAGTCATTCTGATTTGTCAGAAATATTTACGTCTGACAAGTAGTCTTACTTCTGTAAAGGCCATATTAATTTATTTACATATTTACTTGTATTTACAATAATAAAAACATAAAAATAATAAATTATACTAATATAATTAGGCATCAAAATATTCATCCGCATCGCTGTCAACGGGAATCGTGCCCAAAAGGCTGGCTGCATTGCCACGTTGGATGGCAATGCTGATTCTTTGACCGAAATATAGGCCAGCCCTTTGATCACGCGTGGAGTCTACTAAACGTTTGCCTATATCACGAAATAGTAGACGGGCACTTGGACCCCATGGCCCTAATGTTTCTACCCCAAACGGCTCAAATATATAATTACCACTAAGGTTTATATATTTGCGCCGTTTAAGGTTTTCTGCAGCTGCGGCAGCTGCACCAGCACAGCCCACCGTACTGGGAAGATGGGATGGAGCAAGGGTGTCGACACAAGTTGCATCCCACACCAAAGACCTTCCCATCTTCCATGGCATTACAGACATCCCATCCGGTCTCTTGCCGTCGTCGCGTGCCAAACCATTGGGTTCTAGAACGGCTGGCACCCCGGCGGTGACAAGAGCACGGCGGATGATGTCGTTAATGCTGGCATGCCGTGCTATGCGACCTGCGCTCTTGATGCAGGAAAGACCATGGTGACCAAGGCTGTCCACGGATTCGCCGCATTGGCAGCGGTAAAGGTATGTTCAAAGCTGACAACTTAATAGTGTAAGTACTTTATAAGAATACAATATAACTCATAGCTGTGGCTATAATAATTATAGCGGCTATTAAGTTATCACCGATGTGTCAGCCGTTCGCGAGGTAGTCACATACTCGTACATACATACATGCATGACATCGAAGTTCTTTGTTTAATTTGTGTCATTGTGGATGATTGTATGTTTTATTCTAAGTAATATAAGTTGTAACTTATCCTCACTTAATTATACAAATGCGAAAGTAACTCTGTCTGTCCATATGTAACGCTTTCACGGGCAAACGGCTGAGCCGATTTAGCTGAAATTTAGAAATGAAAATATGAGAAAGGCGGTTTTTCTAAATTTGACATTCATAAAGTGCTGATTTTCAATCTAGTTTGAGTAAATGCCTTTTGAATTTATTGAACTCTGGGGAAGGATATCCATCTGCCTAGCCTTTTCCCAACTATGCTGGGGTCGGCTTCCAGTCTAAACCGGATGCAGCTGAGTACCAGAGTTTTACATGGAGCGACTGCCTATCTGACCTCCACAACCCAGTCCCTGGGGAAGGGTACAGGGTACCTTTTATCCGGTTGCGTGAAGTTGTTCCCTACGGATGTAACCTTAGTGGTTAAGGCACCTGCATTACGCGGGTTCGAAACCTTACAAGTACCAATGTGACTGTTCTAAAGTCATATGTACTTCCAAGTATATCTTAGATACGACTGACTAACGGTGAAGGAAAACATCGTGAGGAAACCTGGACTAAAAAGTCTGAAATCGCCAATCCGCCTTGAGCAAGCGTGGTGATCAATGCTCATGCCTTCTCTGTATGAGAAGAGACCTTTACCCTACAGTGGGATAGTGAATAGGATGATGATGAATACATTCGATATTGTAGAAGTCCTAAAGCGCTGACCACTTGCCACCATGTGGATTTACCATCACACATCATACATAAAAATACGTCTGCTTTGCCCGAGATACTTATCAGTCCGCATCATGTCTAGAATAATAATACCCTGACCAAAACAGACAGACAGACGCAGACAATCATAAATAATTAATATCATTATATGTAGCAACTACTTAGTAGCACGTTCACGTTCATTGCGACTGAGAGGTGCAGGTTCGAAACTGGGTGATCTACAATAATATTGTCAAGTAGTCAAATGTTTAAGTTTGTGTGTCATGGATAATCTATGAAACTACTGGACCGATTATTCTTGAGTGTTATAGGCTATGGTTTATGTGCTTACAACACGGGCGACGCCGTGGAGCGTTTCGTAGGAGCGTCACATAAATAATCTCTCCAGACCTACTTCGGTCACGGCGGCCAGTCTCAATGAAGACTAGCCAGGTACGCAGGAGATATTATAGTGCACGCACGCTTGCAGACACAGGTGCACTCTCTATTCCCTCACTCTCATAGATGGGGAGAGATTAGGCGCAGGACCGATAGCTTTACGTGCTATCCGAGGCACGGAGGGGTCTTACTGGTAAAGAAAACGATCACCCATCCATGGATCGACCGTGGCTAGCGCAGCACGGCTGTTACTTAGCTACCAGCTATCACGTATCAGGAGATAGTACGAAACCTACGAGTCCTGGCCATTTTTTTTAAACACTACACCCGATGTCCCATAGCAACAAGTACCTACACACACCTAACTCACGAACACACATACATATATTTGTATATGAACATATACATGCGTCGGTCACACCCCACTGGCTCAGAATCGGTCAGACACGTTGATGTCGCCATGTGACCCGTGACACCGGCCTTGACACTTAGGGTTAGCAGAATTCTAGGTTTTTGTACCTGTCTATACTGATAGTATAAATGGTAGTTATATTATATGTCTCACGTTGACTGGCTCGTTGGTCTAGTGTCGCAAATGTGATTCCCGATTCGGGTCGAAATCGCTATTTATGTTTAAAAAAAAATACAAAGTAGCTCGGAGTCAGGTAGTTGGTGGTGTTACACCCCCGTGCTTGGAAGGGCATGTTAAGCCGTCGTCCCCGGCTGCTACCCTGATAGCAGTCGTTGTTACAATTCCATGTCAGAGGCAACCAATACCATGATGATGTTTATTAAAGAACTTCCTTCATTAGTAAAGAAAGAAAGAAAGTAAAGGCGAGTATGTACACTTGGGTGACCATCTAATTAATACCGAGACTCCTCCGTGCCTCGGAAAGTCCGTGGAGTCGTGGTCGCGGCTATCGTATTTGTAGATCTTTGACAGTCGTTATGGCAGTCGATAGAAAGTATGAAAACTATTGTTAAAACTGGGTATTGAGTTTCCCGGTAACTGGTTAGTGGATGTCAGAAAGACAGTCGCTGCATCACTTAACTGGGGGGTTAGACAAGTGGCAAAAACGCTATAGAAACGCTATAGAATAGAAAACAAAATGTATGGGAATGACATATAGCTCGTAAACGAATGTCATTCCCATACATTTTGTTTTCTATTCTATAGCGTTTCTATAGCGTTTTTGCCACTTGTCTAGCCCCCTGTAACCACGATTTTGCTATCATTAATTTTCTAAACTGCCTCCCTCTATGAGAGCAAAAAAAAATGCAACTGCTTATAGAACCTCCTCCTTTTTGAAGTTGGTTAAAAAGACCTAACACGTCAAGAAGTCTAAAACAACGCCTTAAGTAAGAGTGATCAAGGCTTTTCAAATTCGAGAAGCTAGTGTGTGTTTGTTTAAAAAGTGGTTGCTTTTGGTATCTTGAATTATCGACATGTTGGTAGTAATGGCTGAGTAATTGGTCGGTGCGCTGCGTGTCGCGGGTTCGTCCCAGGATAGAAAATCCTGGACGAAAAAGACGTAAAATACACTTTTTCCTTGATATAAATGTACTAGCTGTAAAAAGTATATTGTAAATATTTCTTTGCAAAGAGTGTCTATGGAGTTTCTTGCCGGTTCTTCTCCTTAAGACCCACTCCTTGGAACCGTGCAACTAGCTTGACGTTTCATAAGTGCCTGCAAAAACCTATCTCTAATATAAATATTAATCGCTGAATGTGTTGCTAAGCTCAAATCTCGAGAGAAGCTGAACCGATTTGGATAAAATTTAGTATGAAGATAGAGGGGTCCCTGGAGAAGGTTTTAGGCTACTTTTTATCCGAGTGTGTTTAGGAGTTCCTTCGGGACGCGGGTGAAACCATGGGCAACAGCTAGTTTAAAAAAAAAACATTTCATTTCAGTTTGAGCTCTGTCTCGCGATTTCACCCGTATTTTGAGAGAACTACGTCACGTAACTGGATAAAAACTATCCTATCTCCTTCTTCAAAGTTTAATCTATCTCCATACCAAATTTCATCGAAATCGCTTCAGCCGTTTTCCCGTTAAATCGTAACATACAGATAGTAGCTTTCGCATTTATAATATTATCAAGAATGTTACCCACGAGAACTCGGGTGAATCCGGGTGTAAGAGCTAGTGGGGCTATCATAATTTAGCAGTGAACTGACCTCGGCTAACATCGGATGTCACCTCACTGACACGACCTAGGACAATAATTTTAACCTTGATCTCGGAATCGTTAACGGATATCCCACTGAGCGTTGTTAGCTCATTCTTCCTAGAAGAATATTTAATACCTATGTAGGATGTATGTACGTAGTTTTATTTTGATTTCCAAAGAATTTCAACAGCAATCCGTTTGTTATTTCCGCCTTGTTTAGAGGACCTATTGTTTAATTATTAATTTTTTAATTAAGTATGTTTTAAATGTTGCTTATAACAATGTTATTTTAAACCTCATTAATCTCTAGAAAACTTAAAATTTATAGTAGTATTAGCTCTTTTTCTTTATAAATTATTTTATTAAATTACTCTTTAATATTATAAAAACAATGAACTTCCAGTACTTTATTATTAAAGCTTGATAAGTTTTTAAAGCTGACAGGTTGCCATTTGTCTAAGTTTAAAGATTATTAAACTAAAACAGAACTTCGAGTAAAATTGTACTTAATTCGAAAGTCAAATTCATTCAAAATCTCTTTTGCGTTTAAAAAAAACAGCATCCATCTCAAATAATCCTCCTAAAACAATCAAACATACCTCATTGAAATCTCCTTCTAAATAAACACACTAAACATTAATTTTCACTAAACACAACACAAAAAAGTCTTCAAAAAAACTCAACACGAAAAATTTTATTTACGAAAACCACAGACTATATTTTCGCGGGGAAATTCGAAAATGGAACGCGTATCCCCTTCGACGGTTGTAGAGGTACTAACGCGGGCGAGGCAGACGCCGCTGTGTTCGGGCGGTGTTGCCAGCCAGCTTATTGATACGGCCCTTATCACCCTTCAATATAAACCAGACTGAGTTCAGACTTTTTGGTTACAAAATTGTGTACAAAATTAGATTTGTGACAAGGAATTAAAAATGAATGAGGAATGTTTTGAAGTCGTAGTGGCTTAGAAATTTTCGCCTGGTCTTTAAATACGAATGTGTAGCTTTGAAACCTGGGAAGTTAAATATGATTTTGTATATGTATGTATTTTCTTAGTGTATCTTAGACACCACTGCCATTGCGTCTTCTCAATATCAGAAGAGGTCTTAGGACAATAAATGAAGATGCTGAAATATTTTTCCGAAACTTTTATCAATTATTTTCTCTTAGCGATAGTGTTAGCCTGTTATCACTCCCGGCTATATTTAGCCGCAGACACAGCCCCCCCCACTCCCGCGGGTGACGGCTAAGGTGACCCATCGTCCTATGGCACCCACTTGAAGGGATTCCAAATAGACATAGTTGTACTAAGATCGAAGGTGACTTTTATAATTAGGTACATCTTATGGGGTTCCGAGAAAATTCAGTTTTAGCTATCTTAGAATCTTAATTGATATTTTAAATGAGAAGTTAATCTCTCAGTTTGTTACGCGGCTAAAGCTATTGTGATGAAATTTGGCTGGATGATAGATTGCAATCTGGGGAATGAAATATGATAGTACTTTTACCAATGCATGAATGCTAGCTAGTATTTGTCTGTACAAGAGTAAGCCTATCTGTTACGCTTTCACGGCAAATCGGCTGAACCGATTTTAATGGAATTTTATATGGAGATAGCTTGAAGCTTGGAGAAGGACTCAGGATAATTTTTATCCAGGTGCATGGAGACAAACATAATTATTTTCGCATTTTTAATTTTAGTTAGGATTATGAAGAAGTAATGTTTGTATGTAAAGGATAATCTCGGGAACTGCTGGACCGATTCAAGAATTTCTTTCACTAATCGAAAGCTTATATATCCCTGAATGTTTACGGCTATGATTGGAGTACATACAGCACGGGCGACACCGTAGGCAGAGACTAGTCGTGATCTTCAATATGCAACAGACAGTTTTCTCAGAAACCCTTGAAGAGAATAGTTCTAGGTTCTAAGAGTACACAGAAGTCTTAGCACTTGTCTAGACGGCGAGGGCGTTGACCCCGGCCTAGACGGGGTGGGCAGTGCTGTAGGTAGACTTTATAAGCTTTATAAGCTTTAATCTTGTAAAAAAATAAACAAAAGAAAAACGTTCTCTCAAAATAAGTGAGAAAAATAAGCTTCAATAAAATTATTTTAAGAATAGCAAACGATTTCAAAAACACTACGAATCAAAGAGGGAATAACCCTTTTTGAAGTTGAATAAAAAAAAACAAAATGTAGTATTTAAAATCTTTGTCTGTGATTTACTCCGGACCGAAAAAACTCCAGCTTATAAAATAAATACTGTTTTGAAGAAGGTTACTTATAAGTTTATTAATAATTTTAATACAATTAATCACTTACTTTTAAATACTCTTTCTTTGTGTTGATGAAACTTGAGGAAGACTTTCTTTCTTCAGTTTCCCATTTTGTACCATACCTATAATAAAAATAAATAAAGAATTAGTTACATTATAAATGCAAAAGTAACATTTGTCTATCTGTTTAAACGTTTCCACGGTTAAACTGCTGGACCGATTTTGATTAATTTTGTATCGAGGTAGATTAATCTGAGAAAAGAGATAGGATATAATATGTCTTTTATCTATATACGGGTAGTCAGAAGCCAGAAAGTCTGACAACCAATTTTACCAAGGTGTATCCTGTTACCCGGTAACTGGATTGTGGAGGTCAGGTAGGCCGTCGTTCCATGTAAAACACTGGTACTCAGCTGCATCCGGTTTTACTGGAAGCTGACCCCAATATAGTTGGGAAAAGGCTAGGCAGATGATGATGATGATAACATGAATACGAGGGATCTTGCTATATATATATATTATATATACATGCTATAACAGCTATGTATATTAAACATATATTTTGTCAAGTATTGTATCATTATAATGTATAGCAAAAACAAAAATAATCGATTTAATTAAAACACTTTTTACTCGACTCAAGAATCGAACCCACGTCCATCCATCTTAATTTACATAATCTCTAAACTACAGTTTATTTAACTAAAAACCTTAACTAGAAAGGTCAAACCATGAACACATAGCGACCTAGGTACGTGCCACACCCAACACTGCATTGGGGTAGGTCAGTTCATTGTACTCCTAACCTATATAGGGAGCCACAGGCTGTTACTAAATTATATTTAGTTATTTATTTTTATAAACTGAATCGTTCATTTGGTGTACAATTATATTATTTACATTTATTTACAATAATAAAAACATAAAAATAATAAATTATACTAATAAAATTAGGCATCAAAATATTCATCCGCATCGCTGTCAACGGGAATGCTGAATTTATTTTTATTATTTAAAATAAATGCTCCTGCCTTCTCTGTATGAAGATGCATTTGCCCAGCTATGGGACTATAAATAGGTCGATAATTATTTAAAAATTAAATCATCATTATTTATTATCCCACTGTTGGGCAAAGGCCTCTTCTCATACAGAGAAGGCATGAGCATTTTTTTCAGTTATAGTATAATTATTACCTCCATATAATTTTTAATTATTTTTTGTAACTTAAAAATAATCATCTGTGTAAATAAAGAAAATTTATTAAGCATGATTAAAAAAGACTCGATTAAATCTTTTATTATTATTGTTTTATTTCATAACCATTACTTTACTTACGTAAAGCAGTAAAATGTTATGACATTAGCAAAATTACCACATATAAATATTAATATAATAATTAACTTAAATAAAAATATAAAATAAATAAACTATGATATTCCTCATAAGAAAGCATACTACCTAAATATATTTATATCTACCACGTCTCCCTCTCTCCTACTATATGCTGTGCCCATCAGGGTCCATAATTGTTACCATTTTTATACTAACACCTTATCTGTACATTATGGAACGCAATAAAGAATATGAATTTAAATAAAAAATCTTTACTCAAAATTGTTTCTAAACTTGTTCTTTTATTTCAATCACCATATTTTCTCTTTATGCCTCTCAATGCCCAATCCCATGCTTTTACCAAAGTTTATTGCAAAAGTTCATCGTCTAGGATATGAACTCGCGACCTCCCGCTCGCCAGACAATGCCGGTCGTTAGTCTGTTGTCTTTTATTAGTTGCCAATAGATGAAAGGTCAATTTGAACTAAGTTTAATTGTTTCTATATAACCGTAGCTTTGTTTTTTTCAACTTAGGGACAAACGTGGCTTTCTTTTATTAAGGGCCTTTTATAAAAGAAACAATTTTTTTTTTAATACTAGCTTCTGCCAGCGACATCGTCCGCGTGGAATAGTGGTGCTCCGCTCCTATTGGTCTTAGCGTAATGATATATAGCCTATAGCCTTCCTCGATAAATGGACTATCTAGCACTGAAAGAATTTTTCATATCGGACCAGCGAAACCACCAAAATGGAGTAACTTCTCCCGTTTTCCCAACATTTCCTTTCACTGCTCTGCTCCTATTGATTGTAGCGTGATGAAAAGTATACTATAACCAGCTCAGGAGTATGAAAAATAATTGTACCAAGTTTCGTTAAAATCCGTCGAGTAGTTTTTGTTTCTATAACGGTTATACAGACAGACAGACAAACATTTTACTGATTGCATTTTTGGCATCAGTATCGATCCCTAATCACCCCATGATAGTTATTTTGGAAATATGTTTCATGTACAGAATTGACCTCTCTACAGATTTATTATAAGTATAGATAAGATACTTGATGACAGGTTAGTTTATAGGATCTACAATCCCACCTTTTAACTTTAAGTCTAACTAGAACACTATACTAATTCTAATAGTATAAAAAGATTTTTCATAACATATAAGAATAATAAAGTTGTTAGATTAAATAGCTATTATGGAAAGCTTTATAAAAATATTAAGTTTTATTTTACATGACTGTAATTTTAATTTAATTAGCTTCGTCTGGCTGTGTCTTTAGAATTGGAATAAGAACCGGGATAAGATATACTACCTATATGTCCATATTATAACTAGTTTAAATTTGTACTAACATGGTGTTTGGTCTGAAATATAAATATTATTATTATAAACTGTTTTTCACATCTTATCCATATTAAATTATATAATCATAAAAAAAATCTAGTCAAGCATTCCTATACACCTATGACATACAGACAAGCAATTAATAATATCAGTATGACAAAATCACCGTCATTTCAATGTTATGACGTCACAGAACAAAAATCAAAAGCCGCCCGGTCCTGTATCCTGAAACGTCACGCACACCACCACGCCCAGACAACGCACACACGCGGACCAGCGCGCGTCCGTACACGGAGCTACGCACACAGGTGTAGGCCGCGTCTCGTTGTTTATATAGGGTGTCTTAAATTTATGAATTGTGACTTTGATTTTTTTGTATGATTATTGATACACAGAGGTATATACGAACATATAATATAAAGTGAAAAAAATAATATTTGTATGTAATAGATAGTCTCTGAAACTATTGGACCAGTTTCATGGTACCTAACTCAGAAATTACTGTACTCACTGACTGTACCTTATCCCTGAATGCTGGATGACCTATTTTATTATTTACATATAACATAATCACGTTAAGCTGTTATCCCGGCTGTCAGTTGTACATCTTTGACAGTCGGTACGTAATCTGGAAATCTGACAACCAGTCTTACCAAGAGATATCGTCTTACTTAGTAACTAGGTTGTAAAACTCAGATAGGCAGTCGCACCATGTTACCCTCGCTCCACTGATACTCAGCTGCATGCGGTTAGACTGGAAGCCGACCACAATATAGTTGGGGATAGGCTAGGCAGATGATGATGATGACATATATAATATATTATATCATCATCATCATCAGCCTGATCAATATTAGTCCACTGTTGGACATAGGCCTCCCCTAACGTGAGCCCTACCCAGATTTCCGTAACATCATACTGTTATAGCAAGCGGCTGTGAGTATGAAATACTTATATAAAAGTCATGCTTGCACGCGGTTTCTCCGCGTCCCGGGGGAACTACTAAACGCACCCGGATCAACAGTAGCCTATAACAGTTTTCAGGGTCCCATCTATCTCCGTACCAAATTACATCCAAATAGGCTTAGCCGTTTTACCGTGAAAGCGTAACAAACAAACTCACTTTCGTATTTATAATATTAGGTAGGATGCGAACGTAACTCTTGTCTGTCTTTTACGCTCTCACGGTCTAACGACTGAACCGATTTCAATAAAACTTGGTATGGAGGTAGATATTAACCTGGGAGATAGTTTTATCTATAGTTTTATCCAAGTAGCTTTGTCAAAACGCGAGAGAAGCTGCGGGAAGGTGTTAGTCAACTACGTATATGTTTGCGTGGGCGTATTTCATTATGATTAATCGTATGTAATTTTGTGGTTAGGTCGTAATTGGCCGGTTGACCTTTTGCAGTGAGTGAGGTGATAATGTATCACTTGTTCTTGTACCTCGCTATCTAAATTATATTAAAATTATAACACACTAGCTGTGTCCCGCGGTTTCACCCGCTTCTTGACGGTACTACTCCGCGCACCCGGGTAAAAAGTATCCTATATGTTAACTCAGGTTATAATCTATGTGTGTATCAAATGTCATCCAAATCCGTTCAGTAGTTTTTACGTGACAGAGTAACAAACATCTATCCTCACAAACTCGCTTTTATAATATTAGCAGGACTAGCGACCCGCCCCGGCTTCGCACGGGTGTAATGAAGATATTATCTATCTATACATATAAAATGCTTTGTCCTGATTGACTGACGGATCAACACACAGCCTAAACCTCTGATCGTAGAGACCTGAAACTTGGAGGGTGTGTTCTTTGTATGACGTAGGCATCCGATAAGAAAGGATTTTCCGAAATTCTACCCCTAAGGGGGTGAAAAGAAAGGTCTATTGTTGGAAACTGCATTAAAATCCGTTGCGTTGTTTAAAATATCTAAGCGTACAGACGGCGGGGAGCGACTTTGTTTTACACTATGTAGAAATGTTAATTAATATTTATTACTTAAAGACAACCAACTTATTAAATCGTACTAGAGCTGGTTTGAAATTATCTAATCTATCTTTGTGCCAAATTTCATCACAATCGGTTTAGCAGTTTAAATGTGAATCCTTCATATTTACAATATTAGTAAGGATAAAAACAAAATTGAATTTGGAAGGTGTGTTATTTCTTTAATTTTGTTTTAATCAAAATTTTCTTCACTTCGTCTTATAGGAAAAATATACCATATTCTTACTAGAATGGGACGTGCAATGTTATATTTATCCAAACTACAAATAAATATGTTTCTTATTAGAGAAAAATACTTAAATCTCTGCACTCCAATAAGCACTTCCAACTGATGTAACATTACTTCAAACGCTTCCAAAAATTATACACTAAAACAACACGCTGTATACGCCTGTCTGTCGCACACATACAAAGACAAAGCTATCCGTACACGTCTGCCTCACTCACACAACTACAACGCGTAGGAGTACACTCACACATGCAAGCATCCGTCTGGAGCGCACACAAAGATACAATACACCCATACAGACATAAAAAACATCTATACACACGAACGCACACTAACAAAGATGGAACTCAAACCCAGCACACATTCACAGAAATCAGTGTAACCAAACGTCTTTACGCACACATTGGAACACAAAGTTCATTGACCGTCCGACGGTTTTTGCAATGTACTAAGATTTAGGATTATTTTTTTCAAACATTTACGCGAAGCTTTTGGTGGGCGAATTTAGACTTTAAACTTGAGTTGATAAAGTTGAAATTAATGGATGTGCGATAAGATTTTTATCAAGGAATAGCAAGATTAATCAGCTGATTGTTATCCAGAGAAAGTCGCAAGATGAATAAAAAAGCTTGAAGTTTTCGTATCCTGGTATAGACTTTGAATAATATTTAGTAGTTTTTAGGGTTCCGTAGCCAAACGGAACCCTTATAGATTCGTCATGTCTGTCTGTCTGTCTGTCTGTCTGTCTGTCTGTCCGTCCGTATGTCACAGCCATTTTTTTCCGAAACTATAAGAACTATACTGTTGAAATTTGGTAAGTAGATGTATTCTGTGAACTGCTTTAAGATTTTGACACAAAAATAGAAAAAAAAGTAATAAATTTTGGGGGTCCCCATACTTAGAACTGAAACTCAAAAATTTTTTTTTCATCAAACCCATACGTGTGGGGTATCTATGGATAGGTCTTCAAAAATGATATTGAGGTTTCTAATATCATTTTTTTCTAAACTGAATAGTTTGCGCGACAGGCACTTCCAAAGTGGTAAAATGTGTGTCCCCCCCCCCTGTAACTTCTAAAATAAGAGAATGATAAAAATAAAAAAAATATATGGTATTGACTACCATGCAAACTTCAATTGAAAATTGGTTTGAACGAGATCTAGTTAGTATTTTTTAAGTAATCAGCAATTTTCCTGTACAAACAAACTTAATTATGCGGTCGGAAATAAAACAAGATAATTGCGACTTTATTGCGTATTTTTTCTTTCCAATGGTCGGAACCCTCGGTGCGCGAGTCCGACTCGCACTTGGCCAGTTTTTTAGTTCTACCAGAACTCGTCGCTCAGGAGCTCGAGCGCACGTACTGCCAGCACACGTGTGTCTGCGGCTATGCGGCGCTGTGTCAGTGTGCAGGGTGTGTGCCGGGGTCAGAACACGCACATATTCCATCACATGGAGGCTATTTTCCATAAAAAAAGTATTTAATGGACTGATAACTGCTATCTATTATAGACTACCAGCTGTATCCCGCGTGGAACTGAAACTGCTTCAAGCATCTAGATAAAAACTATCCCATGTCCTTTACTAGGTTTCAATCTATCTCCATACCAAATTTCATGTCAATCGGTTTAGTCGTTTTCCTGTGAAGCGTGACAGATAGTTTTATTTTCGGTGAGAATTGTAAGGGTGGTTCAATATAACATTACATAATATCATAATACGCCTGTAATTCCTGAAGGGGTAGGCACAAGCTGATATTTCGCTATGAAGATATTTAATTATAAGCCCTATGTGATGGGGGTCAAAATTGTTATGTATAAATCGCGTTTGGGTTGTTTCTATCCTAACTTAGAAGAATGAATGCGACTGTGAGTTTGTTATGCTTTTACGGTAAAATGACTGAGCCAATTTCGATGATCGACCTTGGTAATGGTAAAGGCTATTTGTTATCCAAGTGTATGAAGTGGTTCTTTCAGGACGCGGGTGAAACCACGGAAAACAGCTAGTTTTAACTAATATTAGAAATGCGAAAGTGAATTTGTTACGCTTCCACGGTATAACGGCTGAACCGATTTCGATGAAATTTGGTGTGGAGATAGTTGGGACCCTGCAGACGATTATAAGCTAAACATTGTATCCGGGTACATTAAGTAGTTCCCTCGAGAGCCGCGAAGCATTTCGTTACGTATAAACATAAAAGTTCGTTAGCATAGATGTCTCTTTGTTACTTTTTCACGCAAAAACTAATGGACAGATTTTAGTGAAACTTTGTACTCAGATAGACCATACTTTAGATTAACATACGGGATATTTTTCATTTCCGAAATATGCATGCTACTTTCTAGAAGAGGGTGAAACCGGGGTAAAAAAGATATAAAGTTTAAGATTATTTTTTACATTTCAACCCTACAAAATGTACCACCCTTAAAAGCAATAAATTACAGAGCTCTATAAAAAAATCAATACATCAAAATTTTGATACTATTGGATACATTTTATTTGGTTTTTTTGACCCACCCCTGGGTAAGGGCGAGTGGACCAATGGCGCTTCGACAATACCTTTCACCCCTAGTAATTATTATTAGGAAAAAGAAAGTCATTGAGGGTAGTAATATCCTAGCCCTGCGTTATATATAGGGGTGAATTTTTAATGGTTATTTTATACCCCTTTATTACAATTATTTTTGGATGACATGGGCAGAAATTTTGGAAATTTAATGTTTTAAACATCAGTTTTAGAAATAGAACTAGATAATACTATCTTTGACCCTGGCGTCGCCCGTGTTATTTTCACAAAAAGCTTTCTACTAGTATAATAAATTTTGCAATCGGTCCATCTATAGTATTAATTATACTAGACTACCCTGCAATATGCTATGTTTTGGGGTTCGATTTCCAAGTTGAGCAAAGTGCAAATTACATGTAAAATTCTTAATTGCATCCTGGAGTCTACATGCCAAGTAATGCATGCGACGTATCTTTACTAAGCCAATAAGTTCTAAAGTACCTCTGTCCGTCCATCTGTTACGCTTTCATGGTAAAACGGCAGAACCGTTTTGGATAAAAAAATATATTGGGATAGATGAGACCCCGGAGATGGCACATAGGATAGTTTTTATCCGGGTACGTGAAATAATTCCCTCGGGATGCGAGCGAAACCGCAGGAAACAGCTTGTATTTGTATAAGTCTTAAGCTGTTGAAGCCTGAAGATGTTCAGAGGTAGCGATGACAATAACCACAAGGTAGACCATTGGTTTACTGGTCACCATATTAAAATCATCATCTGCCTAGCCTTTTCCCAACTATGTTGGGGTCGGCTTCCAGTTTAAACTGAATGCAGCTAACTACTAAGTGTTTTATTTGGAACGACTGCCTATTTGATCTCCACAACCCAGTTACCGAGTAACACGGTACCCCTTGGTATGACTAGTTGTCAGACTTTCTGGCTTCTGACTACAGGTAAAGACTGTCAAAGATCTACATATGACATATGGGACCAATAGGTTAACGTGCTTACCGAGGCACGGAGGAGTCTCGCTATGACATAGATGGTCACCTATCCACGGCCGACCGCACCAAGCGTAGCTTAACCTTTGATCGATCGACCCGTGCGGCTGTTACTTAGCCACGAGCTCCTTAATATATCATATTTAAATGGTGACCATATTAAAATGACACCCAATATTAAGCTCCTTAATTCTTAGAACATTTTAAGAAAAATCTTAAAACAAAACGCGTTGATGTCTTTAGTTCTTATCTTAATACTTAGATCACAAGAAAAGCCTTCGTAACTTAGCATGTACTTACATTTACAGTTATGGTTAAGAATTCTATGAAGTAACTTGACGGATATCAGGAAAAAGTAAGATAAGTCGTGGTGGCCTAATGGTTAAGGCACCTGCTTCTCGTGTACGAGTGTGCGGGTTCGGAACCTAGCAAGTACCAATGTGACTTTTCTAAAGTCATATGTACTTTCTATATCTAAGACGTCACTGACTAACGGTGAAGGAAAACATCTTGAGGAAACCTGGACTTAAAAAGTCTGAATCGCCAATCCGCCTTGAGCGCACGTGGTGATCAATGCTCATGCCTTCTCTGTATGAGAAGAGGCCTGTGCCCAGCAGTGGGACAATATATAGGCTGATGATGATGATGTAAGCTAGAGTAGGCTTTATTTCAAAGAGGCGTTTGTGGTCTAACGGTTCTGAAAGTTAACTATAAAATTAAAGACTATATTGATGACAAGGATGTGTGGTGTTAGTCCATCTCTGTACATGTGGCTTCCGTGACGACCAAGATTATATCAGGTATACGACAATTCAGAATACTTATTTTTATCTTGTATACCTTAATAGCATCATATTGTATTGTATAATTTTCTCAGAAAACTATTGTAACCATAATATTGTAAACACAACTTTTGAGAAGAGTATCCATGGAGTTTGTTGCTGGTTCTTCTCCATAGGACCCACTACTTGGAACCGTGCAACTAATTTGACCTTTCATAAGTGCTTTACTTGTAGGCCTATGTGAAATAAAAAAAAATACTTTTGACTTTTACCTGTCTGAGAGTTTTTTTTTGGGACTTCTGTTAGCTGTTTTTTTAGCTGTAACCCGATAGGTAGACCTGTTATCGTTATTAACTAGGTTCTATTATGATACAAGAACATCTGGTTCTTTTAAAAAGGCAAGAAATTACAAAGTTGAATATTTAGTTAAAATAATAAAATATATTTTGAGAATACTTCATGGTTGTGTAAACCAAAATAATAATTGTCAAATTAGTGTGTCTATTCGTAAAGTGTCCACTGCTAAACTACTGGATCGATTTTCATGATTTTTTTCACATAGATTAAACACACTCTAGAAAAGAATAAAGGGTAGTTTTAGCTGTTTCAAGAATATATCTACAAGATAAAAGCAATGGACAAGTCGTCATTATTATTTTTAACAAAACGATGTTTGTCAGTAAGCAGCAACCTTTGGGGTTGTTTCACCCCTTAATTTCATCCCTATTCAAGGGGTGAACTGGGATTATTAAAGCGACCGGGTTTATCCCTTTGGTAACGGATCATGGATAATAGGGAAAGTGTACATTATAAATATTTACTATTTCCAAGTTATTAATAATAGTTAATAGTGAAGGAGGCAAGGTATATTATTTTATATACGAACTAGTTATTTCCCAGTTCTAGCTATCACTATACAAATTTTCATCTAAATCGGTTTAGCAGTTTTGCCGTCAAAGAGTTGCAGACAGACTAAGTTACTTTCACGTTTATTATATTAGAATAGATGGATTAGCAACGATAAAATATACCCCTTCTATATGAGATGCGAGTGAAACCAACGGAAAATGCTAGTATATCTATACATATAAAATGCTTTGTCCTGAATGACTGACGGATCAACGCACAGCCTTAACCGCTGATCGTAGAGACCTGAAACTTGGAGGGTGTGTTCTTTGTATGACGTAGGCACCCGATAAGAAAGGTTTTTCCGAAATTCTACTCCTAAGGGGATGAAAAAGATTGGGCAAAGTATGAAATTCGTATATACCACGCGGGCGACACCGCTTTCGGAAAGCTAGTATACATATATAATTTATAAACGCAACGTCATTCAAAAACTTCACTAGAACAAAAAAAAACTTCGAATTGGAAAACCCAATCACAATCTATCAGTTTTCGATATCATTACCAACAGACAGACGTACACATTTCTACAGTGACAGTGACTGAGAGATGTGGGTCTCAATCGTACGATCAAACGGATGCTGGGGAGAGGGGCAGGGGCTGGGGGCGAGGGGGGACTGTACGCTTATGTGTATAGAATTAGGGTTCCTTAAGTGATGAGTGAAATCATTTGCAAAAAAATAATTGGAAATTAATAAGCTCTCATTTCGGAGGTCGAGGTTAAGCTCGGTTTACAGCTGTTAATATATAGATGGGTGATCAAACTATATGCATCTAAACATTTCTATACTAAAGAATTTATTTTCTATATTCTGTATAGAAAGAGAAACAGTTGTTGTCTCACGAATTTTACCTATAAAAATCGTTACCGTACTCTGACGTCAGTAATTATAATTTAAGATTAAAGATAAGAACTCCAACATTACGCAGTTGTTGTCTTACGAAGCTCAAATATCAAAAAAATAAATAATTTGACTTTGACTTAAAAAAAAACTAAGTTTTTTATATTCCATATTTCTTTATCACTCTTATTTTCCCCAGTAGGTTTCTTAACAAAAATATTCCTAGAAAAAAACAAATATAAAAAGAAATAGTTTAACTTTGACTTAAAAAAAAAGATTATTTTTTTCAATCTTTCTTTATCACTCTCATTTTCTGCAATAGGTAAATGTTCTAAAAAAATATTAATATAACTATTGCTGAACCCTACGCTAAAGGAAGACTCGCGCTTGACCTTTTACCGGTGTAACCCCTGTGATTCAGCGCTACATAACGAGCGCTATGATCCGGTCGGGCAGCTACCGCGATACGCGAGCTGCGCGCGCGCCGCTGTGTGAGTGCGGCGCGGGCGCAACACACCACGGGAATTTTGGTCATGACGTGCCGTCATTTATGACATTCATTGGATCTTGGCAGAAGTAATTTAATCTAAAGTGATGGAAGTGAGATTAAAAATGTTCTAGCAAAATATCCATTGTCAGTTGTAATAATCAAAAGTTTAAGCATTTTTTTTTATATAGGTTTACGTAGATTTTATTAAATCATTCTGAAGATGGTGCATAAGAAATGTGTGGATGAATATCCTTCGTCGACCTCTGCAGATTAGGTGCAAGTTACATTTGTTATGCGGATTATTTGTTATTTTTCAAATTTATTGTAAAAAATACTAGCTTTCCGCCAGCGGCTTCGCCCGCGTGGTCTATACGAATTCAAATAAAAGAAGGCAGAGTTTCATACAAACTTCGACCTCCTTTTCACGCCTTTAGGGATAGAATATTGGAAAACCCTTTCTAACCGGATGCCTACGTCATACAAAGAACAAACCCTCCAAGTTTCAGGTCTCTACGATCAGCGGTTGAGGCTGTGCGTTGATCCGTCAGTCATTCAGGACAAAGCATTTTATATGTTATGTTTACATATAAAATGCTTTAATAATAATGAGCTCGCTACTCCCTACTGCATTGCCCGCATTATTTAATTTCAAAGTTTTTTTGTGCAGAGCCCGAATACTTTTCTAAAATAAGGAACTAGTCTCCATAAAACACCAGCTAGCCGTACTCAAGTCCCGCAATGGGCTGAGGAAGGAACATGGATGTATTTTAGTCAGTGAGAGTCTGACACTAAGGGGAGGGGTTTCCCATCCGAAAAAAACTGTACGTTCAGTAGTTAGAGAGATTACTCATTACACACTAACATACTACCTCGTTGGTCTAATGGTCGTATGATGTAACTGCAGTGAACAGGGTCTCGAGGTCGATTCCCAGGTCGGGCCATAATCACTCTGTGGGTTTTAAAATTTCACAATCCAGCTCTGAGTTAGTTAAACGTTAAGCCGTCGTCCCCGGCTGCTACCTTGATAGCAGTCGTTGTTACAATTCCATGTCAGAGGCCGTCAGGCGGGTTTGTGAAAACTCTGACACTAGACAGAACAGAAAACACACAAAGTTTACTTATTATAATATCAGTGTAGATATTATAACGTGTCCGTCAACTGACGTGCCGTGTGTACAATGGAAACAGACGTCAGTTCGAAAGGCAATGACACTAGTCAGACTCAAAACTAGATCTGTAGATACCGCCGGCCGGAGACCAACCATCACGACGTGAGCTGAGAGGTATGGGCTCGGCAGAGTTCATGGCTACCCCGTGAGAATTTATAAAAAGTTTTTTTTGGAAAAATATTTTGGCGGTTTTCCATTAATCATATGAGGCTCGAAAGGAGGAAGAAAGAGGAAGTGATTTTGGAAAAAAAATACTAAATAATTACACATGTACAGTACACATGATTACCTAAGTAGGGGAGTCTTAGACCTCAACAAGTACCACCACGGGGAGAGAGGGGTTAAAGATTGACTTTATCTATATGTACATATAAAATGATAATTGTCCTGAATGATTGACGGATCAACGCACAGATCTGAAATTTAAAATCTGATCTGAAACTTGGAGGGTGTGTTCTTTGTATGACGTAGGCATAAAAAGGAGGCAAAGTTTTTATGAAACTCTGTAATTTTTTATTTGAATTCGCCCACGCGGATGAAGCCGCTGACAAAAAGCTAGTCTGTTTAAAAGCTAGCTTCCACCCGCGTTTTCGTCTGCCTGGACTTGAAATTTGGTTGAGAAACTTGAATAAAAAGTATCCTATGTGTTAATCCAGTTTATAAACTATGTATGTGCCAAATTTCATCGAAATCCATTCAGTAGTTTTTGCGTGTAAGAGTAACAAACATACATACATCCTTACAAGTTTTATCATTTATAATATTAGCAGCATTGTAGTTATAGTTAGTTATAGATTATATACAATTGCATGAATTGTATATACAACATATATTAGGTATATATGTGTGTGTGTGTAGGGTAGGTCATGGTTTTCAGTGTTCGCGATAACATTGTGAAGATAATAACATTATGTAATGGCGTGGGTTTTTTCAGCACAAATTTTCTTGACAATATTAATGACTAGCTGTATCCTGCGGTTCCACCCGCATCCCGAGGGAACTACTTCGCGCACCCGGGTAAAAAGTATCCTATATGTTAATCCAGGTTATAAACTATGTGTGTACCAAATTTCATCCAAATCCGTTCAGTAGTTTTTGAGTGAAAGAGTAACAAACATACATCCATACATTCTTAGAAACTTTCGCGTTTATAATATTAGTAGATAGTAGATTATTATACTTCTGTATGTATGTATTTCTTAAGTAAAACCTCCCTGCTATTATTTCTACATTCTACTAATATTATTTTGTGAGGATGTACCTACGTATGTTACTTTTCACACAAAAAGTACTAAATAGATTTTTTGTATGAAATTTAGTACGCACGGGTTATAACCTGGATTAAACACAGGATACTTTTTATCCGGGAACACAAAGTAGATCCCACCAAATGCAGGCGAAACCGCGGAAAATAGCCACTAGTACATAGATAGGGGTCGGGTACAGAACCTCCTGTTTTTGAAGTCGGTTAAAAAGATACGCAGAATATAAAATTCATGCATTTTGTATTATAGTTTTTTTTTGTGTATGGAATCTCGCAGGTCAACCTAGAAGGTTGTCGACTGCTTAACCGGGCTTGCCTGTGAAGTGCCTTAAATTAATTTAGGGCCTCCAGCCAGGGTAATTGTATTATAGTATTATCAACGAATTGTACGTAAGTACCTACTAAAGATAAGGCTTGCATCATTTCACCGATAGATGGCGTTAGTGGTTGTAAAGTGATAGGAATTGTTATAGCACTTATTTTGAACTGACTTCTTCCCGTGAGTTCTTCTGTGATATATTCGAGTTGGGTGCCGATACTGGAATAAAAAGTATTCTATACGTTAATATAGGTAATAAACTATGTGTGTGCCAAATTTCATCCAAATCTGTTCAGTAGTTTTTGTGTAAAATAGTGACAAATATCCATTAATTCACAGTGATAATTACAGGATTTTTATTCGAACTTCGCACGGTCTAGATTTTTTTCCTGTTTTTTTTTCTGGATGAATATTACTCTATCATCTTATTTAATACATTTTTACCTGTATTTCATAATTAACTTAAATTTATGACTTTTTTGTTTTATTTATTTTTTACTAAACAAAACATCCTATATCGTACCTTTTTTTTGTGTATGGCATCTCGCAGGTCAACCTAGAAGGTTGTCGACTGCTTAACCGGGCTTGTATATCGTACCTCGGTGGTTTAAATACTCGTCACCCGTCACTTGCTTTAAGAACTACTATGTATATTTGCAGCCCTAGTACATCTAGATCAGAATGACGTCATACCAGGCTAGGCTGCTTAGCTAGACTATCACGCCTCTATTTCCCTCACGGATAAGCAGGGGTGTATCATACCCTAATCTCATTAAACAGGGGGCGATTCCATTGCCATCCATCCATGTTCCTTCCTCAGCCCATTGTATTCCGGGGGCGCGGTAACTCTTTCGAACATCCCGCAGCTCCGGCAGGATTCTATTGCCATCAACAGGGAGAAATGGACGGATTTTGTGGGATACATTTTGGGGATGAGGTTATGGGCAAAACCTAGTCTCCATACACTTTTAATGATGATCAAACGATAACTGTGTCTTCACCATTTAATGAGAAACGAAGGACCGTAAAACATGCTATTAAATTAATAGTTTGTAAGTGATAAAACCTGTGCCATCTATTAAGACACAATTTTATGATTATTGAAATGATTAAAAAACTGATTATACAAATAGGCTAAATTAAGAACTTGTATTATTTAAAAAAAAAAACAGAAGAATAACTGTTTGTATTTTAGTCTGAGTCAGATTTCTCATAATTTAGGGTGTCGTATACCTAAGTGGTAGGTACCAAAGGACCAAAAAATAATTGACCGTTTATCACTATCGTTTTTCTCAGAAACTGTCTGACGTAGAAAGTTGAAACTCGCAACAGTACAGAATTCTGTTGGCACATACAATTTGTTAGTATTTAGCACCTTTGAAATGCCTATTAAGGTGCTAATTTTGGCTAGGACTAGTTTTAAATTTTATTATAGGTTATGTTTAAATTATTTGAAGGGGGCGAAAATATTTATGTAACCTCTCTGGGATAATGCATTAAGGCCATGGGGTGCGAGTGCCCGTCTTCTATATCGCAACATAGCTAATAAGTTTAGTTGACTCCACACGTGACCTGAAGGTTGGCCTATATCTAGGCCAAAAAATCTGCATTCCTATCTAACGTGGCAATGCAGCCAGACTTTTGGGCACGATTGACAGCAATGCGGATAAATATTTTGATTCTTCGCTTTTGTATGTTATTTTAGTATAATTCGTATGTTATCTTTTTGTATTGTGTAAATAGAATAATGAATAAAAATAATTAATTTATCGTATTATAGAATAAGGTTTGTTAATTAAGTTGGTTAAAAATAAGAAGTAGGTAATTATTTTATAGCTGAAGTTATAAATGTAAAATATTTTTTTGACAATTTGTGTGTTCATTATATGAAATGGTATGAAAATTGGGAAGGAGAATGTGAAGTAATTCTCTCAGAATGTAAGTAAAACCGTGAGGAACAGCTAGTATAATTAAATTAGCTAAGGGTTGTTTAAATAAGCTATCATTATCAGTTCATCTTACACTAGTCCACTACTGGAATTGGGAGTAACTAAAATAGTGAAGGCTTTTTTGCTGTAATAAAAAGTGTTCATCAATCAAGGCCATAATTTATGTCTTCTCAATTAATTAGGTAACATTTTCTTGTCTTTTAATTAGGTCATTGTAAGTGTTATTATATAAGGAAGAATGTTTATCTGAGACAAGTCTATTATCTGAACTATTTTCATTTTAAAATAAGACGAATTTCAAGCGACCACATTTCTTGGCATCGATGCAAATTGTGTCAGTCAATTCCTTTACTGATTGGGTTTATTGCAAAAAATGTAAATTAGTATTTTTTAATTAAACACAGAGCCAAGTGGGTTTTTGACACTTTCCGTGACTCAAAGGATGGCTGTTTCTGATGGCTTCCATGATTCTATTTTGCCAAAAGCATTATTTCCAACATGGCAATGCTGCCTCTCACCCGTGGCAGTGTACCCAATCTCTTGGGTACACTTCCAGTAGACAAGCAGCAATGAGAGTTGATATTGACGCCATATTTCAGGCTTATTCATATACTAGCGATTTCCCACGGTTTCACCCGCGTCTCAAGAAAATTGCTTAACGTAACTAGGGTAAAAATCCACCTACAACCGTTTTCAGAGCTCCAGCCATATCCATACTAAATTGCATCTAAATTTATTCGGTTATTTTACCATAGAAGCATACAACACACATTAGCATTTATAATATTAGGTAGTTAGGAAAGATTACTTAGAAAATTCCTCGATTTCACTTGCATCCTGTAGGAACAATTTAATGCACCTGGTTCAAAATTGTGTCGTATGTCCTTCGCTAGTTCTTGGTTTGTCGTAGAAATCGTAGCTTAACAAACAAACGGTCAGAAAGTTACTTTCGTCACTTGTAAGATTATTACGGCATGCAAACAAAATGATTGATGAAATGACATATAACTTAGCTATGTATATTGAATAGGTATACAAATATTTTAAGTCCACTGTCCTATAGGTTTTAAAGGATTCACATAAAAAAATATCAAGATGAAGTCACAAAGGACCTGAAAGGACTATTTAGACCGAAAGGACCAATTTTTTTACCAGATTGGTCCTTACATAATATAATTTAGGGTCTGACGAATTATGTGGTTATATGTTTTTTTTTCTTGGAAATAAAAGGTTTATGGGGTATATTTACCATGATGTATTATACCTCAGATATTACTTACACGAAGGTGGGTTATGAAAGTTTTGGCCCTGTAGACGACCTTCTCAAGGACTCACACTATCTTTAAAGAGGATACTAGCCCTTGAAGATAATTGTCTTATTCTTGGAAATGTAGGTACATCATGTTAATTAAGATTGTTTGCTACGTTTAATTAAAACAAGAATGTATGTATCTCTAAATGACCATATCTTCTGACAAATATAATAATTTTAATTTCTCCTCTCTACATATAATTTTTAATACACATGTACCAATTTAATTTGTCGATAGGTATCTAAGGGCTCTATAAGTGATTAACCTCAAGGGATGAGAAAGTTGAAGGAAGCATCAGAAAGAAGGAGTTTAAAGGTTCACCCTTACGGCGATTCAATTTAGGACTATCCCTAAGGACCAAACTTTCTTCGGTATAACTGTGTTAACCTCAGATAAAATGCTATATTTCATAACCATGTTACAAGGTTTATTACGTAATGTTACATAATATTAATAAACCTAAACTTCATAAAATATATTCGCTCATACCTTAGTACTTAAAAAGAAAATGGTCCTTCGAACCGAATATGCAAACATTCATCAAATACAGAAAAAAGAAACATGTCTAGGAATTGCGTTTTAACACTTTCATAGCTTATCTAGATCTTGTTCGCGCCACGTGCCGCGCCTAGGTTAGGTTATATTTACACGTCAGGCGTGTCTAGATATTTCCTCTCGTTCAAACCTAATTTTATATTGGTAGCTTCTGTTTTTTCAGTGAATTATTTCTAGAGAGCTTGTGAGTATTTTTTGCTACATTCTTCGACCTACTGTAGGGTTATAGGCACCTTCCCTTGACGCCAATATACCATGTTTTTTTTTTTAATGAGTTTACGCTTTTTTTTATTACCAGATAAAATTGTTGTATTTAGTAGTGACTTTAGTGGTTATTTTAATTGTTAGTTTGGGGAGTCGTGACTTCATAAGGGCAAATCTTTCAGGAGATTTTTTGTAGACGATGATGAAGAACTATTCCATTCTAGTAATTAACGTAGTAGATGTCTGAGACTCAGAGAATTGTAATTAGGTCTTAGCAGCTAATAATAAATTATTATAATTGCACCATGAATGCTAGAAAGAATTTTAAGATACTACCCACTAAAATTACTATGTAATAAACAATTTATTATATTTCCTGGGAAGTTCAGAGGACTAAGGGCTTAGCCCTAAGGACCAAAATTCCTTATGGTAGTCATAATATGGTTTTTAAAGAATAACTTTTCCTTATATTGAAATGTATGCCATAAGGACTTAGTGATCGTGTGGGGATATTAACAATTACCTATTTACTTCTAGTCACAATTAAAATAATTAACTACACACATTATTTTGGACAGAAACAAAATCTTATCTGGCTTATATTGACCAGAGAAAAACTAATATAGGTTAATAGAGCTAATTGGATGAGTTGCTAGATTGATTTCAGACATGGATGGACCAGTGATGACGTAAGCAATGTAAGACGAATGGTCTACTGTCAATTACTGGTTTTGTCTGACTAACCTTATTGGGATACAAGTAGGTCTGGGTCACTTTTAGTTAATCTCTTATTTATATTGACCGAGTTTTTATATTATGGCCAATTGGAAAGCGGGGATTAAGCCCCAAGGACCATTAAAAATGGTCCTTTTTAGTCCTTAGTGTTAGGACCAGGTACTGACTAGGGTATAAGGGTTTGGCTTAGTGCTTAGTTTATAGTCACTTTTCAACTGTCTCAGGGTCTTGGTTTAATGTGACCTTTTTCAGTTGATACCATTTTTTTCAGTCTTATAATATTTATATTATGTGAAGGTTGTGTACCTATGTAACAATTTTGTTTTTTCTAATTGGCTGTAGTAGGTACTCTTAATAAAACTAAAACCCAATCAGGGTTAATTTTCTTGAAAGATTTACTTATTTAAATTTGACGTGTTAGGTCAGGCGAATAGAGATGAAATGTGAAGGTTTGCTGTTGAGAATATTTTTTTTTGCTCTATTAAGGGTTGTTTCACCAATTTTGGATATAAATTATATATATAATCTTGGCTGGGGGTGGCAAAACTGGCCATTTTTTTTTAAATAGTCAATATGAGGTATGTGGTTGAGTTTATTTTTAATTATATTATTTAAATAAGGACTTGGTTGGATGAGCTCTTGGTCCTAACTACCTAACTAAACGTCACGTAGGTGTCTGCGAGGCTAAGCTGCTGTTGCTATGCAAAATGCTTATGAGTGACCTTACCATAATTAATGAGAACTTTTCGTACGATTGAGAGTATGACATACCGTCGGTTCTGATAGTCATATGTATATCTATAAGGGTGGTCACGAGTTAGTCAGAAGCATAAAGGTCTGACAACTGGTCTGACCTTAGAATACTGGTGCTACCCATTAGTTGCGTTGTGGTGGTTACAGTTGCATCGAGTTACAGTGGAAGCTGTAATAAATTTATTTGGGAAAAGGCTAGACGAATTAAGGTGTTAGTATCTGCTAAAGAAATTAGCTACATTAATTACTATAGTTGCTGTACTCTTTATTGGCGATAACTTATATATAATAAGTCTAGGTTCTTGGGATAGGCTAAAAAAATAATAAGGATGCCTAGAGTAGAAAAAAATTGGTCAAATATTAATCTTTTTTTTAGGTGCGTTAGTTCCGGCATTGGATTTCTAGGGGTTAAACCTAAGTATAAGAATAAGGGATGATTAATAATTCAACAGGGGGTGAACTAAATCCCTTACAGTAAAATTTTCTTATCGGTCAAAACACGTGGTTCCTAATATATGATTACTGCTCAGCTTGTTACCCTAAACACCCCCATATAGGTAATGGGGTGAAATATTATGATAATTAGTAAGATGTACACATACCAGCATTGAAGTCCCATTGTAACGGAGCGAAGGACCACTACCCAGCTACAGATCCTCTCAAAAAATGTCATCCGTGAATTTTTGACCACGTTTTTCTTAATAACCACATTCAGAATCCCGTAATCACCGTGTAAAACACAATATTTATCACTTCAACCAATTTAAAATTCGAACACAGCAACACAGATTTAGGCCTAGTACACTTTCACTCAAATACAACAACGCGAAAATTCTCTAGGAACACGAAAAAAAATAAAGAAATTCAATTATAGAACGCCGAAATACGAAATATAGAATGGAATTTTCGTACCCCGACCGTAGACGAGTGGGGTATGTTTCAAAATCCGAATGCTAGCACTATGTCGTTTCGTTAGAAAGAGACGCACGTATCTCTCTGGTTCGCACTTCAAACAGAGTTCAATGTACCGTCCTACTGAGGTGTGGGCGCGCGCAACGATGTCTCCGTCTCCCTCGCTCGCGGTGGCGGCGCAGGTGTGTGAGCGAGACGGGCGATCCCGGTCCACTTTTTGTTCGGAACTTGTATTTCGATCGATATAGCGCGCCGGCCAAGTCTTGGTACTTTATTTTTAAGTTTTTGTTTTTTGAAAATTCATTGCCGGATTCGTTTTTCGATTGTATTTTTTTAATTAATGTGTGACTTTTAGGTTTTCAAACCTTATATATCCTACAATGTTAGCTATGCTTTAAGACTAATGTGGTATATTCTAGAATAAAAATGGTTAAATTACATACCTACATTATTTAGAAACTGCGGTGAATGAACGTAAATGCATTTAAGATATTTTAATTAATAGCGCAACACATTGACGACTGCAATTCATTAGCATGTTAATATTAGAAGTACATTGACGGTTTTATTTAGCATATTATGCACTGCTTCATTTGCAAAACGCAATGAGTACATAATTAGTTCTAGTCATCAAACTATCAATAGAATTTCTACGCTGTTACGTAGCGACTATACCTTTTTTAAAGAAAGGAGCTGTAAAAAATATTATTAAAATTGAAAAATATTCAGTTATGAGCCAATATAATTAGCATGCCAGTTAATTAAGGAAAAAACAACTTTCACTAAAGTAAAGGCAATATAATTAATGCCTTATGAATGAAACAATACTGCATTATGTTGCAAGGCTGGTTGAACACGGTCGATTAATCGCGGCGACGATTAAAGTTTTAAATTCGCACGGTTTATTGGGCGATGTAAATTGGGTCTAATTTATCATCCACTCAGAATCTCACGGAGTTTATTAGGCTTCATTTAGAAAAACTAATTATGTAACGTGCTTAAGTGGCTGAAGAAGGTACCTGCAGCTTGATTTTTGTTTTAATAGTTAAGGCAATTTCAATATAGTTGCTTGTATTATCACCCATAGTGTCGAAATTATAGTAAAGCTAGTTTATGAAATGTAATATACAACATGCAATACTGGAATAAGGACAAAACCAGTAATTACGTAATAATTTACTTCATTACTAAAAGCACTGGTAGGTACTGTGATAATTAACAGCTTTACCATTTTAATATTTATAACAAAAAACTTTCTTTGTTTCATTATTAACTCGTATTTAAATTCTTTAATAAATTATTCAGTATACATAAAACATTTATTTAACCTCCGAAAACATTTTTTAAATCACCTCCATTATACCCCGGTCAACATTTTAACACACATTATTTATCTTAACGACAACTTGTCGCACATAAAAGTCGTATAATCGCAAGTGAGGATCAAGCCTAACGATGCACTGCTTGGCAACAGCGCAGTCTATTTATAGATGGCTATAAATAGCTCTTAAATCAGTCAATTAAGAGGCTAGACAAGAAAGAATGCAGCGCAAAAACTTTACTGATTATCCGTGCGAGTTTTTTTTATGCTGTCAGATGCAAGTATCAAGTACTTTTGCATTTTTTTTGTTATTTTCTGAGGAATAAGAGAATGTATTGTATGAGTAAGTTATACGGTTTGTAGGTAAAATGGGTTAGTGTTGCGTTTCATGGCAGAATACGTTTTTTAATTGGTTTAATAAATAGGCCTTTTAGAATGGAAAGACGCGCTCCTATTTCAAAAATACATAAAGTTGTCTTTTTCATGTTGAGTATATTTGAAACTTATCATAAAATAATTATGTTAAACAGAGTTTGTGCGATATTTTTGGCTAATTTTGAGGCTGTGTAGGTACTGTGAACATTTTGTCCTAAATATCTATTTGAAATACTACCTGCATGGACTGCCAAATGTCTTTTACTGCTTAGTACTTTATTTCATTCATCTCTGAGCCTCAAAGCGACAACTTAAGGTTATAAATATGAACCATCCTTGTAGTCTGTGAAAGTGCTTCATTATACAAGCATTACTCTTCGGAAAGGTACTAAGTTTTAGTAACCCAGTGATGAATCTAGAGAGTAGCGAACAAAAGATAGAACAATATGCCGTTTGTCCTCAGTGAAGAGCAATGCTATAAATATTTTGTGTTAGTACAGAATACACTCGCCGCGGCAGGCAGTCATAAATTCATTCATAAATTAAACGTTGCCATGGCAACAATCTCGACCGATGGTTCTAGAAATAGCTTTTGCGATGCTCTTGCGCATGCATGTAAATTCTAACTTTATCTGCAGTTAAATAAAGTACAATTTGCTGTGATGAGTTTGAGAATAATTTTCATATATTCACGGCGTTTTAGTGGTTTTCCTTGTAAGTTTGATGCCAGTATTGAATATAGAGGAAATCTACGCATTCTAGCGTTATTCCACGGTCTTTGTTTTAATTCCTCATGTACTTACTAAGGAAAGTCAAAGTTATCTTATCATAACTTTATCTTTTTAGACTTACTAGTTTTATCTGATATAAGTCTCAATACTCAAACCAAGAAATTAATATTAATATATTTTACTCTCACACAAAGAATCCACATTATAAATATATAATAATATATTCATCATAAATAAAAAGGACCCAAATAGTCTTGATAGAGGATGTGAACCATGGAGTTTCTTGCCCGTCCGTCTCCATAAGAAACTAATTTTTGGAATGGGCAACTAAATTCATTTTTTTTTCTCGGCTTTCAAAATTTCTTGTTATTAGGCCTTATTTAAATATATGATTTGAATTGAATTGATGAAGATACGGCCTTTTACTTCTGATAGCAGAATTAGGAACAGTAGTAAAAGTAAAAAGTACCTTATTTATTTGAATAAAGTGATGGCTTATCACGGATGCACAAAAAAGTCTAAATGACTACACTGCAGTCCACTGGCCAAATCTAATAAAATTTCCAAAAATAAAATAGGAGCGCCACAACTGCGAAACTGACTAGCGAAAGAGCAATCTAAATTCAAGCGATACTTCAATAAATTCCTCGCACGTTTGTCGAAGCGCACCGAGCACAAATAACGCTGGCATTCTGTTCACCCCGTCGCAAACTGGTTACAGTATATGGTCAAGGTTGCGAGTACTTCAAGTGTAAAAATATTTCGTACCTTCAACAGGATCCTGCACATGCAATTAAAAATAGTTCTACTGCATAATATGCGGTGGACCTTGACGGGTTTACAAGGCCAAGTCTGTTATTGCTCGGGTTCCATCTTTGGGGTTGTGGCATTTTATAGTTTTAATAATAAAAATTACACAATTTATAAATGTAATAAAACGTAAAGGGAAATTTAAGCCATTATACTCCTACATCGCTGCCATCTTGTATCGTGCCTAAAAGTTTGTGTTGTGTTTAAAATTACTTTTTTTTTATTCATGATGATGAGTTGATCACGAAAGCCTTATTGTTCTTGTTAAAAAAGCAATGACAAATTCTTATAAACTGAAGATTAAAGGGTAGATATAGACTCTGTAACAAACTGACTAGATTAGTCCGGTAACTAAACCTTGTCTTGAAGTTTTTTTTTAGTTAAACCAAAGAAGCGAACTTTGAAAGTACAAGTCAAAGCCAGACACCTACTTCACCTTTTCAACTTCGCCTACTTCTTAATAAAATACATAAGATATGATATAGCCTTACACAACTTCAATAATATTCAGATAACTAACTGAACAACAAAGTTACTGATCATAAAACTTACTACAACATTTTTATGACAATATCTAAAGGCTATAATTTCCAAAAATATCATATTACCTCTACAATTCTCACAACACGCGTCAAATTTATGTAATTTTAATAATAAAAGTGTTCATTTGTAGTAACTTGCATTTGCAATATTGTAATAAAACGTGAAATTTTTTTAAATTAGTCTTATATTATTTTTATAGGACATTCACTAAATACAGCAGGTTTGTAGGTGTTTAAATTGTCTTATTTGTATTAACTATATTTTTTTAATTAATTCCAAAAAAAGAGTAGCTGTATTTTTTTGCATTAAGTGAATTTATTTAAGTTTCATCTGATAAATAAAGTCTACTTGTTTTCGTACCCAAGTTAAGGAAGTATTTTACAAAATAAAAAGCAAAAATCTTTTAAATACAAGAAAATTGGTTTCATATAATTATATTTACAAGGCTAACCTTTTTGCCTTAAACATTATTTTTCTTGAAGATAGCACAGAAATTAAAATAATAATCTAAAACTAATTTTAATACACTCAATCGATCTAGATAATGATTTACGGTCACAAACTCGAAGTTACTGGATACTTTTATAATGAATCCATAAGCTTTAATTTTATGATCAATTAACATAAAATTAATTTCGTAATTCATTATTATTGTTGTCGTGTCATAAATTACAGCTACGGTATAATTAGTGGCTATACATATATACAACAGAACGTACTTGTTTTGCATAATACCGACCACAAAATAAGTTAAAAAAACAGCAATTCATTATTCGAAACATAAATAACCTGTAAGCCAAAACTATTCCGAGTGTACGTATATCGCGGCACACTCAACAATTCTAACACAATTCTAATTAAATTTAGAAAAAAAATAGCTTCCTAAGTTCCCGTCGTTCCGTCCTCATTGAATGAGCATCTAATCTTTTCACAACCAACTAATTATAACACCTTTCACCAGACTTCAATTAACCGCGACTTCCTCAGGAAACAAAAACTTCCTGCAAAAAAGCCAGACAGAGTATCAAAATTCACGGTCGCGGTTTAAACTCGCCTTTCGGTGGGCGACCGAGGTAGGCGGGCGCGTGCGAGCGAGACGCCACTATGTTTCCGCGAGTTACGTCTCGAACGCATAACGGTCCGGCGCCCGCGCTTGCGACCTCAAACTTTTTTTAAATCGACCGCTTTTTTCCGCCGTTTTAATTTGATTTTCGATGAAAATTATATAGTTTTGGATTCAGGAAGAACTGGCCATCTGTTTGGGGAACGCACCTTTTTTCTTTTTGAACCTTTTTCGACTCTGCAGTTCGTAAAGACGTAAAGGTCTGCAAGTTCTATTTTTAGAATGGATATTTTTCTCAGAATTGTTTGTAGTTTTCGCGAAATTGATCTCTGGGTGCACTCTACGAGTCTGGAATAAGGTCAAATATATCAACTTTTTTTGTTGTGCGTAGTAAAAGTATTTTTATTTCACATTCAGTGAGTGCACGGCATGGCATCGTGGTCGATTTTTATTTCAATGTAATTTTTCGGGATAATTTTAACAATAAAATTAGTTAAAATGTTTCATTTCAGATTAATTTGAATATGAACATTCATGTTTAGAGATTTAATCTAAAGATTTTTAATTAATTCTTTATTTGATAGAACATTAAAGTTGCCGACGTAAAAATTCAAAGATATTCATATTCAAAATTCATAAGATAATTATAAATACACTATTAAAATATATTTATTTGAATTCTTAATTGCTTTTTTACTGGATTTATAAAGTGAAATTAAAAAAAATATACAAACATTTGTGTATTTTTTACGAAAAAAAAGCTCAGTATCTTTAATAATTTATCCTCCGCTATAATACAAAAAATAATGATTATGCGACATTTTAACGAAATGAATTTTATTTTCTATTCAATAAACTTCTAATAATAAAACAAATAATTTAAATTTTCCCATTATAAATATTCAAAAAATACAAAAATCTTATTTCATTTTAAACCAGCATGTTTGCTTTATTAAATTTTTAATTAATAACTATTGTACCAAACAATATTTCTAAATTAAAAAACTTTGACGTTAATGATTACCCATTTAGTTCCCATTTTATTAATATTAAACAATAATTAATTAGGTACAAATTGTTAGGTAAACTATGGTAGGTATATATGTACGTAGGTACCTATAGTTACCTATTCTTCTTGAAAATTTATTAAATACGAGTACCTACTGTGATTCCAAATTTTGTATATAGAAAAATAATTATTTAGCAAAAAAAACCCTCTTTATTTTTCTCTTATAATTTCCGTTTATTTCATTCAAATACATATTAATTACATTTTTATATATTTCTATAAAAAATATAAAAAGCATTTAAAAATATATAAAAAATGCTTAAAATTGTTATTATAATTAGTTTTTTATATATTTTTTTATTTATAATAACTACTTTATAAAAAGTAGGTTATATAAAAAAGGGACCATTAAAAAAAACATAAATTTCCGTTAACTAATAATAAAAATATAATGATAATGAATATGTTAAAAACTACTTTTAATAATCGAAATACTGCGTAGCATAAAAGTTGGGGGAAATGGGGATAAAAGTAACTGAAGCCTAGATTAAAATAAACACCACTATCCCTTAATGTTTTGTTGTTTTTTTTTTTGCAATTTAATCCAATAATTTATTTGAATTGCTTACTTGAAACATAGTAAAATAACCACTAACCACAAAAATCTGGCTTAAAATCCAAAATCATAGTTATCATAGTAGAATATTCTTCAAATATTTTCATATTATTATTGTACGTACACAGTACTAAAAGTTTAAAGTTACGTATCAACCTTATTCGTATGCCCTCAAAAATACACAATAAACCTTGTTGCTCCTGGTGATTTATATAAAGTATTTTTTCTAGAACAATTTTTTTGCTTCCCATTCTTTACTTCCCGGTGTAAAAAGGTTCCAAAAATTATCATTCAATTAAAAAAAACCTTTTCATAAAAACAACACCTTTCAGCATAAAAATAAGAAAAATAAGTTTTTTTGTACTGTAAGACCATCTGCCTTGTTGAATACGCTCAATGCAAATGACTGCCTCTTTTAATACGCTATGACCACCATTAATTATCGCGCAGAAGGTAAGGTCTGACCTCAGAATGACATCATCTTTGACCTTCGGACTGCTAGCTATTACTCTTTTGTAATTTCAAGGTCACGTGTTAGTCTGACCACGTGGTGGCCTAGTGGTTAAGGCACCTGCTTTTCGTATACGAGTGTTCGAAACCTGGTAAGTACCAATGTGACTTTTCTAAAGTCATATGTACTTTCTAAGTGTATCTTAGACACCACTGACTAACGGTGAAGGAAAGCATCGTGAGGAAACCTGGACTAAAAGTCTGAAATCGCCAATCCGCCTTGAGCAAGCGTGGTGATCAATGCTCATGCCTTCTCTGTATGAGAAGAGGCTTGCGCCCAGCAGTAGGACAATATACAGGCTGATGATGATGTCTTAGTTTGAAGTGAACTAGTGTTCCTAGCGATGCCTATACAGATTTAGTAAGCTTGACACAGTTCTTCTTCGTCTTTTGTACTGTCATAAACTCAGTATAGTTCTAAGCTTATAAAATATCAAGCAGTTAATATGGTAACGAGGCTTACCTCCACTTTACAGCTTCTACCTATCATTGCTATCAAAATTATCTTACTAATAAGTAAATGCGATTTTTTTTGAGGATGGATCGATGGATGGATATTTGTTATATTACTCTTTTAAGCTAAATCTATTTGACGGGATTTGAATAAAATTTGGTTACAACCTGGATAACTTGGTCCTTTTTGTTCGGGGTCCGTAGTACCCTAAGGACGTGGGTGTACCCGCGGGAAACAGCTAGTCTAGCTGTTTGTTTGTTTGTAGCGTTTTAACTCAAAAACTACAGGACCGATTTTAAAAATTCTTTCACCGTTAGAAAGTTATAAAGTGTCATAGGCTATATTTGCTAAATAATTGAGGATCCCTACTAAAACTTGAATAATGAACCCAAGCTAGGCTGAAAATCTAGCTAGAAAAGCTAGGTTTTTGAACCTCAAATGTACTTAGACAGCCTCCAAAACAAAAACTCCAAGGGCCACACACCACGTGTTTTTCCATCACTATTCCGGTGTGAGAATGAGACACGCTTACTAACATTGTATAGCGCTGTCTCTTTTTCATAACGAAAATATTCCTGCTTTGGCATGTCATGGTAAGGCTCCAGATCAACACAATTAAATGACTACAACTAAAATATAGTAAGTTTAAATATTTATGTATCTTTAATATTTACCTACTGCGTCGTGAGAATACCATTTTGTTCTAAAGTCAAAACATTGAAGACATTATGATTTCCACCAATTGACAGTTGACCGTCATGAGGCCAGGGGGCCTACTGTAACTCAACGAAAACGAAGATTCGATTGAAATTAGGAACTTTCCCTTGTGAATTTTAGGGCGGTAAGGTTCAAACAATTGTTATATATGGATAGTATAATACATTCCTCTATGTACAGAGCATCATATCGCCCCTTACCGCACCACAAAAAAAGTTATCGTCTATTCTCGGTCGTCCCGAAGTTTCGTTTCGGTAAGTAAGAGTAGGTCCAGAGCAGGCCTAGAATCAGGTTCTAAATAGTACTAACATTATATCATACCAAAATCCCTTAAAAGAAAAAGAAGCAAGAAGTGCATTCCTAAACTGCGACCTTGACCTTCGATCTTAGCTTGGAGCTAAACTGTTCATGTCATGGCATTTCGTGATAGCCTCAAGGTATACCAGACCATATCTAAAACATTAAGGCAGACCCCCAAAGTTGTATACTTAAAATTCCGTTAAAAATATTTAAATTAGGTGTGAGTGTAAAAAACTTTCACATGTATCAAAATACGTAAAGTTTCCTTCTAAAGAAACACTCAACGTATTTCCCTGATACTCATTGTTTGCTTTTCCCAAGTGAATCAAATAACTTTGCTGACTCAAGTGGAAAATACTGGAGGAAGTCTGGGACTATTGGTCTGAAATTCCTTGAGCAAAGTGATGGTATGCTCATCACTTCTTTGAATAAAAACATGTTATTATTCACTAAAGTTATAGTCTGTTTCAGTACTACAATACTGAAACTTCTTTTCTTTTATTTATAAGAAATTCCTAGTGTGGGGTAACACACTAGGTACCTATTACTCCTCTTTCGTGCGTTTCCAAAAACGCATTTCACTTGCACAAACACACACACCCGGAACAATTTTAGTTTCCCCGTGCAGGAATCGAACCTTAACAGCAGCACAGCAGCTAATTGCTCGGCTACTACCGAACGAAGGTCTTATTACGAATATGTAAGTTCATCATGAAATTAGTCCCTAAATCTTCCATGAAGTAAATATCCAATGAAAATCAACTCAGCAGTTTCGTTGGTACGAGCTTGCACATACACACAGAGTCGGCACTTACTAGTTGGTCGCACACTCATAACATAATCTTATCGTTAAGTAAACGAAGAATACCTTAGAAGAGTGAGTCATGGAAAATTAGAAAGTTAAGCCTTCTGTAATACTAGCTGTTTCACGCGGTTACACCTAAAATTTCACCCTCCATTTTAAATCCTTAGGGAATGAATAAAATTCTTTATTAGAGAACACTTACGACATTTAAGGAACATTTGTCCAAAAATTCATACTTCTATAACCAGTAGTTTCAGCTGCTCTGATCAGTCAGCCAGTCAGTTCATAAACGTACTCCCTCATATTCCTCATATTATAGGACTGCACTGTCCTAATAGGATGATATTGGGGGTGGGTGGCAGCGGGCAGGGATTGGAGAGAGAGCTGAAGATTAAACTTAATGGCGTGCCTGAAAGAGACCTTTTCCAGTAGTAGAGACGGGTCGATGATGGTAATAAGGGAAAAATTATATCTTACATTGAAGTCCTTATTTTAGTGCTTCCAGGAAAAAAAATGTATTGTATTTTATGGGCCTTAGTTGCCTGAAATAATGCATAAATAAATAAAAACTGTTGAGAACTAAACACTACTTTTTACCCAGAATTAATATTTTACTGAAAATGAAACACTTTGGAAGAAGTTGACCATTTTTCCCTCAGGGTTAGACAGAGATGTAGCACTCATTCCGCCAGTTATGTTCAAGTACATACCAAGGAATAGAGGCGAAACTATTGTCATCAAATTGTGTATTTTTTAATATGTATATTTATAGGAACCTAAGAATTGACGCTTAGAATCAGTCAAAAAAATACCCCACATCATGACTTTCAAATGCAAATTCGAGAAAAGAAAAAAAAAAACAATCAAAAAACATTACACTGTAGAACAGACTTTAGTTAATTTAATCAACATGTTGTAAGTTAACAATCTCACTTAAAAGGGATCTCAAGATACCGGTTATAACCGGAGCCCTTCACAATAATCCCAAGGTCACTTATAATGATATGGTAATGTCTATTTATCCCTACTTCACCCTTTCTTCAATTTAAAAGCTTGTAAGTTTGTGTGTAATATGCAATATCTGAAACTACTGGACCGATTCCAGAAATTCTTTCACTGAGAGAAAACAACATTATCCCTGAGTGGTATAGTCTGTTAATATGTCTGATAATAACACGGGCATAGTTGAGGACAGAACACAGTCGTAGCTAGGGGGGGCATTGTGGGGCATTGCCCTAACTTGAAATCACAATGCCCTACCTTAAAAATACCAAAAACTTAGGTAAATTATTATATTTAATTAAATTGTTTGAAATAAAAAAAAATAGCGATAGGTGATTGATTTCGGAGCCCATGCTTCGAGGGAAGATCAAATATGTTTTTTTTTTCTTCCGCCCTACCTGTAACCAATGCTGCCCTACCTCAAATTAGAGTCTAGCTACAGCCCTGGGACAGAAGGTAGTTAAAAATAATTATCAAGTCAAATCCATTTTCATATTTCCAACAATAAATTGTGGCAAACAATTCAGGCTCACCTGATGGGTCCATCTAGCTCGACGAGCCAGCCCGCGAGCTGAGCTAATAGCTTTAAAAATCCCGATTATAATAACCATATATATTCTGATCCATCCTGTCCCTTGCTGTCCTCCCCCAGCGACGCCCTAAGCCGAGGCCCCTAGGGGGTGCCCTTAGCGTGTAGTCGCTTAGTTTTGTAAGTTAAGCCCTGGCTGGAGGCCCTAAATTCATTTAAGGCACTTCACAGGCAAGCCCGGTTAAGCAGTCGACAACCTTCTAGGTTGACCAGCGAGATGCCATACAAAAAAAAATTATGGGTCCATGTTATCTGTAGACATTGGCAATACCAGAGGCTTACACGTTACCACCCCAGAGACTTTACTGTGTGACGTGCGTAAACACCAGTGTGTTACATGGAGCGACTGCCTATCTGACCTCCACAACCCAGTTACCGGGTAACACGATAACTTTCAGCAACCCTCGTCATGTGAGTCGTGGTGGCCTAGTGGTTAAGGCACCTGCCTCTCGTATACGAGTGTGCGGGTTCGAAACCTGGCAAGTACCAATGTGACTTTTCGAAAGTCACCTGTACTTTCTAAGTATATCTTAGACGTCACTGACTAACGGAGAAGGAAAACATCGTGAGGAAACCTCGACTTAAAAAGTCTGAAATCGCCAATCCACCTTGAGCAAGCGTGGTGATCAATGCTCATACCTTCTCTGTGTGAGAAGAGGCCTGTGCCCAGTAGTGGGACAATATATAGGCTGATGATGATGAACCCTGGTCATACTTGCTAGCTTTTGACTACCCGTAATGACTATCAAAGATCTGCAAATGACGACGGTATATCATCAGTTGCCTAGCCTTTTCCCAACTATGTTGGAGTCGGCTTCCAGCATAACCGTATGCAGCTGAATACCAATGTTTTACATGAAGCGACTGCCTATCTGACTTCCACAATCTAGTTACCGGGTACTCCTTGGTAAGACTGGTTGTCAGGCTTTCTGGCTTCTGACTACCCATTTCCAGTACCCACATATACAATAAAGAATTCGCTTAAATTTTAACAAAATTAATTTTAAACTTACTTGGAGTTCACCTCGCATTGTTGTAATCTGTAAGTGAAGAAAAACAATAATTAATATAAAATCTAAATCTAGTGCTTAAAAAAGTTGAGCGTGAAGTCTTAAATTCGATTCTCTGGTCAAGCCAATATAATATTGGGGACTAACTGTTTCCCTTGTCTTTGAGGAACTACTTCTTGAACCCTGTTAAAAACTATGCAAGGTCCTTCCCCAGATTTCAATCTATCTCGTCACAAAATTTCATCTATATCGGTTCAGTCGTTTTAACGTGAAAAAGTAAAAGACAGACAGAGTTACTTTCTGATTTATTTTATTAGGAAGGATTTTTCCCAAAACGAATAGGAATTTTCCCATTATTGGTCAAAGTGCCACCCGAGCCCTTCACATATTTAATTAAAAAATACAAACGGGTACACGCACACAACATAGTATCGACCAATCACAAAAAATAAATGAAAGAAAAAAACACCTCCACACGATTCTCAGACATAAAAAAACCGTAAATAAAAACGAAAAACGCACCCCGTGGTGAATTACGTTTCAAAAAAATCGTACCCCTTAAAAAGGCGACGAAAAAAAAACGACCCCACCCTATTCGGTTCAAACACTTGGATGTGTCAAAAATGTATGGCTAGGCGAGACGAAGATAGAGCTATGAGCTAGAGCGAGACGGCAGATCCCCTCAACATAGGCCCTACACGCCCTGATCTATGATGCACGGGAGCGAATCGGACATTCGGAAGTTTTCTTTTATTATTACTTTTTGCTTAACTTTGTATGTAAATTCGACAAAGAGAACGGTGTGCCTGTTCTTATTTGTACTAGGTTTTTGCTTTTATTTATTTGAATTTACAAAAAAAAAACACCCCTGCACTTTTGATATTTTTTTTTATTCAAATGAATAAGGAGAGATATTTAATTTGTATGGAGGGACTTAGGGAACTGTAAAACTGACTAAAATTAATCAAAAGCTAGACTTTACTAACCAAACACATGTTTTGTGACTTGTTAACCGACTTCAAAAAAGGAGGAGGTTCTCAATCGTCGGAATCTTTTTTATGTATGTTCTCCAATTACTCTAAGACGCCTGGGCCGATTTGGAAAATTCTTTTTTTTTTATAAAAAACAGGTGTTGGACATAAAACGTGGGCGACGCCGTAAGAAACTACTAGTATAACATGTAGCTGATAAACTTGCCTACTAAGCAAGGCTTGACTACGATATACACCGTACCTTCATTGAATGTAGCGACTATGTGTGTGTAAATAGTAGCGTGACATTTATTGTGACACAAGAACAGTGTCATGACAGCGGCATCACAAAAAACTATTGAAGTGTGAACAGCATACACATCTATGTCAGATTTGTGATGCAATTTCTATCGGAGTCTAAACTTAGCTTTACTAGAAATAATATAAAGTTTAAATCTTACAATTAACAACTATCATCATCATCAGCCCAATTAGTAACAACTGTGTATCAGCTTATCTTTAACAAAAACATCCGTCCAATGTCAAGGTTCCGTCACAATTGGATCAGCAGTTCCTGAGACTTGTTCATGTAAACAAACACACAATGCTTACGTTAGAAAAAGTGCTACTGCAATACGATAGCACAAGAATGCGACTACTTTTTGATGATGTGACACAATGTGATACTGGGGACAGTGTTTTCGTATTTTTACTGACTATGTTCATGAATCTATATTGATTTTGCTTGTTTTTAAAATAATATGAGCCTATGATACTACATATTAATTAAACCTAGGACACCACTAAACTAAAGGCAAAATTGTGAAAATGTACAGAACACATTGTCATTACTACAGTTTCTTAATCAGGGGCCGTATCATGATTTTTTAACTATCCCTATTCCAGTGTAAGAGTGAGACAGAACCATATACGACGGAACTATCTTGATGGCATACGGAAACAGGTGACGCTCATCGGGTAAGAAATTTAATAACCTTAATTACACATAGACATACTATGTACTACTACTTGGAGTTAGGCTGAAAATATGCGATACATTTCAACCTAGTCCCAAGTGACGAGGAGTCGTGATGTTTACACTACCACACAGTAGTAGCAGGTTGGGTATCACTTCCTATCAACAAACAATGACCCTTTCTTTGTCAAGTTGCGTGGGTTGATAAGAGCATGCGAGATAATGAATGTACACATTTCATCATTTACTTCAAGACTTGTTGAAGGGACTACGTAGTATATGTAGAGGTTTACACTGAAGGAGCCTGATAAATTCTAGTAAACCTGTATCATATACTAATGGGGGAAGCTATTAAGCTACATTAATGGGGTTGATATCAGCCTGGTCGTACGCAGGACAAAGCATGGTTTCAAAAAAATTGTGGTGATACAAAATTGTACCCACATCAATAAAATTAAAATCTTTAAACAAACACTCTTCTGCCGCTCCTCGAGTCGACACAAACTGTCCCCGTGAAACAGTGAGTAATAAAACGCGTCTGTGTGCGTGCGGATGAACGAACTCGACGTTACTCGATGTTGCGGCGGCCATGTTGCCTACGTCACGCGGCCTTGTGCGCGCGCGCCGCGAGACACAGCTTAGTTTTGGAAATTATGACCTTGCAGCGCTTACTATATGATTTATCAATTTACATACAGTTGAGAAATTTTAGGTGAAAAAAATTGCTATTGGAAAATGTGGGTGAAGATAAAAGTTTTTTTTTTCAGCTTGTTTTTCAAATCAATAATTGCGTTGGTGAAAGTTTAGAACAGTCTATGTCGCACAGTGGATAGTCCTAAACTGAATTATAATAAAAAAATACTTTTCATGATTAAAAAATTACATACATTGTTGCACGAATAATCTCTATCTTGTATACTAAAAAAATAAATGAAGTTGATCAATACAACTTGTCTTCTGAGCTCTATGTTAACTTTATTCCTTGAAGATATAAACCCCATTTATATAACAACGTGCATCGGTATTGAGTCTATGTCGTTCTGTCTACATTCTCCGAATACTCCAATAGCCAACCTTCTCTACGTATAGAAAAATTCTCTCTCCATATAATTTGTCATCTATCAAAGCTCATGAAAGAAATCCTTTGATATTGTATGTCCTAATCGTTTTGCGTTTCACCACTGTTGGAATAAGGAATCAGTTTCTAGGTTAATTCAGGGGTATCTTTGACATATCTTCAGTCATTATAGGTACTTCCTAGTAATAATAAACGTTCCTACTTATAATTTCTATGAAGTCAATACTGAGGTCATTTCACATAATTAACAACATTAGAAAAATTAATTAGATATTTGTTTGTAATTTTATATAGTTACTAAGTTACGTGCGTTAAAGCTAATATGAGTTATTCATTTAGCTTTTTCCAATAAAAAAAAAATAGTCTTTTTTCTCATTACTTTTATATCTGGACCCACCATCACATTCTAAACTAGGCTTAACTTAAGCTCTTCCGAATTGTAATATCTTTTTTCTTGAGAGAAGTTATGTCATATGACAATTTTAACAATACCAGACTTCATAAAAATAGTAAATTCTTGCTCTTACTTCGCTTCAATTTTGTTTTACTACAGGCAGTTCTCTTCGCATAGTAACACTTAAATATTCATTACAAAAATATAAAAGCTCTTGTGAACAGCCGGCGGCACATTCAGTTGCATCAGTCTACATTTCTCAAGGCAATGCGTTTTGTAACTGGGTGTGGTCCCGACATCTTGACGCCTCATTGGCCTAGTGGCTGCTAACGGCTCTCGCAGCTCTTAAAATTACCAGAAATTATTATTTCTGGAATCTTTAGAGTGCTTCAGGAAATCTGGATATGTTTATCTATGTTTAAGAATTTATAATTTTTATTTTTTCTGTCCGCAACTATGTGTGCATCGACTTCTAAATACGGTCCCTTTCAGTGGCGTGATGTGTGTGTTATTTAATTAATAGTCATTTGATTTTTGAAAATTTCGTAATCGTAAAAAATAACGTTAAACCTGCTGACTGCGGATTCGCCACACAAATAATTAACCTGGATTAATATATAGATTTTTTGCTATCTCAATATCTGGACCCAATTTTGAAGTCCACGCATTCGAAGTCAGGAATGTTAATAAAGACAACTTGGTCTTAACTATCGACTACTGGAGATAGGCTTATCTAAACGGTGATTTATATCTCGCATTAATTTTATTGGTGATAGCAATTTCTCGCAGTTTTACATCGATCGTTTCGCATCTTGAAGTTTAATCCATCTCCATAGCAAACAGACAGACTGAATTACTTTCCCATTTATAATTTCATTCAAGTTAAACTCTGCCTAGCCCTTCTGCAAAAAGCGTGCAGTTTATATAAACTCGTACGTGTATTAAAACAGTTGCATCAGACTCAAGGTAATGCGTTTTGTAACTGGGTGTGGCCACGCGCCATCTTGAATTTTTACATTTTTACTATTTACGCAAGTAGGGATTTGATCATTAAGAAGTATTTTTTTTTTACTTTTTAACTACATATAATATATCTAGTATTTTTTTCACCGTGAACTTGCCTGTTACTACAACATTTTTCCTAAAATAATACCTACAAGCTGTGATGGCAGTTAAATGTTTCAGCCAAAATTTTTCCTTCCTCTATTAACGAATAAAAAATAGGTCGATTGATTGTTAATTACTTCCTTTCATACAAATATGGCTAAATAGTAATAACTAATTGGACACTTGTTTATGACATCGGTACTATTATCCGTCGTCATATTTTAATTTACGAATAAATATTTCCTAAAATAAACCAAATACATTATTGTCTACACAAACGGTAACAATTCAGATATAAATTAATGACGAAGAATTTAGCTTTCAATCCCCAAAAAAATAATTGAAATTGGTCCAGTATTTCTGGAGACTAAAGTAGGTATATATTAACTTAAAATATTTACCTCTTTATAATATTACTGCATAAAAAATAATATTTCAGATGCAAAATAAAAAAGACCATTTTGTCGAAACGAGCTCTTTTCTTTAAAAAAAACGATATGCAAATGAAAAAAAGAACTCAAAAAATGCTAAATACAAAACGTCCGCTTGCTCGCCAGTATCCAGCCTCAAAGGGCCAAATATCAACAATAGTACGGCTAGGGCGTCCGGCCCTGCCATTGGTCGGTCCCTTCGACGCATCGGCTGCATCATAGTACCACGATTAAGTTAGCTACAGAAGTGTCACTCTTCATAAAAGGCGATAAAAAAATATAATTCGATTTTTTTAATACGAACCAAAAAATATTTTAGTGTTTTTTTTTTAAGAAAATTAAATGTCGTTTCCCAACGCTGGGCAAATAACCCCTGCATTTTCTACTATTATTAAAATATGAAAAAATACAATTCGTATTGTGTTTTCCGTATTAGTGTAAGCAATGTTAATAATTAAAAACTACGAAATGCTATAATAATAACCTACTTAGCGACTTCTGTGTTGACTTTGGCACTACATTCGCCTCCTAAAGGTCTGGGAAGGGCCTATACATGGTAGAGACCTAACAAGAATGTTTCCAGAACCAACAGTCTCAAGCTATACTGGTATTTTTAAGAAGCTATTTTTCAGCCACAGAAAGAACGAACATGGAACACCGCGCCATGCTAGCATACTAAAAGACGACCACAAAACAGTCAAATGTATGTTTCTTTTTATTAAGTTTCCATCCATTTCAGACAGAAATGTTGCACAAGCTGTCTGAAATTGGGAAGATCAAAACGTCATATTTTTTTAAATCCACAATGGGTTGTTTAAATAGAAAATTAACTAACTTTTATGGTCTTTTTTTATGGCATATTTCATTATTATTAAATTTCGTTCTTTATATTGGAACTTCTCTACAACTATTTAATAAATGAATTCTTGAGCAGTAATTTATGTAGTACTCTATAACAAAAATAATTAGCCAAGGATAAGCTATCTATGGACCAAATTTCATCTAAATCCCTCCACCAGTTTTCACGTGTTTGAGTAACAACCATACATACTGTCATTTGTAATACACGTAGGCTAAAACTTAGCGACATTGTACCGACTGGTTCTTCTGCGTACACTTGGTCTATGATAGACCGAAATCTATGCGCCATCTGATTGGCTCACGTGGTTGAATGACGATGACGTAGAGCGCTAAGGAGCAAAGGGCCGCTGGCGGGAGAGACATATTTTTATATCTTATTGTTGTAAATGTTACTTTTGACAATAGTGGGGATAGTTCGTTGGCTTTTTTTTTTCATGTTGTCTATTGTAGAAAATAGTTTAAGTAGGAGCATATTTTATTGTATTTTCGATAGTCATTTCTTTTGTAAATTTTAATTCTGTTTTTTTTGTAGATGTATAAAATAAGTTTGGTTAGCAAATTTTTTTTTGCATAAGTATTACGAAAACAATTTTTTTCTTTGCTTATTACTAAAACTTGAGTGATTTCACTAGGTTTTCCGGAGTCATAGCCTTATACAGGATACTTACTCAGAGTAATTAAGTTTTCTATTATTAAAAAAAAATCTAGAATCATCCAGTGGAACTTCCTAGAGATTTATACAATGTGGACTTACAAAACTTAGTTTTTTTAGCTGACTAAGTAACTGCTGAAATACAGATAGGAATTAAAATAACCAAACCTATGTTTTAATTTTTTTTCTCATTTTTTTTTTGCCTTTTTAGTGGATATGGTTATACAAAAAAAAACCCGTCATCCAACCACAGTTCACACCCCCAAAAAAACTCAAAACTATAGAGACAACTAGAATTCCTGAATGGCAATAAAAACTCAGGTAAAAAGGGCCCCGGGTCGCTATTGGTCTAAGGCCACATGTTCTATCTCTATGTAGCGGGCGACCAATCAGAGCAGCTCTAGTCTCACACTGACCTATCGCAATATGCTCTAGCGTAGACCCGTAGAGTAGGGATATCCTATTTTATTATTATTCCACCATAACTATAAATATTACTACCTTTTTAATCAGGAAAAAATAATACTGTTTTTTTTTCAGTCCGTCTTATTTTAAGATTTTAAAATTGTGTTCAGATTTTGGGATAAAATGAATCCTAAGCGTAACCTAGTTAAAACTATCTGTTGGGCAAATTTTACACAAATCCGTTAAGGCATTTTTGCGTGATATAGTGACCAACATAGAAACGAATAAACTTGTACAATTAGGTATTAAATTAATTAGTATTAGTAGGATTCTTATCAAAGACCGAAACAGCTCTGGGCATCCTTACTTATAACATTAATACAAATACGAAACTGAGTATATTTGTATGTTACGCTTTCACGATCGAGTGGCTGAACCGATTTGGATAATATTTTGTTACATATATAGATGGGACTCTGGAGACGGCTATATGCTACTTTTTATCTGGGTTCGTTAAGTATTTAAAATTCAAAATTCAAAAATCGTTTATTCAAATTAGGCTGAAAATCAGCACTTTTGAACGTCAAATTTACAAAAGACAGCCCCCAAAATGCCCGCCCTTCACCACTTCCTATGTGTTTTAGCTGGGAAGAAGAAGTGGCGCAACAAACTCCCCAGCAACACATGTCCGTCTGTAAGGTTTGAAGAACCATCTTTATACAACATTAAATAATTGTAAAAAAATACATTTAATTAGGTAACATTTTTACACATGTTGACTAGCACACTCCATTAGTAGTACCTATATCCAAGAACTCAAGCAATGAATTACTTAAATATTTAAATATTTTAAATATTATTTCCTTCGGAACGCGGGTGAAACAGCATGCAACATCTAATTAGAAAATAAATTAAATACCTAGTCAGTCAATAGAGTCCTCAGACCACCTGGTTGATGAATATCCAGAGGGATATGAAGGAATTGGCTCTGGGGGGGAGGACGCACAGCGATGGACCACATGGTGTCGCATGATTGGCAAAGCCGACCCTATATAGCGGGAAAAGGCAAGGCCAAAGAAAGAAAGAAACAGTCGAAAGAGTAATCAACTAAAAGTTTTTCATACTAATACTTACGACATTTTTTTTGTGTATGGCATCTCGCAGGTCAATTTAGAAGGTTGTCGACTGCTTAACCGGGCTTGCCTGTGAAGTGCCTTAAATGAATTTAGGGCCTCCAGCCAGGGCTTAAGATACTTACGACAGTCGTGGAGAAGACAAGGAAGAAGACGATAATGGTCGGACGTGGGAATATTATACGAGTGTTACAGTGCAAGTATTGAGAGCAGACAATCATTATGTCATTTGTAAGTATAACATCTAAGGAGTTGGGGTCTCCTGACCGCACACGTTTCTTTCATCATCAGCCTATATATTGTCCCACTGATGGTCACAGGCCTCTTCAAATACAGAGAAGGCATGAGCATTGATCACAATGCCTGCTCGAGGCGGATTGGCGATTTCAGACTTTTTAAGTCCAGGGGGTCACTCTCACTCACCGAAACGAAACTTCAGAAAGGCCGAGAAAAATCGATAACTTTTTTTGTGGTGTGGTAAGGTGTGATCTGATGCTCTATACATAAAGACTGTCTTTACTTATACTATCTATATATAACTATTATACGAAATTTCAATCGAATCTTCGTTTTCGTTTCCTCATGATGTTTTTCCTTCACCGTTACTTAGTGACGTCTTAGATATACCTACTTGGGAAATACAAATGACTTCAGAAAAGTCACATTGGTACTTGCCAGGTTTTGAACTCGCACACTCGTACGAGAGACAGCCTTAACCACTAGGCCAGTGTAGGACTTCTACAGGTTTCTTTAAGTTCAAAAAAGTGTTTGGAAGCTACCCTAAAAAAACATAATTTTATTTTACCACTTTGTTGGCATGATCAATATACATATATCTATACTAAATTTCAGCTTTCTAGTACCAAGAACCTCTGAGCTATGCCGCGGATAGACAGACAGACAGACATGGCGAAACTATAAGGGTTCCTTGTCGACTAAGTAACCCTAAAAATTAACCAGCCAGGTTCCGCACCACCCATGTTGTTGTGTGTAAACTGACAAACCCCCGGCCAGTTGGCTCGCTATCAAGCTACTCAATAACAAAGCTAAAAATACCACTGATTACCGTATCACGTTCAATGAACTGCGCACTGTCTGTCATTGATTGTATGATCGCCATATCTCTGCTGAATGCAATTTCTCTCAATATCATCAGGCTATTTTATACTGATCGACATAGGCCTCCCCTAACGTGGCTTATTTCGGCTTGTAGCCTTTCGCAGTTAATCATTAATTCAAAGATGGTCTTTAAAAATTGGAGTAAAGGACATATCATGATGAAGGTTCTTGCACAACATCTGCCTAGCCTTTGCCCTACTATGTTTGGGTCGGCTTCCAGTCCAACAAGAAGCAGCTCAGTACCAATGTTTTACATGGAGCGGCTGTCTATATGACCTCCAGAACCCAGTTACCGGGTAACACGGTGCCCCTTGATAAGACTGGTTGTCAGACTTTCTGGCTTCTAACTACCCGTAACCAACCTGACAAAGATGGTAACCCATCCATGGACCGACCGCGCCAAGCGGAACAAGCAACTTTTGACAGGATTTTAATTACGTAAACCAGGGGTCGGCAACCTTTTGAGTCGAAAGAGCCATAAATTACAATTTTCAAAATTCCAAAGAGCCATGTGGCTCGCGAGCCGCAGGTTGCCGACCCCTGACGTAAACCATTATTATATCTTTATAAGTAGCCTGAGTAGCTAGGTGGGGCGATGATATCCGTAAGGGAAGGCAGGGCTTGGGGGAGGAATGCTGAGGATCTAGGTCAGTGGCGTGCCGTGGAAGGGGCCTATGTCCAGCGGAGGACTCACACGGGCTGCAGCAAAGTTGATGTTTAAAATGCAAAAAGGACAGTTAGTCCAAAAATATAAATAAATTCTAGAAACGAGAAAATTACATAAAATGTGGTGATAGGTAGTCTTTAGTAAGGCCGTTAAATAAAAGCTGATTTTCAGCCTAGTTTAATAGCAGTGACTTTTCTTTTTATTTCATTCAAATAAAGCTTACTTTACGAATATTTTTTTCAAAGTGGTTTGTTTGCTAGTGTGGTAAGATTGGTTACAAGACTAGAGGCAGACTCCAAAAACGATGGATGGTGTGAAAGATATGGCTAGAAAGGGAGTGAAAAATGACTATGAATATATGGGAGGAAAAGCTTTGCTGCGTCAACCGAGTGCAAGTTATATTATTGTGTGCTTAGATCATCAGCATCTGCCTAGCCTTTTCCCAACTATGTTGGGGTCGGCTTCCAGTCTAAACTGGATACAGCTTACTACCAGTGTTTTGGTAAGACTGGTTTTCAGACTTTCTAGCTTCTTAACGACTGTCAAAGATCTACAAATGACAACCGGGACCAACGGCTTAACGTGCTTTCCGAAGCACGGTGGAGTCTCGCTATGACAAAGATGGTCACCCGTTCACGGCCCGACCGCGTCAAGCGTAGCTGAACCTTTGATCGGTCGAACCGTGCGGCTGTTACTTAGCCACGAGCTCCTCACTATAGATGCTTTGTTCAATTATACTCTACTTTTGCAGTTCGTGATTGATCAGCGACAGAAAATAAGATAAAGATAGTTTGGTAAATGATAATTTATTTATTAATTTCAACTTAATTATATATAGTATGTTTATCATAAAGGTAAGTTTACACTACAACAGAAATTGCGAAATGTATACATGTACCAAAATTATAATGGAAGACTAGCTTTCGCCAGCGGATTTGCCCGCGTGGGCTATACGAATTCAAATAAAAAAATACAGAGTTTCATACAAACTTTGCCCCTCTTTTTCACCAGCTTAGGGGTATACTTTCGGAAAATCCTTTCTTACCGGATGCCTACGTCATACAAAGAACACACCCTCCAAGTTTCAGGTCTGTACGATCAGCGGTTTAGGCTGTGCGTTGATCCGTCAGTCATTCAGGACAAAGTATTATCTGTATAGATATTGAAAATGCTGACAACATCAATTTACAGTATCGTTGTAAGATGCCAAAATTATTGTAACACACTATCTTATTGATTTCTTTGTTTCTATAAATCCTTATCATAACTTTCTTATCCTAACTTCCTAAACCTAACTCATCCTCATGATCTGCCCATTTGCTATCCCACTGCTGGGCACAGGCCTCTTCTCATACAGAGAAGGCATGAGCATTGATCACCACGTGCGCTCAAGGCGGATTGGCGATTTCACACTTTGTAGTCCAGGTTTCCTCACGATGTTTTACTTCACCGTTAGTCAGTGGTGTCTAAGATACACTTAGAAAATACACATGACTTAGAAAGGTCCTGGTACTTACCAGGTTTCGAGACCGCACCCTTAACCTGGCCTATAGTCATCGGGACATAACTAATTGACATAAAATCTTATTACTAAACAAAATGCATTCGAATATGAATCTTCTATTGTTTTCATTTTCTTTACTAACTTCCATTTTATATTTAGTAAGTAAAACTCATATCTTTTTAGTTACGTATTATAGATAATAATGAATTAATTAACAAAAAATAATTACTTAACAAAAACAAATTTCTTTGGAGAGATATTTTTTTCTAACGATAGGAAAGTCTTAGCGAGATGGCGTAGACTTGTGAGGAGATCCGACCCCACATGACAGGGTCAGGGAAGAAAGAAGAATGGGAAGAAGATGCGTTAGTTTCGCGAATTTTCCAACTATAGATTAGGTTCCTATGGGAGAAAATTATTAATTAAAAGGAAAATATTGTCTGTGGAATTAGAAAATTCACCAAAGCCTTGTAAAATGATGGAATGCCTGTGTGCCATGTATCAGCCGCATGGGTCGATCGATAAGGTTAAGCTGCCCTTGGCGCGGTCGCTCCGTGGATGTGTGACCATCTATGTCCTAGCGAGGCTCCTCCGTGCCTCAGAAAACACTTCAAGCTATCCCGGCTGTCATTTGAAGATCTTTGACAGTCGTTACGGGTAATCAGAAGCCAGAAAGTCTGACAACCAGTCTTACCAAAGGGTTTCATGGTACCCCGTAACTGGGTTTTGGAGGTCAGATAGGCAGTCGCTCCATGTAAAACTTTGGTACTCAGCTGCATGCGGTTAGACTAGAAGCCGACCCCAACATAGTTAGGAAAAAGTTGGGGTGATAACCAAAGCCTTGTACAATGATGATGAAATCCAGCGGGACTTATTAGTAATTAATTATATTAGTAACTTTCCGCCCGCGGCTTCGCCCGCGTGGACATTTTTTTTACACCTTGGCTTACATTATTCAAGTTTTAATAGGGATCCCTAATTATTTCTGGATAAATATAGCCTATGACACTTCGTAAAGATGTAGCTTTCTAATGGTAAAAGAATTTTCAAAATCGGTCCTGTAGTTTTTGAGCTAAAACCCTACAAACAAATTCCTCTTTATAATATTAGTATAGATTAATAAATTACTAAGCTGTTTCCCGCGGTTTCACCCGGATCCTGAGGGAATTACTGGGCGCACCCGGATAAAAACTATCCCATGTCCATCTCTAGGTGTCAAGCTATCTTCATACCAAATTTAAATCTAATCTATTCAGCCGTTTTAACGTGAAATCGTAACAGACAGACAGACGTTACATTCGAATTTATAATATGACTGAGGATGGAGTGTGATATGTACTGAAAAAATTAAGTTTTCTTAATCGCCAGTTTCTTCAACTCCTGATAAGCATCCGTTACGTTAACTAGAAGATAGTTTAATATAAATACTGTTGTATGTATGAATTTATCTGATGAACAGTTTTTAAACGTTGTGAGACTGGCTTAAGGTCAGTTTTTCCGGAAAAATATCTGTTAAATTTATCTGCCAGATAATATCATACAAATGATGTTCTATGAAATAATTTGGTAGATATTTTTTATCTAGAAGTAGTGAAATAGGTGCTAAAGTCTTTTAAGATTATGTCCCCAAGGATACTATAACCACGATTACTTAAAACGCTGCTTATTCCATAAATAATATTGATCATGATAATATTCTCAAACTTTTCAAATATTTTGTTCAGTTTTGTTCAAATTCCTGAAATCCCAGCGCTGTATGGGCGTCTTTGTTACGTTCGAAGTTAAGGGGTGGGGACGCCCATTTTCAAAATGGCTACCTACCGAATAAGATTGTGACGTAATACGTATTAATAAAGCTATATTCCCGCTCAAATTGAGATTTTTAGTCGTGTTTTCTACTAAAATAGTACAAATTATTGGTGATTATTGATTTTTTTTCGTAAGATGTTGTAAGACGCGACAGTTTGGTGTCAGTTAGACTGCGCATCCGACAATATACAGTATTGATCGGTGTTGTAATTACGTCACAGGACTTAAACAATACTAAATACATCAATCAGTAACCAAACGACACAAAGGAAAAGACAGTTTCTTAGGAAAAAATCTTTTTTTTTCACTGGCAACACGATAAAGCCGAACATCATCAACTCAACCAAAGAGTATCGATATGAAGTTTCAAGTAGGTTTCATTACAGAATAATCAACTTGAAAAAAAAAAAGAAATTTCATATATAGAATAGAAAGCTACTCACCTCCGCGAATCCAATATGGCGGTCGAACAAAGAAACTAATGCGAAAAAAAAACTGTAATCCTTTACGAAAACATAACAAAATACAGATATAATAGTGTGAATGTCACTAAAAGTCTAATTTTGTGTAAAAATGTATGATTCTAAAGGTTATTTGGGGCGACACGACGTTGCACTTCGGTGCATTGATATGTACTGAGGGCTTGCATCGGCAGGGCGCACGCACACACGCGCAGCCTCACCCACACAGGCGCGGCCGGCCCGCGACGTACTCGTGAAAGCCAGAACACTGCATCTTGCATTTACCATAGCAACAGTAAGATATTACTGAACGACTTTTTTATGATCACGACTTCACTGTTTTGAGGGGACAGCAGAGTTAGAAGCTTGTGACTCAACAAGGAATGGGTTAAAATGTATTGTCGAGAAAAATCGAGAAAATACTTTTATGTTATCGAAAATAATTTATATCGACTCTAGACATTAGCATTTAATATTTTAAAATAAAATCCTTCTGCAAATGTAAAAAAACTGTTTTTTTTTGTATGTGTAACTATGTTTAACGTGGATGCAACCATAGACGGTTGAGCTGTGACCATTTTCGTGACTCAAATCGTTATAGAAACCGCAGCAACCAACGCAGGTGACGCTTGCAAAGCCTACATAGGCTTAATCATAAAAAAAACAACAAAAAAAATGTGTTATTTCATTATAAGTAAGTCATCCAGTTTGGTGTCTACCGCATTAGAGTTAAAATCCAATTTAATATCTTTGAAGCAGATTAAAAATATAATTATGGCCATACATACATATATACTAAAAGTTGACCAAACATAGTTGAAAGAGTAGAGTTGAGAAGGCTAGGCAGATGATAACGTAATCAAAGCAGTAAGCAAGGTAGCCATGGGAGGCCATGTATATAGACCTGGCTAAGGCTGATAATAATGAAGATGATGATACCAAGGCGGACTGAAATGATATTAAAATATATCTCTCATAGTACACTGCTGCATATGCAAGCCAATTAAAGCTTAATACAATACTTAGTATGAAGTGTGATACAAATAGATTACTCTGTGTCACGCATTACGTCACCTGATGACGTAGGATGATATCGTTTCAGGAAAATAACTAGATTCTATAAATAGACTTGTATTCAGACTAGTGTTAATTGCTCAGTTACAGACTGTCCATCTAGACATGGGATGAATAACAAATGAATTACAAAAATCATTACATTGCTACATTTTGTCTACAACATGCAATTTTTTGGAACAAAAATATCAATAATTGTATATATGTTACGGACTAGAACATAAAAATGTTTTTAATAATGATAGCGAATGTCAAAATGACTATAATTTTTCGTCTGTAACAGTCTAGCTGAGCTAACCCAACGAGAGCAAATATTATATCGGTTCATTTAATTGGGAGCTACAATAGTAATACCATCCCTCTGTTTGTGTCGAGGGTTAAAAACAGTCATATGAATATATTTTGAGAAGGAATTAAGGAAATTTAAAGAGAACACCAAGGAAGTGATGGACGAATTGAAGATACGGATGATGAAGAAATTAATAAAGATGGCATCGTTAAACAGTTAGTGAAGACTAAAATGGTGGCTCAAACTAATTTTGTGAATTTCAAAATAGGTCTTTGCAGGCACTTATGAAACGTCAAGCTAGTTGCACGGTTTCAAGGAGTGGGTCTTATGGATATCTTATAAGAACCGGCAAGAATCTCCATAGATACTCTTTTCAAAAATAAATGTTTAAAGATAGTATTTTTACTGCTGATGGAGGTGTATGGAAGGACAAACTAGTGATATGTTAGGATAAAGGCAGGAAGATGATGATTGTAAACAAATGCTTATGTAACAATCGGTAAAACCATATTTAAAGTACACAATATATAAATTTAATTTATAAAATAGGGATAACATACGACCAGCAGATATTTGCTGTAATATGTGATACACTAGGAATTAAACTGAAGATATTTCTATAGTTATGGTAAGACCTTCGATATGCTTATCAACTTTTTTTGAACTTTTGTCTGCACATTTATTGGATGTAATACAGCCTTTCCCAATTAGCAAAATTTGGCTGAGAAGAGAACAAGAAAAGCGAAGTAAAAACATAGATTGTTTTTAAGTCCTGAAAATCTACTATCACAATAATGTAGGAGTAACTGTGAATGATCATGTATGAGATAGCTATAGTAGCAGTAGTGACTTGTTTTATAAGACCTTAATATATATAGCAACTAGCTTTTTTCCCACGATTCCACCTGCAGTTGTATCCTGAGAGACCTTCATCATTCTATTGCTTCAAATTTCTTCTAAATCACTCCAGCCGTTACCGTGACAGCATAACAGACAAAGAGTCAGCAATTCTTTTTTAGGTTTATGTTATTAGTAAGGATACTCGGAAATGTAGTCTCATATTAAATATTAATTTTAATACCACAATTAATAATATTATTTCCTGAAAGCTTAGGGAAAGAAATGTGACACATATTCCATATTTGGCGCTAAATGTATGACTTCTACAAATGGTATTGGGAGTTTTCGGAACCTAGGATTATCCATACTACTACATACTATATGTAAAAGTAATAATAATTATACCTTTTTAATAATTCTGAAACTAGACATCATTGTCTATTTAAAGTCATTATTATTTTTATCGAATTGTTGTAGTTTCAAACAAAAAAGCCTTATTAGTTTTAATAGCATTTGAGTAAAATATGGATAAAAAAAATAGATTTTTTTTTTTAGAAATGTTTTTTTTTTCCTAAAAAAATTGAGCATTCAGCTATTGAAGCTGTTACCTTTAAGATATAATCCAGAACTCATTCTACCCAAATCGACAACAAATTAACAAAAAAAAAATACTAAAATAAAAATGTCATGTACAGCTTGGCAAAAAAGTCTAGAAACGGAACTATTTTTTTTATTGCTGGCAGCCCCTGGCAATTCTCTTTGGTTCTGTGTCGTTCGATGTAAACAAAGTTCGCGAGTTACTTATTTTTTTATTTCGACCATCAAAACGTTAATAAAACCACGTTATAATAAATAAAACCATTCAGAGTACTAGCAAGGAAACAATTTATAATGTTTATAGGCGATATCTGGTCGAACATGAGGCTTAAACTCTTCTTTCCGATCTCGACGATATTTACCAAAGTACCGCCATTATGACAGGTATGTAAGAGTTTGTTTTGTTGTATTTAGTTGTATCAAGTGTTAATTTATGATCTCTATTTTGTTTTGAATTGCTTGAATACGAAATAAGTGAAATTTTGAACAATAAACATCGAGCATATAGGTTATGTTTACGTTTTGTCTTTGACACTTTGGTATAGCGCGACTAGATTACTATTGATACTTGAGTGGCTTGAGCCTTGATACTCTGCAATATGTAAATTCGATTTCTACATAACTTTATCTATGAGTGTGATCACAAGATAATATAATACTTGTTATAACTAGCATTTAAAAATCACAAAAACAAAATATATAGGTACCGTAAACTTTTTACGTTTAATATTGATAGAGGTTTAATCATTTTTTTATCTTTGTAGGAAGCACCGAACGTGCATTTCAATCTATAACCGAGTAGGAGTTCAAAAGGATTCATGCCAGCATGTTAACAAAATAGAAAAGGAGTATTATGAATTTATGAGAGGGCTCGTACTTGGACATAAAACGTTTAGGAATCAATCTCCAACATGATAGCGCAGTGCCTTTGAATCTTAGTGTAACTCAGATGAGTTTATGGCTAGCTCTAGCCAATACATGGATGTGGCAGGCGTGGAATATTTAGAGGAAGATTTATTGAAATCAAATATAATAACGCTATATTCATACGCCTTTTTATTATACCCAAAAAAAATGTAAATACACGATTGCTTACATTATTAGTGCTTATAAGTAATTTGTATTCAGTTACATGACGTGAATACTTGTTTTTACATTTTATAATACTTACTGATTTTAATTAATTATAGAAATACAGCTTAGTATCAAGACGATAGCATGGTACGCTATACGGTCGCAGCGGGTTGCCACACGAACGGTAAAGTGGCGCCCCTATTAATTTCTACTCTTTTTTGCCAAGCTGTACACAGTTATGATTCATACAATAGTTAGCAATTCGTATTACGAATGTGTGCGTCGCGCCACAGCCTAGACAACACAACAGTCTGCACGTAGGTCATGGTTGGCGCACTGAACATTTTACTCTGTGGCCTAAGAGCGATCTATAATATTCTATACAAGTTTATCATGAGGCGTTGCTCGTATAATCCCACTAATATTATTAATGCGAAAGTTTGTGAGGATGTATGTATGTTTGTTACTATTACACGCAAGAAATGAATTTTGATACACAGATAGTGTATAATCTGGATTAAAACATAATTCTGATTCTTTTTGTTACAAATTTAAGCTATTTCTCGTGGTTTCACCTGGATCCTGAAGAAAGTATATCGCGCATCCAGATGAAAAGTATCTTGTGTGTTGATTCAGATTATAAACTATGTGTGTACCAAATTTCATCAAAATCTATTCAGTAGTTTTTGCGTGAAAGTGTATCAAATATACATCCTTGGATATTTTTTTAATGACTCTTCACGGTTTGTTTGTCTGTTAACTCTTCACGCTAAACCGCTGTACCGATTTATATGAAATTTGGTACGAAGATAGCTTGAACCCTGGGGACGGACATATGCTACTTTTTATTCGGGTGCATTAAGTAGTTCCGCCAGGACGCGGGCAAAACCGCGGGAAATAACTTCATATTATAAATACGAATGGGACTTTTAATTGTTACGCTTTCACGGGAAAATGGCTTAACCGATTTAGATGAAATTTGATATTGAGATAGCTTGAACCCTTGGAAAGGACATAGGATAGACTTCATGCGGGTGTGTGAAGATGTTTTCCCAGGCCGCGGGTGAAACAGCCGGAATCCGCTTTATATACTAAATGCAAACATGATGTTATTTGTTATGCTTTCACCAGAAAACGGCTAAACCGATTTGGATGTAATTTGGTATGGAGATAGATTAGAACCTGGGTAAGGAAGTAGAATAGTTTTTATCCGGCTGTGTAAAGTGGTTTCATTAGGACGCGGGTGAAACTGCGACAATCAGTTAGAATAATATAAAAATAAATTAGTTAGAGTAACGGTCGATTTATTAGTAGTTAGAAAACTTTTAACTAAAGAATAAATATGATAGTATGACATATTTTCTTCACAAAAACTATCAAACTGATATATTTATTCATCAGATAAAAATTAACTGACTATTTGAACAACTCCAACACACAGACAACCGAGTTACTTTCGCAATGATTATATTAGCAGGGTTTATTTCCTTTTAATAATGTACATCGCGGCGTGACCTAGTCCAGCACAACGCTGGTTTATATAAGGACATATAACTATTATATCCTGAGCTCCCAGATACATTAAACTTGATGGAGTATCTAGCTCTCATATACTGGACGTATAATCCAGGGAGCGAGCGTGTCTTATATATCTTGAGCTCTAAGGATCAATGGTCTATGTGGTTGTTGGAGCTCTTTGTACATTGGACGGTAGTATATATGTATTTGAACTGCTATAACTTGGTCCCCCGGGAAGGAAGATTGGTTTATATATATAGAAAAATGTTTGGTTGTCTGCCTTGAAAATACTTGTTTTTGTTTTTCACAGTATCTGTCCGGAGTCGGTGTGTAAGCTTATCGGCTGTAACTGGTGAAATCTAAGTGTCATTCACCTCTGTCTTACTTTTCTAGAACTCATCATGATCTGCCTAGCCTTTTCCCAACTAGAAAAACTAAAACTTTTCCAAAAAGTAGTTTCCTATAGAGAAGAACGGGCAAGTAATGTTGGGGTCAGCTTCCAGTCTAAACCGTATTCAGCTGAGTACCAGTGTTTTACATGGAGCGACTACCTATCTGACCTCCACAACCCAGTTACCGGGTAACACGATACCTCTTGATATGACTTGACAGACTATCTGGCTTCTGACTACCCGTACCGACTGTCAAAGATCTACAAATGACAGCCAGGACCAACAGCTTAACGTGCTTTCCAAGGCACGGAGCAGTCTCGGTATGACATACATGGTCACCCATCCACGAACAGACCGCTGTAAGCGCAGCTTAACCTTTGATCGGGTGACCCGGCTGTTACTTAGCCACAAGCTCCGCCACCATTAGATCCCTTCTAGAACTGAAGGTATTACATTCTATTTGTTTAGGAAAGCTACTTTCAAAGAATCATGAGTTTTTTTTTTTGAGCGGATTACATCCCACTTAATATTATAACTTTCGCGTTTATAATATTACGTAGGATGTAATCCGCTCGCTACTAAGGATTTGTTTATAGCAAAACCTAATTAGTTTTTCCGAGAGATTCTACAAGGCAATTCCTAGAATAAAAGCTACAATTAAAACCGAAAAAACAAGTCTATTTTCCCCAAGGGATTAAGTAGGAGTCTACCTAGAACACACCCACATCTCACTAAACTAAAACCTTTTATCGGGAACAAAATACAGACTTCAAGCTGCTATAAATAGCCTGCCGGGGCTGCGGGACGTTCGAAAGAGTTACCGCGCCCCCGGAACACAAAGGGCTGAGGAAGGAACATGGATGGGTTTAAGTCAGTAAGATCGAAGAAGAACCTAGAGTCGGAGGAACTTACATATACATGCAGCCGCTAAACCAACCTTACTAATATTAAAAATGTGAAAGTAACACCGACAGTCTGTCTGTTACGCTCTCAGGAAAACTACTGATAAGATTAAAAAGAAATTCAGTATAGATATAGACTCAGGAATAGGGAGTTTTGTTTTTCGAAAGAGCTAGTAAGAAAATATTTTTTAATATCAAATAGAACATATTTTATTTCTAGGGTTCCGTACCAAATATGGTAAAACGAAAGACGGACATACAGACAGACCCGTATGGTTTTCTATGGCTGATAATTTCAGGAACTACTCGTGCTATCGACTTGAAACTTGGAACAGTTATAAAGGACGATTACCCATGAGTATTGCAAAATGCGTATTGAAAAATGTTGGAAAATCATATTGAATTTATGGAAAAAGTGGAGGTTAAAAAATTCATAGTACAGTTACTAGGTTAGGTGGGATATCATATGAAAGGGTTTGGCCTGCACATTACGAAAGATTTTTTTTCTTTCTCAGGGGCCTTATAAAATCGATTAAATAAGTACACTACGAGAAAGTACGACATAAGTAAATAATCCAATAAGTTACCGCAGTTCATGAGGTTATCTGTGACAGATAAACATACAATGAAGAGTAACATCTCGCTATTATGACTAACGCACCGACTAGTGTTATCATGTATATTATGGCCACAGCTGGACTAAGTACTCCCACTTATTAAATGTAAAAGTGATTTTGTTAGTTTGTTACGCTTTCAAGGCAAAACGGCTGAACCGATTTAGATAAAAGTTAGTCTGGTGATAGAAGGGTCTCTGGAGACGGTTATAGGCTACTGTTTATCCGGGTGCTTGAAGTAGTTCCTTCGGGACACGGGTGAAACCGTGGGAAAAAGCTAGTATTATCTATACATATACTCGTAAAATGCTTTGTCCTGAATGACTGACGGATCAACGCACAGCCTAAACCGCTGATCGTAGAGACCTGACACTTGGAGGGTGTGTTCTTTGTATGACGTAGGCATCCGATAAGAAAGGATTTTCCGAAATTCTAACATTAACAGGGTGAAAAGGGGGGGCAAAGTTTGTATGAAACTCTGTCATTTTTAATCTGAATAGCTCAAATTAGCCCACGCGGGCGAAACCCCTGGTAAAAAGCTAGATTTTTGTTTTTTTTTATTTGACAACGGGTTATTTATTGTTATTACAAACGTTAAAAATCTGATAACCATGAGTGATTAATTAAGCATCGTTAAGTTATAGAAACAATCGCCTACTGCAGCACTCGGTGGGGGCTGGGGAGGTTATTCTTGGCCTAGATCAATAACGGCTAAATGTTTTGTCTAGGACCTAGACTGATACTAGATACGGTTCACGTTAAGAAAGGCTAGACGAAAAAGTATTATCTTCGAGTCGTGTGACTAATATTGTAATACATATAATAAAACTGCCCGCGGATTCGCCCGCGTTGGCTAAACCAATTCAAATGAGAACTATCAGTTTCATCCCTTATTGTACCCTTTTAGGGGATGAATTTAGAAAAATCCTTACGTCATTTAACGCATATTTGTGCAAAATTTAAACTTCTAGAACCAGTCGGTCAGCCAATCAGTTTCTTGTTTTATATATAGGTACATAGATCGCAATCAATATCTAGTATACTTAATATAATAAAGCTGAAGAGTTTGTTTGTTTGAACGCGCTAATCTCAGGAACTACTGGTACGATTTGAAAAATTCTTTCAGTGTTAGATAGCCCATTTATTGAGGAAGGGTATAGGCTATATACCATCATGCTAAAACCAATAGGAGCGAAGCACCACTATTCCACGCGGACGAAGTCGCGGGCAGAAGCTAGTTAATGATATAATAGAAGAGTTCGTGGCTAAGTAACAGCCATACGGGTCGATCTATCCAAGGTTAAGCTACGCTAGGCGCGGTCGGCCATACATGGGTGACCATCTATGTTATACCGAGACTTCGCCGTGCCTCGGGAAGCACGTTAAGGTGCTAGTCCCGGTTATTTGTAGATCCTTGACATTCGTTTCAAATAATCTGAAGCCAGAAAGTCTGACAATCAATCTCACCAGGAGTATCGTGTTAACCGGTAATTGGGTTGTGGAGGACAGATAGGCAGTCGCTGTATGTAAAACACTGGTACTCAGCTGCATCTGATTAGACTGGAAGCCAGCCTTAACATAGTTGGGAAAAGGCTAGGCAGATTAGCAGAGCATCACCACCGACTAGTTAAAAGAACTACTTTACGATATTCGCGACTACTCACATACCGCATCTCAAACAATGGTTTTAATTGAGTTGGCACCTCGCCAGCTGCGTCCGGATGTAGCCAGAGATCAGACCTCAATTATATTGAAGATTCAATGACTTGTAATAAGAATAAAGATAATCATTTAGAGTTTTCCTGTTTATCTCAAAACGATGAGCCTAGAGAGAGCCACTGTATGTAGGTATATATCGGAAACAGGAAGCTAGTCAAAGTATGGAAAATATTATTTCATAATTCAGATTATTTTCTTTCTTCTTAAAGTAATAACACGCTACTAAACGCGATAATTAATCCAGTAGCTCCTCAACATTTAACTCACAATGCAGCTTATCCAAAATCATAAATAGCGAGAAGATAACACCAATTAAAGACAGTGCAGGACATACGCAAGTAAATCGTAAGTACGCATCGACATAGCAACAGCAATTTCAACAACACACCACTTTCAACTTTACACAAGCCTTTGACACTGTTCACATCGATATTCTACCTTATTTTCTTGTGTTTTAGGTCCGAATTGCGTTGAAATATAAACATTTCACTTAGTGAACCTTAAACTGGTTGAAAAATAATTGATAAGAGGCAAGCAAGTTGATTTTTGTTGGATCTTTTTGTTCGTGTTCCGCAGGGCTCGATCCTTGGGCCCTTTGTCAGTGTCCTTGATTGAGACTGGGGGTCGCGCGATGTATGACCGACTTATCCAAAGTTTTGTAATTGAAATATAAAATATGTTATTTTTAAGGGTTGATGAATATAAATAGTGTTGTTAAAAGATGAGTTATTTGAACATTTATGGTAATTTTTAATCTTTTATTTTGAGTACAGTCCTTAACCTTGGAGTTTGTTTCTCAGGGCAGTTTAAAGGGTCAGCTTTGTTGTTAGAAATGTAGCTCTACTTTTTTATTAATCTTGCAACTAAATGCAAGTGTTAAAATCCACCCTTGACTTTGCAGCCCTGATGTAGATGTTGAAAAGGGCTGGACTGCTTCTAGGGGCCCTAGAGAGTAGTGAGGAATTAAGATAATGAGAAAAGTACTTTCATTCGTCACTATAAAGGTGCAAAGATTCTGATTGACAAACTACACATATAAAACAATCAGCTAAATACACCATAATTTCTTTAAAGTACGCAATGCTGAGACCCAGCTTATCACCTTCATTGAGTTTAGAGCAGTTGGCAATGGGAACAAGTTGTGCAAAATACATCGTCAGTTTTCGAATCCCTGATTTACCAGTAATTCAGTTTACCCACACTTACGGGTTATCAAAAGCCTGACTAACCAGAGAATAACGGTATAACCCAGTATTTTGGTTATGGAGGTCACTCAATGTAATAACTATGCCATATTTAGCATTAAGTTTCTGACTGACTGAAACACCGACCGGTACCGACAGGTGACCTGTATCTACTCCATAAGTGTATTTTATTTCTTTGAGCTGACCTGATGGTAAGTGGTTTCCACCATCTATCAGCAATACAAGGCATAGAAGATGCAGTCAGTGCTGTGACGTGCGTGTTCTGACCCGGCACACACCCTGCACACTGACACAGCGAAGCATAGCCGCAGACACACGTGTGCTGGCAGTACGTGCGGACGAGCTGCTGAGCGACGAGCTCTGGTAACCTAATATAGGTTGCAAGGTATTATCAAAATGTTCTGCAGAGATTTCGGTTCAATATGATGATGGTGCAAAACAGGTAGATGTAAAGCTAGGTGGGTATGGTCGCGGAAGTGGCCGCCGGGACGTTGACCCCGCGGTGAGCGAGGCCCGGCGGCCGGGGCGAGGTCCCACTGTTAGCGGGTTCAGTTAACGTGGAAGAAGACAGCTGTTTAATTTGTGTTCATGCATATTTGATTTAATGCTTGACTCGTTATGTTTTAAATTGATTGTAGCTTCAAGATGATGATTGTTTTGATCCGGGTCGGGTTGAGTCGGGAGTCCCGACTTTTCCCGGTTGAACCTAGACTGAACAGTCAATAGTTGCGTCGATGAGGCTATGTAATTTTACAAATTGTATTGTGGGAAACAATAATGCAAATTACTCAAGCAAAACACTCTTGAAATATTCTCGCTGAAAAGTTTAATAATCAACAGCAAAAAAACACTTACATTAATCTTAACGACGACTTCTTCTTCTAACGACTGTGTAATCCCAGATCTGAAAAGACAAAAATAAACATTATAGGCAAAATTAAAAGATAAAAACCTATTTTACTAATACAAATTATTTTGATATGTAGGCAAAATAGCTCCTTAAATCCACCAGAACTCAGACGATAAAATTGACAATAGTCATCTTCAAAAATAACTAAAATGTTCACACCTCGTCCTAGAGCATATTGCTTTTGCTAAAGACATTAAATGGCTCCTTATCCACATAATAGATACATAACATAATAAATTCCTAATGCAAAGGAAAAGGCATTCAGAACCACATCACAGAACATTAACTAAATTACCACTTGTCAGACCTTCAGGCTTTTGACTCCCACTATTTAACGTGCTTTTCGAGCCCTGAGCGTGACCCTCAATGTACTATATAGGACTAGCTGTTACCCGCGGTTTCACCCGCGTCCTGAGGGACGACGACTTCAGATACGTGCGTAACAAGTAGCCTATAAACGTATAAGGTTTCAATCTATCTATGGGTTCAGTCGCTTTTAGCGTAACAAACTCATTATAGTAGGGAATTCAAATTAAAAATGACAGAGTTTCATACAAAATTTGCCCCCCTTTTTCACCCCCTTAGGGATAGAAAATCGGAAAATTCTTTCTTATAGGATGTTTAGGCTGTTCCGCCAGTCATTCAGGACAAAGCATTTAATATGTATAGATAAGCAGTTAAGAAGTTAAGATGTTCAAACTGGACTAACTTGAAACTTTTTGCAAAGTGTCTATCGTCTTGAACTATCCTTTGCAAAGCAGAGCGGAGAGTGAGAACCTTTCCTACTAGCTTAAAACCACCCCAAGCTCCTCCATTTGCATATGTTCGGGAGAGCGAAACACTTACGCATTCATGCGCCATTTTGGGCTAACTCTTATTTATGGTAAGTTAGGCGTCAAGATTCCCTAAATTGCGACTAACTGCTTCTGATTAAAAAAAATAGGTTAAATACAACTATTGGTCAGCCATGGTCACCGTCATCATCGACCTATTTACTAACCCAGTATTGCGTAAAGTCTCCTTCTCATACAGAGAAGGCATGAGCATTGATCACCACACTTCTTTAAGGCGGGTTCGGACATCAGCCCTGTTGTCTTTTTTTTGGCACAATCCCGCCACACTTTTCACAACCACTGCAACTCCAGAAACCCAGAATCAAAGTGGCGACCACCAGCAAACGCCGAGGCAATGAGGCTCGACGAGTCCCGGAGATTTCTTTTTACTGTCTTGGAACCCGCAACGAATTTATTACAATAGTGGAGGAGTGGGAATAATCATAGTTTCCACTTCCCTCCATATCAAGCAGGAGCCCTGTTGTTTTATTAAATTTCTCCCCACGCTAACACTAGCACCACACCTCAACCCGACGCGCATACGACTGCAGACTATGCCCCTCTCCTTCATTTCCAAACACAAGCCTACCTCCATCCCTCTCGCACTGTAAGAGAGAGTTTACCTTGGGAATTCGGGCATCGATAGAACCAGAAATACGTTACAGAAAGGGGGTGCAAGAGGGGTTGAGGGGGTGCAACTCATCCCCTTGTACATTTCGATTAAAACATCTATATATATTTATATATTTTGTGTGTATAAAATTGAGTTTTGGACTCTGATTTCTAGCTGTCATTTTGTGCCTAGTACATTGAAGAAACTTTTTTTTACTGGTATCTGTTGTATTTTGGTGCAATGCTGGTTATAGGGCCAGGCCGTTTGCAACCAGCTGTAAGTAGATATTAAAACATTGTAAGGTGAAGTTAAATTGCAGTTGTTAGGGTATTTTCTTGGATGGGGCTTTGCTGGAGAAGAATCAGGAAGAATTTATTGTAATTTATAAAGTTTTTGATCCCCTAAAAGGAACCATATTATAATATAGTTAAGTATAAGTAGAAACAAGATAAATAATTGAAGAGTATCCATGGCGACATAGGACCCACTACTTGGAACCGTGCAACTAATTTGACCTTTCAGAAGTGCTTTATTTGGAGGCCTATGTGTAATAAAAAATGACTTTGACTTTTTGACTTTTATCAAAGTCATATTTTGGATGAAAAATTAAAATTATTATACTAATCCTTCATTTATTATGAATTCAAAAGTAACTTTGTCTTTATATTATATGCTTTCACGCTTAACCAATTTAGAGGAAATTTAGTATGTACCCGTTATCTATTCTTTTACACTTTTACTCCATCCAAAGGTTGTCTGTAAGAAATTGCGTTTAGCGATAAGACCGCCTATTGTACTGTTGCATATTTGTTTGTAATCTCCTATTTTGTTTGTCCTATTGGTGTACATACAATAAAGAATATTCTATTCTATTCTATTCTATTCTATGGAGATAAAATGAAATGTAGGGATGACAAAGGATGATTTTTACCCAGTTACATTAAGCAGTTTCTTCAGATTTATATAATACATAATCTGACTCCATCATGCCTCGAACAAGCGTGATGATCAATGCGCACGCCTTCTCTGTGTGAGAAGAGGTCTTTGCCCTCCAATCAAAAGAGCTGATACAGACTTATAAAAGAACATACAAACAAACAAAATTCTTGAATCAACGCCAAATATTCAAGGATGTCAACAGATAAATGATTTATTTTAACACTAAATTCTGACTGCGAATACGTCTGCCTGAATTCCGAATTGCCCCCAAATATTGGGATAAAAAGTATTTTATGTTGTAATCCAGGGTGTAAACTATGTGTGTACTAAGTTTCACCCAAATCTGTTTAGTAGTTTGTTGGTTCCAGCTCAAACTTTCGCATAATATTACTAGATTTTCTTCACTTTACTTTAAGCTTCAAACAACTGATAGCTGCGTACCTTACTTTAAGCAATATAAAATATTAACCTTACCTTGTTTGTATAAATATTAGAAGTAGCTGTGTTTGTTAAGTCGAACCCCAGTCGCTTTAAACGCCTGGCTGATACTGTTCCACGAAATAGACGCGACAATAGCCGACTATGTCTCCATACCGCTAAGACAACATTAATGCGCAAAAGTGTCTTCTGCATGGCTCCCGTAATTTACAATAATATTCCTAAGCCGTGGAAAGAATTGCCTATTAATTTATTTAAAAACTAGCTTCTGCCAGCGACTTCGTCCGCGTGGAGTAGTGGTGCTCCGCTCCTATTGGTCTTAGCGTGATGATATATAGCTTATAGCCTTCCTCGATAAATGGACTATCTAACACTGAAAGAATATTTCAAATCGGACCAGCGGTTCCTGAGATTAGCGCGTTTAAACAAAATGACAACATTTCCCTTCACTGCTCTGCTCCTATTGATTGTAGCGTGATGTAAAGTATACTATAACCAGCTCAGGAGTATGACAAATAATTGTACCAAGTTTTGTTAAAATCCGTCGAGTAGTTTTTGTTTCTATAGAGTTTATACAGACAGACAGACAGACAGACAGACGGACAGACAGACAGACAAAAATTTTACTGATTGCATTTTTGGCATCAGTATCGATCCCTAATCACCCCCTGATAGTTATTTTGGAAAAATATTTCATGTACAGAATTGACCTCTCTACAGATTTATTATAAGTATAGATAGAAAAGCTTAGAACATTTTTTAGCCACCAAAGCCTATTATAATATAAGCGAATTTCTGACTGACAAAGAAATTTAAACTAGTCGCTAATTAATTGTGTTTATTAAGTTTTTTTTTTTTCTTATTGTGCAATGTATAATTTTATTATTAATAGTATTTAAAAAATGTTTTAGTTACCTCTATACTTAATTATATTATAACTTTAATTGCCTACTTAGACTCTATTTTTGTTTTTATTTTTATAATTTTGCACGCCGACTGGCAAAATATGGCAGAACTAATTTATATTATAACACCATTTACATGTACCTACCTATATTTGCAAAATAAATAGTATCTTTATCTTTATCTTTACTTTTTTTCCGATGGGTAATCATCAAATGACTCCTCGCGGAAGCGTTAGACTCTTACGGTCTTACTTAGAAAAAACCTGTAATCTGAACTTTATCTAAACCATTAGTCACCTAATCCTTACTTAACGTCGTAATCCATGATTAAGCTACTAAAGTAAGTTCTGATTAACGCTAAACAGCATTTATGAGTGAATGTAATAATTAATCGTAGTTACTTTATAAGTAAGACGGTTACTGACTAAAACCCATCCATGTTACTTCCTCAGCCCTTTGTATTCCGGGGCGCGGTATCTCTTTCGAACATCCCGCAGCCGATGTCATCACCACATCACGCACCCTAATAAAAACTAGCATATATCCTCCCCCATATTTCAATCTTCATACCAAATTTTATCCAAATCGGTTCAGCCGTTCTACTTTGAAAACGCCAACAGATAGACAGAGTTACATCCACAATCGTAATATCAGTAAGGACTAGCTTTCCGCCAGCCGCTTCACCCGCGTAATCTTTGCTAATTCAAATAAAAAATGGCAGATTCATACAAACTTTGCCCCCCCTTTTCACACCTTTAGGGGTATAATTTCGGAAAATCCTTTCTTACCAGTTGCCTACGTCAAACAAAGAACATACCCTCCAAGTTTCAGGTCTCTACGAATAGCGGTTTAGGCCTTGCGGGACAAAAAATTTTGTTTTTTTTTTTTTTTGTGTATGGCATCTCGCAGGTCAACCTAGAAGGTTGTCGACTGCTTAACCGGGCTTAAAGAATTTTGTGTGTATAAATAATTTCTACACTAGCATGAGCTATTCTGTATTTAGTTAAAAACTCTAAATTAGTGTTGCCACCTATACTTGTCGATGGACCACACTCGAAACACTTATCGACCAATCGTCCTTGAGTTATTTAGATAAAATTCATAAAACCTAATAGATATATTGAATAGATATAAATACGCACGTCTGCCCTTGTCGCCGACCGATAGCGCGAAGGTCGAGATTACTGTTATTATTCTTATCATATCACATATCATCACGACTTAATCCGTAAGAGAGGTGGCCAGACATGTGGAGGCTCCAAAAATCTCTTTCCATCATCTGCCTAGCCTTTTCCCAAAAATGTTGGGGTCGGCTTCCAGTATTAACCGAATACAGCTGAGTACTAGTGTTTTCCAAAAATCTCTTTCCCTTTGGCATAAATTATTCCTATCTGATAGACTGACTCACTTCGCTCTAATAAACATATTTCACAGAGATTCTTTTTCGACCAAAAATACCAAGAATAATATGAAATAATATGCAATATGTTATGAAAATTATGAGTTGAGCTTTTTACAACTTTTATCATCTGCCAAGCCTTTTTTCGAAAACTTTAAATTTGGCTTACAATTCATCAAGGTGCAGCTGAACACTAGTATTTTACATGGAGCGACTGCCTACCTGACCTCCATAGTAGATGGTAGAACCTTTGGTAAGATTGTCAAAGATCTACAAATGACAGCCGGGACCAACGGCTTAACGTACGAGTACGTATACGAGACAAAGAGGCATCTCGGTATAAAAAGGTACTGTCAATTATGATCCATCTACGAGGTTCGTTCCCCACTAGGGGGAGCCCTTAGCGCAGTCACTTAGTATTAAATTTAGCTGTAAGCCTTGCCTGGAGACCTTAATTAAATTAGGACCTCGCCACAGTGTCCGGTTAAGCAGGTCGAATGCTGTTAGAAACACCCAGCAAGAGGTCAAGTAGAAAAAAAATTACCCATCCACGGAATGAACGTGACTAACATAGCTTAACCTCCGTTGATCGAGATTTCATAACTATTTGATGGTATAAACCACAGGCTCACCTAGTTGATATATGGTTACGGCCATATATAGGCATTTGCCGTACCCTGAGGCTTACAGGTGTGTTGCCATCCCAGAGCGGACGCTGTGCTGTGACCCTGGCACACACCCTGCACACTGACACAGAGCCGTATAGCCGCAGACACACGTGTGCTGGTAGTACGTGCGGACGAGCTGCTGAGCAAGGATCCAATGATGATTCTCCAAATGCACAATCACAATTTTTATTCACAACAGAATAAGCACAGATTTAACTACATAAACAACAAATTTAAAACAATAGAACATGCATAAAAATGTCAACGCGAGTCTTTTGTTTCGAAAATTCTTCCTTTATCCGATAACAAGGATTTGAAAGACGTATAAAAATGAATGATCGATAACGGATAACAATCGATTCATCAAGGAAATCGATTTCGACAAAGTATCGACTAAGTCACGATGTAAGCACATCACTATACTGACATCTAAGAAGAAAGGTCGTAACTATTTTTTTTTTCGATATTGAGAATATCTATTCGGATCAGTTAAAGGTTCTGATTACGAATATGTATTTAACTCAATATAGAAAAAAACTGGTCAAGTGCGTGTCGGGCCACGTGCATTAGGGTTCCGTAGTAGGTCTTAGTTAGTCGACTATAACTCTGTAACCGGTTAAGCCTACTTAGCCGTTATAGTTTTCCTTTTAAGTCCATTATATGTGCTACGTCTGTGATTTTTTTCACACTTCTAGGGACAGCCATTCAAAAGTAAGAGGAGACGCTCGTATCGAAAAAAAATGCACTTAAAAGAAAAATTTCGCAAATGGCTCTCTTAACCAAAAAATGGTCTTCCCACACCTATAATATTTTTAAAAGACCTATGGAATTTAACACGCAATTAGACTAATACCAGTTTCACATTATAGGATACTTTTTATCCCGGATTTTCTTCCTACAGAAACCATAGATAAAAACCAAGGCAGTAAGAACACAATTTTCAACTTCCAGATAAACCGGTGGCTAATTTAATTGACAAACTAATAAAGTTCCGATCACAATACAATTGGTTGATTTAACCAATAGATTAACGATTAAACAATCACTGAACGACTGTCAGACAATTATTGCAATAGATTTTAAACTAGAAACTAGTCGTTAAGGCTATATAGACCAATTGCTTTTAGAAGCGGTGTTCGTTTTTTTCTTTAGTCGGCTAAAAGTTGCGTCGCGTTGTGAGGACGATTGGGTTTAGGGTCGGTTATGATAAATGATATTTATTTCTGCAAGTAGGTTATAAAATAACACTTTTACACGTCAAACATATTTTTGTTTATAGCTAGGTGAGGCCGGTGTTTCCTATCTGACTACCTCTCGGTTGCATCAAAATAATTCCCATAACTTTAAAAATATTATACGCTAGACTACCTCCCTCGAAGTCACCTGCGTTAATCTATTCCTAACTTCCTAACTGTTACTATAAAATCGAAAGTAAGTTTTTTTGTTTGTGTCGTATTAACAGTAAAACGGCTGAACCGTTTTCGATAAAATTTGGTACGGACATAGAGAGGACCTTGGAGACAGTTATAGGCTACTTTTGTTCGGCTGCGTTGAATAGTAATAGTTAGCTTTAATTTTCTAAATCCATCACTTAAATAAGAGTACCTCTTCTGTATGATCAGCTATGTGCCAGTGAAATTCCAGTCAAAATCGGCTCAACCATTTCGGAGATATAAACAAATTGGATGAAATTTACTATGGAGATAGAAAGTTGATTCAGGATGCGGGTAAAACCTAGGGAAACAGCTAGTTTAGAATAAGTATAATCAAGAAAGGCACGATATGTATGAAAATGTATTCGATTTTTTTAATGTATTATTATTTAATATTAAAATGTATTATTTATATATTATAAATATTATATTAATTTATAAATGTATAAAAAAACAGAAAAAACATCGACTATCTACTAATTTTAGTATCTACATATTCCCAACACTACGACTTATCATAAATATGCAAATGATAACAAGAAAAGCAATTGTTAAAAGTATGATTGGGCGATAGCATTCATAGTGGCCAACATTACTTGACCCGCTAAACAATGACGAACTAAATTTTACCTCATACATTTTGCTAACGGCGAACACTATACGAGAGCTCTAGTTACACTGGATATAGATTATAGACATTTTGGGAACAGATGTATATCTTGTAGCTAAGTATGTTAGGGGAACAGTTTAGATAATATAATATATACTAGCTTTTCGCCAGCGGCTTCGCCAGCGTGTGCTATACTCAAATTAAAATTAAATTTCATACAAACTATGCACCCCTTTTTCACCCCCTTTGAGGTAGAATTTCGGAAAATCCTTTCTTATCGGATGCCTACGTCATACAAAGAACACACTCTCCAAGTTTCAGGTCTCTACGATCAGCGGTTTAGGCTGTGCGTTGATCCGTCAGTCATTCAGGATAAAGCATTTTCCGAAATTTTATCCCTGGGGGGTTAAAAAGGGGGGCAAAGTTTGTATTAAACTCTGTCATTTTTAATTTTAATTCGCATAAACCACACGGGTGAAAAGCTAGAGAATAATAAAACTCTCAATAATGTTTATTACCAAACAAACACCCATCAAAGTTAGCTTGTAAGATGAAATGAAATAAATAAATAAATCAAAATTGATACAGCAATTTATACAAACACATTCAAGTAGACCCCCAATTCACATATCCGACATCCCAAGCTACATAAACCAAGAACCCGTGACCACATAGACAAAATAGATAACAGATAAAAAAATGCCCAAAAAAATACTCGTCTCTGATTGGCCGACCCTTTTTTTTCTAGTAGGGCTCCGCACCACTACAGACGTGGTCTAGGATTGATGATGTAAAGGGTCCCGGCTGGCCAATCGCTCAATAGATCATTATTTACATAGTTGTTTAAATAAATATTAAACGGAGTGTGTTGTCTAGCAGACTTTTGGAGGGGTTCAAGTTTTTCAACAAGGAGTATCTATGCCATTGATATTTTTGATACTTTATTTATTTACTAGCTTTTTCCCGCAGTTTCACTCGCGTCCCGAGGGAATTTCTTAACGCATTCAGATAAAAGATTATTTTCTTTCTTTCTTTCTATAATAATCTCCAGAGCCGCTCCGGAGAGGAGAGGGCTATCTCCAGGGCTGCGCGATGTTCGAAAGAGTTACCGCGCCTCGGAATATAAAGGGCTGAGGAAGGGACATGGATGAGTTTTGAGTCTGACATTACCACCCGCCCCACCCACGGCTGGAGGGGTCATTTGATGATTACCAATCTAAAAAAAAAGGTACCCTCTAACTCCGTACCAAAACATCCAAGTCGGTTCAGCTGACTACCTGTATATATTTATGTTTTTTTTTAACCAACTAACGATTAAGCCTTAACCGGGAATCAAACCAGAGACTCTGTTCATCATAGCAGTGGCGTTTGTCACCACTAAACATACTTTTAATTAATTAAAAGTATCACCTACCTACATTCGTATGTCTGTGTCAGAAACCATTCTAAAAGTCCATGCGTTGGATTTGTAATTTTGGCACCGACTTCCAATAGAACCTGATACTTTTTGAAGTCGTTGTCTTGTGTCATTTAGTTCAGCACATAATTGGTTGACGAGGTAAAGTGCCAAGTTGTTTGTCGTAAAAAGGAATTGAGAATAGTCGGTGTTGCCGTGGCATGCATCCAAGGTAGTTAGTTGGTTTATTTGGATATAGTGCTCTCTTAATTAATATAAACGTAATTTAGTCATTATTTACAGTAGCAATAACAACATGAAAAGCAAAATAATTATGTTAATTAAATAATGGCCGCAAAGCAACAGTCTCTCCAGACCGACTTCGGTTACGGCGGCCAATCTCAATGTAGACTAGCCAGGTACGCAGGAGATATTATAGTGCACGCACGCTTGCAGACACAGGTGCACTCTCTATTCTCGCTCTCTCATAGTTCGATGGGGCGGCAGTCCGACCGGGGAGAGATCAGACGCAGGACCGACAGCGCCACGTGCTCACCGAGGCACGGAGGGGACGTGCTATGTTTAGAAAACGGTCACCCATCCATGGAGTGACCGCGGCTAGCGCAGCTTAACCTTGCTAATCTTCGATCTTCACGGCTGTTACTTAGCTACGATTCCCTCAGTACAATCAGCCCCTTGCTGTCTTAACTATACATAATAAGGCTTATTGACTCATCTTATACTAACTGTTTCCTACGGTTTCACCCGCGTCTTGAAATAATTACTTGAAGTACCCAGATGAAAAGTAACCTAGTACCTTCCGCAGGGTTTCAGCTATCTCCATAGCTAGTTTTATCTAAATCGGTTCAGCGGTTTTACTGTGAAAGCGTAATACATAAAGAAAATCATTTCCGTATTCGTCAAATTAAAATTGTTGTTCAGTGATCTAGATAAAACCGTGTCTGGAGAATTTGAGGTCTTCGCTTTGATTCCTCGACACTGATTTATGTAAACTTATTCCTTGCAATTTCACATTTTATCATGTAAATTGTCTTTCTTGTGTAGTAAGGTTGTCTGGTAGATATCGCGATAAGACCGCCGTTGTACCCATATTTTAATTTTAATTGTTACCGTCGTAATTTCTTCTCTACTCTACTTCATTCTACTATACACTACTCTACTTCACTCTATGTTACACTACTCTACCCTACTTCACTCTACACTACGCTATACTATTCTACTATACACTACTCTACTTCACTCTACGTTACACTAATCTACCCTACTTCACTCTACACTACGCTATACTATTCTACTATACACTACTCTACTTCACTCTACGTTACACTACTCTACCCTATTTCACTCTACTCTACACTATGCTACACTATTCTATTCTACTATACACTACTCTACTCCACTCTATGTTACACTACTCTACCCTGCTTCACTCTACACTACGCTACACTATTCTATTCTACTATACACTACTCTACTTCACGCTACTATACAGTACTCTACACTACTATACACTACTCTACACTACACTACTCCACTTTACTATACACTATACTACGCTACTCTATCCTATTCTAGTCATAATTCCCCTTTGCCTATCCCTCTAACACTTACACGTGCCTACTCCCATCAAGTTCAGCCCCACTTAGCGTATTAGCAGAAATAGGTCGGTATTTGCATGTCAGCGTCGCTATCAGTCACTGATAAGCTGTTATCATTGAGGGCGCCAGCTCGTCTAACGATCGGAGGTATTATTAATTACTTACAATTATTTTTGAGAATGAAAAAGACTAACTTTTGGTCCTGGGGTTGCCTGTTGTTGTTATATAGGCTATTACTATTATTACCAACACCAATTCCTGAAAGCCAGAGTTCTGTATTCTTCAGTTAAAATATCCTAATATTAGCTTTCCTCCCGTGACTTCGCCTGCGTGCACATTTTTTTCTACACCTTGGGTTACATTATTCAAGTTTTAGTAGGGATCCCTAATTATATCTGGAAATAAATATAGCATATGACACTTCGTAAAGATGTAACTTTCTAACGGTGAAAGAATTTTTAAAATCGGTCCAGTAGTTTTTGAGTTAAAACCCTACAAACAAATATACAAATCTTTCCTCTTTATAATATTATAGTATAGATTTAAAATAACTATTATATAACTTTGGTCTTTTTTGGCGAAAATGAGGCGGGAGGGGCGCTTTGTGTGGGGCGGGTGGTAGTGTCAGACTCTTACTGACTAAAACCCATCCATGTTCCTTCCTCAGCCCTTTGTATTCCGGGGGCGCGGTATCTCTTTCGAACATCCAACAGCAAAATAAGTTTGTCGGGTTGTATGTATGTTTGTTACTGTTCCACGCAAAAACTGCTGAATGGATTCGAATGAAATTGGGTACACACGTACTTTATAACCTGGATTAACATATAGGATAGGTTAATTTATAAGTTATTTTTAGATATATTTACATTAATATAATTATTCTATATATAATACAAAAATAAAAAAAATAAAACACAGAAGTTAGGCATCAAAATATTCGTCCGCATCGCTGTCAGCGGGAATCGTACCCAAAAGGCTGGCTGCATTGCCACGTTGGATGGCAATGCTGATTCTTTGGCCTAGATATAGGCCAGCTTAGGATAGGTAGCTACTTAATATGAGTGCTTGAAGTGCTTCCCTCGACCTTTAAGATGCAGGTGAGATGTGAGACAACAAACAAACAATAAACCTTCATTTATATAGACATATGCTTGGCACAAACTTGAGGTTACTGCTCCTTATTACATATAGTGTTATATAAATACAAATAATACAATATAGCGATGATAATTTTGGCCCTCATATAGAGTACATTTTATACTCAGCAGGTTAATCCCTTACTGATGTAAGATGAGATAAATATGTCAACAGTAAGCTCTGTGGAATGCCTTGATCGTTTAGTTTCATTTCGATTCTCGGGTAGGACAGGTATTTCTATGGGTTTTTAAAATCTTCCCAGAGTCAGGTAGTTGGTGGTGTTACACTCCCGTGCCTGGGGAACGTTAAGCCGTCGTCCCCGGCTGCTTGATAGCAGTCGTTGTTACAATTCCATGTCAGAGGCCGTCAGGCGGGTTTGAGAAAACTCTGACACTAGGGCTTGTTAGGTTGGTTAACCCGCAGCCCACACGATAAGAAGTGATGTCGCTTTTTCATCGAATACTACTAAAGAATACATTTTACAAAAAATGAAACTAACCTCCAAAACAATTTACTTTCTGCTTATAAGAGAGAGATAGAGAAGTTAAATTGTACACTATGTTATATTATACAAACTCGAATAAATATTTTGAGTTTGTGATTTTTACCCGGTGCGAGTAGTTTAGTATGCGGGTGAAACCGCGGGAAACAGCTAGTAATAATATAAAAACATCTATACATATAAATACAATTGGAGTGTCTGTTTGTAATATTGAAGTAACCGTTTTTTACTACATGTATATGAATATACGGCACATACCTACTCCAAAATATTTTTTTTTTCAATTTTTGTCTGTTTGTTTCGGCTAATCTCTGAAATGGCTGGACCGATTTTGACGGGACTTTTATTGGCAGGTAGCTGATTTAATGAGGAGTAACTTAGGCTACGTTTATTTTCGAGTGGATGCGGGAAACAGCTAGTGATAAATAAAATCAAAAATATAGTAGACATTATTCCCCGTGTACATGTTATGAAACGCTGATTCCACAGTTCCCGACGCAATAATAATACGTATCGTAACTCGTAAGCCGTAGCCGTAGTAATAATAATGTCAGCCACACATTATCGTTTGTAGACGATTTTTTCAACGTCTGCGACAAAAAACCAGTCTGGCAGTGTGCGGCCGGCCTTATTGTTTGCTTAGCTTAGTGTGCACATGGTCTAATGTCGCGGTGGAGGGGACTAGTTCGGTGTTCCGTGGAATTACCGGATTTTCGTATAAAACGTATGTTATTTATTATTATTCCATATATTATTTTTATGGAATAAAGTAGCTTTAAATTCGTGATACATTTTGTATTTATTTAATTTACGATTAAATTTTAGTTTGTTGTTTTGTTACGCTTTCACGGTTCAACGGTTGAACTGATTTGGATTAAATTTTATACGGAGATAGAGGGGATTCTAGAAAGTGTTATAGGCATAGAAAATTACTGTTTATCTGGGTGCATTAAATAGTTCCCTCAAGGTGCAAGTGAAACTGAGGGTAACAGCTAGTTTCTCATAACATCATAGGGTTTATGTAAAAAAGTACTACTGACTTGTTTGACTAAAATATTCAAGCTGGCAACATTATACGTACAGCAATCTGTTATCTTCATTGAAGTGTCTATTAAACAGAGATTGAAATGTCTTGCAAGAGAAATGTGTACAGATTGACACTCGACACTACCTCCAGTCGTGGTGGAAAGCGAAGTGAATGAATGATTTACGGTTCGAATAGTTGATTAAAATATCTGGTTACTGAGCTAACCTATTGACGAGAGGAAAGATAGATAGATTTATGCGATGTTTAAAATTTATTGATGACTAGCTTTCCACCAGCGGCTTCGCTCGCATGGGCTATACGAATTTAAATAAAAAATATCTGAGTTTCATACAAACTTTGCCTCCCTTTTCATTTGGTAAAATTTCGACAAATCTTTTCTTATCGGATGCTTACGTCATATAAACAACCCATCCTCCAAGTTTCAGGTCTCTACGATCAGCGGTTTAGGCTGTGCGTTGATCCGTCAGTCATTCAGGACAAAGCATTTTATATATAGTCTGCCATCTTCTGAATTATTTTAAATTTTCTTTCTATTCTTGATCATGAACAATATTATTATGATTATTTATAAAAAAAAAACAAAAATACTTAACATATTTCAGCTTGCAACCAAACTCCTACAAAAACTTAACAACCCAAAACACCTATCTAACATTACTAACCGCAACACAGACATGGTCGCAACAATTTTTTTACATTTTGTTTGTTATATTTCAATCGGTTGACGTCTGTAGGGCGTGGTTATTGCGTCACCCCCCCCCCCCCTCCCCCTGGGAACATCACGCTGCTAACACGGGAGTCAGCAGAGGCAGTCTTCTGATATCATCAGAGTCATGTGCGAATTATTTTAAAATAACTATTTTCAGTGGTCACCCTTGGCCTTAAGGAACTTTTTCCCGTAGCTGGATAAAAACCTATTTCCTTCTCCAGGTTTTCATCTATCTCCATGCCAAAATTCACCTTAATCGGTTCCGCCGTTTTACGGTGAAAGCGTAACAGACTGACAGGAAGACCGAGTTACTTTCGGATTTGTAATATTAAATGGTTTTATTTTGGACAGTGCATCCTGCACTGTCTTCCGTTCACCCTGAGGAAAACGATAGTTTTAATCCAAGTGCGCGAAGTAGATCTAACAGCTAGTATAGACATCAACTAATAAAGGTTAAAATAATGCATCAAACACTTTGTCAATATTCAAAAATCCTTGGAAGTCGCACTCAAAATAATCCCAAACCAAAAATATGTAAATGTACAAATACTTGACTGTCTCATTTCTGCGCAGAATTTTAAAATATTAGAGCCTGCTTACACGACCACACTGACTAATTCAATAACGATTTGCGAAAGGCATATATTGCATAGCATTTATTTACCGAGGCAAGACTTAGACTGGAATCCCTAAGGAAAGTGAAAACGTGGCCGACCTAAGCAGACCTAGCGGCGAACAATCATTGCAGTGGCGAAGACCGTAGGGAAGACTTGGAGCGAAATCAAGACTGACCGGCATGGCGGCGTGGATGACTGGGGATGACTGTGGATGCTCTCTGCCCCATCTAGGGGACACAAGAACATAATCATATGCTGCATGCGACAAGCTGAGGACTTGACTGCGAGATGTTCGAAAGAGTTACCGCATCACCGGAATAAAAATGGTTTAGGAAAGAACATGGATGGGTTTAAGTCAGTAAGAGACTAACACAAAGACTGAAAAAATTAGGACTGGACGTTATAGGAAACCTATGCGTTAGGGGAGGGCCTATACCAAAAATCTCTAGACCGACTTCGGTCACGGCGACCAATCTCAATGAAGACTAGCCAGGTACGCAGGAGATATTATAGTGCACGCACGCTTGTAGACACAGGTGCACTCTATTCCCTCATTCTCATAGTCCGATGGGTCGGCAATCCGACACGACCGGGGAGAGATCAGGCAGAACCGATATCGCCACGTGCTCTCCGAGGCACGGAGGGGTCTCGCATCAGAAAACGGTCACCTATTCATGGAGTGACCACGGTTAGCGCAGCTTAACCTTAATATATCGCAGGGCTGTTACTTAGCTACGAGCCCCTCAAATATCCAATATCTATGTCCAATAGTGGACTCTTATCAAATAAGGCGATGATGATGACGATGCTCATATTATTGAAAATTGAGGTGACTTAGCAACTACATTAATTCATAAACTTTTTACTCTTTAATTTTTTTACTGATAGCGAGAGTACAGCTAGCCTAAAATAATAACTGTGCAATCACTGAGGCTGACATTTAAAATGACGTCCTAAAGAAATTATTTCAAATTATTAATCAAGCATTCTTACTGCAACAAATTCAACATCAGCCATGTCATTACCTAATTTAGCATTCTTTCTTATAGATATTTCCTTTCACAGCAAGCCATACTGTCTAAGAATTGAAACATAAAATATATAAAATGATAATACAAATCACACAAGTCACCAGTTTATACGAAACACCAAACTACGACTACCAAAATTAGCTTTCGACTCAGATCCACGTGCCATTCTCGGCGACGATTTGTCAGTAAGGATCGTACAGTCTGCCCACGCAATTAATTGTGAACTAGCAACTATCTCAGGTGCCACCTCGTCTGGTGAGGTCGTTATAACGCATAGAGCACGTTCAGACGTGTTGGGACTTAGTCTGACCAGTAACTGTTTTTTTTATTTAATTTTATGGCAATAAGCAGACGGTCGCGCTAGCAACCGTCGTGACTGCCTAGTGGTTAAGCGGGTGGTTATTCGAACCCTGCCAAGTACTAATGTGACTTTTACCGTACCATACCGATTTCGGTAACGGTGGCCAATCTCAATAAAGACTAGCTAGGTGCGCAGGAGATATTATAGTGCACGCACGCTTGCAGACACAGGTGCACTCTCTATTCCCTCACTCTCATAGTCCGATGGGTCGACAGTCCGACACGACCGGGGAGAGATCAGGCGCTGGATCTAAAGTCAAATATATACAGGTTGGGCTTGGGTTACATGGCTTATCTATCCCCCTATAAAATCTATGATTTATTAAATAAATAGCATAGAAATTACAAATAGACCAATCCTATTGGGACATAGTCAAATGTAAACTATATGCAAATGTAAACTGAATTCACATGGGGTTCATTTAAATTCACCCTTTTTTATTTACATTTAAATGCAAAGTGTGAATTATTGCGCGTGTGTTATTTTTTTTCCTAAATACCTTGAAAGTTGTAATTATTATATTGAGCTTAGTAATAGCTACAGTGATAGTCACATTGGGTAACAACGACCATCCATTTACTTCCATAGGAAAATAAGTAGGTACCTAGCGAGCTATTTTGATTATTTCATTTTACATAGGTTTTTAGTGTGGGACGCAACCTACATCGACACGCTTGCACTATCCCATCTTACTAGCTTTGCGTGCTGTGCTAGCTAAGCCGCTGCGCCTGCAGAGAAGTTCCAGTGACGCAAGTAGCTTCATCGTTTGAGGTTGAAACTCTCCGAGATGTGGGGTGCGAGCGCCCACCTACTTTTCAAATAAATAGCCAAGCGGCTTGTTGACACTTCCTATAATCCAAAGGCTGGCTTTTATTTTGGGTATGGCTAAGCATTGCCATCCAAAGTAGTAATGCTGCCAGTCTCTTGGGTATACTCCCAGTTGACGGCGATGAGGATGAATTTTTTGATGCTATATTTTATTTTCTTCAGAATAAAGAGTATTTTTTATTCATATAGTTAAGATCTACATAATAAATATTCTTCTTCTACGTCGTCATACTATTGGTAGAGTGGTCGAGGTCGTCATATCAGAGGTGGTAGCAAAGTTCACAAGCCACCACTCCTCCCTGCCTCCCGTAATGTAGCTTTTCTTGTACACTCGTGGAGTGGCTAAATATTACGCAGTGTAAAATAGTTCCCTCAGGATATGGATAAAACCGTGGGGAATAGCTTGTATACCAAATGTACAGTATCACTAGAAGCCCCGCTGGCTGCTGAAAAACAGTGCAAGACGGATTGGTCAACAAAGTTCGTTGGAGGAAGCTGCCTTTCTAGACTTAATTTGTTAGTCGCTTCACCGATACGCACGGTTGCATACTTCACGCAGAATCATGAGATACGGTCACGTATCTATCTAAAATATTATTATCTATAACTCTATACAAAACGTGGAATAAATCTGCTACATCATTGTGCAAAAAGTATGCTTTAAGACTAATAAAAGTATCAAGAATTGAATATTTATTTAAATGTATCTCAGGGTTAACCCTTTCGAGAAAGTGTGGATCTAACCTCGATGACCTTAGAAGACCCTAATCCTCTTCTAAAAGGCTCAAACTTGACCTCCAATTCCAAGGTTATTCCCATATTTTAAATAAAACTTGTACAAGCAAACAGGTTAAATTAACATTTAAATGTAAAATGGGGTGAATTTAAATGAAGTGTATGTGAACTTTTAATTCATTTGAATATTATTTGATTGGGGTACTTTTGAGGGTTGTCTATTAATGTCTATTTCTATTCGTCTATTAGTTCATAGATGTCATAGGGTTTTATGTATAAATAGGGTCATTTTACCCTCTAATTATAGTGTCCCTAGCTCATATTAGACATTGGAAGGGTGAATAGTGGTCATTTCATTTATATGTGTAGGGTGAAATACATAGGTATAATATTCTTTATATGAGGAGCTCGTGGCTAAGTAACAGCCGCAACGGTTCGACCGATCAAAGGTTAACCTATCCGTGGATGGGTGACCATCTATGTCATAGCGAGACTCCTCCGTGCCTCGGGAAGCACGTTAAGCTGTTGGTCCCGGTTGTCATTTGTAGGTCTTTGACAGTCACAGAAAGTCTGACAACCAGTCTTACCAAGGGGTACCGTGTTACCCGGTAACTGGGTTGTGGAGGTCAGATAGGCAGTCGCTCCATGTAAGAAACTGGTACTCATCTGCATTCGGTTTAGACTGGAAGCCGACCCCAACATAGTTGGGACAAGGCTAGGCAGATGATGACTTTATAATATGATAGAGTACTTAATCTATATTTAAAGCACTACTAATACTAGCTGTTTCACCCGTATCCTCAGGGTACTGCTTCACGCAAACGATATTAAGTAAAAATACAAACATACCAACTTACTCTATCTATCTATTAAACTTTCACGTAAAAATAGCTGAACCGACTTAGATGAAATTTGGTATGGATATTCATTAAAATATAGGGAAGAAGATAGGATAGATTTTATCCCTATGCGTGAAGAATTTCTTTCAGGACGAGAGAGGAACCACGGAAACCAGATAGTAACTATTACTTTCTCCAAAACAAAATACGTTTTTAAGTATTTTTGGTAACTCCAGTATATCATGACCTACTTACCATAGTATGGGCTTGTGAAGCTCCAGTCCGAACCTGGGGCCTCCTAATGACCGCTTCAATTAATGGTCAAAGGTAAAACTGACAAAAATCGGTAGGGTACGAGTTGCATTGTCACTGAAGGTTCCGTAGTAATTTTTTTAGCTGTAGTTGAACAACATGGGTGAAAAATCTCTTACTTATATTATAAACTAGCTTCTGACTTCGATTACGTCTGCATGGTACAAAAAGTATCCTATACGTTATACAGGGTATAAACTACATATTGTGTACCAAATTTCATTGAAATCTGTTCAGCCATTTTAGAGATAAGTGCGCACAAACACGACTCCTCTACAGATATCTATGATGATATCATGATGAGGTGAAATTCTGTGTTACCTCATTTCAGGTGAGAAGGACACAGAATATTTATCCTGGCACAAAAAATCATCTGCCTAGCCTTTTCCCAAGTATGTTGGGGTCGGCTTCCAGCCTAAACTGAATGCAGCTGAGTACCAGTGTTTACAAAAAATCCGTCGTATAAATAATTTTGAGAAATGATATTTATTTTGCAAATAGTTTATAAAATAACATTTTACACGTCATTTTTTTTTAAAGCTAGGTGAGGCCGGTTTTTCCTATCTGACTGCCTTGAGAAGAAAGACTGAAACAAACTTAAGGGTCACAGTATCTTTAAAGGTCCAGACATAATGTAATTGCATCATGGATGTACAATGTAGGCTCTAGGCTGAAATGACCTTTTGAAGAAAGAGTCATAGAAGAAAGAAAGAAAAAGAAAGTTGTCGTTGGGCAACCAAAGTCTGCTATTTGCACTTTTCTGTGATTTCAACATTTTGAGTATTACGACCAGTTGAAGAACCAAACTTTCATTATTAAAGTGCACACAGTATCGGAGCAAATATTTTGCATTAAGATAAAGGCTGAAAAATGACATTGATTATGCAGGCTGAGGTCTGTACGTAATATGTATTCTCTTAAACCTACATATATTTACGAAATTCTCTCAGTTATAGTAAGCTGTAATATCCCTGTATAACATTATATCTGAATACTTTGTTTCATGTGCATATAACACATAAAACTAGATAATAAAAAAATGCCATGAGTTCATGAGGACCATTTCCATACGGAACCCTAAAAATTCAGACTGAACATAAAAATTACTGATAGATACTATTTAAATTGATCTAAAAAATATATACGGATGTTACAGTGTCAAAAGAAAAAATATCTACGATTTGATGACGCAATCGTGACGTCATAGGTTCAACGGACTAAACTGTTGCTGTTACTAAAATATAGTTTATTAAATATAACTGTTTGATTAGACTAGTTAGTTGCCGTGACTTCGCTTGCATAGGACCGTAGACTACCAGGTATGCTGCCATCATCATCTGCCTAGCCTTTTCCGTTTCCAGTCTAACCAGATATGTATGTTACATAGGCCCTCGCCTATCGTCATCACCATTGTAAAGGCGCCTAAAGCATGAATGTGTTGGTTCGAAACCTGGCAAGTACCAATGTGACTTTTTTAAAGTCATATGTACCTACCTACTACATTCTAAGTGTATCTTAGACGTCACTGACTAACGGTGAAGGAAAACATCATGAGGAAACCTGGACTAAAAAGTCTGAAATCGCCAATCCGCGGTTTCATCCGTATCCTGAGATGACCTCTCGGTTCCGATATATTTCCATAAGCAGTCTCATGAAAATCGGTTCAACCGCTTTTCCATGAACCCTGATGAAGGATATAGGATTTTTTATCCGGGTGCACGAAGTAGTTCCCTTAGGTTGACACATGAAACCGCGGGAACCAGCCTATACATTGTCCCACTGCTAGGCACAGGCCTCTTCTCATACAGAGAAGGCATGAGCATTGATCACCACGTGCGCTCAAGGCGGATTGGCGATTTCAGACTTTAAAGTCCAGGTTTCCTCACGATGTTTTCCTTCACCGTTAGTCAGTGGTGTAGACTAGTTTATGTATAAAACGTGTACTTTGGTGAAGAAAACTGTTACAAATTTAAATTATGTGGTTGTAATGACGTCATCTATGACGTAATGCAGCTTGAAACTACTGTAGTAAGAGAGCATCAGATATTTGTATTTAACTTAATCTATACATATAAAATGCTTTGTCCTGAATGACTGACGGATCAACGCACAGCCTAAACCGCTGATCGTAGAGACCTGAAACTTGGAGGGTGTGTTCTTTGTATGACGTAAGCATCCGATAAGTAAGGATTTTTCGAAATTCTACCCCTAAGAGAAAAGGGGAGCAAAGTTTGTATGAAACTCTGTCATTTTTAATTTGAATTCGTATAGAACATGCGGGCGAAGACGCTAGTAGAAAATTAGTCTTAAATAAATACACATAAAAAACTTAGTTTTAGTCAAAATAGTAGGTACCACATTTATAAAAAAATAAAAAATATTTTTCTATCACTTATATCATCTGCCTAGCCTTTTCCCAACTATGTTGGAGTCGGCTTCTAGTGACGGATGCAGTTGAGTACCAGTGTTTTACATGGAGCGACTGCCTACCTGGCCTCCACAACCCAGTTACCGGGTAACACGATACCCCTTTTTTTCGTAAGACTGGTTATCACACTTTCTGGCTTCTTACTACCCGTAACGACTGTCAAAGATCTACAAAATGACAGCCGGGACCAACGTTATGACATAGATGATCACCCACCCACGGACCGACCGCGCCAAGCGTAGCTTAACCTTTGATCGATCGACCCGTGCGGCTGTTACCGTGACACTAGCTCTTCTGTATTATAATAATTCTGCTTATATCTATGAAAATAAAGGTAAAAATAAACCTAGTGGTTACCATGGGTACCTACCCTTTACAAGCGATGAATAAAATTTCAATAGTTATTTGTTAAAATATAAATGTTGGTATGGTATTATTTTTGTACACTATTTTTCTATTTTGAATGTAAAAAGAGTACCGTAATTTTTATTTAAACCAATTTTAAACATCATCAGTAGTCGTGTTCTTCATTACTGAAGGTCGTGTCCCTGATGAAAGTCCTTCATAGATCTCACAATCTGTCTCCATTTCTCTCGGTGTTCGGCTTTCCTTAGGGCAGTTGTAACTGTAAGCCCAGTAAGTGCGGTTACCTGATCACACCAGCGGCTAGGTGATCGTCCGCGGGGTCTCTTTCCTTCGATCTTGCCAACAACAATTAATTTGTCGAGGTCATCTGGCTGACGGCGGGCAATGTGACCAAAATACCCAAGAATACGCTGGAAGCATATCGTTGAGTTAATTTTAAACAACACATATTAAATGTCGTTAAATTATAAAAATAAATATTAATATATTTTGAGAAAAAGTTTAAATATAGAAGTAGTTTTTTATTATAAAATTTAACTTTACAGTATATTATTTTACTTATAGATAGTAAAATAATATGTAAATATTTACTTGTAATTATAAATAAAATATAGTTATTTTGCTTATTAGGCATCCCTACTAGTATTATAAATGTGAAAGTAACTCTGTCTGTCTATTTGCCTATCTTATACGCTTTCACGGAAAAACTGCTAAACTGATGGACATGAAATTTGGTAAGAAACCCTAGGGAATAACACAGGGTAGTTTTTATCCGGGTGCGTTAAGTGAAACCGCGAGATATAGCTAGTCTCATGATTAATAGAAGAAAGAAAATGAAAAATGAGGCAATTATCAATAGAAGATTATGATAATCTTGAAAAAATATGATACTTATAGATAGACATGTACAAACTTGTATAATTACTAACGACGTGATATTTTTTTATAAAATGTTAAATACTTTTTTGACTGCTGGATTGTAGAAAAAAATATTTAGAAAAAGGCGGAATTCTTTTTTAATATTTTTTTTATTCTTGAGACAGAAAAAATGGTCGGTCCAAGGCCTATGACATCGAGGCATTTATGATAATTATACCAAATATTAAAATGTCTAATTAGTATAATTTTATTTACATATTTGTCTGCTTGACGTAGGCACATGTGCTTCTAATGGTATGAAATTTAATCTTTATTTTAGACCATGTATAATTTTTGTGTTTTTTTTTTGTTTATTAGAATATCGATTTTATTTCTAATATTTTTATGACTCATGAATTTACGATTGACAATTATTATAGAGCTGTGTACCCAAATTTAAGTTATATTTTAGTTTTCATTCACTCATGTGAGTGTCAACTAAGTGACTGTTTTATATTGGAGTTTTAATTTTTATGACTTTTTCCACTTAGGTACATTTATTTTTGCAAATTTGAACTGTGTTTATATTTAAATTACAGTTTGCTTTTGGTTGTGTGTGTGGGGGGCGATTTTGTTTGACAAGTATTAATCTCATTTTACTGTAAAATTTAGATTTTGGTGAGAACTCATTTTGGACTCAAAAACCATGAAGTCAAAAGTAGCGGAAGAATAATATACCTTGCCGCAGAGGAACGACCATGTTCCAGAAGTCAACAAAAAAAATATGGGTACGAAAGAATACGACACCGAAGTGGAAAATTACTTTTTTTTTTATTGAGAGATGTTACTTATTTATTTATGTATTCTAATCTGAAACCTCTTCCCATCAATTATAAGACATACTTTTACTTAATTGATCTGATCTATCGTCTGCTTAAGCGCATTCTACAATTCATTTATCTTTTACTAAATCCGACTTAAGTACTACTTATAACAATTAATTCTTAATTCCTTACTATCCATACTGATATTATGTATTTTCAAAGTAACTCTGTCTGTCTTTCACACTTTCAAGGCAAAACAGCTTAACCGAATTTTGACTTTGATTTTGACTATGGCATTGATGATGATGATGGTGTGGAGGTAGATTGAGCCTATGTCCTTTACATAGGATAGTTTTTATCATAATGCAAAAAGTAGTATTACAAATGCGAAAGTCTGTGAAGATGGATCTCTGTTCCTCTAACACGCTGAAACTACTGAACGGATTTGAATGAAATTTGGCACACTAATAGTTTATAACCTAGATAAATACATAGGATACTTTTTATTCCGGTATCTGAACCGAATTCGAAGTACACATAGACGACGTCACGCGCAGAAGTTGGTAGGAAATAAATGTTGTTGATTCTGTAAAGAGAGAGATGGCAGTATACCTATACTGTACAAAAGTAGGTATATTATATTTACCGTTAGGCCAAATCTTATGTTTGTGCGTCATGATATTTACATACCTATTATATTATGCAAGTAGGTATTCGTAAATGTTTCAGTGAGTTTAAATAAAATAAAATTTTATATCCTAAAAAAAAACTTATATTTTAAAGAGCTCCGAAATTTGTGGTTATTTTATAATGTAATGTTATTATTTTAATATAAAACGAATATTAAAAATTTAACAAAGACTTTTTTTCTAATTTATTTTTTAGGATAACATTCTTAACGATATAATACTTGTGTTTATTTATTATTATTTTATCGAATTTTGTATTCCCTTATAAATAAATAGAAATTCTTCTGACATTTTTTTTTATAAAAAAAACATTTTTAAGAAAATACTTGCCCAGAATAATCAGTTTATGTTTTATACCTCGTAGGCTAAGTATAATACTTATAAAAAGGTATAGTATGTGATACGGTTAAGTTACGATGGTTTCAAGTGTTTTTATGGCCTCAGCAAATGTCCTGCAGATCTGGTATCGTCGTGTAACGGGTCGTTGAGCTCCCTAAAATAGGGTTGAGCCTCACGATGACTGCAGCACGTGTACTGTCAGGGTAGGTCAGCTTTAGTATTAATTTTTTTGCTCTTTTCTCAAAAAGCCCTCGTCTACTTTAGCAGCGTGAATTTCAACCTCAAATTCAAGTGTATTTATTAGAAAATGCAGGTGGTGTACGACAAAAAATTATATTATCTTGAAAAAGTGTATTTTAAATGTATTCACAGAAATAAATATTATTTTGATATTTTACAATTTGTTAGAATTATGTCTAAGGTGATTTATTATGGCATAGTGGTTAAAAGGCACTCATGTACGATTGTCTGGGTACGAAACCTGGCAAGTACCAATGTGACTTTTGTAAAGGCATATGTCTTTCTTAGTGTATCTTAGACACCACTAACGGTGAAGGAAAACATCGTGAGGAAACCTGGACTAAAAAAAATATGTGTGAGAAAAGGCCTTTACCCAACAGTGGATTAGAAAATAGGCCAATGAAGATGACATCTAAGGTGTGTGTATGTATTACAGAAGTTGACTTAAGACCACAGCTCTGCTTAAAACTAAGTATAAGTAACTATGTTCAGGCAATTAAATGGTTTCAAATTTATACTCATAACTTAGAAGATCTATGCTTAAGTATTTTTCTAGAATGTCGACCTGAGTCTGTTCTGTCACTGTCATAATTAAACCAATAAAATGACAGAAAAACGTACATATTTTTTATTGCTTTTTATTATAATATAGTGACGTAGGTCGTGTGTTCTGAGTGACCTTAGACTATTGGTTCACGTTACACATCCGTATATTAGTTTTAAATATAACTGGCTGTTTCCCGCGGTTTCTCTCGCCTCCTGGGGGAACTACTTAACACTCTAATAAAAAGTTTAGGTTATAAAAAAATTGTGTCCCAAATTTCATCCAAATCCATCGAGTAGTTTTCACGTGAGAGTGGCTCACATACATACATTCTCACATATATATGTATGTGGGGTCCTATGCCCAAAGAAAGTATAGCATCAAATTATTGTATGATTGACCAAGTGTAATGTTACTAATTGGTCATTAAATATCAAGTAGCCACAACAGTAGCAATGTAAGCAAAATATTTTGATCACATTTTAAAATGTTTTCCAATTAAATTGCATTGCAAAAACTTTTTCAATAATTTTAAGAACTCACAAACTCTTATAACTTCTAAGAATATAGAAAATATTTTTATTGAGTTTTATGTTCTAAGCTTATTTTAAATTATAAAAATAGTCTTATTTAATTAGTAATTTGACGCTATTTTTTTATAGGTTATTGTGAATTGTTAGAGTTTTAAAATGTTACATTTAAATAAACAAAAACTGTAATGGATTCGGATAATAAATACTTTTTTAAAAGTGCTTAATATTTTAACAAATTTTAATCTTACTTTCTTTTTATAAAAAACATCAGCTACTCCTTACGCCACATGCAGTGTCTAGAATCTAGACAAGCACGTGCTGTCTATAACCCCAAAAGTCTAGATCTTAATGTGAGTCAACTAACCTAGCACTTGTAAACAATTTGAGTCAAAAAATATAAGTTTATCAGAATATTAATTTTGTATTTTACATTTTATCGAGTATTTTAGTCAATTTATAAATAATACTTAGAACCTAACCTAATTTTGAAATAGATTTTTATATTTTTAAAATGTAAGTACTTAATCCATAAATTGATACCATTGGATAGAAAATAAAAAATCAGGGTAAATATTTTAAAATCGCTCCTATTTTGATCTCACGGAATATAATTATATTTTTTGTAAAATAGCCTTGTTGTCACACGGTATATTTTTTAAATATTTTTTCAACCGATATATTTAACGGCTATTTTTAATTAGGTACGTCGTAATGAGTCTTTGGACATATTTTTGGAGGTCGGTATAGATTTTTATATTAACTATCTATACTACCTACTAATAAAAACTTTTCACCTTTTATTTAACAGAGCAAAATACTTTGGTTATGGGTTTATGTTTTATACTTTTAGCTATAGCTGGCTACAAACACCCAGCTCTATTACATATTATCGTAAAATACTTTCTTAAAGGTATTTCTAGAAACATGTCAAATTAATGTTTGCTAAAATAATAATTTAATAGATCAGTGGTATTCTCAAATTTTGTTTGACTAGCTAGGATATTAAAATCTCTAGATGATTATTATAGAAACCAAAGATTTACTTAATATTGTATCTCTAACATATTCAATATATTTGCGAGATGTAGACCAATTTATAAAATATACTTTTTTTAATACTTATAAAAATACCCTAAATAAATTTTAGGGCAAGAATAAAAATATGTATTTATTTCCAAATAGGTTAATATTTCCGAGGGCATGAATTTTACAATTTATATTACTTTTTAAGAGCCAGATACAAAAATCCTTTGGAGTAAACGTTTATAATAGGTATTAAAACATCAGTGAAGTGCAGTACATTGAGTTTTGTAGTTCTTTTTATTACACTTGCGAACCAAGGAACAGGTAATATTTTCTTATAACTATTATACTTAATATGAAGGAAAAGCAAGTCGTTGTATTATAAAATACCTATACTAAAGTACTGTATATTCCAGTATAGTAATTATACCTATGTACTTTTGCGGCCATACATTTCACCGGTCGAAAATTATTTTAGGCTTCCCTATGTAGCCTAATAAATACAAATTAAAGGTTTTTAATGAGTATAGAGGTAAAACGGGGAACATAATTAATATTTCTAAATTAGGTATATCAAATTGTAGTCGTATATTTTTGACTTCTTGAAATAAGTGGGATTTAAAATGCCTTAACATATTTATGTTTTTACAACTCTCTTTTATTCCCTACTTAGTTTTGGTCATATACTAGTTTTGATGCATAAAATGCACTATACCCTCAATACAGAGCATCTATAGGTATATTTAATATTCCGTATAGTCTTGAAACGGATTTTCAAACTGTTTTTTAGTATCAGTTTCAATCCCGCAATTCCCGGTGGGGTCCAAAAAAGGGATTTGCCAAATATATTAATTTTTACACTTATATGCTATAGTTTTACATGAATAAAATTGATATTTAGACATTTATTTACATGTTTTAAAAATATATATATTGCATATACTTACTTTAAAATGTTTTAATTATGGATTAAAACTTTAGGCCTAAAGTTTCAACAGGAAAAATACAACTTTGCTTGAATTTGTTCTATGAAAAGAATCCCTATAACATTTATATTATTTTTTACATAATTTGTATTAACTTTTTTTTTATTAACAAGATTTAAGTTTATATTTTTCATAGGTATTATAGAAATTACGAACATGCTATCGTGTATATTTGTTATATGACAATTTTAAACTACAAGTCTACGTGAGAGTTGACTTCACTTCAAAATGCATTTTAGCTTCCAAATATTGCATTTTTGAACATTTCAAACGTTTATTTTTTATAAATTAGAAACTTTTTGTTATGATACACATTTTTATAGGTTTTCTATAAGGTTTAGTATCTGATTTTTTATATTTTGGACGGAGAACACTGCTGCAGAGCCGTTCAATTTTCTATACGATGATTTCTCTATTATTTATCAATTTAAATGCAACAAAAATACCGTCAACTCAAGAGTAGTCTATAATTTGTAAAATTATATATTTTTATTCATAATAAATGCTCATTCTACAGACTTTAAGGTCGTTTTTAACGATATCAGCCCTTATAATTATGGCAAAGTGCTCGGAAGTGATTTTGATAGGGACGCCAATTTTGAGGTGGGTTATATCCCTTAAATTAATTACTAAATGAATCAAATCTCAATAATTAAGGAAGAATATATAACAAATAACTTATATTATAAGTTTCTAAAACGATGTATTATACATTTTGTCAGTATAATAACTTTTCCGTGACTACGCACATCCGAGCCGTTTCTCTCAGGAAACCGCTTAACGAATAAGTTAATTGGGTTTGTTTTCTTGATAATAAATATCAGTACAGGTAAAATAACAACAAATACTCACGTTTTCAATCGGAACTGCGATAAAAAATCCATTTCAAAGAGTCACATCAACTTTCAAACACGCGTCCGCGCGTGCTAACACAGTCACTTCACATTATCGTTAAAAAAACATATAAACACGTTAAAATCCACCAAAAATGTCATTTAATCATAAACTTGAATACATTTCGGGCACAAAACGTCAATTTTCTAAATAGGCCTACAAGAATCTTATTGGAATCGAACGTTGGATATTTGTGCAAAATTTTTGCGGAACCGCGCGTTTGCCGCCAATTTAGGCCTACGGACAACCGTGTCAGTATGCGCGCGCCCTGCCACATACGCCAAAACACTTTTAACACTCAAACGATAATACAACATACGATAAATAAGGATCACTATCCTGATAAGGGACCGAAAAGTCATTCCGTGTATCGGAAACTTGTGGAGATTCGTCTAAGACACGTGTTAGTGGCCGCGAGGTAAGCGAGCGATATTACAAGCAAAATAACCATAGAAAACACGGTTTATTTTGAAATTTTAAACACCGAAGGGATTTGTGGTGAACGAAGGGCTTTTTTTGAAATATGTTTTTTAAATTTGGAATATTTTTTGAGGTCCGTTTGCGGGATGGTTGGCGGTTTTTAGGGGTGGATGATGGGGATGGGGTGTCGGGAGCTGAATTTATCGGTGACGGGATGTGGCGCGCGCGCGGCAGGCTTGGCAGAAATGGCGGGCCGACGCGCCGACGTACAGTAACCTTGTACCGTGGCTGTGGTACGAGTTACGCCTAAAAGAGGCATCCACATCCGTAGGTATACATATCACAGCTAACTACCTACCTATTTGAGCAACTATACTAAAATATAATAAAACTTTTAAATTTATAAAAAAAATATTTGAAGCATTATTTATAAAAAAAATAACTGCAAAATAATGTTTAAAAAATTCAAAATTTCTAATTTAAAATCTCACTTTAATTTTTAAATGACTTCTAATTTTTTTTATTAAATTTTAGAGTAGAATTAAGTTGAAGAACCTATATGCCTAGTGTATTTGTACCATACACGGCATGACGAATACTGTGACTAATCAGCCTGTCTGTCTATTTGTCTAGATCTCATAGATTGCTTAGTATTAGAAATATGTGTTACTATTTCTGGAACGATCTAGGAATTTAGATTATAGACTTGATAGTCAATTTATAGTTGTTGGATCAGTTGAATGAAGTATTAAGAGACTTGGTAAGGTATAAGTGAAGGTGGCACAGGTGGGTGCTTCACAGGTGGAAATGAAGGGCCTAAGGTGACCCTAAGGGTTAAGATGATGATCAGTAGGTTCCAGGGTCCTTCGTCTGATCTAGTCCTGCTTCTGAACGAGCGATGTGGAATGAGGTCATGACTTCTGTCTAGCATCATCCCAAGTCTAAAGTTATGCGGCTGAGTATTAATATGTTACTTGAAGTTACTCCCAATGACCTCCACAACCCAACTGGTGATCCCAGTTATTTAAGGTTAGAGAAGTAAAACTTTGAGACCTCTAACTTTTGGTCATAGTTAGTGGTCCGTGTGCCACAGTCAAAAAACTCTCTCCAAAGTAAGAAGGGATCGAATTTTCCATGAGTGAAGAATGGTAACCCCACAATGGAATGACCATAGCTAGCGTAGCTTAACCTCACATATCATTGGTTATAAATACTAACGTGGGATTGCTATTAAAGTAATGCCAGTTAATGATTATGGTGGCCATTATCGTTACAAATTATAGGGAAGGAAAAAAGAGCAAAGGAAAGGATGGGTGAGTTAGGGAGGGACATAGAAGGCGGAGGTTACCAAATACAAATTATCGAGAAAAATGGTCGAGAAAATATTGCTTTCACCGCAAGTAAACAAAAGTAGAACAAAGAAAATAAGACTTTAATCGCTTAGTCCAAAAGTTGTCTCCGCCACGACTGAAGAACTAAAGAAGTTCTTACCTTCCAAAACTCAGTCTTCCACATTTTCGACTTTGGGATCTCTTTAAAACCTTTACCGGTTTGGCTCGTGTGCAAAAATGTGACAAGTGTAACCACAAACCTATTACAATTTAGTTGATCTCTGATTTAGTTGAACACATCATCGTCTCTTTAAGTGCTAGGATCCAGCCTTCTCAGAAGGAGTTGGCCGCTGTCTACTACGCAGGCTGAGACATTTGGCAAGTCCTTAAATGTTTCGTTTTCACATGACCTGGTTTCCCTACGACATTTTCCTTCATCATTTTTGGAACAGTGGTGATGAAACCAATTACATAGGTAGAAAAAAAGTTTGCCAGTGTTTAAAACCTTTGGGACTCGTAAGTTGATACTGATAGATAATGAGTCAAATAGACCAGAAGTGTCCTCTGTTCTAATAGCAATTTATTTAAAATATCAATTGTATGAACGCGAAGCTAGTAATTGGGATGTGGTAAAGAATGGTTGGCAATAGACTGCTGTCTATTATTGCTGATATACCTACAAAAGAAATATACTTCAGTTAGTAGGTATACCTACTTTTCGTCTTGAAAAACAATTAATTATTTCATTAATATTCCCAGAATTAACTCTCACTTATATGTTTGTATTTGCTGAAAGTTATCACTTCTTGAATATCAAAAGTTACGAAAGACCACCCGCAGAACACCTATTCTTCACTACTTTCTAGATCTTGTACTGTCCTACTGGCCCTGCTACTTAAAACCTGCCAGTGAATTGGCTGAAGGTCTGTCTGTTCCTAGGCAGTAACCACAGCCTGTTGCCATAGGTTAATTCTACTGTCATATTGCTACCAACTAGATACCCAGTGTCTAGGGTCTCAAGTCTCATAACCTTCTGGACAAGAGTGCTGAGATTATTTGGCAGTATTCTTCGTAAGGACCTCAACCATTGCGATCGAAGTCAAGAGCTAACTCTGAGTCTGATTACCATGAACCAAATAATGTCTACCTTGCCAAAAAAAGGTGGAAATATTTATTTATTTATTTATTTATTTATTTATTTATTCACACATACAACTATTATCATAGGTCTTAACCTAATATGTGGTGACAAAAAGACTGTTTGAGTATCAGCTATGCGAAGACCATGTCAAGGTACTTCAGTCCAAAAGTGATCTAAGAATGCTTGAAGTCCCGTCATAATTTTCAGGCTTTTTCGTTAACAGGTGAATAGGCTGCGGCTGAAAAAACAGCTGAAAAAGTAATGATCGATCAATCGGTAACCATACTTCACAAATCTACTATCGGTCCTGGTTTCACGGTTGGCTCATACAATAATCTATAACAGGAACTTAAGGCTTCTGCTTCTGGTCTTCGGTAATCAGTATAGTAGTCAATATAGTATTGATCCCAGTGTTGTGGAGGTCAGAGGCAGGGTCCATATAAAGTAATGATATTTAACAGTATCCAGTTAGAGTGGAAGAGGACAAAACCAAAAACATTACACGAAAGAGAGTAGGCATATAAAGTGCCTTTTTTTAGGACATACTTGCTAGCTTGAAAAAAAATTGTTTCTGTTCCTTCTAAAATTTTCCTTTTTATCTTCATTTTCATGGAGAAACTATTTCAGATACCCTGAAAAGGACACCGTTTCCTATATCCTTTTTAGGTTTGTTTTCAGCTCTGAACCAACTTTCAATAAAACAGTTAAACAAAAATGGCCGTCGAAAATCAAGCAAATGGTTCAGTTCCTAAACACGTGACGCTAGAGGCAATACCATACATAAATTGACGGAAACTACACTATCTCGCAAAAAATGTGTGACAGTTTGGCAAAAATTACTTACTAGGAGAGACAAGTCAAGGAAGGTAGCTCATAGCTATACTTAATCCTTAATAATATTAGTAACTCTGTCTGTCTGTCGACTACGCTTTTACCAAAAATTGGCTGTATGACTGAGATGAAATTTGGTATGGATATAGACTACAAGTTTTAGTAGGGAACGACATAGGGTAGTTTTTAACCGGGTGCATGCAGTAGTTCTCTCAGGATGCGGCTAAAAATCGTAGAATACAGCTAGTCTAATTATAATAACAAATCTATCTCGTTTGAAGAGTTAGGCAACACTTACATCTCGCCAGATGTTTAATGATACGAGGCTAAAATCAACGAAACAATCCGGACTCCTGAAGGAAGAAGTTCTTCCTCAACACGTTAGAGTTCCTCCTTAGAACTATAGCTTGGTACACGATGGCATCAGTCACCGTTTGAAAACAAAAACTTTCGAATACATTAAAGAAATAAAAATACTTTTTAAAATTTTGTTAACCTCCTCACATAATTTTAAAATACATTATAAAAAACAAGAAATTAATTACGCAATAAAATCAGATATTTTAAAATAAAAGTAATAAAATAATTTAATATTAAAATATGTTATTATACTTAAGTAATGTAAAATATTAATAGTAAATATTAATATTGGAAATTAAAATATATCATGTATTTTATAACTAACGATGCTTTGAACTTTAAATTCGTAGTGGTCAATAGTTTTTGTGAAATATATCTGCTATATTAGGCGATAGGTAAAAATATTTATTTCACAATATTTTTATGATATATCAAGCTATACAACAGTGCAAGTTTAATAAAAATCCGTACAGTAGTTTTTGAGTTATGAGGTAAAATGTGCACATACGGGCTGACATAACTGAAGAATTGGATATTTGTATATTTGGTTATTGGAAGTTGAATTTTAATAGTTTATTGGTGATCGTTCATTGTTTTTAAATATGGTCAACCGGGTGAGGTCACCAGTTATCTATTTCATAAAGATCTATTTTATTTTAATTAAATTCCTAATTATCTATAGGTATATCTAACGCTTGCCATGCTCAAGAACGAGTGTCAGACGGTTAAAGCTCCGCTTCAAGCTTCAATGCCATTCAATGTAGAATTCCTTTTTTCTAAAACAACTTAAGTGGGATTGAGCTATTTCAAAATTGTTGTGGAAATACTAGCACACAATCGATCCTTACATAACACGACTATTTGTAACAAGAACTATTTGTAAAGTGGATAATATAAAAGTGTATACATTTGTATTGTAAATTTGGTGTATTATAAATTATAAATATTGTAAAATAAATATGACATAATAATATAAAGTTAAACTGTAATAGACAGCTCTGTGTTGCTGGGAAGTTTGTTCATCACTGCTTCTTCTTTCCAGCCATAACACTAGGAAGCAGTGAAGGGTGGGCGTTTTGGGGTGCTGTCACAATGTATTTTGACGTGAAAAAGTGCTAATTGAATTAGCCTAATATCAATAAACGTTTTTGAGTTTTAATTTAAGAACAATTTAATTTTAAATAGTATCCATGGAGTTTCTTGCCGGTACTGCTGGTTAAAGTTATGGACCTATATTTGGTCTATCCTAACTATATAAATGCGAGAGTGAGTTAGTTTATCACGCTTTCACGATAAAACTGCTAAACCGATTTGTATGAAATTTGGTACGGAGATAGATGGAAGACATTTATAGGCTATTCCCACAGTTTATAGGCTATTCCCGAGAGAACTACTCGCTGCACCCGGATAGAAAGTTAGTATTATCTTTAGTTAGTAGTATCTTTCCCAGTGTTCAAGCTATCTCCTAAACAAATTTCATAACAATCGGTTTAGCCATTTTGCCGTGAAAGTGTAAGAAAGAAACAGTTAATTTCGCATTTATAATAATATATGTAGGTTAGGTTAGTTAGGATTACTTATTAGGATTCACTTTAATTAAAACTTACTTATAATTTCTGCATAATACAGTTCTATATAGATACGTATGAAACCTGTACCTATGTCTTTCTCAAAGACTACGTGACATACTCATTAGTTATGGCGCTTATCTAATGATGGTTTCAATAAATCATATTCATATTGCAGCAATTAACGGTATAATATCAAAAATAATCTCTCAATTAAATCTGACATTGCAAGTTAAAATAAAAGCTTGTAATATTGTGATCTCGTCTAATTATAATAGGTAATGCATATGTCACAGCATTTCTTAAGCCTACATATAACCTCTTTTATTAAAAATCAATATTCCTTCAAAATACAGGATAAAATGGTACCTACATTGCTTTAAATCATCTCAATCTACATAAATATTTAAAATTATTATCAGACACAACTAAAACATAAGCCAACATAAGTAAAAATGGTCGGGAAAATAACTTTTTTTCTTAACTTTAAGTTAAGATACTGTTAATTTATTATTACTGTTACTTAATTTTAAATTCGTTGGATATTTTCCAACAATCAAAGTGTAGCCAATAAAAATATTATTTAGCATTTTACTAATTTTCCTTAGAAACATCATGTTGGTGAAAAATGGCGCCTGGATGTTTTTCCCGCGTCCTGCAAGCCACAATACGAAGTCAATAAACAAACTTATAATAAAAATTCTCAAATATCTAGTTAAATTAATTATGTAGGTAGGTATTTCTATACAATTTATTTTGTAATAATTTTTCTTTTATTATGCTTACCTTACCTACTTTGAGACAGTAGGTTCTTAGGTACCTATTCTTATAAAAGATTGAATTAAATATAACTAGTTAAAATTAATATATAGGTTCCTACCTACCGACCTAAGTAAAGCTTGTAAGGTAAAAGCTATGCATTAAAACCACCTACAAGCAAGTGTACTTACTAATAAAAATATGTTTTGTATTTATAAGTAGGTAAAACTATCAAGCATTTTGGATCGAATTATGAATAGGTACCTATCTGAGAAATAGGTACCTGCTTTCATGTGAAGTTACCTATGATGAATGACAATCTATCATCTAGGTTCCTACTGGTCTATCTTAGCCAATTTTAATAAATGTAGATGACACTACGTAAAATGTTGGTTGATATTCTGCCTAAATTCGTAAAACAAAGCCAAACACAACGTTATACAGGAAAATGCTAAAATGCCTAATTACTAGAAATTGTATTTTCCCTCTATTATAAACAATTTACGATCAAAGATTTATTTCATTCGATAAAAACTGAACCAGAATGAGGCTTGAGGCATAATTTTATCATTGGGTATAACATAAATCAATTAAATGAAATATCTACAATAAATCACGGTTTTCTATATGGCGAGAGAGTTTCAAGTGCAAGTTTCTTCTTTCTACAATAGCTGCAGGCGTTAGAAACTTGTTAGGTCACAAAATCAGTGTGTAAAATACAAGTTCAAGTTTTAAGTCCAACGCCCCTGTCTAGTCTAGCTAGACTAGACTTTAAACCGTGTTTGTGCTTTAAACGGTTTAAACCCACATATTTCATGAGAGTATGACATCTATTGTCGAAAGGTCAAAACTAAATTACGTCTACTCCCTACTAGATGGCAGCACATAGACCTAACTTCAGTAAGGCTGAAAGCGAAATACCTTTGCTTCAAAATTGACAACAAGCAAGCAGACAGCTCGCAATTTGTAGCTAATCTCATACCATTACAAGTAATTCTGAAACATGGCGACTGGTGTGAAATTTTACTACGTTGAAGTAAACGATTTTATTGCTAGAAAACAGACAACTCATCCCGAATTGTCTGCGGACTGGCTTAAATTAGAAGAGCTCTACAACAAAAAGTGAGTTTTACGGCTTCTTACTGATATATTTCGTGTAATAACATACTTGTAAAGTCACCGAGTCATTGTCCCTGATTCGAAGAAAGGAGGTTGTTTTGTTTGAAATACGTGTATTTATGCCTATTATAGACCTTTTCCCCGCTTTAGTATTATTTACAATTCATGTTTATATAAAATATATGCCAGTTAATCAAATACACTGGACTATAATCAAGAAACGCGCAACTTAAATTGTTTCTCACATCTGGTCATATTGTTTCTAATATCATTTTGTAAAGACAGATTACTGATACTCGGCTTAAAACTTCATGTGTTTATTGATTAGCTAAACCTTATAAACTAGTATTTTCGACGAAGTTACTCGGCAATATGCTTCTGATTGTCCACAAAATGTATGGTACCTAACCATATTTTTTTTATACTGTTATTTAAATATAATTCCGTTTTACTTCCAGACTATGGCATCAGCTAACACTAAAGATCCAGGAGCTGGTGGAGAAGCCCACCATGCAGGAGGGAGACCACCTCATCACTCTCTACACTAACTTTGTCAGCTACTTTGAAAACAAGTAAGTTTTTCAAAGACTTTGGAACACTGTTTAGATGTTATTGGCAATACTTTGTCAGTCTCCATTCGGAAGCACAATTTAACTGCTCTAGGTATGATTATTGGTTTGATATCAGATCTAAGCAAAGAGTGATTGGGTTTCCATTAATAATGTGGTAATTGATAGCACCAATTAATAGAATTAATTAAGTGTGTAAACTACAGCCACAGTAAGCCTGGATATATGCTCAGTTCATAGCATATAATCACCCCATTATGACAAAAACTTTTTCGATAAACAAACAAATATTTCAAGCCTAAGAAAGTTAATATAAAGCTTAATTTATTAATGATCTTATTCTTGTGTTTTCAGAATAAACCCGCTGTCCCTAGTAGAGATCATAGCGCATGTTATCAAGCAGTACACCAATAAGAAGGAGGCTATAGCCTTCCTGGAGAAGATAGAGACCAAAGTGAAGGCCAATGATGAGGCTCTGGCTCTCTGCAAGGTACTACACCAAGCATAGATTACTTTTGTAACATACTGATAATTATAAATGCCAAAGTAACTCTGTCTGTCTGTCTGTCTATTACGTTTTCACGCCAAAACTACTGGACCAATATAAATTAAATTTGGTACAGAGATAGAATAGACCCTGAGGAACAACATAGGCTACTTTTTACCCGGGTGCGCTAAGTAGTTCCCTCGGGATGCGGGTGAAACCGCGGGAAACAGCTAGTTAGTTTAATATAAGTGTCTGTATTTATGAAGAATTACACTTGCAATGGTTTGAAAGGCAACAACCACATTATTTTGACATCTGACAACACTGAAGTGGCATAAATAAGTACTAAACAGATTGCAAAGTATAATTTCACCCACCAGTGACTCCCGACTCAGACTCGCATCACCCTCCTGTCTGTATGCTTTTTCTTTCTGCTCGGCTCTTAATGGTCACATAGTGATATTAATCTCAAGAATAGAGGCTATCGTTTTTGCGGTCACCAGGTGGCGCCACTGTTGAGTAAGGTCTTGTGAGTCAACAGACAAACAGCTCACAACTCTGCAATACAGACTTTTAATAGTTAGATATGCTGAAGGAAACACTGGCACATGTAGATAGTAACTAATACAACTAACTTAAAATTAGCTGTTTTTAAGGTCCACTTATTTGGCACCTGTTCTTAGCTTTTCTTGCAAACCAGTAACATTTATTGCTATGAAGTATATCTAACATAATTCATCAGGAATGGCACAATATTTGCAATGGACTTCGATAACTTGTAGAAATCCACGATAAAAGTGCTCGCAGTGAAAGATCTCTTACATTTGACATTTCGATCAGACTCGACACTAGCGCCTCTAGCGGCGAATTCAACGCGGTAGCCCTCATTGGGAAATCTATAGAAAATTACTTTTTCAAATTCTATTTGCACTTTCAAAGATACATTATGGTTCAGCTTTTGAACCATAAAAAGTGTTCTAGCCTTATTATTTAGCCTTAGTTTAAATATAAAAGTTTAGTTACAATTTTAGTCTTATTTGTTCCAGGTCCTTCAAGGTCAGATCTACCTAGAACAGCTGAACGACCTAGATGCCACGGAGAAAATCATTGAAGAGCTGGAGGGTACATTGGAGGATGCCGATGGTGTCACACCCGTCCACGGCAGGTTCTACAAGCTGGCTTCTGAGTACTACAGGTAATTGAACTCTCGGTTTTTTCAATTAAATGTTGTTAGCTGTTTCACGCAGTTTCGCCCGCGTTTTGTGGGAACTACTTCTCACAGGCTAATAAAAACTGTTGCTTGTCCTTTCCAAGGTCTCAAACTATGTCCATAGTAAATTTCAATAAACTATTTTAATGTGAAAGTGTAACAGATAAACAGACTGGTGATATTAGAAATATTTGTTGAAATTAAGCTGGAATTGAGCACTTTTTTACATGTTAGGGGAATTTGTGCCATATCGCTCAGTCTTCAGTTTGACGCATCCAAGATCTGGCTGCAGCCTAAAGTAGATTGTCATTCCATCATGCTGGCGAAAAATCGTTATGACGTTTACATTCCCAGGATGTAAGATAAAAAATACTAATTTAAATACGAGGGCTGATTCAGTTTTGCTTTTAGGGATGAAGTAAAACAAAAGGTCTAGAGGGTTTATTATTATATTCTCCATGCAAATGAAACATGGTTGACTGATGACATGCTTTAATTGTCAAAACCAAAATTCATCATCTTTCCATTCAATGCTATTATGAATTTTCGCTGCATGTTCAATTTAAACTGGGAAGTATGAGATCTAGCGACGATCATTGTCGACGCGGTCGTTGAAATCGAAATTCTACTGGTCGCCAGGCGCGTGGCGGTCGCTGGCGTCCTGGGCGCCAGGATGAGAATGTTACGTTACGATGTTGTGTGCAGGGTACGCGGGCCGATGGCGCGCTACTACCGCGCGGCGCTGCGGTACGTGGGCTGCGCGGGCGGCGGCGCGGGGCTGTCGCCCGCCGAGCGCCGCGACACCGCGCTGCGGCTCGCGCTCGCCGCCGTGCTGGCGCCCACCGTCTACGACCTGGGGGAGCTGGTGGGTACAAGAGTAGATGTAATGCGGTGTGGCAGAGTGTACTATTGCTGGGCGCCAAGATTTGTTTGTTTGTAGGGTTTTAACTCAAAAAGTACTGGACCGATTTTAAAAATTCTTTCACCGTTAAAAAGCTTCATCTTTACGAAGTGTCATAGGCTATATTTCTTTGCAGAAATAATAAGGGATCCCTACTAAAACTTGAATAATGTAATTCAAGGTGTAAAAAAATGTCCACGCGGGCGAAGCCGCTGGCGGAAAGCTAAATAATCGCAAATTTTATCGTGACAGACAAATAATGTAATAAGACGCACTGAAGGCATCTCTAGCGCGCCATTTCAATTTTGACTTCCAAAGAAACTAGCCCTATATTGAACCCATGCAACTATAATTAAGTACAAATATAGGGCGCCGGACGCGTTGCTGCATATCTGGCGCCCTGAGCGGTCGCCCACCCACGCCCTATACTAACGTCGCTTTTGCTGACGAAATGGCTATTGTATTTAATTCTGTATCGACTACTTATTATACAGAAAGATTTTAAAATAAGTTTTAAAACCTTGTAATTCTTTTTTATTTAGTGTTGGACTCCCTTATTTGTTATTATTGACCGACTTCAAAGAAAGGAAGATACTCCTAATTCGTGTTTTTTTTCTTTTGTATTATTATCCTCGTACGGTACTGCAGCTGGCGCACCCGATCCTGGAGTCGCTGCAGGGCACGAGCGACGCGTGGGCGTGCGAGCTGGTGCGGGCGGTGGCGGCGGGCGACGCCGCGCTGTTCGAGAAGGTCCGCGCCGCCGCGCAGCACCCCGACCTGCAGCGCACCGACCGCCAGCTGCGGCAGAAGATCGCTATCCTGTGCCTTATGGAGGTCAGTCATAGCATGCAGATCTCGCGAGATCTCGCCAATTTCGAGATCTCGCGAGATTGGCATTTTTGTGTTTTTTTTTTAATAATTACAATATTTGAATTAAATAGGAAAAAATAAAAATTATATGTATTATAACATAAACATTTATTTTCAGTTTTTTTTTTTTTCAATACACTTTTATGCATCAAATATTGTTTGACGTATGTGTCTATATTTTTTTATGAAATTAGTAAACTTTGACGTACGTATCTATCAAATAGCAAATGGAACAACCAGTCTTCTCTTCTAATATCAAACAAAAATCTTTTAGTAGTCCTCAAACATTTGGCCAGATAAAAGTATTTTTTCAATTTGTAATGTTTTTGAAGTCGGTTCTATTATTTTCAATTCAAAAATTCGAAATTCAAATGTTTTTATTTCAAATAGGTCTTTGCAGGCACTTATGAAACGTCAAGCTAGTTGCACGGTTCCAAGGAGTGGGTCTTATGGAGAAGAACCGGCAAGAAACTCCATAGACACTCTTTTCAAAAGGAAATGTTTACAATAGTCTTTTTACAGTACAGGTTATCTCTGAGAAAGTTATACAATTCAAATGATGCTATACAAAAAAAATAATGAAATAATTAATAGTTTAGGATGCTGATAATACCACGAGTAACAGCTAGTAATGTGACAACTGATTCCAGATGGCGTTCAACCGCACGTCAGCGCAGCGCAAGCTGACCTTCGCGGAGATAGCGCGCGAGGCCCGCGTGCCCATCGACGAGGTGGAGCTGCTCGTCATGAAGGCACTCGCTGAGAAGCTCATCAGGGGTCACATTGATCAGGTACGACACCCTTATCCGACTGCGGTTGAGACAAAAGTGAGGGTTATGATTTTAGCTGTATTATCTATACTGATATTATATAGCTGAAGAGTTTGTTTGTTTGAACGTGCTAATCTCAGGAACTACTGGTCCCATTTGAAGAATTCTCTCAGTGATAGATAGTCCATTTATCGAGGAATGCTATAGGCTATATATCATCACGCTAAGACCAATAGGAGCGGAGCACCACTATTCCACACGGACGGAGTCGCTAACAGAAGCTAGTCTATACTAATATTATAAAGCTGAAGAGTTTGTTTATTTGTTTAAACGCGTTAATCTCAGGAACTACTGGTCCGATGTAAAAAAAAAAATGTTCAGTGTTAGATAGCTTATTTATCAAGGAAATGCTATAGGCTATGTATCATTACGCTAAGACCAATAGGAGTGGAGCACCACTATTCCACGCGAAGGAAGTCGCGAGCAGAAGTTATGTTGTATGTATATGTGTATTCCACTGTAACACCCAAATTACTGGGCTGATTATGATGAATATAATATTAATTGATTTGTTATTATGATCTAGGTGATATTTAGGCTACTTTTGTTTCCAAATTCAGTATGATTGATTTTATATTTTAAATTATAATTATTTTGTCAACATTAGTATCAAATGGCCTTAATTAGCTTTTTTTTAAATACTTGTAAAAGCAGAATAAAAAAAAAACAATAATAAAGTTTTGTATTGTGTAATTTTGAAGTTGTAAACTGTTGTTTCTGACTGAAACACTTAGATTTGTTAGGTTAGTACTTGCAGCCCATATGATAAGAAGATTAAATTGTTATTTTTAAAACGAGTTTAGAACATTTTCATCTACTTTAGTATCATACTAGCTTTCCGCCCGCGGGGACTTTTTTTACACCTTGGGTTACATTATTCAAATTTTAGTAGGGATTCCTATTTATTTCTGGAAATAAATATAGCCTAGATGACACTTTGTAAAGATGTAGCTTTCTAACGGTGAAAGATTTTTTTAATACCGGTCCAGTAGTTAAAACCCTACAAACAAACAAATCTTTCCTCTTTATAGACGACCAGCAGTAGGTATACATGTCTGTATGTCTGTCCCAGGTGAACAGCACGGCGCACATCGGCTGGGTGCGGCCGCGTGCCCTGGCCCGGCCCGGCGCCGCCGCACTCGCGCGCCGCCTGGACGCCTGGTGTGCCGCCGTCGCCGGCGCCGCCGACCTGCTGGCCGGCGCCGCGCCCGACCTGCTCACTGCCTAGCCGGTACTGCTCTACGTCATACATATACTCCGGGACTGCGGGACCTTCGAAAGAGATACCGCGCCCAGGAATGTAAAGAGCTGTGGAAGGAACATGGATGGGTTTTAGTCAGTAACCGCCTTACTTATAAAGTCGGAATAATTTGTACACTGCTGTTACTCAACGAATTAGCAAAAATCTCACTCATAAATGCTATATAGCGTTGTTCCGAAGTTAACACAGGTATAAATAACTGTCAAAATTAAACCCCGCCGCGAGGTGGTACAACCTCCGATTTGAGACAAGATGGCGTATTTCATTTGAATCAGCTGATTGATTTCAATGTAAAAGTATACCATACTACGTATGACTGTTTTCAATTAAAAAATAACTTCTCTAACATCAAGATAAAACCCCAGAGACGATCCTCCGACCGATTTATGTTTTCAAAGCAATGTTATTTTTCTGTCCATGGAACTAAATATCAACTGGAATAGATCCACGACACAAAGTTAATATTAATATTTTTATTTATTATTTATTCAAATGCAAGTTTGTATCGTATTTGATTTACAAAGTCTTTGGTGTCCCGCAAGGGGCGGTACTCTTCTTTAGAATTGTTTTTTTTGTTTCTAATATTCAGAGTCGCGAAATTTCTTGATTATATTTTATTTCACATTTATTTTAAAGATTGATTGAGCCAAGTGGACCTTGATATCACGTATTAGAAAGGGATGGATAAGGTTTTCAATTCAGTTAAGTTTCAAACGAGCGTACCCGAAGATGCCTCATCCAGTTGTGTACTAGATCTTTTTGTTTGTCAAATTTGCAACGGATGAAACATCGAATTTTTTACGTCTTCATTCGTTCTTTAGTCGATTATTTGGATAATAGTCTGTGGCGACAGAGGTTTTACGTACCATAAATAACCAACTGTTAAATTATGTTTATGAGTGAACAAAAAGATAAACCGCGATTTTGATTTAAAATAGGGACTACGAAACTCGTGGTTAAACTTTAGATTACAGTTTTTTTATAAGTAAGACGGTAAGAGTCTGACGCTCCCACCCGCCCCATCCACGGCGGGATTTCATTTCATTTGAATACTCCCATCCGAAAATAATAATATTAAAATCAATCTCTAAAAGAGTGGTTTCTGGGCCGGTAATCTCAAAAACGACTAAATAGATTTGGATCAAATTTAGTACGCACATAATTTAGACAAGATGTTACTAATGAGAAGTCATACTGCGCCGAACCCGAATAAATTGGGACAAAAGCAGAATGATGATGATCACCAATAATCATCATCATCTGCCTAGCCTTTTACCAACTATGTTGAGGTCGGCTTCCAGTCTAAACCAGATGCAGCTGAGTACCAGTGTTTAACATAGAGCAACTGCCTATCTGACCTCCACAACCCAGTTACCGAGTAACACAATACACCTGGGTCAGACTTTTTGGCTTCTAACTACCCGTAACCACTGTCAAAGATCTACAAATGACAACTACATGACTAATAATCATGTTTTTTTTTGTTTCAGGCCCAGATCCATACAGAGTGAAGTAGCATGAATTAAATGGAATGTTGATATCTTCCTCCAAACACTTTATTTACTTATAATATTAAACATTAATTGTAACTATACGAATTTTATTTTTACAAATCCTTAAACTATTTGATGTACCAAGTCAAAGTAAAATAAATATTTCGATTGTGCTTCGCAGTTTCTTAGGAGAAGTCACAATTAAGCCTGGCGTCCATTAGCGACGGATCGGGGCGGGTCGCTTCTCGGTCCTTCGCTAGTGGACGATATATCATACAAAGCAAGCTTATTTTTGCGTTGCGATGCAACCCGACCCGCCTAGTGGACACCAGGCTTTACGAGTAGAAGCCAAAGTCAAGTATACGTATGCTTAGTGGTTTTCTCACATAAGTAGCCAATAAATACTTGGAACACCACCCTATTACAGTAAAATTTAATACAAATGCAGGCAGGATAAGGTTAACAATGCAATTTTTTTAGAATTTACTGCTAACGCCATCTATTGTAATATGCAGAAAATTACAATTTAATTCTTCATTAGTTCTGTTTAAATCTAATAGACATCGCTTTGTTCAAGATGTATAGTATAGCAGCGCTATCTAGTATTGCAAAAATAACACTACGTAGATGTAAAGTTTACTAAAACCTCTCAACAGATGGCACTTTTCCTAAATTTCATGCAATCGATACAGATTCACAATGAAGACCACATAGCATACTCTATCAATGAATGAATGATACTATATTATATAAACCCAGTTATCTCCTCCCGAATACATAATCTAATAGATGATATCTACTACGCAATATAAATAACATTGATAAGACTGAACCTTGAATTTTGTCAGCAAAAACACGCCTTTCCCACAGATTTCTTTTTGCTATAAGACTAGTAAAAAAAACGCAGCTCTTGATTGAATGCTCGCCTGACTATTGTTAGAGAAAAAAGTCTGCCTCAATCTCAACGAGAATGTGATTCAATGCTATACAGACTCACTTGAATGAACATTCATATTTTTGCATGAATACTTGTTTTCTTTAATGAATATCGACGAACGATTTAACCGAGACGTCATTGTCTTAGCGCTTAGCGCTGTTAATTATCTTTTTTTTATAAAAGTTGCACTTAGCGATAAGAAAAATCGATATTTTCTAGTGACGTACACCCCACACCGTCTCCTAATTTGAAATTGCCGCGTATGACGTCAGCCGGGCTCAATGACGTCACTAGGTCTCCGGCCTGACGGAGATCACTCTACCTATCTCTCCTTAACATTAGACACATGAATCAGTAAGAAAGAGACAGCGCGACTCGCGTAAAGGTTGTGAATCGAGTTCTTATTTTCATGAGCTTGTGTTGTTCAATTGAATCCCTACGTATTGATAAGAGAAATACTGATAAGAGCGTCTGTCAACATCTGTTTGACATTCGTAGTGAGATCGAAATGTTCGCTAATTGAAATCATTATGTTTTCTTATTGAAATGTGCATCGAAATGTGAATTTAATATAAATAAAATAGTGTTTGTTAATGAAACATCGAGGGGCGCACATGAACATCCCAAAGCGAATGACGTGAGTGACAGTGGCGCCATTGCGGCAGTCGGCGCGAACTAGAGCCAGTAGACGAATTTCGCTCGGTGGGTAATGTGAGGTTGAGCGAATTATTCCAAGTTTCTCACGAAATGGCCAGCAATATGAAGCCAATGCACAAAAGCAAACATTTCCCGATAGACCAGCTCGTGTGTGTCGGCAATTACGAGCTGGAGAAAACGATTGGCACAGGAAATTTCGCTGTTGTAAAACTCGCTACACACATTATTACTAAGAGTAAGGTGCGTACCCTTTTGTCGTAATGTCGCGTATCACTGTGGTTTTAGTGTTTAATTCCTGTAATACACGTTTGTTAAGTGTATTCTGAGGTGTCAGTGCGATCTCAGCTGTGTAGTGCGCGATTTTCGTGTGGTGCTAAGTGGTTTTTTTCCATTCGTCCGAAGCCTTTGGTCGGCACAGCGGTCAGGTTTGCCAAACATTACAATATAACCCGTTTTAATCTACAACTAGCTGATGTACGAGGGGCGAGAACGTGTTTTAAAAAAAAATAACATTAAACAAACCAGTTTGAATACACATTGTTTACTTTAAACTGGCTAACATGTTCAACACTTTTCCAATCGGTCGGCTTATACTTCGACAATTTTATGAAAAAAGTTGGTATGTAGGATTAAAATTTGTTTTTCTACTTTTGCCATGTTTTAACTTTTTAATTTTTCTGTCTTGTAGAAAATGTGGCGGCTGCCTGTTATATGTTTCAGCGACCTTTTTCATTGTTTTTTGCGTCAATTACGATCAATTGATGTCTTCATTCAATGTTCACTTGATCAATTATAGTGTCTCTTGTTACTGCTACTATTTCGTTTAAATGCGTACTATGAGCGAGACGAGACAATCTCGCCAGACTTACATTGCAAAACTTTTGTGTTTATTAAATCATTTTTAGATGAACAAAGCCAAAAGTTGTAGATAACATATTTGCTGTATATTTTATCAAAAACAAAACACTAAATATTCTTGAGATATTATCTCAAATGTTGATTGATAGTCATATTTTTTATATACTGCCAGAATTGTCATTATTTTCTTGTAAAATTATTAAGAGAAGATATTTAAAATAATCTAAGTACAAACCATGTACAATAATTAAACTAATGCATAGAAAAAACCGTAAAAACCCAAGCACTTCTTACTAAAATGGTTTAGTAGCCTGATGACATAACAAATTATAATATTTAAGCATAGATACACATTCTGATTAGAATCTTATTGGTGGTACAAACTCTTTGTAATAAATAAAAAAGGATTGTTCCACCTAAACAAAACAACATATTATTTAAAGATTAGGGTTGTTATTCGCCACTTCTAAATCTAGAATTTTTTCTACCAGATATACTATATATTCTGAATGTCTATAATTATGATATTATCTCTATAGAAACATTTAATGAGTACTTTTTGGGAGTTGATAAACATATAAACTAAGCTATGACTGTTTATTAACTTCTAATATTCCTTTAACCTTTTGATTGTCTCAGTCATGTATATGTATACCGGACAAAGCAAAATGTTGTGTCCCGCACAGCACGGTCATAACTACATGACAGAATTCAAGTATAAAATTGTAGCTTGATACCGAGAGCCCACTTAGATTTTTGACATGTTCTCTAAGGATTAAGTTACCTAATAAACTGGGTCGTGGTGGTCAGATAGGCAGTCGCTCCATGTAAAACACTAGTATTCAGCTGCATCAGGTAAGACTGGAAGCCAACTCTAAGATATTTGCGAAAAGGCTAAGCAGATGGATGACTGCAAACGGTTAAGTATTCAACTATCATACAACATGAGTTTCCTTTGAAAAGTAAATTGAATACTATAGATGATTGGTTCATTTTGCACTGCTATGGTGATCTGGGTATTTGGTAACTCCCTTACTTACCATTGTATTGTTTCTTGAATAGGGGTGGTTAATTGTACTCAATGCTATGGTACAAGCCCAGTACATACCAAGTCTAGTCCAAAGTCTTGATAAAGTATTGAAGTCTGTTTACTAAATTTTTAGCTCGTAATGAAAATAACATCCTTCGGTAAATCAATATATATATATATAAATGATTTGCTGTTTGTTAGTCTTTCTAGAACGGCTGGGCCTATTTATCTGATTTTGGTTTTGAAATGTTTGTTGTAGTCCAAGGTAGGTTAAAACAGTGAGAAAAAGTTAATATAGATGTAGGGAACAAAATTCACCTGGGTCATCTAGTTTTATATAAAAATGAATTGCTGTTTGTTAATCTTGATAAACAGCTGGGCCGATTTAGTTGGTGAAATGTTTGTTGTAGTCCAAGGAAGGTTTAAACGGTAAGAAAAAGTTAATATAGATGTATGTGATACAAAGTACACCGGGTCATCAATTAAATATTAAATTCAAGGTGCTTAGAGGACTTCTAATAAAACTGAAAATCTGGTCTTTTTGTTCATTTAAATGTCACAAAAGACAGACAACAACAAAAACATGACCACTTCCTATGTGTTATTGCTGGGAAGATGAAGTGGCGCAACAAACTCCCCAGCCACACATGTCTGTCTGTTAGGTTTGTACGTAGTTATGTAAAGGCAAGTCTTTTAACCTATTCAAAACTGGTTACTCTTGCCCAGTCTCATATTGAGTGCTTCGCGCTAACATTCAGAAGGAATGAGATGTCCTTACATAGCACTTTTTAACATTTTTTATATGAGCTAGGCTATAACCATCATCTTTATATGAAAAAATTACCAATACAGTGTTTTCCAAGTCATGCTAGAAGACATTATCTGCTAGCCTTTTCTGAAGTATGTTGCAGTTGGCATCCAGTCTAATCATAGACCTAAATATAAGTTGTATTTTACATGGAGCGACTGTCTATCTAACCTCCACAAGCCAGTTACCGGTAACACAATACCCCTTGGTAAGACTGGTTGTCAGGCTTCTGTCCCACAGCGAATGTCAAAGATCAACCAGGGAACTAGCAAAAACAGCTGTTCAACTGTCTTTCTGTCAGTGAGTTTATGTCATGAACCGTAATAGGTAGTCTGAGAGTTGAAGTTGAAAAAAAAAACTGGTTGGTCCAATTGCCACTTATTCGGCCTGTAGACGGCTAGCTATGGGTGGTTAGGTTTAGGCGGTCGTTTTCCTAAACTCCACAACAAAGCGCGTATTTTGCGTGAGTATAGCTATGGGTAGCTCTTGGTCTGGTAAGTTAAAAAATTTAAGTTAAAAAATGAACTATGTAGAAGCACTCTTCATTATAGAAACAGTTGTATGATGTCAATAAAAATTTACAACCATATCCCAAAAATAATTAGAGAACAACCATTGCGCCTATTCACGAAATTGTTAAAGAAATGGTTGCTTGAAAAGAATTTTTATACTTTAAAGGACTTCTTTGATTGTAATTGCAATAGAAACAGAAAAATGTCATTTTAATTATTAATAAATAGTATAACAATTATAAATGTATAATATTTAAGCAAAATTGTGTAAAATTATAAAAACAAGTGTAAATTAACAATGTAAAATATTCGTATGCCTCTTACAGAGGCGGATGTGTCTAAGAACTATACCAATACGTGCCACTAACTTTTGTACCTTATCCCTAGCGAATAAATATCTTTATCTTTAAGGACCAGGCCCGTGTCGACGGCGCGTTTATGTTTAACGCGTGCCTTAAAAAGGTGTCAGCATAATTGATGCGGTCCTCTAAGGCCTGTGCCTGGAGCTGTAGGATTGTTCTAAAGTGTTACCGCGGAACACAAAGGGTTGAGGAAGGAACATGGATGGGTTTTACTTAGTAAGAGTCTGACACTCCCTGAGAGGAGCTCGTGGCTAAGTAACAGCCGCACGGTTCGACCGATCAAAGGTTAAGCTGCGCTTGGCGCGGTCGGACCGTGGATGGGTGACCATCTTTGTCATAGCGAGACTCCTCCGTGCCTCGGAAAGCACGTTAAGCTGTTGGTCCCGGCTGTCATTTGTAGATCTTTGACCGTCGTTATGGGTAGTCAGAAGCCAGAAAGTCTGAAAACCAGTCTTACCAAGGGGTATCGTGTTACCCGGTAAACTGGGTTGTGGAGGTCAGATAGGCAGTCGCTCCATGTGCTCCACTGGTACTCAGCTGCATCCGGTTAGACTGGAAGCCGACCCCAACGTAGTTGGGAAAAGGCTAGGCAGATGATGATGATGAGTCTGACACTCCACCACTCCACTTAGTGAAATTTGAATATTTCCCATCCCTACAAAAAAAGTGGGTCCCGTTTTGCATTGAACTTGGTACTATACGCATCTCTTCATGTGCGAATCCGACTCCCACCTGCTGTTTGTTTTGCTAAATAACAAAATAATTAATGTGTTCACTGATCAAAGAAATGAAAGCCATGTACATTATTGAATTGCCAATACAAAACATTTGAAATGCATTTCTTTTAACATATGCTGTCCCATTGCTGGGCAAAGGTCTTCGCCAATCTCTTCTATCGTTCCCTCCCTATCGGAGACTTGATGTGGCCAATCATGACAAGGAAAGCGTCTAATAGCCGTGTTCGATAGCCTATCTATCAAAAGATTTTACTGATCTGACTAATGTCAAAAACCTATCCCTAGTTCCTAAGCAAATCTAACGATAGATTAATCTATCTATTAAAAATTACCGTATATCGTAAATCATTAGATAAATAAAAGTCTTCGCGCTGCTCCGACTAGATACCGCCAGTGTACTTGTAATATGCGACAACAAATACTATGCCGAAGTCGGCATACCCGAGCCAGTCCATAACCAATCCCGTTGCAAGGAAGGTGTCTTAAATGGTTTAAATAATTTGAGACATCATCCGAAGTACAATGCCAGTTTTTGTAGTGAAACTGTGTGAAAATAATACTAGAAAAATTAGAAAAACACTGGGTTCACTTACACACACTACAATAATAAGTAGCCGCATTCACGGAGCTATTGTTTTTAGGAAGCGCGGTATCTACTTTTCGCCAGCGGCTTCGCCCGCGTGGGTATACGAATTCAAATTAAAAATGATAGAGTTTCATACAAACTTTGCCCCCCTTTTTCACCCTCTTAGTGGTAGAATTTCGGAAAATCCTTATCGGATGCGTAGGTACGTCATACAAAGAACACACCCTCCACGTTTCAGGTCTCTACGATCAGCGGTTTAGGCTGTGCGTTGATCCGCGATTCAGAACAAAGCATATTATATAGATAGATATCATTTAAATCTTCTGGGTAGCGCTTCCTTGGTCAGCCTCCAGGGCCATTTTTATCATCAGGGATCCATTATGTGACGGTCTTTGATCAACTCTCCGAGCTCATTCGAAATGAAAATTGATTGATTATTTTATAACTAACTAGCTTTCCGCCAGCGGTTTCGCCCGCGTGGACATTTTTTCACACCTTGTGTTACATTATTCAAGTTTTAGTAGGGATCCCTAATTATTTCTGGAAATAAATATAGCCTATGACACTTCGTAAAGATGTAGCTTTCTAACGGTGAAAGAATTTCAAAAATCGGTCCAGTAGTTTTTGTGTTAAAACCCTACAAACAAACAAACAAATCTTTTCCCTTTATAATATTATTATAGATTTAATCGTGTTCTGTCACAAACCAGTTAAGAACAGTAATATCATGACTAATTGTCTTCAGCTGAGTGCAGGCAATCGGTCAGATAGTCAGTGATAAAACTCACGTGATCCCAACTCGTAAATATAAAACAATTTGCACCTGTACTCATGTACTTTACAAAGTTTACTATCATATCTTGTTTATCTAAATGTGATATCGATATTATTGATGTTGTTTTGCTCAAATACGTGTGGGTCATTATTTCTGCACGCTATTGTGTGTCCATCTGTTCCCTTATCCTAACTAATATTCATCATCATCGGTATATATATTGTCCCACTGCTGGGCACAGGCCTCTTCTCATACAGAGAAGGCATGAGCATTGATCACCACACTTGCTCAAGGCGGATTGTGCGATTTCAGACAGTTTGGGAGGCTTCGAGACGCTGTCGGTCGGAATCTACGGCCGGTCAAAAATGCCGGGCACAAATATGTACTATATAAATATATATTATACAGCCATCTGAAAACCACATGACTTTAAAAATAAATACTCTAAACTTTACCAATTAACGTGTACATGAAAATTGTAATAAATATTGGAAATTACGTAGAAATATATTATACTAGCTGTTTCCCGCGGTTTCACCCGCATCCCGAGGGAACTACTTAGCGCACCCGGGTAAAAAGTAGCCTATGTTGTTCCTCAGGGTCTATTCTATCTCTGTACCAAATTTCATTTATATCGGTCCAGTAGTTTTGGCGTGACAGCGTAACAGACAGACAGACAGAGTTACTTTCGCATTTATAATATTAGTAAGGATTGTGAGTCAATATAAAAAACTAGCTTTCCGCCAGCGGCTTCGCCCGCGTGGGCTATACGAATTCAAATTAAAAATTACAGAGTTTCATACAAACTTATCCTCAGGGATAGAATTTCTGAAAATCCTTTCTTATCAGTTGCCTACGTCATACAAAGAACACACCCTCCAAGTTTCAGGTCTTTACGATCAGCGGTTTAGGCTGTGCGTGGATCCGTCAGTCATTCAGGACAAAGCATTTTATATGTATAGATAAAAAATAAGTATAGATTCCTCATTGAAAAGTCCTCTACCTGCCAATGAAAGTCCTGACAAAATAGGTTCGTCTATTTCGGAGATAAGAGTGGACAAACAAAGAAAAAACTTATGTTTACGTTTTAATCTGACTGAATGATTTAAGATAAAACTGTGATAAAAAGATATATGTATTTATTCCACAATTCACAACCACATGTTATTTATTAAGTAAAGATAATATTGAATATTTTCAGGGGGGGATTTCTAATCTTTAAATTACCTACTTAATTAATTGTAATCTTAAAATGATTGTAATAATGATAAAATATCAAGTCCTAACTTAAATTACGATAGCTCTATTTGTTTGTTACGATTTCACAGGAGAACTGCTGAACCGATTTCGATGAAGTTTTGTTTTGACATAGATTGAATTCTGTGGAAGGACATAGGATAATTCTTATCCGCGTAGTTCCTTTGGATGAGAGTAAATTCGCTTCTAAACATCATCATCCGCCTAGCCTTTTCTCAACTATGTTGGAATCAGCTTCAAGTCTCACCAGATGCAGCTGAGAATCAGAGTTTTACGTATAGCGACTGTCAATCTGACGTTGTGGACGTCCCAGCTACCGGGTAACACGATACCTCTTGGTAAGACTGGCTGTCTCACTTTCTGGCTTCAGACTACCCGGGACCAACGGCTTAACGTACTTTCCGAAGCACGGAGGAGTCTCGCTATGACATAGATGGACCCATCCACGAACCGACCGTGTCAAGCGCAGCTTAAACTTTGATCGAACGATCCGTGCGGCTGTTACTTATAAAATTATGTTATTTTAACCGACTTCAAAAAAGGAGGAGGTTCTCAATTCGATCGGTTTTTTTTTATGTATGTACACCGATTACGCTGTGATTTATGATCCGATTTACGTGATTCTTAGTTTGATGCGGAATAGATGCCATTTGGTCCCATAAAAATTTCACATGGTTTGGCCCAGTAGTTTTCATTTTATGAACATTTTTTTTGTGGTCAAATTTAACGAGCGGATCTTCAGTGCGAACCTAGTTAAAAGCTATTAAAAACCAGCTTAAATTAAACCTTGTCTAAACCCAGCCTTACCGATTATGTCATCACATTCAATTCAGACTTAAGTCTAGTTTATCACCTAGGACTTCCTGTGGAATTTCCTGGAATTATCCAGTACGAACTGGTATAATAAATGAACTATCATTATACCTATCAAAATGCATGTTATTTCTAGTGCTTTGATATTAATATTATATATTTTATATCGCCTGTTTTCCTCACAGAGGTAAGCAGAGAGGCATACACTAATGGTCTTACTTATAAAGTTTTTAACTCGCTGTTTTAACAAACAAACTTTTTAGAATGAATTCGAGTAGTGGTGGCATAATGCTCGTGTACGAGTTCGAAACCTGGGACCTTACGATGACGTGTCAAAACAAGATTATTTTCGTTATGAAAAGAGACGGAGCTACGACGTTAGTAGCTGTGTCACGCTCTCAAACTTGAATAGCGATTGCAAAAACACGTGGTGGTACAGCCCCTGGCAAGTGTGAAATGAAATGAAATTGAAATGAAATGAAATTATTTATTTTTGTAACTAGGATATTTAAATCACTTTTACACGTCAATAGTTTTGTTATTGAGAACGCTGGCGCCGGCATTTCCTAGCTGACTACCTCTGAGAAGAAATGCCGAAAATTGAATTTTCTAACATCATAATGCACTTTCTAAATACAAAGATACCTCTGACTAACGGTGAAGGAAAACATCGTGAGGAAACCTGGACCAAATAGTCTGAAATCGCCAATCCGCCTTGAGCAAGCGTGGTGATCAATGCTCATGCCTTCTCTGTATGAAAAAGACCTTTACGGAACAGAATAGGATAAATATGTCAATGATGATGATGAATATGAATACGCCTTAAAATTAAGCAGAGGTGAACCTATAGCACCCACCACCTAGTTATGTTTAAATCCTATGAATATTCCGTCAAAACCAGTCGAGCTGTTTTGAAGATAAGCCGTAACATTCAGACAGAAAAAAATATGTGTTTGGTTTTAGTCTTGTGCAAAATTGATATTTTGTCATTGCAAACGGACATTTCATCAATTTTATTTATTTGCATAGACGGGTCAGGAAATCCCTTGTGATAACACACTAAACTAAACACTAAACTTCAAAATGTAGGATGATATTTCTGTTATTACGAGTTCTAAAATAACTTATGGGAGTTATACCATATTACTGTCTGTCTGTAATGTATCTCTAGCTAGTGATTCGATCAAAGGTTAAGCTGCGCTTGACATCCGTCGATGGGTGACCATTTTTGTCGTATCGAGACTCCTCCGTGCCTCGGAAAGCACGCTAAGCCGTTGGTCCTGGCTGTCATTTGTAGAAATTGTAAATCTTTGACAGTCGTTACGGGTAGCCAGATACCAGAAAGTCTGACAACCACTCTTACTAAGGGTCAGTTTATACTAGCACAGAGTCGAAGCGCATCGAAGCGTCTATACAAAACTGAACATAACAAATTCAACCTTAATTCCACAGCGTAACGCACACATTACTTCTGTGATTTTAAAAAGACGCGCGAATTCCGAAGAATGCGCGCGTATGCGCGTGAACCACGCTGATTGGTTCTCGCGTATCCATGCGCCCACTAGCGAATCTACTCCGCTCCCTTTCTTCCGCTTTCTTTTTCTTCTTTCTTCGTTTTCTTCTTTTTCAACTTCCGATATAAGTACCTACCTAATATCATAGCAAGATCAATGTCAACCATTTTACACAAGTTTTGGCTACGAGAGTCAACTGGCAAGTGATTCAATAGCACTGCTGTGGAAGCCCATTACTACACGTAAAAAAGTGCACGCGTATTCTGGCGAATGCGCGCGCATTCGTGCGGCTTCGCTTTAGTTGTAAAGCATTTGACGCTTCGATGCGCTTCGACTCTGCGCTAGTATAAATTGACCCTAAGAGGTATCGTTTTACCCGGTAACTGGTTTGAGTAGGTCAGATAGGCGTAGCTCTATGTAAAACACTTGTATTCTGCTGCAGTCGGTTAAACTGGAAGCTGACCTCCTGGCTGAGTAGGAAATGACTAGGCATTATGATGATCCGTAATAAGTCAAAGAACCTTAAGATCTTTAAATCCAGAATTTTTGGAATCGAAAATGATATCGATATTCTTTAAAAACAATATCGCATCGATTAATCGTCAAAATATTTTCCGTTCAAAACCTTTGATGTGTATTAATCGGAAAATATTGATTTGCCAAAAATATTATGATTGGCAAGACATCAATGGATGCGGTTTGTTTTGATTATAATACGGTGACAGGTTCGGTGCACGTGCGAGGTATGATTACACACTTGAAAATATTTTGACGTTATATTTTGAGACTAGTTTTCCAACGTCTTGGCTCGCGAGGGCTATACGAATTCAAATTGAAAATGACATGGGTTTTATACAAACTTTGCTCCTCTTTTTCACCCTCTTAGGGGTAGAATTTCTGAAAATCCTTTCTTATCGGATGCCCAAGTCATACAAAGAACACACCCTCCAAGTTTCAGGTCTCTACGATCAGCGGTTTAGGCTATGCGTTGATCCGTCAGTCATTCAGGACAAAGCGTTTTATTTGTATAGGATAGATAATAACTATAGATGAATATTTTAATACTTAGTGTTTCCCGCGTTGTCACCCGTATCTTGAGAGAACTACTTTATGTACCCGAATAAAAAGTATTCTATGGCGTTCCCCAGGATATAAGCTATCTTCGAAATAATTTTCATCCAAGTCAGTTTAGCCATTTTACCGTGAACCTGACAGACAGACATTTATTTTCGCACTTATAAGTAAGGAGGTCCCGGTTGTCATTTGTAGGTCTTTGACAGTCGTTACGGGTAGTCAGAAGCCAGAAAGTCTGACAACCAGTCTTACCGAGGGGTATCGTGTTACCGGTAACTGGGTTGTGGAGGTACGATAGGCAGTCGCTCCATGTAAAACACTGGTACTTATCTGCATCCCTTTAGACTGGAAGCCATCCCAAATATTCTAGTATGAAATGTATGCTCACCCATCCATTTACCGTCCGCGACAAGCGTTGTTTAACCTCGATCTATTGATCCTTACGGCTGTTACTGGGTCATGTAATATTATATAAAATAATTATTTTCTCAGGCAATAACATATAGTACTCGTTGCTACGCAATGTTTTTGCCCGATTTCTTGTTTTCAAGAAAGTATCGGAGGGTGGCCCTTTTAGGGGTTGACTTTTGTTAAAGTTTTCACTTTAGTAAAGTTTGTTTTAATCTTTATTTTAACTAGTTTCTCACCATGGCGTCGTCTGTGTTGTAAAATTTTAAGGGGTTTTTTTGGCGCGGATCTCTTTTTCTTTTTACCCGACTGCAAGGAAAGGGTTATGTTTTTCGCGCCTATCTTTGTTTGTAATATTCTTTATTCCCTCATATCTTTCAAACCACTCGATGGATTTCTTTAATTTAGGTATCGTTAGAATCGTCTCATTAGTCCAAGTGGTCTTAGATAGGAGACATAAAATAAGGGGGTGCTAGATTTCATTGTTTAAGGTGAATTTTTTTTAGTCTTTTTTTTTAACCGATTATAAAACCAAAATTAATCTGCTAGTCAAAGTTCCGTTAAAATTAGTCCAGCCTTTTCGGAGATTGTACTGAATAAACAGAGAGACAGAATGTGGTGTGCTATTTTACGTATGGCGTAAACATTCACATGCATTTAGTAAAAAAAAATATGAACGAATCAAAAAGAAAGATTATGTCACATCAGGTGTTCTTTATTATTACAAACTTATACTAAACCCCTTACTTAATCTTTACAAGAAAACTCAAAGGTATGTGTCAAGTAATATTATTTCATAAAAACTTATTATATAATAACTGTTACATAACCACAGAATTTTACTTCGCCATCTATGTAACAATGACATCTATGTGATCGTAAAACCCCGGCCAATTTGTCTAGTAAATAACAGAACCTCCTTTTTAGGGTTCCGTACCAAAAATGGTAAAAAGTAACCCTTATGGTTTCGATTCGTCTGTCTGTCTGCCTGTCACAGCTGATTATTTAAGGAACTACTCATGCTATGGTCTTGAAATTTGGAACAGTTATAAATAACGATTGTTCACGCGTATTACAAATGAAAAAAGTTGAAAAATCATATTGCTTTTATGGAAAAAGTGGAGGGAAGTGGGGGTTTAAAATTTCAAAATATAGTTACTAGGTCATGTGGGGTATCTTATGAAAGGACTTGATTTGCACATTGACATTCTAATATATTTTTTGTTTTCTTTAAAATTTCGAATTATAATGAAATCCGCACAAAACAAACCGTTGCCCCTCCTTATCTCCGACGTTTGAGAAGGGAAAAATCTGAAATAATTAGGATTGATAGACATTAATCTAAATATTACAGGAAAAATAAAACTATGATACTAAGTATCGCAATTTTTAAGTAATCAGCAATTTTGCTCTACAAACAAACTTAATTATGCGGTCAGAAAAAGCTAAGATAATTGCGACTTTATTGCGTATTCAAGATTTGGTAAGAACCCTCGGTGCGCGAATCCGACTCGCGCTTAGCCGGTTTTTTATTTGAAGTTTGTTAGAAATTAAGCTGTTAATTCGACCTTCTAGGTTTTGTCGTTTCAAGGTTGGAGCAAGGAGAGTCGTTGACTTGTATACTTTTTAATTTCCCTGGTAAAATTCCATTGCGGTGGTTTAAGTCCTCGTGGCTAAGTAACAGCCGCACGGGTCGATCGAACATAGGTTAAGCTGCGCTTGGCGCGGTCGGTCCGTAGGTGGGTGACTTATGTCATAGCGAGACTCCTCCGTGCCTCGGAAAGCACGTTAAGCTGTTGGTCCCGGCTGTCATTTTGTAGATCAGAACAGAAAGTCTGACGACGAGTCTTACCAAGGTACCGTGTTAACTGGGTTGTGGAGGTCAGATAGGCAGTCGCTCCATGTAAAACACTGATACTCAGTTGCATCTGATTAGACTGGAAGCTGAACCCAATATTGTTGAGAAAAAGCTAGGCAGATGATGACCGCTGGTAGAAATCCTCAAAAAAACTTAAAAGACTTAATATTCTTGTTTCAATATAAGGTACATGTTGAATCAGCACGCTTTCAGCATCCTAAGGGCACCAGGATAACAACTATCCTATCCTTCATACCAAATTTCATTCGAATAGAGTCAGCCGTTTTACCGCAAAACCGTAACAAACAGTCAACATTGACCCATCCATACTAATATTATAAATGTGAACGTCTGTCTGTCTGTCGGTACAACTAACTACATTATAACAATATGATAGACACGTTAAAAAAAAGTTTTTATTCAAAACACTAAGTTTAATGCAAACTGAAACCCGTCTACGGGAAAAATCACTAAGAAAAAGAAAATATCTGCGATGTTTGCATGCAATTTTAGGCTTATCTTTTGTAATTTATGTCGGAAACACACCAGACCCTGGACAAGAGCCACCAAAGACATTTCAATGTAATACCCTTGGGTGTCCAAGGTTCTGCCTAGTTCTAGGCGGTGCTAAGTCACTAAGGTTAGGTTTAGCGTTGCCAGGCGTCCGGATAAAGTCGGACATAGGCAGGCTCTTTGCGTGTCCGGCCAAAATAAACGGTGTCCGGCTTGTCCGGCTTTTGTAAGGTAACATTTTATTAGAATTTAACAAGATTTATGATAAAATACATATATTATGTATAATCAATAAAGCTTTATTTTACAAATTTTTTTGTCGTACTTATTAATACTGAGACACAAAATCCTCAATAATGTAGGGTGTCCGGCCTTTCTACCTAAATGTCCGGCCAAACTAGCTAGTCTGTCCGGCTATTAGGTTTGGGGACCTGGCAACCCTAGTTAGGTTTCCCCGATCTTCTCTCACACGATTTTTAAAGGCTTTTGGTGAATGAAATTTCGCCATGTTAAGGCCCATGTGTGGTGGTTACAACAATACACCTACCATTTGCTAGCATAACCTCGGGCTGTTAAGGGCCAAGTTCACCCACAGATGGTTACGTAATCAGCCCGTTAAACAAACACGTTCTATAACCAGGAAGCTGGAATTTTCGTATTACCCACTTCTAGTTTAACCCTGGTTTGGTAATCGACCTTTTCAGCAATAAAAATCTCAAATAATATAATATTACCCATCGAAAGTTAGAAGTTTGAATTTATGGTAAACAGATGTTTTAAGTTAACCGGACCGTTATCTTGTCGGTGAACTTGGGCCTTAGTAAAATTTCTCATTTTTTCCTAGATTACATACGATGTATGTGATTCATCAGTTTCGGAGTTAAGTTGCCACATCATCATCATCAGCAGCCTATATATCGTCCCACAGCTGGGCACAGGCCTCTTCTCATACAGAGAAGGCATGAGCATTGATCACCACGCTTGCTCAAGGCGGATTGGCGAATTCAGACTTACTAAGTCCTAGGTTTCCTCACGATGTTTTCTTTTACCGTTAGTCAGTGACGTCTAAGATATACTTAGAAACTACATATGACTTAAGAAAAGTCACACCGGTACTTACCAGGCTTCGAACCCGCACTCTCGTACACCAGAGGCAGGTGCCTTAACCACTAGGCCACCACGACTTTAAGTTGCCACATACAGCTAAAAAACGACCAACAAATCTTTATCACAAGATAAACTAGAAACACGTGCCAATAACATTATAATGTATTTTAATATAATACAAAGAGGAGGTCGCGACCCCAGGTCAAGGTTACATCAATACGTACTGAAAATCTTTAGTTATTCTAACGAACTATACTAGAAGTAACTCATAGAAAGTTTTGTAGCTTAGTAACGCACGGGTCGATTGATTGAGGTTACGCTACACTTGCCGAGGTCGCACTTTGGATGGGTGACCATTCCATATCGAGAATCAGAAAGCACATAAAGCTGTTGTCATTTATAGATCTTTGACAGTCTTCACGTGTAGTTAGAAAGAAAGTATGACAATCAGTCTTACCTAGGGATATCGTATCCCAGGGCTGCGGGACGTTCGAAACAGATACCGCGCCCCCGAATACAAAGCTGAGGAAGGAACATGGATGGGTTTTACTCAGTAAGAGGCTGACACTCCCTTCCGACCCACCCACGGCGGGAGGGGTCATTTGATGTTTTCCCTTCCGAAAAAAAGGGGGTATCGTGTTACCCGGTAACAGGGTTGTGGAGGTCAGATAGGCAGTCGCTCCATGTAAAACACTGGTACTCAGCTGCATCCGAATAGACTGGAAACCTATAAAACATAGTTAGAAAATGGAATTAAGTCTGTTCAGTTCTCCAGGAGGCGAGTAAACCCGCGAAATACAGCTAGTATAAATAATTGTGATTCTATTTAACTTGAACAACAAAATAGTACAATGTCCGTCTGTGAGTTGTGATAAGTGTATGATTGTTATCTCAAAGATAACTTTGATAATAGTTATCTCAGACATGATGTAGCTAAATTAATGTTTACGGAAATAACTAGTCACATTTAACTATCATTGTTATCTTGCCTTATTGCTGGCAGAGGCCTCTGAGAAGTAAAGAATATGTAATAAGTATTTGTAAAGAAACAGCCACGCTTGGCTCGGTGAATAGGTGGCCAAGTGGCCATCTATGTCATACCGAGACTCCTCCGTGCCTCGGAAAGCATGTTAAGCTGTTGGTCCCGGCTGTCATTAGTAGATCTTTGACAGTCGTTACGGGTAATCAGAAGCCAGAAAGTCTGACAACCAGTTATACCAAGGGGTATCGTGTTACCCGGTAGCTGGGTTGTGGAGCTCAGATCAGCAGTCGTTTCGTGTAAAAATATTGGTTCTCAGCTGCATCATGCAAAGATTCAATTGGGTTTGTGAGCGGACCTTAACATAGTTGAGAAAAGGCACTTCAAACCACATATTGACATGCAATGCATGGCAAAATTCATGTTTTTTATGATTACATCCAGAACAAAAGAAATACATAAAAATGAACGCTTTTTAAGTAGACCTTTAGAGCTTTGGTTTACAGAAATGTTTGGCGTATGAAATTCTTAAAAAGTCTAGACCGAAAATAACTGTTTTCTATACTGGTTGAGATCGCACAAACTTCCAATTTAGGATTAAGTTCTATTGAGGGTACCATTATCAGCGAGTATTTCTGAAGAACATGAGAGGACTGAGGATTTGGACAGAAAATTTCTTCAGTACTAGAGCTCGTTGCTCAGCAGCTCGTCCGCACGTACTGCCAGCACACGTGTGTCTGCGGCTATGCGGCGCTGTGTCAGTGTGCAGGGTGTGTGCTGGGGGCATTACACGCACGTCACACAGCACAGCGCCCACTCTGGTGACTGCTACGCCTCTGGTATTTCAGATGTCCATATACAACTGTACTTACCATGGGGCTTGTTCACCATTTTGGATCCTATCTTTAAAATACTAAGGTCTATTTTCGCTTTAATGGAAGATGATGAATTTCTTTCCCTATATGTTTCAGGTAGCAATAAAAATAATTGACAAATCGCGGTTAGATGAAGATAATTTAAAGAAAACCTTCAGAGAAATAGCCATCATGAAGAAATTGAGGCATCCACACATAGTCAGGCTATATCAGGTAAGGCCATATATTTATATTTAATAAAAACAGTCAAATTAAGAACATCCTCCTTTTTTGGATACTCAATCTGTCTGTCTGACCATAAAAGGATGACCATAATTAAATATACATCAAAAATTTCATCAAAATTAATTCAGATTTTGCATAAGAGTAAATTCAGTTTTTGAGTAAAAAACATACACACATACATCATACAAATTATCGTATTTATAATGAATCATGTAACAATGTATATTCCAGGTTATGGAGAGCAGTCACACAATATATTTAGTCACAGAATATGCTCCGAACGGAGAGATCTTTGGTAAGTCATAGTCTACTGTTTAGACAGGTATTTTTATCATTATTAAACCACTAGCTTTATCTCGTGGTTTCACCCTTAGACTCAGAAAACTACAGTGGAGGTCCAAGGGGGACATGACACCCCCCTCCCAAATTCGTCTACACACGTCTAATTGACAAACCTCCAAAAAACCTCGAAAATATGAATTGTAATTAGGCAATGGTAGATTGTTAATCGTAATAGATCGTTCAATTTCGAAGCTTGCTGGAAACCTTCGGTTTCGACACCCCCCTCTACGGCCAATTTTGGTTGTTGATGACCCCCATATTAAGCTGCGACCGCGCCTGGAGAACTGCCTTATGTACCCAGAATTAAAAAAGTATATTTAGGATGGGGCAAAATTAATTGTTAAAAAAGAAGCGATGTTTTAATTAATATGTCTATTGTAATCCCCAGATCACCTAGTATCAAGGGGTCGTATGACGGAGCCGGAAGCGGCGCGGGCGTTCGCACAAATGGTCGCCGCGGTGGGCTACTGCCACGCCAACGGAGTGGTGCACAGGGATCTGAAGGCGGAAAACTTGTTGCTTGACAAGAACATGAATATTAAGGTCAGTTGGGTGATTTTTTTACCCTAGGAAAGTAAAGGTGTTAATTGCTGTACATAACACATCTCGGCGAACTACGTCCCTATTCGGCGACCTACGCCCCTATTCGGCGACCTACGTCCCAACATGGCGACCCGCCATTCCATCCTGGCGACCTACGTCATAAATAGGCGTCTTTTGTTTTCATCTGCAATATCGTTCTATGATAATTATTTTAGGTGGCTGATTTCAGACTTACCCGGATTTTTGAGTTACGAGTGTGTCTGTAGGTCGCACTTATATTTCTAAAAAGTATAAGAATATCTTAGACTAATTTGTTATCGATATCTGACAACAAACTCTCACTCAGCATTCCTTCACGCTTCGCTTATGAAAACTCTGAAATCTACGCGTTAACGCTGTTCTGTCTTTTACGGATTTTTTTAATTATACTGTCTGACTTAGTACCTGTTTTACCACCTCAGAATAAGTTCCACATCTTTGTGAAAAATAAATAAGTTGACGAAAATGTGATTCATTTGTTAAAATTACAATAATAGTTACTAAAATCCGACTACGGGACAAATCGCACTGAAAAGCTACAAAAAAATAGTTCCGCCGTGGTGCATGCCACCTTAGTCCCTTTTTAAGCTACCACAAAAAAAGCATTTTTTTTATATTGATAATATAAAAAAAATGCTAAATTATTTTCACAACTCGGCCACTTCGCCAATCGCCTTGCCAACCTCGTCATCATCTTCTAATCCCCCCCTCCCCCCAGCTGGCAGACTTCGGCTTCAGCAACGAGTACACGGCCGGGTCCCCCCTGGCCACGTGGTGCGGCAGCCCGCCCTACGCCGCGCCAGAACTCTTCGAGGGCAGACAATACGATGGGCCTAAGGCTGATATTTGGGTGAGTTGCGTCTTTACTAATATAATAATAACTATATTCCATTTGTTATGAGAACGCACCCTATTTAGTGTTTGTTCAAACGATTTAAAACTCTATTACTACGGTGACAAGACAAAAACAGATGCAGAATATATTTGTTATTGTAAACATTATTTTGCTTTCAACGCCATCCTTATCAGTAGGGAACAGAACTCAAATTCGGTTGAATAAGCTGCAAAAAATAGTTTGTGTACTTCTCTCAGAATACGAGTGCAACCACTGGCTATAACTAACTCTTTGCCGCGGCTATCACCCGTGTCCCGAGAAAAGAATGTTGCCTACCCGGGTATAACCTATATCATGTCCCAGGTTTCAATTTAAATACCAAATTTTTAAATATACCTACTGCCTTAAAATAATTATATATATATATATATATAAATAAAAAATAAAATAAAACAAAACTGTACAGACATGCGCAACAATGAGATCAGGCGTCAAAGTACTCCTCCTCATCGCTGTCATCCGGAAACGTGCCCAGAAGACTGGCCACGTTGAATGGCAATGCTTATTCGCTGTCCAAAAAATATGCCAGCCCTCTGGTCTCGCGAAGTGTCGACCAGTCTTTTCGCGATTTCCTTGAATAGGAGACGCGAACTCGGACCCCATGGCCCGAGCGTTTCGACCCCAAACGGCTCAAAAGTATAGTTACCCACAAGGTTACTATACTTGCGCCGCTTGGTAGTCTCTGCAGCCGCAGCAGCCGCACCTGCACAGCCTACCGTGCTTGGAAGATGAGAAGGAGCCAGGGTGTCGACGCAAGTTGCGTCCCAATACCAAATTAATTCTAATAGCTGGTTGCACCAACATTTTATCATATACTTTTACGAAAACTACAATACGTGATATCAATAATTAGCATATTTTGAATATGTTTTATGTTATCAATACATATATATATAATTATTAAGTAAACATATATAAGAAACATTTAGTCGAATAACATAAAGTAATAGCAAAATTATTCAATGTTATCCTCCATTTTGACAGATCTTGAATGACAGTTCTTCCGTTTCACGTTTAAGTAATCTGATATTTTTTGGTAGAACTGGGTACAGACTTACGTAACTTGGCAGACCGACATAGTTAATATTATTAGTAGTTAGTTTTAATATGGTATATGTCTCCCAGTCGCTAGGCGTGGTGCTGTACGTGCTGGTGTGCGGGGCGCTCCCGTTCGACGGCAGCACGCTGCACGAGCTGAGGAGTGTCGTGCTCAGCGGCAAGTTCCGGATACCGTACTTCATGACGCAAGGTATATACCGTAGTCTAATACACGTGCTGAAGGATGTTTAGAAGAGATACCGCGCCCAATACAAAGGGCTGAGGAAGGAACATGGATGGGTTTTAGTCAGGAAGAGTCTGACACTCCCTTCCACCCACGTTGGGAGGTCATTTGATGATTTCCCATCCGAAAAAAAAAGTTATGGTACACGTGAAGAAATTCAATTGGGCTCTACGGATTCAAATTAAAAATATCTATAGTTTTATGCAAACTTTGCCCCCCTTTTCCACCCCCTTAGGGGCAGAATTTTGGAAAATCCTTTCTTATGTGATGCCTACGTCATACAAAGAACTCGCCCTCCAAGTTTCAGGTCTCTACGATCAGCGGTTTAGACTGTGCGTTGATCAGTAAGTCAGTCAGTATATACCTAAATATATATAGTGATATCCTCCCTCAGAGTGCGAGCACCTGATCCGGCACATGCTGGTGGTGGAGCCCGAGAAGCGGCTGTCGCTCCGCAGCGTGGCGCGGCACCGGTGGCTGGCCGCGCACCAGCCCGGGCCCGGCCCCGGCCACTACGGTCAGTACGTCATCATCATCAGCCTAGCCTTTTCCCAACTATCTTGGGGTCGGCTTCTAGTCTTAACCGGATGCAGCTGAATACCAGTGTTTTACATGGAGCGACTGCCTATCTGACCTCCACAACCCAGATACCGGGTAACAAGGTACCCCTTGGTAAGACTGGTTGTCAGACTTTCTGGCTTCTGACTACCCGTAACGACTGTCAAAGATGTACAAATGACAACCGGGACCATCAGCTTAACGTGCTTTCCGAGGCACGGAGGAGTCTCTTACTCTTGTATCATAGGTGCGTTTACAAACATACATTGCACATGCACTTACACTTAGATCCGTAATAATTTAAGTTGTGGCTATGCTATAAAATATAGTGGCAACTAGGCTGAAAATAAGCACTTTTATATCATCAAATTTACAGGGAAGAAGAAATGGCACAGCAAACTGCTCAGCAATACATATTTATTGCCGGAAAGTTTCCAAAATTAGGAATAAACTGTGAATTTTGATTATATTATATAAGTTTACCTTTCGTTTATTCTATAAGTTTAAATAAATCAAAATTCCCAATTTATGAAAATATAAATAAACACCCCTCTTCCTCTTCGTTGTTAGTGATCAATCCTCGACTACACACAAAAATAGCAAAATTACTTCTACGATAGTTCTGCTATGATCCTATGAGGAGTTCCGTTCTATATCTCTGAAATTCATGGTCAGACCATAACAATATTCATAGGACTACCTGGGAAGTATACTCATTTAAACAAAAAATATTTTTTTCAAATCGGTCCAGGCGTCTTTTAGTAATCGGGGAAAATACATAAAAAAATATATATTTCGACGAATTGAGGACCGCGGGGTACGGGGTTTAGGGAGCCGCGATAATTCGTTACTCAAAAATTAACGTCAGTTATTCAATTTAAACTAAAAAGTTAAGTCGTCGTTAAATCTTTTGAGAATTTTGGGAACATTTTCGGCAATATTCCAAATTACCGGGAATATTTTTGTTAGGAATGTGGATTTGTGGTGTGAAAGTGGTAACAATCATAGGCGTACTACACATGTCTGTCTATTAGGCTTGAAGAACCAGCTGATCCCTAAAAAGGATGCAACATATTTTTAACTAACAACTGTTGCTGGGGACGTAGCGCCACTTCTTCTTCCCAGCAGTAACACATAGGAAGTGGTGAAGGGCGGGTATTTTGGGGGCTGTATTTTGTATATTTGTCGTTCAAAAAGTGCTGATTTTTAGCCTTGTTTGCATGAATGATTTTTAAGTTTAGAATACTCGTCCGCAGACGCATGGGGCGGCGCGTGCGCCTGCCACCTGGGCGAGCCGCCTGCCTGCGACCTGCAGCAGCGCGACACCGTCGTCGCGCACATGCTCTCCCTGCCCGGCCTCACGCGCCGCCACATCGACCTGGTGTGTACTCGACACATATACCATACACAGAACACAAGCGACACCGTCGTCGCGCACATGCTCTCCCTGCCCGGCCTCACGCGCCGCCACATCGACCTGGTGTGTACTCGACACATATACCATACACAGAACACAAGCGACACCGTCGTCGCGCACATGCTCTCCCTGCCCGGCCTCACGCGCCGCCACATCGACCTGGTGTGTACTCGACACATATACCATACACAGAACACAAGCGACACCGTCGTCGCGCACATGCTCTCCCTGCCCGGCCTCACGCGCCGCCACATCGACCTGGTGTGTACTCGACACATGTACCATACACAGAACACAAGCGACACCGTCGTCGCGCACATGCTCTCCCTGCCCGGCCTCACGCGCCGCCACATCGACCTGGTGTGTACTCGACACATATACCATACACAGAACACAGGATCCTGAACTGAGCCCCCCTGCAGCAGGGCTGTGGGATGTTCTAAAGAGTTACCGCGCCACCAAAACGCAAAGGGCTATGGAAGAAACAAGGATGTCTTTTAGTCAGTAAGAGTCATATTTTGATGATCTCTAAGAAAAAAAAAAATGTGTCCTGAACACTGGCATAACCCTCTGCTGATCCCAGACGTAGGGTGTCTTCAGAATATCCACCGACACAAAAAACCAGACAAAAAAAAAACTTCGAACTTCGACTGCCTTCAGAGCTGGTCGCTCAGCAGCTCGTCCGCCCGTACTACCAGCACTGTGTGTGTCTGCGGCTATGCGGCGCTGTGTCAGTGTGCAGGGTGTATGCCGGGGTCAGCCTCACACAGCACAGCGCCCGCTTTGGGTGGCCAAAAGACCAGTTACCATTATCATCATCCGCCTGCCCTTATCCTAATTTATTTGGAGTCGGCGCAGCATGTTTTCTTCTTCCATACTTCTCCATCTGCCGTCATTTCACTAGTAACATCCTTTCTAGCCATATCATCTTTCACACAATCCATCCAACGTTTTTTGGTCTTCCTCTACCTCTATAGCCATCCACATTCATACTCATAACTTTCCTCACAACATGTTCTTCATTCCTCCGCATAACATGCCCATACCATGACAAACGGTTTCCACTTTTCATTTACCTGTATAGCGTGCTACTATATAGACCAGTTACCATCAGACCTTAATCTAGTCGAAAATAAGCAAATTAGCGAAAACCTTTATTTTCTGTCCAGGCAATCCAAGAAGACCGTTTCGACCACATATCAGCTATCTACCACTTACTGATGGACAAGCTTCAACAGAGGACGAGCGCTAGGAACAGCCTGCAGCACAGAGGTATGATCATCACTCTTAGAGACTCTTCATCATCCCATCATAATTAATATTATAAAATTTTGTATGGACATAGCTTGAACCCTGGGTAGGAACATAGAGTATTTTTATCTGGATGCGAGGAGTAGTACTTCCAGAATGTGCGTGAAACCGAGGGAGATAGCTAGCTAGTATACAAGGTTACATTGTTGGATATAGGCCTTATCAATTTCATATGTTCGTACTGCTAGTACCAGGTGGTTTGCGAATGCCTTAATTCTGTGTCTTTTGAAGTCATCTTCTGCCTAGCCTTTTCACAACCGGTCAAGTGCGAGCCACGCGCATTATAAGGTACCCTAGTACATTTTAGTTTGTCCACTGTAAGGGGCTCGTTGCTAAGTCACAGCTATGCGGATTGATAGATTAGCAAGGTTAAGCTACCGTTTTCTTAACATAGCGAGACCCCCTCCGTGTCTCAAAGCACGTGTCGCTGTCGGTCCTGCGCCTGATCTCTCCCCGGTCGGACCGCCGTCCCATCGGACTATGAGAGTGAGGGAATAGAGAGTGCACCTGTGTCTGCAAGCGTGCGAGCACTATAATATCTCCTGCGTGCCTGCCTAGTCTATATTCAGATTGACCGCCGACCGAAATTGGTCTGGAGAGATTATACTTGGTCGTCTATAACTCTTTAACCTGTAAAGCCTACTTGAGCCGTGATAGTTTTTAATATTGTTACTTTCATTTATGATAGTTTGTATTATTGTTTCAGATTCATTAGACTCTACGACTGGCCAGCCCCTGGACCTCACAAGTTGTAAGGTAAGTTTTTGAAATTAAGCCTACATAAGTGTACTTTCAATAATTAAAATCTCTGAAACATAAACAAGTACAGTCATAAATATATATTACGAAACTTGAAGATCTTGAAGATCTATCAAAATGGATGATAAAACTAAATATTTTTGCTATTATTTTTAATTTTTATTATTTATTTAACTATTATAGTATCTATGTATGTCTTGATAATATAGGAAATAGTATTATAATATTAAAAATGTGCAAACAATTGATGTTTAGTTTGCCAATTGGCTATTTGACATCAACAACAAATAATTCCAAAACACATTTTATCTACAAATAGAAAGAAAGAAAGAAAAGATTTTATCCCTGAAAACTGATTTTAGTGGCTTAAAAAGTCAGTGGATTGACTTTAAAAATTAGTGACGTCACAACTCACTAATTCTACCCAAAACCTATGGTAGAATCCAGTGGCGGATCCAGGATTTTGGTTTGGGGGGGCTTGATTCTGGTGTGGGTAGGTTTATCAAGCGAAACAGCAAAAAAGCACTGAACATTTTGTTTTGCTTAACGGATAATAAGTCTCCGTGCTTAGCTTTTGGGGGGGGGCTTGAGCCCCTTACCCCCCCCCCCTGGATCCGCCACTAGAAGAATCAAAGACTTATATGTTAATATTGTGTATGTCAATTGACTGGTGGTGTTTGTTCTGTGTTCCCCCTAGAATGTGGAGGAAGAGCAGATGGACGCCGAGGAGTCGACGGCGCAGGACTGCCTCGTCACCGTGCCGTGCGAGCCCGTGGACTACCTCACCGACCAGCCAGACAACTTGGAAAAGGTGGGTCCTGGCTAACTCTGTCCCCCTGCTTCAGTCCCATGGTATATCCAACAGCTGTAGTGTAGAAGCTGTTTATCCTATGTCCTTTCCCGGTTAGCAATTTATGTCAACACCAAATTTTATCTGAAATGGTTAAGCCGTTTTTCTCCTACCATTCATGACTCTACCTTTGAACTAACTACTTACATATTTAGTATGACTTTAGATATATTGTTTCACTCTTTTAGGAGATAGTTTTGTGACTTTATACATTAACTAAAACTTTTTGTTGCAGTTTGGTTCAACCGTAGCTCCAGTGGTGGAGGAGCCACCTTCCCAGCCGGTGCTGACCAGCACGGCCGAGACCCACGCCACCAGGAGACACACGGTCGGCCCGGGAGACTGCCGGCACACACAGGTGATGATGCACAGGATCCTGGACTGTGTAGCTATAGGCGGGCATGTGAAAGACCATGCTGGAGTAGTATATGTTTGACTAGCTGCTAAGCGTGGTTTTACTCGAATTTTAAACTACGAAATTTACAATCACGCAGTCGCATGGATCGGTCATAAAAAACATTTCAATTCAATCGAAAAAAAAAAAAGAATTTAGTTGCCCATTACTTAAAGTTGTTTCTTCTGGAGAATAACGGCCAAAAAACTTACCTTTTTTTAAGTTTTATCAATTTCCATGTATGTAACATAAAATAATGACATGCGAAGATCATGTAGAATCAAAATTGGAAAAATAGGTAAGGTTACGTCTACTTGCTAGCTACATTTTCATTACGTGACGAATTCTAATAGTTATTTCAGTCAAATAATTGTCTGTTAAAGTGGAATATAAACAATATACGAGGGATGTTGTTCCAGGGCGGGGAGCTCGGGGTGTGCGGGGCCGCCTCCGCCGACCTCAGGCCTTCGCCCCTCTACGTGTCGGCGCACTTTAACGTAAGTACAACTGTTAATCACTCTCCATCTGTATCCTGGAAGTGGAAACTATTCCTACTCCTCCACTATTGTTTTCTGATTAAATTCATTGGGTTCCAAGACAGTAAAAAATATATCTCTGGGCCAATAGCCTTCCTCAATAAATGGGCTATCTAACACTGAAAGAATTTTTCAAATCGTACCAGTAGTTCCTGAGATTAGCGCGTTCAAACAAACAAAGTCTTCAGCTTTATTATATTAGTATAGATAGATGTGTTATTATTGAATATAACAATAAAATAATGCTGTATCTCGCGATTTCACTCTAATTTTGAAGGAACTAATTCACGCATACGAATAAAAAGTATCCTATGTGTTAATCTAGGTTTTAATCTATGTGCATACCAAATTTTATCAACATTTGTCCAGCCGTTTTTAAGATTAGCGTGCACAAACACGACTCTTTTACAGATTTATCATAATTGTACTAGCTTTTAGTCAGCGCATTCGCTCGCGTTAGCTATAGGAATCCAAATTAAAAATGACACGAGTTTCATACAAACTTTGCCCCCTTTTTCACCCCCTTAGGGGTAGAATTTCGGAAAATCCTTTCTTATCGGATGCCTACGTCATACAAAGAACACACCCTCCAAGTTTCAGGTCTCTACGATCAGCGGTTTAGGCTGTGCGTTGATCCGTCAGTCATTCAGGACAAAGCATATTATATTTATCTATACTAATATAATAAAGCTGAAGAGTTTGTTTGTTTGTTTGAACGCGCTAATCTCAGGAACTACTGGTATGATTTGAAAAAAATCTTTTATTGTTAGATAGCTCATTTATTGAGGAAGGCTATAGGCTATATATCATTACACAGCGAAGCACCACAAGCTCGTGGATAGATAAGCCATGATTTAGCTTTATAACGAGTAGTATTCTGTTGTGCAGCAGCAAGCCCCGGGCAAGGTGTCGCTGCTGCCCAACACCAACCTGGCGGCCAAGCTGCCGGCCGTGCAGCACCAGCCGCCGCGCTACTTCAGCGTCAAGGACCAGCACCTGCTCAAGCCGCCGCACGCCATGCTGAGCCAAGGTACAGCACACAGTTACCGCAGCCCTGGGACCTAAAGGCCATAGGAACATGGACGGGTTTTAGTCAGTAAGAGTCGGACACTTCCTCCTAATCTAATCGGAAGAGCGATAATACATAATTATCTACTAGTTAAGGACTTTATTTGAAAGCTAAATAGAGAAATGCACACGCTGTGTTGAGTAAAAAATACTAAATTCTATAACAAAAAAATAACTCAAACATTCTAGTGACATAACAGACATTAGAAACAATAAATACGCTTGGTTTTCATACAAATATATTAGTAGATAACATTAATATATAAGTATTAATGTTATCTACTAGATAAATGTGTGCCCCACCCCTGTGGGGGGTATTCATTGCTCAGTTTGGGACCCTAGGGGCTAAGGAGATAGTACATAAAATTAACTGTTTCCCGAAATTTTATCCAAATAGTGCACCCAGTTTCTAGCTTTGACGTTTTATAAGTACCTGTAATTGGTCTACATAAAATGAAAACCTTTTGACATATGACTGAGACTTTGACTATAGGTTTACAGCCGTTTGCATCAAAAAAATATCAGGTTACTTATACGTGAAACGGAAGAACTGTCATTCAAGATCTGTCAAAATGGAGGATAAAATTGAATAATTTTGCTATTATTTGACGATTTTCATCTTAATATTTATGATATATGTTTATTTAATTATCACATCTATGTATTCATAAAACATATTAAAAGTGTTCTTATTACTGGGGGTTAGACAAGTGGCAAAAACGCTTGTAGAATAGAAAACAAAATGTATGGGAATGACAGATAGCTAGTCGTAAACGAATGTCATTCCCTTACATTTTGTTTTCTATTCTACTAGCGTTTTGGCCACTTGTCTAACGCCCTAGTAATAAGGACACTTTTAATATGTTTTGATATTATGTTTTGTGATTTTTGTAAAAGTATGAATGATAAAAAGTTTAATGCTAACGGCTGTTAGTTGTTCTACCGTAAAAACTCGACAAACAGACGAAGATACCGTAGGATTGAGGAAATTGGGACCGACTACCGAACCCTACATGGGAACTTCTACAGTTACAGAGTTCTTCTAGAGTTACAGGAACTCTACAGTATCAAATACCGAAATAAAATTATGAATTGCTTCTTTTTTCATACGTGTGTCCTCCCGCAGCCTCGACGTTCGGGCGCCGCGCCTCGGACGGGGGAGCGCACGTACCGCGCGGTCGCGAGCGCGCCTGCTGCCACTCCGCGCCCGCACATCATGTTAGTATACTAGCTCTTCTTATCATAACCTGCAGGTTTACCCACCAAACAAGCCCTAGTATCAGAGTTTTCTCAAATCATTTATTTCAATTAGGCCTAATAACAAGCACTTTTGAAAGTCAACAAAAAAAAAATTAGTCGCCCATTCCAGAAAGTAGTTTCCTATGGAGAAGGACGGGCAAGAAACTCCATGGTTACTCTTTTTAAATAAGTTTTAAGAAATTTCTTGTTTTCTTGTATACATATACATATTGACATGCGAAGGTCATGTAGAAACAAAATCGAAAAAATAGGCAAGGTAGAATCAAATTGCCCTAACGGCCTCTGACATGGAATTGTTACTACAACTACCATATATCAAGGTAGGGTTTCCAGTCTTATCGTACGCAGCTGAGTACCAGTGCTTTACCTGGAGAGCTCTATTCAATACTATCCATGTATTTCCCTATCGATATTTAATTTTATACATTGTGTGAACGCAATGAAAAATTCCAGAAATGTACTAAAAAGGGCATTACACTATAAGTGAGTTTTTAGACGAAAAAGAGTTCTGTTAATTGTAGTTTGTACATGCCTACATGGAAAAATATGGCTGAACCTGACACAATTTTTTGCCATTATTTATTTAATATACTTGTACCCATATTTGCGAATTTAAATCTATCTTTTATCTTTATTTTTTGTACTTTTATATAATGGCCAGTTTACCATTTCTGATTACGTAGTAATAATTTGAAACATGATGTTCCAGCAACGAATTCATCTGGTAGTTAATTCCTGTTGTTAATGTTATCTTAAACTAGGTGTCCGACAGCGGCACGCCCGCTCGCGCCGAGGACGCCGAACAATCTGAGGAGCAGAGCACAGATTCTGCTTACAACACCAATTTATGCAGGTGAGATAGTCTTCTATACAATATTGAAATAATCTTTTATCTCCTCAGCGTTTAGTATTGCGAAAGGGAGTAAAACTGAACTTGAATCCGATCTGCTACACAATCTTAGGAATAACAGTCTACCACTGACATCGCCGGTAATTGACCGTGAGAAGTTAGCACTTAAACTGAAAGCGTTGGACCTTAGTAAAGGCGCAGGGCCTGATGGTATTCCACCAATATTTATATATAAGTGCGCTCCTGCATTGTTATCCCCATTAACTCAGATTTTTAATAAATCATTAAGTACCGGAGTCTTTCCGGACTGTTGGAAAATCGCTAAAGTTGTACCGATTTATAAAAGTGATGAGAAGGATAATATTAGTAATTATAGGCCTATTTCCATATTATCAACTCTTGCCAAGGTGTTCGAATCCCTAATTTGCCCTTACATCCAGTCACATTTTAAACTCTACTTGAGTGATTCTCAACACGGTTTCGTTAGTTGTAGGTCAACCTGCACCAACCTTGCTACTTTCACAGAAATGCTGTCTGATGGTATTGACCGTAGCAAGCAGATCGACGTTATATACACTGACTTTAGTAAAGCTTTTGACCTAGTCCCTCATGCTACGCTTTTGCTTAAGTTATCTGCATACGGCATCAATGGCACACTTCTGGACTGGCTAAAGTCGTATCTTGAGAATCGTTTCTTTTTTGTGGTAGTTAATGGTTTTCAATCTAAAACATGCAAGACAACTTCCGGCGTGCCCCAAGGCTCACACTTAGGACCAATCCTATTCAACATATTCGTAAACGATATCCCACACTGCCTCAAATTCTCAGACTGTTATATGTATGCAGATGATCTCAAGTTTTCCAGGGTAATTGAATCCAATAATGACGTTGCACTACTTCAGAGCGATATCAACTCGTTGACTCAATGGTGTAATGACAATGAAATGACATTGAACGTTAGAAAGTGCTACCACGTAAAATACACCCGGAAAAAGAAATTCACAACAAGTGTATATCACATAGGTTCTGATCTCATCCAAGAAGTCCATCAAGTTAGGGACTTGGGAGTTCTATTTGACAAGGAACTAACATTCGTTCCACACGTGGAATCTGTCATAAAAAGGGCCTCGAGAATGCTTGGATTTGTTATCAGAAATGTCGCTAGTTTCAGACGTAGTAGTACCAAGATCTTATTATATAACAGTATGGTCAGGTCTATATTGGAGTATTGCAGTGCGATCTGGAGACCCCATTATGCCACGCACAATCTTAGATTGGAGCGCGTACAAAAAAGATTTCTTTGGCATCTAGCTTACGCTTGCGGGTTAGCCAAAAAGGTAAGATCATACCAAGACAGACTAACTCATTTTAGGATGGTGTCTTTAGATAAACGAAGAAGTATTACAGACGCCATTTTTATGTTTAAAATCCTTCGATCTAAAATCGACTGCCCGCAATTACTCAATAGGTTCCAGTTTCGGGCCCCAGCTAGGCTACCTCGAGCCCCTATAACTCCTCTGTATCCCCCACCTCGTAGGACAGTACTAGGTGCAAGCTCTATCGTCCCGCGACTGTGCAAACTGTTGAACAGCTATAGTGATAAAGTAGATGTCCATTTCGACTCCTTAGGCAAGTTCCGCCATATCACTTTAAATAATATTTAAATTATGCGTATTTAATCCTAATAATGTATATGTTTTCTGTTTTCTATGTGTATTTTTATCTCATTCTGTGTCGTTATTTCATTCAAGTCCCAAAATTTAAACCATTTTTTTTAGTTTTGTTTTTCTAATATAAATAGTAAATCTTTAGGATAGTGTTTGTAGCACATTTTAATTGTTAATTTATGGGGCATGCGGTGCTAACCTATAAGAAATTGTTATACTAACCTTAGTTTATAGAATATTATTGTTAAAATGTATCAGTATAAACAATTGTTGGTTGGCCAATAAAGATAAATAAAATAAATAAATAAATAAATCTATACATCATCATCTGCCTAGCCTTTTCACAACTATGTTGGGGTCGGCTTCCAGTCTAAACCGGATGCAGCTGATTACTAGTGTTTAACATGGAGCGACTGCCTATCTGACCTCCACAACCCAGTTACCGGGTAACATGATACCCCTTGGTATGACTGGTTGTCACACTTTCTGGCTTCTTACTATCCGTAATGATTGTCAAAGATCTATAAATGACAACCGGGACCAAGGGCTTAACGTGCTTTCTGAGGTACGGAGGAGTCTCGCTATGACATAGATGGTCACCCATCCACGGACCAACCGCGCTAAGCGCATTTTAACCTTTGATCGGTCGACCCGTGCGGCTGTTACTTAGCCACGAGCTCCTCTTTTATCTTATATCTTTTATCTATACAAACATATAATACAATTGTAACAGGCCGATGTCTGTATACTAAAGATACATAATATGAAGGGTGATGTTACTATTTTGTTTTATAAGTTTGCGCGCCCCGCTTAATGAGTCAGTCGCAATACAACTTGCAATCTACACCACACATTTCATTTCACTCCCGAAGTTATGCAAAAATAACCCTTATACCTACCAAAGGGAGTGTTTACTAGAGCAACATAAATAAAAAAAACTATTTTTAGAATGTTGGTCTGTCAGTATGTTTGACCACACATCACGCAAAAACTACAGAATGGATTTTGATGAAATTTGGTAGTTACATAGTTTGTAACCTGGATTAACACGTAGGGTAATTTTTATCTCGGTATATAAGACCACGGAGGCAAAGTCGCGGGCAGAAGTCAGTTTATTACAAATAATAATTAATACAATAAATAACTGGTATGTATGTATGTCCACCAGGTACATGATGAACCGCGGCAGCAGTAAGCGGCACACGATGGCGACGCCGGAAGACGCAGCCAATGTCGTCACATCCAGCACCGGCTCTATGGTACGTTGTCTATGACTAGTTGTACCAGACCGCCCCACAACGATATTACCGAACTGCCCCATAAATACATTTTTGGGGCCCCTGTACATCGTCCGATGCCAAAAAAATACAATAATACTTTATGTTTTTCTTACATGGCCAATTTTGTCCACCTCCAGAAAAGTATCAGCTAACAAAATTACCTGACAGATAAGCATATTATCTGTCAGGTAATTTTGTACGGTGAAGTTAAAATAACAAGATATAATAAAATGAAACCGACCTATATTTGTACAAAAAAAGGATTTCAAAATCTATGGTACATTACCCTCCCACAGCAAAGCACCTCCCCCTCTTCAACAACAAGCATACGAGTGCGGAGGACCGGTCTCCTCACAGTGACGGAGCGCCCCCCCGGTGAGTGACGTGACATGCACCGTGTATGTCGTCATACACGGTACATACACCTGCCATGATAGTGTTATGTTGTTTTGTTTATTGCTTCCAAAAAGTGTTGAGATTTTTACCCAGTGTTTTGTTATCGAAATTAATATATGCCATTAAAACCCTTGTCCATTTGAAAAGGGGCTAGATTATGTAATTCTCACTGTGGACAAATATTACTATGGTTTTAAATATATAAAGTACATTTAAAACATACGATTGTTAAATCTATCCTTTCACGGAAGGCATATTACACCATTACAGATTATGTATATCTTATTTACAATAAGAATAATTATATTAAACATATTAGGCATAAAAATAGGTACTATTGTTTGAGCAATTCGTCGCCAGCCTGTATAGTGGTAATTGATAATTCATTATGAAAAAAGATTGCTTTTTTCTTCAGGCAAAAATCTCAACACTTTTTTTTATTAAAAGTTTGAATAAAGTAGTAATCGTAGCATGCCTCTAGTGAATTGCATTGAATTTTTCGCTATAATTGTATTATTTTTAATATTTTTTGCTATTTTTTACCATTTTTTCTTTTATTATTTATTTTTATAGTAATTAGCCCTGAGTTAGTTATGGAGGTTGAAGCCAGAATGAAGAGGAATTACTTACCGCCCTCCATGCAATATCAAAACCAGAGTGGGTACCAGAGTCCCCCAACACCTACGGGGTCAATACCGAACCCTGTACCACAGTCCCCCACTCAGGGGTCCATCACAGCTGGCACGCCAAGCTATAGCCAGAATACTGGAAACCAGAAATCCATGAAGCCAGTTCTTGAGACGATACCTCAAGGAAGCATCATGGGTACCAAAAGCTCTATAATGTCTGGAACACCGATAAGCCAAGCGGTTTCCCCATTTACCCCTACCATGGGACAGTTTTCCCCAAGCCATGGGAGCGTTGTCACACAAAACGTGGGCTCTATAACTGGTGGTACACCTCTAAATCAAGGATCTATAATGTCTGGGACTCCATCCTATGATAACACACAGAATTTCTGTAGTTTTGGTTCAAATAATTATGGGAGCAACTCTAGTGGTTCGTTTAATATGAATACACCGAATGTGAATAGTTTTGGTTCTATTACTAGTGGAACCCCTATGAACCAGGGGTCAATATCAGGAGGTACCCCCATAAATCAAGGTTCTTTCCAAACTATCCCTATGAATCAAAATTCTTACCAAAGTACCCAGATGAATCAATCATCATTCTCAAACGCCCCTATCAAGAAGGGGTCTATAACTGATGGTACTCCAATCAATCAGAATCCTTTCCAAACGACCCCAATGAACCAGGGTTCGTACCAAAACGTACAAATAAATCAATCTCCATTTTCAAGTACTCCAATTAAAAAGGGGTCGATTACTGATGGCACTCCGATAAATAACCCGTATCAAAATGCCCCAATGAATTCAGGGCCGGGGTCCTTCCACAGTATCCCAATAAACCAGGGTTCAATGACCAGCGTCCCCCAAGGATCTTTTTCCAATCCTTCTCTAAATCAGAGTCATTTCGAGAACACCCCAATGTACCAAAGTTCTTTCACTTCAGAGTCATTTATAACAGCTCCTGTTAAAAAGGGTTCTATTACTGAAGGCACTCCTATACAGCAGGGCCAAGGTTTTTCTACCAGCCAAGGATCTTTTAATACGGGGGCTCCGATTAATCAAAACCCTTACCAAAATACCCCAATGACCCCAATGAATCAAGCCCCTATTAACCCCATGAATCAAGCATACCAAACTCCCCCACCGAATCAAGGCTCGTTGATGAACCAAAGTTCTTTCCCAAACCCTACAGGAAGTCCAATAACTGGGAATACATTCCAAAATACCATAATGAATCAATCATTCCAAACCGCCCCATTGACCCAGGGATCTATATCAAGTGGCACTCCAATGAACCAGGGTTCCCCATTGAATCAACCGTATCAAACTGCCCCTATGAACCAAGGAACAATGAACCAATCCTATCAGAATACCCCATTGACCCAAGGTTTCCAAACTACCCCTATGACCCCACAGTATCAGAATACCCCAGGCTCTGTACATACCGGTACTCCGATGCAAACCGGTTCCATAACAGCCGGTACGCCGTTACCGGTAGCCGCCGGTACCGCTTACAACCCTCAGTATAATACTAAGCAGAGGAAATACTCCGGCCCTCAGCGCGTTAAGTTACAAATGTTGGCTACAGTGCAAGAAATGGGTAATTTATTTTGTTTTTTATTTTATATTTGGGGTATTTTTTAGGTGTAGGGTAGTTTTTATAAGGTGACGGGTTGTAGAAAACATAAATTTGATATATTTTTTTTGTTTTTTAAGTTGAATTAAATTTCATCAGTTGAAGTTGCATATCGTTAGTTTTGATTATGTGATTATATTTAAAAAAAAAACACTCGCGTGCAAATAAACTGTACATACACAGTTTTGACGCGATTAAATTATTGTTCGTTTTTCATAATATTTAATGTGTTTTCGATGTGCTGGTGCAGGCTGTGGGCATTAACTGTTTAACAGATATATGTTATTTTCGTGATTTTTGAAGAAGAAAAAAACTAAATACTAATAAGGTCAAATTTTATAAATTATTATTTTATGAATTATTTTCAGTACTTAAGCGACAAAGGTAATTTTTTCAATTATTTTTTGTAGTGCGTGTCAAGTTTTTTTTGCATGCGAGTGTATTGTTGTATGTGTGTGCGTTTTACGTAGTTGTGTGCACTGTTGTGTGTGCGTGTATGTAGATGTTGTTTTTTTTCACTAACTTTTAGTATTTTTAATATAATTTTAAAGTGTTTGAAGATATTAATTTTGAACAGACATGTACCAAGTAGGATGGTTTTATACATTTGGTGGGGGTTAACCATCACAAAAGAATAGATTATTTTATTTACATTATAACTTATGGGTAAAATAAATAATATTTTACCTGAATATCTAGTTATTTTCTGATACGAGGTTAATCCTTACACTAGCGTGTAGATCTTTTGGCAATGATAGTTATTTTTAGTCACACAATACTCTTGTAAAAAATATTTTTAACATCTTCATTTAAAATTTCGAACCTCTTGTTTACCAACATACATCGAATCACAGAATTTGCTTTAAAAAATCCTTTTAAATTTCTAATATAACGTTCCACATTCAAATAACCTTCCTAATCTCCTATAATTAAGGTCGACAATACTCTAATTACGTACTGCACTTGGCGTATTTGCCCAAATATTCGCGTCATTTTATAAACCCAAAGTGAACCTTATTAGTAGTTGCATAATGTTCACTTTGATTTACGGAATTGGCACAAATATTTGGGCAAATATACCAAGTTTAGTGCCGGCATAGCAACTGGATATTTGACACCACCAATCAATTGAAATACATTTTATGAGCTGTTAAAACGTGATTCTCCCATATATTGTGTATGGCAATAGCTTACTATGACGTCACTTTTTTGCCATCTCAATTCACTATTTAATGATTCCAAAGCCACTAATTATCTAATGTTACTGTTAATTGAAAATGTTTCCATTTTTATGGCCAAAATGTGGTACTTTTTAAGGAAACTGGTGTCTTATAATTAATTGTAATTAGTGTCGAATACCTAATTGTGGTTCTGTTGTACACTGCGATTGGGTGCATGACCCCAAAAACAAATAATTCCAAGATTCAACTTCTCTGAAAAAGCACTTAATTTTAACTCTGAAAATCGGATATATTGGAACCGACTATAACATTTATTTCTTGTTGCTTTGAGATCAAAAAATAATTAGACAATTGAGTTAAAAAATAATTGATTTCACTATTATATACTAGCTTTTTCCCGCGGTTTCACCCGCGTCCCGAAGAAACTACTTTGCGCACCCGGATAAAAAGTAACCTATGTATTAATCCATATTATAAACTATCTGTGTACCAAATTTCATCCAAATGCATTCAGTAGTTTTTGCGTGAAAGAGTAACAAACAAACATACATCCGTACATTCTTACAAACTTTCGCGTTTATAAAATTATAGACTGCAAGCTACACGCGAAGCGAATCTCGTCAATGAATTCCTCCCGGGCGAAAACTCGTATGATGCTTGAGATAGGTTTATTATGAAGCCTAGTGAACGTCAGCTGCAGTTTGGCTGGTGGGATAAGCAGCAGTGGTCCCCCAAACATGTAGAAAAAAATTTTTTTGGTAATAAGATCCTTTAAGTAATGAAAAGAGAAATCACGTCAGATGATGCGTTTAAACAGGAGACGCTTCCGTATGGCGACTGTAAGGCCATCAGCTGACGATCTTTCCACCGCGATATGGCCAGCTAACGATTTTATTTATTCGTTATAGCATACAAGCTATCACCTGGTTAATGTTTCTAATGAGAGGAAATGACTGATTTTTTACATGTCCGCATGACCAGCTGACGTATAATCCACCACCCTATAGTCAGCTTACGATTTTTTCTCTTTAAGATATGTGTTTATCTATGATTTGACACACATTTAATTCGGGACGAAATGACTGAAAATTTTGTTATTTTCTACATATTTGGGAGACCTCCGCTGCTTATCCCACCAAGCAAGCCGCAGCTGACGTTCACCAGGCTTCATAATAAACCTATCTTAAGCATCTTACAAGATTTCGCACGGGAGGTTATTGGTCATCAAAATCTGTTCGTGGCTCGCGATTTATTAGTAGGATTGTTAAACAAAACCATGGTAGGCGTTTTGACAGCTCATAAAGAGTACATTATGTGCGATATACTCAACGACTTACGGTATACGCCTGCCCCTAGCGCGCGAGCACGCGGAGCGCTACTCGCCGGTGCGGCGCGCGGAGGTGTCGCCCCCGCGCGCCGCACACGACCTCGCCTCCGCGCGCCTGGAGTACCAGCAGCTGCAGGTGAGCACATAGCATCAGCAGCCTATATATTGGCGGAGTGTCGCCCCCGCGCGCCTGGAGTACCAGCAGCTGCAGGTGAGCACATAGCATCAGCAGCCTATATATTGGCGGAGTGTCGCCCCCGCGCGCCGCACACGACCTCGCCTCCGCGCGCCTGGAGTACCAGCAGCTGCAGGTGAGCACATAGCATCAGCAGCCTATATATTGGCGGAGTGTCGCCCCCGCGCGCCTGGAGTACCAGCAGCTGCAGGTGAGCACATAGCATCAGCAGCCTATATATTGGCGGAGTGTCGCCCCCGCGCGCCTGGAGTACCAGCAGCTGCAGGTGAGCACATAGCATCAGCAGCCTATATATTGGCGGAGTGTCGCCCCCGCGCGCCTGGAGTACCAGCAGCTGCAGGTGAGCACATAGCATCAGCAGCCTATATATTGGCGGAGTGTCGCCCCCGCGCGCCTGGAGTACCAGCAGCTGCAGGTGAGCACATAGCATCAGCAGCCTATATATTGGCGGAGTGTCGCCCCCGCGCGCCTGGAGTACCAGCAGCTGCAGGTGAGCACATAGCATCAGCAGCCTATATATTGGCGGAGTGTCGCCCCCGCGCGCCTGGAGTACCAGCAGCTGCAGGTGAGCACATAGCATCAGCAGCCTATATATTGGCGGAGTGTCGCCCCCGCGCGCCTGGAGTACCAGCAGCTGCAGGTGAGCACATAGCATCAGCAGCCTATATATTGGCGGAGTGTCGCCCCCGCGCGCCTGGAGTACCAGCAGCTGCAGGTGAGCACATAGCATCAGCAGCCTATATATTGGCGGAGTGTCGCCCCCGCGCGCCTGGAGTACCAGCAGCTGCAGGTGAGCACATAGCATCAGCAGCCTATATATTGGCGGAGTGTCGCCCCCGCGCGCCTGGAGTACCAGCAGCTGCAGGTGAGCACATAGCATCAGCAGCCTATATATTGGCGGAGTGTCGCCCCCGCGCGCCTGGAGTACCAGCAGCTGCAGGTGAGCACATAGCATCAGCAGCCTATATATTGGCGGAGTGTCGCCCCCGCGCGCCTGGAGTACCAGCAGCTGCAGGTGAGCACATAGCATCAGCAGCCTATATATTGGCGGAGTGTCGCCCCCGCGCGCCTGGAGTACCAGCAGCTGCAGGTGAGCACATAGCATCAGCAGCCTATATATTGGCGGAGTGTCGCCCCCGCGCGCCTGGAGTACCAGCAGCTGCAGGTGAGCACATAGCATCAGCAGCCTATATATTGGCGGAGTGTCGCCCCCGCGCGCCTGGAGTACCAGCAGCTGCAGGTGAGCACATAGCATCAGCAGCCTATATATTGGCGGAGTGTCGCCCCCGCGCGCCTGGAGTACCAGCAGCTGCAGGTGAGCACATAGCATCAGCAGCCTATATATTGGCGGAGTGTCGCCCCCGCGCGCCTGGAGTACCAGCAGCTGCAGGTGAGCACATAGCATCAGCAGCCTATATATTGGCGGAGTGTCGCCCCCGCGCGCCTGGAGTACCAGCAGCTGCAGGTGAGCACATAGCATCAGCAGCCTATATATTGGCGGAGTGTCGCCCCCGCGCGCCTGGAGTACCAGCAGCTGCAGGTGAGCACATAGCATCAGCAGCCTATATATTGGCGGAGTGTCGCCCCCGCGCGCCTGGAGTACCAGCAGCTGCAGGTGAGCACATAGCATCAGCAGCCTATATATTGGCGGAGTGTCGCCCCCGCGCGCCTGGAGTACCAGCAGCTGCAGGTGAGCACATAGCATCAGCAGCCTATATATTGGCGGAGTGTCGCCCCCGCGCGCCTGGAGTACCAGCAGCTGCAGGTGAGCACATAGCATCAGCAGCCTATATATTGGCGGAGTGTCGCCCCCGCGCGCCTGGAGTACCAGCAGCTGCAGGTGAGCACATAGCATCAGCAGCCCATATATTGTCCCACTGCTGGGCAAAGGCCTCTTCTCTTGCCAGCTACGAGCCCCGCAAATATTAATCTACTGTTGGACATAAGCGTCAACCTACCAACTTCGTAATACGTATTATTTCCATTTCATTCTTTAAATACAAGAAAAAAAATATTTGTTTTAGTTAAACTAACAATTAGCACTTTTTAAAATTCAAAATTTCGTATACTAAAATGATTTTTTGAATTTTTCAACATCAATATTTCATAAAGGCTCCATAAAGATTCCCAGGAAGAATTGGTGAAGAGGTGCTAATTTAATTCATTGACGTTTAAGTGCTAATTTAATTCATTTACTCTCTCAAGCATATTATAATTTTAGTAAAATATTTATGAATACATTCTTACAGCGTGGGTTGGAGCGACGTAGCGGAGGCCCGGGTGCTTCGCCCCCGCACGCCGACGTCAGACTGCACACGCCTGGAACTTCTATGCCTGGTAAAAAATATATTAAAATAGTCATTTATAGTGATTGTGTTAGCATATATATTTTGGGCATAGGCCGGTATTTTTTTCAGTTTAATCAGATTTTTGTAACTGATAAACAAAATGTATGTGAATGACATTCGTTTACGACTAGCTATCTCTCATTCCCATACATTTTGTTTTCTATTCTACTAGCGTTTTTGCTACTTGTCTAAACCCCCTGGAGTATAGAATTCGTAAAAAAAATGTTTAATTTGACTTCTGAAATTTGAAGCAAAAAAACCTATCAAAATATCATCCCTATCACCCCAGGGTCGCCCATCCACCAGTGCGTGACGACAGCCTCCCCGCTGGACCTCAACACCGTGTCGCCCGAGGCCGCGCGAGCAGTCCTGCTGGCGGTCAGGAACATCATGACCGACCCAGCCGTGGTGGAGCTGCACACGTCTCTAGTACTGACGCAGGTGAGGAAAAGGGGTTACACATAGGTCGTAAGTGGGACATAGTTTATTCAAACTAGGCTAAAAAAATCAGCACTCTTTGAATTACAAAAGACAGCCCCTAAAATGGCAGGGTTTGTTGAACGTGTTTTATTTACTACAGCGGAGTCACCGGCGTTGGTTTATTCCGTTATTCAGCTAATATCGAACCCATCTATTCGATTCGGCACAATTCGATTTTCGTTCGGATGTTCTCCTAATTGTGCCTGGATAAATGATTATGATTTTTACCTCTGGGCTGGGGTCCACCTAAGCTTTAGTAACGATTTTAAAAACTGTTACTGCTTTTACCTTCAAAAGTGCTATATTTTTATACCATAGTGGTTTAGAGATATCAGGCGAGATTTTTAAACATCATAATTATACTGTGTTTAATTACCCTATTTAAAAAAACTTTTTGTCTCGAATTGACTATCAAACATAAATCTTTTTTTTAGTGTCCAAGCAAATCACTAAACAGCCGAGCAATCAAGTAACTAAATAAAAACTTTAATAACAATGTATTTCGTCCACAGGACATAGCTCTGAAGATCGGCATCAACCTGCACGCGCTGTACTCCCCCCACGTCAATATATCGCAAGAAATCCTCAAATCCATCCATTCGTACAACAACTTCGCTTTACTCTCCGGCCATACATCCCCCGCAAGTCCAGGGTCACCGCTCCACCAGATCACCGAAGGTCTGAGCTACCTACACACTGGGTCAATCACTAGAGGGACCCCCCAAGCGTCAGCGACCCCCCTCGACCTTCGGAGTAACATCGACATGGATACCGGACAGTATCAGCAACTACACCCTTTAGTGCACTCTCAGATACACATGGTGACACATAGGTCCTTAAACAATTCCCCGATATCCAACCCTGGATCTCCTCTAGATATGATACAAGAAGAAATAGGGAACGGAGGTCATATCGACAAGACATTTCCAGAAAACATGAGGTTTATACCTAGTTTCGCGCCCACCCATCCTCAGATAAGCCTCACGGATTGTTTGGGGTCAGAAATTACACTAGTGGCGTCCTCATCCGAGGACAGTATGGATAGTTTAGAAAATACGAAATATTCTTTGCCTCAGTTCGTTATTTCTGAGCCTTCGGACTTGGACGATAGGCCTTCCATAACCAAAGGTATTGGCAGGAAAGTCAGCCAGGAGACTGAGCAGCCGGAGACGAAGGAAGAAACGATTTCGGATAAGGACGCAGAAATGCAGTCCCCTAAAGAAAGTGTCGATGAAACCGCGAAATTTCTTTCGGAAGAAATAAAATACCCGAGACGGGGGAGCGATAAGTCTCTGGGCTTCAGCGACGATTCTTTGAGCAACGATTCGGCGAATGCCTCTCCGAATTGCGAGCAAAACATCCAATCGATATACTCCAACATAGTATCGATAAGTTCGGGTTTTAGTGAAAATCGCGGCAGTTTCTCCGAGCATCGAGAATCGTTTTCATTCTCCGATAGAGGCAGTTTCTCTGAAAGGGGAGACTTTGGCAGGTCCTCGTTTTCAGAAAGGAGTGACTTCGGCAGAGGAAGCTTTTCTGAGAAAGGAGAAACTCCTAGGTCCTCCTTCTCCGCCCAGGGTACGCTGGGAGAGGTGAAAGAGTACTACGAAGACGTGTACATGTCCAGGGACAATAGCCGGCAGTGCTTGGAGAAGTGTGATGAAGAAGGCACGCCACCTAGCGAAGAGATTGAGAAGCTGCAGAGGTCCACGATGGATCTCAGACTGACTGAAATATGTAGGCCTGAAGAGAAGATTCCTATACTTCTAAGTCCCCAAAAAGTCTCGTGTGTCCAAGAGTATTATGAAGTGACTTTATCCACCGTTTGTTCTAAATTAGATTCACAAAGAATAGTCGAATTGCTGAAAGAAGCGATCAACACTAGGGTACCGCCGCAGAATATATTTGTGGAAACCGACCAGAAGGACGGCGACGGAACCCTGACGGGGTATTTGAATTTAGAATATTCGGGCGGGATCCAAATCGAGCTGGTCTTGTGTGAAAATAAGGCGATGGAGAAAAAAGGCTTGAAGATGCGACGGATATCCGGTGACCAGAGAGAGTATGGGAAGCTGTGCGAACAGTTGATCACCAGTTTAACCGTCTAACTGTAATTCCCAAAATCCAAATACCATCAGGTATTACAATGTTCAAATCTCATCTGTCAATCTGACGTTTCATCAAAACTGTCAAAGTGACGTTCTCAAAGTACAATTTTGACAGCTGTCAAATTTACAACGGATTTGTGCCGTTTTAAGATGATGCATTTAAATGTTTGCCGTTTCATTCCTGTAGTGTGGATTCTGAAAAGCATATTGGGATGTCAAAAGTTTTTGAAATAATGCAGTGTGTTGATGCTTCGTTCGGTCGAGGGAAAACAATCGTTCATTAATTCTTGCATCAGTATTTTTTCTTTATAAATTGATAAACTTATTACTTTGACGAAAAAACACTATACGATGTACAGACAAAATAGATTATCTTCTTGATCTTGGACGCGAGCGAAGCAAAGCGATAAAATAAGTGATAATTGTGCAATATTAGGTATGAATCAAATTGTGTACAGTTAGCGAGAAAACGTATTTTACGTAGATTTACGTAACATTGAACTTCATAAAAGTTATATAAAAATATTAATGTACGTATCCGGCAAAATTTGAACGGTAATTAATTCTCTTCAAAGTCTTTTCTATTTTGAAAACAATCGCTGACTGTACCAAGATATTGGTATTTTTAAATAAATAATTCTTCCTCTTGGGATATAACATTCCGTTTTAAATTCTTTAAAAGTAAAGCGACATTTCTGAGCGTACACGTTACACATAGACATGATAATCTATCATGGCGGACCTGTCAGTCTTATGTCAAAGACGCCATCTTGAAAGTTGTTAAAAAAATCTTTTAGAATTATCTGTAGAAACAAAAAACCGTCTTTTGAAAGCCTTTTCAAATCTCTGATGATGAAATCTGAAAAAAATATGATTGACAGAAATAATGATTGCCAATCATAAAAGGTAACATGAAATATGTCAACAAAAACATGTGTACATTACATAATGCTTTAAGCAAACTATGTTCACGACTTAATACTATGCGATAAAAATAAGATTATCTTATTGTCCTACCGATAGATTATATTTTCTTCTACATCGGTCTCAGATGAAAATAAAAGTAATTTCAACAGAAAATAAATCACGATAAGCTTATATCTCACTAGCTGTTTCCTGCGGTTTCACCCGCATCCCGAGGAAACTACTTAGCACACCCGGGTAAAAAGTACCCTATGTTGTTCCTCAGGGTCTATTCTATCTCTGTACCAAATTTCATTTATATCGGTCCAGGAGTTTTGGCGTGAAAGCGAAACAGACAGACAGACAGAGTTACTTTCGCATTTATAATATTAGTAAGGATTAAATTACGTGTCGACTGACGACGGCCTAGAAGTTCCTTCGTCTAGCTAGAGGCAATCCTGGATGTAGGTCATGCTTACCATTATAATGCATCTTCATTAATAGTAACTTTACATGACAAATTACTATTCCATTGGATAAGAATTTGTAGTCAAATCTTGAATAAATAAATAACTAATTTCAATAACTATAAAAAAATGGCAAAAATACGCTAAAGGCTACTCGAAAAATACGGTAAATAGCCGACCTATTTAGCGTATTTTTCGCCTTAGCCTTTTACGTATTTCAGCCTTTTTTTTACCGATATACTAAGTTGATTCTTAGACGACAACTTCTTATATTTATCGCATGGTAAATAATATATTAACTATACAAAACTGAGGCATTTACTAAAACTGATGAAAACAAGTTAATGACGCAGGAACAATGCATAATACATGAAAATGTACATAATAGAATTAGTTTACGGTTTATTTAAAATTGGTTGCGGTTTTTTAATTTTGATTTTCGGACGACTCTAATTTTCTTGACGTCGGTCTGATGAAATAAACTAAATTGTTTATTAATTTTAAATAAACACGTATTATGATCCAAAAATGAAAAAAAATTGCACATATTTGTATATTACGTGAACTTATTTATTATTCCAGATAATTATAATTAATTATAGTTATGTAAGAATAAAAAATACCTTTTTCTCCTAGAATTAAAAATTCCACTTTGAGAAAACAAGAGTTGATGCATTGGATTGAAATGTGAACGTTAAGCTTTTACCATAAGGTTCAGAAATTGATGGGAGGGGATAATAGTTTTAGTATTATTTTTGACATGGTGAAAAACATATTTTTTGACATCATAATATTTGAATATTGCCTTAAATGAAAGCAAATTAATTTAGAAATTACTTTTAGTCCAATGCAACAATTTAAATAGTATATATAAGGTTGTAAATATCATAGTTATAAATATTAGATATAGTTGAAAATATATTAAGTATTGTCTTATGAAAACTTTTATTTTTATAGCTCTGTGAGCGCAATAGTTGATCGTTCAGCTTCATAGCTAAAAGTAACAGGTTTGAATCTGAATAAATATATTTGCGTTGGACGAAACGTGTCCTAAATATATAAATATGTCCGACATATTCTTCGTCTGTGTGTTCGTGCATGTAAGATGATTCTAAACGCACACACATTATAAAATAATAAAAGTTTTCATAAAACAAACACTTCATATATTTTCAAAAAAGATCTATCAATTCGTATGACGGATTTTTTAGGGAAGAAAATTTAGAACGAAATGGTTCCTGTTTAAATAATTATAATTATGTGTTATGATATTACACAGTAATAGTAGGCCAGCAAGAGCCATTTTGTACAAACCAATGGGCCATCCTGGGCCATGTTGGTACAATTTTTCTGTCGTAACTAATCTGCCATGCGATTGTAGACGTAATATTTATTAGCTATAAGTGTCATATTGCCATAAGTAATAAAAACTAGATATATACGTTAAATCAACATGTAAATATTATTTTAATAAATTCCGATTCCATAATGTTTTTGAGTATTTCTTTTTGTATTGACCTGACCTACATTATTTATATAGTGTGAATTCCATGAATTTTTGTAACCTACTCTTTCTATTAAAGTACTGAACGAATTCGGATAAAATTTGACACAGACTTGGTTTAGAATCTGGATTAACACATCCACTGCCCCACTGGCGGGCAAAGGCCTCTTCTTATACAGAAAAGATGTGTCTGGTCGCACTTCGGATACCAAGGAACCTGAGTCGCGAGTGGAAGATAATGGACAAGTGAGTATTCTAAGAATAAAGGCACCTGCCTCTTGTGTACGAGTGTGCGGGTTCGAAACTTGGCAAGTAACAATGTGACTTTGATGTTGATTATAAAATCTTTAATGTTTTTCCCGAAACGATAGAGTTTTATCCTAAATTCCTAAACCGTACTAATATTATAAATTCGAAAGTAACTGTTACGCCTTCAGGCAAAAACGGCTGAACCAATTGGGATATAATTTAATATAGAGATAGACCAAAGCCTGGGAAGGACATAGGGTACTATTTTATCCGGGTGCATGAAGCTGTTCCCCCAGGATGCGGGTGAAACCGCGGGAAACAGCTTATCACTACATATACTACATTTACTAAGAGATTAGACATTTAAACGCATCCTATTTACCGTCTGTTCAAACGATGTTGAGCTCTATTGCTAAGGTGACACGACAAAAACAGAATGCAGAATATATTTGTTATTGTAAACATTATTTTGTTTTCAACACCATCCTTATCAGAACGGAATAGAACTTAAAATCGGTTGAATAAGCTGCAAAGAATTTGGTAGTTTTTCTAATCTTATTTTAAATGAAGTAGGTATAGGTAGTATAAAACAAAGTCGCTTCCCGCTGTCTGTCTCTTCCTAGATATGCTTAGATCTTTAAAACTACGCAACGGGTTTTGATGCGGTTTTTAATAGATAGAATGATTCAAAAGGAAGGTTTTAGTATATATGGACTTAATTTGACAAGTTTTTGTATCCATTGGCTAAAATATCCCGGGCGAAACGATCGAAATGCGAATATTATACTGTTGTTAGTTACGCTTACACGGGAAAACGGCTGAAACGATTGAGATGAAGAGAGATAGACGAGGCCCTGGAGGCGCTTATAGGCTTATCCGGGTGCTTCAAGTTCTCTCTCTCCTTCCCTGGACTACGACAAACATTTCAAAACCAAAATCAGCTAAATCGGCCCAGCCGTTCTCGAGTTTTAGCGAGACCAACGAACAGCAACTCATTTTTATATATATATATAAGATTTTACTAAGTGACGGGCGGTATCTAGTGACGAATATATCCGTCCTTCAATTTCGGGAATCCATTATGCCAAAAAAGTCCGACGTATTGCAAAATGTCAATCCTTTTTTCGGCAACAATCGCCGGGAAATGACGACACCACTTTCTTCATCCCACATACGGAAATGGGGCAAACGCGGTATAATGGGATATCGTAGACAGAGAAAAATATAGACTGCTGGATATATTCCATTGCATTCACACAAGATAAAAATAGAAATATAAATTACACTAGCAAAGAAAAGAGACAGAGAGAGATTGTTGCTGTCCTTTAGCGCGTGTCAGCTTAAACTGCCTATAGCACATTAATGTGCACAACAAACTTTGACGTATAGGAAGAGTTCAAGTTGCTTCCAGTGATAAACAGAATTAAACGTGATTTAAACACTAAAATTACGATCGTTTTTGTGTCGAAAGAAACAATATTATAATTGTTAAGAAGTGCAAAATGGTAAGGTGCAGTATAAAATCCTGTAAAAGCGATAGTTTGATGAAGATTGTGGGATTATCTTTTCACTCGTAAGTATTCAGTTATTGATTGTTTTTAGGCTTATAGTGTTATATTTCTATTATTAAGTCATAGTACTGCTTTAACTAAACAGTTTTTATGTTATACATCATCAATATAATGATATTATAACATTATTTTATACCATAACCTTAAAATTCAATGTTTTCACTTTTCGATGGGGACTTTTACCCTTTATTATGGTTAATTTGTTTAAAATTTTTGTTAATGCTATACTTGTTTATCTGAAGAGTACTTTTGATTATTTTTTGGTTCCTGTAGAAATAATGTATTATTTGAAATTAATCAAATAACAAATAATCGAAAACTACTAAAAACTTGCAGGTTTCCAAATAAACCAGAGGTCAAAAAGAAGTGGATAGCTGCAACTGGTAGGCCTAATTGGTTTCCAAAGGAGAGCTCAAGGATTTGCAGCCAACGTTTTGATAGTAATTTAATTATAAAGAAAGGAAGCAAAACTTATTTATACCCCAATGCTGTACCTAAAATGGCAAGTACCCAGTTTTTTAATATACTATGGCATGATTGATGTAGAAGTTTATTAACACAGTAATAACATTTTAATATACTAGCTTTCAGAGTCAGAAAATGATGGAAGCCCTGTAATGGTTGCAAGTAGTAGTGGCACATTGACACAACCATCAGCGGAGAGCTCAAGAACTAATATGAATATTTCTTACTCTTACTTTTGGCTGAAAACATTGTTTGGTAGCATGATGAATACGTGTTTCCAAGAAATACATGATTACTGCTTTAATCAATAAAGTTCGGTGATTCCCTACAAAAGGTTGAGATTTGAAGTGATCGTTGACAAAAATGTTATATTTTTTTACCCGTGCATGCCTTGAAACATTGTACACATAATAAATTATTACTTTTTCAAGGACAGTAATCTGATTACTGTTGTTATGTTTGCTTTTGTAATCTTATATTAATGTTAGTGACAATATGTAATTGGCGGCACTTCTTGTTCTTAATAAAAACATTAGATTATTTTATTATTGCAGTTTTTTTATGTAAACACTAGATATATTTTACGGTTTTGCTCGCGTGGATTTAAAATGTGACATAATAAACCTATTTATAATATACTAGCTGTTTCCCGCGGTTTCATCCGCATCCTGAGGGAACTACTGCATATGGATAAAAAGTATCCTATATAATAATCCAGGTTATAAACTGTGTGTATAACAAATTTCATTCAAATCCGTCTTTTTTGCGTGAAAGAGTAACAAAACATTCATACTCACAAACTTTCGAAGATAAAAAATTACTAGCTTCCCGCCAGCGGCTTCGCTCGAGATTTTTTAGCTAATGGATACAAAAACTTGACAAATTATAATATTAAAACCTTCCTCATTAATCACTGTATCTATTAAAAAACTCCATCAAAATCCGTTGCGTAGTTTTAAAGATTTAAGCATACATAGGGATATAGGGACAGAGAAAGCGACTTTGTTTTATACTATGTAGTGATTAGGATAATAGGGACTAGTTAGGCATATGAGGCAGATGCTAATACTGCATCAAAAGCAAAACTAGAAATAAAACTGTTGTCTAGTGAGGTACATTATGGCAAATTGTGGATTATAAAAATCGTAAGTAATATGCATAATCTATATTATTTCCTGTTATCCTACAATTTCATCACAACAAAATGGGGGGGGGGGGGGTTAATAACAGTGTGGAGTATTATTTATGAAAGTGCTTTTGTATAGTTTTAGTTTTTGAATTATAATACAAAATCACATAAAACACCGTCCCCCCCCCCACTTATATCCGAAGTTTCGGACGTTGATACACATTAGTCAAAATATTATGGGTAAAATAAAAGTATGGTTCACAGTTTTGAAGTAATCAGCAATTTTTCCTACAAAAACTTATTTTTGTGCGCCGAAGTTTTTTTAATAAATTACCGTCAATGGGGTGAATTTCGTTCCACTATGGTAACCCTAAATAATTGATGTACTTTTTCTTTTGTCCCTTTCGGTGACACGGCGTCCATTCGTCTATGTTATACTCTGTCTACGTGGGATATCCTTTTTATTGTCCGGAGGAGGCGGAAGTGCACGGCGGCACGACGCACGATATTATACCATGTTTTGCATACATTTCCTGTCAATTGAGCGACTGTTAATTTACTTAATAATTCCAGGGTAGGTTAGGTTAGTATTGTTATTTTTTTTGTTGAAACGGAAAAGGAATTTACGTTTACTAATTACGTTGCTTTTGAGAAGAGGAAACTAGATTTTATGATTCTACTAATATTATAAATGTGAATGTTTTTGTTAGTCTTTCAAGCAAAAACTATCGAATGGGTTTGGATGAAATAGTATAATAGACTATTTTTCCTTTTCAAGTTTCAGGTCTCTACGATCAGCGGTTTAGGCTGTGCGTTGATCCGTCAGTCATTCAGGACAAAGCATTTTAGATCTGTAGATAGATAGACGGTCACTCATCTACAGAACGACCAGCATAGCTTAACCTTGCTATTACTGAGCAACGAGAGCAGGTAGAAAGGTATAATTTAAATCGTATATTATCGAAACAACAGGACATACGTAATATACACTCAAACAGAAATAATAGCTTGATGAAACGCGATAACTAAATACATAAAACGTCTTATCACTTCCTTTATAGATTCTAATATAAACACAGGAAAATGCTATCCGTTGCGAGATTATAATCAAATAAAAAAACGGAAATAACGTTTATGACGACACGACAAGGGAAGTAGAAAATAATTGGACTTCATAAATCTTTTTCTTAATCTTCCATCGATAGAAAAACAAATCGTTAAATGAAACAAAAGATTGCATCTAATAGCACATTTATTTTAAAAGCATTAAGATGTAAAATGCATTTAGTTTGGAACAGAGTTTGGATATGCGTATAAAAAGGTTGATTTAGTAATGGCCGCCACGTGTAGGCTGCACGCCACACGCCTACGCCTCTTGTGTTAAAAAAAATAGGATGTCCAGTAGTTTGTAACTTTAAAAATTATACGTAGTAACAGATATTTTCTCTATTTAAATTGTTGATTGCAAATTATGTTATGTAATAACAGCCTAAATTGAATGCTTAACTTAAATTTTTAACTATACTTACCTACAAAATATATAAATAAGTATCTAGTAAAAGCAGCTATAAACCTGATCTATTTAATTATGGTGGAAAAATGTGTTGTGTGTGTTGTCTTGTCCGTAAAATAGTACCTAGCTACTGGAAACTACAATTACAATTAGTATTATCAAAATTTAAAATTTACTTCGATAGCTACAAAAATCACAAAATGTTGACGACACCCATTTTTTTTTTGCATAACCGACAACCTGTCAAACATTGACAGCTAACCTCAGCGGATGCGTGCAATTTCTCATTTTTTATCCCTAAAATAAGCTGTTGTCCCCAAATCCGGCTTTACGCAAGATTTGTGACGAAAATAAGATCCTATTTAGAGCTCATTGTCGTTGATAGAAAGAATTTTTTTTCGCCATCTGTCATTCTATACTTTCCCGCCGTTTCCGTTACTTATGACATTCTTATTTTTTTTATTGAACGTGTGTCGGCAATGATCATGGTTATTAAGTTATTTTTTATGAAACTCGGAAGTGATTTTACGGTCATCATGGTATAAGTAGATTATCTTTACGCTTGTTACATTACAAATGGTATCTAGGTGGGCAGATAAGCAAGTAGTGTGAACAAAGAAAGAAAAAATCTGTAATTTATAAACGAATTATACCAACATAGGGTTTAGAAAAATATTATAGCTAACCAACCGAACCCAATCTATTCCATAAAAAATATACGTAATTCTCATAACGAATATGCGAATTGCTAAGCGTACCTATCGCGAGCAATGTCACTGGCAAAAGCTAGTTAACCGTATAAGAAATAGTCTACCATATCACTTGGATAACAACCTACCTCAAACCGGAACAAACAATAAAAAAACCGAAATCGCCCGCAGCCACAGACTACAAATCATTCACTCACACGTGAGGTCCGAAAACGTAAAATTAAATCCGAAAAAAAAATCGGTAAAATTGTTTACAAACGGCATCCTGTCCTGTCCGGACGTCCGGTTCGGACAATAACCATATTATATTGTCAAATAGTAAAAATAAGGTAGGAAGTAGTAGCTTTTGTTGGACACGTACGAATTTTGGTAGATTTTTTTCTGTTTATTTAGGAATTGAGATTTGGTATTACGGCATGAAACAGGTAGAGAGGTATTTTGAGTTTTTTTTTGTGATATTTTAGCTAAGTAAATTAGTTAGGATCACGTTTACTTGTTGACAATAGTCGGCAGAATTCTTTGTTGTATTTACGGGACCTTTATGGTGTCACGTAGCCGCGTAGACTTTAGACATATTGGCATTTGTTTAATGGCTTATTACACTGTATTTGTAACAAGCTTGTTCTTTTTCTGAAGTGATAGGTAGAGATGTTGGTAGTTGATAGTATACACGCAAAAAATTTGAAATAATGTTTATGACTACATATTTACTGGGCACACACTCAGATTCCGGGCATTGCTTTCACAAAATAGCAACATTAACAATTTGCTCGACCCGCAGTCGAAATCAGTACCTCATTCACGCTTAGCAATGACGGTTCTAACCACTCGACATACGAGGCAGTTATTAGTTTATTATTAACTAGCTTCTGCCAGCGACTTCGTCCGCGTGGAATAGTGGTGCTCCGCTTCTATTGATCTTAGCGTGATGATATATAGCCTATAGCCTTCCTCGATAAATGGACTATCTAACACTGAAATAATTATTTAAATCGAACCAGCGGTTCCTGAGATTAGCACGTTTAAACAAAATTACAACATTTCCCTTCACTGCTCTGCTCCTATTGATTGTAGCGTGATGAAAAATATACTATAACCATCTCAGGAGTATGACAAATAATTGTACCAAGTTTCGTTAAAATCCGTCGATTAGTTTTGTTTCTATAGAGTTTATACAGACAGACAGACAGACAAAAAAATTACTGATTGCATTTTTGGCATCAGTATCGATCCCTAATCACCCCCTGATAGTTATTTTGGAAATATATTTCATGTACAGAATTGACCTCTCTACAGATTTATTATAAGTGTAGATTAATTAATTTGATAGATGAAGCCTGTCTAGATTACATTATGAAACTGGTTTAAATGAGGATAGGTTATTAAATTGTCGGTGAATCAAGAGTAAGCAATCAGCTTCTTTACTTTCTTATGTACAGACTCACATATAAGAGTAAAAGAAGTAAAAGTCAATCCTATTGTACAAATGTTTGACTATATCATCGAAAACTGACATAACTCTTAAAAACCTAGAGTTGGGTAAAAGCGAAAAGCAAATACAGTATGTATATAAGTTTGTAAGTATGTATGTAATATAAGTTTCTCAATTGATGACCTCTAGAAATATTTTTATTTTAGAGAGATAATGGGATAATTGTACCTACGTATATAATTTAATCCTATCGATGAGGTAGGTACTCTAAACAATATATAATTAAATTACCTGTAAAAGCCTCATAATTATTCTAAATCTACATATAACACGATTTCTTTCAAAAATCTATTAAAAAGCATTCTATCTCAAATAAAAAAACCATTAAAACTAAAACATGTGTAGCAGACGCACGGACGCCGCCATTGTAAAGTAAAACCATTTTTATAATAAGATCGTCTGTCTGTCCGTCCGGAAACCGTTTGTGAGACGGATGTCCACTGTAAACAATGCTGGGCCATATTTGTTAAGACTTTTGTTATATAATAAGCGCTATAAAAGGATTTTTTATAGCTTCCTGAGGGAGGCTTCCTTCCTCGTTTTTGTTTCATTATATTTATGTGAGGTGGCTTAGAGGAATGGGTTGTGTGACAAATTGTGTTTTGTTGTACTGTTCGTCTGTTTGTAGGGATTTCCTATCGACAGCCATTTAGAAATTAAAAATGACATGACTTCCAGAAAAAAAATCATTCTCTAATATTTAAAAATCGTCACTAAAAACACTGCTCTCACCCATATTTAGAATATATGGAGAAATTCCCTAAGGAAAAAACCGATAGTCATTTGCCCGACCTAGAGATTGAACCCTTTATTCCATTACATTACCATACTACCTATACATGCAATACTAGCATCAGCCCACGGCGTCACCGGTCCTCTATATACATGAAATAGCCTATAGGTCAAACTCAATTTAATGTTACTATCTGATAATAGATTTTAATATTCTGTCCAGTAGTGTCCAGAGATTCCCCATACATATAAACTTACACTTCACCTTATAATATTAAAACTCAAATGTTTTTATTTCAAATAGGTCTTTGCAGGCACTTATGAATCGTCAAGCTAGTTGCACGTTTCCAAGGAGTGGGTCTTGTGGAGAAGAACCGGCAAGAAACTTCATAGACACTGTTTCCAAAAGGAAATGTTTACAATAGTCTTTTTATTTTATTATCATTTGTTTATCATTTCTTGTGTAAACAGTAAGTACCGTTGTATTACACATCTTGTGTTTGTAATATAATACAATCGCTTATATTAAGCGTGTGTGAGTGACGCAAGGTGTGTATTTTTTTATAAGATCAAGACAGGTGCTTCAAATGCCATATTGAGAGTCACGAGCGTCTGTGTACCTGCCTACTTGAAGGAAATTGTGAAATTAACAGATAAAAGATACTGACAGACTGGAGGCTGACGATATAGTTGGGAAATAGCTAGGCAGAATGTATTCATAAAAAGTGTATTTAGTTAATACATAAGATAAAAATTTATGGAAATGTTATTAATTCAAATCTATTAACTTCTTCTCCAATATAAGTAGCATATTGCAAAACATCAATAATCATTATCAAAAGAAATTTAAATAAGTGTTGGCAAAGCCATAAAAAAACACAGCATCAATCATAAAAAAAAGAAGTTACATAATCATCTGTAATGAAGGCTTTATGAAAAAAGACCACATAATTAGCATGAAGTATCATGAAAAAAGGTCGTTCCAAATTGCGGCGGCCATCCGGTGTTCGACGAAACATATTTGCGCGGGAAACCAAAAATAGCGTCCGCGTCGGAAACGCGAGTCCCTAATTATGTTACCAAATCCACTGTTATTGTATATTGCAAAAAAATTGCAAGCAAATATCTATCTTAACTCAAAGATTTAGGGTCTATTTTCAATTTCACACAGTGTGTAGTTACGCTGTTCTTGAATGTTTAAATGATACGGAAACGATTAGTTTCAGAGGCACATGCTGACAGGCAGGATGCGAGAAATTCATTATCGATTTTTAAAAGCAAAACCTTACTTCTCTTTCACTCTAATATTTCCTAATATGAGTGAAAGCGAGAAAGAGTATTGTATACAGCCGCTGTGGCGCATGCTTGCAAATATTACTTAGAATACAAAACGTCATATAAGCACGTCTTACTTATTTGAACATCGACTTTATTTCTATGACATAGAGATCATAATTGCCTGCAAGTAATTGTGCGTATACTGATTTGTGTACTTTTGTTTGTGCCAGACATCTGCATTCATTCATAGGTTGAAGGAACGAATGGCTAAATATCATTCAACGTTCGGCGCCCGTCGATGACAGTGGTGTCTTAAAAACTGAAAACCGTAAACTTTACGATATTTTTATTGAAATTTTTGTGTTGGAATATTGGTGGCAAACTGTACTGGAAGTGAATTTGTGATTAATTTTATTAGCAACTTTGTGAAAAAGGATTGTTCCCGCTATTTCTTCTAGCGCGTCTGTGGTAAGCAAAAATTATATTTATTTATTTAAAAAAAGCCTAGTTTTATGTTGAATTAAAATCGTATCTTTTAAACTATACTAGTTATTTATGTAACGTGTTGTTTATAATTTTTAATTAGAATACTCATCGAATTTAATTAAACCATTCTTTACATTTGTTTATAAAGAAAAAATATATTTAACAATTTTTAGATAGATACTGTTCCACCATTATTGGATACCTAACAGTTAAATATGAAATACTTAGTTATCAGATTAATTCTTAATTGGAGCCTCATATTTATTAAATTAATATCTGGCACATAGTTTTCACCGGTACTTATACGCAGGTGGTAGAATAGGCCATTGTTGTGTTATCAAGCTACCAGCCTATTTTATATTAAATTCTGCCCGCGACTTCGTCCCCGTGGAATAGTGGTGCTCCGCTCCTATTGATTTTAGCGTGATGATAAATAGTCTATAGCCTTCCTCAATAAATGGGCTATCTAACATTGAAAGAATTTTTCAAATCGTACCAGTAGTTCCTGAGATTAGCGCGTTCAAACAAACAAACTCTTCAGCTTTATAATATTAGTATAGATTAACACTAACAGCCGGTTGTATAAAAAAAATATACGGTTACTTATACGTGAAACGGAAGAACTGTCATCCAAGATCTGTCAAAATGGAGGATAAAATTTAATAATTTTGCTATTATTAAAAAAAAAACGACGTAATATGTGTGATATATGTTTACTTAATTGTTATATCTACGTATTTATACCAAAAAATGCCTATTATTTAAATCATGTTTTGTGATATTAAAAGTTTGGTCCAACCGGCTATTAATTAACATAAAATGTACCACATACTTATAGAACTCAGATAAGAATTTATTTAATAAAGAGAGTAGTAAATTAGACGAGGGTTATTTAGATTTTCTATTACAATATACCTAACTAGCTTTCCGTCCGCGGCTTCGCCCGCGTGGACATTTTTTTACACTTTGGGTTACTTTATTCAAGTTTTAGTAGGGATCCCTAGTTATTTCTAGAAATAAATATAGCCTATGTTACTCGTGGATAATGTAGCTTTCGAATGGTGAAAGAATTTTTTAAATCGGTCCAGTAGTTTTTGAGCCTATTCATTACAAACAAACAAAGTTTTCCTCTTTATAATATTAGTGTAGATAATAGCAATATGTATACTTGAATCAATGAAGAGATAAAAAAAATCCTTTCATCTTACTGATTTCTTAAAAAACATTTAAAATGTCAATCTATTCTATCTAACTAGAGCATGACATTTTGCCAATATTAGCAAGACTATTTGTCAATGAACGTGTCAGATGAGCGACTCTGAACTAAAGCCGATCAATATATTTTTCGCAATTTTCTTCGCAATTCGCAATTTGTGATTAAAATTTATTTCTTAATTATTTTACGTCGAAATGTTGTTGAAATTATTAGAGCAATGGTTGAGTAATTGAATTGTATATGTCATTGGTTTTGATTCTCGTACAAACATATAGTTTGATGTGTGATAGATACAAGAAAATTTGTTAAAAGTTAAGGCACAGAATAAAAGTAGCTAGGGGCAACATTGTAGGTCATATAAAATGCTTTGTCCTGAATGACTGACGGATCAACGCACAACCTAAACCGCTGATCGTAGAGACCTGAAACTTGGAGGGTGTGTACTTTGAGTGACGTAGGCATTCAATAAGAAAGGATTTTCCGAAATTCTTCTTCAAGGGGGTGAAAAAGAGGGACAGAGTTTTTATGACACTCTGTCATTTTTTTAATTTTAATTCGTATAGCCTATGCGGGCGAAGCTGCTGTTGGAAAGCTAGTTTATAAAAAAAGTAAAAAAATACCATCGCTATAGTATAAATATTCACTTAATATTGAATTTCCGTTATCGCCATGAAATATCAACATCGGCCAATTTACTATCCCACTGCTGGGCAAAATCCTCCTTCTCACACAGAGAAGGCATGAGCATTGATCACCACGCTTGCTCAAGGCGGATTGCCGATTTCAGAGTTTTTAGTCCAGGTTTCCTCACGATGTTTTTTTACACCGTGTAACTAACACGGTGTAACTAACAATGATGTCTTAGCTATATTCTTAGAAAGTATAGTGACTTTAGAAAAGTCACATTGGTACTTACCAGGTTTCGAACTCGCACACTCGTATACGAGATGCAGTTGCCTTAACCACTAGGCCACCACGACATTTGTCCATGAAATATGATAAAGTTTTAATAAATTAATAAATCATGGCGGATTACATAAAGACGGATGTAGATACGTAATGCAATAATCCCTTATCGAATTTAAAAACAGGAAATGCCAGGTCATCCCTTCCGTTCCGCAACGCACCATGTTTATAAAACACCTATCATTATAATTCTACTTTCTAATCTGCCATCTTACCGAAATGGCTGCAATTTCAAGTAATTGCCCCATTGTTGCTCCGTCTTCCCGCCATTATTCCGCTTTCCCGCGCTTTCTGACTTCCTGTGTGAATATATGTCAAAAACAATGGCGGGAATTGTTTTTTTTTTCTGTCAATAATGAGGCAAAGGTAATGTGTGTGTTAGTGTCTGCCTAGTGTATTTTATAATTTCCTTAAGAAGTTTTTATTTTTGTCTGGTTGGATTCAAATTCAAAAGGTGCTATGCTTAGTAGAGGCAGCGTCAAGGAGAAGACCGATATGGCACACGCTAGGGGCTTATGTCCAACAGTGGACCAACATTAAGTAAAAAGGTTGATGATGATGATAATATAATGTATTTTATTACATCGGAATAGTAGTATAGTCAGTAGTCCCTGATGCAAAAACATCAAAATTGGTACAGTACTCTCAGAGAAAATTGCAGACCCAAACATGTAAACACTTTTAATTAGCCAGTTGTCAATATTTATTACTGGATCATTAATTTTATGAGGGAAATAGGTAATTAAGCCATAACAGCGAGTGCCCAGAAGTGAATTGCAAATTACAAATGGCGTGCGTTAGAATGTGGTACTTTTCATTGCGCGAGTAGCGTGACCGAGTTATAAATATGAAAGTTTGTGTAGAAATGTCTTTTTGTTTGTTTTATAGGTAGTGATTGACTTAGGATCTATTCTAGGTAGACTGGGAGTGACTAGATGCGCAAGGAAAAGTAGGATTTACGATACTGGCATTTTTTTGATACTGAATTAGACGGGTGATCTTCACAATGCTTTATTATCTTTATTTATAATATAATGCAGAAAAAACTGTGCCTGAACTGATTTACATGAACTTGAATAAAGATAGATTTAAAGCTGAGGGAGGATAGATTCTCTTTTTCCAGGTAGGAAGTAGTTCCTTATTACAATAAAAGGACCCTGTCCCAACTAAATATATTACCTAAACTCGCAAAAAATTATCATTAAAAAGACACTAGGTAGGTACACTAATTAACTTCAAGTTTGGTGTCATGTCGTAGTATAAGGAGTTCACTATGATCAGTACCTACTTAGCGCCAAGTTCACCTACAGAAGATTACCTAATCGGCCAATTAAATAAAAACGTTATTTAACCACGAAGCAAGAATTTTCGTGTTATCCACTTCTTGACCAACCCCGGATTGGTAATCGACCGTTTTAGGAATAAAAAACCCAAATGTAAAGGTATCCATCGTCAGACAGAAGTTTGAATTTATGGTAAACAGCTGTTTTATGTTGATCGGACTGTTATCTTGTCGTTGAAATTGGGCCTTATTATATTAAAACCTCTAAACATTCGTAAAAACATAATAAAATCCCGGAAGTTTTGCCCGTAATTACAAAGCGTAGGCTACAAGCTGGCGCACGTGCGCGCGTTGTACACGGTGTGTCGTAACATGACACGTTTGACAGCTGTCACTGGCAGCTGATACCGTGCTACCCAAACTGAGGAATGTCGCTGTACGCACATTGCTGTGTAAAGAAAGAAAGAAAGATACATTTATTTGTCAGAATATAGTACTATTAGACGGCGTTTATACGCTCATTCTGGCATCAGTTCAGTCTGTGACCGTGATCACGTATATACTGATGGCTGAATGATGGATTGACAGGTAGTATTAGACGGTAAGTCAGACTGACGATCAGTCCAACCGAAAACTTCTACGCGTTAGCACGCATTTGCGGGATTTTAATTAGAAAAAACTGGCCAAGTGCGTGTCGGGCCACACGCAGTAGGGTTCCGTAGTAGGTCTTAGTCGACTATAACTCTGTAACCGGTGGAGCCTACTTAGCCGTGATAGTTTTCCTTGTAAATTCATTACATGTGCTAAGTCTGTGATTTTTTACATTTTTAGGGACAGCCATTCAAAAGTTAGAGGGGGATGCTCGTATCGAACAAAAATTTGCAATATTTCGCCAATGGCTCACTTAAGAAAAATGGTCTTAACATACCTATACCTACGCCACACGAAGGGGTACGCGCGAAAAAAAAACATTCATCCCCACTTTACGTGTTTGGGAGCTACCCTAAAAAAAAATATTTAACCACTTTCTCGGCGTGATCAAAATACATATATCCATAGGTACTAAATTTCAGCTTTCTAGTAACAAGAACCTCGGAGCCATGCCGCGGACAGACAGACAGACAGGTGGACATGGCGAATCTATAAGGGTTCCTTGTCGGACTACGGAACCCTAAAAAAGCTTGTCAAGCGTCAGTCTCACCAGACTGACAAAAATTATTAAAATATTTAAAAAACCATCATTCTGGACCATCAATCCATCAGTCTGCGCGTATACAGTCAGTTTCCCGTCATTCTGACATCAATCATGGACTTTACTGACGCCAGAATGAGCGTGTAATCTCCGTCTTAGGTGTTCATATTGATACAAGTTTCATATATTCTACTATTTCTGGTGTACAAAATCTTAAATCTACTTATTTATATCTAACTACATAACAATTATTTGAATATATATAATTACAACTCTATGATGTAGCTATAGTGTGAGATTTTTTTTTATTTTTATTAAAAAAAAACTATAGCTGTTTACCGCGGGTTCACCCGCTTCCCGAGGAAACTACTTAACGCACCCGGATAAAATATAGCTATAACCGTCTCCAGGGTCCCCTCTATCTCCAAACCAAATTTTATCCAAATCGGCTCAGCCGTTTTAACGTGAAAGCGTAAAAAACAAACAAACTCACTTTTGCATTTAAGTTATTAGCGTGCTGAACCGATGTTGATGATATTTAGCAAGAAGAGTAACAGAAAGTAACTTTTCGGAGCAAAATTATGACTCATCATCAGCCTAGCCTTTTCCAAATGTTGGGGTCGGCTTCCAGTCTAATCGGATGCAGCTGAGTATCAGTGTTTTAGATGGAGCGACTGCCTATCTGACCTGCACAACCCAGTTACCGGGTAACACGATACATCTTAGTCAGACTGGATGTTTGCAATGTCTAATGAGCAAAGAATGTTTTGTCAATAATGACAATTAGTAGTACGTAATCACAACATTGATCATTCAATGAGAAGGCTGACGATGTTTAAATATGCCTCATTGTTACGTCACTAATGATGTAAGTAACATTAACATCCTTTTAAAATGGTTAAAATCAATCAATTTTTAATAGGGCTGGGATTATTCTTTATATACAAATATGAATGTTTGTATGTCTATACTTTCCTGCTTACATGACTTATATATATGTCTTGTTATCTACACTAATATTATAAAGAGGAAAACTTTGTTTGTTTGTTTGTTTGAAATGAATAGGCTCAAAAACTACTGTACCGATTTTAAAAATTCTTTCACTATTCGAAAGCTTCATTATCCACGAGTAACATAGGCTAAATTTTATTTTGGAAAAAATAGGGTTCCGTAAGATATTTGGGTTTTTCGGACACAAGGTGTAAGAAATCAACCAGAAAAATTACTTTTTTTGCGTACGCTACTAATCTCAGGAACTACTGGTCCGATTTGAAAATTCTTTCAGTTTTAGATAGCCCATTTATTGAAGAAGGCTATAGGCTATATTTCATCACGCTAAAACCAATAGGAGCGGAGCACCACTATTCCACGCGGACGAAGTCGCGGGCAGAAGCTAGTATTTCATATTATTATGAGATAATAAATACCAAAATAAATGTAAAATGTTAAATCGGACAGATCTCCGATTACAATTTAGTTTCATAATTAATTAAAAAACAGAATAACGGCCCGCAACACGTCTAAACATCTGTCTAATAAATAAAATATTTAAATTAAGGGTTCAATAAATAATTATTTTTTTCATAAAAAAGTCGATGTATTGAACGGAAGCGCGCGCGCCACCGTCTTCCCGCCAAACGGACGGACGCGCCATAATCGAAATCGACACTTCCGCCCGTTTCAAAAAAGGAACGCATTGTCGGTTTTTTTTTATTATCCGCTGGCAAAGATATTACGTTTGTCTGCCTTGTTGCATCCTCATTTTGAATGGGCCCTTTATTTTATTAATGGGCCACCAATTATGTAATTGTTCGTGTGTTGATTTAGTTCTCCGAAATTGGTGGACTGTTTCGGATGTTTTTATTGCTCACGTATTTGGTGTTAGATAGATGGATTATTTAGTAAGATAATTAGCTAAGCAATGTCGTGGTGGACTAGTGGTTAAGGCACCTGCTTCTCGTGTACGAGTGTGCGGGTTCGGAACCTGGCGATTACCAATGTGATTTTTCTAAAGTCATATGTACTTTCTAAGTATATCTTAGACGTCCCTGACTAACGGTGAAGGAAAACATCGTGAGGAAACCTGGACTAAAAAGTCTGAAATCACCAATCTGCCAATCTGAGCGCACGTGGTGATCAATGCTCATGCCTTCTCTGTGTGAGAAGAGGCCTGTGCCCAGCAGTGAGACAATATATAGGCTGATCATGAATTAGCTAAGTTATAAATGATAGGTTCTTTTAGGTACGATGTTTTTTCATACGTCTTTATCTCGCACAAAAAATGCTTTCCGCCTTTTTAAGCACTGATATAATTTCTTCTCTCTTATAAAAAAGATTGCTAGCATAACGATCGGCGATTTTTTAGACCTTTTAAATACCTCGGTTTTATTCGCATTCGCGACTTCTTTAACACTAAACGGTTTAACAGGGAAGTCTATACTTAAATTACAGTAAGATTAGAAAAACTTACAAACTCTTTTTTTTGCAGCTTATTCAACCGATCTAAAGTTCTATTTCGTCTAGATAAGGATGGCGTTCAAAGCAAAATAATGTCTACAATGACAAATATATTCTGCATCTGTTTTTGTCTTGTCACCTTAGTAATAGAGCTTTGAATCGCTTGAACAAACAGTACATAGGGTGCGTTTAAAAGTCTAATCTTATTACAAATGGAGTATAGATTTTCTATGCTAAGTAACAAAGGAACAGTTACATTGTATTTAAACTAATAACCAGACAATTAGTTTAAACTCTTTTATAAAAGCCGATCCCAAACGGATATAGGACAAAAATCGGGAAATACCCGACAATAGGTCGCGCACAAAACCTATTCAAGATGGCGGATATGACCGGCATTTTGCCACCGGAAACGGATGCGGTACACACTAATAGTTTGTAAATGGCGACATTTTTGTGTTATATAATTATGAGGGATGTGGGTATTGTAATCGCCGCAACTATACATAATATTGCTTTGTCCTGAATGACTGACGGATCAACGCACAGCCTAAACCGCTGATCGTATAGATCTGAAACTTGGAGGGTGTGTTCTTTGTATGACGTAGGCATCCCATTAGAAAGGATTTTCCGAATTTCTACTCCTAAGGAGGGTGAAAAAGGGGGGGCAAAGTTTGTATGAAACTCTGTCATTTTTAATTTGAATTCGTATTGCCTACGCGGGCGTGCCGCTGGCGGAAAGCTAGTACAAAATATATTGAAACGGTGGTTATCAGCATTGATGGGAGAGCTTACTATAAGTTCTACTCGCGGCTTCGCCCGTGTTGTATACACATAAAACAGTATTCCCGGTAGATGGCGATGCTATGATCTAAACAACGACTTATCAGTGCCAATATTATTAAATAATCCACTTTGTTTACACAAGAAACCCTCCAAAACCCGGACTAAATATTTCTCTTTAATTTTTCCAGATCTTAAACTACAGTCATGCCTACCCAAGCGCGTTGCGACAGAGTCCCTCCCCCTCACGCCAAGTGGGACGCTCTGGACCTCAGAGTGCTACAGGAAGACGACCTGCCCCTCGGTAAGTACCTTACTTATAAATTCAAAAGGCATTTATTCAAACTAGGATGAAAATCAGCAGCTTGAACGTCAAATTTACAAAAGACAGCCCCCAAAACGCCCGCCCTTCACCACTTCCTATGTGTTGTTGCTGGGAAGAAGAAGTGGCGCAACAAACTCCCCAGCAACACATATCTGTCTGTTAGGTTTGAAGAACCAGCTTTATTATAAAACTAGCTTTCAACCCGCGGCTTCGCCCGCGTGGACATTTTTTTTACACCTTGGGTTACATTATTCAAGTTTTAGTAGGAATCCCTAATTATTTCTGGAAATAAATATAGCCTATATGACACTTCATAAAGATGTAGCATTTTAACGGTGAAAGATTTTTTAAAATCGGTCTAGTAGTTTTTGAGTTAAAACCTTACAAACAAACAAATCTTTCCTCTTTATAATATTATTGTAGAAATTAAATTTTATTACATAGTCAATAGTTTAACACATGTTGACTAGCCCACACCACATAACAGTACCTATAAACAATATCTTCCATTCCTACCAAGGAATTCTACATGAAAATACGTAATCACACCTTATCTAACGCGGAATTCGAACCTAGAACCTTAAGCTCACCGGTAAGTAGCAAAAAAACAACCGTGGTAGCATTTTTAACCCTTTTTTTCCCTTTTTCCCACAGACCCCCGTTCCTGGGGTCGCGCAGAGGTGGGGACGTGGGTGGCTCGGCGAGGGGGTCTTCCGGAGAGGTTCCCCATGAACGGGAAGGCTCTGTGTCTCATGTCTAAGGACATGTTCGCCTCCAGAGTACCGCATAATGGCCATGCTTTGCATCAGGTTGGTGGAAATTCATATTTCGTACGTATCATAAAGTACTAGGGCATCCGACAGACGTACTGTCATAACTTTGACGTTTTTATGAAAACGACATCTACCGGGTCTAATTGTATTTTTAAACCGTCCAGGAACCCACTCAAAATGTTATCCAAATCGGTCTAGCCGTTTAGGAGACTAAATGAAAATTCTGGGCTATCTAACACTGAAAGAATTTTTCAAATCGTACCTTTAGTTCCTGAGATTAGCGCGTTCAAACAAACGAACTCTTCAGCTTTATTATATTAGTATAGATGAAATCATACACTCACTCAACTACATGAATCAAATACCTTGTATTCATCATCATTCTAACTGTTTTTCTATTTATTTCAGGACTTCAGAAGAAGATTAGCGAAGGCCTTAGCGTTACAGGAATTAATTGAGAAAATTTCTTCGCATTGACCTAAGCAGTTACTTTCATAAAGTTATAGAGGCTTATATTAACTAAAGATGCTACTGACTTCTACCGCTGCTGACGACAGGAGGTATTATAGCGTGATACTTTGTTAGAATGTTCTAGAACTCATAAATTAATGACCTTTTGCAATCTGACATCTGCAGGTGAGAAAATTTTATACTTGCGCCATAGTTGCGCGACTAAACTCTTACCGTCTTACTATGAAAAACCTGTAATCTGAAGTTAACCTAATCCTTACTTAACGCCGTAATCCAGGATTAAGCTACTAACTTAAGTTCGGATTAACGCTAATCACCATTTATGAGTAAGACGGTTATTTTCTTACAATTTTAACAGTCGGTTGTACCAAAAAATATAAGTAATTTAAGATATTCGTAAAAAGAATTCGTTTTGCATCAAAATGTATGATAAAACTTACTCATGTATATTTTTGACATGACCTCCCCCAAAATCGTACACAAATTGACAACCTCCTAAACAAAAACTACTTATGAACATTTTAATTGTATTGTATTATGTGTAGGTCGTTAATCGTAATAGATTGTTCAATTTCGGAGCTTGCTTGAAACTTTCGGCTTCGGACAACACTTCGGCCAATTTTGGTTGTTGATGACACCTCTCCCCTAATATTAGGCTACGACCGCGCCTGGTACCCACTGTGTTGAAAGAATTGAACGTGTTTTTTGCAAACTATTTCTTCTTGCTACTTTGACAACTATGTCAAGGCGAGTCACGAAATCATTTGCAAAGCTTTAGAGTCGAAGTTGAGAAATAATGTTTTTTATTTTATTGTATAAAACTGACGTTTTTTGCATTGCACCAAACTTTTTAAATGTTACGAATATCACAAATATGATATCAATAATTAGCATATTTTTAATATTATTTTATGATATCTCTATTAACATAGTACAAAGGATATTCATTACAGAACACAGTGTATAAACCTGAGATCCAATTACAACTGTACACAACTTACACAATAAACATGCTTCGTTATTACATTAAGGTTACCTAATATAAAGAAAGAAAATTAAATTTAGTTAGTTACAAGTTACATGATAAATTTGGATAAACTTCTGCGATTACGCTTTATTGCAGTCGAGTAAGAAAGATTTAAATGTACTAAATTTGTCATGAAAGATATCTGTTTATGAGCAAATAGCATTATAACTTCGACACATTCTGCACAGCGGACTATTATGAGATACATTATTATTGCTCGTAGGAACACTGAACAATTGTGGAATACGCACAGATCGCGTTGGTATTCTAATATTTAGATTTTCAATAAGGTGACCGTCGATTGAACAATTTACAATTTTATGAAGGGTGCACAAATCGCTCATCCATCTTCTCCTCTCTAAAGTTGCTAAAGAAAACTTGTGAAGCCGGTCAACATACCCCGGTATTTTACGTCTTAGCCCAAATTTTGAGCATAGAGCTCTTACAAACCGTCTCTGTACTGCCTCTATACGATCAATATGCGTATTATAAATTGGAGACCAAACAGGTGAACAATATTCCACAATAGTCCTCGCTAAGGAGCAATATAAAACTATCATGGTTTTTTTTTAAATGGTCGCGCAGTCCGGTGTATAAATGAAAGCATGCGGTTCGCTTTATTGCATATATAGTCATATTGAGGTCTAAAAGATAAACAGGAATCAAATATCACTCCTAAGTCGCGTATAAGTAACCGCATATTTTTTTGGTACAACCAAAACTGTTAGTTTCTTTTATGTAATAATAATTAGAAACAATTACCTAAGCAATACATTATTAGTAGCGTTTTTATAACTATTGTTAATATTGTAACATTTGCACTATGTTCCTATAAGATAGTTAATTTTTGTATATTTTTAGTCAAATTCCTTTATTTTGGGTAATGATACACTTAGAATTCTGCTTATACCTACTGAAAGTTAAAATTATTTTACTTACTTTGAAAATAATACCAATCAATCCGCCTTGAGCGCACGTGGTGATCAATGCTCATGTCTTCTCTGTATGAGAAGAGGCCTGTGCCCAGCAGTGGCACAATATATAGGCTGGTGATGATGATGATTCTTAATAAAGGTTCTTTTAAATATCTCAATTTGGTATAAGAAATAATCACCCAACAGTCAGCCGATTAGAGGAGCTCGTGGCTAAGTAACAGCTGCACGGTCCGACCGAACAAAGGTTAAGCTGCGCTTGGCGCGGTCGGTCCGTGGATCGGTGACCATCTATGTCATAGCGAGACTCCTCCGTGCCTCGGAAAGCACGTTAAGCTGTTGGTCCCGGTTGTCGTTGTTCTTGTAAACTTTCGTCTGAAAATTATCATGAACTTTTAAATTCCTGAATAGTATAATACGCGTGTAATTCTATAAGCTTACCTAAGTATTTAAAAGTGTTAAAAGAAATGCGTGAAATACAATGTTTATTACGAAAGGTGTGACGTAGAAGTCTATAATCTGTACCACTTGATTTAACGAAAAATGTAAACGAAGTCGTAACCTATTTTGTTCTAATTCTCCCACAGAAATTAACAAAATGGCGTAAGGATGGCGCATTTATGTCAATTTCATGCTCTAAACATCATCATTCATCGTTTAATGCCATTTTCTTTTACTACGTGGGAAAATTAGAACAAAATAGCTTATGATTTGTATCGATTTGTTATTTTAACAATTCTTTTTAAGCGCTGGAATATTTTTGAGAGTCGAGATGATCTATCGTAAGAAATACGCTTAAATTCCTCGTTAAATACTATTCCTCATGATACGAAAGTTCTGATATAAGGCGCCGAATAGAATATTAAATATCAGTATTATGAAAACCAATTGTTTTTAAAATAATTAGTTAATAATTATTGTGTTTGTATATTAGAATTGTACTTCTAGTCAAGTATGTAAATATAATTATTATGAATTTAATTTATACTTGTTTTACTTTATCCTATAATTATCATTATCTCCTGGCTACCTCAGACCTCAGTTTTAAAGAAATCGAGAAGTTGGTGGTGTAATACCGCGAAATTAACCCTGTCTGTTTGGCCCGCTTTCAAGAGAAAACTGCTGAACCGATTTTGATAAATTTTGGTATGGAGATAGATTATAATCTCAGAAAGGACGAGGGATAGTTTTTATCTAAGTGCATGAAGTAGTTACCTGAGAATGTGGGTAAACAAAACCGTTTGAAATATTAATAAATTAAATAATACACGCTACTGTTAATTACGACATTAATGTTGTACGAGTACTCGTACCTATAATCTATAAATCTATAATAAATATATATAAAACTCAAAGGCGACTGACTGACATAGTGATCTATCAACGCACAGCCCAAACCACTGGAGGGATCGGGCTGAAATTTGGCATGCAGGTAGATGTTATGACGTAGGCATCCGCTAAGAAAGGATTTTGATAAATTCTACCCCCAAGGGGATAAAATAGGGGATGAAAGTTTGTATGAAACTTTGTCAATTTTAGCCCACGCGGGCGAAGCCGCTGGCGGAAAGCTAGTTCTAAATAAATTCAAATAATGTTATCTTCTAACTATTACTCTAATATGCTGGGCTGGATTAAGGGTAGGGCAACCGGGGCTACAGCCCCGGGCCTCCACAATAGAGACTTCGGTTTCTTTTTAGTAAATAGCTTAAAGTTGCTGACACCCATACGGAAGTCACTGACACTCAGTGAAGTGGCCGACTCTCACAGCAAATGTTGACATTTATAGTGAAGTTGCTTACTCAGTGATGAGGCTGACACTCATAGCGAAATGGCTGACATTCATAGTCAGGTGTCTGTCTCTCATCATTTTATTTTCGGTTCCAGTTTTTCAGTTTTCTGTTCATCGGTATATATTTACACCCATAGTCAAGTGTCTGACACACATAGTGAAGTTGCTGACACTTATAGTGATGTGTCTGACCCTGATAGTGATGTGTCTGAAACTCATTCTTGATGTACACTCATAAACTCAAAGTGAATAGACCGATACACATACCACTGACACACACTCTCGAGTGTACGGACTGACACTCGTAGTGTCCGACACTCATAGTCGAGTGTCTGACACTCATAGTGAAGTGTCAGACACTCATAGTGGAGTGTCTGACACTCATAGTGGAGTGGCTGACACTCATAGTGAAGTGTCTGACACTCATAGTGAAGTTGGTTGACACTCATATTCAAGTTGGCTGACACTCATAGTGAAGTACACTCATAAACTCAAAGTGAATAGATAGACCGACGCACATACCACTGACACACACTCTCGAGTGTACGGACTGACACTCGTAGTGTCCGACACTCATAGTCGAGTGTCTGACACTCATAGTGAAGTGTCTGACACTCATAGTAGAGTGGCTGACACTCATAGTGAAGTGTCTGACACTCATAGTGAAGTTGGTTGACACTCATATTCAAGTTGGCTGACACTCATAGTGAAGTGTTTGACACTCATATTGAAGTTGGCTGACACTCATAGTGAAGTGTCCGACACTCATAGTGAAGTAAACTCATAAACTCAAAGTGAATAGACCGACACACATACCACTGACACACACTCTCGAGTGTACGGACTGACACTCGTACTGTCCGACACTCATAGTCAAGTGTCCGACACTCATAGTCGAGTGTCTGACACTCATAGTGAAGTGTCTGACACTCATAGTGGAGTGGCTGACACTCATAGTGAAGTGTCTGACACTCATAGTGAAGTTGGTTGACACTCATATTCAAGTTGGCTGACACTCATTGTGAAGTAAACTCATAAACTCAAAGTGAATAGACCGACACACATACCACTGACACACACTCTCGAGTGAACGGACTGACACTCGTAGTGTCCGACACTCATAGTCGAGTGTCTGACACTCATAGTGAAGTGTCTGACACTCATAGTGGAGTGGCTGACACTCATAGTGAAGTGTCTGACACTCATAGTGAAGTTGGTTGACACTCATATTCAAGTTGGCTGACACTCATTGTAAAGTAAACTCATAAACTCAAAGTGAATAGACCGACACACATACCACTGACACACACTCTCGAGTGTACGGACTGACACTCGTAGTGTCCGACACTCATAGTCGAGTGTCTGACACTCATAGTGAAGTGTCTGACACTCATAGTGAAGTTGGCTGACACTCATAGTGAAGTGTCTGACACTCATAGTGAAGTTGGCTGACACTCATAGTGAAGTGTCCGACACTCATAGTGAAGTTGGCTGACACTCATAGTGAAGTACACTCATAAACTCAAAGTGAATAGACCGACACACATACCACTGACACACTCTCGAGTGTACGGACTGACACTCGTAGTGTCCGACACTCATAGTCGAGTGTCTGACACTCATAGTGAAGTGTTTGACACTCATATTGAAGTTGGCTGACACTCATAGTGAAGTGTCTGACACTCATAGTGAAGTTGGCTGACACTCATAGTGAAGTGTCTGACACTCATAGTGAAGTTGGCTGACACTCATAGTGAAGTGTCCGACACTCATAGTGAAGTACACTCATAAACTCAAAGTGAATAGACCGACACACATACCACTGACACACACTCTCGAGTGTACGGACTGACACTCGTAGTGTCCGACACTCATAGTCGAGTGTCCGACACTCATAGTCGAGTGTCCGACACTCATAGTGAAGTGTCTGACACTCAAAGTGGAGTGGCTGACACTCATAGTGAAGTGTCTGACACTCATAGTGAAGTTGGTTGACACTCATATTCAAGTTGGCTGACACTCATTGTGAAGTAAACTCATAAACTCAAAGTGAATAGACCGACACACATACCACTGACACACACTCTCGAGTGAACGGACTGACACTCGTAGTGTCCGACACTCATAGTCGAGTGTCTGACACTCATAGTGAAGTGTCTGACACTCATAGTGGAGTGGCTGACACTCATAGTGAAGTGTCTGACACTCATAGTGAAGTACATTCATAAACTCAAAGTGTATAGACCGACACACATACCACTGACACACACTCTCGAGTGTACGGACTGACACTCGTAGTGTCCGACACTCATAGTCGAGTGTCTGACACTCATAGTGAAGTGTCTGACACTCATAGCGAAGTTGGCTGACACTCATAGTGAAGTACACTCATAAACTCAAAGTGAATAGACCGACACACATACCACTGACACACACTCTCGAGTGTACGGACTGACACTCATAGTCGAGTGTCTGACACTCATAGTGAAGTGTCTGACACTCATAGTGAAGTTGGCTGACACTCATAGTGAAGTACACTCATAAACTCAAAGTGAATAAGACCGACACACATACCACTGACACACACTCTCGAGTGTACGGACTGACACTCGTAGTGTCCGATACTCATAGTGAAGTGTCTGACACTCATAGTTGAGTGGCTGACACTCATAGTCAAGTTGGTTGACACTCATATACAAGTTGGCTGACACTCATAGTGAAGTGTCTGACACTTATAGTGAAGTGTCTGAGACTCATACTGAAAATTGTGTTTGAATTTCTTTTTTGTAAAATGTATAAAAAAAGAGTTGTAGAGCAAAAAATATTTTTTTATTGAAATTATCTCACTTTTTTACTTATAGCTTCTTTAATTTTAAATTTAAGGCTAAAAGTTGTAGAACTTATTTGTAGGCAAAGCGATTTGCTACAAGTTGCCGAGATTTCGCGAAAAAGGTGTTTGCACCCCTTTTTCCAAGATGGCGGCCGGGGGACAAGGGCGGCAACCCCACAAACTTGGGGTAAGCTTCTATTGACCCCCCACACATGTCCCAAAAATAAAATTGAGTCCTCTAATAAATGCAATAATAGGTCCTTAAATTGTAACATTTGGACTATATGGTGCATTAATTTGATTAATTAAAGTCGACTAATAATACCTATGTACTTAAATAAACAATCCAATTTTGATAGAAAATGATACATGTATGTCTATTTTTTTTTAACAATGATTGCCCAACTGTAGAGGAGCTCGTGGCTAAGTAACAGCCGCACGGTTCGAGCGATCAAAGGTTAAGCTGCGCTTGACGCGGTCGGTCCGTGGATAGGTGACCATCTATGTCATACCGAGACTCCTCCGTAAAGCACGTTAAGCAGTTGATCCCGGCTGTCATTTGTAGATCTTTGACAATCGTTACGGGTAGTCAGAAGCCAGAAAGTCTGACAACCAGTCTTACCAAAGGGTACCGTGTTACCCGGCAACTGGGTTGTGGAGGTCAGATAGGCAGTCGCTCCATGTAAAACAATATCAAACTGGTAACACTGGTACTCAGCTGCATCTGGTTTAGACTGGAAGCCGACCCCAACATAGTTGGGACAAGGCTAGGCTGGTGGATATGTATAGATATAGACGGACAAAAGAGAAAAAATGTCTCAAAATTCTTTGACACAATTTTTATTAACGCTATAATTTCGGTTTAAGATCTTTTAAAGCACTAGTGGCGCCCCCCAAGGCTGATTGCAGCAACTTGGGACCGTTCTCAGCGAGCTGCTTCGATAAGCCTTCGACATTCTTCTTAAATTCATCTGCAATTTTGTTGATTACTTCTTTGAACTTCTCCACGGCCACGTTCGTCTTGTCGGGGACGTCGTTGAAGAAACTACGCACTTTCTCCTCTTGTTCTTTCGTTTGGTCTATTATTTTAGCTGTAACAAAGTAGACTGCAAGCTGAGCGCAAATTTCGTCAATGACTCCGGGCAAAAACTCGTATACAGGCGCCATACGGAAGCATCTATCGCCTGTTTAAACGGACGACCTGACGAGATTTCTCTTTTTATTACTCGTTTATGAGTGGCTTCGGAACCTGGCAAGTACCAATGTGACTTTGCTAAAGTCATAAGTACTTTCTAAATATATCTTATACGTCACTCACTAACGGTGAAGGAAAACATCGTGAGGAAACCTGGACTTAAAAAGTCTGAAATCACCAATCCGCCTTGAGCAAGCGTGGTGATCAATGCTCATGCCTTCTCTGTATGAGAAGAGGCCAATGATTACAAATTCTATTCCCTACTTACAATCTTTCAGCCATTTGAGTAGATTGTCCACGTCGTTCTTCCCCTGCTTTTGTAGGTTACTAAAGGCCGCTTCCATGGTCTTCTCTGTTTGTCAGTCTTCTTGATATTTTTTTACAAATTTAATTTATAATTTATTGTCTAAAAGTTTCGTTAAAAAAAATAACAACGAAATGACAATTTTGTATTTGACATTTGTATGTAAATAAATACAAAATCTATGGGGTTGCGATGGTTTAAAAAGTTTTATGAAACTCTATAGCCATGGATTTGAGGGATTGCTTTGTAAAAAGGATGTCTTTTATAGTTTTTCTGGTGAATAAATAAGAACTGCGTAATTGATTATCTCTTAGAACGCAGGAAACAGCTAAATGTTATAAATATGAATTTTGTTTTGCTTTCACGGGCAAATGGCTGTACAGATTTAGATGAAAATTGGTATGGAGATAGGTTGAACCCTGGGGAAGCACTACTTGGGAAGCGTGAAGTAGAAATGCAGATAATACCACTGGTAACACCAGTAAGAGTAGAGTAAAAGAATTGGCAAATATTTTTATGAATGGGAAATCATCAAATGACTCCTCCCGCTGTAAGCGGAGTTGGAGGGAGAGTGTCAGACTTACTGACTAAAACACATCCATGTTCCTTCCTCAGCCCTTTGTATTCCGGGGGCGCGGTAACTCTTTCGAGCTAACTATTTTTGCCCGAAACTTTAAAATTTTTTCCAATTTTTCAAAAACAATTTACCTTAAGTTACTCTTTATAGTTATATTCATCTATCTGCCAATGAAAGACCCACTACAATCGATCCAGCAGTTTCGGAGTACTCGGTACAAACAGAAAGACATACTATTTTTTTTTAATAACTCACTCTATAATTCCACATCCTAATGACTAGGTAAACCCACAGTTAGATTAATAATTCTAATACAATAACAATCATAAACTCAAGCCTATGTGTCATTATTTCATTAAACACGTGCTGGGATAGTACGCGCTTTAAGTAATACTCTAAGGGAAAAGTTTACCATTAGATGGTTACCTAATCGGCCCGTTAAAAATAAATATTTTTTAACCACGGAGTGGGAATTTTAGTGTTATCCACTTCTTGTCCAACCCCGGATTAGTAATCGTGTAGTTGTCCATCGTAAGACAGAAGTGTGAATTTATGGTAAACATCTGGTTTGAGTTGATCGGACCGTTATCTCGTCGGTGAACTTGGGCCTAACTTTACCGACAGATGGTTACCTAATCGGCCCGTTAAACAAAAACTTTTTTCACCACGATGCGAGCATTTTAGTGTTATCCACTTCTTGTCCAACCCTGGATTGGTAATCGACTGTTTTAGGAATAAAAAACCCGAATGATAAGTTATTGACCATCGTAGGACAGAAGTGTGAATTTATTGTAAACAACTGTTTTGAGTTGATCGAACTGTTATCTCGTCGGTGAACTCGGGCCTTAGAATGTTTCCTTAAGCTGGCGACTCACTGGAAACAACCAGCAAGTCAGCAAAAGCTAAAAGATTTTTCGCATATTTTTCCTCAATTCGCTGTTTATAAAAGCGAAGACGGTTTATTCGTCACAATCGCTTGAAGTTATTCGCACGAACACGGCGGGCAACATGAAGATCGCGTGGGCAATAGTTTTTGTTGTGGCATTATGTTTGCAAGCAGGTGTGGTGATGTCTGCCCCATCGAGTGCCCCGGCGTTGACTGGGGTAGCGGGCACGGGGACTACCACTACAGTGAAACCTTGGACCCAGAAATTTAAGGATGGACTGGTATGGGATTTTGTTTAATTTTCACAAACATCATCGACTTTTTTATTATCCCACTGTTGGGTAAAGGCCTTTTCCTATACAGGGTCGCGAAATCCACGAAATAGTTTGATAAAATAAAATAGTTTTATGTTAATAGAATAGAATGGATGAATCATAAAAAATACGCTAAAAGTACTTACTTTATGAAATAGTTTATTTCAAGTTTTGTCATTTGAAGTCATCATCATCAGCCTATATATTGTCCCACTGCTGGGCACTGGCCTCTTCTCATACAGAGAAGGCGTGAACATTGATCGCCACGCTTGCTCAATCGGATTGACGATTTCAGACTTTTAGGGTTCCGTAGTCGATAAGGAACTCCTATAGTTTCGCCATGTCCGTCTGTCTGTCTGTCCGCGGCATAGCTCAGAGGTTCTTGGTACTAGAAAGCTGAAATTTAGTATAGATATGTATATTGATCACGCCGACAAAGTGGTAAAATAAAATAATGTGTTTTTTTTGTGTAGCTTCCAAACACGTAAAGTGGGATTGTATATGTTTTCCTTCACCGTTAGTCAGTGGTGTCTAAGATACACTTAGAAAGTACATATGACTTTAGAAAAGTCGCATTGGTACTTGCCAGGTTTTGAAACCGCACACTCGTACACGAGATGCAGGTGCCTTAACCATGAGCCACCATGACTTTTCACCCGATTCCTGAGGTGACTACTTCGCACAGACAGATTAAAACTATCTGGTGCCTTTTCTTAAGTTTCTACTTATGGACCTTCATATCAAATTTTATCGTAATCGGTTCTGCTGCTTTTCCGTAAAAGCGTAACAAACAGATAGACAGTTACTTTCATTTATTTTATGACTAGATTTCTGCCAGCGGCCTTACCCGCATGTGTGTGTGTTCACCACCTTATTTAGAATTTCGGAAAATCCTTTCTCATCGGATGCCTACGTCATACAAAGAACACACCCTCCAAGTTTCAGGTCTCTACGATCAGCGGTTTAGGCTGTGCGTTGATTCGTCAGTCATTTAGGACAAAGCATTTTATATGTATAGCTATATAATAGTAATTATTAGCTGTTTCCCGAGGCTTCGCCAGCATCCTGAGGGAATTTAGAAAAGTAAATCTGTATGTCTGTCTGTTACACTTTCACGGTAAAACGGCTGAACCGATTTTGATGAAATTTGGTATAGAGATAGACTAACACTTAAGTAAGGATATAAGATAGTTTTTATCCACGTGCGTGGAATAGTATCGTCAAGATTCGGGTGAGTCCGCGGAACACGGATAGTATGTTATATTAATGCAATAATTATAATCAGATCACGTAGTTATTTAACTATAAGCGCATGCGCAATACACGTTCATAAGCATATTTAGTTTTCCTGTTGTCTATTATTAAATCATAGTGAAAATTATACAATAATACGGACAATCTTATAATCCACATGCGACTTATCGAGATGGAATTTATCTTAATCAATCTGGTTTAATATATTATTGAAAACAATATTATAGGGGGGCACGGGCCTCTTCTCTTAAAAGTATGCTTATAACTGATAGCATGTCTATCTATCTAATCTAATCTAATCTATCTATCTATTTAATCTAATATATATAAAACTCAAAGGTGACTGACTGACATATTGATCTATCAACGCACAACCCAAACCACCGGAGGGATCGGGCTGAAATTTGGCATGCTGATGTTAGATGTTATGACGTAGGCTTCCGCTAAGGATTTTGATAAATTCCACCCCTAAGGGGATAAAATAGGGGATGAAAGTTTGTATTCTTAACGCGAGCGAAGTTGCGGGCAATAGTTTAGTGATATTCGTAAAAATATAAATGACAAAATGTTTGGTGCAACAGACTAGACCCAATTCATCCAAATCCATCTTTGCGTGTAAGAGTAACAATCATTCACACATCCTCACAACCTCACAACCTTTCGCGTTTTTATCCCCGACGGAACGGGGATGCATTTGGGGTGAGAGAGTGTTTGCCATTTTTCTCCAAAACTACTTACTAGTCCGAATTTGATGCACTCTTCAGTTATGGGTTCGGGAGTTACTTATTCTATTAATTATGAGATAAGACATTTAAACGCACCCTATTTATTATTTGTTCAAACGATTTAAAGCTCTATATCTATTACTAAGGTGACAAGACAAAAACAGATGCAGAATATAATTATAATTGTTATTGTAAACATTGTTTTACTTTCAACGCCATCCTTATCAGTATGGAATAGAATTGAATATCGGTTGAATAAGCTAATGTTGCTGCGAGTGTGAGAGTTCGAAACCTGGCAAGTACCAATATGACTTTTCTAAAGTCATATGTACTTTCTAAGTATTTCTTAGATACCGCTGACTAACGGTGAAGGAAAACATCGTGAGGAAACCTGGACTTAAAGTCTGAAATCGCCAACCCGCCTTGAGCAAGCGTGGTGATCAATGCTCATGCCTTCTCTGTATGAGAAGAGGCCTGTGCCCAGCAGTGGGACAATATATAGGCTGATGATGATGATGAAGCTGCAAAAAGAGTTTGGAAGTTTTTCTTATCTTATTGTGAATGAAGTATAGTTGGATTTAATCTAATAACTTTGTTGTTCCAGGGTACATTCCTGCACGGGGCTGCCATAGCCGGCGCCGTGTCTCAGGGGATCGGCAACGCGCGCAGCCACAAGCACAAGCCATCGGCCACAGCATCACTAGCACCGGCCAAACCTCATTAATTGATTAATCACTGTTAAGTTTTATTAAACAAATATACCTTTACGTTTAAAAAACTATCTTGTTTTTTTTTCGACCGCATAATTAAGTTTGTTTGTAAAATTGCTGATTACTTAAAAACCACGTGCGTGTCGGGCCACGCGCAGTAGGGTTCCGTAGTAGGTCTTAGTTAGTCGACTATAACTCTGTAACCGGTTAAGCCTACTTCGGCTAAGTGTTTTCCTTGTAAGTTCATTACATGCAGGCGCGGATCCAGGGGGGTGGCAACGGGGCAATTGCCCCCCCCTGAGGGAAATTCAAATGAAATCGTTTAGTCCCGTTTACGAAGAATAGTTATTAACTCACTCATCACCAGGCGCGGATCCAGAGGGGGGGGCAATGGGGTCAGTTGCCCCCCTGACCGACCCGATCAATTCTTCAAATTATTGAAATCGTCATAGCGACCTCACTGCATCGTCCCGTTTACTCCATTAGTGATTTAATCGACAATACATAGATTGTAGATCATAATTATCATATCGTAAGTTCATCTCTTATAGCAGAATTTAGCAGATTTGAATAATATTGCCCAGTGAACGAAGAGAAGATCGCACTCTCCAAGGCGCCCACGCTTCTCAATTAGTCGAATCGCAGCTAGTCCGCGTCCATCCGTAACTATACAGGACACTATACTTGTCATAGATTTATTATTTCACTACCGATACTTATATACAATGACAGTCTCATATATACGGGACGGACAGTCAATTCACCAGAGAAAACTTCAGAATGATAGTCAATGCGCCCTTACTAGACCTATATACTTCTTGGACGTCTTTCAGTTGTCAGGACTTGTTTTTCGGATGGGAAATCATCAAATATCCCCTCCCGCCGTGGGTGGGTTGGAAGGAAGTGTCAGACTCTTACTGACTAAAACCCATCTATGTTCCTTCCTCAGCCCTTTGTATTCCGGAGGCGCGGTATCTCTTTCGAACGTCTCGCAGCCCCGGCAGGCTATGGCCCTGGAGGAGGGTCCCGTTTCTTTTGCTGTAATCTCTTGAGGCGCGCGTGGAATACGAACGCGCCCTCGACGCGGGTCTGGTCCTTGCCCGACGGCAAGCCACCCATAGCCCTTCGTCCGCAGCGTCCGCCTACACTGGCCGGGAGTCGTCTCGCGGCTCCCGACGCCCGTGGCGTCTCGCGCGGCGGCTGGGAACATCTGTCGCTCCCTCACGCGCTCCGTTGCTTCCTTCTCCAGCATTACTGCTTCGCAGAAAGAGGCGAAGGCTTTCCATTTCGTCTCGTATTCCGCTTCGGACCATGGCCTGAACCAGGGCCGGACGCGAGAGGTCGTCGCCGCCGATAGCCCCTACGAGGACACGGCGGTGCTCCACCCAAGCGGGGCAAACCCTCACCGTATACTCCACCGTGTCCTCCGGGCACAATGGTGACACACGGGCGCTTCCTTCCACCCGATTCTGTGCAGGAACCACTCGAAGCTTCCGTGCCCGGTGAGAACCTGCGTCAGGCGGTAGGTGAGGACGCCGTGGCGTCTCCCTAGCCACTCCTCAAAGAGAGGACTTACCGCCGCGATTGTGGCGTGCCCTGCGCTGGGCTGCAACAGCCGCTCTTTCCATTCCGCTATGAGATCACGCCGGAGCTCCGTCCGCCAAGCTGCGATTTGCCGCGGTGGCGGAGATTCGCCCCAGCGTTGGCGTCGGCCCGTCGCGCGCCACTCTTACAGGCGCGCTAGGACTCAGCCTCCAGATCCCACGGCGGCAATCCGGCGACGAGGCCCGCCGCCTCGCGGGATATCGTGCGATATCCCCGGATCAGCTGCCAGGACTGCCTCGTTGGTCTAGTAACGCGACTGCACTTAAACGTCGACAAACGGGTCTCGGGTTAGACTAGGGGGTAGGTCCGAAACGCTTTGTGGACTTTTTAAATTTTTACAAAGCAGCCCGGAGTCAGGAAGATAGCGGTGTTACACCCCCGTGCCTGCCCTCCCAGGCGTTAAACTGTCGTCCACAATTATGATTTGTCGTTACGATTCCATGTAAGATGCCATCAGGTGGTTCTGAGAAAACTCTGACACTAGGGTTTGTTAGGTGCAGCCAGGAGCGTAGCTAGCACCGTATCTGCCGTATCAAAAATACGGGGCCCGGTAGTCTAGGGCCACAATACGCGACATAGGAAGAAGTTTGTGACATCATACCCACAACTTCATTACAACTACTAGGTATGCCGACTTGCACCACTGCATTGTTAGTTATATATAGATAAATATATATTTATTACATACTTCTGTATGTCTGGATGTCGATGAAATTTGTTAGTCAGAATCTAAAATATAAAAGTGTAAAAAGCAGACGAGTGTTAAAGTGGCTGACCAAACCTATCAGAGGTCTGTGAGAAAGACTAAGTAAGGCCCCCTCAGTGATAGTGTTGACGCCACCTACTCAAGATTTCAAGATTGCAACGAAATTTGTACACTTAGCTAGCGGAGTATCCACTTTCTAGAAAATCAAGGAAAGTTAGAAAAGTACTACGTGGACAGGGATTGTCAGGAAAAAAAACAACAAATTGGTCAAAAGTCAAAAAAAATGCTGAATTTCTTAAAAACAACATAAGCTTAAAAAAGACCTACGAATTATATTACTTGTGTTCTTTAAAAAAAATTCGCGCTCGCTTCGCTCGCGCTCCAATTATTCTGTCATTTAATATTTCTAAGATTCCAACTTCCGAAACAAAATGACCAAAAGGAATATTACCCTTATGGTTTCCCTTTGTCTATCTGTATGTCTGTCCATCTGTCACAGCTGATTATATTTCAAATTAAGCTATTGCTTTGGAACATTGTATTGAGTGGCTGCGCCCACTATCTTTTTTGGGGGCAGGATCCGAGTCTAGGCCATATTTGTCGAAAAATTTCGTCGGAAAACGGTCGTCCGTTGTGGTAAATGGTTCTCTGTACTATTATCCATAGGTATAATTGAGTGGAGACCACAGTTACGCAAACGTGTGACGCCTTTCAGAAAGATAAAGTGACTATCTGCAGCAGGCAAAAGGACTGCGACAGAAAACAGTGTACCAATATAATCATCTAGGATTCTAGGCTAATGATGATTAGCTAACAGCGAATTGTTATTAAGTCTTTGAAACATGCATTTTTTTTTATATTTTCGTCTAGGGACAAACAGATTTTTTAATGTATTTATCACTTTTCTATAAGATTAAGCAGAGCTGAAATGAGCTAAGACTGCCCCCCCCTAACACAAATCCTGGATCCGCGCCTGATTACATGTGCTACGTTTGTGATTTTTTTCACATTTCTAGGTACAGCCATTCAAAAGTTAGAGGAGGGGATGTTCGTATCGAACAAAAATTTGCACTTAAAAGCTAGATATTTCGCAAATGGCTCGCTTAACCGAAAAATGGTCTTCACACACCTGCTATATTTTTGAAAGACCAATCTAAAAATATAATATTTTTTCAATACGCGATTGAAACAGTCCTAACTAATGTTTACGGTACAACGGCACATTTGGATGAGATTTAGTACGGAGATAGGTGGGGACTTGGAGACAGCTATAGGCTACTTTTTAATCCCGGTACGCTAAGTAGTTTCCTCGGGACGCGAGTAAAGTCGCGGAAAACAGCTATATAGGTAAACCAGCGGCTTCGCCGGCGTGGGCTATACGAATTCAAATTAAAAATGACAGTCTTTCAGGACAAAGTATTTTATATGTATAGGTAGACTATATACTAGGTGTAACCTATAAAAAAACTTACGTGTCCGTGTTATAATTTTCCTACACTTCGCTGGCGAAGTTGCGGGAAAAACCTAGTGATAACGATAAAGAAAACCACAAAATTGCATAAACTATTTAATTTAAATCATCATTTCCTTTTTAAAGCATCTTTAAATGCACCGAAGCCCTCCGTAGCCGCTCTCATGAGGCTGGGTCCTTCGTCAGCGAGCTGCTTCGAGAAATCTTCGAAGGTCTTAGCTTTGTCTGCAGCCAACTTGGTGATTATACTCTTGAACTCATCGACCCTCACGTGTCGGCTGTCTCTGACGACTGTGAACATCGCACGAGCCTTTTCCTCCTCTTCTTGTGTGCTATCTATTACTTTTGCTGGAAATGATTAAAAAATTAAAAAACATCCTACGCAAGAAATACTTATAGTTTAAGGAACAACCCTTAAAAAGTAAAAAATGCCTTACATCATTTTAGAAAAGAGTTGATACTCTTACACTACTGGACCAATATTAACCAAACATAGCTAAGAACCACCGCAAGGAAACTGGCTTACAAATGAAAAAAAAAAACCGAATTGAAATCGGTCCGAAAATTTGAGAGCTACGATGCCACAGACAGATACACACATAGACAGACAGACATCGACGTCAAACTTATGCAACACAACACCCCTCTTTTTGCGTCGGGGACATTGAAGGTATCTTCCATCAATTCTGGATAGGTCATTTACCAGGTTAATCAATGAGAATTTTATGGAGCTAGAAATTATCTGTTTAACCGGTACTTATTCGGTGGTATGACTGGCGTTAAGTACGTCGTTTGGAATTTGTGGTGGAGATCATTCCGGGGGCAGTGTCTACCTCTATCAACGACGTGGACGTCTGAACGAGACTCTGCCCAGCAACACGACAGAGAAGAAGAAGAAGAAGAAAACAGCTTCTCGTAAACAGCGTCTACTGGTGTCTTCTAGAGGTCTATAGTATCCCATCCCATCTAAAACTGAAATGTCTCAAGGCATACACCCCTGCACGTGTGTCCGCGGCTATGCGTCGCTATGCATTGCCATATATTCTAAAAATACAAATGGGAAAGAAAGAAAAGGCATTTATTCTGTACATGCCAGGTAACCGTGTTTGACGATCATGTTACGTATTATTTTCTTCAGTTTTCTTCTAATATGAATTAAGACTGGCAAATAGAGGCTGCTCTTGGCTCAATAACAGCCATACGTCGTGTGCTGGTAGTACGTGCGGATGAGTTTTAGTAGAATCTAAAGAAGTTTTAGCATTAATGTAATACCTACAATCTAGCAGCCAGTTCAGCAAGCTTCCAACATCAGTCCTCCCTTCCTTTTCAAGATTTCTGAATATTTCAGCCATTTCAGCGTGTGCTATTTGTTTCTTTGAGATCCTCATCCCATTATATTATTTACAAGTCATGTAAACACAGCCGCTGTCGTTAGAAATGTGTCAATATGATTTCTGTTATTTAAAAAAAAAACTACAGCACCTGTAATAAAGAGGTCATAGTCCGACATAGCTATTTGTGAATGTGGCTGACAGGTGAACTAACGCTATCTACCATCTTCAAATGTAATTTTTGGTGACACCGACCAAGGCAAGTTTTTTTACCACACTATAGTAAAAATATAGCTGTATTCGATAATACTAGATTTTGTCCTGAAACTAGTTAGAAAAGGGCAATGATGATCTGCGATCTCTCTAGAGCTGTAGATATCCATTGACCGAGATGACTACTCTGGTGTGTCTCGGCTTGTGCAGCCAAATTACTAACATCATTTGGGTGTTAAATATTTAAATACTACACTGTATTGTTTCCAATTTTATATTATTATTGTAACGTAGATGATGAATTACTAAATTGCTATTTATCATGTCATGATTTACTTAAGCAATTGGAAAATTCCATTAATTGGTTAGATTAACAGTGTCATTCCAAGATGACAATGTTAGTTCCAGTTTTCACCACATTCATATAGATCCATGTCGGTCTATAATAGATTGCTACCTACCTTTGGACCTCAAAGCTTTTAAGGATAAAAAGTCAGATGGACACGGTATGCTACTAAATAAAAAATCTAAATTTCAATTCAACCTGTAATTTTAATATAATTTATTTCCCTTTCAACGCTTCCGTAAACGCGCTGATGCCGGCCATAGCAGCGTTCATGATCTTCGGTCCCTCGGCCGCCAGCTGCTTGGACAGCTGTTCCACGCTCCTCTTCTGTTCAGCTGCCAGCTTGGCGAGCACCTCCTTGAACTTGGTCAGCTCCACGTGGTGCACGTCTGCTACGTCCTTGAACATCTTGCGAGCTTTCATCTCCTGTTCTTTGGTGGCGTCGATCAGTTTTGCTAAAATGAATAAAAGAATCTCCGTGGCAGAAAACATCAACTGCTAGACGTGCCTAGTGCTGCGTCTCCAGTACCGCACGTGATGACCACGCTAAGACCAGACTGCGATCTATTGCTGAATAATATCACCAAATTAATGGTTAAGTGCCTGTATTTTTGTGAGGCTAATATTATTAATTAGTATACTCGTTTATTTATTTATACACATATTATATTACATTTTTAAATATTTTTACAAACGATAGAAAAAAATAAAAACATTTAAAAATAGTATCCCGCCGGTAACGAGACAAGATCCAAGCTACCGGCGGTCAGGGCTCTAGAGAAAGAAACCTCCTGACGATACGCGTAGTGTCTAGGAGTACTGCTTTCTGCATCAAGCCCTTGATCCAGCTGCCTAACGAGAACCTCTTTAGGTGTTGGTCGAGGCTCTTGGCTAGTAGTCCATTAGCCGAAACGACTATCGGCACAATGATTGCTGAATCCACATGCCACATATCGACAACCTCGTGTGCCAAATCAAGATACTTGAGTTGTTTACTTATTATTAATACTTTGATTTATGTAATTGGTTTCTTAAGACGTGTAAATAAAATAAATAAATAAATAAAAAATAAGAGGGAACGAGTTCACACATCCGGATACGTAGCCTGTAATCGTCTAAGGTCCCCATCTATCTCCCTAACAAAATTTATCTAAATCGGTTTAAAGCTGATTTACCGTGAAAGCGTAACGAAGAAAAAGCTAGTCATTTACAATAGGGGCGACCCAAGTGATGTCTATGATGTGATCGGACACAAAGTCAGTACAAATCCATGATTCAGTAGTTCAGTACTCATGACTGCCTCGTTGGTCTAATCCTAGAGATATATATGTTACTAAAGTAACTAGATCTGCAATCAGCGAAAACAATGCGAGCCAGAAAGGTTGAGCCCACAGACATAATTCATGCCATTTTTTTATGTGGTACGCCATCCCGTATTTTTCCTGGGAGTACTATTGCCATCCTTATCATACAGATGTCATGAACATTATGTTTCGGCTAGTATGAGAGCGATGATATAGATATAATTTTACATCAAAATTATTACTAGTTTCAAAGCTACGTCTGCATTCCAAAAATTGGTTACGTTTTTGTTACCGCATAATGATCGGATAGCACTGTCAGAGCGTCCGTGCGTCCGACCCTGACGATCCGGATGCGCCTGACTCGGAGATGTGTGAACGAGTTCGTACAAGTTGAATATAACCGATTTTATACCAGTCCCTATCGGAACATGGCAGGGACGGGTACCCGGAAATGTCTTGATAGCGCCTTAGGGGCCTAGAAATGTGGTTGTGTCAGTGTGTGCCAATGTCAGGACTTATACCAGCTCTCCTTTGATCATCAAGTCATTAAGTTGTACTTACAATCTTGCATCCATTTCACCAAGTTGTCCACGTCAGTCTTGCCGTGCTTCTCCAAGTTTCTGAAAACTTCATCCATTGTGCGTGTGGTATGTTCTTTTTGGGTTTTCTACTATTTTTCTAATAAATTGTTGGTGGAAGTTTGATGGTTAAAAAACAAATTTATTTGACGTTTGTCATGTCATAAAATGTCACAGTTTTATAGTTTTCTGGAAACAGACTTTTTGATAGTCTTCTTAAACGAAGTTTTTATGTAAAAAAATACTTTTGGTATCCTCCTTTTTCCAAACTATGTTGGGGTCGGCTTCCATTCCAACTAATGCCGCTTAATACTGACCAGTGTTTTACGAGAAGCGACTGCCTATCTGACCTCCACAACCGAGTTACGGCCTGAGTAGGCGTCAGCCTGAGATGGCGTCGGCCTGAGTCGGCTTAGGCCAGGCGTCGGCCTGAGAAGGCGTCGGTCTGAGCTGGCGTCGGCTGGGATTAGGCGCCGGCCTGAGATGGCGTCGTCCTAAGTAAGCGTCGGCCTGAGATGGCGTCGGCCTGAGATGGCGTCGGCCTGAGATGGCGTCGGCCTGAGTAAGCGTCGGCCTGAGATGGCGTCGGCCTGAGATGGCGTCGGCCTGAGTAAGCGTCGGCCTGAGATGGCGTCGGCCTGAGTAAGCGTCGGCCTGAGATGGCGTCGGCCTGAAATGGCGTCGGCCTGAGTAAGCGTCGGCCTGAGATGGCGTCGGCCTGAGTAAGCGTCGGCCTGAGTAAGCGTCGGCCTGAGATGGCGTCGGCCTGAGATGGCGTCGGCCTGAGATGGCGTCGGCCTGAGATGGCGTCGGCCTGAGATGGCGTCGGCCTGAGATGGCGTCGGCCTGAAATGGCGTCGGCCTGAGTAAGCGTCGGCCTGAGATGGCGTCGGCCTGAGTAAGCGTCGGCCTGAGATGGCGTCGGCCTGAGTAAGCGTCGGCCTGAGTAAGCGTCGGCCTGAGATGGCGTCGGCCTGAGATGGCGTCGGCCTGAAATGGCGTCGGCCTGAGTAGGCGTCGGCCTGAGATGGCCTCGGCCTGAGATGGCGTCGGCCTGATTAAGCGTCGGCCTGAGAAGGCGTCGGCCTGAGATGGCGTCGGCCTGATTAAGCGTCGGCCTGAGTAGGCGTCAGCCTGAGATGGCGTCGGCCTGAGATGGCGTCGGCCTGAGATGGCCTCGGCCTGAGATGGCGTCGGCCTGAGATGGCGTCGGCCTGAGATCGCGTTGGCCTGAGATGGCGTCGGCCTGAGTAAGCGTCGGCCTGAGATGGCGTCGGCCTGAAATGGCGTCGGCCTGAGTAGGCGTCGGCCTGAGATGGCCTCGGCCTGAGATGGCGTCGGCCTGATTAAGCGTCGGCCTGAGAAGGCGTCGGCCTGATTAAGCGTCGGCCTGAGTAGGCGTCAGCCTGAGATGGCGTCGGCCTGAGATGGCGTCGGCCTGAGATGGCCTCGGCCTGAGATGGCGTCAGCCTGAGATGGCGTCGGCCTGAGTAGGCGTTCTCCTGATTAAGCGTCGGCCTGAGAAGGCGTCGGCCTGAGATGGCGTCGGCCTGAGATGGCGTCGGCCTGAGATGGCGTCGGCCTGAGATGGCCTCGGCCTGAGATGGCGTCCGCCTGATTAAGCGTCGGCCTGAAAAGGCGTCGGCCTGAGATGGCGTCGGCCTGAAAAGGCGTCGGCCTGAGATGGCGTCGGCCTGATTAAGCGTCGTCCTGGGATGGCGTCGGCCTGGGATGGCGTCGGCCTGAGATGGCGTCGGCCTGGATTAGGCGTCGGCCTGAGATGGCGTCCTCCTAAGTAGGCGCCGGCATAAGTAGGCGTCGGCCTGAGATGGCGTCGGCCTGGGATGGCGTCGGCCTGAGATGGCGTCGGCCTGGATTAGGCGTCGGCCTGAGATGGCGTCCTCCTAAGTAGGCGCCGGCATAAGTAGGCGTCGGCCTGAGATGGCGTCGGCCTGGGATGGCGTCGGCCTGAGATGGCGTCGGCCTGGATTAGGCGTCGGCCTGAGATGGCGTCCTCCTAAGTAGGCGCCGGCATAAGTAGGCGTCGGCCTGAGATGGCGTCGGCCTGATTAAGCGTCAGCCTGAGATGGCGTCGGCCTGAGTAGGCGTTCTCCTGATTAAGCGTCGGCCTGAGAAGGCGTCGGCCTGAGATGGCGTCGGCCTGAGTAAGCGTCGGCCTGAGATGGCGTCGGCCTGAGTAAGCGTCGGCCTGAGATGGCGTCGGCCTGAAATGGCGTCGGCCTGAGATGGCGTCGGCCTGAAATGGCGTCGGCCTGAGTAGGCGTCGGCCTGAGATGGCCTCGGCCTGAGATGGCGTTCGCCTGATTAAGCGTCGGCCTGAAAACGCGTCGGCCTGAGATGGCGTCGGCCTGATTAAGCGTCGGCCTGAAAAGGCGTCGGCCTGAGATGGCGTCGGCCTGATTAAGTAGGCGCCGGCCTGAGATGGCGTCGGCCTGGATTAGGCGTCGGCCTGAGATGGCGTCCTCCTAAGTAGGCGCCGGCATAAGTAGGCGTCGGCCTGAGATGGCGTCAGCCTGAGATGGCGTCGGCCTGAGATGGCGTCGGCCTGAGATGGCATCGGCCTGAGATGGCGTCGGCCTGAGTAGGCGTCGGCCTGAGATGGCCTCGGCCTGAGATGGCGTCGGCCTGATTAAGCGTCGGCCTGAGAAGGCGTCGGCCTGAGATGGCGTCGGCCTGATTAAGCGTCGGCCTGAGTAGGCGTCAGCCTGAGATGGCGTCGGCCTGAGATGGCGTCGGCCTGAGATGGCGTCGGCCTGGATTAGGCGTCGGCCTGAGATGGCGTCCTCCTAAGTAGGCGCCGGCATAAGTAGGCGTCGGCCTGAGATGGCGTCGGCCTGAGATGGCGTCGGCCTGAGATGGCGTCGGCCTGAGTAGGCGTCGGCCTGAGATGGCATCGGCCTGAGATGGCGTCGGCCTGAGATGGCGTCGGCCTGATTAAGCGTCAGCCTGAGATGGCGTCGGCCTGAGTAGGCGTTCTCCTGATTAAGCGTCGGCCTGAGAAGGCGTCGGCCTGAGATGGCGTCGGCCTGAGTAAGCGTCGGCCTGAGATGGCGTCGGCCTGAGTAAGCGTCGGCCTGAGATGGCGTCGGCCTGAAATGGCGTCGGCCTGAGTAGGCGTCGGCCTGAGATGGCGTCGGCCTGAGATGGCATCGGCCTGAGATGGCGTCGGCCTGAGTAGGCGTTGGCCTAGGCTAGGCGTTGTCCTAAGTAGGCGTTTATTTATTTGCATAATATTGCTTACATTGAAAATTACCGTTTTTCGTTGATAATATTGTTTGTTACACTTTTACGATAAAACGGTTGAAACGGCTGCTTTAGGTGAAATTTGATATGGGGATAAGGTGCGTGAAGCAGTTCCCTTTAGGATGCGGGTGAATCCATGAAAACAGAGCTTATAATCAACAGGAAGACCTATTTTTAAAAATCTTAAATCCCACGCTCTCCAAAAAACGCGGTGGCAGTGGTTAAGGCACCTGTCTCTCGTGTATGAGTGTGCAGATTCGAAACCTGGCAAGTATTTTCTACGTGTATCTTAGGCGTCATTGACTAACGGTGAAGGAAAACATCGTGAGGAAACCTGGATCTAAAAAGTCTGAAATCATCAATCTACCTTAAGCAAGCGTGCTGTTCAATGTTCATGCCTTCTCTGTATGAGAAGAGGCCTGTGCCCAGCAGTGGGACAATATTATAGACTGATGATGATGACTTCAAATAACAAAACTTGAAATGAACTATTTTATTTAGTAAGTACTTTTAGCGTATTTTTTATGATTTATCCATTCTATTCTACTAACATAAAACTATTCTATTTTATCAAACTATTTAGTGGATTGGCAACCCCATCTGTTTACACGCGAATTTGAATCCCACTTGGCGCTTAGTCGTCTTCATGGGGCGGTTCTACTTCATCACTTTGGGCGTCTTCTTCGTGTTCTTCTTCCTGGTAATCTTCATGATCCTCCTGATGATCATCTTCATAAGAATATTCATCACTTCCATGATCCTGGTCTTCCCCGTGATCATCTTCGTGAACCTCATGCTCTGAAAATTAGGAGTAGTTTAGGATAGGCATACTACGTTTATCCAACGTGTCTAGCACTCATTAGTGGCTGTCTGGGCACGTAGCTAGCAAATTTAGAGATTTCTGAAGAGACCCTAATACCTTTAAACTTAGGATCATCATCATCGGCCTGTTTATTGTCCCTCAGCTGGGCCACAGCGTCTTCTCATATAGAGAAGCTGCGAGCATTGATCACCATCAGCACGATAGTTCAATGGATTTGGGATTACAGATAGTTTCCTCACAATGTTTTCGTTTAACGATGGTCAGTGGCCGCCAGTAAGTACATATCTTCATAATCATCAGCCCAGTATTTTCCTAAGTATGTTGGGGTCGGCTTCCAGTCTAACCAGATGCAGCTGAGTACCAGTGTTTTACATAGAGCGTCTGTCTATCTGACCTCCACAACCCAGTTACCGGGTAATACGATACCCCTTGATAAGACTGGATTCTACCAGTATCTAAGACTGGTTGTTAGACTTTCTGGCTTCTGATTAACCATAATGACCGTCGAAGATCTACAAATGACAGCTGGGACCAACTGCTTAACGTGAAACTACTACACTATGAAATATAAGTCCTATTCCTACTAATATGATAATATTTAAATGCGGAAGTTTTTGAGGATTGATGGATGTTTGTTACTCTTTCACGCAAAAACTACTAAACGGATTTAGATGAAATTTGGTACACACGTAGCCTTATAACCTGGATTAACATATAGGGCTTTTCATTAGGGTTCGTGCAGTAGTTCTCTGATGATGTTGCTGAAACCGCGGGAAACAGCTAGTGATATTAACTTTGACAAAAGTCATATTGTTATTGGCCAGATTACGATCCTGCCCTCGCGCCTGCTTCATACTGGCAGTCGCTTTAGTATCTGAATACTCCTAGTATCCAAAATCGGCGTTCCTTACCATTTTCGTGAGCATCCACCGGTTGGTGGTATGGGGAGCTTTCTGCCTCCAAGTTTAGTTTCTCTGTAGGAAGATCAGAAAAGAATTTTGTTGAGACTTGGACAAGCCATTTTTGTAACAGGCTTTATTATAAACTAGCTTCCCGCCCGCAGCTTCGCCCGCGTGGACATTTTTTTTACACCTTGGGTTACATTATTCAAGTTTTAATAGGAATCTCTAATTATTTCTGGAAATAAATATGCCTATGCCTATGACACTTCGTAGAGATGAAGCTGTCTAACGGTGAAAGAATGTTAAAATCGGTCTAGTAGTTTTTGAGTTAAAACCCTACAAACTAACAAACAAATCTTTCCTCTTTATAATATTAGTATAGATAAGTGGTACGTCAAGAGAGGAATCTAGGACCTTTAGTGTGACTTTAGACAGAACTAAATAAAAAAGTAAGTACTGGGACGAGCGTTTAAGCCTACATAGCCGTGACAGTTTTCCTTTTAAGTTTTATATTATGTGCTATGTCTGTGTTTTTTTTCTCATTTCTAGAGACAGCCATTCAAAGTTAGAGTGGGGGAGGGGGTACTCGTATCGAACAATTTGCACAATTTCGCAAATGGGTCACTTAAACGAAAAATGGTCTTGACACACCTATAATATTTTTGAAAGACATCTAAATATTCATCCCCACTTTACGTGTTTGGGAGCTACCCTAAAAAAAAATACTATCTATACTAAATTGCAGTTTTCTAGTATCAAGAACGTCGGAGCTATGCCGCGGACAGACAGACAGACGGACATGGCGAAACTATAAGGGTTCCTTGTCCGACTAAGGAATCCTAAAAGCGGCAGATCTTAAACTTCTCGCTTTCTGCCCTGGCGGGACGCCCTCTGACATGGTGGAAAACCTAAACAAAATCTAAGACCTACTTAAAAATTAGTAGCTATGCCTAGGTCAGCAGACTCACCACCACTCACCAGCCATCTGCAGGAACGCCGGGCCCTGCCCCACCAGCTGCGAAGTAAACTCCTCGATGGATTTCTTCTGTTCATCAGCAAACTGGGAGACCACCTCCTTGAACTTATCCATCGCTATATTTCTAGGGTCAGGGACATCTTTGAATAGCTCTCGAACCCTGTGTTCGGCCTCTGCTTTTGCTGCGTCTAATATTTTTGCTGGAATTACATTAAAAAACTATTTTTCTGCAGCCTTGATTGCCTGGACTGTATACTTAAGCCCTCCGGGGCTGCGGGATGGTCGAAAGAGATACCGCGCCCCCGGAATATAAAGGGCTGAGGCAGGAACATGGATGGGTTTTAGTCAGTAAGAGTCTGACACTCCCTTCCGCTCCACCCACGACGGGAGGAGTCATTTGATTCCCATCCGAAAAAAAGCCCTTAGGGAAGCTATTGTGAATGGAAGAAATTCTTTATCTCTTTAGAATCTGAAAAATATCTCTGTCTGTATATTACGCTTTCGTCTGTAGGTATATCACGGAGGAAAGGGGTGGGAATTATGCCTATATACGATTTTTTTTTCGAAATAGGTTCAGCGGTTTAACCGTGATAGACAAAATAACTTTCGTATTTATAATATTAGAAAATATATAGGTAGAGTCGTAAGTATTTATAATATCAACTTGATATCATGGACTTCTGTGGTTCTGCTTACTGTTTGGGGAAATACGCGTGTTGTAAAACTTTCCCGTTAGCACAGAATGAAAAGCCTTACATTCAAACCAAACCTATTTCCTACCAAAGAGTCATTCACAAAATAAGAGGTGTTATGTACCTTCCTTCATCCACTGTATGAGAAATTCTAGATTATTATTTCCTTTGCCTTCTAACTTATTGAAAATAGCTTCCATATTGAATAACTTTTACTTTGAACATTAATTATTCTCTTGAAAGTGAGAATACAATTACATTATTGATAATTCTTCTCCTATACAGTTACAAATTAATTAATCCAGTCCAACCAGTTTGTCTGTCAAAGATCTACACAGATCTACAAAATGACAGCAGTGGAAAAAAAAAACTATTGAAGTTTAGCGTGCTTTCTGAAGCACGGAGGAGTCTTGATATAAATAATTGGGTTTTTGTTCGGAGTTTGCAATCTGCTGTCCGTCCGCGGCATAGCTCAGAGGTTCTTGGTACTAGAAAGCTGAAATTTAGTATAGATATGTATATTGATCACGCCGACAAAGTGGTAAAATAAAATTATTAAAAATATTAATATTTTAGGGTAGCTCCCAAACACGTAGTGGGGATGAACATTCTTTTCTCGCATATCCCTTCGTGTAGGGTTAATCTTAAGATATGTTTTTCAAAAATATTATAGGCCATTTGCGAAATACCTAACTTTAAAATGCAATTTTTAAGCCCCCCCCCCCCCCGCTAACTTTTGAATAAGATATGTGTAAAAAATTCACAGACGTAGTACATGTAATTAACTTAAAAGGAAAACTATCACGGCTAAGTAGGCTTAACCGGTTACAGTTTTAGTCGACCAACTAAAACGTATGACGGAACCCTACCGCGCGCGGCCCGACACGCACTTGGCCTTGGTTTTTTTTTATCCGAGTGCGTTTCGTAGTTCTCTCAGGACGTGAGCAAAACCGCGGGAACATGATAGCTAGTAAACTATAAGGGAATGCTTGTCTCAGAATATTTACTCTGTAAGAAGGATTTCACTATGAAAGACCCTTAAGATCAGTATCATTGAACCAACTACTCAAAGCACCACGACCTATAGTTTGTTAGGTCGAGCTAGTTTTTTGATTTTACCGAAGATGAGAACTAAGTTTGGCAAAAAGAATTTAACGTTTGAAGGAGTACAGTTATATAACAAAATACCCTCATGTATAAAACAAATACGCTCATTCAATGTATTCAAAACCCAATTAGCTGAATACGTTATATCAAATAACACCCTTCCTAGTTGATAGATAGAATATTCTTGTACACCATAACAAGCGAATGATTTTGAATGCATTGGATGAGGGTATCATAATCTTATTTTCTACTGTGACGTCTGTGACGAACTTTATATTATTAACTATAAGCATTGTTCTCATGTAAGTGGCTTTGTGTCTTTTTTTGAGAATAAATAATATCTTTAAACCTAAACCTTGTTCCAAATGATTTTAAGAAAATTGTAAACAAACTCATAACCTATTATTTTGTTCTGCCGGAGAAATCAACAAAATGGCATAAGGATGATTTATATCAATTTCATGCTCTAAACATCATCATTCATCAATTAATGCCGTTTTATTTATATAAGTGGAAAATTAGAACAAAATAGGTTATGATTTTGTTTACGTTTCTCTCACAATCAATTGGAACAGATTATACCAACTTGTCGGGACCATTTTTAACGATAACCATTGCCGTCTAGATTATTCCCTAACAATACAAAACATATAAAATCACTAGAAACAAAAAAAAACCACTAAACTCAAACTAAATTATAAAATAATGGACTTAGAAGAAATGTATATGACTCTGTACGGCGCGAGCAAATCCGAGGGCGCTAAGTATGACGTAGTCGAAAAATGGTTTAAAGAATCCGAAATTATTGACGAAGTGGCAATAACAAGTAGGTTGTTCGAGCACTCTTACGACAGAGTGAGAGAGAATAAATACGATTTGACTCTGGTACAATTTGTGCAGCTTCTTGCTATACTGTCGAGGGAAACCGGTCAGGATATTGCGGTATTCGGGCAAAAGTTCAAGACTGTTAACCGAAGGATCATCGAGGAAATACAGGCTTCTTATAATTGAGGTAGGTGTAGTAATTAAAAAGGGATACCAGCCAAGTGTGTGTCGGGTTCCGTAGTACGATTTGGTTGGTCGACTATAACTTTGTTACCGATTAAGCCTAGTTAGCCGTGATAGTTTTCTTTTTAACCGACTTCAAAAAAGGAGGAGGTTATCAATTCGACTGTATTTTTTTTTATGTTTGTTACCTCATAACTTGCGACTGGGTTAACCGATTTTCATGATTCTTATTTTATTTGAAAGCGTGTGGTCCCATATATATGTGGCGAAATACTAACAATAGTAACTTACAAGACACCGACTTCGAAAGCGATGTTTTGGTCGTAAAGCGTTTAAATAAAAAATATTTTTTACTTTTCAGTTTTTTTTTGGAAGTCGGTTTTATTTTTTAAGTTCGCCATATAATTATGTTACTTCTGTGTTTTTTTTTCAAATACCTAGATACAATTCAGAAGTTAGAGGGGGAGGGGGAGCGTCCCCCCTCCCCCTCTAACTTCTGAAATGTCTCAAATCTAACATAAAAGTTTGCACTTAAAAGTCTAATTTTATTTTACCACTTTGTCGGCATGATCAATATGTATATCCATCCAAATTAATAATTTCTAGTATTAAAAGCCTCTGAAATAGACAGACAGACATGGCGAAACTATATGGGTTCCTTGTTGACTACGGAACCCTAAAAAGTCAGTTTACACGAATAAAGTAGGGTAAGTAATAAAACACAATATAAAAATTAATTCTCTATATTTTGTTACAAAAATATATTCATATTAAAAGCTACAAGTTTTATAGAATGGTATAAATACGATACACGATTAAAATGATAATTGTATAAACGAAATATATATGTATGAAGTCACATACATATATAATATGTAATTATGTATAGCTATTTATAAACGTAAAATATCTTTAAGTCTTTATATACTTGTTTTATTAATTCCGGTATTTAAAAACTCATTTTTTTTAAATAAAAAAACAATAATAGTTTCACATTTGATAATTTATTATGTGATCCGCCTAGCTTTTTCCCATCCAGTCTTAACTAGAAAACTTAAAAAAAAGTAATCAATACCGACTAAAAAAGTTTGCCCAGCTGTGGGATTTTGACGGAATTAACAACACATTATATAAAACTCGTTTTTAATTATACAAAATTATAATGTCACTTTTAACAGCATTTTATGAAAGTTATTGGGGTTGTTTATTTTTTATATACAGGTGATTGGCTAGGTTTAGGGGTTTACGGAGGGGGTCATTTGCAACTAAACGACCCCATATGACCCCTATTCAAATGACAACCATTACCAAGTAACTTGATATTTTTAGTTTTTGTAACATTTTCTAAGTTTGTGTTTTCTTTGTCAAATAAGAATTGTAATTTTCTATTGTAATGACTATTGTTATTAAATATCAAAATAATACTATAATATATTTAGCTATTGTATGGTTCTCGTTTTCTTGGTGAGTAATTATTATTATTAATAAACGGATTTTTTACTAACAAAGTTTATATTTTTTCAATTAACTAGCTCCCATGTTGTAGCAACTTAAAATATAGCACGCTAGCTTTTTCCCGCGGTTTCACCCGTATCCTGAGAGAAGTACTTCATACCCGTATAAAAACTATCCTAGGCCCTTCCCTAGGCCTCAAGCTTACGCCATACCAATTTTCAGCTAAATAAGTTCAGCCGTATTTACGTAAAAGCATAACAGACAGACACAGTTACTTTCACAATAATAAAAGAATTTGTAATTATTTGTGTACCACAACATGAGCTATTTTGTCAGTTTTTTATAAAAAAAAAACATATTTCTGTGCCTCGAACTCTGTCTATGATTCGAGAACGGCTGATCCAATTATTGATGCTGTTGGTATTTTCATAAACAGATTTTTTTAATTTTGTAGTGTTTTAATAATGTAAAATACACATATTAAACATACTCCAAAATATTTTACATTATTAATATACATATTATACAGATTATTTTGTACAAAATGGTAACTATTGATTTATATAAAACTGGAATAACATTTGCAACATAATTAATAATACAAAAATAGAAATTTTATTAGGAAGTAAAGTCAATATGTTATTTGAGACAGATGGTGAGTTGAGACAAAAGGGTTATTTATAATTCAATCCGTTAAGGAAGTACAGGGGAGATTAATTGCAAATAATTAGCCCCTGATGTAGGTGTTAAACATGAATTAAGTGTTGGTATGTCCTAAATATTAGATGAGCTTGACACACGTTGAAATAAAAACAATAAATGTTAAATTATTCAGAATCATTAGGGGTCATTTGGTTGCAAATGACCCCATTGTGCCCCTTTAACCGATAACAGACGCATGACAAATAACCCAGTATATTTTTTATACATTTATATTTTTATATCATGTATTTGAATGCATTTGACAACTCGTTTCAGATTTTTGTCTCGACTCACCCCTGTCTCCATTATCCCCATTTACTCTGATACATAATTTTTGGCATTCCAAACTTTTTTAATACCGTGACAAAATGTCACATATTTTTAGCCTAGTTTTTTTCCCAACTATGTTGGGGTCGGCTTCCAGTCTAAACCGAATGCAGCTGAGTACCAGTGTTTTACATGGAGCGACTGCCTATCTGACCTCCACAACCCAGTTACCGGGTAACACGACCCCTTGGAAAGACTGGTTGTTAGACTTGTCACATACACGTGATGTAAGATAAATATTTGTCTAATACATACCTACATACATAGTTCTATTTTAGACTGCCTTTAGATAATTGTTTTAAAAACTGGAAAATTTCACTAAATAACTGTCAGTATTTAAATTACATAGCTTTTTTTAGCTTTTAATTATTTTAAAAATTTTGATCATGTATTTTTGGGTAGTTTTCAAAAGAATAAAAACAGTAATTATTTTTATCACTGAACGCGTTAGTTTCGCTAATAATTCGCTTCGCTTTCGCCTTTACTTTTAAAGGTTTTATGTAATCTTTAGATAAATGTTGTACGAAATTTTATAATAAATGTTAAAATAAAAAGCGATATACTTTGTTATCTTAAAGCTGTTAGCTTCTAAAGGCTAGGTAGCATTGTTACTAAGAAATGGGGGATTTTGTGAAATGACCAGAATATTTTTTTGTTCATCCGATATATTACTAATTAAGACAAAATTAAGCATTTTTTTTCTTTTTTGGGAATCTTATCCTTTTCCTTTACACACAAGAACATAGTTTTTAGGGTTCCGTAGTCCGACAAGGAACCCTTATAGTTTCGCTCTGTCCGTCTGTCTGTCTGTCTGTCTGTCTGTCTGTCTGTCTGTCTGTCTGTCCGCGGCATAGCTCCGTGGTTTTTGTTATTAGAAAGCTGAAATTTGGTATGAATATGTATATTGATCACGCCGAGAAAGTGGTAAAATAAAATTTTGAAAAATATTTTTTTTTACGGTAGCTCCCAAACATGTAAAGTAGGGATGAATATTTTTTTTCTCGCGTACCCCTTCGTGTGGGGTATCGTTAGATAGGTCTTTCAAAAATATTAAGGGTGTGTGAAGATCATTTTTCGGTTAAGCGAGCCATTTGCGAAATATCTAGATTTTAAGTGAAATTTTTTGTTCGATACGAGTTACCCCCCCCTCTAACTTTTGAATGGCTGTACCTAGAAATGTGAAAAAAATCACAGACGTAGCACATGTAATGAACTTACAAGGAAAACTATCACGGCTAAGTAGGCTTAACCGGTTACAGAGTTATAGTCGACTAACTGAGACCTACTACGGAACCCTACTGCGCGTGGCCCGACACGCACTTGGCCGGTTTTTATTCTGATAGTCAATGCAGTGCATAGTATAAACAACTAGATCCACCCTTAAAACAATCATGCTATATACAAACTAAAAACGACCTTGCCAAAAAAATACGACCATCAACAAAAACAAAAAAAAAATCATCTAGTCATTTCACAAAACCCCTTACTTCCAACTTTCCCGATACACGTACTATTTACACATACACATCAGTCTTTATTCTTAGTTTCACTGTAACACTGCACTTTGTCCGTGGCATACAAGAAATCCATTCGGAATTGTCTTAGGACATTTCGTTAATGAAGGATTTTGCTCAACAGATGGCGCTGTTTATAATTTTGAATTAACTGTCATTTTACTTGTATTTTTTGAGCTCCTTTGAAAAATGACAGATATTGTTTGATGGGATAGAGGTTGATGATTATTGGGATCAAAATAAGGGCAACTATAAGTAACTCCATTTATTATAAGATTAGACATTTAAACGCACCCCATTTACTGTTTGTTCAAACGATTAAAAGCTCTATTACTAAGGTGACAAGACAAAAACAGATGCAGAATATATTTGTTATTGTAAACATTATTTTGCTTTCAACGCCATCCTTATCAGTAGGGAATAGAATTCAAAATCGGTTGAATAAGCTGCAAAAAGAGTTTGGAAGTTTTTCTAATCTTATTGTAAATGAAGTATAGTTCTTGTCCTTTCATAAGATTTTGCAGGCTGGAAAGGTAATTAAGATATATATTTTATACTTTACGGTACCCATAATTTTTTTGGTTACCTTCTATTAGGAATTATAGAGTTTCCTACCTATATTTTTGCATATAAATCTACACTCTGAAATAGAAAAAGGCTAGGCTCAAATTTTAACCAAACCGACTTCTTAACAATTCAAAAATGCTTGTAAATGATTACATTGTAAGCAATGTAACTTTGATGTTAGAACTAGCGCCATCTACCGCTCACCTTCACGAAACTAGTCCATTCTAATCACTGGACGTTAGCCCACTGTTGGGATTACATCATCCGTTGATGCTGGGCTCCTGCCGTCTCTTAGGAATGAAAGAGACGGTCATTAAGTCATCCTCTTCTTGTAGGAGGCAGCCCTCCGCTGGTTTGCTGCGATGGAATAATCTGGAATAAGAGGAAGTAGATCGGTTTGTGTCTATGGATAGAAGTAGACTTCTAGAATGATCAGGTAATCTGGAATGACGATTGGGAGCAATAAAAAGGAATCAGTTACCCAAATGTCTATGGCCAAATCTATATTACGCATAAGAACTATCCAAATGATTAATGGTTAAATAAATTGTGTAGGAAAAAAGTGAGTAATTGAAAACGAAAAAAGAAAAATCTGAAAAAAATAATAAAAAACATGCAACGTAAAAAAACCCTCAAAAATCGGTTATTAAACCACAATTTCACCACCACCATATAAATGAAACAAACAAAAAACAACACAAAAATATATATGTACTAGAGATATAACATAAGTGACACCGTCAAGAAACTCGAAATTTTATTTAAAACAAGCTGGCCTGGTAAACTTCATACCACCATCATAATAAATTTGTTTTCGTCAATTCTACATTGTTTTTAATAGTTATTCTGCTATTCGGAACGGAGACAAATACAACAAATCAAAAACCATGAAAATCGGCCGTTTTCGAGTTATATGTGTATAAACAAACTTGACTTTGTTCTATACATATATTAAAAAAAATATAATTATTAAAAAAATGCAAATATCAAAAATATGTAGAAATATTCATTTCAAAATAACAAATTTCATTTCGGTGTCATCAATAGCCCATATGTATCAAACAAAACAAAAAATATTATTCAACACAAAAAAAAACCAAAACAAAACATAAAATACGCAATAATTTTTATATATAAAAAGTAGGCTGAAAATCAGCACACTTCAACGTCAAATATACATATAAGACAGCCCCCAAATTACCCCTTCATCACTTCCTATAACTTTTCACCGCAAAGAAGTGGCGCAACAAACTCCCCAGCAGCTAAAACACACAGTCACAAATACCCCCCTTCTCCCCCAAAAATAAACACACAAAACCCGACGAGAACACACAAACACACACGTCACCATTTTCTATATAGACTACATACTTTAGACCTCCACTTTCAAGAGAGCTGATTTCCACGAGTCACGGTTTTTACTGTTGTGGGAAAAAGATAGAGTTAGACAGAGATAGATAGACAATATACAGTGGGACAGAGAGAGATAGATGAGGTGAAATAGACTACAGAAACAGCTACAGAATTTTTGTGGTCATACTTTAGTTAAGTTTTATATAATAACAATAAGTTTTTTTTTCATCATCATCTGCCTAGCCTTTTCCCAACTATGTTGGGGTCGGCTTCCAGTCTAAACTGGATGCAGCTGAGTACCAGTGTTTTACATGGAGCGACTGCTTATCTGACCTCCACAACCCAGTTACCGGGTAACACGGTACCCCTTGGTAAGACTGGTTGTCAGACTTTCTGGCTTCTGACTACCCGTAACGACTGTCAAAGATGTACAAATGACAACCGGGACCAACAGCTTAACATGCTTTCCGAGGCACGGAGGAGTCTCGCTATGACATAGATGGTCACCCATCCACGGCTCGACCGCGCCAAGCGCAGCTTAACCTTTGATCGGTCGACCCGTGCGGCTGTTACTTAGCCACGAGCTCCTCGCTAAGTTTTTTTTTTCATACTGTAATTTCTTTTGTTTCAACCGGCTGTATGTTTGTGTATTATAATTAATGTTGAAGCAGCTTAAATATAGTAGATTTACTTACAAATTAAACATCTCAGTTATAGCAGCATTAAACAAAAATAGTATAAAAATGTCTGAGAAAATTTTGAACAAAAAAAAACTGATCGTTTCATCAACACAGTCTGAACTGCTAGAGCTAAAAATTTTGTTATATACACTGTGTAATTGAATTTAGTATGGTGGTTGAACAATTGGCTGCTGCGCTGCGAGTCGCGGGTTCGATTCCCGCTAGGGACAAATAAAATTGTTCCGGGTCTAGGTGCTGTGTGGTCTGTGTTTGTGGTGCTATACAGGAGAAATTTCTAGTGTGGGGTAATGGTAACAGTATACCATAGACTACCTACAGCATAAATTCTCCTTTTATCATAAATCCATCCAAAGGTTGTCTGTAAAAGATCGATTTTAGCGATAAGTCCGCCCACTGTGTCACCCTTGTTAATTTTCGAATGTCGTATGTTTTTCTTTTGGTGTACTTAATAAAGAATATTCTATTCTATTCTAATGTTAGAAGTCGTGGTGGCCTAGTGGTTAAGGCACCTGCCTCTCGTGTACGAGTACGCAGGTTCGAAACCTGGCAAGTACTAATGTGACTTTTCTAATGTCATATGTACTTTCTAAGTATCTCTCAGACGTCACTGACTAACGGTGAAGGAAAAACATCGTGAGGAAACCTGGACTTAAAAAAAAAAGTCTGAAATCGCCAATCCGCCTTGAGCAAGCGTGGTGATTAATGCTCATACCTTCTCTGTGTGAGAAGAGGCCTGTGCCCAGCAGTGGGACAATATATAGGCTGATGATGAATATATTCTAATGTTAAAAAAATATGTCATACTTGGCGAGGGGCGAAGCTCCCCGCTCGGGGTCGAGGCGCTCGTCCAGGCCGCGGGTGACGGCCACGCAGGCCGGGCCGGGCGCCTGCAGCGACTGCAGGTACTCCGGCGTGCGGAGCTGCTCTAGCGTCGGCTTTTTGAAACTTTAAACAAACAAAAAATATAGGTATTAAAAAAAAATTAAAACAATTTTTTTTAAAAAAAAAACAACCTAAACTGATCGGGGGGTTAGACAAGTGGCAAAAACGCTAGTAGAATAGAAAACAAAATGTATGGGAATGACATTCATTTACGACTAGCTATCTGTCATTCCCATACATTTTGTTTTCTATTCTACTAGCGTCTTTGCAACTTGTCTAACCCGCAGTAGTTTTTGAGAAAATCATTTACATACAAACATTAGAACTAATTCTAACGAATGTTCGTTACGCTTTCATGGTAAAACGGCTGGACCGATTTGAATGAAATTTGGTATGTAGATAGAGGTGACCCCAGGTGACTGGTTTAGGCTACTTTTTCCCGAGTGCGTTAAATAGTGCCAAAAACAGATATTACTATCAAGACGCGAAAAACAGATATTACTTAATAAATACGGGTTGAATACAGAACCTCTTTTCAGTTTTTCAGAAGTCGGTTAAAAATGGGTTAAAAATGGGTTAAATATATATTTTATTAAAAATAATAAATATATAAATTAAAAAAATATTTTTTATAAAACAAACATTTCAAAGTCAATAAAATTAATATTTTTCATACTTTAAGCATGAAAAACCCATAGATGTTGTCTATGTAGTATAAACTATACTATAGAGATATAGAGTAATCAACATTGTGTTAATTTAACGGAAAAATAAAATGTATGAAAATCTCTGGCTAAAGTGATACTTACGTTTTGAGCAGTAAACTGGAACACACGACCGACACGGAACTCATCGCCATCGCTGCCGATGCCATCCACGGCTGCGGGACAAGCACACAATAAGTGAAGAAGCATTGTAATGTTTTATCTTTTAGATCTAACACCCAGCTGTCAGTCAAAATCGATGAAAATAAACGATAAGACTAAATATTTGTGTAAGTATATCATATTTTTATTATGTGATGTTTGATGGAATCAGACATAAGTGACATCTTCCGAGTATTAGCCGCATGGCTAGTACAAGGTTAAGAACTGCATCGAAATCGGTCCATCCGTTTGAGAGCTACGATGCCACAGACAGGCAGACAGACATTGAGACATCGACGTTAAACTTATAACACCCCTCTTTTAGCGTCGGGGGTATGATGTGTACTATTGGCAAAACATCCGCTTGATCACCGTAAAGGCGATAATCGTATATTTATTTATTTATTCATGTAACAATTTACATTGTGTCTGAATGAAATTTACAGTAATTAATTAACCATAAATAAGCCTACATAGTATATTATCATTATCCATAAATCATTTATAATAACTTAAACATTAAAAATAAGTTAAATTAACATAAAATAATCAATAAATAATAGTAAAAAAAAACCTTTCGTATAAATAAGAGAGTATCTCTCGGTAGCACGGCTCTAGCCCGACGGATCCTTTTAACCAATAGGATGCACGAAACGCATTTTAGCTGTGTGCGTATTTAGTTGTAGTGCGCGTAAACTCTTTTGTTAGATGATGTTTAATCGTCATTTTTTGTTGCGCGCCCACCATTCACGCAAATACAAATTGTCTCTAATTGGCTCGAAGAAGGAAGGGGCGTGGTTTCCGGCGTCATGGCGATCCGAACAAAATGTTTCTTAAGTGAGCATGCGTAACTTTTGGGCACTGTACCTGCAGCTGCAGCCCCCAGACGGCGAAGGCGCCGCTGGCGAGCGGGATGCCCAGCAGGTTGTAGACGCTCGCGAACAGGAAGTTGAGCCACTGTACCTGCAGCTGCAGCCCCCAGACGGCGAAGGCGCCGCTGGCGAGCGGGATGCCCAGCAGGTTGTAGACGCTCGCGAACAGGAAGTTGAGCCACTGTACCTGCAGCTGCAGCCCCCAGACGGCGAAGGCGCCGCTGGCGAGCGGGATGCCCAGCAGGTTGTAGACGCTCGCGAACAGGAAGTTGAGCCGCACGCGCCGCACCGTACTGCGGGACAGCTCCAGGCACGCCACCACGTCCAGCAGGTCGTTCTGAGGACAACTCGTCGTTAGTTATGTTCAACTGTCACGGAGACACCGCGGAACACGAGGATGAAAACGTTGATGATTACAATGATGGTGGTGACGATGATGACGTCATAGAAAATGATGGTGACGCGAATTTAATAAAAATGTTCATGCACTTCTTGCGCGCTGTAGAAATTTGCTGTAGTGATTCTTATGTAGCGAGATAGATGTCGCTACAATCTTTAAGAAGATGACGTCACCTCTGATGATGATGACAAAGACGACAATGATGAAGATGAACTTTGATGACGATGTTGATGATGACGATGAAGAGGATGATGATGACGATAATGACGATTATGTTGATGACGACGGTGATGATGACGGTGATGATGATGACGTTACCGATGACGATGATGGTGAAGATAATGATGACGGTGATGATGACGTTACCGGGGATAATGCTGATGAGGGTGATGATGATGACGGTGATGATGATGATGACGGTGATGATGATGATGACGGTGATGATGATGATGATGACGGTGATGATGATGATGACGGTGATGATGATAATTACGATGATGATGATGACGACGGTGATGATGACAGTGATGATGATCATGATGACGACGGTGATGATGATGATGATGACAGTGATGTTGATGATGACAGTGATGATGATGATGACAGTGATGATGATGATGACAGTGATGATGATGATGATGACGTTACCGGGGATGATGATGACGGTGATGATGATGAAGATGACGTTACCGATGACGATGATGGTGAAGATAATGATGACGGTGATGATGACGTTACCGGGGATGATGATGATGATGACGATGATGATGACGATAATTACGATGATGATGATTACGACGGTGATGATGACATCACCGGTGAAGATGAAGAGGATGATAATGAAGATTAAAAATTAGATGATGATGAAAGTAGGAATAAAAAGATATCTCACCCTCATAAGCACTAGATCAGCAGCTTCCACGGCCACGTCGGTCCCGCTGGCTATGGCGATGCCCACGTCAGCCTGGGCCAGCGCGGGCGAGTCGTTCACACCATCGCCCACCATGGCCACCTTCTGCCCCTCTTCTTGAAGCTTCTGTATTTTAGCCACCTTGTGGGAGGGCAGGACTTCCGCGTACACTTTGTTGATGCCAACCTGTGGTATGATTGAAATTTAATTAGTTGGTTTTTTTGTGTATGGCATCTCGCAGGTCAGCCTAAAAGTTTGTCGACTGCTTAACCGGGCTTGCCTGTGAAGTGCCTTAAATGATTTTAGGGCCTCCAGCCAGTGCTTAACTTACAAAACTAAAGCGGCTACACGCTAAGGACACCCCTTAGTGGGGTACGGGCCTCGACTTAGGGCGTCGCTGGGGGAGGACAGCAAGGGACAGGCTGGATCAGAATATATATGATTATTATAATTGGGAATTTTAAAGCTAATAGCTCAGCTCGTGTTCACAATGACTCGGTTAAATTAATTTGCAAAGAAAATTAGGGATATAGTACAAGGTATACTACACAGTTTATAAAAGAATGAAAAAAAAACCAATTATATAAATAATACAAGCAGACAAGCGACACATGCTCTCCGAGGCACGGAGAGATAGACCTATATTCAGAAAACGGTCACCCATCCATGGACTGACCGCGGCTAGCGTAGCTTAAACTCAAACTCAAAAACGTTTATTGAAATTAGACTAATTAAAGTAGTAATTTTTCACGTCAAAATATTGTGACAGCACCCCAAAATCACCCACCCTTCACTGCTTCCTAGTGTTATGGCTGGAAAGAAGAAGCAGTGATGAACAAACTTCCCAACAACACAGCTGTCTATTTAGACCAGTGCCAATAACTTTTGAAAACAAAAAAAATAATAGTAGGATGAAACCCATTGGAAAAGGAGGAGAATACAATAAAAATGATAGGAAAAATAAATTACGGGCGATCTGAGGTCGGGAAGTGGGGGGGAGGGGGGGTTAAAGTTAAAAAAACGGTTTATCTCAATTTCCGGCAAAACTACAAGTCCTATGAAAAAAAGTTAAATGGCAAAGTTGTAGGTAATAAAAAGATCTACAACTTTTGGATTAACACTTTTTTCACATAACCTCAAAATTTATGTGAAAAATTCAAAAAATCAAGTTTTTGGTTTTTTATCTTTATCTTTTACAATAATTAATTTTTTATCACGAAATTTGGTGAAAACTTACCTTTTTATGTCCCAAACACACTGTAATTTATTTGATTTAAAATAATTATTTTTTCACCCTTATTTTGACTTAATATCAAAAAAACACCCTAATTTTCAATCGAAAATTCTCGTGTCAAAATATCACTTTTTTTTAAAAAGTCGGTAGTTTGTTTGTTCTTTGAAATCTCTATTTTCAGATGGTATAAAAAAATATTTACATTGCTATGGTAAATGTTCTCAGAAAATATAAAGAAAAACTACGAAATAACAGGTAGTGAGGCCTAGACCGGCTTAATTTTTTTGCGTAGATGCCTATTTATTGCTCTTATCTTAAAATATAAGATCACTTTTGTATCTGAGTAACCTACGGAACCTCGGACCTCTCTATGAAATACCTTTTAGCTCATCAAAAGGTATTTCATTGAGAAGTGGGGAGTTGCTAGAAGGATCTTGGCCTTGCTAACTGTTATTTCGTAGCGTTTCTTTATATTTTCTGAGAACATTTACCATAGCAATGTAAATATTTTTTTATACCATCTGAAAGTAGAGATTTCAAAAAACAAAAAGACTACCGATTTTTTTAAAAAAAGTGATATTTTGACACGAGAATTTTCGATTGAAAATTAGGGTGTTTTTTCGATATTAAGTCAAAATAAGGGTGAAAAAATAATTATTTTGAATCAAATAAATTACAGTGTGTTTGGGATATAAAAAGGTAAGTTTTCACCAAATTTCGTGAAAAAAAAAAAATTATTGTAAAAGATAAAAATAAAAAACCAAAAACTTGGTTTTTTGAATTTTTCACATAAATTTTGAGGTTATGTGAAAAAAGTGTTAATCCAAAAGTTGTAGATCTTTTTATTACCTACAACTTTGCGATTTAACTTTTTTTCATAGGACTTGTAGTTTTGCCGGAAATTGAGATAAACCGTTTTTTTAACTTTAACCCCCCCTCCCCCCACTTCCCGACCTCAGATCGCCCGTAATTTATTTTTCCTATCATTTTTATTGTATTCTCCTCCTTTTCCAATGGGTTTCATCCTACTATTATTTAATTCACTTTTTACCGTTTTTAGAGGCTAAAAGCACTGGCCTAATTACAATTTTACTTTACTTAACCTTGTTAAACTGTCGATCTGTACGGCGGTCACTAAGCTACGAGGTCTTCATAAGCCGAGCCCAACATAGGAAAGGGCTAGGCAGATGTAGTACCTGTCTGGCGATGGCCACAGCGGTCTTCCTGTTGTCCCCGGTGAGCAGGCACACCTCGAGGCCCATCTTCTTCAGGCAGTACACTGCCAGGTGCGCCTCGGGCTTCACCTCGTCCGCCACGCCGATCGTGCACACCAGTACGTCTGGGGGACAAGGATGGAAAATAGTTTTTAACCGACTTCCAGATAAAAAAGGATCTCAACAGCCGGTTGCACCAAATTTTCTATCTATAATCTACACTAATATTATAAAGAGGAAAACTTTGTTTGTTTGTTTGTTTGTAATGAATAGGCTCAGAAACTACTGGACCGATTTTAAAAATTCTTTCACCATTCGAAGGCTACATTATCCACGAGTAACATAGGCTAAATTTTATTTTGGAAAAAAATAGGTTTCCGTAAGATATTTGGGTTTTTCGGATACAAGGTGTAAAAAATCAACCAGAAAAGTTCTTTCACCGTTAGAAAGCTACATCTTTACGAAGTGTCATAGGCTATAATTATTTCCACAAATAATTAGGGATCCCTACTAAAACTTGAATAATGTAACCCAAGGTGTAAAAAAAAACCACGCGGGCGAAGCCGCGGGCGGAAAGCTAGTAATATTATAAAGAGGAAAGATTTGTGTTTTTGTACGGTTTCAACTCAAAAACTACTGGACCGATTTTAAAAATTATTTCACCGTTAGAAAGCTACATCTTTACGTGTCATAGGGTAGATTTATTTCCAGAAATAATTAGGGATCCCTACTAAAACTTGAATAATGTAACCCAAGGTGTAAAAAAAAATGTCCAAGCGGGCGAAGCCGCGGGCGGAAAGCTCGTCATAAATATTTAGACGAAAAACATAAAATAATAGCAAAATTTTTCAATTTTATCCTCCATTTTGACAGATCTTGAATGACAGTTCTTCCGTTACAGGTATTTAAAGTAACTTGATATTTTTTAGCTGTAACAGTTATTAAGTCTGCCTAATACAAACGAACTAATGTGATCGTAACGTTAATGTAAGCTATTATTTTTATCAAAAGTACTATTATTCTAAAAAAAAGAGTAGTTCAAAATTATAATAATAATGGTAGCATCCAACGATGTGAATAAAGTCTTTAATTTAATAAATAATTATTTATACTCCATTTACTATGAGATTAGACATTTAAACGCACCCTATTTACAGTTTGTTCAACCGATTTGAGCTCTATTGCTAAAGTGACATGACAAAAACAGATGCAGAATATATTTGTTATTGTAAACATTATTTTGCTTTCAACACCATCTTTATCAGTACGGAATAGAATTTAAAATCGGTTGAAAACGCTGTAAAAAGAGTTTGTTTATTTTTCTAATCTTATTGTAAATGAAGTATAGTAAGAAACGAGTAAATTTCATTCAAAAACCACGTACATAAACTTTAGACTTACATTACTAAGTAATATTTATTTTTCTGCATAGAGATGAGCGAAAGATTAATCTACAGACTAATTTCGATCTTTGCCCAACAGTGGGCATAAAATTATTAAAAACTAAAAATGCAGTCCCATCCAAATTTGTTAGGAAATTTAAGTCCAGCGCTGGGCTTACCGTTAATAGCTGCCAGTACAGCAGTTCTGCCCAACTCTTCATCTTGCTGTAGAGCTTCTTGGACTCTCCGAGGGACTGTGACTCCATTCCTGGACATCCACTCCCGATTGCCTATCAAGACTACTTGTTCTACTTCCTGAGAAAGATGGAGAAGCTTTTAGAATTGATAGACCATCATCCGCCTAGCTTTTTCCCATTTGGAACTGTCTTCCATTTCAACCGACGTTTTCCTAACTATGTTGGGGTTGACTTCTAGTCTAGCATGCAGCTGAGTACCAGTGTTTTACATGGAGCGGCTGCCTATTTGACCTACACATGCCAGTTACCGGGTAACACGGTACCTCTAGGTAAGACTGGTTGACACTTTCTGTCTACCCGTAACGACTGTCAATCATCTACAAATGACAACCGGGACCAATAGCTCAACGTGCTTTGTAAGAGGGAGACTTTCTACTTTTTTTAAATGATCACTCATCAAAATTCTAATTCAAAAGTAATTAATTCAAATAAGGCTGAAAATAAGCACTTTTTGTATGTAAAATTTAAAAAAGACAGCCCCCAATGTGTTTTATGCTGGGAAGAGGAAGTGGCGCAATAAACTCCCAAGCAACACATGTCTGTCTGTTAGCTTTGAAGAACATTTGTTTATACAATATTGACCAAAAATTTGTGTAACACCATCTAGGCTCTGACCGCAGCAAGTACAGCTTAACCTTGCTTATCTATAGATCCACTGTTTTTGACCCACGACTCCCTACCCTGGACCCTAGAACAACGAAGGGAGCAACTGATCATGAACATACCTCCCCCCCTGGCTGATCTGCTCGTATCAGTGTGTGCAGGCGGGCGGCGGCCTGCGCCGAGCTCAGCGCCGCGTCCCCGCCCGGGGACACCACCTCCACCGGCACGCCCTCCACCAGGAACGTGCTGCCAGACCTGGGGAGACGGTCTGCTGGTATACTAGGGGCCGGTTGCAGCATTTTTTTTATCATTATGTTATATAGTTGGTACCAATCGATTAGATGAAAAATGTAAACTAAGTCGTAACCTATACCCCTCAGACAAAGAAATTGCACCAAAGTTTTTGTTTAAAAAAAATTGAATGGCCCTTTCCAGTATACAAACATACACTTAGGGATAATGATACTACGCTGTTATGAAGTTAACAAACCAAACTATAGGTTTCAATTTTAATTTGTATAAAAAGTTAGAATACTTGGTTAAAATGTTTTTTTTTCAAAGGTAGGTGCGTGTTGAACATTGATGCAGTGTATTAGTCCGTCAGTGTATTATGTTCTAATTCTGCCACAGAAATTAACAAAATGGCGTATCAAGGATGGCGCATTAATGTCAATTTCATGCTCTAAACATCATCATTAATCATTTAGTGCCATTTTATTTTTCTATGTGGGAAAATTAGAACAAAATAGGTTATGCTTTTACAGCTACAGCTACAGATTATACTATGATATGTCACATCATTTTATATTAATAATTTGCGGTTTTATACTATGAAGACAAAAATTTAATAATTAATTAATTTAAAAGCGACAGTTATGATATAGTAGCTGTTACTCGCGGTTTCACCCGCATCCCGAGGGAACTTATCTGAGCACCGGGCTTAAAAGGATTCTATGTGTCAGATACAGGTTATAAACTATTCTTAAGACATTCCTAAGAAACCTATTTAAGTGATTGAATTATCATTTCGTCTCTTTCTGACATTCATTTTAATTTTGGGAGAAAGGGACAAAACTATTCTACTTACAAGACTGTACATGTGTATATCAAATTTCAGTTAAGTCGTTTTTGCGTGAAAGAGTAAAAAACTTACATACACATATAATAATATGTACTATCGCAGTCATTGCCGCCTGATCACTAAAATTTTTTTTCGCCTTAATCCTGCGGCGGCGCAAAACCACGCCCCCTTACATTCTGTCTCTCTCACACGCAATATTTGTTTCAATGTCTTTGTAGTGTGCTAGACCGGCCGCCGGCCGATCTTGTCTTTCATTCGTCTATTCAAGGTCAAAGGGGCGGGGCTAGAGATTTTTGCGCGTCTATTTTTGAGTGCAAGCAAAAATGAACTTAGTGGTGGTTAGGCGGGAGTGTCCGCGATAGTACATTCTCACAAACTTTCGCATTTATAAGTAGGGTTAGTAAATGTTTTTTTGAGACAGATCTTAAATGAAAATACTTCCGTTTCACGTATAAAATAATATAATATTTTTGGTGTCTATCTTCAATAACATCAGTAATTAAATGCTAAAAATTTTAATTTGTTGTTAACATCTATTGTACCTTATTCTGGGAAATTAATTTTATTGAGTGATGGAATAAACGATGACCTGAGTGGTTTAGTGGGCAACATAATATCGGAATACCACGCAAGAGGTCCCGGGTTCGATTCCCGGTCGGGCAGAAATTGAAATGATGAATTTTATATTCTGTGACGGGTTAGTATGTATGTATTTAAAACTAAAATATTTATGTAGTATATCCGCTAGCACCCATAACACAAGCATATTAGTTGCTTACTTTGGGGCTAGATGACGCTGTGTGGAATTGCCCAAAGATATTTAAAATTCAAAAATTATTTATTCAAATTAGGCTGAAAATCAGCACGTCAAAGTTACAAAAGACATCCCCCAAAACGCCCGCCCTTCGCCACTTCCCATGTGATATTGCTGCGAAGAAGAAGTGGCGCAACAAACTCTCTAGCAACAAATGTCTGTCTGTTAGGTTTTAAGAACCAGCGTTTTGATATGCATGTCCTGACCTGGGCTGGTTGTTGAAGTTGGTGATGTGGTCAGGCGGGCTGCGCTGCATGGCCCGCAGGCGCGCGCGCAGGCCGCAGCCCGGCGCGGCCACGAAGCCCACGCACGCCAGCCCGCTATGCCCGCCCAGCGCCGCACTGCACCACCGGACTATCGCTGGGGGGCCGGAAGGGGCTTATTTAAAAGATTTTTACGTATGGCAGAGCCTCGGAACGTAAATAAAATTGGGATAATTGCCAGTGAGGGTAGGAGGGGGGAGGGGGTTACACAAAGAGGAAATAGACATAATACGAGCATTGAAAAACAAGGAAGAAATAGAAAAAGAACCCAAGACAAGAGAGGGAAATGTGTAAATTATGATGTAATAAATATATGTGGGAGGAGGTATCGTGGATGAGTGACCATCTATGTCAGACTCCTCCGTGCCTCGGAAAGCACGTTAAGCTGTGGGTCCCGGTTGTCATTTGTAGATCTTAGACAATCGTTACGGGTAGTCAGAAGCCAGAAAGTCTGACAACCAGTCTTACCAAGGGGTTTCGTGTTACCCAGTAACTGGGTTGTGGAGGTCAGATAGGCAGTCGCGCCATGTAAAACACTGGTACTCAGCTGCATCCGGTTTAGACTGGAACCGCCAACATAATTGGGAAAAGGCTAGGCAGATGATAATATTTTAGTAATTATAACAATATTCTTACCCGAAGCGACGGGATGTTCGGAGTTGAGCTCAGCAGTGAGTAGGCAGGCCAGCACGGAGCCCAGCGTGCTGGCTGAGCCCGTCAGCAGAGATAGCTTCGCGACTGTCGCACTGCCGCGGGTTATGGTGCCCGTCTTGTCGAAGATTACGGTTTTCACCTGCCAAGATAATTTTTCATGAAGAGGTTATCTCCCACTATAGGGTAAAGGCCTCTTCTCATACAGAGAAGGCATGAGCATTGATCACCACGCTTGCTCGAGGCGGATTGGTGATTTTATACTTGTTAGTCCAGGTTTCCTCACGATGTTTTCCTTCAGCGTTAGTCAGTGGTGTCTAAGGTACCGTGTTACCCGGTAACTGGGTTGTGAAGGTCAGATAGGCAGTCGCTCCATGCAAAACACTGGTATTCAGCTGCATATGGTTTAGACTAAAAGCCGACCCCAACATAGTTAATAAAAAAAAACCGGTCAAGTGCGAGTCGGACTCGCGCACCGAGGGTTCCGATCATTAGAAAGAAAAAATACGCAATAAAGTCGCAATTATCTTGTTTTTTTTTCGACCGCATAATTAAGTTTGTTTGTAAAGGAAAATTGCTGATTACTTAAAAACTACGTACTAGATTTCGTTCAAACCAATTTTCAATGGAAGTTTGCATAATAATCTACATCATATATTTTTTTTAGTTTTATCATTCTCTTATTTTAGAAGTTACAGGGGGGGGGGGGATACACACATTTTACCACTTTGGAAGTGCCTCTCGCGCAAACTATTCAGTTTAGAAAAAAATGATATTAGAAACCTCAATATTATTTTTGAAGACCCGTATGGGTTTGATGAAAAAAAAAATTTGAGTTTCAGTTCTAAGTATGGGGACCCCCAAAATTTATTGTTTTTTTTTTCTATTTTTGTGTCAAAATCTTAAAGCGGTGCACAGAATACATATACTTACCAAATTTCAACAGTATAGTTCTTATAGTTTCGGAAAAAAAGGGCTGTGACATACGGACGGACAGACAGACAGACAGACATGACGAATCTATAAGGGTTCCGTTTTTGCCATTACGGCTACGGAACCCTAAAAATAGTTTATTGGTAAGGCAAGTTAAGTTTTTTTTAATTTGGGAAAAGGCTAGGCAGATGATGCTGACAGGTACCTTGTGCGCGTTCTCGAGCGGCTCGGCGCCCTTGACGAGCAGGCCGAGGCGGGCGCCGACGCCGCTGGCCACCATGACGGCGGTGGGCGTGGCCAGCCCCAGCGCGCACGGGCAGGCGATGGCCAGCACCGACAGCGCGAAGTGGAAGCCCGTCTGCACCACCAGCTCCCACGCCGCGTAGCCCGCGTTCACGTACATCGGCTGGGGTGCACCGTTCTTATAATTAACTTTATATTTACTGCAGTTTTTGTCGCGTCCTAAGAGGATTGCTCCACGGACCGGTTGAAAAATATCTTATACTAGCTTTCCGCCAGCGGCTTCGCCCTCGTGAAATATTTTTTTTTTACACTTTGGGTCACATTAAGGTTTCAAGTTTTAGTAGGGATCCCTAATTAATTCTGGAAATAAATATAGCCTATGACACTTCGTAAAAATGTAGCTTTCTAACGATGACAGAATTTTTCAAAACGATCCAGTAGTTTTTGAGTTAAAACCCTACAAACAAATTTTTCCTCTTTATAATATTATATTATAGTATAGATAAAAAGTTTGTTGCAACCGGCTGTTAATATAGATGAACTCACCGGTGTAATAAGTTTAATCCGTTCAATATTGAGCGCTCCGCTGATAATCCAGCAGACGAGAGTCAGCACAGACAGGAACACCACTAGGGGCACGAAGTACCTGCGACAATCATATGTAGGTTAAAGAAGTAAATCTATTGGTTTTAAATTATGTCCACACTGACTTTAGTTGGTGCTAATCTCAATGTAGACTAGCCAGGTACGCAGGAGATGTTATAGTGCACGCACGTTTTTAGACACAGGTGCAATTCAATTCAAATCATTTACTTCAATTAGGCCTAAATTTTCTTGTATTTACATAAAGTATTGACATGCGAAGATCATGTAGACACAAAATAAAAAACCGGCCAAGTGCGTGTCGGGCCACGCGCAGTAGGGTTCCGTAGTGGGAGTTAGTTAGTCGACTATAACTCTGTAACCGGTTAAGTCTACTTAGCCGTGATAGTTTTCCTTGTAAGTTCATTACATGTGCTACGTCTGTGATTTTTTTCACAATTCTAGGTCCAGCCATTCAAAAGTTAGAGGGGGGGGTAACTCGTATCGAACGAAAATTTGCACTGAAAAGCTAGATATTTCGCAAATGACTCGCTGAACCAAAAAATGGTCTTCACACACCCATAATATTTTTGAAATACCTATCTAACGATACCCCACACGGAGGGGTACGCGAGAAAAAAAATATTCATCCCCACTTTACGTGTTTGGGAGCTACCCTAAAAAAAAATATTTTTAAAAATTTTATTTTACCACTCTCTCGGCGTGATCAATATACATATCCATACCAAATTTCAGCTTTCTAGTATCAAGAACCTCGGAGCTATGCCGCGGACAGACAGACAGACAGACAGACAGACAGACAGACAGACAGACAGACAGACGGACAGAGCGAAACTATAAGGGTTCCTTGTCGGACTACGGAACCCTAAAAATAGGTAAGGTAGGAAGTCTATTTGGTAGCTACATGGTATTCACATTTACATTTTTTATTTTTTGTGTCGAATATAAATGCAATTAACATCCTAAAGTAAATATGAAGAAATATTATATTAATGTGCGTTAATATTATATTAAAAGCACTTTCTATTCCCTCACTCTCAAAGTCCTCAGAGACACAATCCGATATCATCAGAGAGATTAAAAGAAGTAGGATTAATGGCGACGCTTGTGCCTCGATATCTCTGCAATTCACGGCTTTTGCTGTAAATCTAGAGGGTGGAGGAATTGCACATGCACCCCGGAAGTTACACATGCACCCCGGAAGTTACACATGCACCCCGGAAGTTACACATGCACCTGCACGGCTGGGGTGCAGCACTACAAATTGACTCACCCGGCGATGGTGTCGGCGAGGCGCTGTAGGTCGGGGTGCACACAGTACTCACCCGGCGATGGTGTCGGCGAGGCGCTGTAGGGCGGGGTGCACACAGTACTCACCCGGCGATGGTGTCGGCGAGGCGCTGTAGGGCGGGGTGCACACAGTACTCACCCGGCGATGGTGTCGGCGAGGCGCTGTAGGGCGGGGTGCACACAGTACTCACCCGGCGATGGTGTCGGCGAGGCGCTGTAGGGCGGGGTGCACACAGTACTCACCCGGCGATGGTGTCGGCGAGGCGCTGTAGGGCGGGGTGCACACAGTACTCACCCGGCGATGGTGTCGGCGAGGCGCTGTAGGGCGGGGTGCACACAGTACTCACCCGGCGATGGTGTCGGCGAGGCGCTGTAGGGCGGGGTGCACACAGTACTCACCCGGCGATGGTGTCGGCGAGGCGCTGTAGGGCGGGGTGCACACAGTACTCACCCGGCGATGGTGTCGGCGAGGCGCTGTAGGGCGGGGTGCACACAGTACTCACCCGGCGATGGTGTCGGCGAGGCGCTGTAGGGCGGGGTGCACACAGTACTCACCCGGCCATGGTGTCGGCGAGGCGCTGTGGGGCGGGGTGCACACAGTACTCACCCGGCGATGGTGTCGGCGAGGCGCTGTACGGGCGCCTTGCTGGCCTGCGCGTCCTCCACGAGGCGCACGATCTGCGCGAGCGTGCTGGCCTCGCCCGTGTGCGTGGCCGACACCACCAGCGCGCCGTGCTGGTTGATGCTACCGCCTATCACCACCGAGTCTGACCACAAAATCAAACATTCAACAACAAAATAAAGGACCCCACATTTTTTAATTTCTAAAATGCTGATTGATCATGCATATTACTTTTAGGACAAATTGAACCCCATGTTTTAATTCATCAATAACATGAACAACTGGACACAAAAATGTTGTATTATATTCTAAGGTGTGAATAAAAAGTGTTGATAATTAAAAAAGATTCACCGACTATAAAAAAAATGCTAACAAGATAAAATTTAAACCCATATTTATCACAGCAATCTTTGTCTTTATATTCCTAAAAATACAATAATTGATTCACACAAACTAAAGAAAATTGAACCCCACTTCTAACATAAGAAACTAACCCCCATATACACTGAACCCCACTCAAAAAAGTTGACCTAAAATAACTCACCTTTAGTCTTAGGCACAGGCATAGACTCCCCGGTAATGAGAGATTCGTCACAGGTACTCTGACCAGAGATCACCTTCCCATCCACTGGGACCTTCGCTCCGGGGACCACCTGAGGAGTAAACACCAAGTTTAGAAGGAAACCCAGCTTGGCCTGATTGTAAATGGTCACGTCGCAAGACCTGTCTCTACAGCGAGTCAAAATATTTACAGAAACTAAGTGGTCACCCATCCATGGACTGACCGTGGCAAGATGTAGCTTAACCTTGATCCTTCGACCCGTGCGGTGGTCATTAGCCAGGGTATTTTCTACTTGAGACCTTTATTAATTTTTGCTTTGTCTCAATAAATAAGATCATAAGATCTTCGAAGATAAGAAAAAAAATACATGCAGAAAATAAATACATGCATAGAATATCTTGTATACATGTAAAATGCCTTGTCCTGAATGACTGACGGATCAACGTACCTGACCTGACCTGACCTGAAACTTGAACTTGGGTTCTTTGTACGTCGTAGGCATCCGATAAAAAAGTATTTTCTGAAATTCTATCCCTAAGGGGTGAAAAAGGGGGGCAAATTTTGTATGAAACTTTGTCATTTTTAATTGGAATTCGTATAGTCTACGCGGGTGATTCCGCTGGCGGAAAGCTAGTATACTATAAATGCGAAAATGAGTTTGTTTATTTGTTACGCTTTAACGGTAAAACGGATTTATTTATTTTATTTATTTTTATTGGCTCACCAACAATTGCTAACACTAATACAATTACAATATTACTTATATTAAATAGAAAACAAGTGTCACAATTTTTTATAGGTAAGCACCACATGCACTATAAACTATAAGTATGGTGTGTTAATAACGGATGAGCTGATTTGGATGGAAATTGGTATGGAGATAGAAATAATCCTCGAGATGATTATAAACACAGGAAACAGCTAGTAATATATAAAAAAGAGAAAAATGCGTTTAAAAGTAAATGAAATTAATGACACTGATTGAAGGAAAACATCGTGAGGAAACCTGGACTAAAAACTCTGAAATCGCCAATCCACCTTGAGCAAGCGTGGTGATCAATGCTCATGCCTTCTCTGTATGAGAAGAGGCCTGTGCCCAGCAGTGAGATAGGTTGATGATGATGATGAAATTAATGAACAAAATGAACTACTTTTAGTTGAGGACGTACCTTGAGGGTATCTCCCCGTTCCACTAAGTCCACTGGAATGCTCTTCTCGCTAATCTGATGCCCATTCTCGTCCAGGGTCACCAGAATTGCCTCTGTTGGTTTCAGGGAGAGCAGCTTGGACAACGCCTCTGATGTTTTACCCTGAGGAAATGAAGATTTTGAAACATTTTAAAATTTCAAATTTTTTGATGTACAGCTTGGCAAAAAAGAGTAGAAATTAATAGGGGCGCCACTTTACCGTTCGTGTGGCAACCCGCTGCGACCGTATAGCGTACCATGCTATCGTCTTGATACTAAGCTGTATTTTTATAATTAATTAAAATCAGTAAGTATTATAAAATGTAATAACAAGTATTCACGTCATGTAACTGAATACAAATTACTTATAAGCACTAATAATGTAAGCACTCCTGTGTTTTCAATTTTTTTTGGGTATAAAAAAAAGGCGTATGAATATAGCGTTATTATATTTGATTTCAATAAATCTTCCTCTAAATATTCCACGCCCGCCACATCCATGTCTTGGCTAGAGCTAGCCATAAACTCATCTGAGTCACACTCAGATTCAAAGGCACTGCGCTATCATGTTGGAGATTGATTCCTAAACGTTTTATGTCCAAGTACGAGTCCTCTCATAAATTCATAATACTCCTTTTCTATTTTGTTAACATGCTGGCATGAATTCTTTTGAACTCATACTCGGTTATAGATTGAAATGCACGTTCGGTGCTTCCTATAAAGATAAAAAAAATGATTAAACCTCTATCAATAATTAATGTAAAAAGTTTACGGTACCTATCTAGTTTTTTTGTGGTTTTTAAATGCTAGTTATAACAAGTATTATATTATCTTGTGATCACACTCATAGATAAGGTTATGTAGAAATCGAATTTACATATTGCAGAGTATCAAGGCTCAAGCCACTCAAGTATCAAAATAATCTAGTCGCGCTATACCAAAGTGTCAAAGACAAAACGTAAACATAACCTATATGCTCGATGTTTATTGTTCAAAATTTCACTTATTTCGTATTCAAGCAATTCAAAACCAATTAGAGATCATAAATTAACACTTGATACAACTAAATACATCAAAACAAACTCTTACATACCTGTCATAATGGCGGTACTTTGGTAAATATCGTCGAGATCGGAAAGAAGAGTTTAAGCCTCATGTTCGACCAGATATCGCCTATAAACATTATAAATTATTTCCTTGCTAGTACTCCGAATGGTTTTATTTATTATAACGTGGTTTCATTAACGTTTTGATGGTCGAAATAAAAAAATAAGTAACTCGCGAACTTTGTTTACATCGAACGACACAGAACCACAGAGTATATAAACAGAACGACATTAATTGCCAGGAGCTGCCAGCAATAAAAAAAATTAGTTCCGTTTCTAGACTTTTTTGCCAAGCTGTACTATCGCGGACACTCCCGCCTGACCACCACTAAGTTCATTTTTGCTTGCACTCAAAAATAGAAGCGCTCTCTAGCCCCGCCCCTTTGACCTTGAATAGACGTATGAAAGACAAGACCGGCTGGCGGCCAGTCCAGCACACTGCAAAGATATTGAAACAAATAGTACGTCTGAGGGAGAAAGAATGTAAGGGGGCGTGGCTTGGCGCCGCCGCAGGATTTAGGCGAATGAATTTTTAAGTGATCAGGCGGCAATGACCGCGATAGTACCTATAATAAAATATCGCCAAAACCCATTTATCATCTCTATCTTTTCCTCACATCTTCTATCACATAACAACCCATTCTAGATTTAATTCTGCGGGAAGCTCGAAAGAGTTACCCCACCCCCGGATCGCAAAGGGGTAAGAAGGAGCATGGATGGGTTTTAGTCAGTAACTGTCTTACTTATAAATAACCTGGAATCTGAAGTTTAACCATTTCTCACCTAATCCTTATTTAACGTTGTAATCCAGGATTAAGCTACTAACTTAAGTTCGGATTAATGCTAAACAGCATTTGTGAGTGAGATTTTTGCTAATACCCCACCTACAGCGGGAGAAGTCATTCGGTGATTTCCTTTACATAATCCCCACTTGACATACCTTGGCTATGTGTTCCAGCCACCTTCCTAAAGACACGAACACAAGCAACATGGGCGGCGTGTCGAAGAACGTCACAGGACTCGTGTCCTGTTGCATCGCCATCGCCGCTATCACCACCGCGAGAGAGTACACGTAGCTGTGGACAAGATAATAATACAGAACTACACTATTTCACACGTTTTCACCCGCGTCCTAAGGGGACTACTACGTACCAGGATGAAAAGTATCTAATCCATCTTCGAAGTTAATTTGATCCAAGTCTATGTGTGTCTTGATAATATAAATAATCTTTAAAATATGCCTTTAATTGATATACAGCCGGTGGCACATTTCAAAACTTTTTATTATTTTACTTTTACGAATATCACAAAACATGATATCAATAATAAGCATACTTTTAATATTTTTATGTTATCAATACATGGATATAACAATTAAAAAAAATATAATATTATAAATATTTTGACGAAAAACATAAAATAATAGCAAAATTATTCAATTTTATCTCCATTTTGACAGATCTTGGATGACAGTTCTTCCGTTTCACGCATATTTTTTATAAATGATAATTTTTTTCTAGTAACCGACTCTACGCCAACCTAAAACAACTAAGGGTATATTTAACCAAACCTGAATTTATACAAGAATACATACGGAAAATAATATATACCACGATTTTATTCTCGAGTAAATCATCAGTCCTTTTTCCATGCAATCTAGCGTATAGCTATACTTGGATAAGCTACTCACGAATGGCGAAGTGAATGTGAACGAATGTAATACGCGGCCGAAAAAAAGGCTCTACAAACGGGAGGGTGCAGAAGCATAACTTATGTCAACTCTGATTTGTCGTATTATAGAAAAACGCCCTAAGACGCTCTTGTCGTTACAGAAAGTAGTCTTAAAGTGACAAGCCTGGTTTTCATACAAATGACGGATCTTTCGTTATCTATGTAGATACATATCTGTGGTCCTGAGCTATAAACTAAATTAACAAGTAAATCAATAAATGTTGTCCCCCCCTCTTACCTGATGGTAGTAGTCATAGAGATGAGGACGTCCATATTAGAGGTGCCGTGACTCAACGCCTTGTACGCTTGCTTGTAGAAATGCCAGCCGCCAATGAACTGTTGAACATAATCAATATATTGTCCTACAAGGAAAACTTCATGAGGAAACCTGGACTTAAAAGTCAGAATTCGCCAATCCGCCTTGAGCAAGCGTGATCATCAATGCTCATGCCTTCTCTGTGTGAGAAGAGGCCTGTGCCCAGCAGTGACACAATATATAGGCTGATGATGATGATATTGCTACTGCTGGGCATAGTCTTCTCACACAGAGAAGGCATGAGCATTGATCACCACGCTTGCTCAAGGTGGATTGGTGGATTTTGGATTTCCTCACGATGTTTTCCTTCACCGTTAGTCAGTGACGTCTAAGATATACTTAGAAAGTACATAACGTATGACTTTAGAAAATTCACGTTAATACTTGCCAGGTTCAAACCCGCACACTTTTTCACTATTCACATTAAAATAACTGTACTCACAGTATGACAAATATATTTGGAACAAAGATAAATTTGCACGAGTGTGTGAATGAGTGTGACTGTGTGATTAATGTGTGTGAGTGAGTGTGACCGTATGGTTGATGTGTGTAAGTGTGAGTTTGTGGTTAATATGTGTGAGTGAGTGTGACTGTGTAGTTAATGTGTGTTTGTGGTTAATATGTGTGACTGAGTGTGACTGTGTAGTTAATGTGTGTGAGTGTGAGTTTGTGGTTAATATGTGTGAGTGAGTGTGACTGTGAGGTTAATGTGTCTGAGTGTGACTGTGTGGTAAATGTGTGTGAGAGGATAGTTGATTAATGTATCTGTGAGTGGGAGTGCGATCGATATATGTGAGTGTGTGTGTATGGGAGGCTGTGACGTGAGCTACCTGCACAGGCGTGGACAGCAGGAACATGAGCAGGTTGTCCAGGCTGAGGCCGGGCAGCACGCAGCACATGTCCTTGGCGCTGTGCCCGTGCGACATCACCACCATGAAGTACGCCATGGCTATCATGCACGGACCGCCGAATATTAACGAGATCAGGAACGCGTTTCGCCATTTTTTTATTTCTTCCCTGGTGATAGATAGGAAGGTATGAATACGCAATTAATGTTTATATTAGGGGCCGTCCATTAATCACGAGATGTTTTTTTTGACATTTTTAACCCCCCTCCCCCTTGGTGATACATGGTGAGGTTTAAGACTACCCCCCCCCCTATATTACGTATTTTTTAGTACCTACAAAGAATCTTAATAGCCCGGTTAAGCAGTCGACAACCTTCTAGGTTGACCTACGAGAAGCCGTACAAAAAAAATCAAAAACACAAAGAACCTTATTTTTTTTTATATTTATAAAATACAGGTATAAGTATCGTCTTATTTTCGGCGTTTGCCGAAAAAAATAATACACCCCCTCTCCCTTGTGATATAATTTTTATATGAAGTGTATACTTACTTATGTTCTAAATAGTTGGTAGTCCCTCTATTGTGCGGCGTCACCACACTGGCGTCGAACCCGAGGTTGTTGATAGCCTCGCAAATAGTCCGGGGCCCTATCTGTTCTGCGTTGTATTTTATTTTACCTCTGTAATGACATAACATAGTATTAACATCATCATCATCAGCGTATATATTGTCCCACTGCTGGGCACAGGCCTCTTCTCACACAGAGAAGGCATGAGCATTGATCACCACGTGCGCTCAGGGCTGCTGGCGATTTCAAATTTGTTAGGTCAGGTTTCCTCACGATGTTTTACTTCCCTGTTAGTCAGTGACGCCTAACATTACGTTACATTGCTTTTCAACATTGCAACATAAATAATAACGTTACATAATATGTAGGCACCTTTAGACTAGCAAATTATACATTTCTGAAAAAGGAGAAGGCTTTTGTCAGCCGTCATTTATTTATTTATTTCATTTAGTTAAATTGAGTAGTAAACTCACTTGCTAGTAGTCAGCGCTACGGTGCAGGACACCACGCCCGTCAGTTTAAGTACACTCTTCTCAATTTTATTGACGCACGACGCACAAGTCATGCCTGTGATCTGAAACAAAATTTATTTATTAGTAGTAGTAGTTATTCTTCATTCATTTATTTAATATAATATTAACATTTTTTAATATTTAATATATACAGGCTGTTTTTGACAGCCCTCCGCAAACTGATAGGGTGGCTTCAGTACATCATATTAAGATAACGGGTACACGAAATTCTTTCAGAAACATTATGGGAATCCAATAAACCTGATTTGTTGAAGAAAAATTTTTTTCCTAAGAAAATTTCCGATGGAATATGACTCAGAATAAAGAGCTGAATCAATCCTGTATTTTTGTGGAGGGCTGTCAATAACACTCTGTATAAACATTTTATTACATTATTTTTAGGGTTCCGTAGTCGACAAGGAATCTTTATAGTTTTTATAAATAACAAAAGATGCTTTAGCCCAGCAGTGGGATGGGTAATAGATCTTCAGAGGGGTACTCACGGCGACGTGCAGGTCCCGCTGGCCGCTGCCGTCGCAGTCGCTGATGACGCTGGCGGGGAAGCCCAGCTCCGTGATGCAGTTCGCCACGTCTGCTGCTGAGATCTTGCTGGGAGCGTACCGGACTTCTGCTTTCGCGGCCAGGAGAGCTACCAGGATAGACTCCACACCTGGGGAATTTGGCAACCTTATTATTTTACAAATTTAAGAATGTAGGTAAAAAATTAGGACATCATTCATAAGTAGAGACAACAAAAAATTGTTCAGTCAAGCCAGTAGAGAGCGGCTGAGAGGAGCGACTATATACTATATAGCATATGCAAACGTCACGCCTTTTCCCTTGTCGCCTTATACGAGTCGGTCAGACCCTCCAAAACCGTTTCTTATGAGCTTGTGAGCTAATAGCTTTAAAATTCCCGATTATAATAATCATATATATTCTGATCCAGCCTGTCCCTTGCTGTCCACCCCCAGCGACGCACTAAGCCGAGGCCCGTACCCCACTAGGGGGTGCCCTTAGCGTGTAGTCGCTTAGTTTTGTAAGTTAAGCCCTGGCTGGAGGCCCTAACTTCATTTAAGGCACTTCAAAGGCAAGCCCGGTTAAACTGCCGACAACTTTCTAGGTCGACCAGCGAGACGCCATACAAAAAAAAAAAATACTTGTCGGTCTTATCGCCTAAGCACGACATTAATCTTGTTTTATATAAATAAATACTAAACTAAAACTCACCATACAGTTTAGTACAGTGTTTCTCTATAGCGGCGACGCATGAGGCGCAGGTCATACCGCGCACTTCCAGCGTGCAGCGCGCCAGCTCGCTCTCCGGTATCGGTGACGCCGCGCCCTATGGTCCGGGGTATACAGGGTGAAATTACACCTTTGGAAAAAACTTCACCAACGCATACTATGTAATGTAATGAGGATTTTTTTGTATTACACTATGTTTCGGAAGTGATTGGTTATTGTGATATTGAAGGTCAAAGTCTCCCATATATCTTACACTTTACAAAAATATATTCATAGTATCTCATAGTTATAGTTAAGGTATGTAGCAGCCACACGGTTCGACCGATCAAAGGTTAAGCTGCGCTTGGCGCGGTTAGCTCGTGGATGGGTGACCATCTATGTCATAGCGGGACTCCTTCATGCCTCAGAAAGTACGTTAAGCTGTTGGTCCTGGTTGTCATTTGTTACACGGTAACTGGGTTATGGAGGTCAGATAAGCAGTCGCTCCATGTAAAACATTGGACTAGAAACACTAGACTGGAAGCCGACCCCAACATAGTTGGGAAACGGCTAGGCAGATGATGATACGTACATTAGTTAGCGTCCGACTCTTGACAGGAGAAGGTGGTTTGACACCGTCTCCTGAACCTTCTTCGCTTTTAGTCTGTGTAGTAGATTCTGGAATAAATTGTGTGTTTCTTATGAATAAATTGAATGAATCTCAAGCATTGTGATGAATATTCATTATTATTTAGATCTTTCCAAGTAGTGGATTTTGACATACCTGTATACAGCTCCCCGTCTACCGCCCGCACATTGACGGAGAAGCCCAGCGCATACACGGCGTCAGCCAGCGTGCGCGGCAGCGTGCCCGAGCGCACGCCGCGCACGCGCGCGCTGTTCTCCGCCAGGCTCACCGTCACCTGCGACACGCCCGGCAGCGCACGCAGCGCCTCTGGGGGGGCAGGGGGGGGAGGATATAGGACGGACAAAAATACTCGGGATCACACAGTGAACAAACTTTTATGTCTTCTTATCGTGTGGGCTGCAGGTTCACTAACCTAACAAGCCCTTGTGTCAGAGTTTTCGTACATCCACCTGACGGCCTCTGACATGGAATTGTAACAACGACTGCTATCAAGGTTGCAGCTGGGGACGATGGCTTGACGTCCCGAGGCACGGGAGTGTAACATCGCCAACTACCTGACTCAGGGCGTCTTTGTAAATTATTCCTTTTCTTTTTGTATGGGCTGCAAGTTTATCCTAACTAGCCCTAGAGATCTCTCGATTCCGCCACCTCTGCGAAGCGAATTCGACCAGACCCGAGTCTCCGAGACTCTCTTCATCACTGTCGCGTTTAAAATTCAAAAGTCATTTATTCAATTAGGCTGAAAATCAGCAGCCCGACGCAGCCCGACAGCCCCCAAAACGTCCGCCCTTCACCACTTCCTGTGTGTTTTTGATGGGAAGAAGAAGCGGCGCAAACTCCCCAGCAACAACTTTTACTACACCACCACGACACCAACAAGGCAGGCAATGACTTCGAAGAACCTACCTTCAATAGTATTGACACAGGACTGGCAGGTCATGCCGACGATGGACAGCAGCACCTCCTGCTCGTCCACCTCGCCGGTGCCAGACATGTCGATCAGCAGGTCGGTCGGGATCTCCTTGGGTAGCAGGATTCTGGAATACGAGATAATCTGGTATTACTATAATAGATTTAAAACTCATTTAAGATTTTAAATTTAAATTTAGGTCATAATCCTCAATCAAGCCTCCTCCTGTGAATGCGATTGAGGAATAAGACACAAAGAAGAACACGTGTGATTCATGACATATTATTATTATTATTTTCTTTATACATTTTTATTGCTCGGCTCTTTGCCGGGTATATAGGATAGTACGGGCCGAAGCCAAGTACTAACCTAGGAAGAATGATGAGATGCGTCTGTGTTTGAGTTTTGTGATATTTGTGTCTGTATCTGAGGTTGTGTTCTATGAGTGGTTGGTGGTTGTGCGTGTGAGGAAGTAATTGTTGTCTCATTCTCATTTTGTAAAAACTTCCTCACAATCCTGCAGGTGTTCAGGATAGCAGCTTTCTGAAGACTCTGGTATGTGTAGGGTGGTATATCAAGTGTTTTTAATGACTGATGGAGTTGAATGGGTATAACACCTGTTGTCGACAAAACTATAGGGACTATCGTGACGTTGTTAAGATGCCACATGCGACTGATTTCTATTTTAAGGTCTGTATACTTTGATAGTTTTTCTGCAATAGTATTCTGTAGATTATGTGTGTTCGGTACGGCTATGTCGATGATTTGGGCAGTTTTATTTATTTTATCTAGTAACGTGATGTCTGGTCTATTGTAATGTGTTGTTTTGTCTGTAAGGATAGCTCGATCGTAGTATAATTTGTGGGTGGCATTTTCAAGAACAGTTTCAGGTTGGTATTTATAATAAGGTACTGGTGGTTCGGTAATTAATTTATATTTAATTGCTATTTTTTGGTGGATTATATTAGCTATTTGATCATGTCTGTGTTTATAATCGGTTTGGACTATAGCTTTACACGCACCTGTGATGTGTTGGATTGTCTCCGATGAACTAGTACATCGTCTACAAATGTCTGTCGGCAAGGGAACTTTCATGATGTACTTCTGATAATTGCGAGTTTCTATTACTTGATCCTGGATAGCTAACATGAACCCTTCTGTCTCAGGGAAGAGCTCACCACGTCTTAACCATTCGTTCGACGCTAACTTGTCGACGTTAGGTTGATTAAGATCGTGCCTATGTCTCCCATGCAGTGACTTTTGGGTCCATTCAGCTATTTTTGTTTGTCGGTCAGTCTGTTTTTCATTAGGTTGGGATGTCTTATCAGCTAAATTTAATGGGGTAAGTTTATTATCGTTAAATACTATTGCTTTGTGTATGGTTGAATTGGAAGCTTTAGCATTGAAATATGTTCTTAAGATGGTTATTTGCTTGTTATGGAGGTTAGTGATATCTATTATACCTCGACCACCCTCACTCCTTGGTAGTGTTAGCCTCTGTACACACGATCGTGGGTGGTGTCTTCTATGTTTTGTCATAGTGGTATTTATAATACGTTGTAAGTTTTTGAGGTCTGACTTATTCCAATTTATGATTCCGAAAGAATAAGTAAGAATTGGGATGGCGTAAGTGTTAATCGCTTTTATAGTATTACGTGCGTATATTTGAGTATTGAATATCGTTTTTAGTCTGTGTTTAAATTGCTTAGTCAATGTAGTTTTTATTTGTTTATGTAGAATTTGTTTAGCCTGTAAATACCCCAGATACTTATATGTCCCGTTTTCATCCAATGAATCTATAGTGTCACCTGTCTGCATTTGATATGAATGTGTATATGTTTGTCCTGCTCTTATTGAATTAATTTTGCATTTGTCAATCCCAAACTCCATAGCTATATCATTTGAAAAATCTTCGGTTATTTTAACTAATTCAAATAAATCCTCAGATGAGGATGCGTATAATTTAATATCGTCCATATACATAAGGTGGTTAATTTTACAATTTTGGTAACCCATCTCTGTTTCAGTTGTTGTATCCTCATACTGAAGTTGGTACCCGGGCCTCAGGGCATTTAATTTATTTGAAAGGGGATTCAGTGCGAGACAGAACCATAGAGGACTAAGTGAATCTCCTTGGAATATACCTCGTTGGATCTTAATAAGTTCTGTTTCAACTGTTCCTGTAGGTGTGTTCAGACGCAATCGCGTTTTCCAATTTTGTATTAAACTACTTAGGCAGTTGACAATTTGTGGATGTATTTTGTATATGTCTAACACTTGGAGTAGCCAGGAGTGTGGTACTGAGTCATATGCTTTTTTATAATCAATGTACATAGTGTATAAGTCGTTTTTTTTACGTTGCACCTGTTTATGTATTACCGAGTCTATTGTTAATTGTTCTTTGCATCCTTGGCTAAACTTTCTGCAACCTTTCTGTTCTTCTGTTAATATGTTTTGTGTTTCAAGGTGGTTGTAAATAATGTGAGTAATGCATGATGTCATTATCTTATAAATGGTTTGCAAACATGTTATAGGTCTATATTTTGCTGGATTAGAGCTATCGTTGGAGTCTTTTGGTAACATGTACGTAATTCCTTCTGTAATGTATGAGGGTATAGATGTAGGGTCTTTAATAAAATTGTTTATATGATTAAAAAGGTGTGAGTGTATATGTGAGAATTTTTTGTACCAAAAGTTGTGTATATTATCAGATCCTGGAGGATTCCAATTGTGTAGTTTGTTAAGAACTTTGTGAAAAGTTTCTACCTCAACCTGATCAAATTGCATTTGGCCGGTGCTAGTATATTTTTTCTCTTCTGCTCCAATCCATTCTGCTTCGATATTATGACCTACAGGATTTGCCCAAATACCAGCCCAAAACTGATGCAACTGTTCTGTGGTTGGGCTAGTTGGGTGTGTATTATTATTTGATGAGGTTTGGTTCGTTGTTGATTGTTTTAGTGTTCTATAAAATAGTTTTTCATTGTTCTTAAACTGGTAATTTTGTGTCTTACGAAGTGTGCATTTATTGTATCTATTTAATCTACTTTTAACAACTGTTAGTTTCTGTTTAAGAGTATCTAAAAAGTGTATGAGTTGTGTGTTAGGTTCTTCGTGTGATGTGTGTATTTTGTAGTGTTCTAATATTAAATCTACTTCTTTTGTAAGCTTTCTGCTTCTCTGCCCTTGGATGAACTGTGTCAGCCTTCCAATTTTGGCTCTGAGGACTTCTATTTTATGTTCTAACCTTTTTTGCCATTTAGGTTTATAATTTGCTTGTGGTCTATTTCCATTTTCAAGAGGTGCCATTAAAATTTTACTACCATTGGCCTTAGCAGCTGTCCATGCAGCACAATATATTAACGTTTGAAGTTGATTAAACTCTATATCTCCGGTTAAATGTTCTGGTAGAATTGTATTGTCAATATAAGTTATTATGTGTGCTAGTTTCTTTGATGGTTTTTGTTTCGGTATATAACTTCTATTTGTAGGGTGTGTATCTTTGTAGTATTGTAGTGTTTCTGTAAATATTTCATCTATTTCAGGATTTCTTTCGTTGTCTGTGTGTGGTGTAATTTGTTCTAAGTGTATATGACTAATTCTATCAACTTCTGTTTGCTGTCTTTGCGATATTTCTATATTGCCTATTTCTGAATTAAGTGTATTTGTATTTGTGATTTGCTGTGAGTGATCATTTATAGAGTCGTTGGGTGCTTGATTGTAATAAGTCCTAAAAGTGTCTGATTCGATTAATTCGTTTTCAACTGTTGATTTAAGTATTTGCAACTGTGTTTCTGAAATCATATTATTATTAACAATAACTCTTTTTTGATCTGATATACGTTGTTCTGATAAATGTGATAAATGAGGATAGTGTTCTATAAAGTTATCTTTTAATTTTTTCCGCCAAGCTGTCATATCCGTCTCCATTTTTGTTATCCTAAAATAACACAGCATTAGCGTTTCGTTAAGCACATTTGACCATTTCATTCTGCGCTTAGGTTGTGACGGTGGAAGTGGTTGTGTATCAATAGGTGTGAGGGACTCTTGTATTGTCTGGTCAAGTGTGTTCCTATTTTCGGTTTCTAAACTGTTTTTTACTTCTAGCCTAATTTTGTCAAGAATATTCGATGGTAGTAATTTTTTATGGACTATTGCTCTACGTTGATCTCCTATTCTTTGTCTTGAAACTTTCATAGTTGGGAATTTATCAGTGAATTGTTGGTGTAAAGAAGATAAGTATGCCTTTGTATCATTTTCTAACTTAGTGATGATAAGGTAGTTACGCCAAATGAATTCGTTCATTTCTTGACTCCATTTTTTACGCGTAGTTGAGCCAGTAGTGGGTGAGGGATTATTAGCCAAAGTTGCCTCCGTCACAACATCTGCTGACATTAATGATAATGATGGTGATGACCTTGATGAACGTAATAGATATGAAGGTGGTGATGATGGTACTGATGAGAATAATGATGATTTTGGTGATGAACATAATGAAGAGTTATCTTGTTGCACTGCAACAGTCTGTGACTGGGCAGCTGATAGCGACATAGTGCCCCCCCCAGAATACGAGGGGCTGCCCAGGCCAGAAGGCCTGGGGCGGGATTCTCCATTGCGGTTGGCTCCGGTACCCGCCTGGGGTACTATTCTATTTCTTAGTCGCATCGCATGAGTTACTTAGTACTACCTAGATAATTAAAAATAAGAATAAGAAATGAGAGTCAAGAGTGGGAGAAAAAAGTATAGGACTATGTTAGAACTTAAGAGAGAGTTTAGATCAATAATAGTTTTTAATTTTGTTGATTAGGAGTCGAAGATTGAGAGCTAGAAAATATTAGTAAGGATAGAGGAAGAAGTTAGTTGGGAAGTTGGGACCGTTAGTTGGGAAGGGTTGAGCCAAGGTATTACGGCTGTTTTTCTCATGGTATCTCCTGTTTACCTACTGGGACAGGGTCGTCGTGTTCTAAGTGACCAGATCGTTCATGCCTTCCCGTAAGCCCCCCCACCACGTCAAGGTGGCCCCACAGGGGGGTTATTATTATTATTATTATTATTATTTATTTATTTTAGTTCAAATTGGAACGGCCTAGACCAATTACACCAACTGAATCAATTATCCAGGATCAATTTCGGCACAAATGTTCTCGACATGAATTATATATGAGGAATATTTCAGTAAGCTTGTACTCTCGCAAAGCCTTATCTACTGAACTCATTTCTGTTAAATCCTTCTAGGGTAAGAGGGCCACAAGGCGCCCAAGATATAATCGTAATGGAATAAAAATGAAAAAGTAGTAAAACCAGGGGTTACATAGGGATCCTTGGGATTTTTTTTACCTAGAGATTATCCTGGGTTACATGATGGTACAGGAAAACTGTTTCATACTCTATACTTATTGTTGTCGTTGTGCAAATTATATATCTACCCATTCAATGACTATCCATACAATCAAAAAGTGTGCTTAAATTTACAAAAAATGATTGTTTTCATATTGGTCTACTTCAAAAGACCGAGTAGACCAAAACGGCTTTGAAAATTGACATAAAATTACTTAGTCTCGTGGTCCGTGGTGTCGTTGGGCACCTCGAAGCCCATGTCTTCTATATGAGACCTGATGGCCTCCTCTGTGATGGTATGCGGATCATATCTGAAGTAGCCCGCGTTTTCTGATAGCTCCACCTGGAATCAAACATTTGTAGTAATTATTTAACTGCCCTGTAAGGGGCTGTCCGTAAAAAACAATAAGTTTCTTTGTAGGTACTAAAAAATACACGTGGGGGTAGTCTTAAACTTCCTTTTCCTTCATCTATCAGCAAAGGGGTAAGGGGGGTTAAAACATTTAAAAAAAAACACGTGATTAATGGACGGCCCTTGTCTGTCTAGCTTTTCTGTTTACAGACTTATGAAGAATCAACATGTTTGTTCATTCCAAACATATGGTGGTGGTGGCCTAGCGGTTAAGGTACCTGCTTCTCGTGTAAGAGGGTGCGGGTTCGGAGCCTGTCAAGTACCAATGTGACTTTTATAAAGTCATTATTCACTTTCTAAGTATATCTTAGACGTCACTAACGGTGAAGGAAAACATCGTGAGGAAACTTGGACTTAAAAGTCTGAAATCGCCAATTTGCTTGAGAAAGCGTGGTGATCAATGCTCATGCCTTCTCTGTACGAAAAGAGGCCTGTGCCCAGCAGTGGGACAATATATAGGCTGGTGATGATGATGATTGACGGTGTCGCCACTACTAATTCTGGCTTTTAGGAGATGCAGTGGTTGTGAATAGTGAAGCGGGGTTGGGTCAAAAAACTATATAGGTGCCTTGTTGACTACGGATCCCTTAAAAGGGGATGCTTTTTCCTTCTTCTCCCTTACTTCGTTCTTACCTTAACGTACTGTATGCCAGGCAGTTCTCGCACGGAACCCTCGATGCTGCGGACACAGGACTGGCATGTCATGCCATTGATGGGAACTCTCACAGCCACCAGCTCCGCGCTAGACTCTCTGGGAACAAGAGACAGGTGTGGTTAGAACGTGAACAGATATATCTATACTAATATTATAAAGAGGAAAGATTTGTTTGTAGGGTTTTAACTCAAAAACTACTGCACCGATTTTAAAAATTCTTTCACCGTTAGAAAGCTATATCTTTACGAAGTGTCATAGGCTATATTTATTTCAAGAAATGATTAGGGATCCGTACTAAAACTTGAATAAAGTAACGCAAGGTGTAAAAAAAATTATCCACCCCGCCGAAGCAGCGAGAGGAAAGGTAGTTATTTTATAGATGGCAATCAAGCAGCCGGCCTGGTGGTTACCATCGCTTCTTACGCGTTACCATCCCAGAGCGGGAGCTGTGCTGTGTGACGTGCGTGTACTGACCCCGGCACACACCCTGCACACTGACACAGCGACGCATAGCCGCAGACACACGTGTGCTGGCAGTACGTGCGGACGAGCTGCTGAGCGACAAGTTTAAACTACTGATCATTATTTTAAGCAAAGCAAATTTCATGAACGGTCCAAAAAATTGTAGGCAGCAAAAAAACTGTTCAAAGAACTATGACCTTGATACGTCCCAATCTTACCGATCCGGTCGATGTGACCTAATAATCTTGTAGTAGTATTTTAGAGACTAGATGAAGTCAAAAATTTAGGCTTAAGTTTCAAGAAAAAGCAGAAGGCAAGAGAATCGGTTTTGGGTTGATTCCTTGGGGGACACGATTTAAAGATGATTCAGAGGTTAAGACTTTTTAAATGAATGCTTAAATCTATCAAAATCCAATGCCTTTTGGCATAATGGAGTCTGTCTACGCGGTGTTGATTAATCTATACTAATATAATAAAGCTGAAGAGTTTGTTTGTTTGAACGCGCTAATCTCAGGAACTACTGGACCGATTTAAAAAAATCTTTCAGTGTTAGATAGCCCATTTAGCGAGGAAGGCTATAGACTATTATATATATCATCACGCTAAACACAATAGGAGCAGAGCATCAATGAAGAATGTTTCAAAATCGGGGGTTAAAGTTAGCGATAGCCCAAAGTTACTATTCCACGCGGACGAAGTCGCGATCAGAAGCTCGTTAACTTATATAGTAAAACCACAAGCTATTACTTGCAGTGTTTATCGTTGAAAGACCGTATTACGTTGCTAAACTTAGAAACCAGACTCCATACCACACGAGATGAAACCAGTTTTGCATTGGAACTTGGATGTTTGCATTGCATCAACCAGTTTTAGCAATAAAAACCCTGTGTCATCGCAAAACAGTAATCGTAACGAAATATTAGTTTTTTTTAACTAATATATATTACTAGCTTCTGCCAGCGACTTCGTCCGCGTGGAATAGTGGTGCTCCGCTCCTATTGGTCTTAGCGTGATGATATATAGCCTATAGCCTTCATCGATAAATGGGCTATCTAACGCTGAAATAATTTTTCAAATCGGACCAGTAGTTCCCGAGATTAGCGCGTTCAAACAAACAAACTCTTCAGCTTTATTAGTATAGATAGATAGATAGATTCGTATGGCCCGCGCGGGCGAAGTCGCAGCGAAAAGCTAGTTATAATTAAGACGGTAACTAAAAGCAAAAACAACACGTCTTTATGACATAAAGTTAAAAAGGTAATTCCCAGGAGAATCCAGTAAACACGTAGTAGTCGTTAAATAATATGAAAACAGCGTAAACTAAGGTTTTTACAGCAAAAAAAAAACTGTCAATTCAATATTTTATGTTCCAAAATTAAAGAAAGAAAGAAAGAAAAAAATAATAATAATCTCAGGAAGTACTGGTACGATTTGAAAAATTCTTTCAGTGTTAGATAGCCCATTTATTGAGGAAGGCTATAGGCTATATATCATCACGCTAAAACCCATAGGAGCGGAGCACCACTATTCCACGCGGACGAAGTCACGGGCCGAAGCTAGATCAAATAAAAATGAAAGAGTTCCATACCATCTTTGCCCCCTTTTTCACGCTCTTAGGGGTAATTAATAACAGATAAATACGTTGTTCTCAAACACCCGCATACAACAACAGCGAGCAATACTTTATATCTTAGTATGTAATCGTTACAAGGACAATAAAGTACAATTACTTTGCCTTGCTTTGAGGGCATGGAACTACATGATATACATACATATATCTGTCGGCGTAACCATAGATAAGCGCACCTCACGATACTCATTACTATATAGATAGGCTGTATACGTTGGATAAAGAGTGACAAGCTGTCATTCTGACGGAACGTCATGAGCGGTGGCGTGGCGGGAAAAAGGGATTCGAGAAGACGGAGCCGCTGGCGCACCGGTTCACTACGACGGATCGTCTTATCCGACATAATTATTAAAGTCACTTCATTTAGATTTTACAAATAAATATGGACGACTCTGATGTAGACCAACCGTTTCCTACATATCTATACTAGCTATTTCCCGCGGTTTCACCCGTATCCTGAGGAAACTACTTCACGCACCCGGGTAAAAAGTATCCTATATGTTAATCCGGGTTATAAACTATGTGTGTACCAAATTTCATCCAAATCCGTTCAGTAGTTTTTGCGTGAAAGAGTGCCAAACATCCATCCATCCAATAGTGTTTTCTTAGGCCGCGGGAGAAACTGCGAGAGACCGCTAGTGAAAAATAAGCTGTTTGTGTGCCAAAATTCACCAGTGCCAATCGAATCCGCACACCCACACACGAGATGCGAGTGCTTTAACCACTAGGCCATCACGACTCTGCTGTTATCCTTACTAATATTATAAATGCGAAAGTAACTCTGTCTGTCTATCTGTCTGTCTGTCTGTTACGCTTTCACGCCAAAACTACTGGACCGATATAAATGAAATTTGGTACAGAGATAGAATAGACCCTGAAGAACAACATAGGCTACTTTTTACCCGGGTGCGCTAAGTAGTTCCCTCGGGATGCGGGTGAAACCGCGGGAAACAGCTAGTGTATTATATATGTAAAGGCAACGATTTGAAACACCTGTTGATTTTTACCGAAGTTATTTTGCTAAGATATAATTTTCCTTCACTATCTTATCAGTTTTGAGACAATAAGCATGGCGCAACATACTGTTCCGGGTTAGACACACTTTAGATCGTAAAACCTATTAGTTACGGAAAATTTCACGCATCTTATTTAGATATGGAGGAGCCCGTGGCTAAGTAACAGCCACACGGGTTGAGCGATCAAAGGTTATGCTTGACAAGGTCGGTCCGTGGATGGGTGAGTCGCCTTCCAGTTTAACCGCATGCAGCCGAGTACCAGTGTTTTACATGGAGCGACTGCTTATCTGACCTCTACAACCCAGTAACCGGGTAAAACGATACCCCTTGGTAAGACCGGTTCTCTGACTTTCCAGCTTCTGAATGGGTGGGTCGCCTTCCAGTCTAGTGTTTATATGGAGCGACTGCCTATCTGACCTCCACAACCCAGTAACCGGGTAAAACGATACCCTAAGACTGGCTCTCGGACTTTCCAGCTTCTGACTACTATTAACGACTGTTAAAGATATACAAATTAGTTTAGTGCTTTTTATAAAAGAGGTAAACAATATGTCTTTTTAATGATACATGTTGAAGAAATAGTAAAACGGTTTCCATAAATATTATGAAAACGTAAAAGACAAGAGGCTTTGTTTTAAAAACATTAACTATGTGTGTCAAGTTCAAGTGCAAGTCTTTAACTAATTTAAGAATGGAGGTTATGAATGTGACTTTGTGTGCACGGCAAGGTATAAAAAATATTTTTGATTTTTGAATGTCTTTGTCGGTTTTTTTTTGTAAAAACTTTTTTTTTTCGTTTTTCAGTGTCTCTGTCTTATTATCTTATCAGTATAAAGTCTTAAAAGCAGATAAAATCTATATGGGACCACCTCTGAAGTATGACTTACCAAACAGAAAAAGAATCATCAAAATCCGATAATTTGGCGGAGTTATCGCGTAACAAACATACAAAAAAAAACTAGATGATTTGAGAACCTCCTCCTTTTAGAAGTCGGTTATAAAACCGACCAAGTCTGCGTCGGGATAAGCGCCTTCCCTTTTATGAATTTTGACTCGGAACCTTAAAAATATGATATGTAATACGGAACCTTTAGCAAACCGATTCACACTGGAAATTTGTAATTTTCAGCTGTTACATATTTAAGTTCAGGTTAAAAGCTGCGCTAGTCAAGGAATAACGATAAAATAAAGTTTATTTTTCTAATAGCCTGTTTGAATCAAGCTCGGTTAAGCAGTCGACAACCTTCTAGGTTGACCTGCGAGATGCCATACACAAAAATTGCCTGTTTGAATCTACTCCGTTTAAGATAAAACATAAATCTTATCTATTTAATGCGCTTATCGTTCATCTGTACCTACACGTAAAATGAAAGCAAGGTCATTATGATATAAATTCAGCGTTAACTCATACATGTTAGAATAAATTAAAAATCATTAAGTCAGTTACTCTGCTTTGATTGTGACAAGACCAGTCAGCGACCTAGCCAAGGGTTTTCGAGTAAAAACAATTAAATTTGAAAAAAAAAATACGTTCATATTCTAGTAATGAATATTAAAATTTATACAATCTTTCTTCGTCAAAATATTTACGATAGCAGCAACAGTAACTTTATATAAGACACAGACTTTTAGTAAGACGAACTACGACGTGCTACAAGCAAAAACCTGTTAAAAAAAAGGTTTAGTTTCGAAAACGTCAAATAATAACAAGTATAAAACTGGTTTATAAAGTAAAAGTGACTGACATTCGCCTACTGAGACGCTTAGATCAAATTAATATCACTTCAGAATCGATTAAATAACTGAAAAAAAAGTGGAACAAAAATCTCAGCGCCCGTAACGAATAAATTCAATAGACTATTTTTTTACGGAATTATTTGCTAAGTAATTAACTCTGGTCTTCGCAATATTCTTATATACAGTGGTATTTACCAGCCAAATCAAGATGTCAAAGAAGAAATGCGGTATTTTTTGTCACATCATAAAATCGTCGAATTTGATAAAGTAAATTAATTTAAATAAAAAAAGAAATAAAAATGTTATCGTTGACCAAAAACTAACAGTTTACACAAAAATTCAGCCTATGCAATTCCGTACGCAACTGCCATGTATTAATATTTCTAAAATGCCACTTAGCTAGAGGTACCTAAATACCACATCACTGACCACGACAAACAACGCTGAAAACAATAAGTAACTCCTCCTAAATATGGCAGACTTTTCCAGAATTTACGCCTGATATACCACATTTTAAACATCGTTAATAAGCGTAATTATACAAAAATATACTTAATTATCACTAAAAGTACCACGCCAGATACCACTTTTTCACAAAACTCACTAAATTTACAGTGGCAGACGGCACTAAGGTGATAAGCGAATAATATCCAATAAAGATAGCAGACCACGCCATTTCTTATAATTCACTAAAAAGTACCGACTCAGACTTGTTTATGAGAAATCAGTGTACCGCAGCAAACAGTGCTAATAAGGAGCCAGACGATGTTATAACTAGACTTTCACTAAACGTACCTCCTTAGACGACACTGTGTCATGACTACTATTTATATTTGTCGTATGGGAATAAAAAGGTTAAAAGCCTATAAAACTGGTAAACGATACTACTTGTACATTGTCACTAAAAGGTACCACCTCAGACAAAAACAAAGCGAGTAGCCAAACGATACTAAAATTAAAATTCCACTAAAAGTACGGCGTTGCCACAAAATGTACAGCATCAGATGGAACTTCTACATGAACGACATCCAAAGTACCTCTCCAGACATTAATTATTTAAAGTCACTACTAAAGTCTCATCACAAATTCACATTTACTTGGATACGAGTGGTATATCCCTTAAATTATATTTGCAAGTTAGTTTTAATGAAGTGAAATTGAATAAAAGCATCACACCGTCACAATTCTACTAAAAGAGAACCTTGTTATTTATCATAAACAAAATTTACCTAAAGTACCACATCAGAAAGATAGTATTTCGTGTGACCAAAAGTGGCACAGCAGACGGCACTATTCAGCCGACGTAACAGTGACAAATAGTGTCATTTGATGATTCAACTAATCGTCATCGGTCATTATCGTGTGCAACAAAATCGTGATGAATCCTTTGTTCAAACAATTCCAAAACTTAATTTCAAGGGAATTGATGGATCGAGAGATTTTTTTACAGAAATTGAAAAATAAAGGGTTTGATGACTACAACAACTTGTTTTTGCTGACACAATTTTTTGTTTGCCTAAAATAAATCCTAACGAATATAGGTACTAAAATTCGTTAAAACGTAGTCGGATCTACGATAACAAATAAACAAGTCGTGTTACCAGGTAACTGGGTTTTGGAGGTCAGATAGGTCGCTCCATGTAAAACACTGGTACTCAGCTGCGTCGGGTTAAGACTGGAAGCCGACCCCAACATAGTTGGGAAAAGGCTAGGCAGATGAGCATTGAATAGTATTAGTTTTTGGAAGCAAGTCGGAAAGGATAAATTGGATCCTTTTGAAGCACGGTTGTCGCTAGTGTTTAAGAAAATAAATATACAGGCTGGCAGGATGAACGAGGGACGTGCTATATAACATGCTTATTATTACCAAAACTAACAACTTTTGTTCTACGAGTTTGTAAAATTCGCAAAAAAAAATACTTTCCACCTCTTCATATTTTGCTTACTAGGCCCAAGTTCACCGACAAGATAACGGTCCGATCAACTCAAAACAGCTGTTTACCATAATTTCAAACTTCTACCACCCAATGGATAACCTATCCAGTATAAATAATCGTCAGCTGATCGACTAATTAAGGAAAGTGTTTTTTTTTTTCGTATTTTACAAACTCAGAGCAAGTCCCTCGTTCATTCCGTCAGCCTGTATAACCAAAAATCTTACCGTAAAATTTTAGAAGCTTGATGCATATGGCCCAATCTATACATATCCATTGTATTGTTTTTGTAAACGACAAATTACTGCTTGTTACAATTTTTTTTAGATTAACTTTTTACACCACTGTGATTGCAAACAAAAAGCTTGCGTAAAAACTTTTAAACTTCAAATTACGCGCGAAGTAGTGACCAAAACAAACGTCAAACAATTCGCGAGTACTATCAACGCGAATGATAAGATAATAAAACCACAACAAAAGATATTTTAGTTAATATAACAACGTTATTCCACGGTTTCGCACAAAATAGACTTTAAACGAAAAAAATATTACTACAGCAAAATATAAAATTTTCCCGCGTCACTCGCGTTCGAAATTTGAATATTATGACACATACAATGCAAAGAGCGCGTTCAGTATAACCGTGCGGTGTGCAAATTGATCGCTCTGTAAGCGCTTACAGCGCTGCGTATACAAAACGGGTATTGAGACAGCGTATTTTTGCAGCGGTTAAAGCGTAATTATTCATTCTTGTGGTGTCGTGTGACTTTTGAGTTTGTTTGGTATTTTATTACTCATGACATGGATACATTTTAATTGGCATTTATTGGAATTACTTATACAACTGTTGCGTGTAAACTGGATTAAATGGTTTCCGCTTTTTACGTAGTTTGCGTAATTTCTATGTTAAACATTTCTATGTTCGACATTCATTAATAATTATTAGATAAGAGAATTCCGTTTAAAAGTTCATACATAAAATAAATACATTTATTTTAAAATACAATTTGACAGAAGACAGGAAAATGGCAAAGTCGTGGAGGTCAATACGTTCTACTTGGTGGGCTTGTAGAGTTATTGCCATAGAGGTCACAATCTTATAGAAGGGCATTCAGATTGGGCTTCTGATGACAGATATGTTGCAGCACCAATGTAAGTATCACTTTCGGGCAAATAACAGCTTTGTATGTCTACAATTGGGTAAATACAACCAATAAGAGGAACCCAAAATATTACCTACATGCATTTGCAAGCCAGACTTATAAAAGGCGAATCATTTCAATTTCAAAGCAGATAATAATATATTTTAATATATTAATCTTCCTGTATTTGTCCTAAACTGGCCTAAAGTGACACCTATGCACTTACCGAAAATAAAAACAGATAAAAATGTTGCAAAGTAATAAAAAATAATTAAAGTAAGATAATAAAATTACTCACACCACATAAAAATTAAATCCTTTTTCGAAAAAAATTCAAACGCTCCCAACAGACGACCGACCAATAGCGTGCGAGCGCGCGAAATAAAACAAACATGGCCGTCTATTGTTTTGAAAAATTCACCTGCGCTTAGATTGGATAATGCAAAGTTTATTTTAGATTATAATAATGTTTGCTATAGTGGTATTATAAACTTTTAGTGTGTATTAATTGTGTGTGGAAACATCGGTCGCCGGTCGGTGTTAACAATATGGTTTGCAGGTGTGGAACCTATGTAACATAACATATACAATTGTATCTAATGGATGTGTTATACTTAGTTACAACCATCGAGATATATCAATAGAGAGATGCAATCCCGAACATTACGCGGTAACAAAAACATAACCATTTTTCAGAATGCAGACGTAGCTTTGAAACTAGTAATCATTTTGATGTAAAATTATAACTATCTCTCTCACACTAGCCGAAACATAATGTTTATGACATCTGTATGATAAGAATGGCAATAGTACTCCTAGGGAAAATACGGTGTGGCTTACCACATAAAAAATGGCATGAATTATGTCTGTGGGCTCAACCTTTATGGCTAGCATTGTGTTCGGTGATTGCAGATCTAGTTACTTTAGTAACATGTATATCTATGGTTACAACAGTGACTAGCACGGTCTGTGATGTGCCCACAGCTGGGACACAGTCGTTACCGTCACGCAGAAGACCGAAAGTCTAGTATCACATAAGATAAAGATGATTGCAGATATCTTGTCAACTGCCTAAATACTAGTTTTATCTAAGATATGACACAATATAAGTTTTCAAGGCTGTAATACTTAACTTATCTAAAAAAAGATTTGGAACACGCATAAAGAAAGACATGCTCTTATCAAGGTCCATCTATTAACGGACAAAACGATCTTATGTCTACACTCTCCCTCAGGTTGAAGGTCCAGCAGATCGGGGAAATCTTCAACGATACGAAAGGCAGGATGGAGTTTCTTGCCGATTCTTCTCCATAGGACCCACTACTTGGAACCGTGCAACTAATTTGACCTTTCATAAGTGCTTTATTTGAAGACCGATGTGTATTTTTTTTTACTTTTTGGCTATTTGTCTGGTCGTTATGACGGTGGTTGGGCGAGATCCTCATGTATGCTGATAGCTATAAGAATAGAGGAAGATCAAAGAACTATTAAATAGATCTGGTGCATGAAAATATTTAACTAACTCAGTCTATCGCAGCCCAACGCTGAACATACGCCTCTCCCCCCACTAAAAAATGCGACATTACATCCAGTCCTCTGGTTTCCGCATCCAGTCTATTCAAGCAATTTTTTTAAGATCGTCGGTCTGGCTAGGGAGCGTCCCATGCTACGTCTACCAATTTGGTTGGCGTTAGCTCTAATAGAAAGAAGTAAATGATTTTATGATTGGAAAAGTACTGAACACTGACTAATGGGGAAGGAAATCTCGTAAGGAAACCTGGACCGAAAAATATGAAATCACCAATCAGCCTTGAGCAAGCGTGGAGATCAATGCTCATGCCTTCTCTGTATGAGAAGAGGCCTTTGCCCAGCCGTAAGACATTAAATAGGCCGATGATGTTGACTGACAAGACAGTTTATAGAGATAGTTGATAGAGTAGATAGTATGCCTATACATTTGATACATTTTCTGCTCTCTCTTATCTGTGTTCACAAGTACTACAGCCAAACGTAACAGGTAGTTTACTAGTTCCAAGTTATCACGAGGTAATCGCACGCCTTTCTCTTTCCAGTAATATGCAATCAAGCAGTTACAGTAAAAACCATGTGGCTTGCTACAATTATTGGGGTTTAAGATTATTTGGAGTACTGAAATGAAAGAATAATAACATTTAAAAGAGAATAGAATATTATTTATGTGCCCAAAATCAGGTAAAGAAATACTTCTTTATTTGTTTAATCATTTATTTAATTGTGAAATCGTTTATTTAAGCTAGACTGAAAATCAGCATCTTTCTTTTCTCATCTTTTTGAACGTAAAATTTTGTAAAGACTGCACCAAAATTGTCAGCCCTTCCCCACTTCTTATGTGTTGTAGAAGTTTATACGTTTTTAAGATAAAATCTTATATGTTATTATAAAGTATTCAAAATTCAACATTTTAATTTCACATAGGCCTCCAAATAAAGCTCTTGTTAAAGGTTCCAATTATGTTATTATTTCTTGAATACAAATTCTAGGTTACCGATAAATTGGGCTTACAATAAAATTCGACAATAGATTTGACCCTGGCACCTTTCCATTTGGTAAAAAATACTTAAAAGACATCGAAAAGCCCAAATTCTTGTAACAGTTGATGCTAGTAATAAAGAAAAAATCAAGAACTGACTGTCTGTGACTCTCAATTAAATGAGATCTTCCACCAACTGGACTTGACTATGAACCGTGATTTAAAAAAAAACTAACCTCGAGTGCACTTAATGGCATGTCATTTAACAGATTTTTTTTGAAGTTTGGAGGTATATACCTACACTTAACGAATTAGAATCTACACTAACTAAAACAAATTGCACGGTTCCAAATTAAGTAATAGATTTGTTCAGAACAAAGACAAGTATCTCACGTATAAACTTAAAATAACTTCCCACCATTATCAAAGCATAGAACAAAAAAAGTAAGATCTTTTGCACTGACCTGAAGATTAACCTAATTTACCCTCTTCACTGAGTTGTTCCCAATCTTTTTTCTTATTGTGACTTCCATTGACAAAACGCTATTTTAAACGTCCCCTTTGCAAGCTTAGTTTCCATTACATGACTTCAATTATACGCACAATAAAAGTAGTTTCATAATCTTTGTTTATAAAACAATGGCCGCTTTGTTTTTGGCGCGAATATTTGCGCGGGAAATGGCGAAAGCGTCAAACTACCGTTACGATTCGCACGTGCGTTCGAATTAGATATTTGTTTTGAAATTAATGAGTTTGTTACTTTGTTGTTTTAATTTTTATGTAGAATAGTTTAAGGATTATTTTTTTATGTTTTGAGACAATATTAAAACAAAACAACGTTTTTAAAAATCCAGCCCCATCCGAGATACAATATGCCTGCCATTGATGACGATGATAACAATTTTGTTTACATTGAATATGTTGTCGATCGTATGTCAGTTCGGACTATGACATTAAATGGATAAGCCCTTTTTATCTGACTCTAACATGTCTAATATCGATACAGTTTCCTTTTACTGATAATGGTTTGATAAGCGCACGTTAGCATGAAATTTGTTTACCATGCATGTTACTATGTGACTAGATTTTTCGTGGTAAGATCATCGATATATGAAGAGAATGGACCTTGCAATCATCGTCTGCCTAGCCTTTTCCCAACTATGTTTTGGTCAGCTTCTAATCTGACTGCATGCAGCTGAGTATCAGTGTTTTACATGGAGCGACTGCCTATCCGACCTCCACAACCCAGTAACCGGGCAAAACGATACCCCTTAGCAAGACTGGTTGTTTTGACATTCTAGCTTCTGACAACCCGTAACGACTGTCAAAGATCTACAAATGATAGCCGAGACGAAGAGCTTAACGTGCTTTCCAAGGCACGGAGGAGTCTCGGTATGACATAGATTCCTCGCCGATGCACGGACCGAACGTGGCAAGCGCTGCTTAATTTTGATCGATCAACCGGTGCGGTTGTCACTTAGCCAAAGCTCCTCTGAAAAATTAACTAAGTAATATGCTCATGAAATTGTCCAGTCTTCAAAGAGGAAGAGCGACCGTGTAGCCATATATATAACTGTTTCTTTCCATAAGTTTACTGTGGTTGTTCGTGGGTATCATAATACGTAAAATTAAATTTATGGGACCAAATGGCAACTATTCCGGATCGAACTAAAGAAGAATCACGTAAATCGGATCATAAATCACAGTACAGTAGCGTAATCAGTGTACATACATAAAAAAAATACCAATCGAATTGAGAACCTCCTCCTAGGTCCTTTGAAGTCGTTTAATAATGTCATTCAGACCGCACTTCGGTCACGGCCACCCAAATGTCAAAGGAAATCAACCATTTGCACAGGAATGTTTGCGCAGACACAGGTGCACTCTATTCTCTCACTGACAAAATCAGATGGCAATACCGGAGAGAGATCAGTCGGGTTAGACAAGTGGCAAAAACTCTAGTACAATAGAAAACAAAATGTATAGGAATGACAGATAGTCGCTAGTCGTAAACGAATGTCATTCCCATACATTTTGTTTTCTATTCTACTAGCGTTTTGGCCACTTGTCTAACCCCCCAGATAAGTATGCTACCGTAAGCTGAGAAGTGGACCTATCAAAATTATATTTATAAGGAAAGACGTTTGGACGCCCGATGCATTCATCTCTCTCACACGTTCTCATATTACAGAGAGTAAGGCAACGATTCTATCTATCCATTTATAGGTCTATGGCTAGGATAAGTCGGTTTTGAAAAAACAAACATTTGTAAGCTAAATTGATGTAGGTCAAATATAAAAATAACACCACGCTATGATCTTCAGGAGCCGAGAAATATTATAAAAATTACAGACGACGCGGTGTGACGCGCAGGCGAAACTGTGGCGCAGAGCTAGTCGTTCGCTTCCCCCCGCGCTGTAATCGCGTCAGGTGCATACTATCTAATACTTATGTCATTACCATGTTAAAAAATTCCGACCACGTGAGCTGATAAAATCTAATCTCTCCTTATTCCACCGATAGTCCAATGATTATTATCAAACCTTAAAAAAAAAATGGTGTTAATTTCACTTGTTGATAGCCTAGACATCTACAACTGGAAACAGCTAGTACCTAATTTATAATAGTATTATAATAGTATCAACATTTAATAAAGCAATCAAACGCAAAGAGTGACGCGTCCGCTCCGCGCTAAATTCTCAACTCAAATAAATCAATACAACAATGCATTGACGTGAGCGATCGTGACGTCACGCTGCGTGGGAGGGGATAACTCCTACGCGCTCAGGAACTACGAGAGGAATTTTTCATTAAAGCTTAATAGAAATGGCTGGGTCGTTTTGATATTCAGCAGCATATAGTTAGATTGGAGGGTTGACCTCTTTATATCTAAGGATTTTTATTGGATTCCCTTTATTTGGGCTACTGAGTCACTAGGCTTACAATTTAAATGACAAATAAACACAGTTATTTTTTACTGCCTGTGGTGTAGTAGTCGCATAACATGACTACTGTGAAAGGATCCGATTCCCGGGTCGGCCCGACATCGCTTTGTGGATTGAAAAAAAAAAACACCAAGTAATCTGGAATCAGGAAGTTGGTGGTGTTACACACCCGTGATTAAGAGGGCACGTTAAGCTGACGTCCCCGGATGCTATCTTGATAGCAGTCGTTGTTACAATTCCATGTCAGAGACCGTCAGGCGGGTTTGAGAAAACTCTAGACACTAGGGGTTGTTAGGTTAGTAAACCTTTTAAGATTTATTCTCACACTAGCTTCCTGCCAGCGGCTTCGCCCGCGTGAGTTAAAAAATGACCGAGTTTCATACAAAATTTGCCCCCCTTTTTCACCCCCTTAGGGGTAGAATTTATCGAAATCCTTTCTTAGCGGATGCCTACGTCATAACATCTACCTGCATGCCAAATTTCAGCCCGATCCCTCCAGTGGTTTGGGCTGTGCGTTGATAGATCACTATGTCAGTCACCTTTGAGTTTTATATATATTTAGATTAGATATTTGCCTTTAGCTAAGTAACTGCAACAAATCGATTGATCAGTGCCACTTGAACCTCCAATATATTTTTTTTCCTGACAACTCAGTTAATCTTAAACTAAATATTTGTATAAAACATCTGATATCGTAACTAGTTTAGGATATCACGATGTCCGACAGTGATAATCTAAAGCTTTGCTTTGAAACGTAAAACATGATTGCGATACAATTTTATTAACCCCCGACGCTAAGAATAACAATTATAAGTTTGACGTCGATGTCTGTCTGTCTGTGTGTTTAAACTATGAGCTGTTCCCAGCGGGTTCACCTGCGTCTTAGAGCACCCTGATGAAAAATAGCTTTACACCGTCTCCTGGGTCCCCCTCTTATGACAAGGACGTCGCGACCCGTGAGACGACTCCCGGCCACCGTAGGCGCGGGCCTGCGGACGATGAACGATGGGTGGCTCACCGTCCGGTAAGAACCAGGCCTGTGTCGACGGCGAACCCTCAAAGAGCTGTCAGCGAAAGTGACGGGGTCCTCCCCCAGGGCCATAACCTGCCGGGGCTGCGGGATGCTCGAAAGAGATACCGCGCTCCCGGAATACATTGGGCTGAAGAAGGAACATGGATGAGTTTTAGTCAGTAAGAGTCTGACTCTCTTTCCCGCCCAACCCATGGCGGGAGGAGTCATTTGATGATTTCCCATTCGAAATTTATTTTCTATATATTTAAAATAAATTGTCTTACCCAATCTCCAGATCATCCAAACGCTGGTACTTAATCCCGCGCGACATCATGTCGTCTCTTTTCAACTTATTGTTAACACATAAACTAGATCACTTCACTGTCTCACTCACACAACACTGTCACTATATAACACTGGAATATATAAAGCTGTGTTTGTGTTCCTTTTTCGAAACTTAAAACAATAAGCTTAGATAAAAAAAGGTCGTTTATTTTTCTGGTGAATTCAAGAATTCGAACAGTTTTTAAATTTTCCGTGATATTGGTGTCGATTCTGACGTACACACGACTAAACTAATTTTAAAATATCATGCTCTTTTTCTATTGCGAAATACAAGAAGAGGATAGCAAGTAATTCAGTGCTGTCAAATTTAATGACAGATGACATTTTGTTCGTACAGGTTTGTTAATTTAGTCGAGATGTTACGTCGTGATGTTTAATTTTGTATGGAAAACTATTTTTTTCTAATTTGACAGGTGTTAAAAGTTTGCTATCCCTTTCTTATATTTGTTGATGGAAAGAGAGAATTATAGACTAAATTTAATTTAGATGGTGTCAAGAGAATCGCGGCCATTATCTACTTAATGATGGCGAAAGTCGTGATGGCCTAGTGGTTAAGGCACCTGCCTCTCATGTATGAGTGTGTGGATTCGAAACCTGGTAAGTACCCATGTGACTTTTCTGAAGTCATATGTACTTTCTAAATATATCTTAGACGTCACTGACTAACGGTGAAGGAAAACATCGCGAGGAAACCTGGACTTAAAAAGTCTGAAATCGCCAATCCGTCTTGAGCAAGCGTGATGATCAATGCTCATGCCTTCTATGTATGAGAAGAGGCCTGTGCCCAGTAGTGGGACAATATATAGGCCGATGATGATGATGGCGAAAAAACATTACCTTTCAGTCTGCAGTTAGGTAAAATGGCTCATTCATAAAAGCTTAAATAAGCCCTACACAAAATCCAATAGAGAAATAGAGATTTCTCAAACAATTACCATTTACCAGCTTTGATTCCTGGAAAAGAACATAGGGTACTATTTATCCATGTGCGTCAAGTACTTCCCTCAGAAGGCGGGTGAAACCGCAGGCAATAGCAAATAGTTCTATATTCCAGCACTCGCTGTTGATCTAACACTGTATATATGCTGTGTCGGGTGCACATTGCACTCAGCTTTGTAACAGGCGTCAGTTGACGGAAGTTTATCTATTCAATTAATAATTATCTTTACACTTACAAATACTACCTACACAATACATAGTACCTGATAAAAGTATCTATGTATACATATAAAATGCTTTGTCCTGAATGACTGACGGATCAACGCACAGCCTAAACCGCTGATCGTAGAGACCTGAAACTTGGAGGGTGTGTTCTTTGTATGACGTAGGCATCCGATAAGAAAGGATTTTCCTAAATTCTACCCCTAAGAGGGTGACAAAGGGGAGCAAATTTTGTATGAAACTATGTCATTTTAATAGATGGCCCACGCGGGCGAAGCTGCTTGCGGAAAGCTAGTAGCTATCGTGGGGGCTGACATTCTAACAATCCCTAGTGTCAGAGTTTTCTCAAATCCGCCTGACGGCCTCTGACATATATCATGTATATATCAAGGTAGCTGCCGGGATGACGGCTTAAGGCCCTTCTAGGCATGGGGGTGTGCCACCGCCAAATACCTGACTCCGGGAGGGCTTTGCGAAATTTCAAAAATCTTACAAAGCGATTTAGCCCGGCCTTGGATCCGAACTGGAGGCGTGAGACCATTCAAAAATGGCAGAACGGATAAGATTAGGTTAGTGATCTGGCACACAAGAGAGAAATGAATGAAGAGGAGGAAATCTGGACTGTTAAAAAATCAGAGATCACCAATCCTTGAGCAAGCGTGGTGATCAATGCTCATGCCTTCTCTGTATGAGAAGAGGCCTGTGCCCAGCAGTGGGATAGTAAATAGGTCGATGATGATGATGTCCTCTCGTGTTAAAACCGTGGTAATTACTTGTTTATCTAATTAAGTATTGCTTTCAAAGATAAGGGGGTTTAATCTTTTAAATATGCATGTTATTGCAGTTAGACATGCTGATAAGAACTAGATATGAATTTACATAGGTGATTATATTATTGGGTTGTGTACTGCATTGTGTTTCTTGATACTATAGAAGTTAAATACATACTAATGACTGACGGATCAACGCACAGCCTAAACCGCTGATCGTAGAGACCTGAAACTTGGAGGGTGTGTTCTTTATATAACTTAGGTATCCGATAAGAAAGGATTTTCCGAAATTCTACCCCTAAGGGGGTGAAAAAGGGGGTCAAAGTTTGAATTAAATCGTTTAAATAGTCCACGCGGGCAAAAGCCGCTGGCGGAAAGCTATAGTATGAGGTGAAATGAGGTGTGTTAGGGAACAATATCACTACTGTTTACCCCAAAAGGGGTCGGCAGAATAACACTGCCATTACACTGCCATTTTATTCCATTTAACACTAATATAAAGAGGTCTACTATGTTTTGTATGTAAAAGAGCCCTAGAACATATCATATAGTAAGTTTCATGTACATAAAACACGGACAACGACGCATGCAGGAGCTAGTATATTAAAACCACAAAATTAAACAAACAATTCTGCGAAATAATTACATTCCATCTCTTTCTAATGTATGTAGTGCTATCTCTGTCTTGCGCCGAACTTTCACTACGCGCAAGGTTTTTCGTCGGAAGTTGGCACAGACATTACTAACTTATACTTATTGTATGTAGGTATCTAGTTATTGTTATTATGGAGGAGCTCGTGGCTAAGTAACAGCCGCACGGTTCGACCGATCAAAGGTTAAGCTACGCTTGGCGCGGTCGGCCCGTGGACGGGTGACCATCTATGACACGGCGAGTCTCCTCCATGCCTCGGAAAGCACGTTAAGCTGTTGATCCCGGTTGTCATTTGTAGATCTTTGACCGTCGTTACGGGTTGTCAGTAGCCAGAAAGTCTGACAACCAGTCTTACCAAAGGGTATCGTGTTACCCGGTAACTGGGTTGTGGAGGTCTGATAGGCAGTCGCTCCATGTAAAACACTGTTACTCAGCTGCATCCGATTAGTCTGGCACCCGAACCCAACATAGTTGGGAAAAGGCCAGGCAGATGATGACGTCAGAATATGTTTCCTATCAAAACTGGGTCAAATTGTCTTCTATGCCAAGGGCACCATGGACTATTAATTAAGTACTGTATGAGTATTGCTAAATGCCCGTAAGCTGTACTTTTTTAATGCTTCGGTGAGGTGTTGTAATCAGTAAACTGCGTAGTAAAAATATAACGAATAATTGTAATATTTTTTAAAGACCTATATAACGATACCCCGATATACGAAGAAAAAAATATTCATCAACATCCCCACTTTACGTGTATGGGAGATACCATAAAAAAAAACATAATTTTATTTTACCACTTTATCGGCCTCGCAACCTCTGAGCTATGCCGCAGACAGACAGACTGACATGGCGAAACTATAAGGGTTCCTTGTTGAACCCTAAAAAAGCATTTAAAATAAAATGTTGTACTTTTGATACGAAAATAAACGTCTTTGCAAATGTTGTTTGCGATAAAGTTTAAACAAGTTTCGGTTTATCAAAAATGCAGTTTGAAGGTGATTTGCATTTACAACATATCTGTCCAAAACTTTAGACGTTTTAAAACATTCATTTTACTTAAAAAAAATTACATTATAAATCTGAAAGTAACTCTGTCTGTCTGTTACGTTGTCACGGGAAAACGGCTTAACTGTTTGAGATGAAAATTGGTACTGGAAAATTAACTGTTGAAACTTGGTAAGTAGATGTATTCTGTGAACCGCATTAAGATTTTCACACAAAAATAGAAAAAAAAAAAACAAAAAATTTTGGGGTTTCCCCATACATACATACCCCAAAAAAATGAGTTTCAGTTCTAACTGAAACTCATTTTTTTTTTTCATAAAACCCTGTGGGTTATCTTTGGATAGGTCTTTAAAAATGATATTGAGGTTTCTAATATCTTTCTTTTTCTAAACTAAATAGTTTTGCGCGAGAGACACTTCCAAAGTGGTAAAATGTGTGCCCCCTGTAACTTCTAAAATAAGAGAATGATAAAACTAAAAAAAAATATGATGTACATTACGATGCAAACTTCCACCGAAAATTGGTTTGAACGAGATCTAGTAAGTAGTTTTTTTTAATACGTCATAAATCGTAAACCGCAATTTACCTTTCATTCAATCAATTCAAATATAACAAAAAAACTATCACGGCTTAGTAGGCTTAACCGGTTACAGAGTTATAGTCGACTAACTAAAACCTACTACGGAAACCTAATGCCTGATCAGAATCAGATCGACCTGGCAGCTATTGAACATACCTAACTCCTCCAGTCCCTGTTTACAAGAATGCCTTGGCTTATTCTCAATTCAAAACCTTATCATTTATATTCAAGTCCAGAAAACAGTACGAAGCATAGTCGATGTGCCAAAGTCTACGGAGTTTATTGACGACAGGGATGCGTGGCGTTAAGACGACGACTACCGCCAATGACCTTGAGCAAATGGGCGGAGCTTGAGCTTCCCCCCCGCGACCCCGCAATGCACACCGCACGGTTGTCATTTTATATTTTGAAGAACTTTGACGGGTGACCATAATATTATGTAGAGATTCTAAGGACAGTCGCATATTGTATTTTGATATGCATGTCTAAGATATAAAAATCGAAATACAAATAACATCTGTCTGAGTAATACTTCGAAACACTAATTTTAAATTTCCAACCCCCACTGCATATTTACTTCGTTTGCCAGAAAAGCAAAAATATTTTCAATTTCTTTAATCTGCAAAACATGTTTATCGATCTAAATTGTTACAAGTTTCAAGAAAAAATTCTGACAACTAGCATTCTTGAATTAATCCGCTGTGAAAGATGGACAGACAGACAGACAAAATCGCACCATAGGATACTTTGAGCTCTTCTAACAGAAATGCACGCAAGATTTTTTCATATTTGCATTTTACGACATCTGCTGCTTCTCAAATAACTTCAGCTCATCTTCACTTGTATAGGAAAATCGTATTAGTTTTGTAAGTAAAGCCTGGAAGCCAGTTAATTAGCCCGACATTTCTGATCCACCTGTAAAGTGTCCGACCAAACCTTTGGCATCAGCTTTGGCCAAACCATCAGCTTTGGTTAAAATTGGCCTAAGTTTTGACAGCAACAGAACCGAAATTGAATAATCTATTACGTTTAAAGACCTAAAAGTGAGTGAAACTGTATTACAAATGATGTTATAATATTTTAAATAAGCTGCAGGTAGTTTTATTTATATTATTAAGTTGATACGTCGAATATATTAGTAAAAAGTCATTGTGGCTTCTTTGCTAAGGCACCTGCATCTCATTTATGAGTATGCAGATTCGAACTTCGAAACCTAGAAATTATGAATCTGACTATTCCAAAGTTTCACATGCACTTTTTTAGTATAACTTAGACACCATTGACTAACGGTAAAGGAAAACATCGTGAGGAAACCTGGACTACACGGTCTGAAATCACCAATCCACCTTGAAAAAGCGTGGTAATTAATGCTAATGCATGTCTATGTCATACCCAAAAGTGGGATAGTAAAGATTCCGATTATGATCAGGATTTTTTAAATATTTACCTATCATGAACAATGGAATATCACCCGTTTTGGGCCCAATATGAAAGTATTTAATAAAGCAAAAAATCAATGCAAAAATAAATGTGCTAAATTCGGATATAGACTTTGTCTGAATGAGAATTAGCTGTTACATTTTCAAGCACCAAATTTGTACGACCCTTTTCCACGGTTTCATACATTTTTGAAGAAATAAAGTAATGGAAAAAAATCCTACCATTGTATGGCATTTCGATAATCTTTTAGAAAGATGCAATATCGATTTTTGACTTTGAAATCATTTCATCTTTATCTTTTTACCTTATATTACTAATATAAGTTTTTTTATTATATTTTATCAGAAAAACTCACCACAAAAATTGACAGATTTTTTTTATAAAAAGATTATTAAATTGACATGCAGTAGCTCAATTTTCATTTAGTTTTGTTATTACAATTCATCGGAATTCAAACATAACCTTGGAATTGGAAAATGGTCGAAATACCATATTAAGAAAAGCATTTAAGAGAAAAATGTACGGAAGTCTAATTATTTCAGAATGATTGTTTTACAAACTACGGAGTTTAAAAAAAATAAAATCGTATACCAAAAGATGTCGAAGAAAACATAAAAAAATATTAGAATATGCATCAAGCCTTCATATCAAGCCCTTTCATAATTATGATGACGTAGAAACTACACTTTGTAATTTTAATCCCCATTTTTCCTCGAAAGTAATAGGTAGTATTTTTCTACTTTATCCATTTGCGATATATTTCAACAATTATTCCAAATCGATAAGGTTAGTTATTCCTGAAGTAATTATCAGCTCTGAGAGACAGACACAGAAAGTCGCATCCCATAAGGGTTACTTTGTACCATTTTGGTTCGGAACCTTAAATATACTATTTGAATATATCTTTTTTTTTCGTTTTCAGTTCTTCTGTCTTTGACTTCTGGACCAAAAATTAAAGAAGATCAAGTCCTTTTTATTTATCAGGGCTTTAGCCAAAGAATTAAGCGATTGCCTATTAATCGGCTTAGGCCTAGCCAAAAATGGACGTTCTGTCGGATACTATTTGGTGTTGAAAATAAAACATAAGAGTGGCATAGTGAAGTAGGACCTTCATTTCTAAAACACTATGCTTCGTCTTATCTTTTAGATTGTGTGTATATAATATTATCTCACATTAGATACCTTGACTAATCTATCTATACTTATAATAAATCTGTAGAGAGGTCAATTCTGTACATGAAATATATTTCCAAAATAACTATCAGGAGGTGATTAGGGATCGATACTGATGCCAAAAATGCAATCAGTAAATTTTTTGTCTGTCTGTCTGTCTGTCTGTATAAACTCTATAGAAACAAAAACTACTCGACGGATTTTAACGAAACTTGGTACAATTATTTGTCATACTCCTGAGATGGTTATAGTATACTTTTCATCACGCTACAATCAATAGGAGCAGAGCAGTGAAGGGAAATGTTGTCATTTTGTTTAAACGCGCTAATCTCAGGAACCGCTGGTCCGATTTAAATAATTCTTTCAGTGTTAAATAGTCCATTTATCGAGGAAGGCTATAGGCTATATATCATCACGCTATGACCAATAGGAGCGGAGCACCACTATTCCACGCGGACGAAGTCGCTGGCAGAAGCTAGTAGATTAATATGTATATCATATGTGACTGCTTACTTGGCGTTTTTACTAAACTTCGAAAATGGTTGCTATGTAAAGCATCACTACCCAATGTTATCAGTAAAAAACCGGCCAAGTGCGTGTCGGGCCACGCGCAGTAGGGTTCCGTAGTAGGTCTTAGTTAGTCAACTATAACTCTATAACCGGTGAAGCCTACTTAGTCTCGATAGTTTTCGAAAGTTAGTTTTTTTATTTTTGAAAGACCTATCTAACGATACCCTACATGAAGGGTTACGTAACAAAAAAAAATATTCATCCCCATTTCACGTGTTCGGGAGCACCACTAAATTATTTTATTTTATTTATTTATTTTTACCACTTTTTCGGCGTGATCAATACACATATCTATACTAAATTTCAGCTTTCTAGTACCAAGAGCCTCTGAGCTATGCCGCGAACAGACAGACAGACGGACATTGCGAAACTATAAGGGTTCCTTGTCGGACTACGGAATCCTAAAAATAAAACTAATGTAACTAATCCAAAATAAGAAAATGGTCTAGCTAAAATAGTCAGACAATACAATACATTTTACAATTTTACATTTACAATACTCTTTTAATAGCGTAGGTAAGCTTATTTTTTTATCATATTCTACATTTTTTTTCAAATTCGTCTCGTAGCAAAGAAACTCGAACCCAAATTCACGTGTTTAGAAAAATATTTTCATTGGTAATAATTTAGAATAGCGCCACCTTGTTACCCATGGATAAACCGTTTTATTTACAAACAATTAAGTTTTGTTCTAAGATATCATCCCATGCCCTGACTTATAGCTACTATTTCTATAAATTCCAAACTATTAGGAAATATTATAACATAAAATGAAAGAATTTTAATTTTGACGACTATCTCCGACCTACATGTAACATTTAAATGAGGTATGCAATATTCTCGTTTTGAATACGCAAAGTATTAAAAGATATACATATTTAAATCCTAAAGTACATTTAATTATTTAGTAAGTCAATAATAAAATATATTTGTCCTGCCAAATTTAGATACACACATTTTAGATTTTGACAGATTATGGATGATTTGGTTTGAAAACACGTTATTCACATCAAAAAAATATTTTATCTGCATGTAGTGCCTTTTCAATGTAATAATTATAATTTACCAGTCATCTTATCACAAATATAATAATTTATTTACATCGCAATGTGCTTGCTCTGAGTGACAGCGTCTACCCGTGACAGTGGTCACAGACGTACTGCCCCCGTCGCCCGGTGGAGCCCCTCCGTAATTTCAACTCAACGTTTTGACAAAAGCACAAAAATTGACGTAAATATACGATTAAAAAAATATATACGTATACAAAAAGACAGATAATTAACTTTTCTATAAAATGGTACAGGTTTCATTAAAATCCGCTTGATAAATTATATGTAAAACTCAGTTTTTCATCTGCGTTAGACCTAACTTTATGATTTTTTTATACAATGTTATAAATACATAATTAAAAAAAACGGTATACAAAATTATCAAGCATATGCTCTAGTTTAGTATATATACTTTTCAAATCATGAAAGCAAGTCGTTAAAGCGTATTCATTAGCTTTAAAGGGGCCAAAGTCGTATATCGCCGCCTTAATAACTTATTTTCTGCACAGGTGGCTTCCCTGGCGACCAGAAAACTACTAGAAACATTAAACATTATTTTGCTGAATTTAAATTGTTTTTTTGTATAGCATCATTTGAATCTTATAATTTTCTCAGAGATAACCTGTACTGTAAAAAGACTATTGTAAACATTTTTGGAAATAATGTCTATGGAGTTTCTTGCCGGTTCTTCTCCATAAGACCCACTCCTTGGAACCGTGCAACTAGCTTGACGTTTCATAAGTGCCTGCAAAGACCTATTCGAAATAAAAAATGAGTTTTCAATTTTGATGTTCGTTTGTCTTGCTAAAACTCGAGAACGGCTGGGCCTATTTAGCTAATTTTGTTTGGAAATGTTTGTCGTAGTCCAGGGAAGGCTTAAACAGTCAGAAAACAGGGTCATCTAGTATTTAATATTATAAATTTTAATGCAAAAGTCTGTCTGCCTGTCTTTTTTATTATCTCTTCATGCGTAAACCGCTGAACCGATTTACATGAAATTTTGTATGGGAATAGCTTGAACCTAGTTCTTAAGTTTCCTAGTTAAGAATATCCCTCGGGACCCGGACGACAACAGAAAACAGGTACCCAGAGGTACTTCGTTTGGGTGAAAAACAGGCTGTTGAACATGCTTTCTGATTCACGGAGTGTTCTCAGTTTTCGCTGGATGAGATGGACAGGTCACCCATCTATTTCCAAACCGTGGCGAGCCAATTTAGCGATTTATATTTACACAGTTAAAACTGATCGCCTCTTGTTTTGCTTTTATTTATGTGAGCAGTGTCTATTGTTCGGCTAATGTTTTTGATTCTGACTGTCGCGTAGAGGTCGGTAGTATGATGGCTAACTATCGGAAGTGTTCGTTGGATTCACAGATATGCATTTAAATAGATAACGCAAGTTCCATCATTTGTATGAAACCGAGCGTGTCACTTTATGACTACTTTCTGTCAAACGTTTATTGAAATTAGACTAATTAAATTAGTACTATTTCACGTCAAAATACATTATGACAGCACCCCAAAAACGCCCACCCTTCACTGCTTCCTAGCGTTATGGCTGGAAAGAAGAAGCAGTGATGAACAAACTTCCCAGCAACACAGCTACAATACAGTACAATTTTACTTTATTATATAAATATGTCATATTCTGGCGTCACAAGAGTGTTTTAGTGATTTTCTTTATACTAGCTAAAGTTTATAGTACTTTCCGCAGCTCAATACGACACAATTATACATTTTTCTAGCTTTCAGTTGAAGTCTGGTGCCAATACGGTGGAGCGCGGACTAATTCAGGCGGTGTCGATTTAGGTGCACTGCACTCATCTGTCACACGCGAAATACACACACTTGCGTCAAATGTTTAGATACATTTCTGTGGTTAAAATGGTCTGAAAAATATACATATGTTGTTTGTCAGAAGGTTGTAGGTTAGGAAAAGGTCTGTATTTCGATCCCTATCAATCAAAATAAGTCTGTCTCTTACGCTTCCACGGGAAAACAGCTGGATCAATTTAGACGTTTAGTATTTTTCCCGTGAAACAGGCAGACAGAATGACAGACAATAATATTAGTAAGAATTTTGTAGTCTCAGTCCAGACTATTTTTCAATCACAAATTAATTCGTGTAACAAGGCGATGAAGGCTGATATTAGAAAAAAAAAGAAAGACTAAAGATTAACCTAAATAATAAAAAAAATCTAGCACATTCCATACCACCAATACATTCACACTATTTACAAAACTACTTATTAATTTATCTCAAAGATAGCGCCAGATAACTCGAATGTTAGATCCATTCCAACTTGACATTTCAAAATGGCGATTCCCGCGCACGCAACTGTCAAACTCCATACATTCAAAATTCCTTCTGAATTTCGCCGCAGTTCAAGATATTTTGGTATTTTTAAAAGGCTTGATATCTTTGAGTATAAACTTATATTTTATAATAATATGATATGACAGATAAGCTATATCGTTATTTACTTGTAAGTATGTGAACTGTATTAGTCACTGAAGTAGTAATTTGTCAATTTTATAGATTTTAGGTGAAGCAATTCGGATCGGTAAAGTTTTTTTAGGGATTATTTAACTGTTTTATAGATTAGATAGGTCTAAATTATTGGTTTCGTAATTGTTTTGTTAGCAGTTATCTATCTATACATATAAAATATTTTGTCCTGAATGACTGACGCATCAATGCACAGCCTAAACCGCTGATCGTAGAGACCAGAAACTTGGAGGGTGTGTTCTTTGTATGACGTAGGCATCCGATAAGATAAGGATTTTCCGAAATTCTATCCCTAAGGGGTGAAAAAGGAGGGCAAAGTTTGTATGAAACTCTGTCGTTTTTAATTTGAATTCGTATAGCTTACGCGGGCGGCGCTGCTGGCGGAATGCTAGTCATCTATATTAATAATATGACAAGGTAAATATTTATCCACTTTCTCTGTTTTTTGGATAAGTAATCATCAAATGACTACACCCGCCGTGGGTGGAGCGGGAGGGAGAGTCAGACTCTTACTGACTAAAACCCATCCATGTTCCTTCCTCAGCCTTTTGTATTCCGCGCAGTAACTCTTTCGAACACTCCGCAGCCCCGGCAGGCCATGGCCCTGTGGATCCCCTATCCCCGAGTGACAAAGGCTATGTTTAATGTGGATGTGACCAAAGACGGCTGAGGTATGACCATCTTTCTAGCCTTCTAGCTTGACCCCGGCACACCCTGCCCACTGACACAGCGACGCATAGCTGCAGACACACGAGTGCTGGCAGTACGTGCGACCTAAGTATGTCTTATTTTTTTTATTAGAATAGTATTTAAGGAATCACCTAGAACGGATAGCGGTCACTTTACTAGACGGGACAAAACAAAAGTCAAATTAGCAATTACAATTTAGAATATTTAAATTTGACTTTTGACCTATTTGCAATTGCTTGCGCTATAAAATCGTAACTAAATATTATAAATGCGAAAGTGAGTTTGTCTGTTTGTTACGTCTCATGGTTAAACGGCTCAACCAATTTAGACGAAATTTGGTATGGAGATAGGTAGCACCAGGGAGACAGTAGCTACACACCCGGATAACAACTTCTGTATACCAAATTTCATTCAAATCGGTTCAGTAATTATTACCGTGAAAGCGTTCCAAAAAACAAAGTTAATTTCGTATTTTTTATTAGGCAGCGTCTTTTAGGTTTTTTTTTCCCAATAAGACAACAAACACATTTCCTTATCGAAACAAGAAACGTATCTATATAAAATAAACAGCTTTAAAATACTGCGTACATATAAATGGCATTGTCATTGCAAATGTTTAATTAACATAGTCAAATATAATTACAAATGACGTGCCTGAAATTGAATGGTAAGACACTAGCATCCTATTTACTTAAAAACAATATTAAAAACAGTTGTTCCTACATTTCATACATTTGGCCTTTTGTTTTCAATATTATTAACACACAAAATATGAGGAAAAGAATTAAAACAAGAGAATTAAAAAAAAAAACTGCTACGCAAAAATGACTCACATCATTTTGGGAAAGAGCTGATACTCTTAAACTGCTGGACCGATATTAACCAAACATAGCTAAGAACCACCGCAAGGAAACTGGCTTTCAAATGAAAAAAACTGTGACTTTTCTAATGTCATATGTACTTTCTAATTATATCTTACACGTCACTGACTAACGGTGAAGGAAAAACATCGTGAGGAAACCTGGACTTAAAAAGTCTGAAATCGCCAATCTGCCTTGAGCAAGCGCGGTGTTCAATGCTCATGCCTTCTCTGTATAAGAAGAGGCCTGTGCCCAGCAGTGGGACAATATATAGGCTGATGATGAGGTATACCCACTCTGCCTTGCCATTCTCCAACTATGTTGGGGTCGGCTTCCAGTCTAACCGGATGCAGCTGAGTAGGTACCTAATACAAATACGGCATAGTAGATTGATAAATTCCTGTTTTACTCAGAAATAGCTAATAAATAGCTGATTATAACGAAGTTATTATTTATTTTATTGCAATGATTCGTATTATATAACTCGCTTACCACATACATAACAACTCGAGCTCTCATTCCGCCTAGCCTTTTCCCAACTATCTCTGGATCTCCTTCCAATATAACAAAATGCTGCAGGATGTTCGAAAGAGTTACCGCGCCCCCGAACACAAAGGGCTGAGGAAGGAACATGGATAGGTTTTAGTCAGTAAGAGTCTGACACTCCCACCCGCCCCACCCACGGGTGAAAACATTTGATGATTTCCCATCCGAAAAAGAGTAGCAACGTTTTACATGGAGCAACTGCCTATCTGACCTTCACAACCCAGTTACCGGGTAACACGATACCCCTTGGTAAGACTGGTTGTCAGACTCGGGCTTCTGCCTACCCATACCCGTTACATTTACGTACGTAATATTCCAACCACAAATCTATAATACGTCACCACACTGGATACGACGTATTTTCCTAATACGTGTTCATTGATGAGTTCACCACTACACTTCAACGGTTAGGCTCTGTTCACAGCAAGATGGCGACCGGCAGAAAATACAAGCAAAAAAACACTAGTTTTAATAACGGATAACGGAGGTACTATCGTTGAACATACATAGTCTCCTAAAAGCATAACCCTTCCTTTGGACTTTGCCGTAGTCGGGGAAAAACCTACCTAAGAATAAATAAATAAATAAAAAAAAAAAAAAAAAAAACGTGTGGTTGGGGGAAACCCTCAGAAACCTCAAGTTCATAATAGATCTTCAGACCGATTTCGGTCATGGCGGCCAATCTCAATGTGGACTAGCCAGGTACGCAGAAGATATTATAGTGCACGCACGCTTGCAGACATAGGTGCACTCTCTACTCCCTCACTCTCATAGTCCTCAGGGAGAGATCAGGCGCAGGACCGACAGCTTTACGTGGTCTCCGAGGCACTCAATATGTTAAGAACATGGTCACCCATCCCTGGACTGACCGCGTTCAGCGCAACTTGCGTTCAGTCTACTCGAATTTCGATACTCACTCACACTTAACGCTTTTTTCTTACGTGACAACTTCTAAATCCAAAATGTAATGGTTCTGTATGAATAGAGCCTTACAATTATAATATATTAAATAGAACCTGTTTGCCATCATTATATATTATGATAATATTTGTTGCGTTTTCCTTGTGTTATCCTTATTACAAAAGCAAATGTAATTCCGTCTGTCGGTCACGCTTTCACGGTCAGACCGCTGAACTATTTTAGACGAAATTTGGTGTGGAGACAGATGGAAACCTGGGACATGACATGAGATTGGGATACTTTTTATGCGGGTGCGTGAACCCAGGTCCAAAGCCTGCTGAGGCTGCGGGATTTTCGAAGGAATTACGCCCCCGGAATTCAAAGGGCTGAGGAAGGAACATGGATGGGTTTTAGTCAGTAAGAGTCTGATACTCTCTCTCGCCCCACCCATGACGGGAGGAGTCATTTGATGATTTCCGATCCTGGTAAGGTGCAAACAATTCTTATATATGGATAAGTTCCTATATCCCTCTATGTACAGAGCATCAGATCGCACCTTACGACATCAAAAAAACCGGCCAAGTGCGTGTCGGGCCACGCGCAGTAGGGTTCCGTAGTAGGTCTCAGTTAGTCGACTATAACTCTGTAACCGGTTAAGCCTACTTAGCCGTGATAGTTTTCCTTGTAAGTTCATTACATGTGCTACGTCTGTGATTTTTTTCACATTTCTAGGTACAGCCATTCAAAAGATAGAGGGGGGGTAACTCGTATCGAACAAAAAAAATCACTTAATATCTAGATTTTTCGCAAATGGCTCGCTTAACCGAAAAATGATCTTCACACACCCATAATATTTTTGAAAGACCTATCTAACGATACCCCACACGAAGGGGTACGCGAGAAAAAAATATTCATCCCTACTTTACATGTTTGGGAGCTACCCTAAAAAAAAATATTTTTCAAAATTTTATTTTACCACTTTCTCGGCGTGATCAATATACATATTCATACCAAATTTCAACTTTCTAATAACAAAAATCACGGAGCTATGCCGCGGACAGACAGACAGACAGACAGACAGACGGACAGAGCGAAACTATAAGGGTTCCTTGTCGGACTACGGAACCCTAAAAAGAGATAACGTCTATTTCGGTCGATTCCGAAATTTCGTTTCAGGAGTTAGATTAGGCCACCAGATGTACGATAGACTAGACTCTTGGGGTCCCCTCCATGTATCAAGAACGACGTAATAACTCATATCCTTGAATATAACAATTTTAATTCAAGGGTAACATGTATTAGACTGCTGGAGTCTATTACACGAACGATTCTAGGTAGACTGGAAGAGAAACAACCAAGGGATCTAGACTGCTATGAATTCATTTACAATATTTTTGTCCAAAAAAGCTAGGACAAGATTTTTATTTCAATGATCGTCTAGTTAGACAGCAAGCCGACCACGACACAGCTGATTAACTAGTCACTAACAATAATGAAACAATTGATGTACACGCGACACTTATTGTTAAAGACACAATCAAGCCTACTCATTGAATCAAATTGTAAAATGTAGAACATTATGTATCATAGCATTGAATTTCTTCAATGAATTCTACTCGAACAATTTTGATCATTTAGAAATGATAGCTCCTTAAATTTTTTACATGTACTGACGACCTTAAAATAGGTCATTGGGATTATTTGAAAGGCGGAAGACCGGGTATCTTCTTATTATCATGTGGTCTACAGATTTTACCAACCTAACAAGCCCTAGTGTCAGAGTTTTCTCAAATCCACCTGACGGCCTCTGAGATGGAATTGTAACAACAACTGCTATCAAGATAACAGCCGGGGACGACGGCTTCACATGCTCAAACACCTCCCAGACACGGGGGTTATAACACCACCAACTTCCTGACTCCAGGTTGCTTCGTCCAGCAGTGTAAGAGTATCAGCTCTTTTCCAAAATGATGTAAGGCATTTTTGCGTAGGGGTTTTTTTTACAAGTCATGGTAAGGATCCAGTACTTTATTAACAACATAATACTCCTGAATACTGATAGTCTAAGAGACGTATCGTACCATGCTCAAATCTAGACCTTTCAAGTTCAATCAACAATTGCTCCAGTAAAAACCAGGAAATCAGCAATTCTCTCAACTATATTTATACTGGTTAGTCATGAATGGGTACGGTATGAATGAATATCACTAGAAAGGTTTTGAGTGTGAAAATGTAGATCTTTATCATAACAAATACATATCTGTTACTAGCTTCGTCCCGCGATTCCACCCGTACCCTAGGGAACTACTATGCCCGGATAAAAAATATTATCAGCCTAGCCTTTTCTCAACTATGTAGGGGTCGGCTTCTAGTTTAACAGGATGCAGGTGATGACCAGTGTTTTACATGGAGCAACTGCCTATCTGACCTCCACAACCCAGTTTACCTGATAAAAAGTATTCTATGTGGTAATCCAGGTTGTAAACCATGTGTGTAACAAAATTCACCTTTATACGTGTACTGGTAGTTGGCGGTAAACCATCCCTGGCTGCTACCTTGATAGCAGTCGTTGTTACAATTCCATGTCAGAGGCCGTCAGGCGGGTTTGAGAAAACTCTGACAATAGGGCTTGTTAGGTTACTAAACCTGCAGGGACACTTTAAGAAGAAGACTTATATTATTAACGTAAAAGTTTGTAAGAATGGATGGATGGATCGACATTTGTCACAATTTTTAAGTTTGATAAAACTTGGCACACAAAAATTAATTAACAATCTATCGGTAGATGTAATTACTAAAGATAGAATATTGTCGTTACTTTAATGTCAAAATCGTAGCCCTAAGGAACTAAAACTATCGATATATCTTTAATTTATTTCGGGCGTCGGTACATCTCTACTGCGTATCCTTGCAGGAAATAGCGTAATAGCAAATTTGAATAAAGTCCACGTTTCCTCAAAATGTTTTCTTTTAACGTTCATCAATGATATCATTGATTAATGTTATAGTAAGGATTTTAACTAGCAAATGTGAGTCTATTAGCTAATAATTGTATGCCATTATTTTGAGTATTGAGAGCAAATTGAGAGTAACATTTCAACATTAATAGTATGAAAAAACTTGGTTTGTAAGTTTGTCTGTCATGAACAATCTCTACTACTGAACCGACTCCAGTGTTTTCAAAAGCCATGTGCCTATGACACGGGCAATGCCGCGGGCAACAGTAAGTACTAAAGTATACTGAAACCAGGGCATTTATTGAGTTGTAACTCCATCTGTTACCGCATCTAATCTTTTGCCGATTACACTAACTTTCACTTAAAACAAGCTACAGAATTACGCGCTAACTTTGATTGGATACTTAAAACTTATAAAAAAGATCAACCGAACAAAAGTTCTTTAGATTAAAACCTGTGATGTACAAGTAAACATAAAAACAATTAAAGATAAAAACAAAGAATCAATTTTCAAAATTCGAAAAAAGCACACAATCACACATCGATATTGCAAACACTAAATACACAAATACTGGCAATATTACCGTATAAAAATCAAAGCATTTTGAATTTGGAAAGTGTTCCGATTCGCTTCGGGCGAGTTCGGCGACTTTCGCTGTACATAACGACTGACGGTTCGCGGGCGCGCGCGTGCACTGCCGTAGAATCGACGAGATACCTCAATGGAAGAGGACTAGTGATGGGAAACGCCAACTATTGTCAGTTATCGATATATTTTTGGGTAATTTAGTTTTTTTTTTTACTTATATGGTTAGGACATGTGGTCCTTAGATACGAATAAACAACATCTCAAGTATTTAGTTTTTTTTTTTCAGGAATTTAGTTAAGGATTTATAATACTTACTTGAATAAGTTACTCAATTTTGATCATAATATCTAATTTAAAGACGCGATTTAAAAATCAGTTCACAAATAAGGCGCTTTTGGCTTGTCGAGTATTCGATTCGCGCACCAGACAAATATGTATATAAATTGCTATAAGTGTGTGCATGTGTAATTTATGTTTTAAAGGCACCTACGATACAATACAGCTCAAATTATTATTTCTTTACATCGATAAATATCGATCAATTCCCTCGTCCGTTAAGTTTTTTTCATATAAAATGATTTCATTTTTTTCTCTCAACTTGAAGTAAAAGTAAGTTACATAACGGTAACTTTACAGGTGAAACTTTTTAGTTTGAACATTACTTGTGACATTTTCTGTCTTTTAAATGGCAATGAGGACCGGTCTTTTTTATTTGAAAGAGGTTTCTGAACACTTTTTTGAATTCACAAAATATCTTGTATTTGCAAATTAAAAATGTTATTTTGTATTGTACCTACTATAGCTAACCTTATTCAAATGTAAAAAAAATCTATCTTCTTGAATTAGGATTAAGTGGTGAGTTTAGTATATCTTCCTACAGCTTATGCTCACATTTTCTTTTTTTTTGTAAAAGACTAGCATTAATAAGAGACAGTTACTCACAGATAGGTTTTCTCGGTTCGGTAGTTAAAACTATGCGAGGGAACTTACATACATAATCAGCATCTTCATCAGTTCTACATAGTCGATATAAATAGAAAAACATCGACAAAAACATCGATAACCGCACATCACTAAACAGATTACGCTACTTAGATCATAGTATCGCGGATCACAATAGACAGTCAATACAAAATCAACTCTATCGCTTTAGATTAAAGTATAAAATTGACCGTGTCGAGAGACAATCGGTCTACTTATGTCTCACGGGCTCAATGACAATAAAGATTAAGATTCTGCAAGGAACAAGACCGGATTTAAAAGCAATGACGAGCATAGTACATAAATACATACACGGATCTTACAATTGAGTGGCTCGTGGCTAAGTAACAGCCGTGCAAATCAACAGATTAACAAGGTTAAGCTGCGCTAGCCGCGGTCAGTACGTGTCAAGTCATAGCGAGACCCCTCCGTGCCTCGGAGAGCACGTAAAGCTGTCGGTCCTGCGCCTGATCTCTCCCCGGTCGGACTTCCAACCCATCGGACTATGAGAGTGAGGGAATAGAGAGTGCACCTGTGTCTGCAAGCGTGCGTGCACTATAATATCTCCTGCGTACCTGGCTAGTCTTCATTGAGATTGGCCGCCGTGACCAAAATCTGGAGAGATTTGATAGATCCTATATTTTAATAGTAATAATATCAATTGCCTTGTGGGCATAAGCTAGTCAAGACGCGATCCAAAATTCTATTTGAAATTCTATAGCCATTTATTTAAACTGTGCTGCCATTTATAAAATCAGCACTTTTTAAACCTCAAATTTACAAAAGACAGCCCCCAAAACGCCCGCCCTTCATCACTTCCTATGTGCTTTTGCTGGGAAGAAGAAGTGGCACAACAAACTCCCCAGCAACAAACAGACAAGTAAACACTTTCGCATTTAAATAATAATTAGTTAGGACAGAAAGTATATTTATATATTTACTGATAATGTTATGTGGTACAAGTATGACCTTTGATTTGTCATTACAGAAGATAAGACGATTGTACAGGTACAATTAATTTAAATTTAGTATTTACTAGCTTCCCGCCAGCGGCTTCGCCCGCGATATTTTAGCTAATGGATACAAAAACTTGACAAATTATATACTAAAACCTTCCTCATTAATCACTCTATCTATTAAAAAAAAACCGCATCAAAATCCGTTGCGTAGTTTTAAAGATTTAAGCATACATAGGGATATAGGGACGGAGAAAGCGACTTTGTTTTATACTGTAGTGACAAGCTATTTCGGACAAAATTCTATGATTAAATCCAGTACGTGTGTACCAAATTTCACCTAAATCCTTTCAATAGTTTTTGCGTGAAAGAGTAAAAATTAAAAAATATATATATGGCCATTTACAGGCACTTTTGTATTGTCAAATAATTACGAGTCAGTCCGTTAGTCAAAAAAAAATGAAAAATTGAAGCTATTTGCCCGTTCCAAAGCGTAGATTCCTATGGAGAAGAACGAGCAACAAACTCTATGGTTACTCTTTTTCAACGTGTTTTAGTTCACAATATTTGTTTTACATTTGTTATAGAAAAAATATGAGAACAATGTACAGATTATCTGAACAACAAACACACAATACGTACATCTTTACGACTTCCCAACTATACTATTATAAATGCGAAAGTGAGTTTGTTTATTTCGCTTTAACTCTAAAACGGCTGAACGGATATGGACGAAATTTGGTTTGGAGATAGATGGAACCCTAAAGACGGCTATAGGCTATTTTTCATCCGAGTAGGTTGAGGAGGTTTTGTAATATTCATCATTAAAATACGCCTAAACTTATTAGAATATAGAGTCGAATTTGTGAGTCAAAGGATTGGATCATAGCATGTATGTGTATATTAGGGAAAAAGTTAGAAACTAGAGTAAAAATAAGAGATAAACAATTAAAATCCGACCACATATTATTGGTTTTCCTGTGACGTCACGTCCTAGGTGACAAGACTATGGATCAAAACTGATTGGAAGAGCATTATACATTTAATTTAGTTTCACCATCGGACTATTTACTGTCCCACGGCTGGACCAAAATTTAAAAGTCATTTATTCAAACTAGCCTAAAAATTTGCGTCAAATTCACAAAACAGACAGTCCCCAAAACACCCGCCTCTCACTACTCCTCATGTAGAGAGGACCTCTTCCCCCACAGAGATCACCACACTTGCTAAAAGTGGATTGGCGATTTGAGACTTTTTGGTTCAAGTTTCCTTATCATCATCTGCCTAGCCTTTTCCCAACAGTGCTGGGGTCGGCTTCCAGTCTAAACCGGATGCAGCTAAGTACCAGTGTTTTACATGGAGCGACTGCCTATCTGACCTCCACAACCCAGTTACCGGGACTGATTGTCGGACTTTCTGGCTTCTGACTACCCGTAATGACTGTCAAAGATCTACAAAAGACATTTAGGATCAACAGCCTAACGTGCTTTCCGAGGAACTGAGGAGTCTCGCTATGACACCCATCCACGGACAGACCGCGCCAAGCGCAGCTTAACCTTTGATCGGTCGAACCGTGCGGCTGTTACTTAGCCACGAGCTCCTCTATCAAGTTTCCTCACACGTTTAAATAACTAAACTAAACGTGATATAATTTGATACAAGGCCACCCAAATATCTTACCGAAAACTAGACTTTATGCACTCAATGATATAAAACTCCTTCTGATTTTTACAGAGCAAAGTTTCAGCTCTCCGTCAATTAAACGCTGCTATTATAATTTTAGCAGGCGTTTTATTGTAATACCAAACTACGATTTCCTAGAGTTGAATTCATGTGGGTCAATAAGGCCCAAGTTCACCGACAAGATAATCCGATTAACTTAAAACAGCTGTTTACCAAAAAGTCAAACTTCCAACTTTCGATGCGTTTTTTTTTCGGATTGGAAATCATCAAATGCACCTCCCGCCGTGGTGGAGCGGGTGTGAGTGTCGGACTCTTACTGACTAAAACCCATGCATGTTCCTTCCTCACCCCTTTGTATTCCGGGGGCGCGGTATCTCTTTCGAACGTCTCGTAGCCAACTTTCGATGCGTAACGTTTTATTTGAGATTTTTATACCTGAAACGGTCGATTACCAAACCAGGGTTGAACTAGTCTGGCTTCTGACTACCCGTAACGACTGTCAAAGATCTACAAATGACAGCCGGGACCAACAGCTTAACGTGCTTTCCGAGGCACGGAGGAGTTTCGTTATGTTATAGATGGTCACCCTACCACGGATCGACCGCGCCAAGCGTAGCTTAACCTTATGATCGATCGACCCGTGCGGCTGTTACTTAGCCACGAGCTCCTCCACTACACTATTCAATGCAATTCATGTGATAATCTTTCGAACATGCAGCAATTGAATAGATGTTATATTAATATGTATAGTTTTAGACGATATCACGATATTTGTTGCTATGCGAATTTTGCGTATTAAACGGCAATAAACATGCAATAAGTCTAAATTATTATCTGTCTCAAGCAAAGATAGTCTCGGCTCATTTAACTATCTTGTGATAGCGAGAATGATTGAATGCAATAAATCAGTTATTGTATTCATAATTAACTATTAAACATCACGCTTGAACTCAGGAGGGGTAGTCAGAGCCACCATCCGCCAGAATGGAGGAGTGGAGGGTGGGTAAGCCATATTGTCAACACGAATTTGCTCTGGATAAATGTCGTGGTGGCCTAGTGGTTAAGGCACCAGCCTCTCGTGTACGAGTGTGCGGCTTCGAAACCTGGCAACTACCAATGTGAATTTTCTAAAGTCATATGTACTTTCTAAATATATCTTAGACGTCACCGACTAATGGTGAAGGAAAATCGTGAGGAAACCTGGACTTAAAAAGTCTGAAATCGCCAATCCGCCTTGAGCAAGCGTGGTGATCAATGCTCATGCCTTCTCTGTGTGAGAAGATGCCTATACCCAACAGTGGGACGATATATAGGCTGATGATGATGATGATGAAGTTTCACATAGGTGAATGTATACTGAACAGTATATTGCATGACCTAGGAATCAAACCCAGGACCTCTTCCTCAGCAGTTGCAAGAATTCACACTTCGGTATTTATTAATACTTTTGTGAATGACAATGTTTTATTTTAAAAGTACTTACGGAGTTTTCTCTAGCATCTCCGTAGTTTCAACTGAAACAAAACATTAATTAATTAATTAATAAGATATTATTACTATCGTAATCCTAACCTTATTTATATACCTATCCTACTAATTTGCGGGACGTTCGAAAGAGATACCGCGCCCCCGGAATACAAAGGGCTGAGGAAGGAACATGGATGGGTTTTAGTCAGTAAGAGTCTGATCCATGGCGGGAGGAATCTGTTGATGATTTCACATGCGAAAAAAATCTACTAATATTTTAATGCGTTTCTAAGTATGTATGTATTATCTATGTACTAGCTTTCCGCCAGCGGCTTCGCCTGCGTGGTCTATACAAATTCAAATAAAAAATGACGCAGTTTCATACAAACTTTGCCCCCCTTTTTCACTATCTTAGGGATAAACTTTTGGAAAATCCTTTCTTATCAGATGCCTACGTCATACAAAGAACACAGGGTTCAAGTTTCAGGTCTCTACGATCAGCGGTTTAGGCTGTGCGTTGATCCGTCAGTCATTCAGGACAAAGCATTTTATATGTATAGATTTACAAGTTGAAAAAAATCCCCTAAGTCTAGTTATGTAGGTATCGTTTGCATACTTAAAATTATTACAGCTTATTTACTTCGATATCGACATGAGACCTTCGCTCGCTTGTGGGCGGATGTTATGACGTATATAGCATGTGTTTATGTATTAATTATTCGCATCTCGTTAGAGAGAGATGGCGAAAAAGTTGTTAGATGATTAGTCATTGAAAAATCTGTGAAGTAGAATTTCTTTTATCTGTTTTTAGGGTTCCGTAGTCCGACAAGGAACCCTTATAGTTTCGCCATGTCCCTCTGTCTGTCTGTCTGTCCGCGGCATAGCTCCGAGGTTCTTGATACTAGAAAGCTGAAATTTGGTAAGGATAAGTATATTGATCACGCCGAGAAAGTGGTAAAATAAAATTTTGAAATATATATTTTTTTAGGGTAGCTCCCAAGCACGTAACGTGGGGATGATTTTTTTTTTCTCGCGTACCCCTCCGTGTGGGGTATCGTTAGATAGGTCTTTCAAAAATATTATGGGTGTGTGAAGACTATTTTTTGGTTAAGCGAGCCATTTGCGAAATATCTAGCTTTTCAGTGCAAATTTTTGTTCGATACGAGTTACCCCCTCTCTAACTTTTGAATGGCTGTACCTAGAAATGTGAAAAAAATCACAGACGTAGTACATGTAATGAACTTACAAGGAAAACTATCACGGCTAAGTAGGCTTAACCGTTTACAGAGTTATAGTCGACTAACTAACTCCTACTACGAAACCCTACTGCGCGTGGCCCGACACGCACTTGGCCTGTTTTTCTGTATAGTCACAAGCAGTGATGGGTTTATGACCAGGCATATTGGGCAAATTGTATAAACGCTCAATATCTGTCCATTTCTGACCCGTAAATGCCCACATATTAGAGCATTTACTTTCTACTTGGAGGGTGTGTTCTTTGTATGACGTAGGCATCCGATAAGAAAGGATTTTCCGAAATTCTACCTAGGGGGTGAAAAGGGGGGGCAAAGTTTGTATGAAACTGTGATTTTTAATTTGAATTCGAATAGAACACGCGGGCGAAGCCGCTGGCGGAAAGCTAGTACGTATTATAAATATTCGTGTCAGACTCTTACTGACTAAAACCCATCCATGTTCCTTCCTCAGCCCTTTGTGTTCCGGGGGTGCGGTAACTCTTTCGAACGTCCCGCAACCAAACATAGGGTACCCCTGATGAGCTCTACGCAAATGTCCATCATTCCTGAGTAATTTGTCATTTAATTTTTTTTGCAAGTTGATAGCCCTAGATATAATTCTTGAGGAAGTGGACAGGCAAGGTGTAAGATCACGCTATGACCTTCAAAACAAAGACAAAGGTGCATCAAGGGCTAATGATGGATGAAAGCACGGGCACAGTTAATCCTAACCAGTATTAAAAATGCGAGTTTGTTCGTTATAGTTTTATCAGTGAAACGGCTGAATCAATTTGGAAAAAATCTGGTACAGATATAGAAGGGATCCTGAAGACAGTTATAAGCTACTTTTTATACCAGTGTGTTAGGTTGTTCCCTCATGATCCGGGTGAAACTGCTGGACACAGCTAGTAGATAATTTTAGTAATCCTTACTAATATTATAAATGCGAAAGTAACTCTGTCTGTCTGTCTGTTACGCTTTCACGCCAAAACTACTGGACCGATATAAATGAAATTTGGTACAGAGATAGAATAGACCCTGAGGAACAATATAGGATACTTTTTACCCGGGTGCGCTAAGTAGTTCCCTCGGGATGCGGGTGAAACCGCGGGAAACAGCTAGTATATAATAATATTCACCCACTGGTCTTTTAAATTACCTTGTGCACTCCTTCTCCATATAAACTTTAAGTGTGCGGAATTTCATACTCTTCTATTCGCTCAATTTTCGTAAAAAGGGGTCCAACATTTTTGCTTCACGTTTAATACATATAAATAAATAAATAATAAATATATAAATAAATATCTTTGGACAATTTCACACAGCCCCATCTAGCCCCAAAGTAAGCAATGCAAGCAAGCATGCTTGTGTTATGGGTGCTAGCTTAACGGATATACTACTTATATACTTTTATAAATACATACATATTATACATAGTAACACCCAGACCCGTTACAGAAATTAAAACTCATCATTTCAATTTCTGCCCGGTCGGGAATCGAAGCCGGGACCTCTTGCGTGGCATTCCGGCATGTTGACCACTGAACCACTCAGGTTGTCGTTACATATACATAGATTACTCACATGTTGCAGACATGGTGGATGATTTGTTTTCTCCCTCACACAATAAGAATATCATAAAACACAGCCTGTCCAGTCCATTATTAGATACTGAATCTGAAACAATACAATAGTGTGGCCATTTATTTTGTTTGTTTTATAAAGTGCAGAATTGTGCCTTGTACTGGGATAAAACCTTACATAGTTTTACGACTAGAAGAAGAAAAAAGAAATGTTTAAAAATTGATTGTCTTTATATCTTGTCCTTCTCACAGTAAAGCTGCTGAACCGATTTGGATGAAATTTTGTATAGAGATAGATGAGACCCTTGGGACAGTTATAGGCTATGTTTCATCCGGATGCATGAAGTAGTTCCTTAGGATGTGAGTGAAACCGCGGACAGCTAGTCAAGAATAAAAATTACAGTTAAATAAAAACTGTATTTGTTTATGGTCAGGGAATTAAACCCAGGACTAATCTAAGAGACTAGTTAAAACAATGAAAACATTAATTTCATGTCAAGTCACAATCCTGGCTATGACTATCATTGATGTTCTTGCATTCTCTGAATGAGAGCCTTTGCCCAGCAGTGGGAAAGCCGAAGATCCATACTTAATATTAAAAATGCAAAAGTAACTCTGCCTGTCTGTCACAGTAAAACAGCTGATCCAATTTAGATAAAATGTGGTCTGGAGATAGATTGAAATTTAGGGACTGACTTGGGATAGTTTTTATCCCTATTTGTTGCCAATGTATGCAAGTAAAAGTGTGAGAAATGACTTTATTATATGGAACTACAGACAAACATACAGGTTGACATTTATCATTGTATTGTAAATACAGTGAACAGATCAAAACAAAGACATTACAATGTTTATTTATTTACTTGATCAATTTTTACATCCCTAATAAATATTTTAATGTAATATCAGACAAACAGATCATTAGAATTAAATAATATTTCATAAAATAAAAGAATAAGTGCTATAATACGAAATTATAATACAAAAATATTAAATAATTTACAAAAATCTTGAGGCAATCAAATGTGTCACTGATAAATAAAGGTCCAATACACTCTAATTAGCATATTTAGGTCAGTAACACCACACAATGACGATGTACAAAGGATTTGTGAATAATGTATGACTCCTTATCAAAATCCCGACTAATCCTCAAAAATTGCGTAATACCTCGGCTTAACACATTAAATCTACAGATAAACGTAAAGCTAGACCTTCTTTATACACATTTGCATACGAAAAGGACAATAAAATCACCTTCTAACATAAAACAATGTGAGAGTTGATTACGACAGTCCTTTCAAAGAATTTCTTGTTATGAATACTTTACAGGTTGTTTATGTTATAATTATCGTTATTTATAAGTGACTAACAATACTTACAAGCACCGCAGAATACTCTTCAATGCTGTTGACCTTTATTTAGGCCGCCTAAACATACACTATTGCAGAAAACCGATAAAATTACAAAACTACTTTTTATCATGACCAAACACTTCGCGGAATTTCACGTTTTCACACCAAAATTTATTGATATGGTAATGGAAAATACTGAATGGAAGAAGCTAATTTAATAAAAATTCATCAAAACTATTATAAAAGGTTTTTTTGTTGATAATTTTTAACAAAAATCGTCTTTACAGAGAATAGTAGGAAAATCTACTTTTCATTTCAATACGTCAAGTTGACATTTTCGTTCTGAATTGCTATAAAAACATCAAGAACAATTTTATAACTATTACGTTACAAAAACTAATAAATTAATTAAAATTCATCTCAATTATCATCCAATAACTAATTAGTTAACTATTATTGAGTTCATTTAAGTCACTTCATACAAAAATAATTAAAAAACTAAATTCTATTATATTTGACTTCAGGTATTTGAACGTAATACTAGAGACATGACTTTAGAAAACTTTGATTGTGATTGTAAAATAAAACGAAGTAAGTCATGCGTAAAATTGTTTTTCTAACCGGAATTGTTAAATTCAAGGTACAGCTTGGCAAAAAAGTCTAGAAACGGAACTAATTTTTTTTATTGCTGGCAGCCGCTGTCAATTAATGTCGTTCTGTGTCGTTCGATGTAAACAAAGTTTGCGAGTTACTTATTTTTTTATTTCGACCATCAAAACGTTAATAAAACCACGTTATAATAAATAAAACCATTCGGAGTACTAGCAAGGAAACAATTTATAATGTTTATAGGCGATATCTGGTCGAACATGAGGCTGAAACTCTTCTTTCCGATCTCGACGATATTTACCAAAGTACCGCCATTATGACAGGTATGTAAGAGTTTGTTTTGATGTATTTAGTTGTATCGAGTGTTAATTTATGATCTCTAATTGGTTTTGAATTGCTTGAATACGAAATAAGTGAAATTTTGAACAATAAACATCGAGCATATAGGTTATGTTTACGTTTTGTCTTTGACACTTTGGTATAGCGCGACTAGATTATTTTGATACTTGAGTGGCTTGAGCCTTGATACTCTGCAATATGTAAATTCGATTTCTACATAACCTTATCTATGAGTGTGATCACAAGATAATATAATACTTGTTATAACTAGCATTTAAAAACCACAAAAAAAACTTGATAGGTACCGTAAACTTTTTACATTAATTATTGATAGAGGTTTAATCATTTTTTTTATCTTTATAGGAAGCACCGAACGTGCATTTCAATCTATAACCGAGTATGAGTTCAAAAGAATTCATGCCAGCATGTTAACAAAATAGAAGAGGAGTATTATGAATTTATGAGAGGGCTCGTACTTGGACATAAAACGTTTAGGAATCAATCTCCAACATGATAGCGCAGTGCCTTTGAATCTGAGTGTGACTCAGATGAGTTTATGGCTAGCTCTAGCCAAGACATGGATGTGGCGGGCGTGGAATATTTAGAGGAAGATTTATTGAAATCAAATATAATAACGCTATATTCATACGCCTTTTTTTTATACCCAAAAAAAATTGTAAACACAGGAGTGCTTACATTATTAGTGCTAATAAGTAATTTGTATTCAGACGACGTGAATACTTGTTATTACATTTTATAATACTTACTGATTTTAATTAATTATAAAAATACAGCTTAGTATCAAGACGATAGCATGGTACGCTATACGGTCGCAGCGGGTTGCCACACGAACGGTAAAGTGGCGCCCCTATTAATTTCTACTCTTTTGTGCCAAGCTGTAATTTCTTTTGATCCACTTTTCACATAAAAAATATGATTGTTTACTATGCAGTTCGTACTATTTTTTCAATCAACCAATTTTATTTTGCGGATCAGGGTTATGGACCCTAAAGAGTGGACACGGTTATGTTATAGGCGCTTTTTATCCGGACGCATTAACATGCGTTAACGGTGATACCGTTTGGAAAAAGCTAGTATTAAATAAATATTTAAATCATCAATGATATAATATTATAGCTATTCACTCCATTGTGGATTTGTTTTTTTCTTAGTCGATCGACTAACTTTAAGACTCTAAACACTACACCACTATCGTTGTCAAGGGCGTCGACGTCACTTGTCAGATTGTCGACGTAAACAAACCACGGCTCTTCCGCTATTTATTGTTTATTTTTAAATTAAATTCAACTAATAAACATGTCTTCGCATAACGTGAACGTATGCGACATCACCGACGACGTGAAAGAGGTGTTAAAGAAGTTTAGATTTCAAAAACACACGACTAATTCTGCGCTTATATTGAAGGTACTTTTAACATGCTTTTTTGTTAATTATTTTTTATGTTACCGCTCTTAGAGTGTTCTAAAAAGGTTGTATATCTATTATGTTCTATCTACGGTAGATATTTAAGTGTATTTTCCCATAATTACCATCGTTAATCGGCTCCATTGGGCCTGACTCATTCAGCCGTATCTTCGTAGGTACTTACGTCATTAGCGAGTGATATTAAAGTACTCGCACAGGATTTGCTTGTTATTTTATTTAGTTCAAATGAATCACACTGCAGTGAATTCGAAATTAATATTATACCTAGTCCAATGCATGTTTTACAGCTAGTAAGATTATTATGGATGCTTATTATCCTGTATTTATGTTCAAATCTTGTTAATTTATAATTGTTTAACTCGCTTTCTGAGCTAACTACATCACACACGGCTAGAATCTATCCTTTGTCCTTCCCTGTGTTTCAATCTATCTACGAGGCCCCTAAATTCATTTAAGGCACTTCACAGGCAAGCCCGGTTAAGCAGTCGACAACCTTCTAGGTTGACCTGTGAGATGCCATACAAAAAACAAAAAAACAATCTATCTACATACCCATCTACATACCCATCTACATTCGTTCAGCCATTATATAGAAAAGAGTAGCTATAAAGTTTCTTGCCCATTCTTCTCCATAGGAAACAACATTTTTGAATGGGCTGCTTAAATACAAAAACCTTCTGATATATTTAGTTGACTTTCAAAAGTGCCTAACAAGGTCTAATTGAAACAAATGATTTGAATTTGATTTAAGTACTTTTATAAACTGAAAACATCATAAGAACCTGGACTGAAATCCACCAATCTGCCTTGAGCAAGTGTGGTGATCAATGCTCATGCCTTCTCTGTATGAGAAGAGGCCTGTGCCCAGCAGTGGGGTAGTAAATAGCATAATATAAAGCATATTTCTATTCTATTCTATTCTAAATAGGTCGATGATGATGACTGTTATAAACAGGATATAATATAATAAGATTAGACATTTAAATGCACCTCATTTACCGTTCGTTCAAACGATTTTGAGTTCTATTCCTTATAGATAAGGATGGTGTTGAAAGCAAAATAATGTTTACAATACCTAAGAGATAGAGCTCAAAATCGTTTGAATGAACGGTAAATGGGGTGCGTTTAAATGTCTAAGCTTATTGTAAATGGAGTATAGTTGTTTAGTATGTACAACTCTGCTTACCCCACTGGAAAGTTCTTTCTAAAAGGCAATGCATGATATTAAAGTCTGTACAGATTGATATTACGAAAAGTGTAAACAATGTCATAACCTATTTTGTTCTAATTCTGCCTCAGAAATTAACAGATAACAGCATTTATGTCAATTTCATGCTCTAAATATCATACATCATTTAATGCCACTTTATTTATCTATGTGGGAAATTTAGAATAAAATAGGTTATGATTTGTTTACATCTATACTAATATTATAAAGAAGTAAGATTTGTTTGTTTGTTTGTAGGGTTTTAACTCAAAAACTACTGGACCGATTTTAAAAAATCTTTCACCGTTAGAAAGCTACATCTTTACGAAGTGTCATAGGCTATATTTATTTAAAGAAATAATTAGGGATCCCTACTAAAACTTGAATAATGTAACCCAAGGTGTAAAAAAATGTCCACGCGGGCGAAGCCGCGGGCGGAAAGCTAGTTTTTTATATAATCAATTGGTATAGTACAGACTAGACATACTTACTGCTGTATAAAAACAAGCAAACAGCTATTAGTCACTGAGGGCGTGTGTTAGGATATGTTTACTAATAATAATAGAAACCACAAGGCATTGTGGTCTGCTGGTCAATGTAATATCTTTACCTCGGTAAGCTATGGGCTGCGGACGGTGAGCTATGGGTGGCTCGCCGTCCGGCAAGGACCAGACCCGCGTCGACGGCGCGTTCGTGTTCCACGCGCGCCTCAAAGAGATGGCAGCATCATTGACGGGGCCCTCCCCCAGGGCCATAGCCTGCCGGGGCTGCGGGACGATCGAAGAGATACCGCGCCCCCGGAATGCAAAGGGCTGAGGAAGGAACATGGATGGGTTTTAGTCAGTAAGAGTCTGACACTCCCACCCGCCCCACCCACGGCGGGAGGGGTCATATGATGATTTCACATCCGAAAAAAAAAAAGGGGTTCCCAAACTTATTCAGTTCGCGGCGCACTTAGGTTTAGTAATTTAGTTTATCGTGGCGTCCTAGCTCTTAAAAAAAACCGGCCAAGTGCGTGTCGGGCCACGCGCAGTAGGGTTCCGTAGTAGGAGTTAGTTAGTCGACTATAACTCTGTAACCGGTTAAGCCTACTTAGCCGTGATAGTTTTCCTTTGAAGTTCATTACACGTATCTAGGAGGAGGAGGGGGGACGAACGGTTTCGAACTCGCACACTCGTACACGAGAGGCCACCACGTCATTTTTACGATTATGACCCTCAAAAGCAATGCAAATCATCTCAATCTTCTGCCAATCTTCAGGTGAACAGAGAGAAACAGACCCTGGAAGTGGATGAGGAGCTGGAGAATGTGGAGCTCGAGGATCTGCAGGACACCCTGCCGTCTCATCAGCCCCGGTTCATTGTGTACAGGTGAGCACAGACTTCTATCAGTAATTTTTCATTATCTGCTAAGCGTTTTACCTATTTTCTTAGGGTCGGCTTTCAGTCACCAAAGACAATCTGACATCCGCAACCCAGTTACTGGGTAACACGATGAAACTGGTTGCCATATTTGACAGCGAAAAACAACAGCTTTTCCAAGCCACGAAGGAGTCGCATTATGACATAGACCGTCACCCATCCACGGACTACAACCTATTCAGCTGTTAATAGCTCCCAAGTAACAGCTAACAATTTAATGTTTTTTTTTCTCAGCTATAAACTAGAACACGACGACGGACGGGTCTCGTTCCCGATGTGTTTCATCTTCTACACGCCCAGGGACGCGCATATGGAGCTGCAGGTATGTGGCCTGGACAGTGTACAGTACTCATATGGTGGTCTGTCACTGTGTCGACCCTCGAGGAAGACAAAATAATAAAAAATAAGTAATAAAAATGTTTAGTGTTCAAAGATATGACAAGACTTACTGATAGGGAACACTATCACTTAAACTAGGTTAACCTGTGCTATAAGTAACAGTTAAACACAATATAACTTAAGTACAAGAAGTACATTTGTGATGATTTAAGGTTTATTCTAGCCTTTCCCCAACTGTGTTCGAGGTGGCTTTTCAGTCATAACTGTATGCTCAGGTGCATACAGTTATGACTGAAAAGCCACCTTACACCGTACCAGTGTTTTACATGGAGCGATTGTCTATCTGACCTCCACAAGCCAGTTACCGGGTAACACAATACCCCTTGGAAATAATGGTTTTCAAACTTTCTATCTTCTGACTACCCGTAATGACTGTCAAAGATCTACAAATGACAGCCGGGACCATTAACTAAACTTAATTAGCTTAACGTGCTTTCCGGGGCACGGAGTAGTCTTAGTACGATATGGATGGTCACCCATCCATGGACCTTGCGCTACTGTAGGGAGATAATTATCGTAATACTGTGCCTCTGTTTATCCATCTTGGTGCAAATAAGCATAATGTTTTATTATGTTTCCAGGTTATGTACGCGGGCACACAGAGGGCGCTAGCGGCGACAGTCGGCGCCCCCCGTCTACTAGAAGTGAGAGAAATAGACGAGCTCACAGGAGATTGGCTGAAAGAAAAGCTTAAAAAATAGACTGAATATACACGCAAAGAAAAATAGTCTTTATGTCTATGTAACGGTGAGTGAAAGTCATATTGACATTCCAGACACATCAAATTATAAAAACTTCTTTTGCGATATTCTGGATTCGACTGTACCTTTACATATTTTTACTAGATTTCCGCCAGCAACTTCCCCCGCGTTTATACAAACTTTGCCTCCCCTTTTCACCCCCTAAGGGGTAGAATTTCGGGAAATCCTTTCTTATCGGATGCTTACGTCATACAAAGAACACACCCTCCAAGCTTCAGGTCTGTATGATCAGCGGTTTAGATTGTGCGTTGATCCGTCAGTCATTCAGGACAAAGCATTTTATATGTGTAGATTATTCTATGTAACCGTCAATATGACTCCATTAATCATTCCCAAAAGTAAATTATCAGTTTGTGTAAATGTCAAAAAGTAAACATGTATTGAGTAAATGTTATATGTACTGCCATTGTGAGTAAAATTTTAAACCAGCTTGCACCACTACTCACTAAATATATTTACCGGTAAATATATATTTTTTTTTTTTTTTTAGGTGGTTTAGTATTCTTGCAATCTGCCTGCTTCAGGGCATTTAGCTAGAGGTTAAGAACTTTAAATTTGTCATGAATGGTACTATCCCAGTGGCTAGTCCATTAACTTTATCCAAGAGGTCATATGAGATCCTGGGGGACTTTTCTTTTTATCCGATGGAATGTATTAGTCGTCTTATGCATCAGATTACAGGCAAGTGGGTTTGGATGATTTTCAATACGTTTGGCGTAAGATTTGAGTTTATCTATTATCTCTTGCTTAATCATAGGCATCTTCAGATCGCGGTGAAGTTGATTGTTGGTAATATACCATGGTGCGTTTGTTATCATACGAAGTATTTTTGACTGGAAACGCTGTAGGATTTCCAGATTAGAGTCAGCGGCGGTTCCCCACAGCTCCACCCCGTATGTCCAGATAGGTTTCAATATACATTTGTATAAAAGGAGTTTGTTTTCCAGAGATACTTTGGACTTGCGAGACATCAGCCAGAACATCTTCCTGACTTGTAGCCCGAGTGCTTTTCTTTTAGTAAAGATGTGCTTTTTCCATGTCAGTCTTTTATCGAGGTGTATGCCCAGATAACGCACTTCATCATGTTGGGGTATTTGGATCCCGTTTAACTCCACAGGAGGGCATGCTCCATGCCTAAGGGTAAAGGTCACATGCACAGATTTAGCCTCGTTCGCCTTGATACGCCAGTCGCGTAACCATTGAGATATGTCGCTAAGGCCTCTTTGTAAAATAGTGGATGCTGATTCTGGATTTTCATGTGTGGCTAGGACTGCCGTGTCGTCTGCGAATGTGCCCACGATGACGTTGTCATTGACTGGCAGATCGTACGTGTATATAAGGTATAAAACTGGGCCCAGGACGCTGCCCTGGGGGACTCCTGCTTTGATGTCGTGTAACTCTGTTCTTTCATCTCCATGCTTAACATAGAAATGACGTCGTGTTAAGTAGGATTGGATTAGTATATGATAGCTTGGGGTAAGAGTTTTCAGTATTTTATATAGGAGTCCCTCGTGCCACACCCGGTCAAATCTTGTGAGATATCAAGAAAGGCAGCCGTGCAGTACTTCTTATGTTCAAATGCAGAGTTGATCCCATTGACGAGACGATGGACCTGTTCTATAGTCCCATGCCCTTCTCTAAATCCGAACTGATGAAGCGGTAAGATTTGAGACTTTGAGATTTCTGTTAGAAGTCTTTTCAATAATAGGATTTCTAGTACTTTGGAGGTTATTGGTAGTAGGCTTATAGGGCGGTAAGAGGTCACTTTATCTGGTTCCTTCCCGGGTTTCAGTATGAGGATTATTTCAGCCGTTTTCCACTGTTCAGGAATAAATTCACGTCGCAGGATTGCATTGAATAATTGAGTGAGGAATGTTATACCGATCTCAGGTAGCTCTTTCAAAGTTTTTGCGGTGATGAGGTCGTATCCGGGGGCTTTGTTTATTTTGAGTTTACGTATCGCATTGTGAACTTCATTTTTAGTAAATGGCTGAAGAGGGTCTGTAAGCTGTCGTGTCCGGGACAAAGTTTTCTTGACTTCGTCCAGTTTTGATGATCCAATATCATTATTAGGTGTGAAGATGCGAGATAAATGTTCTGCAAACAGTTTTGCCTTTTCGGCGTCCGTTTTGGCCCAATCTCCATTCTCTTTACGCAGCGGTGATTGAAAGGTAATCGGTCTTTTGGTAGCTTTGATAATTTTCCAGAGAGAATAATCTGTGGCTGGGGTGGCGTCTAGTCTTTTTAGGTGGTTTTCTAGGTTCTCATCCCTGATTTTGCCTAGGATGAATTTGAGTTTTTTAACCAGCCTATTGTAGCCGCATTTGTGTAAAGGGTGTCTGGTTTCTTGCCACTTTTTCCTGGCTTGCCTCTTTTCTTGCACTAGATCCTTTACTACTTGGGGGTATGTGGGTATGTATTCATTTTTCTCAGGATATGTTGGGGGAGTTGCTGCCCAAGCTGCTGACTGAATACATTCATTAAAGATTTCAACTGCGTCCACAATATCACCGTCTGATTTCAGTGATATATTAGTATCCATGTCATCAGTTATGTATTTTCGGAATTGAGTCCAGTCAGTGTTTTTACTGTGTAATTTACAAGGTGTTGTTATTTTGATAGGATCATTATGTAATTCGGCTATGATTGCTGTGTGATCAGATGATAAATCGAAACTAGATTTACAGCATAAGGACGAGGCAGGAAGACCTTTAGTGACGAAGTAATCTACTAAGTCGGGTTTCTTTTTGGCGTCGGTAGGCCAGTATGTTGGTGCGCCAGTAGAATACACTTTTAGGTTTAGTTGGTGAATAGTTTTACAGAGTTCACGTCCTTTAGGATTTATTATTCTGGATCCCCAGTCTGTGTGTTTAGAGTTGTAATCACCTCCTGCAATGAATTTGTGGCCCAAAGTTTTGAAGAAAGCTGTAAAAGTTTCACTCTTTGTGTTGTGCTTTGGGGGTATGTACAGAGCTGTTATTGTTAGCGGTCCATTCGAGCATTCGATTTTGATATTTGTAGCTTGAATTTCATTGCTACAGTAATGATTTGAAACATAGTGCTTTATGTTTTCTTTGAGTAGGACAGCTGAGCCTCCATGAGCTGTCCCATCAGGATGGTTTGTGTAGTATATTCTGTATTTCTTTATGTTGAAGAAACTTTTAGTGGTGAAGTGAGTCTCGGATATCAACATTATATCAATGTTATGTGCATATAGGAACATTTTTACTTCGAGAGTATGGTTTGACAGCCCATTGGCATTCCATATAGCAATTTTTAGTGGCTTGAATTTGGATTCAGTTGGGACATGATATTCATTAGTAGTGTTGTGATGGTGGTCATTTGTTGCATCATTTGCTTGAACATATATTTGAAACTTTTTTTTACACCTTGGGTTACATTATTCAAGTTTTAGTAGGGATCCCTAATTATTTCTGGAAATAAATATAGATGACACTTCGTAACGATAAAGCTTTCTAACGGTGAAAGAATTTTTAAAATCGGTCCAATAGTTTTTGAGTTAAAACCCCTCAAACAAACAAATCTTTCCTCTTTATAATATGAGTATAGATGTATCTGTTTACTTCAAACGATTAAACGAGAAATATTTTTTTTTACCGGTAGATAAAATTATTGAAAAAATAAATTTATATGAACGCTTGTCGACCAAAACATCGCTCTAGAAGTCGGTGTCTCGTAAGTTAGTATTGACTGACTTAGTGAGTAATGGTGCAAGATGTCCCTAATACTAAAAGCATTATTTAGCAATAAGAATATAAAAGACAACACACACTTAGTTTTTTCCTACTTCTTCTTAAATTATAAACAGTACTGACACTAAAATAAACGTTAAGAATACTTTTATAGTGTAACTGTGTACTTTTCGATATAAAAAATCATGGTATCTATTTTGAATGCATTCTCTTGATATAAAATATGTGTCAAATTTTTTTAAAATTTAAGGATTGTACGAAACTAAAAAAAATAATTTAATAAGTACCTAGAATTAGGTAACTAGGCGAAATAACATGAAATTTCTGGGACGTCAAACTTCAAATTTATCTTTGAATAAAGACAGCTTTAAGGTGCGTACAGATTGTGTTACATGTTGTGTAACTTGTGTTAGATAACAAGATGTGTTACATATTATTAATATTGACAAATGTTATACAACATAACATTCAGTATCCACATTATTGAAACATGTTATACAACAATGTTTTATAACATGTTATGTTATATAATATATACACACCTTTTGCTTACTTTTAATAACAATTTATTTCATGAAATTCTATCCTCTCATGTTTGGATTGTAATGTACAGTCAACCAATTTGAATCATGATCCACCATAAGGCTATATTCTTACATACATTCAAATACAATTAGGTCGACATTCGCGTAAACATACGTTGCCATGGTAATACGATATAAATTTATAAACTTTTATGAGTAACTTTTTGACGCTGTCATTTTATAATCGAAAGAATTCGTTCGAACATGGTTTTGAAAAAGAAAAATTTTTTGTTCCAAAGAGTTTGGATTCAAAATATTTTTATTAATGCTTTATAGAAAATATTATCTATTGTAGTGATAACAGAGGTTAAAATTGCATAGATCTCCAACCCGTATTGACATAGCTTGCCTAATATTTAAAACTTCCTAAGTGCGGCATGCACTGTAAAGGATGGAAATCTTTGTTATTTTGACGGTTTCGAACGATTTATCGTCAAAGTGGGTCATGATTCAAAAATGTCGATTGTACAATTGTCTTTAATTATAAACACTCTTGGCATATTCTTTTTCAACAAACACAACCTATTTATTGTCCCATTGGGCGACGGAATATTCTCATTCAGAAAAAGAAAAATTACTACCATTGATCACCACGCTTACTTAAGCCGGATTGGCGACTTCAGACTTTTTTAGTCCAGGTTTCCTCACGATGTTTTCCTTCACCTTTAGTCACTGGTATTTATACACTTTTAGAAAGATCATTTATGACTTTAGAAATGTCGCAATGGTACTTGCCAGGTTTCGAACACGCACAAGAGATGCCTTAACCACTAGGCCACCACGACTCTTACCGTCTTACATAAAAAATCCGATTAAATTTTAATCTGCTGCTTAGTAACGGATAATCTAAAATCTCACTCATAAATACTGTTTAGTGTTAATCCAAACTTAAGTTAGTAGCTTAATCCTGGATTACGACGTTAAGTAAGGATTAGGTGAGAAGTAGTTAAACTTTCGATTACAGGTTTTTTTTATAAGTAAGACGGTTACTGTAGAATTTAACAAACGATTGAACATTTTCAGTATATTTGGCAGTTATTTTATTTTTCATATCTAGAGTTAAAAATTAATTAAAATTTTCAATTTGTTTTTAATTTATTACTTTATTTTTTTTTTTTTATTATTAGTAGTTTTATCTTGTTAGATGAGTTTGTCATGACAAGAATATCTTGCCATAATACTATAGAGTGTTTGACTGTGTTAATTAATAATAATAAATAATTAATATCATTGGACAATTTCACACAGCGCCATCTAGCCCCAAAGTAAGCAACTAATATGCTTGTGTTATGGGTGCTAGCTTAACGCATATACTACTTATATATATATATTTTTAAATAAATACATATTATACATAGTAACACCCAGACCCGTTACAGAAATTAAAATTCAGCATTTTAATTCTGCCCGGCCGGGAATCGAATCCGGGACCTCTTGCGTGGTATTCCGGTCGTGTTGACCACTAAACCACTCAGGTCGTCGAATTACCTTTCAATTTTAAAATGCTAGTCAAATACTCTAATTCGTATAATAATAAATTTATAATTACTTCACAGGGTGTACTTTTGTCATAATATTTCGCTTGAATTTTAATTCAGAATTAAGATGTATTTTTTTTTAATTAAGAATATGTAACCCAATTGTATTTTTTGTTGTTATTTTTTTTTTATTAAAACTTCATTAAAGTAATAAGATATACCTTATTATAGTTTTTATACACCATGTATTGTAACTTATACTAAGCCAAAGTTCTATAAAATAATTATTTAGTCTAGTTACAAGATGTGTGTTAGGAATTGTAGATGGCAACACTAGTTTTACTATATAAACAGACTAAAAATAGAAGTAAGGAGGACCGTCTTGTATAGGGGACAAATTGAAAAATGTCCACCTGTAAACAGCAAGTTATTATTGGAAAACTCACCGAAATACTAGTGTAGCAAGTGGAAATGATATTAATATAGCAGTTTTAAACAGAGTGGAGTGTGCTGGGTTGAAAAATCTAATATTTATCGTGACCATAAATGTTTCTTGCCTTCTTAATTTATTTATTTACCACCACATATACATACCATCACTGTTTCCTCATACAAAATTGTAGTTACATCAACCATTTAGGCCTAAGTTCACCGACATGATAACGGTCCGATTAAATTAAAACAACTGTTTACCATAAATTCAAACTTCCAAATTTCGATGGGTAACTTATAATTTGAGATTTTTATTCCTGAAACGGTCGATTAGCAAACCAGGGTTGAACTAGAAGTGGGTAACATGGAAATTCCAGCTTCCTGGTTAAACAACCTTTTCGTTTAACGGACCGATTACGAAACCAACAGTTGGTGAACTTGGCCCTTAGTATCCTATTCTAATAGTTAAAATATTTCCACTTGCTACTGTGGCGCCATCTTACTTGGCTCACTTTCGGATACTTTTTAATACACCGAGTTGTTCCTCCCTGCTTCTACTCTCCATAGTGCTAAGTGATAAGGTACAGTCACGTGCAAAAATTATGAACACAATCGTTTAGCTTCTACCCTCGACGGGAACCCTTAATGAAAAAAAAACTATATTCGGTCCTGTAATTTCGGAGATTTCCCATTGCAAACAATGTTACTTTACCAGCATAAGGATTTTTTTCCAAATGTTTATATTTTTGCATAAGACTGTACATGGGACGCCATTTTTAATGCGCACAATTTATAGTCGTCTATGTCTTATGTAGCACTAGCATGCGGTTTCTGCCAGTAACGGACGCCACTAAATATCAAGAGATGCAATCCCGAACATTACGCGGTAACAAAAACGTAAGCATTTTTAGAATGCAGGATGTAAAATTCGGCTAGTGTGAGAGAGATAGATATCTATCTCTCTCAAACTAGCCGAAACATAATGTTCATGACATCTGTATGATAAGGATGGCAATAATACTCCCAGGAAAAATAAGGGGTGGCGTACCTCATATAAATATGGCATGAATCTAGTTACTTTAGTAACCTATAAATATCTATTTATTTAACTATAACTTTACTAAATGTGTAGCCTATATTAACTACATATTTTTGAACATATTTTACACTTAATCTTGCAGTATTTTTATCAGCCATAGTAAACATTTAAAATAGTAAGCCCTACATTTAATGGATTTTACTAGATGTTGCTAACTTTATTAATAAATTAAAAAAACCCCCTACGCAAAAGTCCCTTACATCATTTTGGAAAAGAGCTGGTACTCTTACACTGCTGGACCGATATTAACCAAACATAGCTAAGAACTACCGCAAGGAAACTGGCTTCAAATGAAAAAAAAATAGCATCGAAATCGGTCCATCCGTTTGAGAGCTACGATGCCACAGACAGAAATCGACGTCAAACTTATAACACCCCTCTTTTTGCGTCGGGGGTTAAAACATAAGAAATTAAAAATCTTCATTAGAAATTATTTGTATTATTTTATGAGTATGGGCAATAAGAAATGCTTTTGTAATGCTTGTCTATATGGAACTAAATAATAGAATATAATAAGTTTACATTAATTATTTTAAAATTCTTCTATACGAAAATTTATCTCGAATTTTGAAGGCGTTGGTAAAAAGTATTTTTGGCTTTAGAAAATTGTGAAATAAGAATGGATTAGCGAACGCTGCTATACAGATTAATTAATTTAAATGGCAACATTATTTTAACCGACTTTAGCACCACCGTTCATTAAAAACTTTTATCGCTAAATATTAAGTTTGAAATTTTAACTCGTGTTTATTGACAGAAAGATTAAAAAAATTCACTTAAAATCTAGATATTTCGCAAATGGCTCGCTTAACCGAAAAATGGTCTTGACACACCCATCATATTTTTAGAAGACCTATCTAACGATACCCCACACGAAGGGGTACGCGAGAAAAAAAATATTCATCCCCACTTTACGTGTTTGGAGCTACCAAACACGTAAAGTGGTAAAAAAAAATTTTTTTCAAAATTTTATTTTACCACTTTCTCGGCGTGATCAATATACATATCCATACTAAATTTCAGCTTCCGAGTAACAAGAACCTTGGAGCTATGCCGCGGACAGACAGACAGACAAACTGACATGGCGAAACTATAAGGGTTCCTTGTCGGACTACGGAACCCTAAAAAAGAACGTCTAAATATATTAATATAAACATAACTAAAATATGGCGTCAAAAAATTCTTCCTCATCGCCGTCAACTGGAAGTAAACCCAGTTTTAAATTAATAAATATATTTAGCGATAATAATATTTAATGAGTAGTGGTACAAACCCGCATTATGGCCAGTATTACCACCTCCAGATAAGTTTTACTTTAATTTATCTGCCAGATAACTTCACACGAATCACGTATTAACGTAGTAGGTAGATCTATATATCCTATTCCGTAGTAGTGACACTGGCCTTATTTTTGCATTTACAAAAATACAATATCATTAATAAATAAGTAATAATTATACTTACCTATAATAAGGCGTGGTAAACAGTGATTTTTAAAGCATTTATATTATTTTGTAACCTTTGTATAAAAGACATTTGTATTAAATTATTATTCATATATGATTATAGCAATTTTTATTTTCCACTAGATGACCCTGAAAACTTCGTATCACCCATCTATCTTAACTTTGTCTTACCGTTTAAACCTTCCCTGGACTACGACTAACATTTCAAAATCAAAATCAGCTACATCGGCTCAGCTGTTTTCGAGTTTTAGTGAGACTAACGAACAACAATTCATTTATATATTTATGAAGATTTATCCTTTCTAATTTTATTATAGCGAAAGTGAATTTGCTTATGGCGCTTTTACAGTAAAACAGCTTGACCAATTTGGCTGAAATTTGGTACGGAGATAGATGTGCCAGTTTTTTTTTCGGATGGGATATCATCAATAAACCCCTCTCGCCGTGGGTGGGGCGCAAGAGAGTGCCAGACTCTTACTAAAACCCATCCATGTTCCTTCCTCAGCCCTTTGTGTTCGGGGGCGCGGTAACTCTTTCGAACATCCCGCAGAGATAGATGTGACCATAGCTCTAAGAAAATATATGTTTTGGCGTGAAAGTATGGTGTACAAGAGAAGTCATTTGTTTGTATAGTGTCATCATCATCAGCCTATATATTGTCCCACTGCTGGGCACAGGACTCTTCTCATACAGAGAAGGCATGAGCATTGATCACCACGCTTGCTTAAGGCGGATTGGGGATTTCAGACTTTTTAGTCCAGATTTCCTCACGATGTTTTTCCTTCACCGTTAGTCAGTGACGTCTAAGATATACTTAGAAAGTACATATGACTTCAGAAAAGTCACCTTGTATTGTGCCCTTTAGGTATAGTGTGCTTGCTGACTAATTATACATTAAAATCTTTAATTTTAAACGCATTTAAAGGAATGCCGCGCCGGGAGAGCACGTTAAGCCGTAGTCAGCCAGGCTGGCACCTAAATTCAAATACATATCAAACTACCCTGATAACAGTTGTTACAATTCCATGTCAGAGACCGTCAGGCGGGTTGAGAAAACTCTGACACTAGGGCTTGTTAGGTTGGTAAAACGTGCAGCCCACACGATAACAAAAATCATCCCAGTTGTCTACCGGTAAGTCAAAAATAAAACATTTCATTTCAAATAAAAGTGGTCTATTGAAACTTCTTGCCCATATGCTTGGCTGTGTGTGTAGGGCAGCCTGTCAGGTCGATGCCTTGGCTCTTCATGTCGTTATAGTCCAACTCCGATAGGAGCTCGTAGCCACACTTAGCCGCTAGGACTTGCGAGGCCGTCGCCGTGAAGACGGTAGCCGTCGCTTGGATACCCAGGGCTTTGGCCAGAGGCTCTCTGTAAAAGATGATATCCTTACTTAATATTATAAAAAGTAAGTCTGTCTGCCTGTCGCTTCCACGGTAAAACGGTTTTTTCTCGGATGGGAAATCATCAAATGATCTCCTCTGGCGCGAGGGAGTGTGAGACTCTTACTGACTAAAACCCATCCATGTTCCTTCCTCAGCCCTTTGTATTCCGGCGCGGTAACTCTTTCGAACATCCCGCAGCCCCACGGTAAAACGGATGGACCGATTGAGATGAAATTTGGGATAGACATAGATTGAATACTATCCTATTTTTTTTCTATATTTTACATAGTAGTAGTATATACACATAGTTTATAAACTGGTTTAAAAACTGTGTGTACAGAATTACATCCAAATTCATTAAACGATGTTTTTGCGTCAAAAAGTATCAAATATACAAACTGACATACATACAACATTAGTATACTCGGTAGGTACTTATAGATGTTATGAAAAATCTAAACAAAGTCGTAACCTATTTTGCTCTAATTCTACCACAGAAATTAACAAAATGGCGTAAAGATGGCGCATTTATGTCAATTTTCTCTAAACATCTTCATTTAATGCCATTTTATTTATCTACGTGCGAAAATTAGAACAAAATAGGTAAGGATTTTGTTTACATTTTTCGTATAATCAAATGGAACAGACTATAGTATTGGTAGTTTTAAAGACATTCTACTACCAATTGTATGTATCTTTAAAAACATTACTACCCACCTCGCCTCAAAAAGTTTCGCTCCTATATTCTGACCCCTGTGGCCTGGTAAGACAGTCAGGCCGCTAGAAGTCAGGTATCTGTCGACATTGTAATGTTTGAACACGTCACACATTTCTTCAGCTGTGATCAGGGTCTTGAGGAGTTTCTTCCAGGATTCCCCTTGAATCTGAAAAGGTATGAAAACATTATTAAATTGCATCATCCTTATCCTTACTAATATTACTATATTACTAATAGCTTTCCGTCCGCGGCTACGCCCGCGTGGACATTTTTTTTACACTTTGGGTTACTTTATTGAAGTTTTAGTAGGGATCCCTAGTTATTTCTAGAAATAAATATATGCCTATGTTACCTACTCGTGGATAATGTAGCTTTCGAATGGTGAAAGAATTTTTTAAATCGGTCTTGTAGTTTTTGAGCCTATTCATTACAAACAAACAAAGTTTTCCTCTTTATAATATTAGTGTAGATATTATAAATGCGAAAGTAACTCTGTCTGTCTGTCTGTTACGCTTTCACGCCAAAACTACTGGACCGATATAAATGAAATTTGGTACAGAGATAGAATAGACCCTGAGGAACAACAGGCTATTTTTTACCCGGGTGCGCTAAGTAGTTCCCTCGGGATGCGGGTGAAACCGCGGGAAACAGCTAGTTACTAATATTATAAATGCGAAAGTAACTCTGTCTGTCTGTCTGTTACGCTTTCACGCCAAAACTACTGGACCGAAATAAATGAAATTTGGTACAGAGATAGAATAGACCCTGAGGAACAACATAGGCTACTTTTTACCCGGGTGCGCTAAGTATTTCCCTCGGGATGCGGGTGAAACCGCGGGAAACAGCTAGTTTTTAATTTAAAAAGTTACCTATTCTGTTTGTTACGCTTTCACGTTAAAATAAACGAACCGATGTGGATGAAAGTTGGTACGGATATAGGTACTTTCAAATCCTAAATTCCTAAGTATTGTAAATGCGAAAGGGAGTTTTTTTGTTTTTAGGGTTCCGTAGCCCGACAAGGAACCTTTAAAGTTTCGCCATATCCGTCTGTCTGTCTGTCTGTCCGCGGCATAGCTCCGTGGTTCTTGTTACTAGAAAGCTGAAATTTGGTATGGATATGCATATTGATCAGGCCGAGAAAGTGGTAAAATAAAATTTTGAAAAATATTTTTTTATGGTAGTTCCCAAACACGTAAAGTGGGGATGAATATTTTTTTCTCGCGTACCCCTTTGTGTGGGGTATCGTTAGATAGGTCTTTCAAAAATATTGTGGGTGCGTGAAGACCATTTTTCGCTTAAGTGAGCCATTTGCAAAATATCTAGCTTTTAAGAGCAAATTTTTGTTCGATACGATCACCCCCCCCCCCCCCCCTCTAACTTTTGAATGGCTGTAGGTACCTAGAAATGTGAAAATAATCACAGACGAAGCACATGTATTGAACTTACAACAACTTGCATCAAACAAAAATTTTCACTTAAAAGCTAAATATTTCGCAAATGGCTCACTAAAGCGAAAAATGGTTTTCACACACCTATAATATTTTTGAAAGACCTATCTTACGATACCCCACACGAAGGTTTACGCGAGAAAACAAATAAATAGTTCACATGAGAAATACCAATAAGACTTTGCTAGAGCCGAGGAATTTAGCTCAGGACTTCAGGCTCATTTGAAATGTAGGTCTCTCTGCCCAAACCTTCGAGAAAACCGGGCGTGATGGTAAGGCATTATGGTGCCCACAGTTACACCCGCGTCTTAAGAGAACTTCATCACTAACCTGGATAAAAAGTAACTTACAATCGGCTCCAGTGTCCTCTCTTTTGTTTTTATCAGTTTTGATGTCAAAGCGTAACAAACAAACAAACCCACTTTCGCATATAATATTAGTTAAGATTTCATTTCTTGTCTTAAACAAGGATACCTATCTCTAAAATGAAATCTCCAACACTTGGACGGTCTACCAAGCAAAGCTATCTCAAAAATCTGCTCTCCCGAAACCCACCTTCTCAAAATCCTCTTCCTCATCATCTTTACTCTTGACCAGGACTATGTTGAACCCCACCAGGTCTTTCGGCTGTCCATCCACGTCCGTAAAGCAGGCCAGACTTGTATTGCCAGAAACGTAGGCCTCCCAATTCGCTCTGATGGTGGCTATAGATACTGGGTCATCGTTTATTCCTGGAATTGGAAAGACTGGATCAGATTTCCGGCCATGAAGGGCTAAAACTTCCAACAACTGCATTTTCTGAAACCCTCAACGGCTACCAGAAAAGCGTCGAGGCAATGAAGCTTGACGAGACCAAAAGAAATGATTTAACTGTCTTGAAACCCGCAATAAATAATCAGAATGGCAATAGAGCTCGTCGCTGAGCAGCTCGTCCGCTCGTATTACCAGCACACGTGTGTCTGCGGCTATGCGTCGCTGTGTCAGTGTGCAGGGTGTGTGCCGGAGTCAGCACACGCGCCTCACAGCACAGCGCCCGCTCTGAGATGGCAACGCATCAATGATTCTTGCATTTTTGTAGATATCCTTATCGAGATTAATTATAAAATAACATACCTAATATATTACACAGCGGTTCGTCTCTAAGAAACGTTTCCTGCATCATATCCAAACATACTTTTCTTGTGCTCTCATCCATATCCCTTATCTGATACCTGGAATTAAATTAAAACCTTTTTATTTATCTTCAATTATTCGAATTCTTGGATTTTCTTCCGGATTTTTTCTTTAAAAGACTTGCTTGGACATGGTTTTGATATCATCATCATCCGCCTAGTATCTTCTCAACTATGTTAGTGTCGGGTTCCAGTCTAACTGGATATAAATGTGTATCAGTGTTTTACATGGAGCGACTGCCTATCTGACCTTCATAACCCAGTAACTGGGTATCACGATATCCTTTGGTAAGACTGGTTGTCAGCCTTTCTGGCTTCAGACTACCCGTAACGACTGTCAAAGATCTACAAATGACAGCCTGGACCAATAGCTTAACTTGCTTTCCAAGGCAAGGAGGAGTATATAGGATAGATGGTCTCTCTTCCACGGACCGACCGCGCCAAGCGTAGCTTAACCTTTGATTGATCAACCCGTGCGATTGTAACTTAGCCACGAGCTCCTCCAAACTACGAGAGTTATTATTTTGATAGATGACGAAAATAATGACTTTTAATTAATTAAACCATAATCCCTTAGCGCTCAAAATAAATGATGTACCTTACATTTGTGCTGGTTTCCCATCCCTTTCTCGACCTTTGAATCGGCTCCACACCTGCCCGATTGGAACGCTTGCTGGTCTCTCCCACGGCATCTAAAAAACAATTAAATACCTTTTTACTTCGCCGCAGTCGGGTAAAACATTGGTTAAACTTCACTAACGAGCTTGATTATGTCCTTGCTATTAATTTAAATTGATATCATTATGCGTACCTTCCAAAAAGAGTCTTGACAGACAACAAAATGGTTCTATAAGGGTTAAGTATTTCCTTTTGACGAACGGATCTCTAAAACATGAGTTCTGTACCCCGTAAATACGGACAAACAACATGAACTGTGTACATTCGTCTTATAATTCAACTGACTAAGCGTTAAGTAATAACAAGTTGCTGCCTTTGCCGGTCAATGCGTGCGCGCATTGCGTAACATGCGACAGTGATTTTGTAAGAACTTGCTTCATTGACTGATAGCTTCATCATCTGCCTAGCCTTCTCTCAATAATGGTGTCAGCTTCCAACATAAACAGATGCGGCTACATACCAGAATTTTATAAAGCATCTGCCTATCTGACCTCCACAAACCAGTTACCGGGTAACACGATACCCCTTGGTAAGACTGGTTGTCAGCTTTCTGGCTTCTGACTACCCGTATGACTGTCAAAGGTCTACAAAAGACAGCCGGGACCAACAGCTTAACCTTCTTTCCGAGGCACGGAGAAGGCAGACATCATCATCATCAGCCTAACTAATGCTGCGCATAGGCCTCCCCTAAAGTTACTCCCCTAATTTGTGCATTAGCTGCTAGAAAGACTTTTTATCTTGTTGGACTCTGTTAGCTCCTTCCAGTCTGGTTAGACAAGTGGCAAAAACGCTAGTAGAATAGAAAACAAAATGTATGGGAATGACAGATAGCTAGTCGTAAACGAATGTCATTCCCATACATTTTGTATTCTATTCTATTAGCGTTTTTGCCACTTGTAGTGGTAACTTTTTAACAAATTGACCACATCCATGAATGTGGATGAAACAAAAAATAGAAGTTTGTCAAGACCATAGACGCTGTGTGAAGCTTCTGCCTAGCCTAATGTGGTACACCGCGGCCGATCTATGAATGGCTAACACAGACCAGATGGTGGCTAGGTCTGGAGAGGTTCTCAAGTGGGGATCGCGTATCAAGAGGCGCGATATGGGTTAAAAGCAATACAAGATGACTGCCTCATTTGGTCTAGTAGTCGCATAACGACTGACTGCTGTATACTGTTGGGTCCTATTCCAAGGTCGGACCGAAATTGCTTTGTGGATTATGGAAAATGTCACAAAGCAGCCTGGAGTCGGGAGGTTGGTGGTGTTGTGCCCCTGTGCCGTGTTCCCTGACTGCTATCTTGATCGTAATTGTTGTTACAATTCCATGTCAGAGGCCGGAGGAGGAGGTGGAAATTAGATATTTAAGCGCACCCTATTTACCGTTTGTTCAAACGATTTTGAACTCCATTGCTAAGGTGACATGACAAAAACAGATGCAGAATATATTTGTTATTGTAAACATTATTTTGCTTTCAACACCATCCTTATCAGTACGGAATAAAACTTAAAATTTGTCGAATAAGCTGCAAAAAGAGTTTGGAAGTTTTTCTAATCTTATTGTAAATGAAGTATAAGCCAGTTTTATCTGCTGGATACAGGAACGAGCTGTTGTTACGATGGCTGGAGGCCTATGTTCAAAATTACTATATACTTCTAAACGCTATGATGACGCCTAGCCTTTTCCCAACTATGGGGTTGTCTTCTAGTGTAACTAGATTCAGCTGAGTACCAGTGTTTTATATGGAGCGACTGCCTATCTGATCTCCACAGCCCAGTAGCTGTGTAACTCTTGGTGAGACTGATTGTAAGGGTTTCTGATTCTTCTCTGATCTGGTCTTAGATACCTAACAGGGATAAACGGCTTCACGTGCTTTCCAGGGTGCGGAGGGGTCCTTAGTCCTTACTAATATTATAAATGCGAAAGTAACTCTGTCTGTCTGTCTGTCTGTCTGTTTGTTACGCTTTCACGCCAAAACTACTGGACCGATATAAATGAAATTTGGTACAGAGATAGAATAGACCCTGAGGAACAACATAGGCTACTTTTTACCCGGGTGCGCTAAGTAGTTCCCTCGGGATGCGGGTGAAACCGCGGGAAACAGCTAGTATGATATAAATGGTGACCCATCTACACATCGACAACACCAAGCGTAGCTTAAGCCAAGCGTACCTTTCAGATCTTCATCAAACCCAAATTTAGACAGTGGCGGTCTGAGAGGGGTCACAGGGGACCACACCCCCCCAAAAGTCGTCACGCATTGGCAGGTCGTGAATCGTAATAGATCGTTCAATTTTGGAGCTTGCTTAATACCTTCGGCTTCGGCCAACACTTCAGCCAATTTTGGTTGATGATAACCCCCCCCCCCCCCTAAGGCCAATTTTGTTGTTGATAACCTGCCCCCCAATATTTGGCTTCGACCGCGCCTGAATTTAAATGTGTTTTAGGCATAGCAACAATCAAAAGTGTATACACAATAATATCCTTATCTTGTTTTTAAATCGTAAAATTTCAATTATTATAGTGTTTTGATTTTATGTACAATCGTAAGCGGAAATCTTATCATAATATCACGCTTGTTATCCTCGATAGGTCAGGTAGAGATGAACTAAACATAAGTAACTAAATAATTTGGATTATTTTCCTTCTAAACATAGAAAACTATGTATCACAGCATTAAAACTACGTAAAAACGTGTACTTTTAATTACCTATATATGAATCATCCAAAAATCTTCTTATACCTTGTTAATAATTCAGAAATACTTTTATTTTTACTAGTAATTTCCCGCGGTTTATTTTTGAACTCACTTCGTGTGGGAAATACATCATACTGCCGGTGAAAAACCATGTCCTTCTATTATTGATGCAATAAATAAATTCCTTTAGTTTTTATTTAGATAAAGCTACTACACTGATAATAGGATATAATTGTCGATAGATTAAGTTATCATAAATATACAAATATTTAATTAATAGATATAAAAACATGCACAGATTTTTCTCAAACTTCTTTGACACTAAGCAACTTATTTTCCTAAGTATATAATCAGACAAAAAACACAAACACTTTTAAAAACCGGTCAATATTAAACTCTATTATCAAAACAACATGATTATTATTTACTTACATTATTATAACGTTCTATGTGTTCACTACTAAACTGCCACCATGTGACTGTTATATTTGAGCGTCAAATACAACAGAGCTATGTATTACCATTACTATATACAGGAGAATCTATCAAAATACAACCTTATACACTAGAGATAAGACTCCAAACGCCAGCACGTGTAAGATTGTTAATTTTGATGTAAATATATCAATGCTGTGTATGTGTGAGTGCGGTCTGTTTCCATTGAACACAGATGATTCATAATTTATGTTAATTGATTTGACATACTTTAAAATGTCCCTCTCGTGTACGAGTGTGCGGGTTCGAAACCTGGCAAGTACCAATGTGACTTTTCTAAAGTCATACGTACTTTCTAAGTATATCTCCACTGACTAACGGTGAAGGAAAACATCGTGAGGAAACCTGGACTTTAAAAGTCTAAAATCGCCAATCTGCCTTGAGCAAGCGTGGTGATTAATGCTCATGCTTTCTCTGTATGAGAAGAGGCCTGTGCCCAGCAGTGGGACGATATATAGGCTGATGATGATGGTAAGTTTTAAATCTGAAATTACAAACAGCTAGTAATGTTATAGTCAGTGTCGGTTTTATTGTCGTATCGCGACGACAGTGGACACGTGCCCCGTGCCCTCACGTACAACATTTTGACGTATCACTGATATGTTTTTATCATTCGCTGCACATTACAAAAAAAATAGACGCGAATATCATAATCACCGGGTAAGCGTGTTTGGTGAGGCATATCTCTTGAACTACTGTGTCATTTTCACTAATATTATAAATACGCAAAGTATATTTGTCTGTTGTGCTTTTAAGGGGAAACGTCTGAACCAATTCAGATGACATTGGGTATGGAGATAGGTTGTTGTTGAAATGCTAGACGATATTATGATAGCTATCTAATGTTTGTGCTATATAAAACGCTTTGTCATGAATGAGTGACGGTTCAACGCACTGCCTAAACTGCTGATCGCAGAGACCTGAAACTTGGGCGTAGGCACCCGATAAGAAAGGATTTTCCGAATTTCTACCTCTAACTAAGGGGGTGAAAAAGGGAGGCAAAGTTTAATGAAAACCTGTACGGAAAGCTAGTAAGTCCATAATGTTAACATTATTAGGATGTTCAAAAGCAACAAAGCGACATTAATTCTCTCTCCCTCTATCTATCCCCTCTCTCACTCTATCAAGTTATATCGTGTCCGTCACGTCACTGTGTACAATGGACCCGCACAATAGTCACGGTAAGCCACGTTGCTATGACGCGTTGCTCACCATATCTATTTATGATTTATCTTAAGAACTTGTATATCTACTGATCTCTGATGTCTATCGTACCTACGCGAATTTATCAGAGTACTAGCTGTTTCCCGCGACTTGAAGAAACTGCTAAATGGACCCTGGTAAAAGATAGCATATAACCGTTTTCAGGGACTCTTCTATTTCTGTGCCAAATTTTATCCAAATTGGTTTAGCCATTTTACAGTACAAGCGTGACAAACAAACTTACTTCCGCCTTTATAATATTAGTTAAGCCGCGTAAAGCCCGTGTAAGCTATACGAATTGAAATACAAAATAACAGAGTCTCATACAAACTTTGCCCGCCTTTTTCATCCCCTTCGGGGTAGAATTTCGAAAACATTTCTAATCAGAGCTGTCAGATTTTCTGGATGACTACCCGTAATGACTGTCAAAGATTCTAGAGCAGGAAGAGTCTCGGTATGACTTAGATACATATTCACAGACTACCGCTCCAAGGTCGCCCGTGAGGCTGTTACTTAGCCACGTCCAGTCCACCCAAGCTTCAAGAAATCCATCTGATGACCTTAGTCTCTCTTGTACTCCTTTGAAATAAAATTTATCTTTGAATAAATCATAAAGATGTACAGTTTCCATCCATTACTCTCGACTCTCGATTGATTCAATCGATATTTATTGGCCATTCATACTAATGTCAAGACAATTGACTTTCAATCGGGACATTTTGTTTTTCCAGAGTATTCCATCTGTTGTTATTTTTAAACTAGCTGTTTTTCGTGCTGACACCCCAAACCCCTTCATTTTTGATGGGAAGCCGTTTTTGGGGCAGTATTTTGTAAATTTGACGTTCAAAGAACAGACTTATAAAACACTACAAATTGAAAAATTAGTAATACATCGTTCTAGAAGTCGGTGTCTCCAATTAGGTATTATTTTGTGTATTTCCGCCACCGACTTCTAGAACGACGTATTAATTGTTTTTCAATTTGTATTGTTTTTGATGTAGGTCCTGAAAAAGTTTTTTATTTCTCGCCCTTCAGTGGATCAGTTTGTAACTTATCTAAATTGCAATATGTCTGGTGCTCATCAGCTTTAATAAAGGTGTACTCTATACCTCTGCCTTCTCCTATGCATAGAGTTTAGAGGCGTGATATTATGTCTTGTAATGGTTTTTACAGGTTTTTGATTGCAGCAATTGCGGGTCCTTTAGAATAAGAATAAGAATAAGAATAAGAATAAGAATAAGAATAAGAATAAGAATAAGAATAAGAATAAGAATAAGAATAAGAATAAGAATAAGAATAAGAATAAGAATAAGAATAAGAATAAGAATAAGAATAAGAATAAGAATAAGAATAAGAATAAGAATAAGAATAAGAATAAGAATAAGAATAAGAATAAGAATAAGAATAAGAATAAGAATAAGAATAAGAATAAGAATAAGAATAAGAATAAGAATAAGAATAAGAATAAGAATAAGAATAAGAATAAGAATAAGAATAAGAATAAGAATAAGAATAAGAATAAGAATAAGAATAAGAATAAGAATAAGAATAAGAATAAGAATAAGAATAAGAATAAGAATAAGAATAAGAATAAGAATAAGAGTAATTTATTAGTCCACTGTTACAATCTTCACAATAAAATCTAAATAATTCTAACCTTAATTATTGTAACTAGAATAAAAATACACAATGTTTAAACAACGGTCTCCAAACTAGGCAATGCCCGTATCTTGGTGACCTGAGTTGCGGTAACATAAATAAGTTATACAACATTATCGTTGATGTGAAAGTGAACACAAGGTATTTGGTATAATTTTGGTGAGACTAATATTAAAAGAAAGAGAAAAAAAAAGTAATATTAAAAAAAAAAAATTAGAAAAAAAAAGTAATATAAATTGCTGTTAGTAATTGAAGAGTTCCATTATATCTCCTAAGATCCTAATATACTAAAACATCAGATCCTAATATATACTAAAACCTTCCTTGCAAAATATGCATTTAAATAGCGAAAACACCACCCAAATCGGATCAGTAGAGTTATTGAGACAATCGCGGACATTTTGAAGTCGGTTAAAAAGCTTATTTTGAAGTTAATGTACAATTATAAAGCTTTTCAACATTTTTTTCTTTGCACAAAAGCTAGACTATCCCTAAGTGGCATAGTGACCACAGACGGCTGAGCTGTGACTCATAGCCCGAAGCTAGTTTTAATATAAACATGCATTTCCTCAACAAATTTTCCTTATCATTGTACATTGATGACAGGTATAATGTCCTAGATAAAACTATGAAAATATGTACATGATTATATTCTAGAGCTAAAGAATTGTAGAAGGTTTTGTTTACATTATCACTGATGGTCAAATTCAATGATTGTCCTGTAAATTTTAGTCTTACACACGCCAAGTAACTGTCGTTTGTAAATCTTTGACAGTCGTTACGGGTATTTAGAAGCCAGAAAGTCTGACCACCAGTCTTACCATGGGGTATCGTGTTACCCGGTAACTGGTTTGTGGAGGTAAGATAGGCAGTCCCTCCATGTAGAACACTGGTACTCAGCTACATACGGTTAGACTGAAAATCGACCTCAACATAGTTGGGAAAAGGCCAAAGGCTAGGCAGATGATGATCACATTCACACATAGTAAGGGGACTGTCAGCCTGTCTAGCTGTAAAGTAAATATCTAAATAAATTTGGAGGCTCGTAGCCTAGTAACGAATGTATATCGATAGATCAGCTATCAGTCCATGGATGAGTAACCGTTTTTAACATAGCGAGATCCCTCCGTGCCTCTGCGAGCACGTAAAGCTGTCGGTCCTGCGCCTGATCTCTCCCCGGTCGTGTCGGACTGCCGACCCTGAGGACTATAAGAGTGAGGGAATGTGCCGTGCCTGGGAACGTTAAGCTGTCGTCCTCGGCTGCTACCTTGATAGCAGTCGTTGTTACAATTCCATGTAAGAGGCCGTCAGGCGGGTTTGAGAAAACTCTGACAATAGGGCTTGTTAGGTTAGTAAACCTGCAGCCTATTTTAAGAATGTTACATGGAGCGACTGACCTCCACAACAGGGGGCCTTTTTTTTTTTTTTTTTTTTTTTCGGGGGGAAATCCTCATGGACGAACCCGGCCTGGGGAGGCCGGGAACAGTGCCGGACTCTTACCGGCTAAAACCACCCCGGTGTCGCTTCTCGCACGTGCGCGCGGGGCCGCGGGAATCCTGATTCGTCCGCAGCCCCGCACTGGTTCCCGGCCCGTCCTGCCGGGCCTCGTCTCCTGCACGGGGTAGTGAGGTGTCCTACCCCGTGCATCGCCTCGGGGGCGCGCGTGGACACAGACGCGCGCCGCCGGCTCGGGTCCTACCCGTTTATGGGGGGCGGAAGAGGGCGTTGTCCGCCCTCCTCCGGCGCCCGGTGCGCCTGCTGCGGGCGGGGTTGAGAGTTGAGATCTCCCTTTCCCGCTCCGCAGCTTCCTTCTGCGACATCACGTCCTCGCAGAAGGACACCACCGCGTCCCACGACTCTGCCCTGCCGACCATACTGCGAACAACGGCCGGCAGCGACAGATCGTCTCCTACTTCAGAGGTGAGGGCACGGCGCTGCTCCTCCCATGACACACACTCCTGGAGCGTGTGTTGCGCCGTGTCCTCCCCGCAATGGACGCAGTGGTGGCACCGAGCGTCCGACTCCCTGCCTATGCGACACAGGTACTTGCCGAAGCACCCATGCCCCGACAGCACCTGCGTCACCCGAAACGACAGGGAGCCGTGCCTTCTCCCGAGCCATGCGTCGAGCACTGGCCGGATCGCCTCGACGGTAGCGAGGCCGGCGGTAGGGCGCAGAAGCCTCTCCCGCCATTCCGCCACCAAGACCTGGCGGAGCTCCGTACGGCGCAGCGCGATCTGCCGCTGCACCGGACCGAAGCCCCGTGCCCGCTCTTCCTCGCGCCACCGATACAGCGACGCGAGTACTTTCGCCTCCAGGTCCCAGGGCGGGGATCCGGCCAGAGCGCAAGCCGCCTCGTAGGAAACCGTGCGGTACCCGCGGACGACCCTGACGGCCATCGCCCTCTGCGGCTTTCGCAGAACGGCGATGGTGCAGGCCGTCAGGTCCATCGCCCACACCGGGGCCCCATACAGGGCCATGGACCGCACGATCCCCACGTACAACCGCCTACAGGCGGCGCTCGGGCCCCCCATATTGGGAAGCAGCGTTGAAAGCGCGCCCGCCGCGCCCATCAGCTTGGGCGCCAGCCGCCGGAAGTGGGGTCCGAATTCCCAGCGGCTGTCGAGCACCAATCCCAGGTATTTCATGGTGGACTCGACAGCTATCCGGGCCCCACCGACCACGATGTGTGATCCCGGCGGCGGCGCGCGTCGGGGGCCATGGAACTCGATGGCCTCCGACTTGCTCAGGGCCACCTTCAGGCCCAGGCGACGGATGCGGCTCACCACCTGTGACACCGCAGCCGTAGCCAGCAACGCTGCTTCCCTGTGGGAGCTCCCTCGGGCTGTGACAAGCGTGTCGTCCGCGTAACACGTCAAGTCTGCGCCTGACGGGAGCTCACCTCTGAGCACCCAGTCGTATCCGATGTTCCACAGGAGCGGACCCAGAACCGATCCCTGTGGAACACCGCACGAAGTGACGCGCCTTCCTGCGCCGTCACGTCCCCGATATGTGACACATCTGCCTCCTAAATAAGCCCCAACTGTGCGGCGGAGGTAGGGAGGCACGCAATGGTAGACAAGTGCCTCCCGTATACAACTCCAGGGCAGGGTGTTGAAGGCGTTGGAGATATCCAACGATACTGCCAACAACACCCCACCCCGGGACACCGTTTCCTCCGCCAGGGCCCTCACGCGCATTATGGCGTCGATTGTGGAGCGCCCACGACGAAAACCGAATTGGCTGTCCGCCAAGTCCGGCCCTTCTGTGTACAAGTGGCTGACGAGGCGATCTGCGATGACTCGCTCAAAGAGTTTGCCCGCCTCGTCGAGCAGCACTATGGGCCGGTACGCGGACGGCGAGTCCGCGGGGCGCCCCTCCTTCTTGAGCAGGACCAGCCTCCCCTCCTTCCACACGCTGGGAAACTGGCCCCGCTCGAGGCATGCAGTGAAGAGCCCTCTCAGATGGGGCTCTAGCTCCTTCAGAGCCAAGACGAGAGCTCGGCCCGGGATTCCGTCGGGCCCGGGCGCCGTGTTCTTGGCCCGAAGCCGCGACACGGCCGCTCTCGTCTCTGCTTGTGTCACTTCGGGGACCTGGGTGCTCTCCTCTTCAGGAGAGCCTGTGGCCAAGGGCGAAGCCATCGGTGGCGGAACGTGTTCCGCCTGCTCAGGGAAGAGGGCCGACACCACCTCTTCCAGCAGCTGGGGTTGTAGTCCCTCCGTGAGTGGAGGCGCCCAGGGGCGTAACTTGCCTCGCACCATACGGTAGGGGCACCCCCACGGATCACGGTCTAGGGACCCCAGCAGCTCCTCCCTGGCTTGCGTCTTCGACTCGCCGATGGCTAGCCACAGCCTCTCCTTGGACGCGCGGTACACCTCATACAGCGCGTCCTCTTCGACGGTATTCCGTCGACGTCGCCGGCGGTATCGAGTGTACTGGCGACGGGCCGCCACGCACGCGACGCGCAACTGCGCGATCTCGGCGGTCCACCAGTACACTTGGCGCTTTGCGGACTGTGTGCGGACGCGGGGCATGGACGCGTCGCAGATCTGCGTCATCGCCCCGCGGAACCACAGCGCCTCCGCTTCGACGTCGACGGAGCCGTCGGTCACCGACTCCCTTGTCCAGGCCTGGACAATAGCGGCTTCTTCGAGCAGTTCCCTGTCAATGCGCTTAAGCGCCCAGCGCGGGCCGTCGTTGCTCGGGGCTGTTGGACGGCGGTCGCTCGCGGTCTGGGCGGAGACGTCGAATCGGATGTATCGGTGATCCGATAGCGTCTCCACCTCCACGGCGACCCGCCAGTCGCGGACCCTGCTAGCGACAGAGGGGCTAGCGAACGTGACGTCCACTATCGACCCGCCCCGCTGCCGCACGCAGGTATACTCCGAGCCCCGATTCAGGACGACCAGACCGGTCGTCACCGCCCACTCCTCCAGCACCTCGCCCCGAGGATCGGTGACCGGGGATCCCCACGCCGATGACTTGGCGTTGAGATCCCCGAGCAGCAGTACGGGACGAGGGAGGTAGCGGCCTACGACGGCGCCCAACTCGACAAGGAAACTCTCGAAGTCGGCGAGACTCTTGTTGGGGGAGAAATACACCCCCACAACGGCGATGCCGCCCGAGACCGCGGCAACCCAACCGCGGCCCCGAGACGGGTCGATCAGAGCCCCGCCGATTATGGCCACCAAACCGTCCAGACACCCCACCCAGTTGTCGCGGGCGGGGATATAATACGGTTCAGCGACCACAGCCACGTGGATCAACCACTCTGCCATACTCTGGAGCAAAAGGTCCTGAGCTCTGGCACAGTGGTTGATATTGCCCTGGAGGAAATGGAATTGTGCCGTTATTGACACTCCATTCCCTCGGCAACGGTCCTAGGCCGGGAGTCGGCCGAGCCAGCCTGCGGGGGTTGCGAGACTCCCCCGGCAGGCTTGTTGCTCCTCTTCTTCTTTTTTTTGGCCTTGCTGGCAGGCACGCCACAGGCCCTTCCACCCACTTTGTGCCCCGCTGGCCTTCCTGCAGCTGTACAGAGGCTGCAGTTGGGCTCAGCGGAGCACTGGGCCGCCTTGTGGCCGGGCCGACCGCAGCGATAACAGAAATCGCTGCGGTCAACCTCTGCGGTGCATTTTGCCCGGACGTGCCCCAATTCCAGGCACCGGAAGCACCGCAAGGCCCTGGGCTGCAGGAGCTTAACTCTCGCTGCAACCCAGCCCACCAGCAAACGCCCACTGTTGGCGATCTTATTCGCCGACGCCACAGGACACCAGACCCAGACCATGCCGAGCCCGGTAGCGTCGGCGCGAATGTCGCCGGCCCGCACGTTTTCAGGCGGACACTCGCCGCTTCGTGCGACGGCCGCCACCACTTCCTCCGAGGTCACGGAGTCGTCCAGGCCAGCAATTCGCACCTCTGCGGTCTTGCATGGCCTGGAGACCCGGACGTCCTCAGACTTGAGGACCTCCCTCAGCTTGGCGGCCAGAGCGTCCGCCTTTTCTGCGCTGCCGCTGGAGGCGCCAGCCACCTCGAAGAGCCGCGCACCTGTGACGGCTTGCTTCAGCGTCACCGACTGCAGGCCAAGATCGGCAAGCTTAATCTTGGCCTTGGCCTCCGCAATGACCGTTTGGTAGGTCACACCCCTCTCCGCGGCTCCGGGCTGAAGCGTTATTGTTACAGCTTCGGAGCGCGGGGTGCGAACACTCGGCATATTGCGGCCGCCCTTTGCAGCCCGGCGCGCTGGTTCCGGAGCCGCCTTTACGGCCTTTCCGGAGGGGCGCGCGGCTGCTGACGCCTTCTTAGCGGCTTTGCGGGCCTTCTTCCGGCCCACGACCGTCGCCCAGGTCTCACCCTTAGACCCGGCGGAAGTGGGCTCGCCAACAGGGGCTCCCTCCGCGGGCTTTTTTCCACCCTCCGCGGGCTTTCCCGTCGTTGGCACTGATCTCGACGCCTCTTCCGCCCTCCGTCTGTCCGCTGCAAGAGGCGGCCGGAGGGTTTCCTGAGGGAGGCGCCGAGAAATCGCCTCCAGGCGAGCATTCATCATGCTCCCGCACTGGAGCATGCAGATTCGGACGATTCTTTCGACTTCGTCGTCCGAACGTGCGCTAGTCGGCACCAGTGCGGGAGTAGGCGTCCGAGTCACCACGGCAGGAGAGGGGCCGGAAGCATTTTGTCGCCGCTGCTGCTCGCTCAGAGCAGCGACTTGCCCCCGGAGTTCCTCCATGTCCTGACGGAGGCGGCTGTTCTCCTCCTGCAGCTTACTGACCTCGTCAGAGGCCGTACGATTGAGGAGAACGCCCACCGCCTCCTTGATATCGTCGGCGGCTTCTTTAAGAGCACGGGTGAACAGGGGGCCTTATCTAACTCAACGAAAACGAAGATTCGATTGAAGTTTCGTATGTTTCCTTATGGGTTTTAGGGCGGTAATGTGCAAACAATTGTTACATATGGATATTATAAGTATATCCCTCTATGTACAGAGCATCAGATCACACCTAACCGCACCACAAAAAAAGTTATCGTCTATTCTCGGTCTTTCCGAAGTTTCGTTTCGGTGAGTAGGCTCCTGAACTACTAGTTATCTAAAGGTTAAGCCGTTCTGCCATTCCATGACATACGAAAATTAGTACAAAAACAAAGCAGTATACATGTTGATTCTAAAACAAAATATACATGATGTTTCTAAAATAAACAATCGTTTCTAGGAACGCGCCGGGCATGCCAGGTGTTCGACGTGTTAAAGGGGTGGAACATGTCGATAGAATTTTTTCGATGATTGAGTTAGTGGTGGAGCTCGTCGCTCAGCAGCTCGTCCGCTCGTACTGCCAGCACATGTCTGCGGCTATGCGTCAGTACACGCACCTCACACACCACAGCGCCGGTTCTGGGATGGACGGGGGTTTCACCCGCCTCCTAAGGGATCTACTTCAGGCACCCATAAAAAACCTAATTAAAAAACCCTACCCGGATCCTGCTGAGTACCAGTGTTTTACATGGAGCGAATGCTGACCTCTACAACCCAGTTACCAGGTAACACAATACCCCTTGGTAAGACTGGTTGTCTAATTTCCTGGCTTCTGACTACCCGTAACTATTGTCAAAAATCTGACAGAAGAAATGTCAGCCGGGACCAACAGCTTAACGTGCTTTCCGAGGCACGGAAGAGTCTCGGTACGACATATATAATACAAACCTTCTCTGATATGACCGCGCTAAGCCCAGCTTAATCTTTGATCGATTCAATGGTTAATTTATTACCCGGTAACTGGGTTGTGGAGATCAGATAGGCAGGCGCTCCATGTAAAACACTGGTACTCAGATGCATCCGGTTAGACTGGAAGCCGACCCCAACATAGTTGGGAAAATACTAGCCAGATGATGATGATGATTCGATACTAGGCGTAACGCTCATATTTACCACGTGTAATATGTTAACATGAGTCCAGAAACAAATTTATCGATATTATTTCATCCCATCCTTATGCCCGCGTAATTTTATATTTCCCCAATTCGCTTTAGTTTCGCGGGACGATACACTCAGATGTGTTGAAGTCGGAGCGCGGTGCACCCGTGGCCGGCTAATTTTACGCCCGTCGCCATATATTCGTGATATTTCAGTTAAAAATACATGTATCTATTTTCATTTGAGTGTTGTGTGTGTGGAATATGATTTTGTATTGGTAAGTGAGTATTTAATTGTTATAACGTTATTTTTTTTTTTAAGTTTTGGACGTAGAATCTATGGCTTTTTGATGGCAGATCTTTTTTGCGGGGTAGATATTTTAAGCGCGTGTTTAAGTCACGTTTTCCATTAATTTTCTGTGCGATTCCTTTTGCAAAAACTTGTTTATAGACTGGTGTTTTATCTCTGAATATTTTTTCTTGTGTTATCATATAAAACTTTAAGTGTGAAATAAAGTTTGAGATCCATTTTTCTCCCGGTTATACTCGTCAGATATTGCACACGGTTCTAAATACGTTTATAACTTCAATGATAATTACAAACATATTTTTGTAGCTTTTTACAACAAAATATTGTTTTGATGATGATCTTAGCTTAGGTGAGAGTAGGTTTGTATAACAATACTAGGTTTTTACTCTGTTTTTATCGTATCCTGTGCGAACGATTTAATGTTTTTAGATAACAAATTATCCTTTGTACTACCCTCAGATTTAAGGGTATCTTCATTCAATAAAATCAAGTCAGACAAACAGATAGACAGACTGAGTTACTTTTTAATTTTAAGCATTGATATTTAACAATATAATTAAAGAGGGAAAGTAAAATATCCTTACAACCTTTAGAATCAAAATAAAGTCAGTTCTTCCCATACTGACTTTTACGTTTCACTAATAGGTACTTTTGTACTTGAATATAATAAATACTTATACTTTTTACGTTTTCAATGTCAATACGTATACTCATAACATTAATATTAATCGTAAATCGTATTACACTTACAGCTAGATAGTAAGTTTTACAACATTTTTTACAGGAAATGTTTGACTAAATTGTTTTAATGAAATTGTGTGACTTGTAGGTAGATACATATTGTTGTATTTAGTTGCATTTTGGCACTATAATATAACAAAGAACAATAATTTATACAATGTTTATCTCGTCAGAGTTGTTTTGCGAAGAATTTTGGCATTAAATTGGTTCATACTTGTTTATGAGATTGAAAATACAAATTTGTATGTAGTATTGAATATATGTGTTGAAATATTAGATTGGAGTGTGAATAGAGGTTGTATATAGCACTAGCTTCCATTGGTCCTATTATATTTCTTAGAGAACTTCTACTTAATTTACAATAAGATTAGGAAAAAAACCTAAATCTTTTTGCAGCTTATTCAACAGACTAGCTTCTGCCCACGACTTTGTCCGCATGGAATAGTGGTGCTCCGCTCCTATTGGTTTAAGCGTGATGATATATAGCCTATAGCCTTCCTCAATACATGGGCTATCAAACACTGAAAGAATTTTTCAACTCGTACCAGTAGTTCCTGAGATTAGCGCGTTCAAACAAACAAACTCTTCAGCTTTATTTTATTAGTAAGTATAGATTTTGAGTTCTATTCCGTACAGATAAGGATGGTGTTGAGAGCAAAATAATGTTTACAATACCAAATATATTTTGCATCTGTTTTTTGTGATGACACCTTAGCAATAAAGTTAAAAATCGTTTGAACGAACGTAAAATTTCCCAGGCTAAAGCCATTTATCTTTACACTATTTCAGCCAAAAATATTCTTCCGTTTTCCAATGAAAACGTAGGTTATGTTTAAGTAAGGGTATTTAGCTTCGAATATCTCTAGTACAGTTTAGTCTGACTGCACATTTGCACTTGTTAATTTATTGTAGTAGTAAGTGTGACACACTTATACCACATAGTTCGTGTAAAAAGTTTATTCCCGAAAGTTTATATTGTTGGTGATTTTCAAGGTAGGTACGTTTTGTTTCGAGTAAGCACAAGTGCATAAATAAATAGCGACACGAGTCACGAATATTTTGCTGACTCTTCAAAACAAAGTAAATATCTGAAAGTACGTAAACCGTACACTCTGTTCTTGCAAAAAATATGGTGGAAAATTATATTTTTTATGAGAAAATCGGTGCCTCATACTGTCCTCTGTATCGTGCGTGTGTGTGTGTTTACAAACATAATCTTACACAGATTTATATTATGATGGCTATTATCGAAAGTTCAAAGTAGTGCTTAATTGGAACTTCGACGGCCATTTTGAAAACTCTAAAGTTCTGAGTTAAAAATCCGCATTATTTAAACGTTTAAGGTATATTTTATAATAAGTATTCTAGATAATAATTATCTGACTGATGAATTCATAATGTAGTAATTTGTATAAAATAATTAAGCATATAACTTTTGTCGCCGCCCCCGGATAAAAAGTAGCCTATAACCGTCTCCTGGGTCCCATCTATCTCCGTACCAAATTTTATCAAAATCTATTCAGCAGTTTTACAGTGAAAACGTATCAAATAAACTCACCTTCATTAGGATGTTTGAATAACATTATGGCTCATACTATTACTATATCTAAATCAATAAAGACAATTTAGATAAATATACTGAGCGCCAAACTCAATGATTAAGTACCAAATGATTCATTCTTGTTTGTTTGTTTATATTCAAAGAGGAGCTCGTGGCTAAGTAACAGCCGCACGGGTCGATCGAACAATGTTAAGCTGCGCCTGCCGTGGTTGTATGTATAGACTAGTTTTATACGACTATACGAATTTAAATTAAAAATGTCAGAGTTTCATACAAACTTTGCCCCCCTTCTTCACCCCCTTAGGGTAAGAATTTCGGAAAATCCTTTCTTATCTGATGCCTACGTGCCAAAGAACACACCCTCCAAGTTTCAGGTCTCTACGATCAGCGGTTTAGGCTGTGCGTTGATCCGTCAGTCATTCAGGACAAGGCGTTTTATATGTATAGATAGATAGGTAATTTGGTGGTAGATAAGTGCACTTTGCAGTTCAGTATTTGTGCATGTTACCAATCTGTTAAGATCCACTTTATATATACTTATATTAAGACGTTTCTAGGTCGACTGTAGTGTTCAAAGTAGGTACCTACTTTTTCCACCAGTTTCAATTACTCATCTATTCTCACACCCGGTTGCACCAAAAAATCAGGGGGCCTACTGTAACTCAACGAAAACGAAGATTCGTTTGAAATTCGGAACCTTTCCTTGTGAATTTTAGAGTGGTAAAGTTCAAACAATTGTTATATATGGACAGTATAAGTATATCCCTCTATGTACAGAGCATCAGATCGCACCTTACCGCACCACAATAAAAGTTATCGTCTATTCTTGGTCGTTCCGAAGTTTCGTTAGTAGAGTAGGCCCGTGAGACGTAAGAACTGTCATTCAAGATCTGTCAAAATGGAGGATAAAATTGAATTATTTTGACATTATTTTATGTTTTTCGTCTTTAACTGCCAAAACACTTACTGTATTTTATCTATATCGTAAGTTACTTCTATTATTTACAATATATACATTCTTAACAATATAAAAAAAATCTATAATATTAAATCGCATCGCCGTCAACTGGGAGTGTACCCAAGAGACTGGCGGCATTGCCACGTTGGATGGCAATGCCGTCTTAATATTTACTAGCTTCTGCCAGCGACTTCGTCCGCGTGGAATAGTGGTGCTCCGCTCCTATTGGTCTTAGCGTGATGATATATAGCCTATAGCCTTCCTCGATAAATGGACTATCTAACACTGAAAGAATTTTTCAAATCGGATCAGCGGTTCCTGAGATTAGCGCGTTTAAACAAAATGACAACATTTCCCTTCACTGCTCTACTCTTATTGATTGTAGCGTGATGAAAAGTATACTATAACCAGCTCAGGAGTATGAAAAATAATTGTACCAAGTTTCGTTAAAATCCGTCGAGTAGTTTTTGTTTCTATAGAGTTTATACAGACAGACAGACAGACAGACAGACAGACGGACAGACAGACAGACAAAAATTTTACTGATTGCATTTTTGGCATCAGTATCGATCCCTAATCACCCCCTGCTAGTTATTTTGGAAATATATTTCATGTACAGAATTGACCTCTCTACAGATTTATTATAAGTATAGATAGATAGATGATAAATATTTATTTATTTACTATATCTATGTATTGATAGCATAAATAATTTAAAAAGTGTGCTAACTATTGATATCATGTTTTGTTGTATTCGTAAAACTAGTTTCATTCACATTCACTGCCTTACAGTGTAGAAAAACATAGCTTCATTGCGAGGATATCTGGGGCCGTACCACCGCGTGTTTTTGCAATCACTATTCAGGTGTGAGAGCGAGACACAGCTATTGTCGTCGTAAAGCACCGTCTCTTTTTCAAAACAAAACTATTCCTGCTGTGGCACGTCATGGTAAGGCTCCTTGACTTATATAAAAGGGTTTGAAATCGCCAATCCGCCTTGCCTTCTCTGTGTGAGAAGAGGCCTGTGCCCAGCAGTAGTTATAATACTCGTATATACAATATACTTTTCTATACTAATATTATTAAGAGGAAAGATTTGTTTGTTTGTAGAGTTTTAACTCCAAAACTACTGGACCGATTTTAAAAATTCTTTCACCGTTAAAAAGCTATATCTTTACGAAGTGTCATAGGCTATATTTATTTCCAGAAATAATTAGGGATCCCCACTAAAACTTGAATAATGTAACGCAAGGTGTAAAAAAAAGTCCACGCGGGCGAAACCGCTGGCGGAAAGCTAGTACAATAATACTTTTAATTATAATAATTTACACTAAGGTGTCGTCTACACATATAGCTTTGTTTAAAATTTATGTGTACATTTACCTCGACGGTGCGCGTGCGCAGGTTTGCGTAATAGCTGTACTATGTATTATGATGTGTGGATCAGTTTTGGCCCAGTTACTATGCCTCGTCAGATATATATACAATGTAATAATCACCTGTTTAGTTATATATATAAATGCGAACGCAGCTTGTCTGTCTGTTACGATTTTGCGGTAAAACGGCTGGACCGATTTAGATGAAATTTAGTATGGAGATTCATTCAAAACTGGGGAAGAACATAGGGTAGTTTTTATCCAGGTGCACAAAATAGTTTTATCACGATGCGGAGGAAAATAATCGGTTTACCAACCTAACAAGCCCTAGTGTCAGAGTTTTCTCAAATCCGCCTGACGGCCTCTGACATGGAATTGTAACAACGACTGCTATCAAGGTAGCAGCCGGGGACGACGGCTTAACGTGCCCTCCTAGGCACAGGGGTGTAACACCGCCAACTACCTGACTCTGGGCTGCTTTGTGAAATTTTTAAAACCCACAAAGCGATGTCGGCCCGACTTGGGAATCGAACCCGGGACCCTTCACAGCAGCTGCGTTTACGACCACTAGACTGACAAGGCTAACAGATACATTAATAAAGTGTAAAAAATAATACGATTACTTTTACGTAAACAAATAATCGAAAGTAGCCATTTTGGTTATTTTCTTCCGTGGTTCGGCGTAGCAATTCGTAGCGTGGCGTAGCAATCTCGTAGCCCGTAGAGGCTCCGTAGCTTAAAACAAAAACCGGCCAAGTGCGTGTCGGGCCACGCGCAGTAGGGTTCCGTAGTAGGTCTCAGTTAGTCGACTATAACTCTGTAACCGGTTAAGCCTACTTAGCCGTGATAGTTTTCCTTGTAAGTTCATTACATGTGCTACGTCTGTGATTTTTTTCACATTTCTAAGTACAGCCATTCAAAAGTTAGAGGGGGGGGTAACTCGTATCGAACAAAAAATTTCACTTAAAATCTAGATATTTCGCAAATGGCTCGCTTAACCGAAAAATGATCTTCACACACCCATAATATTTTTGAAAGACCTATCTAATGATACCCCACACAAAGGGGTACGCGAGAAAAAAAATATTCATCCCTACTTTACATGTTTGGGAGCTACCCTAAAAAAAAATATTTTTAAAAATTTTATTTTACCACTTTTTCGGCGTGATCAATATACATATTCATATCAAATTTCAGCTTTCTAATAACAAAAACCACAGAGCTATGCCGCGGACAGACAGACAGACAGACAGACAGACAGACGGACAGAGCGAAACTATAAGGGTTCCTTGTCGAACTACGGAACCCTAAAAAGTGTATGAAATTTTGAATTTCATTTTATTCAAATTACAATATAATATACTGCGTATTGAAAATAGTCAGTGGCTTAGTGGTTAAGGCACCTGCATCTCGTGTACGAGTGTGCTGGTTCGAAACCTGACAAGTACCAATGTGACCTTTCTAAGGTCTGTATTTCCTAAGTATACCACTGACTAACGGTGAAGGAAAACATTGTGAGGAAACCTGAAATAAAAAGCGTAAAATCGCTGATCCGCCTTGTGTAAGCGTGGTGATCAATGCTCATGCTTTCTCTATATGAGAAGAGGCCTGTGCCCATCGACCACACAGCCTGTGCCCAACAGTGGGATTCTTGATATGATCCAGCTAGTCCCTAGTTGTCCTCCCCAGTGACGCCCTAAGATGAGGTTCGTTCCCCACTAGAGGGAGCACTTAGCGCGCTATCACTTAGTATTTTAGTCGTAAGCTTTGGCTAGAGGTCCTAATTTAATTAATTAAATTAAATTAATGCTGTTAGAAGCACCTAGCAAGAAGTTATGCAGAAAAAAAACGAACAGTGCTATAGTAAAAAGGCCGAATAACGATGATGATACTGCATACCCGTAGTTCCTACATCCAGACGGAACGACTTAAGACACCCGGACAAGACTACCCGATGTTTTAATCCAACTGCCTGACTGTCATGATATCTTTAAGCTGTAACTATTAAGTGTAATTTGTGGAGGAAGAAATTAACTTTTTTTTTATAACTTTTAAACTACTAGCTTCTGCCCGCGACTCGTCCGCGTGGAATAGTGGTGCTCCGCTCCTATAGGTTTTAGCGTGATGAAATATAGCCTATAGCCTTCTTCAATAAATGGGCTATCTAACACTGAAAGAATTTTCAAATCGGGACCAGTAGTTCCTGAGATTAGTAGCGTATGCAAAAAAAGTAACTTTTCTGGTTGATTTCTTACACCCTGTGTCCGAAAAACCCAAATATCTTACGGAACCCTATTTTTTTCCAAAATAAAATTTAGCCTATGTTACTCGTGGATAATGTTGCTTTCGAATGGTGAAAGAATTTTTAAAATCGGTCCAGTAGTTTTTGAGCCTATTCATTACAAACAAACAAACAAACAAAGTTTTCCTCTTTATAATATTAGTGTAGATAATATTAGTGAAGATGTGTGTACCGAATTTCAACTAAAACCAACCAGTAATTTTTACGTGAAATAGTAACAAACATATATACATTCCATTTCCACAAACTTTCGCTTTATACTACACTGACGGACTAATAAACTGCATCAATGTTCAACACGCACCTACCTTTGAAAAAAACATTTTAACCAAGTATTCCAACTTTTTATACAAATTTAAATTGAAACCTATAGTTTGGTTCGTTAACTTCATAACAGCGTAGTATCATTATCCCTAAGTGTATATTTGTATACCGAAAAGGGCCATTCATTTTTTTTTAACAAAAACTTTGATGCAGTTTCTTTGTCTGGGGGTATATTAGTAGAATAGTTACTAAGTCTATTTTAACTAGCCCGGTGTCGCTAGCAAATGACTTTTGGCAAATACAACATTGTATGTGTTTGTTTTTCATGAGTTTTTTAAAAGATACGGGCGACAGAAATAAATATACGTACTATTCCTAAGTACTTGTGTTTAGGTAAATATTGTTACTTCTTCCGTATTGTGGTGGCCAAGAGAGAAGGGCCTTGTGACCCTGGCCCCGGCTGGATGTCTGGTCGGTTGCAACAATATTCACGTAGTTTATCTATACTAATATTATAAAGAGGAAAGGTTTGTTTGTTTGTAGGGTTTTAACTCAAAAACTACTGGACCGATTTTAAAAGTTCTTTCACCGTTAGAAAGCTACATCTTTACAAATTGTTATAGGCTATATTCATTTCCAGAAATAATTAGGGATCTCTAATAAAACTTGAATAATGTAACCTAAGGTGTAAAAAAAATGTACACGCGGACGAAGCCGCGGGCGGAAAGCTAGTACTTAATACTTTTACGTACATATGTCACTTTAATTGACTGGTTGTTTTTATCTATACTTCTATACTTAATATAAAAAGCTGAAGAGTTTTTTTGTTTCTTTGCTTGAACAAGCTAATCTCAGGAACTACTGGTCCGATTTAAAAAAATCTTTCAGTGTTAGATAGCCCATTTAAAGACGTAGGCTATAGGCTAATATCGTCATGCATGTATCAAAATCGGGGGTTAAAGTTTGTGTTAGCCCAAAGTAACTATTTCACGAGGATAAAGTCGCGGGCAGAAGCTAGTTATTTATACTTTTACGAATATCATAAAGCATGATATCAATAATTAGCATACTTTTAATATTATTTATGCTATCAATACATAGATTTAATAATTAAGTAAACACACATCATAAATATTAAGATGAAAAGCATAAAATATTTAAAGCAGAATTGAACAATTTTATCCTCCATTTTGACAGATCTTGAATGACAGTTCCTCCGTTTCACATATAATAAGTAGACTGATATTTTTTTGGTGCCACCGGCTGTAAGTGTATCTTAAATGTCACTGACTAACGGTGAAGGAAAAACATCGTGAGGAAACCTAGACTTAAAAAAGTGTGAAATCGCCAATCCGCCTTGAGCGCACGTGGTGATCAATGCTCATGCCTTCTCTGTATGAGAAGAGGCCTGTGCCCAGCAGTGGGACAATATGTAAGCTGATGATGACTCCAATTATGATGCAAACGGTCGAGACCTGTCTGCCGGTCTATTTACCAACATGTGACATCACATATGTTGCTTTAAGCTTGATATATTTTAGACAGCTGAGGTGCGCTAGACAATATTGTGTTGTTGATTGTAAATTATATATCTTTAGTCTGGTGTCGACAGCGAAGTATGACAATGAATAATATGACAAGTTTATTTATTTATTATTCTATATATGTATATAAATATTAGCCAAACAAAAAAAATACCAAAGAAAGATTGTTTGTATATGTGTAAGTTATTTGATCCGCTTTCACAGTAAAACGGCTGAATCGATTTAGATGAAATTTGGTACGGAGATAGATGGGATCCTGGAGATGGTTACAGGCTACTTTTTATTCGGGTGCGTTAAGTAGTTCTTTTGGGATGCGGGTGAAACCGCGGGAAATGGGTGGAAGTTTAGAGTTTTTGAGTGCTCTCAGCTTCGTCAATCATTTTTAAATACAAGTACTAAAACTATTAAGAGTTGATTGCTCGTAGGAGCTCGTGGCTAAGTGACAACCACACGGATCGATCGAGCAAAGGTTAAGCTATGCTTGGCGCTGTCAGTCCATCTATGTCATAGCGAGACTCCTCCGTGCCACGGAAAGCACATAAAGCTGTTGGTCCCGGCTATCATTTGTAGATCTTTGACATTCGTTACGGGTACTCAGAAGGCAGAAGCTAGAAAGTTCAAAAACCAATCTTACCAAGAGGTACCGTGTTACCCGGTAACTGGGTGGTAGGGGTCAGATAGGCAGTCGCTCCAGCTCTGCGGTTTAGACTGGAAGCCGACACGAACATAGTTGGGAAAAGGCTAGACAGATGATGTTGGGGTCGGTTTCCAGTCTACCCGTATGCAGTTTAGTATTAGTGTTTTACATGGAGCGACGCCTATCTAAGCTCCACAACCCAGTTACCGGGTAACACGATGATGGAAGCCGACCCTAACATAGTTGTAAAAAGGCTTAGCAGATGATGAGAGAATATTGCCGTAAATTAAACACAGATCGAGTTCTTAGCAATACAAACTAAAGATCTACACTACACACACTCCTGCGCATCGTATCATAATACAAAACAGTGTCATTTGTATGTTTATGCCAAGTTTATTCGCAGCCGGTCCGCCATTAATTATATCTAACGTTTTGCGCGACTTTTTCTGCCCTTTCACAAAACCTTTTGATGTTGTTTATCTAAACCGTAATCTCTGTAATCATTTGGAAGACTTATTGAGATATTTTGACAGTTTTTTTTTTGTTAAACCTGCCTGTACTATCAGTTTAGACAGTACTACTTCACGCTCTCAGACAAAATCCTATGTCCTTGATCAGTGTGCCTAGCACGAATCACTTTAGAAAAAGTATTTGTATGAGCAAAAGCTATTTTTATTATTTACATTAGGATAAATTAAAAAAGAAAGTATACATAAATATTCTAATATAAATCTTACTAAAATATGGCGTTAAAAAATTCTTCCTCATCGCCGTAAACTGGAAGTGTACCCAAAAGGCTGGCAGCATTGCCACGTTGGATGGCAATGCTTAGCGATTTTCTGTCTTCTTACGTAGTAGGTACTATTTATTTAAATAATCTTTGGTTGCTGAAAATTATTATTAATTTACTTTGATATGGTTGTATTTATGATTTGAAAATCTCTCACATTTACCTTACGATTACATTAGTGTGTTCCTAGCCCACAGGTTTCAATCTATATCTGTACTAAATTTCATCTTTATCTCTATTCAGGAATTTTACAGTGAACACATGACCGACAGATGGACAGATTTATTTACGTACTAGCTTCTGCCAGCGACTTCGTCCGCGTGGAATAGTGGTGCTCCGCTCCTACTGGTTTTAGCGTGATGATAGCCTATAGCCTTTCTCAATAAATGGGCTATCTAACACTAAAAGAATTTTTCAAATCGTACCAGTAGTTCCTGAGATTAGCGCGTTCAAACAAACAAACTCTTCAGCTTTATTATATTAGTGTAGATTAAAGATACGCCTACGCGTGATGTAGTATCCTTACGAGACAAGTAAAACCGCGAGATACAACAAGTATTTAACGATCTTTCACCCTATTCACTACGGATATTTTGAAACTGGTTGCTATGTCTATCTCCTAGTTTTCAAGCTATAGAATCTACAAGTGTTTTGCCAAATTTCCTACTACGACCATAAATAATTTAGACGTAAATACACACGGTTTTTATATATATGTATTTTACTATACTGTGACGTAGCGTCTCTGAGCATCTGCATCATCATTGAGACGCCATTTGTAATTGCAAATTCTCATGTGGGTGTAGCAATAACTAGCTAAATCCCGCGGTTTTGCCCGCATCCTCAGGGAACAACTTCGCGCACTCGGATAAAAAGTATCCTATATGGTAATCCAGGTTATAAACTATATGTGTGCTAAATTTCATCCAAATCCATTCAGTAATATTCGCGTGACAGAGTAACGAACATACCCTAGCTCGACGAGCCGGCACGCGAGCTGAGCTAATAGCTTTACAATTCCCGATTATAATAATCATATATATATTCTGATCCAGCCTGTCCCTTGCTGTCCTCCCCCAGCGACGCCCTAAGCCGAGGCCCGTACCCCACTAGGGGGTGCCTTTAGCGTGTAGTCGCTTAGTTTTGTAAGTTAAGCCCTGGTTGGAGGCCCTAAATTCATTCACAGGCAAGCCCGGTTAAGCAGTCTACAACCTGCTAGATTGACCTGCGAGAAAAAAAACATATATATATGTATGTATATATAACCACCTCCAGAATCCCATCTATCTCTACATATTTTTTTATGTAAATAGGTTCAGTCGCTTTACCGTGAAAGCGTTACAAACAAACAAATAAATAAACAAACAAACATACGTATTTCTAATATTACTTAGGATGATGATCAATGCTATTCGTCCCGACGCTCGTTCAGCTATTTAGCGAACTAGTTTATTTACAAACACACAATAATTAATCATACCAAATTCGTGCTACTCCAGCCAACTGCATTTAATTACTTTAGCACGAGCTCAGTGTAATAATAATTATATACCTAAACATAATATCACGCCTGTTTCATCCCCTTTGGGATAAGCAGAAATATTTTACCAACTAGCTGTTTTTCCACCTCGTGGCTTTTCCAGAGTCCTTCCTTAGTGTATTTGAGACACTAACGGTGAAGGAAAAAATCGTGAGGAAACCTGGACCAAAAAGACTGAAAACGCCAATCCACCTTGAGCAAGCGTGGTGATCAAAGCTTATGCTTTCTCTGTATGAGAAGAGGCCTGTGTCCAGCAGTGGGACATATGTAGGCTGATGATGATGAAAACTAAATAAAAGAGAAGCTCGTGGCTAAGCAACAACCGTGCAGGTTGTTGGGTAGAAGGTTAAGCTTGGTACCATCGGTCCGAGGATGGGTGACCATCCATGTCATAGCGAGACTCCTCCGTGCTTCGGAAAGCACGTTAAGCCGTTGGTCCCGGCTGACATTTGTAGATCTTTGACAGTCATTACGGGTAGTCAGAAGCTAGAAAGTTTGACAACCAGTCTTACCAAGGGGTATCATGTTACCCGGTAACTGTGTTGCGGCGGTCAGATAGGCAATCGCTTCATGTAAAACACTGAAACTCAGCTGCGTCCGATTTAGACTGGAATCTGACCCCAGTATAGTTGGGAAACAACTAGGCAGGTGATAGTAACTAATGTCAGTCTTAACATAAAACTGTTGGAACTCCTTTTCTCTCCACGTATCAAAATAAAGACGTTTTGTAGCACTTCAGGTATATATTTAGTTTAATGTTCGACGCTCGAGTGGTTTAATTGTCTCCGAATAACCGACGCGGAGTTGTCTTCGAAAATAACTTGTTATGTTTCAGCCTGTAGTTTTGTTAATTCAGGGGCTATTTTGTCAGAAACAGTATATTGTCTTAAAAGTAATACCTACTACCTACATTTATGAGATTGTATCTATCTATAGACATATATAAAATGCCTTATCCTAAATGACTGACCGGATCAACGCACAGCCTAAACCGCTGATCGTAGAGACTTGAAACTAGGAGGGTGTGTTCTTTGTATGACGTAGGCATCCGATAAGAAAGGTTTTTTTCCGAAATTCTACCCTCAAGGGGGTGAAAAATGGGGCAAAGTTTGTATGAAATTCTGTCATAAAGATAGTCTACATATGTTTGTAACTCTTTCATGCAAAAACTACTCAATGGATTTTGATAAGATTTGGTACACACATCTATATTTCTACTAATATTATAAAGAGGTAAAGTTTGTGAGTTTGTAAGGGATAATCTCTGATACTCCCTCCCGCCACTCACGACAGGATCATTTGATGATCTTCCATCCGAAAAAAAGAGGGTAATCTCTGGATCTACTGAAGATTTAGATTAAAATTTGATATGGAAACACAGGGGACCCTGGAAAAAGTTATAGACTGATAGTTTTTTGAGTGTGCGATATGATTCCCTCACGATCAATCCTCACGAATCAGCTAGTTCAAGCATACAAACTTTCACGTCGCTTTCGACAGCTACCAAACCCGCCCTCCACCACTTCTCCACTAGGAAGAAGAAGTGGCGCAACAAACTTCCCAGGGGGGTTAGACAAGTGGCAAAAACGCTAGTAGAATAGAAACCAAATGTATGGGAATGACGTCGGTTTACGACTAGCTATCTGTCATTCCCATACATTTTGTTTTCTATTCTACTAGCGTTTTTGCCACTTGTCTAACCCTCCTGAGTGTATGTCATTATTCCCCCGTTATAAGTGCAAATATCTGCAGCTATGCAAAATATGCAGTTTATTCTTGTTCCAGTGTTATATTAATTTACGTCAGTGGTGTCGTTACGCGTTTATATCACGGCTCGTGGATCGTGGACTGCTGAAATATTTTAATTAAATATGTAGTAAATGTCTTCATAATTTAGAACTATTTTGAGGGAAAGAGAAAGAGGATTTGTAAGTGAAGGACAACATGTAACATAACACTTTTTTTGGTTGGTAAATCATCAAATGACTTTTCCCGCTGTGGGCGGAGCGGGAAGGACTCTCAGACTTTACCGCCTTACTTATAAAAAAAACTGTAATCTGAAGTTTAACCATTTCTCACTTAATACTTACTTAAGGCCATAATCCAGGATTAAGCTACTAACATAAGTTCAAATTAACGAAATCAGCACACTCCTTTCCGCCTCACCCACGGCGGGAGGGGTCATTTGATGATTTCCCATCCGAAAAAAAAAGCCGTCGTTACAATTCCATGTCGAAGCCGCTAGGGGGGTTGGAGAAGACATTAGGACTTGTTAGGTTATTAAGCCCACACGATAAAAGAAGAATCCAAGAATCCATGCTCGACAGTCCGACGGCCCGAAAAAACAACTATTCTCCCAATATATAAGCGCGAAAATTTGCGGGCAACGGGTGGATGTTTGTAACTCTTTCACGCAAAAACTACTGAACGGATTTGGATGAAACTTAGAACACAAATAAACCATGTTTTGGACAAATACATAGAATTTTTAAACAAACTTTTTAACCCTAATGTATGCACGTGCCATAAGATAGGCGTATGAAACCAAGGCACTTGTTTACGCTGAAGCAGGCTCCATACTGTTTCAAGCGAGAGATAAACTGGCAAGCGCTTGAGTGACGCTGAGAACTATATTTAGTCGTTATTGATACTTAAAAACAATATGGATTCTTCAACTGCTGTTGAAAGATTCATAAGAGCGAGGAATACGATTTGATGTAATCATCAGCTACTCCCAACTAGGTGGTGTAAACAAAAAAAAAACAAATGCATTATTATTTCAAAGCAAAATCATTTGCAGTCATCATCAGCCTATGTATTGTCCCACTGCTGGGCATTGAACACCACGCTTGCTCAAGGCGGATTGGCGATTTCAGACTTTTAAAGTCCAGGTTTCCTCACGATGTTTTCCTTCGCCGTTAGTCAGTGGTGTCTAAGATAAACTTAGAAAGTACTGAAGTATGACTTTAGAAAAGTCACATTGGTACTTGCCTGGATTCGGCCGTAGGGGTGCTCGTACACGCGATGCCCACTAGCCTTCACGACTTTATATTTACAGACAGTTTTGAATAATGTCAAAGAATAATGATTCCTTTGCCCCAGACTTTGGGACTGAAACTTCAAAAAAAAATTGATTACTTACCTTTAACATTTAACACGGCAATCGAAACAAGACATCATGCTCTTTGGTAGACAGATAACTAATATATATAATAACAATTTTAACATAATCTCACGCCTCTAAGCTTTAAAAGAGAAGGTAGAGTTATAGAGTACAACCATTATTAAAGGGGATGAGCACTGACATATTGTAATTAAGATAAATTACAAACCGATTCACTGCAAGACGTTCTAGAAGAACAAAAAAAAATCGTTCTAGAAGTCGGTGGCGAAAACACGCAAAACAACCTAATTGAAGACACCGACTTCTAAAATGATGTATTATTAGTTATTTTTCATTTTGTAGACTTTTCGGAGTCGGTTCTATTTTTGCACAATAGTTTTTTATAACCATCTGCGACTCTATTTGAAACAACAATAGTAACTCAATAATCACATACAACCATAGCTCAGATATCTTGACACGCTGCCACGATCCATCAATACTACAAAAGGTCATCGTACTGATATATATAGGCCAAGATATTAATAGTACCTAGGTCAATCCGTACTGATACTATAAATGCGAAAGTCTGCCTGTCTGTCTATTCGCTTTTACTTGCAATAAATTCCGTACTTTACCGTTATTAACTCTGTCTTTTACGCTTTTGCGGTAAAACGGCTGAGTTGATTTCGATAGATAGGTATGGAGATAGATATTGAAACTTCAAGGACATCATCAGCAGCATATGTCCCACTGCTGGGCACAGGCCTCTTCTCATACAGAGAAGGCATGAGCATTGATCACCACGCTTGCTCAAGGCGGATTGGCGATTTCAGACTTTTTAGTTCAGGTTTCCTCACGATGTTTTCCTTCGCCGTTAGTCAGTAGTGTCTAAGATATACTTTGAAAGTACATATGACTTTAGAAAAGTCACATTGGTACTTGCCAGGTTTCGAACCCGCACACTCGTACACGAGAGACAGGTACAAGGACATGGATTAGTATTTATTCGGCTGCACGAAGTAGTTCCCTTGGGATGCGAGGGAAACCGCGGGAAACATGTAGTTCATACATATATCCTCACAATCTATCGCGTTTATAATATTAGTAGGACATAGAACACGGCGAATTAATGTACAAGCAATTGACCTACTGATGGGCATCCCCACTTCATCTGCGTAGAGTTTCTTCAGCTATATTGGGGCCGGCTTCCAGTCTAACCGGATTTACATGGAGCGACCTATCTGACCTCCACAACCCAGTTACCGGGTAACACGATACCGACGACTTTCTGGCTGGTAACGAAAGTCAAAGATCTACAAATGACAGCGGAGACCAGTGGCTTAACGTCCTTTCCGAGGCACGGAGGAATATCGGTATGATATAGATGGTTACCCATCTACAGGCTTATAGCACCAAGCTTAACTTTCAACCCATCGACCCTCGCGGCTGTTACTTAGCCACGAGCTTCTATTTTATTTAGTTTACATCATCATCGTCTATATTATGTCACTCTGTTGGATAAAGGTCATACAGAGAAGGCATGAGCTGAGATTGATCACCACGCTTGCTCAAGGCGGATTGGCGATTTCAGACTTTTTACCGTTTTACCGTTAGTCTCAAATACACTAAGAAATTACATCTGACTTTAGAAAAGTCACATTGGTCCTTGCCAGGTTTCCCACGAGCTGTAGGTGAATCCATCAGGGATATCATAATATTAGATACGGTTCAGATAACCTGTACGTTGTTCTCACATTTTTTCTATAACAAATGTAAAACAAACATTTTAAACTATAACACGTTAAAAAAGAGTAACCATGGAGTTTTTCTCCATAGGAATCTACACTTTGGAACGGGCAAATAGCACCAATTTTTCTTTTAATTGACTAATGGACTGTGATTATTTGACAATTCAAAAGTGCCTGTAAATGGTCTAATTGAAGCATTTTGAATTTGGATGGCTTACAATAATAAACACACAATATAACTGGTTTGCAACCCACCACAACTTCAAACCTGCGAAATAAAAACATCAAAAGCCATTAAATGCTCCGAAAATCTTTTCACCTGACGTTGTTCCCGAAACTGTGACGCATGCTCTGAAACAAAGCAATACGAAGTGTGTCCTAGTTATTATAATTAGTTGCTTCCTGAAGACCACCTGAAAGGTCATTGTCTTCAGATTTTGACATATTAACCAAAATAAATTACTTGGATCTGTTTCAATGAGCGTGAGTGTGCGGCTTTTGGAATTAATTTTAATTGTTTATGTACTTATTCTTGTAGTTTTCTTTTTCAAGGATTAAGGGTATTTTAGTAATTTAAATACTCCTCGTCTACAAGGGCAATATCTACCAAAGTATTACTACTAAAGCTCGTCGCTCGGCAGCTCGTCCGCACGTACTGCCAGCACACGTGTGTCTGCGGCTATGCGTCGCTGTGTCAGTGTGCAGGGTGTGTGCCAGGGTCGGTACACGCGTGTTATTACAGCATAGCTTTGTCCTAAGGATAGTAACGTGTAAGCCTTTGGTATTGCAAATAATCTTATTACTATGATGTGGACTATTTACTGCGAGACTGTATGAAAAGCCCATAATATAACAACATTCTAACTATGAAGTGTAAGTTTAATTGCCTCTACCATGCACGAGACTATGCCTGACCTTTGGGGAGCAATCTTTGCCTTAAGAGCAGGAGTATGACATCAACAACAGTTCTTTGCAATTGTAAATTCTTTCGAGGAAATAATGTAGATTTTTAGCTAAAAATCGCACCATGCAATCGGATCTTTAATCGAATTAATACTAGAAAATAAAAACATCCATATAATATCGATTCTCAAAGCTAATAACCTCATAACAACAATGTAATCAATATGTCAACGAGTGTCAAGTAATGACGATTCACGTAAAATGTGCAAAGTACAATTTGGCAAGCAAAGGGCTGTGGTTGGCGTTAATGTCACACACACTTTGCCAAACAGCCCGTGGGATAAGCTACGGAGATAATTCCGAAAGTCTGTGTGTATATTTTTGGAGTAATAAAGTCCCTTTTTTAGGATTCCGTAGTCCACAGGCCCCTCGCCCACGACGACTTTTTGTAGCGATGCTGTCGCGCGTTTGGTAAACGCGCGTCAGTAGCGCTACTAACGCGTGTTAGTCGCGTTTGCAACGCGCTACTGCATCGCGACTGTATCGATGCAAACGCGCGACCGTGTTGGACGACATTGGGTGAAGAACGGATCATTGCCTACGCTTCGGCTGCTTACGTAAAATCAGCACCAAAGACAACGTGACTAAGGTTACCTCAACGGAGTCCATCTTGCAACTGTAGCGATTGTAGGTATTTTTGTGCTGTCAGGGAGCATTCAAGTATTACGTAACGCAATTTGGGGGGAGGGGAGGGTCTTGTAAAACGTTACAAGGGCGGGAGAAGGGGTATTTAAACAACCGCGTTACGTAACATTTTTTTATTTTAATAATAAAACTAGGGAATTAGAATCTTCCAAATCGGCAACCCTTTTCGTTTATGTTTTACGTGGAATCCCTCGAAGAAGAAGGGCAAATTAGCTGCTCTGCATTGTGCGCCATAGTGAGGCATTGTCTGAGGATGCCGATTGGCTCAAAGACGAAGTTGATGCAAGTGTTTCAACAATACCGGAACCTTCTTCGTCTGCTCTCCAAATACCTGTAATGAAAGAGTCTGAGCGGCTGGCAAACCCGTGGACAGAGAAGCAGTAATTACAATTGAATTGTGTTTTACGTACCTACACTTATTTGATTTATGACTAAATAAAAACATATAACTTAAAAATCTCTTATTTTGTTTATGACTATTGCAAACGCAATTAATACAATAACAAAGGTATAATTTGTTGGACATAATTGTGACTTCAATGGTCACTTAAATGTTACGTAACGTTTAGGGAGGGGGGTACAGAAAAAGGTTACCGTGCGTTACATGGGTGGGAGGGAGGGTCTAAAATCTTAAAAAATTGCGTAACGTAATACTTGAATGCTCCCTTACTGAATCGCGTTTGCATCGCGACAGAAGCGCGACAGTATTGCGTTAGCATCGCGACTGAAGCTGAGCCCGTGGGCGAGGGCACACAGCTAGCGACCGCTTCGCGACTGTATCGATGCGGACGCGCGACAGCATCGCTACAGCATCGCTACAAAAAGTCGCCGTGGGCGAGGGCCCTTATAGTTTCGCCATGTCCGTCTGTCTCTGTAGCTCAGGGGTTGTTGGTACTAGAAAGCTGAAATTTAGTATATGTAGATTGCTCATGCTGACAAAGTGGTAAAATAAAATAATGTAATTTTTTATGTAACTCCCAAACACGTAAAGTAGGATGAATGTTTTTTTATACACACACACAGCCGCCTAAAAACTATTATAAAATATCCTTTCCTAAGTACTAATGCACTTGCATAAAAACTACCTGATGTCCTCCGACTAGTTTTATTTTATTTCCAAAGCCGTGGTGTTTGACACGCGTGTACTGACCCCGGCACACACCCTGCACACTGACACAGCGACGCATAGCCGCAGACATACGTGTGCTGGCAGTACGTGCGGACGAGCTGCTGAGAGACGAGCTCTAGTACCACTAGAATGATAATATTGTAGCTTATTCAGGTCACAATTTTTTCATTAAAAAATTCTCCAAACTGTTTTGTCAAACTGTCAAACAGCTTATCTTAATGGAGCTTTCGTAATGTAAATACTTTCTTCTAAATATTGTTTTCCCATAAATGTTTGCGTCTTGATGGAGACTAGAACTATTTTCATAGGAGATTGGCGCAGACATAAGTGCATTCTCTATTCCCTCTCATATTCCGATTTTACAGCAATATGTAACGACCAGAGAGAGATCAAGCGCAGAACCGACAGCTTTTCGCGCTCTCCAAAACACGTACGAAGACCCATCCATGAACTTGCCGCAGCTCATACAGCTTACCATGACGCTCAAGGTCCTAGAATGTCACGCACAATTGCCCTCTCATCGTAGACACAAAGCAATGGCAATACTTGCATCTATTTTAAAGCTCCGTCCACAATCTAAACATTAGATTTGGCACGAGCACAATTCTCAGTTAAAACTGTATTCATTGGGATATGAATATCGTAAATTTTTCTCATAATTATGTTCTCTTTAACTGTTGAAATTTTACTGTGGAATTTCTTCACTATGATATGTAATAAATACTTTCTTTTAACAAAGATTAATTCGGTTTTACTTTCACTTTTTGTGTTTATTTTATTTATTTTGATGGAGCAATAAATGGGTTGATATATCCGGCCTAAGGACCTTTATCCATCTAAATTAGGCTAGTGCATATCATTGATAAGTTTGGGAATAATGTAAACAAATCATTTATCAAGTGTCAAATTAACAATAAAACTTACAAGAGCTAAAAAAACAAAAATGGAAAACTACTAACTAATATAGGGCGTCAAAAAATTCGTACTCGTCGCGGTCAAGCTAAGAGCGTACCCAAGAGGCTGGCTGCATTGCCACGTTGGATAGCTATGCTTATACTTTGACCAGATTGATGGTACAAACTGCCTGAGATACTTCAAAAGTTTTTTAATCATTCGGAATATTTTTTGTAATTGTTGGACGAAAAATATACACGTAGGCATCTAGTTAAAATTACGACATGTCAGGAGCGTTGGGATTGAGATCCTCCTGCCTGATGGTAGTGACCAAACATGACACAAATACCTAGACATAATCTAGTAGAATTCAAAACTCAAAAATAACTACCCTAAATGCTATTAGTCCATTTTTAGAAGAAGAATTCTCAAAACACTTAGCTAGGTCATTCTAGCCCACTCACTAATTCGATACAATGCCCCCTGCGTCGTATTTGTCGGCCACCTACCACGATTCTGTCGTGCCAACTGACAGACAGACACACCTAAGAACTAGGTGATATTTCCTGTTGTTTTCTCTGTAGATATTATATATAATGCTTAAGTAAATGGCCTATTTGGCTGAATCTTGGCAAAATGCGTTTTTGCAAAGCGGATGTGTTTATTACGTGGGATTTTTGGAAAGGTCGGGAGTTTGAAGTACTTGTTGGTCTATTTTGACTCTCTATAGCAAGCATAAGTGTTACCAGTTGTCCCATTTTTAGCGGGATGTCCCTCTTTCCATCTCTTACAACATGCAGAGAGTAGAGTAAGTTCTAACTTAACGAAAATGAAGATTCGATTAAAATTCGGAACCTTTCCTTGTGAATTTTAGGGCGGTAAATTTCAACCAATTGTTATATATGGATTATATAAGTGCCTCCCTCTATATACATCAGATCGCACCTTACCGCACTACAAAAAAAGTTATCGCCTATTCTCGGTCGTTCCGAAGTTTCGTTTCGGTGTGTTAGAGTCCCCCTGCGCGGGAAGCTTAAAGTTTGGATTTTTTTTTAGAAAAAGTGGTATTATTTTTACCGTAACTATACCTTTATACCAGTACCTATATCCTAATACCTATATACTTCGAAGGAAATATACTATATGTTGCAGGTATTGGTATAGATTTTTTATCCTATCCTGTTTTTTTTTCTGTCCCGACATTTGCAAAAACGGATCTGTAGAAGTTCTTGTCCACTGCTAATTCACTCAAATTTTGCGCTAGGCACATTTCTGCTTATATCATCGGACACATACAGGCGTCATGATGGTCATATAATGGCATTCGCAAATAATCTGTCATTTTTCAAATCCTCTTTTAATCTAAGTGTATTGGCGCCAGCCATTCAAAATACTAATTTGCTTCCACTATCGTAGGCGTACTTCTTTATCAAAAATTTTTAGTAATTTACCAAAGCGTTTCGCAATTTTTTGTGTGTTACACGCTCAATATACCTACTGATTACCGTTTACGTACAAAATCAAATAATCAAACAATATAAAAAAAAAACTATTTATTTTGATTCTATTCCATCCTATCTCAATTTTCTGCCGATATATCGTTCCTGACCAGAGTTGCAGCTATATTTTTTTCATTCAGTCTCAAGGGTGATTCTTCAAAAATGTGCGGTTGATTTTTCGACGCTGTACGTTAAGAAGCTATATCTATTTCATTATTTAACGTAACAATTTTAAGCGTGTAAATTATACAATTTAAACGACAGTCGGTGATGCGGGTGATGACGATTCGGAAACCAAACAGCAAAATATTGTAGATTCACCAAACGTTGAAACAAGGATAGAACTTATTTTTATGTTTTTATTATTGTAAATACAAGTAAATATGTAAATAAATATACTTAAAATACAAAAACCAGGATAGAACTACAAAACACGTTACGTGACGTTTCTATGCGATTTCCCAAAAATATATTGTTAGCTTTAGGTCATTGAGATCAATGTGTGCTCATAGAATCTTTAATGATTGTTTTTCGGCATTTTTAGATTGGTTTCATAAGCTAGCAGCTACTGGAAACGTTTTCTTAGTGAGTTTATGTTTCTGTGTTTCGAGGCGAATGGCTTGCCGGTCACCAACCCGTGTAGTGGGTGTGATGGTCAATGCGTTTCCTTTACGTGTACTGTGTATAAATTTGGTTTCCTGTGTTATAGTATGCTTGAACGATAATCAAGTATTGATCTCGAATTGTAACTCTTTAAATGTATGCTCAGGGTTTGTTGTCTATGTTCCCCGATTCGTATAATCTAGGAATCTTCAAGGCGAGTGTAAATAGGAAGTATTTGAGCTTGCGTGATCCATCTTTAGCATAATCGTCGCTCAAAATCTGAGGTGCTACCAAACGCGCTCAAATCCTATCTAATTTAATATAAAAAATGCGAGAGTAAGTTAGTTTGTTACCCTTTCACGGTATTCACGGTGAAAGAGTCTGTCCAGTTGTATGAATATTTTTTCTCAGAACGCGGGGAAAAACGTGTGATACAATTAGATTAGATTCGACGCTAGAATAAGTAGAAGTACCAAAATTGATGCAAACTTTTCCCTTGTTTATAAGCTACTGTTGAGTGTTTTTCACGACCTATCTATTAATTTACTTCATGGATTCCTAACCCAACTACAACATTTTCAACATCAAAACGTCAAATTAATTCTAAAATCGTGTAGGAAGGTATTGATCGAATGAGCAAATAAATCATTTTCCTTACTATCCAGCATGATAAATTATTCGACAGCTTTTCATAACCAATAAAAATCTTAAAACACAAATTCTAACCTCAAAAATCGTACCTACACTAGTCACGTAATTACATTAAACTTTTCCCGCGTATTTTGGTCGATTTAAAATGGCGTCCGTGAAGGTCAATGTCAGGTTATATACGTTTGAGTTACGCATAGTCTGTATTTTTAGGGTTGGCTGTGGTTTTTTAGATAACCGATATTGTTTTGGGAAGAGAGTAAATGATTGAAATGTGATTTACATCGCATTTTTGCGGATGGAAACGGTTTTTTAGAGTTTATTGTGAAGCTATGTGTGGTTGCGGCTTTATGTATGAGTAGTTCTTTATTTGATAATGAATTTTTAATGTGTGCTATTTTTTTAAACTACATCGAACTCAACTTTTCACATTCAATTAACAATAAATTAAGTTTAATAAACACCAGTTGGGTAGACTCTCTCGCAGAATGGATGTTGGAAATCGGAATAGCCGCGACTCGAAACGTAAAGGGCTGAGGAAGGAACATGGATGGGTTTTAGTCAGTAAGAGTCTGACACTCCCTCCCGCTTCACCCACAGCGGGAGAATTCATTTGATGATTCCCTAAAAAAGGGAGTTTCAGTTTATCTAATCTGGTAAGTATTTTAAAAATTGCGTTTTTACCCATTTTAAAATTCTGACAGTTAAAAATAATATTTTCTTGCAATGGCCAGCCCTAGCCCATAGACCACGTAAAAGATATTAGTCTCCCTGATTTATTTTCTTCTCTGTGTTAAAAACGTTTATAAATATAATGATTATTATTGTTTTTATGAACATTTCCCGGTGACAGTTGGGTATATTTCTTTATTTCGGTGTCTACGCATGGTTTCCTGTTGTCTACGCCTAGAGGTGTGCCATCTTGTATTTTAGGTTATAAATTGATAGACATATTCTCATTTAGTTAAGATAATTTTAACTTTCATTTAAAGTACGAGTTAACAGCGTTTGATATACAACACGACATTATTTATCATTGTCCCACTGCTGGGCACAGGCCTCTTTTCATACAGAGAAGGCATGAGCATTGATCACCACGCTTGCTCAAGGCGGATTGGCGATTTCAGACTTTCTAAGTACAGATTTCCTCACGATGTTTTCCTTCACCGTCAGTCAGTGACGTCTAAGAACTACTTAGAAAGTACATATGACTTTAGAAAAGTCACATTGGTACTTGCCAGGTTTCGTCCACGAGAGGTGCCTTAACCACTAGGCCACCACGCCTTCCTATGCCTAATATTTCCCAGAATGTATACCAAATTTCACGTAAATCAGTAAAACTGTTTAGCCGTAAAAGCGTAACAAACAAACAAACTCACTTTCGCATGTCTATTATTAGTGAGAATAATAGCGATAAAGTCACGTGTATTGTAACGTGGTTCTTTTGAATATACGAAAGTTTCGCGTCTTTTCATCTCACGGCCTGACGTGGGAGTGAGTCGGTTAGGCAATGGTGTTATACATAAATATATATATTTAACAGGAAAATATATAGTTAAACTATATACCTTAGAAAACTTGAAACTGCGCTCATTTTCATAATGTTTCGCATAGGTAGGTACATTAAATTTTGTACTAAACTTTACTGTCCCACTGCTGGGCAAATTTCTCCCCCATCTTTTCCACTCTTCCTTTTGGGTTGCCTTTTACAATACAGACATATTATATTGCATGTGCACATATTATTAGTAGGATATCTTAAAAGTATATGCGACAACTGAAATTCATATTTTCTTTAATCATGCTTTTCAGTACGATTTAAACATTATTAACCGACTTAAAAAAAAAGAAGGAGGTTCTCAATTCGACTGTATGTTTTTTTTACCAAATAAATACCATTCTTAGGTACGACTGACGATCTATTGCTCGTCATTCTAACCGATAGTACGTCAAACATTGCGTTAATTCATGTTGTCTGTGTGTTATGCAGAAAAATAAAAATACGTATGCATAGAAAACGCAGCGAGATTCTTCACGAGAGAGATGTAAATATTCCTCGAAGTTTGTTGGATATGTTTATATTTCTTCTAAAGGAATATAAATGAGTTTTGCATGTTTCTTGCATTTCGAATGTCTAGCTTAAATTGTTTACGTTGCATTAGAAATCCTAACTACAAAAAATGAAAAAGTTAAATTCCATCTCAATCGATTCAACCGTTTTAAACAAACAAAATAACCTTACTTTCGCACTTTTAGTATTCGTTAGGACATTTTATAGTATTAATTAGGATTCATTTTAATGAAATAATATGTTATATTAATTACTAGCTTCTGCCAGCGACTTCGTCCGCGTGGAATAGTGGTGCTCCGCTCCTATTGGTCTTAGCGTGATGATATATAGCCCATAGCCTTCCTCGATAAATGGACTATCTAACACTGAAAGAATTTTTCTAATCGGACCAGCGGTTCCTGAGATTAGCGCGTTTAAACAAAATGACAACATTTCCCTTCACTGCTCTGCTCCTATTGATTGTAGCGTGATGAAAAGTATACTATAACCAGCTCAGGAGTATGAAAAATAATTGTACCAAATTTCGTTAAATCCGTCGAGTAGTTTTTGTTTCTATAGAGTTTATACAGACAGACAGACAAAAATTTTACTAATTGCATTTTTGGCATCAGTATCGATCCCTAACCACCCCCTGATAGTTATTTTGGAAATATATTTCATGTACAGAATTGACCTCTCTACAGATTTATTATAGGTATAGAAGAAGATAGATATAGAAGATACCATGTTTTTCTACACTACTATTATAAAGAGGAAAGATTTGTATTTTTGTGTGTATTTTTGTAATGAAAAAACTCAAAAACGACTGCGCCGATTTCAAAAATTCTTTCACCATAGGAAAGCTACATTCACCCTGAGCAACATAGGCTACGCGTGCGAAGCCGGGACGGGCCGCTAGTTTTAAATACATAGATATCTACTACAGCCTGGATATTACCACGACATAACATCTCTTTTTAGCGTCATGCCGATACGAAAAATTGAATTGCACTAAAATGCAGATTACTTTATAAAACAAACCCAAACAATGTCGACTTTTGCCATCAATTGTATTGACGTTCAAGTAAACAGAACATCTAGCAACAGCCGATGAGATCATGCAAGTATTAGTTATGCAACGAGTAAAGAAGAGGGAATTTTGTATAATACTTATGTATTTTTTGTAGAGATGGAAAATCAAATACCGTAGGACCCATAATATAATTTACCGCCAGCGGCTTCGCCCACGTGGGCTCTAAGAATTCAAATTAAAAATGACAGAGTTTCATACAAACTTTGCCCCTCATTTTCATCCCCTTAGGGGTTGAATTTCGGAAAATCCTTACTTACCGGATTTCTACGTTATACAAAGAACACACCCTTCAAGTTTCAGGTCTCTACGATCAGCGGTTTCGGCTGTGCGTTGATCCGTCAGTCATTCAGGACAAAGCATTTTATATGTATAGATTAACAATGTGGTCAGTAGATGACAAAGTTTAAAAGCATCCATCGCTTTGAGGATAACAAGGTGATCAGCTCGTAACTTCTTTGTATGAGAAGATATCTTAGCCCAACAGTGGGATAGTAAATAGGCCGAGGTGATGACGTCATCTCAGTATTTAAATCCCATCCTTATAATCCAAAAATCACCGTGTAATTATAATAATAAAAAAACAGGCCAAGTGCGTGTCGGGCCACGCGCAATAGGGTTCCGTAGTAGGAGTTAGTTAGTCGACTATAACTCTGTAACCGATTAAGTCTACTTAGCCGTGATAGGGGGGGATGCTCGTACCGAACAAAAATTTTCACTTAAAAGCTAGATATTTCACAATTGGCTCGCAAAACCGAAAAATGGTCTTTACACACTTATAATATTTTTGAAAGACCTATCTAACGGTACCCAAGAAAAAAATATTCATCGCCACTTTACGTGTTTGGGAGATACCCTAAAAAAAAAATATACAATAAACAATAATCTAGGAGCTATGCCGCGGACAGACAGACAGACAGATGGGCATGGCGAAACTATAAGGGTTCCTTGTCGGACTACGGAACCCTAAAAATATCAAGAAAATGTTACTAATATCATAAATGCGAAAGTGAGTTTGTTTGTTATGCTATCACGGTTAAACGGCTTAACAGATTTGGATGAAATTTGGTACGGAGATAGAGTGGACCCACGAGACGGTTATAAACTACTTTTTATCCGAGTATGTTAAGTAGTTCCCTCTAGACACGGGTGAAACCGCGTGAAACAGCTAGTATTCTTAAATGTGTTATGAAAAATACTTTCGTCACCTTAATGTTATGTTTCCATCACTTTGTATCAATTTAATTACGAGTTAAAATAAAATTTACGGCGTTTCTTTGAAATCTGCGCGTGCGATGCGGTTTAATTAATAAATCTATTTATATCGCGCTAAGTCATTTAGAAGGTAGGCAGTGTAATGTATACAAACTACATTCTAGTATGTTTGATCTGTTTTCATTTCCTTTGGGGAAAAACTGTTGTTTTTCCCGCGCATATTTTAGTACATTGCTGCACCTTTTTCCGAGCTAAATTTGATTCGCATTTCTGTTTAAATTGATGCACCTGAATACATACATTCTTAAAAAGTGAGTCTTAAATAGTTACCGTAATATTTTATATATATTTTAAGCGGAGAGGAGCTCGTGGCTAAGTAACAGCCGCACGGTTCGACCGATCAAAGGTTAAACTGCGCTTGACTCGATCCCTGTCATAGCGAGACTCCTCCGTGCCTCGGAAAGCACGTTAAGGTTTGGTCCCGGTTGTCATTTGTAGATCTTTGACAGTCGTTACGTCAGAAAGTGTGACAACCAGTCTTACCAAGGGGAATCATGTTACCCGGTAATTGGGTTGTGGAGGTCACATAGGCAGTCGCTCCATGTAAACCACTGGTATTCAGCTGCATCCGGTTTAGACTGGAAGCCGACCCCAACATATTTGGGAAAAGGCTAGGCAGACGTTCATTATATTTTTGGAGAAACCGACTGTATCCTCAGGTTTATCTCGTTACCATAATAAGAACACGGAAGCAATACATCTAGTTTCATCTACTACATTAAATTATCTTAATCAATTTAAATAATAGCATCTTATCAGAATACTTACAATTTTGACAAGCCATTAATATCGTGAACAGAGGTTGGAACGAATCCAAAATGACTGCGATTGTTACATACGTATGTTTGCACGACCCGAAATATATTGGTAAAGGTGAAATTATTTGAAAACTTTAATGCGTATTTATGTTTTTTACTCTCTATTTTATACGTTAGAGTTGCTTTGTTTTAAATTATGGGACGTTTTTTGTAGGAAATACGTTGGTGTTTCAAATTGCGCGGGAGAATATTCAAGATGGCGCTCGTTGTTTCAGAAATGCGCTGCTGTTTTCTTTATTTCCGAAATTGGTCCAAGGTTTGTTCTTTTACGCGGTGTCCTGCGTGAGCGACGAACGCGACGCGACGCGACGCGACACGTCGCGACGTAATGTGACTAAAGGCCTACGCAGACCGGGACGGCATGGCAAGGGATTTTGCCGTGAGTCAGCGCACACTGGCCGCTTAGATACCGCGGCATTCCAGCACTTTGCCACGGCATGTACAGGCCCGCAGTATACTACACGTCACTACAAGCGCCGGAGTCCGTGGCATGCCGTTGCCTACCGCAGTATGCCACGGCATCCCGCCACGGGAGCCTGTGGCGCGTCTTTTAATGCCGTGCGATAAAATCCCTTTCAATGCCACGGCATAATTTTAAAGCATAGCAATTTATGTCGTATTTCTGTAACAGTACGGTTGAATGTCCATTAGTAAAAATTAAAATCCCTTGCCATGCCGTCCCGGTCTGCGTAGGCCTTAACGCGACTGTCACATAGGCCGCAAGTAGGGTAGCCGTTGAGTTGATCGCGTTCGTCGCGTTCGCAGCGTCGCGTCGCGTCGCGTTCGTCGCTCACGCAGGACACCGCGTTATACTTGAAGTAAAATAAATATTTCTTTTTTCGGAAATAGAAAAGAAACTGGTCTTCCCGCCAGCCAGTACAAAAGAAAATTCCTCAGTACCTTGGAAAGCGCCAATCAAATTGTTGCTTTGATGAATAGATCTTTGACAGTCGTTGCGATTAATAGAAAGTCTGTCAATTGGCTTAACCAAAGGTTGCCTATCATGTTTTCTAGTGGTTGTGGTGTTCAGAAATCGCCCCATGTAAAATATTGGTACCTATTTAGTTGACCTAAATAAGCTAGGAATGGGTGAGCACTTATGATAACTTTTACGCCAATATTTTTGCACATCATCAGCTTCAGCGTAGCAAATTTGCAACGTTGCTGAGGTCAGCTTCCAGTCTCACCAACTACAGATTGTTGTACAATAACAAGAAATAATTCCGACTCCAAATTACCTGGGAAGGGGATTGTCATAGGTACATTTTACTGGACCGATTAATATCCTTCATGTTATGTCCAAAACTCCTGGTCACAGGAATATACTCTCATGAATTTGTTGTGCAATTTGTTGCGCCTGTACTTCCCAGCATAAACACATAGAAAGTGATGAAGGGATGCGGGATAGGAAACCTGGAGTAACGAAAAAACGTCTGAAATCGTCTGGATTTGGCGTGGTGATCAATGCTCGTGCTTTCTCTGTATAATAAGAGGCTTTTGCCCAATAGAAGGATACTAAATCGGCTGATGATGATGATGATGAAGTAGTAGAGCTTAAGGAGCTCGTCGCTCAGCAGCTCGTCCGCACGTACTGCCAGCACTCGTGTGTCTGCGGCTATGCGTCGCTGTGTCAATGTGCAGGGTGTGTGTCGGGGTCAGCACACAGCTGAGCGCCAGCTCTGAGATGGCAACGTGATCAGCCATCGGCTTGTTTCCAAACTATCACATTTTATGATACTCTTATTAAATAATAGGTATTTTACTAGCGAGAAATCAAAACATGATCATTTGTCAAATTGTTTGAAGTCGTATTATTGAAAGCACGTGCTGTTCTTGGCATAGAAGACAACACGTGTATGAGATTCCTTTATTATTTTGATAAAAAAACAGAATGATTCCTCAAGAAATTTAGCTGGAACTCAGATGTCTCTGTGAAAAGGAGATTTTCGTAAACCAGCAACCGGACGCCTTGACTAAATATTTCCATGGTTCTTCCTCAGCCCTTTGCGTTCTAGGGGTGCGGTCTCTCTTTCTAACGTCCCGCAGCCACGGCAGGCTATGGCCCTGGGGGAGGGCCCCGTCACTTTTGCTGACATCTCTTTGAGGCGCGCGTGGAACACGGACGCGAACCAATCAATCCTAACCTTTTTACTTCAACTGCATCCAATGTCATCTCGCATCGCCAAACATCCAAAGAATGCCGAAATAACATCCATCTTTCAGCAACTAATTTGAAACAATGACCTGATTATGAACCAATATTTGGCAACCCCGCGCAACCTTGCCAGTTAAAATATTACTTTCTGATTGTCGTCCATCGCCACTCAATTGTGTTTAACTAACAGAGTTTAACGTAAACTTTGCCGTAAGATTTAACCTTAAAACTGTTTTGATTTCAAAGGTCAGTGTATTCGCGTAAATATTGTTATTTAGAGTGATCTCATCCTACTTAATATTAGAAATGCGAAAATCTATGAGGATGGATGTTTGTGACTCTTTCACGTAAAAACTACTGAACGGATTTGGATGAAATTTAGTATACATATAGTTTATAACCTGGATTAACACATAGGATACTTTTTGTCCAGGTATGCGAAGTAGTTCTCTCAGGATGCGGGTGAAACCGCGGGAGACATCTTGTTAGAAAAGATGAGTGTAAATTTATCTTCAAGTTTTCAACGCAATACAAATAAATAAAATACTTATGTGCCTACACAGCTAAAATTAAAAACAAAAGCATCATTTAATTGTAGTCTTGGCTAATAGTACAGTCATCAATCTTGAACATGAAATCATTATTAAATTTTCAGTTCAATCATCTCATTGAATACTTCAAAAGCATAAAACAAGATGGCTGCCATTCCGCGTTCAAATAAATAACGGTTATTACACGGAAAACATGACAAATATACGTTTTCACAAACGTGTGACAGCCAGACTGACGGTATCATTATTATTTTTATTTAGATTTTTTAAAGGGGCGTTGAACTCTGACAAATTTTGAGAGGAGATAAAATTAAATTGTGCGAGTCATTTTTCAGGAAACTCCTTTTTGTTATTGAGAGCAGGTGCATTTTAAGATACTGAAGTTACGATCTTAATTTGTTTTTTATGCTTTCCATTTCAGTACGTAATGGATATAAATTAGATGCCAAAATGGCTTCCGGGCACATCACGTAAAAAAACATATTTTTTTTGAGATATGGCGGTAAGAATCCTTCGTGAACTCGTTAAACAAACATTCACTTAAGCCCAAGTTCACCGACAAGATAACGGCCCGATTAACTGATGACCTGTTTACCATAAATTAAAACTTCCAACTTTCAATGCGTAACGTATTATTTGAGAATTTTATTCCTGGAACAGTCGATTACTAAACCAGAGTTGAACTAGAAGAGGGTAACACGAAAAATCTAGCTTCCTGATTAAAAACGTTTTTGTTTAACGGGCCGATTACGTAACCATCAGTCGGTGAACCTGGCTCTTATAATCCTAGTCCTAAACTCAAATTATAGTCTGAGTTTGTTTTTGTTTGTCACGCTCTTACAGTTAATACCTATCTGAACCGATTGAGATGAAATTTGATAAGGAATAAATTGATATTCTGGGGAAGATTATAGGAAACTTTTGTCGAGGTCCTCATTTAGTTCCCATATGATATTACACATGGAAAACTAGTTATTAGGTTTTTTTTTAACATCAAATTACTTGAAAACTATTTATAATTGGCCGTTCAAAAACTTCTTTAATCCGTGAAAGACCACTAAATATAGAAATATATATAGCTGCATTAATTTTTAACATAAATCTGTTTTAAGAATAGTTGTTTACATATTGAACAAGATGGACAAAATCCTTTGTTTTGTCACTGAAATAAATGTTGTTTTGCGACAAACATCATCTGTTTTTATCATCTCTGACGTGAAAGTACGTAAATGGAATAGGATTTTTTTAAGTTGGTACTTATACTCTTTTTTGAAAGGTTGACATTTAATTAAAAAAAAGTAAGAAGTAATTAATGTTTATTGTGTTTATTTATAGTTGCCTCGGGACTCAGGTGAAACCACGGGAAAAAGCTTGCTTAATCTATATCTCTACTAATATATAAAGCTGAAGAGTTTGTTTGTTTTGCTTGAACGCGCTTATCTCAGGAACTACTGGTCCGATTTGAAAAATTCTTTCTGTGTTAGATAGCCCATTTATCGAGGAAGGCTATAGGTTATATATTACCACGCTAAGACAAATAGGAGCGGAGCACCACTACTGTTCCACGCGGACGAAGTCAAAGGCAGAAGCTAGTAATTTTATAATCTAGGTGTCTGTTCTTGCGGAAAACTAAGACTTTGCTCTCAGTGAAATAACCCATACTTAAGTATGATTATGTTGTGTAAAAACAGTAAAGTTATTTACATAGATACACATATAATTCGCTTTAAACAAAAACATAATTGTCAGCTGTAATATATCCTTTTTAGAAGAACATTCTCATCATGACTAGACTGTAGATATTTGCCCACGAAATCATACAATTCGCAACTGTAGTTATCTATACTAATATTATAAAGAGGAAAGATTTGTTTGTTTGTTTGTAGGGCTTTAACTCAAAAACTACAGGACCGATTAAAAAAAATCTAGCTACATCTTTACAAAGTGTCATGGGCTATATTTATTTCTAGAAATAATTAGGGATGCCTACTAAAACTTGAATAATGTAACCCAAGGTGTAAAAAATGTCCACGCGGGCAAAGTTACGGGCGAAAAAGCTATATTCTGTAAAAATTCATTTCAAAGAATAACTGCCTCGTTGGTCTAGTGGTCGCATAATGCGACTGCTGTAAACGAGCTCTCGGGTTCAATTCCCTTGTCGGGCCGAAATCGCTTTGTGGGTTTTAGAAAAGTTCACAAAGGAGCCCAGCTTCAGGAAGCTGGTGGTTACATACCCCCACGCTAAGCCGTCGTCCCCGGCTGCTTTATAGCAGTTGTTGTTACAATTCCATGTCAGAGGTCGTCAGGCGGATTTGAGAAAACTGTCACTAGGGCTTGCTTGGTTGGTAAAACAGGTAGAAAGGAATACCTAAATTCACATGCCCGGAAATATTCAAAAACAAGTCTTAAGGATATTAAAACCCAACGCCAATTAATTTGAAAAAAAAAACCATAAAATTATAATATAATTAATTAAAATTAAAAGTACCTACCTATTTATTATCACAAATACAACACTTCAAAAATACTTCAATACTTTCAACAACCTTCTATAAACCAATTCCCTCACATCTTTCGCCATAATAAAGTCCAAATGACTGAACTGCTCAAATTGCACTTTATAAATGTCCACCACTTTACCCAGCCTTCTGTACAGTCTGTCCACGTCTTTGGGATGAGCCAACCAGTCAGATTCACTGAAGAACAAGGACACGGGAGCCACCACATTTTCCAAATCATAACTGGGCGGTATACCAGTACCGTATCTTTCCAAATTTTCTTCTAAACCATAGTCGAATTTTCTGAAATCATTACTTAGAATGCCTTGGCCATAATGAGCGAACTGTTTCATTGAAGCACCTGATGGTACGTGCCCTAAGATAACGGGTAGATTTGTGACATTTAGCTGCTGATAATCAAATCCCGCCACGAGGAAGATGGTGTTGCTACACACAATTTCAGCTATAGGTCCTGCGCCACATAGAAGAAGCTTCAAAGTCCGAACCAAATTGTTTTCAGGCAAAAACTCGTATACACCTAATCTCTTCGAAAACCCATGTAAAATATACGTTCCAGGAGCCATGAGACGCACTATCGGTGATCTCACATTCGTCATAAATGCTACAGGTGATAAAGCAACCATTAATTGCACCTTCTCATTATATTCAGGTCTTTCGGAAGCCATGACGAAGAACGATGTAGTTCCTTGAGAATGGCCGATATACATCAAAGATGTTTCATTCGTTGCATTTAAAACATAGTCAACTATCGCTGGTAGATCGTAGACACCAATTTCGTGGAATGAAAAGTCCCAAAATTCTGCTTCTGATGGATCCAAGGTTGAATGTTTTCTGGAATGTTTGTTTCCACGAGCATTGCCCATCCAAACATCATATCCTTCATCTGCGAGGAGGTATGCTAGTCCACTATCTCTTCCAGCAACTACGAAGTCATCAGCACTTCCTAACAGCCCATGCATCAGAAAAACAGCAGTCCCGTTCCCCGGTATCCTGTACATTGTCAATTCATAACCGTCGTCTGTATCTACGCTGTGAGTTTCAACTGGTAACCCGTATTTTGCTATCAGCTCAACGACCTGGAGTTTGGCATCTTCATTTTTGGATGCTTCGCTGAAATCGAAGATGAACTGGTTCAGTTTTTCTCCGTTGTTAGTGTTGCTGATGAAGTTCGAAAAAGGCACAGGTCCTAGGGCCCTTGCCACAGTTTGAGGCATCCAAGTCGCCGAATTCACGACAGCAGCAAATGCGTTTGCGTATGTATTTGTAGCTGTTCCAAGAATTGAATCCCTTGTGATTCCATCAGCTCCATTCCTTGATATTCTTCTTATAATATCCGGTAGTAAATGATTAGTTTTTTCTCCACTACAAATGTGTATCGCAGCGAATAACAAGAGGTAACTTTTAGATATGTTTCGCGTGTTTTCCGGTTTTCAATCTGTGTGATACTGCAGAGTATGCCACAATACATATCCGACCTTCGTCGCTTTTTTGCTATGTGGTCATCATTTATCTGGTTTTTATTGTGAATACGTTAATGACCGTTGGGTAGTCTGTTATTCTATTGTGCCGGTGTTAGTTGAAGTGAGACGTAGGTACACATGGGCGCATTGAATTTGGGGTTAGTATAAACATCTTTATGCCATCAAAACTGAAAATTATCTTCACGAAAAATCCTTACTAATCTCCTGCATTTATCATGGCTAAACCGCTGATCAGATTTTGATGTGCTAAGGATATAAATAGAATGAAACCGGGAGATATTTTTTATTCGAGAACCTACAGTACTTCTTTCAGGAAAATCATACATTTGAGCATCACTGGTCAATGATCATGACATTACATAATGACCCACCCTACTAACTACTAGTCTTCGTAATCAACCTTTGTTATAACATAGAATATGTAGGTGACATGCCTATATTTGAGAGAAAAATAATGGTGAAGAAATTTTTTATAATTGGTACCAATAGAATATATGAAAAATGAAAACAAAGTCGTAACCTATTTTGTCACAGAAATTAACAAAATGGCCCATAAATGTCAACTTCATGCTCTAAACATCATCATTCATCATTTAATACCATTGTATTTATCTATGTAGGAAAATTAGAACAAAATAGGTTATGATTTTGTTTATATTTTTCGTTAAATCAATTGGTACCGATTATAGTGAGCAATTTGTTGCTGATTTTCAGCCTAATTCGAATAAATGAGTTTTGAATGTTGACTTGACAAAGCGGATGTTTTTCGTACACAACGCGTCATAATTGTTGCAAAACACCACGTTTACTATTTACTGAAAGTATAACTTCCTTCGTGATTGCTCGTTATTCCATCAAGACGCGTAATTAGGCTGAATGAACTCTCAAGACTGCTTGAAAGAAAATGAAAGTTCCGCGAAGTTATTTTCGGGACCAATTGTGATTCCCAAAAACATGTTTGTATCTGGGTTTACTCGGAAAAATTAATGAATCAGAGGTTTTTATTTTAAACTCTATCACAAGCGTTGGTGTTTGTGTGCAAAGAAACTAACATTTTTTGAGAGACGAGCGCCTGCCATAATTAAATTGCAAGCTTACGCGTAATTGTAAAATACTAGGCGCTTACAGTAATTACAAAATTTTATTATTAAAAGTATTTCTTTTAAACAGTACTAGATTAACTTCAATAATAAAAGTAGTTTTAAAATCTCTTAAAGGTGTTAAAATACTTTTCTTGAACAATTAATGGGCGCCATTTTGAAATTTTGACATAACACAGAACGTTTAAAATCATTTTGTAGTTCTATTTGCGTTTTGCGTAGGAGTCACCTGCTGGAAGTGGGGGGGCTGGTGCAAGAAATAGTTTGTCCCAAATATTTATATTGTCCTAAATATCTTGACGAGTTTGACGGCTGTTTGTCTGTTTGTTAAAAAATCCATAAAAGATTGTCTATAAAACACTGTGGTGTGTGTTAATAAAAACCGGGCAGTCTATCGATATTGCCGCGATTTTTCCGTGGATCTTTGACCGTTAGTCATAAAATGAGAATTTCTCCAATACACAAAGCAAGCTTACACCAAGTTGCACCAAAAAAAATATCAGGCTAGACGTGAAACGGAAGATCTGTCATTCAAGGTCTGTAAAAATTGAGGACAAAATGGAATAATTTTACTATTATTTATGTTCGACAGAGTTACCGCGCCACCGGAATACAAAAGGGCTGAGCAAGGAAAACTGACCAAAATAAACGATAACAAGCAACAAACCAACTATTTAATACGCGCTCTGATAAAGAGGAAATAGAAGAAAAAAAACTGTCTTTTATCACTCAAAATCTATTTACTAAAAATATTGCTTGTTCAGTAATTTGTGGATGGTAGCTTAGTATGTCAACGGCTACTGAATATATTTATTATTTAGTGCTCATAATATTTTTTTACCTGTAGTTTTTTATACTCAATACAGATTCGCTAGTATTTTTTTTAAGTTATGGCGGCAAAAAATACATCTGTCATACGAGACGTCAACTTTTTTTGTACCATATATTTTTTTGTTCCTGATTTTTTTCGATTCTTTTTGTCTCAACGCTATCTAATTTTATTATGTTAAATTTTATTATTTCTGCGGCTTAAAACAATAAATAGTTGTCGTTTTAAATATTTATTTTCTACTAACGGATGCACCAGCACCCTAAGAAGTTTTTCACGTAACCAGATAAAAATATCCTGAGTCCAGCTTTCAACCTATCTCCTTACCAAATTTGATCCAAATTGGTTCAGTTGTTTTACTTTGACAGCGTAAGACAGACAGACAGCGTTACCTCTTTTACATTTGAAATACCTATTATTATGGATAATATTACATAATGGAAATATAATTTACAGCGTTTAAAAACGAATTCGCAAGAAGACCAAGTCAGCATTTATATTGTTTTTTCTGAATATTAAAAATCTTTTTTTTTTGTTGCAGGTATGACAGATCAACCAAGCAAATTAGTTCGCGCCAAAAAGTCAAAAGTACTACTTTTTATTTGTAGAGAACATAAATAAATAAGCATTTAAATTAAAATAGGTACGATAATAAATATAAACGAAAATAAATGGCATTTCAACGAAGAGAAATATTTAAATAAGTGATTGTGCGAGAGAGATAGATTTATATCGAGTGTGGCTGGGAGTAAAGAAGAGAAGATGTCGTTGGTTGCGCCAAGGAGGGTTCAACTGGATTGGGCTCCTTCTATCATACCATGGTAAGATAATATTTATGTTTATACAAACCCCTTTGTTTGAATGTGATAATCGATTTTGAGAACTTTGAATTAAAAAAATCGGCATCCCTTTACTAATTATAAAGCAAATTAGCAATAGGTACCTATATGTTAATAAAACTGTAACAATAACAAACAAATTTGAATTGTAAACACGGTGAATCATATATATATTGTAGACATATTTATATTATAAATTTATATTATAAAGTAAAATTGTAATAGACAACTGTGTTGCTGGGAAGTTTGTTCATCACTGCTTCTTCTTTCCAGCCATAATAACACTAGGAAGCAGTGAAGGGTGGGCGTTTTTGGGGTGCTCTCATAATGTATTTTGACTACGTGAAAAAGTACTTACTTAATTAGTCTTATTCAATAAACGTTTTTGAGTTTGAGTTTACTGTAATTTAAGAAGGAAAAACAAACAATAACTATCTTGACTACTAGCGCCATCTGTCTTGAAAATATTGCACCACAATCCGAAGAAAGCATTGAATGTACTCAGCCTTTCCCTCCCTTAAAAGCTCTTCAAAAGTTGCCCGCCTTTCACACACCGCTCCAAACTAAACAAACATGCTGTCAAAATTTAATATAACGCCATCTTGTGGCAGATATTCGTACACTGATAACGTAACTTTCTTTTAAAATTAAAAAAAAACTCTTTAACTAAAGTTAAATGCTATATTTTGAAACCATCGTTAATTCAAATGAATCGTATATGAATAAAATTATCTACAATTTAAAAATTGATACCAAACAATGGCTCGTTTGTCCAATGGCGGCAAATTCTAGACCTTAGACATATTCCTCGTTTTGGAAGTAGTATTAGCTTTTTCTATTTGGAATTTCATTATCAGGAGGTCTAAAGTGCCTATTAGATGACAGCCACAACCATTGGATTGGATGTGTCAAGCAGGTCCGGGCCTGGCACACGTTAGAGGAGGCCTGTGTCGCTGTTGATGACATAGCAAGCGACTCACCCAGTATTACATGAAACATGGCCTTATCTGGTACGGGGCTGCAGGATGTTCGAAAGAATTACCGCACCCCCAGAATACAAAGGGCTGAGGAAGGAACATGGATGGCTTTTAGTCAGTAAGAGTCTGACACTCCCTCCCACCCACACGGCGGAGAAAGTCATTTGATGATGGGCCATCCTAAAAAAAACCTTATCTGGCAAAATAGTTGTGGTTATGTCAACGTGGTATTATCGGAAAGCCTCTTAATTCCCTATCTATGTTTAATCCCAAAGGATTACAATCTTTTAGTACCTATACCTACAGATGGCCATCGAGTTTTTAGGAAACTGGGTCAAGGTATATCCTAGTTTCCTATATTTCTCCCTAGTCATGCGCACTGCAGCCTAGCTTTATTTGGATGGTCGTTGGAAAGTTAATAACGGATATTTTAAAGGCCACGGTAAGACCTGAGGCTGCTTCAACTGGTCTCGGCTGGAAGGACCTCGAAGTTGCCGCATAAGATCGCACAAAATGGAAATCTCTTCTTAGAGCCTGTTCACAACCCAGGATCGCATCATCATCATCACAGTAGTACCTAGCTACTACCTAGATAACCCAGAAGAGCACGTCTCTCAGCAGCTCGTCCGCACGTATTGCCAGCGCACGTGTGTCTGCGGCTATGTGTCGCTGTGTCAGTGTGCAGGGTGTGTGCACGTCACACAGCACAGCTTTGTCTCTAGGATGACAATGCATCTGATTGCCTCTGGCGTTACAGTAGACCAAGCATGGGATATGGACTAAGGCGCTATCCACATATTTCCGGTTACCACACATTTCCCCGTCCCTGCCGTGTTCCGTCAGGGACGGGGAAAAAATCGGTTACATACAACTTGTATGCACTCGTTCACACATCTCCGTGTCACGGGCATCCGGATCGTCAGTGTCGGACGCACGGACGCTCTGACAGGGCTATCTGAGTTTTATCTAGGTCAAAAAACTTAATTCAAAACATTTATTTCAATTAGACCATTTACAGGCACTTCTGAATTGTCAAATAATTATGAGTCAGTCCGTTAGTTAAAAAAAAGAAAGGGTAGGTACATTGACAGCCGTTTAATAAATATACGTTTGCCGGCTGATAGTCTTCTTCTTAGTGATCTGCTTCTTCTTCTAGCGCTATTGTAGTCATTGCTAATTCGTCATTGTTAATTAAAGACATCGTGTTTGAATACGGGTGACGAATGGCACGTCACTGACGGGAATACTGACACGGACAACTCGGAACACGGATAGCACTGACCCGGAAATGTGTGGATAGCGCCTAACGCGTTTTCTCTCCCTCCGTCTTTTTGTTTAATACAAAGAAAAGGTTAGAATAGGTTACATCAAGTTTGCTTTCCTTTGCCGTTAGTCGGTGGCATAACTTTAAAAAAGTTAAGTAGTTAAATTCTCATTTGTAATATTATTTCGAACTTGCAACTTTTGCTTGAAGAACGGGTATTTCCCACCCTGTTCTCTTAGGCTATCTAAAATAAAATCTATATGAATAAGTTTCTATCTAGGTAGGTATGTGACAGCTCAATATTTCAAGCATGAGCTGTTCATTATTATGTATAGTTAAAAAATAATCATTTTTAACTTATTATGACACTGACAAACAAAAGTCTCCTGCCCATAGCAGTTAAATTAATAGAAATGGGATGAATTATAAAACAGTCGATTTAAACTACTAATCAGATAAACTCGTATGGCCGTAAAAAAAATATTTTGCCTACTATCAAATCTGCGACTCATACGACTGATCGGTCTTCCAACATAAACAATATAATAATCAAATATCTTTCTGTTATACGCATCACATAAAAAAGTCTTACATAATTCCGCATAAATGTCACCTGCAAACCATACATTGCAGTACCGTGCGGAACCCTAATTTTACACCGCATAGGTCACTAACCTCCTTACAGTGATACCCGCTCACTTCACTGCGTCAACCAGAAAAAAAACTTGTCCGTCAGCTGAGCGACCGCAGCCGACTTCATTCAGTTGAAAATGTATCTGTCATGGCTACGCGATCGATGCTAGTCCCCAGTTAAAAATTACTGGAAAACATAAAAAATATGCCGCGGCAAACGCTGAACGATGTCGCTCGCGCCTTCGCAAAACTATAATAATTATATTTAACGTTTCTTTATTGTAATAAAGTGTTTACTGTGTGAATTTCGAGCGTATCTAAATTTGTTCCTTGTCAAACGGGACCAGTCGTGAAAATTTTCACGGTGAGTATTTGTGTTTTTTTGCGACGCTCACGTGTACGTAGGCGGTCATTATAAAAGATAGTAATGTGTTAGTAATGTCTAATTGTAAATATGTGTTTTTAATAGAGAAAAAAATGTCTTTTGCTTGAATAAAAATCGATTATAAGTGGGTGGGATTGCTGGGATGTGTCCCTGTCTCGCTTGTGTATAACCCGGCTGCGTGTGAGAGTGACGTAACAATGCGACGTCTGCATCGCGTCGCAGTCCATTCAATTCGGCCGGGTAACCATATCCGTTCCTTTCTAGCGTAATGTCTTATTAATTTTAGTTATTTTTTTCGGGGATCTTTCACAGTTTTCTAAGTAAAACTCAAATGAATCACGTTACGAATACATTCTACGGGAGTTTGCGCGTCATTCGCGATAGACGGGCCGACAGTTTTCTTCTTAAATACCGTTGTATTTAATCGATAATGAACGTTCATCTAATCGGACGATACTCTCGTAAGAGCGAAAGTTGCGTGTATATTTTTAATATTGGAAAATGTCGCGAGTGCAAAAAGTAATAAATTGTAGATTATTTTGGCGACGGATTAATTAATTTGTGGTGAAGGAGTGTCGTTTAATACAGGTGTGTCTCTCCACCCCTGTTTTACCCTTTGGAAATAACAATAAAATACCTGATAAGATTCTAGTAAGTATTGCTTGTGGCTGTATATTTCAATTGCCTTGTCCACCCTGTTTGAAACTGAAATAATGAATGTTAAACTCAAAAGTACGAATGACCTTGCAACGCTATCTGTTTTTGCTGATTAATATAAATAAAAAATAAGAATGTCTGTGACTTAAACAAGGAAGTAATTTTATAAAAGTTTTTGTAGTTCAAACTAGTGGTTTGTGGTGTTTTATTTTTTTAAACTTTACAACTAGGTCTATATATTTGGAATATATCATTTATCAGACCCTAAGCCTGCTAAAAATATGTAATAATTAAAATTAATATGCCAAAAGGTCAAAAGGTGACTGCAGTAACATATCTGCAATCATAAAATTAATCATGAAACCTCTTTGGAGCTCCCTTTTTTACACAGTCTAATTTTTAAACCTATGGGTAACAGAGCAGTTGCTCCATTTATTAGTCAACTGACATACTGCTGCATATTGTTAGTCTAGAATCCAATCAATTTTAAAATTAGAATAAAGATTATTTTTTTAAAGTTTTTGGTACAAAACTCCTATACAATTCTATAATGAATAGGTCTGTCTCAATATAATGGTTGTATCATGTATGGCCAATAAAAATGTGTCATCCATTTAGTAGAATTAGCTATCTCTGTAAACATGACCTTTTTGAAGGGCAACACTAATGGTGGTGGAGCCGACCCCAACCTGTTGGGAAAAGGCTAGGCAGATGATGTGTGTCTTTTCCAGTAGTACTTATCACTGTAATAAAATTATATCTAACTTGGTTCCATAGTCTTGTAATAATATATAACAGACAGACAAAAGTTTTGCATTTACAATAGAATTCTGCAAGAATTGTGCAAGTTACTTGCCAGTGGACACTATGTTTAATAAAATATACATGTTTTTTTTTGCATATTAAGAACAAAAGTACATTTAACTAGCCTACATGTTTGTTCTTGTAGGTTTTCAATTAATCCTTACTAATATTATAAATGCGAAAGTAACTCTGTCTGTCTGTCTGTCTGTCTGTTACGCTTTCACGCCAAAACTACTGGACCGATATAAATGAAATTTGGTACAGTGATAGAAAAGACCCTGAGGAACAACATAGTCTACTTTTTACCTGGGTGCGCTAAGTAGTTCCCTCGGGATGCTGGTGAAACCGCGGGTAACAGCTAGTATGTAATAATAGCTAGCTACCTACCAATCCTGTTGACCTAACAATACCACTTATACAAAAAGTATTGCTTGTATGTTATAGCTCTTACAATGGTTGTATTGTGGTATACTTATGGTACACCCATATTTTTCCATTTAAGTGGGTAAATGAATTAGTTCAGGTTGCAAGTGGTACCACTGAAAGAGCTAGGTCCTTAATCCTGATTCCTATCCTACTTCTATCTATACTAATATAATAAAGCTGAAGAGTTTATTTGAGCGCGCTAATCTCAGGAACTACTGGTATGATTTGATAAATTCTTTCAGTGTAAGATAGCCCATTTATTGAGGAAGGCTATATCGTCACGCTAATACCAATAGGAGCGGAGCACCACTATTCCACGCGGACGAAGTCGCGGGCAGAAGCTAGTATTATTATAAATGTGAATGTTTGTGAGGATGGATGGATGTTTGTTTGTGACTCTTTCACGCAAAAACTACTGAACGGATTTGGATGAAATTTGGTACACACATAGTTTAGAACCTGGATTAACATATAGGATACTTTTTATCCCAGTCTGTGAAGTAGTTTCCTCAGGAAATAGGTGGAACCGCGGGAAACAGCTGGTAATATTTATATTTAGTAACACAATGTAAATAGGTATATTATACTGATTAAAACAAAACCTATCAAATGCTACCTTATCAGTGTATTTGTTTTGGTTATTTTCTAGACAATTTTGTACTTGTGGAAAGTTTTTAAGTAAAATTATTTATAGATAAATCTTATTTTAAACAAGTCTTAATTGCTATAATTTTATATGATTATAGGTTGGCTAGCTTTCCGCCAGCGGCTTCGCCCGCGATGGCTATACGAATTCAAATTAAAATTTACAGTCTCATACAAACTTTGCCCCCCTTTTTCATCCTCTTAGGGCTAGAATTTTGGATTATCGGATGCCTACGTCATACAAAGAACACAACCTCCAAGTTTCAGGTCTCTACGGGACAAAGCATTTTATATGTATAGATATTATATTCATGGTAAAGGGGAAGTACTGTTTTACCATGGAAGTGTAACAGACAGACAGAGGTACTTTTGCATTTATTATATACCTACTTGCTTCTGCCAGCGACTTCGTCCGCGTGGAATAGTGGTGCTCCGCTCCTATTGGTTTTAGCGTGATGATATATATATATATATAGCCTTATAGCCTTCCTCAATAAAGGGCTATCTAACACTGAAAGAATTTTTCAAATCGTACCAGTAGTTCCTGAGATTAGCGCGTTCAAACAAGCAAACTCTTCAGCTTTATTATATTAGTATCTAGATAAGTGAGGATATTTATGTTGTTGCTGTGTAGTGTGTTGCGCTAATTTTTCTTCACAGAGACAAAAAATAGAAGATGGTGAAGATAGTCCATTTTAGGGGCTGTCTTTTTCTCCTACTGAGCTCTGAAAACTACATATTCAGCCTAATTTCAATAAATGGGTTTCAAATTAGTTTGCCAAAAATGTTTGGTCATACTTTCTTAGTTTATAATAGTTGGTGCTTGTATGTCAAGGATGTTTAAAAGAAAACTCTAGCAGCTGGAAATTTGTTTGCCCTTGAAATTAATTTCGCTTGTTTCATTGAAGTTATTTTAATTAGCTTATATAGGTAAGTCGTGGCGGCCTAGTGGTCAAGGCACCTGTATCTCGTGTACGAGTGCTCGGGTTCGAAACTTGGCAAGTACCAATGCGACTTTTCAAAAGTCATAATGTATTCTCTAAGTGTAGCTCAGACACCACTGGCTAACGGTGAAGGAAAACATCGTGAGGAAATCTGGACTAAACAGTCTGAAATCGCCAATCCGCCTTGTGCAAGCGTGGTGATCAATTCTCATGCCTTCTCTGTGTGAGAAGAGGCCTTTACCCGGCATTAGGATAATAATACTATCCCCAGACGTACTTCGGTCTTGGCGGCTAAACTCAATGAAGACTAGCCAGATATGCAGGAGATATTATAGTGCACGCACGCTTGCAGACACAGTTGCACTCTCTATTCCCTCACGCTCATAGTCCGATAAGTCGGCAGTCGGACATGATTGGGGAGAGATCAGTCGCAGGACCGACAGCTTTACGTGCTTTCCGAGGCACGGAGGGTGACTATTTTTAAAAAACCCATGGACTGACCACGGCTAGCACAGCTTAATCTTGCTAATATTTCGATCCGCACGGCTGCTACCTAGCTACGAGCCCATAAATTGGGGTGGTAAATAGGCTAAACAAATTAATCAGGAATGGCACAACATTTGCGACAATTATCAGTTGTTTGTTGAAGTCCACGATAAAAGTGCTCACAGTGAAGATCTCTTACATAGAAGATTTTTTGTCACCGCTAAAGGCGTGTAGTTACTCTACACGCCTTTAGCGGTGAATCCAAGTGCGGTAGTCATTGAGATAATACATTGTCGCAGCATGGACGTGGGTGTATCGTAGGTGGCTCTTGATTGTCACAATGTAATGAACACTTGATGAGTCCTAATCTAGTTTAGCTATGGATTTTTGTGACCGTTTGATAGTATGCCTTGCTATTCCACTTGTTTATTTGGAGGGCACCAGTTTACAAGAAACTATCAATTCTAATCGTTAATTTCAATTAGGCTTAATAATAAACACCTGTTTGCCGTGAATTCACCCGACAGAACTTCTTCGCGCATCCGGATAAAAACTGTCCAAATAGGATAGCTTATCCGGGTTATCTATTCCCAGGTTTCGATCTATTATCTCCATACCGATTTTCATCTCAATCGCTTCAGTAGTTTTCGAAAGCGCAGCAGGCAGACGCTCAGAGTTACTTTCAGATCTTTTATCTAAATATAATATGATCTAAAGTAAGGTTGTGAGTGTATTACACAGCTTCGTCGACTATTCCTAATACCTGGTCCTAATAAATAAGGACTTACTCTCATCAGCAGAGCTTGAATCCACCCCAGCATCAGGACTGCTAAGAAATTCCTCATGGAAAACTCTATAACGATTTGTCCGACCTCTGAAGACCGAACCTCAAGTTTAGCAGACGTGCTTACGACCAATAGACCGACGCGGCTGTGGTCAGGAATGCCCATTAGGTGTGCCGAATAAATGATTAATGACTATAGGACAGACGTTCTTACGATGTGGCCTATAAACTGGTCCATTACTGAAACTAGATTAAGCCATTAGGGACAGATATTTAGGTTCAAGCATCATATTAGGGTACCTAAGTAATGAGCGTAAAAGATCTTTTGTTTTAGGATCCCACTGTTGGACGTCTTCTTACACAGGGAAGGCGCGAGCATTGATCGCCACGCTTGCTTAAGGCGGATTGGCGATGTTTGTACCAAATTTCATCCGAAATCGTTCAGTAGTTTTTGCGTGAAAGAGTCACAAACTTTCTCATTTATAATGCGAAGGATGAAAATCAAAATGAAATTTTTCCTCCAATTTTAAGTTGTTGTTTTTGTCATATTTATTAAGACTTAAAGAAGATTCCTAATCTTCTAATTTCAGCTTAATCTTCCCGCCTCCGCGGTTTTTAATCTCAAAAATGTGGGCTGTCTAATCTTTGCGTTATTTTCTTTGTGCCGTATCGATCTGCGAGACCTCTTGTCCTTGTCTCGTAGGCGTACCAGGCTGAATTTCGGCCTACATTACCTTTAGGTCTGTCTGTATGTTACGTTTTCTTGTTTCCGTGATTACTTTTTTTTTCGTTTCGTTTTACTTAAGGTCATTTTAGGTGCTCCGTCACGGCTGTGGGATGGTCGAAAGAGTTACCGCGCCCTCCAGAACGCAAAGGCCTAAGGAACATGGATGGGTTTTAGTCAGTAAGAGTCTGACACTCACCTGCTCCACCTACGGCGAGAGGTTAAATGACTTTTGATGATTTCCCATCCGAAGAAAGGTGGTCCTTCACCGGTGGGACTTGCCTGTAATGTAACAATCAGAATCGATTTTCAGCATCGCTACATCGTAGGTTCATTGTCAGGGCAATTAAAAGTGGTGAGAATTGATGTAATATATTGTACCTTACTCATTTTTCCAATTTTGATTCTACATTCTTTACATTGTCATTATTTTACGTTATGTTTATGTTTAGTATATGGAAACTAGCTGTTCCCAGCCTACTTTTGGAATGGGCAACTTATACATATATTTTGACTTTCAATGTGCTATGGCTAATTGAAATAAATTATTTGAATTGAATTGTGTCATTAGTTGCGTATTGTATGCAGTGCTCGGTTGTCCTCATCATCATCATCAGCCTATATATTGTCCCACAGCTGGGCACAGGCCTCTTCTCATACAGAGAAGGTATGAGCATTGATCACCACGCTTGCTCAAGGCGGATTGGCGATTTCAGACTTTTTTGAGTCCAGGTTTCCTCACTATGTTTTCCTTCACCGTTAGTCAGTGACGTCTAATATGTATATACGTACCTATACTTAGAAAGTACATATGACTTTAGAAAAGTCACATTGGTACTTGCCAGATTCCGAACCCGCACACTCGTACACGAGAAGCAATTGCGGTTGTCCTCACCGATGTAAAATTAGAATGTTATCAAACCAACAAAAAAGCATGGTTTATATTATTGTAGATTATGTGGTAGCTTGTAACTTAGTAACAGCCGCGCGGGTCGATCGATTAAAGGTTAAGCTGCGCTTGGCTCGGTCGGTCCGTGGATGGCCCATCTATGTCATAGCGAGACTCCTCCGTGCCTCGGAAAGCACGTTAAGCCGTTGATCCCGGCTGTCATTTGCAGATCTTTGACAGTCGTTACGGGTAGTCAGAAGCCAGAAACTCTGACAACCAGTCTTACCAAGGGGTATCGCGGTACCCGGTAACTGGGTTGTGGAGATCAGATAGGCAGTCGCTCCATGTAAAACACTGGTACTCAGCTGCATCCGGTTATACTGGAAGCCGATCTTACATTGTTGGGAAAAGACTAGCCAGATGATAAGATGTGATATTATCGTAGTTAATACTTTGTCAATATCAAAACAATTTACATTTTAATACGTAGTTAAGTGGGTTGCATTAATTTGTGTAATCGATGCGTTGATTCCACGTGCGGTATGTAAATTTAACTGCGGTAGGGGAGTAGTAAGCGGTATAGATCCCTCGTCGGCTTCAAGACAGATAACCTAGTTATACTGAAGGGGAAAAAAAACCCTTATCCTTACTTAGAGCCGATTGGTACGGTTCCGTACCTCAAAAGGAAAAAACGGAACTCTATTACATCAATTAGTTGTTCTTCCGTCCGTCTGTCTGTCAACGTCCCTTTCTCTAGGAAACGCGTGGAGGTAGCGAGTTGAAATTAAAACGATGTAAGTACTCAGGGGTCGTACCATCACGGGTTTTGCAATCTCTATTCAGGTGTGAGAGCGAGACAGCTACTAACGTCGTATAGCACTGTCTCTTTTTCACAACTAAAGTATTCCTGCGTTGGCACGTCTTTGTAAGGCCCCGGGTCTACTTAATAGTCAGATAACCTTGATGAATAAATATGTCAGTTTCACGGATTTTGTAAAGAAATATGTAAAACTATCATATTTATTCTTTAGTTAAAAGTTATCTGACTTTTAAAAAATCGGCCCTTAGTAGGTATTATAAATAATTGTGTGTCCGTCTATTATGCTTTCACGGCAAAACTGCTGGGCCGATTTAATTGAAATTTTGTGCGCAGATACATTGAAACCTGTTTAAGGACATAAGGTGGATTGTCTATCCCTGTGCTAAACCTGCATACCAAATTTCGTCAAAATCGGTTCAGTCGTTTTATCGTACAAAATGTAACAGACAGAGTTAATGCCGTATTTGTGTACGGTTTATGGTCTTGTAGTGAAAATATAGCTTTATATATAATACTGGCTTCCCGCCAGCGGCTTCGCCCGCGTGGGCTATATGAATTCAAATAATAAAAATGACAAATTGAATCCCCTTTTTCATCCCCACAGGGATATAATTTCGGAAAATCCTTTCTTGACGTCATACAAAGAACACACCAAGTTTCAGGTCTCTACGATCAGCGGTTTAGGCTGTGCGTTGATCCGACAGTCATTCAGGACAAAGCATTTTATATGTATAGATTTATTTACTGCTCTAGCTATACGTGTGTCTGTCTATGTGTTTGGTCTATATAGGTCAGATGATTATCAGATACCATATCTTGGAACGTGCGTCTGGCATTAAACAGGTTTTTCTTGCTAGTCGTTTTTGAAGATTTTTATTCAACTCGTTTCGTGGGTAGGTAAGGTACTTGTGTTGTGCTATTTTTATTCCCGTTGTGAGTTTTCTTGTCAAGTCCACACGGTATTTTGACGACGACTTATATCAAGGTAGCAGCTAGGGACCAGAACCCTCCCCCAGGGCCATAGCCTGCCGGGGCTGCGGGACGTTCGACAGAGTTACCGCGCCCCCGGAATACAAAGGGCTGAGGAAGGAACATGGATGGGACGTGAACATCTTCACCTTTTGTTTGCGACCACTAAATTTAACAAGGTAGTCAAGGTGTGCTTTTAAAGAATAACCGAGTCATCATCTACCTAGTTTTTTCCCAACTATTTTGGGGTCGGTTTTCAGTCTAACCTGATGTTCGAGAAGGGAACAAACTTTAAATAATGACACTTGATTACTTAATTGTGTTATAATGTAGAAATATTAGGAACTTTGTTTAACAATAATCGATAACTTTAAGTTTAACTAAGAGTGACAAGAGCTATGCTTAAAAAAGGGTTTTTGTAGTTAGTTGCGTGGCAGTAAAGTGGTAAGATGGAGTTAGTATGGCCGCCGCGTCGGCGTCGGCGTCTCCTGCGCGCGCAGCGTCACGTAATTGGTTGTAGCGCCGTGGCGCGATCACGCAGGGCTGCGATTGGTGGCTGTGCGGCATACTGTCGTGTGGTGATGTTGCCAGCCACGGTTGACGTTCGGATTCTTAATACGGCGTCAACATCTTCCCGGCCGTTGAAAGCTCTACAGCAGCTTTCAAGCTTCATTTATCTCGGAGGTAGGAAGTAAAACCAGACGATTGAGGGCTCTTTTTATGGTACCTTGAGCTGTGGCTATATCTGCCACTCTAGGTGTCCGGTCTGATCCTATGTAGAGTCGGCTTACTCGTCCTAGGCGCCAGCAGAGAGGCGGCGTGTTGGCTTCCTTCACCAGAACAAGATCGTCGAGCTTGAGGTCTCGGCACTTGACCCGCCACTTAGTCCTTTGTTGGAGCTCGGAGACGTACTCTGAAGACCATCTGTTCCAGAAGTGCTGCTTGACTCGTTCTAGGCGCTGGAACCGGTCGAGACGATTCGTGCTGGAGTCCAGGTAGCTCGGTGAAGGGAGCGCTGTCATTTGTCTACCAATCAAAAAGTGAGCTGGGGTAAGAGACTGGAAATCGTTAGGCGACGGGCTCAAAGGACATAGGGGTCGGCTGTTTAGGATTGCTTCTATCTGTGTGAATACAGAGGTCAATTCCTCAAATGTTAGGTGAGATTGACCTATTGTCCTATGCAAATGAAACTTCGCTGACTTGACCCCGGCTTCGGCAAGACCATTGAAATGAGGAGCGTATACGGGAGAGAAGCGAAATTCAATGCCTCGACTGGCCGCATAGTCACATATAGAGTCACGATTAGATTGTAAAAGTTTCCCAAGCTCCTTGGCAGCGGCAACGAAATTGCGGCCGTTGTCGCAGTAAATAATCTTAGGCACTCCTCTACGAGCAACGAACCGTTTTAATGTTAGTATGAAAGCATCTTTGGACAACTCACTTACTACTTCTAGATGTAGGCACTTATATCTAAAGCAAACGAAAATGCATAAATAACATTTGGTTATTTTGCATCCTCGTCCCTTGCGATCGGTTATAAGAAACGGGCCAGCAAAGTCAGTGCCAACAGTACTGAATGGGAAGTCCGGTTCTACTCTATCAGTGGGAAGGTTCCCCATTATATTGGACATTGTTGTCCCTTTAAAGCAGTAACAGACCACACAGTTTCTTGCTACGTCTCTGGCGAGCCTGCGACCTCCTATGGGCCAGTAACGCTCCCGGATAGAAGAGAGTAAATGCTGTGGTCCAGCATGCAAGAGCTGAGTGTGTCTAGATTGAAAAATTAGTTTTGTTAAATAGTGATCAGATTTTAGAACAATAGGATGTCTTTTTTCATAGGGGTAGGCAGACGTATCAATGCGTCCTCCTACACGAAGTAGACCTGCATCATCTACAAAAGGATTTAAAGAGCACAGGTGAGTATTAGGTTTGAGTTGTTTACTGGATTTAAGGTCACTTATTTCTTTTTTGAAGGATTCACTTTGAGCTATTTTTGTGAGAACAGTCATGGATTTGTCTAGTTCATGAACTTGTAGTGTTCCTGTTAGCTTATTAGTAGGATTTTTACAATTATAGATAAATCTGAAGACCCAGGCATATATTCTTTGTAAAGTAGATAGTTTTGAGTACCTTTGAAATTTTATTAAGGGCAGCATGGGTGCATCCTCCGCCACCAAAGCGGGTAACGCTTTCAATTCAGGTAGGTCAACGACCTTACCGGCTGAGAGAGAAGGCCACGCTGATTCAGGTTCTTTTAGAAAGGTAGGCCCATGCCACCATAGAACCGAATCCTTGACCTCTTGGGGTTCCACACCTCGTGAAGCGAGGTCTGCGGGATTAACATTAGTGGGAACATAACGCCAAGAATTAAAGTCGGTGAGTTCACCTATAGCCGCTATACGATTAGCTACAAAGGTTTTAGTCTTATCAGGCGATTTTAGCCAACCTAGCACAACACTAGAGTCAGTCCAGAAGACGCAGCGCTTTAATTCTAGTCTCAGAGCTTTTTTGACAGCAGAACTCAACTCAGCACCTAGCAGAGCACCACAGAGCTCTAAGCGAGGGATAGTGCAAGCCTTGATGGGAGCTACACGGGCCTTGGCACACAGTAGGTGGACATGCACCTTGCCTTCCGTATCCAGAGATCTGAGGTAGATGCAGCTTCCGTAGGCTAGCTGTGAAGCGTCACAAAAACAATGAAGTTCAACTTCACATGAGTTAGGGGCACATGCATGTCTGGGAATCTTAAGACACGATAGAGTGCTAAGTTTTCGACTGAATTTCTCCCAAACAACTTGGATAGAATAGGGAACGGGTTCGTCCCAATCTATTTTTTCGGACCAAAGTTTCTGAAGTAATATTTTAGCGCTAATAGTGCAAAGGGATAATAAGCCTAGAGGGTCAAAAATTTTAAATGTCGATGACAAGATACTTCTTTTAGTGAAGATAGTGTCAGATGCACGGGCGATAGGGAAGTGAATATGGTCGGTCTGAGACGACCAGCCGATTCCTAGAGTACTAGGGGCGTTGCTTATAATTAGATCCTCAGAACTCATAGAGTCGGGAGAGATAAGATTAGGTAAGTTGGATCGATACTTTCTGAGTGGGAAACAACCTTTTGCAAGTTCATCAGAGACGGAGCGCTGAATGTAGCGGAGCTCTTCTTCTGTGTCGGCCCCAGTAAGAAGATCGTCGCAATAAAAGTCTTTCTGAATGATAGTTTTAATTCTAGGATCGTAGCATTCCTCACCGACTTGCCAGATACACCTAGTGCTAAGAAAGGTAGAGCTTGCAAAACCGTAGGTTACAGTGTTTAGCCTTAAAGTGCGAAGCCTTTCGCCTTCGTTATCGCGCCATAGAATGAGCTGGAGATTGCGATCAGACTCTCTTAAGTTTATTTGGCGAAACATCTTTTCGATGTCTCCCGACAGAACATATCGATACTGACGAAATCGCAGAAGAATGTCAAACAATGTATCCTGATTAGGAGGGCCCACCATTTGGAGGTCATTGACCGATAGACCGGAAGTAGTAGGTTCCGACGCGTTAAATACCACTCTAAGTTTAGTTGACTCACTTTTCTCTCGTAAGACTGGATGATGAGGAAGAAAATAGGAATTTGGAGGATTAGACTCGGTAGACTCGGAAAGATGGCCGAGGTCAGCGTACTCATGAATGAAGTCTGAGTACATTTTCTTCAACTCTGGATTTTTTTTAAATCTAGCTTCTAGATTGAAGAACCTTTTTTTGGCAATGAAGTAAGACTCGCCCAGACAATCGAGTCCGTCTTTAAGTGGAATACTCACGCAAAAGCGACCATTGCCTTCACGGTAAGTAGTGGAGAGATAGTGCTTTTCGCAGCTCATTTGTTCCTCTGATAGAGGTTGGATTTTAGGGACGCTTTCCAGCTCCCAGAATTTAGATAGATCCGCCTGGATGTCTGGAGGATTTTCTGTTTTTAGTAGAAAATTATAAACTAGTGACTTAGGCGGCGGTGTGCGACTTTGAATAGACGCAGGACCTGCGATGAACCATCCAAGCTTAGAGCTTCTGAGATTAGGTTTATTAGGACCTAGGGATTGCTGTTCGGAACCTATCAAGTCCCAAAACAGATCAGAGCCAATAAGCATGTCAATAGGTGATGGTACGTTGAAGCTGGGGTCTGCAAGTTTAATGTTGTTTAGGTTAAGTGAACTAATATCGAAATGATGCTTGGGCAAGTCATCAGCAATAGACTTTAATACTAGGCAGCACATTAGAACTTCAAAGGAAGTTGTATTAGATTGGAGTCTAATGGAACAGCGTTCTGGGTTTAGGTTTAAAGCGTTGTTGCCTATGCCTACAATACTGATATTTGAAGGCTGAGGAGTCAGATCTAGTACTTGCCTTACACGCTCAGTGATGAAAGACGATTGACTCCCACTATCAAGTAAAGCTCTAGCACTAATAGTTTCATTAGTATTTGGATTTGTTAATCGAACCATAGCAGTACATAAAAGGATCTCTGGGGAGGACAAGGCAGACATGACTACAGATGTAGGTTGGCTAGGGACAGATAAGTTTGAGTCAGGTAAGTGAAGAAGTGAGTTGTGTTTCTGTTTACATGACCTACAAGAACCAGGAAGCCTACAAACTCGACTATTGTGGCCAGGCCTCAGACAATTAAGACACAATTTTAGTGTTGCAACAGTGGAATTCCTATCTTCAGGCGTTTTAGACTTGAATGTGGGACACTCATATACCCGATGCTTGCCAGAGCATACTAAACACTCTGATGGAGTTTGAGAAGAGGAGGGTTCCTTAGACATAGCAACTAGTGACTTAGTCTGTGTAGTGTTCTTGTTACATAGGGCTGGGTTGTGATAAACTTGTTTAGTCCCAGCAATTTTGTCTGTCTTGTTTTTGTTGACAGTCTCGAGAACATCAGCACGATTTCTTAGAAATGAGAAGAATTCATCAAGGGTAGGTATTTCAGATATAGAATTACGGTGTTCTTCCCATTTGAAAACAGTACCATTGTCTAACCTTGCCGCCAGAATATGAATGATTAGGACATCCCACTTGTCAGTAGGGAGTCCTAGTGTGCAGAGGGCACGTAGATTTTTTGTCACATGATCTATAATGTATCTAAGAGACTTATCAGTTTCACGAACAGACTCAATAGAAAACAGAGATTTTAAATGATTGTTAATTAATTGCCTCTTATTGTCAAACCGATTGCAGAGAAGTGACCAAGCTTCTATATAGTTTTTATCAGATACCTCAAGATTACTTAGAACTCGTGCAGCTTCACCCTCCAAATAAGAGCTGAGGTAGTGGAATTTATGAATAGTTTTTATTTTAGGATTATCATGAATTAATGAACAATAAATTTCTTTAAACTCTAGCCACTTGTAGTAGGTACCATCAAATTTAGGTATGTTTATAGTAGGCAACTTGAAACCTAAATTATTGAAATCATGTTCATGATGAGAACAATTACTGGAGTGAGAACAGCCAGTAGTACCTTCAATTTGTTTGGGGGTGGAGCTGTGCAATTGAATTAAATCTTGGGCACGGGTGATACAAGTATCAAAATCTTGCTCGATTAAATCCCGAGTATTTAATTCCATATCTTGATCAGACTCATTGAGAATTTCTATTTGACTCTGCAACCCGTCGAACTCAACGAATAACGCTTCCATTCTTGAAAGCTTCATCACAAGCCTATTTATTTCAACAGCAGAAATGCTTTCAACACTTTCCAATGAATCTAAATAACTTTTAAATTTTGTTACTCGTCCTTTAATGGACCCACGTTTAGCATTTAATTCTTTTAATTTTAATTCTGCAGGCATTGTGATAAATATTCAAGAAATAGCAAGGCTAATAGTGAATTTGTATACGATACGCTCCTCGTCTCGTAGTCCCAAGCGCAGACACCGGTTTCTCATCAGCGAAGCAAACGATCGACTGGGCTGCTCAGCTCAGGCAATCGCAGGCAAAAGCGTGTGGCAGGCCGTAGACTCCCATACGACTGCTTACGCTGAAATCAACGTCATGCAAATAAGCAGGTGCCTGTTATAAGCGTGCAATGAGGGACAAGTGAGAGTATCTTTCTATGTGTTATGTTACAATAGACAAACAAACTTGCAATATTAACAGTGTAGGTTATTAGGAAGTTTAAATGACTGTAGGTCTTTAAGTTGTGAAATGACTAGGCTCACAACCTTGATGCGCGAATGGAGTTTTAGCGTGCAGATTTCCTTTGGATAATGCAGTGCTTAGAGCAAAATCAAATAGGCACGCAATTTTACTAGACAAACTGATAACACCAAGCACTTAGAAAAACAGAACCCCAGCATAAACACAGACAGAAGAGGATTAAACTAGGAAAATGATAGGAACGGGCTCACGTTAATGATGGCAAACAAGCAAACAGGCAGTTGCCCTGGGTCCACAGCTATATCCTTAGCTGATTAGGCGGCTCCAGGACGTAGGCGCCTCTAATGCGCCACGTGGTTGTGTAGGCGTGGACACGTTGTAGACTTGTTCGTTTTCGTACGAAGTTCCATGCAACGGGAGGCGTTCTGCACTTCTGCTCCTCTTCGGCTTGATGTAGCTAGTTGTAAGGACACGTCGAACTCGTTCCAAGACTGGTTAGGTTGATTCGTGTCCTGTCACGGTCGCCACTTTTTTGTTCGAGAAGGGAACAAACTTTAAATAATGACACTTGATTACTTAATTGTGTTATAATGTAGAAATATTAGGAACTTTGTTTAACAATAATCGATAACTTTAAGTTTAACTAAGAGTGACAAGAGCTATGCTTAAAACCGGCCAAGTGCGTGTCGGGCCACGCGCAGTAGGGTTCCGTAGTAGGAGTTAGTTAATCGACTATAGCTCTGTAACCGGTTAAGCCTACTTAGCCGTGATAGTTTTCCTTATAATTTCATTACATGTACTACGTCTGTGATTTTTTTCACATTTTTAGGTACAGCCATTCAAAAGTTAGAGGGGGGGGTAACTCGTATCGAACAAAAAAAATCACTTAAAATCTAGATATTTCGCAAATGGCTCGCTTAACCGAAAAATGGTCTTCACACACCCATAATATTTTTGAAAGACCTATCTAACGATACCCCACACGAAGGGGTACGCGAGAAAAAAAATATTCATCCCTACTTTACATGTTTGGGAGCTACCCTAAAAAAAAATATTTTTCAAAATTTTATTTTACCACTTTCTCGGCGTGATCAATATACATATTCATACCAAATTTCAGCTTTCTAATAACAAAAACCACGGAGCTATGCCGCGGACAGACAGACAGACAGACAGACAGACAGACAGACAGACAGACAGACGGACAGAGCGAAACTATAAGGGTTCCTTGTCGGACTACGGAACCCTAAAAAAGGGTTTTTGTAGTTAGTTGCGTGGCAGTAAAGTGGTAAGATGGAGTTAGTATGGCCGCCGCGTCGGCGTCGGCGTCTCCTGCGCGCGCAGCGTCACGTAATTGGTTGTAGCGCCGTGGCGCGATCACGCAGGGCTGCGATTGGTGGCTGTGCGGCATACTGTCGTGTGGTGATGTTGCCAGCCACGGTTGACGTTCGGATTCTTAATACGGCGTCAACACCTGAGTACCGGTGTTTTACATGGAGCGACTGCCTATCTGACCTCCACAACCCAGTTACCGGGTATCATGGTACCCGATTGTTTAGTTTATCGCGGCATATGCACACGAGTGTAACTAATGCACGGTTATTTAACTTTTGATATTAAAATAACAGTACTACATAATACTTCATTAATATTTTAATTGAATTAAACTACATTTACTAACATAGGTGAGATATTACATCATTCATAGCAAGTAGCAAAAAAAAACATCTTGCTAGTACTACGAACCTCTGAGCTATGCCGTGGACAAACAGACAGACAGACATGGCGAAACTATAAGGGTTCCGTAGTCGACAAGGAACCCTAATTATAGTTAGTGTAACAGTTCTATATGTAACCTATCACACAATTTGGTCTTGAGAGTATCCTATTATTGGGCGCCAGTGTAACAGTTCTATATGTAACTAAATAAAACAGCCTTTTTTAAATTAAGGTATGTAGGTATAATAAAATAAAATAAAAAAATATAGATAGTGGGTTCTTTAGTACTCCCAAGACCAACGCGCGACAAGCACTCGAAAATCAAGACCACTGCCCTGGTAGGTATTGATGAGCGTAGACTTCGGCGTCGTGGGGGTAGTCTGGTAGGAGATAGCAATTCTTGATCTTGTTCTGGGCCAGTAAGATCCGGTACCGGAGAGAACCCTGGAATAGTGTCAATATGACATTTTAACACCATCCTCAATATTTATTTCGACTGCCACACCCCATGTCTATGATACAAAGCGGTGCGATACTACGAGGTACAGATGGTAATGATTAACATTAAATAGTGATCAATGATGAGGCAGTCAAAGTAAATTAATACAGCAGAAAAGTCAGTACATAGTTATAGACAGTCTATAAAACACCAAATTTCGATAAGCATAACTACAGTTCGAATAAATACTAATTTTACGAGGCAGAAACTAAATGTGAAATGAACTATTTAATGATGATAATGAGTCTGAAGGCACAACACATTTTAATTTCTCTAAATTATAGTTTAACTAAGAAAAGCTTTACTTAACAGATATTATAGTTTTGCAACACTTACCCGATTCGGGGTGAAACACGACACAGTAAATATAATATAGTTTATTAGTTAGATATGTGAATATTTCTCTAATTAATTTTAAATGATAATTATCAATTGAACAATTTTTGTTCAACGTCGCAGGTAGAAGAAAACAATTTGTGACTAACGTAGTACGTCCGACCTCAGTGTCGTCCAGGTAGCTTTGAGACAATAGAAATTATCCTACGCACCGCGCGGCCATCCGGCCAGTGCGCCGCGCCCATCGATCCTTCCACGCAATCGTGTAATGATCTGCTAAACATACCGCGCCTCCCGGGTTTGCTTATGAATTAATATTTGAATTAGTTTAAGTTTATAAATGTATTTTTAATTGTGTTTTGATGTAAATATGAATTAAAAGTCTTAGTTTTAAGAATGAATAATTATTTTTGTTTTTTTTTTTTAATTATTTTTGTAACTAGAATTGGATTTTTTTTTCTGAGGAGAATAACGAAACCGTTACATACCCCCCTTTTTAGGTTAGGATTTTTCCTAGTAAAATCCTCTTAAAAAAAAACTGAACTATGTTAGCTTAAAATCTTTTACATGCCAGGTACCTAAGTTATTACCCTGCATATCCTCAAGATCATAGACAAGTTTAGACTTTTTCTGAACAATACGACATTTAATAAACTTCGGTGCTAGTTTCTTTGAAAATCTATTAGCTTTGTCACTTTGGTAAAAGGTTCGCTTCCAGACAATGTCTCCCACCTTAAACTCCACGTTTTTCCGACGAAGATTATAACTTGTACTATACCGAGAATGCGCTTTAATAAGTGCAGCTTGGACTTTATCAAAAATTTTACTTAAACAGCCACGGTTTTCTGCATACGCATCACGAGGCGCAAAAATTATATGGTCTTCAACATCGGCATCTACATAGTGAGACCCGCAGCTTACCAATTCGCGACCGAATACCAAAAATGATGGTGTGTAACCTGTCACCTCATTAACTGCGCTGTTTAAAGCAAATTGAATTTTTGGAATATAAGTGTCCCAAGATCTATGATCGTTTTCAATAAAGGTGGACACAGCAGTAATAATCGTCTTATTATAACGCTCCACTGTGTTAACTTGGGGCGTATAAAGTGGGGTATAAAAGACATTAGGGATATAGTAATTAGTAAATAAGTTTTTCATTGTGTTACTAATAAATTGTCTGCCATTATCCATTAGTATTGTACTAGGTATTCCATGAATGAGGAATACTTTCTCTTCCAAAATTTTAGAAATAATATCAGCTGTAGCACGCCGAATAGGAAACAATAGACAATATTTGGAGAAACAACAGGCAACAACTAGCAGGAAGGTATTTTGATTTCTAGTGATGGGTAAGGGTCCGACAAGATCAACGCTTATCATTTGGAATGGACGGCAGCAGTCTTTTGGTCTACCCATTGTACCAAGAGTAGTATGGTTTGGGTATTTGTACGACTGGCAAGTATCGCAGTTTGAGATAAAGTTAGATACGTCATGGTGCATGCGAGGCCAAAAATATTTTAAGGATAAACGCTTATAAGTTTTAAAAATACCTAAATGTCCGGAAGTGGGTTCTGAATGATTTTGGGAAATAATGTCTTGCCGCTTCTCCAGTGGTATCACTTCTTTCCATTCGAATTCTCGCGCAAGTGGATTGATTGATTTCATATACCGGTACAAGTTTCCGTTTTCGACACGATAGTTTGAAAAAGATGTTGGGAAATTTAGACAACCATTGAAAGTATTCAAAAACCAAGAATCATTTGTTATAGGAGGAGTTATAGTCGGTCCGTCAGTCGCGTCATTAACAGCACATATCGGAACAGAGCGAGACAAACTATCAGGCACTACGTTATCAGCACCTTTTCGGTGTCTGACTTCAAAATTATAAGCTGAGAGTCGTACTCCCCAGCGAGCTAACCTTCCTGTAGGATTATTTAAATTAAGAAACCATTTTAAAGAAGAATGATCTGTAAAAACAGTGAATTTGATGCCGTTTTCCAAGTAGCACCGCCAGTGTTCAATAGCAGTAAGAACAGCCAAGGCCTCGCGCTCGGTGGCACTGTAGTTACGTTCCTGTTTTGTTAGCGATTTACTCATATACGCAATCACTTTCTCTTCATTATTGAGGATCTGTGTTAGCACTGCTCCTATGCCATAATCACTGGCATCAGTGTGGACACAAAACGGTTTAGAGTAGTCTGGACAAGCAAGTATAGGTGCCGAGACCAGATGCTCTTTTAGTTTTTTAAAAGCTTCGTCAGCTTCTTGGGACCACAAAAATGGAGAAGCATTCTTACCTTGTGAAGTTAATTTATTTAGGGGAGCAGCTAAATTACTGAAATTTGGTATAAACCTACGGTACCAAGAAGCTGTACCAATAAAACGACGCACCTCTTTACGATTACTCGGCGTTGGATAGTTGCAGATAGATTCTACTTTTTCGGGGTCCGCATGTAACCCATTAGAGTCAACAATGTAGCCGAGGTATTTAAGTTGGCTTCGAAAGAACTGACTTTTACTTAAATTTATAGTTAGGTTAGCTAATTTAAGTTTTTCGAGGACACGTGATAGGAGCAGCATATGATGCTCGAAAGATTCTGATATTATTATGACGTCATCGATATATACAAATACTTTGTTTTCGAATTCCGGACCATAGAATAAAATATCAACCAATCTTTGTTGCGTTGCAGGTGCGTTAGTAAGTCCAAAGGGCATAGATTTAAATTGGAATGTGCCGCGTGATGGAATGTAGAAGGCAGTTTTACACCTATCCTTTTCTTGAATTAAAATCTGCCAAAAACTTTTCGAAAGGTCAATGCTACTGAGATATTTAGCGTCCCGTAAATTGTCCAGTATTTCAGTGATATACGGTAAACTATAGGCGTCTTTCCTCGTCACAGCATTGAGCTTTCGACTATCGAGACAGAATCTAAGTTCTCCATTCTTTTTGGGGGTTAGTAAAACTGGGGAGGACCACGGGCTCTCGCATGGCTCTATAACATCATCTTTTAACATCTCATCAAGTTGACTTACCAAGATTCTTTGCTTTTCTGGAGACATACGATAATAGCGTTGACGTATGGGGGCAGCATCCCCAGTGTCAATCGAGTGTGTAATTAGTGATGTACGACCTAATCCACGCTTCTCATAGGAAATATCGTGAAATTGCGTAATCAGGTTATCAGCGGCGCATTTTTGAGCATCAGTCAAATTATCATAGGGACAAACAGCATTTATTTTTTTTACGCAATCAGTTAGAATTCCCGATTCAGAGTCTCTATGAAATGAAATAACATCTAAATGTTTAGGAAATAGTCCAAACGTACGCCAAAAATCAATACCTAAAATTAATGAGTTTTTAATTCCAGGTACGACATACGCATTAATGTAGTGTGTTTGATCTAGAAATTGGACAGGAAGACGAATAAGTCCGATAGAATTTAGTTTTTTCCCACCTGCGGTAACGAATTGCATAGGGATAACATCTTGCAGCATATTGATATGGGGATTCCCCATATTCAATATTCGTTTATGCGATCCATTGCCTAAAATGGTGACACATGAACCAGTATCCAAGAGACCAGTCAAAAACTGATCTACTACTCTAATAGTAACATAAGGTCGAGTTCTGTCACTATTTGGTTTATCCTTGATTGAAGCGACCGAATAAAAGGTAGAAAATTTATTTATAAATGTTAACCAGTCCTTCCATTCTCTATCGCGGTCACTCCAATCTGGCATACTTAGTTTTTTGGAGACTCGTCCTTTAATTGTACCCCATTGCACTCGGGACAATCTGGAAAGCGCACGTCCTTTTTACCGCAGCGGAAGCAAATAGGAAATCGTTTCTGTCTACAGGCTCCAAGAGAGTGACTGTTGGATCTACATCTAGGACAAAATACAGTCTTAGATAATTCGGTAGATATAGCAGCAACACCATTATTTCTACTCAGATTGTCATTACTAGAGTTAAATGTACTTGTATCTTTGTAATTGGAAGTAGAAGGGTTATTTTTAGGTGTATATATGTAATTATTTCTTTGATTGTATGATTTATATTTTGATTGTTGGTTAAATTTATTAAAATTTTGTTCGGAATTATAAGCAAACTCGGGAGCAAGAGTACTACTAGTTACTTTAGGTGACTCGTGAAATTGTGAAAATCGTGATTTTATAGTTTCGTAATTACGACAAACTGACTTAAGATCATCAATAGACTGGATGCAAGGAGATGCAGCCAACGTGTTTGCATAACAAGGCCTAATGTTATGCATCAATATCTCTAATTTATCATTTTCTGGTAACGGTTTGGAAAGACGTGAGAACATTCCGTGCATAATTGCCAAGTAAATAGTTATATTTTCTTTATCGCCTTGTGTACGCGACCGGATTTCAGCAGTTAGTCTGTAGTCATAGTCGCTACTGCTGAAATCTTCCTTTAGCAGCACACATAAGTCATGCCAAGAATTAATTCTATCTTTATTGTAGCGAAACCAATGCAGTGCATCGTCGGTGAAAATTTCATAAGCCAGCGAAAGCACTTTTTCGAAAGAAATGCCTCTAGCTTGTACAAATTCCTCAACTTTTTGGATGAAAGAATGAACACAAGTTTTTCCCGAAAATTTTAGTTTGGTAATCTCGGTGAATAAACTACGTTCACATGTAACCGATAGGGTAGAAAGATCTGATGGAGTATCTGTAGTAGAGATCAAAGGTTTAGGTTGCGAACCAGATGGTTTCATTGTAGACAATTCTTTTAATTGTGAATTTAAGCTTGAGGTGCAGACTTTGTAAAGGTCACGTACGGCTTCTACATTTTCTATTCTATTAATACGATGGTAAATGTGATGAAGTAATGTTTCAGTTCTACTAAATAGATTTTTATCAAATTTAGTTTTAAGACTTGTTAAATTACTTTGTGACTTTAACAGAGACTCTTTGACTTCCTTTAAATCGTCTATGGGATCTAAGTGTGACTCGAGGATATCATCAGGTGGAAGAAGTTGCGATAATTTAACAATTTGTTTCCTTAACTCTTGGACTGAGTCACCTACTCCACCACGAAGTTCCACTTCGTACTGTAATTCTGTTTTTTGTAAGGAGAGAAATTTGATAGGGTACGACATATTTTCGTCGGGTATGTGTTGCAAAACTGGCTCTAAGCACTACAGTAATAAACGTGATACAATGATAACGAAACAAATTATGAAAGAAGAGTAAAACAAAAAAAAGTAAGATATGACAATGCAGTGATAATTAATACAATACAAACAAGGGTTAGCTTGTGTGAGGTAGTGTCAGTATTTTATTTTTAATGTATGTAATTATAATTTTAATAAAAAAATGATGTACATAAAAAACAATTTTATGTAACTGATCGACCACACACTTTATAATGTAAAATCAACCTTAAAACTATGAGGTTAAGAGCCAACACCAATGAAAACCATTAAATGTGTAAGAACCTATCACACAATTTGGTCTTGAGAGTATCCTATTATTGGGCGCCAGTGTAACAGTTCTATATGTAACTAAATAAAACAGCCTTTTTTAAATTAAGGTATGTAGGTATAATAAAATAAAATAAAAAAATATAGATAGTGGGTTCTTTAGTACTCCCAAGACCAACGCGCGACAAGCACTCGAAAATCAAGACCACTGCCCTGGTAGGTATTGATGAGCGTAGACTTCGGCGTCGTGGGGGTAGTCTGGTAGGAGATAGCAATTCTTGATCTTGTTCTGGGCCAGTAAGATCCGGTACCGGAGAGAACCCTGGAATAGTGTCAATATGACATTTTAACACCATCCTCAATATTTATTTCGACTGCCACACCCCATGTCTATGATACAAAGCGGTGCGATACTACGAGGTACAGATGGTAATGATTAACATTAAATAGTGATCAATGATGAGGCAGTCAAAGTAAATTAATACAGCAGAAAAGTCAGTACATAGTTATAGACAGTCTATAAAACACCAAATTTCGATAAGCATAACTACAGTTCGAATAAATACTAATTTTACGAGGCAGAAACTAAATGTGAAATGAACTATTTAATGATGATAATGAGTCTGAAGGCACAACACATTTTAATTTCTCTAAATTATAGTTTAACTAAGAAAAGCTTTACTTAACAGATATTATAGTTTTGCAACACTTACCCGATTCGGGGTGAAACACGACACAGTAAATATAATATAGTTTATTAGTTAGATATGTGAATATTTCTCTAATTAATTTTAAATGATAATTATCAATTGAACAATTTTTGTTCAACGTCGCAGGTAGAAGAAAACAATTTGTGACTAACGTAGTACGTCCGACCTCAGTGTCGTCCAGGTAGCTTTGAGACAATAGAAATTATCCTACGCACCGCGCGGCCATCCGGCCAGTGCGCCGCGCCCATCGATCCTTCCACGCAATCGTGTAATGATCTGCTAAACATACCGCGCCTCCCGGGTTTGCTTATGAATTAATATTTGAATTAGTTTAAGTTTATAAATGTATTTTTAATTGTGTTTTGATGTAAATATGAATTAAAAGTCTTAGTTTTAAGAATGAATAATTATTTTTGTTTTTTTTTTTTAATTATTTTTGTAACTAGAATTGGATTTTTTTTTCTGAGGAGAATAACGAAACCGTTACATTAGGTAATCCGAACTTTTATCCTAACCAATATTAAATGAGAAAGTTTGTTTGTTGCGCTTTTACGGTAAAACGGCTGATTCTATTTGGATGAAATTTTGTATGAAAATAGTTTGAATCCCGGGGAAGGAAATAGGGTTGTTTTTATCTGGGTGCAGAAAATACTTTCCTCGGGACGCGGGCGAAACCTCAGGGAATAGCTAGTTAATATCATTAATTCAAATGTAAAAAAACTCATTTTTACACTTTCACGGTAAAACGGATGTACCCAGCCCAGCCAGTTCAGTATCACGAGGAGGAGTCAATCATCAAACAGCTCCCGTTGTGGAGTAGCGGGAGCGAGTGTCAGACTCTTACTGACTAAAACCCATCCATGTTCCTTCCTCAGCCCTTTGCGTCGAGGGGCGCGGTAACTTTCCCGAACTATCCCGGTATATTGTATACTAGCTTTCCGCCAGCGGCGTCGCCCGCGTTACCTATAGGAATTCAAATTAAAAATGACGAGAGTTTCATACAAACTTTGCCCCCTCTTTCACCCCCTTAGGGGTAGAATTTCGAAAAATCTTTTCTTATCGGATGCCTACGTCATACAAAGAACACACCCTCTAAGTTTCAGGTCTCTACGATCAGCAGTTTAGGCTGTGCGTTGATCCGTCAGTCATTCAGGACAAAGCATTTTATATGTATGGATCGGTACTCTGTTGTTACCAAGCAAGAATACAACAACACATGATTGACACGCGGTTATCTGTGGTGGCTCATTATTTACTGTTATTATCTATTTGACTATCACTAATTACCTAGTTTTGGAGCTGATTCATTGATATATAAGATGGACTAGTTTTGCCTTTGTATTTACTTGTTTGGCTGTATTCAGTGGCGGATTTTATCTAAGGCCCCATAGGCCCAGGCCTAACGCGGCCAGATATTAGGGGTTGGCTGTATTCAGTGGCGGATTTTATCTAAGGCCCCATAGGCCCAGGCCTAACGCGGCCAGATATTAGGGGTTGGCTGTATTCAGTGGCGGATTTTATCTAAGGCCCCATAGGCCCAGGCCTAGCGCGGCCAGATATTAGGGGTTGGCTGTATTCAGTGGCGGATTTTATCTAAGGCCCCATAGGCCCAGGCCTAGCGCGGCCAGATATTAGGGGCGGCCTATCGTAACAAAAATTCTCAAAAATGACAAAAAATAACTCAAAGTACCTAACTATTCTAAAAGCCCGCGTACATGGCCGCAATAAAGAAAATTTATTATGTAGTGAATAAATGAGGGAGTAATTTCAACATGGCCTGGGACCTAGGATGGCCAAGGCTGTAAATCCGCCGCTGGCTCTGTTGTTATGATTCCATCTATCATGATCTGCCTAGTTTTTACCGGCTTCCAGTTTAACTGGATGCAGCTGAGTACCAGTGTTTTACTTGGAGCGAATGCCTATCTGACCTCCACAATCCGGTTACCGGGTATTAACCCTTAAAGGGTAGACGAGACACCAAAATTAGACGTCATGAAGTTACTTGATGTTTTTAATGTTCCTCATAATCATCAGCTTGTATATTGTCCCACTGCTGGGTACAGGCCTCTCTCATACAGAGAAGGCATGAGCATTGATCACCACGCTTGCTCAAGGTGAATTGGTGATATCAGATTTTTTAAGTCCAGGTTTCCTCGTGATGTTTTTCCTTTACCGTTAGTCGGCGACGTCTAAGATACACTTAGAAAGTACATATGACTTAAGAAAGCTCAGATATGCCTTAACCACTAGACCACCACCAGTCACTAACGACGACAAAGCAGAATTACAGGGTTACTCTGTGATTTAAAATATAAACAAGGATTAAATATATAAATAATCAATCTTAAATTAATATATAACTACTATTAAATAATACCAACCGATGAAATATTACGATATTCCTCACAAGAAAGCATACTACCTAAATATTCTATATCTACCACGTCTTCCTCTCTCCTACTATTTACTGTGCCCATCAGGGTCCATAATTGTTACCCTTTTTATATACCAACACCTTATCTGTACATTATGGAACGCAATAAAGAATATGAATATGAATGAATATGAAATATCCACAAAAACTGCTGGCTTGAACAAAACCTGCGACCAAAATGCACGCTATGATATAATGAATTTTATCTTAACAAATAAACTTCTGATTCAATTAAACAACTCAATAAATTACAATTAATAAATGCCCACTGTATCGAAAAGCTGAAATTATCTATTGGGGCCAAATTAATTGATTGTTATTCGTCATTAGCTGTGGCCTGTGAACTGTTTAGATAGGTGCATGGTAGTGCGATTTGCAAGTCCTCGCTACTTTTGTATTTTTAGAAAAATATCCGTAGTAATTTTCCAAAAAATGTATTGGAGACTTTTGGCCAAAAAATGTAGATTCCAATTAGTAAAATTAAAAACTTGCAGAGTGATTATAGAAATTGACTAGCTTTCCGCCCGCGGCTTCGCCCGCGTGGACATTTTATTACACCTTGGGTTACATTATTCAAGGGAATTATTTCTGGAAATAAATATAGCCTATGACACTACGTAAAGATGTAGCTTTCTAACGGTGAAAGAATTTTTAAATCGGTCCAGTAGTTTTTGAATTAAAACCCTACAAACAAACAAACAAATCTTTCCTCTTTATAATATTATTATTAGTATAGAAAAAATTAAAATTCTTAGCATGGAAATTGAAAGGTTTTAACTAAAGAGACGTCCAAGGCTTGGTTAAGTCACAGCTGGTTGAACATATGACATCTTCCACATGGCTAGTTCCTAAACATAATGGCGTGATATCGTGAAATTTCAAAACATGAGTTTATTTATCCTTGCAGATCGATCGACAAGTGGTTTTGTTGTGAGAAAATACGATTTGAATAGAGTTAGATAAAAGCATCGAGATATATCATTAGAGATGCAATCCCGAACATTACGCGGTCACAATAACGTAACCATTTTTTAGAATGCTGACGTAGCTTTGAAACTAGTAATCATTTTGATGTAAATTATATCTATCTCTCCCACACTAACCGAAACGTAATGTTCATGACATCTGTATGATAAGGATGGCATTTACTACAAATTTGCCCATACATTTACTACAAATTTGCCCATATTATTGTTAAAATCGTCCTGCTGTCACTCTGATAGATTCAAGCTGGCTACCAAGTGACAGATGTCATGAATTATGACTGGTCATAACCTTTATGGCACGCATTTTGCTTGGTGATTGCACATCTAGTTACTTTAGTAACATATACTCTTTTATCCATAGATAATGGATAAAAGAGTCACGCTGTGCTGACTACGAATTTATTACGAAAGGCCATAAGATGGAAGATATCGATTGTCTATCGGTCATCAGCAGATTCGCTGATTGGTAATGAGCTCCTCCGCTCGCTCCTCAAACGAAGATTTCGACTTTTATGAAGTTCTTGATGTTCGTAAGTCAAACATCGACTGTACAACGTGGTCACTTTAAGTTGCATCTGCGATGGTTAAAGTATATTTAGTCCGTATTTTTTAAATTAGGTTCTATAAAGAAAATCCTGAATTCTGTCGTCCTGTGACTCTAACCGGTTAAGCCTACTTAGCCGTGATAGTTTTTCTTTTAAGTTCATTGAATATGCTACGTCTGGGTTTTTTACATTTCTAGCGACAGCCATTTAGAAGTTAGATGGCTCGAATTTAAAACTTGATGTTTCGCAAACGGATTTCTAAATCAGTAAATGAACTTCTCAAACTCGCAACTTTTTTTATTTACTATACGATACCCCACGATATTATGGGGGGGTGCACGAGAAAAAAAATATATTTATCCCCACTTTTCGAAAGTCTATTTCGTATCTTTGTCAGGGTGATCTATAAGGGTTCGTTTTTGACTACGTAAAAATTTAATATAGCAACACTAATTGTGACCTAGATGTCGTCCTAGATGCATCTATAGGCGATCGTCACGCCTGTGAGCCTGGAAAGGTCAGGCGAAGGAGCGCCCAGACGTTTTAAATAAAGTGGCTTTGACAAAATTATCAAGTTCTCATAAAAGAACATGTACAGGAGATGTCAAAAATACTGTTTGTCCGTCTAGTAATTTATGAATAGGTTCAAATGGAACTCTATTGTGAAAAGATGCGGACGAATGTCAAGTAAAAATCACAAATAAAAAGGAATTTGAAAAAGAACTAAAACCCGACTACGGTGAATATTTTCATATATTCAATTAACCATTAAACAAAAAAATATCCCTGCCTTGCTTTTATTTTGGGGTACCTAGACTTTTACTGACGAAAACCCACCCATGTTCCTTCCTTCGCCTGTGCGTTCCAGGGTCGCGGTAGCTCTTTCCGACAATCCCGCAGCATTGGCCCCTGGAACCCCGTCAAGTATGATTCCTCTTCTTCTCCTTATCGTGTGGGGTTTTTACCAACCTAACAAGCCCTAGTGTCAGTTTTCTCAAATCCAACTGACGGCCTCTGACATGGAATTGTAACAACAACTGCTATCAAGATAGCAGCCGGGGACGACGGCTTAACATAAGTAGTGCCCTCCCAGGCACGGTGGTATAACACCACCAACTTCCTGACTCCAGGCTGCTTTGCGAAATTTTTAAAACCCTCAAAGCGATTTCGGCCCGACACATTATGAAAGCAGTCGCATTATGCAACCACCAGGCCAACGAGGCAGACCCGGCCCAGTAGTAACTACGGTGGAATACAAACCCACTGCTCACTGAACCCCTTGCCGTATTTGGATGATAAGGACTTGGCTCTGTTTTTACCCTAAACGTTTGATTTGGTTGCAGGGAGCAGGAGCCAACGTGCGAGAGAGACACATCTTTCAAGCAACAGGCGCCGCACCAATCTAACAGATCAGGTATGTGACTTACACTAATTACAGTTTTTTTAACGACAAAACAGTAGGCCTTATCAGAATGAAAGCTATAATTAGCAGTGACAAGTCTCTCCAAGGGGTATCGTGTTATCCGGTGACTGGATTGTGGAGGTCAGATAGGCAGTCGATTCATGTTGAATGGTACTCAGCTGCATCCGGTTGGACCCAAAGCTGACTCCTACACAGTTGGATAATGAAAATGATACTAAGGAATAATGCACGTCTTGTATGTAGCTTTCTGTTTGTGAAATTATTGCCAAATTCTGACCAGCAGCTCTAATAATAGAATATTCTTTATTGTACACCAATAGGACAAAGAAATATGCAGCAGTACAATAGGCGGTTTTATCGCTAAAAGCAATTTCTTACAGACAACCTTTGGATGGAGTCAAATTGTATAAGAATAGAAAGAACAGGTAGTTTACGGCGTACATGAGAATATGGCATATAATATAAATACAAAAAAAAAACGGATAATTATACAAATATAGTAATTACCTTCTACATACAAACAACATCTAGACTAGCCTTTTCCCGACGATATTAGGGTCGGAGTCGGCTTCCAGTCTTAACGGAGTTTCTTGCCGGTTCTTCTCCATAAGACCCACTCCTTGGAACCGTGCAACTAGCTTGACGTTTCATAAGACCTATTTGAAATAAAAACATTTGAATTTTGATTTTTTTTAACGGGTGCAGCTGAGTACCAATACCAGTGATACACGATACTCCTTAGTAAGACCGATAGTCAGACTTTCTGGCTTCTGATAACCCGAAACGATAGTCAAAGATCTACAAATTCGGCAGACCAACAGCTTAACGTGCTATCCAAGGCACGGAGGAGTCTCAGTATGACATCAACGGCCAAGCGCAGGTTAACCTTTGATCGATCGACCCGTGTGGCTGTTACTTAGCCACGAGCTCCTCAAATACTCTCTCTACAAACAAACAAACAAACATACAAATTGTACCTCTGTGTGATGTTCCTTGGTGTATAATGCTCCGCGAAGGTTCCTAGTTAAAAATTTAATTAAACATTAAAAAAACCCCCTACGCAAAAATGCCTTACATCATTTTGGAAAAGAGCTGATACTCTTACACTGCAGGTCCGATATTAACCAAACATAGCTAAGAACCACCGCAAGGAAACTGGCTTTAAAATAAAAAAAACCGCATTGAAATCGGTCCATTCGTTTGAGACAGACATCGACGTCAAACTTATAACACCCCTCTTTTTGCGTCGGGGGTTAAAAAGGTCGTGCCATTACAATGCCAGGGTACAGGTAGCGTGATATAAATTGAAGGGCAAAGATGTTTAGCAAGCGGTTTCCTTGGTTACAGAGTCTACCTCATCATCAGCAGATACCGCGTCTCAGGGATCAGGCTCAGCCGCCCCCGCACAGCGAGCGAGACGTCATGAACCACAGGTAACCAGCCTTATGGGTTAATGTAACCATTAAAGAACAATTAAGATACAGAAAGCAGTACTCCTATAGTCGGTACCGATAAATTTTATGAAAAATTTGCTGTTGCCCGCGGTTTCCCCCGCGTCCCGTGGGAACTAGTACCATGGCGTAACCATGGAGATTCTTGCCCGTTCTTCTCCATAGGAATCTACGCTTTGGAACGGGCAAATAGCTTCAATTAATATTCCATTATGACTAACTGACAGACTCATTATTCTTTGACAATTCAAGTGCCTGTAAATGTTCTAATTGAAATAAATGATTTGAATTTGGACTACTTCACGCACCCGGATAAAAATTAAAACCTAAAATCTTCTCCAGGGATCCCTCTATCTCCGTACCAAATTTCAACCAAATCGGTTCAGCTGCTCTCGAGATTTGCGCTTAGCAACACATTCAGCGATTCATTTTTATATTATAGATGTAAGTAAACAAGTAGTAACCTATTTTGTTCTGCCACAGAAATTAACAAAATGGCTTAAGGATGGTGCATTTATGTCAATAATGCTCTAAACATCATCATTCGTCATTTACTGCCATTTTATTTATGTATTTGGGAAAATTAGAACAAAATAGTATATGGTGATTTTGCTTGGATCTTGTCTAATTTTGAGTTTTAGGAATTTCTGATAAAAAAAAATCTTCGAAACTCAAAATTTCCCTTTTTTTTTTGTATGTGCCAACACAATGTAAGTGTTACCAGATCACTATCAGACATGTTTGTACGTGGTAGTCATACTAATTATATGTTTATTTCCATTACCTATAAGGATATGCCAAAAGGAAGGTTTAGTGTTCTTCAAATCGTGTGAGGTGTTACATGTGGTTTTGGCAAACATCGTTTTATTGATAGTTATTTTTGGATTACCTAAAGTTAAAATATTGTGACAGTGTTGTACTTAATTTTAGTAACTGAAAATACTATAAAAAATATCTTCATCATCATAGTTATCTTCTTGGATGGATTATCATATTATTATATCTATATAAAGTTGATTCAGCCAGTCCGCCAATAAAAAATATATGATACTAGCTTCTGCCCGCGACTTCGTTCGTGTGGAATAGTAACTTTGGGCTATCGCTAACTTTAACCCCCGATTTTGAAATATTCTTCATTAATGCTCCGCTCCGATTTTAGCGTGATGATATATAGACTATAGCCTTCCTCGATAAATGGGTTATCTAACACTGAAAGATTTTTTTAAAATCGGTCCAGTTGCTCCTGAGATTAGCGCGTTCAAACAAACAATCTCTTCAGCTTTATAATATTAGTATAGATAATGACATACATAACTCTGAATAAATAACTTCCAATTGCATAAGAAAATATTAGGTTACTTATACGTGAAACGGAAGAACTGTCATTCAAGATCTGTCAAAATGGAGGATAAAATTGAATAATTTTGCTATTATTTTATGATTTTTGTCTTAGTATTTATGTTACATGTTTAATTAATTATTATCTCATGTATTGATAACATAAAAGATATTAAAAGTGTGCCAATTATTGATATCATGTTTTGTGATAATTTTGCAAAAGTATAATTTAGTGATAAAAAGTGCGACCGACCATAAGGGTTCTAAAAGTGATATTGTTAGTGTTGAAACCTCTATTAATGTCAGTGAAATTGTTGCCAAAAAATGCAAGAATATGTCTATAGTAGTTATCTTGTCTATAATGCAAGATAAAAAACGCAAAAATCACTACCAGTTTAATCAGTAATTTAATTTAAGTAATAAATTCAACTTAGAGTCAAGTTCACCGACAAATGGTTAGATAATCGACCCGTTAAACGTACATGTTTTTTAACCACGAAGCGGTAATTTTCGTGTTGTCAATTTCTTGTTCAACCCCGGCTTGGTAATCGACCGTTTTAGGAATAAAACACCCGAATGATAGGTTATCCATCGTATGGTAGAAGTTTTAATTTATACTAAACAGCTGTTTTTAGTTGATCGGACCGTTATCTTCTAGGTGTACTTGGGCCTTAGTAAAGGCGAATAAAAAATAAAAATGCAGAACCTATTTCATCATCATCTGCCTAGCTTTTTCCCAACTGTGTTGGGGTCGGCTTCCAGTCTAAACCGGATGCAGCTGAGTACCAGTATTTTACATGGAGCGACTGCCTATCTGATCAGAATAAGCTCTGACAGACAGACAGACGAAGTCGCACCATAAAAATATGGTTCATTCTTACCACTTTGGTTCGGTACCCTAAAAAGATCATGAGCAAGCATGGTGATCAATGGTCGTACCTTTGTGTGAGAAAAGGCCTTTGCCCAACAGTGGGCATAAATAGTGGTGTAATACTAAATTGATGTTGTTTTTTGTTCACAGAGGGAAGAACGTCGGCAGGAAGCGGCAAGCGCCCCGCGCATACAACCCAACCCTTTATTGAGGTAACTATACGCCTAGCCATTTACTTAAATGCCTCAAAGCATGATATCCAGTCTTAGGGCCAAGTTCACCGAGAGACGGTTATATAATCGGCCCGTTAACCTGCCGTAAGAGCAGGTTAGCCCCGTCTATTCCTTGCCAAAGCTGCGGGATGTTCGAAAGATTTGTCGCGCCCCAGGAACATAAAAGGCTGAGGAAGGAACATGGATGGGTTTTATTCAGTAAGAGTCTGACACTCCCTCCCGCCTCTCCCATAGCGGGAGGGGTCATTTATAATTTCCCATCTGAAAAAAATAAAATAAAAAATGCCCCGTCTATTCGTAAAATGGACTTTACGAAACGTAGGTGACTTCTTTACAGTGTTGTAGTTTAGACTGGAGGCGTTGGCTTTGATATTCCACAAAAGGCGCTCGTGTCAAAAGGTGCATTCATTAATAAATGACACGGGAGTGAGGAAATAGGGCATAGTTTTGTGTAGTTTAAGTCTTAAAATAGCTGGAAAACTGCCTAGTCTTTCGTTGAACTATGTTGGGTTTGACTTCCAGTCTAATCAGCCGAATAGCATATTCTTACATGGGATGCAGTCGGTGGCCTAGTGGTTAAGGCACCTGCATCTCGTGTACGAGTGTTCTGGGGGCCTACTCTAACTCACCGAAACGAAGCTTCGGAACGACCGAGAATAGACGATAACTTTTTTTGTGCTGCGGTAAGGTGCGATCTGATGCTCTGTACAAGGAGAGATGTACTTATACTATCCATATATAAGAATTGTTTGAACCTAACCTCCCTAAAATTGACAAGGAATGGTTTCGAATTTCAGACGAAACTTCGTTTTCGTTGAGTTAGAGTAGGCCCCCTGGTTTCCCCGGTGTGGGCGATGGACCTGACGGCCTGCACCATCGCCATTCTGCGAAAGCCGCAGAGGGCGATGGCCGTCAGGGTCGTCCGCGGGTACCGCACGATTTCCTACGAGGCGGCTTGCGCTCTGGCCGGATCCCCGCCCTGGGACCTGGAGGCGAAAGTACTCGCGTCGCTGTATCGGTGGCGCGAGGAAGAGCGGGCACGGGGCTTCGGACCGGTGCAGCGGCAGATCGCGCTGCGCCGTACGGAGCTCCGCCAGGTCTTGGTGGCGGAATGGCGGGAGAGGCTTCTGCGCCCTACCGCCGGCCTCGCTACCGTCGAGGCGATCCGGCCAGTGCTCGACGCATGGCTCGGGAGAAGGCACGGCTCCCTGTCGTTTCGGGTGACGCAGGTGCTGTCGGGGCATGGGTGCTTCGGCAGGTACCTGTGTCGCATAGGCAGGGAGTCGGACGCTCGGTGCCACCACTGCGTCCATTGCGGGGAGGACACGGCGCAACACACGCTCCGGGAGTGTGTGTCCTGGGAGGAGCAGCGCCGTGCCCTCACCTCGGTAGTAGGAGGCGATCTGTCGCTGCCGGCCGTTGTTCGGAGTATGGTCGGCAGCGCAGAGTCGTGGGACGCGGTGGTGTCCTTCTGCGAGGACGTGATGTCGCAGAAGGAAGCTGCGGAGCGGGAAAGGGAGATCTCAACTCTCAACCCCGCCCGCAGCAGGCGCACCGGGCGCCGGAGGAGGGCGGACAACGCCCTCTTCCGCCCCCCATAAACGGGTCCAGGGGCGACGGGCTTGGGGAAGTCCCCGCCCCCCATGATAGGACCCGAGCCGGCGGCGCGCGTCTGTGTCCACGCGCGCCCCCGAGGCGATGCACGGGGTAGGACACCTCACTACCCCGTGCAGGAGATGAGGCCCGGCAGGACGGGCCGGCACCAGTGCGGGGCTGCGGACGAATCAGGATTCCCGCGGCCCCGCGCGCACGTGCGAGAAGCGACACCGGGGTGGTTTTAGCCGGTAAGAGTCCGGCACTGTTCCCGGCCTCCCCAGGCCGGGTTCGTCCATGAGGATTTCCCCCCGAAAACAAAAAAAAAAAAAAAAAAAAAAAAGGCCCCCTGGTTTAAAACCTAGCAAGTTCCAATGAGACTTCCAAAATCTATATACTTTCTAAGTGTATCTTAGATGCCACTCTGCAACTCTGAAGGAAAACATCGTGAGGAAACCTTGACTAAAGAAAATGAAATCGCCAATCAGCCTTGAGCAAGCGTGGTGATCAATGACTTGCTTTTAGATGCGGCGCTGACCACTTACCATGGTGTAGACCTAAAACTTATTTGCCAAAAAATGACTAGCAAATTTCTCGCTCCTAAAATAACAATGGGAAGCTTGGGTGGTTCTATTCATAATCTCGCCATGTAGAATATTAAATTAAGCGTTAATTAACGGTCATCGGTTCAAGGGTTTTAAACACAACTTTGTAAGAAAACCGGTGATTTTATTAATGTAGGTATATGGTTGTTTAGATAGCTTATATAACAGTAATTTTGTGTCCAAATGTCTTATTCTTTTCTAAGACACTGTCCTTCAGACTATTCTGTGAAATTAAGTTGAAACCTCTAGACAGACGGGTCGTATGATACAAAGATTCGGATAGAATGTGGACGGCTTTGGGACTAGAGGAAGACTTAAAAAAATTATGGACTGTGTAGAAGACGACATGGCTAAAAAGGGGTGAATGATAGATATGTCTAGAAAAGATATGCCGCGCCAACTTCAAACAGTTTTGGACTAGCTTTCCACCAGCAGCTTCGCCCGCGTGGGCTTTACGAATTCAAATAAAAAATGTCAGAATTTCATATAAACTTTTGCCCCCCTTTTTCACCCTCTTAGGGGTAGAATTTGGGAAAATCCTTTCCAAGAACACACCCTCCAAGTTTCAGGTCTCTACGATCAGCGGTTTAGTCTGTGCGTTGATCCTTCAGTCATTCAGGACAAAGCATTTTATATGTATAGATAGGGCAGAAGAATAATGATGACCGGTCGACTGACGGCAGGTCGAGTGAAGGTCTTCCTGTGATTATTCCAGGTCTCGCACCCTCCCCAACTTCGGTGGGCGTCAGTCGCGCGAGGCCTCGAGGTGCGACACCTCCCGGCGAGCGCACCACATCACCATGGCGTCCGAGGACCTGCTGCAGCCGGGCCACGTGGTCAAGGAGCGATGGAAGGTATGTCGTGGTACTGGAACTAAATAGCAAAAATTTTACCCTTATAAAGGCCGACTGTTTGTCACCGCCATTTGACTCGGAGGCTATTGTTTCTATATAGAAACAAAGGCCAAACTTTGTTTTGGAGATGGCAACGCATCTACTATGCTTTAGTATAACTTTGTCCATAGTCAATGACCATTTACCATCTGCCGACCTTCACTTGTTGCTCACTTTTTCATTGTTAACTCCAGGTAGTGAAAAAGATCGGTGGCGGTGGTTTCGGCGAAATCTATGAGGGTTTGGATTTGGTGACGCAGGAGCAAGTGGCGTTGAAGGTGGAGTCAGCTCGGCAGCCGAAGCAGGTCCTGAAGATGGAGGTGGCTGTCCTGAAGAAACTTCAAGGTGAGGGTTTTTTTTTCTGTTCTGCGCAATATGTGGAAAAGACCTGTCCGATGGGTTGTGTCAGGGTATTTTTATGACTTTAAAATGAATACTATAGTTTTTTCTGATACAATTCTAGGTCTTTCTGGATTAGATGCTAATGGCAATAATGGGTAGTTTATGGTGTGGTGTACATTCCAGGCAAGGAGCACGTGTGCCGGTTCATAGGCTGCGGCCGGAACGCGCGGTTCAACTATGTGGTGATGCAGCTGCAGGGCCGCAACCTGGCCGAGCTTCGGCGAGCGCAGCCGCGCGGCGCCTTCTCGCTGTCCACCACGCTCAGGTGAGTCAGCAGCACTGCTGTCTGTAGTACAACCACGTGGAGCTGCAGCGACTTTTTCCACTCGCCCCGCCATTTTCGCTGTGATACTTTTAGCCCATGATTTAACCGACCCCAATACCCTTTTTTGGGGATTGAAAATCATCAATTGTCAGTCTTTTAGTGACTAAAACCCATCCATGTTCCTTCCTTCGCCCTTTAAGTTTCGGGGCTGCGATAGCTCTTCCAAAACATCCCGCAGCCCACCCCAATATCCTTAATTATTTTTTTTTATGCGACGCAACGATTAGAGGCTTTGTTTTAACCAATGATGCAACCGACCCAAGTACCTCTTAGATAATTTCAGCCAGTGTGTTAATGAAACATGTTTCTGTTACAGACTGGGACTTCAAATACTCAAAGCTATAGATTCTATCCACTCCGTAGGATTCCTACACAGAGATATTAAACCTGTAAGTATTATTATTGGCTTATATTTATTCGCTAACTCTTACCCGTGGCTTCACTCGCCTCCTAAGGAAACTACTATAGATATCTCCTTTTTTCTCTTTCTTCTTTTCAAATTTGGTCTCAATCGGCTTTGCTGTACAGACAGACAGTTTCGCAAAACCCTGAAGTAGCTATATTACAATGGAAGACTGTCCCAAAATAAATAATTAGAAAAAGGCTAGAACAGATGATGGTGTCGTGGTGATGTAGTCGTTAAAGCCACCTGCATTTCATGCACATGTGTAGGGGTTCGACACTTGGAAAGTACCAATGTGACTTGTGACAATGACCAATGTGACGTTAAGTGTATCTTAGACACCACTGACTAACGTTGAAGGAAAACCTCGTTAGGAAACCTGGACTAAAAAGTCTAAAATCACCAATCCGCCTTGAGGAAGCGTGGTGATCAATACTCATGCCTTCTCTGTATGAGAAGAGGCCTTTACCCAAATAGCCTAGAATGATAGATGATTCTAAATTGATCTGCCTGTATTTTCAGAGTAATTTCAGCATAGGCCGACATCCATCCAACTGTAGGAAGGTATACATGCTGGACTTCGGTCTGGCGCGCCAGTACACCACCAGCAATGGGCAGGTGCGACCGCCCAGGGCTGCTGCTGGATTTAGAGGTAATACCCTTCGCCTTAATTCCACGATAACGTAAGAACCACTACATCAAATTTCTACATCGCGCAAGAAGTGTTCGCGCGTGTAAGAATATATAGAACTTCCCGACATGAACCAGCGGGCAGTAGCCCGCCAGGCAATATCACCCGCCTGGCCGGAGGATCCTCCCTTTTCAATGGAGGCACCCCGCACAGTGTTCCTAATTATATCATCTCGCATACCAGTTTTTTCTCGAAATCTAAAAGAACCGGTATCTGCTAGGCTCCTAACAGTCATAGCGTGATGTTTAATAGCCTTAAACCATCCTGAAGAAATGGCCTATCAAATACAAAAATCCAAATGAAAGTGGTTTGTAAAGAAATACTTATTTCTCATGTCCAATACTGGATTCATCTACTTCTTATTACACACTCTTTTATTATCTTCATACTGACGTCATAACCCATTTTGTTTCAGGAACCGTCCGCTACGCATCAATAAATGCCCACAAAAACAAAGAGATGGGCAGACACGATGATCTGTGGTCTTTATTCTACATGTTAGTAGAGTTTGTTAATGGGCAGCTGCCTTGGAGGAAGATCAAGGATAAGGAACAGGTGAGACTGGGTAGACCATGTAGTAAACTGAGTAGACCATTTAGTAGACCGAGTAGACCATCAAGTAGACCGAGAAGACCAAGTAGCAGATCGAGTAGACCGAGTGGACTATGACCGGTAGACCGAATTAAAATTAAAAATAGATCAATGGAAAGACTATGTTGGTTTAAAATGTTAAAAAAAGACTAAGTACACCATACAGTAGACCTAGGTATCGCCACGGGAGATTAAAAAGAACGAACAGTACTTGATATTAGTAGTTAGTGGACCGAGTAGACCAAGCAATATTTTGAGTATAACGTACAGTAGACCCATCAGTTTGAATATGATAGATTAAGTAGAACTTATGTTTAATAGCATGGCATATTAATTTTACCAGCAAAACACCTAACACTGGTCAGAAGACCGAACGTCAACCGAATCTCTAGAAAATATTTCTAGGGATTTGCGATTCCTTTCTGGAAAGACTAGTTATTTTCCTTGGTTTTACTTACATCCCAAGGAAACTGCTTCATCTACATCGGCTCAGCCGTTTAAAGTGCAACAAACAAGCTTCCATATCATTCGAATTTTATAATATTAGTTAATCTATCGAACATCTAAAAATTGCAGGTCGGTCTCATGAAAGAAAAATACGACCACCGTCTACTCCTCAAGCACTTGCCATCGGAACTGCGCCAGTTCCTGGAGCATGTCCAACAGCTGGAGTACGCTGACACCCCCGACTATGCCATGCTGACTTCCCTGCTCGAGAGGTGCTGCAAGAGGAGAGGCATCAGGGATACCGACCCTTACGACTGGGAGAAAGATGTAAGTGGAAATTTCTATAGAGTATTTTTCTTGCCTAGCTGTGAAACGCTGTTTTAGACACTTATAGTTTCGCCGTGTCCGTCTGTCTATAAAATTATTCAAAAGTAAAACTTACTCTTTTCAGTAGGTTTGATTCCCCGATTAAGCTGAGTAATTGCATTTTCAGGCGTATTTGTTTTGACAACAACTTTAAAAAATATATCTATAGGTGAGAAATAGACGATACAATAAAATTCAATAGCCACATCATTGTGTATATATTTTGACATTTTGTATGTATTAGAGATTTAACGAATATCCGGCAATGGTACAGCCGACTATTTGGCCTAGGATAGTCGGATAGTCGTCCAAACGGATATCCGTTTTATCCTTAATATGTTAGAAACACATTGTATATGTTTGTGATGTTTTAAATGTCAATGTTTTGTAAAATGTCTGTTTGGAAACTGTGTTGGTTTGATTTATGTATTTATTTATAGATTTTATTATGAGAACAATTATGAAAATTATTCGGATAACAGGAGATATTAAATGAAAGCCGCATCTTGTTTTGAAGTCGGTTAAAAGAAAGAAGAGGGAAGATTTAAAAGTGGGAAAAGATTTTATATAGTACTAGTTGGGTTTCACTGCGTCACATTTGAAGGACTTATTATTATTGGTGCTGTTATTTTTTTTTTTCTAAGATTTAATTAGTCAAATTACTCTTTGTGACATTAGCTATCTGAGAATATCCCGTCAATATCAGTCAGTTTGAGTAACAGCCGCAACAAACAGACAAACAGTCAACATTCAAAGAAATTGAAATAACGGAAATTTTGATTTTACAAACAGAGACTTCAATTTTATTTATTTGTATAGATGTTGTCATAGTGAGAATGGGTATTAATATAGAATGTCGTGTCTGTCAGGCGGTGCCGCTGTCCCGCACGCGCGCGGGCCCGCACGCGCTGCCGGACGCGGCCGCGCCGCACGACCTCGTGCCCGACACCGTACGTATCTACCACTCGCCATCTACCACCACTTACCACCCTGTCTTGCACACGTTGTTCACTTTACATAGGGCGCCATCATCGAAATTGTCGACCCTGGACTAAAACTATGAAAACCCCGGACATTTTGAATGAGTCTGATTTTTTCTCCGGACACTTCTTTATTATTTGTTTTAATTTATTGGTTTACTTTCAATCAATGAAGATCGGATACCAGGTAAAAAGTGTCCGGGTTTTCTCCGGACGCTCTTCGAAACCGCCCAGACGCCCGGACGCCCTCTAAACTAGAACAAATCCAGGGAAACCCGGACGGATGGCAGCCCTAACTTTACACTACGTTCAAAATAACTAGAATCGTCTGAATTCGGTAGATGACGCTATAATCAATTGACGCACTTAATATGAGCTGTGAAAACGCGATGCGCCCTTTTATTTTGTACTAGCTTCTGCCTGCGACTTCGTCCGCGTGGAATAGTAGTGCTCCGCTCCTATTGGTTTTAGCGTGATGATATATAGCCTATAGCCTTCCTCAATAAATGGGCTATCTAACACTTAAAGAATTTTTAAATCGTACCAGTAGTTCCTGAGATTAGTGCGTTCAAACAAACAAACTCTTCAGCTTTATTATATTAGTATAGATAGCAATACAAAACTGACATCACTTATTTACCAAGTCAATTAAAAAGTAACAAAAAATATAATTTTATAGTCAACTAAAAATAACGCTAAATTAAGTGATGTTTTAGAGAAGTTGAGACTTGGAATTATTAGTTTTTCGGCCATCATAAGAAAAAAGGTCGCTACAACGTTTTCTTCCAATATTAAGTTAAATCAATATTTGGAATCTGGAAAAATCTGATTACGGATACATATTTAATACAATAATGAAAAAAATACGCCTTTTTTTCTTATGACAGCAGCAGCTATTGGTGTCATCTAACTTATTTAGACTTTAGCAATTTCCAACACAGTAATAGCCACTGAGAAATGTTTTCGTGCGCAAATTGTATCTCACCAACTGTATCCCGCGGTTTCATCCTTGTCTTCAAGAAATAACTTCACGCTCCCGCATATAAACTTTCATCTAAATCAGTTTAGCTGTTTTACAAAGGAAGCGTTAAAAACAAACTGACATTCGTAACGTTTAGATTTTTCACAATTTACTTCCACAGACCCGCCGGCGCCTAGAGACGGAGGCGACGACGGCCGTGGCTACGGACACGCAGACAGCCGCGCACAAGGACAAGCACACAGACAAGCGAGTGCACCCGGCCTCGCCCAGGCATGCGCCGCACCATCTTAACGGATATGTACGTATACAACCCAGTGTTAGGCTTAATTGGTTCTTAAAGCGGTTCACTAATTAATATATTCGCTTTTTTATCTAATTAAAAATTATCATTCTGCGCAAAGTTGTTGCGCAAACTTGCACACGTATTGTTTGCTGAAATACTGGTCATCAACGTAAAAAGCTTTAATTTGTTTTGCGCAAAGCTTGCGCAACTGTATTTCTGTTTCAACAATTCACTTGCGCTAACTATAACAACTTAGCGCAAAATTAGCATAACTGACTATATACCTACTTTGTTATAATTGTTTACTTATTACAATTACTAATGAAAAATAACTATTATAAATACTAATAAATCGTTTTTATACTATATTTATTTTTATTATGCTCAATAAATAATATTGTAATTTTGTTGATAGTCAACCACAGACAAGCCTGTGACAGACAAGGAAGCGGAACCTAGGACGACGCCCGCGCCCTCTCCCGACAGACATGCTAAGGTACACTATCAGACAGTTGCTCCACAAATTATGATGATACTTATAGATATCAGTAAGATATCTGTCAGTAAACATTGGTGATAAAATAAAATAATTTTATTATGATTTTTATATTTTTGAAGAGCACCTAATAAAATGGTTGTTTGTCGTTATTTAATTTTTATGGGATGACTTTGTATATGATTAGGAAGCTGTTACGTCACTTATTTTCCAACTCAATTTAAAAAATCTATACTCCATTTATAATAAGATTAGACATTTAGACGCACCAAACAATTTTAAGCTTTATTCATAAGGTGATATGACAAAAACAGATGCAGAATATATATTGTAAACGTTATTTTGTTTTTAACGCCATCCTTATCAGTACGGAATAGAAGTCAAAATTGGTTGAAAAAACTGCAAAAAACGTTTTGAAGTTTTTCTAATCTTATTGTGAATGAAGTATGATTATACAGTTAATTAAAATTAAAAAAAAAAATGTCGCTGAAAGATGATGCTTTCTTAGGAACGTGGTGTCAATTATTTAGCTTGGTGTGAAGTAGCCATTCAATGTAGTGTATGTTGTTGCAGCAGGAGACCAGCACGTCCGCGCTGACGGGCACGAGCGCGCGGCCCGAGCGGCAGAGCGTGCCGCCCTGCAAGCCGCGCCCGCCCGCGCCCGGTACTGCACGCTTTGTTTACTCGCCTCTACTTACTTACTGAATATCTGGCCACACGCCGAATACCAAATATTCTGCTCGCTTCCTAGCCAAATATTTAAGCAAAAATATTCAACTTTGGTCGTGCTTTCTAAGTGTATCTTAGATTAACGGTAAACGAAAACATCGTGAGGAAGCCTGGACATAAAAAGTTTAATATCGCCAATCCGCAAGCAAGCGTGATGATCAATGTTTATTCTTTCTCCGTATGAGAAGAGGAATGTGTCCAGCAGTAAGATAATATAAAGGATGATTAAATATTCGACACTCAAAGTGCTCATACTAACAGTAGTAAAGGGGCTGACACTCATAGTGGAGGGGCTGACACTCATAGTGGAGGGGCTGACACTCATAGTGGAGGGGCTGACACTCATAGTGGAGGGGCCGACACTCATAGTAAAGGGGCTGACACTCATAGTAAAGGGGCTGACACTCATAGTGGAGGGGCTGACACTCATAATCGAGGGGCTGACACTCATAGTAATGGGGCTGACACTCATAGTGGAGGGGCTGACACTCATAGTAAAGGGGCTGACACTCATAGTAAAGGGGCTGACACTCATACTCCAGGGGCTGACACTCATAATCGAGGGGCTGACACTCATAGTAAAGGGGCTGACACTCATAGTCCAGGGGCTTACACTCATAATCGAGGGGCTGACACTCATAGTAAAGGGGATGACACTCATAGTGGAGGGGCTGACACTCATAGTAAAGGGGCTGACACTCATAGTAAAGGGGCTGACACTCATAGTAAAGGGGCTGACACTCATAGTAAAGGGGCTGACACTCATAGTAAAGGGGCTGACACTCATAGTAAAGGGGCTGACACTCATAGTAAAGGGGCTGACACTCATAGTGGAGGGGCTGACACTCATAGTAAAGGGCTGACATTCATAGTGGAGGGCATGACACTCATTGTGAAGGGGCTGACACTCAGTAAAGGGGCTGACACTCATAGTAAAGGGGCTGACACTCATAGTGGAGGGGCTGACACTCATAGTGGAGGGGCTGACACTCATAGTGGAGGGGCTGACACTCATAGTAAAGGGGCTGACACTCATAGTAAAGGGGCTGACACTCATAGTAAAGGGGCTGACACTCATAGTAAAGGGGCTGACACTCATAGTGGAGGGGCTGACACTCATAGTAAAGGGCTGACATTCATAGTGGAGGGCATGACACTCATTGTGAAGGGGCTGACACTCAGTAAAGGGGCTGACACTCATAGTAAAGGGGCTGACACTCATAGTAAAGGGGCTGACACTCATAGTGGAGGGGCTGACACTCATAGTGGAGGGGCTGACACTCATAGTGGAGGGGCTGACACTCATAGTAAAGGGGCTGACACTCATAGTAAAGGGGCTGACACTCATAGTAAAGGGGCTGACACTCATAGTGGAGGGGCTGACACTAATAGTGGAGGGGCTGACACTCATAGTGGAGGGGCTGACACTCATAGTAAAGGGGCTGACACTCATAGTAAAGGGGCTGACACTCATAGTAAAGGGGCTGACACTCATAGTAAAGGGGCTGACACTCATAGTAAAGGGGCTGACACTCATAGTAAAGGGGCTGACACTCATAGTGGAGGGGCTGACACTCATAGTAAAGGGCTGACATTCATAGTGGAGGGCATGACACTCATTGTGAAGGGGCTGACACTCAGTAAAGGGGCTGACACTCATAGTAAAGGGGCTGACACTCATAGTGGAGGGGCTGACACTCATAGTGGAGGGGCTGACACTCATAGTGGAGGGGCTGACACTCATAGTAAAGGGGCTGACACTCATAGTAAAGGGGCTGACACTCATAGTGGAGGGGCTGACACTCATAGTAAAGGGCTGACATTCATAGTGGAGGGCATGACACTCATTGTGAAGGGGCTGACACTCAGTAAAGGGGCTGAAACTCATAGTGGAGGGGCTGACACTCATAGTGGAGGGGCTGACACTCATAGTGGAGGGGCTGACACTCATAGTGGAGGGGCTGACACTCATAGTGGAGGGGCTGACACTCATAGTAAAGGGGCTGTCACTCATAGTAAAGGGGTTGTATGATGTAACAGTGACTAATAATGTATATATTTGCGTTAGGAGGGGGTCCGACGCTGGCGCGGCTGCGGGTAGTGACCGCCCCCCCGACCTGCGTGCAGGAGCTAGCTTCCGCGTCACCCGCCACACCAGGTAGCTATTCATTTAATTTATCATCTGCCTAGCCTTTTCCTAATTATATTATGGATTTCGATGCAGCTGAGTACCAGTGTTTTACATGGAGCAACTGTCTATCTGACCTCCACAACCCAGTAACCGGATAACACGATAACCCTTGGTATGATAAGTTGTTAGACTGTCTAGCTTTTGACTGCCCTTAACGACTGTCTTAAATCTACAAATGACAGCCGGGATCTACAGCTTAACGTGCTTGCCGAGGCACGGAGGAGTCTCGCTATGACTTACATGGTCACTCATCTACGGACTGGCCGTCAACAGCAGCTTAACCTTTGATCGTTCGATTCTTGCGGGTGTTACTTAGCCACAAGCTCCTACTGTTTTAAAATCATTATTAAAGTTTTTTTTCTTGGGATATCGTGTTACCCGGTTACCGGGTTGTGGAGCTCAGCTCAGCTGCATCTTTTTCGACTGGAAGCCGACCCCAACATAGTTGGGAAAAGGCTAGGCAGATGATCAAGATGATATTGAAAGTTTTTTTTAAATAGTTTTTTTTTGTATATCAGGTGAAGCTGTGAGCCCGAGAATTATAGCGGCAGATGTCGACAGCGTACACTCAGACACTCACTTCAAAAGAGGTCAGTAGCTTTTGGATTAATTTTGAACATCTAACACGAAAACAATGGGGTAATTAATAATTTATAAGCCTGTTAGAATTTTTACACTATCAAGATGTATTATAAACAGAGATCGGAATAGGTAGATTGATTTGGGGTCAATGAACTGGCACGTATATATTAATATGGATATGCCTCCGGGATTCCGGGATTTTGTATTAATTAAGATTTTTTAGGAATTTCAAATATTGTTGTGTGTAGGATGTAGAATATATCAATATGAATAAGAAATGTTTAACCCTTTTGCTGTCTTTTTAATAGAATATGTGATCGGCCTTCAATAATAAAAACAAAACTATGGCATGGCTAAACTTGAGTAAAAACGTAGCAAACGTAAAGTGGGATTCTACTAATAATAGTTCGCATTCTATAAATTGCAAATGTCTTAGTTTAAAAATCTTTACATTCATAATATTTGATTCAATTCCGTAAGTACCAAAATGAAATCACGGAAAAAAGGCTTATCCATGTTATGATTTCTATGACTATTCATGATGCTAGTACGTAAAATCAATCTACCTACTCCGATCACTTATCTATACTTATAATAAATCTGTAGAGAGGTCAATTCTGTACATGAAATATATTTCCAAAATAACTATCAGGGGGTGATTAGGGATCGATACAGATGCCAAAAATGCAATCAGTAAAATTTTTGTCTGTCTGTCTGTCTGTATAAACTCTATAGAAACAAAAACTACTCGACGGATTTTAACGAAACTTGGTACAATTATTGGTCATACTCCTGAGATGGTTATAGCATACTTTTCATCACGCTGCAATCAATAGGAGCAGAGCAGTGAAGGGAAATGTTGTCATTTTGTTTAAACGCGCTAATCTCAGGAACTGCTGGTCCGATTTAAATAATTCTTTCAGTGTTAGATAGTCCATTTATCGAGGAAGGCTATAGGCTATATATCATCACGCTAAGACCAATAGGAGCGGAGCACCACTTTTCCACGCGGACGAAGTCGCTGGCAGAAGCTAGTTATAAATAATAATATAATTATGATCCTGTTTTGCGCCGTTTCACCCGCGTCCCAAGGGAGTCTCGGACCGTCTACAGGGTCCCATTAATTTCCATACCAAATATTAAATACATAACTAGCTTTCCGCCTGCGACTTTCCCCGCGTGGACATTTTTTTACACCTTGGCTTACATTATTCAAGTTTTAGTAGAGATCCCTAATCATTTCTGGAAATAAATATAGCCTATGACACTTAATAAAGATGTAGCTTTCTAACGGTGAAAGAATTTTTTAAATCGGTCCAGTATTTTTTGAGTTAAAACCTTGCGAATAAACAAACAAATCTTTCCTCTTTATAATAATAGTATAGAAAAATCATCCATATCAGTTCAGCTATTTTGCCGTGAAAAGCGTTATAAACAAACAACCTTACTGTTGCATTTTATAGTATTAGTTAGAATTTGTAATTAACAACACACGCCACAGAACCCTTTACATAATTAGTGCGTAACGCACTTGACCGCTATTGCTCAGAGTTATGTAAAAATACCCTAATATTAGTTGACCCCGTTTTCAAATGTATGATGTAAAAATAAACACAAAGTCATTAGCAAGACGAGAATTATAGAAACAGTTCGTTAGCTAATATGTTAACTGGTGAGTGTGTTTTGTATCTATCTGTATAACCTATACATATAAAATGCTTTGTCCTGAAGGACTGACGGATCAACGCACAGCCTAAACCGCCGATCGTAGAGACCTGAAACTTGGGAGTGTTAAAGCAAATTTATATTTTAGTGCTCGCAACATTCAAATTCAAAAGTCATTTATTGAAATTAGGCTGAAAATCAGCACTTTTTGAACGACAAATTTACAAAAGACAGCCCCCAAAATGCCCGCCCTTTACCACTTCCTATGTGTTATTTCTGGGAAGAAGTGGCGCAACAAACTCCTCGTTTAGGCTCAGAATCTAAATGGGAATGACGCATTTTGGGAAATAGATGTTTTGGGAAAGGGACAATATGGGGACACTGAGGACATTTCGGGAAGGGACTATTTCAAACCAACGAACGAAATTCCCCAACAAAACATGTCTGTCTGTTAGGTTTGAAAAACCTTCGTTTAAACAATATTAATAAAAAAATAAGGGCAATAATTAAAGCATAAAAAATCTATATCTATATATATATATATATAAAAATTAATCCTCATTTCCCTTGGTCACGGCTTCACGCGTTAACGGCTGGACCGATTTGAATTAAATTTGGTGCGGAGATAGAGGGGACCCAGGGGAAGGTTACAGGCTACTCTTTGTCTGAGTGCGTGAATAAGTTCCCTCGGGACGCGGGTGAAACCGCGGTCAAAAGCTAGTAATTAATAACTAATTTTGTCACTTGTTGGCTGCCACACACGTTTATACCTTTGCCACACAACGATTTAGCTTACAACACAATTCAATTTAAAAATGTATATATCTCCCTTAGGAGCTCGCCGCACGGCCCGCGCACGCGCAGACCAGAGCTACACGCAGTTCGCCGTCATGGACGACGAGAACGTCTCCGCATTACAACAGGTATTTAATACATGCTTTTCACATGGTTTGGCTCGAATTCTACTGAGTCTATCCAGATCCTTACTAATATTATAAATGCGAAAGTAACTCTGTCTGTCTGTCTGTTACGCTTTCACGCCAAAACTACTGGACCGATATAAATGAAATTTGGTACACAGATAGAATAGACCCTGAGGAACAACATAGGCTACTTTTTACCCGGGTGCGCTAAGCAGTTCCCTCGGGATGCGGGTGAAACCGCGGGAAACAGCTAGTAAAAAATTCTAGACTTCTTCTTCTTATCGTGTAGGCTGCAGGTTCACTAACCTAACAAGCCCTAGTGCCAGAGTTTTCTCAAATCCGCCTGACGGCTTCTGACATGGAATTGTAACAAAGACTGCTGTCAAGCAGGCGAGGACGACGGCTTAACGCGAAAGATAGACTTGATAAATGTTTAGACCTATCCCTCCACCTTTTTAGAAAAGTTGACATTATTATTGATTTAAATAAATAGAGCTCGTGGCTAACTATCAGCTGTACTGTGCGCTTGCCATGGATAGGGTAACCATCTGTCATAGCGAGACCCCTCTGTGCTTCAGAAAGCACGTTAAGCCGTTGGTCCCGGCTGTCATTTGTAAATCTTTGATAGTCGTTACGGGTAGTCAGAAGCCAGAAAGTCTGACAACCAGTCTTACCAAGGGGTATCGTGTTACCCGGTAACTGGGTTGTGGAGGCCAGATAGGCAGTCGTTTCATGTAAAACGCTGGTACTTGGCTGCCTCCTGTTACGCTGGAGACTGACGTCTACATATTTGGGAAAGGTCTAGGCAGATGATAAGATAGTTGATGACAAATTTTCACACATATTCTTTTTGCTACAGGTTACAAAAGGCGGAGCGTTGACTCTGGTATCATTATGGAAGTCTCAGTTCGACGACTCAGAGGAGACCACAGACAACGAATGGAAACAGGAACAGCTGCAGGTAAGGCATAGACAATTTAATAAAAAAAAATTGTCTATAGATAAAATTTTAACATGTAACTAAGCTAACCATTTTTGTAAGTAGGCTAATTCTGCAATGGAATTTGGGTAGATGATACTAGTCAATATCTATATAAATATAAATGAATAGTCGAAATGTATGTACGAGCATAACTCCCGAACGACTGCACGAAAATGGATAATTATTTTTAGGGCTCTGTACCTCAAAAGCACTGAGCGAGGCTACGTAAATGAAGGGATTTTATTGGTTCTTAATCAACATATTCCTCGATATGTATCCTCGCATATCTCTAGTGAAAACGCAGCCTTATAGGATCACTTTATTGTCCGTCTGTCTGTCAAGACCATTTATCTCGGATACGCGTATCGAGTTGAAATTAAAACTATATACTTAGGTCTACAGTCTCTTGTTTTGGGTTCGTTCATTTGTATAAAAAAATTACGGTATAAAGCTCGCCGGGTCATCTAGTCTTCTATCTTCTATACATATAAAATGCTTTGTCCTGAATGACTGGCGGATCAACGCACAGCCTAAACCGCTGATCGTAGAGACCTGAAACTTGGAGGGTGTGTTCTTTGTATGACGTAGGCATCCGATAAGAAAGGATTTTCCCAAATTCTACCTCTAAGGGAGTGAAAAAGGGGGACAAATCGCGTTTTGACAGTACATCAAAAGTATGACAATTGATTGTGGTGTCATCTATCCAAATCACAAAATTCATAATACTCTTTAACCGAAATAATCAGCTTTCGACTTAAATAATTTGAAAGATACTAAGAAAAATATACCTACGCAAATTCAAGCATTTCCTTTCAACACATGGTAAAAAAACTACCGACCTATATTATCAAAACTTAATCCTTAACTACCTATCTAATTGAAATTATAACGTAAAACTGAAAATAAAATATGCTGGCCTGGGGGTCAAAGCATCTACATCTCGTAAGTAACGTAGAAACTTGGCAAGTATCAATGTGACTCAAAATTAAAAAAAATATTTATTCAAATTAGGCTGAATATCAGCACTTTTTGAATTCGTCAGATTTACAAAAGACAGCCCCCAAAACGCCCGCCCTTCACCACTTCCTATGTGTTTGTGCTGGGAAGAAGAAGTGGCGCAACAAACTCCTTAGCAGACTTTTTCTCAAGTCGTATGTACAGTCAACCAATTTGAATCATGACCCACCATAAGGCTATATTCTTACAAACATTCAAATACAATTAGGTCGACATTCGCGTAAACATACGTTTCCATAGTAACACGATATAAATTTATAAACTTTTTATGAGTGACTTGTTGACGCTGTCATTTTATAATCGAAAGAATTCGTTCGAACATGGTTTTGAAAAAGAACAATTTTTTGTTCCAAAGAGTTTTTATCAAAATATTTTTATTAATGTTTTATAGAAAATATTATCTATTGTAGTGATAACAAAGGTTAAAATTGCATAGATCTCCAACCCGTATTGACATAGCTTGCCTAATATTTAAAACGTCCTAAGTGCGGCATGCACTGAAAAGGATGGAATTTTTTGTTATTTTGACGGTTTCGAACGATTTATCGTCAAAGTGGGTCATGATTCAAATTTGTCGATTGTACTTTCTAACAGCCGGTTGCAGATATAATAATTAAGTAAACATTCATCATAAACATTAAGACGATACATAAAATAATAGCAAAATTATTCAATTTTATCCTCTATTTCGACAGATCTAGAATCAGTCAGTTCACCGAAAAGATAACAGTCCGATCAATTAAAACAGCTGTTTACCGTAAAACCAAACTTCCAAGATTCGAAGGACAACACTACCATTTGAGCTTTTTATTCCTAAAACAGTCGATTACTAATCCGAGTTAAAACAAGAAATGGGTAACTTGAAAATTCTCGCTTCGTGGTTAAAGATAGTTTTTGTTTAACGGGCCGATTACGTAAACATCTGTCGGTGAAATTGAAAATTATCTATCCAATTTGCTTACTAAATATAGTATTTTCACATTAGTTATCTTACGTCAAAAATCGTAATTCTAGTAAGAAAATCTACGGTTAGATGGTGTATTGAAATTGGCCAAAACAGCACGTTGGGACTTCAAACAGCTGGTAGAAACCTCTACATAAATTTTACGCTATTGGAAAAATACTTGTGTCTGTTTCCCTGACTTGGGGTAGGTGATTTTCTTTGTTGGGTTAGGAGTCAGGAGGGTTCAGCACTTTGAACACCACGCTGAAAACACGAGGCAAAAAGAAGAAGAGTAAAATACATTGTTTAATTTTCACGTTAAACAATGAAATCTAGCAACCCCCATATTGTTTTTATATCTAAAAACACTTGGGACTATTGAGACGACTCTAATGATACATTAATTAAAGAAATCATCGAGTGGTTTGGAAGATATAAGGGAATAAAGAATATTACAAAGATAGCCGCGCAAAGCATGACCCTTTCCTTGCAGTCGGTAGTTTCCTTGGTCGGTAAAAATATGATTTGGGGTTCTCTGCTGGCGTTCAATCGTAAAAAGATCAATTCAGTTTCATTCAAAAAATATCAATTCAATTATTTATTGCGAATATAATATGTATGTAGGTAGTAAAAGTTGTAACATCAATGTCAAATATTTGTGAATGGAAAGACTATATTGAGCTATTTATTCGGATTATTCGGGTATTCTGAGGGTTAGATGTATATGCTGTGATTGCCGCGGTCAGCCATTGTATAGGTGAGCTCCCACCCTCGTGGGTGGGGCCACGCTAGGCTCCGGCTGGGCAGTAGCGAGTGTAGTGTGTGTGGCTGCCGCAGTCGCCGGAGCGGGTGGCGCGCGGGTCGGCGCTGTCCTCCTGCTCGCACGCCGCGCGCACGCAGCCGCACACCACGCACTCCACCACCCACCACACGCAGCACACCGTGCAGCACCACCACCTGCACCAGGTATCATCCTAGTGGACACTGCACGTGCCCGTCACACCTGACAGTACAGCCGCACACCACGCACTCCACCACCCACCACACGCAGCACACCGTGCAGCACCACCACCTGCACCAGGTATCATCCTAGTGGACACTGCACGTGCCCGTCACACCTGACAGTACAGCCGCACACCACGCACTCCACCACCCACCACACGGAGCATTATAGTAGACATAAACCATTATTAATTACAGCTATCACCGCCCATACTATCAGTTATCACCAGTTTCACTTTCAATAATCACCAGTATCACTTGTACGAATAAAATATACACAGAAAAAAACTATAGTTGTTTTATGTAGCCAAATAATGATTAATTATATTATTTGTCACACAAATTACCAAACAGAAAAACAGATTCACATTTTTTTTTTACATATTATAGTTGCATTTAATATCTAAAATACTGGCTAAGATAACCGCTTTGACTTTCGTTCAAACACTTTGTAGTATAAACACCTAAAGCATTAAGTACTGCCACATTTTGTGGTAATTAAAAAAAGCAGACACACACGCACTGTCAAAATCATAACCACCGTCTGTAATACCACCATCACTCATACATCATCATAACAAACACATTAATTTGCGTAATCATTGGGGTTACAAGCAAATATGTACACACATACACAATTAAACAGAGCCACTAGCCACATTAATAACCGACATCACTTATAGTTATCACCAACATCAAATCACCACATACACTCAACAAATTCTTTTTAATTATTTTTTTTTGTATTCATGGAGCAGTAACGCACGGTGCTGCAGGTGGCTATCGGTGGTGGGGATCACTTACCATCTATGGGAATATTGGGCAATGACAAATATCGGATGAAATTATTTATTTATTAGCATATGTCAAACAAACTATTTTTTAAAAATTTTTTCTTCTAAACTTGCTTAAAAATTGATTTTGAGCTGTCAGTTTACAATGATATGATCATTTGAAAATAGTATTACAAAGTAATTCTGAATATTTTATTAACTTTAGTTCAATTTCTGATAACAATAAATGAACTGGCAGATCGGAATGGCAATTATTCATTTAGTCCGATATGACATGACATTTCAAGATGGTGGATAGCGTTAGTTCACCTGTCAGCCACACTGATAAATAGCCATGTCGGACTATATTAAAATTCCTATTTCTTTTTTTTATGTCTATTTGAGACTATTATCAACACTAACAATCAAAACATCGTGTTTGTGTAAACGTGGTTATGACTATTTTTACACCTTAATATTTAGAATTTTCTTTTATTTGCCTATACTATTGTTTAAGCACGATATTATATTTATGATTAAAGCACGTATTTTTTCTGCAAATCTCCACATTAACTATAGCTTATGAACGAACCACGTTTAACGTTGTTACAGGCGGCACAGCAAACGGAAAAGACGTCTCCCCCCGCCACTACTGCTGCAGTCACAGCGCCCCCCACCGCTTCGGCGCCCATCCCTCCGGCGCCCACGCCGCCAGTTTCCACTCCGGCGCCCCGGGCTACCCGCCCGGCGCCTGAAGCCCCGCGCAGAAAATTACATTGCTTATATATACCAGGGATAGATGCCTATCCTAAGCTACAGCCCAGCCTGCCCAGGTGTTGGTCTCTACCAGCGATTGGTGAGTTTTTTTATTGCATTATTGGACTTCTACTACTATCAGTAGACTAGTTATGTTTGACTATACTAGAATGAAAGTTATTTGTGATTCGGTTGCACAAATATAAACCTTCAAATTATTTTTAATGATTTGAATTACTTCAAATTATGCCCTCGCTACCCATTCTCGCATATTTTTAATGGAAATGCAGCCCAAAAGCGATTGATGCCGCATTTATATATATAATATAGCTTCTGCCCGCGACTTCGTCCACGTGGAATAGTAACTTTGGTCTATCGCTAACTTTAATCCCCGATTTTGAAACATTCTTCATTGATACTCCGCTTCTATTGATTATAGCGTGATGATATATATAGCCTATAGCCTTCCTCGATAAATGGGCTATCTAGCACTGAAAGAGTTTTTTTTTATCGGTCCAGTAGTACCTGATTTTAGCGCGTTCAAACAAACAAACAAACTCTTCAGCTTTATTATATTAGTTTAGATAAAACAAAACTTCCATTAAATAAAACATTCCCTCCAAGGCTGTCGCGTCCGGTCCCTTCGGGCGCCCCTCCTGCAGCAGGCGTCGTTCGACGGCAGCGGCGGCTCCATCCGCTACCGGCTAGACGTCATGCGCGGCGTCGCGGCCCGCCACGAGGACGACCCGCCGCCGCCGCAGAGGGCACTCAGTGCTCCCGTGAGTATTACCTTCTACTTTGCTTGCGATGTTCTAAAATTATTATTTCACACACATAAAAAAATAAAGTTAAAAAACGCTATCATGACGTTTCTATAAAATTGTGTCAGTGTCATTGATGATTTGTACTTCTTCATTATACTACGTTTGTACGACAGAGCCTGTCTAGCTCGTCCAGCAGCGCGGCGGGCCCCCGGGCCCCGGCGCCTGAGGCGGAGGGGCCCACGGTGTCGAGCCGCCTGGAGATCCGCGTGCGCCCGCCCGACTCCGCCTCGCCAGGCCACTCCGGTGCGTGCGGTAAATATTCTACTACACTACACGTTACTTACTAACACACAACTGAATACAATGATACTTTACATATCGTTGCCGATAATAAAGTTTTAAAGCATATTGTATAATTAGATAATTTTTCAAGCATCGTGTATAATTAGGTAAATTTATAAGCAGCCTATATAATCAAGTAAATTTTTAAACAGCCTGTATAATTCAGTATATTTTCAAGCTGGCTGTATAATCAAGTATATTTTTAAGCAGGCTGTATAATTATATAAAGTGTCAAGGACGCTGTATAATTAAGTAAAATTTCAAGCAACCTGTAAAAAAATCAGCCACGTTCTATTATCACGTAAATTTTCAAGCACCGTGTATAATAAAGTATATTTACAAGCACGCTGTATAATTAAGTAAAATTTCAAGCATCGTGTATAATTAAGTATATTTCCAAGCACGCTGTATAACTAAGGATTTTTTCAAGCTAGTTGTATAATAAAATAATGTTTCATACAGGCTGTATAATTAAGTATAATTTCAAGCAGGCTGTATAATCAAATAAATTTCCAAGCACGCTGTATAGTCAAGTAAATACAATAAATATGTGTGTTGTTGCAGTGAAGATTCAATCAGTAGTCAGCGGCGAGACTCGGCCGAACCACGACGAGCAGTCGGTCTACTACGACGCCACGGAACACCACCGGGACAAACGGTAAGATCCCACGCTTGCCCACTGTTGGGAAAAGAGACGCTGATAGTGAACATCATGTGCATATAAATTTTCTAACTTTTGACTATCCCACTGCTGGGCAAACATAGAAAAGGTGATGTGTGTTTACTGTTCAATTTATGTCCAAGTTACCGCATTATTTTACTGACCTAGTGGGACGGGCAAACACTTCATATTATAGAGAGAAGACAAGTAAATGATTCTTTTTTTTTTACAAGACAATATTTTAATTGCCCACTACTGGGCTGCAAATTTCATACAGAAGAAACAACTTGTGTTACAAGAAAATTAAATTCAAAAGTTAACTCAAATTAGGCTGAAAATCAGCACTTTTTGAACGTCTTTACAAAAGACAGCCCCCAAAACGCCCGCCCTTCACCACTTCCTATGTGTTATTGCTGAGAAGAAGAAGTGGCGCAATAAACTCCCCAGCAACACATGTCTGTCTGTAAGGTTTAAAGAACCTTCGTTTATACAATGTTAATAAAAAAAATGGTCTAGTTTTCACACTATTGTTTTGGTATTTTAATATCTGTCTCTCAGCTATTTGATAATTTGATAGCACTGACGCAAAATTAATTAATTAAATAACTATAAAAAAAACCCACAGAATACTGATTAAATTATATTAAAAACTAGTTTTCCGCCCGCGGCTTCGACCGCGTGGTCATTTTTTTACACCTTGGGTTACATTATTCAAAAGTTTTAGTAGGGATCCCTAATTATTTCTGGAAATAAATATAGCCTATGACACTTTGTAAAGATGTAGCTTTCTAACGGTGAAAGAATTTTTAAAATCGGTCCAGTCGTTTTTGAGTTAAACCCCTACAAACAAACAAACAAATCTTTCCTCTTTATAATTATAATAATATTATATATTATTACTATAGATGAACTGTCTGTTTTCGCGTACAAATTGTCAAATGCTTAGTATTAGAATACAGTGACATCAGGACAGACCGCAAGGTTTATTAGGAAGTGCTTTTCCTTCACCAGGTCGTCGACCCGCAGCGGGGAGAAGAGTCAGAGTCCAGCTGTGGAGAGGACACGGTTAGACGCTATACAGGACAGGTATGTAACTACCGACTTACTTACCCCTTTTTTAAGGGTTCCGTAGTCCGACAAGGAACCCTTATAGTTTCGCTAGGTCCGTCTGTCTGTCTGTATACCTTAGAGGTTCTTGGTACTAAAAAGCTGAAATTTAATATAGATACAAGATTGTACTTTTTTGTAGTTAATCAGTAAACATGGTTCTAGCATAATTTATTTACCTATTTTGTTTTATATTTTACAGGAGCATTATAGCAATTAATAAAAAGGAAGTCTCCAGCGCAGCTGGCGACGGGTCACAGAGCTTGAGAGATGTAAGTATTCTTTGTTATTCGAAAAGTTTATCTTAACACAATTAAAAATAGTTTTAAATTATTGCTTAATTGTGATATTCTAGCTGTTACTGGTCGATAAAACGGCTGTACCGATTTGTAAGAAAGGATAATGGGCAAAATGTTTGGGAGTTGATCTATCCTTCCTCTAGTGACTAGCCATATTATATCATTTGAAAGGTCTTTTTAAGTGCAACATTTTTTATTTTTTTTCATTTCTCCTTTGTTATGGATATAGTTTGAACCCCGGGCAAGGACAATGGATAATTTTTATCCGGGTGCATGAACTAGTTCCCTGGAGATGCGGGTGCAAACCGCGGGAAGCAGCCGGTAACATTTATAAACCTGTTTTCTAAACTGTGGTTATGTCGAATCCTGGCTATATTTTAAGTGTTGATTCATCGAAGACTATATAGCTTTCCGCCAGCGGCTTTGCCCGCGTGGGCTATACGAATTCAAATTAGAAATGACAGAGTTTCATACAAACTTTGGCCCCCTTTTTCACTGAATTTTGGAAAATCCTTTCTTATCGGATGCCTAAGGAACACACCCTCCAAGTTTCAGGTCTCTACGATCAGCGGTTTAGGTTGTGCGTTGATCCGTCAGTCATTCAGGACAAAGCATTTTATATGTATTGATTTAATAAATCTGTTTGTGTAGTTCAAAATTCAAATCATTTATTTTAATTAGACCATTTACAGGCACTTTTGAATTGTCAAAGTATGATGAGTCTGTCAGTTAGTCATAACGGAATAGTTGAAGCTATTTGCCCGTTACCAAGCGTAGATTCCTATGGAGAAGAACAGGCAAGAAACTCCATGGTTACTCTTTTAAACAACTTCACAATAGCTGTTTTTACATTATGTATTTAGTTATTCTAAAATATGTGAGAACAATGTAAAAGTCTGGCTAAAAATGTTAAGTTTTAAAATTGTTAATGGTGTTGTTCCTGTTCCCCAGCGGTCGTCGGGCAGCGCCAGCACGTCGCGCATCCCGGTGGCGTGCGGCGCCGAGCAGCGCCTGGCCAAGTGCGCCAGCTGGAGCGGCGACGGAGCCCTCGCGCCCGACGTCACCGACCTCACGCCTGGTACGCACCCCCGCCCTCACCCTCATTAAGTCTTTCAGTACTCTTTTTTTTCGGTTGAGAAATCATCTAATGACCCCTCCCGCCGTGGGTGGGGCGGGTGGGAGTGACAGACTCTTACTGACTAAAACCCATCCATGTTCCTTCCTAGTTGTAGAGAAGCTGGCCATTAGTAAAGTAACAAAATAAGAATGTCCTGTTGTGTTGTCACAGCGCTACGGCGTCGTCGTCAGAATGCGGACAAGTACGCCGTGGACCCGGCGCGGGAACTGAACCTGAGGTTCGCGAGGCCGCGACACCGACAGCCGCCGCACCATCATTCTAGGTAGGTAGTTTGTATACAGGCTGTCACTGGGTAGTTTTTATACAGATGTAATTGGGTAGTTTTAATACAGAATGTCACTGGGTAGTTTTTATACAGGGTGTCACTGGGTAGTTTTTATACAATGTCACTGGGAAGTTTTTATATAGGGTTTCACTGGGTAGTTTTTTATACAGGCTGTCACTGGGTAGTTTTACACCGGGTGTCACTGGGTAGTTTTTATACATGGTGTCACTGAGTAGTATTTGTACAGGGTATCATTGGGTAGTTTTTATATAGGTGGCACTGGCTAGTTTTTATACAGGATGTTACTGGGTAGTTTTCATATAGGATGTTACTGGGTAGTTTTCATATAGGGTGTAATTGGGTAGTTTTTATACAGGCTGTCATTGGGTAGTTTTTACACCGGCCGTCATTGGGTAGTTTTTACACCGGGTGCACTGGGTAGTTTTTATACATGGTGTCACTGGGTAGTATTTGTACAGGGTATCATTGGGTAGTTTTTATATAGGTGGCACTGGGTAGATTTTATACAGGTTGTCACTGGGTAGTTTTTATACAGGATGTTACTGGGTAGTTTTCATATAGGGTGTCACTGGGCAGTTCTTATACAGGCTGTCACTGGGTAGTTTTATACAGGCTGTTACTAGGGCAGTTAATACACCGGTTGTTGTTAAAGTTGCTCCGTTTAAAAATGATCTGAGTGAGTTTTTACACAGAGTCACAGGGCGGAATGTATACAGTTAGTAACCGACAAATAGTGCACAAGTTGGTAACATTGCATGTGTGTCCGCAGCCGCAGCGGGTCGCGCGGGGTCCCGGCGCTGCTGCTGTCGTCGCCGCCGGCGTCGGGCGGGTCGTCGTCGTCGGGCTCGCCGCCGCCGGCCGGGCCGGGCCCCGCGCCGGGCCCCGCGCCGCCGGCCCCCAGCGCGCCGGCCCCGCAGCACAACGCGGCCCGCGCGCGCCGCTTCCGCCCGCTGTCCATCGCGCCCTAGCACTGCCCCCCACACACTGCTGCGGTATACCCTAGCCTCTACATGTTTCACTGAATACTAAAAGTGTGGTTCCGATAACTTCCACTCTACAGTTAGATACGACTTCATATATTACACTTTTATTATTGAAATGTGTAGAGAGTTATTTTAGAATGTCCGACCTGGTCGGTCGCGATTGCATTTCTTCTCCACTATCACGCCTTACGGAATACGAGTCACCCTGTATATTGTTTGTGTTAGAAATTGAAAATTTTAAATTATGTTTTATTTTGTAAATATTGAGTTAATTTTTATAAAAGCGGTGCATTATTTATTTTTTATCTTGTACGTGGTGTAGTGGGAGGTGTCACTTTGATACGGTTTAGTGACGATTGAGCAGCTTTTAGCGACTTTTATTTACATAAAATGACTTACTTGGGGTCTTTTTAGCAGCTTGGATTCAATCTGAACCCCAAAAAGAAAACAAATTCAATGATTGTAATCGTTTAAAAAATATTTTTGTCACAAGTATCAAAATTGGCATCTAACACAACATTACACAAAAAAAAAACATTTTTTTTTGCTATAAAATGCTTAATATAGTGTTGTACCTCTTAATTATTTATTAGTTACGATTAAAAAGCCACGTCAACACTAAAAGTGCGCGTGCAATGTCACTTTGACACATGTCATTATTCCGTACATGTGAGACTTCGGTTGTTAGAAAGAGACGAATGTACTCGAATATCTTCGGATTTTCTTCAAGCATGTACTGTGGAGGTTAGATGTCAGTTGCTTCATGTAATTTATTAATATTCAACCGCATCTAGTTAGACTGGAAGCTGACACAACCTAGATATAATCATGGTTTTTTTTGTTACAAGACTAAGCTATTTAAACGCTCTCTATTATAATAATATATTTTAAGTAAATCAATGAATGTGACAACGACTAAATCATGACAAAGTTAGACAGAGATGGCGATATACAAACACGAGTTTACACGTCTCTTTCTAACACGATGTTAATATTATGTGCGATGTAGGTAAAGTTTCAATGAGTATCGAAATAATAAAACAAGGGAATTTAGGTATACTCGCTTTTTAGTATCGATAACGCTTGGAAATATCGATAAAAAGTCATGTATCGATTTTACAATACGATATCGCCTTCATATCACGTTTTAGATGTCAACCGTTAATGAAAAGTTTTTTTTACTATAGATGTAATAAGCCATAATCACCACGCTTGTTGAACACAATAGTGATTAACCTAAATTATGTAATAATAACCAGGCCTGGCGAAAAGATTGGTGATCTCATTTATTAGCGGAAGCAATAAAAGTTACCGAGCTATTTATTGAGTTTCCAAGCGATTACGATACTAGAAAATGTCATTATCTTAAAAATATTGTGAGATTACTCTAGCATCTCAATTGGCGGATTGGTGATTCTCATTATTATAATAAATAAATGTTTCAAGCATAATACGATTGCTTGGAATGCAAAGTGCTATATTTATTATCAATAACTTAGGGACACGTCGCGGGATTTTGTAAGTCTTATTCTATGTAATCTGTGGCCGAGTCTCACGTCGACTCGTGTGATTGGCTGTCGGTGATTCTGTCGACCAATCACAAGTTAGCGTGAGATTTGACAGCTGGTTTACCACAGACTTTAAATGTTTCAGAAATTGACTCGAATATGTGTTTTTAATTAAGCGTCACTAGTATCCTTAGTATTGATAGCTACTAATTGCTGGTGGTTCAAATTGATTATGATAACAGTTTAATAACTTAGTGACATGTTGTAATTAAAAATACATATTTGTGGTTATGTACAGATTATTTGGTGGATTTTATATCAATTATGTGAAGGGCTATTCTTTTGATTAAAAATATTTCTATGCTTTTCAAGTCCCAACTGAAGATAAGAAATAATAGAAACATACAAGGGATTAATATTCCAGAAGTGCCACAGTTAAAGTGACTTAAAAAAAAGTAATATACGCTTAATGTCCATATTTAATCAACTGTCCCTTTTATAATTGACATAAAAAACGCCCTGTATGATTACAATACAGGATGTTTCCCTGTATGATTGTTACTTACAAATTTACCAAGCATGTCATGTACAAAATTCGTTTCAACTCTTAAAAAAGTTATAATATTTTACCAATGGGTGCAAAATAGTTCAAAATTTGTTATTATACTGTATGTATCGGCTGAACGGAAGATAATATTTTAATACTTCGTCGTTCGTTGTGTACATATGTCGATAATATCGATACTTGTCGTAAACTATCGACGTATCGACACAGCGGAGGGATAGCGTAATTTTTAAAAGAAATACTTAGATATGATTAAGGTATAAATAATGTTTATGCTTTCGAACGTATCGACAGGGCTATCTTTATATTGTTATTGTGTTTTGAAGTCGATGTATTTTGTGTATGTTTCAATATTTAAAATTATATCGATATCGATAACTCTGCGACTGCAATTAACAATCCTGCTAAGAAGTGAGACTTCATCCTGGGGCCGTACCACGTGTTTTTGCAATCACTATTCAGGTGTGAGAGCGAGACACAGCTATTAACGTTGTATAGCACTGTCTCTTTTTCACAACGAAACTATTCCTGCTGTGGCACGTCATGGTAAAGGCACTGATAGTATTTTTATTGTTACCCAGGTAATAGAATCAAATATTCTTCTAAGAGCAGTCATTGTGTTTAACGATTAATATTCTATACTTTTCATTAAAACAAAATAATTTTGATGTTCAATATCTTCCCTGTCTTATATAATTACACATGTACACATTTAGAGAGAGATGACGCTATACACAGTGAATAGCACCGTCCCTTTTTCGCATTGGAATCTAGACCTCTAATGTGTAAAGATCCCAGAACTAAAATAATGATCGTAGTAATGTGAAGAATATATTGCTCTTATTAATTAATATATGTCATATGACCCACTGTATATGTTTCATCAGTCTTAAACTTAAAACTCAACATTATAACAGAACATTAATAAACATATACCTCTCTCAAGTTTCATCAGAACATTGAATAACACTAAATACCTATCTATAAATAAACGCATATAAATATATCGACATTGAAAACATTTTCATGGAACAACAAAAACGGTAATAGATTTTGTTGTTATTAATACATTTATATATAGTGGTTTGGAAAGCAATGTTTATTAGTTAAATGAAGATACATTTGATTTTAATTATCATCATCATCATCAGGCCAAAAGCATCAGTCTTACCAAGGAGTACCGTGTTACCCGATAACTGGGTTGTGGAGGTCAGATAGGCAGTCGCTCCATGTAAAACACTGGTATCAGCTGCATCCGGTTTCGATTGGAAGCCAACCCCAACATAGTTGGGAAAAGGCTAGACAGATGGTGATCATCATCAGCTAAAAGATGTCCACTGCTGGACATAGGCCTCCCCCAGACACCACCATGACCGGTCCTGTGCCGCCCGCATCCATCGGGGCCATCATTTGGTTAATATTTAAATTAAAATAATATCAAAAATATCTGTAGTGAAATGTCAGCAGCTCGTCCGCACGTACTGCCAGCACACGTGTGTCTGCGGCTATGCGTCGCTGTGTCAGTGTGCAGGGTGTGTGCCGGGGTCAGTACACGTACGTAAAACTAATTAAAATGTCTAGCTTTAGCATATTAAATGCATATCAGGTTGAAATTCGTCCACAGCTAGACATAGCCGATGCCCAACCATTCCTTTTAGCTTGTTTGATATTAAAACAAATAATTGACTGATATTTTAAAATTCAGTCATAGTAAAGGGGTTTCTTTTACTTAAAGGTTAATAAATAATCTTCCTTGCAATATTGGCATTGCTTTCAAAACCACACTGTATATACGAATCGCTCAGATTATGTGAAAAATATTAGTTTTAACAAAACTGAACGGTGTGTGTACTGTTAAGTTGTACACTAATTAATAGAATGAGTTAAAAATACTACTCAATCGGGCGTTCATTTAGTTATTGATCTCGGCACGACTTATTAAAGGTGTTACCATAATATTGTATACTTTGATGTGGCAACATTGAGACTTGTATTTTTGATTACTATGCCTGAATTATTGGTAAATATTTTGATATTATAAATGCGAAGGTGAGTGCTACGCGTTTACAGTAAAACGGCTGAACAGATTTGGATGAAATTTGGTACAAATATAAATGAGATTGTAGACGGGTATAGGCTACACTCTTTGGCAGCTTATTCAACCGATTTTGAGTTCTATTCCCTACTGATAAGGATGGTGTTGAAAGCAAAATAATGTTTACAACAACAAATATATTCTGCATCTGTTTTTGTCTTGTCACCTTAGCAATAGAGCTTTAAATCGTTTGAAGAAACTGTAAATGACACCAACGTTCATTCAAGTGTTGCCAGGAGTCGAGGATATATTTTTGCTGAAGTATTTTTTATAATGAGTTCTATCTCTACCGCAACACTAAGAGAGAGAGGGACATATCTTAATGTATATCTAGCCTTACTGCTGTTAGTGTTGCCAGAGTATACAATGTTATGGTGATGTCAATATTATTTGTTGTGGTGTTGTGTGCGCGTGTTATCCATGATTATATATAGATAGATATGTATATAAAACAGTTATGTATTTATCTTTCAGTTTGAAAGGAAAATACATTTTCTGTATTTACATCTTTAACAAAACTGCTAAATAAGTCTTTGATGGACTGTATAAGATATTTTTTGGGATATGTGTCGCTTTGTTCGCCATTACCCGCACAGCTGACAGTAGCGCGTCATTAAACGCGCGCACGCGCTCACAATCACCACTCGATACTGTATAAACGAATATATATATACATATAAATATATATATATATATTTAAGTAGACGCCATCGCCATTCAATTCTAGTCTTGCTGCTTAGTTATTGCTACGTAATGATTATTATTATTATTAAAAAATATTAATAGATTAAGTATTACGATATTATTAATATAAAAAAATGAAGCTGAATTTTCAATGACGTCATCGAGCTCGGCTCAGCTTTGCTCGTAAGGTTGGAGTGTACTTGTAACGCCTGCTTCGGGTGTGCGTTCGCCTGTAATGGTTCGAGGCATCCGTCTCATGATCAGAATATATATATATAAACTAAATCATACATGTATCTAATAGGCCCGATGCCACTCGCACGCCTAAATGTAATGTTAATTTGCCATTTATTTTATATCTACCAAATGCACAATGAACTTTAATAAAAGGTAATTGTCCTTGTTTGTGTGTTTTATTTATTTATTACTTGTAATAAAAAGTTATTAGCCTTTAAATGACAAAAGGCCATTTTCTATAACCTATCTATTCGAAGATTTTCTTACTAGAGAATTTTGACATAATGCCGCCCGTAAGCGATCCTACGAAGGATAATTTTTTAAATAAAAATAAAAATAACCCGAAGAAAAAAACTTTTTGAGTATCTAAATAATGATAAGTGCTAAAAAAACCAGTCCAATAATCAGATTAAAAAACACTTGACAATGTACAATGCGATTCAAATAAGAATACGAACGTCAATGACCTCTATCTGTCAAATGTCAGTTGAAAAGTACGGTTTTCAAAGAAAACTGCTTTGCACCGGTTTAGACTGGAAGCCGACCCCAACACAGTTGCCAAAGAGTAAAGTAAGTATAAGTTGCAAAAAGGCTAGGCATGTGATGGTGAAGGGAACAAAGACAGGCGCAACCTACACACAAAACTTGGTAGAACTGTTCCGCTATCTCAGTGAGGACTTCTGCAACATTATGAAACCCTGGTAGTTACGTGGTTTTATTACAAAGTAACTGGTGGGTAGTTGAAACATCACAGCGGTGTCTCTTTTATTTTATGATGTCCTAGTACTTTTCGTGAGCAAAATTAAGTTCTGTGATTTTACCGATAATTGTTTGTTGTGCTATCTCTCAAAGCGGACGGAACTTCTGCGATATTATGAAGCCCTGGTATGTTACATGGCATTTACAAAGTAACGGGTGGGCGAAGTTAAAACATTATTATTATCTACGGGTGGGTAGTTGAAACATAACAGCGGTGCCTCTTTCATTTTATGATGTCCTAGTACTTTTCGTGACGCACAATTCAAATGTTCAATGTCCGTAGTACCTACGGGTGGGTAGTTGAAAAATAACAGCGGTGTCTCTTTCATTTTATGATGTCCTAGTACTTTTTGTGACGCAACATTTCAAATGTTTTTTTTTTCAAAATGTCCATAGTACCTAAGGTTCATATACTAGGGCGACATGACAGCCCGATCCGAATCTACGTAAAACGTAAAACCCCATTATATTTATGCGTCAGCCTTGTTTTTCGAAGTTTTTTATACTTCGAACAATTTATACTTTTACAATCCAGAAACACAAAAATCATAAAAATCGGCCCAGCCGTTCTCGAGTTATAAATAGTGTAACTAACACGACTTTTTTATATTATAATATAGAAGAAGACAAGATAATGACTGTAATAGAAATAAAACAACCATATTGATAATAAAAGGAAGAAATATTTATTTCATATTTACTTAATTTATACAGTAATTAAACCATAACAATATCTATTATTATAGAAACTAAAGTAAATAGAGACCATAATATAACACAGGGTAATCTAAAATCCCGTGCGAGAGAGAGAGATAGAGCTACACAGGATGTATAGCTCCGTCTCTTTTCCACAATAGAACTTGGATTACTATAGTCGATAGCAATTCATTTTACGAAAAACCTAAACAAAGTCGTAACTTATTTAGTTCATAATTGCCACAGAAATTAAGAAAATTCCGTAAGGATGGCATTTATGTCAATTTCATGCTCAAAACATTATCATATGCCATTTTATTTATCTATGTGGGAAAATTAGAACAAAATAGCTCATGCTTGAGTTTATATTTTTCGTAAAATCAATTGGGACATGTCATAATAAAGGTATTCTGTTCTTTCCATCAATATCAGCTACCTTTAGGAGTCTCTTCTCATACAGAGAAGACACCTGTACTCACGGAGGTTCGTAATTACTTTACTCAAAAGATATTTGCAAACTTGTCTCCCTCGGTTCCACTACTCCACGTACCCGGACAAAAATAATCATTTAATTGAATTGTCGGTGTTAGAAAATTTCACAAAGCAGCCCTGAGTCGAGAAGTTGGTGGTGTTACACCCCCGTGCCTGGGACGCTAAGCCGTAGTCCCCGGCTGCTATCTCGATAGCAGTTGTTGTTACAATTCCATGTCAGAGGCCGTCAGGCGGGTTTGAAAAAAAAATCTGACTCTATGGCTTGTTAGGTTGGTAAAAACTGCAGCCCACACGATAACAAGAATCTATCTCAATACCAAATTTAGTCAAAATCTGTTAAAGCGTAAAATTGCGTACAGATTATGTAACTTGTGTTACATATTATTAATATTGACAAATGTTATACAACATAACATCCAGTAGCCATGTTATTGAAAGATGTTATATAACAATGTTTTATAACATGTTATGTAATATGGACGCACCTTAAGAAACAGAGTTACCTTTGCATAAAGTTTCAAGAAAATAAAAACAACTATAGAGGCTCATTACTAGCATTGATAATGGCTGCGAAATCTTGAGCAGCGTGCGCTTGCAAGATATCTTCAATAGATATATTCTGCTCCCTTATATTCTGTATGAGGCATTCCCTACTCAACTTATCACCGACATTAATTTTCAAAGACTCAATCTTACTGTCATCCACGATAACCGGTTCCTGGTTCACATCACTGTGGTATCTCTTCATGTGGTTATCCAACAGAGCTTTTCTAACGGACTTGTAATCACAGAAATTACACTTAAATGGTTTGTTCCCAGTATGTATGGTTTCATGACACAGCAAACTCTCTTTCCTGGTTGCTTTGTAATCACAGAAGCGGCATTTCAAACCGTTACCCATGTGGATAGTGTAAATATGCTTCTGAATCTCATACTTGTGTTTACAAGAATAGTTGCACTCGTTACATTTGTGTGCGTAATGACATTTTTGATGCATCCCAAATTGACATTTGAAGAACGTTTTGAAGCTGCATTCTCTACACTCTAGTTGCACTTCGGACTGGCTGCGTTTGTTGTGTAATGCAATCTGGTCTTTCGTTTTAGTCGAGAAGTCACAGTTGCAGCATTTGTAAGGCCGGTTCTGACTGCCGGTGTGGTGTCTTTGAAAATGACGTTGTACGGATGCCTTAAACCTTGATGTATATTTACACATAATGCACTGGAAAGGACGGTCTTTAGAATTTGACTCTATAACCTTTATGCTGTTCCAATCCACTTCGCATTTAGGATCCAGCACGTAGTTATTACTTTTCTCATGAGTTGATAGATTAACATCCACGCTTGGACTCGGTTCCTCATAATCCGGTAACTCTAAAGGAACTTCGGTGTTACTTTCAGTAAACTTGTGCCCCTGAACTTCAGCGTAATGCAATAACTTATGCTTCTTCGACTCACACATGTAAGCAGTTTCAAATTCACAGTAAGTGCATTTCAACACACTGGTCTGCTTACTCCTTCGTTTATGCACATTCAATCTCCACCGAACTTTAGTGGAAAAATCACAGACATCACACTTATTCGCTTTTTCTGAGACTTCATTATGTATTTTGGCCAAATGCCTTGATATATGACCTTCGAATTTCGTCACAAATGGACATTTATCGCACTTGAATATCACTTCTTGCTTTTTGTGGACTTTGCTGTGTTTCATAAAGTTGTGTCTATAAGCGGTTGCGTATGTACAATGTTCACACTTGAACTGTTTTTCTAGTTTATGCTTCCTTGTGTGGGCTTTTAGATTCCATTTGAAATATGTTTTGTAGGGACAATCTTCACATGTGTATTCCTCGAGTTTAGCCGTTGGTGCCAGTTTATAGTTATGCTGAATAGTCATATGTCTTTGTAGTGAGGTAGGGTATTTCGTTGTATAATCACAAATCTCACAAGAGTATGGTTTGATATTGTTGTGGCCCATGATATGGAAGTCTAGACAGTTTTTGTATATAGTTTTGTATTCGCAGAACTCACAGCTTAGAGTTTTTTTTGCTTTCTTTTTTGCTTTGTTTCTGAAACATACAAATCGGACATATTAGAACGTTTCTTAGTTTGCTCCTCTTACAAGCAAAAAATCATACGCAGGGGTGAAGAGGCTTCCTGTCTAACCGGATACAGCTGAGTAACAGTGTTTTTACATGGATCGACTGCCTATCTGAGCTCCACAACCCAGTTTACCGGGTAAAACGATACCCCTTGGTAAAGACTGCTTGTCAGACTTTCTGGCTTCTGACTACCCGTAACGACTGTCAAAGATCTACAAATGACAGCCAGGACCAACAACTTAACGTGCTTTCCGAGGCACGGAGGAGTTTCGTTATGTCACAGATGGTCGCCCATCCACGGACCGCGCCAAGCGTAGCTTAACCTTTTGATCGATCGACCCGTGCGGCTGTTACTTAGCCACGAGCTCCCCTTTACACACACATAGTTTATAACCTGGACTAAGACACAGGCTACTTTTTATCCGGGTGCACGAAGTAGTTTCTTCAGGATACGGATGAAACAGTGGAAAATAATACAGTTGTGTGTGAGTGGTAGTTCTACATTTTAAATATGATGGAATTCTAATAACATAACATGCATAGGGGTCAAAATATGATATCCAACTTTAACAGACTTCAAAAAAGGAGGTTATCAATTCGACCCGTATGTTTGTAATATTGTTGGAATTCCATAATATTCGAATGTGGTTCACCCGCATCCCGAGGGAACTACTCCGCGCACCCGGGTAAAATGTATCCTATATGTTAATCCAGGTTATAAGCTATGTGTGTACCAAATTTCATCCAAATCCGTTCAGTAGTTTTTGCGTGAGAGAGTAACAAACATACATCCATACATTCTCACAAACTTTCGCGTTATAATATTAGTAGGATATGTCTGTCTATACGGTCTTATAACACACATATTATGTTAAATATCACAAATGTATGTAGGTATGTCTGTGTTTATTGTCCACTTTCGACCTATAATTTGGACTTACTGGCTTACATTTACTTTAACTCAGAGAACAGTGGGACTTACATCAAATTTGGTTCAATAGTTTACAAGATATGGACAGTCGACTATATTCCACTATGAAATACATTACTCCCTGCAGTCGGGTAAAAAAGTGTTCATTTTGATTGATCACTGCCACTTTCATCAAATTCAGTTCAATAGTTTTCAAGATAGGGACAGTCAAATATATTCCAATAGCTGAACACATTACTCCCTGCAGTCGGGTGAAAAAAGGTGTTCGTTTTGATTTGCTTGTTAAAATGCAGAATGGAATAAACAAAGTTGTGGTGGCCTAGTTTCGACCACACTTGTCTCTCGTGTACGAGTGTGCGGGTTCAAAACCTGGCAAGTACTAATGTGACTTTTCTGACGTCATAATTACTTTTTAAGTATTTCTTAGACATCACTGACTAACGGAAAGAAAACATTATGAGGAAACCTGGACTTAAAAAGTCTTAAAAACTATGAGCAAGCGTGGTGATCAATGCTCATGTCTTCTCTGTATAAGAAGAGGCCTGTGCCCAGCAGTGGGACAATATAAAGGCTGATGATGATATACAAATTTACTGATATTTCAATCAAGACATGGAAAAAAAAATGTATTGTCCCATATTCGGCAAAAAAAAGCTAGTTAAAATTAATACTCACTGAACCCTAGCATCCAAAGGATTCTCATTGCTGTTATTGGCCTCATCGCCCACTTCCACCTTCACCCACACGCTGGCAAACATGCTCAGCATATCTCTCTCGTTCTGGTCCGACTCTGCATCTGACATGATGGACTGAAAAATAGAAAAAAGGTTTATTCACTTTTGATTTTAATATTTTCTTTCCAGCAATAACACATAGGAAGTGGTGAATGGCGGGCGTTTTGGGGATTTTCTTTTGTAAAGGACCATGGGCGGAATCGTCCCCACCCATCAACAGAAATGAAATGTAGCTCAATTGATACATTTTATCAAGCTGATGATTTTTTACTATGGGGACGTTGCCCAAATGCATTGGGTTTTCCTAGTATCCTAACTTTTCTATGCAAATATTTCGTACGCGATAAAGGACTTGGTGATAACTGAATTTGATACTGTGTACTGTGTGTGGACGGCGGTGTATAATGTGATGTGATACTCCATATTCGTGACCTCGACGTGATAAACATCAGCCAAATCTCCTGATGTCAAGAGCTTCAACATCGTTTTCAATTCTCCCTCAACCTCCTATCATCATCGAGCAGCAACCAGCGTGTCACCCAGCCAGCAACCACTCATGGTTTCTTCGGGTTCATGACCACCTAGCCTGTAGCTAACGCGCAAGCCTGGTCACACCCTTCAGTCACATCAAGCAACTCGGCACGGCCCCCACAGTTCAGTCAACAAGCAGAGGCCATTATACATAAACTCACCTGGACGACGCGTGTATCCAAGCGTCATCCACACTGCGACACTCCAATCCACTGGAGAATCGCAGCAGCATGAAGACGCGTTTGCATGCATATGCAAGTGCATTTGATCGGTCGACCTGCGCGGCTGTTACTTAGCCATGAGCTCCTCTAACGAGCAATAATAATACACTGAATATTTTTATTTGCTTACTATAAGCATTGTGAGGATAACTCCAGAACGGCTAGACCGATTTTCATGGTTTTTGATTAGTTGTATTTGTCTACATCCCAAATGACAAAATAAATATTAAAACATCGGAAAAATAACAAAAAATAAAAATATGGGGCGGTACGAAGTTTGCCGGGTCGGCTTGTTAATAATAAATTATTTTTATAACCCCATTGATTTATGTTAAAAAAACGTTTTTATATCAAATAGTGGATACTTTAGGAACAATTGGCACCATTTTCATTTGTGTTGGTAGGTGGGGATGGAGCTCATACATTTTTGCCCATGGTCCTTTCTAAATGTAATTTCTTTTGTAAATGATATTGCAGCAGGCCCAGAAGGGTATATACAAAGGGTTTTAAATTTTCATCTGCCTAGCCTTTTCCCAACTATGTTGGGGTCGGCTTCCAGTTTAAACCAGATGCAGCTAAGGGTTTAACATTTTGTAGGTTTGTACACATCTAACATCTTTAAGTTTATTTAAATATTGCAAATATGTTTTAAAATTGTATATTTTTATCATTGTTGATAATCCTCAATTCGGCTTACGTCTTTTATTGTTAGACATTTGGTGGATTAGTGTTTGGAAACAAAAAGCAACACTTAAGTACCTGTCGGAACATACCAAAAAATTGCCCTAATTAACACCTATATTTTTCTAGACATTAATTGATACTATTGTTATTGTATTTAATACAGATATTTATATATATAATATAGCTGGACACCATGGACTACCTTTAGCTAAAAAAAATATCTTTCCTGTCCATCCAAAGGATGTCTGGATATCGCTTTTAGCGATAAGACTGCCGTTGTACCCATATTTTAGTTTTAAATTGTATTCGGCTTATATTCTTTTGGTGTACAATAAAGCATAATTCTATTTTATTCTAATTGTAAGGTTCTATTAGACCAGTAATTAACCAATCGAGTTTAGGTTTAACCATAGGACTATGGGCATCCATAATCTGTGTGTAGTTGTCCCGCCACCAAAAAAGGCTATATTAAATAATAGTTTGTGTCCAGAAGCTCGTCTTGGAGCTTGATCTGCTGGCAAACAGTATTGCTGTATTTTAATTAGCAAGGTATCAATGCCAATGTGATTACAGGCATGTGGGACATAGCAGCAATATCTCTGGGAAAGTAACAAATCTGCTATGGCTTTGCTATAGCAGATTATCATAGCTATTATCACTTACCATGGTAAACCTACTTGGTACCAAAAGAAAACACTAAATAACAACAAAAATTTATCTGTGACAACACTGATAACCAAGGGTGGGCACTCCAACTCCCCTATTAGATAACTAGAGTCCAGTAAAGGGTTGGTGGGTCATCTTAGGAATTTCGGATAGCACTATAGTTTCTGGTTTCATCGACACGACGAATTTTCACCAAGACTTATGTAAATAAGAAAAAACCAACAGAATTTTGACCGGTTAATACCGATATGTTTGGTCTGACAACAGAGTGTACGAGCGATACGAGCGAAAAGCTTAATTATAATGGTTGTCGAAGTACATAAAGAGGTTTTGGCTCGTAAAACACCAGTTTATCAGTGATTCCAATGCGGGCGATGTCTATTTTTAGATGCATACAAAAAAACTTGACGCTTTATCTCCTAAATTGGGAACACGATTGTTTTGGAGAAATAATTATGTGCTCTGTATAAAATTCTGTACTCACACACTTAATTCGTTAATTTATAAGTTTTGATAGGAGTTCCGATATTTAATTTATTATTTTTTCAGTACTTTTCCACGAAAAAAAATCAATTCCAATCATATTGATATTGATAGATGTTCGGAAACGTGATTTTTGAGTTAGAGGTTTGGGACTGTTTCTAGTAATTCAGAATCAGAAAGTTTACTAGCAGAGGCGTATTTTTAATTTACTTACTTAAAAATACAGAAAAATTCAAAACAATACCATACTAGTATATGTTTAAAAGGTTTTTTTTTTAATTACTGTATATTTTTTTGCTCATTTATGTTTTTTTAGATTCAGTATTCGGAACGCATCTTCGGCAATAAACATTTTTGTTGGTGAATGTACAGCTTGGCAAAAAAGTCTAGAAACGGAACTAATTTTTTTTATTGCTGGCAATTAATGTCGTTCTGTGTCGTTCGATGTAAACAAAGTTCGCGAGTTACTTATTTTTTTATTTCGACCATCAAAACGTTAAAAAACCACGTTATAATAAATAAAACCATTCGGAGTACTAGCAAGGAAACAATTTATAATGTTTATAGGCGATATCTGGTCGAACATGAGGCTTAAACTCTTCTTTCCGATCTCGACGATATTTACCAAAGTACCGCCATTATGACAGGTATGTAAGAGTTTGTTTTGTTGTATTTAGTTGTATCAAGTGTTAATTTATGATCTCTATTTAGTTTTGAATTGCTGGAATACGAAATAAGTGAAATTTGAACAATAAACATATAGGTTATGTTTACGTTTTGTCTTTGACACTTTGGTATAGCGCGACTAGATAATATTGATACTTGAGTGGCTTGAGCCTTGATACTCTGCAATATGTAAATTCGAATTCTACATAACTTTATCTACGAGTGTGATCACAAGATAATATAATACTTGTTATAACTAGCATTTAAAAATCACAAAAAAATAGATAGGTACCGTAAAAATTTTACGTTTAATATTGATAGAGGTTTAATCAATTTTGTCATCTTTATAGGAAGCACCGAACGTGCATTTCAATCTATAACCGAGTAGGAGTTCAAAAAAATTCATGCCAGCATGTTAACAAAATAGAAAAGGAGTATTATGAATTTATGAGAGGGCTCGTACTTGGACATAAAACGTTTAGGAATCAATCTCCAACATGATAGCGCAGTGCCTTTGAATCTGAGTATGACTCAGATGAGTTTATGGCTAGCTCTAGCCAAGACATGGATGTGGCGGGCGTGGAACATTTAGAGGAAGATTTATTGAAATCAAATATAATAACGCTATATTCATACGCCTTTTTTTATACCCAAAAAAAATTGTAAACACAGGAGTGCTTACATTATTAGTGCTTATAAGTAATTTGTATTCAGTTACATGACGTGAATACTTGTTATTACATTTTATAATACTTATGATTTTAATTAATTATAGAAATACAGCTTAGTATCAAGATGATAGGATGGTACGCTATACGGTCGCAGCGGGTTGCCACGCGAACGGTAAAGTGGCGCCCCTATTAATTTCTACTCTTTTTTGCCAAGCTGTAAATTGCTGTTAATTAGAGTAAAAAACATACGATAAATAAAAAAGAAAATTTAAGATCGGTTTCATTAGTCATAATACTCAGTTTTATTATTTTATTTATTTACTAATCTAACAGCAGCATAATTTCAACGTTCCATCGCTGTATCGTGTTTATGTACTCTGTGATCTTTATCTAAACTGTCAATCTGTCATGTAAGTGTCAAAATCGTATATTTTGGGCGAGTTTCATCGTATTTCGGGTTACGAAAAATTAATAAAAATAAACAAAAATGTATACAGAAGTGGATGTATTTGTCAGTAATTATACATTAATTGATCCGGAGATATATCAACTGTGGATTGAGGGATGTTCTTGTAAGTATTTACTCTTTGAACGATATATTTTGTTATCATTAATTATCGTTATAAAATCTAATAGGATTTCTATATTTAGGCTCCGTTTTATGTAAGAAGGATATTGTGTGTATCATGCTGACTTCTGAGGCTTATAACATCCCGCAAATTATTATCCAGTGGTAATATAGTCAGTAGTATTTTTTGTTGTAAGAGATATTCTGTTAGAAAATGTTTAATAACTTCTAAGTTAGGAAAAATGCACTGTATTGTGAGATATTTTGTTGCTTAGGTTCTATATTCAATACTTTTGCAAACTTGGGAAACAACATTCAAGCCAAAATTGTCAATAACATTTTAAATATTTTGTTTTTTTTACAAATTAACAATATCAGTCATAAAATTATTTAGGTTTAGTTTCATAGTTTACACACGTGCCATACATTTTTATATACATGTTGGTGACCAGCTACCATCAGGTTGATGGCCAATAAAGGCCAGTTTTAGAGGCAGAAAATTTAGTCTCTAGAAATTCTTCTATTTATCTAGCTATTTCCAATGGCTTCACATACATCCTGGAGCTTCATTGTAAACAAGCTAAAACTATTCAGTCATTCCCTTTGCTTCAATATATTGCTATGCCAAAGGAGATGCTTTTTTTCCTAACAATTGTGGCTCAACAATGTACATTAAGAACAAAAGTAGGAAAAAAAGCACTCATTTCAGAAAAAAAAAGGATTAATTTATGCATTTGTACTACCCGAAATTGTCGATCAAAGTTTCACATTCGCATTTTAAATCTCAGTTACTGTTATATACTTAGGATAAGGTAGATAAAGAGTACATGGATGAGAAGAAACATCACCCCGATCCCCCCAAAAATTTGCATGTCCATCCGCCAAACACACTGTATAAAACAATTGATCATAATGTTGGCATTATATCAAGATATATTTGATAAACAAATGCATAGCATGCCTGCCATTGCTGATAGTCTGGAGTTATTTCTGTAATAGCAAAATTGTATTTTTTGTACTTCATTCATCTGCCTAGCCTTTTCCCAACTGTGTAGGGATGCAGCTGAGTACCAATGTTTTACATGGAGCGACTGCCTATCTGACCTCCACAACCCAATTACCGGGTAACACGGTACCCCTTGGTAAGACTGGTTGTCAGACTTTCTGGCTTCTGACTACCCGTAAAGACTGTCAAAGATGTACAAATGACAACCGGGACCAACAGCTTAACGTGCTTTCCGAGGCACGGACATAGATGTCTAGATAGTCTCCCTATGACATAGATGGTCACCCATCCACGGACCGACCGCGCCAAGCGCAGCTTAACTTGATCGGTCGAACCGTGCGGCTGTTACTAAGCCACAAGCTCCTCTGGTTTTTTTTTTTATATTAGATAGCATTCTTAGCACTCATAAAACCCTTACTTAAAGTCGTAATCCAGGATTAAGCTACTAACTTAAGTTCGGATTAACGCTAAACAGCATTTATGAGTGAGATTTTTGCTAATCCGCTTTGCTAAGCAGCAGATTAAAAAAACGGACTTTATAAGTAAGACGGTAAACGTAACAATATTATTAGAAAATTGCCTGACTTTCAGCTAGTGAGGCAGTCTCCACATTACATCAGAGAGGGTTCGCGAAGCAGCACGGAGCTACAGTGGAACTGATTGCTAGCGATGTGCTGGACCATTACAGGTGAACTGCATTTAATTACTAGCTGTTTGTTTTCTATCTTCATATAATATTCTTGTAACAATTTCAATGGTAACTGAGAAAAGAGGTAATTTAAGAAACTTGTCTGTTATTATTAGTAAAATAGCAGCCCGTCCTGGCTTCGCACGGGTAGCCTATGTTACTCAGGGTGAATGTAGCTTTCCAATGGTGAAAGATTTTTTGAAATCGGCACAGTAGTTTTAGTTTATTCATTACAAACATACACACAAAAATACAAATCTTTATAATAGTAGTGTAGATAAATATTACAATACAAACAAAAGTTCATAGGGCACCCTTTACTATTGCCTCATTAGTCTAGTGATTGCAAATGCGACTGCTGTGAATGAGGGTTTTAAAATGGGACAAGCCCGCCACACTATTCCCAACCACTGCAACTCCTGAAAGCCAGAATCAACAGTGGCGACCACAAGAAAACGTCGAGGCAATGAAGCTTGTTGAGTCCCAGAGATTATTTTTTTTACTGTCTTGGAACCCGCAACGAATTTAATCAGAAAATAATAGTGGAGGAGTTGGAATTGTCGAAGACAAGTGAATGGGGGTTTCGGTTTCGAGTGGGTCAGGCCGAAATAGCCTTTAAAAAACTCCACAAAGCAGCCCGGAGTCTGTCGTTGGCGGTATTTCACACTCGTGCAGACCCGTGCTTGAGAGGACACGTTAAGCCGTCGTCCGGCTGCTACCAGGCGGATTTTGAGAAAACTCTTGAGACTAGGGCTGCTTAGGTTAGTAAAACCTGTTAAGAAGTAGAAAAAATCCCACCCATTATATACAAACTTTACTTCTTTATAATATTAGTACTTTTAGTAAGTCTATTTTATCTTGCTTTCATGTAACACAGGACTTTTGCCCTCCTGGAGCGCCTGCTAACAGTTCCGTCGAAGCTGTCGGAGCAAATGATATTCCAGATCGATGAGGCGTCCAAGCAGATGCTCATTGAAAAGTAAGTTCACTTTTTTTTTTATGACATCTCGCAGGTCTACCTAGAAGGTTGTCGACTGCTAAACCGGGCTTGCCTGTGAAGTGCCTTAAATGAATTTAGGGCCTCCAGCCAGGGCTTAACTTACAAAACTGAGCGACTACACGCTAAGGGCACACGCTAGTGGGGCACGGGCCTCGGCTTAGGGCGTCGCTGGGGGAGGACAGCAAGGGACAGGCTGGATCAGAATATATATGATTATTAAAATCGGGAATTTGTTATAATCGGGAATTTTATAAGTTCACTATACATAACTATGTAGCTCTGTCATGCGTATTCTAAAGGAACTACTTTACTTACACGCAAACAAAACTCTCTCTTTCCTTCCCCAGGTTCCAATCTATCTTCATACCCAAATTTCACATAAATCAGTTCAGGTTTTTTTTTATCAGACAGAGTGAGCTACTCGGTGTTAGTTAGGATGTATAAAAAACTAGTTGTACCTGGCGACTTCATTTGACCTTTCATTGGCTTCGACTCACCGCGTCAAAGCTGTTTTCTCTTAGCGTCGTTCTTGATTGAGTTTTGGCTCGTGCGTGTGTGCGTGATATTAAATAGACTATATAACCTTTAAGAATTGGAAAAAAATATACAATCCGACTGATCATTATCAGCCTGTATACTATCCCACTGTTGGGCATATGCTTCTTCTCAAAAAATTCAAAAGTGATTTATTCAAATTAGGCTGAAAATCAGCCCTTTTGAACGTCAAATTTACAAAAGACAGCCCCCAAAACGCCCGCCCTTCACCACTTCCTATGTGTTTTTGCTGGGAAGAAATGGCGCAACAAACTCCCCAGCAACACATATCTGTCTGTAAGGTCTTCACGGTTCTTCAAAGAACCGTTTATACAATACTTATTTTAAAAAAATGGTTAATTATCATATTTACACAGAGAAGGCATGGTTATTGATCACCACGCTTGCTCGAGGCGGAATGGTGATTTCAGACTTATTAGTCCAGGCTTCCTCACGATGATTTCTATCACCGTTAGTCAATGACGTCTAAGATACACTTAGAAAGTACATGTGACTACAGAAAAGCCTCTTAGGTACCGGACAGGTTTTGCATCCGCACGAATGTATTACTACGACTAGTACATACTAGATCACCACTAGTCTCCGACTTTCCCACTGGTAGTTGCAGATATTATCGCGTTCAAACAAACAAACTCTTCAGCTTTATAATATTAGTATAGATATTCAATTTACTGCATTTTTGTTTAAGATACTACGATCTGGATGATGCTGTGATCAGGGAGCTGCTCGGAAGAAAATTGTCCTCTAGACACAGGAAAGATCTGGACGAGGTATATATTCTACTAGCATTACTCATATCTGCTTTTTACCATCATCATCATCTGCCTAGCCTTTTCCCAACTATGTTGGGGTCGGCTTCCAGTCTAAACCGGATGCAGCTGAGTACCAGTGTTTTACATGGAGCAACTGATCTCATATCTGCTTTTTACCGTCGTACTAATAAAAAATCTGTAATCTAAAGTTTAACCATTTCTCACCTAATCCTTACTTAACGTCGTAATCCAGGATTAGGCTACTAACTTAAGTTCGGATTAACGCTAAATAGCATTTATGAGTGAGTTTTGCTAACCGGACTTTATAAAGTAAGGTGGTTAAAGTCCTATTCGTAAACCTATGTCGTATGAAAAAAAATATTTCCCATAGAAAAGTCGTCAGCTGATCGCCCAATTTATATGGGACGAGATTTGAGAGAGGAGCTCGTGGCTAAGTATCAGCCGCACGGCTCAACCGATCACAGGTTAAGCTGGACTTGGCGTGGTCGGTCCGTGGATGACCACCTATGTCATAGCGAGACTCTTCCGTGCCTCGGAAAGCACGTTAAGCTGTTGGTTTATTGTAGATCTTTGAAAATCGTTACGGGTAGTCAGAAGCCAGAAAGTGACAACCAGTCTTACCAAGGGGTATCGTGTTACCCGGTAACTGGGTTGTGGAGGTATAGGCAGTCGGTCTATTTAAAACACTGGTACTCAGCTGCAAACCTTTTTAGACTGGAAGGACCCCGACATAGTTGGGAAAAGGCTAGGCAGATGATGATGGTGTCATCTGTTTTTTTCTCTTATTTACCTACCTACTGTAATATGCACGTGTTGTCTGTGACAAATAAAAATTTTTTCTTTCTTTCTTTTCATCACTTGCCAGGTGGCGGAGCGCTCGGGTGCTCCACTGCGCTGCTGTCGCCGTCAGTTCGACAATGTTCGGAGGGTGTTCAAGGCTGTTGAAGAGATGCCAGGAAATGTAGTCGCTAACATCAGGAGCACTTTCCTGCTGTCTGAACCTTTGGCCAAGTAAGTCCTGTTTTGATAGGTATTTAGAATAAAATTGTATTTATATCATATCGCGGCATGCCTAGAAGGAGATGGCGGGATGAACTGGACTCCAAATCGGTTCTGTAATTTTACAGCAAGAGTGATTTTTATAAACATATTTCATCATATTTATGTACAATCGACAAAATTGAATCATGACCCACTTTGACGATAAATCGTTCGAAACCGTCAAAATAACAAAGATTTCCATCCTTTTCAGTGCATGCCGCAGTTAGGACGTTTTAAATATTAGGCAAGCTATGTCAATACGGGTTAGAGATCTATGCAATTTTAACCTTTGTTATCACTACAATAGATAATATTTTCTATAAAGCATTAATAAAAATATTTTGAATCCAAACTCTTTGGAACAAAAAAATATTCTTTTTCAAAACCATGTTCGAACGAATTCTTTCGATTATAAAATGACAGCGTCAAAAAGTCACTCATAAAAAGTTTATAAATTTATATCGTGTTACCATGGAAACGTATGTTTACGCGAATGTCGACCTTATTGTATTTGAATGTATGTAAGAATATAGCCTTATGGTGGATCATGATTCAAATTGGTTGACTGTACATTCCATTTATAATAAGATTAGACATTTAAACGCACCCTATTCACTGTTAGTTCAAACGATTTTAAGTTCTATTGCCAAGGTGACATGACAAAAACAGATGCAGAATATATTTGTCATTGTAAACATTATTTTGCTTTTAACGCCATTCCTATCAGTACGGAATAGAACTCAAAATCGGTTGAATAAGCTGCAAAAAGAGTTTGGAAGTTTTTCCAATCTTATTGTAAATGAAGTATAGTTAAATTGTTGTTTACAGAAAGTATGGCGCAGTAGTTTTTATAGCTTGTATGCGCTTCGAGACGGCTAAGAGAAAGCTTCAATACCTGTCATTCAATGATTTCTACCATTGTGCTCAGGTAATATTACTTTAACATAGAAATATCTCTTTGGTATAAGTTTAAAATTGCAATTGTACCTAACCCGACCAATATAACGATAATTACCCTATCTTTTACCTGTGTAATTCTACTATTAACAATAGCCAATAAAACTATAACTACTCAAATAATCCTACTATCCTAACGAAAATTACCCTACAATTCTCATATAGGTGAATTATTGTAAATCCTTATGGGAAATAAAGATAATATGCTAGACCTTTTTTTACCCTTATAGCCCTACTACTAATATAACGAAAATTACCCTATGTTTTTTCCCTATTAATCCTACTACTTTTAATTAATACCACGATAATTACCCTACCATTTACCCTAATAATCGTACTACTAAACAACATAACGATAAATACCCTTAAATGAATTCATACATACATAGATAAATACCTTTTACCCTTGTAATTCTACTTCTAACCAATAAAACGATAATTACCCTACCGTTTACCCTAATAATCCCAATGCACACCAATATAACTATAATTACCCTACCATTTCACGCTTATAAATATACTACTTACAAATATAACGATAATTACCCTACAATTTACCCTAATAATCCAACTACTAACTAACCTTAGTGGTAATTATATATTTGAACCGTTTGGGGTTGAAACATTAGGGCCATGGGGTCCAAGTGCCCGTCTACTATTATGTGATATAGGCAAACGTTTAGTAGACTCCACGCGTGATCAAAGGGCTGGCCTATATTTCGGTCAAAGAATCAGCATTGCCATCCAACGTGGCAATGCAGCCAGCCTTTTGGGCACGATTCCCGTTGACAGCGATGCCGATGAATATTTTGATGCCTAATTTTATTAGTATAATTTATTATTTTTTAGGTTTTTATTATTGTAAATACACTACAGTAAAATTTAGTGACTACTACTAACCAATATAACGATAATTACCCTAAATATCCTTCACCAACATAACGATAATTACCCTAAATACCCTTCACCAACATAACGATAATTACCCTACAATTTACCCTAATAACGTTGGTTGCAGGCAATAATGGGCAGTTGGACGTACAGCTGCACGGGCCCAGAGTATTACGACACAGAGATGGACAGAGAATTCCTCTTGGAGCTTAGAGAACTACGTATTCTTCTAGACAAGGAGAAAGAACATAAACAGTAAGTATTGTCCCAATGGTTTAGTGGTTACATGCGCTAATTTTGAGTGTACGGTACCAGGCGCGGATCCAGGATTTGTGTTAGGGGGGGTGGGGGGCAGTCTTAGCTCATTTTACCTGCGTAATCTGCTAGAAAAGTGATAAATACAATAAAAATCTGTTTGTCCATAGACGAAAATATAAGAAAAAATGCATGTTTCAAAGACTTAATAACAATTCGCTAATCGCTAATCATCATTAGCCTAGATGATTATATTGGTACACTGTTTTCTGTCGCAGTCCTTTCGCCTGCTGCAGATAGTCACTTTATCTTTCTGAAAGGCGTTACACGTTTGCGTAACTGTGGTCTCCACTCAATTATACCTATGGATAATAGTACACAGAACCATTTACCACAACGGTCGTCCGTTTTCCGACGAAGTTATTCGACAAATATGGCCTAGACTCGGATCCTGCCCACAAAAAAGATAGTGGGCACCGTAACGATACTGTGGTTTGATACCCAAGTCGACAAGTGTTAATCGGAATATGAAAAAGGTTTTGTTTAAACCTTTTTTTACCCCCAACGCAAAAAGAGGGGTGTTATAAGTTTGACTGCTATGTGTGTCTGGGCCATCGTAGCTCTTAAACGAGTAAAGCTATTTCGGTGCAGTTTATATAAACGGTTTTATCATTATCTTCATCTGTAACAAACCACAAAGTTTGTTTGTAAAGGTCCTGCGGTTTTTTCTCTTTATGTTACTTCAGAAGTCTGTTATTTAATTAAAAAATAATGTTCGTCTTTGGTTTATTCAAACGGGTAAAATTTTATTTTAAAATTTAAATTGTAAAACACTTTATACTTTTAAAATTAAAACTTATTATAATTTCTGTTTTCTTTTTTAAATAAACTATATTGTTTTGTCCTAATATTTAGCTTTATGATGATTTACGTATTTATTTATCTATAATTGTCCGTAACCTTGACTAATTGATTATATTAATTAATTTTCAGTCTAATCTGCATGCGTCTCAGACCGAAGTTATTGGAGAAGTCTTATCAAGAGTTGGAACTCAATTTTAGGTAAGTAAATGCATGGTACAAGCCCTAATTTAGAGTTTTAAAAGTTTTACGACTTATAATACTAGAATCTTTCGTTATACTTGGTGGTCTAGCCTTAAACGCTAGAATCCTTCGTTATATACAGTCTTACCAAGGGGTATCGTGTTACCCGGTAACTGGGTTTCCACAACCCAGTTACCGGGTAACACGATAGGTCAGATCAGCAGTCGCTCCATGTAAAACACTGGTACTCAGTTACATCCGGTTTAGACTGGAAGCCGACCACAACATAGTTGGGAAAAGGCTGGGCATGTTCGAAGGAGTTACCGCGCCCCCGGAATACAAAGGGCTGAGGAAGGAACATGGATAGGTTTTAGTCAGTAAGAGTCTGACACTCTCCCACCCCGCCCACGGCGGGAGGAGTCATTTGATGATCCCATCCGCAAAAAAACATTGTTAGGAAAAGTCTGGGCAGATACCCAGTTATTAAGTAAAATGAATGTAGTATTATTATTGTATTTTCAGACTATACACTCGCGCGCTGGTCGGCCTGGCTTGTAATCTGCACAGAGGGAGGGAGCTGAGGTCTTTGTTCATAGATCTACTTGAACGGTAGGTAAAATAAAATAACTGCTTTACTTTTTACTACACCACCGCCATTTTTTGTTTCTGATTTTGTTTCTAGCTTCTGCCCACTTCATCTGTGTGGACTTAGAATTAAGTTCAGATACCCGGATAAAACGTATCCTATGTCTTAATCCAGGTCATAAACTATGTGTGTACCAAATTTCATACAAATCTGGTCTGTAGTTTTTGCGTGAAAGAGTAACAAACATACATTTCTCATAATATATTTTTTTTTATCCAGAAAAAGTTTATTTACAACTAGCTTCTGCCAGCGACTTCGTCCGCGTGGAATAGTGGTGCTCCGCTCCTATTGGTCTTAGCGTGATGATATATAGCCTACAGCCTTCCTCGATAAATGGACTATCTAACACGGAAAGAATTATATAAATCGGACCAGCGGTTCCTGAGATTAGGGCGTTTAAACAAAATGACAACATTTCCCTTCACTGCTCTGCTCCTATTGATTGTAGCGTGATGAAAAGTATACTATAACCATCTCAGGAGTATGACAAATAATTGTACCAAGTTTCGTTAAAATCCGTCGAGTAGTTTTTGTTTCTATAGAGTTTATACAGACAGACAGACAGACGGACAGACAGACAGACAAAAATTTTATTGATTGCATTTTTGGCATCAGTATCGATCCCTAATCACCCCCTGATAGTTATTTTGGAAATATATTTAATGTACAGAATTGACCTCTCTACAGATTTATTGTAAGTATAGAAGATATAGAAGATATACAGCTTGGCAAAAAAGTCTAGAAACGGAACTAATTTTTTTTATTGCTGACAACACCTCAAAATAATGTCGATTGATGTAAACAAAGTTCGCGAGTTACTTGTTTTTTTATTTCGACCATCAAAACGCTAATAAAACCACGTTATAATAAATAAAACCATTCGGAGTATTAGCAAGGAAAAAATTTATAATGTTTATAGGCGATATCTGGTCGAACATGAGGCTTAAACTCTTCTTTCCGATCTCGACGATATTTACCAAAGTACCGCCATTATGACAGGTATGTAAGAGTTTGTTTTGTTGTATTTAGTTGTATAAAGTGTTAATTTATGATCTCTATTTTGTTTTGAATTGCTTGAATACGAAATAAGTGAAATTTTGAACAATAAACATCGAGCATATAGGTTATGTTTACGTTTTGTCTTTGACACTTTGGTATAGCGCGACTAGATTAATATTGATACTTGAGTGGTTCGAACCTTGATACTCTGCAATATGTAAATTCGATTTCTACATAACTTTATCTATGAGTGTGATCACAAGATAATATAATACTTGTTATAACTAGCATTTAAAAATCACAAAAAAAAATAGATAGGTACCGTAAACTTTTTACGTTTAATATTGATAGAGGTTTAATCAATTTTTTTATCTTTATAGGAAGCACCGAACGTGCATTTCAATCTATAACCCAGTAGGAGTTCAAAAGAATTCATGCCAGCATGTTAACAAAATAGAAAAGGAGTATTATGAATTTATGAGAGGGCTCGTACTTGGACATAAAACGTTTAGGAATCAATCTCCAACATGATAGCGCAGTGCCTAGTGTATCTGAGTGTGACTCAGATGAGTTTATGGCTAGCTCTAGCCAAGACATGGATGTGGCGGGCGTGGAACATTTAGAGGAAGATTTATTGAAATCAATTATAATAATGCTATATTCATACGCCTTTTTTTTTACCCCAAAAAAAAAAATGAAAACACAGGAGTGCTTTGCTGCATTATTAGTGCTTGTAAGTAATTTGTATTCAGTTACATGACGTGAATACATTGTTATTACATTTTATAATACTTACTGATTTTAATTACTTATAAAAATACAGCTTACTATCAAGACGATAGGATGGTACGCTATACGGTCGCAGCGGGTTGCCACACGAACGGTAAAGTGGCGCCCCTATTAATTTCTACTCTTTTTTGCCAAGCTGTAGATAATAAAAACATAAGAATTATAAATTATACTAATAAAATAAGGCATTAAAATATTCATCCGCATCGCTGTCAACGGGAATCGTGCCCAAAAGGCTGGCTGCATTGCCACGTTGGATGGCAATGCTGATTCTTTGACCGAAATATAGGCCAGCCCTTTGATCATGCGTGGAGTCTACTAAACGTTTGCCTATGTACCCCGTGGCTCTTATGTTTCAGCCCCAAACGGCTCAAATATATACTTACACTAAGGTTTGTGCCGTATGTATTTGCGCCGTTTAAGGTTTTCTGAAGCTCCACCAGCACAGCCCCTCCGTACTGGGAAGATAGGATGGAGCAAGGGTATCGACACAAGTAACGTCCCACACCAAAGACCTTCCCATCCTTACTAATATTATAAATGCGAAAGTAACTCTGTGTCTGTTACGCTTTCACGCCAAAACTAGTGGACCGATATAAATGAAATTTGGTACAGAGATAGAATGGACCCTGAGGAACAACATAGGCTACTTTTTACCCGGGTGCGCTAAGTAGTTCCCTCGGGATGCGGGTGAAACCGCGAGAAACAGCTAGTAAAGTATAAATGATAAAAACTTTGATGAAACTGGCTGTTAGTGTGTACAAAATTTCATACAAATGTAGTCCGTAGTTTTTGCTAGAATGAGTAACAAACATACATTTCTCATAATATTAAGTGCAATATTACCAAATCATGTTGTTATTGTAATTCCAGGTGTGTCGAGCCTCTGAGACTGGGCTCGTGGCCCAAAACAGATCTGGCGCAATTTCTATGCGCCTACGAGCAGTGCGCCTTACAGATGGACGTATTGAGGTATATATACTTTCTTCTTTTTGTTATACAAATAGTTTCCAATGATTGTGTGAAAAATGATTTGGCTAGCAAGGATGTTACTAGAGAGATGACGTCAGATAGAGAAGTATGGAAGAAGAAAACATGCTGTGCTGTCTCCAAATAAATTGGGATGAAGGCAGGCGGATGATGATGATACTACAAACAGTTTCCGCTCGAATATCTTATTTTTTTCGTTACCGACTTCAAAAAAATAATCTATACTAATGAAATAAAGCTGAAGAGTTTGTTTGTTTGTCTGAACGCGTTAATCTCAGGAACTACTGGTACGATTTGAAAAATTATTTCAGTGTTAGATAGCCCATTTATTGAGGAAGGCTATAGGCTATATATCATCACGCTAAAACCAATAGGAGCGGAGCTGCGGCTGCCGCGGGCAGAAGCTAGTGTTCTATAATAGACTGTAGGTATTTTTTTAGGGTTCCGTACTTTTTAACGGGACTATAACTAAGACCGTCCGTCCGTCTGTCTGTCAACAAGTTGTATGTCATGAACCGTAATAGTAAGACGGTTGAAATTTTCACAGAAGACTATTTCTGTTGCCGTTATAACAACAAATACTAAAACCTGTTAAGTTCGAGTCGCACTCGCATATGAAGGGTTCCGCACCACATAGTTAGGTAAATCCTTTGCCATGGTACGGAACCCTAAATGTGCAGGTCCGACTCGCAATTAATCGGTTTTATAATAATACTATAAGTCGTGGTGGCCTAGAGGTTAAGGCACCTGCTTCTCGTGTACGAGTGTGCGGGTTCGGAACCTGGCAAGTACCAATGTGACTTTTCTAAAGTCATATGTACTTTCTAAGTAGTTCTTAGACGTCACTGACTAACGGTGAAGGAAAACATCGTGAGGAAACCTGGACTTAAAAAGTCTGAAATCGCCAATCCGCCTTGAGCAAGCGCGGTGATCAATGCTCATACCTTCTCTGTATGAGAAGAGGCCTGTGCCCAGCAGTGGGACAATATATAGGCTGATGATGATGATGATGATTACAATACTGGCTCCTGGAACCTCCTAGGACCTTCTTCCAAGTGCCTGGATAAAAATATACTTAGTTCTTTCCCAGATTTCTAAATTTCATACAAGTCAGTTCAACCGTAACATACAGACAGACAGTTACTTTGATATTTATTATATTAGTAAATATATATTTGTTGTTCCAGGGAAGCTGACTTGAAGAGCGTTTGGGAAAGATATATGAGAGTAATAAGTCAGTGTTTGTTAACCATGTATCATATTTAAATACATACATCATAGATTTATTATACTAGCGTTAAATTAGCAAGAGTCGGTAGGGCGGAAACAAAAAATGTATATTAGTGTGCGTGTAACGTGCATTTTTTCTCCTATACTTCATTTATCTACACTAATATTATAAAGAGGAAAACTTTGTTTGTTTGTAATGAATAGGCTCAAAAGCTACTGGACCGATTTTAAAAATTCTTTCACCATTCGAAAGCTACATTATCCACGAGTAACATAGGCTAAATTTTATTTTAGAAAAAAAAATAGGGTTCTGAAAGATATTTGGGTTTTTCGGACACAAGGTGTAAGAAATCAACCAGAAAAGTTACTTTTTTTGCGTACGCTACTAATCTCAGGAACTACTGGTCCGATTTGAAACTTCTTTCAGTGTTAGATAGCCCATTTATTGAAGAAGGCTATAGGCTATATATCATCATGCTAAAACCAATAGGAGCGGAGCACCACTATTCCACGCGGACGAAGTCGCGGGCAGTAGCTAGTTATGAGATAAAACATTTAAACTCACTCCATTTACAGTTTGTTCAAACAATTTAAAGCTCTATTACTAAGGTGACAAGACAAAAACAGATGCAGAATATATTTGTTATTGTAAACATTATTTTGCTTTCAACACCACCCTTATCAGTAGGGAATACAACTCAAAATCGGTTGAATAAGCTGCAAAAAGAGTTTGGAAGTGTTTCTAATCTTATTATTTGACGACCTGAGTGGTTTAGTGGTCAACATATGAATGCCACGCAAGAGGTCCCGGGTTCGATTCCCGGCCGGGCAGAAATTGAAATGATGAATTTTAATTTCTGTAACGGGTCTGGGTGTTACTATGTATAATATGTATGTATTTATAAAAATATATAAGTAGTCATATCCGTTAAGCTAGCACCCATAACACAAGCATGCTTGCATTGCTTACTTTGGGGCTAGATGGCGCTGTGTGAAATTGTCCAAAGATATTTATTTATTGTAAATGGAGTATAGATGAATTACAACCAGGTACTGCACACGTAACCATAATTTTTTTCGTCTATCATATTATAGCACCAAATGTATACTATTAAACGCGTTTACAACTGGCGTTGGGCCGATACAGGTCGTTAGCGTGTACGCGAGTGGTCTCGCCTATCTATCTCGCTCTAACACATGAGCAGCTATGTTATTTCTCTCTCGCATTGCCGATCTAATGCTAGTAAAATAAATCTATGACGTACATACATACTTTATGTTTATATATCTAAATATTGTGTTGAAAAATAATCTAGTCTTTATGTCTATCAGAATTCAGGTAGAATTGGATATATTATAAATCTATACTAATATTATAAAGAGGAAAAATTTGTTTGTTTGTTTGTTGGGTTTTAACTCATAAATTTAGTAATTTACTCGGAATTTTTATTTCCGATTTTAAAAATTCTTTCACCATTAGAAAGCTACATTTTTACGAAGTGTCATAGGCTATATTTATTTCCAGAAATAATTAGTGATCCCTACTAAAACTTGAATAATGTATCCCAATGTGTAAAAAAATGTCCACGCGGGCGAAGCCGTGGGCGGAAAGCTAGTATATTATATATGGGTATTTGACTTCTTTTTTTAAACTCCAAAATAAAATATTTATGAAAAAGTAGTTGCTAGACAAAGATAGCACTAATAACATGTGACGTCATTATGCCAAAACCCATAGTTACTTTTTTTTTTGACAATCGCACTGTAATTTTAATCATAATTATAATTTACGTTTTTCCATAGCTTTTACCAGTTATAAGCGCAGTATTAGGATATCTCCCTACAGTAGCTCACGCGGTGTCCTGCGTGAGCGACGAACGCGACGCGACGCGACGCGACACGTCGCGACGTAATGCGACGCGATGCTACACGCGACAAATGTCCTACGTGATTTTGGTCATTACTTCTCGAACCATGGAGAAGTACAGTACAATTTTGCTCGAAAGTTCATATTTAAAGTACAGACTTTTAAAAAAATATCGTAAAAAGCACAGAAAGAAAACGCTTCTGAATCAACCATTTCGAGTTCGTGGTGTCGCGTCTGGTCGTCCTCAAAACAAGTCCGCGTTACGTCGCGTCTTGCCGCAGACTGTCACATAGGCCGCAAGTAGGGTATGCCGTTGAGTTGATCGCGTTCGTCGCGTTCGCAGCGTCGCGTCGCGTCGCGTTCGTCGCTCACGCAGGACACCGCGTCAACGATGATGACGCGCGATGCCGCCCCCGGCGTAAGTAGATACGCTAAGGTTGTTACAAAATGGGAAATAAAATAACAAAAGCGAAACAATTTTCAACAAAACACGACCGCGTCTGCCCCTCGCGCTCCGTCCCGCAAAGTAAGCGTGTTTGCGGGACGCGTGACACCGCCCATCTCCCCGCGAGTCCCCCGCCGTTGCTCCGCGTAAGTACATTTGTTGCGCTACTGTAAGGAGATATAGGTAATACTGTGATATATGTTCTAAGGAAATATACAATAATACTACTATTTGAGAAATAAAAAAAAGCTTTTTCTAAAAAAGGTCAATTAAAAAGTCATGTATTCAAAACAATGTTTTATTTTATTAATCATTTATTCATAATTATTATTATTACAAAAAAAAAACAATCTACAAAATATAGATAAAAAAAAACTAAAAATTACAAAATAATTATAGGTACATAAAATCATTGTTTTATCACAAGGTGACTATTTACAGTTGTTTTTTAATATTTCAAACAAATTTGGTTTAAAACTTGAAAGAGGTTTTTGCACTCTTTATCTACAATGTCTATGGTCAAAGATTATTATATTTATTATATTTTTTTTGACAAGACAATAACAAGCAGTTTTATTTAATTCTTATGTTTTTGTGGATATTGTATGTTGTGTTGTTACCCAAAAATAAATATAGATCATCAAATCAACAAGTTATTTCTTTTTTTCTTTTTTTTTTTGTTTTTTTTTTTCATTACTAAGTTTGCTTTTAAGTAAAAATCGATTTAACTCAGTAAGATTATAGAATCATACTGAAGAGTCTTGGTTTGTTGAACTAATTAGTCTTGGCACGGTTCTGACGTTTTAATAATATTCAAATTTTGGGATTTATATGACAATTTAGTTTGAGTAATGTTGGCGTTAAATATTATTTGGTATATAGTCTGTACCTAAAAAAAAATGTAAACAAAGTCATAACCTACACTGACGGACTAATAAACTGCATTAAAGTTCAACACGCACCTACCACTGAAAAAAACATTCTAACCAAGTATTCTAACTTTTTATACAAATTTAAATTGAAACCTATAGTTTGGTTCGTTAACTTCATAACAGCGTAGTATCATTATCCCTAAGTGTATGTTTGTATACTGGAAAGGGCCATTAATTTTTTTTAAACAACAACTTTGATGCGGTTTCTTTGTCTGGGGGTATATTTTGTTCTAATTTTCCCACATGGATAAATAAAACGGCATTAAATGATGAATGATGACATTAAGAGCATGAAATTGACATAAATGCGCCATCCTTACGCCATTTTGTTAATTTCTGTGGCAGAATTAGAACAAAATAGGTGACGACTTTGTTTACATTTTGGGTAAAATCAATCGGAACAGACTAAAGTCTTCTTATCGTGTGAGCTGCAGGTATACCAACCTAACAAGCCCTAGTGTTAGAGTTTTCTCAAATCCGCCTGACGGCCTCTGACATCGAATTGTAACAACGACTGCTATCAAGATAGCATTACATAGAAGATTTGGTATAGCTATCAGCTATATATCAAATCTAGATGTTATTCGTGTCCTGAAGGGACTACTTCACGTATCACACCACTATCTCGATACTAAATTTTATTTAAATTGGTTCAGCAACAAATTCACTTTCGGTATCTATATTATTAGTTACGATAATAAGTACAATTTTTTATTAATTTTACCAAACGTCTAGTCAGTCAGTGCATTCAAAAACACTGTTTATTTCAATAGTTTTAAGCTTTATAATTCAAAGGCACGATAATTTTACACTTATAAGCAAATACTAGGATATGTTGTGCCTTTGTTAGTCGCCATTGATATATAAAAAACCCAAGAAGCACACTCAACGTCTCAAAACCGTCCGCATAAAATGAGCGCAACATTCTAAATTGTGCGCTCATTTCAAATAGTCTCGTGTCACTTAAAAACGACCTCAAACCTATTTGCGTAAGGTTGAATTTGTAAAAATATATGTGTGTAGCATAACAGTAACTGTAAATACGTAGATTTCAAAGTCTCGTGTCGCTTAAAAAACAACCTTAAACCAATATGTCTAAGGTTGAATTAGCGAAAATATAAATGTGTGTAACTACAAATTCAAAGATTTCAAGTAGTCTCGCGTCACTTAAAAAACCTTAAACCTATTTGCATAAGGTTGAATTTGCTAGGATTGAAATCTTTCTTCTTTCTTCTTTTTTGCGACATTTTCGAGCGTTACTTTTGTTCGAGACTGTGCCTCTTGGGTTTTTTATATATCAATGTTAGTGGAGCAAGTGTCGCTCAAAATTGCTCGATTTTTGGCCAAATTTTTCCGTCAGTATTTTTTTGTATGTGCCATTTTTAGGGTTTCGTACCCTTAGGGTTAAAACGGGACCCTGTTACTAAGACTTCACTGTCCGTCCGTCTGTCTGTCACCAGGCTGTATCTTATGTGATAGCTAGACAGATGAAATTTTCACAGATGATGTATTTCTGTTGCCGCTATTACAACAAATACTAACACCGGTCAAGTGCGAGACGGACTCGCTTATGTAGGGTTCCGCAACATACATAGTTTTTTAAATCCTGTACCATGGCACGGAACCCTTAATGTGCTGGTCCGACTCGCACTTGACCTTTTTTTTTATAATTTAGTCGTTGATTATAATCTTTTCATAGACGTCAGAATTCAAATTACATACCTTTCTGTTCTATTTTTTTTTGCATTTTTATATTTTGACGGAAACTGGCTTCAATTAATTTAGGTCAACATTTTTGGGATAATTTGTAATTTTTGGGTTTATTTCAGAATGTCAGGGGTATTACACAAATGTCAAATACACAATAAATATATGGAAAGGAATGTTTTTATGTTTGTTTTCTACAAGAAATTCATTCGTTCGATCGCATCGCAGGATGCTTACTTATATTCTAAAATCACATCACTTAAGAACTAGACAATTTACATTTTAAACTTTAATTTTGACATAAAATAGAAGTTACATTATTTAAAATGATATATTTATTTGGTGAGGGTAAGCTGCCCATGACGCGGTCAGGAAGTGGATGGGTGACTCAGAGACCAAATATTAGTCTGACAAATAAACGACGTGACAACTTGGCGTGTCAAAAGGGAGTGAAGTGCTCTTCCTTCAACGCCATTTCAGTTAATCCGCGCTCCATTTTTGACACCCAAACATCAATCGAAAGCTATAATAATGTATAATTGTGGCGTATTGAGCTGAAAAGAGTACTAAAAACGTTAGCTGGTATGAAGAATATCACTAAAACGCTCTTTTGACGTCACAGAGAGTAGTCATAAAGTGACACGCTTGGTTTTCATACAAATGACGGAACTTGCGTTATTTATTTAGATTCATATCTATTAGTATGTATTTTGTTTGATCATTAGTCAGACAATTTATACAAAATATTTAAGCTCATTTTCAAGGTGAGGAGCTCGTGGCTAAGTAACAGCCGCACGGTTCGACCGATCATAGGTTAAGCTGCGCTTGGCGCGGTCGGTCCGTGGATGGGTGACCATCTATGTCATAGCGAGACTCCTCCGTGCCTCGAAAAGCACGTTAAGCTGTTGGTACCGGTTGTCATTTGTAGATCTTTGACAGTCGTTACGGGTAGTCAGAAGCCAGGAAGTCTGACAACTAGTCTTACCAAGGGTTACCGTGTTACCCAGTAACTGGGTTGTGGTATTCAGATAGGCGGTCGCTCCATGTAAAACACTGGTACTCAGCTGCATCCGGTTTAGACTGGAAGCCGACCCCAACATACTTGGGAAAAGCTCTTTTTCAATATTAATGTAACTTCTACATTATGTCTTGCTTGAATATAGAGTTGTAAACATTATGTTGCGTCCCGACTTTACTTGATAGCCTTAAAAAGTATTTATGTACATCATTGAGCTGACTAAAAATTTGAGCTTTAAACAGCTATGAATTTTCGCTCTTAAAATCAAATTTCATCATCATCATAGGCCTATATACTATCCCACTGTTGGGTAAAAACCTCTTATCATATAGACAAGGCATGAGTTTTGATCACCACGCTTGCTCAAGGCGGATTCCCTGTATGAGAAGAGACCTTTGCCCAGCAGTGGGATACTAAAAGGTGACTCATATTTTTTGTAAATTAAGAGCGAATTTTGAAAAAGTCGGGATTAATTATATATTATGTAATTATAAATTTAGTCATTTCATATAATTCTAAAGTTGCATTATTAATCTCAAACAATTTACATTTTACATTAAACATTATTATAGTTTGTTGTCAAACAAATATATTTTACATTGACTTATATAGGTACGTACAAGAGAGAATTTTTCTCACGATTTTTTTTTTTTCATTTTTTTGGTATTTTTTTTAAGAACGCACTTAGCTATAGAGATCCTTATAAGAATAAGTAACATATCCTTAATAAGAGAAGGTGTAAAATAGGCAACATTTAGAGAAGAAAAACCTGCGTTTTTTGTGTCTATGCGTTTAGTAGATACAACGCTACATACAGACTTAAACTACTCAATTTTAGTGGCGTTTAAACCTCAAGCTATATAATTGTAAGTACAACTTATAAGTATGACTTATAAATGTTAAGTTACTCAATTTTTAAGTGGCTTTTAAAGCCACTTTATAAGTTAGCAGTAGATGACCTGGGTGAACTGCGTATCTTTAACTTTTTCACCGCTTAAACCTTCCCTAGACTTCGACAAACATTTCAAAACCAAAATCAGCTTAATCGGCCTAGCCGTTCTCGAGTTTTAGCGAGACTAACGAACAACAATTCATTTTTATATATATATATATATATATATAGATCTATACTCCATTTATATTAAGATAAAGACATTTAAACGCACCCTATTTACCGTTTGTTCAAACGATTTAAATCTCTATTACTAAGGCGACAAGACAAAAACAGATGCAGAATATATTTGTTACTGTAAACATTATTTTGCTTTCAACGCCATCCTTATCAGTACGGAATAGAACTCAAAATCGGTTGAATAAGCTGCAAAAAGTTTGGAAGTCTTTCAAATCTTATTGTAAATGAAGTATAGATAGATTAAGTATTAAAAAATCTTAAATATTGTCTATTATACACCAATTCTTATCTGTTCAGTCAAATTGCGACAATTCCGGAGTCGACGAGCGACAGCATTCAAACACATTTTGTACTTAAGTATTCGAGTAATTAACCGAAATCGCTTAACTGTTTTTGATAAAGCTTTTATGCTAATTCTATGTCTAGGATATGCAGATCTCAAATTGTGTCTAGAACTAACGGAATAAGTACGACTTAGAAATTTGGAACAATCAAAGCGGGTACTAAATTTTTTTGGACTTCAAAAAGTCCAATAATAAGTGGATCTCTAGATATCCATTGTGGTTGTAAAATCTACTATGCATTAACAATACTGGATCGAAAGGAACCAATGATTGGTATTCAGACGTTTAAACCGGACTTCTTCAACTAACTGACGCGTAGACATCCAGTTTAGACTTCGAAATTTGGAAACCATCAAAATTACTTTACGTTTTCTAAAGATCCAAATATTCAATTTGGATCCACTTGATATAAACCAACGGACCTTAAAAAATCCATACTGGACCTCTACACATCCATACATCTTCTTCTTATCGATAATCAAATACAAATCCAGATTCAGTCTCTTTAAAAGATCGTCGAAAAACACATTTTGACCTCCGAAAACATCTAGTCCCACACAAAACCGGTTCAGACCTCCCAGAGTCCACGGCGACTCATTGTCCATCACTATTTAGACACTCGGAAACTCAAAATCGGAGTCTACTGAATTATGGACCTCTATTTATCCATTGGACCCGTAGAGGTCCAAGTCGCTCGCCGCCGCCCGGACCTCACTAGCGTGTATCCTACAGCGCGAGTCCAGCGATTCCCTCTCATATGTCGACCTCACAGATTTTCCTCTTTTGGGGGAGTCCATATTTGTCCTTCTTAATGACTTCTTGTTTCAGTTTTAGGTATGTTTCTAGCCTGGATAACGCGTATTCCTAGAAATAAAATGAGGAAAAAATTTCAGTTAGATTTTTGTCAACACTGTTTAGCCAACTACGGCTGACCCAAGAAGAGTAATGATTTTAGCAGTTTTTAGGGTTCCGTAGTCGACAAGGAACCCTTATAGTTTCGCCATATCTATCTGTTAAAAATATTATAGGTGTGTGAAGACATTTTTTCGGTAAGTGAGTCATTTGGGAAATATCTAGTTTTTTAGTGCTAATTTTTGTTCGATACGAGCATCCCTCTCTAGCTTTTGATGTGAAAAAATTCACAGACGTAGCACATGTAATGAACTTACAAGGAAAACTATCACATCTAAGTATACTTAACCGGTTACAGAGTTATAGTCGACTAAATAAGACCTACTACGGAACCCTACTGCGCGTGGCCCGACACGCACTTGAGCGGTTTTTGTTTTTGTGTTCTACTGTAGACCTAAATATACTGAGCCAGTCGAATATTATACGACAAATAAATTCGCGAATCCTCTGGTGGAAAGCTAGTATTTTATATAACTGATTCTTTATAAAGGCAACGACGTATAATCACACTTACCCAATAACCGAAGGGTATTTGACTTTTGGACGCGTTCACGATGGACCATAAGGCCCAGAACAGATGGCTGGCGCACGCGAAAGCCTCTACCTCGTCCAACAGCTTGTTGACATCATCTAGTGTGGCCTCTGGTTTATCCTGGACGTTGGACTGGTAATGTTTCAAGTACTCCCGGATGAAAATTTCCTGGGGACAAAGATATTGGGGGGTTAAGGCCGTTCAGGGTAAGGCCCTTTCTCAAAATGACCCTTACTCATAGATATATATGTTACTAAAGTAACTAGATCTGCAATCACCGAACACAATGCGTGCCATAAAGGTTGAGCCCACAGCCACAATTCATGCCATCTGTCAGCTTGACTTCAACTGAATATCTAGAAAAACTGACTGTCGCCGTCTTTGTCGAACAGATGGTGTCATGGTTCTGATTGTCATTTGTAGATCTTCAACAGACATTACGGGTAGTCAGAAGCCAGAAAGTCTTACAACCAATCTTATTGGGTACCGTGTTACCCGGTAACTGGGTTGTGGAGATCAGATAGGCAGTCGCTCCATGTAAAACACTGGTACTCTGGTATCGGGTTAAGACTGGAAACCGGCCCCATTAAAGTTGGGAAAAGGCTAGGCAGATGAGTTTAAAGAGTTTATAGAGCTTCAAAGACACTTTTGGTCCCGAAAAACCAAAAAAAAAAAGCCAAAAAGCTCACCTTCTGTTCCAAACTTGGAGTAAAGTCCTGATTTTCATAATAAAACGGATGTTCTGGGTTCGTATAATCGAAGGCCCACTCTTGAAAATGATTCGCTATATCAAATCCTCTATGGTTATACGCACAGTACTCAAAATCTATCAGAACCAATTTCGGTTCGCCCCAATCTGAAATATGGCTAAGAACTGTGTCTGACGTGTTGGCGTCTTCGTATGAGGATAATTCGAAATTCTCTTTGTTCGTATGGTTATTTTCTTTAGCCGATGGCGTCTCGTCGGAATCGAAGCTGCGAACGTATATCGCCGACACGTCGTCCTCATTGGGAATTGGGGGCGTGTCTTCTACTAGGAGGATGTTGCCTGTTGAAAAAAATAATTTAAAAATAAGTGTTGCCATGTATTGCGTTAGCTGACTCTTATGAAAGGACAAACTAGATGCGACGGTTCCAAGGCCTAGAGATTAAAATGCCAAGTGTGTGTCGCGCCACGCGCAATAGGGTTCTGTTATATGTTTTAATTGGTCGACTATAACTCTATAACCGGCCTTCATTACATGTGCTACGTTGGCGAATTTTTTCACATTTCTAGGGACAGCCATTCAAAAGTTAGAGGGGGGGATGCTCGTATCGAACAAAAAATTCAACTTAAAAACTAAATATTTCGCGAATTCCTCACTTAACCGAAAAATTGTCTTTACACACCAATAAAATTTTTAAAGACCTATCTAACGATACCCCACATGAAGGGATACACGAGGAAAAAAAATCATCCCCACTTTACGTGTTTGGGAGCTATCCTAAAAAAAATATTTTTCAAAATTTTATTTTACCACTATGTCGGCGTGATTAATATGCATATGCGTACCAAATTTTAGCTTTCTAGTACTAAGAACCTCTGAGCTACGCCGCGGATAGACAGACAGACGGACATAGCGAACCAATAAGGGTTCCTTGTCGACTACGGAACCCTTAAAAAATTAAATAAGTCTGTTATTTCAGGTACATATATCCTTACCTTCCTGCATATCATTGTGACAGAAGACTACGGGAGACTCCACTGACGCGAGGAATTTCTTCAACCACTCTATTTCCTTCTCAAGGTCTGTGTTCTTCAACTGCTTGATTATACGCTGTTCTTCTTCGTTCTAGAACGTAAAAGGAGAAGATTATGATATGATACAGTAAACTCCAGAATTGCGAATCAAATTAAGGACCGCGTGCTTCCAGCCAGAGCTGTGGGATTGTTAAAAAAAAAGAGTCTCGACACTCCCTCCCACTCCACTCGTAGTAGGGGGTCATATTTGATGGTTTCCCATATTAAGAACCTCATTCTTCATCAGCCTAGCCTTTTCCCAATTATATTGAGGTCGGCTTGCAGTCTAACCAGATGCAGCTACTAGCTTTCCACCAGCGTCTTCGCCGAATTCAAATGAAAAATCACAGAGTTTCATACAAACTATGCCCCCCTTTTCGACCCATTTAGGGGTAGAACTTCGGAAAATCGTTTCTTATCAGATACCTACGTCATACAAAGAACACACGCTCCAAGTTTCAGGTCTCTACGATCAGCGGTTTAGGCTGTGCGTTGATCGTTCAGGACAAAGCATTTTATATGTATAGATTTAAAAGTCATACCTTGCCCTGCGTAGCGCCTGATAGCCTTTCCTCCTTCACTGTCTTCAACCATTTATACATGGTCTTCCAAATCCAGTTTGGCTCCTTATTCAGAGGAACCTCCATGGAGTGGATGGCCGCCATCTTCTCAGCTATTTTCATCGACAGCGCGGGGTCTGCCAATTCTTTTGTCAGAAGCGCTCGGGCCTGCAAACGGGTGGTTACTCAGTGGGCTGGCCAGAATAGGTAGTAGGACAAACAGGTCTGATAGACTGGTGAGTCCTGTAGGAATTTTTGGAGGACTTAAAAGAAAATGGTGCTGGAAGAAGACCTTTTGAGTGGTATAAGGCTAGCCGCCTCCGGTTTTTAATATTTTTGGGACTTTGAAATATCTTTATAGCTGAAAAATTCACGCTCTGCTTAGCGCATGAGTCATAGTGACGTCACGTTATTAGTCATAGTGACGTCACGTTATTAGTCATAACGGCACGTTTGGCGTAGTGCGCTGCGTGTCGCGTTTCCGATTCCCGCTCGGGACAACTAAAATTGTTCCGGGTCTGGGTGTTAGTAATTGATGTATGTTTATAAACTCACCCACGATACAGGAGAAATTTCTAGTGTGAGGCAACGTTTTCAAAAACAAAAAATCTTTACTCTAAGAGTTAGCCGTTTTGCGCAAATATGACACATTCTTTTTATTAATTAATTTCGTTTTTATTGTCTTATTTTTTTGCGTCACGCCAAGGCGCAAATAAACGTATTTTCTTTCTTTATTTAACTAAACGTTTTGACATTTTTTTTATGTCTTTGATAGAAAAATATCCTAGGTAGCACCTAATAGCAAATGGTCTCCAGTATACCAAAGGCCTAAAGACCCGTTGCCATTGTAAAGCCAGCGCTGTGGTGTGTGAGGCGCGTGTACTGACCCCGGCATACCCTGCACACTGACACAGCGCCGCACGTGTCCACTACTAAGTGACACACGTGTGTCTGCGGCTGACGAGCGAACGAGTGCGGACGAGCTGCTGAGAGACGAGCTCTGGTAGAATTCACGGACAAAATCATTTATGTTTTTTGCGTATTTTTTTTGATGTTTTAATAGTTATACTGCTATTCGGGTCGGAGGCAAATACAACAAATCAAAAACCATGTAAGTAAATGGGTCCAGCCGTTCTCGAGTTATAAGTGTTCGAACAAACTCGACTTTGTTTTATACATATAGATAGATTATATACGTTATGATTCAAAACACAATTATAGAGCTGTTCTATTCCGGTTTTTATTCAATTACCGGTTTTAGTGCAGATAGATTTCTAAAATACCGGTTATGATACAACAAAAAAATCTTAATGTGTCAAAACATAGAATGAACTTGTGCAGTACGATATCGAAGTTATTTTAATTACAAGATTAATAATTGTAATTTAGTATAATAGATACCCTAATCCTGGTCAACCGGTAAAAAACCGGTAAGAGTTTAATTTAAAAAAAAATCAATATTTTTAAAGTTTTCATTTAAACTGATACCAAAAAACAAATATACACCTGCAAATCAACTACGAACAAAAAACAACGTTATTTCTTTAACACTAGATGTGAAATTACATACCACGCCTCTGTATCCTGGCAGGACGTACGTCCGGAGTCCGGTATTAGGCCCCACTCAATAGCGGGTCTATCGCGTTATACCTGGGCTGCAACTGAGAATTTCCTAACAGAAATACCCAATTACCGGCATTGATAGCCGAACATGCGAACGTAGACAACCAATGATATATAACCATAGAGTAAACTGAATAATAAACTTGACCTTTTTACAAAAAAAAAATCGAGAAAAATCTCTTAAGAAAAAATTGAAATGTTATTATGTATATATATTTAATGATTTGAGTTGACAACAACACAGAAATAATAATATAATACCGCCGAATTTATCAGGATTTTGTATTATATTGAACTCTCAAATTCTGGCAGTGTAAAGAATTCTCGATACCAAAAAGGTTACCGGTTATAGGTTGAAGTAAAAACCGGTATGGTTTTCAACCGTTTTCAATTCCTGGTGTAAAATAAACACTATGAATACCAAAATAGTTCCGAATACATTTTCAAATGTTAAAATTCTACATTTGAACTAATACTTTTTTTACATTGTTTACATACCATTTTTTTATAAGCAACAGACCCAAGGGACTAAAATGTATTTTTTTTTCTTTTCGCATTTAATACTATAACCAAAAGTATACTTACAGGTATATACTCCTCAATTCTTCCACCAGAAAACACACCATGCAATCTCGGTCCAAGTCTCCTCTCTGATAGGAGGGTGAAAATGACAGATTCGGTCACGATGGCGTCCATTGCTCGTTCGCCATGGACTTGGCCGTAGATTCTTAGCAGCACCTAAGAGAAACAGTCATCATCAGCCTAGGCTTTTTACAACTATGTTGGGGTCGGCTTCCAGTCTAAACCAGATGCAGCTGAGTACCAGTGTTTTACATGGAGCGACTGCCTATCTGACCTCCACAACCCAGTTACCGGGTAACACATGGTAAGACTGGTTGTCAGACTTTCTGGCTTCTGACTACCTGTAATGACTTTCAAAGATCTACAAATGATAACAAGCTTAACGTGCTTTCCGAGGCACGGAGGAGTCTCGGTGTGACATAGATGGTCACCCATCCAGGGACCGACCGCGCCAAGCGCAGCTTAACCTTTGATCGGTCGAACCGTGCGGCTGTTACTTAGCCACGAGCTCCTTCGTGTGCTTGACACCTACCTACTACTAAACGGTTGACCGATTTGGATGAAATGTTGTGAGTATATTTCAGGGTTCTTGGATGGTTTGAAAATACAATTAGACTCGGCAGATGTCGTCGTTTTCATAAAAACGCCAAAGTTAGAACAGTACAACGTCTGTTGGGTAGTAGTATATTTTCACTACATAGTATAAAACAAAGTCGTCGTCGGTGGCGAAATACTAACAATAGTAACTTACAAGACACCGACTTCTAGAGCGATGTTTTGGTCGTAAAGCGTTTACATAAAAAATATTTTTTACTTTTCAGTTTTTCTTTGGAAGTCGGTTTTATTTTTTTGTAAAAAGTTTTTTTTACTTACCTTTCTGGGTTCTTCCAAAGAGGAGAAAGAGCTACACTTGACGACAGGCTTCCTTATCGCCTTGTTCTCCAAATTGTCAGGGTCCGTGTCGGGGGAACTCTCGCGTTTCTGGTAAGTTCCCCATTTCGAGGTATCGTCAGGAAGAGCCACGTAGTAGAGGAAATTTGATAGGCCTCCGCTGGAAAAAAAGACATAATATATTAGGTATTTTTCCATGAAAAATGGCCTTAAATTAATAATTAGCTGACGCCCCCGCATCCCGAGGGAAGGACTTCTCGCACCCGGATAAAAACTACCCTATGTCCTATTTTAGGCTTCAATCTATCTTCATACAAAATGCACAAATTTCATCTAAATCGGCTCAGCAGTTTATCCGTGAAAGCATAACAAACATTCACATTTATAATAATTAGACAATTCCTGTGGTTACCTGCGTTTTGAGGAAAAGACTAAACGCTCCCGGATAAAAACTATCCTATGTCCTTCCCCATGGTTCAATCTATCTCCATACTAAATTTCATCTAAATCGGTTCAGCCATTTTACGGTGAAAGCGTAAGAAACAAACTATTATTGTTTAGGATTAGAATTGTCATTCTTTTATTGAACGTGTGATATGGCAAGTCTACTAAATTCTGGGTTTTTTATACATATTAATTGTTATCAATGTATCCTCAAGGCTCAAACGTCTCAAAAACTCTTGTACACGCATTAAGCCGTCCCGTTATCAACACTAAACAATGCGTGCGTTATCAACTTGTAACTTTCCAGTGTTCCATTAATTCAGTGTCAATATGCGTTGGTATTTTAAACCGACTTTGGAAGGAGGAGGTTCTCAATTCGTCTGTTTGTTTTTTTTTTCAAGTGCTTTTAGTATTATTCGTATAAATAATAATATTATTAATATAACAGTCCTGTGCAAGTCAAAATCGCATTGAGGATTTGAGGAGGAAGATAAATTTGGAAGGAAAAATTGTGTAAATTCAAAATTGTTTTTTTCAAACCGCATAATTATCATTGTTTGTAAAGGAAAATTGATGATTACTTAAAAACTATCCTCTTTTTTTGTTTGCCTGTAATATTTAAGTTAATGTCTATCAACCCTAATAATTACAACATTTTCGCGGTAAACAAAGTTGGGGTGTCAATGGACAGACCATGACAAGCGTAGCTTAACCTTGCTAATCTATCGATCAGCGCCCATTAGAGTTCAATTTACAAGATACACTAAAAAAAATCACCTAACAAAAGAATCCACTTTTTGCCACAAGAAAAAGCTTCAAAACTACAAAAAACTTAAATACATGTGTTTTTAATAAAAATAAAAAACTACCACGTTTCCCAGAAGAGAAGTCCAATAAAAAAAGTAATTTCATTCTTTTTACTAAAGCATTAAAAACGTATAAAATTCTACAAGAATGGTTCACGTTTTTGCAACACTCATTTTAGGTGTTGGTCTAAGTTAAAAGCTATTGTAGTTTTTGTATCAAGGACATTTTTTTCGTTGGTATTCCAAAAATAAGAACGTCAAAGTAAACTGCCGGTTTTCTAGAAAGATCATTAGAGATAGAACAGATAGGAATACTTCTAATCGAAAGATCTAGACTATCTACAGATTATATATATATGTAAATAGTCTCATCAGCAATCACTACATAGTATAAAACAAAGTCGCTTTCTCTATCCCTATATCCCTTTGTATGCTTAAATCTTTAAAACTACGCAACGGATTTTGATGCGGTTTCTTTTAATAGATAGAGTGATTAAAGAGGAAGATTTTAGTATATAATTTGTCAAGTTTTTGTATTCATTAGCTCAAATATCGCGGGCGAAACCGCTGGCGGGAAGCTAGTACTCTATAAATGACAGACGCACTTGGTGAGGTTGGCATACCAAAGCCCAAGTTCACCGACAAGATAACACAAGATAAAACATTTATGGTAAACAGCTGTTTCGAGTTGATCGGACATAAACTCGAAACAGCTGCTTACCATAAATTAAAACTTCTGTCTTACGATGGATACCTTATCATTTTAGTTTTTTATTCCTAAAACGGTCGACTACCAATCTGGGGTTAGACAAGAAGTGTATAACACGAAAATTCCCGCTTCGTGGTTAAAAAAAAAAATTTTACGGGCTGATTAAGTAACTATCTTTCGGTGTTTAGCCCTAAAGGTTATTGCAGACGCGTTGCCATCGCAGATTGTAATGTATCACGCGCGTGTACTGACCCCGGCACACACCCTGCACACTGACACAGCGACGCATAGCCGCAGACATACGTGTGCTGGCAATACGTGCGTACGAGCTGCTGAGCGACGAGTTCTACTCCGCTACCTCTTATACCTCGCTCCAAGTCCTAAACAACGACTTGTCTTGCCAAGTCAAGGTTTCTTGTATTTATTTACATTTTTTGCGTCTCAACAAAAGCTTGTTCAATATATTTCTTTTAATATATAGCATGGCTTTGGGACATTGATTTCATGAGGACAAAACGCATTACCGCGATATCACGAACTCAATTCAAGAAGTTTTTGAAGGTTATAATAAAATGAAGGTTTTATGTTTTAAAATCAGTTACTGTAAGGGTAGATTCGACCAAACCTGAATTTATACAAGAATAACTATACGGAAAATAATATATACCCCGATATTATTCTCGAGTAAATCATCAGTCGTTTTTCCATGCAATCTAGCTTATAGCTTTACTTGTATAAGCTACTCACGAATAGCGAAGTGAATGTGAACGAATGTAATACGCGGCCATAAAAAGTTGTTCTACAAACGGGAGGGTTAACATAACTCATGTCAACTATGGTTTGTCGTATTATAGCGTGGAAAAGTAGCTGCCAAGCGACAAAGCCCTTTAAATAAATAAAAAAAAAATGAAAATAAAATGTCAGTGAATTATGCTGTCATTTTATGACAGCATAAAATAATAGGATGCCATTTTATTATTCCTGGATTAAGCTTCTTATTCCATGCAAAATGGTGGTATAGTGACTATTCCCGAATAGACTCGTTATTGCTCGAATTACAGTTGGTTAAACGTGAAATTGATTTATTCTCGAGTGATAAGCGATTTACGCCGAGAATAAAATTTCTTCCTGTTTGGTCGAATCCGCCCTAAGTCAAAAAGTTTTTATTTTATGTACACCATTTACAGGCACTTATAAAACGTCAAAGCTAAAAACTAGGTGCACGGTTCCAAAAAGTAAACCGGCAAGAAATCTCATTATAGTATAATTATGCTAATAAAAATATTTAATCGGTTCTAAGTTATTTTTTTTGTAACCAAGTAGTAAGTCGCCTCAAAACTAATTTGCCTTAGTATAAGACCTATCTTTTAAGTGCTGATTTTCAGCCTAATTTGACAAATATCACATAGGCACGTGCCAGGTTTCAAACTCGTGATTAAAAAGCGAGTTCCTTAACCTCCAAAAACTTTCCATTGAACACAATTTCTGATTATTCGTTCGATTTCAAATAACGTCGCATTATCTCTAATACCTTTTATATCTAACGTAGGTACAGACACGCGTAGATATATTGTAATCATTGAAATTCCTTATCACTTACAAATATATTAAGGTCCTTATCATCAACAATTACAAAAACCGGTTACGAACCGGTAAGCACAAGGATGTTACCGGTTTAACTTGATTACAACAACCGACATTGGAAAGGAGGTCGAGAACTCGCGTTATTTGAACTTTTTTAATAGTTAATTTCGTAAGGATTCATAAAAAATATGGTAAATGGACATTATGGGAAGATTTTGGGAAAGGGACTATTTGAAACCACTTTTTTGGTACTATATACCATACTAGCTTCCCGCCAGCGGCTTCGCCCGCGATATTTTAGCTAATGGATACAAAAACTTGACAAATTATATACTAAAACCTTCCTCATTAATCACTCTATCTATTAAAAAAAACCGCATCAAAATCCGTTGCGTAGTTTTAAAGATTTAAGCATACATAGGGATATAGGGACAGAGAAAGCGACTTTGTTTTATACTATGTAGTGATATGCCACTACATACCTGGAGCATAGATATATATGTTACTAAAGTAACTAGATGTGCAATCACCAAGCAAAATGCGTGCCATAAAGGTTCTGACCAGTCCTAATTCATGACATCTGTCACTTGGAAGCCAGCTTGAATCTATCAGAGTACAGCAGGACGATTTTAACAATAATATGGGCAAATTTGTAGTAAATGCCATCCTTATCATACAGATATCATGAACATTACGTTTCGGTTAGTGTGAGAGAGATAGATATAATTTTACATCAAAATGATTACTAGTTTCAAAGCTACGTCTGCATTCTAAAAAATGGTTACGTTTTTGTTACCGCGTAATGTTTGGGATTGCATCTCTATGGATATATCTCGATGACCTGGAGTCTATTTCCAAACCCAGTACAATATCTGTTAGTTGATAATTAAATTAGTTCCTATTTGAAGTTAGTTCTTAATCTATACATTTAATTGCATTATTAGTAATATACTCAACCTTAACTTATATGTGTGGTAATATTATACTGTTAATATAAGTGGTTATTAATAAATAAATAAATAAACATAGGGTATTCTGAGCCTGAACGCTTGCCGTCTAACTTAAAAAAATCGATTAATTGTATCTGTTTGTTTCCCAAATAAAATAAAAATAAAATATAAAATAAAATAAAAATATTTTTAATCTGCTGTTTAGGAACGGATTAGCAAAAATTATTAAAAATCTCACTCATCAATTCTCTTTAGCGGTAATCCGAACTTAATTTATTAGGTTTAAGTAAGGATTAGGTGAGACTTAAGATTACAGGTTTTTTATAAGTAAGACGGTTAGGGTATCCAGGTACCCTTTATTATGTCTTTTGTAATTGAAGGTAGCTGAGGTTACCTGATCCTCTTGAAGTCCAGCTCCTTAGGGTCTACGGTCTTCCAGGCTCCGTGGAGGTAGTTCCTGCAGATTCTGCCAGCAACTTCCCTCATCTCCTCTTCAGTGCCACACATCTGAAGTTTCTGGAATAAAAGAGAAGAAATGTTTTGTAAACACAATCACCCACTTCATCATCTTCCTAGCCTTTTCCCAACTATGTTGGAGTCGGCTTCCAGTCTAAACCGGATGCAGCTGAGTACCAGTGTTTTACATGGAGCGACTGCCTATCTGACGTCCACAACCCAGTTACCGGGTAACACGGTACCCCTTGGTAAGACTGGTTGCCAGACTCTCTGGCTTCTGACTACCCGTAACGACTGTCAAAGATCTACAAATGACAACCGGGACCAACAGCTTAACGTGCTTTCCGAGGCACGGAGGAGTCTCGCTATGACAAAGATGGTCACACCCATCCACGGACCGACCGCGCCAAGCGCAATTTAACCTTTGATCGGTCGAACCGTGCGGCTGTTACTTAGCCACGAGCTCCTCCATAATATTGTAAATTTATATTACTGTATTATTTTGAAAAATGATGATTATTTTCAGACATTACCTCCACAAATAATTCTACATCACAATAGCTTTAGTCCCTGACTAATCGCCAGTTCGATTCCCGCACGATACAACTAAAATAGTTCCGGGTCTGTGTTTGTGCATGTGTAATGTATTTTTGTAAACGCACAAACAATAAAAGAGATATTTTTTGTAATATTTACGCAACTTATTACCTATTTTAGCATTCACAATACTAGTGCTAGTTTATTTAATGAGAACAGTGAAGGTTATTTTTCGATTATGCAAATCTGATGCTTGCCAATTCAATGGTAAAACTTTTTTGACACGTATCACGTGCTCAACTCAAAAACTATTAGACGAATATTGATCAAGCATTATTTAAATAGGTATAGAGAAAGCTAGAATAAATCTACATAGTGGTTATTTAATCATACTAATCAACATATATATATAAAAATCAATGCCACTTTTCGTTGTAATTTTATAAATCAAGAACGGGCTCACCTATCCAAACCAAATGTTTAGGCTCTGTTCGGACTATTTAATAGATGGTGTATGGGAAGTTTGCACAAAATCGGTCGAGCGGTTCATCTTTAATTTGAATGCATATAGCCCACGCGGGCGAAGCTGCTGGGGGAAAGCTAGTATATTATAAACGCGAAATTTTGTACGAATGTATGGATGTATGTTTGTTACTCTTTCACGCAAAAACTACTGAACGGATTTCGATGAAATTTGGTGCAGACATAGTTTATAATCTGGATTAACATATAGGATACTTTTTATCCGAGTGGATAAAGTAGTTCCCTCGGAATGCGAGTGAAACCGCGGGAAACAGCTAGTTAAAACAATGCTAATAATAAATTCTTAAAGAAATTAGACCTGTTGAAAGACATCAAAATGTATATGTTGCTAGATTCTCCCTGCAGAATAAAATTGTTTTTTTTTGCGTAGAACCCTAATTTAATTTTTAAATATAAAAGTAGACTAAATAACTCCTTATCTAAATGACATCAGCTATCAGCATCACGCGTAATACACCACAAAATTGGTCCAGACGTTTCGGAGCTGAGCCGACACAGACAAACATCCAGAAATAGAGAAACAAATTGAAAATAGCTTTATTTCTATCATATTATAAAGGTGAAACAGGGTACCTATTGTAGGATTTGAGTTAACTTGTATGGTAGCTAAAAATCATATTTTTCACTGATTTATTTTACCACTTTGTCGGCGTGATCAATATACATATCTTAACTAAATTTCAGCTTTCTAGTGCCAAAAAACTCTGAGCTATGCCCGGACAGACAGACAGACGGACATGGCGAAACTATAAGGGTTCCTTGTCGACTACGGAACTCTAAAAAAACGGGGTAGTAGTTTTTCCAGGAAATATAAAGCCAAGGTGATAACATTAATCCTAGCGATGACAATGATAATTATAAACTTGTTTATAATTAAGACAATTAAATATCTTTACGCCATAAATCTTGAAGTTTAGGCTGACTGCCAAATGACGATATACTTCATGAAAGGTAAATATTTACTAATGCTATCTATGTTCTGTTATGTACTAAATGTTTTGAATTCCTTTTTATATGTAGGAAACGGTTGGTCTACATCAGAGTCGTCCATATTTATTTGTAAAATCTAAATGAAGTCACTTTAATTAATTATGTCGGATAAAAGACGATCCGTCGTATTCATGCAGTGCGCCAGCGGCCCCCGTCCTCTCTAATCCCTTTTTCCCGCCACTCCACCGCTAATGACGTTCCGTCAGAATGACAGCTTGTCACTCTTTATCCAACGTATACAGCCTATCTATATAGTAATGAGTATCGTGAGGTGCGCTTATCTATGGTTACGCCGACATATATAAGAATAGATGGCCCGGTGAACTTCGTATCACCTACATCTGTTTTACTTCTTGATTCTTCTTGATCGTTTAAACCTTCCCTGGACTACGACAAACATTACAAGGAGCGACTGCCTATCTGACCTCCACAACCCAGTTACCGGGTAACACGATACCCCTTGGTAAGACTGGTTATCAGACTTTCTGGCTTCTGACTAACCGTAACGATTGTCAAAGATCTACAAATGACAACCGGCACCAACAGCTTAACGTGCTTTTCGAGACACGGAGGAGTCTCCGACCGACCGCGCTAAGCGCAGTTTAACCTTTGATCGGTCGACCCGTGCGGCTGTTACTTAGCCACGAGCTCCTCGTCAGTAACAGTCAGCATTATTGAGATAAAATTAAATGCACAGTTCGACTGTATATCTTATCGTAAACACCTATATGTACATATTATCTGACAATAACCTAGCATTAGTTAAGTGATGATAAGCTGTACTATGCTTAGTATTTTTATTGGACTAGATAAACTCAATGGGTATTAAGATAATATTAATACGAGCCTTTCATTTTGCATTGCAGGACAAAGGCCTCTTAGAGACATCCTTTTTTTTTACGGATGGGAAATCATCAAATGACCCCTCTCACCATCGAGATATATCAATAGAGATGCAATCCCGAACATTACGCGGTCACAAAAACGTAACCATTTTTTAGAATGCAGACGTAGCTTTGGAACTAGTAATCATTTTGATGTAAAATTATATCTATCTCTCTCACACTAACCGAAACGTAATGTTCATGATATGTATGATAAGGATGGCATTTACTACAAATTTGCCCATACATTTACTACAAATTTGTCCATATTATTGTTAAAATCATCCTGCTGTACTCTGATAGATTCAAACTGGCTTCCAAGTGACAGATGTCATGAATTAGGACTGGTCAGAACCTTTATGGCACGCATTTTGCTTGGTGATTGCACATCTAGTTACTTTAGTAACATATATATCTATGCCTCTCACCGTTAGTTTCAGACTCTTACCGTCTTAATAAAGTCCGATTTATTTTTAATCTCCTGCTTAGCAAATATCTCACTCATTAATGTAGTACTCAAGTTAGTAGTTTAATCCTGGATTACTACGTCAAGAAGGATTAGATGGGACATGGTAAAACTTCAAATTACAGGTTTTTTATAAGTAAGACGGTTAGTGACTAAAACCCATCCATGTTCCTTCCTCAGCCCTTTGTATTCCGGGGGCGCGGTATCTCTTTCGAACGTCCCGCAGCCCCGGAAGGCTAGAGAACTCCTTAATGAAACGTAAGCTAAGTTTTGTCGCCCTCATTGGCACTGAGCTGAGGAGATTTCGATGATCAATGCTTTTCTCGTTTTAAGTAGCCTTTTTAGGGTTCCGCAGTCCGACAAGGAACCCTTATAGTTTCGCTCTGTCCGTCTGTCTGTCTGTCCGCGGCATAGCTCCGTGGTTTTTGTTATTAGAAAGCTGAAATTTGGTATGAATATGTATATTGATCACGCCGAGAAAGTGGTAAAATAAAATTTTGAAAAATATTTTTTTTAGGGTAGCTCCCAAACACGTAAAGTGGGGATGATTTTTTTTTTCCTCGCGTTCCCCTACGTGTGGGGTATCGTTAGATAGGTCTTTCAAAAATATTATGGGTGTGTGAAGACCATTTTTTGGTTAAGCGAGCCATTTGCGAAATATCTAGCTTTTCAGTGCAAATTTTTGTTCGATACGAGTTACCCCCCCTCTAACTTTTGAATGGCTGTACCTAGAAATGTGAAAAAAATCACAGACGTAGTATACGTAATGAACTTACAAGGAAAACTATCACGGCTAAGTAGGCTTAACCGGTTACAGAGTTATAGTCGACTAACTAACTCCTACTACGGAACCCTACTGCGCGTGGCCCGACACGCACTTGGCCGGTTTTTTAGGGATAGGAAATCATCAAATGACTCCCCCCCTTTGGGCGGAGCGAGAGGAAGTGTCAGACTCTTACTGACTAAAACACATCCATGTTCCTTCCTTCCCCAAAATGACCTTGTATAAAACAATGGGACATAACATCTAATTAATATGAAGTTTTGTTAATTACACCTTGTTTGCATCCGACACAAAAATAACAAGTAAATTAATATCAATTAGAATCAAACCGACTGTCTGGCTGATAGGACAATTGTTATTAATTGCACGCATTAATATTGCAGTGATTTGAATCATAATTTTCAATTAAAATGCATTTAACATTGGCGCTGATGAATCTAAAGCAAGCAACAAGCAGGGTTTCGTGTCTAACGGACCCTGGTACTAAGGCACTGATATCTGTCAGACTGGCGTGATCAATATAATATCTATTCTATACTTATAATAAATCTGTAGAGAGGTCAATTCTGTACATGAAATATATTTCCAAAATAACTATCAGGGGGTTATTGGGGATCGATACTGATGCCAAAAATGCAATCAGTAAAATTTTTGTCTGTCTGTCTGTATAAACGTTATAGAAACAAAAACTACTAGACGGATTTTAACGAAACTTGGTACAATTATTTGTCATACTCCTGAGCTGGTTATAGTATACTTTTCATCACGCTACAATCAATAGGAGCAGAGCAGTGAAGGGAAATGTTGTCATTTTGTTTAAACGCGCTAATCTCAGGAACCGCTGGTCCGATTTGAAAAATTCTTTCAGTGTTAGATAGTCCATTTATCGAGGAAGGCTATAGGCTATATATCATCACGCTAAGACCAATAGGAGCGGAGTTTATACTAAACTAGCTTTCCGCCAGCGGCTTCGCCCGCGTGGTCTATATGAATTCAAATTAAAGATTAACCGCTCGACCAATATTGTGTAAACTTCACATACACCATCTACTAAATAGTCCGAACAAAGCCTAAACATTTGGTTTGGATAGGTGAGCCCGTTCTTGAGTTATACAATTACAACAATTATAAAAGTGGCATTGATTTTTATATATATTGATTTCAGCTTTGTAGTACCAAGAACCTCTGAGCTATGCCGCAGACAGACGGACGATGAAACTATAAGGGTTCCCGGTCGGACTACGGAACCCAACTCAAAAAGATAAAAAATCATATTGCTTTTATGGAAAAAGTGGGGGGAAGTGGAGGTTTAAAATTTCAAAGTATAGTTACCAGGTCATGTAGGTATCATAATATGAAAGGTCTTGATTTGCAAATTCTAATCTATTTTTTTCTGGACCCTGTTGGAGTTTACGCAGACGAAACCACGAACAAAAGCTAGTCCATAAACAAAGGTAAAATATCAAACACCTCATTAACCTCTATTATCACGACTTAATACAGCGAGAATTGACCCTATTTACTCATGATTATATTATTACGTATTATTGTTATTATAATAACACTTAATCTCAGTAATTAATAATAAATTATTGCATAAACTTTAATGATTAGACATTATTGTCTCCAGGGTTCAAGTCATCAGGGCTGCGGGATGTTCAAAAGAGATACCGCGCCCCCGGAATATAAAGGGCTGAGGTAGGAACATGGATAGGTTTTAGTCAGTAAGAGTCTGACACTCCCTCCCGCCCCAACCACGGCAAGAGGGGTCATTTGATGATTTCCCATCCGAAAAAAAAAGGGTTCAAGTCCATAGGAAATTATCTGGATAATACCATGTCAGAGGCCGTCAGGCGGATTTGAGTAAACTCTGACACTAGGCAATGCCTTCTCTGTATGAGAAGAGACCTGTGCCCAGCAGTGGGACAATATATAGGCTGATGATGATGATGATGACACTAGGCCTTGTCAGGTTAGTAAAACTGCAGCTCCACGATAAGAAGATCTAAATCAGTTCAGCCATTTTGACCTGAAAGTGATAGACATACAAATAGGGTTACTTTCGTTTTTTATGTATTAGAAGGAAATTAGGATTCACTAATCCAAAGACATACATAGACGACGTCATAACCGGTTGCAGAGCTACGAGTAGATAATATATATATACCGGGTCCAAATGTTGCAATCTAAACGATCTAAAAGCTTACATTGTCTAAAAATCCAAATTAGGTTTTACTGGTCAAGTGCGAGTCGGACTCGCACACAGAAGGTTCCAGCCAGACTAGCAATCGTACGAAACCCTTCTGAGTTAGTCCGATTCGCATTTGACTTTTTTTAGGGGTCCGTACCTCAAATAGAAAATAATAGTTTAAAAAAACTAAAAAAACACGCTTTTATTGCTGACCGAACTAAAAAGTAGAAAATAATTCCATTCAGAGTAAAAAGCGTGGGGTGCATTTTCCTATATTTTCATGACTCTCCTCTCATAAATGGTTGCCAATAGAATAGGTGTAATAATTAAAATATCAAGCACCCCACGCTTTTTACTCTGAATGGAATTATTTTCTACTTTTTAGTTCGGTCAGCAATAAAAGCGTGTTTTTTTAGTTTTTTTAAACTAATATTTATTTTCCATTTTTTAGTTCGGTCAGCAATAAAAGCGTGTTTTTTTAGTTTTTTTTATCGGATTATTGCATTGTCATCGGCCCTTAACACGTGTGCAAAGTTCCAAGTTGATCAGACGTCTAGAAACCAGTGAAAATTAGGTTCAAAGATTCCGTTACATACATACATACAACCCGAGCTTATAAAAGCGTGTTAAAAAAAAGAAGCCCGTCCGTCTTTACGTTCGTCTGTACGTCTGTCAAGACATCTCAGGAATGCCTGGAGGTATCGAGTTGACATTAAAACGTTATATAGTCAGGTCTACAGGCTCTTGTTTATTCTTTATTGTTATAAAGGCAATAAAAATACACACTCTGTGCAAAATTTCAACAATCTACCTAAGTATTACGGTTCATGAGATGTACATTCTGCTCCGCTAACAGACGGACGAACAGCGGGGCTTAGTAATAGGGTCCCGTTGGCATCCTTCGGGTACCAAAAAAGAGAGTGGGTACGGAACACTTGGTTCAGAGTTCGACTCGCTCTTGACGGATTTTACAATCCGTTGGGGGCAGGTTTCATGGCCATTCCAAACTTCGTCACGCGATGAAATTTTAATCTTAAGATAACACGTAATATCTTAGGATTACATCCTATATCTGTTGAGATTACAAGCTTGTTGTACTAGGAATTCAGAAATGATAAGAAAATTTATCGTGTAATTCGTAGTAAATGTGAATATGTCATGTGACAGGTGTCTTAGTGATTAAAATCACTATTCATCATCTGCCTAGCCTTTTCCCAACTATGTTGTCGCCAGTCTAAGTGGATGCAGCTGAGTATCAGTGTTTTACATGGAACAACTGCTGATAACAATATCTAAAGGCCGATTTCGGTCACGGCGGCCAATCTCAATGGAGGCCAGGTCCACCGTAGATATTATAGTGCACGCACGCTTGCAGACACAGGTGCACTCTCTATTCCCTCACTCTCATAGTCCGATGGGTCGGCAGTCCGACCGGGGAGAGATCAGGCGCAGGACCGACAGCGCCACGTGCTCGCCGAGGCAGGCAGAGGTCTCGCTATGTTAAGAAAACGGTCACCCATCCACGCACCGACAGCACTATGCGTAGCTTCACCTATGAAGATCTAACTGTGTGATAGTTACTCAGCCAACTCCGCCATGATTATAGATGCAAAAGTAACTCCATCTTGATCTGTCGTCTTTGTCTGAGGAGCTCGTGGCTAAGTAACAGCCGCAATGGTCGGTCGATCAAAGGACCATCTATGTCATAAGGACCATCTATGTCATAGCGAGACTCCTCCGTGCCTCGAAAAGCACGTTAAGCTGTTGGTACCGGCTGCCATTTGGAGACATACGAGTGCTGGTAGTGCGTGCGGACGAGCTGTTGAGAGACGAGCTCTAGAACTATTATTCAAAGGGTACCTATTGGTTTGTCTTTTGTAAAAAGTGCCTCATCATCAGCCTATGTATTGTCCCACTGCTGGGCACAGGCCTCTTCTCATACAGAGACGGCATGAGCATTGATCACCACACTTGCTCAAGGCGGATTGGCGATTTCAGACTTTTTAAGTCAAGGTTTCCTCACGATGTTTTTCCTTCACCGTTAGTCAGTGACGTCTACGATATACTTAGAAAGTACATATGATTTTAGAAAAGTCACTTTAGTACTTGTCATGTTTTGAATCCGCACACTTGTATACGAGAGGCAGGTGCCTTAACCACTAGGCCACCACAACACTACAAAGTCTACTCTGTACATAGTGCAAGTACCCACAAATATTTATTTATATATTTACTATTTATCATATACTACAACTGAGATTAAAATCAGGCACATGTATTTAATTAACAAGGCAACATGGAATTTTTTTATCTGTTCTAATAATAACAATTAATTTGTTAATGGAAAAATCTTGATTTAGTTTCGAAATGAAATCTGATAACAGGACTGTTCAAGGTTAAGACAACCTATTTAAGGAGATAAATAAATAAATATTTAGAATTGTGAATGCAGTCAAAGAATGCCACTATATATTTTTTTTATTTGAAACTAGGTGCACCCGGCAAACTTAGACAATACATTATCTTCTTTACATAGTTTTAAACAAACTTGCTTCCCATCGTCTGCACACTTGAATCTAATAAACTAAGGAATGGATTTTATTGCACTTTTCATCAATAGACAGAGTGATTCAAGAGGAAGGTATATATATGAAGACTAGCTTCTGCCCACGACTTCGTCCGCGTGGAATAGTGGTGCTCCGCTCCTATTGGTCTTAGCGAGATATATAGCCTTTAGCCTTCCTCGATAAATGGGCTATCCAACACTGAAAGAATTTTTCAAATCGAACCAGCGGTTCCTGAGATTAGCGCGTTCAAACAATAAAACTCTTCAGCTTTATAATATTAGTATAGATAACAGTCATATTATAGTAGAAAATCTATATAATATCTGCATTGCATCCGTGCGAAGCCAGGGCAGGTCACTAGTTGACAAGAAATATATCCTTTATATTATATAATTATATACTATTTTAACGTACGCCGAAAACTGCCCATTAACTATATTTTGCAATTTGACTCCATCCAAAGGTTGTCTGTAACAAGTTGCTCTTAGCGATAAGACCGCCTATTGTACTACTACCTTTTTGTTTGTATTTTTCCTGTGTTGTTGTCTAATGGTGTACAATAAAGAATAACCTATCTATCTCTATACATATGAAAATCAGTCAGCAACTTGTAAGAACTCTTGTACAATAAAATAATAATATATACAAGTGCAGAGATCTAGTAGAAACGGTACAGGACATACTATTAATATTTGTAACACGAAATATAATGGATCAACTACTGTAAACTGAAGGGCTCGTAGCTACGTATCAAGCTTGCAGATCAATATATTAGCAAGGTTGAGCTCTGCAAGCTGCAGTCAGTCTATGGATGGGTGACCATTTTCTTAACTTAGCAAGACCTTTCAGTACTAAAATCGGTCTGGAGATTATTATTACTGTAAAATATTATTCAGACATCCATGAAATTGTTTACTTTATTGATAGTGACTTGTTACTAATTAAACTGTAATTCCATCTTCCTACAATAAATTCGCATTTTTTAATACAATTGTTGACACGTTTAAGCGTAAAATGGAATGTTTACGTCCGCATCTAATCGTCTGTGACGATAACTAGATAAACCACTAATAAACCAAGCGATATATTGACTTCATATTGCATAGATTATAACACACAAGTAACCTGAAAAAACCGTATAATACTCCTAAAATCTCACTTTTATTGCGCGCTGATCAATTTTTAAACAATTTCGAAGCATTAACAACGTAAATTAATGTTAATTAATGGTTATTTTAAAAGTTTCGAGCATAGTAACTACGCCTTTTCATACTGATAACATCGAACGCAATATTTTATTGAATAATTAATGGATACTCACCATGTAACTGCTCTTATTCATATCTATAAACTTCTTGTAGCTATTTCTAGCTTGAATTAATAGATTCTTGATTGTATAAGACATTAATAATATATTAGAATCGATCGTTCTCGCGGAAAAAATATTCGCGACCGGTCAACCATATGACAGATGGTGTTGCCAGGTTAAAATTTTGAATACCCGACCCGGTGTCAGAATACGAATGATAAAAGTTCTGACATGATGAACACAACTAAAATGAATATCTTTATGTTATTTAAACGCAATAATAATAAAACCACATAACTACTTTTCATCGGCAAAACAACTATAAAATACATAATTAAATAAAAAAAACCGACTAAAAGAATAATTATGTTAATTATAGAGTATTTTATATGCGAAAGTAGATAAAGTCAACTATGTACAAAACAAGAATGTAACATGTCTGACTCAGAGTAAAATAAACACTTCACGTTTAGTAACTATTCACGGACAATGTCTTTAATTGCAATACCTCGGTTGACGTACGGACAGAATATCATAAAACAACGGTTTGTTTGTTTGAGTATCCCTTATCTTATTAGTGATGAAAACGTAATTAAATATTTTTAACATTAAAATCTTTTAACAAATAGGTAACTGTTGAATATTTGATTAAATTTAATCTCTAAATAAATAACTAATGTGATGCACATTAAAGATGATTTAGGAAAGTTTCGCTACGTCACAACTGTGCAAATATTTTATTTGCCACTCATTTTATCATTCAAATAAAATTATTAAAGCATGAACCCTTAAAAACGGGAAGTGATTGATCTGGCAATAACGTTATGACATTTTTTTTTCAATATTATTGATTTTGACAGCACAATAATGTTACCTGCATTCTGAAAAAAAATTACATGTTGTTTTGTATTTTTGTTAGCAGCTAAATTAAATAATATTCTATTGAAGAGCGTAAAAACAATTGCATTTGTATAGTACCTACGTACTACAAAACATTGGAATTCGCGGCTAATTTGCCGTGCGTGATTAAAAACGAATACAAGTATTTTTTTTACAAAGCAAAATTGTTTACTTTGAGCCAGTGTATTTAAATTATTGTTAAAAAATTACCAGATGTTTTGTTAGCGATTTTTACGGTTATTAAAATAACTATTAAATCTTAAAAAGAGTTTATTATCAAATAAGGTAAGATTTATCATCCGAGACAATACGTCACCGGTGGTGCGACGTTTGATGCAAAAAAATACAGATTTTTGTAATCCCCTCCACTTCAATTTATTTACATAACACAAAAAACCAAACAATTATTTACCTTCGCCATTTCAACACGAGTAACACCTCCAATACAATAAATAAAGGTTTAATTCTTTAATTTCGTTTTAAAAAAACACCGATATTTTTTTATTCTCATACGTCTACACTTCACAGTCTAAAAATATGTACTGACGGAGCCAGCATGAAGTGAAGAGAACGGAAATTCGATAGCGTGACGTGATTGGCGTTTACACGAGTGCGACAGAGATGGCGTATCGCGAATATGACCGATCTATACCGAAATTACGCGAAATGCTATCCTTGTTACGTGTCTACAGGGTAAATCGTCACGATAAGGCGCCCGAATGTAGAAATCACTCATTTTATTCGTTCTGTATGACGTAGAAATATGTGTTTAATTGAAGTGATAATCATGTTCAGCTATTCAAATATTTATTGTTACTTAGTTATAGAGTGCAGGTGCAAATATGGTGTTATTATATGGTCAATTCTTCCCATTACACGTTTGATTCTTTTAATGTTATGAAACTTACCTAGATAGGTGTCATACGCATTGTTTTGATCCGTAAGTTGCAATGTTATCAAAATATTTACGTTTTCCGTCCAACGGGTACAGCTTTGAGTCATATTCTTCTTATAAAATGAACGGAAATGGTAATGTATAGCTGTAGGTACCTACAGCTTGCTTATCGTATTTATATTTTAGTTACATTAAGATAAAAACAGACACGGTAAGTAAAAGACCTTAATGAAACAGAATACTGTAGCTTATTTAATTTTATAAATGGTTAATCAATCAATGAACTTCTGGAAACAGTCTACAATAAGATGCACCTATATAAATAGGTAAAATTGTATGTAATGTCTGCATTTATTAGTCCGATTAGGTAAATTTTCCACGAATGAGAAGCCACACTATCTCTGAGATCACAGGCTATGTTTTATACAACACAGGCGACGCCGTGGGTGGAAGTTATAGCTATATTTAGAATCATCTGTTACTCTTGTAAGGATCAGACGTAACTTCGTAAGGCAAGCTGTAGATATAACTTTATTTGCAGTCAACCAACGCACATCTTTTGTCCTTTAAAAGGGGTTGCGTCAGTAGCAAGTTTTTTTGGGCATCAGGCCAACATTGGGCACAATAACATTACTGGTTTTTTTTCATGAACGAAGTATCTTTACAACTTACCTGTTATGTGTTCATTTCAAGTGGTTGTTTTGGCTAAAGTGTTTTAATGTAATTGTGTAAGGCCATTTCTTTGTCTTTCTCTACTTGTCTTAGGTTCTAGGTAGGGTCTTTTATTATGAGGTTTTCACGAAACCCTGGCTTCATGTTGCTTAAATTTGGCACAGTTCTTTAACGTATAAAGGTATAAGGTAAAAGATTCATTATAAATTAATATACTGCTGTCATAATAAGAAAGGCCGTAACTAATTTTCTTTTCGTAATTGAGTTAAATACATATTCGTTATCAGATTGGTTTCCTGATGCCAAATATATACTTCACTCAATATCGAAAAAAAAATGTAGTAACGACCTTTCTTATTATGACGCCCCAGTATAAATGTTCTAGAAGTTATGTGTGAAATCGCGAGCAATGGTTATTAATTATAATAATTTACATATTAAGTGACACCAAATTAATGACTTATGCGATGCATATGTTAACATCTTGTAGGTACCGTGAACGACAGATATTGAGGTAAAAATAATTATTTCCAAGGTGAGATAAGTACATTTTGCTATCGCCAGGAGTGGAGGCTATCCTTGTTAATCCCTTTCACGGTAAAACAGCTTAACCGATTTGGATGAATTTGATGCGAAGATATCTTGAACTATGATGAAGGGCATAGGATAGTTTTTATCCATGTGCACAAAATTATTTCCTCAGGACACGGGTGAAACCGCTTAAAAAAACTTGTTTTTAGTATTCCTTAACTGTTTATACCGAAAAGGTAGTTTAATAGCCTTTCATTGTCTTCAAAACTAAAGATTTATTTATTCGATGTCTAGAGATCACCTTGGAGAAAGGTATTGTAGACTGCAAGGTCTTAATTCAATACCACGGCATCTAGTGAGTTTGAGATAGGATATTCAGTGTATTTTACTCTTGAATATCATGAAAAAAATCTGTAGGTACCTACATCCAGGACCGCGCCGACCACTGGCAGCGCCTGTGTGCGAAACCTAAGAAGCGCCTCTTTTTTAACCGACTTTAAAAAAGGAAAAGGTTCCCAAGTCGAATATGTTTTGTGTTTGTTACGCGATTAGGTACTCCACCAATTATTAATTGATTTTGATTATTCTTTTTTGTTTGGTAAATCATATATCAGAGCAGTGGCGTAGCTAGCCTTTTAGGGGCCTCGTATCAACTTTTGCTCAGGGCCCTAGTATCAGACTTGGGCGAAGCCCTAGATGGTAGACTTTTCACAAAAGAAACAAAACCTTTCGCATTTTAATAAAATAAATAAACACTATGTTGCTAGAAAATGTATGTTTTTTTTAGATAGATAAGAATTTTATGTTAGCTAATCATCATTAGCCTATGTTTATATTGGTTTACTTTTAAATGCCTCACCTTACGTAGGTATAGAATATCGCCTGTACTCGGCTTGACATACTCGTACAGTAGAATACGATGTAGTAGCGTCTGCGGACTTCGTACCAAATTGTTCTTTTTTTTTAAGTAGAAAGCGCGAGCGAAGCGAGCGCGAATTTTTTTAGCATGATAATTAAACGGAATAATATTTTTCAATAAATGGTAACAAAAACAGAGTTCGAAAAGAAGTAAAAATACGTACGTAATCGAAAGCGAGAGCGAAGCGAGCGCGAATTTTTTTTAGGATGATAATTATAGGATCGTTTTTCAATAAATAGTAACATAAACAGTATCTGAAAATAAATAGATGATATATAATAATAGATGGGAATTTTTCGCTAGTTCAATAAGAGGTTGGCTAATCAGATTTTGGGGGAGAGCACTGCCCGGCTAGCCCCTGGGTAGCTACGCCTCTGCGCACGCTTTTATTTAAGTGATAACTGTAACAAATTAAAGCTTATGTTGATTTTCCGCAAAAACAATGAAAAATTCTTACATTTTGTGTAGGTTTACGAAAATACTTAGGAGAGCTAGCCTATAATCTTTCCTATTCCATTGAAACTACTCAAAATTTTTACTTTTGTAATTGTTTTGGTTCTTTCGCTCGTTAAAATTGGGGCGTCCCCGGTGACCACATTTCGCTCGCGTCGCATCGCATCGGATTGCGTTGATAAACTCATCCACGGCATGGCTTTTGTAATAAAATAATCGCCTATTGTAGCGACTGCGATGGTTCTTTTGATTTTAATGCAGAGCTCGGAATTCATGTAAACCAAAACCAGAAACGTAAACAGTGGGTCAATTCAAATAGTGTAAAATTAAACCACAATCATAAATACTGTCTTGGGAGACTTGTATCTACTTAGTCATCGATGCTCAACTATGAGAGAATATGTTCATAAGTGACAAAAATAATGTTAATAATTGGCGCTGGCATTTTATCCGACGCCCCTACTGCCCTGGCGCCTGTGTGCGCCGCACACTTCGCACACAGGGGCGGCGCGGCCCTGGGTACATCTACGAAGTGAACTAGCTGCGGGGTCTCCCGCATTCCCAGGAAACTACTTCATGCAACCGAATAAACATCCTATATTCTCTCCCAAGGTTCTACCTATTTCCAATCCCACCCAAACCTGGACTTGTGCCTTCTTCTTCTTATCTAAAGCCCTAGTGTCAGAGTTTTTTCAAATCCACCTGACGGGTTCTCACATGGAATTGTAACAACGACGCTATCAGGTTAGCAGCCGAGGACGACGGCTTCACGTCCCAGACAGGGGGTGTAACACCGCCAAGAACCTGATTCGGGGCTGCTTTTTGAGTCTATCTCGTTCTATCTCTAATTTAGTGAGACCCCGTTAACAGCAGTCTACTAGACCAACGACAACTACACCAATGAGTCAGTCAGACTAGGTAAATTGGTGCTCTACTATCAATCTAATGTAAAAGTTATGTTTATGTTGTTATCGTATAAAACAGATATCGTAAATACTTCAAGGTATTTATTATTCAAGGAAATCTGACTCATGTTGTTCTACGCGTCTCCTCCACAGTATAATTAATAGTTGAAACGCCATTAATTCATAAATTATTTAAACTGTTGCTTTATAGTTTCCACCATGGATCTCAAGTCTTTTTCCATTGTTTATCATTTAACTGAATAATTATCTGCTTGAGCTAGTTTTTTGGTACTCATAGGATTTAAATATAAATCCTTAGACTAGGGTTCGAACCAATCTTACCCCTGAAAAACCTTTTATAGAAGTTCAATAAAACTTTGCTCAACCCAGAAATCAACAGATTCGGACAAACAGATCAGCTCTTATTTGGCTGGAACATAGATATAATAAATAAGTTATATATTAGCTGTTATTTATATTTCTATGGGCTGGAACCTGTGGATTGGTTCGAAGAAGAACAGAATATTTCCAGAGCAGAAGCTGGGCGATGACAATGAAGGTGAAGAATATAAACTATATTTTAAGAACATTGGGTGGGTGAATTATTTGTCTCAGGATAAGGGTGAAACCGCGGGAAACAGCTAGTATTCAAAGACGTCTACCAAAACCTTCATTATAGGTGTAGACGGTACCATGAAAGTCTATCATTAATATGATATTTTTAGATCTGAAAGTCATAGGTACAAAGCGTAGTACCTATTTCAATGTTGAGTCATAAAGCTAATTGCCCTGCCCTTGAAATTATATGAAAAGATTTCACGTGAAAAGAAAGTTAGAAAGACGTCAAACATTATTATTTTATAACTTTAATACCTAATGCTAGTTACCTGTGGTATCGTAAAGTCATTAGAAGAAATAGGTACGATTACATTTTCCTTATAATATAACTTAAGGAAAAACCAAGTTGATTGACTGTATTTCCATTATATTGTAATGAAAACAATAAAAATACAAGTAACTAATGGACTTGAGGGAGACACACTTTAATTCTTAATTGCTAGCTAAGCACCACTTAATGATTGGTAAATGACAATGTTGACGAACATTTTATTAGATAAGCAACCTTAAATAACCTTAAATAGCCTATCTATGTATAGAATATCATTTTCAACAAAACCTAATTAAAAATATTTTCAACCACTTTAGTTACATTAGGAAAACTTAAAAAAAAGTATAAATATTAATGGCGTCAGAAAATACCTATATTTTCAACCTAGGTAAAAGAATGATATCTAATAAAAATCAAAAATTATGCTTAAGATACAAGATATGCTGACTTTTGGACCAACGATATCACTATTTTGTAATTGTAACTTTAAATTACAATAACATTTTTCTATTAATAGTGAATTTACCGAAAAAATAACTGACATTTCTGGAAATGGCATTCGCTTGTATGAAAAGAAAACATAACACATTACTGTTATCTATGCATGACGAATACACATACAACGTAGCTAAATGACTATCGTGGCTAGGTAAACAGTTGATAGTAAATATTCATCTGATAATTCATGTTTTATGGACTATTATGATAGTCAACAAGTCACTCACTTTTAGTATTGATAAACTAATTCCATTGTACTAAGAACTGACTTATTTTTTTTTAATAAATTAATCTCTCACTTTTTTCCTGCAATTTATTTCTGATTCGACATTCAAGGCGAATGCAATATTAATTAATTAATTATTATAATAATACCAACAGTTAAGAGAATAATAAATAAAAAAAAATGTGTCATCTTAAACTGTCAAATAATTTACCCTGATTTAATTTTCAAATTGTTTATGGCAACATCTGACTGGAAAAAGTTTTTTTCGAAAGTTTCGTTTGTAAAAAAATCTAGATAAATGATTTAATTAATTCTGAGGGAATAAGTTCACGCACCCAGGTTAAAGCTGTCGTTCTTAAAATAATTTCACCATACCAAATTTCATGTAAGTCGGTCCAGCCTTTTTACAGACCGAGAGAAGAGAATGCATTATTGTAATATGGTACTTTAATAATTTACGCATAATATATAGGTAGGTCCTCCAGAAATTATCAAAAGTAAACTTAAAAATAATAAGACTTTTCCTTACACTTACATAGATACTTATGTATATATCAACATCAAGTATGATAATTAAGTAAAGATTTAGGTACCTAATTGAATTTTGAAAAAAATCTGCCGCTAGATTTAGGTATTTAGTGTACAAGGAAAATTCCCTTGAAAACAAGATGGCGGATCCGGTTTAGGTAGTTATTTATTTATTAACTGACCAAAATGAGGTGCAGTGACCCAACCTTTGTAAAATCTGCATCGGTTGGATAAACTCACAGACAATTTATGATAAACTCAAAACTCATTATTATTATTTTACACTAGCTGTTTCTGTCGGTTTCACCCGCGTCTCGAGCGAACTACTTGCCGCACCCGGATCAATATATAACCTTCTCCAGGGACCCCTCTATCTCCGTACCAAATTTTATCTAAATCGGTTCAGTAGAAACCTGATTTTCCTTTTACTAGGGCTGCCATCACCCAAATCGTCGACCCTGGACTAAAAATATAAAAACCCCGGACATTTTGAATGAGTTTGATAATTTCCCCGGACACTTTTTCATTGTTTTATTTTATTGCTTACCTTTCAATCAAGCGGGATCGGATATCAGGTAAAAAGTCCGGGATTTTTCCGGACGCTCTTTGAAAACCCACCCGGACGCACCCCGGACACCCTCTAAACTAGGACAAATCCGGGAAAACCCGGACGAATGGCAGCCCTACCTTTTACAAATGTTGGTCGGAACCCTAATACGACCATATGTCTACACCTACACCATACGTAGAACTGTCGTAGCCACAACGGGCGCAGTATACAAAGTACTTAATAGACTCTGACGTCATCCAATCACAGTGCCCCCAGTATATCCCATCTAGAGTAATGGATTCCACGGACATAATCCATTCGCCGGCCGCTTTCACATGGATTTTCTTAATAGATATGGACAGAACGTGGATGCGCTCTCAAGATAAATGGATAGAAATTAGGGATTGTGATATTGTAAATACGAAGTGAGGATGTGTGTTTGTATTTTATAATCAGATTGTTAATAGTATAACAAAACTGCAAAACATTCATATCGGGGTAAAACGTAAAACACATATAAAAACCCAGTTATTGGTTGGAACCATCATGTAAAAAATTGACATACTACGGCTAGGCAGCATTATCAACTGTGGAACTTTAGGCCCCTCGCCCACGGCGACTTTTTGTAGCGATGCTGACGCGCGTTTAGTAAACGCGTCAGCCTCGCTACTAACGCGTGTTAGTCACATTTTCAACGCGCTACAATAGCGATGGCCAACGCGCTACTGCATCGCGACTGTATCGATGCAAACGCGCGACCGTCTTGGACGACATCGGGGGAAGAACGGATTGACGCTGCTTTCGTTGCCTACGCTTCAGCTGCTTACGTAAAAGCAGCACCAAAGACAACTCGACTAATGTTGCCTCAACGGAGTCCATCTTGCAACTGTAGCGATCGTAGGTATTTTTGTGCTGTTACTTAATTGCGTTTGCATCGAGACAGAAGCGCGACAGTATCGCGTTTGCATTGCGACTGAATCTTAACCCGTGGGCGAGGGCACACAGCTAGCGACCGCATCGCGACTGTATCGATGCGGACGCGCGACAGCATCACTACAAAAAGTCGCCGTGGGCGAGGGGCCTTAATCCTTGGCTGGAGGCCTTAATTTAATTAATTAAATTAGGACCTCGCCACACTGTCCGGTTAAGCAGGTCGAATGCTGTTAGAAGCACCCTGCAAGAGGTCATGTAGGAAAAAAAAAAAAAAAAAAAAGGCGCCTTAATGGACGCCCTACTCAGGGTAAATTATACGACGAAATGATACATAGCAAAAAGGTATTTAAAAATAAAATTAGATGGTGTCAGTTGAATGAAAGCAAAATAAAAATGGATATTGTAGCCACATATAGGTGTAAAAATGACTTTGGAAATTTCTGGAAAGAAACCAACCAACACACTAAGTTACTCTTTCACGCAAAAACTACTGAATAGATATTGATTAAATTTGGTACACAGATAGTTTATAACCTGGATTAACATATAGGATACTTTTTTCAGAATCCTTCTTTTTAGAATTGGTTAAAAACGTGATCTATTTACTTAGGTACGTACCTAAAGTTAATTCTGTGCTTTGATCCAAACAAAATATTTACAAAAAAATATCTATCAACTTTTTATCATCTTAAGTGTCGGAAATAGAATGATTTTTTTCTGTGTTTTATGTAAAAACTCATAGACATAGAACAAAAAAGTAAATAACAATTGCATTGTTAGAAGTTGTGTTTAATAAAAACATGGTTTAGAATGTAGGTAATTTCTCTAAGAAACCTTGAAATTTTTCAATAATGTTTTTTTACTTTATGTTGCCCGTAAAGAAACCAACCCTCGCCTCAAATAAAGTTTATGGTGTTAAGTAACATGTTGAGAATACAACATTGTGAAAAATAAGATGTCAAGATGTTTGAAATTATTTTTATGCTCTCTGTACAAAACATGTTGTAAAATACATACACTCAAGACGAATCAAGAACAAAATGTGGGACGAAACAAGATAGAATGAAAAATTATTAATTAATATTATTTTCGGCACGAAACAGGTATAAAACGAGGCTCGAAACAAGATTTATTTGTGTGGGACGAAACTCGTAGGACGAGTCAGGAACAAATCGTTTTAGCGAGACTCATCATCATCTTCATCAGCCTATATAATGTCCCACTGCTGGGCACAGGCCTCTTCTCATACAGAGAAGGCATGAGCATTAATCACCACGCTTGCTCAAGGCTGATTGGCGATTTCAGACTTTTTAAGTCCAGGTTTCCTCACGATGTTTTCCTTCACCGTTAGTCAGCGAGACTAACGAACATCAATTCCTTTTTATTTATAAAATAACGGTATAAATACCTTGACATCCTTCAACGTTTTGAACGACAGCCTCTTGTTTTTCTGAATAATCGCAGAATAGTTGCTAGCACTCTGAAACCAAAAAAGTACATATAAAGATTTGATATATAATAATTAATTTCCATCGTTTAATTATTTTATTGGTCAAAAGCGGGAATTTTAGTTGTGTTGGAGTCTGCTTCTAAGCCAAGTACCAGTGTTTTACATGAAGCGAGTGCCTATTTGACCTTAACAACCCAGTTACCGGGTAACACGTTACCCCTTGGTAAGACTGGTTGTCCGACTCTGGCTTCTGGCTACTGTCAAAGATCTTCAAATGACAGCCGGGACCAACAGCTTAAAGTGTTTTCCGAGGCACTGAGGAGTCTCGCGGCATGACGTAGATAGTCAGCCACGGATCGGCCGTGCCAAGCGCAGCTTAACCTTTGATCGATGGACCCGCGCGGTTGTTACTTAGCCACGAGCTCCTCCTAACTTAAATAATTATATCTGGGTATAAACATCTTAACCATATAGGGTGCTAAAATGAGCCTGCGCTGGCAATAAAAAAACTTAACTTTTGTGTATACAATTTGTCTACATAGGTAATACAATTGTCGAGTCTGCACATTTCGGAATTTTGAGAAAAGAAATATTGCGAGTGACTATAAATTACCATTAGAAGACATTGCAATAATTTTGATATCGACGCCTACACTGATACCGACGCCTACACGATTTAATCCTTGTAGCAATAAGATCTAAATTAGTTTTCATATCACAAGTCGCAAAGCGATTATTCCGAAAGTTTCAATAACGAGGCGTATTTTGTAAACAATTAGGTTTTCACACAAGCGAATATTTGTAAAGAATTTAAAACTGGTTGAACGCTTGCTATGTATATGGGTATACGGCGATCAGCTTGCGCCCCCTAAGATCCTGCGCCCGGGTGCCTCGCACGCCTTGCACCCCCGGGTAGAGACGGCCCTGGGTATAAATGGAATGTATTACTTTTTTATAAATATCTAGACAATTTCACACAGCGCCATCCACAGATATGGATATACCTAGATAACGCAAGAGCAACTACTTCGCGTGCCTAGCTTACGTACAAAAATCGTAAGTGGCCATTTTCGCGCTCAGTCTGCATCGGTGTATGGCGCTAGTCGGATGTCAGTTAAAAATACTAAAATGGTGAATTGGGCTGTTATAAATTGTAAAAACTGTACAAATGCGAGGAGAAATAATAAAGTAAACGTTTCCTTCCACCGGTAAATCATTTTGTGATTAATATTATGCGTAGTTAATTTAAAAATCAATTATTTTAAACCTGAGACCCTCAGTAATACCTGGTAATATGAGAAAAACCAAATTTGAGAAAAACGAAACATTCGTATTACATTGCGGGATTTTACTTGGAGCGGTTGATGAGACGTTTTGTTTTAACAAGTGATGAATATCGAAATAAGCGATACTATCGTATATCGCTTCAGTTTTGTAGTACAGGGACTTTTATCATTTTTCTGTCAATTTTAGCGATTAGTGCTGTTCATCATATGCAACACAAATCGATTCTCGAGAATCGATTTCGGAAACAGAGGAATGATTTTGAATTATATAAGTACTTATTATGTAGACAATTTTAATAAATAATCGTAACATTTCGTGTTTTTTTTAGTTTTGTACAAAATTACTCATTAAATAGTATTCTTATATTTGTATAGTAATTGAGAAATGGTATATACAAAGGCGAACTATATTCAAAATTGAGTTTTCACCCAGCAAATCTTTGAGAGATAGAAAGAAACGAAAAAGGGTAGAATCTCGTTGCTTTTTGTAAACACTAGAATTAAAAGAATTCGATAAAAACATCTTATATTTAAATATAAGGTGTTTCGATCAAATATTAAGTGTTTATAATAGTAAACTTGAAATTATGGCAAAGGTATCCAAAAACGCCGATGGAACGCAGGCGCTCGAGCACGCAACCTCTACTACAAAGACTTTCAACGTGCTGCTGGCTGGGTAAGCGCGAGTGCAAGACGGGGGGCGGGGCGAGGGGGCGCCGTGCGCGGGCGGCGTCTTTGAATCGATTTGATTTTCTCATCACTAAATAGTGCTTGTGACGTCATAATAGGTATTAAAAAAATGGCACGCTTGGTTTTCATACAGATCGTGATACTTGCGTTATCTATGTATATCCATATCTGTGGCGCCATCTAACCCCAAAGTAAGCAATAAGCTCTAATATGCTTGTGTTATGGGTGCTAGCTAACGGATGTACTACTTATATACTTTTTAAATACATACATATTATACATAGTAACACCCAGACCCGTCACAGAAATTAAAATTCATCATTTCAATTTCTGCCCGGCCGCAATCGAACCCGGGACCTCTTGCGTGACATCCATGTTGACTAAACCACTCAGGTTATCGTTAAAAGATTCCAAGAATTGAGAACCTCCTCCTTAATTGAAGTCGGTTAAAAAAGTGTCGACGTTATATTGTGTTTATTGTGTGTACACACACTATCATTTATCGTAGTTAAAACGTGACTTACAACAATAGACAATATCTTTGTTTGTTTTACAATGTAAAGTCACATCTCTTACAATGCTTTTGTGGCCATCGCCTGGTATTTATCTAGATTAGAATTTGAGAGTTGGAATAATAATCATACTAGTGTCAGAGTTTTCTCAATTCCGCCTGACGGCCTCTGACATGGAATTGTAACAACGACTGCTATCAAGCAGCCGGGGACGACGGCAGGCGCACCCGTGCCTGTAATATAAAACCGCTTACTACCTAGTACCAGGCTGCTTTATGAGGCTTCGGGACGTACGAAAGAGATACCGCGCCCCCGGAATACAAAGGGCTGAGGAAGGAACATGGATGGGTTTTAATCAGTAACAGTCTGACACTACCTCCCACCCCACCCACGGCGGGTGGGGTCATTTGATGATTTCCCATCCGAAAAAAAAAGGCTGCTTTATGATTTTTTTAACAACCCACAAAGCGATGTCAACCAGACTCGGGAATCGAATCCAGGCCCCATACAAAGTAGGCGTATTGGCTACTTATGACCGAGGCAGTCCAGTTTAAGTTAGAAAAATCAGAAAAGTAATTTATTTCAAACCATAAGCTGTAATGGTTTCTATTGTTCGAAACAATGTTTAAAAAGGTTGACGCGACTGGCGAGGCGCCATCTTGTTCTGTGACGTCACTGAATGAGTCTCTTTGTTATCAATACTGTATTAGTTTACAGCTCAATAAAGGTTTATACTGTACCAGCTTACCGCCAGCAGCTTTGCCCACGTGGAATTGAAATTAAAAATGACAGAGTTTCATACAAACTTTGCTCCCCTTTTTCACCCCCTTAGGGGTAGAATTTTGGAAAATCCTTTCTTATCGGATGCCTACGTTTAACAAAGAACACACCCTCCAAGTTTCAGGTCTCTACGATCAGCGGTTTAGGATGTGCGTTGATCCGTCAGTCATTCAGGACAAAGCATTTTATATGTATAGATAGATGATGAAGTATATAATGGAATACATACTCGGAATAACTTCTGTCTCTTTTCCAGATTATCCAGCCGTTTTTCCATGGTGGTCAGTTTACATCGAAAGTCGTCAGCTATACATCGACACAGGTTGAGCGACTCGCCGAAAATTCGCATCTTGCATTTAAAAGTGTCGAAATCGCCGCGAAATCTGAAATGGGAAAATTGTTTACGCATCCTTATACATATCAGAGACTATACTTCATTTACAATAAGATTAGAAAAACTTCCAAACTCTTTTTGCAGCTTATTCAACCGATTTTAAGTTCTATTCCGTACTGATAAGGATGGTATTCAAAGCAAAATAATGTTTACAATAACAAATATATCTGCATTTTGTTTTTGTCTTTTCACCTTAGCAATAGAGCTCAAAATCGTTTGAACAAACAGTAAATAGGGTGCGTTTAATCTCATAGTAGATGGATTATAGGTATTATTAATGGTATTGAATGCCTCGTTGGTATAGTCGTCGAAAACACTACTGATGTGAACGAGGTCAAGGGTTTGATACTGGCTTTGTGAGATAAATAACAAAATGACAAAACAGCATGGAGTCAGGTAGTTGGCGGTGTTACTCCCCCGTGCGTAGGAGGGTACGTTAAGCCGTCGTCCCCGGCTGGTACCTTGATAGCAGTCGTTGTTACAATTCCATGTCAGAGGCCGTCAGGCGGGTTTGAGCAAACTGAAACTAGGGCTTGCTATCAACTGAATCATCATCAGCTTATTTAGTATCCCAATGTTGGGTAAATGCCACTTCTCATACAGAAAAGGCATGAACATTGATCACCACGCTTGCTCAAGGCGATTGGCGATTTCAGACTTTTTAATCCAGGTTTCCTCACGATATTTTTCTTCACCGTTAGTCATCTACACTAATATTATAAAGAGGAAAACTTTGTTTGTTTGTTTGTTTGTAATGAATAGGCTCAAAAACTACTGGACCGATTTTAAAAATTCTTTCACCATTCGAAAGCTACATTATCTACGAGTAACATAGGCTATTATTTTGGAAAAAATAGGGTTCCTTAAGATATTTGGGTTTTTCGGACACAAGGTGTAAGAAATCAACCAGAAAAGTTACTTTTTTTTGCGTACGCTAATTAATCTCAGGAACTACTGGTTCGATTTGAAAATTCTTTCAGTGTTAGATAGCCCATTTATTGAAGAAGGCTATAGAAGCGGAGCACCACTATTCCACGCGGGCAGAAGCTAGTTTACTTATAAGATCAAAACTAATTATTCAAAATTTACGACTATTTCTAGCTGAATTTTCTTCAAAAGACCAACTACTTAGAACCGTGTAGGTGTTTGACCTTTTAGAAGGTAGCTTAAATACTCGCTTCCAGAACAGAACAAAAGTGCAATACAACGACACCGGCACACACCCTGCACACTGACACAGCGCTGCATAGCCGCAGACACACGTGTGCTGGTAGTACGTGCGGACGAACTGCTGAGAGACGAGCTTTAGAAATTACCTACCTTGTAATAGAAGAAGACAGTGAAGTATTAGATAAAGCATCTGTCATGTCTATAGACATTCGACTGACACTGCTTTTTTGAGCTTTCAGCCTTGGTCTAGCGTGTTCCTGAGGTATAATTCCATAGCAAACAGTTCCGTGCCCGCTGCTATCCGAAGAAGATTCCTGAATAACTTTAATATCATCGTGCATAACCTTATATTTCTTCACCTTGTGAGGCTTAGAAAAGTCAGACAAAGATTTCTTGCTTGCAGACATTTTTTTTGTGGTTTTTACAAGTTTTTCTATCAAAAATGTATTTTTGTTTACCAAACAGAAAAGTCAATTTGATTGATAGGAATAGCGGGAGATGTTTTCGGTTTCACGAAGCAATTTGATAAATAAATAATATTAATGTGAAATTGCTACTTTATTTATTTCTTTTATAGTATTAAAGTGGGAATAGATATGAAATATAATAATTTTAAATAAAAAATCATGATAGCAAATTGCTGAGATTAACGCCTTCTATTGATTACAATACTTATCAATTTCAACACTATTCAATCTTATGGTAATACCGCTACTCGACACTAGGTGGCGCTGTTTGTTTGCAAATTATAATACGAGATGCCGCTAGTAGTACTATTTAATTGTGATTACAACCTTATTACCCGACTATGGCACATCCAGAAAGTGGAATTACGTTGTTTTTGGATAATGAATGCATCAATTTGTATTTATTATTTCCGCTCAGCAATAAGGCGTGATATAGTAATGTGTTTTGTATAATAATACTATATTCTCCCCGCTTTTAACACTACCGGGGTGTATGCTACTCAATCTGTGCTATCCGTACCGTTAGAAAAACACACCAGGGTAGATGATACTTCATCTGTGCCATCCACCCCGTTAAACGACGGGGTCGGCACTACCGGGGTCGATTCAACAATTTTTCCCAACCGTCCCGTTACCGGGGCGAGACCACAGGGGTGGATGGGACCTACCCGATTTATGTAACACTCAACTTAGCGGAAATCTTCTGACGTCAACATTAATTGCGATTTGTAATGTCAAATGGGATTTTAACCTACTTGACAGGTTTCAAGCCTGTGTTTGGCAAATGGACTGGACAAACCTACAAACTTACGCTTAGCAACAACATTAATTACCGTAGGTACCTAGACAGAGCAAATTCGATAATTTTAATGAAAACCAATCGTGCCACTTTATGACTACTTTCTGTGATGTCACAAGCGCGTTTTGTAGTTTTCTTTATCCCAGCAAACACTGTTTAATTAGTAGTTTTTGTAGCTCAATACGGCACAATTACGCATTTTCTAGATTTCTGTTCACGTAGGTATCGTGCCAAAACGGTGGAGCGCGGACTACAATAAGATTAGAAAAACTTCCAAACTCTTTTTGCAGCTTATTGAACCGATTTTGAGTTCTATTCATTACTGATAAGGATGGCGTTGAAAGCAAAATAATGTTTACAATGACAAATATATTCTGCGTCTGTTTTAGTCATGTCACCTGAGCAATAGATCTCAAAATCGTTTGAACAAACGGTAAATAGGGTGCGTTTAAATTCCGAACGGTGTATGTAGGTGCGCTGCACTCACTATTAAGACGCAAAGACATACGCTTACGTCATCTTTTTAGAAACATGTCTACGATACCACCCAATAATATATTCATAACAGGAAATTATGAAAGAGACTCGGAACAAACCGAGTTTGAGTCCAGATTTCGTAAAATTAATGGCATTGGAAAAATACCTACCGTTTAATTATTTCAAAATAATAAATTCACAATAACATTGAGTAAGTAGGTTGTAGGAAAAGAATTTTGTAAAAAAAAAAACCTTTTTCATTCTAAATTATTTGACATAACACATTGAAGATTTGAATAAATACATTTATTTTCGCGCTGATTTCAATTTTCATAATGAATCCGATTTAAATTGGTCACTTCACAACATAATTATGTTGTCATATTTTGTCAAATAAATCTTTTTTGTCAATAGTACTTATTAGCATAATTTAGGTTTGCTAACTTGTCTAGGTCTTTCAAAACAGATTAGACAAAGCTTATGCATGGCATTCCATTTAAATTTCTTAAGAAACTCAGACAAATTATATAATTAGTTTGTTTTATAAAACAAATTTCGGTCGTGGAAGACAATTTGAGATTACGCGGAGATAAATAGAGAAATAACTATAAAAACCCCGGACATTTTGAATGAGTTTGATTATTTCCCCGGACACTTTTTAATTATTTGTTTTATTTTATTGCTTACCTTTCAATCAAGCGGGATTGGATATCAGGTAAAAAGTCCGGGATTTTTCCGGACGCTCTTTGAAAACCCGCCTAAACTAGGACAAATCCGTGAAAACCCGGATGAATGGCAGCCCTATGTAAAACTAGCTTCTGCCCGCGACTTCATCCGCGTGGAATAGTAACGTTGGGCTATCGCTAACTTTAACCCCCGATTTTGAAACATTCTTCATTTATGCTCCACTCCTATTGATTTTAGCGTGATGTTATATAGCCTATGGCCTTCCTCGATAAATGGGCTATCTAATACTGAAAGATTTTTTTAAATCGGTCCAGTAGTTCCTGAGATTAGCGCGTTCAAACAAACAAACAAACGCTTCAGCTTTAGTATATTAGTATAGTTGTAAACAAAGTTGTAACCTATTTTGTTAAAATTCTGCCACGGAAATTAACAAAATGGCGTAAGGATGGCGCATTGATGTCAATTTCATGCTCTAAACATCATTTATTGCCATTTTATTTAACTATGTGTGAAAATTAGAACAAAATAGGTTATGTTTTTTTTTTCGTTAAATCAATTAGTACTAACATATTTAATACCTATAGATTAACCTATAATAATAATAGTTCTACTAAAACTTGACTAATTATACAAAAACTAATTAATGATCTGTCAAGACTATTAGTCTTAATGAGCGTTAAATTTTAAACACGTTACAAAACTTTGTCAATATGTATGAGGTAGGTTATGTGAAACTTTCAAAGGTTGCTTTTATAAAGGGGGGGGGGATGCTTTTCAATACAGAGAAAGTACGCTTTTTAATAAGAAAAGTGTAAATTTAATAAGAAAATTAGCTTTCTAAGGTCTAGATTCAATAATAGAGATAACTTCTGACCTAATCATTTTGAAATCTCAAATCAAACGTCACTGTTACCTTGTCTAAACTTATACGAGTCAGAGCGAAAGAATTAATCAAAAAGAGAAAGAAAAAAAAACCCAGCCAAGTGTAGAGTGAAGCCTACTAAGCCTTGAGAGTTTGCTTTTTAGGTTCGTTTCGAAAATGGCTTGGTAAGCGGTCTTCCCACACCTGCTTTATTTTTGAAAGACCTATACAACGATACCCCATGTCGGGATATTCGGCTTCCAGTCTAACCGGATGCAGCTGAGTACCAGTGTTTTACATGGAGCGACTGCCTATCTGACCTCTACAATCCAGTTACCGGGTAACACGATACCCTTTGGTAAGACTGGTTGTCAGACTTTCCGGCTTCGGAGTACCCGTAACGACTGTCAAAGATTTACAAATGATAGCCGGGACCAACAGCTTAAGGAGCTTTCCGAGGCACGGAGGAGTCTCACTGTGACATAGATGGTCACCCATCCACGGAGCACCCCACCAAGCGTAGCTTAATCTTTGATAGCTCGACCCGTGCGGCTGTTACTTAGCCACGAGCCTCTAGCTTAACGTGCTTCCTGAGGCTCGGAGGAGTCTCGTTATGACATAGATGGTCGCCCATCCACGGAGCACCCCACCAAGCGTAGCTTAACCTTTGATCGCTCAATCAGTGCGGCTGTTACTAAGCCACGAGCTCCCTTTTAAAACAAACTTATCAAAAGCAGTGTGTCACCTAAAATTCGAAACTATGCGCTTGCGCAAGCGATATCCAATTCAAGTCAAGAGTTTTATGTTTATCATTAAGATAAAGACGTTTCACGCTATATTCTGGTATCTACGTACTTTATTAATATATAATATATTATATATTTTTTAATGGACGGAATTTCTGTACAGTTGAGATGAAAAGCGGTTGTACGCCCGTCCATCTAATATTATAAATGCTAAAGTTATTTTGTCTGTATGAAACACTTTTACGGGAAAACGGCTGAGATGCTTTAGATGGAATTTGGTATAGAGATTAGTTGAAACCTGGGGAAAGAAAAAAATATATATTAAAATTATGAACGTCAAAAGTACCGCCCTTTACCGTTCACCCTTCACAGTTCTCATTAGTTATCTCAGAATACGTGGAAAACATCTTCTATACATATAAAATGCTTTGTCTTGAATGACTAACTGATCAACGCACAGCCTAAACCGCTGATCGTAGAGACCTGAAACTTGGAGGGTGTGTTCTTTGTATGACGTAGGCATCCGATAAGAAAGGATTTTCCGAAATTCTATCCCAAAAGGGGTGAAAAGTGGGGGCAAAGTTTGTATGAAATTCTGTATTTTTTTTTAATTTGAATTCCTATAGCCTACGCAGGCGAAGTCGCTCGCGGAAAGCTAGTCTACAATATTTAAATAAATAGGTTAATTTTAATCTAGCTTCATAAAGTTTTCTATCAACCAAGTAAAGTCGAAGGCAAAAACTAGCGCCTAATAAATAATAACCAACACTTTTGTGATCACCAGTACATTCCTGTACAAAGGTCATATTTAAATATATGCGTTCAATTTTAATAAATAAAGCTTTTGACTTACCATGGAGTGAATTGGCGACAGAGTGCAAGGTTCATGGTGGGATTTATGGCTACGAGACTTAAGATGGGGTTACCACGGTCTGCTTACTGATGGGTGGCCATCTGTTGTACATTTGGAGAATGTTAACTAATTTTATAAAATACTAGCTTTCCGCCAGCGGTGTCGCCCGCGTGGGCTATATGAATTCTCAGCCCGACCGGTTTAAAATTGACAAACTTTCATACTAACTTTCATCCCCTATTTTATCCCCTTGGGGGTAGAATTTATCAAAATCCTTTCTTAGCGGATGCCTACGTCATAACATCTACCTGCATACAAGTAGTATGATAGACATATACTAGAGTTCGCGTGAATACAAGTGGAAAATTAGGTACTCTGAAATGTTTGACCACTATGGTCACTAAGAATCATTTGGTTGTAAATAACTTCCCCTATACACCTGAAATAATAACCATATAAAATAATTATAAAGATATAAGAGTCTACAGGGTTCCTCTATTCTCATACCAAAATTCTGACATCAGTTCAGACGCTTTACCATACAAGCATAAAAACAAACTCACTTTCGCATTAATAATAAACTAGCTTATGCCCGCTCCATCCGCTTGGAATTATATACTAAAACCTTCCTCGAGAACCACTCTATCTATTGGTGAAAACAGCATACAAATCGGTGCAGTAGTTTCTGAGTTTATCGCGAACAGATAGACGCGGCGGAGGTTGTTTTAAAATATCTAGTGAAGTTTTTGGCTGTGTTCTCTCTGTAACATTAATTACTCATGGCATTTTGATGGCGCACAACAATAGCATCATTTTTCAAGCAAAGTCGTTGTACAACAATGATAAATTGTGTACAATGTATCATGTCTCGAGTACCCGGTTAATAACAGGTCGAATGGCGTCCTTATCCGGATGTTATTGAGGATCGGAATGTCGTATTTGAAGAAGACGGATGAAGAACACGCTGGTATGTCATGGTCGGCAGGTTAAGGAGACGCTTATCAAGAAAAAGTTGTCCATGCTAATATTATAAAGAAGAAAGATTTGTTTGTTTGTAGGGTTCTAACTCAAAAACAACTGGACGGATTTTGAAAATTCTTTCACCGTTAGAAAGCTACATCTTTACGAAGTATAGGCTATATTTATTTGCAGAAATAATTAGGGATCCCTACTAAAACTTGAATAATGTAACCCAAGGTGTATAAAAAATGTCCACGCGGGCGAAGCCGCGGGCGGAAAGCTAGTTGTTTAATAAAGAGGAATGCTTCGTTGGTGTACAGTCACATAGCGTGGCTCTTGTCAACAGGATCTTGGGTTCTATTACCGGGTCAGGACGAAATCGAATTTTGGAAAATGTCACAAAGCAGCCCGGAGTCAGAAAGTTGGCGGTGTTACACTTCCGTGCCTGTGACGTTAAGCCGTCGTTCCAGGCTGATATATTGATAGCAGTTCTTGTTACAATTCCATGTCAGGATTTGAGAAAACTGACACTGTGGCTTGTGACACAACTTTTACAATATCATCATCATCAGCCTATATATCCCACTGCTGGGCACAGGCCTCTTCTCACACAGAAAAGGCATGAGCATTGATCACCACGCTTGCTCAAGGCGGATTGGCGATTTCAGACTTTTTAAGTCCAGGTTTCCTCACGATGTTTTCCTTCACCGTTAGTCAGTGACGTCTAAGATATACTTAGAAAGTACATGTGACTTTAGAAAAGACACATTGGTTATTGCCAGGTTTCGAACCCGCACACTCGCACACGAGAGGCAGGTGACTTAACTACTAGGCCACCACGTCTTGTCTTGTGCTACTGTCATGTCGAAATTCATTAACCAAGTACTTAATTTTCAATAAAACAGTGGATTAAGTTACACCGTGTATAAGGATGCATTTTTTTGTGTTTTTTGTAGTATGCAAAAGACGTTTTGCATAAATAATAAATTATCTTATCAGATACGAAACATGTGTCATGTCGTAACTAGACAATCAATTGTAATAATAAGTAATTATATCAGTTTGATTACCTTCATTATAGTAATTATCTAATCAAAGTTATCTTATAAGTGTGTAGGGCTATGAGATTAGCGTGCATCATAGGAATTCTTCTTGCTGTGCCCTTCGTCCCTATTGGTTCTACTTATTGTCTTATTGTCAACTAAGGGCCGGATTTTCATTATAGTCCGACATGGCTGTTTATGAACGTGGCTGAAAGGTGAACTAACGCTAGCCACCATCTTGAAATGTCATTTTCAGTGAAAATGATACCAATTAATGGAAACTTCCATTTTTTTATTGGTCTTAGCTGTCATTTGTAGATCTTTGACAGTCGTTACGGGTAGTCAGAAGCCAGAAAGTATGACAACCAGTCTTACGAAGGGGGTATCGTGTTACCCGGTAACTGGTTTGTGGAGCTCAGATAGGCAGTTGCTCCATGTAAAACACTGGTACTCAGCTGCATCCGGTTTAGACTGGAAGCCGACCCCAACACATTTCGGAAAAGGCTAGGCAGATAATGTTGGATATAAACGCCAAAGCTAATAAAATCGCTGGTTTAAAAGCCCAACACAAAGTGAACTATCTTCCGTAGACAATAGTAATTAATTAACGTTTTTTCTCTGTTTACCAATCATTATGATCATGTGGCTAGTTTAACCGACGTAGGAAATGATGATTATGTAATCGTAGGATCTGTTTGTTTGTAATACGGAAATGCTCTGATATTACTTCTATTTCTACAGACATCTCTCAATTACAGACTTTCATATAAACTTTGCCCTCCTTATTCACCCACTTAGGGGTAGACTTTCGGAAAATCCTTTCTTATCGGATGCCTACGTCATACAAAGAAGACACCCTCCAAGTTTCAGGTCTCTACGAGCGGTTTAGGCTGTGCGTTGATCCGTCAGTCATTCAGGACAGAGCATTTTATATGTATAGATGAAATATAAGTTAGTAACTATTCCCGCGGGTTCACCCGCATCTTGTGGTGTGTCTCAAGTTTCAATTGATCTCCATACCGAAATTCATCTAATTCGGTTTAGCCATTCTGCCATGAAAGGGTTACAGTCAGACAGAATTACTTTCGCATAATCCTGCTATCATCATTGGCCTATCTGCTATCCCACTGCTGAGCACAGTCCTCTTCTCATACAGAGAAGGCATGAGCATTGATCACCACGCTTGTCCAAGACGGATTGGCGATTTCAGACTTTTAAGTCCAGGTTTCCTCACGATGTTTTCCTTCACCGTTAGTCAGTGGTGTCTAAGATAGACTTAGAAAGTATGACTTTAGAAAACTCACATTGGTATTTGCCAGGTTTCGAACTCGTACATGAAATGCAGGTGCCATATCTGTATTATAATAAATCTGTAGAGAGGTCAATTCTGTACATGAAATATATTTCTAAAATAACTATCAGGGGGGTGATTAGGGATCGATACTGATGCCAAAAATGCAATCAGTAAAATTTTTCTCTGTCTGTCTGTATAAACTCTATAGAAACAAAAACTACTCGACGGATTTTCACGAAACTTGGTACAATTATTTGTCATACTCCTGAGATGGTTATAGTACACTATTCGTCACGCTACAATCAATAGGAGCAGAGCAGTGAAGGGAAATGTTGTCATTTTGTTTAAACGCGCTAATCTCAGGAACCGCTGGTCCGATTTAAATAATTCTTTCAGTGTTAGATAGTCCATTTATCGAGGAAGGCTATAGGCTATATATCATTACGCTAAGACCAATAGGAGCGGAGCACCACTATTCCACGCGGACGAAGTCGCTGGCAGAAGCTAGTCCATACTAATATTATAAAGAGGAAAAATTTGTTTGTTTCCAGGGTTTTAACTCAAAAACAACTGGACCGATTTTAAAAATTCTTTCACCGTTAGAAAGCTACATCTTTGCGAAGTGTCATAGGCTATATTTATTTCCAGAAATAATTAGGGATCTCTACTAAAACTTGAATAATGTAACCCAAGGTGTAAAAAGAATGTCCACCCGGGCGGAGCCGCTAGCGGAAAGCCATTCATACATTTAATACTTATTAATCTAATCTAATACAGCGTCATTTTTGATAAAGATAAAAATAATCTAACATCTGGTAGATACTCTATGTATATTTGGCTAATCATAGAGTATGACGTCATTGCGGCGATGGCGATCGTAATTTCAAGGTTCTTACGTATAGGCTCGTTAGCTCAGCGGTTAGAGCGCCCAATTAAATTGATTTAAAGAGGTGGTCGGGGGTTCAAATCCCTCACGAGCTGTCAACTTAATTTTTCATTATTCCGTTTATTTATTTATACACATATTAATTACATTTTTAAATATTAAACTATATATAAAAAAGAAAAACATTTAAAAATATAAAAAATAGTATCCCACCGGTAACGAGACAGGGTCCAAGCTAACGGCGGTCAGGGCTCTAGAGAAAGGAACCTCCTGACGATACGCGCAGTGTCTAGGAGTACTGCTTTCTGTATCAAGCCCTTGATCCAGCTGCCTAACGAGAGCCTCTTTAGATGTTGGTCGAGGCTCTTGGCTAGTAGTCCATTGGCCGAAACGACTATCGGCACAATGACTGCTGAATCCACATGCCACATATCGACAACCTCGTGTGCCAAATCAAGATACTTGAGTTGTTTATCTTTTTCAGCCTTCACGAGGTTATTATACGTTTTTTGTAAGAAATCCTTACTAATGTTTAATTAGAAAATTACTCTGTATGTTACGCTCTCCTGGGGAAACCGATTTGGATGCAATTTGGTATGAAGATAGATTGAAAACTAGGCGAGAACATAGGATAGTTTTTATCCGGGAAATATCATCCCTTACTAATCCTTACTAATATTATAAATGCGAAAGTAACTCTGTCTGTCTGTCTGTCTGTTACGCTTTCACGCCAAAACTACTGGACCGATATAAATGAAATTTGGTACAGAGATAGAATAGACCCTGAGGAACAACATAGGCTACTTTTTACCCGGGTGCGCTAAGTAGTTCCCTCGGGATGCGGGTGAAACCGCGGGAAACAGCTAGTAATTATTATAAACACGAAAATAACTCCGTCAGTCTGTTACGCTTTTTGGAAAACGGCTGTACCGATTTGGATGAAATTCTGTATGAAGATAGATTGAAAACTAGGAGAGAACATAGAATAGGGGGCATCAAGAAATTCCCTGATGCTGGGACAGCTAGTAGGTATCACAATTAACGGAATGAATTTCGTTTCTGGAGCCAATCCTGGATGTAGATACAGGTTCTTTACTATGACTTAGATGGTCACCCATCCACGGGCCGACCGCGCCAAGCGTAGCTTAACCTTTGATCGGTCGACCCGTGCGGCTGTTACTTAGCCACGAGCTCCTCTTTAAAAAATCTAACCCTCATATTTATAACTAGCTTCTGCCAGCGACTTCTTGCGCGTGGAATAGTGGTGCTCCGCTCCTATTGGTTTTAGCGTGATGATATATAGCCTATAGCCTTCTTCAATAAATGGGCTATCTAACACTGAAAGAATTTTTCTAATCGTACCAGTAGTTCCTGAGATTAGCGCGTTTAAACAAAATGACAACATTTCCCTTCACTGCTCTGCTCCTATTGATTGTAGCGTGATGAAAAGTATACTATAAGCTCAGGAGTATGACAAATAATTGTACCAAGTTTCGTTAAATCCGTCCAGTAGTTTTTGTTTCTATAGAGTTTACAGACAGACAGACAGGCAAAAATTTACTGATTGCATTTTTGGCATTAGTATCGATCCCTAATCACCCCCTGATAGTTATTTTGGAAATATATTTCATGTACAGTATTGACCTCTCTACAGATTTATTATAAGTATAGATATACCTTATGCCTTAAAACTGTTTTGTTCCTCACTGTTTGACAGTTATTTCAACTTGACAGATAAGGACATAACAGTTTGATAGCTAAAAGAGGCTTAAAAGACAAAAGGTGTCATTATGAATAAGAAGGTATAAGCATAAGTTTAGTCTGGTAACAGAATAAACATCTGATTCATAATGCCTTGTGGTTTTAGAAGCCGGATAAACAAATCTTTTCTCTGACCATGGTCGTAGTGGAAACAAATAAGTAGGCTAACTTCATACATACGCAGCGAACACGGTTTGTATGTGAGCGCGCCCGTACGTATGCGTCGTCGCACGCAAACATTGACAAAATTTATCGCTGCCTTCTGTTATATCGCCAGCCTACATGACCTCTTGCAGGGTGCTTCCAACAGCATTCGACCTGTTTAACCGGACAATGTGGCGAGATCCTAATTTAGGTCTCCAGTCAGAAACTGCACTGCCACTCGTAATAATTTGTACGTGTAACCTACCCCTTTAAAATTATAAGCGAAAACCCAACGTAAAAGCGCCCTGCAAGAGCCTGTAATACAGGTTTATCCTAGTACAGGCACCTAACATTATTTTTATGATTTTTTAGAGGAGCTCGTGGCTAAGTAACAGCCGCATGGATCGATGGATCATAATTTGAGCTGCGCTTAACGCGATCGGTCCGTGGATAGGTGACCATCTTTATCATAGAGAGACTCCGCCACGTCTCGTTAAGCTGTTGGTCCCTGTTGTCATTTGTAGATCTTTGACAGTCGTCACGTGAAGTCAGAAGCCAGAAAGTCTGACAACCAGTCATACCAAGGGGTATCATATTACTTCGGTAACTGGATCGTGGAGGTCAGATAGGCAATCGCTCCATGTAAAACACAGGTACTCAGTTACATCCGGTTTAGACTGGAAGCCGACCCCAACATAGATGGGAAAAGGCTAGGCAGATTATGACCTTTATGATTTCTACTGTATTTTACCTATTTCATTTTGAATAAATGATTTAATTTGATTTGTGTTTTGTGTGTCGTGTCGTGGTGGCCTAGTGGTTAAGACACCTGACTCTCGTGTACGAGTGTGCGGGTTCGAAAACTGGCAAGTACCAATGTGGCTTTTCTAAAGTCATATGTACTTTCTAAGTATATCTTAGACACCACTGACGAACGGTGAAGGAAAATATCGTGAGGAAAACTGGACTTCAAATTCTGAAATCGCCAATTCGCCTTGAGCTAGCGTGGTGATCAATGCTCATACCTTCTCTGTATGAGAAAAGGCCTGTGCCCAGCAGTGGGACAATATATAGGCTGATGATGATGTGTTTACATTATTATCGCTCGCTCGGGGACTCGAGTTACATTTCTACTTATTAGTTTCTACTATGCCATGGTACAATAGTCACTATTTTGTGGTTTTCTCAGAAATAGTTCAAAAACCTATTAAGAATAATAGGCTTAGCTAATGTGTGTCTTGGACGGAATATTTTGGTAATTCCCAATACGAATGAATCATTGTTAAACTTCAAATTTTTCCTTAGGCGGATGTTCAAATGTTGTAGGTCAAGTTTGAAATTAGGTCAATATAAAAAATGACTAGTGCATTTTTTGAGTATATTTTAAGAAGTTATTAAAAGAGCTCGTGGCTGGTTTAATGGTCACGGTTAAGCTGCTTTTGCAGCGATCGGTCTGTAGATGGGTGATCATCTATGTATGTCGTATCGAGACTCCTCAGTGGTTTGAAAGGACGAGATAGTTCTATATCATTTGAGGAAACCTACTATGATGAGTTGTAATAATACTTTTTTAATGTTTTAATGAGTTTGGTTTTTTAATTATTAGACTTATATTATTAAGTCGTAGTGGCCTAGTGGTTAAGGCACCTGCCTCTCGTGTATGAGTGTGCGGGTTCGAAACCTGGCAAGTACCAATGTGATTTTTCTAAAGTCATATGTACTTTCTAAGTGTATCTTAGCTACCACTGACTAACGGTGAAGGAAAACATCGTGAGGAAACCTGGACTTAAAAAGTCTGAAATCACCAATCCGCCTTGAGCAAGCGTGGTGATCAATGCTCATGCCTTCTCTGTATGAGAAGAGGCCTGTGCCCAGCTGTGGGACAGTATATAGGCTGATGATGATGATGAGACTTATATTGATACGATTTTGATATAAACTTACCATTATCCTAATATTATTGCCGTTCACCTAATAAACCTTTTTAGCTACAGAACTGTGTTGTCCCTTTCTGTCAAATTAAAACGATATTTGATAGAAAGGGATAAAATATTTCGCTGTAATAAAACTGTAATTATTTGTCAAATGTGTTCTAACCTTTTTTAGGGTTCCGTAGTCCGACAAGGAACCGTTATAGTTTCGCCATGTCCGTCTGTCTGTCTGTCTGTCCGCGGCATAGCTCCGAGGTTCTTGATACTAGAAAGCTGAAATTTGCTATGGATATGGTATATTGATCACGCCGAAAAAGTGGTAAAATAAAATTTAAAAAAATATTTTTTTTATGGTAGCTCCCAAACACGTAAAGTGGGGATGAACATTTTTTTTCTTGCGCACCCCTCCGTGTGGGGTATCGTTAGATAGGTCTTTCAAAAATATTATAGGTGTGTGAAGACCATTTTTTGTGGTGGATAGGGGGATACGAGTTACCCCCCCTCTAACTTTTGAATGGCTGTACCTAGAAATGTGAAAAAAATCACAGACGTAGTACATGTAATGAACTTACAAGGAAAACTATCACGGCTAAGTAGGCTTAACCGGTTACAGAGTTATAGTCGACTAACTTACTCCTACTACGGAACCCTACTGCGCGTGGCCCGACACGCACTTGGCCGGTTTTTTGAAAATTACCAACTTAAAACTCAATTTAAAACTATCCAACGAGGTGCATTGTGCTGATTAGGTGCCTTAACTCATATCATTAAATGCACATGCATATTGCCATAAACAGTGATCTCACTTAAAAATGCTAATACATGCTAACACTCCAGACATTCTGCAAACTGTTTTCACTACTTTGCCTGCGACATTCTTTCTTATTGTTAGATAATAGTGTATCGCATATATAATATGATAATCTTTCCTAATGGAGTTAAAGAATGAGTATTTTAACACAGTTCTTGTGAGATGTGGATCTTTATACAGGCGGTTGTATTTTTTGGATTTCATCATCATCTGCCTAGCCTTTTCCCAACTATATTGGGGTCGGTTTCCAGTCGTAACCGGATGCAGCTGAGTACCAGTGTTTTACATGGAGCGACTGCCTATCTGACCTCCACAACCCAGTTACCGGGTAACACGGTACCCCTTGGTAAGACTGGTTGTCAGACTTTCTGGCTTCTGACTACCCGTAACGACTGTCAAAGATGTACAAATGACAGCCGGGACCAACAGCTTAACGTGCTTTGTCTATCTCGCTTCACGGAGGAGTCTCGCTATGTCATAGATGGTCACCTATCCACGGACCGACCGCGCTAAGCGCAGCTTAACCTTTGATCGGTCGAACCGTGCGGCTGTTACTTAGCCACGAGCTCTTCGGTTGTATTTATTGGATCTATCACTCTATTTTCCACACCTCTATATAGAACATGAAATTCTTCCCACTGCTGGGCAAACCCCGCTTCTCACACAGAGAATATATTACAAGCATTTGCTCAAGCCACATTTATGAATTCAGACATTTTATAAATGCAAATTTTTTAAACTAATTTTCTTTTACTCTTTGGGTATGGGGTTCCATTCCCAAGTGGGTGACAGACAGACAGACGGACAATGGAGTCTTAGTAAGGGTTATTAGTATTATTACAATAATCAAGACTTCTGAATAGAAAGAAGAAAGAAAGAAAAGAAAACCGTGATAGCTAGACAGTTGAAATTTTCACAGATGATGTATTTCTGTTTTTTTTTTATGTATTTCTGTTGCCGCTATAACAACAAATACTAAAAAAAAGTTATAATATAGTGTCGAATGTTGTATAGGTACAGAACCCGTCGTGCACGAGTTCCACTCGCACTTGGTTCGTTACCCTTAAAGTACATGTTACATATTCGCTTTACGAAGTGGGACTCAATCTCCACGAGCTACGTTTACTAATTTTAAGGACTGTCTTTTGTAAATTTGACGTTCAAAAATGCTGATTTTCAGCCTAATTTGAATAAATGATTTTTGAATTTAAAATCAAAAGTCAAACGTCAAAATTTTTATTTCAAATAGGCCTTTGCAGGCTCTTATGAAAAGTCACACTACATGCAAAATCTTTGAAATATTCCGAAACGAAATAGAACCACTCTGTATATGCGGCCATTAGTTAAATGTCAAAAACGTGGTCATTTCGCGTGACTTACTTTTGAACTACTGTGATTATGTTACTATGGCGACACAGTTAATCAATATAGGTATATAAAATGCTTTGTCCTGAATGACTGACGGATCAACGCACAGCCTAAACCGCTGATCGTAGAGACCTGAAACTTGGAGGGTGTGTTCTTTGTATGACGTAGGCATCCGATACAAAAGTATTTTCCGAAATTCTACCCCTAAATGGGTGAAAAGGGGGACAAAGTTTGTATGAAACTCTGTATTTTTTTTTATTTGAATCATACAATCCCGTTTTGCGCTCTAATAGATGATTAAGGCAAACTTATTAACACACATAACTTATATATTAATGTAATATAATATTCACTTCTACTGTAAATTTAACTGTAATTAAATAGCTGTACTAATTATTTTACATATTAACAATAAAAACTTACAATAGTTAAAAAAAAACAAAAATAGAAAACTACTACATATTTTCAAAATGGACATCCGCTTGACTCCGAATTTAAACAATTAATGTCATTAACCCCTCATTATTTTAAACGTTAAAAATCTAAATTAAATTAATGCAGTTAAATTTATTTAACAAGCAGAGTAGATATAGTCTGTTCCAGTTGATTTTAAGAAAAATGTAAACAAAGTCGTAACCTATTTTGTTCTCATTCAGCCACAGAAATTAACAAAATGGCGTAAGGATAGCGCATTTATGTCAAATTCATGATCTAAACATCAACATTCATCATTTAATACCATTTTATTTATATAAGTGGAAAAATTAGAACAAAATAGGTTATGATTTTGTTAACGTTTTTCTTAAAACTCAATGGGTACAGATAATACATGAGTCAGTATCCTGTCTCGGAGGGTATTTAAAAGCTAAAACTCATACAATGAGTAATAAAAATGTACGCAGATTTTATTATTTCACACTTCGGTAATTATGGGTTACCAATTCCATTTAAACATATTTATTTATTTATTTTTATTAACCGACTTCAAAAAAGGAGGAGGTTCTCAATTCGACGGTATGTTTTTTTTTGTTTGTTTGTTACGCGATTACTCCGCCAATTGTGGACCGATTTTGAAAATTCTTTTTTTCTTCGAAAGGAGATACTTTCGAAGTGGTCCCATATAAATTTTATCACTACCGGTTCAGCCGTTTTATAAATATATCAAAAATAACGATTTATCTCTACTTGTTGCTATGCCAAATACTTAGATGATTTGGTTATTCACGCTTATTACAACCTAAATAAGATTAGAAGATTAAAAATATGTCACTAAAAACTTACAAATATTTTTTTTTTTGCAAAAAAAAGAACCGACTTCAAAAAACCCGAAAAGCACTAAACAGTTAAAAATAATACTTAAACCTACCTATATTAATAAACCTAACCTAATCTACGATTAAACTATAATAAAATTTAACAACTTTTTGGAGTCGGCGCCAAACAAAGTAAATAAACGACTGGTAATTCCAGAGTATTTTGCCGTTCCGGCAGCGACTCCAAAAGATTGTTAAATTTTATTATACTTTAATCGTTTATTAGGTTAGGTTTATTAATACAGGTAGGTTTCAGTATTATTTTTAATTTTTTTGTGCTTTTCGGGTTTTTTAAAAATTTAAAAAAATATTTTATTACTTAAATGCTTTGTCCTGAATGACTGACGGATCAACGCACAACCTAAACCGCTGATCGTAGAGACCTGAAACTTGGAGGGTGTGTTCTTTGTTAGACGTAGGCAACCGATAAGAAAGGATTTTCTGAAATTCTACTCTTAAGTGGGTGAAAAAGATGGGGCAAAGTTTGCATGAAGCTCTGCCATTTTTAATTTGAATTCGTATGTACCACGCGGGGGCGGTGTCGCTGGCGAGAATTCTCCACGCGCGCCGCGCCGCTTCGACTAGATACCGCGCTTCTTACAAACAATAGCTCCTTGAATGCGGCAACTTATTATAGGTAAAGTAACAGCCGCACGGTTCGACCGATCAAAGGTTAAGCTGCGCTTGGCGCGGTCGGTCCGTGGATGTGACCATCTTTGTCATAGCGAGACTCCTCCGTGCCTCGGAAAGCACGTTAAGCTGTTGGTCCCGGTTGTCATTTGTACATCTTTGACAGTCGTTATTGGTAGTCAGAAGCCAGAAAGTCTGACAACCAGTCTTACCAAGGGGTACCGTGTTACCCGGTAACTGGGTTGTGGAGGTCAGATAGGCAGTCGCTCCATGTAAAACACTGGGCTACTCAGCTGCATCCGGTTAAGACTGGAAACTGGCCAATATAGTTGGGAAAAGGCTAGGCATATGATCAATGTGTGTAAGTGAACGAAGAGTTTTGTATTTTTTCTAGTATTATTTTCACACAGTTTCCCTTCAAAATTATAAGCTATTGAATCTTTCGCGGTTACTATAAGGGCTCCGTCGGGAACATCGCCATCTCAGAGCGGGCGCTGTGCTGTGAGGCGCGTGTGCTGACCCCGGCACACACCCTGCACACTGACACAGCGCCGCATAGCCGCAGACACACGTGTGCTGGCAGTACGTGCGGACGAGCTGCTGAGCGACGAGCTCTGGTACCATTATTTTTATTGCAATCCGTATAATTCATCCAAGAACATTAACATCTGTTAGCGGAATCAGAAGTTAAAAAAACCGGCAAAGTGCGAGTTGGGCCACGCGCTGTAGGGTTCTGTAGTAGGAGTTAGTTAATCGACTATACCTCTGTAACCGGTTAAGCCTACTTAGCCGTGATAGTTTCCCTTGCAAGTTCATTACATGTGCTACGTCTGTGAATTTTTTCACATATCTAGGTACAGCCATTCAAAAGTTAGAGGGGTGGATGCTCGGATTGAACAAAAAATTGCACTCAAAAGCTAAATATTTCGCAAATGGCTCGCTTAGGCGAAAAATGATCTTCACACACCCATAATATTTTTGAAAGACCTATCTAACGATATCCCACAAAAAGGGGTACGCGAGAAAAAAATATTCATCCCCACTTCACGTGTTTATTTTACCACTTTCTCGGCGTGATCAACATACATATCTATCTATACCAAATTTCAGCTTTCTAGTATCATAAGGGTTACTATTACTATAAGGGTTCCTTGTCGGACTACGGAACCCTAAAAAACCGGCAAAGTGCGTGCCGGGACACGCGCAATACGGTTCCGTGACACGTTTTAGTTCGTTGACTATAACTCTGTAACCAGTAAAGCCTACTTAGCTGTGATAGTTTTACTTTTTAGTTATGGTATATAAGCTACAACTGTGATTTTTTTTATTTATAAGTTAGTGGGATATAATATAATATTTAATTAAAGCTTGAAACTTCGCAAACGGATCCTTTAATCGAAAAATTGTCTTCACACATCAATAATATTTTTAAAATATCTATCTAACGATACCCCACACGGCGGGATACATGAGAAAAAAACATCCCCACTTTATGTGTACCTATTAGAGGTTACTGAAACCTGGTCCCTAAGACTTGAAGACCACCGAAAAATAGATGCCCTCGAGATGTGGTGCTGGAGAAGACTTCTAAGGATTCCCTGGACTGCATATCGCACAAATAATTCCATCTTAGAAGAATTAAAAATTGAAGAACGCCTATCGTCAACTGTGCTATTACGAATACTCAAATTCTTCGGACACATTTCTCGCAATGAGGGTTCTATTGAATGTCTGGTGGTACAGAAAGAAAGCGGTCAAGAGGGCGATCACCTACGCGTTGGACAGACCTTTTAAATCTGCAACCCAAACATCTGTGGCGACATGCAGTCGCAATGCTGTAAATCGTAGCAAGTGGAGAAACATCGCAAGAGAGGTGACCCGGGCAAGAAGTAACATCCCTCCATGACCATGTTTATCAATAACCACGACCACTCTGTCAAGAGTGTACGACTGAGAAGAATTAGAGATTGCCATATTATTTTTTTCAAAATTTTATCTTACAACTTTGTCGGCGTGATCAATATATTATTCAATTCCATACCAAATTTCAGCTCGCTAGTACTAAGAACCTCTGAGCTAGCCGCGGACAGACAGACAGACGGATATATAGCGAAACTATAAGAGTCCTCGCAGACCACAGACTTTCTATGAGCCGATAGTTTGGTCAATAGAACGTCTCTCGTCTGCGGGGACTCTAACCGTCTTACTTTAAAAAAACCTGTATTTCACCTAATCCTTACTTAACGTCGTATTCCAGGATTAAGCTACTAACTTAACTTCGGATGAACGCTAACAAAATGTATGTATTCTTATGTATTAAATTTATATATTCTCACATGTTTTCGATAACAAATGTAAAACAAATATTGTAAACTATAACACGTTGAAAAAGAGTAACCATGGAGTTTCTTGCTCGTTCTTCTCCATAGGAATCTACGCTTTGGAACGGGCAAATTTCTTAAATTTTTCTTTTTTTTGACTAACGGACTGACTCTTAATTATTTGACAATTCAAAAGTGCCTGTAAATGGCCTAATTGAAATAAATGTTTTGAATTGTTTTTTTTTTTTAAATTATGTGTGAGGTTTTTCCTAATCCATTGCTAAGCAGCAGATTAAAAATTAATCGGACTTTATAAGACTGTAAGGGTTCGTTGTCGACTACGGAACCCTAAAAATATGGTCTTTTTAAATAGCCACTATGAAATATAGCAGTTGATTAATGTTTAAAAACACCTTGAAATGTTCGTTTCAAATGTCAGTGTGTACAGTAATGTTGTGACTTTTTAATATTTATTTATAATAGATGCATACGGATGTGAAAATAACAAAATCTATACATATAAAATGCTTTGTCCTGAATGACTGACGGATCAACGCACAGCCTAAACCGCTGATCGTAGAGACCTGAAACTTGGAGGGTGTGTTCTTTGTATGACGTAGGCAACCGATGAAAAAGGATTTTCCGAAATTCTACCCCTTAAAGGGGACAAAATTTGTATGAAACTTTGTTATTTTTAATTTAAAATCGTCTAGACCACGCGGGCGAAGCCGCTCGCGGAAAGCTAGTTGAACGTGAAATCATGAATGTTTTCAATGAAATGTCGGGTATCCTATTCAGCGGTCGTGTCGTGTCTCGGGTTCAATTCCCAGGTTCCCCAATTTTCACAAAGCAGCCCAGAGTCAGGTAGTTGGCGGTGTTAGGCCCCCATGCCTGGGATGTTAAGGCATCGTCACTGGCTGCTATCTTGAATAAATTTAGATTTGGTGTCAAAGTAATGACTGTAACATCTTCATCTGCCTAGCCTTTTCCCAACTATATTGGAGACGGCTTCCAGTCTTACCGGATACAGCTGAGTACCAGCGTTTTACATGGAGTGACAGCCTATCTTACCGCCACAACCCAGTTACCGGGTAACACGGTACCCCTTGGTAAGACTGGTTGTCAGACTTCCTGGCTTCTGACTACCCGTAACGACTGTCAAAGATCTACAAATGGCAGCCGGGACCAACGACTTAGCGTGTTTTTTGAGTCAAAATAATGACTAACATGACTTATTAAGATTCGTCATCGTTAATGGTTATAACTTTAGTCGTGGCATATTCATTTTAGCTCATAACCTTCCTCAATAGACAATTTATATTAGATAAAAATCTTGTCGTGATAGGTAGCTATCGTAACTAGATTTTTATACATCGGACAAGAAATTATATCATACTAATTGGGGCTGGGGGACGTTCGTAAGAGATACCGCGCCCCCGGAATACAAAGGGCTGAGGAAGGAACATGGATGGGTTTTAGTCAGTAAGAGTCTGACACTCCCACCCGGCCCACCCACGGCGGGAGGGGTCATTTGATGATTTCCAATGCGAAAATAAAGTCTAGTAGCAAATAATACCCTTTAGCTGTTTTATAGGTAACTAGTGGCCCGCCCCGGCTTCGCACGGGTAGGCAGTCTTTGTTTTTTAACCGACTTCAAAAAACATGGTTCTGTATTTGACCCGTGTGTATGTGTTTTTATGTCCGCGATTATCTCAAAAACTACTGAACCGAATTGGATAAGAGTTTTCGTTCTTCAAATGCATAATTTTCAAGTAAGGTTTTTAGTATAATACATATAGTATATTGGGATCTTATGAAGTTCTTCGGAGATAGCCAATGAAACTTTTCAATTACTAATAGTAAAGGAACAGCGATTACTGCGATCGTATGCCAGTGATTGGTTTCACTATTCTATAACATAACATCACACCTCTAAGCTTTAAAGGAGAAAGCAGAGTTCACCCTTATTCAAGGTGATGAACATTTGTCTAGACATTAGGATATTGTTATTTATTTAAATACTACGCTCAAAAGCGAACTGAAAAACATTTTTGCAAAAATAGAACTGGCTTGGAAAATAATACAAATTGAAAAATAACTAATACATCGTTCCAGAAGTCGGTGTCTCCAATTAGGTATTGTGTTGTGTATTTTCGTTCTATTTTTGCAAGTAGTTTTTTTTTTTTTTTTAGGATTGGAACATCATCTCCCGACTCTTCCCGTTGTGTCAGACTGACTTAAATATGCTAACATCGCGCCGTCTACGCGGGCCTAATTCTTACCGGACGGCTAGCCACTTATTGCTTAAAGTCTGCAGGCCCGGGCCTGCAGTGGCCTGGAGTCGATTCCTGGCTCCAAATGCTGATGGTTTGGCTGGGGCGTGAGGTTTGTCTCTCCCTCATGCATCCCGCTATCTCCTTCTCTAGCATGACTGTTTCGCATAAGGAGGCGACTGCTTCCTATCCCCACTCGCTTTGGACCATGGTTTGAACCAGGGCCGAACGTGAGAGGTCACCCAAGCGGGGCAAATCACCACTGTATGCTCCACTGTATGATCCTCACAGTGTCGACACCCGGACGTTAAGGAACAGGACAGGAACCTCCCAAAATATCGGTGTCCGGTGAGAACCTGCGTCAGGCGTAGGCATAGGATCTGCGGTAGGGCAAGATGCCGTGGCGCCTTCCTAGCCACTCCTCAAAGAGGAGATTTATCGCCACAATTGTGGGGTGCCATGCACTGTGCTTACGGGTAATCTTGATGTTTAGGAAAAGCTGGAGAACGGTGAATTATATCCGCTAACAGTTAGGTGTAATAGAAACGATCCTTACTCAGGTCCATCCGAATACATTTAAATGTTTGGCCTTATGATCTGTTAATTAGCAAAGGGAATTCTAAATTCTTAATTTCTGAAGTGTGGAATAGAATGAATTCAATGCAAAGCGCAATTTTTTTTGGCTTTTAATTATTCCACTGTTATGTATGAAAAGAGGTCATTTTTATACATAGAATGCATGAGCATTAATCACCATGCTTACTAAAGTGGAATAACATCTACATAATATGATGTCTTGAAAGCGCTTACTTTAACAAATTCATAACTTAATTCTTGGAGCCGCTGAGGTGAAAGATATTATGTGATATTAACTAAAAGAAAAAGACAATTATGTATACACCAAACTAAAAAAAACAAAAATATATGGGATTCGAACTCGATGTAACCGATCCGCATGATCATTAATACAGCACCTCCGCTACAGTGCTCGTTGACATTGCAGGTAAAATTGACGTTCTAATACAACGTATTTTCAATTTTAATTACTGCTTATCTGCTTTAGAAACGGGCGTGATGATTTTCATGTCAAAGATTGTAATGATAGCGAAAATGCATAATTATAAAAACTTGTTAGGTCATGCCATTACAAACTTATTTCAATGCCTCACTGCTCATTACCCATAATAATTAGCGTGATGATTTGTAGCCAAAACTTGACCCGATTCATAACAAACATTTTTGGTGAATTTCAAGTAAAACTGTTCAGACGTTTTCGCGTAAAGTTAAAACATATTTTTATTCTTACAAACTTAAAATTTGATTTTTTCGCCCTAGGGCTAAAAGCTTGAAAAACTGTGAATCACGTGTTTAATTATTTTCATTTTAGAGTGTTTCTACAAAATTTGAGTTTACGTGAATCAAAAATAAAACTTTCTCCATACAAACTTTCAACCCTATTTTAATATACTTACGGTTGGAATTTTCAAAAATCCTTTCTTATTACTTGTCTAGGCAATAAAAGGCACCTCCTGTCCAAATTTCATTACTCTAGGTCCAGCCATTACGGCTCTGCGTTGATGAGTCAGTCATTCAGTGTATGAGGTTGTCATTTTATATAATAGTATAGATTATTTAAAATATCTACTAAGAAAAACATTGATTTATACACACGTATTTTTGATAGATTGAAAGATATTAAAGTGATTTATGCAGCTCACACAGTTGCATAGAATAACAATACCGAAATGAAATTAAATAATACCCTTGTAATCCATCCTTATAGCCAGTTGAACCAAACTTTTTATAATTGACTAGCTGTTTCCCGCGGTTTCACCCGCATCCCGAGGGGACTACTTAGCGCACCCGGGTAAAAAGTAGCCTATGTTGTTCCTCAGGGTCTATTCTATCTCTGTACCAAATTTCATTTATATCGGCCCAGTAGTTTTGGCGTGAAAGCGTTACAGACAGACAGACAGACAGAGTTACTTTCGCATTTATAATATTAGTAAGGATAAGGAAGTAAGGATTAGTAAGGATCTATCTATACTATTAAGTCAAGTCAACCCTTTCAAGTTCAACTTTGAAAGGGTTTTGTTTCAAGTTTGATTACTCTCTTTACTTTTAATTACATTTCTTTTCTATTTTTTTAATTCCCAACATACTTTTAATTTCATTTTTGTTAATAATCACATGGTACGATCTATTTTGGATAGTGAGTAAATGTGCAACTCTGACCCCCAAGATACAGATATTTGTCTAGTTTGGGGATCACCGTTCAATTCGATCTGTGTAATGTAATTTATTTATTTATTTTATTATGATATTTAAAAAAAAGTAAGTCACAGTCACAGTATATGCTCACCCATCCATTTGTTGACCGCGGGCTGTGTTGCTTAACCTGCTTCTCAAAGCTCTTAATAGGTTAAACCGTGAAGCTTATCTGACCTTACAACAAAACAGGCCTATTGTGCATGACCTATAGCGTACTGATCTAATCGCAGACAAAACCGGATGATTTAAGCATGCAAAATAAATTACTCTCCGATTAGAGCATGACGGTACATACCTTACGAATAAGATAAGACCTTGTTCAAACGACGCGGTTTTTTTTACGACAAATTTTACAAATGCCAGAATGACTTGGTTTGTTTGTTGCGCTCTCACGGTTAAACGGCTGGACGGATTTGGATGGAATTCGGTACGGAGATAGATAGGACCTCGGAGACGGTTATAGATCAGTTTTTATCCGGGTGCAGTAAGTAGTTTTAAAAAACCCGGGTGAAACTGTTCACTGTGGTTTCCATCACGTCCTGAGGAAACTTCTCCTTATATCCATCTGCCTAGCCTTTTCCCAACAATGTTGGGGTCGGCTTCCAGTCATCACCATTTATCTATGTGGGAAAATTTGAACAAAATAGGCTATGATTTTGTTTAAATTTTTCGTAAAATCAATCGCTACACAGTATAGAAGCACCCTAGAAAAGATCATGTAGAAAAAAACCTTATCATTGTTTCTGAACTATCGTAAGAATCATTTTATAAATAACTAGCTTCTGCCCGCGACTTCGTCCGCGTGAAATAGTGGTGCTCCGCTCCTTTTGGTCTTAGCGTGATGAAATATAGCCTATAGCCTTCTTCAATAAATTGGCTATCTAACCCTGAAAGAATTTTCAAATCGGACCGGTTCCGGAGATTAGTAGCGTACGCAAAAAAAGAAACTTTTCTGGTTGGTTTCTTACACCTTGTGTCCGAAAAACCCAAATATCTTACGGAACCCTATTTTATTCCAAAATAAAATTTAGCCTATGTTACTCGTGGATAATGTAGCTTTGGAATGGTGAAAGAATTTTTAAAATCGGTCCAGTAGTTTTTGAGCCTATTCATTACAAACAAACAAAGTTTTCCTCTTTATAATATTATTAGTGTAGATAAATTTCATCTGAACACAGCGTTAGAAACCTATGACTAACTAAAATGTCAGTTTAGAAAATTAATAGCGCTTTAGACTATTTGTTCTTTGTGTCCTGATGAATCGGTGACCAAAAAGGTACGTCGTAGGTTGCCATATAAGGAACCAGTGTTGAGTAAAGACCTAGAGGTCGTTAGTTCGAGCCACACCTGAGGTATTTTAGTGACAAACTTGTATTTAAATATAGGTTTGCATACTACAGCTGAGTACCAGTGTTTTACATGGAGCGACTGCCTATCTCAAACTCAAACTCAAAAACGTTTATTGAAATTAGACTAATTAAATTAGTACTTTTTCACGTCAAAATACATTTATGACAGCACCCCAAAAACGCCCACCCTTCACTGCTTTCTAGTGTTATGGCTGGAAAGAAGAAGCAGTGATGAACAAACTTCCCAGCAACACAGCTGTCTATTACAATTTTATTTTATAATATAAATATGTCATATTTTATTTACAATATTAATATTTGATTATATGATGCACCGTGTTTACAATACAAATTTGTTTGTTTGTGTAAATATATATTGTCCACTTCAGAGCTGCCATCTGCTTTTATCATTAAAATAGTCATTTACATTATAGTAAGCTTTTTTAATAAGAATTTCTTTAATTTTAGTTTTAAAAGAATTATGAGGCAATTCTAATAAATTGATAGGGATTTTATTATAAATGCGTGTACAAAGCCCCGCAAACGAACCATGCACTTTATGTAAACGATGGTAAGTCGCGGTCAACTTATGTCTATTTCTAGTATTAATATTGTGAATGTCACTGTTTTTACTAAAAGAGTCTATATTTTGCCTTACATACACTATGTTGGCGTAGATATATTGTGATGCCACAGTCAGTACACCAATGTCTTTAAACCGTTCCCTTAGGGAGTCTCTAGCACCAAGTTGGTATATAGCACGAACTGATCGCTTCTGCAAAACAAAGATACTTTCAATGTCAGCAGCATTGCCCCACATTAGAATTCCGTAAGACATAATGCTGTGAAAATAGCTAAAGTACACTAAACGAGCCGTGGCTACATCGGTGAGAGTTCTTACTTTCCGGACAGCGTAGGCAGCAGAGCTTAGTTTACCCGCGAGGCAAGTTATATGATCACTCCACTGTATTTTGGAGTCTAGTGTTATGCCTAGGAATTTAGTGGCTTTAACCGTTTCTATAACTTCATTATTTAAAACTACGTTAGGTCCAAGATTTTTAACGTTAGGCAAGGCAAATTTAATACATTTTGTTTTCTTGGCATTTAACACTAAGTTATTAACTGTGAACCAGTGCGTAACCTGTGAAAGACATCTATTCACCTCATCAAATTGTACTCTATTTCTATCAACTTTAAAAATTAGCGAGGTGTCATCTGCAAACAAAACAACGTCACATATTGATTTTAAATAAAATGGTAAGTCATTTATATATATTAAAAATAAAAATGGACCTAAAATTGAACCCTGTGGTACGCCCAAACGCAGGGGCAAATTGGTAGATTTCACTCCATTTACATCTACACATTGCATTCTACCACTTAAATAGGAACTTAATACGCTAAGTGCTCTATCTCTGATTCCGTAATAATTTAGTTTACGGGCAAGCGTATCATGTTGAACGCAATCAAACGCTTTGGACAGATCGCAGAATACACCGATTGCATTCTGAGATTTCTCCCATGCGCTATAGATGTGTTTGAGTAAGGCGACTCCGGCATCCGTTGTCGAGCGACCCTTTGTGAAACCGTATTGTTCCGTATGCAGAATATTATTTGAATTAAAGTGCCTTAGTAATTGTTTTAAAATAATTTTCTCAAAGATCTTGCTAAATGCCGGTAAAATTGAAATCGGTCTAAAGTTACCAAGATCACCCTTGCTCCCGGATTTGAAAAGTGGTATGATTTTACTGTATTTCATGAGCTCCGGAAAAGTTCCCAAATCAATGCATTCATTAAATATAGTCGCTAAGTAGGGTGCAACGACGTCGATAATAGAAGTTAAAACCTTAACAGAGATACCCCATAAGTCACCAGTCTTTTTTTGATTCAATGATTTAAAGGTGCTTATTACATCGTAAGGTGACACGTGGCTAAATTTGAATATTGCTTCACATTCTGTAACACTTTTACGTAAAAGTATTTCAGCATTGATGGTAGAAGAGTCTAAACAACTAGTGGTTTTAATTGGGATGTTGGAAAAGAAAGTATTGAATTCATGAGCTACATCGGAATCTTTATAGAATATTTTATTATTATTAACGATTTTAAAATTAGTATCACGATGCGCTACTTTACCAGACTCACTGTTTATGATGCTCCAGGTTGCTTTTATCTTATTATTACTCTGCATAATTTTATTACTAATATACTTTGACTTTGCTAATTGACACACTTTTTTATTTTTTGAATTTTTTTTCACTTTTTGAATAATTCCTAACATATTCTGTAAAAGTAACATCAAATTTGTATTTTTTTATCCCATATAACTCGTATAGTTTAGCTCTACTCTTATATATACCGGGGGTAGCCCACTCATTGAAGTTGGTGGTCCCCTTTAGTTCTAGTGTTTTGGTTTTGAATGTACTATTAAACTCATCTTTTATAATATCAAATAGGGCTCCGTACATTAAATGTGGATTGTCTTTTTTTAATAACGATGGGCTTAATTTTGAACCTATATTATGTTTAAAACTAAGAAAGCGACTGGTCGTTAACGGCCTACATATTATTTTTCGTTTGTTCTTGGTTTGACTATCAGGAAATCCTGCCAATTGCCCACAGTGGTCTGATGTGAGACTATTAGTATTTACTGTTTCTATGGCATCACAATTGCTAAATATGTTATCCAAACACGTGGAAGAGATTGCCGTAATTCTAGTTGGTTCTAGAAACAGATGTTTTAAGTTAAATGATTTAAAAAGGTTCAGCAACCTAGTGGTTAAAGCAGATGCTTCTAAAATGTTTACATTAAAATCACCACATACTATTAGTGTCTTACTACTGGAATAAATTTTAGCAAGTGAGTTTTCCATGATTGACTCAAATGTAATAAAATTACCCGAAGGGGGCCTGTACACACAAATTATAACAAATCGTTCGAGTTCAACACAGGACAGTTCTACATGGCGCTCGATTGATAAATTAACAATATCCGAACGTTCTTTGCATTTTATATCATTCGAAACAATTATTAGGGAGCCACCATGAATAGCTTCTTTTCTAGCGAAAGCACTTCGTACTGAAAAATTACTGTTATTAATAAATTCAAATTCACAATTTCTGTGCCAATGTTCAGTTATACATATTACTTGCACTTTATAATGTTCTATAAATAAACTTAATTCTAATTCTTTGCCGGAAAGGCCCTGAATGTTCTGATGTACAACATTCAGTTGATGTGGCCTACCCGTTGTCTCACCATGTAGTTTAAACTATCAGGTGTATCAATATTTTTATTAGTACAGTTACTAAGGTTACTAAAAGATGTAGTTCCACTACTGGAACCTGTGTCAATTTGTATATTAAATGCTAATAACATAGCAATTTGTTGTTTATAATAAAAAGGAAGATACATTGTATCATTTGTCAGTACAAAATTATTTATAAATATATTTGTGTCAAAAAACATAATTGTGTCACTATAGTGACTAGTAATATTATAAATTAATAAGTTCAAGTTAAATATGTATTGATTTTGTTCTATTGAAAAGTTGTTTGAGTATGGAAGGGCACAGATTACAAACTTACATTTTGTTTTATTATTTGTTTCTATCATAAGTTCAACACAGTCTATAATATCTTGTTTTTTAACTGCTAGACTATTTCCATATAACATAATGGCAGTTGATGTGGTATTAAGGTTTGTCAACTTGATAATTTTTTGTATGTCATTGTAGCTGGCACCGGGTGAACAATTATTAATTATTTGAATTTTACTGTACTGTGACACTAATTTACCAAAACCTAGGCCGAATCTATCAGAAAATATTTGTGTTATTTTATTTGGATTTTCTGAATAAGTACAAGGTGAAATGCTTGAAGTTGGTGTGTTGCTTTGTACAGTAATAGTGTTAGATGTTAAACTATCACTGCTAAGCTCTGACTGTCCGCTACAATGCGAATTAAGCTGAGGGTCAGCTAGTACTGTGGATTGTGAACAAGTACAGTTGTTAAATTTATTTGCAAGAGAATCAAACCGGTCCATGTTTTCACTACCTAACTGAAGTAGCTCATTGGCAGCCAAAATATGTTCCTTGATTTGATTTTGTGCTGCCTCATAGTTGTGTGCGGTTTTTGTTAATTCGCGTTGCAGGTCAAGCATCTCCTGCTGCATAACCTGAGTGTCTTGATCATACATTAACCTACTTTGCAGGAGTTGATTTGTGCAATAGTTGAGTTGTTTTTTTAAATCTACCTTGGTTTTAATTAAATCATTTAATTTGTATGAAGATTTTTGTTTTTGACAGACTTTTTTAATTTTTAATATCATCTTTTTGACCTTGATATATCTTTTTAATTTTTTGTGACTCATGACACTTACAGTTTGTTTATTAGTAACAAACTCATTAAAAAGGCTGTGAGTCTCACCACATTCCTGGTGTTGTTTAATTTGCTCCAAGCAAGAGATTGATTTATGAGCATCATTTAAGCTTAATTCAAGCTCAGTGATGCGATTCAAAGCCCTCTCATGAGTATTGCTACATTCATTAAAAGTATGTACCTATAAATTCCTGTAACCTATCCCGCTGATCAAGTACATCCATATATTGAATGTGTAAGTCTGCGAGCTCACACTTTAATTCTGTATTTTTGTCAACAATTTTCTTTATTTCCTCCTCACTCTCATCACGTTCCCTTAGTAGTTGACCGCAGAGCTCCTTGGATGTTTTGAGCTCTTGCAGTGTCAACTTCAGTTTAACCTCCATATCCTTGGCAGTGGCCTTTCGTGTCATTATGGACATGGTGTGTGGTATTAACTGAAAAGAGTGAACAAGATGAGAAAGATAGATAAGTTAAATTATTAGAAAACAAAGTGTACAGGTTAGGATAATTTATATGTAGAATAGAATTGATTTTAATTAGAAACAGTTATTGAAAATTAAACAAAGGTACAGGAAACATCAAAATTTAAATTAAGTGTATTTTGTTTAAATAGGGAACGTGTGATTTATCTAATACAATTTATTTGTTACTTAATCAGATGGACCGTAGTTTATATTTATGTTAAAGTGTAAATAGTAAAGGTAGGTTACAATTTTGTAAGTTTTCATAAGTTAGTTGAGCTAAAAAAGCATTCTGTTATTATGAACAATACTAAGAACTGTTAAAACATTAGTTATTTGTTATTATTAAAAAGATACTTTCCGTTTAAATCCAATGAATTTGAATTGAACTTAGCGGTTGACAGCTGACCGGTTCCGTAATATTGAGGTGTAGATTATTCCAGTTTTACTTTTCTTATTGCTTCACCAACATTTATACACGATATTTACTACTTTTGCCACAATTGTTTATAGTTTACAAGATTATTTAAGTAATAATGTATTAATTTACTAATTTTAAAATGCACAGCTGATTTTTGATGTGTCACCCGGCCGGTGTTGCCAGTGTAGATCTGACCTCCACAACCTAGTTAACGGGTAACACGGTTGGTTCGACTGGTTGTCACTGGCTTCTGACTACCCGTAACGACTGTCAAAGATCTACAAATGACAATCGGGACCAATTGCTTAACGTGCTTTCCGAGGCACGGAGGAGTCTCGCTATGACATAGATGGTCACCTATCCATGGGCCGACCGCGCCAAGCGTAGCTTAACCTTTGATCGGTCGACCCGTGCGGCTGTTACTTAGTCACGAGCTCCTCTTTAAAAAATCTAACCCTCATATTCATAATGATACCCCCTCATGAACACCACTGACTAACGGTGATCGTCAATCCGCCTTGAGCAAGCGTGGTGATCAATGCTCATGCCTTCTCTGTGTGAGAAGAGGCCTGTGCCCAGCAGTGGGACAATATATAGGCTGATGATAATAAGAGGTTTGAAAACCTTTTTTGGAGAAAATGATTTTAGGATTTTCAATAGGGTCGCTCCATATTCAAAGGGACTTATTAACTGACTAGCTTTCCGCCCGCGGCTTCGCCCGTGTGGACATTTTTTTACACCTTGAGTTACATTATTCAAGTTTTAGTAGGGATCCCTAATTATTTCTGGAAATAAATATAGCCTATGACACTTCGTAGAGATGTAGCTTTATAACGGTGAGAGAATTTTTGAAATCGGTCCAGTAGTTTTTGAGTTAAAACCCTACAAACAAACAAATCTTTCCTCTTTATAATATTAGTATAGATGTTTAATGTGTGTATGTGTTGTTGTTGTTGTGTTGAGGTACATCTCTGCTCATCTCATCTAGGTAAACAGGTATGATTTCGGCATTGCGAAATGGTAACAAAAATTTAAAAGGTCGGTCTTGAAGCGACCTTTAATTCCGTTCCGATATTATTTGAGTGTTAACCTTTTGAAAAAACTAAATATACATTTGGTTGCTCTCGTTATAAGATTATTATGTTTTTGATATTTAAGATCTTTTGTTTATTTTTACCTAAGATAACACACACCGTGTAATTTAATTCACAGTTCTCCCGAAGGGTATGTACTCAGATAATTATTTAAAACATTTATATTCTACATGATTAAATTTTAATAAAAAAAATAATTTAAAATAATAATCTTAAAATATAGGCATTATTAATTTTATCATAGCTTGTCGCAGTACCGTATGTTGCGCTTAGCGCGGTCGGTCCGTGGATGGGTGACCATCTATATCAAAGCGAGACTCCTCCGTGCCTCGGAAAGCACGTTAAGCTGTTGGTCCCGGTTGTCATTTGTACATCTTTGACAGTCGTTACGGGTAGTCAGAAACCAGAAAGTGTAACAACCATTCTTACCAAAGGGTATCGTGTTACCCGGTAACTGGGTTTTGGAGGTCAGATAGGCAGTCGCTCCATGTAAAACACTGCTACACAGCTGCATCTGGTTAGACTGGAAGCCGGCCATGTAGTTGGGAAGAGGCTAGGTAAATGATGATATTATTATACTTAATATGTAAAACATGTCGTAATCTATCTATCGGTACATATAAAATGCATTGTCCTGAATGACTGACGGACCAACGCACAGCCTAAACCGCTGATCGTAGAGACCTGAAACTTGGAGTGTGTGATCTTTGTATGACATAGGCGTCCGATAAGAAAGGATATTCCCAGATTCTACCTCTAAGGGTGTGAAAAAGGGGGGCAAAGTTTGTATGAAACTCTGTCATTTTTAATTTGAATTCGTATAGCCCACGCGGGCGAAGTCGCGGGCGGGAAGCTAGTGACGCAATAATTTGTATAAATTGAAGTCAGCGCTTAGATAAGTGAAGGTTAATGTAACCTCTTTGATGAGAACCGGGTCGCTGAGTAAGCGATATTAAATAATGTTGTGATCATCCTACTAATATGTATTATAAATACGAAAGTCTGTATGTTTGTATGTGACTCTTTGACGCAAAAACTACATAATGAATTTAAATGAAATTTGGCACACACATAGCTTGGATAACAAACTATACTTTTTATCTGGATGCGTGAAGCAGGGAACCGCAATCTATGCTTTCACTAAAGTCCATCGTCACAGACAGACAGATGTTAATTTCACATTTCAGATAGTAGTTACGATAAACGATCTTTAGTCTGTTCCGATTGAGTTTTGTTCTAATCTAATTTTGCCACATACATAAATAAAATGGCATTAAATGACGTATGATGATGTTAAGATCATCAAATTGACATAAATGCGCCATCTTTATGCCATTTTGTTAATTTCTGTTGCAGAATTAGAACAAAATAGGTTATAGTCCGACATGGCTATTTATGAACGTGGCTCAAAGGTGAACTAACGCTATCCACCATCTTGAAATGTAATTTTTAGTGATAATGATACCAATTAATGAAAATTTCCATTTTTTTAAGTAAATCATGACATGATAAATAGCATTGTCTTATGTTGTGTCAATAAATGGTTTTTCTTTCTTTCTTTCTTCTTTCAATTTATTAATTCATCATTCAAGTTTTAATAATAATCTTAAATTGGAAACAATAAAGTGCAATATTTATACATATACCTAACACACATTTGGATGTTAGTAGGTGGCTCACAAGCCGAAACCATCCTGATTATTAAGTAGTCACCGCGGCCGATGGATATCTACAACACCAGAGGCATCGCAGATCATCATTGCCCTTTCTAAACTATTTCAAGGACAAAATATAGTCTTATTGAATAGCGCTACATTTTTACTATAGTTGGGTATGAATTTTCCCTTGGCCGGTATCACTAAAATGACATTTCAAGATGGTGGCTAGCGTTAGTTCACCTTTCAGCCACGTTCATAAATAGCCATGTCGGACTATACGACTTTGTTTACATTTTCCGTAAAATCACAATACAGAATATAAATATTAAGTAATTGAAGAAAGAATGAGCAAAACCAGGCTAAATGCTTAGTGAATGTTTACTTCGCACACCGTTCAATTAATAATCGCAATAACTATGCAAATGTTGGCTGCACCTCTAATCTAGATGTAACCAAATCAAATTAGACTGTTATGATTTCAATATTTTGATTGAAGACCTAACTATAACCATTCTTCCTCTTTTAAAAAACACAAAGTAGCCCGGAGTCGGGTATTTGGTGGTGTTACACCCCCGTGCCTGGGAAGGGATGCTTAGGCGCTATCCACACATTTCCGGGTACCCGTCCCTGACGGACCAGGCAGGGAAAAAAATCGGTTACATACAACTTGTACGAACTCGTTCACACATCTCCGTGTCAGGGGCATCCGGATCGTCAGTGTCGGACGCATGGACGCTCTGACAGTGCTTCATCCGATTTTTATCTAGGTACATTGACAGCCGTTTAATAAATATACGTTTTGCCGGCTGATAGTCTTCTTAGTGATCTGCTTCTTCTTCTAGCGCTATTGCAATCATTGCTAGTTCTTCATTGTTAAATAAAGACATCGTGTTTGAATATGGGTGACGGATGGCACGTCCCTGACGGGGACACTGACACGGACAACTCGGAACACGGATAGCACTGACCCGGGAATGTGTGGATGGCTCCTAAGGTACCAATGAGGCAGTCACAGAGTGACGTGAGGCACCTACACCTCTACTTAACCCCTTCGGTATATAGTCGTGATGGATAAAAGACTATAGATATATGTACATTTATTTCCGGAGATTATGTCTTTAGTAAACAAATTAGTCTCAGCTCAAAATATGATTGATGCTATATAATTACGTTTTGATTGATAAAAAAACAAATCCATTCATAATTGTAAATCAATAGAAAGATAACTTTGTATATACCACATAATAGTAGAATACAGAAATATTAGAATAGAATAGAATCATCATCTGCCTAGCCTTTTCCCAACTATGTTGGGGTCGCCTTCCAGTCTAAACCGAATGCAGCTGAGTACCAGTGTTTTGCATGGAGCGACTGCCTATCTGACCTCCACAACCCAGTTACCGGGTAACACGGTACCCCTTGGTAAGACTGGTTGTCAGACTTTCTGCCTTCTGACTACCCGTAACGACTGTCAAGCTGAAGACCGGGCGATATGTCCCACGTTAGAGGAGACCTATGCCCAACAGTGGACTAATATAAAATAGCCTGACGATGGAACTTTTGTTTGTTTATATTTATAACGATTTGTAAATACATATATTTGATTACTTTTGTATATTTTACACAGTTCCGCATTCCTAGATTTTTACCCAATTATCCGTTCTATTATATATTATTTAGTATGATGACTGTTACAACAAGGATGTATTATATACAAACAAAGATATTGTATATAGTTGCTACTAGCTTTCCGCCAGCGAATTCAAATTAAAAATGACAGAGTTTTATACAAACTTTGTCCACCTCCTATTGATTGTAGCGTGATGAAAAGTATACTATAACCATCTCAGGAGTATGACAAATAATTGTACCAAGTTTCGTTAAAATCCGTCGAGTAGGTTTTGTTTCTATAGAGTTTATACAGACAGAGAGACAAAAATTTTACTGATTACATTTTTGGCATCAGTATCGATCCCTAATCACCCCTTGATAGTTATTTTGGAAATATATTTCATGTACAGAATTGACATCTCTACAGATTTATTATAAGTATAGATATTCATGTATTCTGCAGTATAGGAAGAAGCGTGTATATAACAAAGTACATAATATGTAAATAATAAGTGCCCTAAAGTTTATCCAGTCGACCTCTAACATTTCCTAGTTTAGAATAATGCAATAATTACTTACTTTAAACCGCAATAGTTTATTTATCGTAAACTTCAGTTAGGGTGACCATCGTTGTGGTATTAGTGAAGACTAGATTTGGTTTTAATAATATACCAACCTAATTATTTTAACATTTATATTTTTTAGAAAATAAATTATGCTTTAAATTGCGTATAAAACTACTTAAGACAAAAAATAACATTCATATATATGAATGTATAAAATACAAAAAAACAGTTTTTATTTTATTTTTTTGCGAATTGATTGTACAATTAATGACGCCTTTGATCTATATCTAGTAGCCATTGTTAATCACGACTTTTTAAATATAAAAATTACAAAAAAATCCCGAAACGACTACCATTCATCACGTCCTAATATTTAAGTTACCTTAATAACACAACCGTAACAAACTCCCCAGCAAAAGAAAATGCCACCCATCTACAAAAAAAATAGCTTAACCTCGCCGCTCTAAACCCAGGAGTCTCTAAATCACAAATTGTAAACCAATTTATCTTCAACTATTACCACTTCTGACATATTAATTATTATGGTGATATTTAAAATCGTAGAGTAATAAAAAAAAACAGAAGCAAAACGAATATGTAACCTTTAAATGCGAATCTAATACAAATCTAAATATATATAAAACTCAAAGGTGAATATATATAAACTGACTGACTGACTGACTGACATAGTGATCTATCAACGCACAGCTCAAACCACTGGAGGGATCGGGCTGAAATTTGGCATGCAGGTAGATGTTATAACGTAGGCATCCGCTAAGAAAGGATTTTGATAAATTCTACCCCCAAGGGGATGAAAAAGGGGGGCAAATTTTGTATGAAACTCGGTATTTTTTTAACTCACGCGGGCGAAGCCGCTGGCGGGAAGCTAGTAATATTATAATCTGCCTATATATTGTCCCACAGCTGGGCGCAGGCCTCTTCTCATACAGAGAAGGCATGATCACCACGCTTGCTAAAGCGGATTGGCGATTCCAGACTTTGATACCTTCCCTGTTACTCAGTGACGTCTAAGATATACTTATACTCTATTTACAATAAGATTAGACATTTAAACGCACCCAATTTACCGTTCGTTCAAACGATTTTGAGTTCTATTCCGTATAGATAAGGATGTTGTTGAAAGCAAAATAATGATTACAATACCAAATGTATTCCGCATCTGTTTTTTGTTTTATCACCTCAGCAATAGAGCTCAAAATCGTTTGAACGAACAGTAAATGGGGTGCGTTTTAATGTCTAATCTTATTGTAAATGGAGTATAGTAATTATGACTTTAGAAAAGTCACGTTGGTCTTACCAGGTTGCAAGCCTGCACACTCGTACACGAGATGCAGGTGCCTTAGCCACTAGGCCACCACGACTATTAAAGAGATCCATTAAAATTAAGCACATACAAATTTTCAATCCATAGATCGGTAATCATAGTTAACATATGGGATCTCGCCACGCTTTGAGGAGAACGAATACAGTCTATCCCGGTTTCGTATCAGTAGAGTAAGACAAGTGGTAAAAACGCTAGTAGGATAGAAAACAAAATGTATGGGAATGACATTCGTTTACGACTAGCTATCTGTCATTTAATGTCATTCCCATACATTTTGTACTAGCTTCTGCCCGCGACTTCGTCCGCGTGGAATAGTGGTGCTCCGCTGCTATTGGTTTTAGCTTGATTATATATAGCCTATAGCCTTCCTCAATAAATGGGCTATCTAAAACTGAAATAATTTTTCAAATCGGCCCAGTAGTTCCTGAGATTAGCGCGTTCAAACAAACAAACTCCTCAGCTTTATTATGTTAAGTATAGATTCTATTTTCCTAGCGTTTTTGCCACTTGTCTAGACACTTGTCTACCTGTTAGAAGTATGAAAATCAATTTATTCTTACCAGTTTTATACAATAGCAACCACATACGTAAGACGTAAGATTGGAAGCCGACCACAACCTAGTTTATAAAGGCAAACTAGAATCTCATGGTTTTAATCAAACCAATAAACATTAGAATTTATGAGATACCTATAAAAATTAATAGATTAATACATTTTATATTATTTAATAAATTTAAGGAGTGTGAAAAATAGAATGTTAAATCTTGTATCTAATCTAAATCTAAATATATATAAAACTCAAAGGTGACTGACTGACTGACTGACATAGTGATCTATCAACGCAGAGCCCAAACCACTGGAGGGATCGGGCTGAAATTTGGCATGCAGGTAGATGTTATAACGTAGGCATCCGCTAAGAAAGGATTTTGATAAATTCTACCCCCAAGGGGATAAAATAAGGGATGAAAGTTTGTATGAAACTTTGTCAATTTTAAACCGATCGGGCTGAGAATTCATATAGCCCACGCGGGCGAAGCTGCTGGCGGAAAGCTAGTTTTGTATAAAACTATTTTTTTTTGTTTGTGTGTGTAGGGAGGTATCTATTAAACTACTGAACCGAATCAGAAAGTTCTTGTAGTGAACAAAAGCTACTACTCTATGTGTTAACCTAGGTTACAAACTATGCGTGTACCAAATTTTATAAAAATCCTTTCAATTCAATTCAAATCATTTATTTCAATTAGGCCTAATAACAAGTACTTTTGAATGTCGAAAAAAAAAGAATTTAGTTGCCAAAAAGTAGTTTCCTATAGAGAAGAACGGGTAGGAAACTCTATGGTTACTCTTTTTGAATAAGTTTTAAAAATTTTTGTGAATACTTAAAATAGTAACATGCAAAGATCATGTAGAATCAAAATTGAAAAAAATGGTAAGGTAGGAAGTCTATTTGGTAGCTACATGGTATTCACATTATCAATTTTTTATTTTTGTGTCGAAGATAAATGCAATTATAAAGCAAAAATTAAGAAATATTTATATTACATAAACATCATGATCTGCCTAGCCTTTTCCCAACTATTTTTGGGGTCGGCTCCCAGTCTAAACCAGATGCAGCTGAGTACCAGTGTTTTACATGGAGCGACTGCCTGTCTGACCTCCACAACCCAGTTACCGGGTAACATGATACCCCTTGGTAAGACTGGTTGTCAGACTTTCTGGCTTCTGACTACCCGTAACGACTGTCAACGATCTACAAATGACAACCGGGACCAACAGCTTAACGTGCTTTCCGAGGCACGGAGGAGTCTCGCTATAACATAGATGGTCACCCATCCATTTATATTACATAATATATGATTTCAAAATTTGCAATGAATTTGATAATGTCAAGGTTGTCCTATGGAGCAGGACCACCATGTTTCCAAGCATGTTTATCCTGAATGTAATCTTCTAGTTTCAGTGCGTGAAAAAATAACTAACATGCATACATCCTCACAAACTTTAGCATTTATAATACAAATAGTATGTAGATGGATTCCAATAAAAAATAACATAGACAAGATCCATCAAACGATCTCAACTCATGGCCACCCTACGCATTATCATTTGTGTATAGAATCAATTCGTCAGAGGCCGTTCATTGTTTTGCAAAATATCAATGATTTCATTCTTAATCCGTGACCGTGGCTCTGAGCTCGTGGCTTAGTAACAGCCACACGGGGCAATCGAGCAAGGTTAAGCGATGGATGGGTGACCATCTAATTCACACTAATACCCATGGATAATACTGTGGAGGACCTCGTGGCTAAGTAACAGTCTTACGGGTTGATCGATCAAAGGTGAAGCTACGCTTGACGCGGTCGGTCCGTGGATAGGTGACCACCAATGTCATACCGAGACAACTCTGCTCTCTCTTAAGCTGTTGGTTCCGGCTGTCATTTGTAAATCTTTGACAGTCGGTACTGGTAGTCAGAAGCTTACTAAGGGGTATCGTGTTACCCGGTAACTGGGTTGTGAAGGTCAGATAGGCAGTCGCTCCATGTAAGACACTGGTACTCAGCTGCATCCGATTAGACTGGAAGCCGACCCCAACATAGTTGGGAAAAGGCAGATGTGGATTTTTATTTCAAATCAACATGTTCTTATAGAAGACTAGCTTTCCAGCGGCATCGCCCGCGTGGACTATACGAATTCAATTAAAAAATGACACAGTTTCATACAAACTTTGCCCCCCTTTTAAGCGTCGAATTTCGGAAAATCCTTTCCTATCGGATGCCTACGTCATACAAAGAACACACCCTCCAAGTTTCAGGTGTCTACGATCAGCGGTTTAGGCTGTGCGTTGATCCGTCAGTCATTCAGGACAAAGCATTTTATATGTGTAGATCAAACTAATTTCACGGTTCTTAGTACATAGGTCCTATGGACGAGATCCGGCAAGAAATTCCATAGAAACACTATTACCTACCCCTTAGTTCGTGACGTCAATTGTGTTGACTAAGATGTCTAGGCGGACCTTCTCTGACCTTTTCCCCTACGTCTTCAATAGCCTTGTCGCCTCTGACACATCCAAAGGTATTTAAATAGTAATAGCTTGAAAGAATTTCACCTTGAATACAGCCGAGTCGACGATTTAATCGGAATATAAGTCTATAAATGAGACATCAGAAATAAAAAATGTTGCTAGTGGTTTGTTGCGGTTTTGCTCACGTCTTGAAGAAGTACTACCTGGATAAATAGCCTATAACCGTCTCCAGGATACCATCTATCTTTAGAGTAAATTTCATCTAAATCTGTTTGGCCGTTTTCCCGTGGTTGACTAATAAACCTCAGCCTTTTTAAAATTTAGCTGCTTCCCGCGGTTTTACCCGTATCCTAAGAGAACTACTGCTTGCACCCGGATAAAATTAACCCTGTGCCCTTTCTCAGGCTTTAGTCTATCTCCATACCATATTTCATTGAAATCGGTTAAGCAGTTTTCCCGTGAAAGCGTAACAAACAACAATCACATTTGCATTTATAACTTTAAGCGGTTGCACCCGTATCCAACGAGACCTACTGTATATACTCGGATAAAAACTACTTTATGTCCTTTCCCAGAATTTAAGCTAGCTCCATACCAAATTTCATCGAAATCAGTTTAGTAGTTTTGGCGTAAAAGCATAACAGACATACAACCTTACTTTCGGATTTATAATTTTATGTGGCTATACGAATTCAAATTAAACATTATTTATTTATTTAACAATTTATGTACACAGAATATAAGAAAAGAAGAAGGAATAGGAAAGCATTGTACAAAGGCTTTTCTTATTTCTTAAGAAATCTCTTCCAGTAGACCTGCGATAGGAGAGTTAAAATAAGAGATGTAGACAGACAGAGTTTCATACAAACTTTGCCCCGCCTTTTCACCCCCTTAGGGGTACAATTTCGGAAAATCCTTTCCCATCGGATGCCTACGTCATACAAAGAACACACCCTCCAAGTTTCAGGTCTCTACGATCAGCGGTTTAGGCTGTGCGTTGATCCGTCAGTCATTCAGGATAAAGCATTTTATATGTGTAGATATGTGATTTATTGATGCCATAAAATTATTCGTATTAAAGACAATAGCGATCAAGATAGGCAGTTCATTGTACTATTTCTTTGCCTTGACATTTAACAGGTTCGTCACAGACTTGCCAGCCATATTTGATTTGAGCGGCCGAACCCGTGAGAAATAGGTACATCTACATATTTTTATTGTTACAAATGTCGGTGCTTTAATTTTAAGTCAAGAAATGTATATGTGAAGAGAGATATTTTGTATATAACATTTATTTAACACTTGTTAGAGGAGCTCGTGGCTATAAGTAACAGCCGCACGGTTCGACCGATCAAAGGTAAAGCTGCGCTTGGCGCGGTCGGTCCGTGGATGGGTGACCATCTATGTCATAGCGAGACTCCTCCGTGCCTCGGAAAGCACGTTAAGCTGTTGGTCCCGGTTGTCATTTGTACATCTTTGGCAGTCGTTACGGGTAGTCAGAAGCCAGAAAGTCTGACAACCAGTCTTACCAAAGGGTATCGTGTTACCCGGTAACTGGGTTGTGGAGGTCAGATAGGCAGTCGCTCCATGTAAAACACTGGTACTCAGCTGCATCCGGTTTAGACTGAAAGCCGACCCCAACACAGTTGGGAAAAGGCTAGGCAGATGATGATTTATTTAACACTTGTTTCTGCTCTTATATACAGACTAGTTTTCCGCTAACAGCTTCGCCCGCGCAAACTGCCTCCCTTTTTCACCCCCTCAGGGATAGAATTTCGGAAAATCCTTTCTTATCGGATGCCTACGTCATACAAAGAACACACGCTCCAAGTTTCAGGTCGCTACGATCAGCGGTTTAGGCTGTGCGTTGATCCGTCAGTGAATCAAATTGACGGCATGTTTGGCGTAGTGGCTGAGCAATTGGCTGCTGCGCTGCGTGTCGCGGGTTCGATTCCCGCACGGGACAACTAAAATTGTTCCGGGTCTGGGTGTTTGTGCATGTGTAATGTAAACGCACCCACGACACAGGAGTAATTCCTAGTGTGGGGCAACGTTTTTTTTTTTTTTAAATCAGTCAGTCATTAAAAGTACCTCGATACCTCTTGGTAAGACTGGTTGTCATAATTTCTGGCTTTCAACCCGTAACGATTGTCAAAGATCTACAAATTACAGGAAACGGAGGTGTCTCGGTATGACTAAGATGGTCACCCATCCACGAATCGACCCCACTTATATGTTCACAAATTTAAATGAAATAGTTAAAAAATATACATTAATATATAATTGTTTTCTTTAGTGTATTTGTTAATAATACGTTTCCACGGATAATAAAGAAATAAATTCATAATCACGATTTTAGAATTGTTGAATTCGTTGTGCAAAATTAATAATGATCTTGATATGAATAAGAATATCTGTTCCTCTTAATTACTCTTAGACACAATTATAAACAGGTATGTTTAAAAACTAACTGAATTTATAAATCCGCCTTTGGCAAGAAAGAAGAAAGAAAGAAAAAACATTTATTGACACAACATAAGACAATCACAATAGGGAATAAAAAAAAATACAAAAAAAAGAATGTAGGTCCAGTTCAGCATTATGCCAGACAGCTAGTGCCTGACGCTGGTTTTCAACTTGCGGGTGTCAAGAAGAAGTATCAATCAATATAAAAGATAACACAAAATTCTTAGGATTAATTATAGATAATAAACTTACATGGAAACAGCATATAGAAGAATTATGTAAGAAAGTAAACAGTTTTGCGTATGCACTTTACAAGCTTTCTAAGCATGTAAATCGTGAAACGGTACTCATAGCATATCATAGTTACGTAGAAAGCATTATAAGGTACGGCATAGTGTTCTGGGGGAATTCGACTGATAAAAATTTAGTTTTTTTAGCACAAAAAAAGTGTATTCGTGCAATATATAATTTACATTCCAGAGATAGTTGTCAGCCATATTTCCAAAAGTTACAAATACTTACGTTTCCTTGTCTATATATTTATGAGGTAGCAGTATTTGCCAAAAACAATCCACATTTATTTAATAAAAGGGAACCAGCAGATGTTAGATTGAGGAAAAGAGATTCAAACATTCTCAGTAAGGAGCATAGTAATACTGCTCTTTTTAGGAAAAGCATATATGAAATGGCTCCAATAATATACAATAAAATTCCCAAAAATATAAGGGATTTAAATTTAAATATTTTTAAAAAGAAATTTAAGGAGTTCCTAATTAAAAACTGTTTTTATTCTACGACTGAATTTATAGAGTATAAGTCTGATTAGTTTAAGGCCGTTAAGATTTTATTCGTTGTTTGTTTACTTTGAGTCTAATTGTTTAATTAAAATAGTAAATATAATTATAATTTAAGTAATTAATAAAATTTGTATGCCTATGGGTACAATGTAGCGAACTAGTTTAAGAATGTAACACCTAATGTAAATTTTACCTACATTGACAAATAAATATTTCTATTCTATTCTATTCTATTCTATTCTATTCTATTCAATCAGCATGAATCAATTACACTTTCGAAATGTTAAAAAGCAAGCATGGTGATCAATGCGTACATTGTGTTCTTTTGCCCAGCTGTGGGATAATAAGACGCCGATGATAGGTTTCAAAGATTATAAATAATATTTAGAACTAGCTTCTGCCAGCGACTTCGTCCGCGTGGAATAGTGGTGCTCCGCTCCTATTGGTCTTAGCGTGATGATATATAGCCTATAGCCTTCCTCGATAAATGGACTATCTAACACTGAAAGAATTTTTCAAATCGGACCAGCGGTTCCTGAGATTAGCGCGTTTAAACAAAATGACAACATTTCCCTTCACTGCTCTGCTCCTATTGATTGTAGCATGATGAAAAGTATACTATAACCAGCTCAGGAGTATGACAAATAATTGTACCAAGTTTCGTTAAAATCCGTCGAGTAGTTTTTGTTTCTATAGAGTTTATACAGACAGACAAAAATTTTACTGATTGCATTTTTGGCATCAGTATGGATCCCTAATCACCCCCTGATAGTTATTTTGGAAATATATTTCACGTACAGAATTGACCTCTCTACAGATTTATTATAAGTATAGAAGAAGATATAGAAATAGATTAATAAAAAAAATTACAATAAAACTTACATTAGCTAAAAAACAACATGCAGCCAGCCTCTTGGGTACGCTCCCAGTTGACCGCGATGGGGAGGTATTTTTTGAGGCCCTTTATTAGTTAGTAGATTTCCATTTAAAACTAATTTACACTTTTCTTGAAAGAAATAAAACTCAATATAGTCATGTCAAGAACTCGTGGTGGCTTAGTGGTTAAGGCACCTGCCTCTCGAGTACGAGTGTGCAGGTTCGAAACCTGGCAAGTACCAATGTGACTTTTCTAAAGTCATATGTACTTTCTAAGAATATCTTAGACGTCATTGACTAACGGTGAAGGATAACATCGTGAGGAAACCTGGACTTAAAATGTCTGAAATCGCCAATCCGCCTTGAGCAAGCGTGGTGATTAATGCTCATACCTTCTCTGTATGAGAAGAGGCCTGTGCCCAGCAGTGGGCAGTAGGCTGATGATGTGATAGTCATGTTAAACATTTTGGCTCAAGGAGGATTGGTGATTTTATATTTTTAGGTCCAGGTTTCCTTACGATGTTTTTCTTCACTGTTAGTTAGAGATCACTATGATATACTTAGAAAGACCAGATTTCGAACCTGCATACTCGTACACGAGAGCCAAGTGCTTAACCAATAACTTATTGATCATCAAAAATATCAATAGTATCTACCTTAGTTTTTTTGTAAATATTAGACGAACGACGCCGCAGGGCAGAATAAGTTTAACAATAATGAAATCATCACTACTCGTGACAATTGACACGGCCCACCCATCTAATTGTTACGTGACTTAACCTCAACGCCCCTCCACCCACACTTGATTGCATTCATACATATGTATTGTCAGACATAATTTAGTCACAAGAATCTAACTTTGCCTACGAATTCTTACTACCGTAATAAATTCGATAGTTACTTTGTCTGTCTGTCATGCTTTCACGGCAAAACGGCTGAACCGAATAAGATTAATTTAGTATGTAGATAGACGGAAACTTTGAGAAGGATGTAAGTTTTTATCCGGGTACGATAAGTAGTTTTTAGGTGAAACCGCGGGAAGCAGATAGTAATATTATAAATGCGTAAGTAATGCTGTCTGTCTGTTTTTCACGCTCTTGCGTTTAAACATATGCGATAATGACTTTGTTTGTTAAGGTTTCACAGTAAAATGGCCGGACCGATTTGCATGAAATTTGGTACGGAGATAGATAGGACCCTGGAGACGGTTACAGGGTATTTTTGTCCGGGTACGTTTAGTAGTTCCTTTAGGACACCGGTCAAAACACGGGCAACACCCAGTACTGTCTGTGCAGTCATAATGACTAATTTCGCCCACTGGTCGTTTTTTGTTTAAATTACCTTTTGCACTTCTTCTCTCATCATCTGCCTAGCCTTTTCCCAACTACGTTGGGGTCAGCTTTCAGTCTAAACGGATCTGAGTACCAGTATTTTACATGGAGCGACTGCCTATTTGACCTCCACAACTCAGTTACCGGGTAGCACGGTACCCCTCAGTAAGACTAGTTGTCACACTTTCTGGCTTCTGACTACCCGTAACGACTGTCAAATACCTACAAATGACAGCTGGGACCAATAGCTTAACGTGCTTTCCGAGGCACGGAGGAGTCTCGCTATGACATAGATGGATTGACCGCGCCAAGCGCAGCTTAACCTTTGATTGGTCGAACCGTGCGGCTGTTACTTAGCCATGAGCTTTTATTCTACACTCCTTCTCCATATTATAAACTTGTGCAAAATTCTCCTTACACCTTACTTCACGTATTAATCTATACTTATAATAAATCTGTAGACAGGTCAATTCTGCACATGAAATATATTTCCAAAATAACTATCAGGGGGTGATTACGGATCGATACTGATGCCAAAAATGCAATCAGTATTTTTTTTTTCTGTCTGTCTGTCTGCCTGCATAAACGTTATAGAAACAAAAACTACTCGACGGATTTGAACGAAACTTGGTACCATTATTTTTCATACTCCTGAGCTGGTTATAGTATACTTTTCATCACGCTACAATCAATAGGAGCAGAGCAGTGAAGGGAAATGTTGGGAAAGAGAGAAGAGAAGAGAGACGGGAGAAGTTACTCCATTTTTTAAGCTTCCGTCGCGTGTGCAACCTTAATAAATAAACAAAAAAAAGTTAAAGCTACATAGAAATCAAGGCTATAGGCTATATATCATCACGCTAAGACCAATAGGAGCGGAGCACCACTATTCCACGCGGACGAAGTCGCTTGCAGAAGCTAGTAATATATAGATTTCTAAATAACCATAAATATTCATATGTTATGACTCATATCAAAGTGACACACAAATACAAGGATTTTTATGACACCAAGGTTGTGTAGAGAAAATGTAATAAGTGATTAGGCATAGAATGGGATGGGTGGCCCGATGACAGATGTTTGGATGTTCGTAAAAGCTCATTAACATTATTATTATAAGGTTGATAGCAATGATTTCTATTTGTAAATAAGACATTGCCATTTATAATAAACTAGCTTTCCGCCCGCGGCTTCGCCGGCGTGGTCAATTCTTTTACACCTTGGGTTACATTATTCAAGTTTTAGTATCGATCCCTAATTATTTTTGGAAATAAATATAATATAACCTATGACACTTCATAAAGATATAGCTTTCTAATGGCGAAAGTTTTTGAGTTTAATCCCTACAAACAAACAAACAAATCTTTCCTCTTTATAATATTACTATAGAAAAAAACGAAAAAAAAACAGTTGAAAATTAAGGTAAATTTTGGTACTTTGGCGAAAATCTAAATTAACCCATATCTTTTAATCGCGTTGACTCAGGACTTTGATTTTTATACACCTAATAGAGACTAAAGACCTAAGTATCTGGTATAAATTTCAACTTGCTAGGCCCACCCGTTCCTGAGAAAATCTGTGGTGACACGCGGAAAGACGGACAACTATTTACTGCTCGCGATTTCGTCTGTGTGGTTCTCAGATTGGATCTGATATCCTATGTGTTAATCAATGATATAAGCTATGTGTGTACTAAATCTTCTTCTTCTATATCTATACTTATAATAAATCTGTAGAGAGGTCAATTCTGTACATGAAATATATTTCCAAAATAACTATCAGGGGGTGATTAGGGATCGATACTGATGCCAAAAATGCAATCAGTAATTTTTTTTTCTGTCTGTCTGTCTGTCTGTATAAACTCTATAGAAACAAAAACTACTCGACGGATTTTAACGAAACTTGGTACAATTATTTGTCATACTCCTGAGATGGTTATAGTATACTTTTCATCACGCTACAATCAATAGGAGCAGAGCAGTGAAGGGAAATGTTGTCATTTTGTTTAAACGCGCTAATCTCAAGAACCGCTGGTCCGATTTAAATAATTCTTTCAGTGCTAGATAGTCCATTTATCGAGGAAGGCTATGGGCTATATATCATCACGCTAAGACCAATAGGAGCGGAGCACCACTATTCCACGCGGACGAAGTCACTGGCAGAAGCTAGTTTCACATAAATCCTTTCAGTCGTTTTTGCGTGAAAGAGTAATAAACCATCCATCCAACCCGGTGCCTATTACCCAGTAGTGTTGTAGAGGTCAGTTTTGATTAAACATCTTTCCCGTGTTTTATCTGACTCAGATCTTCTCAAAACAGTCAATGATTCAGCTTACAGTCATTTGTATGCTTAAGATAATTTTCCCCGAAGTGTAAGTGCCAAAAATGTTCAAGGTTTTATCGGAAACCCGAGCAGATATCACGTAGGCATTTAAATTTCCTAAAAAACGTGATGATCAATACATTCGCCTGATGTTTTGGAGGTTGGTTGTATTTTTAACGGGAAAAAGGAGGTCTAAAATTAGATTAAAAAAACCGGCCATGTGCATGCCGGACCACGCGCAGTAGGGTTCCGTAGTAGGTCTCAGTTAGTCGACTATAACTCTGTAACCGGTTAAGCCTACTTAGCCGTGATAGTTTTCCTTGTAAGTTCATTACATGTGCTACGTCTATGATTTTTTTTTACATTTCTAGGGATAGCCATTCAAAAGTTAGAGGGGGGGGGATGCTCACATCGAACAAAAATTTGCACTTTAAAGCAAAATATTTCGCAAACGGATCCCTAAATCGAAAAATGGTCGTGACACACCTGCAATATTTTTGAAAGACCTATCCAATAATATCCCACATGATGGGATAAATGAGAAAAAAAAAACATCCCCACTTTACATGTATGGCAGCTACCCTAAAAAAATATTTTTAAAAATTTTATTTTACCACTTTCGGCGTAATCAATATAAATATCCGTACCAAATTTCAGCGTTCTAGTAAAAAGAACCTCTAGGCTATGCCGCGGACAGACAGACAGACAGACGGACATGGCGAAACTATAAGGGTTCCTTGTCGGACTACGGAACCCTAAAAAGGAGGTCTGCAGGATTGTTCAAAAGGGTTACCGCGCCCCCAGAACACAAAGGACGGATGAAAGAACATGGATAGGTTTTAGTCAGTAAGAGTCTGACACTCCCTTTCGTCCCACCCACGGCGGGAGGGGTCATTTGATGATTTCCCATCCGAAAAAAAAGACAGCTGTTAGGACGAATTCACTTCATAACAAAACATTTTTATTACTGACCCATTTTTTTTGTTATTAGTGTAACATCTATTTAAAATGGTATCTATCACAATATGTGCATGAAAAATGTTTAAGTCAATAATTACTTATTACACACCAAATATATAGATTTGACAAATTATCATTGTTCCTTAAATGGTTACCGCTAACGTTAGTAGGTGGGTCAAAATTGGTGTCACCCACTTAATGACCTTTTAGAACGGATTAGGCGCCCCATCTATTGACTGACTGGCTATGTTGCTAAACTTATTGTTAAGCAAGCACCTATAACTTTGACGTGTTTGTGCTATCTCTTTTCAAAAGTGACGTGTGGCTTTTATTCCGGGGGCGCGGTATCTCTTTCGAACGTCCCGCAGCCCTGGAATTCAAAAGCTATTTATTCAAACTAGGGTGAAAATCAGCACTTTTCGAACGTCAAATTTACAAAAGACAGCCCCCAAAACGCCCGCCCTTCACCACTTCCTATGTGGGAAGAAGAAGTGGCGCAACAAACTCCCCAGCAATTTCTGTACAATATATCCATTAATTCCATCGGAGACGTGATATTGAGAAAAGGTTTATTATCATCACACACCTTTTTACTATCCCACTGCTGGGCACAGGCCTTTTCTCATACAGAGAAGGCATGAGTATTGATCACCACGTGCGCTCAAGGCGGATTCAAACACAGACCGCGTTCGTATCGACCTCGCCGCCGAGGTCCATCGCGACGACCTTGTCCATGCCCTCCCGACACTAGCTCGACGAGCCGGCCCGCGAACTGAGCTAATAGCTTTAAAATTCCCGATTATAATAATCATATATATTCTGATCCAGCCTGTCCCTTGCTGTCCTCCCCCAGCGACGCCCTAAGCCGAGGCCCGTACTCCACTAAGGGGTGCCCTTAACGTGTAGTCGCTTAGTTTGGCAAGCCCGGTTAAGCATTCGACAAACTTCTAGGTTGACCTGCGAGATGCCATACACAAAAAAAAATCTCAAGGCGGATTGGGGATTTCAGACTTTTAAGTCCAGGTTTCCTCGCCAGGTTTTCCTTCACCGTTAGTCAGTAGTGTCTAAGATAGAAAGAAAGTAATTTCCTTTTAACTTTACTTTACCGACAAATGGTTATATAATCGGCCCCTTAAACGATAAGGTTTTTTTTACCACAAAGCGGGAATTTTCATGTTATCGACTTCATGTTCAACCGCGGCTTGGTAATCGACCGTTTTAGGAATAACAAACCCAAATAATAAGTTATCCATCGTATAGTAGAAGTTTGAATTTATAGTAAACAGCTGTTGTCAGTTGATCGGACCGTTATCTTGTCGGTGAATTTGGGCCTAATAGTACTATATTCTGACAAATAAATGTATCTATATCTTTAAACGTTAAATTATTTACATTACGAAAAATAAAAAAAAAGTAAGTATAAATATATTCTAATATAAATCTAACTAAAATATGGTGTCAAAAAATTCTTCCTCATCGCCGTCAACTGGGAGTGTACCCAAGAGGCTGGCGGCATTGCCACGTTGGATTGCGATGCCTTTGGCCAAAGTAAAAGCCAGCCTTTGGGTCACGGGAAGTGTCAACCCCAGAGAGTTTCAACCACAAACGGCTCAAAAATATATCTTTAACAATTAGTCCATTGAAAAGTTACATTTGGGGTTGCGTTTTTTAGAGGACGCAATTTTATTTTTTTGATGTGTAGGGGGGGTCAGTGTAAAGCTAAAACTAAGTTTGTGGGGTCGCCACCCTTGTCCCACGGCCGCCATCTTGAAAATAGGGGTTGAATTGGTTTTTACGATATATCTCTTAAACTATTAATTTAATAAAAAAAAATTGTTATCATTTTTTGTTGCAAATTAAATTCTCTACAACTTTGGTCCAGAAACTTTTGGTCGTAGAAATATAAATAAAAAAGTTATAAGCGAAAATGTTCAGAAATTCGAGAAAAAAAATTATATTTTTCGATGTAACTTTTTTTTAACATTTTACGAAAAAATGATATCAGACCATTTTTGTAGATCGTTTTTTGAGGAACAACTTTTATTAACAACATGTTTTCATTAAGTCAATAGCTAAGGTTTTACAGCGCTCCGAAGTAATAGGCCAGTGCTTTTAGCCTCTAAAAACGGTAAAAAGTGAATAAAATAATAGTAGGATGAAACCCATTGGAAAAGGAGGAGAATATAATAAAAATGATAGGAAAAATAAATTACGGGCGATCTGAGGTCGGGAATTGGGGGGAGAGGGGGTTAAAGTTAAAAAAATGGTTTATCTCAATTTCCGGCAAAACTACAAGTCCTATGAAAAAAAGTTAAATGGCAAAATTGTAGGTAATAAAAAGACCTACAACTTTTGTATTGACTCTTTTTTACATAACCTCAAAATTTTCTGATGGTATAAAAAATATTTACATTTCTATGGTAAATGTTCTCAGAAAATATAAAGAAACGCTACGAAATAACAGGTAGTAAGGCCTGAAGGTTCTGAACATTTTCGCTTATAACTTTTTTATTTATAGTTCTACGACCAAAAGTTTCTGGACCAAAGTTGTAGAGAATTTAATTTGCAACAAAAAATGATAACAATTTTTTTTTATTAAATTAATAGTTTAAGAGATATATCGTAAAAACCAATTCAACCCCTATTTTCAAGATGGCGGCCGTGGGACAAGGGTGGCGACCCCACAAACTTAGTTTTAGCTTTACACTGACCCCTTACACATCAAACATGCGTCCTCTAAAAAACGCAAGGTAAGGCCTAAAAAATGTAACAATTCAATGGACTAAATCAACTATTGAATTTTTATTCTGATTACACGTAACGAGTGTCTTTCATATTTGTAAGACAACCGGGATCGACAGATTAAAGGGCTCTCTTAGATATCTAGTCTCGATATGTGGTCACCCATCCATGTACTGACCGCGGAAAAATCAAGACTAATAACAATTATTACAACATGTTATATGTTATCAGCACCGTGCTTTAAGAAATCAAAATCATCTGCTTAGCCTTTTCCCAACTATGTTGGGGTCGGCTTCCAGTCTAAACCGGATGCAGCTGAGTACCAGTGTTTTACATGGAGCGACTGCCTATCTGACCTCCACAACCCAGTTACCGGGTAACACGGTACCCCTTGGTAAGACTGGTTGTCAGACTTTCTGGCTTCTGACTACCCGACTTGACGACTGTCAAAGGGACCAACAGCTTAACGTGCTTTCCGAGGCACGGAGGAGTCTCGCTATGACAAGATGGTCACCCATCCACGGACTGGCCGCGCTAAGCGCAACTTAAACTTTGATCGGTCAACCATGCGGCTGTTACTTAGCCACGAGCTCCTCTCGTGCTTTAAGAAATATGATACAATATTATGAAAGTATTTCATTTCGAATCACACGATGAATTTCGAAATATCAAAAACCCATAATAAAAATATGATCACGTCATAATGTGGTGTTTTATGTCCTTTGTAAGAATAAGGACGGCCTTTCACTCCTGGAATGTCGTAAGCAATGAGTAAGGGTTTACAAAAATAATCTCTAATATTTTTGTCTGAAGACCTATTTTGGTTTGACTCGCCTAGAGAACTACTTACTCTATTCCTATTTCTGTGGTATTTTCATAAGATGTAGGCAGTAAAAAGACCAACAGTCTATCTGGTATATGGTATCAGCAGAGCGGGAGCTGTGCTGTGTGAGGCGCGTGTACTGACCCCAGCACACACCCTGCACACTGACACAGCGCCGCATAGCCGCAGACACACGTGTGCTGGCAGTACGTGCGGACGAGCTGAGCGACGAGCTAACACTATTGACAGGATGAAATATTAACAACTTATATTTCGATAAACCTCGAAACTGTTTGTCCCAGCTGTCATGTGTAGATTTTTAACTATCCTTAATTAATTTCTTCCCAGACCGATTTCGGTCAATCTCAATGTAGACTAGCCAGGTACGCAGGAGATATTATAGTGCACGCACGCTTGCAGACATAGTGCACTCTCTATTCCCTCACTCTCATAGCCCGATGGGTCGGCAGTCCAACACAGCCGGGGAGAGATCAGGCGCAGGACTGACAGCGCCACGGGCTTTCTGAGGCACGGAGGGATCTCGCTATGTTATCACCAATCCATGGCCTGACCGTGCCTAACGCAGCCTAACCAATCTATCAATGGCTAACCAAGCAATCAATCCACACGGCTGTTGCTTAGGTACGAGCCACTCGTTTTTAGGGTTATATTGTTTTTCTCGCATACCCCTTCGTGTGGGGTATTGTTAGATAGGTCTTTTAAAAATATTATGGATATGTGAAGACCATTTTTCGGTTAAGCGAGCTATTTGAGAAATATCTAGATTTTAAGTGAAAATTTTTGTTCGATACGAGCATCCCTCCCTCTAACTTTTGAATGGCTATACCTAGAAATGTGAAAAAAATCACAGACGTAGCACATGTAATGAACTTAGAAGGAAAACTATCACGGCTTACTAGGCTTAACCGGTTAGAGAGTTATAGTCGACTAACGAAGACCTACTACGGAACCCTACTGCGCGTGGCTCGACACGCACTTGGCCGGTTTTTTGGCTATCCTTATGAGGCACAGATTTCAGACAACCAGTCTTACCAAGGGGCACCGTGTTACCCAGGAACCGGGTTGGGGTAAACGTCAGATAGGCAGTCGCTCCATGTAAAATACTGGTACTAGCTGCATCCGGGTAGACTGGAAGCTGACTCCATAGGAAAAGCCTAGGCCGATGATGACGAAGATAAGCTGATTATGTAATCTAACAGATACGATCGTGATAAAAATTCTAGTAAAAAGTATTGGTATAGCAGAAATCGATCTATTAAAGACTATTGTGTACTTCGCGTGGTTTTAATTGCTCTAATTAATAATAATGATTGGTAACAAGAAACTGGCCTGACATATTAATGGTACGACTAAACGTGTAACTTCCTATAATGTGATGAAGATAAGTTTTATTGCTCTTATGAAATCAAGTCAACCGTTGCAATACATATCGCCTTCCTAGGGGAATAAAATAAATATAAATATCTTTGGACAATTTCACACAGCGCCATCTAGCCCCAAAGTAAGCAATGCAGGCATGCTTGCTTAAAAGTCATCATTTCAATTTCAAAAAAAAAAAAAAAAAAAAAAAAAAAAAAAAAAAAAAAAAAAAAAGTCGTGGTGGCCTAGTGGTTAAGGCACCTGCCTCTCGTGTACGAGTGTGCGGGTTCGAAACCTGGCAAGTACCAATGTGACTTTTCTAAAGTCATATGTACTTTCTAAGTGTATCTTAGAGACCACTGACTAACGGTGAAGGAAAACATCGTGAGGAAACCTGGACTTAAAAAGTCTGAAATCGCCAATCCGCCTTGAGCAAGCGTGGTGATCAATGCTCATGCCTTCTCTGTATGAGAAGAGGCCTGTGCCCAGCAGTGGGACAATATATAGGCTGATGATCATTTCAATTTCTGCCCGGCCGGGAATCGAACCCTCTTGCGTGGCATGTTGACCATTAAACCACTCAAGTCGTCAGTCAAAATGATAACTAATAAAACGTAAATTTCGAGGAGAATTAAAAAACATGTTTTTGTCGATAACTGTTTTCATCATTTGCTCGTCGAATAGCTTTCACGAGATTATCATTGTTGGAACTGTTTGTCATATAATAAGGTGTGAATATGTTTAGATAATAGTACAATATATTTTTGTTCTAGAAATGTCAGGCTTGAGTAGAATAGTAACGTAATAATCTTATCTATCTATCTATACTTATAATAAATCTGTAGAGAGGTCAATTCTGTACATGAAATATATTTCCAAAATAACTATCAGGGGGTGATTAGGGATCGATACTGATGCCAAAAATGCAATCAGTAAAATTTTTGCCTGTCTGTCTGTATAAACTCTATAGAAACAAAAACTACTCGACGGAATTTAACGAAACTTGGTACAATTATTTGTCATACTCCTGAGATGGTTATAGTATACTTTTCATCACGCTACAATCAATAGGAGCAGAGCAGTGAAGGGAAATGTTGTCATTTTGTTTAAACGCGCTAATCTCAGGAACCGCTGCTCCGATTTAAATAATTCTTTCAGTGTTAGATAGTCCATTTATCGAGGAAGGCTATAGGCTATTGGTCTTAGCGTGATGATATATATATCTCATCACGCTAAGACCAATAGGAGCGGAGCACCACTATTCCACGCGGACGAAGTCGCTGGCAGAAGCTAGTAGTACAATATATTTTTGTTCTAGAAATGTCAGGCTTGAGTAGAATCGTAGAATAGTAATGTAATAATTTGTAATATTCCAAGAGCCCATAAACTCCAGACCATCGTCATTTTATAAAACCTGAAAGTTTGTCAGCGCACGCTCCCAACACAGGCGAGAACGATGGACCATTATGAAGTTTAGGTTATAGTGGCTTTGGCAGGTACACGGTACTAAAGTTGTGAAAAAATAAATTCTACTTTCGTCAAATTATAAAGTGTGATTTTTCGGTATTACACTCGAAATATTATTAAAAATCACGGCATTCATTCCCAGACACTTACCATGGTGGCAACCCGTTGCCAGACACCCTTAATGTTCATCAAATTATAATTCTACTTACGTTATAGTATAAAAGCCATCCCTACTTTAGAGACGAGTCGTATATCATTTGAAAAGTATTTTAAAGTGCAACATTTTGTATTAACATACCTAATACCAATTGTTAGTACTTTAGGAGTTAGAGCAAGTTTAATCTGATATTGGCCGCGATTCTCTTGACACCATCTAAATTAAATTTAGTCTATAATTCTCTCTTTCCATCAACAAACATAAGAAAGGGATAGCAAACTTTTAACACCTGTCAAATTAGAAAAAAATAGTTTTCCGTACAAATTAAACATCACGACGTAACATCTCGACTAAATTAACAAACCTGTACGAACAAAATGTCATCTGTCATTTAATTTGTCAGCACTGAATTACTTGCTATCCTCTTCTTGTATTTCGCAATAGAAAAAGAGCATGATATTTTAAAATTAGTTTAGTCGTGTGTAAGTCAGAATCGGCACCATTATCGATATAGCTATGTTTGGAAGTTCGTACACACCTCCTCTAGTGACGAGTCATATATCATTTGAAAGGTCTTTTTAAGTCCAACATTACGTATTGACTGTCGGATATATGCAAAATTATTTACTACAATTATTAATTATGTTAAATATGATAATTTCCCATTTTTTTAAAACTAATATTGTATAAACGGTTCTTCAAACCTAACAGACAGATATTTATTTATTTATTTATTTATTTATTTATTTATTTATTTATTTATTTATTTATTTATTTATTTATTTATTTATTTATTTATTTATTTATTTATTATTAAACATACACACACTATCATTACAGACTGATCCAATACAATAGTGTTTTCCCTAGCCATACAAGATGAATACAATTAAACTTACAGCTAATACACAATAACAAAAACAAAACTGAACTTCAAATATAACTTATATAACAATAACTTCTTAACCTAACAATTTTTAACCTTAAATATACAATTTATTAGACAACACAAAAATACCTATATATATATTTACTTAGTTATAACTAACAATATTTAACAACACTATTGCGAATTCACTCAAATTGCACGAAAATATATCGATTTTCTCATGCACTTCGTTTAGGACCCGTATTGTGCGGGTGAGGGGTGTCTTTGACAACAGATTCGTTCTGGCTACCGGCACGGCCAGCAGTGGCGGTCGCCGCCGCCTCCATACGTACCCGTCCGGCACGCACAGCTGCAGGTGACGCAGCACACCCGGGTTATGCGCTACCCCACGCAGGAGCTTTAGCGCATACACCGCGAGTGTAAATTCCCTGCGCACTCTGAGTTCGTTGAACCCCACCATACCCAGTACAAAAAGTGTAGGATACATCAGCGGGTAAAATGGGTACACCCCATAAAGTTTGAAATACAAGTGTCTTGTAAACTTATTTTGTACTCGCTCAAGCATGACACTGTATTTCGCTTCATGAGGCGCCCAAATCACCGCACTGTGCTCCAAGTGACTCCTTACCAATGCGTCATACAGCACCCTGAGGGTAGTGATGTTGGTGAAACCCTGCGACTGTCTCAGCACGAAACCCAAGTTTCTGTACGCCTTCTTGCAAATCTTAACTATGTGCTCCCGGAAAGTTAGATCAGGGGTAAGCAGTACTCATAGATATGTGTTGCTGGGGAGTTTGTTGCGCCACTTCTTCTTCCCAGCAAAAATACATAGGAAGTGGTGAAGGGCGGGCGTTTTGGGGGCTGTCTTTTGTAAATTTGACGTTCAAAAAGTGCTGATTTTCAGCCTAATTTGAATAAACGACTTTTGAATTTTGATAGTCTCGTTGTGAATTCTATCCTTCAGAGATACCCAGGCATAGCTCATTGTAGGTAGGTACCTCTGCCAAATTCTTCGGAGAAGTAAAGCGTGATGTTTTGATCTTATTTTTACAGCTTAGTCGTAATAATTATGACGTTTTTTCCCTATGACGTATGCTTGTTACATCCGTTAGTGTAAATCCGTTTACTGTGGAGGAAAAATAACATTGTTTATATTAATGTGCCATCAATCGAAGGGTTTTCTGAGAATATTTGACTTTATAGATGACTACCTTTCCGCCAGCGGCTTCGCCCGCGTGAACTAAAAAATTACCGAGTTTCATATAAAATTTGCCCCCCTTTTTCACCCCCTTGGGGGTAGAATTTATCAAAATCCTTTCTTAGCGGATGCCTACGTCATAACATCTACCTGCATGCCAAATTTCAGCCCGATCCCTCGAGTGGTTTGGGCTGTGCGTTGATAGATCACTATGTCAGTCAGTCAGTCACCTTTGAGTTTTATATATATTTAGATTAGACTAGCTTTTTCCCGCGGATACACCCGTATCCGGAGGCAACTTCTTAATGCACCCGGATAACAACTGCCTGATGTCCTTCCCCAGGGTTAAAGCTATCCCCATACCACATCTCATGTACATCGGTTTAGAGGTTTAAGCGTGAAGATGTAACAGACATGTACACTTCGCATTTTATAATATTAATCAGGGATATGGACTAGCTAATCTGAGCCATCCGTTTAGGTAGTCATCATCTGCCTAGCCTTTTCCCAACTATTTTGGATTCGGCTTCCAGTCTAAACCGGACATGTTTTACATGGAGCGACTGCCTATCTGACCTCCTGACAACTCAGTTACCGGGTAACACAATACCCCTTGGTAAGACTGGTTGTCAGACTTTCTGGCTTCTGATTACCCGTAACGACTGACAAAGATGTACAAATGACAACCGGGACCAATAGCTTAACGTGCTTTCCGAGGCACGGAGGAGTCTCGCTATAACAAAGATGGTCACCTATCCACGGACCGACCGCGCCAAGCGCAGCTTAACCTTTGATCGGTCGAACCGTGTGGCTGTTACTTAGCCACGAGCCCCTAGGGGAAGTTATTAGTAGATAATTATGGAAAAATATATGTTTTACTTTAAATTTTTGTAATGTACTAGCCTCAGACAACTACTTCACATACCTGGGTCAAAAGTAGCCTATTACCGTCTCCAGGGTTCCATCTATCTCTATATTAAATTTCATTCGAATTGGTTCAGCAAACAAATAAATAAATCACATTTATACATATTCTTATATATAAAAGCTAGCTGTTTCCCGCGGTTTCACCCGCATCCCGAGGGAACTACTTAGCGCACCCGGGTAAAAAGTAGCCTATGTTGTTCCTCAGGGTCTATTCTATCTCTGTACCAAATTTCATTTATATCGATCCAGTAGTTTTGGCGTGAAAGCGTAACAGACAGACAGACAGAGTTACTTTCGCATTTATAATATTAGTAAGGAAGTAAGGATTGGATTGATGTTCGTTAGTGTCGCTAAAACTCGAGAACGGCTGGGCCGATTAAGCTGATTTTGGTTTTGAAATGTTTGTCGTAGTCCAGGGAAGGTTTAAACAGTGAGAGAAAGTTAATATACATGTAGATGATACAAATATACTGCGTCATGTTGTTTATAATATTTGTTAGAATTAGGCTAGGTTTATAATATAACGGCGGGGAAAAGCCAGTTTCCCCGCCGTTATTTCAACGGAACTGCTCCACGAATCCAAATAAAAATTATCCTATGTCCTTCCCCAGCTTTTGAACTATCTCCATATAAAATTTCATCAAAATCGATTGCGCAGTTTCACCGTGAAAGCGTAACAAAGAGAGTTACTTTTGCATCAATTATAATCAGTCTTTAAGGTTGCCGACGATGCGGTCTAGATTTCCTCATTCGGTTTTCCTGTAGTACATCTGTGACCCTGACCTGAACTGTTCACCTTCCATCCAGGATCTGAAGTCATCTTAGGATACAACGTTAATGAATTGACAATTTAATGTTAAGGATAAAAATCGTCTCATAAGGATGGGGTATTTGCACCAATTGATTTTACGAAAAATATAAACAAACAATAAAAAAAGAACTGCCATTTTCGACATGTCCTTTTGTACGTAGGGACCGTTTTACCGTAAAAACAAGAGTTACTTTCGAATTTAGGGCGGATTGGACCAAACAAGAAGAAATTTTATTCTCGGCGTAAATCGCTTATTACTCGAGAATAAATCAATTTCACGTTTAAACAACTACAATTCGAGGAATAACGATTCATTCAGGAATAGTCACTATACCACCATTTTGCATGGAATAAGAAGATTATTCCAGGAATAATAAAATGGCGTCCATTTTTTTATGCGGTCATTTTAATTCATTGTCATTTTAATTTTTTAATTTATTTAGAAAGAAAAAGAAAGAAAGAACTACTTTTCCACGCTATAATACGACAGATCAGAGTTGACATGAGTTATGCTTCTGCACCCTCCCGTTTGTAGAGCAATTTTTTTGGCCGTGTATTACATTCGTTCACATTCGCTTCGCTACTCGTGAGTAGCTTATCCAAGTATAGCTATACGCTAGATTGCATGATACAACCACTGATGATTTACTCGAGAATAAAATCGTGGTAAGTATATATTATTTTCCGTATAGTTATTATTGTATAAATTCAGGTTTGGTCGAATCTACCCTTAGAAGGATACATTAGGCATTTCAAAAATACCCATTTTTGTTACTGTCTCAATTAAATTGCACCAGCGTGTACAATGCACTTTACAGCTAGAAATGCAACTCTTTACGCATTAAGAAACTGGTCCTCCTATCATAAAATCTTAAATGCCTATAAAATTGTTGGACAAAGGACAATTCTTAGTCAGGACTATAAAAAGACATTTTAATTGCATAAACGTGTTATTATTTTAATTATGTATTTGATTAGAAGATAGTTTGGGGCTCGTAGATAATTAACAGCCGTGCAGATAGATAGACTGGCAAGGTCAAGCTGCGCTAGCCGCGGTCAGGCCATGGATTGGTGATAACATAGCGAGACCCCTCCGTGCCTCGGAGAGCACGTGTCGCTGTCGGTCCTGCGCCTGATCTCTCCCCGGTCGGACTGCCGACCCATCGGACTATGAGAGTGAGGGAATAGAGAGTGCACCTGTGTCTGCGTGCGTGCACTATAATATCTCCTGCGTACCTGGCTAGTCTTCATTTAGATTCGCCGCGACCGAAATCGGTCTGGAGTGATTTTTTATTAGTTTGTGACCTAGGAAAAGATATAGGGATTTTCAAACTTAATTTTAAATTGATAAATAGGGATAAAACAGTTCGATAGTTACGTTTATTTAGAGTCTGACACTCCCTCCCACTCCGTCCATGGCGGGAGGGAGCGTCCATAATTTTATCTAAACCAATATCATAAAGGGAGAGATTTGCTTTAAGTTTCTAACGATTAAACTCAAAAACTACTAAGGCCCAAGTACACCGACAAGATAACGGTCCGATCAACTGAAAACAGCTGTTAACCATAAATTCAAACTTCTACCATACGATGGATAACCTGTCATTTGGGTTTTTTTTATTTCTAAAACAGCCGATTACCAAGTCGGGGTTTAATATAAGTTGACAACACGAAAATTCCCGCTTTGTGGTTAAAAAACGTTTTCGTTTAACAGGCCGATTATTTAACCATTTGTCGGTCAACTTGGTTCTACACCGATTTAAAAAAATCTTTCACTAATAGAAAGCTACTTTACTTGAGAGTAACATAGGCTATATATATATATATTTTTTAAGTAGAGATCGCTACTAAAAAAGCAATAATGTCAACCAAGGTCATCATCCTCCTGCCCTTATCCCAATTTTATTTGGGGTCGGCGCAGCATGTTTTCTTCTTCCATACTCTTCTATCTGCCGTCATCTCGCTAGTAACATTCATTCTAATCATATCAACCTTCACACAATCCATCCATCGTTTCTTCGGTCGTCCCCTTCCTCTATATCCATCCACATTCATGTCCAAAACCTTTCTCACTACATGATCCTCATTCCTCCTCATCACATGCCCATACCATGATAACCGATTTCCACATAGTTTTTCGGTAATGTGAACCTAGGTATCAAAGATTTTTTGCTGTAATATTTAAGTCATTTATTTGACGTGCGCTACGAAAACTATTAATGATACAACTTTAGCCTATATATTGTCCCACTACTGGGCACTTCTCATACAGAGAAGGCATGAGTATTGATCACCACGCTTGCTCAAGGTGGATTGGCGATTTCAGACTCTTTCAATCAAGGTTTCCTCACGATGTTTTCCTTCACCGTTAGTCAGCGACGTATAGGTACTTACAAAGTACATATGACTTGAGAAATGTCACATTAGCCAGGTTTCGGACCTGTGCACTCGTACACGAGAGGCAGGGCCTTAACCACTAGGCCACCACGACACGAGTGATACTTTTTACATAAAAAATATATGAATAAGACAGTAAATATATTGTCCTTTAAACATCTTCAATGAAAGCGGATCTACAGTACGGTACTGGAAATCCCATACAAACCATAAAACTGATGACAAATGCATGACATCAATGATAGGCAATATTTGCATAATTCATGTTTCGTACTAAAGGGCAGACCGTAGCATTTATTTACATGTTAAACAACCTTTAAATTATTCTAGAATTTTAGTGAGCAATGCACTAATTTTAGAGACTAGGATTTGAAATAGGCAATTTAAAATTTTTTGAAGGAAAAAAACCGCCCAAACGCGTGTCGGACCTTATAGGGTAGGGTTCCGTAGTAGGTCTTAGTTAGTCGACTATAACTCTGTGTCCGGTTAAGCCTACTTAGCCGTGATAGTTTTCCTTGTAAGTTCATTACATGTGTTACGTTTGTGATTTTTTTCACATTTCTAGGGACAGCCATTCAAGAGCTAGATATTTCGTAAATGGCTCACTTAACCGAAAAATGGTCTTCACACATCCATAATATTTTTTAAATACCTATCTAACGATATTCCACACGAAAAAGATCCGCGAAAAAAAAAACAATTTACGTGTTTGGGAGCTACTCTAAAAAAATATTTTTTATAGCATCTAAACCATTTCAGCATTTCATTTCAACATTTCAGCTTTTAAAAAAATAATTTTATCATCATAAACCTATTACAAATTCCAGATACCGAACAGCTTCGGAGAAATTGTTCTTGAAGAAACCCAGTAGGTAACACTTTGCCCGAACAGGTGTCGAACTCACGATCTCATTATATTAGTATTGGTAGGCATTAACCAAAATATTACAGGAAAAATAATACTATAATTCTAAGTTTTAAAGAAATCAGTTTTTTTTCTCGTCAAACAAACTTAATTATGCGGTCGGAATGAAACAAGATAATTTCAACTTCATTGCGTACTAGCTATTTCCCGTGGTTTCACCTGCATCCCGAGAAAACTACTTCGCGTACCCGGATAAAAAATATCCTATAAGTTAATCTAGGTTATAAACTATGTTTGTACCAAATTTCATCCAAATCCGTTCAGTAGTTTTTGCGTGAAAGAGTAACAAACATACATCCATACAAGCTTTCGCGTATATAATATTAGTAGGATATATATTCTTTCCAAAGGACGGAACCCTCGGTGCGCGAGTCCGACTCGCACTTGGCCGGTTTTTGTTGCAACTCAAGTTGACTTGGAAACTGGTATTGTACAAAACAGAAAAATAGAAGCTGTTTCATTCATATCTTCATAATATATCTTTATTGTACTGCAATGCAGTAGCATCTATCTATACTAATATTATAAAGAGGAAAGATTAGTTTGTTTGTAGGGTTTTAACTCAAAAACTACTGGACTGATTTTAAAAATTCTTTCACCATTAGAAAGCTACATCTTTACGAAGTGTCATAGGCTATATTTATTTCTGGAAATAATTAGGGATCCCTACTAAAACTTGAATAATATAACCCAAGGTGTAAAAAAAATGTACACGCGGGCGAAGCCGCTGGCGGAAAGCTATATTTTTAAAATATTTTTATAAATCTGGGAGGGCAATAAGACGAACAAAACACAAGATGATGCATGTTTTTGCTTCTCTATATAACTTTTTGTACTTTTTTAGGGTACCGTACCCAAAGGGTAAAACGGGACCCTGTTAAGTATTCGCTGTCCGTCCGTCTGTCAATCTCATGAACCGTAATAGTAAGACAGTTGAAATTTTTTTTGATGTATTTCTATTGCCGTTATAACAAAAAACACTAAAAAACAATAAAATAAATATTTAAGTGGGCTCCCATACAACAAACCGATGATTTTTTTTTGCTCGTTTTTGTAGATAATGGTACGGAACCCTTCGTGCCGCGAGTCCGAGTCGCACTTGGCCGGTTTTTATTAGATCACGTGTATCCTGTCTACAGTAGTGCTATCATCATGGATCGGTAAAATAATCAAAATGGCAAATGGGTAGGTTACCAGTCCCCATACAAAAATACTTAAACTCTTCACTCATGGTCATTTTTAGGGTTCCGTAGTCCGACAAGGAACCCTTATAGTTTCGCCATGTCCGTCTGTCTGTCTGTCTGTCTGTCCGCGCCATAGCTCCGAGGTTCTTGATACTAGAAAGCTGAAATTTGGTATGGATATGTATATTGATCACGCCGAGAAAGTGGTAAAATAAAATTTTGAAAAATATTTTTTTTTAGGGTAGCTCCCAAACACGTAAAGTGGGGATGAATATTTTTTTCTCGCGTACCCCTCCGTGTGGGGTATCGTTAGATAGGTCTTTCAAAAAATGGGTGTGTTAAGACCATTTTTTGGTTAAGCGAGCCATTTGCGAAATATCTAGCTTTTCAGTGCAAATTTTTGTTCGATACGAGTTACCCCCCCCCCCCTCTAACTTTTGAATGGCTGTACCTAGAAATGTGAAAAAAATCACAGACGTAGTACATGTAATGAAATTACAAGGAAAACTATCACGGCTAAGTAGGCTTAACCGGTTACAGAGTTATAGTCGACTAACTAACTCCTACTACGGAACCCTACTGCGCGTGGCCCGACACGCACTTGGCCGGTTTTTATTTGAGGCGCTCGTAGCTAAGAAACTAAAGTTAAGCTGCGCTAGCCGCGGTCAGTCCATGGATAGGTGACCGTTTTCTTAACATAGCGAGAGCCCTCCGTGCCTCGGAGAGCACGTGGCGCTGTCGGTCCTGCGCCTGGTCTCTCCCCGGTCGGACTTCCAACCCATCGGACTATGAGAGTGAGGGAATAGAGAGTGCACCTGTGTCTGCAAGCGTGCGTGCACTATAATATCTCCTGCGTACCTGGCTAGTCTGCTTTGGGATTGACCGCCGAGACCAAAATAGGTCTGGTAAGATTATACGTTTATCTGCTAGATGGTTCCTTTTCTTACCAGGTAAGTTAGAGTTAGACTTATCTGCTAGCCAAAAATGCCTACCACCTCCAGATAAGATTCAATTTAACTTATCGGAAAGCCAAAAAATGCCTACCACCTCTAGATAAGATTCAGTTAAACTTATCGGAAAGCCACAAAATGCCTACCACCTCCAGATAAGATTCAGTCAAACTTATCGGAAAGCCAAAAAATGCCTACCACCTCTAGATAAGATTCAGTTAAATTTATATGTCAGCCAAAAATCAACGAATTAACATCTGTCCGATGATTTCTTAAAGTTCCAATTATTTTATCTGGTAGATAATTCCTATTCAAAAGTAAGATAACAGGCTAGTAGTCTAAAAGTTCAACCGTCTCTTATAACCTAAAGTTTATTGTAAATTAAGTATTTCACGCTTAATATGTCATCTAAGCTAAAGGTTAAATTAATAACATCATCGAAATATGACTAAGATACCATTTTGTTGATATTGTAACACTAGTATGAGCACGCGGCGTCGCCCGTGTTATATGGACTGAACTAGCTTTCGCTTCGCCCGCGTGGGCTATATGAATTCTCAGCCCGATCGGTTTAAAATTGACAAAGTTTCATACAAACTTTCATCCCCTATTTTTTCCCCTTGGGGGTAGAATTTATCAAAATCCTATCTTAGCGGATGCCTACGCCATAACATCTATCTGCATGTCAAATTTCAGCCCCATCCCTCCAGTGGTTTGAGCTGTTTTTTTTTGTGTATGACATCTCGCAGGTCAACCTAGAAGGTTGTCGACTGCTTAACCGGGCTTGCCTGTGAAGTGCCTTAAATAAATTTAGGGCCTCCAGCCAGGGCTTAACTTACAAAACTAAGCGACTACACGCTAAGGGCACCCCCTAGTGGGGTACGGGCCTCGGCTAAGGGCGTCACTGGGGGAGGACAGCAAGGGACAGGCTGGATCAGAATATATTATGATTATTATAATCGGGAATTTTAAAGCTATTAGCTCAGATCGCGGGCTGGCTCGTCGAGCTAGGGGTTTGAGCTGTGCGTTGATAGATCACTATGTCATCTATCTATCTACATATAATATACTCGTATATACATATATAAAACAAAGTCGGCTTTGTTCGAACACTTATAACTCGAGAACGGCTGGACCGATTTTCATGGTTTTTGATTTGTTTTTTTTGTCTCCGTTTCGAATAGCAGTATAACTATTGAAAACAGGAAAAATAACAAAAAAATATGGGGTGGCTTGTTAATAATATTAATAGGATTTATACCTAGATCAAAATAACAGGACTCCTTGGTAACAGGGGCGTGGTGTTAAGATAAATTGAAATAATAACTTTTTAGGGTCCCGTAGTTGACAAGGAACCCTTATAGTTTCACCATGTCCGTCTGTCTGTCCGTCCGCGGCATGGCTCTGAGGTTCTTAGGACTTGAATGCTTATATTTGGTATAGATATGTGTATTAAAAGAAAACGCGGTAAAATTATTTTTTCTAATTTTTTTTTCGGTTACCATCTACACGTAAAGTGGAAATGTTTTTTTTTTCGTGTATATCATAGTGTGTAGTATCGTTAGATAGATCTTTCAAAAATAAAGCAGGTGTGTGAACATCATTTTCCAATTAAGAGAGCCGTTTCCAAAATATCAAGCTTTAGGCGCTATCCACACATCCCCGGGTCAGTGCTATCCGTATTCCGAGTTGTCCGTGTCAGTGTTCCCGTCAGGGACGTGCCATCCGTCACCCGTATTCAAACACGATGTCTTTATTTAACAATGAAGAATTAGCAATCATTGCAATAGCGCTAGAAGAAGAAGCAGATCACTTAGAATACTATCAGCTGGAAACTATCAACTATCAACGGCTGTCAATGTAGCTAGATTAAAATCGGATAGCACTATCAGAACGTCTGTGCACCAGGACACTGACGACCCGGATGCGCCTTACACAGAGATGTGTGAACGAGTTCATACAAGTAGTATGTAACCGATTTTTTGTCCGTCCCTGACGGAACACGGCAGGGACGGGTACCCGGAAATGTGTGGATAGCGCCTTTTAAAGTGCACATATTTGTTCGGCACGAGCATCCCCCTCTAACTTCTAAATAGCTGTCCCTAGAAATGTGAAAAAAATCACAGACGTAGCACATATAACGAACTTGTAAGGAAAACTATCACGACTAAGTAGGCTTAACCGGTTACAGAGTTATAGTCGACTAACTAAGACCTTCTACGGAACTCTATAGCGCGTGGCCCGACATGCACTTGGCCGGGTTTTTTTTAAGGAATGTTGGTTTTTTTAAGTATTTAATGTTGCCACTTGATTTAAATGTATATTTGTATAACATAGCATAATATAATCATTTCTATTCAATACGACATATGTATGTATGTATGTAAAAGCATGCATAATGACGTATGCGTCATCTTACTAATATTATAAATGCGAAAGTGAGTTTGTTTGTTTGTTACACTTTCACGGCAAAACGGCTCAACCGATTTGGATGAAATTTGGTTCGGTGATATGAGGCAAATAGAAGACGGTTATAGGTTAACCTACACAAAACATCCTTACAACAAAGAAATTGTTTGTTCGTTTGTTACTCTTTTATGGTAAAACTAAATCGATTTGGAAAATGGTTATGGACTGTTATTAACCGTTAATTCCTTTAGGATGCAGGTAATATATATAGATATATATATATATAGATAAAGGCCTCTTCTCATACAGAGAAGGCATGAGCATTGATCACCACGCTTGCTCAAGGCGGATTGGCGATTTCAGACATTATAAGTCCAGGTTTCCTCACGATGTTTTCCTTCACAGTTAGTAATGGAAAACCTAATGGTTACGGAAAAACTAATATTATTAAAAATCCGAAATAATCGCTGTCTATCTGCTACGCTTTCACGGGAAAAGACTGAACCGATTTAGACGAAATTTGATATGGAGATAGATTGAACCCTTGGAAAGGACATTGCTTTTACCCGTTGCGTTAATTAATTAATACTCAATATCTGACTGACCTGGGAATTGAATTTAGGAGCCCACGCTCAGTCACTCTAGCGACCTCCACGTAGCTATAGAAGAAGTGACCTATTAACTGCCACGAGTCAAATGATAATTAAGTCAGCATGACTCAGATCCGAAAGTTCACCAATACTAATATTATAGGTATAAACATTTATTAGGAACGATGAAATTTTTATACTTTTTAGGGTTCCGTGTAATAAAAATAATAATAAAAAACTTTTTTTTTATGAATAGGAAATTTTCAAATGACTCCTTCAGCCGTGAGCTGGTGGGAGAGATATCAGACTTTTACTGACTAAAACCCACCCATGTTCCTTCCTCAGCCCTTTGTATTCCGGGGGCGCGGTAACTCTATCGAACATCCCGCAGGTTTAAGAAACCAACCGTGTTTGCAAAAAAAAGAAATGTTGGTTGTATTTTTTGAGTGGTCTTATTAATTGAAGAGTTCGGAGGAATCTCGCTTATAAGGATGGTCAACCATCCCCCCATCCCATCCGAGCATCTTCTATACTTATAATAAATCTGTAGAGAGGTCAATTCTGTACATGAAATATATTTCCAAAATAACTATCAGGGGGTGATTAGGGATCGATACTGATGCCAAAAATGCAATCAGCAAAAATTTTGCCTGTCTGTCTGTATAAACGTTATAGAAACAAAAACTACTCGACGGATTTTAACGAAACTCAACAACGTACAATTATTTTTCATACTCCTGAGCTGGTTATAGTATACTTTTCATCACGCTACAATCAATAGGAGCAGAGCAGTGAAGGGAAATGTTGGGAAAACGGGAGAAGTTACTCCATTTTTTAAGCTTCCGTCGCGTGTGCAACCTTAATGGTTAAAGCTACACAGAAATCAAGGCTATAGGCTATATATCATCACGCTAAGACCAATAGGAGCAGAGCACCACTATTCCACGCGGACGAAGTCGCTGGCAGAAGCTAGTAAGTAATAAAATTATTGGACGTTATTTATTTTTCCTACCATACGGAACCATCGTTGCGCGTGGTAGGATTTTTTCTTTTCTTTGCACACCCATCTATAAACCGGCTCGCCTGCTGCCTGCCGAGACGGATGCAATTGACCCCTGACCCCTTCTAAAGGATTACCTTTGTATGTTTACTACTTTTTTTTCATGTGAAATGTCATTTTCTTAAGATCATCATTAAATTTTGGCATATTAGTACAAAAAACAGACTTTAGGTAGTGCCTTATTAATTTATCGTCACTGTTCAATGAAATGCGTTTTAAATTTAAAACTTTTAATAAAAATAAAATGGCACAGAAAAATCTAACAAGTAAAGGAAACGGAAACTTCCCCGGTGTTGCCAATTCTAATGTCAGTGTTGCAAAATACAATAAAAAATTGGCAACACACTACATGTTAATTTAGTATTGAACAATCACCATTGGCTTATATATATCTCTCATTTATTGTCTCATACAGAGATGCCTTCTCTGTATGAGAAGAGCATTGATCGCCACGTGCGCTCAAGGCGGATTGACGATTTCAGACTTTTTAAGTCCAGGTTTCCTCACGATGTTTTCCTTCACCGTTAGTCAGCGGTGTCTAAGATATACTTAGAAAGTACATATGACTAGAAAATTCACATTGGTACTTGCTAGGTTTCGAACCTGCACACTCATACACGAGAGGCAGGTGCCTTAACCACTAGGCCATGAAATATTGTCGTATAAAGAGAAAAATAAATTTGATTTAGAAATCGATGGCAAAAATACAGATTGTAATAATTTAGGGTTAGACACCGACTTCTAGAGCGATGTTTCATTTATTTTTCCCTTTATAAATGTGAGTTCTCCTTCTCATCGTGTGGGCTGCAGGTTTACCAACCTAACAAGCCCTAGTGTCAGAGTTTTCACAAATCCGCCTGACGGCCTCTGACATGGAATTGTAACAACAACTGCTATCAAGATAACAGCCGGGGACGACGGCTTAGCGTGCCCAGGCACGGGGGTATAACACCACCAACTTCCTGACTCCGGGCTGCTTTGTGAAATTTTCTAAAACCCACAAAGCAATTTCGGCCTGATCCGGAATCGAACCCGAACACGTTTACAGCTGTCGCATTATGCGACCACTAACCAACGAGGCAGTCGGGCAGGTACGCAGTGTCTTGGAAGTCAATTGTATTTTTTGTAAGCAGTTTTTCTCTCTTTCTTTTTACCCACTCAACGCAGGTCCGGGAAATAAAAATGATGGGCTATGAAACGCAAAATCCTTGGTTTAAACGCAGACAGATAATTAATGACCAATTATCTTTATAACAATCATTTTAAAGATGACATACCATCGCATTATGACCCATAAGAACTATACTTATGTCCCTATTTTGAACGCGGACTCGAACCCGGATACGAGCGGCCGTGGGCGAACCACATAGTTACTTGGTTACTTTAGAGTTTGTCACCAAATGAACAACGACTTTTTTAGGCCATTCGCGTATTGAAACTATAGCTATCAAAATGTTTTTAACCCCCGACGCAAAAAGAGGGGTATAAGTTGTAAGTTTGACGTCGATGTCTGTCTGTCTGTGTGTGTATCTGTCTGCCGCATCGTAGCTCTCAAACGGATGAACCGATTTTTGCGTTTTTTTTCATTTGAAAGCCAGTTTCCTTGCGGTGGTTCTTAGCTATGTTAGGTTAATATCGGTCCAGCAGTGTAAGAGTATCAGCTCTTTTCCAAAATGTTGTAAGGCAATTTTAGGTTGGGGTTTTTTAATTTTTTAATTTATCTTGTTTAAGGCACCTGCCTCTCGTGTACGAGTGAGCGGGTTCGAAACCTGGCAAGTACCAATGTGACTTTTCTAAAGTCATGCGTACTTTCTAAGTATATCTTAGGCGTCACTGACTAACGGTGAAGGAAAACATCGTGAGGAAACCTTGACTTAAAAGGTCTGAAATCGCCAATCCGCCTTCAGCAAGCGAGGTGATCAATGCTCATGCCTTCTCTCTATGAGAAGAGGCCTGTGCCCAGCAGTGGGACAATATATAGGCTGATGATGATGATGATGTGTCCTTATATGTTCCAGTTAAAATGAAGTTTTATACAAAGGAACTTAACAGTTCGTTAGTTAAAAGATACTCACCAGACGAATAGGGTTATCTACTATATCGATGGCCTAGAAGACAAATGTGCTAATATTTTTTTTTTGATTATGTAATATTTTAATGTCATGAACATTATATATAGTTTATTAGGCATTTAGTGTATTAGGCAATCGTCCCCCCTCTGGGACTGCGGGATGTTCGAAAGAGTTACCGCGCCCCCGGAATACAAAGGGCTGAGGAAGGAACATGGATGGGTTTTAGTCAGTAAGAGTCTGACGCTCTCTTCTGCCCCACCCATGGCGGGAGGGGTCATTTGTTGATTTCCCTTCTGAAAAAGAAAAGGCAATCGTCCCCGGCTGCTACCTTGATAGCAGTCGTTGTTACGATTCCATGTCAGAGCCCGTCAGGTGGATTTGAGAATACTCTGACACTAGGGCTTGTTAGGTTAGTAAACCTGTCCACACGATTCGAAGAAGAAGCGTGTTACATGTGGTTCTGACCACAAAATAATCCTTACTAATATTATAAATGCGAAAGTAACTCTGTCTCTGTCTGTCTGTTACGCTTTCACGCCGAAACTACTGGACCGATATAAATGAAATTTGGTACAGAAATAGAATAGACACTGAGGAACAACATAGGCTACTTTTTTCTCGGGTGCGCTAAGTAGTTCCCTCAGGATGCGGGTGAAACCGCGAGAAACAGCTAGTTGGGAATAAAGCAAGAAAATTATGATTATTACGTAACAAAGGAATTCAGGTCTTTAGTCCAAAACTTATGTGACCACAGTGACCTTAGACCTAACGCTCGTAAGTCAAATATTGGCTTAATATTTGCTTTCTCTTATAGACTACTAGCTTCCCGCCAGCGGCTTCGCCCGCGATATTTTAGCTAATGGATACAAAAACTTGACAAATTATATACTAAAACCTTCCTCATTAATCACTCTATCTATTAAAAAAAAAACGCATCAAAATCCGTTGCGTAGTTTTAAAGATTAAAGCATACATAGGGATATAGGGACAGAGAAAGCGACTTTGTTTTATACTAGTGACTAGTTTCTAACCGCGACTTCGTCTGCGTAGACTTCAGAATAGCTTCCAGGTTCTAGGACAAAAAGTATCCTATATGTTAATCCAGGTGTTAAACTATGTGTGTGTACTAAATTTCATTTAAATCCGTTCAGTAGTTTCTAGGGTTCCGTAGTCGACAAGAAACCCTTATAGTTTCGCCAAGTCTGTCTGTCCGCGGCATAGCTCAGAGTTTCTCGGTACTAGAAAACTGAAATTTAGTATAGATATGTATATTGATCACGCCGACAAAGTGGTGGAATAAAATTATGAAATATTTTTTTTTGAGTAGCTCCCGGAGAAAAGGCTAGGCAGATGAGAGTAGCTCCCAAACATGTAAAGTTGGGAAGTTTTTTTCCTCGCGTATCCTATCGTTTGGGGTAACTTATTAGATAGGGCTTAGCAGCAACTGCCTTCTGATCTCCACAACCCAGTTGCTGGGCAACACGGTACCCCTTGGTAAGACTGGTTGTCAGACTTTCTGGCTTCTGACTACCCTTACGACTGTCAAAGTAAATAACTGTCGGGATCAACAGTTATTTTCGATATGAAATGGACGGTCACCAATCCACTGGCCGACCGCGTTAAGCGTAACTTAACCTTGATTGACCCCTTTAAACTTTGAACTTTTATCAGGTAGCTGATATTTTCATTAGCAGCTATTAGCAAAAGTTGATGACAACATCAATTAATGGAATTCAAAAAAGAGAAAAATATGGAATTAGCTTTTATTTTATTTTTGACGACCTGAGTGGTCTAGTAGTCAACATGCCACGCAAGAGGTCCCGGGTTCGATTCCCGGCCGGGCAGAAATTGAAATGATGAATTTTAATTTCTGTAACGGGTCTGGGTGTTACTATGTATAATATGTATGTATTTATAAGAATATATAAGTAGTATATCTGTTAAGCTAGCACCCATAACACAAGCATGCTTGCATTGCTTACTTTGGGGCTAGATGGCGCTGTGTGAAATTGTCCAAAGATATTTATTTATTTATTATTTATTAGATGACTAGATATTTTCCGCGGATTCGCCCGCGTCCTGAAGAAAAATTTTAACACACCAGGATAAAAAGGAGCCTATAACCGTCTACAGGATTACATATATCTCTGCATAAAATTTCATCAAAATCGGTTGAGCCGTTTTACCGTGAAAGCTTTACAAACAAACTCACTTTCACATTCTATATTATTACTAGCTTTCCGCCCGCAGCTTCGCCCGCGTGGATATTTTTTTACACCTTGGGTTACATTATTCAAGTTTTAGTGGGGATCCCTAATTATTTCTGAAAATAAATATATGCCTATGACACTTCGTAAAGATGTAGCTTACTAACGGTGAAAGAATTTTTACAATTGGTCCAGTAGTTTTTGAGTTAAAACCCTACAAACAAATCTTTCCTCTTTATAATATTAGTATAGACTAGATATGTCCCGCGGTTCTACTCGCGTTCTCAGGGAACTACTTCACGTACCCGGATCAAAAGTAGCTTGTAACCTTTCCCAGGATTCCCTCTATCTATGTACCAAGTTTTATTTAAATCGGTTCGGTAGATCTAGAGCTCTTTGTAGAGCATTACAAACTCACATACTTTACCACTTTATATTATTATTTTATCAAATATTGATATTTAAAACTATTTGATTTACAACAGATGTTAACCTAAACCCATAAAAAAATCAGTAATCAAATCAAAAATAATTATCACTTTAATTAACTTCTTAAAAATATACCACATTTTTGTCCGACCTGGGAATCGAACTCAGGACCTTACGATCAATAGTCTCGCTTACGACCACTAAACCAACTAAATTAAAATTCTCACAGATATTATTAATACGAAAGTAAGTCTGACTGTCTGTTTCGACTGAACCCATTTTGATGAAATTTTGTATGGAGATAGATTGAAATCTAGGAGAAAACAGCTAATCTATTCTTAATTAAAATTATCAATGAGCATGTGAGTTTGTTTGTTACACTTACACACAAGGGAAAACGGCTGAATCAATTTTGATGAAATTTAGTATAGAGATAGGTTAAACCTTGGCAAAGGATATGGAGTATTTTACCCGGGTACATTAAGTAGATTCCATGGTATGCGAGTAACGCAACAGAAAACAGGTTGTACATTTTCTAATAGTACACAAAATCATTTTATTTTTAAATAATTCCAAGTGACATAAATAAACCGATAGTTAGGAAATAATAACCTATACATTACTTTTAGTTACATGAAACATAAACAAGCATTTCATAAGCAAGTGACGAGGGGCCTACATATAACGAGTTTTTAATTACAAATTGATAATTAGCCACTTCCTATAGCAATTAAAGTTTAATTATTGCAAAAAATAAAAGATTTTTATTACTGTGGCTTTGTAATTACGTCAAGTTATTAAGTACCTAATTAAAAAAATTACATGTAAAAGTTGGTAACTTAATTAATAAAAAAAAATATTTTTTTTGCAAAGGTAAATATAAAAATCCTAAAAAATATCTAAAATAAAAAGATATTTTTTTTTGTCAAACATACGAAAAACAAAAAAAAAACTTCCTAAACAAAAAGAAATAATAGTGTAATTTATAGAACGAAATATATCCTAAAGGAACTACTCCTTGCATACCCCTAAATTATTATTCTAATATCTATAACCTTGCTCAGGTTTCAAGCCATCTCCATACTAAATTGCATCTAAATAAAGTTAACGATTTTACCGAGAAAGCATGATACCAAACTAAGGCTTTTTCCAATGAATATTACAAGAGTAATTTTATCATTATTATTTTTTTTATTATCAAAACTAAAAATAATAAACAAAAAAAAAATCCTAAAACAAAAAGAGAAATATGTAATAATAATGATTCGGCATACGTTTCCACTGCATATAGTATGAAAACACGAGGTCATGTCAGTTTCATAAACGGTTGTATATAAACCTCCGCCTCATCTCAGGTACGGTTGTTCTTATCTGTCGAACGAAAGTGCTGCGCCAAGCGCGAGCGAAAAAAAAACGAGAAAAAAATATTATAATAATAATAAAAAAAACCCATCTGTGATACGTATTAAGTAAAGTTTTATCGTGATCAGTTTCAGTGTGTTGTGATTGTCAGTGTGGAGTGGTTGCTGTGAAAAATTTTATGTGAGTTTTTTTTCCATTTATTATTTTTTTTGCTAAAAAAATCTGTTCTTTTTTATTATTTTTTGTGTGTGAATAAAGTGTTGAGTATTGTGTTTTTGGTAAATTTTGGGACGCGCGTTTATGTCTATTGTATGTGAATTGAGAGTTTTTTTGAGTCTCGTAGAAATATTTTGGTATTTACGATTTTAATAATTAAATAAAATTATAAATAGTTATGTTTTAAATATAATAATTCTGTTATATAATGTTACGCTTAGTTAATTCATAATTTCGAAGTTTAAAAAAATATATATTCCTCTTTTTTTTTTTTCAAATAAGGATTCGTAATTTTTATATTTAATTTTACACTTATTCAAATCAATAATATTAAAGATTAAATAATAACACTATATTAATGTAAAATATTTAAGCTGTGTTTTTTAAGAGAAATTAATGCGGATTTCAGGGTTTTATATTAAAAAAAAAACTTTTTCTGTTACATCGTTAGTTCTTTATTGCACAATATTATTAATATTTATATAAATCTTATATTATACGATAACTTTGAATATAAATTAAATAACATTATGAAACTAATAAAAAACTAAATGTCATATTGAAATTTTTACATGACGCACAATATTTTTTGGTTTACAAAAAATACTTAATACCTAGTGTTTTTTTAACTTATAATTGACGTGACATCAGAAATTAAAATTGATATTAAATATACCTATTACATCTTTGTGAATTTTAATTTTAAGACTAGTTTTTTTCTCTTTTATCTACAGGATGTAGATTTATCTGTCTGCATTAATAATAAGGCATGACTAATTTTTTTTATAGTACATTTTATTCAAACAACGCCAATTTTAAGTAATGACTCTTAATTGGACTTGTGATAATTGAGATAATATTTTTTCTACGGCTGTTTTTATATTATAAAAACAACGTGAAATGTATTAAAAGAAGGAAAAAAAGTTCGAATTTATTCAGATAACTGTTTTTTTTTTTGCAATTACTGCTTGCATTTGTTGTTTTTTTCTTCATTTTTTTGAAAAAAAAAAAAAACAAATAAAACTTTTAATAGCATTAATGCAGCGTATGTAATGACATCATTGAAATATCAAATAAAACCCGATGATGTGACTGTTTTACTAAATAAGTCACACTTATTATTCTGCATACGTAACGTGTACTTCGCAGATACCTATTAATAAACACTAAAGACATAAGGATTTTCCCTAATCACATTTAAGATTTTTTTTTAAAATAACACTTTTTACAAAAAAAAAGTCACAAAAAACTATTATAATATTTTTTTTATGTTATATTAAATAATATGATCATAAACAGTTTTCTGTTACAAACATTGGATAGATTCGATATTTTTTTTATCTGATCTGGCTTTTTTTCCTGGATTTCGGGTTTTCATCCGCATCCCGAGGAGACTACACATTCAGGGATAAAAAGTATCCTATGTTTTAATCCAGGTTATAAACTATGTATGTACTAGATTTCATTCAAATCCCTTCGGTAGTTTTTGCATAAAAGAGTAACAAACATACATCACAATTTTTTTTATTAAAAAAATATTATCAATATTTTTTATTAAAAAAAAATTTGGTAAAAATAAAAAAAATCGCCTGTGAACATCCTCTATACATTCTAGCACACGTTATTGTCAACTTAAACCATTGCACATGCGCTAACCTTAAGTTCTATTATCACTTACTATAAAAGTAACTTGTTAACTGCTTAGGAATTTTGTATTACAACATACAAACTTATTGTACGACATTGTAGCAAGATATGTTATTCACTAGAACTGGCTGTTTTAATAGTTAGTAGCTTTCCGCTTGAGCTATACAAATTCAAATTAAAAATGTCAGACTTTCATACAAACTTTGCCTCCTTTTTCATCCCCTTAGGGGTAGAATTTCGGAAAATCCTTTCTTATCGTATGTCTACGTCATACAAAGAACACACCCTCCAAGTTTCAGGTCTCTACGATCAGCGGTTTAGGCTGTGCGTTGATCCGTCAGTCATTCAGGATAAAGCATTTTATATGTATTGATTTTGCTATTCGGAGTAGATAAAAATCTTCTTAAGTTATAAGCGGTGAAAAATACATCTTTAGTTACTTGGTATCTTTACGAAATTAATCGTCTGCATAGACTTTTCTCAACTATGTTGGGGTCGGCTTCCAGTCACGTGGAGCTACTGCCTATCTGACCTCCACAACCCAGTTACCGGGTAACATAACACCCCATGGTAAGACTGGTTGTAAGAACGGTTGTCAAAGATCTACAAAAAACAGCTTAACGTGCTTTCCGAGGCACGGAGGAGTTTCGCTATGACATAGATGGTCACCCATCCACGGACCGACCGCGCCAAGCTTACTTTGCAGCTGTTACTTAGCCACGAGCTCCACAACATAACAAGACATCACTTACATAACCTTATAATGAACAGAAAGGTACATTTATTTAGTAATTTGATTAAGTATAACCGGTTTAATTGAGATAAGTGAGTGCGAGGCATGTTAAGGCAAGGCGCTGACACTCTTGTGTCTTGTGTCTGATACCTACCGATGAAATTTGATTTCTATAGAACCAGTATGAAATCAACCAGTATTCAAGCTATATGTACACCAAATTTCATTTAAATCGGTCCAGGCGCTTTACTGTGAAAGCGTAAAAAATACATTATTAGTTAGTAAGTTACTCTTACTCTAGGAAAACGAAGATTAGATTGAAGTTTCGTATGTTTCCTTATAGGTTTTAAGGCGGTAAGGTGCAAACAATTGTTATATATGGATAGTATAAGTATATCCATGTACAGAGCATCAGATCGCACCTTACCTCACCACAATAAAAGTTATCGTCTATTCTCGGTCTTTCTGATGCTAAGGCCCGATCAACACAAAACAGCTGTTAACCATAAATTCAAACTTCTGTCTTACCTAATACCTTATGATTTGGGTGTTTTATTCCTGAAACGGTCGATTACCAATCCGAGGTTCAACAAGAAGTGGATAACACGAAGATTCCCGCTTCGTGGTTAAAAAAACGTTTTTATTTAACGGGGTGTTTAGGTAGCCATCTCTCGGTGAACTTGGCCCTTAGTGGACTTAAATCACAAAACCGTTCACAGCTCGGCCCGCTATGGCACTTAGGCTAATGTAGCTTTTAATTAATTAAAGAATTTTTAGAATCCGTTAATTGGTCTCACGATCGCTCCAAACATATTACTCATACATTGGTGTATATTCGTAAGAAACAAACTCTAAAACATCTAATATTATAAATGCAAAAGTGAGTTTTTTTGTTACGCTTTCACGATAAAAGGGCTGAACCGATTTGGATGAAATTTACTGGTACAAAGATAGATCGGATCTAGGGGACAGTTATAGGGTACTTTTATTTCTCGGGATGCGAGACATTACATGATTTTTATATATAGGTATCCTATATTTTACTAAACTAAAGTTGATGTTACACGGAAAAAATTGGCGATAGAAATCTATACATATAAAATGCTTTGTCCTGAATGACTGACGGATCATCGCACAGCCTAAACCGCTGATCGTAGAGACCTGAAACTTGGAGGCTGTGTTCTTTATATGACGTAGGCATTGGATAAGAAAGGATTTTCCAAAATTCTACCCCTTAAGGGGATGAAAAAGAGGGGCAAAGTTTGTATAAAACTGTAATTTTTTTATTTGAATTTGTATAGCAAACGCGGGCGAATCCGCTAGCGGAAAGTTAGTTCTTACATAAAATTTTCATTTGTCACCGTATGCAAGCAAAGGAATGTGCTTTACGTAATAATGACGTCACAACGGACATCGGCAGATCGTGTTCGTATATAGAAGCCATCTTTCTATTCGTTGCCAAAAACGGTTAGCAACTAAAACATTTGCCTTAGTAATGGCAACATTTTCAATTCAAGATGGCGTCGTACCCCAATTTTTTGTATCAACATTTTTAGACGGTTCATTTGCAATTTCTTTTGGCTTAATGGTTTTTCTAGATTTGCTGTGTGAATTAAAATCTAGTTCAGTTTGTATGGCTAAGCCTTTTCTCATTAAGATGAGGTCAGCTTCCAATCTAAATAGATGTGGCTGAATATATTTATACTTGCTGTTTCCCGTGGTTTTTCCCGTATCTTGAAGAAAGTACTTCGTATCCTATGTGTTAATCCAGGTTATAAACTGCATGTGTGCAAAATTTCATACAAATCCATTGAGTAGTTTTTGCGTGAAAGTATAACAAACAAACATACATATGTCATTATCATAAATATTTTCACAAATTCTCTCATAGATTTTGTATGGCAATAGCTAACTATGACATCACTTTTTTGCCAACTCAATTCTCTAACCAGTTATTGACTTTAAAGCTACTAAAATTCTAATTTTATAGTAAACTAGCTTTCCAGCGAGCGTCTTAGCCCGAATTCAAAATAAAAATGAAAGAGTTTCGTACAAACTTTGGTCCTCTTTTACACCTCCTTAAAGGTAGAATTTCGGAAAATCCTTTCTTATCGAAAACGTACGTCATACAAAGAACACACCCTCCAAGTTTCAGGTCTCTACGATCAACGGTTTAGGCTGTGCGTTGATCCGTCAGTCATTCAGACAAAGCATTTTATATGTATAGATAGATTGAAAATAAGTCGTTTTGTCATGGCTGAAGAAAGGTACTTTTTGGAGTGGGGTATCATAGAATTAATAGCTATTAGTATCATCTACCCAATTGTCGATTTACTCAGAGTTTTGACGCGATGATGTCATATATCAATAGTACTAACCTTATCTATCAACTTCATTTTAAACGCCCGTAACTTCACTGTATTTTAAAATACTTCATTCTTATATTTACTGGTGTATTTTTCAATAAAAGAAATACAATCCGACAACAAATTCCTGTTGTTTAAACGCACGTACTATACATAGGTGTTGCTTAAAAATCGTTCGTTTATCGATGAGCACGCGCGCCGTCAAATCGTCGACTGTACCACGCGGTGCCTCTCGCAATGGCTTACGAAACTTTAAGCTGATAATAAGTTAAAAACTAGCTTCACACTCGTGTGCGATGTAACTTATACCTTCAAGGTTTAAGATAACAGGCTTGGCAGTGTGTTTCTAAAGTCATATGTACTTTCTACGCGTATCTTAGTAACTGTGAAGGAAAACATCGTGAGGAAACCTGGACTAAAATGTTTGAAATGCCAATCCGCCTTGAGCAAAAGTGGTGATCAATGCTCATGCCTTCTCTGTATGAGAAGAGGCTTGTGCCCAGCAGTGGGATAGTAAATACGCCGATGATGATGGCAGTGATGTAGCGTAATGTATGTACTAGCTGTTTCCCACGGTTTCACCCGCGTCTCGAAGAAACTACTTAATGCACCCAGATAAAAAGTAGCCTGTACCCGTCTCCAGGATCCTATCTATCGCCGTACCAAATTTGATCCCAATCGGTTCAGCCGTTTTACTGTGAAAGCGTAACAAACAAACAAACTCACTTTCGCGTTTATAATGTTAGCATGGATGGATTGTGATGTGTAAGATATAATCACTCGTATATTGATGAAAAGCATTGCTTAACCTTTCTTATTCATCAAAATACCTGTCAAAAAATTTAAAGTAAAAATAACATTTACACAAACAAACAAAATAACATTCGAATACAGAAATCAAGTATATAATCAAAGACAGAAATATATTTAATCTTTGAGCATTCAGAAATCAAGTTAGTAAACGACTAACCTTATTAAGAAATGTCGTTAATATATTATATATTTATTATAATAGATAATAATATAATATTAAATAAAACCAGCTCTCAACATCCTATATTATAAATCATATTGTTATTGTCAAATATCCAGCGGCCGCCATATTTGTAAAAACGTTTAGAACCATAGACAATAATTATGTTATTATTTAGAGAAGTTCCGTATACGAAAAAGGTATGTCGGTCGATATTTTTTATTTGGTGATCGCTTTAAGATTTTATTTTAGCGTGGGGATTTGGGGAAAAATGTATTCATAATGTCGAAATAAATAATAAAAATGTTGACGTTTTCAGTGCAAATTTTAGTTCTTATAATGTTTTAATTTAATTATTATTTTTAAAAATGTAATAATTTATCCATGTTAGAGTTGAGATTTTTTGAAATATAATAGTAATTCCAATATATATATAAAGTAAAAGCAAGCTTATTCAAATATATATTTTTTTATTATGTCAGTCAGACTGATTTTATTAAAACAAAAAGTACTAAATAATACTAGTATCTGGTAGTTTTTTTTAAATTAAAATTTCTTTTAAGCGTTAAAATATTGTATAGTTATTATTTATATATTAACGGTACCCTAAAATTAGGGTTCCACCTAACCACATATGTTAATATATTTTATAATAATGACCCAACCTTCTAAACTTGTTTCTTACTGTTGCTACTCAGCTCAAATAGAATTAATAATAAAATATATTGTTGTATAGAAAACCATTTAAAAAGTTAATAAATCTATCTTTTGTGTGACACTATTAACCTTTTCTTAATAACTATTATTGACGATATAATAATATACCTACTAGCTTTTCGCCAGCGGCTACGCCCGCGTGGGCTATTCGAATTCAAATTAAAGATGAACCGCTCGACCGATTTTGTGCAAACTTCACATAAACCATCTACTAAATAGTCCGAACAAAGCCTAAACATTTGGTTTGAATAGGTGAGCCCGTTCAAAAATTAAAAATGACAGAGTTTCATACAAACTTTGCCACCCTATTTCACCTCCTTAGGGGTAGAATTTCGGAAAATCCTTTCTTATTCAATGCGTACGTCATACAAAGAACACATCCTCCAAGTTTCAGGTCTCTACGATCAGCGGTTTAGGCTGTGCGTTGATCCGTCAGTCATTCAGGACAAAGCATTTTATATGTATAGTTGATAGATTATGTGGTCTGCTGCCATTGTGTCGAAGTCGTAACGGCTAATGGCCTGATGGCCAATAGCCTCAACAAACATCTTGGGAAGCTCTCGTTAGTCATCTGAATTAAGGGTTAAACACATATTATGCTTTGTCCTGAATGACTGACGGATCAACGCACAGCCTAAACCGCTGATCGTAGAGACCTGAAACTTGGAGGGTGTATTCTTTGTATGACGAAAACATCGAGTAAGAAAGGATTTTCCAAAAATTTTATAAAAGGGGGCAAAGTTTATATGAAACTCTGTCATTTTTGCGCGGGCGAAGTCGCTGGCGGAAAGCTAGTATCTTTTTTTATAATCGTGAAGCTTTTTTAAGTCAAATGGTTACAAAACAATAGATTTAAACAAGTGTAACATCTCGCTTTGTCTCAAAACTTAAGTTATGTTAATTTAAACAATAAAATGTTACGAATTCTTTATGTTTTAAACTTGAGATATTTAGATAAGATTTTTATTGTTTTATTGATTTATGTGGCAAGAGCATAGTCGTTTGTTTTCAAGATATATATGTACATATATAACTATATAGATAGATATATTACCTAACTAATGTTATAAATACCAAAGTGACTTTATTTGTTTGTTACGCTTTCACGGTTAAACGGCTGACCCGATTTGGACGACATTTGGCACAGAGATAGAAGGGACCCTGGAGGAGGTTGTAGGCAACTTTTTGTCCTGGTGAGTTAAGTAGACTCATCAGGATGGGGGTGAAACCGTGGGTAAGCTGGCAAAAGACAATTTACTTGTAGTTTGGTGCATACGTTCAGTTTTTTTTATCAATTTCCACTTATTAACTAGCTTTCCGCCAGCGGCTTCGCCCGCGTGGGATATATGAATTCAAAAAAATGTCATAGTCTACACTAATATTATAAAGAGGAAAACTTTGTTTGTTTGTTTGTTTGTAATGAATAGGCTCAAAAATTACTGGACCGATTTTAAAAATTCTTTCACCATTCGAAAGTTACATTATCCACGAGTAACATAGGATAAATTTTATTTTGAAAAAAAATAGGGTTCCGTGAGATGTTTGGGTTTTTCGGACACAAGGTGTAAGAAATCAACCAGAAAAGTTAAGTAGAAAACTAATCTCAGGAACTACTGGTCCGATTTGAAAATTCTTTCAGTGTTAGATAGCCTATTTATTGAAGAAGGCTATAGGCTATATTTCATCACGCTAAGACCAATAGGAGCGGAGCACCACTATTCCACGCGGACGAAGTCGCGGGCAGAAGCTAGTTTCATATAAAATTTAGCCCCCTTTTTCACCCCCTTAGGGTTAGAATTTCGGAAAATCCTTTCTTATCAGATGCCTGTGTTATACAAAGAACACACCCTCCAAGTTTCAGGTCTCTGCGATCAGCGGTTTAGGCTGTGCGTTAATCCGTCAGTCATTCAGGACAAAGCATTTTATATGTATAGATATGACATTGACTGACAAGGTTACTTGGCTGCTTATAATAGTTAAATCATTGTAAAATCTTGTATTGATTCGATAAAAATAACGATGGCATGTTAGATGTCGTAATTTTTAAGAAAACTAGTTTTGTCGCCTTTAAATGTGCTTAAATTACTAGCGTGTCTTATTCGTCTGCGTAGACTTGGAATTAAGTGATACTGGGATAAAAATTATCCTATATGCTAGTCCAAGTCTTAAGCTAAGTGTACGCCAAATTTCATCTAAATCGGTTCAGTAGTTTTTGCGTGAAAGAGAAGCAATCATCTATCCCGCAAACCTTTGCATTTATATGTAACTAGCCTATTTCCGCGGTTGCGCCCGAGCCCCGCAGGATATACTTAACGCACCCAAATAAAAACTACCCTATGTCCTTCCCCAAGGTTCAAGCTATCCTCATACCAAATTCCATCTAAGTCGGTTCAGCGGTTTAAGCGTGAAGAGGTAACTTCGCATTTATAATATTAGTAAGTAAATAATGAACTTATATGATGTACTAGCTTTCCGCCAGCGTTCAAATTAAAGATGAATCGCTCGACCAATTTTGTGCAAACTTCACATAAACCATCTACTAAATAGTCCGAATAAAGCCTAAACATTTGGTTTGGATAGGTGAGCCCGTTCTTGAGTTATAAAATTACAACGATTTACATTGATTTTTATAAATATTGATAAATTAATATTATTTATAATATAAAATTATTATAATACCTAAAAACAGTGATAGAAATATTATTTAAATCGAACGCATTATTATTTAAAATTTAAATTTAAAATGTTAGGAAAAAAAACGAAAAATAATCATGACCTAAGTTTGAACTCTCTCACTTAAAATTTGCATTTTCAATTAAAAAAAAAAACTAGTTTTTCTAGACATGTAGGTATATAATAATGAAGTAAACATTTTAGATATCCTAGACTTTTAGGTATACCAAACAGGTTTACTCAAACAAACAAAATAGAGACAGTTTTTTTTAATGACAGTTCACATGACTTGACACGAGGATTAATATACCATCAAACACTGGAGATTGTTTGTTTGTTTGTAACACTCTCACGCTAAAACGCCTGAACCGATTTGGATGAAATTTTATATACTATCGTCAGGAAAATAGGGCGCAACTTTTTTTCTTTTCGATATTGAGTAAAATAAAAGATACTTATTTGGAATTAGGAAAAAAAGTCTGCCTGAAGCTGCGTTTTTTTTATAAGAGTAACCGAAGCCACGGAACACAAAAGACCAAGAAAGGAACATGGATGGGTTTGAGTCAGTGCGAGATTGAGATTTCCTTCCACTCCGCCCACAATAGGTTTTATTTTTCCGATGGGAAATCATCAAATGACCCCTCCCGCCGTGGGTGGTGCGAAAGGGAGTGTCAGACCTTACTGACTAAAACCCATCCATGTTCCTTCCTCAGCCCTTTGTATTCCGGGGGCGCGGTATCTCTTTGGAACGTCCCGCAGCCCCGGGCCCACAATAGGTGGAATCATTTGATGACTTTCAATCTACGACTGTCTATCTGACTTTATGATAATAGAGAAAAACGAATAGTTTTTTTCGTCGATATTAGACTAGTCATTTAATGTCCCATTAGGCAAAGACCTCTTCTCATACAGAGAAAGCATGAGCATTAATCACCACGCTTGCTCAAGGCGGATTGGCGATACAGACTTTTAAGACCAGGGGGCCTACTCTAACTCACCGAAAACGAAGATTCGATTGAAGTTTCGTACGTTTCCTTATAGGTTTCAAGGCGGTAAGATGCAAACTATTGTTATATATGGATAGTGTAAGTACATCCCTCTATGTACAGAGCATCAGATCGCACCTTACCGCACCACAATAAAAGTTATCGTCTATTCTCGGTCTTTCCGAAGTTTCGTTTAGGTGAGTAAGAGTAAACCCCCTGGATTCCTTATCCATTCTAAACATCATCTGACTAGTTTTCTCCCAACTATGTTGGGTTCGACTTCCAGCTGAGTACCAGTGTTTTACATGGAGCGACTGCCTATTTGAATTCCACAACCCAGTTAGGGTGACACAATAAGCCTTACGCCTGTCTAACCGTAACATCTGTCAAAGATCTACAAATGACTACCGGGATCAACAGCTTAACGTGCTTTCCGAGGCACGGAGGAGTCTTGCTATGACATAGATGGTCTCCCATCCACGGACCCACCGCGCTTAACCATTGATCAGTCAATGCGGCTGTTACATAGCCACGAGCTCCTCTATCCATTCTAAAAGTCCAGTTAAATTTAACCGATAAGCCTTAACCCTCGAGAGACAAACAATTGTATTGCATAATAAGTTTTTTAACGCACTACGCAACTTTTGTTGCGTAAACGCAAAGGTAAACGGGATCGGCCATCAAACAGGTTTGACGCCACCGAATTCTTGAGCTGCCATGCTACTTTTGTGTATAACTATCCTTATATATATGTGTGTAGTCAGCAGAGATAATACTCACAATCTTTTGGACATAAACATTGCGCTAGTACCCACCAGTTATGGGAAAGTCCCGTGTAATATGGGCCGATAACTATTTCCGTGAACAGACAATAAATAAATACAGGCTTTTGTTTTAGTTTTAACCATAGATATAAATGTTACTAAAGTAACTAGATGTGCAATCACCAAGCAAAATGCGTGCCATGAAGGTTCTGACCAGTCCTAATAAAAATACATATAATAAATCTGTAGAGAGGTCAATTACATACATATCTGTACATGAAATATATTTCCAAAATAACTATCAGGGGGTAATTAGGGATTGATACTGATGCCAAAAATGCAATCAGTATTTTTTTTTTCTATCTGTCTGTCTCATCGGATCAGCGGTTCCTGAGATTAGCGCGTTTAAACAAAATGACAACATTTCCCTTCACTGCTCTGCTCCTATTGATTGTAGCGTGATGAAAAGTATACTATAACCAGCTCAGGAGTATGAAAAATAATTATCCCAAGTTTCGTTAAAATCCGTCGAGTAGTTTTTGTTTCTATAGAGTTTATACAGACAGACAGACAAAAAATTTACTGATTGCATTTTTGGCATCAGTATCGATCCCTAATCACCCCCTGATAGTTATTTTGGAAATATATTTCATGTACAGAATTGACCTCTCTACAGATTTATTATAAGTATAGATAGATAGAAGATAGATGAATATAATAATATGAATATGATTAAGTAAATATAACTATCAACGCGTTAAACAGTAGCTTTTATGTTAAGTTTAAAATCATTAAGTTATTGACATCGAATCAATGATTACATAAAATGAGATAGGAAACTCGCTTGTTATTCAAGTGATGTAACAGCACATACTAGCTATGCCCGTGGCTACGTTCGTAATGTTACCACATTACTAGAAATAATGTAACAGCATGTTGAGTTAGTTCCGATTCGTCACATGAACTATTTGTCATTAAAAATGTTGGAAAAAATGTAGTCCCAATTTGTCAGCATCGAAAAATGAATTATCTGCTATTTCACAAAATGTCTTATTGTCAAGAACATTTTTTTATTTGTCCTATATTATATTTTAAAAAGTCGTGGTGGCCTAGCGGTTAAGGCACCTGCCTCTCGTGTACGGTTCGAAACCTGGCAAGTACCATTTTTTTTTTTACCAAAGTCTTTTCTAAAGTCTTATGTACTTTCTAAGTATATCTTAGACGTCACTGACTAACGGTGAAGGAAAACATCGTGAGGAAACCTGGACTTAAAAAGTCTGAAATCGCCAATCCGCCTTGAGCGAGCGTGGTGATCAATGCTCATGCCTTCTCTGTGTGAGAAGAGGCCTGTGCCCAGCAGTGGGACAATATATAGGCTGATGATGATGATATTATATTTTAACAATTAATTACTATCATGTAAACGTAACTCGACCACATCATAAGAAAGAAAATAGAAAAGCTGAAACTTTTTTTTTTCTAATTCGACAGAAATTTAATGTTTTGTTTTTAGAATTTGAAAATGATATTATAAAATACGAAAGAAAGTTATTAGTAAAATGGATAACCGGTTTAGATGGCGGATCCAGGGGGGGCTAAGGGTGTCAAGCCCTCCCCCAAAAGCTAAGCAAGGAGACTTATTATGCGTTAATCAAAATAAAATGTTCTGTGCTTTTTTAGTGTTTCGCTTCATAAAACCTACCCTCGCCAGAATCAAGCCCTCCCAAACCAAAATCCTGGATCCGCCGCTGGTTTAGATTAATCTTGCTTTTTATTTGGGTACGTAGAGAAACCTCACTAACGCGGGAATTATTAATATTATAGTTCCCTTTATTTAACTTTTAAACATACTCTTTACATTTTTAAATATTCATTATAAAAAAACATACAAAAACAAACATTTGAAAATATAAAAAATAGGGATCCACCGATGTCGGGAACAGGGTTCAAGCTACCGGTGGTTAGGGCTCCAGAGACAGGAACCTCCTCACCATATTATAGTTATTATTATAAATACGTAAGTTTGTTTTTATGGCTTTTCATTACTATTTCGCGCATTTTTTTTAAACGGATGTGAATGCAAATTTGCATATACATACGTATACTTTATAATCTGCATAAAGCTTGACCTAAATCACAGCAAAACCTAGTATTATCCGAGACTTATTTTGAAGATCATCTGTTTTAGATTTATTCATCATTTGATACACATATAACCTTGACATGAAAGCCTTGAAAGGCCCAACAATATAATATGTATTATGTATGTATGTAGGTGTTATTGTGGGCGATAAAGAATCTTAATGATGTTACTAGCTTCTGCTCACAACTTGGTCTTCTGGTCTTCAAACGATCTGGATACCTGGATAAAAGCCTAGACTCACTGTAATGTCAGACTTTCTGGCTTCTGACTACCCGTAACTACTGTCAATGATCTTCAAATGACAGCGGGGACTAACAGCTTAACGTGCTTTCCGAGGCACGGAGGTGTCTTGGTATTTAATAGTCACCCATCTACGGATCGACTGTGACAGGTGTAGCTTAACTCTTTCATAGACCCGTGAGGCTGTTACCAAGCCTCCTTCTTTCCTTTTCATTATGAGAAACTAGCTTTCCGCCAGCGGCTTCGCCCGCGTGGTTTATACGAATTCAAATTAAAGATGAACCGCTCGACCGATTTTGTGCAAACTTCACATAAACCATCTACTAAGTAGTCCGAGCAAAGCCTAAACATTTGGTTTGGATAGGTGAGCCCGTTCTTGAGTTATATTATTAAACGATAAGTGGCATTGATTTTTATATATATTTATGTACAATTTTCAAATCTAGCATACCTGCTTATGAGATCATGGTTCCCCGTTTAAAAGGAAGACACTTAACCACAAAAACAACTTTCACTCAAAACCGAAAGTGTCGTGTAAAAATAAAAGGTATTTTATTATAACGCTCGTTAAAACCTTCACTTGGGGAGGCTTTAAATAACAATAAAAAAACAATCACTTTCGAAAACTTGTATCTTGAGTTTTATCCTTGTTTCAAAAGTTGCTGGGTTAAATGAAGGATGATTCGCCCACCAGGAGACCAATATTAATTAGGCTGTTGATGATATCGTTCACCCAGTCTCTTTACGTCGGTTTCCATTCTAACTATATATATCTGTATATATCACATAGAAGTCGTGGTGGCCTAGTGAAGTCGTCGTGGCCTAGCGGTTAAGGCACCTGCCTCTCGTGTACGAGTGTGCGGGTCGAAACCTGGCAAGTACCAATGTGACTTTTCTAAAGTCATATGTACTTTCTAAGTATATCTTAGACACCACTGACTAACGGTGAAGGAAAACATCGTGAGGAAACCTGGACTTAAAAACTCTGAAATCGTCAATCCGCCTTGAGCAAGCGTGGTGATCAATCCTCATTCTTTCTCTGTATGAGAAGAGGCCTGTGCCCAGCTGTGGGACAATATATAGGCTGATGATGATGTGACATAGAGCGACTGACATCTGGACTTGTAGACAGACAGACAAAACATCATATAATACTAGCATTACCCCATGGTTTTAACCGCGTCATCATATGGAAAAGTCCGACACAACAGGATTAAGTCGTGGACAAAATGCTAGTGTTGTATAAGTCACTAGCTTCTGCCAGCGACTTCGTCCGCGTTGAATAGTGGTCTTAGCGTGATGATATATAGCCTATAGCCTTGATTTCTGTGTAGCTTTAACCATTAACGTTCTCGCGACGGAAGCTTAAAAACCGGCCAAGTGCGAGTCGGACTCGCGCACCGAGGGTTCCGACCATTGCAAAGAAAAAATACGCAATAAAGTCGCAATTATCTTGTTTTTTCCGACCGCATAATTAAGTTTGTTTTTAGAGGAAAATTGCTGATTACTTAAAAACTACCTGCTAGATCTCGTTCAAACCAATTTTTAATGGAAGTTTGCATGGTAATCTACATCATATATTTTTTTTAGTTTTATCATTCTCTTATTTTAGAAGTTACAGGGGGGGGGGGACACAATTTTTACCACTTTGGAAGTGCCTCTCGCGCAAACTATTCAGTTTAGAAAAGAATGATATTAGAAACCTCAATATAATTTTTGAAGACCTATCCATAGATACCCCACACGTATGGGTTTGACGAAAAAAAAATTTTTGAGTTTCAGTTCTAAGTATGGGGACCCCCAAAATTTATTGCTTTTTTTCTATTTTTGTGTCAAAATCTAAAAGCGGTTCACAGAATACATCTACGTGCCAAATTTCAACAGAATTGTTCTTATAGTTTCTGAAAAAAATGGCTGTGACATACGGACGGACAGACAGACAGACAGACAGACAGACAGACATGACGAATCTATAAGGGTTCCGTTTTTGCCATTTGGCTACGGAACCCTAAAAATGGAGTAACTTTTCCCGTTTTCCCAACATTTCCCTTCACTGCTCTGCTCCTATTGATTGTAGCGTGATGAAAAGTATACTATAACCAGCTCAGGAGTATTAAAAATAATTGTACTAAGTTTCGTTAAAATCCGTCGAGTAGTTTTCGTTTCTATAACGATTATACAGACAGACAATTTTTTTACTGATTGCATTTTTGACATCAGTATCGATCCCTAATCACCCCCTGATAGTTATTTTGGAAATATATTTCATGTACAGAATTGAACTCTCTACAGATTTATTATAGGTATAGATTATCAACAATGAAATCCGCCATCAGACTTGGCAACGTAAATGAATAGTCAACATACTTGGCAAACGTTTAGATGGCAGTAAAATTACGTCATTAATGTGCTTAAAGAATTTAAAACTCGTCACATCCGTGTCAGAGAGCATCGTTGTGGCGTTGGTCCTGGAAAACTCAAAACTCAATATTTTTTATTACAAGCTAGCTTTCCGCCTGCAGCTTCGCCCGCGTGGTCATTTTTTTTTACACCTTGAGTTTCATTATTCAAGTTTTAGTAGGGATCCCTAATTATTTCTGAAAATAAACATAGCCTATGACACTTCGTAAAGATGTAGCTTTCTAACGGCGAAAGAGTTTTTAAAATCGGTCCAGTAGTTTTTGAGTTAAATCCTACAAACAAATCTTTCCTCTTTATAATATTAAGTATAGATAGGTCTTAGCAGGCACTTATGAAACGTCAAGCTAGTTGCACGGTTCCAATGAGTGGGTATGGAGAAGAACCGGCAAGAAACTGCATAGACACTCTTTTCAAAAAGAAATGTTTACGATAAGCCTTTACCTCTGATCTCTCTTCGGTGGTGTCGGAGAGTGGTCAATCGTACTATGAGAGTGATGGAATAGAGGTATTTGTGCTTATGGGTGAACCCAATAGCTACAACATTATGGGCAATAAGTGAAAACAATGTCAAACTCATTAATAATAACTGTTACTACGACACCAATTAGGAAATGGCTAAAAAACATCTTCAACATCTTCATCGTCAACATCTTCGTACACTTTTGGTCATATAGCTCGCCAAAATTTTGGAATAATAGTTTTTTTTATTTCAATGTTAGCTTCCTAGTATAGATAAGTTCGTCATATTATCGAGTTTTAAATACGGTTTCATTTATTGTACACTAGCTTTCCGCCCGCAGCTTCGCCGCGAGGACATTTTTTTTTACACCTTGGGTTACATTATTCAAGTTTTAGTAGGGATCCCTAATTATTTCTGAAAACAAATATAGCCTATGACACTTCGTAAAGATGTAGCTTACTAACGGTGGAAGAATATTTAAAATCGGTCCAGTAGTTTTTGAGTTAAAACCCTACAAACAAATAAACAAATCTTTCCTCTTTATAATATTAGTATAGATACTCGTATGTACATATCCAGCAAAGGTCGTATCGGTAATCTCCTATAAGATTGGCAGCTGTGACAAAATTCTGTCCATACGTCACCCATCCACACAGCAACCGCTTCAAGTTCTTTGAGTCATAGGTCGTACCGGTTGACGCTTATCTCATAGCTAAGCGATGCTATACCCTACAAGCCTAGTCTTCTAAACAGGTCGTCATTCGTCCTAGGCTGACTGTATAAGAATCGAGTAGGCGCAAGGTTGAGCGAAAGTTATTGTCTGGGGTTTAAGCTCGTTGTACACTGCTAGAGAAGAATTTGTGCACCAGAAATGGTAGAATATATGAAACTTATATCAATACTAGCTTCTGCCCGCGACTTTGTCCGCGTGGAATAGTGGTGCTCCGCTCCTATTGGTTTTAGCGTGATGATAAATAGCCTATAGCCTTCCTCAATAAATGGGCTATCTAACACTGAAAGAATTTTTCAAATCGTAGGTACCAGTAGTTCCTAAGATTAGCGCGTTCAAACAAACAAACTCTTCAGCTTTATTATATTAGTATAGATTAACACCTAATTGTACTATGTATATTCTGACGAATAAATTTATCTTTCTTTCATAGAGCCTACTCATATTATAAATGCGCGAAATTTGCAAGAATGTATTTATGTTAATGTAAAAACCACTGAACGGGTTTGAATGTAATATGATATACACATATAGAAAGAAAGAAAGAAAGAAATCTTAATCAGATTGTTAATTTATGAATTCAAACATACTCGTATTAAAAAAAATCTTAGGCTGGTACTTATAGTATGATGTTATGAATGCTTAAAATCTTGAAATAATGATGTACAAATTATTTAGGTTTTGTGGGAAATTAACCAAGCTCTTCTGTTACTTTCGCTCGCGTTGTCCGTCTGTCTGTCACAACCAATTTTCTCAGGACTCGTTTTCGGATAGGAAACCATCAATTAACCTTTCACGATGTGGGTGAGGCGGGAGGGAGTGTCAGACTCTTACTGACTAAAACCCATCCATGTTCCTTCCTCAGCCCTTTGTATTCCGGGGGCGCGGTAACTCTTTCGAACGTCCCGCAGCTAAATCAATAGCCTGGCGTTTTAATCCTCATTGAGCTAGCATAGCAATGCTCTAAAATTCTAGATGAAAAGCTATCATTATCCTCGGCATTACTATCCCACTGGTGGGTAAGGCCTCTTCCCAAATACTAGCTTAGTGACATAAGCCTTACATAGTACCAAGGAATTTTATAGCGTCTAAATATCTTTGATATCGCATCGCACTACACCTGTTGTGTGCAAGATACTTTATCGCGTAGGTAGACACAAGCACTTATACAGCATACGATGTGGAGTGTACAAGATTCACGGCTCGTGTTATGTAAATTCACATTGCCAGCCCGCTAAATAATAAGGCAAATAATTTTCACTTTTTTTCAACAGATTGTTAAAAAGAAAAAAGGATTTTTGTTGTTGGTAATTGTGTTGTAATTCTTTGTGTCTTTGAGGAGCACGTGGCTCAGTAACGGTACCATGTTGTTCGATCTAGGTTAAGCTGCGCTTGGCGCGGTCGGTCTGTGGATGGGTGACTATCTATATGTAATCTTTGACAGTCGTTACGGGTAGTAAAAAGCCAGAAAGTCTGACAACTAGTCTTATGAAGGGATAGGAGGGATATTGTCCCACTGCTGGACACAGGCCTCTTCTCATACAGAGAAGGCATGAGCATTGATCACCACGCTTGTTCAAGGCGGATCGGCGATCTCGAACTTTATAAGTCCAGGTTCCTCACGACGTTTTCTGTCACCGTTAGTCAGTGACATCTAAGATATACTTAGAACGTACATATGACTTTAGAAAACTCACATTGATACTTGCCAGGTTTCGACCCGCACACTCGTACACGAGAGGCAGGTGCCTTAACCACTAGGCCACCCCGACTTCACTAGGCCACCGTGACTTCTATGTGACACCGTTAGTCAGTGGTCTCTAAGATACACCTAGAAACACTTTATGACTTTAGAAAAGTCACATAGGTACTTGTTAGGGTCCGAACTCGTACACGAGATGCAGGTGCCTTAACCACTAGGCCACCACGGCTACGATGGTTGGGTATGGATTTCAAAAACCTCGTTTTTTTTTTACCCGGAATTGACACCCATAACCAATGATACCGGAACCAGAATAGCCTGACGGAACTGCCTTCCTCTGCCTACCGCGAATAGATCTAAATACCTCAATTATACCTATTTAGCACGTAAATATGGATGAACCAAGGTTCTTAATATTAGTGTGATCGTGGTTATGTTAAATATTTGATTTTTGAACGAGAGTTGGCCTCTGAGTTGACTTTGTGTAGCGTCATGCTATAGGAATGTTTGATGAATAAATTAGCGTGGTTAAGCTCGTTTCTGAGGCCTGGAATTGGATGGGTGGCTTTTTATACTTGATGAAGAATGAGTTGATTGCGTTGGTGTTAAATGTCTAGTTTCGGGATTAACCTCACACCAGGAATTACTCCTTTGTCGTGGGTGCGTTTACAAAAAATCATTAAACATGCACAAACACCCATGCCCGGAACAATTTTAGTTGTCCCGTGCGGGAATCGAACCCGCGACACGCAGCGCAGCAGCCAATTACTCAGCCACTGCGCCAAACGTGCCGTCAATAAGAATAAGAAGAATAAGAATAAGAATAAATTTATTAAAAGAAAATAAGGGTTACATAGTTTCGAATTATGCTTAAAAATTAGATTTCTTTAAAGAGTTACAAATAAAATAAATTTCAAAGACTTCCTGCACTAGGCTGGGCCTGTCCCGCAGGAAGCTTATAAGACTTTCTTTGTTAGCACAATAGTATGCTTAATCGCAGAGTTACACTGAGTGAAATTATACAAATGTACTGATATGGTGAAATAATGATGTAATACAATCTAAGGATAGAATATGAATGGTGAAATCTATAGTAAAAAGATTAACAAAATTAAACTTATACAAAAGAAAAACAAACTATATTATTAATAGAAGAATTACAACTAAGTGCATTTAATGCCTATACTTATATATAATTTTTAAAAGCTATGAGATCTTAAAATATTATAATAGTTGTCTTAAAAAGTTTTCTGTTTTATCGTACGTCCAGTCTATTAATTCTTTGGTAATTTTAGTCTTTGCTTCACGAACTGATAGGTTTCTTAAATTATTAATTTTGGTATAATTGTTGTAGATAAGGGTTTTCATATAGGAGCTGAATCTTTTGGCGAATTCAGTTTTGACGGGAATGATAGGTAGCTTGAAAACTCGTTTCCTTGCCATGTTTTTGTAGTCCGATGAGTTTAGCACTTCTTTGTGAGTAAGGAGAAGTATTTTTAAAATGTATAATCTTCTAACGCTAAGTAACTGTGTTTCTTTGTAGAGGATAGTAGTTGGGAAACGGTAGGGCTTTTTGATCATTGTCTTAAGGACTGCATGTTGGGATCGTTCTAAAGTTATGAGATATGAGGAAGCTGAGCCACCCCACGCTAGGATACAGTAGGATATAATTGATTGGCATAATGTGGTGTATATTGTTTTTAGTAATTTGAATGGTGCTATGTCCCTTAACTGTTTCATCACATGTATTATTTTTCTAACCCTAGCAGATGTAGCAATAATATGTTCACTGAAGTTAAGTTTTTCGTCTATAACCACACCTAAATATTTTGTATATTTTACTTTATTTATTTGCTTGCAAGCGCATGTCTGTAAGTATTTGTAGAGACAAATGTTGGGAGATGGTGTGCAAGTATGTACTATTAATTTTAAGTCGGAAGTCGAATATTATAATACTTGTATTTTATTATAATACTTGTATTTGATTGTGAAGTTTCATCACAAAGCTTAATCGTGGGTCAAAAAGTAACAATTTTTTTGTTATCTTGTAGATTGCAAACAATATTTTGACTCATTCTTGACCCTGAATTAAGCAGCTGATTCAAACTCATATATTATGACTCAACACATCTGAGTAGGCGTAACTGGAGGGCAAAGTTAGGCAATAATATTGTATTCTATGACTAACATTCAAGATTCCTACGTGCAAAATACCATGTACCTATTAAAAAACTATAAATATATATACTAACTAGCTGTTTTTCTCCCATTCTGCGACACCTACTTCATGCAACCAGATAAAATCTAATCTAACCTATACCAAATTTCATTAAAATTGGTGCAGCCATTTTACCGTGAAAGCGTAACAAACAATTCACTTTCACATTTATAATATTAAATTCTTAAGAAAGTGAGAATATTATAAAGAGTTTAAGTTAATGCGTTTGTATGTAGCTATAGCTTAGCGCCTGCAGCTATACGAATTCAAATTAAAAATGCTAGAGTTTCATAAAAACTTTGCCCCCCTTTTTTACTCCCTTAGAGCTAGAATTTCGGAAAATCCTTGCTTATCGGATGCCTACGTCATACAAAGAACACACCCTCTAAGTTTCAGGTCTCTACGATCAGCGGTTTAGGCTGTGCGTTGATCCGTCAATCATTCAGGACAATTCGACTGTTTTTCTTATGTTGGTTACCTCATAACTTTTGACTGGGTCAATTGATTTTGATGATTCTTTCTTTTTATTCATTTAAATTTTATCAACATCGGTTCAGCCGTTTTATAAATATATAAAAAATAACGGTTTATCTCTACTTGCGCATACGCCAAATACTTAGATGATTTGGTTATTCACGCTTTTTGCAACCTAACAATGTGGTGTGTTTATATTAAGATAACAAGATCGAGTCACGCGTTTAAATAAAATTTATTTTTTACTTTTCAGTTCTTTTGACTAGTCACGACTATGAGATGAAGCTTATTAATTCTGTGTTTATTATGGAATACTGATTACAGACAAGCCTTTGTATGCAGGGTATAATACCTATAAAATCGGCATTTTTGTCTAAAAACATCTATTGATTTTAATGTCCACCTCAAGGCCGCATATGTAATTATACAAACCGACAGATCAATAAAAAATCAACCTTATTTTTATTGGACAAAGACTTAAATTTGAATAGCAATGGTCAGTCTATTTAAAATAGGTATTTTAAACTTTACTGCTTTAAGTTAGACGCTGTTTTTGATTGTCAATTTCTTTGAAGGTAAATTCCGAACTTTGGAATGAAATAGATTGACATTTTAAGTAAAAAAAAAAACGATGATTTAGATAAGTATTTATATATAAAAAAAATGTGGTATATTATGTCTGTGTTGTGTTAAGAATACATCGATTTCTTAGTCTTATTGAGTCACAAAAAACTTATAAGAAATTCAACTCACATAAAAAACCGACCAAGTGCGTGTCGGGCCACGCGCTGTAGGGATCCCTCATACGGTTTAGTTAGTCGACTATAGCTCTGTAACTGGTTAAGCCTACTTAGCCGTGATAGTTTTCCTTGTAAGTTCATTAGATGTGCTACGTCTGTAAATTTTTTCACATTTTTATGGATAGCCATTCAAAAGTTAGAGGGACGCTCGTATCGAACAAAAAATTGCACTTTAAAGCTAGTTATTTCGCAAACGAATCCCTAAATTTCAAAATGGTCTTGATTCGCCTGTAATATTTTTGAAAAACCTATCCAATGATAGGGTACATGAGAAAAAAAATCATCACCACTATTTAGTATGGGAGCTACGCAAAAAAAACATAATTTTATTTCACCACTCAACAGTGGCGACGTGACCAATATACATATCCATACCAAATTTCAGCTTTCTAGTACCAAGAACCTCTGAGCTATGCCGCGGACAGACAGAAAGACAGACGGACATGGCCATTCTTTGTCGACTACGGAGCCTTAAGAACACTGAGAAGTGAAAATTTACTTTATTTTCATCATCATCATCGGCCAATTTACTATCCCACTGCTGGGCACAGGCCTCTTCTCATACAGAGAAGGCATGAGCATCGATCACGGATTCGACCTCGCCGCCGAGGTCCATCGCGACGATGTTGTCCATGCCCTTCCGACCCTAGCTCGACGAGCCGGCCCGCGAGTTGAGCTAATAGCTTTTAAATTCCCGATTATAATAATCATATTATATTCTGATCTAGCCTGTCCCTTGCTGTCCTCCCCCAGCGACGCCCTAAGCCGAGGTCCGTACCGTACTAGCTCAAAATCGTTTGAACGAACGGTAAATGGGGTGCGTTTAAATGTCTAATCTTATTCTAAATGGAGTATAGTTAAAAATATTATATGCCACTAAGGAATAGTGTACTTTAATCACACTTACAGCCGGTTGCATTAAAAAAATATCAGGTTACTTATACGTGAAACGGAAGAACTGTCATTCAAGATCTGTCAAAATGGAGGATAAAATTGAATAATTTTGCTATTATTTTATGTTTTTCGTCCTAATATTTATGATATATGTTTACTTAATTATTATATCATCTATGTATTGATAACATAAAACGTATTAAAAGTGTTGATTTTCGTAAAAGTATGAAGTACAAATGATATTAAATTTGATGCAAGCGGCTGTAAGAATTGTCCAGCAAATTTCCGATAAAATCTCCCTCTAAACATACAAACAATGTTACCTATATACGAAATATTATTATCATCAATCGTCCAAATATATCTTGAGGCTATTGTGGGCACGTAAAGATCGGAGTTCACATCCTGGCCGTGAACTATTGAATAAACGTTAGTACATGACTTATCTTGTTAACTTTATCAAAAGATGATATATTGTTCAAAAGGTCGAATTTGGACATCGTGATTGTAATATTTGAATGTACTAAGTTTAAATTAGAGGAGCTCGTGGCTAAGTAACAGCCGCACGGTTCGACCGATCAAAGGTTAAGCTGCGCTTGGCGCGGTCGGTCCGTGGATGGGTGACCATCTTTGTCATAGCGAGACTCCTCCGTGCCTCGGAAAGCACGTTAAGCTGTTGGTCCCGGCTGTCATTTGTAGATCTTTGACAGTCGTTACAGGTAGTCAAAGGGTATCGTGTTACCCGGTAAACTGGGTTGTGGAGGTCAGATAGGCAGTCGCTCCATGTAAAACACTGGTACTCAGCTGCATCCGGTTAGACTAGAAGCCGACCCCAACGTAGTTGGGAAAAGGCTAGGCAGATGATGACTAAGTTTAAATTAGAACTTTTTCTAGGTAAAAATATCTAATCTTCTATCTATATATCTTAAATGAATCCCTATTTCCCTTGGTCACGGCATCACGCGTGAACGGCTAGATCGATTTAGATGAAATTTGGTACGGAGATAGAGGGGACCCTGGAGAAGGTTTTAGGCTACTTTTCATCCAGGTGCGTTAAGTAGTTCCCCCGGGACGCGGGTAAAACCGCGGGCAAGAGCTAGTATTATAATATTTAAGAATGAGAAAGTTTATATTTTAATTATTTATCATCATCAGCCTATATATTGTTCCACTGCTGGGCACAGGCCTCTTCTAATACAGAGAAGGCATGAGAATTGATCACCACGCTTGCTCAAGGCGGATTGGCGATTTCAGACTTAAGTCCAGGTTTCCTCCGATGTTTTCCTTCACCGTTAGTCAGTGGTGTCTAAGATATACTTAGAAAGTACATATGACTTTAGAAAATTCACATTGGTACTTGCCTGGTTTCGAACCCGCAACCTCGTACACTAGGCCACCACGAATTACTTAATAACGTGAAAATTGCTAACCAGAAAAGTCACACATCTGTGAAAGATGTACAAATGACAGCCGGGATCAACAGCTTAACGTGCTTTCCGAGACACGAAGGAGTTTCGCTATGACACAGATGGTCACCCATCCACGGAACGACCGCGCCAAGCGTAGCTTAACCTTTTATTGATCGACCCGTGCGGCTGTTTTAAACACGCTTTTTTTAAGTCTGTTAAAAAGAAGAAATATACTTCACTATTACTGTATGCAAAATCCCAATTCGTCATTGTTATGTGCCAAGTCACAATATTAGCATGCAAATCGTTTGGTTTATTACTTGCTCATCTGCCAGACAGCTTATCTGACAGTTTGGTCACGTCTTTGCAGCTAAAAATACGGAAATACCACTTAAGAACCCTTTACTTAAATTTAAACTGCAATCGACATTTATAGTTTTATTATAAAGATACATTTTTGCTTATCAGACATCTTAGGTTAGGTTTCCTCATATATTTTGTACCGTTGGCACAAATAAGAAGAATTAAAACAGAAGAAGAATTACCAAAAACATAATACAATAGCTACTTTTAGCCACGAGCGACTCTTTGATCGTGGTAACCTTCACCAGCCTGTATCATACTGAGCAATAAAAAAACAAGATTATTAATAGTACCATTCCTTTGTTTCAGAACCATGAAGCCACTATTTCCAATAGTGGTTGCCATACTGGTCATAGCGGCAAACGCTCACCCTGAGGCCATCGAGGATATTCAGGTACTGCCCCAAAGTAAAGGACCCATCGTAGAGGCCGAAGCCAGCGAGCCTCAAGCCAGGACTGAAAGATGCACAGCCTGTTCTAGTTCCCTTAGCCTTAAGTCCCCCAAAGAACTCTTAGCTGCCCTCAAAACCTTGCCAAACGCTGAGGTTCATACTCAAGAGTCTTTCGAAGGCTGCTCCTCAGAGAAAGGCTGTGCTGGCCTCAAGGTCAAAGATGGGAAGGTAATTGAGAAGTTCGGAAACCTCCAAGCATTCAACGCAGCCGCTAACGCTGATACTGCCAACGAATTCCAGTTCCAAGCTGCTGGTAACAGTGTCTTCGAAGGTGGTGTGCCAAATGGTGGTCCTTTCTGGTGGATGAATCAAAATTCTCCATTCAAAAATGGTGCTGCTGGTGGTGGGTCTTTTGAGAAGTTCAGCAAATCTTCATCAAGTTTTACAAGCTCAAGTAACGCCGGTGGTGCTGGGGGAGTAGATTTGGCAGCCAATCCCTTCCTGAACGGTGATTTCTCGAAACTGGCTGGCGGTGCCGGTTTTAATGGCGCTGCCACTGGCGGCAACTTCGCCAGCAGTCAATCTTTCGAATCATCATCAGCTAAGGAAATCGACATTTCGAATAATCCGTTCTTAAATGGTGGTGTGCAAGCTAGCGGTTTCGGTGGGCAGAGCGCTTTTGGCAGCGGGTCTCAGAACAGCTTTGGTGCTAACTCTCAAAGTGGTATTGGAGCGCAACGCACCCAGAGCGGTTTCGGAGCTCAAGGCAGTCAGAGTGGTTTCGGAGCTCAAGGTAGTCAGAGCGGGTTTGGAGTTCAATCAGACCAAAGTGCCTTCGGAGCTCAGGGCAACCAAGCTGCCTTTGGGGCGTCTCAAGGAAGTCAAAACGCTTTCGCGGCTCAAGGCAGCCAAAACGGCTTTAACGCTTTCAACTCAGGCAGCAAGTTCGGTACCGGCTACACGGGGTCATCGCCAGCCCCCTTTGCGGCCCCCACTGGGTCCAACGTGAACTTAATCCAGAATTCCCAAAAGGAATACGATTTCGAACAACAGCAACAATCGCAGCAGAATATTGACGAAATCTTCCAGAGTACTGGGAACGTGAATGCTCATGATAATTCTGGGGGTGATTTGCAGCAGACCTGTGCTGGCCAGGGCTACGTATGCGTCCACAAGTCTCAATGCAACAACGGAGTCGTGAACACCAATGGAGGTGGTCTCCTGCAAGCTAACACTCAGGTGAGTCTTTTTTAAAAATCCTTTTTTTTAGCTGATCTGATAGACGTATTCATTATCTGTACAATATATTCGTTGGTGACAACGATCCTAGAGAAAACCGACTTTCTGGTTGAGAAGTTACCATATTTCTAGGTGGTAATCTCAATTTGACTTTACCAATAACCTTATACTTATAAATTACGAAAATCTCAAAAACGAAATTAGCCAAATCAGAAAATTCGTTCTCAAGTAAATGTGAACGAATTTTGTGTTTCTGCTTATCCCTTCAGGAACTATAGGCGTAATTATAGATTAATGAAAGCCTCCGCGCTGCTCCGACTAGATACCGCCAGTGTACTTGTAAAATGCGGCAACAAATACTATGCCGAAGTCGGCTTACCCGAGCCAGTCCGAGGGCTGTCCGTTGCAAGGAAGGCGTCCCGAACGATTTAAATAGTTTTAGATATATACTGAAGCAAAATGCCAGTTTTTGTAGTGAAACTGTGTGAAAATAATACTAGAACCAGATAAATCTATACTCTATACTAATAAAATAAAGCTGAAGAGTTTATCTCAGGAACTACTGGTACGATTCGAAAAATTCTTTCAGTGTTAGATAGCCCATTTATTGAAGAAGGCTATAGGCTATATATTATCATGATAAAACCAATAGGAGCGGAGCACCACTGTTCCATGCGGACGAAGTCGCTGGCAGAAGCTAGTAAAAAAATAAATAAACCCCAACGTACAAATGCGTTACATCATTTTAGAAAAGAGCTGATACTCTTACACTGCTGGACCGATATTAACCAAACATAGCTAAGAACTACCACAAGGAAACTGGCTTTCAAATGAAAAAAAAACTGCATCGAAATCTGTCCATTCGTTTGAGAGCTATGATGCCACATACAGATACACACAGACAGACAGACATCTATGTTAAACTTATATCACCCCTCTTTTTGCGTCGGGGGTTAAAAATAAGAAAATCACTGGGCTCACTTACACACTTTTTACTGGTTTTTATTTTATGTAGACCAATTTACAGGTACTTATAAAACGTCAAAACTAGAAACTAGGTGCACGGTTCCAAAAAGTGGGTCCTATGGAGAAGAGCCGGCAAGAAACTCCATGGATACTCTTTTAAAATCAATTGTTCTTGTTACAAATAGTCGCGTAACGTGAGGATCATGTAGATCAATGTATATATGCAAAAAAAAAACTGAAACAGCAAGTAGGAGAAGTCGAAATTGATTGCCGAAGCAGTTAGAAGCTGACCAGTCCCGACTGACGGCACCCGTTCACGAGTATGACGAGCGCATCAGCCTCAGTTAGCTCAACCATATTGAAGGGAACTTAACGACCCGATACACATCGCCACCATCAGCAGGACACTTGAGTGAGCATGACAGTTTTACAATAATCTATTGTTTTTAGGAAGCGCGTGTTTTTAATCTTTGGGCGCAATGTTATGTATTGATGAAACAAATCATTAGGACGGCCTCTAAGCGTGTTATGACATCAAAAATAAATATAAAACGACCTTATGAAACTCCGTTTACTAAAAGGTCAGTTAGAAACACAAAACGTCTTTTTAGGGTTCCGTAGTCCGACAAGGAACCCTTATAGTTTCGCCATGTCCGTCTGTCTGTCTGTCCGCGGTATAGCTCAGAGGTTCTTGGTTCAAGAAAGCTGAAATTTATTATAGATATAATTATTGATCACGACGACAAAGTGGTAAAATAAAATGATGACAAATATTTTTTTAGGCTCACAAACACGGAAAATGGGGATGATTTTTTTTCTCGCGCATCCCTTCATGTGGGGTATCTTAAGATAGGTCTTTCAAAAATAGGTGTAGGTATGAATAACATTTTTCGATTAAGTGAGCCATTTGCGAGATATCTACAAAATTATAGTCGACTAACTAAAGTCTACTACAGAACCCCAATGCGCATGGCCCGTCACGCACTTGGCCGTTTTTTTTTCAATTCAATTTTAAATTCTATACATTTCCTTGATTCACTGGTAACATTAATTAATCATATGTCGATTGCAAGTGCTCATTTAAATTCTATTTACTTAATCGGCGAGGTTAAGCTGCGGTTGTCGCGGTCAGTATTAGGATGGGTGACCATTTTTCTTCCATTTTTTATTATTTTTTTGCGTGGATTTTATATTTATTAGGTATTAGATATAAATATTCAAGACTAAAATTATTACATTATTTACATATTGATTAAAACACTGTTTGAGGGTTTTTTAATTGACTATATCAATCAGGTGTTGCTTAATAAATTTAGTTTCCGGACGCGGAAGCTAAAATACATTACGAAAACTAGAAGTTAACTATATAAAGCAATTAATTAGTAAAAAATCTAGACGAAGCTAATTAATGAATGTCTAGGTTATGATTATATGACTAGGTCTTGACTAACTAGCTTTTTCCCGCGATTTCACCCGCATCCTAAGCAAAACAACCAGATAAAAATTATTGCATGTCCTTCTGTAGGGTTCAAGCTATCTGCATACAAAATTTCATCAAAATCGGTCCAGCCGCTTTGACATGTAAGCGTTAAACACAGACAGAGGATCTAAGGCCACCTTACAATACAAATATTAACATGGGAATGTTTGTGACGACATATTATGTATGTTTGATACACTTTCAAGCAAAAACTACTCGACGGATTTGGATGAAAATTGGCACACACATAGTTTTACTTATATACTTTTTAAATACAAATATATTATATATAGTAACACCCGTCACACGTCACAAAAATTAAAATTCATCATTTCAAGTTCTGCCCGGCTGGGTATCGAACCCGGGACCACTAAACCATTCAGTTAATCATCATCATCAGCCTATATATTGTCCCACTGCTGGGCACAGGCCTCTTCTCATATAGAGAAGGCATGAGTATTGATCGCCACGCTTGCTCAAGGCGGATTGGCGATTTCAGACTTAAGTCCAGGTTTCCTCACGATGTTTTCCTTCACCGTTAGTCAGTGGTGTCTAAGATATACTTAGGAAGTACATACGATTTTAGAAACTTCACATTGGTACTTGCCAGGTTTCGAACCCGCATACTCGTACACGAGAGGCAGGTGCCTTAACCACTAGGCCACCACGACATTCACTCAGTTAATAATATACTTTTTATCCCAGTATCTATACCTCTAGAAGACCACGCGAACGAATCCCGGGCACAAGCTAGTTATTTATATATAAATATGTATATTAATTATCAAATTACAATAATAAATTATTACCTCAATGACGTCGCTTAATTAAAATTCATTGACACAAATCAATCGCTAGTTATTACTTAACAAAAGTCTCATCAAATACAATCCATCAGTTCAGCAGACAGGCAAACAAATACGTATTAATAAAACATGATTTGTAATTGGGAAGATCCGGGTTTGGTGCTAGGTTGTGGCATTTTAATGAGTCCTTGACATTTCGCTTTGTCGCAAACATGCGTAGATTTGAATGTTATCATCGAATTATTATATTTTTGTACGCATCTTCGGATTGGTTGAAACAAATGAAAGGTTTTGGGTTCGAATCCCAGGTGTTAAACTTTTGTAAATTATTATGTAGTGAACTAAATTGGTATATTTTTTTTTAATTAAAATTATAGTTGACGGTTAAAATTATCGATGTTATTGAAAATTCTAAGTCAATACAAAAATAATTAATTAAAATCAAATAATTATTTTTATCATTCATTTAATATTTTCTTTTTCTTTTCTTTAATAACAATTAATTAAATCAAATAATTATTTTTATGTAAAAGAAAATAACAAAATAACTTTACTCTCCCTGAATAATAAACTATGGACCGAAACATGATTGGACTGTCTGATTATTATCTATTTATAATTATAACAATTATATTTTTAAAAAACTTTTCAGTTTTTATAACTTAAAAAATTATCAACGCTTAAAATCAGCATGTGTGAAAAAGCATAATCTGTTATATGAAAACACCATTTATTTAAAAGCAAACAAATATTAAAATACCTTACAATTATAATTAATTATCTTTGAGAAAATACTATCAAAACAAAGCCAAGGCGATCTTCATTATTATATAACAATAAAAGATAGCTAGAGGCACAATAATCTATCTATACTTATAATAAATCTGTAGAGAGGTCAATTCTGAACTATCAGGGAGTGATTAGGGATCGATACTGATGCCAAAAATGCAATCAGTAAAATTTTTGTCTGTCTGTATAAACGTTATAGAAACAAAAACTACTCGACGGATTTTAACGAAACTTGGTACAATTATTTTTCATACTCCTGGGCTGGTTATAGTATACTTTTCATCACGCTACAATCACAAAATAGGAGCAGAGCAGTGAAGGGAAATGTTGTAATTTTGTTTAAACACGCTAATCTCAGGAACCGCTGGTCCGATTTTAAAAATCTTTCAGTGTTAGATAGTTCATTTATCGAGGAAGGCTATAGGCTATATATCATCACGCTAAGACCAATAGAAGCGGAGCACCACTATTTCACAAGGACGAAGTCACTGGCAGAAGCTAGTAATTAATAATACTGAGTTATTTTAATAACAAGCTAATACTCGCATCTCATATAACATATGTATTGACTTTTATTATCAAATTATGACTGATCGTAGAGACTTGAAACTTGGAGGGTGTGTTCTTTGTATGACATAGGCATCCGATAAGAAAGGATTTTTAGAAATTCTACCCTTAAGGGGGTGAAAAATGGGGGCAAAGTTTGTATGAAACTCTGTCATTTTTAATTTGAATTCGTCCACGCGGGCGTAGCCGCTGGCGGAAAGCTAGTCTAAACATAAAACCACGTCTATACTCCATAGGAAATTGGTTTAGTTGTTCTCAAGACCATTGCGGACATACTACAAACATACAGGTCGGATAGCTTGATGAGATTTTTCAAGAAAACGTTTAAATTTCTTAGAATTATCCGCAGACGTGAATAAACACTAAAGTCTCAGGTATTTAGTATGTGTACCTAAAATAAGGTCAGCATAAAAAGCCAACGCGTTTATACGCTAGACTTGAGCAATTGTAAAGAAAACATTTTGATGCCCATCTTTAGTGAAACGAGGCATGTACGGTTCGCAAAACAGATTGCTGTTAAAATTTAGGTGTAGTTTTCGAAGAAATGTAATTTTATTTTTAACTAGCTTCTGCCCGTCCACGTGGAATAGTGGTGCTCCTATTGGTTGTAGCGTGATGATATATAGCCTATAGCCTTGATTTCTGTGTAGCTTTAACCATTAAGGTTGCACATGCGACGGAAGCTTAAAAAATGGAGTAACTTCTCCCGTTTTCCGAACATTTCCCTTCACTGCTCTGCTCCTATTGATTGTAGCGTGATGAAAAGTATACTATAACCAACTCAGGAGTATGAAAAATAATTGTACCAAGTTTCGTTAAAATCCGTCGAGTAGTTTTTGTTTCTATAACGTTTATACAGACAGACAGACAGACAAAAATTTTACTGATTGCATTTTTGGCATCAGTATCGATCCCTAATCATCCGTGATAGTTATTTTGGAAATATATTTCATGTGCAGAATTGACCTCTCTACAGATTTATTATAAGTAGTAAGATTATAAATTATTAATGAGGAAAAAAATACATTAAAAACTAAAAGAAACACCCAATAACAATTTGATGTCTCAATCAAAACAATACTCGTTTATCACACGTCAACGAAATGTCAGAATAAACGTCAATAAATTGTACAATTGTCATGACATATTTGCTGACGCTCCTCACATCTCGATGTCCTTTAGTCGCCGCCGACTGTACGCATTGCGACATAACGACTAAACTTAATGACCTGGCTACAGGACTTGTGTATATTCACGCTGTTAATACGAATGGCAGAAGCAGAGTTCCTTGTGAAACATCCCGTACCCGTTTTTAAAAAAAACTACTTCATTTACCCGGGTAAAAAGTAGCCTATAACCGTCTTCAAAGTCCCGCCTATCTCCATACCAAATTTCATCGAAATCGGTACAGCCGTTTTAATGTGAAAGCGTAACAAACAAACAAGTCATATTCGCATTGATAATACTAAATGTTAACTGCGCTTTCACCAGTATCTTAAAGAAACAACTTCGCGCAAATGGATAAAAGCTATTCTATGTCCTTTCTTAAGATTCATGTTATCTCTATACCAAATTTCATCGAAATCGGTTCAGCCGTTTTACTGTGAAAGCGTAAGTAACAAACAATCAAACCTATATTCCCATCTTATTGGAACTCTACGATGGATATGAATACAAAAACAGTAACTGGGTTGTGGAGGTCAGATAGGCAGTCGCTCCATGTGAAACACTGGTACTCAGCTGCATCCGATTAGATTGGAAGCCACGCAAGATAGGATAAGTCTAGACAGATGACGTGGACTGATCTATTGTTATATTTTTTTTCGGATCATCATCTGCCTAGCCTTTTCCCAACTATGTTGGGGTCGGCTTCCAGTCTTTAACCGGATGCAGCTGAGTACCAGTATTTTACATGGAGCGATTGCCTATCTGACCTCCACAACCCAGTTACTGGGGAACACGGTACCCCTTGGTAAGACTGGTTGTCAGACTTTCTGGCTTCTGACTACCTGTAACGACAGTCAAAGATGTACAAATAACAACCGGGACCAACAGCTTAACGTGCTTTCCGAGGCACGGAGGACATAGATGGTCACCCATCCACGGACCGACCGCGCCAAGCGCAGCTTAATCTTTGATCGGTCGAAACGTGCGGCTGTTACTTAGCCACGAGCTCCTCTCTCTTTTTTTTCGGATGTGAAATCATAAAATGACCCCTCCCGCCGTGGGTGGGTCGGGAAGTGTCAGACTCTTACTGACTAAAACCCATCCATGTTCCTTCCTCAGCCCTTTGTATTCCGGGGGCGCGGTATCTCTTTCGAACATCCCGCAACCCTCCTCTGGTTTGCAACAAAAATTAAATTATTTTGGTTTGTTTTAATGAGTCATAAACCCCTCGTAACATGTTGACAACCCACGTCAATTTAAGTATGATATAATATATTTGCTGACATGATTGACAGGCGGACAATGAGACAAAAAATATCTCAACAAATATCGCGAAAGTAAAATCGAATACTCTGTTTGTTTAACACATTTCAACGGCAAAATTACTGAACCGATTTTAGTAAAATTTGGCATATTAATAGCTTTGTTTTTAGAGAAAGTTTTAAACTTCTATTTAAAACTACATGTATAGTTTGAAGCGAAATCTTATTATTATTATAAAATATGAAAGAGTAACTTTTGCATTTATAATGTACGAGTATATGTGTTTGTTACGCTTTGTTGTTTTCACTATAAAATGGCTAAAGCGATTTGGATAAAATTTGGTATTGAAAATTAGCTAGTTATTGATAATCATTTATCTCTATTCACGAAACCTATACATATAAAACGCTTTGTCCTGAATGACCGACGGATCAACGCACAGCCTAAACCGCTGATCGTAGAGACCTGAAACTTGGAGAATGTGTTCTTTGTATGACGTAGGCATCCGATAAGAAAGGATTTTCCGAAATTCTACCCATAAGGGGGTGAAAAAGGGGACAAAGTTTGAATGAAACTCTGTCATTTTTAATTTGAATTCGTATAGCCCACGCGGGTGAAATCGCTGAGGGGAAGCTAGTCTCTCTATACTAGCTATTTCCCGCGGTTTCACTCGCATCCTGAAGAAACTACTTCGCTTACCCGGATAAAAAGTATCCTATATGTTAATCCAGGTTATAAACTATGTGTGTGCCAAATTTCATCCAAATCCATTCAGTAGTTTTCGCGTGAAAGAGTAACAAACATCCATTCATCCACACATACTTTCGAATTTCTTATTTTAGTGGGTTTACGAAATCTTCTGTTCTTTTTTGTAGTAAGTACAGTAGTCTCCGAGGAGGAGGAGCTCGTGGCTAAGTAACAGCCGCACGGTTCGACTGATCAAAAGGTTAAGCTGCGCTTGGCGCGGTCGGTCCGTGGATGGGTGACCATCTATGTCAAAGCGAGACTCCTCCGTGCCTCGGAAAGCACGTTAAGCTGTTGGTCCCGGCTGTCATTTGTACATCTTTGACAGTCGTTACGGGTAGTCAGAAGCCAGAAAGTGTGATAACCAGTCTTACCAAGGGGTACCGTGTTCCCCAGTAACTGGGTTGTGGAGGTCAGATAGGCAGTCGCTCCATGTAAAACACTAGTACTTAGCTGCATCCGGTTTAGACTGGAAGCCGACCCCAACATGGTTGGGAAAAGGCTAGGCAGATGACAGTAGTTTCCGAGGTTACTACAAACAAACAAACAATATTTACGTCTTTATGTTATTAGTAGGTATATGGACACGCCTTAAATGCCACTGTTAACAATATTATTATAATCATACATTGAATTGAAACGATAATACATACCCGCGGGCGCTATCAATCTTGTTTGCATGCATTCATACATAAATACATACACTTCTCATACATTTACATAATGTTTGTGTATGAAGAGTTATTGTGTCATACATAGGCTGTTGTATTTATGTAATGGCTAGCTGATACGCGCGGTACGACCCGTGTTTTGAGACGGTGGCGGTCCGAGGGAGGTCCCCCCCCAAATCGTCACACGCATCCGAGTTAAAAGTATTCTATCTACTTCTCCTGGTTCAAGCTATCTCCAAACCAAATTTCATCAAAATCGATTCAGCCGTTTTACCGTAAAAGCGTGACACCGACAGACAGTCACTTTAGGATTTATAATACCTGTTAGTGTGGATAGGCTACTTGACCTATTAACCATAAAAATAACTACACTTTTGGCGGGCAAGAGTGTCAGACTCTTACTGACTAAAACCCATCCATGTTCCTTCCTCAGCCCTTTGTATTCCGGGGGCGCGGTATCTCTTTCGAACGTCCCGCAGCCCCGGCAGGCTATGGCCCTGGGGGAGGGCCCCGTCACTTCTACTAACAAAAAACACACACTTAAGTCATCTATTCAGACTTTCAGATACATGTCGAAACTCAAAAGTTTTTTTTTATTTCACATAGGCCTCCAAATACAGCACTTATAAAGGTCAAATTAGTTGCACGGTTCCAAGTAGTGGGTCCTATGGAGAAGAACCGGCAAGAAACTCCATGGATACTCTTTTCGAAAGTTGTGTTTACAATATTATGGTTACAATAATTTTCTGAGAAAAATATTTAATATAGCTTTCCGCCCGCGGCTTCGCCCGCGTGGACATTTTTTTTACACCTTGGCTTACATTATTCAAGTTTTAGCAGGGATCCCTAATTATTTCTGGAAATAAATATAGCCAATGACACTTCGTAAAGATGTAGCTTGCTAACGGTGAAAGAATTTTTGAAATCGGTCCAGTAGTTTTTGAGTTAAAACCCAACAAACAAAGCTTTCCTCTTTATAATATTATTAGCTTCTGCCCGCGACTTCGTCCGCGTGGAATAGTGGTGCTCCGCTCCTATTGGTTTTACCGTGGCGATATATAGCCTATAACCTTCCTCAATAAATGGGCTATCTAACACTGATAGAATTTTTAAATCGTACCAGTAGTTCCTGAGATGACCGCGTTCAAACAAAAAAACTCTTCAGCTTTATTATATTAGTATAGATAGATACAATACACGTCTGTATGTTTTGTGCGGAACCCGAAAAAGGTACTAAATTAAGAAGCTGCAGGTCTCGCTAGCTATATATGAGTCGTTGCGAAATGGACAAACATCTTTTGCAATACCTACCTTAGTAGATAGGTACATGTCTACATTTTATGCCTCCGACAGCACACGACGTTTTGATAAATGGCAGTTCAAGTATTACAATATCTTACACTAGCTTCTGCCAGCGACTTCGTCCGCGTGGAATAGTGGTGCTCCGCTCCTGTTGGTTTTAGCGTGATGAAATATAGCCTATAGCCTTCTTCAATAAATGGACTATCTAACACTGAAAGAATTTTCAAATCGGACCAGTAGTTCCTGAGATTAGTAGCGTACGCAAAAAAAGTAACTTTTCTGGTTGATTTCTTACACCTTGTGTCCGAAAAACCCAAATATCTTACGGAACCCTATTTTTTTCCAAAATAAATTTTTGCCTATGTTACCCGTGGATAATGTAACTTTCGAATGGTGAAAGAATTTTTAAAATCAGTCCAGTAGTTTTTGAGCCTATTTATTACAAACAAACAAACAAACAAAATTTTCCTCTTTATAATATTAGTGTAGATGTAGATTATATTTGTACAAACATTTTCTATGCCAATATTCTCTGTCGGAGCAGCTTGTGGCTAAGTAATAGCCGCACGGTTCGACTGATCAAAGGTTAAGCTGCGCTGGCGCGGTCGGTCCGTGGATGGGTGACTATGTCATAGCGAGACTCCTCCGTGCCTCGGAAAGCACGTTAAGCTTGTCCCGGTCCCGGTCCCGGCTGTCATTTGTAGATCTTTGACAGTCGTTACGGGTCAGAAGGCAAAAAGTCTGATAATCATTCTTACCAAGAGGTACCAGTAACTGGGTTGTGAAGGTCAGATAGCCAGTCGCTCCATGTAAAACACTGGTACTCAGCTGCATCCGGTTTAGATTGGAAGCCGACCCCAACATAGTTGGGAAAAGGCTAGGCAGATGGTTTTCTATGTCGATAGATAGTACAAGTTATATGCCTCGGTATCACTCGCGTTATGAGATAAGTACTTCTTATACATAGGTAAAAACTATCTCAAACATTTCCTCAGGTTCAATCTATCTTCTTGACAGATATTATCAAATTGGTTTTGCCATTTTACCTTTAGAGCTTAACAGAAACACAGACATGCTTACTTTAATTTAGGTGTTCAAAACTATCTTATCTCGGGCCATACCAAATATCATCGAAATCGGTTCAGCTGTTGTGCCGCGAAAACGTAATGAACAAACTCACTTTCGCGTTTATAGTATTAGTTAGATTGGGGATGACAAACCTAATAATATTTTGCCCTATCCGGGAGTCGAATACTAAACTAACGAGGTTGACAATGATATTATAACATACTAGCTTCTGCCCGCGACTTCGTCCGCGTGGAATAATGGTTTTAGCGTGATGATATATAATCTATAGTCTTCCTCAATAAATGGGCTATCTAACACTGAAAGAATTTTTCAAATCGTACCAGTAGTTCCTGAGATTAGCGCGTTCAAACAAACAAACTCTTCAGCTTTATTGTATTAGTATAGATTATATTAGTATAGATTGAAATATGACCATTTAAATATCAAGAAAATAAATTATATACGTGTCAAATCAGGGATTGTCAGATGATTTATTCATTTATAAGTAAGTTCTTATACACTGAGTTTTAAATACATGATCTACTAGCTTTTCGCCAGCGGCTTCGCCCGCGTGGGCTATATGAATTCAAATTAAAGATTAACCGCTCGACCGATTTTGTGCAAACTTCACATAAACCATCTACTAAATAGTCCGAACAAAGCCTATACTTTTGGTTTGGATAGGTGAGCCCGTTCTTGAGTTATAAAATTACAACGAAAAGTGGCATTGTTTTTATATATATTGATTATGAAGAATAGTCGAGGTGGCCTAGTGGTTGAGGCACCCGCTTCTCGTGTACGAGTGTGCGGTTTTGAAACCTGGCAAGTACCAATGTGACTTTTCTAAAGTCGTATGTACTTTCTAAGTGTATCTTAGACGTCACTGACTAACGGTGAAGGAAAACATCGTGAGGAAACCTGGACTTAAAAAGTCTGAAATCGCCAATCCGCCTTGAACAAGCGCGGTGATCAATGCCCATGCCTTCTCTGTATGAGAAGAGGCTTATGCCCAGCAGTGGGACAATTATATTCCAGGGGCGCAGTAAATCTTTCGAACATCCCCAGAAATACCCTCAACCCTTTATTTTGTTATAATATAAACTTTTTGCATAATCACAAAATAATACATTCGACATTTTCCTAACGAGCTGTCTATCGATATGTTACGCTCAAGATAACGATCATATATCTAGGTATTACAACAGTCTAGACTAGTCCTGAGTCAGGTCAACCAGCTGTCAAAACATAACGCAACTTTAACCTTTCACAGTAGGGTAACATGGTGCCCTTTAGAATACATTTCTATGTCTATTTTTAGGCTCATTCCTTGGGCAAGACTTGTCTGCGGAAAATTTTGCCGTGCATTTTGTTGTTGTTGCAAAAACAGAGAATTTATGAAACTGCAGGTTTAAAATTATGTATGGGAGATCATCAAATGACTCCTCTCTCTATAGGTGGAGAGGGAGAGAGTGTCAGACTCTTACCCGACTCTTATTATAAAGTCTGATTCATTTTTTATCTCTTCTCCGTCTTTAAGCAACGGTTTGGCAAAAATCTCACTCACAAATGCTGTTTAGCGTCCGAACTTAAGTTAGCAGCTTAATACTGGATTACGACGTTAAGTAAGGTTTAGGTGAGAAATGGTTAAACTTAGGGTTACAGGTTTTTTATAAGTAAGGCGGTAAGAGTATATAAATAAATAAACCTTATTGGTAATTATATGTTTGGGGTTGAAACTTTAGGGCCATGGGGTACGAGTGCCTGTCCCCTATATCGCGACATAGGCAAGCGATTAGTTGATTCCACTAGGAGGGCCTATATCTAGGCCAAAGAATCAGCATTGCCATCCAACGTGGCAATGCATCCAGCCTTTTGGGAACGTTTCCCCCTGACAACAAAAAGCGAAACCTTAAAAGGTGACTAGTCTTCATCATCAGCCTATATATTGTCCCACTGCTGGGCACAGGCCTCTTCTCATACAGAGAAGGCATGAGCATTGATCACCACGCTTACTCAAGGCGGAAAATCCTCTCATATCGGATGCCTACGTCATACAAAGAACACACCCTCCAAGTCTCTACAATCAGCGGTTTAGACTGTGCATTGATCACTACGAGAGGAAACCTTGACTAGAAAAATGTCTTAAATCGCCAATTCGCCTTGAGCATGTGTGGCGATCAATGCTCATGCCTTCCCTGTGTGAAAATAGGCTGATGATGATTCTAATTGATACGAGTATATTACTTTGGAACACACAGAAACATAACATGGTGCTGACTCATATTTCATCAGTCATGTTTAAGTAGCAATACATTTAATAATATAGTAGGGTCCCAAAAAGCATACCATACTACTACCATATATGCAATATTCTCAAATGTCTTAGTTGATTTTATCTTTCCTTCCTCACGATGTTTTCCTTCACCGTTAGTCGGTGACGTCTAAGATACACTTAGAAAGTACATATGACTTCAGAAAAGTCACATTGGTACTGGCCAGCTTTCGGATCCGCATACTCGTACACGAGAGGCAGGTGCCTTAACCATTAAACCACCACGACTTTTTTTTTAAATAGTAGTTTTTTTTTTACTAGTCTTAACACATCGGTATAACCCAGTAGTTGTGTTGTAGAGGTCAGAAGTCAGACGCTCCATGTAATATACAGATATACATCTAGTCAGACTGAAAGCTGCCATTCTAGTCTAGAAACTAGAACAACATAACCTAGAATATGACGTAAAATTGCATCAAATCTAATGCAGTCGTTCTACAAACTAATAATTACGAAATCTTAGATATTGTATTGCGAAACCGAATACCCGCTTCGATTAGTCGGGTAAACTTATTAATTAGTTTACTTTTAAGTTTTTCAAATATTTGAGTTTTTAATTCTCTTTGTTTTAGATCTTTTGCAATAGATCTATTTAGGTGTGCTAAGTTCATTAGTGGATATCGGTTCTAAAAAAGTTCCCGGAGGTACTGTTTTCTCGTGTATCCTGGAGGAATAACACACATCCGTTGTTCTTCCCCAGGTCTCAATCTATCGCTTTACCAAATTTCATCAATATCGGTTCAGCCGTTTTAAAATGAAGGCAGCATTTTTCATTTATAATACTAAATTTGTCCTGCGGTTTCACCCCTATTCTGATAAGACTACTTGATGCACCTGAATAAAAACAATACTAAGTGCTTCCCCAGGGTTCAATCTATCTCCATACCAAATTTCATCTCAATCAGTTCAGCCGTTCAATCTTAAATGCGATAAATGTAGTTAGTTACTTTCGATTTTTTAAATCATTACTTTGGATTTTAAATTTAAAACTAGATCCTCACAAAGTCTTCGCGCTCATCATTCTTTGATATATATACATAAAACGTTGAATATCATGTCCGTCCTATTATACAAATGTTAATTAGAAAAAAAAGACTAAGAAAAACTATGAGGTTTATCTTAACAAAAGAACAATGGGTCGCACGGTGAAAAAACAAAAGTAATTGGACCACAGATGCGCTGGTATTTCCTTGAAAAATACGTCATTGAAGAAAAACTTACATCCGGAAATATTATGTTACGAATACTTTGAGAAACCGGCCAAGTGCGTGTCGGGCCACGCGCCATGTAAGGATCCGGTAATACATTTTAGTTGGTCGACTATAACTCTGTAACCGGTACCTAAAGCCTACTTAGCCCTGATAGTTTTCCTTTAAAGTTCGTTATATATGCTACGTCTGTGATTTTTTTCACAAATCTAGAAGCAGCTATTTTAAAGTTAGAAGGGGACGCTCTGATAAAACAAAAATATGCACTTCAAAGCTTGATATTTCGCGAACAGCGGCCAAAATTGGAAAATGATTTTCACACACCTGCTTTATTTTTAAAATACCTATCCAATGATATCCCACATGACGGGATCATCATCATCAGCCTATATATTGTCCCACTGCTGGGCACAGGCCTCTTCTTATACAGAGAAGGCATGAGCATTGATCACCACGCTTGCTCAAGGTGGATTGGCGATTTCAGACTTTTAAGTCCAGGTTTCCTCACGATGTTTTCTTTCACCGTTAGTGGTGTCTAAGATATACTTAGAAAGTACATATGACTTCAGAAAAGTCACAATGGTACTTGCCAGGTTTAGAACCTGCACACTCGTACACGAGAGGCAGGTGCCTTAACCACTAGGCCACCGCGACCGACACATGACGGGATACACGAGAAAAAAATATTCATCCCCACTTAACGTGGATGGCAGCTACCTTAAAAAAAAATATTTTTCTAAAATTTTATTTTACCACTTTGTCAGCGTGATCAATATGCATATCCATACAAAATTTCAACATTCTAGTACTTAGAACCTCTGAGCTATGCCGCGGACAGACAGACAGACGGACATGGCGAAACTATAAGGGTTCCTCGTCAACTACGGAACCCGTGGGTATATTTGTTTGTTACGCTTTCACGATAAAACGTCTTTACCTATTTGGATAAAATTTATTACGAAGATAGATAGAACCTTGGAGACTTTATCTAAATATATATAAAACTCAAAGGTGACTGACTGACTGACATAGTGATCTATCAACGCACAGCCCAAATCATCGGAGGGATCGGGCTGAAATTTGGCATGCAGGTAGATGCTATGAAAGGATTTTGATAAATTCTACCCCCAAGGGGATAAAATAGGGGATGAAAGTTTGTATGAAACTTTGTCAATTTTAAACCGATCGGGCTGAGAATTCATATAGCACACGCGGGCGAAGCCGCGGGCGGAAAGCTAGTATCAAATAAATTTATATCACAATTTAAACCTTTAAATGTTGTAATTATTATAATTATAAGTCACTTAATAATTATGAACTTTACGTTAAATATTATTAAATTAGACAGCATTACAAGTATATTGAATTACTATGTAGCTACTGGTTGAATATAATTATTTTAATCAAAATACGATAATTATTCGTCTATTTCTGTGCAAATGTTAAGTGGCTACTTAAGTTTAATTCTCACTTATAATTATTTATTTATAAATGGTATAACATTTATTACAAATCTTATAAATTGTTGCATATTTATTGAACATTAATATAACATATGGCTGTGTAAGCCGCACGAATCGATCGATTAAAGGTTGAGCTACGCTTACGCGGTGTCCTGCGTGAGCGACGAACGCGACGCGACGCGACGCTGCGAACGCGACGAACGCGATCAACTCAACGGCTACCCTACTTGCGGCCCATAGATTATACACTAATACTCGGCCTATGTGACAGTCGCGTTAGTCACATTACGCCGCGACGTGTCGCGTTCGTCGCTCACGCAGGACACCGCGTTAGCGTGGTCGGTCCGAGAATGGGTGACCATCTATGTCATAGCGAGACTCCTCCGTGCCATGGAAAGCACGTTAAGCTGTTGGTTTCATTTTGAGATCTTTGACAGTCGTTACGGGTAGAAGCCAGAAAGTCTGACAATCGGTCTTACCAAGAGGTATCGTGTTACCCGGTAGCTGGGTTGCGGAGATAAGCAGTCGCTCCACGTAAAACACTGGCACTCAGCTGCAAACGGTTAGACTGGAAGCCGACCCTAACACAGTTGGGAAAGGCTTGAAAAAGGTTGACTACCCGTAACGACTGTCAAAGATCTACAAATTACAGCCGGGACCAACAGCTTAACGTGCTTTCCGAGGCACGGAGGAAGACTCCTCCGTGCCTAGCTAGATGGTCACCCATGGACGGACCGACCGCGCCAAGCGCAGCTTATCCTTTGATCGTTCGACCCGTGCGCCTGTTACTTAGCCACGAGCTCCTCAGGTGACGAATACATAATAAATGACAATTAAAATATAATTTTATAATTGCAATGATTAAATGTGACAAAAAACTCGACAGTTACAAAATTTAACTGAAAAGCGAAAAGCAAGCTGCTATTATTTTGTCTCGCTTAGCGTACTCGCATACTTACTTTTAAATGAAAACCCAGGCTTATAGTTGACAATCCTAAGTAATTTATCAATTATCTAGCATTGTGCCAAAGTATTTTGACGTAGACATTTACGATTTACCGTAAACAGACGGACCGACAGGTTTATGTCGAAATTAACAATCTATGTGTAATGTATACAGGTATATTGGTAACTAGCTTCGTTCGCGTGGAATAGTGATGCTCCGCTCCTATTGGTTTTAGCGTGATGATATATAGCCTATAGCCTTCCTCGATAAATGGGCTATCTAACACTGAAAGAATTTTTCAAATCGTACCAGTAGTTCCTGAGATTAGCGCGTTCAAACAAACAAACTCTTCAGCTTTATTATATTAGTATAGATTTCAAATCTATGTTGTAATGTTGTATTACGGATAGATTGGTAATTTTAAAGCCCTGTCCGACAAGGAACCCTTATAGTTGCGCAATGTCCGTCTGTCTGTCTGTCCGCACGCTCAGAGGCTTTTTGTACTAGAAAGCTGAAATTTAGTACAGATATATACATTGCTCACGGCGATAAAGTGGTAAAATAAAATTCTGGCAAATATTTTTTAGTTTATCTCTCATACACGTAAAGTGGGGATGTTTTGTTTTCATATATCCCGTCGTATTGGGTATCGTTACATAGGTATTTTAAAATATAGTAGGTTTGCAGACCATTTTACAATTTAGGAAGCAGTTTTCGAAATTTTAAAGTACATTATTTTGATAAGTACGAGCGTCTCCCCTCTAACTTCCGATGGCTGCTCCTAGATTAATGAAAAAATCACAGACGTAGTATATACAAGCTTTGCGTAAGTGGCCTCGCCCGCGTGGACACTTATTTTTTACACCTTGGGTTACAATATTTAAGTTTAAGTAGGGATCCATAATTATTTCTGGAAATAAATATAGCCTATGACACTTCGTAAAGATGTAGCTTTCTAACGGTGAAAGAGTTTTTAAAATCGGTCCAGTAGTTTTTGAGTTAAAAATCCTACAAACAAACCAATTTTTCCTCTTTATAATATTAGTATAGATGACTAACTTAAAAGGAAAACTATCATGGTTTAATAGGCTTTACCGGTTACTGAGTTATAGTCGATAAATTACGGAACCCTATCGCACGTGGCTCGACACGCACTTGACCGGTTTTTTCCATACCCATAACCTTTATCAGATGTTTTTTATACCGTTAGCAATAAATAAAATATTTAATCAAATACAGGTTCATCCTAAAACTAGTTTTTGTTACTACCTCATTTATTATTAAAAAGTTTGGTGTTGATAATAATAAATTGTTAAAAACATTAATTTTCTAATAGAAAGGTCAAACAATGATAGTCCAATGATAGCCGTATTTTTATTATCTCGTTTTTATCGTTTAAGCCAGGGCTTCTACTCATAATGACACCTTTTGTCTTAAAAATCTTTTTTAGCTATCAAACTTTTTTGTCCTTATCTGTCAAGTTAACATGAAGTTTGCCAGAAAGGGACAAACAGTTCGATAGCTAACAGAGGCTTTTAAGACAAAAGGTATGATTATGAATAAGAGGGTTAGTAGTTTACCTCGGCGCTAGTATTTACCGTTCGTTCAAACGATTTTGAGCTCTATTGCTAAGGCGACATGACGAAAACAGATGCAGAATTTATTTGTTATTGTTAATATTATTTTGTTTTCAACACCATCCTTATCTGTACGGAATAGACCTCAAAATTGGTTGAATAAGCTGCAACAAGAGTTATGATTTCTTTCTAATCTTATTGTAAATGTAAATGTTTTTTTTGTTGTAAAATACAAGCCAAAATCGACTTTAGAACTACTGCCAAAATACGTAACTCTTTAAATAACATATAACTGCAAAAACATTATCAAAAACTTAACAATCTTTTTTTTTCTTTGCCACAGAAACAGTACTGCAACACTAGGACCGAAGTCTGCTGCAGAATCGAGACTTCATCACTATCCGGCGCTGGAAACCTCCAGGGTTCCCTTGGAGTAGGATCCGGCACCTTCCAAGGATCTTCCAACCAAGGCCAGGGGCTATTCAGCCAATCAGGCTCAAGCCAGGGCAGCCAGAGCAGTTTCGGAGCTTCAACAGGCTTCGGAGCTGGCCAATCAACAGGATTCAATGCCAACAGAGGCAGCTCATCCGTCGGCTCCCAATTTGGCTCAGGATCCTCCTTCAACAGCAACAAGTTCGGATCAACAGCCTCTGGCTTCGGATCAACACTTGCACCAACACCAGGCCGCTTCGGAAACTCTGGCAGTTTCAACAACGAAGTCTTCAAATCAACCAGCCAATCCAACTTTGTGGAAACCGATGCGTTCTCAGCTGGTTCCGAGAATGCTGGCGTATTCCGACCTGGTGCTATCGGATCAGGTCTGAAACCTGGTGTTCCATACCTGCCTCCTTTGGATACCTCCACCAGCGGCTCCAACGTGATTTCCACCGCGTTCACTCCGTCCTTCGTGACTACTCCTCGCCCATTCACCACTCCTCGGCCTGTGACAACTCCCAGACCGTTCTCGACTCCTAAGCCTACGTACCTGCCCCCTGTGTCCACCAAGGCTCCTGAATACCTTCCTCCTATTGATCACACTGGATCAGACAGCTTCCAACAGCCTTACTATGAGGGACAGTTAATCCTTGAGGAGAATATACCGCAGAAGTTCAAGCCGCGCGTACCACAAAACAGTAAGTAAAAAAAAACATTTTTAATAAACCAGATTTCTATAAGTTTTCTCTTGCTTTTGATATCAATCTATATATATATACCCCCAGACAAAGAAACAGCATCAAAATTTTTGTTTAAAAAAAATTGAATGGCCCTTTCCAGTATACAAACATACACTTAGGGATAATGATACTACGCTGTTATGAAGTTAACGAACCAAACTATAGGTTTCAATTTAAATTTGTGTAGACAGTTGGAATACTTGGTTAAAATGTTTATTTCAAAGGTGTTGAACATTGATGGAGTTTATTAGTCCATCGGTATATAAAAATGAATCCCTATTTGCGTTGGTCACGGCATCACCTCACCATAAAATATTTTCTTCTTCCACCAGCCGACGTCCCAGCCGGCTGTGCCGCCGCCCTGAAGTGCACACCCATCGAATTCTGTACCGCAGAGGGTATCATCTCTAACACGACCGTCGCCCTCACCAGAGACCAGGAAGCTTACAGAGTACCATTGACTGTGAGTATGATAAGAAGGACATTGACGAAGCTGGTGGCTTAAGCCCAAGTTCACCGACAAGATAACGGTCTGATTAACTTAAAACAGCGTTTACCATAAATTCAAACTTCCAACTTTCGATGGGTAATGTAATATTTGAGCTTTTAATTTCTGAAACGCTAGATTACCAAACCAGGGTTAAACTAGAAGTGGGTATCATGAAAATTATAGCTTCCTGGTTAAAAACCGTTTTTGTTTAACGGGCCGATTACTTACCATCTATCGGTGAACTTGGCCCTTGATATTCTTTGCAAAAAATATATATTTTTTTTTGCAATGATGACTTCAAATGTATGTATGTATGTTCGATTCCCTCAAAAACTACTGCTCTGATCTGGATGTGTTTCTTTTTAATTTAAATGCACATTTTTCAAGACAGGTTTTAGTATATAATAAATGACCATCTGATGAAGATCTGTCGAGATAGACAATGAAACTCTTCAAGGACTAACAGCAAGAGGACCCATGATTGCTGCGACCGAATAACTACGCCTATTATTTTTACCTTTCCATAACAGAACATCACTTTTTTTGCTGGGAAATCATCAAATATCTCCTCCTGCCACGAGTCGGGCAGAAGGGAGTATCAGACTACTTACTGACTTAACCCCATCCATGTTCCTTCCTCAGCCCTTTGCGTTCTGGGAGCTCAGTAACTCTATCAAACATCCCGCAACTCTAACACCATGCTGCGGGACGTTCGAAAGAGATTCCGCACCCTCGAAATGCAAAAGGCTGAGGAAGGAACATGGATGGGTTTTAGTCAGTAAGAGTCTGACACTCCCACCGGCCCCATCCACGGCAGGAGGGGACATTTGATGATTTCCCATCCGAAAAAAAAACTCTAACATCAAGCCTCTTAGCTTTCAAGATGTAAGCAGATATATAGAGTAGTTTTGTCACATAAATTCTTACTTCTAACTCTTCAACAGGACTGCAAAGACCTGGAATCTGGTCGTATCGGCAAGTGTTGCCGTGACCCCTTCTACACCGATCCCTGGCCGACCAATCAGCTTGGCAAATGGGTTCCCGGGGTTTTCGGTGGTAACGACGGCAAGTACGTCCCGGACAGTCGTGTGAGCTCCAACAACCAACCAAGCGTGACCGTCAGGCCACCAGTTACTGGCTCCGTGTACTTGAACAACTTCATGTAAGACATTTTTTATTTTAGGGGTAATTTTTGTAATAGACCATCGTCTGCCTAGCCTTTTCCCAACTATGTGGGGTCGGCTTCCAGTTTAAACCGGTTGCAGCTGAGTACCAGTGTTTTATATGGAGCGACTGCTTATCTGACCTTCACAACCCAGTTACCGGGTAACACGGTACCCCATGGTAAGACTGGTTGTCAGATTTTCTGGCTTCTGACTACCCGTAACGACTGTCAAAGATCTATAAATGACAGCCGGGAACAACAGCTTAACGTGCTTTCCGAGGCACGGAGGAGTTTCATTATGTTATAAATGGCCACCCATCTACGGACTGACCGCGCCAAGCGTAGCTTAACTTTTGATCGATCGACCCGTGCGGCTGTTACTTAGCCACGAGCTCCTCCTGAATTTTTGTTATAGATAATAAAAAGTCATTATTTTTATCAGTATACATTTCGGGTTTCTAGACCAACACACCACTTTTTTAGGTTGCAATAAGCGTCTACCACCAAATCATCTAAGTACCTGCGTGGCGCAAATAGAGATAAACCGTTATCCTTACTAATATTATAAATGCGAAAGTAACTCTGTCTGTCTGTCTGCCTGTCTGTCTGTTACGCTTTCACGCCAAAACTACTGGACCGATATAAATGAAATTTGAAAATTTGAAAACGGCAAAACCGATGTTGTTAAAATTTATATGGGACCACATGGGAAGCACCAGCTTTCAAATAAAAAAATAATCATCAAAATCGGTTCACCCAGTTAGTAGCTTCCTTACTTAACGTCGTAATCCTGGATTACGACGTTAAGTAAGGATTAGGTGAGAAATGGGTAAACTTCAGATCACAGGTTTTTTATAAGTAAGACGATAAATGGGTACAACGAGTGTCTATGTGTCGGACATTTATTGCGACGCGAAAAAAGTGTCGTGACAGCGGCATCACAAATAAACTATTGAATTGCTTGAAGTGTGAACAATACAAAATTTATTCTGACATTTATGTCGCAATTAATGTCATAGCGAAATTTACACTTTACCACTAACAGAGTGATAACTACTTAATAATTCATCAATGCATTGAAAATTTTATTTGACTTAAATTGCTTGTGGTTGTTTATTTGCGGTAAATTATTATTTATTAATAAATTAAGTAAATTTACACGCAATTAATGGGAAAAGTAAATAACTTGAACATAGTGGCAAATTTTTTAAGGAATTTCTTGCAAATCAAAATTACTGTAAGCTCCAAAAATAGCCATGACAAACATTATTTTTAACAAAAAAACTAGCCATATAATCCTTAGATACTAATATTATAATTGCGAAAGAGTTTGTTTGTTACGCTGTCACGGTAAAACGGCTGAACCACTTAGGATGAATTTTGGTACAGAGAAAGATAGAAAAAATAGACAGAAAAAAGTCGTGGTGGCCTAGAGGTTAAGGCACCTGCTTCTCGTATACGAGTGTGCGGGTTCGGAACCTGGCAAGTACCATAGTGACTTTTCTAAAGTCATATGTACTTTCCAAGTATATCTTAGACGTCACTGACTAACGGTGAAGGAAAACATCGTGAGGAAACCTGTACTTAAAAAGTCTGAAATCGCCAATCCGCCTTGAGCAAGCGTGGTGATCAATGCTCATGCCTTCTCTGTGTGAGAAGAGGCCTGTGCCCAGCAATGGGACAATATATAGGCTGATAATGATGACAGAGATAGAGGGGACCCTAGAGACGTTATAGGCTACTTTTTATCCGGGTGCAGTAAGTAGTACCCTCGGGACGCAGCTGAAACCGCGGGAAACAGCTAGTATTTTTATAATTCTGACTTAAAAAAAACTCCTAACATAAAAAGAAAAAGCTTCAGTGATATTTTTTACCCGACAGCCGAAAGTCGAAAATGTTTTTCTCCAAATTTATCATTCCGGACCTTATCTCCCTCCTCCTCGCGTTGTTTTTATTTATCCTCAATGCTGAGGGTCGTGGTCTCTTTGAAGTATCTTGTCTTGGATTATTTTGCGCCAACTCACTCTATCCTCGGGATCATGGATGGCATTACAGACTGAGGTGTTTAGTGCCGAGCGGTGATCCGACCATCCGGACCTTACACCGTTCTTAAACAACACCTTAACCAGAAAATTCTTTCCAGGACTACCCCCAAGCCTACCCTACCACAGGGACCGAACCAAGTGACTCCTGGATTCCCATCCAGCACCGTTTCTCCCGGATCTTTCGTCCAGAAGACTCAATACGGCCAAGGAACTTACACGCAAGGCGGTAGAGGATCATACAGCCAGGGAGGACAAGGGCAGGTCACAATCCAAGGTCAAGGGCAATATGGCTCTGCTGGTCAAGGTAGCCAAGGTTAGTGAAATTCCATATACTTATAATAGAGTAAACAGCTCGTCCGCACGTACTGCCAGCACACGTGTGTCTGCGGCTATGCGTCGCTGTGTCAGTGTGCAGGGTGTGTGCCGGGGTCAGTACACGCGCGTCACACAAATTTCAATTCTTCTGCGATGCTACTGGTTTTGCACATGTTTAAAGGCGGTATCCACCTTTGGCAAGCGTGATGCTCATGCCTTCTCTGTATGACAAGAGGCCTTTGACCAGCAGTGGCAAGTAAATATGCTGATGATGAGGAAAAGCAGTAATCAATAATTGTCAATTGGACTGCGAGTTTGTTTATATTATAAAAAGAGTATCCATGGATTTTCTTGCCGTTTCTTCTCCATAGGACCCACTTTTTGGAACCGTGAACCTAGCTCCTATTCTTGACGTTTTATAAGTACCTGTAATTGGTCTATATGAAATAAAAACCTTTTGACTTTGACTTTGTTTACCTTCAAATAATAATAGTTCTAATTTAGAGGGTTTGTTACGCCACTTCTTCTTTCCAGCAAAAACACATAGAAAGTGGTGAAGGGTGGGCGTATTTCCGATTTTTAGTCTAGTTTAAATAAATGACTTTGGAGTTTTGAATTCTCAATCTCCGAAAGTCTACATCAGATCATTTCAAAAGTTAGAGATTCAACAATCAAAGGACATATACATTAAGCCTTCTCTAAAGGACACAATGTATTTATATTAACCTATTTTACCAACAGCTAAAGGCGGACAATTCGGCCAAGGTTCTTCCTACTCCCAAACCACTTCAGGCTTCGGTCAAACTCAGACCGGTGGTGGTGGACAAGCTGTGATCCAAGGGCAAGGATCCTACAGCCAAGGCGGTCAGGTAAGGATCAGAGGCTATTTTATTTGTTAGATTAGGGGACATAGGTTGGCTAGCCGTTTTATTAAGGCGAAAAACAATTTGTATCATCTAAAAAAATTGTATAAACACTACTTGAGAAACGAGCATATTGTAATCAAAAATGGTTTCCGTTATACTTTTCCGGTAGGTTCGTGATAGACCCATTTTTACCTACTGCACTTACGAATAAAACCACATTTCTCTTCCCACCAGGGTACCCAAGTAACACAAGGCACAGGATTCGGCATCAACCAAGGAACTGGTCAAGTAGTACGCCAGGGATCAGGAGTAGGAGTCTCCCGCGGCCAAGGCTTCGGCGTAGTCCAAGGAGGTGGTTCAACAGTCTCCCAGAGCTTCGGAACTGGAATCAGACAGGGACAAGGCACCGGATTAGTCCAGGGCCAAGGTTTCGGAGTTACCCAAGGAGTAGGACAGGAGGTTATCCAAGGAGGAGGAGTGGGAGTTAATAGGGGACAGGGATTCGCCGTTACAGGCGGTCAAGGACAGTACAGTACCCAGGGACAAGGGTCTCTGGTCTCCAGAGGACAAGGCACGACTGTGAGCCAAGGTGCTGGGTTTGGAGTAACCCAAGGTCAGGGTACTGGAATTAGACAAGGCTCTGGATTCGGAGTATCCCAAGGCAACGGATTCGGAGTATCCCAAGGTGGTGGATTCGGAATATCCCAAGGAGGTGGATTTGGAGTTGTCCAAGGTCAAGGGCAGGGTCTGTTCCAAGGTCAAGGGCAAAAATTGGTGCAAGGAGGAGGATTCTCAGTATCCCAGAACGGTGGATTTGGAGTGGAGAATGAGTTCAGCGAATCTGTCCAGAGAGTATACCTGCCAAGATACAGCGGTTCTGGAGAATGTGGCGTGCTAAACGTGAGTTTTTTTTAATACGCTTTTATTAACTTGGGTTGTATCTATGTATGTAATGGAAGCTTTGAACATGATTTTGACCACTTCAAAACGTCGGATTAACTCGAAATTTGGCTAGGTTTTAAAAGGAAATTCAACTAAAAAATGAAAAATAAATAATAGTTTTAAAAAAAAGACTAAAAAAATACGCTTTTATAGAAAATCCAAATAAAAAATAGAAAATAAAATTTAATAAATTTGAATTAAAAATAGTGTAAGAAAAAATGATTATTGTAAAAAAAAAGCGTGGGGTGCATGGCATCAAATCCTGAAAAGCACCCCACGCTTTTTTTTACAATATTTTTTTAAACTATTATTTTTATGTATTATCATTTTTAGTCTAGCAATAGTATTTATTAGGTACTCGTTGGTATAGTGGTTGCGACTGTTAGCAGGCCTGTCCCACTCCCCGTGTAGGTATCAAAAATGTACCTACGCACAGCGGCCTATCCGAGACGACTGGGGGCCTCACGCGCGAGCCGTGAGTAATAATAATAATAATAATAACCCCCCTGGGGACCACCTTGACGTGGTGGGGGGGCTTACGGGAAGGCATGAACAATCAAATAGTCACTAAGAACAGGACGACCCTGTGATATATCAGAAACAGGAGATACCATTAACAAACCAGCCATACCACCTAGGCTTATACCCTTCTCAACCAACGGTCCCAATCCCTTCCCCTACTCTATTTCTATACGTTCTTCAATGTAAATACTGAATTACCTAACTTTATACTTTTAACCTCTTCAAGATTATTCACTTACGAAAAGCATTGAACTATCTCCCCTAACCTTCTATTACTTCTCTAAACTATAATTTCTTATTTACTTAGATAATACTAAGTACAAAATAACCCCCTATGCAATGCGACTACGAAACAGAGTATTACCCCAGGCGGGTACCGGAGCCAACCGCGATGGAGAATCCCGCCCCAGGCTTTCCAGCCTGGGCAGCCCTTCGTATTCTGGGGGGGGCAACGTATCGCAGCTAGCTGTCCAGTCTCAGACTGTTGCAGTACAACATGACAGATCACCGTCATGCTCTTCAACAATATCATCACTATTTTCATCTGTTCCATCATCACCTCCTTCGTATCTTGAAAGAGTACGAGGACCAAGTTCATCTCATTCATCACCCTCAAATTCACCTCAGTCCGCTATTGACGTTGTGCAGGAGGCTACCTCAGCCAATATTACTGCACCCGCTATAGTTGGAAGGCGCATACGTAAAACATGGTCAAAAGATATGAATATTTTCATCATGCGCCATTATTTCATCCTCACCCAACTAGAACAAAACACAAAAACATACCTCACACAATTACATGCACGTTTCATAACAGCGTTCCCTGAAATGCAAGTAGGTAAACAAAGAATTGGTGACCAACGTCGCGCAATTGTTCAACGCAAGTTTTTAACCACACAAGAAATTGACAGTATTAAAGAAGAAGTAAAAATAGTTTTACAAAACCAATCAGTATCTGAAAATACACCCATAGCAAACACCAGCACTGAACACACAAATTCACAAAGAATTAGATGGACAAACGACCTCAACGAAATTATCATGAGAAGCTACTATAAACTGACAAAATTAGAAACAGATTTAACCACATACAGACCATTGTTACACCAAGAAATTACTACTAAATGCCCTTCCATTGCTCACCTCTCTGTACAAAGAATAGCAGATCAACGTAGGTCCATTGTGAATAATCGGCTGCTAACTAGTGATCAACTAAGTAAAATTCGAGACGAAGTCCGAATTGAACTAGAGATGCTTAACATCGACACCTCACAAAACGTAGGACAATTAATAGACGAGACTCTAACACTTGATACAACAGAACCGACACAAACACCCACCAATGACCAAGATTTAGTCCCAGAACCTACAAACAATACGACACCTTCTCTCACCCCAGAACTCCAACAACAATTAGAAGAAATGTTCACCGTGACTTTTAACAAATTCAAGGATACACAACCTACAAGTCGACCATATGTACCTAAACTGAAGTCTTCCAGAAAGTTAGCTGGCATTATAAACCACCTCAACAACCATATACTCACAAAATTACTAACTCTAGACACCGATTTTAATACGTTACAAACAATTATCTACTGTACAGCTTATACTACAGCAAAATTTAATGGAGCAAAAATTTCTGATGAAATTAGAACCAGTCGTAAGCCCAAGGGCATACCTTGGTGGCAAAGACGTTTAGAAAATAGAATAAATGACCTCCGAGCAAACATAGGGAGACTTACAGAATATGCAAGGGGGACACGATCACATGCTTTAGAAAAACACATCTCTAGAATCAAACATCAATACAGAATTCATTCTCAACACGAAAACCAAAACACTGATATCACACATTTTCTGGATACCCTAAAACAGAAACTGAACACACTGTCAAGCCGCTTGAGGAGATATAAAGAAACAACATTAAGAAAAACACAAAATAAACAATTCTATAATAACGAAAAATTATTTTACAGGACACTTACACAACAAAATAATACAACAACAGAAAATATCACAACAATACCTACACCAGAATCTTTACACGCATTTTGGTCTAACATTTGGTCAAATCCAATACAACATGTAGAACCGAACCGATGGATCGAGGAAGATAAAGAAAGATTGAAAGATCTTCCTGAAATGAAATTTGAGGAACTTGACCTGGATCTTTTAGTAAACGTTATATCAAGAACACACAACTGGAAAGCAGCAGGCTCCGATAACATACATAACTTCTGGTACAAAAAGCTCACATGCACACACACAATACTACTTAAACACATCAACTCATTCATTCACTCACCAGATACAATGCCACATTACATCACACAAGGAGTAACGTACATGCTTCCAAAAGATCCATCGGATTCGGCAAATCCCGCTAAATATCGTCCAATAACATGCCTACAGAATATTTACAAAATAATGACATCTTGCCTTAGTGAATCTATTTACAAACACGTTCAGGTACACAACATATTAGCAGAAGAACAGAAAGGATGTAGGAAAAATAGCCAAGGCTGTAAAGAACAGCTTACGATTGACGCTGTAGCCTCAAAACAAGCACTTGTACAAAAACGTAGTATCCACACCATGTACATAGACTATAAAAAAGCGTTTGATTCAGTCCCACACTCATGGCTTATATATGTTCTTAAACACTACAAAATTCACTCCTCAATTATATATTTTTTGGAAAAGATTATGTTAAACTGGTACACTAAACTTAAAGTATCTACTCCTAATAACACTATTGAAACTGAATTCATTCCCATCAAAAGAGGTATATTCCAGGGCGACGCATTAAGTCCCCTGTGGTTCTGTCTTGCACTCAATCCACTTTCTAATTTACTTAACCAAAACGGCGTAGGGTTTAAAATTAAACACGATACACAACAAACAACACTCACTCATTTAATGTATATGGATGACATCAAGCTTTTTGGAACAACTCTAGCAGAAATACACACCCTTGCAGACACTACTCAGGATTTTTCAAATAATATTCATATGGAATTTGGCATAGATAAGTGCAAAATACAGTCTATTAATAAAGGTATAGTAGAAAAAACTTCATATGAATTAACAAACCACGATATTATAGATGCCGTAGACCCAGTTGAAGGATATAAATACTTAGGTTATTATCAGTCACAAGAAATACACCACAAAGACACAAAAAAGTTATTGGAACATAAATTTAGAAGCAGACTACATAAAATATTAAATACTTACCTCAACTCAAAAAATACCATGAAAGCCATAAACTCATTCGCTATTCCAATACTTACTTATTCATTCGGAATCATTCGCTGGACACAAACAGACCTCAAGAACTTACAAAGAATAATTAACACTACAATGACAAAACACAGGAAACATCACCCCAGAGCTTGTATACAGAGACTGACCTTGCCTAAACATGAGGGCGGTAGAGGCCTCATTGATATAGGTAACCTACACAGTAAACAGATTACATTACTAAGAAAATTCTTCCATAGTCGTTCGCAGCAATCAACACTCCACAACGCTATATCGCAGGCAGACACTTTCACTCCACTCTCCCTCGCTGACCACACAAAACATATAAAAATAAATACCAACGAGCAAAAATTTGATACTTGGATACAAAAATCTCTTCATGGCCGTCATCGCCTCGACTTGATTAGCCCAAATGTTGACAAGACAGCGTCAAACGCGTGGCTAAAACAAGGTGAGCTTTTTCCCGAAACAGAAGGGTTTATGATAGCCATTCAGGACCAGGTTATAGACACAAAAAATTACAGAAAGTATATCATCCGTGACAGTAGTCTACAGAGTGACCACTGCCGCCACTGCCACAAACATCCTGAAACAATCCAACACATTACAGGCGCCTGCTCATCCATTACACAAACAGACTACAAACACAGACACGACCAGGTAGCCGCAATAATTCACCAAATACTTGCACACAAATATAAACTCATCACAGAAAAAACACAATATTATAAATATACTCCCCAAATCATCCTCGACTCAACTGACTACAAAATGTACTGGGACAGAACTATACTGACTGACAAGACCATACATCACAATCGACCTGATATCACTCTACACGACAAACAAAATAAAACCGTATATCTAATAGACATCGCGATCCCCAATACACACAACCTAACATCAACACACACTAACAAACTATCAAAATACGCAGACTTGACCATTGAACTGAAAACACAGTGGAGACTCCACACGGTAAAAACTGTCCCCATAATTTTGTCCAGCACTGGTATAATCCCCAAAACCCTCCATACGAGCCTCAAAATATTAAACATTCACCCACTGACATTCATACTCCTACAGAAAGCAGTCATACTAAACACATGCAGAATAGTTAGAAAATTTCTGTCAATAGATTAGACCTCACACACACACTTATAATCACCGCTTCTGTTGCTTGGCCACAAGCCCGCAACCTTGGCGTATTTCCCCAGAAACGGGAGAGATGAAAATCTAAAAAAACATAATAATAATAATAATAATCGTTTATTTATAGAAATTGAACACATTTTATAACAAATTTGCTTATCTAAAAAGGTGCTGATGTGTATATTGCCTGAACTAGGTAGAACCTGTGCTTCAGGCGTAAAAGTGCTTATTAGATAATAATATATTTATGCTATAAATTAACAATTTGCAAAAAAAACTTAAACTACTACAGGTGCAATTACGCTAACAGTGTTATTTTAATCTTTAACTTTATTTACAAATAATAAGTAGGTCTTCTGTCTGTTCATAAGACAAACCTTGCAGATAATTTGATACATTATTCTTACAACTAAAGTAATTTAAACTATATATATCTAGTACTCTATTTAATCTATTGTATAAAAAGGGTCCTAGGAAAGTAAAAAACCTATTTGTGAAAACATATTTTGAAGTAGAGGTTGAGCCGCAAACTATATCCTTCCGTCGCTTGTTAGTAATGTCATTGTTGTAAGTAAGCGTCGCATGCTGTTTTAGTGTTATGTGCAGTATATAAATTTGCCGTACAGTCAAAACTTTGCATACTTTAAATAACTGCTGGGTAGGGAAAAGGAAAGGCAGAGAATTTGCTACTTTCAGGACGGCTCTCTGTGCTCGTTCGAGGGAAAGAATGATAGTTTTTGATGCTCCACCCCATGAGCTTATACAGTACTGAAGTATAGATTGACATAGAGCAAAATAAACTTGTTTAACTAAGTTGGAGTCTGCAATGGAGCGCAATTTTTTGAATACAAACATTAGCTTACGTACTCTAGTAACCAAACTTTCAATATGTTGCCTATATGAGAGCGTATTATCAACAAAAACTCCAAGATATTTGAGGTACATGGTTTCAAGGATCGTAGCACATGTACAGGAAGCGACTGACGGGTTGTTACATTGATGTGCATATAAAAGGGGATTAGTTATTTTATTATAAACATTACGCATAGTGAAATGAATATATTTTGTCTTGTCAGCATTTAATGTTAGTAGATTACAACGTAGCCAATTTAAAACTATGTTAAAACCTGCTTGTGAAATATTATACAGCTCCGTGTTAGTTTTTGCGGTGAATATTAGCGCAGTGTCATCGGCGTACGATATTATTTTGCCATTTGCTATATTTAAATTACACAGATCATTGATATAAATTAGGAATAATGATGGACCAAGGATGCTGCCTTGTGGAACTCCAAAACCTAGGGTTTTTTCATCGTCACTAGTCGTATTTTCGATTCGGACACATTGGGATCTATCACTTAAATAATCTTCGAAAAGTTTGAGTTGTGTGCCTCTTATACCTAACGCCTCCAGCTTCTTTAAAAGCAAGGGAATCGATACGGTATCAAAAGCTTTTGCTAAGTCTAGGAAGATTGTCAGGACCTGGTTTCCCTCGCCTAGTTCATGTGCGACGTGATCTGTCAAAGCTTGAACCGCATCGGCCGTAGACAATTTGCTTCTAAACCCAAATTGTGAAGGAGACAATAAATTATTTCTTTCCAAATAACCGACTAGTCTATTGTTGATGACTTTTTCTAGTATTTTAGATAAGGAAGGCAGTAATGATATTGGTCTATAATTATTCACTAAGTCTCTACATCCCGATTTAAAAATAGGGATAACCACCGCTTTTTTTAGACTCCTAGGAAAAATTCCATCTCTAAGGCACATACGAAATATATGCGTTAAAGGACGGACCAAGATGTGTTTAAAACGCTTCAAAAATTTATTGTTAATATTGTCCCAACCGGCCGCACAATCATCTTTCAGTGCTGAGATAATTCGCTCTATTTCACTTTCGTCAGTGTCCAAAAGTGCAAACGATTTAGAGCAGCTCTCGAGAGATGTTTGATAGGGTGCGGTACCCTGATCACAATATTGATTTAGAAGTGGTTCAGCGAGAGATTTCCCTACGTTCAGAAAGAAGTTATTTACGTGATTAGCTGATGAGTGACGTACGCGCAAGATTTGTTCCTTTGATTATATACGTATCTACTTCATTTGTTCGTTTCAATTATTCGTAAGTTTTTAGGAACGGGCTCCTGGACTAATCTGTTTGCATCGTAAGTCATTCCGGTGACCGTGTGATACGATTTGAAACGTCTTTTGTTGACAAAGGTATTAATAGTAAGGCGGCGTAATTTAACATTATTTGAGTAAGGCCTGTGTCTCTTTTCGTGAAGGTATCGAAAACGTAAGTAGGTATGTATGCACAAATGTATTAGAATTAAAGAATGGTAACACCTACCTTACGTTTTTACTTTGAAAGTCATTTGTTCTATAGAGTAGTACAAAAATGGTAATTCAGTATTTAGATTAATTTATTTTTTAAAAAGAGACAACCCTGTATTCGTCAGAAAAGGTAAGAGTTACGCGCTAGAAAGAGACGCAACTTCTAGGCAACTATAAGCGTAGGTAATTACGCGCTGCGCGATCTGAATTGAACTTAATCGTATCGTCGCTAAAGTTTATATTTCTTTAGATGACTTTTCAAAGTGGCTCTTCTGTACTTGTACTATTATGTATTCTGTGCTGTTAGGCACAAGGACTTAACTTCAATATCCAGGTTGAGATAAATGTTTTTTTGGATATTACCATGTGGTCTTTCTCAGTATCAGTCCGGAGTCTGTATTGTCCCCGGTTGACAGCAATAAACTTGCCCCCTATTACATGGGATGTAGAAAGTGCTATAGTTACACCTCTGCTTATCCCTATAGGAACATAGGTTGATAATCTTTTGTTCATAAAATTTTGTTTAGAATAAAATAATTTTTATCCTACACATAAATGCGAAAATGAGTTTGCTTGTTTGTTACGCTTTCATAATAAAACGGCTGAACCGATTTCTATGAAATTTGGTACGGAGATAGATGGGATCCTAGAGACGAATATAGGCTACTTTTTATGCGGGTGGGTTAAGTAGTACCCTCGGGAAACCGGGGTAAATAGCTAGTTTATTAAAAAAAAATTAGACCAATATAAATATCTGACAGTAATGTTAAAATCTTAATACTGGTTAGTTAACTATTTTAGTTAAATACCGTATCATTTATAACCCTAAACCGCAAGGTTAAATTACCTAACGCTTAACTATGTGGAAACGGCCTATCATCACTGATGACATTTAAAAATATTTATATACTCATACTATTGAGAAACTAAATATCTTGAAGCTAATTAAAAGGTATAGATTGATTTGTAAGGTAATACTTTGAGAATGTTCTGTTGGATTGTGATGTAATTACTAGTTTTGCCACGCGACTTTAGTCCTTAACTCCATGTCCTTGATAAGCATCGCCCGCCCGTACTCTTCGCTTTTTTACTCAGCTCCTTATAGTTATAGCGTGATGTGAAATAGTATAAAAATTTGTCTTCCTCACGAATTGGGCTATGAAATCTAAAAAGATTTTTGCAAATCTGACTAGTAGTTTTAGAGATATACGCGTTTAAATTAACAAACACCGCACGCGCGTGGTACAAGGGAATTTCACACTCAAAAAAAGGACTGTATGTGTTAATCCAAGTTATAAACTATGAGTATACCCAATTGCATCGAAATCCATTTAGTAGGTTTTGCGTGAGAGTTACATACATACATACAAATTGACAAACTTCGCATTAATAATATTAGTAGGATCCGAATGTTCTTTTCTTTGTTTGTCACCCTTTCACTATAAAACGGCTGAACCAATTTAGATGAAACTTGGTATTGAGATAGATGGGACCTTGAAGATGGTTATAGGCTATTTTTATCCCGGTACAAGAAGTAGTTTCCTCAGAACAGGGGTGAAACCGTGAGACATGGCTAAGAATAATAATAAGACGGTTAAATTTATCTAAATATATATAAAACTCAAAGGTGACTGACTGACTGACATAGTGATCTATCAACGCACAGCCCAAACCACTGGAGGGATCGGGCTGAAATTTGGCATGCAGGTAGATGTTATGACGTAGGCATCCGCTAACAAAGGATTTTGATAAATTCTACCCCCAAGGGGGTGAAAAAAGGGGGCAAATTTTGTATGAAACTCGGTCATTTTTTAACTCACGCGGGCGAAGCCGCTGGCGGGAAGCTAGTACCTTATATAATACAATAAAATGACATAAAGGGTCAAATTTTAACCTTTCCTAGACCTTCTGACCTTTCCTAGACCTTATACGTTAGCCAGTTAAAAAAACCAGTTAATTATATAAACCAAGGTGTCAGAACTGAAGGTCAAAGATCGAACTTAGACGTATAAATTATTGCTATTATGTAAAACTAGTTTTTGACCGCGTTTTAACACGTTTTCCAAAAAAACATAATATATATTATATACGCTAACTAGCTTTCGCCAGCGGCTTCGCCCATTTGGGCTATACGAATTCTATAAAAATTACAGTTTCATACAAACTTCGCCGCACATTTTCATCCCCTTACGGGTAGAATTTTAGAAAATCCTTTCTTATCGGATGCCTACGTCATACAAAGAACAAACCCTCCAAGTTTCAGGTCTCTGCGATCAGCGGTTTAGGCTGTGCGTTGATCTGTCAGTCATTCAGGACAAGGCATTTTATATGTATAGAAAATGGGGTATTTTGAATATCTGTTCAAAATTTCATTTTAATGCATTCGGCCGTTTATAAGTGAACTAGCTGACAACTAGTGGACAATTTTTTAACACCTTGGGTTACATTATTCAAGTTTTAGTATCGATCCCTAATTATTTCTAGAAATAAATATAGCCTATGACACTTCATAAAGATGTAGCTTTCTAATGGCGAAAGAATTTTTGAAATCGGTCGAGTAGTTTTTCAGTTAAATCTCTACAAACAAACACAAAAATCTTTCCTCTTTATAATATTGGTTATAGATTACAAGATATTGAGGTATTTTGTGAATGTCTGATGAATGAAGTCTGTACAAAATTTCTTTCTAATATATTCAGCCGTGGTATTAACCCTTCAAATATCTCCAACAGCCTCAGAAGCCATATGGAAACCGTAAGGATCTGGAAGTTGACTTCGCCGAGATCCCCTGGCAGGCAATGGTTCTCCTGCAAACGAACAAGAGCCTGTTGTGTGGTGGTGTGATCACCAGGCCTGATGTCGTCATCACGTCTGCTAGCTGCGTTGAAGGGTGAGTAAAAACAGTCGCGTTTTTCGCTTTTCAGTGACTCGATCTTGTTATCTTAATATAAACACACCACATTTTTTGGTTGCAATAAGCGTGAATAACCAAATCATCTAAGTATTTGGCGTATGCGCAAGTAGACATAAACCGTTATTTTTAATATATTAATAAAACGGCTGAACCGATGTTGATAAAATTTAAATAGGACCACACGGGAAGCGCCAGCTTTCTAATAAAAAAGAATCATCAAAATCGATTCACCCAGTTAAAAGTTATAAGGTAACACACATAAAAAAAAACAGTCAAACTGAGAACCTCCTCCTTTTTTTGAAGTCGGTTAAAAAAAATGTTAAGTATCAGTGTTTCACATGGAGTGACTGCCTATCTGACGTCCACAACCCAGTTACCGGGTTTTTTTCGGATGGAAAATCATTAAATGACCTCTCCCGCCATAAGTGGGACGGGAGGAGTGTCAGACTCTTACTGACCAAAACCCATCCATGTTCCTTCCTCAGCCCTTACTATTCCGAGGGGCACCTATCTCTTTCAAACGTCTCGCTGCCCCGGCAGGCTATGGTCCTAGGGGAGGGCCCCGTCATAACCCAGTTACCGGGTAACACGATACCCCTTGGTGAGACTGGTTATTAGAATTTCTGGCTTCTGACTACCCGTAACCACTGTCAAAGAACTACAAATGACAACCGGGACCAATAGCTTCACGTGCTTTCCGAGACACGGAAGAGTCTCGGTACGATATAGATGGTCACCCATCCATGGACCTACCGATCGATCCATGCATTATTTAGCCACGAGCTCCTCTATTTATAAACAATAACCCCCTTTTCTATCCACAGATTACAAGCCAAGAACGTGCTCATCAAGGGAGGAGAATGGAAACTTGGAATCGATGAAGAACCTCTGCCATTCCAGATAGTCCAAGTGAAGAATATTCTTCGCCACCCATTCTACAAGGCTGGAAACTTTATCAACGACGTGGCTATCCTTGTTCTGTCTGAGAACTTGAGGCTGGCGAAGAACATCTGGCCTATATGCCTTCCATCATCGACTGATACCCTGGATGCCTTCTACAACGGTGCTGGAGAATGCATTGTCACCGGCTGGGGCAAATCAGTATTACAAGGTAAGATTTTTTTTTGACAATAATTTTTATAGCAGCGACTCGGGACTTTTTCTGCGGGCTACGAATATTGTCTAGGTACCGGGTTAAAAAGTATCCTATGTGTAAATCTAGTATTTAAACTATGTGTGTGTCAAGTTTCACTTAAATGTATTTAGTAGTTTTTACGTGAAGGATAAACAAAATTACATACATCGTCAAAAAATTTCGCATTTATAGTATTTGTTAGATAAATAAGTAAAAATTGCATTACTAAACAATAGCTACACTATTCCGCAAAACACAGACCATATTTTAACGAACTAAAGATCGATTTAAGCTAAGATACTCGCGGTTCATAAATCGTATGTTCCGTTCTAAAACAAATGACGCTCTTAAACAAATATTTGACCACAAAACGGACACAGTCTAGTAGAAATTTATACGAAAACTTGAAACATTAACTAGTTAGACAATTGACCTCCAAGACACTTAGAAGACGAGTTTCAAATACAGAGATTGTGTAAAAATAGAGAAATATTGACTATATTCTATGTATCAATACGTAACTAAAAATTACCAATATAATTTGACCCTACAAAACTTTGATCTCTAAAACAATCGCTTGCAAAAACACTTGTGAAGAGACCATTTTATACTAGCTAATAAATATGACGAATTTGCAGTCGAAAAACTAACTTTCATTGCGAATTTCGACCTTATTCTGAGAGAGATAAAAGAGTTCGATGTTTTGTTGCGACGGTAAATAATTTTCACACTTTATTGACATAGTTTTTAGGATGACAATGAATTTTAGGTTTATGTAATCATTTGCGACAGTTTTGGTTTGGTATTGGGAAATAAATATCATCTAAAATTATACACCTAGGCTTGAATAACCCCATATAAAAAAAAACCTCTTCTCATACAGAGAAGGCATGAGCATCGATCACCACGCTTGCTCAAGGCGGATTGGCGATTCAGACTTTTTAGTCCAAGTTTCCTCACGATGTTTTCCTGCGTTAGTCAGTGGTGTCTAAGATACACTTAGAAAGTACATGTGACTTTTAAAAGGCGCATTCGTAATTGCCACGTTTCGAAACCTAAAAAGATTAACAGGCGGCGCGGCCGCAGTGTGGGTGATGCACATTATCTCGGAATGTTTAATTGTTAAACATGACAATTATCTCACGATGTTTTCACCGTTTTTAGATATATTAATTAATGTCTAAATGTCCCCGAGGTATTATTTGACCATTAAATGTATCAGAAAAGCTTTAATTGTAATTGCTATTTGATGGTTATAAAAAAAATAACTCGGACGGACGAACGAATTCTTATCAACTATATCTAAGAGCCGTTAGATTTAATTACTGATTTATGCTATTAGTTGCCAGTTTGCCACATTCAAATCGATTTATCAGTTTTAGAGCCACAATGTCACAAACAGACATGTGTTGCTGGGGAGTTTGTTGCGCCACTTCTTCTTCCCAGCAACAACACATAGGAAGTGGAGAAGGGCGGGCGTTTTAGGGGCTGTCTTTTGTAAATTTGACGTTCAAAAAGATTTTTTATATACTTTTCGTGAGTGTTTAAAGATACCACCTACCTAGATCTTAAACACCTAGATATCTGTTAAAAACTTTCAACATCTGAAGGTCAGTTGGGGTCAAATAAGTCATTAGGGGCATTTAGCACTAGCTTATTAAAATACGAGGAGCGTCCCAGTTAAGCTGTACCGAAATTGATAACATACTAGTTTGTAATGTGTTGAATAATCTGTTTTTATCGAATTTTTCAATTATGTAAGGGGTTAAAAGTTAATTTGTAAGTTTGTCGGTCAGTCGGTTTTCCCATTTCGTAATATAGATATTTTGTATCGTCGTAGCTTAGTGGTTAAGGCACATCGCGTACGAGTGTGCGGGTTCGAAACCTGGCAGGTGATCAATGTGAGTTTTCTAAAGTTATATGTACTTTCTAAGTGTATCTTAAACAGTGAAGAAAAAACATCGTGAGGAAACCTGGACTAAAGAGTTTGAAATCGCCAATCAGCCTTGAGCGAGCGTGGTGATCAATGCTCATGCCTTCTCTGTGTGAGAAGAGGTCTGGCCATTCCGCCAATACAATTTTATAATATGACTAGCCGTGTGGTTTCACCCATGAACTACTTGATGAACCCTATCCTATGTTCTTCCCCAGGCTGTAATCTATCTCCATAAAAAATTTCATAGAATCATGTTCAGCCGTTTTAACATGAAAGCATATTATAAACAGGTAGAGTTACTTTTACGAAAGTGAGCTTGTTTTCTTGTTTATTACGCTTTTACGGTAAAACGGCTGAACCGATATGGATGAAATTTGGTACGGGGATAGAGTAAACCCTGGAGACGGTCATGGGCTACTTTTTATCCGGGTTCGTTAGTTAGTTTCTTCGCGACGTAGGTGAAACCGCTGGCAATAATTAGTAGGTAATATTTTTCGAGCTTTCTTTTTGGTGTAAGACTACTGCTCATCCCAAAAGGCATGTCGTGATATAACGAAGCTTCACGATGTTTACCGAATAACCCCGAAAGGAAAGTGCGAGAGATCGGGGTCATTGCCGATGGGTAGCGTCAGCAAAACAATCTTTAATGTGTATTTTATTAATTTTATTGATACTGATATCATAAAAATGTTTTTTTTTGCGAATCGTTTTAATAAAAAGGTCACATTTGACATTGTTTTTATGCGAATCGAGAGGTTTAATTATGAGGTTTTATTAATTTTATGAACAAAAAAACTATTATTATTCAACAACAAAAAATATTCATTTGTATTACTTTTTTTCTGAAATTGGTGCATTAAAAAAGGTAATGTTTGTTATAATTTCTATGTAAAATAAAAGAGTTTATAAAGATGAGATAAATTAACAAAATAATAAGCCTTCAACCGTGACTTGAGGTAATAGTGATAACATAATTTCATACACACTTGGCCATACCAGATTTTGTAACAAAAAAAAAACAAAAGTAAATTATAATAAAAAGTTAATATAAGAAAAAAACACAGTTGTTCCTATTATAAAAAAATAGGTTATTTCTTTAATAATTATGCTATATTTAATTATTTCAACGTTCAAATAAATAAAAAAATATATGATAATCCCTAAATACAAAAACAGTAAAAATATTCCAAATCTCATTAAAATACCAACCGGATATTTAGATTTTAATTAATACCACGTAATTAGTCAGAACTATAATTAACACTTTGTAATAACGACGCGACGGTTATAATTATAAAGTAGCTTAATAATTATTTACAGCTCATAATTATTAAAAATCTTGTATTCACTTTAAAACGGCAATTTAATAATGTGAGACTAAGGCCTAAGTTCACCAACAAGATAACAGTCCGATCAACTCAAAACAGCTGTTTACCATAAATTCAAACTTCTGTCTTACGATGGATACTTTATCATTTGGGTCTTTTATTCCTAAAACGGTCGATTACCAATCCGGGGTTGGACAAGAAGTGGATAAAACGAAAATTCTCGCTTCGTGGTTAAAAAACTTTTTTATTTAACGGGCCGATTAGGTAACCATCTGTCGGTGAACTTGGTCCTTATTCATCATCAGCCATATACTGTCCCACTGCTGGGCACAGGCCTCTTCTCACACAGAGAAGGCATGAGCATGACCACCACGCTCGCTCAAGACGGATTGGCGATTTCAGACTTTTTAAGTCCAGGTTTCCTCACTATGTTTTCCTTCACTGTTAGTCAGTGACGTCTAAGATATACTTAGAAAGTACATATGACTTCATAAAAGTCACATTGGTACTTGCCAGGTTTCGAACCAGCACACTCGTACACGAGAGGCAGGCCTTAACCACTAGGCCACCATAATTAAATTTAAAGTTAAGTAAATAACATCACAACTCTACAAGCTTTTATTTATATTCGCCTGTCCCTGTGTCTGTGTGTTTGCAATCAAATATTGCAAGTTAAATATAACCCACTTTCCAGGTTTACGATTGTGCTGAAATTTTGCATAAATATTATGTAACTAGCAGTTTCGCGTGGATTCGCCCGCATCCCGAAGGATTTTATTAACACAACCGAATAAAAACTAGCTTACAATAGGTCTCCATTTATAGAAAACTAGCTTTCCGCCAGCAGCTTCGCCCGCGTGAGCTATATGAATTCTCAGCCCAATCGGTTTAAAATTGACAAAGTTTCATACAAACTTTCATCCCCTATTTTATCCCCTTGGGGGTAGAATTTATCAAAATCCTTTCTTAGCGGATGCCTACGTCATAACATCTACCTGCATGCCAAATTTCAGCCCGATCCCTTCAGTGGTTTGGGCTGTGCGTTGATAGATCACTATGTCAGTCAGTCAGTCAGTCACCTTTGAGTTTTATATATATTTAGATAAAAACTTTTTACAAAAAAACCGTTTGTAAAAAAAATTGCAAATTTTTGTTCGATACGAGTGTCCCCCTGCCTCTAACTTTTGAATGGCTGTACCTAGAAATGTGAAAAAAATCACAGACGTAGCACATGTAATGAATTTACAAGGACAACTATCACGGCTAAGTAGGCTTAACCGGGTACAGAGTTATAGTCGACCAACTAAAACGTACTACGGGATCCTACTGCGTGTGGCCCGACACGCGCTTGGCCGGTTTTATTTGATAGAATTGGGCCAGTAGTATCGAAAATTACCCAGTATACAAAAATTTGAAAACCAATACTGTACGAGTATAAGCCAATTCACTCGAATTCTCTTCAATTATTTTTGTAATCAAAGGCCTTGACCAATACTATATTTTTTTACAATACACTAGCGTGATTTTTTCAACAAGCTTCAAACATCGCTTCTTTTTAAAACCACAAAAATAATTAACATGAAAAACACATGTTTAACACGTAATACAAATGTCTTAACAGCCTTGGCAGAACAAATAATATTTTTTATCATCCAAACTTACTCACACATAGATAACTCATTATTTGTGAATGAATATTAATTATTTGATTTGTGAACAAAACAGTTTCCAAGAAGTATTAGAAGATTAAACGTTGAACTGGCAACCGGATACCATTATTATAGTTTAAATATTTTTTAAGGAGTTCGTGGCTAAGTAACAGCCGCACGGTTCGGGCGATCAAAGGTTAAATTGCGCTTGGTCCGGTCGGTCCTGGGATGGGTGGCTATCTTTGTTATAGCGAGACTCCTCCGTGTCCACGTTAAGCTGTTGATCCTGACTGTCATTTGTACATCTTTGACAGTCGTTACGGGTAGTCAGAAGCCAGAAAGTTTGACAACCAGTCTTACCAAGGGGTATCGTGTTACCCGGTAACTTGGTTGCAGAGCTCAGATAGGCAGTCGCCCGATGTAGAACTCTGGTACTTGGCGGCATCCAGTTTAGACTGGAAGCCGACCCCAACATAATTGGGAAAAGGATAGGCAGACGACAACGATTTTTTGCAAAGGAATTAAGGATATTTCGCGAGAAATAGGCTTTGATAAAGTTCTCAGAGAGCACTTTAAACAGTTGGTACTAATTGCTAAATGAATATAGTCACAGATACTTTCCGTAACATCACAAAAGCTTTTTAGTGATTTTCTTCACACTAACTATACATATTAATAAGTTTTGCAGCTCAATACGGCATAATTGTGCATTTTTTTAGCTCTCAGTTGATGTCTCTCGCCAATACGGTTGAGCGCGGACTGATTCAGACGATGTCGACTTAGGTGCACTGCACTCATCTGTCACACGCGAAATACTTAAACTTACGTCATCTATTAAGATACCATGTCTGTGATGATAGCTATTACAAAAGGTCCAAGAGTCATATAATATGTAGTGTGAATTTAAAATACTCAATGACTAGCTCCTTCCGCCCGCGGCTTCGCCCGCGTGGTAATTTTTTTACATCTTGGATTACATTATTCAAGTTTTAGTAGGGATCCTTAATTATTTCTGGAAATAAATATAGCCTATGACACTTCGTAAAGATGTAGCTTTGTAACGGTGACAGAATTTTTAAAATCGGTCCAGTAGTTTTTGAGTTAAAACCCTACAAACAAACAAATCTTTCCTCTTTATAATATTATAGTATAGATTATATTGTGTTTGCCAGATATCAGACGCTCTATGTAATATATTGATATATGGCCTAGTTAGACTGGTAGTCGACCACAACCTAATTAGGAAAAGGCTAGATTTATGAACACATTATAATCCTTATTTATTAGCTCGTTTGACACCTATTCCTATGGAAATTAAACTAAATATACCATTATCAGATCCTACTAAACTAAAATACAAATTGTGTGACACAACCGCGCAAAAGTTGTTCGACGAATTTCGATGTAATTCGGTACACAGATAATTTATAATATGAATTAAAATATATCATCTGCCTTGCCTTTTCCCAACTCTGTTGGGGTCGGCTTCCAGTCTAAACCGGATGCAGCTGAGTACCAGTGTTTTACATGGAGCGACTGCCTATCTGACCTCTACAACCCAGTTACCGGGTAACACGGTACCCCTTGGTAAGACTGGATGTCAGACTTTCTGGCTTCTGACTACCCGTAACGACTGTCAAAGATCTACTAATGACAACCGGGACCAACAGCTTAACGTGCTTTCCGAGGCACGGAGGAGTCTCGCTATGACAAAGTTGGTCACCCATCCACGGACCGACCGCGCCAAGCGCAGCTTAACCTTTGATCGGTCAAACCGTGCGGCTGTTACTTAGCCACGAGCTCCTCCTTAGCCACGAGCTCCTCAATATGAATTAAAATATAGTATACTTTTAATTCCGGTAGCTAATCAAAATTCTGAAGTCCAGGCAAATGAAGTCGCGGGCAGATTTAGTATAGATAGGTCTATAAGAACAGTATTCAAGAGTGTAAATTTTCTATGAAATTATCTATACATATAAAATGCTTTGTCCTGAATGACTGACCGATCAACGCACAGCCTAAACCGCTGATCGTAGAGACCTGAAACTTGGAGTGTGTGTTCTTTGTATGACGTAGGCATCCGATAAGAAAGGATTTTCCGAAATTCTACCCCTAAGGGAGTGAAAAGGGGGGCAAAGTTTTGTATGAAACTCTGTCATTTTTTATTTGAATTCGTCGAAAGTTAGTTATACATATAAAACTATATTATAGTCTAATATCAATAGCCAACGTTGATTCTATGGTAAAACCACATACATATCTGTCTTATGAGGTCATTCGTATTAACAAACAAAATAAATAAAGCGATGTACTACAAATATTAAAATTGATGAGGTAAATTCCCTCCTAGTAAAGCCAACGGCCAGCCAAGGTTTTATTGAATAGCGAAGATTTTTAATCAAATATTCGTAAAAATAGACTAGAAGTTGTTTGTCGAGATGTTTAGCTCGGAAAGCAAATCAAACCATAGCTCCTAGCTGTCATTTGTAGATCTCTGACGGTCGTTTAAGGTAGTCAGAAGCCAGGGAGTTTGACAACCAGTTCTACCAAGGGATGTCGTTTGCGGTGGAGGTCAAATAGGCAGTCGTTTTATGTAAATACTGGTATTCATCTGCATCCGGTTAATTTGGAAGCCGACACCAATACCTACAGTTGAGATAAACTTAAGGAGATGATAACCAAAAATTGTTTGGTAAAAATCAAAAAATCATTTAGAGAATCCAGTTTATATATTTAGGACCTATTCATCGTTTACTTCTAGATTTTAGTGTTCCTAAGAAATATTTAATGATCTTACTAAAACATTGTGTCATTGATTGTACAAACATACTCTATTTTGTGTCGAAAATTATACTCAAATGTAAACTATCACACTTGTTTAAATTTTTTCCTGACATTTTTTGAGTAAATATTGAATCCATTGATTCAATACAGTCGTCTCTTTTGATCTTTATAAATATCTAATTCCTACCCGCGACATCTCCTGTATTTAATAAGATTAACAATACAAAATTTCTTCATCGAGTCGAGTCACAAAAACGATCACAGCTCAGACGTCTTAAGTCACATGTACATTAAAAATAGCCTATGTCACTCAGAGATAGTATAGCTTTTAATTATCAAAACGATTTAGTATCAATTTCGTTATCTTCACCAATAACCATATCACAGAAACAAACGCGACTTACTCACATATATGTCTTTAAAGGTGATTCTTAAACTATATAAACAACAGATCCTACAGACTTAATGACATCATTCAGAATTCTGCACGCCCCAAAGAAGGCATACACCGTGAAACTAAATCACAAATCATCTTGATTCGTCCCCAATCCGATTATCGAAACTAATTTAGAATATACTCAAATGTCAGTCTGTCTTCACGGTTAAACAGCTTAACGAATATTGATGAAATGCCCCAAATACTTATCCTGTTACACAGAGAAGATTATAAATACTCAGTTTTATTTGGTTAGACTAGAAGTCGACCCCAAAATAGATAGGAAAAGGCTAGGGGGTGGTGAGTTAGGAATGTGAGAGAAATCACGTGAATTACACCATAGAGTTACACAAGAGGATTATGCTTCTAAATATTCAAGGTTGACTTGATCATACAGCTCGGAATTTGCACAAATATTATTAAAACTGAATAAATTACATTAAAATTCGGTTGGAGTTATGTATAAACTTGATTTCCCATATACGAATCGAGGTATTCGGATTAGGTGCGTCATTGGTGATCAAGTTTTTATAGATGACTATTGTGTTTTTAAAGGTTTGAGAGAACCGAATATGCTTGCCTTAGAAGCCCATTGCGATTTAATAGGTCATTGTATGCTAAATATGTCACGAATATATTGTCAATGTGTAGTTGGTGATAAGACTAGATGAAGTCGAAGATTGTGAAGAATTTATGTAGTTATTTAATTTTGTAAAAATGTAGGTAGAATAGTTATGAATACTGAGATGACAGCTAACAGACAATTTTAGAACCAAATCAATTTTTCCGCCGACCACACTAAAGAAAAGATTCTCACCCATAGTAAAAATAATTCAATTCAGAGTAAAAAGCGTGGGGTGCATTTTCCTATATTTTCATGAGTCTCCTCTCATAAATGGTTGGTAAAATATCAAGCACCCCACGCTTTTTACTCTGAATTGAATTATTTAAAAATTATTTTCTACTTTTTAGTTCGGTCAGCAATAAAAGCGTGTTTTTTTAGTTTTTTTTTTATCGGATTATTGCATTGTCATCGGCCCTTAACACGTGTGCAAAGTTCCAAGTTGATCAGACGTCTAGAAACCAGTGAAAATTAGGTTCAAAGATTCCGTTACATACATACATATACAACCCGAGCTAATAAAAGCGTGTTAAAAAAAGCTATTGTTCCTATTTTATAACAATTAGTGAATGTAAAAAGCTTTGTTTTTCACTAAGGCTTTATTTTCGTATGCAAATTCTTGTGGTACCTAATTGTTTGCTAAAACAATTAAGTTTAAAAGCCGTGGTATTAATAACTCAATTAAATTTAATGGAATTTGGATATGGCTGTTAGATTTGCATTTTATTGTTTATTTGCAATTTGCATCGGAATTTTAGTGCTTTTTATTTGCACAGAATTGTTTTATTTTTAATTTATTTTATACCTATAATTTATTAGCGTATTTTGTTTAAATATTAAGCTCATCAAAAAATGTAATTAACTTCATACGAATATTAGCGTAGCACTAATCACTTTTGAAAAAGTATCCGTATCGAAAGCGATTTTTAAATGGAATATACTCGCTTCTTATGTTGGTAAGTACTATTTATTTAATTTTATGACTTTAATCATATCTTTGGATGCTGCAAATTGTTATTTACACATTTTAAACATACATTTTGCTCTAGTATTTTTGTATTTAAACTCAAAACTCAAACTCAAAAACGTTTATTCAAATTAGACTAATTCAATTAGCACTTTTTCACGTCAAAATACATTATGAGAGCACCCCAAAACGCCCACCCTTCACTGTTTCCTAGTGTTATGGCTGGAAAAAAGAAGCAGTGATGAACAAACAGCTTTATGATTCGGAAACCGCTTTCGATACGAATACTTTTTCGAAAGTGATTCGTGCCTAGGCTCATTATTTACCTATTTTATATATTCAAGGTATTAACAAATCTTAAAGGTAGGACATATTGATTATTAAAAAAAACAAGAAAATGCGTAGGTATAATATCTTTAAGCATCTGTAATACACATACAATGCCAAAGCGGTTCTTTTTACTTTTAAAACCAATAAAAAAATTGCGTACAATAATAAAATTATCATTTTTTACTCTCGGTAAACTATAATATTAAATACAAAGAAAAACAGGATAAAGCCTATAAAATTGTTGTTGATAGGTACCAGATAAGTAATGATAATAGCTGTTTTTCTTATCTAGATATGTATCTATAATCTATCTTCTTCTATATACACTGACGGACTAATAAACTACATCAATGTTCAACACGCAATCAGCATCAATTCCAACTTTTTATATAAATTTAAATTAAAACCTATAGTTTGGTTCGTTAACTTCATAACAGCGTAGTATCATTATCCCTAAGTGTATGTTTGTATACTGGAAAGGGTCATTCAATTTTTTTTAAACAAAAACTTTGATGCAGTTTCTTTGTCTGGGGGTATATATAAAACAAAGTCGAGTTTGTTCGAATACTTATAACTCGAAAACGGCTGGACCGATTTTCATGGTTTTTAACTTGTATTCGGGACGAAAGTCCCGAATAGCAGAATAACTATTAAAACATCGGAAAAATAACGAAAAAAGATTTGATGGGGCATAATATTATAAATACGTAAGTGTCTGTCTGTGACCTTTTTATGCTTAAACCTCTCAACCGATTTAGATAAAATTTCGTTTAGGCTTAGCTTGAACCCTGGGGAAGGACATAGTATTGATTTTAATGGCCTACCTTTAGTATATCCCTCGGAATACAGACAAAACAGCTATTATAAAAATTAATCCGTATTTCCATTGGTCACGCCATAATTCGAGAACGTCTAAACTGATTTGGATGAAACTTCGTACGGATATAGATGGGACCAATGCCGTAGTAAAATAGGTAGTTCTTTATTTTTTAATTATTTAAAACAAAAACTATTATTTAATAAAAATAAAAACCATTTTTATTCTGCTGACGCTACTAAAGCAACCGGTTGTTGCTTTGCGGGTGTTACTAAGAAATTTGGTAATACATAACCAGCAACCACGCATTACGAGAAGGATTCACATACATTATGTACAACGATTTTATATAATACAACAATAATCATCATCATCTGCTTAGCCTTTTCCCAACTATGTTAGACGGCTTCCAGTCTAAACCGGATGCAGCTGTGTACCAGTGGTTTACATGGAGCGACTGCCTATCTGACCTCCACAACCCAGTTACCGGATAACACGGTACCCCTTGGTAGGACTGGTTGTCAAACTTTTTGGCTTCTGACTACCCGTAACGACTGTCAAAGGTGTACAAATGACAGCCGGGACCAACAGCTTAACGTGCTTTCCGAGGCACGGAGGAATCTCGCTATGACATAGATGGTCACCCATCCACGGACCGACCGCGCCACGGTTAACCTCTAGCTCGACAAGCCGGCCCGCGAACTGAGCTAATAGCTTTAAAATTCCCGGTTATAATAATCATAGATATTCTGATCCAGCCTGTCCCTCGCTGTCCTCCCCCAGCGACGCCCTAAGCCGAGGCCCGTACCCCTAGGGGGTGCCCTTAGCGTGTAGTCGCTTAGTTTTGTAAGTTAAGCCCTGGCTGGAGGCCCTAAATTCATTTAAGGCACTTCTCAGGCAAGCCCGGTTAAGTAGTCCACAACCTGCTAGGTTGACCTGCGAGATGCCATACAAAAAAAATACCATGGTTAACCTTTGATCCATGGTTAATCTTAGCCACGAGCTCCCCGAGCTATTCGAGACAGAGACTAATACAACAAATAAAAAACCATGATAATCTGTCCAGCCGTTCTCGTATTATTAGTGTTCGAACAAATCATTTTTATAATGGATTTTATAGTTCGTTAGTCTCGCTAAAACGAGAACGGCCGGGCCGATGAAGCTGATTTCGTTTTGAAATGTTTGTCGTAGTCCAGGGAAGGTTTAAACGGTGAGATAACTTATGATACCTAGGGTTATGATACAAAGTTCACCGGGTCATCTAGTACCAAATAAACTTAAACAAATAACTACTAACAGAATCGGTAATAGTCATTATTTATTTTGAGCGTTAATTTAGTATGGAAAATGTCAACATTTACATTTTGTGCAACGAGTCGAGACACCTCCGAGGTATTTAGGTGGAGTCTAAACTGTTATGAAGGGAAATAAAATCATCGTATTTATGTCTAGACCTAGTACCTATACGACCTAGATTTTGATCACACCTATTTTCTAAAAAGGTTGCAAACCTAACCTTTTAGCTATTAGATGTTATCGTATTTGAGAGTTCAATTTACAGGTTTTCCGGGACATTTTCTAGTCGCGAAATTTGGATGTTTCCAGTTTTTATTGCCTGTCTAATTCCGGGCCCATTCCGGGATTACTCGTTTTTGCCTTTTCCTAACTATGTTGGGGTCGGCTTCTAGTCTAACCTGATCCAGCCGAGTAACTATCTGACCTCCACACCCAGTTACCGGGTAACACGATACCCCTTGGTAAGACTGGTTGGTTGTCAGTCTTTTTGACGACCCGTAACGCCTGTCAAAGATCTACAAACGACAGCCGATGCCAACTGCTTACCGAGGCACTAAGGAGTCTCGATATGACATAGATGGTCATACATCCACGGACCGCGCCAAGCGCAGCTTACCTTAACCTTTGATCAATCGACCCGTGCGGCTGTTACTTAGCCACAAGCTCCTCACTTCACCCAGCCCACAATTCCAAATCAGGATCTTATTTAGTTAATTTAATCTAGGGAATTAGTAGGTACTACCTATTAACTGTGTAATCAAAAGTGGCTTACAAAATTATGTTAAGATTTACGTTAGGTACACACAGGTAAATGGTCGGTAATTGATATAGAAACTGGTTAAAACATTTTAATTAGTCATTCCCATTAAAATTACTCAGATGAGATGCGCTTTAATGCTGAGTAAACTCAAGTTATATTCAAATTATTTATTCATGAAGCTACTTATTTCTTAACACTGAAAAGGTTTTAAATAATGATGTCTAGACATGATATTGGTTAAAGGAATTTGTAAATTATAATTTTAACCAAACAAGTTATGCTCGGTTCCCAATACTTGATGTGCCTGGATTTATATTACATGGAGCGACTGCCTATCTGACTTCCACAAGCCAGTTACCGGGTAACACGATACCCCTTGGTAAGACTGGTTGTCAGACTTTCTGGCTTATGACTACACGTAATGATTGTCAAAGATCTACAATGACAGTATTACGCGTACGATAAAATCGCTGTACCGACTTTGAGAAATTTGGTATGGAGGTAGCTTCAACCCGAGGGGAGGAAATAAGATTTTTTTATTATGAATTAGTGTATTTTTCCTTGAAAGGTAAAGTCTGACAACCTGTCTTACCAAGGGGTATCGTGTTACCCGGTAACTGCGTTGTGGAAGTCAGATAGGCAGTCGCTCCATGAAAAACACTGGTACTCAGCTGCATCCACTTATACTGGAAGTTGAAAAAGAGAATGGAAAAAGGCTAGGCAGATAGTTTAATATTTGGAAGTTGAAAAAAATACAAGTATTTCTAATGTCTAGATTTCCTCACGATGTATTGAAAAGCTTCGTTAGTAAACACAATTAATTATTCATTCATTAATTATTTATTCCTATAAATCATTGAAAAAGCATAAAATATTGCAATCGCCTTGGGCTATAGATAGATAAATTAATAAAAATCTAAAATATTTATTAATTTTAAGCAATACATTAAATTAATAAAATTCATGAATAATTATTGACACTGTCTATTATAATTAATTGGTTATACATGCATCATAAAATGCATTAATAAATAATATGACAAGTGGTCAAAGATTCTGCATTGTTTAAAATACTATCTATACATATAAAATGCTTTGTCCTGAATGACTGACGGATCAACGCACAGCCTAAACCGCTGATCGTAGAGACCTGAAACTTGGAGGATGTGTTCTCTGTATGACGTAGGCATCTGATAAGAAAGGATTTTCCGAAAGTGTACGCCTAAAGGGGCAAAGTTTGTATAAAATTCTGTTATTTTTTTAATTTGAATTCGTATAGCCCCACGCGAGCGAAGCCGTTGGCGGAAAGCTAGTAATTTCAGTCTTTTTAAGTCCTCACGATGTTTTTCTTCACCGTTAGTCAGTGTAGTCTAAAATACACTTCGAAACTACATATGACTTAAGAAAAGTTACATTGGTACTTGCCAGGTTTCCAACCTGCACACTCCTACACGAAATGCAGGTGCCTTAACCACTAGGGCACTCCGACACCACTGTATTTCCTAAGATAATAAATAAACATTCTAATAGATAGTGTATTATCACATGAAATCTATAACAATTTAGCCTTGTCTTAACAATTTCAAGAAATATTAACTACCATTAGATCTAAAATGTCAAATTTTGCAATTGCAAAAAATATTTTAAGAAATTTCATAATTCTAGGTTCAAATGTTATTTATTATAATATTATTTCACAAATTATTATTTTATAATTTTGTTATTCTATTATAATGTTATAGTTTATATGTTAATTGTTCAATAAATTATTTATCTAGAACATTGGTAGAAGCAACCTCACGTCGTATTGTGTAAATTTAAATTATGAAGATTTTTTCTTGAGGTCAAACTATTGTGTTTTATTTGTTCTAGATTCTTGTAACTTTTGAACTTATTACATCAGATAATTTATTAATAAGCTGTAGCTGGACATAAGTTGTACTTTAACTTATTATAGCTGGATTCTACTTCATACATTTCAGTTTACGTTTAAAAAAGAACCCTTTTCTTAGTTGGTTTAACTCCGACTGTCTGTCTGCCTGTCTGTCACATCTATTTAGAGCTGCAAACCAATTTGACATAATTCTACGTTTTTTGTTGCAACTTTTTATTCAACGCTTAAAAGAGATTTAAACAATATTTCATTATATTTTCACTGTTTAAAACATACAGTCAAATAAGTACCTACCTATCATTTTACTAACCCACTGCTGGGGATCTACCCTTAAGGGGGTAAAAAGGGGGGGAGTTTGTATGAAAGTCTGTAATTTTTCAAATTTAATCATACAGCCCACGCTGGCGGAAAGCTAGTTCTTACTAAATGTGTAGGCGCCTTAGCCTTTAGTCGTCGTAAACAAGTAACTAAAAAACCCTCTTTCTTTATTTCCAGCTCATCTCCTCGGCAGTATAATGCACAGCATGAACGTATCGCTCCTGAACCCAGGAGAATGCGAAGCCAAGATCAACCAGGACTATCCTCACCTTCTGGAGCACTACAACCAGGATAGCTGCGTCTGTGGACAGCCCACCAACCCAGCTAACAATATCTGCAAGGTACGTTTTCATAGCGTTGATATCATAGCTGTTTTTAACCGACAACAGTTGAAAAGGAGGTTCTTTATTCGACCCGTATTTATGTTCGCAATTTTACAAGAATTGTGATGAAGATCTTCTAACACAGACAATGGAACTCTTCAATTACTAACAGCAAAGGACCCGCGATTGGTGCGATCATATGCCTATATATCTTCACCATTTTCCATAATATAATATCACGCCTCTAAGCTTTGAAAGGTAAAGCAGATGTATAGAGGACACCCACTAAAACACGAGATCTTTTTTGCCGGCTTTTTAGATTTTGTATCCCGGTTAAAATTTCGATAACACTTTGTACCAAAAATCAAACCCAGAATCTGCTCAGACGTTAGAACTACTAGACTTAAAAAGCAGTAATTATAAGTTTAGTATCAGAAATAAATCTAAATTTTCTTTACAGGTCGACATTGGAAGCGCCCTGGCTTGCACCACCGGAGACAACCATTTCGTTCTCAGAGGCATCTACTCTTGGGATTCTGGTAAGCATTCCTGCCATCTTTTAGAAGCTTTTTGAAGGTCCATCGAGTGTGAGCTCGTCGCTCAGCAGCTCGTTCGCTCGTACTGCCAGCCCACGTGTGTCTGCGGCTATGCGGCGCTGTGTCAGTGTGCAGGGTGTGCCGGGGGCAGTACACGTGCGTCACAAAGCACAGCGCTGGCTTTGGGATGACAAAATATCCGTTAGTCTTTGGTATTGCATATGTCCATAAGCAGGGACACTGCTTAATTGTGCAGAGAGTTATTTCTCATGAAATAACTTTGAAAAGTTACACGCAGACAAATTTTATTACGACTATTAAAACGACCTATCTTTTTTTAAATAAACAGCATTTAGTTTTCATCAAAATCATTAATTCAATTTAACACAAAAATATAATAATCTTAACCACAATTCAATTTATAATTCTACTTTGTTCCTTTAGATAGGTAACGTATTTTTGGGTACCCAACTTTGGACAAAGGCCTCCTCCATGCATTTCCATGTCTTTCTTTCTTTGGCAAGCCTGGTCCAATCAGGGCCTGCGACCCGCACGATGTCGTCGGTGTCGATGTCGATTATATTAATTAGTTTTCATCTAATGTTCTATTTCATAGTTTTCTTGAAGAGTCTTCACCATACTCGAAACCGTGTAACTAGTTTAACTTTTTAAGTCTTTAGTAGTCTATTTGCAAATGACTTTTGGCTTCAATAAGCCTCTTTACCACACTGCCTTCACGTCTAACATCCCGAATTTCTCTTCCAGGTTGCCAGACAGGAAACCAACTCGCTTCCTTCTACAAATTCGACCTCGAATGGTACGAATGGGCCATTGGTCTCATCGAGAGCGTCCGCTTCTCCCAGTACACCACCACCAAGGTCACGAAGAACAAGATCATCAGCCAGGTCTCTGGAGTTAAGTCTACTTACGGCAGCGGTGTCAAGGGCACCTCAGGAGTAGGAGTCAAGGGATCCATCTCATCTGGAGCCACAGCCATCTCTGGAGCTGGTGCGGTTGGCATCAAGGGCTTCGGAATCGAAGGTCAAAGCCAGTCAGGAGAGTACAGCCAATTCGGCTCCACCAACTTCGGTGCAGGATCCACGAAATTCGCCGAATCAGGGGAATTCGGAACAGAAATCAAAGGACCGATCCAGAAGACTTTCAGCGCGACCTACTCCGAGAAAAAGTTCTACCAATCTGAACCTAAAATCGTGACGTACACCACGAAACCCGAAATAGTCACTTTCACAACCAAACCCGAATACTTCACTTACACCACCGCGCCGAAATACGTCACTTACACCACTAAACCCGAAATAGTCACTTTTACGACTAAACCCGAAATTGTCACTTTTACGACTAAACCCGAAATTATTACTTACACCACTAAGCCTAAGATTGTGACTTACACCACTAAGCCTCAGATCATCAGGTACGATTACCAGACTTCTGGAAGCCAGACAAACCAACAGGTTGTGGCTCCGAGTTCCTTCAACCCTTCTTTTACGGAAGTCGTAGGAGCTAAGCACGTGCACGACGCGAAATGCAAATGTCTCGAAGGAAAGAAATAAAAGATTTTTTTTAATTAACAAAAAAAGAAAATTTTAAATTGGTAACAAAAAATATGGAGACCAAGTGCCATAACAATTATTCGCAATTTTTTGTATGATTTTTTTATTATTTTATTATTGTTTTTTTTTACATTTTGACAGTACAAAAATGACTCCAGTTCCTAAATCACGAGAAGTTACCATTTTCTGGTCACGAAAAAAAACTTTTTGTTTTTTTTTATATATTTTCTCGGAAACTGCGAGCGTAATATTCTTAACATTCTTTTTTTATTTATAAATATTAAAGATCTGTAAATAGGTAGGATATTATATTTAATTTTTCACGAGACCTAGTATTTTTTACGAAAAACATAAATTTATCATTTATTTTTATTTCCTGACATTATTTTTTATTTTTCTAAAAAGGCTTTAAATTTTTTTAAATCTTAAAATTTTAAAACTGCCAATTCCTTAATGCTTAAAAGTATTAATCTTTCTACCACACCGTCCCCGCTTTGTATTTTTAATATTATATCACTAAGTATAGTAAAATAAAATATATAATGTTTTTTAAGACAAAAAATTGTCATGAATTAGAAATTTGACCATATTGGATGACAGTTATTGACCAAAATGGTCGACTATCTAATATTATTGGTATTTAGTCATAAAACGACTGACACCGCTGATTTTAATTTCGAAATAATACGATTTTAGCATATTAAAAAAAATTGACATTTTAAATTTTAGTTTTTTGAAAAATCATTTTTAATGAAACTCAGATTGAAATCAGCGAGAGTGAGTGAAAAATAAAATAAGTACGTTTTTTATATAATGAAAAATATTCACACTAAGTATTTAGTCAATATGATTACCGTTATATTATGTATTGATATAAAAACAGATTTTTCTAATTATTGTCTACAAATTAAGATTAAAATAATTGAAATAAATGAAGTTTACAAATAACATTACGTGTATTTTTATTCATAGACTAACAACCCGCACGCGGCTTCGTCCGCGTGGTCATTTTTTTACACCTTGAGTTACATTGATCAAGTTTTAGTAAGGATCCCTAATTATTTCTGGAAAATAATATCGCCTATGACACTTCCTAAAGATGTAGGTTTATAACGGTGAAAGAATGTTTAAAATCGGTCCACTAGTTTTTGAGTTAAAACCCTTCAAACAAACAATCAAATCTTTCCTCTCTAATATTAGTATAGTCCCGGCCACCTTCGTACCGCCTAAATTTACAACAACCAAAAATAAAAAAAAAACCTTTTCTAAATTTTGTGGTAGTGAGACCTTCTTTCCTCTCTAATATTAGTATAGACTAGTTGTGCCGGCGGCCTTCGTACCGCCTAAGGCCTAAAGAATCAATTTACAACAACCAAAAATAAAAAAACCGTTTCTAGATTTTGTGATAGTGAGAAACAAATTTCCGTAACCTTGACACCAAGTTTTCCCTCTTCCATGCACAAAATAATAATCACCCGGTAACTTGACAACATAAACAAATAATAGCTTGGTGATTTTTTCAATATGATATGCATTTTGATATCATCGCCAGTGGGAAGGGAACAAAGACAGGCGCAACTTACACACAAAACTTGGTACCTAATATTGTTCCGCTATCTCAGTGAGGACTTCTGCAACATTATGACGCCCTGGTATGTTACGTCACGTAACCTACCAGGACGTCATAATGTAGTAATGTAGTACCGTTCGTTCTGAATGATTCTGGTCCATGTACATCGGGATCATACGTTCAAAATTCAGTAATTGTTCATAGCAACCTTTGGAAGTAACATATATATGCCTTGCCTATTTGCTGGGATAAAGAAAACTACTAAAACGCGCTTGTGACATCACAGAAAGTAGTCATAAAGTGACACGCTTGGTTTTCATTCAAATTATAGAATTTGCGCTGTCTAGGTACCTACGGTAATTAATTTTGTTGCTAAGCGTAAGTTTGTAGGTTTGTCGCTCCGAAAATTCAAAAAATTCAAAAATCAAAACATTTATTTTAATAAGACCATTTACAGGCACTTTTGAATTATCAAATAATAAAGAGTCAGTCCGTTAGTCAAAAAAAAGAAAAATTGAAGCTATTTGCTCGTTCCAAAGCGTAGATTCCTATGGAGAAGAACGAGCAAGAAACTTCATGGTTACTCTTTTTCAACATGTTAGTTTATAATATTTGTTTTACATTTGGTATAGAAAATTGTGAGAACAATGTACAGGTTATCTGAATCGTATCTAATGTTATTAAAGTACAACTTAAAATGCAAATTATGGCAATTTCGAGATGACCAGTCCCGACTGACAGTGCCCGTTCACGAACATGAACTCCGGTTAAGAATAAGCAGTCCATTTGCCAAACACATATTTAAAACCTGTCGAGTAGGTTCAACTACAATTTGACATTACAAATCGCAATTAATGTTGACGTCAGAAGATTTCCGCTAAGCTGGTTGTTACATAAATCTCAATAACTTATTAGTAGTAAAACTACGTACTTAGTTTTTATTTATTTTCTATTTTAATTGGGTTAATATATTATATTGCAATCCTACGTGGCAATGCTGCCAGCCTCTTGGGTACACTCCCAGTTGACGGCGATGAGGAAGAATTTTATGACGCCATATTTTAGTTAGATTTTCATTTTATTAGAATGTTTATGATTTCTTTGTTCATGTAACATACCGTAAATAATGTAAATACTTGTTCAAGTAAATAAAGCTAACATTTTTTTATCGTGTAAATATTGTTAATGATTTATTTAATGAATGCTTAAGTATTTTATAGCAATATCGATGACGATATTCCAATAAATTTCAGAAGTGAATTAAAAAAGTAAGTGTTATAAACGAAAAGAAATATAATAATTAAACTCACTGTAGAACTTGTTGAGTTTGTAGAACAGCACTGAAACAAACAATAATATACATAAGTTATTGTTTATTACATTAAGAAAGAGCTCGTGGCTAAGTAACAGCCGCACGGGTCGATCGGTCAAAGGTTACGCTGCGCTTGAGCGGCCGGTCCGTGGATGGGTGACCATTATATCATACCGAGACTCCTCCGTGCCTCGCAAAGCATGTCAAGCTATTCGTCCCGGCTGTCATTTGTAGATCTTTGATTGTCGTTACAGGTAGTCAGAAGCCAGAAAGTCTGACCACCAGTCTTACCAAGGGTTAACGTGTTTCACGGTAACTGGGTTGTGGAGGTCAGAAAGGCAGTCGCTCCATATAAAACACTGGTACTCAGATGCAGCCGATTAGATTAGAAGCCGACTCCAACACACTTGGGAAAAGGCTAGGCAGCTGATGAACTATTACGACAATTAAAACAAAATCTAGATCAGATCTGGGGAGGAAAGAAAAGGGAGATAATTAGGGACAGGAATCTTAAATTCTGGAAGATTACTGTACAAATCCAAGGAAGGAATATTGACGGATTCTAGGGCTACCTTCTTCCAATCCGTAGTCGCCGAAGGAAGAGTCCAGTACACAAATATTCGAGGCTACGGGATGTTCGAAAGAGTCACCGCGCCACCGTCACACAAAGGAACATGGATGGGTTTTAGTAAGCAAGAGTCTGACACTCCCTTCCGCTCCGCGCACGGCGGGAGAAGACATTATTGATAAGTTTTCATCGGAAAAAAACACACAAATAATATTATGTATGACAATCTGAGAACAAGAATGGCGTGAACTATTTGTAGGTAGCTAGAAAGATTTTCAAAGACAATTGTGATTTGACACCTCACGAATTCGGTAATCATAATTTTACAGAGGTAGGTAGAAGAATATTTCAAAAACAATTTTGATTTGACATCTCACAAATTAGATAATCTACATCTAACTCCAACTTTGCCTATTTCTCACAGACCAAGTAGGTATAGACATGTATAATTATTGGTATTGATACCAATAACTAGTCATTCTTAAACACAACTTCAAAAGAACCCACTTTCTAGCATAATGAAAATGACAGAAAACTTTTATTCGCCGTAAAATGAACCTTATACCGCCATCTGTCGACGAAATTACACAACTTTGCTGAACATTTCGCTGTTTTGAAATTTCAATAATTGAAATTAAGAATTAGATATGTTTAAATGCACTTAGACTAATATTGTATTTACTAATTTAAATAGAAATGATAAGTGCATTTAAACATATCTAATTAGTATTAAATCCGTGTAAAGAAAATAATAAATTATTTCAATTTTCTTACCTTATAAAATGGTTCAGCTACTCCCCGCTAGATGGATCTGTCATAATTTATTAGCATTTCCTTTTTCACTATAAAAAAACAGTTTATTGGTCGTATTTTTTAAAATGCCAAGCGGCTCTCCTACCCTTGGCCACTGACTATAGTAAATTAAAACTTTTGGTTCTATATAAAAACTCTTTCCCGCGGTTTCTACTACCGCGAAATTACTTCATGTACCCAGAAATAATACAGTATTCCACTAAACGTAGCCTGTAACACTTTAATTTCTCGGATCCCTCTATATCTATACCAAATTTCATCTAAATAAGTTCAGCCGTTTTGCCATGTTAGCGTAAAAAACAAACACATTCGTAACTATACGTAGTATAAGATGTTTATTTTTAATTTAGAGAGAGATTTATTTAATTTAAAATGATATTTAAGGTTACCTAAAAATAAAAATGCATGAAAAATCTGTATTATACAGTATATTGCTAATATACCAAGTTTTTATTTTAAATAAAAAAAACCGGCCAAGTGCGAGTCGGACTCGCGCACCGAGGGTTCCGACCGCATAATTAAGTTTGTTTGAAGAGGAAAATTGCAGATTACTTAAAAACTACCTGCTAGATCTCGTTCAAACCAATTTTCAATGGAAGTTTGCATGGTAATCTACATCATATATTTTTTTTAGTTTTATCATTCTCTTATTTTAGAAGTTACAGGGGGGGGGGACACACATTTTACCACTTTGGAAGTGCCTCTCGCGCAAACTATTCAGTTTAGAAAAAAATGATATTAGAAACCTCAATATCATTTTTGAAGACCTATCCATAGATACCACACACGTATGGGTTTGATGAAAAAAACATTTTTGAGTTTCAGTTCTAAGTATGGGGACCCCCAAAACTTATTGCTTTTTTTCTATTTTTGTGTCAAAATCTTAAAGCGGTTCACAGAATACATCTACTTACCAAATTTCAACAGTATAGTTCTTATAGTTTCTGAAAAAAATGGCTGTGACATACGGACGGACAGACAGACAGACAGACAGACAGACAGACAGACATGACGAATCTATAAGGGTTCCGTTTTTGCCATTTGGCTACGGAACCCTAAAAAAACATAATAAAATTAAGCTTAAACTATTATATCAAGGCACATTTTATCTTATAAACTAAACGTTACTATTACACTTAACTTTTGCTTTAAAAAATCATTCCCAGGGTTATAAAAAAAAACTCAGTACATGTGAATTCGTAGATAATAAAATGCTGATTTTCATAGGTGTACGAATTATATTAAAAAACCTTCTAAAATGCTTATTCTATGTTTACGAAAACTTTTACGAGGTTTAAGTTATTTTTGACGCCATATTTTAGTTATGTTTATATGAGAATATTTATACTTTCTTTTATATTTTTTTTTAATGTAAATACTTTCGGTTTATGTTAAATTTAATTATGTTTAGTAAGATTTTTACCTACCTATTTGCTATGAGATTTTCGCGGATAGCTCTATTTCTTTATTATATACAAATTAAAGGAAAGAGAGCTAGAGGTCGTGGATTGATAATGTACTGGATTGGACAGGATTCTGCTACCGTGAGTACTATGAGAGATTTCACCAACTGATCACCCAACTTCAATAGAAGATGGCATTTTTCCCGGGGCTTTTTTTCAAAGGGTTTGAAATCATCAAATGACTTCTCCCGCTGTGGGTGGGGCGGGAGGGAGTGTCAGACTCTTACCGCCTTACTTAAAAACTCCGATTAATTTTAAATCTGTTGACTAGCAACAGATTAGCAAAAACCTCACTCATAAAAGCTGTTAAGCCATAATCCGAACTTAAGTTAGTAGCTTAATCCTGGATTACAATTAAGTAATAATTAGTGTGAAACTTCAGATTGCAGGTTTTTTATGGTAAGACGGTTACTGACTAAAAGATATCCATGTTCCTTCCTCAGCCCTTTTTGTTATGGGGGCGCGGTAACTCTTTCGAACATCCCGCAGCCCCGGTACATCCCGGTTAGATTGTTCTACAGTTACAACGGCCCCAGACTGCAAGAAGCGAAGGTTCTTAGGGCGGATTCGACCAAACAGGAATAAATTTTATTCTCGGCGTAAATCGTTTATTACTCGAGAATAAATCAATTTCACGTTTAACCAACTACAATTCAAGGAATAACGATTCTATTCGGGAATAGTCACTATACCACCATTTGGCATGGAATAAGAAGCTAATCCCAGGAATAAAAAAAATAAATGTCAGTGCTAAATAGCTGTCATTTAATGACAGCATTTAAACAACAACAACAACATTTAAAGGGCTTTGTCGCTTGGCAGCTACTTTTCCACACTATAATACGACATATCAGATATAATATGACATGAGTTATGCTTCTGCACCCTCCCATTTGTAGAACAACTTTTTTGGCCGCGTATTACATTCGTTCACATTCACTTCGCTATTCGTGAGTGAGCAACTCCAAGTATAGCTATACGCTAGATTGCATGGAAAAACGTCTGATGATTTACTCGAGAATAAAATCGTGGTATATATTATTTTCCGTATTCTTGTATAAATTCAGGTTTGGTCGAATCTACCAGTCAGTAAGAGTCTGACACTTCCTCCCGCTCCGCAAGTCATTTGATGACTTTCCCATGATGATGACATCAATGAAAATATTTCAGACTAGCTTTCCGCCAGCGGCTTCGCCCACGAGGGCTATACGAATTCAAATAAAACATGTCATTTTCATACAAACTTTGCCCCCCTTTTTCACCCCCTTAGGGGTAGAATTTCGGAGAATAATTTCTTGTCGGATGTGTAAGCCATACAAAGAACACACCCTCTAAGTTTCAGGTCTCTAACATCAGCGGTTTAGGCTGTGCGTTGATCCGTCAGTCATTCAGGACAAAGCATTTTATATGTACAGATTAAACTTTTTTGAAATGTTCTTAGGTATAATAAAAATGCTAGCTCAACTATTCTATAATAGATATATTTCTTAATAACCACTGGACTGATTTCTATGCAATTTATATTATATAACAATAAAGTAATGCCTATATACAACATATTAAAAATAAAGCAGTCGAGACAAATATAATTTAGTTTTTAATATAATAAAATTTGAAAGGAATGTTAAAACAATACATTTTTTTTGTATATATAACGAGCATCGTGTGAAAGAGATAAATCTATAATGCAAACATTAGTTGTCTCTTTCTATTCAGACTTTTGTAAAAGAAACAAATATTGTCTGCGAGATCACTTTATCTCTTTCTAGACAGTGTAAAATTTCATGAAATTTTTCTTAGTGTATTCTCTTTGTATAAGATAAAGAGGCAGTGTGTATCAGAGAGATAATGTTGACATATGTAATAAGATTTTGCAACATAATCACTACATAGCATAAAATAAAGTCGCTTCCCGCTGTCTGACCCTATGTATGCTTAGATCTTTAAAACTACGCAACGGATTTTGATGCGGTTTTTTTAATAGATAAGAGTGATTGAAGAGGAAGATTTATATGTATAATAACCAAGCATTGCACCCGTGCGAAGCCGGGGCGGGTCGCTAGTAAAAAAGAAAAAAGAAAAATCAGTTTTTGTATTACTACAAATAATATGAATTTTCTGGTTTATTTTAGAATAAGATACTAAAATTATTAAAATAACTTACACTGTGTATAATTATTTACAAATTATTTGCTGGGTTCATCTCTTAACTAATTAAAATAACATTTTAATAACATGATATTTTGTTTTTGTATCAGCCGTTGCATCAAAGCTTTTATCATTTATAACATTTACGAAAATCACAAAACATGATATCAGTAAAAAGAACACTTTTAATATGTTATAAATACATATAAATAATAATTAAGTAAACATATATCATAAATAAAACAACGTAAATCATGAAATAATAGCAAAATTATTAAATTTTATCCTCCATTTTGACAGATCTTGAATGACAGTTCTTCCGTTTCACGTATAAGTAACCTGATATTTTTTTGATGCAACCGGCTATATACTACACTGACGGACTAATAAACTGCATCAATGTTCAACACGCACCTTTGAAAAAAACATTTTAACCAAGTATTCCAACGTTTTACACAAATTTAAATTGAAACCTATAGTTTGGTTCGTTAACTTCATAACAGCGTAGTATCATTATCCCTAAGTGTATGTTTGTATACTGGAAAGGGCCATTCAATTTTATTTAAACAAAATCTTTGATGCAGTTTCTTTGTCTGGGGTATATAATTATATCAATACGGTAATAAGATCTTCTAAAAGAGATGATTAATTGTTTATTTAAAACAACTGTAGTATTAATATAATTCATACGTATTTTTTGAAAAGATAACATTTTTCAATAGCTCGTTTCTAAGATAACTAAATATTTTTTTGTATGTAGTAAAATTATGGCCAGTTCACCGATAAGTACCAGAACAATTTGTCTGCTGTTTGATTTCTGATAATACACGTTGAAACTTATGTATGCCTTAAAACATCAAATTCGAGTTTCGACTTACACTTTCGCACTTATAAATTAGTCAGCATAACATTCAGAGATAATGTAGCTTTCTATCAGTGAAAGAATTTTTGGAATCTGCGCAGTAATTCCGGAGATTACCCAGTACATACAAACTTACAAACAGATATTCCTTTTTTTAATATTAGTATAGATATAATCATAAGGAATATAGCCTGTCCTGGCTTTTACTTAAGACTATATATTGCTGTTATATATACATAAGTCTATTTCGTATACAGATAACAATAGCTATTTACAACTTATTTACTAAACAATAATGAGATTATATACTCGTAGTAACTATTTACTAATACGCTTAGGAAGAAAATGCAGTCATATTGCAGTCGTAATCTAGTATTACTAATATTATAAATAAGAAAGTCTGTCTGTCTATATGTCACGCTGTCAAGGCTGAACCGATTTAGATGAAATTTATTGTGTAGATAGATAGCAACCTGGGAAAGGAGTTTTTAATTAATAATATTTAAATACAAGCTGTTTCTTGCGGTTTAACCCACATCCCGACGTCTTCAGAGTCCCATCTATTTCCGCACCAAATTTCATCCAAATCGGTTCAGCCGTTTTAACGTGAAACCATAACAAACAAACTCACTTTCGTATTCATAATATTATAGTTAGGATTACAGAGTAAGAGAATATACACGGTGTATTTTAATTTACTGTTTTCCCCAAAAGTATGTATTCAGTTAGATAATGAATTTCTACATGATAACATGACTATACTCTATTTACAATAAGATTAGACATTTAAACGCACCCCATTTACCGTTTGTTCAAACGATTTTGAGTTCTATTCCATATAGATAAGAATGGTGTTGAAAGCAAAATAATGTTTACAATAACAAATATATTCTGCATTTGTTTTTTGTTGTCACCTTAGCAATAGAGCCTAAAATCGTTTGAACGAACGGTAAATGGGGTGCGTTTAAATGTCTAATCTTATTGTAAATGGAGTATAATTACCAAAAATATTTTAAATACTATACTATATAATAACCTCATTCAAATCTCCGCTCCTATTGGTTTTAGCGTGATGATATATAGCCTATAGCCTTCCTCAATAAATAGACACTGTCGTAGAACAAAATCAGATGTGATAATACAGTGAAATTGTGATTTTTTCAAAATCGGCTTCAACTAAACATAATCTATCGATATAAGCAAGAAAAAAATATATATATCTGGTACTTTCCGAGATATTAAAACGCACGAAGTTGTATTTCCAATACGTTCCAAAGAAAATCAAAACTTTAAAGTGCTCTCCTGTAAAGTAGCTATTTTGTAGATCCGATCTTTGTTCTACGACAGTGTCGAAATGGGCTATCTAACACTGAAAGAATTTTTCAAATCGTACCAGTAGTTCTTGAGATTAGCGCGTTCAAACAAACAAACTCTTCAGCTTTATTATATTAGTATAGATGCGGTAAATTTTTGGCGCAAATAAACGTATTTTCTTTCTTTCTTTCATGTCATGGATTGGAGATGACGGAGCTTGAGACATCTATGTATGTAGATACATATATGTGGTTATGTGCATTCACTATAAAAAGATTATAGGATGCGTGGTATTACCTTAAAGATTGATTGATCTGATTGAGTGGAAAAAGTGATAATTATGCCCAGCTGTGGGCATATAAAAATGGTCCTCTTACGACTACAATATAACTGCACTTTTTCAAGGGTGGGGTGTGTGCTACAATCTATACACTGGTTTTAAAATAACAAAACATTTTAATATTAAATTTAAATAATAAATAGCGTTAGAATCATGTGTTTTATATCACTTACAGCCGTTTCCATCAAACTTTTTATCATTTATATACCATAGATATACACTTCTCATCAAAAAAATCGAAACACTTTCGTTTTTATTGTTTTTGTCCTAATTTTTTACAAAAGAGAATTAATTCCATGAAAAAAAAACATTATTGTGTAGCTGGCAGTTTGGTCATTACAGTAAGAAGAAAAAAATCAAAATTCGAAATTAGAATTTCATTTGTTTATCCTATAAATGAAATTAATCACTGTTTTGAGACAAATGTGTATTTAGGGTTGGAGTACGTTTCTCGTTTAAAAACTAAAAATTAGCGCTTGTCTTTAAACTTTTTGTTTCTTATTTCATTTACTGTGACTTTGGGACGTCTGAAAAAACTTTTTTTTCTAAAACATATGGATACTTCGCCCGCAGAAGCCGCCCAAGTGGTGGCATTGCTGGATTCTGGACTTAGTCAGCGTGTTGTGGCTGCAAGATTGCATCTAAGCTTATCATCTGTTCATAGAGTCTACAAACGCTATCGGGAGACTGGTTCGTTCACGCGCCGTTCAGGATCTGGCAGGAATCGGGTCACTTCTGAGCGAGATGATCGATTTATTGTAACAACTTCTTTACGAAATCGACGCCTTAACGCTTTTCAACTGCAGCAGCAGCTTCGCGTTGTACGAAGAGTAGCTGTAAGTGACTCTACAATAAGAAGAAGGTTGAAGGAACGAGGATTGGCACCGCATAAGCCAGCGAATGGGCCGAAATTAACTGCAGACCATCGAAGAGCGCGCCTTAACTTTGCACGCGAGCACCTAACTTGGTCATACCTTCAGTGGAGCAAAGTACTGTTTTCTGATGAGTGTAAAATTATGCTGTATGGTAACGACGGAAGGAACAAGGTCTACAGAAGAGATGGAGAACGCTTTGCACAATGCTGCATTGAAGAAAAGGTCAGCTATGGTGGCGGTTCGTGGACGGTTTGGGGAGGAATCAGCGCCGACGGTAAGACAGAACTTGCCTTTGTGTCTGGGCCACGGCTGCCTGCACTAAACTCTCATCGGTACATCGAACAGTGTCTTGAACCTCATGTGATGCCCTATGCACATTTTATTGGCAACGACTTCATATTCATGCACGACAATGCTAGAGCTCACACCGCGGGCGTCGTACGAGATTATCTTACCGAAGTCGGTATCTCCATTATGGTATGGCCAGCAAGAAGCCCGGACATGAATCCCATTGAACATCTATGGGATGAATTAAAGAGACGAATTCGAGCAAGAGATCCAGCCCCAGAAACACTTAGCCAGCTGCAAAATGCAATCCAAGAGGAATGGGATAATATACCGCAACATGTGATCGTGACTCTCATCCGATCGATGAAGAACCGTATGGAAGCAGTAATAAGAGCTCGCGGAGGGAATACAAGTTATTAAATAAACGTTTCTTAATTTTTTTTTTCATTTACGCGTGTTGTTTTACCCATTTCCTTCATATTCCATACAGGGTAAAAATTACTCATTATACAAAATACGAAATCTATGAAGACTTAATTTGAATTTAGAACAATAACATTAGGATTTAAAAACCTCATACTACTCACTATTAAATGACATTTTACATTTATTCCTAAATATACACATTTTTCTGATAATCCTTATCAAATCATAAACTGCGAGGTGTTTCGATTTTTTTGATGAGAAGTGTATATGTTACTAAAGTAACTAGATGTGCAATCACCAAGCAAAATGCGTGCCATAAAGGTTGTGACCAGTCATAATTCATGACATCTGTCACTTGGTAGCCAGATTGAATCTATCAGAGTACAGCAGGACGATTTTAACAATAATATGGACAAATTTGTAGTAAATGCCATCCTTATCATACAGATGTCATGAACATTACGTTTCGGTTAGTGTGAGAGAGATAGATATAACTTTACATCAAAATGATTACTAGTTTCAAAGCTACGTCTGCATTCTAAAAAATGGTTACGTTTTTGTGACCGCGTAATGTTCGGGATTGCATCTCTATTGATATATCTCGATGATTTATACTAAATCATAAAATGCGATATGAGTAACAAAAACATTTTTAATATGTTTTGTGTTATCAATACACAGATATAATAATTAAGTAAACATATATCATAAATATTAAGACGAAAAACATAAAATAATAGCAAAATTATTCAATGTTATCCTACATTTTGACAGATCTTGAATGACAGTTCTTCTGTTTCACGTATAAGTAACCTGATATTTTTTGACGCAACCAGCTGTAAGTACTTAGTTTAAAGTTATCCGACTTGAAAAGTCAGCCCTTACTCAATTTTCTCAATATAGTAGTATTGATATAAAACATGCAAAAATATTTTTTTACAAATCATCAACAATATAATACCATAAAATAATAATGCCATGTGCTTATAGCATTTTTAATTACTCACATAAGTATAATCAGCCTAATCGTTCCCAATCCCACTGCTGGGATTAGAGCTTCATCTCTCTTAGAGGAAGTTATTGAAATGTCAAAGGCACTTTTTTGTTGTATGTTTGTACCCCAACCATTGGATTTTCAAGCATTTATTATGATGGGGATCAAATGCACCCCAAGTGAAGGTGTTCAAATGCACCCCAAATAAAAGTGTTTAAATTCACCCATTAAAATGGGGTTTAAATGCACCCCAATCACTTAATTCCGAAATAATGAGGATCGAATGCACCCCAGTGGGAGGTTTACATCCATCCCCAATAAGGATTCAAATTCACCACTAGCATGGGGCACAAATACAACCTAATAATTGAGGTTACAAACATCTCTGGGGTTCACCCCCTGTTACCCCTATAAGGGAACTCACGTGTGCCCCATAAGATCAAGTTCAAATGCACCCCAATTGTGGGGTTACCACCTAACAGGATGTCGATTCACCCCAATACGACACAAAACAAGACGAAACATTTTCTTACAAAAAAAAATATCACATATGATATGAATTTTGTAACAGGCGCATTATTTGATTATTATGTAATAATAAACAGACAATTAAGTTCTATAATAATAAGTTACTGTGAAAGCCCGAACTAGGGTAAATAATTCACTAACACTTAGTGAGAAATTTGCGTAATTTTAAATAATTAATAGAAAACATTATTGTTTAAACAAAGTCTACATTAGAGAGATCTTATTGCGCCGCGAATTTGAATATAGTCCGACATGGCTATTTATGAACGTGGCTGACAGGTGAACAACGCAAGCCACCATCTTGAAATGTCATTTTGGTGATACCGGCCAAGGGAAAATTCTTACCCAACTATTAGTAAAAATATAGCATAAAACAAAACTATAACTATTCAATAAAACTAGATTTTGTCCCTGAAATAGTTTAGAAAGGGCAATGATGATCTACGATGCCTCTGGTGTTGAAGATATCCATCGGCTGCGGTGACTACTTAATAATCAGGATGGTTTCGGCTTGTGAGCCACCTACTAACATCCAAATGTGTGTTAAATGTTTAAATATTGCATTTTATTGTTTCCTATTTAAGATTATTATTAAAACGTAAATGATGAATTAATAGATTACTAATCATGTCATGATTTACTTAAAAATTGGAAATTTCCATTAATTGGTATCATTATCACTAAAAATGACATTTCAAGATGGTGGATAGCGTTAGTTCACCTGTCAGCCACATTCATAAATAGCCATGTCGGACTATACGTATCAATTTGAACCTCAAAAATCACCACGTCGACTTCAAAAACGGTACTGACGTCACACGTCATTTCAAAGTCAATTTTTTTTAAATTACATTGCTTACGCCACAAGATCTCTCAATTTACTCTTCAATTGCCTTACCTTCTTATTGACGGCATTTTTATAATTATTTTTAGTGCTATCTACATTTTTATTAACAGTCTTAGTTCTGCTACGAACTCTTTCTTCAAAAAGTTCGTAGAAGTTCGGGAGGGGGGTGTCGACGAGTTCTGGGGGTGCTTGGGGTGTTTCTGGGGATTGGTGGTGGTGATAGCTGGCGGCCATGTTCTGTATGAAGTGGGTGAACATGGCTGTTTCGGTGAACCATTCCAGGAAGTACTGGTTTTGCTTTGAGGAGGCGTTTTTGATGAATGCATCTTTCTGTAAAGAAGAATTTTATGGTTATTGTATATGCTACTAATATTATAAACTAGGTGTCTCCTGCGCTATCAGCTGTGTTCCAAAGAAACTACTTAACGTAGGTAAAGCTCATAACCTTCTAGGGTCCCGACTATCTCCATACTAAATTTCAATCGAATCTTTTAAACAGTTTTACCGTGAAGGCGTAACAAACAAATAAACTTACTTTTATAATATTAGGTTGCGGTGTGTTAAAGATAAGTTCGATAATCTAACTATATTATATCGAATACAGCTATAGCCTGTACGCAGAAGCTGCTCTTGCTGAGATGTCGGAATGTGGATGGGTAACCATTTTTTTTATTTATTTTTTTATTTACTATTTATGTACACACATATCGAAGGAGAAAAAGAAAAGGAAAGAAAATAATATACAAAGGTAATGCTTATTTCTAAAGAAATCTCTTCCAGCATACCTGCGGTAGGAGAATAACAATAAAAGAGATGTAGACAAGTGCGTTAAGGAGAAAAGAAATAAATAACCACAAGTTACACACAACATTATTATAAATACAAAGAAGATAAATAATATATATACATACAAATATACATACATACATACACACATACATAATAAATATCGAAATAAATAAATGCATGCAACCATCTATATTATAACGAAGCTCTTTTGCCTCAGACAGCAGCCTCTTTTGCCTAAGCTGTAGATCACCTTTTCGGCCTCCAGCCTATCAAAATGCTCTAAACACCAGTGTTTTACATGGAGCGACTGCCTATCTGTCCTCCACAACCCAGTTACCGGGTAACACGATACTTGGTAAGACTGGTTAACAGATTTTCTAGCTTCTGACTACCTATTACGACTGTCAAAGGTCTACAAATGACAACCGGACGGCTTAAGATGCTTTGTGAGGCACGGAGTATAAAATAAATGGTCACCCATCCATTTCGAAGTAGCTTTGCCTGAATTATCAATATATATAAAAATCAATTCCATTTATCGTTGTAATTTTATAACTCAAGAACGGGCTCACCTATCCAAACCAAATGTTTAGGCTTTGTTCGGACTATTTAGTAGATGGTTTATGTGAAGTTTGCACAAAATCGGTCGAGCGGGTCATCTTTAATTTGAATTCATATAGCCCAGGCGAAGTCGCTGGCGGAAAGCAAGTCATTATTAAAAAAAAAAACTTACATCAAAAAGCACCCCACCCTTGCCCAAATCTCCATCTTTCACCTCCCCCACAGTGAAGAACTTCCAGAAATCTCCCAGGATATCCACGAAGAACCGGAGGAAGGCTTCAGATATCATCACATTCCTGGTCTTCGTGTCTTCGGACCTGTCCTTGTTCTTGCTGGTCTCCATTTGGAGGGCTGTCTTGAGGGTCTTGTAGGAGGGGGTGGGTAGGATCGTTGACTCGTCTCCTTGGTAGAATAAGACTTTTGATGGATGCGTCAGGTCTATTAACATGCCCTGGAAATTAGGAAATTTATCACTACATAGTATAAAACAAAGTCGCTTTCTCTGTCCCTATATCCCTATGTATGCTTAAATCTTTAAAACTACGCAACGGATTTTGATGCGTTTCTTTTTAATAGATAGAGTGATTAATGAGGAAGGTTTTAGTATATAATTTGTCAAGTTTTTGTATCCATTAGCTAAAATATCGCGGGCGAACCGCTGGCGGGAAGCTAGTATACTAATAATTTGTACGTCTGATAATGGTAGAATATGGTTTGCACCGAAAATTTAAACACCGATTGAATTATTACACCTATAAGGCCTAAGTTCACCGACAAGATACCAGTCCGATCAACTCAAAACAGCTGTTTACCATAAATTCAAACTTCTGTCTCACGATGGATACCTTAACATTTGGGTTTTTTATTCCTAAAACGGTCGATTACCAATCCGGGGTTGGACAAGAAGTGGATAACACGAAAATTCCCGCTTCGTGGTTAAAAAACGTTTTTATTTAACAGGCCGATTAGGTAAGCATTTGTCGGTGAATTTGGCTCTAATTGTATTAATCATATTCTGACAAAAAAAAATCTTTCTTTTACTGGTTTAGTCTTAAAATACTCTAAATACCCAGTAGTACTAACTGAATTGTAAGGTCAGACCAGTTGTCAGACTCGTGCTTCTGACTGCCTATTGTTATAAAGGATAACCTGTTTCGACAGTTTCACTAGGAAGATAATTCCTTTTAATAATGTCACAATAGTACTTGCCAGGATTCGAACCCGCGTAGTGAAAAGACGGTTAGTAGAGTATGATCACCCATTCAATCACTGACCGCGACAAAAACAGCTTAACCTCAAAAAAAACTCATTCTCACCTCTTCAAAAACCACCCCACTCATATCGCCATCTTGGGGGGTGTGTAACATCCCTGCTAGTATCGGCAGGGGGGCTTCTAGCACCTCTCGCTGTATCTCAGAGGGGATGGACGATATTAGGGGTTGCTGCCATACAAATGGATATAGGGAGCTCTGGAGGGCTTCTACGCATGATGACACTGATCTGGAAGTGGAAAAATAAAGATATTATACCTTCTTCTTATCGTGTGGGCTTTTTTTTGTCGGATGACTCCTCCCGCCGTGGGTGGGGCGGGAGGGAGTGTCAGACCCTTACTGACTAAAACCCATCCATGTTCCTTCCTCAGCCCTTTGTATTCCGGGGGCGCGGTATCTCTTTCGAACGTCCCGCAGCCCCGTTATCGTGTGGACTGCAGGTTTACCAACCTAACAAGCCCTAGTGCCAGAGTTTTCTCAAACCCGCCTGACGGCCTCTGACATGGAATTGTAACAACAACTGCTATCAAGATAGCAGCCGGGGTGTACCACCACCAACTTACTGCCTGATTAGTGATCTTTTTAAAAACCCACAAATCGATTGCGGCGTGAACCGTGATTCGAACCTGAGACCGTTATGCTACCGCTAGACGAACGAGGCAGTCATTAATATAGTCAACATGGTTTATCAACATCAGCATAATATAGAAAGCTAGTTACTAATAAAAAAACAGTAATTATACTGCCCGACAAAGGAACCCAACCAAAAGCACCTCTTGCAACCATATCTTACAAATCCAAGGAAATCTTCATTTAATATTCGAAAAAAAAACTTTTAGTGTATTCCCACTCACCCCAGCTTATCACCGATGATGATGACTTTCCTCTCCAGCAGTAAGGAGCCGAAGACCTTGATGACCAGTCCAGCGCCGAGCAGGTCTAACAACACTGATAGATTGTCCTCATCCACCCTCGGTTCTATAGGACGTTTGATTATTTTCATCCTGAAATAATAGAAAGAATCTGGTTAATCTATACTAATATTATAAAGAGGAAAGATTTGTTTGTTTGTTTGTAGGGATTAAACTCAAAAACTACTGGACCGATTTAAAACCGATTTAGACCGAAAGCTAGTCTTGTAATATGACTGTAAAATCCTTACTCCTTACTAATATTATAAATGCGAAAGTAACTCTGTCTGTCTGTCTGTCTGTTACGCTTTCACGCCAAAACTACTGGACCGATATAGATGAAATTTGGTACAGAGATAGAATAGACCCTGAGGAACAACATAGGCTACTTTTTACCCGGGTGCGCTAAGTAGTTCCCTCGGGATGCGGGTGAAACCGCGGGAAACAGCTAGTATAATATAAATCTAAAATTTAGTAAGGATATGCATATTGATCACGCCGACAAAGTGGTCAAATAAAATAATTATTTTTAGGGTACCTTCCATACACGTTAAATGGGGATGAATCATGTAGGGTTTCTATTCACTTATTTTTATTTTTTTTATTATTGATAGGTTCGCGTTTGACCACTATCTCACCTGATGGTAAGCGACGATGTGGTCGACGATGAAGCACGCTTACCTAGAAGTAACCTATTCACTCTTGACTTGAAGACCCCTAGATTATAGCTATCAGGAAATACAGACTCCGGCAGGGAATTCCACTCCTTAGCAGTACGCACAATGAAAGTATTCCCAAACCGTTTAGTTTACACTTTTTACAATATTTAAATTCCTCTTAAAAGTTTTGACAAATACATAGCTCTAAAAGTCATTCCCTAACACCTGGTCTATTTTACCACCTAAAAATAATAATAAAAAACTCACCTAGGCATCTCCAAGCTAACAGTAACATTTTTTATCCCATTATTATTCTCCAAATCATAATAATTAGGTATTCCATCATTGCCACCCACCCTTTCCTCCCTCCTCAAATCCGGTAATGTCTTACTCTTAGGCGATACGTAGCTATAATCACCAAATGGAATACAGTAATCACCACTTGACTCATAATCACCGGCTGGGATATCGTAATCGTTATTTTTGGAGTAATGTATGGTGATTTCTTCGCCAGGGTTGGGGAAGTCGGTTTCGAAGAGCTGTTGGAGTAGGGAGTGGATTTCCACGTCCGAGCTGCCGTGGTGAGATTCGATTTCTTCTAGAACCTGAAATTATGGAGTGGCGATAAGTTGTTTTAGTATTTAATTATAATAATAATAATAATAACCACCATTCCCCATGACGAGAATCTCGTGAAAGCCGAGAAAGAAAAACAAATAAAGTATCTCGACTTGGCGCACGAGGTTGTCGACATGTGGAATGTGGACTCGGCAGTCATTGTGCCGATAGTCGTGACGGCCAATGGCCTGATGGCCAAGAGCCTCGACCAACATCTCAGGAGGCTCTCGTTAGGCGGCTGGGTCAAGGGCCTGATTCAGAAGGCAGTGCTCCTGGATACTGCACGTATTGTGAGGAGGTTCCTGTCTCTGGAGCCCTAACCACCGGTAGCTTGGACCCTGTTCCCGATATCGGTGGATCCCTGTTTTTTATATTTTTAAATGTTTTTTTATATTATTTTTATAATGAATATTTAAAAATGAAAAAAATATGTGTAAAAAATGAATAAACGGATAATAATAATAAGTATCTTTGGATAATTCCACACAGCGCCATCTAGCCCCAAAGTAAGCAACTAATATGCTTGTGTTATGGGTGCTAGCTAACGGATATACTACTTATATACTTTTTAAATACATACATATTATACATAGTAAGACCCAGACCCAACACAGAAATTAAAATTCATCATTTCAATTTCTGCCCGGCCGGGAATCGAACCCGGGACCTCTTGCGTGGTATTCCGGCCACTTGACCGTTGACCACTGAACCACTGAGTGGTTCAGTGGTCATTGCTTCATCTTCAATCTAAGGTACATACATCTTTCATGGGATACTGTGTTAAATGCATTTATCTTCGACACAAAAATAATAATTTTTAAATTTGAATGCCAAAAAAAAATTGGTTAGGCAGGAAGTCCATTTGGTAGATGTCTCCCTGCCTTACCATTTTATTTTCTATTTTGATTCTACATGATCTTCGCATGTTATTATTTTATGTATACACGAAAATTGTTAAAACTTATTTAAAAAGAGTAACCATTGAGTTTCTTGACCGTTTTTCTCCATAGACAACCACTTTTTGGAATGGGCAACTAAATTCTTTCTTCCTCGACTTTCAAAAGTGCTTGTAATTAGGCCTAATTGAAATAAATGATTTGAATTGAATTGCTTGCCGAATCGGTAAATGATATTGTGGTCACCCATCCATGAGGTGATGAAGAGTGAGATGGGGTGAGGAAGAAACATGTTTTTGTTTTAGTCAGTGTGAGTCTGACACTTCCTGGCGCTTCATCCACAGCGAGAGGAGCCATTTGAAGATTTCCCTACGTTAAAAAAATGAGTCTATCACCAAATGGTCGCAAACACATAAAAAGACCTAATAATATGTACTTTGCATGACTCGGGAGACGAAACCCAGGACATCATCTTTAGCAGTCGCTTCCATCATTAAACTAACGAACCAATCAGGGGGGTTAGACAAGTGGCAAAACGCTAACGCTCAATGTATGGGAATGACATTCGTTTACGACTAGCTATATGTCATTCCCATACATTGAGCGTTAGCGTTAGCGTTAGCGTTTTGCCACTTGTCTAACCCCCCAGATATAGTATCTAATTAAAATAATTTATATCGGCAAAATTTACAAAATACCATTTGATAAGTCTGTCTGTGAGTGTATTGTCAATTAGTGATTGATTGATTGATAATAAAATTAATGAACGAACTTTCGCTATCAAGAGGTGCGCTGTTAATGTCCATCGTGTTGTTATTTATCAAAATTCCTTTATGTTACTAAGGGGGGGGTATTTCACGCTTAATAGCAGACAGAAACGCGTAGAAGGGGGGAAGGGACGTGACGACATATGAGAGCGTCACGCCGTTTATTTTCACGGCAAATTGTATGAAGTTTTCCGTGAATACACATATTTTTTTTCTTTTTTTTTAAACTAGCTAGGAATTTCTCCTGTATCGTGGTTGCGTTTACAAACATACATTACTCATGCACAAACACCCAGATCCGGAACAATTTTAGTTGACCAGTGAGGGATTCGAACCCGCGACAGGTAGCGTAGCAGCCAATTGCTGAGCCACTACGCCAATCGTGCCGCCACATTTCACACTCAATAAGAAAAGAGAGGGAGAAGGAAGGATTTTGGCAACCTAAGTGAGTTTCACGCCGTTTCTAGTCACGGCAATTTTATTATTTAGAAACCAATCCTTATCCTTACTAATATTATGAATCCTAAAGTAGTTTTGGGTTGTGGAGATCGAAGGCAGTCGCTCCATGTAAAACACTGGTACTCAGCTGCATCCGGTTAGACTGGAAGCCGGGCCCAACATAGTTGGGAGAAGGCTAGGCAGGTGATTTTTTGTCGTATGGGAAATCATCAAATGGAAATGGGATTTTTTCATCGTATGGGAAATCCCGCCGTGGGTGGGGCAGGTGGGAGTGTCAGACTCTTACTGACTAAAACCCATCAATGTTCCTTCCTCAGCCCTTTGTATTCCGGGGGCGCGGTATCTCTTTCGAACGTCCCGCAGCCCCGGCTAGGCAGTTGATGATAGTTGTGACATGTTTCGGAGAGGCCTATGTTTAGCAGTAGTCAGTTTTTCTATTGATATGATGATGGAACTCACCTTATAATAAAAGCCTGGAGCTCTGTACCTCCCTATGAGGCAGTAGCATAGCGGAAGACATGTAGTGGCGCCCTCTGGGAGCACTCGCCGACAATATCTGTAAGTGAAGTAAAGTAAAATATAGCAATTTATAAAACACTAGCTGTTTCCCGCGATTTCACCCGCATCCCGAGGGAACTACTTAGCGCACCCGGGTAAAATGTAGTTCCTCAGGGTCTATTCTATCTCTGTACCAAATTTCATTTATATCGGTCCAGTAGTTTTGGCGTGAAAGCGTAACAGACAGACAGACAGACAGAGTTACTTTCGCATTTATAATATTAAGTAAGGATCATTTTATCACGCTTTTATTTCTAGGGTTAAGCAGAGGTGACATCCTTGTTTTGCCGGCCAGGAGACAGCCCGGACTCAAAAAGAGTGCAGAGAAATATTACATGGATTCTGAGTCTATTATTTCTTTCTTTAATTCTTATAAAATTATAATTCTTTGTCCAATGTTCTGACTTTCTTCAAACTGAAGTTTGACAGAAAGGGAAAAAACAGTTCGATAGCTAAAAAGAGGCTTATAAGACGTTATCTATACTTTTAATAAATCTGTAGAGAGGTCAATTCTGTACATGAAATATATTTCCAAAATAACTATCAGGGGGTAATTAGGGATCGATACTGATGCCAAAAATGCAATCAGTAAATTTTTTGTCTGTCTGTCTATCTGTCTGTATAAACGTTATAGAAACAAAAACTTCTCGACGGATTTTAACGAAACTTGGTACAATTATTTGTCACACTCCTGAGATGGTTATAGTATACTTTTCATCACGCTACAATCAATAGGAGCAGAGCAGTGAAGGGCAATGTTGTCATTTTGTTTAAACGCGCTAATCTCAGGAACCGCTGGTCCGATTTAAATAATTCTTTCAGTGTTAGATAGTCCATTTATCGAGGAAGGCTATAAGCTATATATCATCACGCTAAGACCAAAAGGAGCGGAGCACCACTATTCCACGCGGACGAAGTCGCTGGCAGAAGCTAGTTATGAATAAGAGAGATAATTTTTATATGTATATTTTACAACACATCGTTTTCTTACTCATTCTTTTTAACAATGGGGCTTTGGCAATGTACATTTTGACTGTCACTAAAATACCCTATTATTTATAAGGCACTCACCCATACGCCCTCTCGCCCCTCTCATCAGTGAGGACTAAGGAGTAGCACTGCAGGCTGCGAGCGTCCACCGACCACTCGCTCCGAGGAGACGAGCTCATCGTCTCCGGGAAGACCAAGTTCTCTATGTGAGGAGGAACTTGCACCTGGAATATTTTTTGGAAGGGCTTTAGTCGAAATAGAAGAAGAAGTTTTGATGTTCAGCCGTTTCTAGTTGGACTGGAACATGATCGCGGAAATATAAATCTTCTTCTTACCGTGTGGCCTGCAGGTGTTACCAACCTAACAAGCCCTAGTGTCAGAGTTTTCTCAGATCCGCCTGACGGCCTCTGACATGGAATTGTAACAACGACTGCTATCAAGCTAGCAGCCGCGGATGATGGCTTAACGTGCCCCAGGCACGGAGGTGTAACACCGCCAACTTTCTGACTCCGGGCTGCTTTGTGGAATTTTAAACCCAAAAAGCAATTTTGGCCCGATCCGGGAGTCGAACCCAAGGCCCTGACCACAGCAGTCGCATCAGGCGACTACTAGACCAACGAGGCAGAGAATTTATATTTACCAGTCTTTTTCTTAGGTCACTGTAGATCCTAAATAAGTTTATTAAAATAAAACCATTTGTTTTAAACGCTTTTGTTGTAAATTGCAAGTACCTATATATTTCTCTTTTACTCGTATAAGTTTAGACAAAGATGCTGCTATAAACAGATTTCCTCGAATTCCAGTTTCAAATATACTCTATATACATTCCCCAATGTATATAGAGTACTAGCTGTTTCCCGCGGTTTCACCCGCATCCCGAGGGAACTACTTAGCGCACCCGGGTAAAAAGTAGCCTATGTTGTTCCTCAGGGTCTATTCTATCTCTGTACCAAATTTCATTTATATCGGTCCAGTAGTTTTGGCGTGAAAGCGTAACAGACAGACAGACAGAGTTACTTTCGCATTTATAATATTAGTAAGGATAGAGTATATTTAAATCTATACTAATATTATAAAGAGGAAAGATTTGTTGGTTTGTAGGGATTTAACTAAAAAACTACTGGACCGATTGCAAAAATTCTTTCGCCATTAGAAAGCTACATCTTTATGAAGTGGCATAGGCTATATTTATTTCTAGATTAATATAGCCTATGCCACTAAAATTATTTGGGATTAGAGGAAATTGTTTTATTGCCAGTTTCAAATATACTATCTCTCTCTCCATAAATTCTCCTATTAATTAAGACACAATTCTAACAAAAAAAAAATCGGCTCACCTGACTAGGAAAAACGCTCTTCACATACGCCTGGCCCGTCATATGGTTCAAACCCACCAAAAGACACAGATTGAACAACCCCCTCTCTCTAGGCTCAAAGGGCAGATCTATACAGCCAGCCTTTTCATCTATACTCATATTGTCTATGCTATCCGAACTGGCATCTAGGACATCTTTCATCGACAGCACATTGCCGTGAGAATCAGTCAAATTGAATTTGGAATCTGTGTCCATCTTGGTGATGTTCCCTTGGGAGGTTCTGAAGCTTTTCCAGGATCTGAAGGTGGAGTATGGGTTGTCAATGACTTCAGACTTGTAAGAACAAATGGAAGTCTGGTGTCGGAATCGTTTGATGTTCTTCGGGTCTAAGTACGCGACTCTAGTTGAGACCCGTCTGACGTAGTTCTTTCGCTTTTCGGTTAAACTTCTTGTTAGTTTAACTGATTCTGTGGAAGGGATGGTTTAGGGTTAGTTTCCGTTGCAGTTTTTGCAAGAATTGAATATTTCTAGTATTTAACTTTGAATCACATGTCGACGAACCCGGGGAATCAAACCCCAGACCCCTTCTTGCACTCGAAGTTTGCCACCTCTACATATTTCGCTTTGAGAACACTCTTGAAGAAATTAAAAAGTTATTAGCATTTTACAAATAACCTTATCTAAAACCCCCTTTTTTAAGCTGGGATATCAGCAAATGATTCCCCCTGCTGTGGGCGGAGCGGTAGGAAGTGACTCTTACTGACTAATACCCATCCATGTTCCATCGCACTCAGCGTTCTAGTTATCCGATTATAAATGATAAATGATATTTATTTCTGCAAGTAGGTTATAAAATAACACTTTTACACGTCAAACATATTTTTGTTTATAGCAAGGTGAGGCCGGTGTTTCCTATCTAATAATCATATATATTCTGATCCAGTCTGTCCCTTGCTGTCCTCCCCCAGCGACCCCATTAGGGGTGCCCTTAGCGTGTAGTCGCTTAGTATTGTAATTTAAGCCCTAGCTGGAGGCCCTAAATTCATTTAAGGTACTTCACAGGCAAGCCCGGTTAAGCAGTCGACAACCTTCTAGGTTAACCTGCGAGACGCCATACAAAAAAGTTCTAGCACTGCGGTAACTCTTTCGAACAAAATTATTCTTACCTTCGCTTGTGCTGCCATCTGAATGTTCTGTGGGGAAACTTCCAGGCTTGTTATCGTCCATATTGCACACAGCTGTCACCGTCTCGAACAGCTCGTTCATCAAGTCGTTTAGCTGCAACAAACAGACGAAGCAAACATTAGAAAAATACAAATTAAAACGAACAACAATTTATTCTTTTCTCCTGATGGACGCGTTTATTTTTTATGCCGTAATAAATTTATAATCGGAACATCATTTGTATGGAATTTTTTGGCAGATAAGCTTAACCGGTATGTTTACGGAGGTAAAGAGTGTCATCAATTTATTGGTTCGATATCTCACAACGGAATCACTCGGCAAAAGCTGGTCACAAGTCTGTATCACGGCCGCTGATCCTTGAGTACTGCCTGATGAGTAGAGACCCTATGCTCTTCGAAGAGATGAAGAAACTAAGAAGAAGAAGAACATCTCACATCGCCATCCCAAATACGCTAAACCTGGCACCCATATTGACACAGCGACGCATAGCCGCAGACACACGAGCTGCTGAGCGACGAGCTGAAGTACTAGATTTTGAAAGACAAATAGAGGGGCAACGAAGTATGGGATTCGATTTACCCTATTTCCGTAGAAGGGTATTATTCTTTAATCAAAAACATTGTCAGAAACGTATGATGGTGGATGGGGGAGCTCGTGGCTAAGTAACATCCACATGGTTCGAACGATCAAAGGTTAAGCTGCGCTTGGCGTGGTCGGTCCGTGGATGGGTCCATCTTTGTCATAGCGAGACTCCTCCGTGCCTCGGAAAGCACGTTAAGCTGTTGGTCTCGGTTGTCATTTGTAGATCTTTGACAGTCGTTACGGTTAGTCAGAAGCCAGAAAGTCTGACAACCAGTCTTACCAAGGGGTACCGTGTTACCCGGTAACAGGGTTGTTGAGGTCAGATAGGCAGTCGCTCCATGTAAAACACTGGTACTCAGCTGCATCTGGTTTAGACTGGAAGCTGAACCCAATATAGTTGGGAAAAGGCTAGGTAGATGATGATACGTATGTTGGTATTACACACAGACGACAAGCGTAAAATCTTCTATTACCGAATTATCACTAAAAATACCTGGATATTGAACAGCGAGACTTCGTCCGTCGACAATACGAGTATGACTGATCAAACACAAGTTATAGTCCGGCCAAAATATTGATTGTTTGAAAACATTTCAGAGTAAGATTAACTGTTATTCGGTGACCTTGGGGGTTAGACAAGTGGCAAAACGCTAACGCTAACGCTAACGCTCAATGTATGGGAATGACATTCGTTTACGACTAGCTATATGTCATTCCCATACATTGAGCGTTAGCGTTAGCGTTTTGCCACTTGTCTAACCCCCCTTGTTTCGTAGTTACTATGACTGTACAGCACACCAGGTTCCTGTGTCGACCGCGCGCCTCAAAGAGATATCAGCATAATAAATAAATATCATTGGACCATTCCACACAGCGCCATCTAGCCCCAAAGAAAGCAACTATTATGCTTGTGTTATCGGTGCTAGCTTACCGGATATACTATTTATATACTTTTAATACATATATATATATTATACATACACACCCAGACCCGTCAAAGAATCTGCTGAATCATTTTAAATTCTGCCCGGCCGGGAATCGAACCTGGGACCTCTTGCGTGGAATTCCAAATAATGTTGACCACTAAACCACTCAGGTCTCCATAATTCAAGGGGCACTCCCACAGGGCCATAGCCTGCCGGGGATGCGGGATGGTCGAAAGAGATACCGCGCCCCCGGAACACTAAGGGCTGAGGAAGAAACATGGATGGGTTTTAGTCAGTAAGAGTTTGACACTCCCTACCACCCCGCCCCGGGAGGAGTCATTTGATGATTTCTCAACCGTAAAAAGAAGGTTATAATAACTTGGTTGACTGAACATAGTTTTAGCTTTTAAAAACACCAGTTTATGGACTTCAGTCACAAAAACGGTCACAGCTCAGTGGTCTTTGGTCACGTCCACATTAAACATAGCCTATGTTACTCAGGGAAAGTGAAGCTTTTATGCAGTGAAAGAATTATAGGATAGTTTAGTAGTTTTAGAGAGGAACTCGTACATACAAACATATTTATTGAAACAGAAAAGTGTAGCTATCTTTAGGGAGCTTTCAAAATTCGAAATTCACTGTGTTCTAAATTAGAAAGAGCCTTTGCTAAAAGCATAACCGCTTTTATATTTCCCATTACTTGATCAAGGTTAAACTACGCTTACTTCGGCCAATTTACCGATGGGTAACCATGCATTGCATAACGTGAACCTGCCGTGGTTCTGAAAGCACGTTAACCCGATGTCTAACTTCCATCACAGTAACTGGTAGGCACTCAGAAGCCCAAAAGTATGACATCAAGCCTTCACCTATGTTTTACCCAGTACCTGGGTTGAGGAGGTCAGATAAGCCGTCGCTCCATGCAAATAACTGGTATTCAGCTGAACTGGAAGCCAACCTCACTACAGTTGGGAAAGGGCTAACCATATGAAGATCTATTCGTAAGATCCCAACGCTGGACAAAGGTCATAGGTCCATTAGTTTCTAGATAGGAATACGTATGGAAAATCACATAACCTTGCTTACTGTTGACATACTTATATTAAGTTGTTTACTATGCTAGACGACTGTAGCACTCCTTCCTTTAATACAAGCCTCTGTCTACGGCATCGCTCGTATAGCACATGAAACATGGCCTTATTCAGGGATAATGAAGCTATGTATCAGCGACAGTATTTTGGGAATCGATTCAGTAGATACAGAGAATATTCCTTTTAAAACAAACTGTTAAGGACCTGTTTACTGGCCTGTGTAGCCAAGCCACAAATGCTAAGCATTGTAGTATGTATCAATGAATTTTAAGAGAAATGTAAACAAAGTCGTTACCTATTTTGTTCTAATTCTGTCACAGAAATTAACAAAATGGCGTAAAAATGTCAATTTCATGCTCTAAACATCACCATTCATCATTTAACTGCCGTTTTATTTATGAGTGGGAAAATTAGAACAAAATAGGTTATCATTTTGTTTACATTTTTCTTAAAAACAATTGATACAGACGATAGATATATATCGGTTTTCAATAGTAGTCAACATCAGGTGAGGTGTTCTCAAACGCACTAAAATACATAAAAAAAGTCCTTTAAAGAAAATTTCAGTCACGGCTCCCAATATCTAAGGATATTATATTGCACAAGTGTAAGCGCAGACACAGGTGCCCTCTCTATTCCCTCACTTTCAAAATCTGATGGGATAGTAATCCGGCAAGACCGGGGAGACCGACCAACAGGTTTACATGGTCTCCGAGGCACGGAGGGGTTTCGTTTTATTCAGAAAACGGTCACCCATCTATAAATAGATCGCGGTTAACGCAGCTTAACGACGAACGAACTATCGCATGGCTGTTACTTAATTCAAATACAGGGTTGGGCAAAGCCTTATAGCCCGAAGTCTAGATAATATATTGCCGGTTGAAGGCAAAGTAGGAACGAATTTTTTACAAGAATGCAAATAATTATGACAAATAACTACCTGTTTCCGCCATTTTGAATGGTGACCACACAAATTCACATTCACACTTATATTTTTAACACACAAACAACACAATTTTTTTAACCATTTCGAAAACACACACTCAAAATGCACATTATATTTTATCCACCACAAAAATACTATTACTTATTTGATCGAACTAAAATCACAGAAAAAAAAACTCTTCTATTTTCAATATTAATTAATTAACCACCACATTCTTTCCAACAATTAATTAAAATGTATCGTCCACACGAACTATGCAGAACGATCTAATTTGTACCAATCATGTTAAACACTGTTCCTCTCGAAGATAACGGCTCATGTGTAATACCGCGCTCAACATTATGTGGTAGTGAGCAATTTTATTATTATTCTGTTGTATTTTTTCCTCGTTTTCATTCGGGTTTTATTGTTGGCAACACAATAGGATGTCGTTTGAATGCATTTATCAGCACCGTCTATTAATATACTATAACATAATGACGATTATACCCTCGTGGCTAAGTAACAACCGCGCGGGTCGAGCGATCAAAGGTTAGGCTGCGCTTGGCGAGGTTAGTCCGTGGATGGGTGACCAATTATGTTATAGGTATTCATAGCTGTTTCCCGGGGTGTATTCATCATCATCAGCCTATATATTGTCACAGGCCTCTTCTTATACAGAGAAGGCATGATGATCACTACCCTTGCGCAAGACGGATTGGTGATTTAAATTTTTTTAAGTCCAGGTTTCCTCACGATGTTTCCTTTCATCATTAGTCAGTGACGTCAAGATAAACTAAGAAAGTACATATGACTTTAGAAAAGTCACATTAGTACTTGCCAGGTTCCGAACCCGCACACTCGTATACGAGAAGGAGGTGGCTTAACCACTAGGCTACCACGACGCATTATTAATAATTAATTAAAATTAACGAGGAAAAGTTTGGAAATATTATTAAGGACGAGGATAGAATGCCTCAGAATTCCAGAGTGCTATAGGTTATGTTTAATGAGTACATACATCACGGGCTATGGCGCGGGATAGTCGACGCCGTGGGATAGTCGATAGACAGCCAGACAGAGAAAGTCTCATCATAAAGGTTATTTTGGTACGATTCTCTAAAAAGATACTTGGGCATTTTTTATGCATACATTGATTGTGATTCACCATTATACTGTTTCTAGAGATAAGAAATCATCGAATGACTTCCGCTGTGGCGGAGTGGGAGGGAGTGTCACGACTCTTACTGAGTAAAACCCACCCATGTTCCTACCTTCACCCTTTGCGTTCCAGGGCTGCGTATCTACTTCGAACAATCCCGTAGCCCTTATTATTGTACTTTATTTTCGGATGGGGGATCGTCAAATGACGTCAATTCTTCTGTGGGTGAAGCGGGAGGGATTACCAGCCTCTTACTGACTGAAGCCCTTGTGTTCCAAGGCTGTTGTAACTACTTGGGAAAATCCCACAGCCCTTCATTACAATATAACATAACTTATGGGGACTTTGCTCTCATCCAGACTACAGATAAAAGTCCCCTACACGCTATCCGTCCGTTACTAATTACTCATTGGTTTGTTTTGATTGTGTAACAAAGGAATTTATATACATATGTCGTGTATATGTTGTATGTAGGGGCTCGTAGCTTAGTAACATACGCGGGTCAATTGATAAGCAAGGTTAAGCTGCTCTAGCCACGGTCAGTTCATGGATGGGTGATCGTTGTCACAAAGCGAGACCCCTCCGTGCCTAAGAACACGTAAAGCTGTCGGTCTTGCGCCTGATCTCTCCGCGGTGGTATCGGACTATGAGAGTGAGGGAATAGAGAGTGCATCTGTGTCTTAACGTGCGTGCACTATAATATCTCCTGCGTACCTGGCTAGTCTTCATTGAGATTCGCCGTGACCGAAGTCGGTCTGGAGAGATTATTATTATGTATCTTATATTTCAATAAGGTTTTATACGCCTAGGCCAGGTAGTAGAAACATTCTGTAATCATGATCTGCCTAGCCTTTTCGCAACTATGTTGGGGTCGACTTCCAATCAAACTGGAGTCCCAGTTTTAATGAAATATTATCCTGTATTAGTGGTCGATGACGCAGAGAGGATGTCATGGCTAAGTTACAGATGTACGGGTCGATAGATCAAAGGTTAAGCTGCGATTGGGGCGGTCCGTGGATGGGTGACCATCTACATATGTATGTCATAACGAGACTTCACACACGTCACGTTTAGCTGTTGGTCCCGGTTGTAGTATCGAGGGTCTATCTCCGTACCAAATTTCATCCAAATCGGTTCAGCCGTGTTACCGTAAATACAAACAAACCTTCACATTTATTAGTTAAGATTAGCCTAGATACTTTCCTAGAAGATTAGTCACATCAAGAAATTATTTAACCCAAGTAAAATTTCTTGGTTCCTTGTCTTATAGTAAAATTACTTACAAATGAGGCTAGGTCATTACTAGTATTATTATGACGTTAACGATAATGATTTATTGCGCTAGTGTGGTGCTGGCCGCTGTATCGATATCGATAAAACTAAAGGTCGATGTTTCTATCGACTCCGTTGCGGAATTTTTGCCAGGGTCGGTTCTATTCCCGGAAATAGACAATATTATAATATATTTGTTTTGAATCTGGATGGCTGGGTGTTATATTATTATCCCTGACATAGTTTTAAGTGACCTAGGGTCGGGGTGTTGTCGGGGCCTTTGTAATTAAGATAGGGGGTTTAATTGTTTTGCCTAAAGTTTATTTTTGCAATCTTTACATTGCGTGGCAATTATATGGCAAGTGGTCACTGTCAACCTTAGAAACATACAATGCCAGAGGCATCACAATGTTAACTGTTTTGCCCACGCAAGAGACAAACTTAAAATGTGTTCTACAAATCTGAAGAAGAACAAATACACAGATAGACAGAGATACTTCTGCATATATCATACTAGTACATCCCCGCAGTTTCACTCGCATCTTGAGGGAACTAAACTACTTTACGCGCCCGGATAAAAACTCCCTAAGATTCAAGCTAGTCCCATACTAAATTTCATCCAAAACAGTTCAGACGTTTTACCGTGAAAGCGTATCTATTAGACACGCTTTCACGGACAGACACATTTACACTCGGATTGATAATATTAGTAAGTATTGACGCTGTAAAGAAATATCGATGTAAAAACTATCGATACGTATTCCCCTCTCTAATTAAATAGCTAATTAGTTTATAACAATTTGGAGTTAACATCAGACGGCCCGACGCCCGCTCCGATATGTTATAATGTTACATTTTAAATTATTTTGTTCCCATTTCACTGAGACGTAGAAATTACTATCAGCTGACCAAAATATTTACTAATTACTTTTTATCTGCTTTCAAATTTTATTTTTATTTTGCAACAGTTCAAATTTTTACGTAATTAGTATAATAATTTGGGGCTGCTTGACATAGATTGTTGATAAACAAAATTATTTTTATTAACTCCAATAGTGGGCGAAGGAACAATTTGATATAAAAAAAAAATGTTTTAGTTAGATTTTTTTGTTTGTGTCTCTAACCTCCTCAATTTTAACCCACTCGCAGGGCACGCTGCAATCGCGGCGGTAAGTCCCCTCTTTGAGGAGTGGCTAGGAAGACGCCACGGCATCCGACTTACCGCCTGACGCAGGTACACAGCGGGCATGGTTGCTTCGGAAGGTTCCTGCACAGAATCAGGCAGGAGGAAACGCCCGGGTGTCACCATTGTGTAGATCGCTCGGAGGACACGGTAGTGCGTATGGTGCAAGTATGCGTGTCCTCGTGGGGGCGATCGGCGGCGGTGGCGACCTCTAGCGTCCAGCTCTGGTCTGGAGCGAGGGAGAATGGGAGGCCGTCCTCTTCTTTAGCGAAGCAGTAATGCTGGATCACGCGTCAGCCGCCGCGGGAGACGCCACGGGCGTCGGAAGCCGCGAGACGACTCCCGGCCACCGTAGGCTCAGGCCTACGGACGATGAGCTATGGGTGGCTCGCCATCCGGTAAGGACCAGGCCCGTGTCGACGACGCGCCTCAAAGAGTTGTCAGCGAAAGTGACGGGGCCATCCCCCAGGGCCATAGCCTGCCGGGTCTGTGGGAAGTTCGAAAGAGATACCGCGCCCCCAGAATACAAAAGGCAGACACTCCCTCCCGCTCCACCCACGACGAGTCATTTGATGATCTCCCATCCGAAAAAAAACGGCTTAAACCGCTTTACCGATCTAGATGCCATTTGGTATGGGGATAGCTTGAACCCTGGCCAAGGACATAGTGTAATTTTTATCCGGGTGAGCTTATGACGATATAGAAGAAGCACAAACATTTCAATAGGTACATTGTATTTGAATATAATGCATTAAAGTATTTTTCCACATTATTAAACTAACAAAATAAACATATCGGAGTCCTTATCTGGTATCTAACTATGAGTCACGACGGATGTGGGTTATATGCTAATAGAAATTGGTTTGTTTGCACTCATTGCATATAAAGGGTTTTAAACTATGTAGGCATGTACCAACATATTTTTCTTATCATCTGGGCTGCATATCTACACAATATAAGGCGCTATCCACACATTTCCAGGTACCCACCCGTCCCTGCCGTGTTCCGTCAGGGACGGAGAACAAATCGGTTACATACAACTTGTACGAACTCGTTCACACATCTCCGTGTCAGGGGCATCCGGAGCGTCTAAGACCGGCTCCAGGGTCCCCTCTATCTCCGTACCAAATTTCATCCAAATCTGTTCAACCGTTTTGCTGTAAAAGCGTAACAAACAAACAAACTGACTTTCCCATTCATAATATTACTAGCTGTTTCCCGCGGTTTCACCCGCATCCCGAGGGAACTACTTAGCGCACCCGGGTAAAAAGAAGCCTATGCCCAATCAATTCATAAGCTACCGTACAATAAACATCTAAGTTAAAGTGCTCCTCACAAATAATTATTTTAAAGTGACAAATACTAATTACTGTGGCGGGATTTTACACAATATCAACTAAAAAAGTTTGTTCTTGAAATCAGTGCAGTGATTTGGACGATAAATGGTGTAATTTCGTGAACATTAAGCAATATAACTTAACTTTCAATAACGTATTACCGTCATTAATTATCACACCAAAGTGGCCAAGCAAAACGCGTAAGCGACGCCGTATGCAGCGGACTTACGACCTTTTTCTCGCGAGACCAAGTACTCATCGATAACAACAGCTGTTCCGTGAGGCGGTATAATATTGAATTGCACTGTTTACATTGTAATAACGTGCACAAATTTAGCAAACAACTGTATATTGGTGGAAGTTGTACGTGTAAAATACTAACATGTCATCTACCTCACCATCATGGGGATGCTGTGCCAGTGAGCATAGAAAAGGAGACCTATTTGTTGTTTGCAAGAGATGTAACTTGAACTTTCACTATGTTTGCATTTCGATACCAGTTATTCCTGCGGATTCTGATGATTATTGCAAATGGACGTGTTCAACCTGCGCGAACACGGGCTCTAACACAACAATAATAAACAGTACACCTGTTCGAAATGTATCGATCACTAGGGGCAACAAAAGACCTGCTCTGAATTCACCTCCCGAGAACAAATCTGTAACCAGCGACGACGTGCGAGAAATTGTACAGGATGTTATTAAAAGGGAGCTCGCCGCTATGTTACAACAAATAAATAACTCGATTGCAAGTTTAGTCAGTAAGGAGTTGGAGCCAATAGGAGGAGACGTGGAGGATCTGAAGGTATCGCTGAATTTCCATACTAAAGTGTTTGAAGAATATCAATCCGAACATGCTACCTTAAAGAATACAATGAAAGGTTTGATGGACGAGAATAGACAATTGAAAACCTCTTGCTCAGAATTGAGTCAGCGTCTTAATTACTTTGAGCAGCAAGCACGGGCGAACAACCTAGAAATACAGTGTTTTCCGGAAAACAAGCAGGAAAACTTATACACCGTAGTTAAGCAATTGGGATCTGTAGTCAAATGTGACTTGAGGGACAGCGACATTCTACACTGCACCCGTACTGCTAAGCTCCACATCGATAGTCCTCGTCCTCGTTCTGTGGTGGTCCAGCTCGCCTCACCAAGAATTCGAGACCAGCTTTTAGCCGCTGTCATAGATTATAACAAAAGTAATAAATCTAACAAGCTGAATAGTGCCGATTTTGGACTCGCTGGCGACAGAACTCCAGTTTATATCGCAGAACACTTATCCTCGTCCAACAAATCTCTTCATGCTGCCACGAGGCTCAAGGCTCAAGAAAAGAAGTATAAATATGTTTGGGTGAGAAACGGCAGAATTTTCGTAAGAAAGGCTGATGGTGAGGCACATATTCTGATCAAAAACTTGGATTCTCTAAATAAGATAGTTTAAAGTGGATCATCTTGTTTTACATTATTATTATACATGCTAAGAAGAAAATTTATTAAATTATTTTCAATTCATTAAAGTTATATTATCAAAACAGTAGAGGCTTACGAACTAAGACCAATGTTTTTTATCAGAATATGTGTTGTAATGAATTTGATGTAGTTATACTGTCAGAGACTTGGCTTAATAGTTCTGTCCTAAGCGGGGAGCTGTTCGATGACAGATACGTCGTCCATAGAAGAGACAGAGAGAGTACTTACTCAACTGGTGTCAAAAAAGATGGTGGTGGAGTTCTGATTGCCATCAAGAAAAGTATTAAGTCCAAGCGTGTAAGGGAGTGGGAAAGTAACAATGAAGATCTCTGGGTTACCGTAGAACTACCATGGACACGAACTGTCAGCCGGATTGCTCTCTGCGCGGTATACTTGGCTCCCCCGGTAAGTCGCGGCATTTTACAAAACTTTGTAAATTCTTGTAGTGCTGTTCTTGAAAAACTTTCTAATTGTGAGGTTTGCATTGTCGGTGATTTTAATGTGGGTGGTATTAACTGGAATGACGCGCATCATACCACTGCGAAAGTTGGAATATGCAGTGTCAGTGAACTTTTAATAGACTTTACGGCTGTTAACCTTTTGAGGCAATATAACCTTACAACAAATGCCGCGGGTCGCATACTGGATCTTGTGCTCTCCACGATGCCGCATTGTCGTATTAGTGAAAATTTAGCACCTATTAGTATTGTTGATCGACATCATCCCCCTTTGGATATTGTTTTTTCATTTAATGGTGAGGCTAGGCTCCCCTACAATACTGCAAAGGTGACTCCTGACTTCCACAGGGCGGATTATCAACCAATTCGTGACTTCTTGAAACAATTAGACTGGCCCTCATTATTCAATGATCAATGCGATGTGAATGGAATGGTGGAGGTATTTTACGATACTCTTGATACTGCGATACAAAAACTCTTGCCGTCACGTAAACCTAAAAACCGAAAATGTCCGCCATGGTTTAGTCGTAAACTGATTAAAATATTAAACGAAAAAAATAAGATAAGGAAACGATTTAAGAAATATATGAATCCATTAGATGCCATAGAATTAAAACTAATTACTAAACGATGTGAGAATCTTGCTACCACCTGTTACAATAATTATACTCAACATTTGGAAGACAAGTTGGCATCTAACCCAAGGTTATTTTGGTCTTTCTTGAAGGCAAAACGAGGAGGTTCAAGTTCATACCCATTATCAATGACAGACGGAATAACCACTACTTCTGACGGCTCAAAAGTCTGCGAGTTATTCGCCAATTATTTTTCATCCGTTTATGTTCCTGATTATGGAGGTACTATTGACTGCAAAACAGATTTTTTACAATCCTTAGAAAATAATAGTTTAGGCCTAACAGCACCTATTATTTCTCCTGAAAGTCTATATAGAAAACTAAAGAACCTGGATCGAAATAAAGGGGCAGGGCCTGATGGAATACCTCCAGTCTTTATTACTGCATGTTCGTCTGAGCTAGTTTACCCACTGACGTTAATTTTTAACAAATCTTTAACAACTGGTACATTTCCCTCAAAATGGAAAGTTGCTAAGGTTGTTCCTGTTCACAAATCGGAAGACACTGAAGTGGTAACTAATTACAGGCCAATTTCAATCTTATCTTCATTCGCCAAAATCTTTGAGTCCTTGATTTGTCCCTATATACAGGATCACTTAAAGATATACTTGAGTGATCATCAGCACGGGTTTGTTAGAACACGTTCTACTGCCACTAATTTGGTCCCCTTTACTGAACTTCTTATTGGAGCTGTAGATACAGGTCACCAAGCTGATGTTATATATACGGACTTCAGTAAGGCTTTCGACAAAGTATCCCATAAAATCTTAATAGCAAAGTTGCGTGCTTACGGAATCTCTGGATATTTGTTGGACTGGTTGGGTTCGTATCTAAAGGATAGATTTTTTTTTGTTGTGGTTAACGGCTTTAAATCAACAATGCAGTGTGTTTCGTCTGGTGTTCCTCAGGGTTCAAATTTGGGACCGACTTTGTTTCTCTATTTCATAAATGATATTCCACAGTGTTTTCAACATTCAGATTTTTTTATGTTCGCCGATGACTTAAAGTTTGTCAAAATTGTCAGAAATGAAGAAGATTCGTTACAGCTACAGGGTGATCTTAATCGTCTGGTCAAATGGTGTAATAGTAACATGATGGAACTAAATGCTAAGAAATGCTACCACGTTAAATTCTCAAGAAAAAATAACTTGTCGCGCGGGAATTACCATATCACCGGTGTTAATATTCAGGAAGTAGAAACAATAAAGGATCTGGGTGTAATTTTTGATAAGAAATTAACTTTCACGCCTCATATAGATAGTATTATCAAAAGAGCTTCGAAACTGTTAGGGTTCGTCCTAAGGAATTGCAAATCCTTTCGTCATAATAGGACAAAAATAATGCTCTATAATAGTTTAATACGTAGCATTTTAGAATATAACAGTGTTGTCTGGCGTCCCCACTATGCCGCACATTCGTTGCGTCTCGAACGTGTCCAGAAAAGGTTCACTTGGCATCTTGCATATTTTAATGGTATCGCCAAAAAAATACGTTCATACAGCAAACGATTACAGTATTTCAAGATAACGTCCTTGGATAAACGTAGGGTACAAATAGACGCAATGTTTGCCTATAAAATCATTAAGTATAAGATAGACAGTCCTTGCTTGCTTGCGCTTTTCAACTTTCGTGCTCCCGCTAGAATACCGCGAAGGGCTATTACGCCTCTTTGTCCGCCCCTTAGAAGAACTGTCTTGGGAGCTAATTCGCCTTACGCAAGAATGTGTAAGACAGTAAATAGTTATAGTGATGTTGCCGATCTTCACTCTGACTCTTTTGCTAGGTTGAAGTCCGTCCTCAAACGCTCATCGAGTGTTTATCGTAAATTGTAATGCTGTTTGTCAATAAAAATTAATACTTTTTGTCAATAAAATTAAACTTATATTTTTGTTTTATATTTTTGTATTTTTGTTTTATAATTGTTAATTGTGCGATGTCAGCGCTTATTACCATGTAAGTTAGCTTATCTTTATGATAGTGTAATTGTGAAAGAGGTGTTCGCCTATAAGTAATTGTTGCACTGTAAATCTATATTAAGCATGTAATTTGTTATTATTAAGTGTAAACAGTTGTTGGTGATCCTAATAAAATAAAATAAAATAAAATAAAATAAAATGTTGTTCCTCAGGGTCTATTCTATCTCTGTACCAAATTTCATCAAAATCGGCTCACTGGTTTAGGCGTGAAAGCGTAACAGACAGACAGACAGAGTTACTTTCGCATTTATAATATTAGTAAGGATTTAGATGTTTAGTATAGTTTAAGTAACAACAGAATCCCACTACTAATTTAAGAAACATGACTCGTTTAATTAACGTAGTTTTAAGAAAATACGCATTACGTATTCACAGTCGCGTAAGCAGAATGTACGTCTGTCGTTTTAAGAGAATGACGAATTGATGACGTGTCATCTCGCACACACATGGATTTATTTATATGGACAATAGACGGAAATATGTTCAGATAACATATAGAGAGGCTTCCGGCGACTGGGACCGCAATTAACTGATCCGCGGTGTGAGTCGCCGGATGGATTTGATTTAATTATTTTTCTTCCGGCTACTGGGACCACTCATAAAATATAAGGTTCAACTACCCACCCGTATATAATGTAAAATCTTTGCCCAACCGTTACTTTGTAAATGCCACGTAACATACCATCGGCGTCTTCGGTTAAGTGAGCCATTTACGAAATATTTAGTTTTTAAGTGCAAATTTTTGTTCGACACGAGCATCAGAGGGTAGGGGGGGCTCAAACTTTTGAATAGCTATCCCTAATAAAAAAATCACAGACGTAGCACATGTAATGAACTTACAAGGAAAACTATCACGGCTAAGTAGGCTTAACCAGTTACAGAGTAATAGTCGACTAACTAAGACCTACTACGGAACCCTAGTCCGCGTGGCCCGATACGCACTAGGCCGGTTTTTTTTTTAATTTGTAATCGTATAGCCCACGCGGGCGTATAGCGCTGGCGGAAAGCTAGAGTTTATAATTGTATTATTCTTCTTAGACTCGTTACTTGATTTAGTATCAAACCAGCACACTTTTGCTTGGAAACAAAAATAGATTCTTGAAGCGTTTATTTATCCTTATACAAGTAATTTTTATTTCCACAGGAAAAGAGATTTTTTTTAATTGCACAATCATTTGCCCTGTTCATTACTTCATAATGAATGACACAACACGCAATTGCTAGAATAATTAAAACTTCGTAACCAGTTTACACATTTTCCTTGATTCCCAGATTCCCTGATTAATGATGGGTTTTCTAAATCAGGAAATTTCTTGACTCAGTCTTGGTTTCATCATCATCAACATCGTTCCTCGTGGTGACCCTGGGTAACACCATCTCCTATGCAGTGTATTATCAACGACGCCATACCACTGGGTTGTCGTTTAAATATTTTTTTGTAGGTATGAATCTTCAAAAATGTGCGGTTGGTTTTTCGACGCTGCTCGCTTCCTCACACGAATTTCATCATTACCAGACGTATGAAATTCAATATTAACTATACCTATTTCATTATTTAACACTAGCTTCTGCCCGTGACTTCGTCCGCGTGGAAAAGTGGTGCTCCGCTCCTATTGGTTTTAGCGTGATGAAATATAGCCTATAGCCTTCTTCAATAAATGGGCTTTCTAACACTGAAAGAATTTTTAAATCGAACCAGTAGTTCCTGACATTAGTAGCGTACGCAAAAAAAGTAACTTTTCTGGTTGATTTCTTACACGTTGTGTCCGAAAAACCCAAATATCTTACGGAACCATATTTTTTACCAAAATAAAATTTAGCCTATATTACTCGTGGATAATGTAGCTTTCGAATGGTGAAGGAATTTTTAAAATCGGTCCAGTAGTTTTTGAGCCTATTCATTACAAACAAACAAACAAAGTTTTCCTCTTTATAATATTAGTGTAGATAATAATTTCAAGCTCGTAAATTATACAATTCGTACGACACCACCGTAATGAACTTCTACTACAAAACTTATTACAATTTCAAAACGGCTGAAGAAGAGAAGGAAGGAAGAAGAAGAGGAGCTTTTTGTGGCTTAGTAACAGCCGCACGGTTCGACCGATCAAAGGTTAAGCTGCGCTTGGCGCGGTCGGTCCGTGGATGGGTGACCATCTTTCTCATATCGAGACTCCTCCGTGCCTCGGAAAGCACGCTAAGCTGTTGGTCCCGGTTGTCATTTGTACATCTTTGACAGTCGTTACGGGTAGTCAGAAGCCAAAAAGTCTGACAACCAGTCTTACCAAGGGGTACCGTGTTACCCGGTAACTGGGTTGTGGAGGTCAGATAGGCAGTCGCTCCACGTAAAACACTGGTATTTAGCTGCATCTAGTTAAGACTGGAAGCCGACCACAACATAGTTGGGAAAAGGCTAGGCAGATGATGAATTTCAAAACGGCTGAACCGATATGGACGAAATTTGGTATGGAAATAGATGGGACCCTGGTGGCGTTTAAAGAAGTTTCTTCAGAACACGAGTGGGAGGGAAACAGTAAGTAATATTTAAGCGAACACAAATACTCTAATTAGTCTAAAATGATGACATCACAATGATTCTTTGTTCTACACAATGAGATAACAACATTAGGTACTCAGTAACATAACCATTTTGGCAGACCTATCTTATGTAGAAGTTTACATACTAACTTGAGTTCCGTTTAAATTGGTTTTAATGATAGGCGATTGAACGAAACGAAGGCATCTTTATCAAGCTAAATTATAATATTAAAACAGCTGGTTTATAATTAAAACTAGCTTCACGCCAGCGGCTTCGCCCGCGTGATTAAAAAAATTACCGAGTTTCATAAAAAAATTGCCCCCCTTTTTCACCACCTTGGAGGTAGAATTTATCAAATTCTTAGCGGATGCCTACGTCATAACATCTACCTGTATGCCAAATTTCAGCCCGATCCCTCCAGTGGTTTGGGCTGTGCGTTGATAGATCACTATGTCAGTCAGTCAGTCAGTCACCTTCGAGTTTTATATATATTTAGATTTATCTAATTACATAACTTTGTAACTAGTAGCTCCCGAGCCCGACCCTTCTCCACATAGTATACCTAAAAAAACGTCGCTTCCCGCCGTCTGTTCGCTTAGATCTTTAAACCTACGCAACGGATTTTAATGCGGTTTTCATCAATAGATAGTGATTCAAGAGGAAGGGTATATGTATAATACATGCATATTATAGTCCGGGGCTGCGGGACGTTCGAACGAGATACCGCGACCCCGGAATAGAAAGGGCTGAAAAGGAACATGGATTGGATTTAGTCGGTAAGTCTGACACTCTCTTCCGCCCCACCCACGGCGGTAGGGGTCATTTGATTTCCCATCCGAAAAAAAAATAATTATATTAGAGAATCTATATATCACATCTACACAGCACACGTGCGAAGTTCGCGAGTTAATATATCTTTACTGTGACCAACCGCGTCGCATCAGCCGCTCGTATCTTTTTACCTTATAGCTCGGTTCCTAATGACCATAGCGTCATGTAAATAGCCTAAAACCTTCCTCGTTAATTAGGCTATCAGATGCAAAAGAATTTTCCAAATCCGACTAGTAGTTTCGGAGATTAGCGCGTTTAAACAAACTCTACAGTTGGTATAGATAACAGCTGATTGATTACATTTAATTTAATTACATAAGAATGGAGGACACCATCTTGTTTCATAATATTTACGTAGGAGCAATTTTTTTAAGCACCAAAGTTATCAGCACTAAATATTATTGGTCATGGTCAGCATCATTGATATATAATTATACTAACGTAACTAGATCTGCAATCACCAAGCAAAATGCGTGCCATAAAAGTTTGAGCCCCCAGCCACAATTCATGACATCTGTCAGCTTGACTTCAACTGAATGTCTGGTAAAACTGACTGTCGCCGTCTTTGTCGAACAGATGTCACGAACATAATTCAGTTAGTGTGAAAGACATAAATAGAAGTTTGCGTCAAAGTGGTTACTAGTTTCAAAGCTTCGTCTACATACCAAAAAATTATTTACTTTTTTTTGACGCGTTATGTTCGGGATTGCATCTCTATTGTATATATCTCGATGGTCAGCATCGTTTATTGTACATTTGCAATAACAAAGACATCATAAGATGCATCGTCATGTCAGAGCCGGCGCTGTGCTGGGAGGCGCGTGTACTGACCCCAGACACACGTGTGCTGCTCTCATCATCATCATCAGCTTATATATTGTCCTACTGCTGGGCAGAGGCCTCTTCTCATACAGAGAAGGCATGAGCATTGATTACCACGCTTGTTCAAGGCGATTGGCAATTTCAGACTTTTTAAGTCCAGGTTTCCTCACGATGTTTTCCTTCACCGTTAGTCAGTGACGTCTAAAGATATACTAAGAAAGTACATTCTAGGTTCTAGTACAACTAAAATCATATTGTGTTTAGTTAAATTGTTTTAAATCGTGACAATTGTCTCATTACACTTGATTATGAATTAAAATAAACAGCGTGGGTGTGAAATAATCTTCATACAACGGATGCAGCCTAATCTAAAAAAAATTAGGTACTTCGACAATTGTATCTATATATACCTACATATAAAATGCTTTGTCCTGAATAACTGACGGATCAACGCACAACCTAAACCGCTGATCGTAGAGAACTGAAACTTGGAGGATGTGTTCTTTGTATGACGTAGGCATCCGATAAGAAAGGATTTTCCGAAATTACGCTGGCGGAAAGCTAGTTTAGTGATAAATTCTAACCCTACCTTACCTGTTAGTAAGAGATGATGTGGTCGAGGACTCCCTAGAAGTAGGAAGAAGACCCCAGGGTGTAGCTATCAGGAAAAACAGATGCTGGCAGGGAATTCCACTCCGTAGCAGTACGCATAATGTAAGTATTCCACCATGTACAGGCCATCAAAGTACATCTTGTGGTCCGAAGAAGGAACTAAATCTATCCATATAAAATGCTTTGTCCTAAATGACTGACGGATCAACACAAGACCTACATCGCTGATCATAGACACTTGAAACTTGGAGGGTGTATTCTTTAAATGACGTAGGCATCCTATAAGAAAGGATTTTCTGAAATTCTACCCCTAATGGGATGAAAAGGGAGGACAAAGTTTGTATGAAACTCTGTCATTTTTAATTTTCAAGCAAACACGGACGAAGGCGTTGGCGGGAAGCTAGTCAATACACTTAAAACTCTCAAAAACCATAACCCTCTTTCTAGGACAGTTTGGCCAAAACACATCAGCAATGATAATAAAACCAAGGGCTAAAAATACTACAGCGACTCACCATGAGTCATAGAACATGGCGCCCATGGGGAATGGCGATCGAACACGATAACACCGCTCCCATGGCATGGGACACCGAAAAGGTCAGACCACGCCTTGTGGAAAAGCTAAACCTATCTTCACATTGATTTAAAAAAAAAGTGACCATATATTTGAGAAAAGATGCGGATACCAAATATGTGATTCTGTTTGTCTGAGTGTCTGTTTGAATGTTTATGTGTTCGAGGTTCACGCCAAAACTAATGAAGGAATTTATTTGATTTTTTTCAGAAGTGTCTATTGGTAACCAGGTCAGGGTTTAGGCTCTAAATTATCACGCTTTTGGATATGGGGGATGAGCAGTAAGGCCGGTTAAAACATAATATCTACAATAATTTTATATTGACATTGTATAACGCTGGTTCTTCAAACCTAACAGACAGATATGTGTTGCTGGGGAGTTTGTTGCGCCACTTCTTCCCAGCGAACACATAGGAAGTGGTGAAGAGCGGGTATTTCGGGAACTGTATTTTGTTTTAACGTTCAAAAACTACTGATTTATAGTCTAGTTTGAATAAATTATTTATGCCCTATACCTTTTTAGCCTATTAGAGAAAAATAATAGCCAAAAAAATATTCAGTCAATTCTAATATTATAAATGGATACTAAGTTTGTTTGTTTGTTTGCAAATCTAAAGATAGATATATTATTGAAATATTCCATTGCCCGTGAAATTATACGCAAACTACAAACATCCCTCGGCGTCGTTCCAGTTCATTACTTAATGCGCAATATTTAACAATATACAAAGAGATAAAGTACAATACTTATAGATAACAAAAGTAAACATAGCTACGTCACACATGACGTCACGCCAAGATGTCTACGGTTTTTTTTTTCGGATGGGAGATCATCAAATGACCTCTCCCGTCGTTAGTGTCACTCTTACTGACTAAAACCCATCCATGTTCCTTCCTCAACCCTTTGTATTCCGGGGGCGCGGTAACTCTTTCGAACGTCCCACAGCAGATGTCTAGAACGGCTGATGATGGATTGTACCGTGGTGGTAGCAAAATTGACTACCTTGAAGAAACCCATCTGATGTGATCATCATATCATCATCATCATCGTCTATTTACTATCCCACTGCTAGGTAAAGGCCTCTTCTCATACAGAGAAAGCATGAGCATTGATCACCACGCTTGCTCAAGGCGGCAAGGCTATGGCTTTTTCAGTCCAGGTTTCCTCACGATGTTTTCCTTCACCGTTAAGATACACTTAGAAAGTACATAGGAAAGCTATCACGACTTCTAATAGGGTATGACGTCACAGAATGAATCTTACTAATATTATCAACGTAAAAGTCTGGATGGATGTTTGTTACTCAATCACGCAAAAACTACTAAACGAATTTGGATGTAACTTCTTACACACATAGTTTATAACCTGGATTAAAACATAGGATACTTTTTATTCAGGTATCTGGATATAATTCTAAGTCAACGAAGATCTTAGTAATTAATAAATACTTCAACAAATTACCTTCTTTCAAATCCATTCACCAAAACGAATTCTTGTTAAAAAAACTGACTATTGACAAAAAAAAATAATCAGCAATTGTCAAACACTGTATTTTAGCAATATTTCCAAACACTTTTAGTTAAGGAAAATGTTTTAAATAATAACCTTTCCACTATATGAACACACAACAATCTCTTATTGGTAATATCGTCACACATTTTAGCAAATAACAATCACTTTTTCATACAATGGCTGGCTATTGTATTTTTATTTCACATTTCAGATTGCAATTTAAAAAAAAACACACTAAAGTCAGTTTTACTTAAAAAAAAAACTTTTTTTTTCTTATTTAACACAAAGACCAATGATTTGCAATTCACTGTGTTTAAACCTTTGTTTCTCTCTATATTTTCTCTCTGTTATACTGTGTTTTACCGTGTTTTCCCGGTAATTGTATTTTTAACCGATTTCACGTCAAAACTGTGGCGAGTTTACGTGATTCAGACGTGTACTGGTAGCTAACCAGCGGAACGTGGTATGGCATGCGGCGAATTGAAAGCTCGGGTTTACATGGCGCTAATTTTAAAATTCGATAGTTTTTTTTTTATATTTTTACTATTCTACTAATCGTGTGGTGACAGGAAAAATCACTAAGTTCAAAAAACAGGAAAATGTTATTTTTACACTAAGTGTAATTAAAATATTATTAAAATATCAACAACTTTCCCAGTGAAAAGTCATCATATCCATAAGTCCATTGCAATACGGAATTCAAAGAAGCAAAATTCACTAAATCCAAAATATTTATTGAACTCGGCAGGTATAAAATTCATTTAGACTTACTTCATCATCAGCCTATACATTGTCCCACTGCTGGGCACACGCCTCTTCTCATACAGAGAAGGCATGAGCATTAATGATGTTTTCCTTCACCGTTAGTCAGTGACGTCTAAGATACACTTAGAAAGTACATATAGAAAGAAAGAAAGAAAGAAAGAAAGAAAGAAAGAGAAAACATTTATTGACACAACAAAGGACAATCACAATGTTGAATAAAAAAAGGTACAAAAATAAAAGAGTGTTGTGCCAAATAGGTCCAGTTCAGCATTATGCCAGACAGCTAGTGCCTGACGCTGGTTTTCAACTGGACCTAAGACGAGTTGCGGGTGTCAATACTTACTAATACAAACAAATATGACTTCAGAAAAGTCACATCGGTGCCAGGTTTCGAACCCACACACTCATACACGAGAGGCAGGTGCCTTACCACTAGGCCACCACGACCCCCGGATTGGTAATCGACCGTTTTAGGAATAAAAAGCTCAAATCATAGTGTTACTTGGAAGTTTGAATTTACTGTAAACAGCTGTTTTAGTTAATCGGATTGTTATCTTGTCGGTGAACTTGGGCCTTAAACGTTCACTGATGTGTAACGAAGGCGCCATGTAAACCGACCGCTGGTCACTCCGTGATTCGCATCCACGTGAGTCAGAGATAATAATTATTACACAACAGATACGATTGTGTACATATGAGTGCACTAGTGTTTTAAATTATTACGAGATAACACTGATTTTTAAAGTATAATAATATTTATTTATACTTTAAAAATAAGTATTTTTTAAAGTATAATAATAATTTATACTTTAAAAATCAGTGTTTTTTAAAGTATAATAATAATTTATACTTTAAAAATCTGTGTTTTTTTAAATATAATAATAATTCATACTATACTTATGAAAGATGGGACGGTTGACATATGTCGGGCATGTCATCATCCAGGTGAGTCTATCAGACATATTATCTCTGGCTGTTCTCGTTTGGCTAACGGCGAATACTTGCACAGACATAACCAAGTGGCCAAGATCATCCACCAGCAACTTGCTTTGCAATACAAACTCGTGGATCTTGAGGTACCGTACTATAGGTATGCGCCCGACCCAGTTCTGGAAAATGACCATGTCACGTTGTACTGGGATCGGTCTATCATCACTGACAGGACTATTGTAGCCAATAAGCCTGATCACCACTATGGTGATAGACCGATTAGCGCGCCGCACAATGATTGTCGACGTCACCATTCCGCATGACGAGAATCTCGTGAAAGCCGAGAAAGAGAAACAAATAAAGTATCTCGACTTGGCGCACGAGGTTGTCGACATGTGGAATGTGGACTTTGCTGTCATTGTGCCGATAGTCGTGACAGCCAATGGCCTGATGGCCAAGAGCCTCGATCAACATCTCGCGAGGCTCTCGTTGGGCGGCTGGGTCAAGGGCCTGATTCAGAAGGCGGTTCTCCTTGATACGGCTCGTATTGTGAGGAGGTTCCTGTCTCTGGAGCCCTAACTACCGGTAGCTTGGACCCTGTTCCCGACATCGGTGGATCCCTATTTTTTATATTTTTAAATGTTTTTTTATATTTTTTTTTTATAATGAATATTTAAAAATGAAAAAAATATGTATAAAATTTAAATAAAGGAAATAATAATTCATACTTAAAAAATCAGTGTTTTTCAAAGTATAATAATAATTTATACTTTAAAAATCAGTGTTTTTAAAGTATAATAAAAATGTATACTTTAAAAATAAGAATTTTTTAAAGTATAATAATAATTTTTACTTAAAAAATCTGTGTTTTTTAAAGTATAATAATAATGTATACTTTAAAAATCAGTGTTTTTTAAAGTATAATAACAATTTATACTTTAAAAATCAGTGTTATCTCGTGTGTATGTTGCAAATCTTTTTTTTTGGATGGGATATCATCAATTGACTCCTCCCGCTGTGGGTGGGGCGGAACGGAAATATATTTTTTTATAATTATTTAATATTGATCTACACTAATATTATAAAGAGGAAAACTTTGTTTGTTTGTTTGTTTGTAATGAATAGGCTCAAAAACTACTGGACCGATTTTAAAAATTCTTTCACCATTCGAAAGCTACATTATCCACGAGTAACATAGGCTAAATTTTATTTTGGAAAAAAATAGGGTTCCGTAAGATATTTGGGTTTTCTACCACTATTCCACGCAGACGAAGTCGCGGGCAGAAGCTAGTATTGTATAAAGATGGTTCTTCAAACCTTACAGACAGACATGTGTTGCTGGGGAATTTGTTGCGCCACTTCTTCTTCCCAGCAAAAACTTATATTATATGTGTATTCATCATGTGTCTCTTATTGAAGAGCATCCAGAAACTAAATAGTCTACAACGTTATTCATACTAATATTTATTTTACCGAAAATAAATGTCTGTATTTTTCTAACGCTTTCGCGATAAAACAGCTAAGGCGATTTCGATCAAATTTAATACTGGTATAGATTGAAACCAAAGGGGCCTACTCTAACTCAACGAAAACGAAGATTCGATTGAAGTTTCGTACGCGTCCTTACGGGTTTTAAGGCGGTAAGGTGCAAACAATTGTTATATATGGATAGTATAAGTATATCCCTCTATGTACAGAGCATCAGATCGCACCTTACCGCACCACAAAAAAGTTATCGTCTATTCTCGGTCTTTCCGAAGTTTCGTTTGGGTGAGTTAGAGTTAGGGTTGCCAGATAAAAAAATCAAAATTCCGGAGTAAATTCCGTTACATTTGATGAAAATTCCTGACTTTCTTGTAAATATAATATTAATGATATGATGCATATTGTATGTGAATGAATGAAGCAAATTCTAGCACTAAATATCAGTAAAATTATTAAAATGAATAAATAAATACATATAAAGTTGATTGTTACCTTAATTTGAAATAAAAATATTTGAGTTATATTTTTTCTTTCTTTGATTAAATTGTAGAAATTCCGGACGGTTTAGGATTCCCTCCGCATTCTGGACAAAGACCTATATTACCGCACATGTCCGGAAAATTCCGGACGTATGGCAACCCTAGTTAGAGTAGACCCCTGGGGAAGGGCATGAGAGAAACCGCAGGATACCGCTAGTTATCTATAATTATTAGTTTCGTAACCTCCTACAGTCGAGAATTAATTTTCCATAAATAGAACTATTATTACCTACTGCCATCTCATTAAAAGCAATCTTAATTAATTTCAAACAAAAAAATCCCATTATATTTAATCAATGCCAATACTTTTATCTCTGCCTGTACATAGGGCTGTCCATCTCTTTCTAACACAAACAAACTATCACCTATTTCGCTCACACCGTGAATTATGAACTACATTTGAAGTTTGTTAATCAATTTTGCACTTAATTCGTTTGCGCATAGAATATATTTTGCAATAACAACCAATGTTTTTCATTGTTGTAGTTTTTTCGGAGTAATTTGCATTTTAACTAGCAATTATTGAAGTAAATTTTAGATTAATTGCGAACATAATAATTGATGAGTAATTGTTTGCAAATAGTGTGGCTAGACAATTGAATGTATTTTGGGGTTCAGCAAAGTACCCATGTCATAATCTATACTAATATTATAAAGAGGTAAAGTTTGAGCTATATATTGTCCCACTGCTGGGCACAGGCCACTTCTCATACAGAAAAGGTATGAGCATTGATCACAACGCTTGCTCAAGGCGGATTGGCGATTTCACTTTTTAAGTCCAAGTTTCCTCATGATGTTTTTCCTTCACCCTTTGTCAGTGACGTCTAAGATACTTAGAAAGTACATATGACTTTAGAAAAGTCACATTGGTACTTGCCAGGTTCCGAACTCGCACACTCGTACACGAGAAGCAGGTGCCTTAACCTCTAGGCCACCACAACGTTTGTAAGGTTATAATATGTAGGTGGTAATCTCTGGATCTACTGAACTGATATAGATAAAATTTGGTACGGAGATAGAAGGGACCCTCGAATGTTATAGGCTACTTTTTATCTATGTTCGTGAAGTAGTGAAATATTAGGCACCCCATTTAGTTTAACTATGCTATATTTCCCAGATTTCAATCTATCTACATGACAAATTTCTTCAACAGAGTTACTTTAGGATAAATGCTAGTCACGAGATTTGCCTGTCAAAATCTATTAAATTTTTCGTAACAGCAAAAAAAAATCAGAGCGCAAGATACACACAGCGCCATCTATCAATTTATCCTTGAACTAGTAACTGTGAAAGCTTGCAAAATGTTTCCTATACCTGCCGCTGCGCGCGCTCTAATGGCGTATCGAATCATTTGTAAACCTATTTCGCCTATAGATAACTTGCTGTTAATGTGTTTTTTGTTACTTTGTTACACGGTGATACTTAAATTTACTGTACGTTTTTAAGTACCATAACTTTATGCTTGAAAATAAACGCAATCGTGTTTTTTGCCGTTTGGATATTATAAAAATTGTAAAAAAAAACAATTCATCATCCTCTGCCTAGCCTTTTCCCAACTATGTTGGATGCAGCTGAGTACCAGTTTTTTACATGTCGTCATGTATACGCCTGCCTATCTGTCCTCCACAACCCAGTTACCGGGTAACAAGGTACCCCTTAGTAAGACTGGTTTGTCAGACTTTCTGGCTTCTGACTACCCGTAACGACTGTCAAAGATCCACAAATGACAACCGGGACCAACAGTTTAACGTGCTTTCCGAGGCACGGAGGAGTCTCGCTATGACAAAGATGGTCCAGCAAAATAAATGGGATAAAAAAATAATACTCACATTTTCTCTGTCCAAATCTAGTTGTGAATCCCTCTTTGGCAATGTGAAGCTAATTCCACTCTCGCATCTCTTAGGTCGAAACCTTTTTTGCTCAGTATGGTATTTCCCTGGATTCCTGACAAACTCCCCATTCAAATTCTCTATAGACTTCGCATTCTTCAATTTCGAAATCAAAATAGGTTTCGGTTTAAGGGGCCCTGGCTTTTTGAGTTCCATTTCAGAAGTTGCGTCACCAGTTTCGAAAATCTGGCGTAGCTTTTCGAAATCAGTTTTGATGGCCATTTTGGATTCTGGTGTTAGTGGCGTTTCGGGTGTTGGTGGTCTTGATTCGTATGGTATGTCGTAGATTTTCGGGTCCTGAAACAGAAAGATAATGTTTTTCAGTATAATATTACTTACTTTTCATGTTGTCGATGTAAAATTGGACGAAATGGAAAGGCCTAATCAAAGGGCACAGTTGACCCAGTGGCGGTCTACTGTATAACTTGTAACTGGTTTGACTCCTTGCAGAAATTCAGGAATCTAATGTATATTTGTAAAGACAAATACCGCAGGCAAAAAATTGCTATTTTTAGAGATATCTAATGTACTTTTTTGTGAAATCAACGTCCGTTGTTTAAACGTATACAGCTGGAAAAAATATCAAAGAAAAACAATAGAAAGATAAAAATGTGTTCAATTCAGTCAGGCTTAGGCTTTAATAAGGCATCTCGTGTACGAGTTCGAAACCTGACACGTACAAATGTGAAGTTTTTAAAAACATATAATTATTAATTACTTTTTTATAATTATAAACTACCAAAGTATACCTTAATTTTCAACTTTTTTATTTTACGGAATATTCCCTTTACTAGTGCTGTATTCCTAAAACTAAATAGCTATGCGAAATCCTCAGTAGCACAGACAGACAATTGCAAAAGTCATCAAATCTAATAGCACAATATTGGTAAACCACGCTCTCTCGGGTCAAACAATAGTCTGACATTTTGACGGTAGTTAGAAAGTTGAGAGCTCAATTTTGGTACTGAAGACATTAAAGTTGCTAACGATCCTACACTTATCCGACTTTCCAAACGTTTCTAGACCCCCGGGGGTCTATTAAACCAAATACACTAGGAAGCAATGAATCCTGGTCATTTAGAAAAGTCTTACTGCCGGTTGTAACAAACTTTTAATCATTTTTACTTTACTTTTACGTATATCAAAAAACATTGTATCAATAATTAGTATACTTTTAATATTTTTTACATAACACTAGTTGACCCGGTAAACTTCGTATCACCTACATATCTCAATCTCTCTATCTCTTTTTCTCAGCGTTTAAACCTTCCCTGGAGTACGACAAACAATTCAAAACCGAAATCACCTAATTCGGCCTAGCCGTTCTCGAGTTATAGCAAGACTTACGAACATCAATTCATTTTTATATATGTATAGATAGAAGAAGAACATACCTAGTTATATCATACATATTTGAACGAAAAACATATAATAAATAGCAAAATTATTCAATTTTATCCTCCACTAGCTTCTGCCCGCGACTTCGTCCGCGTGGAACGGTGGTGCTCCGCTATTAGTTTAAGCGTGATGATATATAGATAGATAGAAGATAGATAGATAGAATATTCTTTATTGTACACCATTAGACAACAACACAGCCTATAGCCTTCCTCAATAAATGGGCTATCTAAAACTGAAAGACTTTTTCAATTCGTACCAGTAGTTCCTGAGATTACCGCGTTCAAACAAACAAACTCTTCAGCTTTATTATATTAGTATTAATAGTATAGATTTTGACAGATCTTGAATGACAGTTCTTTCGTTTTTATTTTTTCAGTACCAGCTGAACCATTGCTCTAGAAGTCGTTGGCAAAAATACTTTTAACTAACCATCTTTCTTATAAAGTCCGATTAATTTTTAATCCGCTGCTTAGCAACAGATTAGCGAAATTCTCACTCATAAATGCTGTTTAGCGTTAATCCGAACTTAATTTAGTAGCTTCAACCCTGGGTAACAACGTTAAGTAAGGATTAGGGGAGAAATGGTTAAACTTCAGATTACAGGCTTTTTAAAGAAAGACGGTTAGTGTAAGACCTACAACCATCTCCTGGGTCCAATCTATCTCCGGACCAAATTACATCCGAATCAGTTCAGCCGTTTTACCGTGAATGTGAAACAGACAGACATACAAACTTACCTTCGAATTTATAATATTACCTAAGATGAAGACAGTTAACAGTTCTAGACCTAATACAACCACATTTGTATGTGTGTATGACGCCGTGTGCTAGAATGCATGTCAACGGTGCTAGCATGCATGCATTGTTTACTTATCATGCAATCAAGTGTTTACATTAGCGACTACTACTCATTCATGATAATCATATCATGGCTATGGATAATCAGATAGAGTCTAGATTTATGAAGAAAACAAGATATATTTGTTTTGATTTTGATAAAGAAAATTATATTTTACAGTGGTATAAAACTAGTAAAGTGCGTTTCGGGCCACGCGCTATGGGGTTTCGTACCACATTTTAATTCATCATCAGCCAATATATTGTCCCACAGCTGGGCACAGGCCTCTTCTCGTACAGAGAAGGCATGAGCATTGATCACCACGCTTGCTCAAGGCGGATTGGCAATTTCAGACTTTTTAAGTTCACATTTTAGTTGGTCGCCTATAACTCTGTAACGGGTTAAGCCTACTTAGCCGTGATAGTTTTCCTTTTAAGTTCGTTATACTATGTGCTACGTCTGCGATTTTTTTCACATATCTAGGAACAGGCATTCAGAAGTTATAAGGGGAGACGCTTATCGATCTAACGAAAAATAGCACTTTATAGCTTGATATTTCGTAAACTTCTCTCTAAATCTCAAAAAGGAACATTACACAGTTGCTATATTTTTAAAATACCTATCCAAGGATACCTCACACGATGGGATTCACGATAAAAAAATATTTAGCCACACTTTAAGTGTAGGAGACACGTAAAGTGGGGATAAATATAAACCCTAGAATACATGGCGTGATTAATATGCATATCCATACCAATTTCCAGCTTTCTAGTACTTTCTGGTACTAAGAACCTCTGAGCTACGCTGCGGACAGACAGACAGACATGGCGAAACTATAAGGGTAACTTGTCGACTACGGACCCTAAAAAGGAGGAGGTTCTAAATTCGATTGTTCTGTGTTCGTGTGACTTTGTGAAACGTATTACGACACCCCACGTGGCCCGACACGCACTTGGTCGGTTTTAGAAGTCACCTAAAATCACTCGGTGTAGGGCTGCCATTCGTCCGGGTTTTCCCGGATTTGTCCTTGTTTAGTCCGGGGTGCGTCCGGGCGGGTTTTCAAAGAGCGTCCGGAAATATCCCGGACTTTTTACCTGATATCCGATCCCGCTTGATTGAAAGGTAAGCAATAAAATAAAACAAATAATGAAAAAGTGTCCGGGGACATAATCAATCTCATTCAAAATGTCCGGGGTTTTTTATAGTTTTAGTCCAGGGTCGACAATTTGGGTGATGGCAGCCCTAACTCGATGAAATAGACAATTTAATCTTCGAAGGCAATTAAGCACCGCAAAAAATTCCTACGATTCAAACGACAATCAAAGCTGACTAAATCCGGCAGCGTCGCGTGTAGCTGTAACCATCTGTTTGTCAATAACCAATTCTTAAAAGAAACATTGCATGATGACAGTAATTAATTGAATTCTTATGTTTTGGCTGACATTTTAAGTGTTCCACAATATCAAGCTACGGGTCCATTTGAAATTTCTAAATAGAAACCTTTTACTTTTTAACAGACTTCAATAAAAGAAGGAGGTTCTTAATTTGACTGAGAGTGTCTATGGAGTTTCTTGCCGTTTCTTCTCTACCGTAGAAGAAAAAAATCGAAAAACACTCCAAGCTACTAAGACATGCGTTCAACAATAAAACATCGAAATCCAATCAGCCGTTACGTAGCTGGCATAGAGAATAACAATTCCCACATCACCACATCTAAGACGTGTCGCATTCTTCACAAAGAATGTTGAATGTTCCTATTCATATATTTTTCAATCATGACACTTATAAACAAACATCGGTTGTAATAACTAGACAGTCGCGTCATGCAATTTTCTTTAGTCAACTTGAAGAATTATATTGTAGTTTCACGCTGACAAATTTTGTTAGGAGTTTCCGAATTCCCTGTATTCTGATGGGTCTTGTTCTGGTCGCGGGGATCCGCTGGGTGCGGGCGAAAGACCAGGCTTTTGTTGCGATACTTCAGGGGGGGTTTAGGAAGAAACATGGATGGGACTTAGTAAGTCTGACACTCCCGCCCGCTCCGCACACAGTGGGAGGAGAAATTTGGAAAGAAAGAAGCAGCAGCCGCATCTGCATATCCGGCCGTGTAAAATCACATGGTGCCAAGGCCCGGGTAAAGGAAGATAGATCTTTCATGGCAACAACGTCATTTGTGTTATTTATTGATTTACACGGCTTAAGAAACGGTTTTTAATAGAGTGATTAAAGAGGAAGGTCTTAGTATATAATTTGTCAAGTTTTTGTATCCATTGGCTAAAATATTGCGGGCGAAGCCGCTGGCGGAAAGCTAGTAATCAATTTACTAATAATACTAGCTTCTGCCCGCGACTTCGTCCGCGTGGAATAGTGGTGCTCCGCTCCTATTGGTTTTAGCATGATGAAATATAGCCTATAGCCTTCTTCAATAAATGGGCTATCTAACATTGAAAGAATTTTCAAATCGGACCAGTAGTTCCTGAGATTAGTAGCGTACGCAAAAAAAGTAACTTTTCTGGTTGATTTCTTACACCTTGTGTCCGAAAAACCCAAATATCTTAAGGAACCCCATTTTTTTTCCAAAATAAAATTTAGCCTATGTTACTCGTGGATCATGTAGCTTTCGAATGGTGAAAGAATTTTTAAAATCGGTGCAGTAGTTTTTGAACCTATTCATTACAAACAAACAAACAAAGTTTTCCTCTTTATAATATTAGTATAGATAATCTATTCATATAAAAATGAACCCCTATTTCCCTTTGTCACGGCATCACGCATGAACAGCTGGACCAATGTGGATAAAATTTGGTACAGAGATAGAGGGGACTCTGAAGACGGTTCTAGGCTTTTTATCCGGGTGCGTCTCTCAGGACGCGGGTGAAACCGCGAGCAACAGCTAGTAACAATATATTTCTTCCGTTGACTGTACATACTAGACTCGTGGTGACTGCGGTTAACTCAACCCGTATCAACCTGTGAGAATGAAAGTCTAACAGATCAAGTTAACTAGCTAAATATAGTGATCGTTAACTACAAATATAGTCATCGGAATGTCGGAATGCGTAGTTGTAGTGCGTTGGAAAGCACGTTAAGCCGTTGATCCCGCATTTGTAGATCTTTGACAGTCGTTACGGGTAGTCAGAAGCCAGAAAGTCTGACATCCAGTTTTATCAAGGTATCGTGTTACCGGTAACTGGGTTGTGGAGATCAGACAGGCAGTCGCTCCATGTAAAACACTGGTACTCAGCTGCATCCAGTAAGACTCGAAGCCGACCCCAACATAGTTGGGAAAAGTCTAGGCAGATGATGATGTGCAGATTGGGTATTAGATACTATAGATTATCGAAATTTTAATTAGCTTTTAAACTGCAATTACACGTAGATTTAACATGGCCGTGTCGTCAACTATTGACCAACTCGAGCGTCTATTTTTTTATTGTGTTCAAACTTTGATATCTATACTTATAATAAATCTGTAGAGAGGTCAATTCTGTACATGAAATATATTTCCAAAATAACTATCAGGGGGTGATTAGGGATCGATACTGATTCCAAAAATGCAATCAGTAAAATTGTTGTCTGTCTGTCTGTATAAACTCTATAGAAACAAAAACTACTCGACGGATTTTAACGAAACTTGGTACAATTATTTGTCATACTCCTGAGCTGGTTATAGTATACTTTTCATCACGCTACAATCAATAGGAGCAGAGCAGTGAAGGGAAATGTTGTCATTTTGTTTAAACGCGCTAATCTCAGGAACCGCTGGTCCGATTTGAAAAATTCTTTCAGTGTTAGATGGTCCATTTATCGAGGAAGGCTATAGGCTATATATCATCACGCTAAGACCAATAGGAGCGGAGCACTACTATTCCACGCGGACGAAGTCGCTGGCAGAAGCTAGTCAATAATAAAACTCATTGATAGAAAATTTCAAAACAACAAAAAATCCAATTTTACAGTTAATGAAAGTGTTTTTTAAATGAGTTGTGTCTTAAAATGAAATCGGATATTAGTGTTGGTTGACTACCCAATATCTGTAACTATTATAAATGCGAAAGTAACCCAAAAATACTACGGAATATTCTATTATCCATTTATACATATAAAATGTTTTATCCAGAACGACTGACAGATCAACGCACAGCCTAAACCGTTGATCGTGGAGACCTGAAACTTGGAATGTGTGTTCTTTGTATGACGTAGGCATCCGATTAGAAAAGATTTTCCGTAATTCTACCCCGCAAAGGGGTGAAAAAGGGGGGCAAAATTTAAACTGTCATTTTTAATTTGAATTCGTATAGCCCACGCGGGCGAGACCGCTGGCGGAAAGCTAGATTCCTTAAAATCATTTTCATAGCCTTTAACACATGTCTTGTCTTGGAATTGAACATACACATCACATAGAACCGGTACCAAAGATCTTGTCACTTTCACATGACTGGTTCCAGTTAATTAAGAGCGATTTTTACTACGGAAGTGTTTTGTAAACACCGCACGTTACGCGTAAGTAAATAACAATTTATTTGATGAAAACATGCAATGTTTAGATTCTTGAGTAAACTACTTTGGACAAACGGATAAAAACTATGCTATATCCTACGTATTCCTTTATGATTTCCCACCACAAAAAAGTGGATACGCAGGCAGATGGTGGTACAAATCTATCATTTTTTTATCATTATTTCGCTATTAAGAAATAAGGAAAAAAAGTGACATGAAATCGCCAACAAACTGTAGCACAGTTTGGCGATGTTTAGTAATAAGATAAATGTATACTTTTTCAAGAAATAAACGTATTAAAAAAAAAATAATAATAATACTAGATTTCACAGCAAAAAATTTAACGTTCATATGACTGGCCTTGACAAGAACCTGTCTGAGAAATCGTAGAATAATATTCGTAGTTCTAAAATGCGTATCGTTAACAAATTGATAGACACGTTGTTGTAATATTTAATACGAAACTATATATAAATAAAAATGAATGTTATTCTGTTTGTCCTTCTATGGGTTCCTTACCTATTAACTTACAAAACTAAGCGACTACACGCTAAGGGCACCCCCTAGTGGGAAACTGGCCTCGGCTTAGGGCGTCGCTGTGGGAGTACAGCAAGGGACAGGCTGGATCAGAAATTTCCCACCCCTGCCACACAAAAAAACCAGCAACAAATGAACGAATGAACGAAGCCTCTATAAGAAGTACTCAGCTCACCCACTTACAACGCATCATTATGTGTGTGATGCAAGCGGCGCCCACCGTATCGGGGGTACAGCTTCCGGTGCTTTGTCTTAAGATATGATTTGTACTACTTGGCTTGTATAGCAGGTTATTGATCGATGGAGTAAGCTGAAATGTTGGTTGGGAGTTTTTGAACTATCTTAGGGTAACTAAGGGGTAGCTACCTAGGGGTAACTGCCTAGGGATAAGTATCTAAGAGTAACTAGCTAGCGGTGACTGACTACCTACAGGTACCTAAGTATGTACCTAGGGGTAAATGCCTAGGTGTAAATACCTAGGATTAAATGTTTAGGAATAAGTACCTAGGGGTAATTATCTAAGAGTAACTAGCTAGGGGTGACTGACTACCTACAGGTTCCTAAGTATGTATCTAGGGGTAAATGCCTAGGTGTAAATACCTAGGGGTAACTGCCTAGGGATAAGCACCTGGGGTAAGTATCTTAGAGTTACTAGCTAGGGTTGACTACCTACGGGTAAATACCTAGTGGTAAATATCTAGAGGTAACCTAGGGGTAAATATGTAGGGCCTACCTGGCTTGCCTAGGGGTAACTCTTAATTGTCTATCAGAAAAATTGCGTACTTTTTTTTCAATTTCAATCAATATTTAGGAATCGTCAATTTATATAAAATTTTAATAATATTAGCTTATATCGAGGCAAACGACCCCATAACACACATTAACATAAATGTTACTTAACTATATTAGCATAAATTGAGTTAAGGAACGAGAATTTCATAAAACTATAGCAAACAGTCTAGGTATACTAAAAAAAAACAGGATATTTTACTAATTCTTAAAATTATTATTCAAATAAAAAGTGTATATTCAAACATTAAATATATCTAAATCACGATTACACCATATTCTTACCACATACGTGCATAACTAATTAATAAAATACAATGGGTTTAATTAATGTATATCGTACTGTATTTTACTATAACGTCTAAACAAGGAAACCATTAATTTATTTATTTACTAGCTGTTTGGCTTCACGCATACGGATAGCAATTCAAATGTTCTCCAAGTATTTTGTCTCCATCTATCTCTATCTCGATTTTCATCTAATTCGGTTCACCAATGAAATCCTAGCAAGTCCACAGTTAAAATATTAATCTACTAGCTTTCCGCCCGCGTGGACATTATTTTTTACACCTAGGGTTACATTATTCAAGTTTTAGTAGGGATCCCTAATTATTTCTGGAAATAAATATAGCCTATGACACTTCGTAAAGATGTAGCTCTCTAACGGTGAAAGAATTTTTAAAATCGGTCCAGTAGTTTTTGAGTTAAAACCCTACAAACAAACAAATCTTTCCTCTTTATAATATTAGTATGGACTAACTGTTTCCCGCGTCACGAAAGAACTACTTAACCCACCCGGATAAAAAGTAACCCATAACCATCTCCAGGGTCCCCTCTATCTCCATATCAAATTTCATCCAAATCGGTTCAGCCGATTTACCGTGAAAGCGTTACAAACAAACTCACTTTCGCATTTATATGTTGGTTAGGATTCTATCTAGACTAGAGGACAGGTTCCTCCTCAAACAGGTTTATATCAAGAACGACATACATTAAATTAATTACAAGCGTTGCACTTGATTTAATGAGGACTATCAATCATATATGCCTAATCTAATGAGGAACTAGCCAGAACAGGCGCCAGCTAGTGGCAACGACAACTTATAAGAGAAATCCATCTATTTACCTATTATTATATTTTATTTTTAACTTTTCATACAAATACATTGACCTACGGGATCCTCACATTACACTACTATTTGTAACCAGAACAATTTATTTTAAAAAGAGTATCCATGGAGTTTCTTGCCGGTTCTTCTCCATAGGACCCACATTTTGGAAACGTGCACCTAGCTTCTCTTCTTAACGTTTTATAAGCACCTGTAATTGGTCTACATAAAATAATTTTTTTTTAACTTTGACATGAGAGGAGCTCGTGGCTAAGTAACAGCCGCACGGGTCGATCGATCGAAGGTAAAGCTGCGCTTGCCGTGGTCCTTGGATGGGTGACCATCTATGTCTTACTCAGACTCCTCCGTGCCTTTAAAAAATCTTTAAGTTGATGGTCCTGGTTGCCTTTTGTTGATTTTTGGCAGTCATTACGGGTAGTTAGAAGCCAGAAAGTCTGGCAATCAGTCTTACCAAGGGGTATCGTGTTACATACAAACTGGGTTGTAGAGGTCAGATAGGAAGTCGCTCCATGTAAAATACTGGTATACAGCTGCATCTGGCGAGACTGGAAACCGACCCAAACATATTTGGGAAAAGACTAGACAGATGAAGATTTGTGTCGCAATTTATGTGATAATGATTTGTTAAGCCAGAAAGTCTGACAACCAGTCTTACCAAGGTGTATCGTGTTACTCGGTAACTGGGTCGTGGAGGTCAGATAGGCAGTTGCTCCATGTAATTTTTATCTGGCTAGACTGGAAGCAGACCCTAACATAGTTGGGAAAAGGCTAGGCAGATGATTTTAAGATATGTCTTTAACATACTTTTTGTCACTTCATTAAACACTAAAAGAGGGCGAATAAAATGTGACCGTGTGAACTGGGTGCAAATTTTAATACAATAACAATATGTTAATTGTTGAAACTCGCATGTGTAGGGTTGGCAGTTCAATTCAATTCAAATCATTTCAATTTTATTATATGTACTTATCTAAGATTAGCTACATTTTTTTTTTATAATATTAGTAAAGAATATTAATTTATGTTTGATTATTTTTTTTAATTAAAAATAATAAATTATACTAATAAAATTAGGCATCAAAATATTTATCCGCATCGCTGTCAACGGGAATGGTGCCCAAAATCATTTGACCTAAAAACAAGCACTTTTTAAAGTCGAAAAAAAAATGTTCCCCTTTCCAAAAAGTAGTTTCCTATGGAGAAGAACCGGCAAGAAACTCCATGATTACTTTTTTAAATAAGTTTAAAAAAAAATCTTTTTTATACATAAAATAATGACATGCGAAGATCATGTAGAATCAAAATTGGAAAAAAATAGTAAGGTAAGTAATACATTAATATAAACGAGAAACGGTAAAAGTTCTAATTACAGATTTTTTTATAAGTAATACGGGTAGGGTTTCCTTGTCGACTACGGAACCCTAGCAAAAACCGAGTTCTTTCAAAACAGCTGATCACATAGACTCTTGAAGCCTATATCTACCTATTTGTAACCATTCCTCACTTGGTTAAACAAAGGCTACGTCACCAAGTGACTCAGATATTCTCATGATGACAAGTTTAACTAAAGGCGTCAGCCCTGTGCGTTTGAGAGCTATTGTTAAAAAGATTGTTATCTAAGTCGGTTAAACTACTAGATGAGTTAAGTGCGGTAACATAAAATAATCTTTTATAACAGATTTGAGATTTTTATAGAAATAGAAGTAATGCCTCTTGTATATTAAGACAAGTATTTAATTAAAAAAACCCTTACGTAAAAAGATATAAAAAATGCAATTCCAAAATGCCTTACATCATTTTGGAAAAGAGCTAACAAACTGTATGGGAATGACAGATAGCTAGTCGTAAACGAATGTCATTCCCATACATTTTGATTTCTATTCTACTAGCGTTTTTGCCACTTGTCTAAACCCCCTGATACTCTTACACCACTGGATCGAATTTATCAAACATAGCTAAGAACCACCGCAAGGAAACTGGCTTTCAAATGAAAAGAACCGCATCGAAATCGGTCCATCCGTTTGACAGCTGCGATGCCACAGACAGATACACACACACACACACACATACACACAGGCAGACATCGACGTCAAACGTATAACACCCCTCTTTTTGTAATTGAAAATAGGTTCGGCCCGCGTTTTCGTCCGCGTGGAATAGTGGTGCTCCGCTCCTATTGTCTTAGCGTGATGATATTATAATAAGAAGCTAAAAATAATTAATTAAACTTTATTACGAACTAGCTTCTGCCAGCGACTTCGTCCGCGTGGAATAGTGGTGCTCCGCTCCTATTGGTCTTAGCGTGATGATATATAGCATATAGCGTTCCTTGATAAATGGACTATCTAACACTGAAATATTTATTTAAATCGGACCAGCGGTTCCTGAGATTAGCGCGTTTAAACAAAATGACACCATTTCCCTTCACTGCTCTACTCCTATTGATTGTAGCGTTATGAAAAGTATACTATAACCATCTCAGGAGTATGACAAATAATTGTACCAAGTTTCGTTAAAATCCGTCGAGTAGTTTTTGTTTCTATAGAGTTTATACAGACAGACAGACAGACAGATAGACAGACAAAAATTTTACTGATTGCATTTTTCGCATCAGTATCGATCCCTAATCACCCCCTAATAGTTATTTTGGAAATATATTTCATGTACAGAATTGACCTCTCTACAGATTTATTATAAGTATAGAAGATAAGATGTTTATAACCTGGATTAATACATAGGTAGGTCCAGAAATGCCTTTTTATTCTCGAAACTTCTACATGTTGACGAGTATCTACAACAATATCTTCCAGTTATCAGGTCATAGATTACCCTTGACCGTTTTTTTGCGCTGGTGTCGTAATATGTTCGGTTATCTGAGGGCACCAGGGTTCCTGGTGCCAATCTGTCTCAGGACCGTGGTGTAGTGACGGGCACTAACGTTATCGATAAATTACTTAGTTGTTGACGATTTTATATCGATGTTCGGGGAGACGTATGTTCCTTCGTAAACACCTTTTTTTAGGGTTCCGTACCCAAAGGGTACGGGTCGCCAGATACAGGGAACGGTACATATGGCGCAGAACCGGACCGAGAGGAGAAGATTGACATACAGTCACGATCCTCAGCATTGAGGGAACGACCAGAAAGACCCAAAGGGTAAAATCGGGACCCTAGTACTAAGACTTCGCTGTCTATCCGTCCGTCTGTCTGTCACCGCTGTAAAAGAACCGCGATAGCTAGACAGTTGAAATTTTCAAAATTATGTATTTCTGTTGCCACTATAACTACAAATACTAAAAACAAAATAAAATGAATATTTAAGGGGGGCTCCCATACAACAAAACGCGATTTTTTGCCGTTATTATAAACTAGCTGTTTCCCGCGGTTTCACCCGCATCCCGAGAGAACTACTTAGCGCACCCGGGTAAAAAGTAGCCTATGTTGTTCCTCAGGGTCTATTCTATCTCTGTACCAAATTTCATTTATATCGGTCCAGTAGTTTTGGTGTGAAAGCGTAACAGACAGACAGACAGAGTTACTTTCGCATTTATAATATTAGTAAGGATACTGGTGAGTGAAAGAGTCCGACTCGCACTTGGCCGGTTTTCTTTGAATTATAAGGATAACACGAGCAACACCAAAGGCAGAGTATATTTAGCCATTTTATTACACAAAGTCTTGATCCTTTTTCTCTATCGAAACAAACAAATCAATTACACAATCTCAATGTCAAAGATAAAACAGTTCACGGCTATCTGATCTGAGAATAAATCTAGATCGTGTTGACAAAGTCTAGATTTTATGATCGATCCACCAATAGTAAGATATGGTCATCATCAGCCTATATATTGTACCACTGCTGGGCACAGGCCTCTTCTCATACAGAGAAGGCATGAGCATTGATCACCACGCTTGCTCAAGGCGGATTGGTGATTTCAGACTTTGAAGTCCAGGTTTCCTCACGATGTTTTTCCTTCACCGTTAGTCAGTGACGTCTAAGATATACTTAGAAAGTGTATTATGACTTACAAGCTGTTTCCCGCGGTTTCACCCGCATCCCGAGGGAACTACTTAGCGCACCCGGGTAAAAAGTATGTTGTTCCCCAGGGTCTATTCTATCTCTGTACCAAATTTCATTTATATCGGTCCAGTAGTTTTGGCGTGAAAGCGTAACAGACGGACAGACAGACAGAGTTACTTTCGCATTTATAATATTAGTAAGGATAGTAAGGATAGTATGGTGATCAGATATGAAGAGATAAGGTCAATTTGAGAAGTAAAATATATTACTTAATTTCGCCAGTCGTGTTAAAAAAACTGGAAAGAGTTAATATATTTAGGTGTTTTCTGCTAAAACTCTTGTGAATCAAATATCGCTCTAGAAGTAGGCCATCATCCGCCTAGCCTTTTTCCAACTATGTTGGGGTCAGCTTCCAGTCTAACCGGAGGCAACTGAATAGCCAGCACTGTCTATCTATCTGACCTTCACAACCCAGACACCGGGTAACATGATACCCCTTGGTAAGACTGGTTGTTAGACTTTTTGGCTTCTGACTACACATAACGACAATAAAAGATCTACAAATGACAGCCGGACCAACAGCTTAACGTGCTTCCCGAGGCACGGAGGAGTCTCGGTATGACATAGATGGACCAACCGCGCTAAGCGTAGCTTAACCTTTGATCGATCGACACACAATATTCAACAGAAAGTCTTATTAATTTATTATCTTATTGCATTTCACAGGGAGATAATCTCTTGACCTTACGAAGATCAATACAGCACGTGTTTTTGAATTTCAACGTAATTTGTTATAGCTTAATAAACATTTAAGTATTTTACACTAGCTTCTGCCCGCGACTTCGTCCGCGTGGAATAGTGGTGCTCCACTCCTATTGGTTTTAGCGTGATGAAATATAGCCTATAGCCTTCTTCAATAAATGGGCTATCTAACACTGAAAGAATTTTCAAATCGGACCAGTAGTTCCTGAGATTAGTAGCGTACGCAAAAAAAGTAACTTTTCTGGTTGATTTCTTACACCTTGTGTCCGAAAAACCCAAATATCTTACGGAACCCTATTTTTTTCCAAAATAAAATTTAGCCTATGTTACTCGTGAATAATGTAGCTTTCGAATTGTGAATTTTTAAAATCGGTCCAGTAGTTTTTGAGCCTAATCATTACAACAAACAAAGTTTTCCTCTTTATAATATTAGTGTAGATGACAATTATCTTTGTGTAAGAAACTGAAATACTTTCAATTGAAAAAGCATTTTATCTGAAAACAATTTATCCTGGAAATTGTCATGCCTAGTGTCAAAAATGATAAAAATGTCAAATTTAGAATAACCTCATTAATCATTGATCATATTTATAAGCGGTTCTTAGGTATAAAAGTGACTCGTATGTGTATGCCGTGACTGCTAACGGCATGACGCTTACGTAAGCCGTTACGTCTCCACCACTCTCTACTGCCTCTCATGTGTGCGTGGCGCATATCCGTATCCTAACTATCCTAATCCTAACTAATAATAAAATGCGACGAGTGAGTTCGTTTGTTACGCTTTCACGGTAAAACGGCTGAACCGATTTGGATGAAATTTGGTATGAAAATAGAAGGGAACCTTGGAAACGGTTATACTTTTTATCCGGGTGCGTTCAGTAGTTCCCTGAGAACGCGGGTGAAACCGCGGGAAACATCTAGTCTATGCATATAAAATGCGTCCTGAATGACTGACGGGTCAACGCACAGCCTAAACCGCTGATCGTAGAGACCTAAAACTTGGAGGGTGTGTTCTTTGTATGACGTAGGCATCCGATAAGAAAGGATTTTCCGAAATTCTACCCCTTGTGGGGTGAAAAAGGGGGGCAAAGTTTGTATGAAACACTGTCATTTATAATGTAAATTCTTATAGCCCACGCGGGCGAAGCCGCGGGCGAAGCCGCTGGCGGAAAGCTAGTTGTAAATAAAAGAAGAACGAAAACTGCAAAAATTAAAAAGAAACATGGATTTAAACAATGTTTTGTCTAAAAAACTATCAACATAATGACAATCTAGACATACATACTTCTTTATATATGTATAGTCCTTACACACCGAGAAATAGGTTGCTAGCTGATAAGTCTAGGTTCAGTTCTCAAAACATTATCAATACAATGAGGGCATCGGAGCAGTAGGTTTAATTAATCTATTGTTATCATAATAATTACTGGCAGAGTTTCTGTTATCATAAAAGAAAACTTTCAAGTCATAAAAACCGGCCAAGTGCGAATCGGACTCGCGCACAGACAGTTCCGATCTTTAGAAGGAATATTATATCTAGATACTAATATTAGAAAGAGGAAAGATGATTGTTTGTTTGTTTGTAGGATTTTAACTCATAAACTACTGGACTGATTTTAAAAATTCTTTCACCGTTAGAAAGCGACATCTTTATGCAAATAAATATAGCCTTATGACACAAGGCTATATTTCTTTCCAGAAATAATTAGGGATCCCTACTAAAACTTGAATAATGTAACCCAAGGTGTAAAAAAATTGTCCACGCGGGCGAAGCCGCGGGCGGAAAGCTAGTACGCTATAAAGTCACAATTATCATGTTTCGATCGCACAATTAAGTTTGTTTGTATAAAAAAATACATTAGTAGTGTTCAGGCCTGGCCTTTTCATATAATTTTGAGGGATTTTTGCGCTGAACCGTAATTTGTTTCTAAAATAAAAGTGACCTATATTACTTCAATTAACATCAGCTATCTAGTGCTAGATTTAGCTAGTGAAAGTTCTGACAAAACCGATCTTACCATTTCGGAGATCATTCCGAACAAACTGGCAGACAAACGGACAAAAATTTAGAATATGTGTTTTGCTATACATGCCATGTAAAATGTAAAATTTTCACATTACAAACAGACACAGACAATGTATTTATTTGTATTTCGACAGTACCGTGTAGAATGTCAAATTCTGACAAACAAACACTCCGATTTATTTATTATACATATACACACACACGTCCAGGGATGAGATACATATATATATACCATATACCATATACGGGTGGGTAGTTGAAATAACACTGCGGTCTCTTTCATTCTATGATGTCCTAGTACTTTTCGTGACGCAACATTTCAAATGTTCAATGTCCATTTGATTCTTTTAATATATATTATAGAGTGCACTGAAGATTTTTTTGTCTGACTGTACTATTTTTGATTTGAACCTTATATTTTATGAGTGGTCCCAGTAGCCGGAAGAAAAATATTTAAATTAAATCCATCCGGCGACTCACACCGCGGATCAGTTAATTGCGGTCCCAGTCGCCGGAAGCCTCCCAGGGATACTTTGATATCCAAAAAAAAGGGCGTTGTACGTCCAAGGATATTTTTATATCAATTTCAATATTTATTCCAAATTCAATATTTACACCTATTTAAATTAATTTTCAGATCTTAAAAAATACATAGATTTAATCTGTAGTCTTCTAGCAATTTTTCGTAGTATTTGTACTCTAGCGGTATAATAGGTATTTAGGTCGGGACGTGTGAGTGGATAGACAAGCGACTTTACCCGGCATTACACGTGTACATCATCATCTGCCTAGCCTTTTCCCAACTATGTTGGGGTCGGCTTCCAGTCTAAACCGGATGCAGCTGAGTACCAGTGTTTTACATGGAGCGACTGCCTATCTGACCTCCACAACCCAGTTACCGGGTAACACGGTACCCCTTGGTAAGACTGGTTGTCAGACTTTCTGGCTTCTGACTACCCGTAACGACTGTCAAAGATGTACAAATGACAGCCGGGACCAACAGCTTAACGTGCTTTCCGAGGCACGGAGGAGTCTCGCTATGACATAGATGGTCACCCATCCACGGACCGACCGCGCCAAGCGCAGCTTAACCTTTGATCGGTCGAACCGTGCAGCTGTTACTTAGCCACGAGCTCCTCCGAGCACGGCATTACACGTGTACAAACTTACAAAAAAAAACACGACATTTACAATTTGTATGACACTTTATCACCGCTGGTCTCCAAAACGCCTGATCCAAATAAAGTGCGGTTTCGTGTAAACAATCTTAGTGAAAGTGTTTACAATCTCGATTACATATTAACCTTGTTTAATGAACAGTTTAATTTATTATTAGGTATTATATAATACTGTGAAAGACTAAAATATTGCAATAACAGTAAATTATATTCGACTAGCTTCGGGCCGCGACTTCACCTGCGTGGTCTTTATGGTATACTAGCTTCTGCCCGCGATTTCGTCCGCGTGAAATAGTGGTGCTCCGCTCCTATTGGTTTTACCGTGATGATATATAGCCTAGATAGAGTTTGTTTGTTTGAACGCGCTAATCTCAGGAACTACTGGTACGATTTGAAAAATTCTTTCAGTGTTAGATAGCCCGTTTATTGAGGAAGGCTAAAGGCTATATATCATCACGCTAAAACCAATAGGAGCGGAGCACCACTATTCCACGCGGACGAAGTCGCGGGCAGAAGCTAGTTATATATAAAAACATTCAAAACTCCCTCTCTTCACTCAGAATGCGGGTGGAACCACCAGATACAGCTACTACATAAATTATACAGTTAAAAGTAGTCCCCACCAGTTAAAAATAACCAGTCATGAACTAAAAATATCTCAAGAGGGTGGAAACGTCAAAAACATATGGTTCAAATCGTTGTTCGTTTATTTTGAGATAACAAAGATGTAATGGTTAAGGAAAGGAAGTTTGTGCAATTAATATTATGAAGATAGACATCTGTTTTGTGAATAAGTTTCGTCTATACTAATATTATAAACAGTAAAGATTTGTTTGTAGGGTTTTAACTAAAAAACTACTGGGCCGATTAAAAAAAAAACTTTCACTGTTAGAAAGCTACATCTTTACGTGGCTATAATTTATTTCCAGAAATAATTAGGGATCCCTACTAAAACTTGAATAATGTAACCCAAGGTGCAAAAAAAATGTCCACGCGGGCGAAGCCGCGGGCGGAAAAGGAGTATTATATAAATAGCAGCCCAAAAAAAATGAAAAATTAGGTCAGCCTACTAATTTTATAGATCTATACGAAAGTTCGTGTTTGTTAATCGTTCACGCAAAAACTACTGAACGGATTTGGGTGAAATTTGGTACGCACATAGTTCATAACCTGGATTAACATATAGGATACTTTTTAATAAGTTTTATACTTTTTATCCCAGTATTAGGACCCACACAGACAAAGTCGCGGGCAGAAGCTAGTGATATACAAAGCTATATATTTCATTCATTGATGCTCCGTTCCTATTGATTTTAGCGTGATGATATATAGTCTATAGCCTTCCTCGATAAATGGGCTATCTAACACTGAAAGATTTTTTTAAATCGGTCCAGTAGTTCCTGAGATTAGCGCGTTCAAACAAACAAACTCTTCAGCTTTATTATATAAGTATAGATTAGTATAGATTTGCTTGAACTCGCTAATCTCAGAAACTACACACATAGTTTAAAAGCTGGATTAACATACAGGATACTTAAATTTTTATCCCGGTATCTGTATCCAGTATGAAGACCACGTAGACTATCAGAAGCAAGTTTCATCTCTACATAGTATAAAACAAAGTCGCTTTCTCTGTCCCTATATCCCTATGTATGCTTAAATCTTTAAAACTACGCAACGGATTTTGATGCGTTTTTTTTTAATAGATAGAGTGATTAATGAGGAAGGTTTTAGTATATAATTGGTCAAGTTTTTGTATCCATTAGCTAAAATATCGCGGGCGAAGCCGCTGGCGGGAAGCTAGCAATGTATATTCTTGACGCGTTTATATATTCCGATGAATACATAACCCTTATTTTTCAAAGACGGTTATAAAAGCTACATAGGTACATACACGTAATGGCAGTTACAAAACTTTATTATTACTGTAATTAAACATGTTGGTCTACTTGTTCGTGATGTGAGAATAACATGTACATTAGCGGTAATAAAACAATACTGTTACAGTGTATTGTAAGGCTGCAAATGACTCCCTCCTTGCGGGCGAAGTGGGAGGGAGTGTCCATAAAGGCCGATTAATTTTTAATCTGCTGCAAAAATCTCACTCATAAATGCAGTTTAACGTAGTTACACAGTAGCTTAATCCAGGATTACGATTAAGTAAGGATTAGGTGAGAAATGGTTGAACTTTAGATTACATGTTTTTTATTAGTAAGACGGTACTGACTTAAACCCATCCGTGTTCCTTCCTAGGATAGGAAGTCATTAAAAAACACCTCTAATGAGCGGGAGGGATCAGACTCTTACTGACTAAAACCCATCCATGTTCCTTCCTTCACCCTTTACGTTCCAGGGCTATGGTAACTCTTTCAAACAACCCCACAGCCCTTATAAGGCTGACTTTGAATATGTTATTTGATGGCATAAACCTAGTAAATGGCCACTGTCTTGAAACTCCATAGATCCTCTCTTCAAAAATAAAGGTTTACAATAGTCTTTTACCCGTGAATCGTACCCGAGACCCCGTTTACAGTAATCGCGTAGATGATGATAACACAAACACAACAGAACATTACATAAATCCCATACGATGACTAGTTACTAGTTACCGACTCACGCGCAACCATATAGCTCACTTTTACTTGGCATTCAGCATTAATGAGGTTTTGATTACAACTCACTTTTATATTCGTGTTTAGCGATATCGAGAGTATTTCAACTATAGATAGATGTTTATTTTAACACTAGCTGGCTCTCCTACAAGTAACAGGTCCTTCACGCAACTGGATATAGGTCTTTCTTAGGTTTCAGTCAACTCCATACCAAAGGAGATGTTCCAAAAATGTATGGAGCCTGGGCTAGCACTATGTACACTAAATGTAAATATCGCTATACAATATAGTAACCGTTTTTTGATGTTAATTTTCTATAAATTGGCTTCGTTCTATTGTACATTAAAATTAACTCGGTCAAGGAGAGCAACCCGAAATAAATATGGTGGATCAGCAATATGTGAAATGTCACCATGACAATGACATTTAATTGATGTGTCGTAATATCTGCGAAAAAAAACAAAATACGAATTCCGAAAATACTTGGGTTTCGTTATAGTTTTATTAAAATAGGACTACAGGATAATATACTCGATTGCGGCAGTACATCTTATATTACCAATAGTGTCATGAGGAGCAAGAAACAAAGGCTTGGACGTTATTTTGTTGATCGAACTGTCCTGGTGTTTGACATGTCGTCAAACACAACTGTCATGGCTGCCATAAAAATAGGGTTAACTTATTAAAAAACTTCGTAAATAATCATTTGTGTACACCTATACTTTTCTTCAAATTAATTTGTTTGTATTTTTATGAAAATCCCCTATTTTTTTTCCTATTTATCTATGTGTGTACATGGTGGTAGCCCAAAATCAAACATCTCCTTTCTTGTTAATTGGTTCAGCCATTACACCGTAAACGTCTTACTTATAAAGTCAGATTTATTTTTAATCTGCTGCTTAGCAAACATCTCACTCATAAATGCTGTTTAGCGTTAATCCGAACTTTAGTAGCTTAATCCTGGATTACAGCGCTAAAGTAAGGATTAGGTGAGAAATTGTTAAACTTCAGATTACAGGTTTTTTATAAGTAAGACGGTAAAAGTATTACAGAGTTTTTAACAGGTTTCATGATGTAATTCCCACAGGATGCGGGAAAACCCGCGGGGAACAGCGAGTCATCTTCATCATCACACATATGATAAATCTGTAGAGGAGTTATGTTTGTACCCGCTAATCTCAAAAACGGCTCAACAGATTTGGATGAAACTTGGTACGCACATAGTTTATAATTTGGACTAACACATAGGCTAGTTTTTATGCCAGTATTTGGACGCACACAGACGAAGTCGCGGGCAGAACCTAGTAATATACAAAGCTAAATATTTTGTCGGGTTTAAGCGCGCTCATCTCTGGAACTACCAGTCAGATTTGAATAAATCTTTTTGCATTTAATAGCCTAAATATTGATCTAGATTATAAGCTACTTAACATCACGCTATGACTTTTAAGGGGACAAGCAAAGATCAAAATAGTACGGGCGAGCGATGATTCGCGGGAGTTCCTGGTCTCGGGAGCCACGTCCAGGCAAAACCGGGTCACAACTAGTCTTAACATAAACTTAGACATATAGTAAATGCAGTAGTGATAACTTATAGTCTATGAACATCGTCCCACGGCCATAAAAGTGAAAACGCAATCAAATACGCATTTATTTTGAATGTCAAGTAAAAGTGCACAGCAAGATCTCGCTACAGGATTGGTCGACTTATGTAATAACTTTACCGTATGGCTTCGAGTGGATCTTGAGAGAAACCCTCATCAACAGCTTATTTTATAATAATCTCTCCAGACCGATTACAGCTTCAGCAAATCTCAATGAAGACCAGCCAGGTACGCAGAAGATATAGTGCACGCACGCTTGCAGACACAGGTGCACACTCTATTCTCTCACTTTCATAGTCCGATAGGTCGGCAATCCGACACGACCGGGGAGAGATCAGGCGCAGGACCGACAGCGCCACGTGCTCTCTGAGGCACGGAGGGGTCTCGCTATGATAATGGTCACCCATCCATGGACTGACCACGGCTTAACCTTGCTAATCTATCAATCCGCATGGCTGTTACTTAGCTACGAGCCCTTATTTCCCCTACGATAGTTGCGCGCTCGCTATGTACGAGAACGAACATCTATGGACTGTCCGCGCCTAACGCAGCTTAACCTTGCTAATCAATCAATGCGCACGGCTGTTACTTAGCTACGATTCCCTCAGCCTTTTTTATGTCCTCTGTTGAACTTAGGCCTCCCCTAACGTGTGCAATATCGGGCAGTCTTCAGCTTGACGTATCCAACATCTGCCTGCAATTTTTTGTAGAACGTCACTCCACATTGATGGAGAAAATCCTAACCAGCGTCTGGGCCTAGTCCAGCGTCCCCTAAACAACATACATTTGCCTACTCGAGGTCTTCGCTCGAGAACACTCCATCTTGCCAAAAGTAGGTCAACTATAGTTATTATACAGAATGCTATAAGTAAAAAAAATACTTCATATTCCTCAGTTCTTGATAAAACACGTATGAAAATATTTCCTTGAACGATAAGGTAGCACAATAAACTAATTATATTATCGTACTAATAAATCTCATAGTCAACACATAATTACTGAAATAATTACATGGATAAATAATTAATCTAAGGGATAAAAGATAAACTTATCTTTTAGACCTAGTAGTAGTAATCTATACATATAAAATGCTTTGTCCTGAATTACTGACGGATCAAAGCACAGCCTAAACCGCTGATCGTAGAAACCTGAAACTTGAGTGTGTTCTTTGTATGACATAGGCATCGGATAAGAAACGAATTCTACCCCTAAGGGGGTGAAAAAGAGGGGCTTACACAACACAGAAACTTTTTATCCAGATGAGCGAAGTAGTTCCGTTAGAATGCGGGCGAAACCGCGGGAAACAGCTAGCTATATACATGCATGTATAGACTTCTATCTTGTAAAATTGACAAGAAAAGAAGAAGAATGTATTTCCAAGCCAAACATTAAAATTGGATCAGCGGTTTTACCGTGAGAACGCACAAAAAAATGCGTTCTAGCGTATCTCTGACAGACATACAGTCTTCACGTTTATTATTATTAAATAAGGGTTACACTGACTAACCTTCTTTCCCAATACGGAGATCAAGATAGATGGATAACAATTACAATAAATTAATAGACTACTGGCTTGGAACAGCTCCAAGTGGGACAAATATGCGGAAATCCCCAAAGTCTGGCATGCGTTGAATTTAGATCGAGTTCTAGCTATTCTGTGCTAGATATATGCTAAATTCTAACTAATATTATAGGTGTGAAAGGGAGTTAGTTATTTACTTTTTCACGGTAAAAGACGACATGGCTAGAAAAAGGGTGAATGTACTCTATACTAATTGATTTTACGAAAAATATAAACAAACCATAACCCATTTTGTTCTAATTTTCCCACATAGAAAAATCAAATGGTGAATGATGATGTTTAGAGCACAAAATTGACATAAATGCGCCATCCTTACGGCATTTTGTTAATCTCTGTGGCAGAATTAGAACCAAATATGTTACGATTTTCTAAGTATATCTTAGACACCATAGACTAACTGTGAAGGAAATCATCGTGAAGAAACCTGGACTTCAAAGTCTGAAATCGCTAAACCGCCTTGAGCAAGCGTGTTGATAAATGCTCATGCCTTCTCTGTATGAGAAGAGTCATGTGCCCAGCAGTGGGATAATATATAGGCTGATGATGATGATGATGATAATATTCCGACTTTATTTTCATTTTTCGTAATATACAGACAGACTATAGATAATAGAATTTTATGGCAGAAAAAGACATGCTGCGCCGACCCCAAATAATTGGATGAAATCCGGTAGCGTAGTAGAGGGGACCCTGGCAATGGTATAGGCTACTTTTTATCCAGGTGCGTTAAGTAGTTCATTTGTTTTTCTTTTGTATGGCATCTCGCAAGTCAACCTAGAAGGTTGTCGACTGCTTAACCGGGCTTGCCTGTGAAGTGCCTTAAATGAATTTAGGGCCTCCAGCCAGGGCTTAACTTACAAAACTAAGCGACTACACGCTAAGGGCACCCGCTAGTGGGGTACGGGCCTCGGCTTAGGGCGTCGCTGGGGGAGGACAGCAAGTATGATTATTATAATCGGGAATTTTAAAGCTATTAGCTCAGCTCGCGGGCTGGCTCGTCGAGCTAGGGTCGGGAGGGCATGGGTTAAGTACTTCCCTCGGTACACGGGTGAATATAATCCTTTTAATTATATCTTCGATATAAGCTGCATTATCCACTTCAAACCTACCTTCAATAGTAACAAAAACTGTTGGTTCCGCATACACTTTCTCTGCTCACCCACGCACGATAGACAATCGACTTTCGATTCTCTGCATGAATAATAATTGATACGTAATTAATTTAATTATCGCTTAAGAACTTTTGTAAGAAACCTGGACTTATGATGCTAAGCAATGTCATCATCTGCCTAGCCTTTTCCCAACTATGTTGGGGTTGGCTTCCAGTCTAAACTGGATGCAGCTGAGTACCAGTGTTTTACATGGAGCGACTGACTATCTGACCTCCACAATCCAGTTACCGGGTAACACGGTACCCCTTGGTAAGACTGGTTGTCAGACTTTCTGGCTTCTGACTGCCCGTAACGACTGTCAAAGATCTACAAATGACAACCGGGACCAGCTTTCCGAAACATGGAGGAGTCTCGCTTTGACAAAGATGGTCACCTATCCACGGACCGACCGCGCCAAGCGCAGCTTAACCTTTGATAGGTCGAACCGTGAGGCTGTTACTTAGCCACGAGCTCCTCCTGCGATGCAAACCAATGTCATAGGACAAAAATCTTATCATACAGAGAAAGCACGAGCTATAATCATGACTTGAGGTTTATAAACTAACCAGTTCGCTTTTAACCGTCTCTAGGATCCCATCTATCTCCCGTACGAAATTTTATCCAAATCATTTCAGCCATTTTACCTGTAAGCGTAACAAACTCACTTTCGCATTAATTATATTAGTTCGGATATACTCGTCAACCTCGCCTTGTTTGTCGCCAGTTAAAAACTACTGATAACCAATGGCCTAGTTTAAAATGCATTTCTATTTTTACACGGTTAAGCGATAAAATGCTAACTTAGTTGCGGGTTAGTTATATGGAACTAATATTAACTGTATGACGGCCTAGTTGGTCGCAAACGCGACTTCTCTGAACGTCGTATGGGGTTGATTCCCGAGTTGGGTAGAATTCGCTTTGTTGGTTTTAAAATTTTCACAGGGCAAACGCCCGGAGTCAAGTAGTTCGCGGAGTTGCACTCGGTGCTATCTTGAATTCTTGATAGCAGTCGTTGTTACAATGCCATGTCAGAGACCGTCAGGAGGATTTGAGAAATCTTTGACAGGCTTTTAGGGCTTGTTAGGTTAGTAAATTAGACCTACACTATAATCATCTGCCTAGCCTTTTCCCAACTATGTTGGGGTCGGCTTCCAGTCTAAACCGGGTGCAACTGCGTATCAGTTAGTGTTGCCCAAATGCAAGAACAAGACGAGACTTAGCCAGTCTTGGTCTTGGTCTTGCGCCAATACACCTGATCTTGGTCTTGGTCTTGGTCTTGCGCTCCCAGTCTTGGTCTTGGTCTTGGTCTTGCAGCAAGAGTCTTGCAAGTCTTGCAATTACCTATTAGTCTATTACTATTTATTAAAGTTTACTTTAAATCTTAGAAAAACGTATTAGAATTGGAACATTGTGAGCTTGAATTAACATAGCCATAGTAAAGATCAAGCAGATTAATAAATAACTGAAGATTTGATAAGAAATTCGAAAAATCAACTGACCTATATGTCGTTTTCCATGGAAGTAACTGTTTCTTAATAAACATTTATGATTTATAAGCTATATTCGCTATGTTTATGGTATTAGTCGTAATGCGCATAGGTCCAGTTTTTCATATTCTTTGATACAGTTTTTTGCGTCTCATAGAATTCCTAAGCGTACCTACCTATACACCGAACTGTTACACCTAACTACTCAGTGAAATAGCGCTAAGTCCTAGCTGCAAGACGCAAGAGTCTTGCAGGCTATGTCTTGTTCTTGCTCAAGTCTTGCACGGTCAGTCTTGGTCTTGGTCTTGCTAAAAATACGCGGTCTTGTTCTTGGTCTTGATCTTGCAAAAACGCAAGAACAAGACCAAGACTGCAAGACCAAGACTGAATTTGGGCAACACTAGTATCAGTGTTTTACATGGAGCGACTGCCTATCTGACCTCCACAACCCAGTTACTGGGTAACACGGTAACACTTGGTAAGACTGGTAGACCTACACTATAAGAAGAAGAATTAGTAGTTTTATTTCACAGGCTTTTTGATAAACGTACAATATTGGCGACGCCGTGTCTAGAAGTTAAAACATCTATAGGTTCATTTACAATAAGATTAGAAAAACTTCCTAACTCTTTTTGCAGCTTACTCAAACGATTTTGAGTTCTATTCCGTACTGATAAGGGTGGTGTTAAAAGCAAAATAATGTTTACAATAACAAATATATTCTGCATCTGTTTTTGTCATGTCACCTTAGTAATAGAGCTTAAAATCGTTTGAACAAACGATAAATAGTAGATAATGTCTAATCTTATGGAGTATAATTACAAACAAATCTTGTTATTCTAAGGTTCGTACCTACCATAAATTGAGCCCACCACAAAAATATCATAAAGTAGCTTTCCGCCCGCGGCTTCGCTCAGGTGGGCATTTTTTTTACACCTTGGGTTACGTTATTCAAGTTTTAGTAGGGATCCCTAATTAAACTTACTTCGTAAAGATATAGCTTTCTAACGGTGAAAGAATTTTTAAAATCGGTCCAGTAGTTTTTGAGTTAGAACCCTACAAATAAACAAATATTTCTTCTTAATAATATTAGTATAGATATTATAAATAAATAAACTTCTTTACTTAAAGTCGGTTAAAAAACGAGACAAACGTAAGGATATTATTGTTCTCCTTCACTCCGAGATAAACAGTATCGGCGGCTGCGCAAGCGCATTTAGCAAGCCATCGCCTTGAACGACAGGTTTTACATCCTGTGTAGGTTACCTAAGTATAAGTACCTACTAACAGTTAACTTTCTTGTACAAATAAACATCGATCTGATATGTCAGTTAAACTTGGCTAAACTTTAAACATCACGCTTGTTCTGCCCTAAGAATATGAGCTGCGGGATGTTCGAGAGAGTTACCGCGCCTCCGAACACAAAGGGCTGAGGAAGGAACATGGATGGGTTTTAGTCAGTAAGAGACTGACACTCTTCCGCCCCTCCCACGGCGGGAGAGATCATTTAATGATTCCCCATCAGGAAAAAAAAGAGGCATCGCCTTATATAGAAGCTTGTATAGTATCATCATCTGCCTAGCCTTTTCCCAACTATGTAGGGGTCGGCTTCCAGTCTAAACAGGATGCAGCTGAGTACCAGTATTTTACATGGAGTAACTGCCTATCAGACCTCCACATCCCAGTTACCGGGTAACACGATACCCCTTGGTAAGACTAGTTGTCAGACTTTCTGGCTTCTGACTACCCGTAATGATTGTCAAAGATCTACAAATGACAACCGGGACCAACAGCTTAACGTGCTTTCCGAGGCACGGAGGAGTCTCGCTATGACAAAGATGGTCACCCATTCACGGACCTACCGCGCTAAGCGCAGCATAACCTTTGATCGGTCGACCCGTGCGGCTGTTACTTAGCCACGAGCTCCTCATTCTTCTTCAAAGCTTGTATAATATAGAGTATAGTATATTAGTATTCAACTGTATCCAGTTAGACTGGAAGCCAAAAACCTAGTTGGAAAATAGCCCGACTATATTACAACCAAACACCTATTTTTGTTAAACAACATATACGAGTGTGGTTTTCCTTCTATTATATTGTGATCCATGTTGATAACCTATATTTAAATACATCATTCTAAAGTTATGACGTTAGCAAGATAATCAGTAACATCATTATTGTGCGTTGATGTTAAATTATATGTATGTTAAGCGAACTATATTTGGGCTGCTCAGAACTTTATGGGAAGAGGCCTTCACCCAACAGGGGGACAGCATACAGGCTGAGGACGATGATGATGATAGGGATCGGCTTCCAGTCTAACCCGATGCAGCTGTGCACTAGTATTTTAAATAGAGTGACTGTAAATCAGACCTCCACGGCAATTATTAATCTATACTTATAATAAATCTGTAGAGAGGTCAATTCTGTACATGAAATATATTTCCAAAATAACTATCAGGGGGTGATTAGGGATCGATACTGATGCCAAAAATGCAATCAGTAAATTTTTGTCTGTCTGTCTGTCTGTCTGTCTGTCTGTCTGTCTGTATAAACTTTATAGAAACAAAAACTACTCGACGGATTTTAACGAAACTTGGTACAATTATTTGTCATACTCCTGAGATGGTTATAGTATACTTTTCATCACGCTACAATCAATAGGGGCAGAGCAGTGAAGGGAAATGTTATCATTTTGTTTAAACGCGCTAATCTCAGGAACAGCTGGTCCGATTTAAATAATTCTTTCGGTGTTAGATAGTTCATTTATCGAGGAAGGCTATAGGCTATATATCATCACGCTAAGACCAATAGGAGCGGAGCACCACTTTTCCACGCGAACGAAGTCGCGGGCAGAAGCTAGTCTATACTAATATTATAGAGAGGAAAGATTTGTTTGTAGGATTTTAACTCAAAAACTACGGGACCGATTTTAAAAATTCTTTCACCGTTAGAAAGCTACATCTTTACGAAGTGTCATAGGCTATATTTATTTTCAGAAATAATTAGGGATCCTACTAAAACTTGAATAATGTAACCCAAGGTGTAAAAAAAAAGTGTCCATGCGGGCGAAGCCGCGAGCGTAAAGCTAGTACGTGATATTTAAAACTAAACGATACATAGGATTTTATTGTTTCAAAACAGACGAAAATGCAACATGTCATAAGAATACTTGACTCAGAATCAAATCTACGTTAAAAAAAATCTTTTGATTTCCCCAAACGACTCTATTTTATGGAAGGGAACAATACTATTATTTTTTTTCTGTCTCAAATTCGGTAAGTCAACTAAAATGAACGACAAAGGAATTTAAAATACAAACATTGCACTCTTTGAACATCTAAATTACAAGAAAAAGACCACATACAGGCCGCGCTCAACACACTCTTGGACGCCAAGCTTGACTGTGATGTGTTTGCGAACGATGTGAAGTCAATCGTGTGTCTGGAGTACTGTGAGATGTAACTAACCCATGGTCGTTTTTGTTAATTAAATAAATAAATAAAGCCCCCAAAACTTTTCATTATTTCCTATGCATTTTGCTGAGAAGAAGTGGTGCAACGAACTCCACAACAACGGCAACGAATCGCGGTCAAGTCAATGTGTCTAAATTTGGACAATGACCTTGCGATTGCAGTCACTGCAGGAAATCTACAATTACCTTATGAATTGGCATAGCAGTTCTTTTTAAAGCCCAAAATACAACGACAAAACAACTACCCATATAAAGCAGAGGCTGCGGGTTTCTTCGACAGAATTAACGTGGCCCTGGAACGCAAAGGACCGAGGAAGGAATAAGGATGGGTTTTAGTTCAAAATTCAAAAAATATTTATTCAAATTAGGCTGAAAAATCAGCAGCATTTTTTCAGCGCCACTTCTTCTTCCCAGCAAAATCACATAGGAAGTGGTGAAGGGTGGGCGTTTTGGGGGCTGTCTTTTCTAACATTTGAGGTTCAGAAATGCTGCTGATTTTCAGCCTAATTTCAATAAGCGATTTTCTTCATTTTGAATTGCAGACATGTAAAAATCGGATCACTTATTTCTATCCTCCAAAAATCAACTCTTTAATATTTTAATCAACCTTTTTTAAGGCCCCACATTCACAAGTTCACCAGACTAACATACTACAAAAAAAGATATTGAAAATTCAACCTTATGTTAACGCAATAAATAACATTATCACACACCACGCTGTCGGTATGCAAACAATAATTACTGACATAGTTTAGAAGTGTCAATTGATGATCAAACGGGGACAGCTGTAAAAATAGATAAAGTGTAATTTAAACCGTTTTTCGTACCAAGGTTTAAACTTATATTATTTACATTAGGAACAATTAAAAAACCGGCCAAGTGCGTGTCGGGCCACGCGCAGTAGGGTTCCGTAGTAGGAGTTAGTTAGTCGACTATAGCTCTGTAACCGATTAAGCCTACTTAGCTGTGATAGTTTTCCTTGTAATTTCATTACATGTACTACGTCTGTGATTTTTTTCACATTTCTAGGTACAGCCATTCAAAAGTTAGAGGGGGGGGTAACTCGTATCGAACAAAAAATTTCACTTAAAATCTAGAAATTTCGCAAATGGCTCGCTTAACTGAAAAATGGTCTTCACACACCCATAATATTTTTGAAAGACCTATCTAACGATACCCCACACGAAGGGGTACGCGAGAAAAAAATATTCATCCCTACTTTACATGTTTGGGAGCTACCCTAAAAAAAAATATTTTTCAAAATTTTATTTTACCACTTTCTCGGCGTGATCAATATACATATTCATACCAAATTTCAGCTTTCTAATAACAAAAACTACGGAGCTATGCCGCGGACAGACAGACAGACAGACAGACAGACAGACAGACGGACAGAGCGAAACTATAAGGGTTCCTTGTCGGACTACGGAACCCTAAAAAGAAAGTATAAATCAATATATATATAAAAATCAATGCCACTTTTCGTTGTAATTTTATAACTCAAGAACGGGCTCACCTATCCAAATCAAATGTTTAGGCTTTGTTCGGACTATTTAGTAAATGGTTTATGTGAAGTTTGCACAAAATCGATCGAGCGGTTCATCTTTAATTTGAATTCATATAGCACACGCGGGCGAAGCCGCTGGCGGAAAGCTAGTATTCTAATATAAATGTAACTAAAATATGGCGTCAAAAAATTCTTCTTCATCACCGTCAACTGGAAGTGTACCCAAGAGGCTGGCAGCATTGCCGCGTTGAATGGCAATGCTTAGCCTTTGGCCAAAGTAAGAGCCAGCCTTTGGGTCACGGGAAGTGTCAACAAGCCAGGTTTAAACCGATTTTTTTCTCACTTCGCCTAGCCTTTTCTTTGATAGGTTGTGGTCGGTTTCTCGTCTAACTAGATGACATCTCACCTCTACATTCCGCCACCCAAGTACACTAAGTAGAATTGGATTAGGAAGTTAGACTAATTGTGAGATTTTCAGACCACTGTCATAAAAATTTAAAGTCCTCACTGTCCTGGACTGGCTCCAGCAATCAGAATATAACGAGTTATCAGACTTTATCGACTATCATAACTTTATGAAAAAAACCAACTGCTTAGGCGAAAGTAACTTTACGCATAAAGAACGATCACCCATCCAAGGACTGACCGTTGCTAGGGCAGCTTAACCTCACCAATCAATCACACAACGAAAATTTTATCAGTGCTACAAAAATAAATTATGTAAATAAAAAATGTTCATAAAATGAAAACTAATGGGCCAAACTATGTTAAATTTTTATGGGACCAAATGGCAACTATTCCGCATCAAACTAAAGAAGAATCACGTAAATCCTTACTAATATTATAAATGCGAAAGTAACTCTGTCTGTCTGTCTGTCTGTTACGCTTTCACGCCAAAACTACTGGACCGATATAAATGAAATTTGGTACAGATATAGAATAGACCCTGAGGAACAACATAAGCTACTTTTTACCCGGGTGCGCTAAGTAGTGCCCTCGGGATGCGAGTGAAACCGCGGGAAACAGCTAGTCGGATCATTAATCTCAGCGTAATCGGTGTACATACATAAAAAGACGAATTGAGAACCTCCTCCTTTCTGAAGTCAGTTAAAAATCACACAGTATATAACCAAAACTATATACCAACCGTTAAATTGGCAATGGTATGCTAGTTAGAATTAACTGTCACCCATCCGGATAACGGCCTCAACAATGTGCGTTTAACCTACTAATGCCACGGTCCGTGGGAAAGTCATACCAAAACTGTATGTAATTGTAATTTGTGCGTACTTATCCTTACTAATATTATAAATGCGAAAGTAACTCTGTCTGTCTGTCTGTTACGCTTTCACGCCAAAACTACTGGACCGATATAAATGAAATTTGGTACAGAGATAGAATAGACCCTGAGGAACAACATAGGCTACTTTTTACCCGGGTGCGCTAAGTAGTTCCCTCGGGATGCGGGTGAAACCGCGGGAAACAGCTAGTTTGACATAAATATCAAACTACAACATCGCTAAACTTTACCGCAAACCCATCATTTTCTATACCTCGATAAAAAACGCTTAACTTGCATGAATACATTGTTTATTGAATTTTATTTAGAATACAGCAGAATATTACATTACGGTGCCGCTCACCCATCCATTTCCGAACCTCAAAAAAATACTCTCAATAAATCCCTCTTGTACCACATTTCTCTTTAAATACTCAATCATCATCATCATTGGCCTATTAATTGTCCCACTGCTGGGCACAGGCCTCTTCTCATACAGAGAAGGCATGAGCATTGATCACCACGCATGCTCAAGGCGGATTGGCGATTTCAGACTTCTTAGGCCAGGTTTTCTCACGCTGTTTTCCTTCACCGTTAGTCAGTGCTGTCCAAGATACACTTATAAAGTAAAAACTTTGAAAAAGTCACATTGGTATAATAATAATAATCAAAAAAAAAAAATCTCCAGACCTTTTTCGATCTCGGCGGCTAATCTCAAGGTCTAGCCAGGTACGCAGGAGATATTATAGTGCACGCACGCTTGTAGACACAGGTGCACTCTCTATTCCCTCACTCAGAGATCAGGTGCAGGACCGACAGCTTTACGTGCTCTTCAAGGCACAAAAGGGTCTCGCTATGTTAAGAAAACGTTCACCCATCCATGGAATGACCGGCTATTACAGCTTAACTTAGCTAATTTATCGATCCGCACGACTTAGCAACGAGCCCCTCAAAAGCTGAACTTACTGAAGGTTCAGACTCCTTAAACGCTAGGCCACCAGCACCACGTCAAACAAAAATATCTTTTTCTTTTTTGTTTCACAAACCCACCCATCAATTTCTAAACCTGGGCACGGTGCGCTTAACCTACGTGGGAATACACTAACGACATAATTACACATCCGTATAGTAGAAGATCCGACCCTACATCGACATTCATCGAGTTGATAATAGAATCAAACATATTTTATAATAAATTTCGTATGTTAGAAAATATATTAAAAGTGGGTTGACAACAAAAATCCTGGACAGAATATTTTTAATTATTTTTTAAAAAACTGTTTTTTATAAAATTTTGCAACATGATGATAATAATAAAATTTTATACTGGACTTAAAGTATAAAACATATAGAATGTGCTGACGTAGGGTTGACTATTATTTACCTGGACGAACTACTGGGTTGACAGGTATAAAAGGTATGTAAATTCTAGTTACTTTCACTGATTTGATAATAGAAAAAAAATTATATCAGCATAAGCGCTGTTTTATTCCGAACACGATGATATAGGGTTGACTGCAAAAAATTCGGTCCTAATAGGGGTATACAAGTTTTAAAGATTTAAATTTCAACGCGTGTGGAAATTAGTGATAGATAGATCCGAGGTAAGTATACCGTGTGATAATAAAGGACCGAACATTGCAGTCGTGTCTGATGGGATCGTGAATATAAGAAAGTGCACATGCTCGGTATATAAACTATATGGAGAGTAGAGGTACCCCTGCTACCCTCCATATTGTAAACAGTACGCGTTATTTTGGAGCAACTGACATTTGAATTCAGTATGCGTTATTTCGGAGCAACTGAAAATATTTTTTTTGTCTTATTTTCTTGGGAAAAAATTAAAAAAATAATAAAAATGTGAAAAGGTAGAAATTGAAAAACAAAAAAAAAACAGGCCGAGGTCCTTCAGAAAAATTATTTTTCAAATTATTTGTTTGATAAAAACGAATTCAACGAACGTTAAAATTGTGATATATTTCGAATTCTATTAGATAATAATTGGAGGAATCATATATTATGTACTTACTGCATACTCTGTAAAGAAAAAAATATAGTCTTCATGCTATTTACTTCGTAAAGCAGTTATTTTTTTGTTGGTATTGTAACCAACGAAATTGAGTGCTGCTTTAGTTAGTTCAACTTCATGATAATTGGAGAGGTGATTTTTTTTTTATAAACTTTACAGGAGAGCCATTTAAAGATCTAAAATTTCGAAAAAAAAAACGTTATAAAGAAACTACTACTCCTACTTTAATGAGGATCGGGAATCTTTATTGCAAACAATCCACTGATGTTTTGGTATACTTGTCATAAAAAAACTGCTATAATATCGAAAAGAATGGTCGCTTAATACAAAATGATCTATACTGTCTTATTTCTAGAGTAAGGAAAAAAGATTAAACTGCCAACAGTGTCTATCAGTTGACGGCAAAATGGTTAAAGTGACTTTTCAGTGTTATTCAGTAAAAAGCAAAGTGATATAAATGACTTAACTCAATGATAATGGGAAGGGCTATTTTGTTTTAACCACCAATTAGGTTTTGATAAATACTCACACTAGGTGGCTTAGGACACGTTTATTATACTAAGGCCCAAGTTCACCGAAAAGATAACGGTCCGATCAACTGAAAACAGCTGTTTAGCTTAAATTCAAACTTCTACCATACGATGAATAACCTATTATTTGGGTTTTTTATTCCTAAAACGAGTCGATTACCAAGCCAGGGTTGAACAAGAAGTTGACTACACGAAAATTCCCGCTTCGTGGTTAAAAAACGTTTTCGTTTAACGGGCCGATTATATAACCATCTGTTGGTGAACTTGGCTCTAAATGAGTTGTTTAGAGTCTCGTCTTTGAAAAAAAAATCATAAAACATAGTTTTTTATGCCAAAAAATAATGAATGAATGTTGCTGACAGTCAAATGGTTGAAGCGACACTGCATAGTGTTAGACGAGGAAAGCAACATGTATGAAGCGACTTAACATTAATAGTTAGCTACATCGAACACGGTTAATCTGCCATTTACTTGTAATTTTAGGAAGAGAATAAAGGCTTAAGCTCCGATTCACTATTAATGAGTACAGCTTAAGTGAAGAACTAAATAAAATTGCCAAATTTGATGTCGGATCATACCTTGAGAATTATGGCCGAAAATTGCATTGTCTTTAGCGCCAAAAAAATGCTCAGGATCGTGCGAAAAATCGCTGATTCTAAATATGTATATAAGTCAATATCGCCCAAAATGTTTTACCTTTCACCCCTCGATATTTAAAGTTTTTTTTTACGAAAAGGTAGCTTTAACGAACAATTTTTAAAAGCTTCATCTGTAAAATCACTTAAAGAATCGTCCAAGTCACATAAAAAACACTTTTTAGCCATTTTTTATCACAAAGATACAGAATAACACGTATTTTCGATAAAATATAATATTATAAGTCATTAGCTACTCCAAAATAACGCGTACTGTTTACAATATGGAGGGTAGCAGGGGTACCTCTACTCTCCATATAGTTTATATACCGAGCATGTGCACTTTCTTATATTCACGATCCCATCAGACACGACTGCAATGTTCGGTCCTTTATTATCACACGGTATACTTACCTCGGATCTATCTATCACTAATTTCCACACGCGTTGAAATTTAAATCTTTAAAACTTGTATACCCCTATTAGGACCGAATTTTTTGCAGTCAACCCTATATCATCGTGTTCGGAATAAAACAGCGCTTATGCTGATATAATTTTTTTTCTATTATCAAATCAGTGAAAGTAACTAGAATTTACATACCTTTTATACCTGTCAACCCAGTAGTTCGTCCAGGTAAATAATAGTCAACCCTACGTCAGCACATTCTATATGTTTTATACTTTAAGTCCAGTATAAAATTTTATTATTATCATCATGTTGCAAAATTTTATAAAAAACAGTTTTTTAAAAAATAATTAAAAATATTCTGTCCAGGATTTTTGTTGTCAACCCACTTTTAATATATTTTCTATTATACGAAATTTATTATAAAATATGTTTGATTCTATTATCAACTCGATGAATGTCGATGTAGGCCCGGATCTTAGACCAGTATTGTGGATGGAAGTGAGGAGAAAGTGACAAGTCTACATGACAACCGACAAATGAGACCAATCATTGAGTAAGTACAGGCGCCATCTTACTTTTCAAACTGTGTTAGAAAACTATTTCTTTCCAACTGAGTTTTAAAACCGACTTACTTCTACAGATCTTGTACTAAATTAATTAACAATATTTACATAGCACGATGCATACATACATACACACACACACAATTTTGGTCAATGGAAGTCAGTTAAAATTAGGAATGCAAACAACAACTTCATTGACTAAACTTGGTAATTATACACGCCGCAAGACGATGTCAAGTATGTCATGTTTTGCAAAAAACTTAAAAGGAAAGTTGAAAAATTTGTAAAATAAATTGTTTTAAGACATAAACAATTTATTTTACAAATTTTTGTAACGGCTTCGTGTAAACGCAGCTGTAAACCTCAAACCTAATTGTTGTACCCGACTTTAAAAAATATTTCAAAACTTCATAATTAAACTGTACTTTTATATTACTTAGATAACCCGATGTATACTTCGTATCACCCACATATATCTTAACTTTGTCTCACCGTTTAAACCTTCCCTGGAATACGACAAACATTCCAAAACCAAAATCAGCGAAATCGGCCCAGCCGTTCTCGAGTTATAGCGTACGGAGACGTAGGCATCCGATAAGAAAGGATTTTCCGAAATACTACCCTTAAGGGGGTGAAAAATGGGGGCAAAGTTTGTATGAAACTCTGTCATTTTTAATTTGAATTCGTATAGACCACGCAGGCGAAGCCGCTGGCGGAAATCTAGTAGATAGGTACTATAGTTAACAACAATATTATCAGTTACCATAACCTTGAGGTCTGCTAGCTAGACCTTGTTTGTAATAAGGTCAATTAGCACATGAGATAAAGAATTAGGGACACTAATCCAAGTAAGTGGGTCATCTTAGGGGCGGATACTTTTTAACCCCCGACGTAAAAAGATTGTTATAAGTTTGACGTCGATGTCTGTCTGTCTGTGTGTGTATCTGTCTGTGGCGTCGTAGCTCTCAAACGGATGGACCAATTTCAATGCGGTGTTTTCCATTTGAAAGCCAGTTTCCTTGCGGTGGTTCTTAGCTATGTTTGGTTAATATCGATCGAGCAGTGTAAGAGTTACAGCTCTTTTCCAGAATGATGTAAGGCAATTCTACGTAGGGGGTTTTTTAAATTTTTAATTTATCTTGTTTACAGACTCCATTATAATCATCACCTACATAATCTTCATCTTATCGTGTGGCTGGTTTTTACCAACCTTACAAGCCCTAGTGTCAGAGTTTTCTCAAATCCACCTGACGGCCTCTGACATGGAATTGTAACAACAACTGCTATCAAGATAACAGCCGGGGACGACGGCTTAACGTCCCAGGCACGGGGGTGTTACACCACCAACTTCCTGACACCGGGCTGCTTTGTGACATTTTCCAAAATCCACAAAGCGATTTCTGCTGCTGCTTTTATTATGGTCATCTAAAGCATTGCCATCCAACGCGGCAATTCCGCCAGTCTCTTGGGTACACTCCCGGTTGACGGCGATGAGGATGAATTTTTTGACGCAATATTTTTATTTTCATATTATAGGTAGACTATTTTTTTATTTATTGAGGTATTAACAGTCCGGCAATTATTTATAATGAGTATTGTATTAAAACAACACACAGACCTTGCATATAACACTGAATACTTAACTAAAAGACGAAAATACAGAGTTTGCCCACATAGTGTTGACTTAAAACATGCTTTCATATCAAAGTTTTATGTGTTTCTTGGGCCGCTTCTATATAATAGACTAAATGAGATGGCAAACATCTACACTTTGAACTATTATACGTGTAAGAAAGCTCTCAATCAGGTTTTACAAAAAATGTCCTATGAAGATACAGAGAAATTACTAATTGTGCCAAAATAAATGTATCTATTAATAAGACTAATTATAAGAAGTTTATTTTTATTGAGATAATCATTTATGTTACACACTTTACACTTGTTTTGCACCTATTTGTATTTTTAAGATGCGTGATTATTTATATAAAATCTTCAGACTTATCGCCTGAAACACAGGACTACCTAGTTCAGGCAAATTATTTCAGTGTTAGATAGCCCATTTATCGAGGAAGGCTATAGGCCATATATCTTCACGCTAAGACCAATAGGAGCGGAGCACCACTATTCCACGCGGACGAAGTCGTGGGCAGGAGCTAATACTTTATATGTCGTGAAGGATCAAGATCATCGATGCATATCGTCCGAGACACGACTGGAACTATACCCACAGCAGCCAAGCGTGACGCTGAGAATTTTATGCCCAACACCGTGAATCATCAGGTTTCCTTTACTTCCTGTTGGTGGTCATCGCCAAAACATCGGTCATTTGGAAAAACATCGACATAATTATATTTCCAAAAATTAGTTAAATGTTACAAAGTATTGAGGAAAGGCTTATTTCTTGGACAAAGAATTAGCATTGCTATCCAATGTGGCAATGCTGCCAGTCTTCTGGTCACATTACCAGATTCTATGATATCGATGTGAAGGAATAATATGACGCTTAACCTTGAGGTGATTTTTTTCTTCCTTTTTTCTATTTTATATTTATATTTTAAGAATATAATGATGTAGTTTTAAGCATTAGATTATTTAATGTTTCCTAATAAACTATAGAAAGTTTATCTAGAAACAATGAAAACAACTATTTCAGTCGATTGATCGGTATACTAGCACCCTGATTACGTTAAAAACGGACACCCCAATTGACATACTCATCAAAGGGAATTTAATATACATAGCTGCATATGTTCGGAAGTTTATCTCGTTAACACTTTCTACAAAGCAATGCATATCATTGAAATGTCAGAATGAAAGGTATTGCAACCGAAAACTAAAGATATTGGCTTACGTAATCGGGAGACAGGAGCCTTCATAAAGATAAGGTTACTCATTACAAAAGATTATAATTCAACTAGCTTCTGCCCACGACTTCGTCCGCATGGATTAGTGGTGCTCCGCTCCTATTGATTTTAGCGTGATGATATATAGCCTATAGCCTTGCTCAATAAATGGGCTATCTAACACTGAAATAATTTTTCAAATCGTACCAGCAGTTCCTGAGATTAGTGCGTTCAAACAAACTCTTCAACTTTATTATTAGTATAGATTAGTAGATATTTAAATAGCTTCCCTGTAAAATGTTAAAAGTAAGAGTTAACGCATCGTATCGTATGAATATATTTTTATTAACCCCCGACGCAAAAAGAGGGGTGTTACAAGTTTGACGTCGATGTCTGTCTGTGAGTGTATCTGTCTGTGGCATCGTAGCTCCCAAACGAATGGACCGATTTCGATGAGGTTTTTAGGGTTCCGTAGCCAAATGGCAAAAACGGAACCCTTATAGATTCGTCATGTCTGTCTGTCTGTCTGTCTGTCTGTCTGTCTGTCCGTCCGTATGTCACAGCCATTTTTTTCAGAAACTATAAGAACAATTCTGTTGAAATTTGGCACGTAGATGTATTCTGTGAACCGCTTTTAGATTTTGACACAAAAATAGAAAAAAAGCAATAAATTTTGGGGGTCCCCATACTTAGAACTGAAACTCAAAAATTTTTTTTTCGTCAAACCCATACGTGTGGGGTATCTATGGATAGGTCTTCAAAAATGATATTGAGGTTTCTAATATCATTTTTTTCTAAACTGAATAGTTTGCGCGAGAGGCACTTCCAAAGTGGTAAAAATTGTGTCCCCCCCCTGTAACTTCTAAAATAAGAGAATGATAAAACTAAAAAAAATATATGATGTAGATTACCATGCAAACTTCCATTGAAAATTGGTTTGAACGAGATCTAGTAAGTAGTTTTTTAGTAATCAGCAATTTTCCTCTACAAACAAACTTAATTATGCGGTCGAAAAAAAACAAGATAATTGCGACTTTATTGCGTATTTTTTCTTTCCAATGGTCGGAACCCTCGGTGCGCGAGTCCGACTCGCACTTGGCCGGTTTTTATTTGAGAGCCAGTTTCCTTGCGATGGTTCTTAGCTATGTTTGGTTAATATCGGTCCAGCAGTGTAAGAGTCTCAGCTCTTTTCCGAAATGATGTAAGGCATTTTTGCGTAGGGGTTATTTTATTTTTTGCTAGTTTTTATATGTATAGATTGAATGAAAAAATTGAGGACAAAAATGCGCTTCATGTACGAACATAATCAACTACTCATTGTACCTACGTAATGTTAAATATATCCATGTATTTTTCCTGTTTTCAAAACAATAACGAAATAGTTCATTTTCATACGTAAATTGCAAATTTTAATCAATGTGAAAGTCTTTATCAATGTTTATGCATATCGATGTACCTACATACGTAGATGAGTCAAATAATGGTGAAATGGTACATATATTTATTTAGGAAGTTACAATGTTCATAATAATAATATTAATTAATTTAAACTACTTAAAACTACTTAAGACTAAAGACTACTACTACGACATACATATATGCAAAAACAAAAAATATAAAATACAAAAAGAAAACACCTAAAGGAACAGCTCAAGGTTAAGCGTCAAAATATTCCTCCACATCGCTATCATCTGGTAATGTGCCCAGAAGACTGGCAGCATTGCCACGTTGAATAGCAATGCTTATTCTTTGTCCAAGAAATAAGCCAGCCCTCTGGTCTCGCGAAGTGTCGACAAGTCTAACGGTGAAATTAATTGATTAATGAAATTCAGCGCTTCCTATCCAATCTCAAGATTATCCACTTGGATACTAAGTAATACAAAGTGTAATTTAATACACTCTTATCCCGAAAACTATATACTCAGGTAATGAATGTCTACATGACTACACTCCATCTATACTAATATTATAAAGAGGAAAGATTTGTTTGTTTATAAGGTTTTAACTCAAAAACTACTGGACCGATTTTAAAAATTCTTTCACCGTTTGAAAGCGCATTTAAAAATTAAGCATTATTAAACTAATACCTAGTTTAGAACCTGGATTAACACATATCATACGCTTTACCCGAGTGAAAACGCAGGAAAGAGATAGTTCTATTAAAATCACGAGTGTCGTTTTTATGTTAATAAGATAATAAATAGTATCTTATCGGTCAATTTATTGATAAAGTGATATCAGAAGTAGGTTCTCTATCAGTCTACTAAGAATATACTAGCTATACATTTGACGCCGCCTGCACATTATGAAAGAAAGAAAGAAAAAATGTTTATTTTTCACAGACAACACGTGCATATTCACAAGGTAGGTAAATAAGAGAAAAAAAAAACAGATAATAAAATGGAATTTTTTTTTTTTTGCAAAACTAAAGAAAATAATCCTTGTGATGCCATTTAACAATCTTGTTAAAATTTACCGGTTAAACTTATCTGCTAGATAATTTCATAACTAACGATCTTCCAATGAATTTATCTGGTTGATATTTGTTATCCACAAGTCGTGAAACTGGCTATTAGAAAACAAACACAATAAGGTTCTTAGTAATCATTTTGGTACCCTTGTCTTCTAAAATCTAAACATATAAAATGCTTTGTCCTGAATGACTGACGGATCAACGCACAGCCTAAACCGCTGATCGTAGAGACCTGAAACTTGGAGGGTGTGTTCTCTGTAAAACGTAGGCATCCGATAAGAAAGGATTTTCCGAAATTCTACCCTAAGGGGGTGAAAAAGGGGGATAAAGTTTGTATGAAACTCTGTCATTTTTAATTTGAATCCCTATAGCCCATGCTGGCGAAGCCGCTGGCGGAAAGCTAGTTGATACGATAATTTTGTTTTACAGACAAACAGAATCACAAATTAATATGTGAAACATTTGCAATCGCCGTTACAGAGTGACTCAGAGATCATTGCACTGACTGTGTAGATATTTCTATAACATTCTGTCTGTCGTTTTGTTTATCTTAGCTACAGAATTACTGGACTTTTATTCATGATGTTTTTATTTTGTTAGTTTATACTAGCTTTTGCTAGCATCGCTTCCGATATAGTAAACTAGCTTTTGCTAGTTTGCTAGGCTTCGTTAACGTAGTCTAACCCAAAAAATACTATGTTATAATCCAGGATATAAACTATGTGTTTACCAAATTTTATCTAAATCTGTTCAGTAGTTTTTGCGTGAAAGTGTAACAAACATACATGTATACATCATCACATATTTCGTATATATATACTATTAATAGGATAGTAGGACTGGCTTTTTCTCGCATTTTTACTCAGATTGTGAAAAACTAATCTCCTTCCTCAGAGTTCAAGCTATCTCCATACCAAATTTCATCTCAATCAGTTCAGCCGTTTTCCCGTGAAGCGTCACAGAGTGACAGACAGAGTAACTCTCATCTATACTAATATAATAAAGCTGAAGAGTTTGTTTGTTTAAACGCGCTAATCTCAGGAACTACTGGTACGATTTGAAAAATTCTTTCAGTGTTAGATAGCCCATTTATTGAGGAAGGCTCTAGGATATATATCATCACGCTAAAACCAATAGGAGCGGAGCACTACTATTCCACGCGGACGAAGTCGCGGGCAGAAGCTAGTAATATTTAAGGATAAAACATAGCATAAATAACTCAGGAATTTTATCATCCTTTTCAAACAATTGATAATATTTTAATACTTTGCTTAAACCGTGAATCAAATCTAGGACCTTATACTATAGAGAAGCACTTGCAACCACCACACCAACGAGGCAGTTATTTTAACTATGTAACACAAATATGCTAGTTAATTTAAACTTTTGCATAATATTTTACATAATCCTTACTAATCCTTACTAATATAATAAATGCGAAAGTAACTCTGTCTGTCTGTCTGTCTGTCTGTCTGTCTGTCTGTCTGTCTGTCTGTTACGCTTTCACGCCAAAACTACTGGACCGATATAAATGAAATTTGGTACAGAGATAGAATAGACCCTGAGGAACAACATAGGCTACTTTTTACCCGGGTGCGCTAAGTATTTCCCTCGGGATGCGGGTGAAACCGCGGGAAACAGCTAGTTTTGTTATAAACTTAACGCTCTTGTTCATAATGACATTGCTTAAATGCCATTTGCTTAAATCTATTTTAGCTACGAGGAACCATGCAACTTCTGAAGAAGATTCATACATGAATATTTACAAAAAAAAAAACCGACTTCAAAAAAAAAACTAAAAAGTATTAAAAAAGTATAAAATATCTTAATAAAGATTTAACACAAACCTAATACCTTTAATATTAATAAAACACCATTATTTGTATTTGCTACCTATTGACAGGTTTAAAGTCGGTGCCAAGCCAAATGTAATAGTGTTACTCATTCAGGTATTAAAAAGTTTTCATCTGTTTCACATTAATTCACATTGTTCTTTAAGTTTATTTACGTAGGTTAATCTTTAGGAATTTCATTTTGTTTAGGACTTGGCACCGACTTCAAACCTGTCAATAGGTAACACATACAAATAATGGTGTTTTATTAATATTAAAGGTATTAGGTTTGTGTTAAATCTTTATTAAGATATTTTATACTTTTTTAATACTTTTTAGTTTTTTTTTTGAAGTCGGTTTTTTTAAACGTAGTTTTTTTAAATTTATTTTTTACTTTTTAGTGTCTGTAATAAGTTGCTCTGTAAACTACAGTATTTTTTACAGGATTTTTATAGATTACATAAGGAAGGCTATAACATTTCGTTGTTTTTATTATTGTCATAATTATATGTTAAATAGTTTTTTTTTAAGTAGCTATGGGTAGGCCTACGAAAGGTGCAGCTTTAAACAATATAGATCAAGAAACGGGAACGGAAAATATAAATCGACTCCGAAACAATTACGTCATCGATGTAAACAAAAATGTAAAAAATGTTCACAAAATGAAAACTACTGGGCCAAACCATGTGAAATTTTTATGGGACCAAATGGCATCTATTCCTCATCAAACTAAAAAAGAATCACGTAAATCGGATCATAAATCTCAGCGTAATCGGTGTACATACATAGAAAAAAAAAAAAAAAATACCGATCGAATTGAGAACCTCCTCCTTTTTTTGAAGTCGGTTAAAGAAAGCATAAACATCTATACAAATATAATAAAGCTGAAGAGTTTGTTTGTTTCAACACACTAATCTCAGGAACTACTGGTACGATTTGAAAAAAAAAGTCAGTGTTAGATAGCCCATTTATTGAGGAAGGCTATAGGCTATATATCAGCACGCTAAGACCAATAGGAGCGGAGCACCACTATTCCACGCGGACGAAGTCGCGGGCAGAAGCTAGTTTTAATATAAATCCAACAAAAATATGGCGTCCAAAAAACTCATCAGCATCAACTAGAAGTGTACCCAAGAGGTAGCATTGCCACACTGGATGGCAATGCCAGTGCCAGTCTTCTGGGCACATTACCAGATTATAGCAATGTGGAGGAATATTTTGACGCTTAACCTTCAGGTTTTTTTTGTATTTTATATTTATAGTTTTAGCATATAATAGTAGTTTTTAATCTTTAGCTATAAGTAGTTTTAAGAATGTAAATAAATCAATGTTTCCTAATAAATATTATCTAATCTGGCCTCAGCTGGAAGGACCTGAAACTCGCCATACAAGATCGCAAAAAATGGAAATTTCTTCTTATAGCCCTATGTCTCTGATGAGGGACCACAGGATCGCATCATCATGAATGTAATATTATTCGAAGGGCTTACCTCAGCATTCTTGATCCGCAAATCCTCCAAACTCCTGCTGGTCTTCAAAGAGTTCAGGGTCCCATACGTATTCTGTCGCACTGACTTCAATTCCTCATCCACACAAGGAACATCGTATATATGCTCATTTTCAATGTAAAACTTAGAATTTTTCACAACACACTCACATTTAAGATGGCATTTGAAACTGCCGTCTTTTCCTTCATTATTTTTACATTTTAAACACACTTGATCCGAGGTCTGTTGAGGGTCCGTATTCTCACTAGTACAAGCACAGCAGGTTTTTAATTCTTCATCGTTTTTAAGCTTCGTGTATGGAAGACTTGAAGTGGAGTTATTAGTAATGGCACAGTTTAGAGAATTTAAGCAACGGGTTATCGGATCTGAGTTTTGGTTAGGGAGTAAGGTACGGTTGGTTATGTCCAGTATTTCCGTACATAGGTAGTGAATTTCTTTTGGCTTTTTCGGTGTTTCTACGGTACCTTCTCGCTTTTGGAGAACCTTTTCCAGCTTTTCAAGCATTCTTTTTGCTTCTTTCTTTTGTTGATCTGTGTTTTCAGGTATTGTCGGTACTTTGAAGATTCTTGGTGGTTTCGCTGGCGGCGGTCCAGCTGGCAACGGTTGTTTTAACGCCTTTTTCAGTGTGTCTGTTAGTTTTAAATGTGGATTTTTACGCTCCAGGCGTATAGTTTCACTGGAATCACAGAAATTGTCCATCGCTTGAAGATTTGTCAGGTGATTTTTCTCCGGTGAGTTCTCAAATTGTGACAAGAGCCGTTTGATTCTGCCGTTTTTATCATCTTCAACGTTTTCGGTCTCTGAACTGACACCGCTGTCCGTCATAGCCTCTTGTTTCTCATTCTCCTTTCTTTTCGGTTTAACAACGGTGGCATACTGATCTAAGATATGCTGAGGTACTTCAGAATCTGGTATAGAGTCAAACTGACCATCAACGTCTCTCACTTGACCGACAATTTCAACGTAATCCGATTGAGGAACAAAGTTCTCCTTCCTCATCTGTTCTTCTAGAAAGTTACCGAGCCTCTTGAGTCTGTCTTTGCTGAGTTTCCGTTCCATTTTAAATGAAAAATCACTGGTTTCCGATCTACCGTTGCAGCTACCGTGACGCTTAGGACTGTTCACGATTTTCTGGCTCCTATCACAACGAAATGCATGGCTCCTATGCAATTTCTTGCCCGGGTCACTACTTTGCCGCGATAAAGAGTTTTTAGCGTCACTAACGCTTCTCTTCACGTCGGTTTTACTGTACAAATAACTCGAATTAGGTTTAGGCGACCATTCGTCACTACTCTCTGATTCATTCTCGATATTGTCCTTATTACACGATAGCTCATAATCGATATTTTCGCTGTTTTCCTTACCATGGTTCGATGCGAAAACATTATTTTGTTTACACAACTGATTTTCAGCACGTTTCGTTATATTTTCGCTCGTCAAACTCTCAAATTTACTCTTTACTTCTTGCACTCTGTTCTTTGCTGATATCATTTCGAAACTGCATAATACATTTTTGTTCGCACTAATTTAATTCACAACGATTTTATTCAACTCTTTCGTTAAACACTAGCACTGGAATATATATTTTTCACCCATATTGTTTTCAAATTTAAAAAACGAATCAAAAACTAAACAGCTTGTTTTTTTTTTCAAAACACGGTTCAAGGCACTCGCAGTTTTAATCACGAAATGATTGTAAACTGTGTTATCTAAAAGTCCGCGATACGTAGGAAGTTGCACGATACAATAGTTTTAATTGCGAAAGTGGAACGTCAATTGTTATTTTACTCGATGTTAACTATTTTGAAACACAATGCACTTGACAGAAAGTTTACATAAACAGTTGTTCGTTTGTTCGTACGACAGGCACGGCATGGCACTTGCGGTATTGCCAGACGTCAAGAAAAATCTGCCCGATAATCTTTAGAAAGTAAATTAAACATATCTAACGTACAAAGATAAATAAATATACACAAAAACACATATTTGCTCGACTAAATGTAACAATCACATCTTATCTGTTCAAATGCCGTAAATTTTATTAATTTACTAATCAACGTAATGCGTCAGAGTTAACGATTTTGTGTCCCGATTTTCCTTAAATGAAATAAAAGTTAGTAACAGTACAAATGACGCTGGTAGCTACTATTGTAACTGTGAATCAGTAAATGACTAATAAACATTCTGGCTATGTACCTACCTACCTACCTATGTCATATTACCATAAACAGAAATTCAAATTAGAAGCCAGACGGTAATATAATTGAAAATTATTTAGAAAACGAAACATAGACGTTAATTAATTGCCGTGATTAAAATAGCAGCAGTTTATAAATAATTTTCCTTGTTTATTAATAACTGGACTAGATGCTCTTCTCATGAATAGTACAGAAGCAGTGACGGCGACATTTGGGATTAATTAAACTTCAAACTTTGTTCTTATTGCCAACAATGTATTGATTTCATTTACAAGCTTATTAATGATTTGCATGTGTGTTACATCTATTTTTATAACAATACTTAAACATAATTAAAAACAATTTAAGATACATACCAGTTTCAAAAAGTGTAAGTAATTTGAAATCGTCAACAGAATTATGGAATCACTCAACCAAATTAAAAAAGTTTACAAAAAGACATATATTATATCAAGTATTATTAAGTTATTAAAATAATAACAACGAAAAAAATTTGATGTGTCAAGATAAAATCTCCCTGAATTTGAAATCTTTTTTTCAATCAAGATAACGAGCAGCTGTGATTACTGGCCCGTTCGGATAGTCACAACTGTGAATGTAGGTATACAATGCAGAAACTTGTTTTGTATGAAACTACAAAACTGTCTGCATAATAATTACACATATGCTTTTAATATTCAAATAACAATAATAAATATGCTAGTAATTTATTACTTGCTAGCTAAAACTCTTTTACGCAAGTTCTTTGAAATATCCAAACATATTCATAGGTGAGTCGATGGATTTCAGCGACATCTTGTGGCTAGTAGCAGAACTATTTTTATTACAGTCGTTCAAACATTTCAATTTGAAATTTTTAATTTGATTAGAAACTTTGTACTTTTGACGATACAAATGAAAAATAAAGAAAATCTAATAAATTTTATTTAATAATTGCTAACAATGCACCATACACATACTCTTGTTTATATAAAGCGCCATCTAACGTGCAATACGTAAAACTTTATCATGTCAGCTTTCAATGTAATGAAACAAATTTCAGTTATTGTCAATAGATGTCGCTGCAATATATAATAACTTCCCATAGTCGCGCTCTTTGTATTATAATGTTAAAATATTTTTTGCGCGAAACTCTAATTATATTTCCAAAAATAAATGTAGCTTATGTTACTCATTATGACTTTAGCTATCCATCAGTAAAAGAGCCATCAAAATTAATCCAGCCGTTCCGGAGATAACCCGAAACAAACATTCGTCGTAGTCCTACGCTGATACCTTGATAGCAGTCGTTACAATTCCATGTCAGAGGCCGTACTTCTTGCTATCAATTCAATTCAAATATTTTATTTCAGATTTCTCCATATAGCTAGCTATGGAATAATGTCTTAAACAATAGGACAACAAGAATAAAGGAACCTACTTTATATTATTATTATTATAAGTTGGTATGTTTGTTGCTCTTATACGCAAAAAAACTTGAAGAAATTTGATATACACATAGTTTATAACCTGAATTAGCACATACGGTACTTTTTATCCGCGTACGTTAAGTATAGTCTGTACCAGTTGAATTTACGAAAAATGTAAACAAAGTCGTAACCTATTTTGTTCAAGTCTGTCACAGAAATTAACAAAATGGCGTAAAGATGGCGCATTTAGGTCAATTTCATGCTCTAAACATCATCATTCATCATTTTTTACTATATGGGAAATTGAGAACAAAATAGGTTATGATTTTATTTACTTTTTTTCTTAAAATCAATTGGTACCTACAGATTAAAGCTCCTTTAGTATGCAGGTGAAACCGCCGTAGAAACCTAGTAGAATATAAGTAAGTACAAAAAAGGCATGGTGTTAGTAGGTACGTACTATCGCGGACACTCCACCACACCACTAAGTTCATTATTGCTTGCACTAAAAAATAGAAACGCTCTCTAGCCCCGCCCCTTTGACCTTGAATAGACCAATGAAAGAAGATCGGCTGGCGGCCGGTCGAGCACACTGCAAAGATATTGAAACAAATAGTGCGTGTGAGAGAGAGAGAATGTAAGGGGGCGTTACTTAGCGCCGCCACAGGATTTAGGTGAATAAATTTTTAAGTGATCAGGCGGCAATGTCCGCGATAGTACCTCATACCGGACGAGTTCCTTCAAATATTATAATGTAAATATAATGGTTTTTAAATGACATACGGTGTCCTTGTCATTCAAGTTACGCCTACGAGTTTGATTAGGTTAGGGGGTCAAACTACGAATATTATTGGTAATTGTCAAAGTGTTTTTAAATTAAAACTAGATGCTATGAGATACACAACATATTGGGCAGACATTGTAATAATCTCCAGACCGAATAATCTCAATGTAGACTAGCCGGGTACGCAGGAGATATTATAGTGCACGCACGCTTGCAGACACAGGTGCACTCTCTATTCCCTCACTCTCATAGTCCGATGGCTCGACAATCAGACACAGGTGCAGCCAAATATGGGGGGGGGGGTCATATCAACATAGGAGCGGTCGCAGCCAAATATTGGGGGGGGGGGGGGGCTGGTCATCGACAGCAAAAATTGACCGATGTGTTGGCCAAAGCCGAAGGTTTCAATCAAGCTTCGAAATTGAACGATCTATTACGATTAACGAACTACCAATGTGATTTACAATTAAAATTTTCATGAACTGTTTATTTTTAGGAGTTGTTTAATTAATGTATTGAAAAAAGTGCGCTAATGTTATATTCAAATTAGATGTAACAAGATGCTATTAGTTTCATTGAATTACGTAATATCTATAATGTCAAAAAACCGGTCAACGCGCTATAGGGTTCCGTAATTCGGCGCCATCGTTCTTTTACTTAAAAAATCTAATTATTATTGACGTGTAAAAGTGATCTTTTGAATTTGCAAAATAAACAATTTCATTTCATTTCAATTGGTCGATTATAACTCTGTAACCAGTTAAGCCTACTTAGCCGCGATAGTTTTCCTTTCAAGTTCGTTATATGTGCTACGTCTGAGATTTTTTTCACACATCTAGGAGCAGCCATTCTGAAGTTAGAGGGGGCTTGATATTTCGCAAACGGTTTCCTAAATTGGAATACGATCTTCACACACCTGCGTTATTTTTGATAAACCTAACTATATCCCACACAACGGGGTACACGAGAAAAATTACTCAACCCCACTTTACGTGTATGGGAGGTATTCTAAAAAAATATTTTTCAAAATTGCATTTTTACACTGTCGCGTTATCAATATAAATTTAGTATCGGATAGATATGTATATATTTATCCGATACTAAATTTCAGCTTTCTAGTCTTAAGAAACTCTGAGCTATGACACGGACAGACAGACAGATAGGTGACCATCTATGACACAACGAAACTCCTCCGTGCCTCGGAAAGCACGTTAAGCTGTTGGTCCCGACTGTCATTTGTACATCTTTGACAGTCGTTACGGGTAGTCAGAAGCCAGAAAGTCTGACAACAGTTAGGGTTCCTTGTCCACTACGGAACGCTAAAAATTACACGATTAATAGAATTCAGCCTATTAATAATGTTTATTGTAGACTTTAATATCACATCGAGCCTGCCAAAATGTCAGCAATTGGAAATAACCATAAATAAAACTATTTAAAAAAAACCGGCCGAATTGAGAATATTTATTTTTGGAGGACGCTTAAAAATAACTTCTTAACTTATTCATTGCATATTATCTATTATTTTAATAAAAACGGACACCCATCCATGAACTGACGGCGATAAGAGCAACTTAACCTATCAGTTTGATCTGATAGATCTGTTCTTTTTTTTTATTATGTTACTAGCTGTTACCCGCGTCCCGAGAGAACTACTTAACCCATCCAGATAAAAAGTACCCTAGAACCGTCTCCAGAGTCCCCTCTATCTCCATACCAATTTTCAACAATTCCAAATTGGTCCCACCGTTTACGCGTGATGTCATGACCAAGGGAAATAGGCATTAATTTTTATATATATAGACTAGCTTTTCGCCAGCGGCTTCGCCCGCGTGGGCTCATTCAAATTAATAATAATAATATATTTTATTTAATTTGACAACATTGGTCCACTGGTTAGTACAGAAGCAACTTATCTACTAAGGGTTAGTATTTAATTATTAAGCAACATACATATAGGTACACATGTTTCATTCCTGCCTCACGAGCAACCGAACAGCGTGTTTTAATAACGGTGTATCGTGCTGAAATTAAAAATGACAAAGTTTCATAAAAATTTTGCCCATTTTTCATCCCCTTAGGGGTAGAATTTCGGAAAATCCTTTCTTATCGGACACCTACGTCATACAAAAAGGGGAGGTCCCCTTTTTTCACCCCCTTAGGGGTAAAGTTTCGGAAAATCCTTTCTTATCGAACACCTACGCCATACAAAGAACACACCCTCCAAGTTTCAGGTCTCTACGATCAGCGGTTTAGGCTGTGTGTTGATCCGTCAGTCATTCAGGACAAAACATTTTATAAGTACTGTACATAAGTAGATTTAATTACGATGCTTACCCACACTGCCACATTGGACTTGTAGTCGCAAACGTGACTGCTGTTACCGGGGTTACTGGTTCGATTCCCGGACTGGGCCGAAATCATTTTGTGGGTTACTAAAGATTTCCCAAAGCAGGCCGGAGTCAGGCAGTTGGTGGTGTTACACCCCCGTACTTGGCACGTTAAGCCGTCGTCCCCGGCTGCTACCTTGATAGCAGTCGTTGTTACAATTCCATGTCAGAGGCCGTCAGGCGGGTTTGAGAAAACTCTAACACTAGGGCTTGTTAGGTTAGTAAATCTGCACCACACACGATAAGAAGAAGACTTGCTCACACACATTAAGACCCGGAAAAACGTATTAATTAGGCATGTAGATATTCTTTAATTAAGTCATCAATTAATTGGCAAATTAGTGTAGGTATTTTATTATAAACTAGCTTCTGCCAGCGACTTCGTCCGCGTGGAATAGTGGTGCTCCGCTCCTATTGGTCTTAGCGTGATGATATATAGCCTATAGCCTTCCTCGATAAATGGACTATCTGACACTGAAAGAATTATTTAAATCGGACCAGCGGTTCCTGAGATTAGCGCGTTTAAACAAAATGACAACATTTCCCTTCACTGCTCTGCTCCTATTGATTGTAGCGTGATGAAAAGTATACTATAACCATCTCAGGAGTATGACAAATAATTGTACCAAGTTTCGTTAAAATCCGTCGAGTAGTTTTTGTTTCTATAGAGTTTATACAGACAGACAGACAGACAGACAAAAATTTTACTGATTGCATTTTTGGCATCAGTATCGATCCCTAATCACCCCCTGATAGTTATTTTGGAAATATATTTAATGTACAGAATTGACCTCTCTACAGATTTATTATAAGTATAGAAGATAATGTCTGTCTAGAAATAATTGATTGCCAACATCAGATAGGTATGTCGTTGTTAATAATGAATACATTAACATACAAAATATTTACTTCAAGAGAGAATCTATAAAATGCTTTGTCCTGAATGACTGACGGATCAACGCACAGCCTAAACCGCTGATCGTAGAGACCTGAAACTTGGAGGGTGTGTTCTTTGTACGACGTAGGCATCCGTTATAAAAGAATTTTCCGAAATTTTATCCCTAAGGGAGCGAAAAAGGGGGGCAAAGAAAGTTAGTATGAAATTCAGTAATTTTTTTACTTTGAATTCGTAAGCCGCTGGCGGAAAGCTAGTTAGTATGTATACAAATAATTACATATCAAGTTTTGTAACATACGTAAAAGTATAGATTACCTGAAGTTTAATGCACCAGCCATTAAAGAGAGTTTTTTTGGAATTTTCCATTCGAAATTTCTCAGTATCAGCCTAGCCAGTATCTGCTATTCAGTCCGACCGCTTATTCGTTGCTCTAATAAAATATATAACACTGTCTGTCTGTCAGTTTGTCTAAGGAAAACGGCTGATCCCATTGAGGAAAATTTATTTCTTTTCTTACTGTTTCCCGCGTCTTGGGAACTACTTAACGCACTTAGATAAAAAACCTTTAATCATCTCCAGGCTCCCCTATATCTCCGTTCAGCTGTTGTACCTTGAAAGCGTAACAAACAAACAAACAAACTCACTTTCGCATTTATAATATTACTTAGGATTGTATGGAGATACACTGAACCGGTCCAACCAGTCGTGGTGGCCTAGTGGTTAAAGCACCTGCCTCTCGTGTACGAGTGAGCGGTTTCAAAACCAGGCGAGACTAATGTGAATTTTCTAAAGTCATAATGTACCTTCTAGACGTCACTGACTAGCGGTGAAGGAAAACATCGTGAGGAAACCTGGACTTTAGTCTGAAATCGCCAATCCGCCTTGAGCAAGCGTGGTGATCAATGCTCATGCATTCTCTGTATGAAAAGAGGCCTGTGCCCAGCAGTGGGACAATTTATAGGCCGATGATGAGATTGAACTGTGTTTTTTATCCAGGTGCGAGAAATATTTCGCTCAGGGGGCGTACTACCTCGTGTTTTTGCAATCATGATTAAGGTGTGTGAGCGAGACACGGCTACTAACGTCTTATAGCATCGTCTCTTTTCCACAACGAAACTATCCCTGCTTTCGTACGTCATGGTACGGCCCCAGGACCCGGATAAAGCCGGGTGAAATAGCTAGTGTAACATAATACCGAATGACACTCAAACAAATTAATATTCGACATGTTTAACGTACCTAATTAATATAAGTTCGACAGTTTAATGGTCGTAGCAAAAACTATGTTTTTTCATGTCATTTTGACGTCATATTTTCTTCTAGAAAATTTCGGAGGTAAGTCTTAGATGGTAAACAAACAATATACCTAATATGTTTCTGCGTATTTATATTTGCGTTGTATTGAAGTATATCTATATGTTTTCTTTCCTCATATTTATATATCTACACTACTATTATAAAGAGGAAAGATTTGTATTTTTGTGTGTATGTTTGTCTACACTAATATTATAAAGAGGAAAACTTTGTTTGTTTGTAATGAATAGGCTCAAAAACTACTGGACCGATTCTAAAAATTCTTTCACCATTCGAAAGCTACATTATCGACGAGTAACATAGGCTAAATTTTATTTTGGAAAAAAAATAGGGTTCCGTAAGATATTTGGGTTTTTCGGACACAAGGTGTAAGAAATCAACCAGAAAAGTTACTTTTTTTTGCGTACGCTACTAATCTCAGGAACTACTGGTCCGATTTGAAAATTCTTTCAGTGTTAGATAGCCTATTTATTGAAGAAGGCTATAGGCTATATTTTATCACGCTAAAACCAATAGGAGCGGAGCACCACTATTCCACGCGGACGAAGTCGCGGGCAGAAGCTAGTAATGAATAAACTCAAAAACTACTGTGCCGATTCCAAAAAATCTTTTACCATTGGAAAGCTACATTCACCTTGAGTAACATAGGCTACCCGTGCGAAGCCGGGACGGGCCGCTAGTTGTTAATAAATGGCTCCTACCTATATATTTTTTGTTTAATTCCACACAGAAAGTATTTAAATTATAAACATTAGGAACAATTAAAAAAGAAAGCACAAATATTCTATAAATCAAACTAAAATATGTTGTCAAAAAATTCTTCCTCATCGCCGTCAACTGGAAGTGTACTTAAGAGGCTGGCGGCATTGCCACGTTGGATGGCAATGCTCAGTCTTTGGCTGAAGTAAAAGCCAGCCTTTGGGTCGCGGGAAGTGTCAACAAGCCGCTTCGCTAAGTCTTTAAAACCTCTAAGGATTTTTATTAGATACTCTTTCACACAAAAAGTACTAAATGAATTTGGATGATTGAATTATCATTTATTATTCTAACTATGTTGGGGTCGGCTTCCCGTCTAAACCGGATGCAGCTGAGTACCAGAGTTTTACATAGAGCGACTGGCTATCTAACCTCCACAACCCAGTTACCGGGTAACACGATACTCCTTGGTAAAACTGACTGAAATAACACGGTACCTACCTACCCCTTCGTAAGACTGATTGTCGGACTTTCTGGCTTCTGACTACCCGTAACGACTGTCAAAGATCTAGATTTTAAGTGAAATTTTTTGTTCGATACGAGTTACCCCTAACTTTTGAATGGCTGTATCTAGAAATATGAAAAAAATCAAAGACGTAGCACATGTAATGAACTTACAAGGAAACTATCACGGCTAAGTAGGCTTAACAGGTTACAGAGTTATAGTCGACTAACTGAGACCTACTACGGAACCTTACTGCGCGTGGCCCGACACGCACTTGGCCGGTTTTTATTCATACAATTAACTTTTATTTCGACTAGACCATTTATAGGCACTTTTAAATTGTCAAAGAGTCGTAAGTCTGTCAGTTGGTTAACAAAATATGTAGTTGAAGCTATTTGCCCGTTCCAAAGCGTAGATTCCTATGGAGAGGAACGGGCAAGAAACTGCATGGTTAATCTTGTTTGATATATTTTACAAAATTCACTAAACCATAATTATAAACTAGTTTCTGCCAGCGACTTCGTCCGCGTGGAATAGTGGTGCTCCTCTCCTATTGGTCTTAGCGTGATGATATATAGCCTATAGCCTTCCTCGATAAATGGACTATCTAACACTGAAAGAATTTTTCAAGTCGGACCAGGTTCCTGAGATTAGCGCATTTAAACAAAATGAAGTAACTTCTCCCGTTTTCCCAACATTTCCCTTCACTGCTCTGCTCCTATTGATTGTAGCGTGATGAAAAGAATACTGTAACCAGCTCAGGAGTATGAAAAATAATTGTACCAAGTTTCGTTAAAATCCGTCGAGTAGTTTTTGTTTCTATAGAGTTTATACAGACAGACAGACAGACAAAAATTTGACTGATTGCATTTTTGGCATCAGTATCGATCCCTAATCACCCCCTGATAGTTATTTTGGAAATATATTTCATGTACAGAATTGACCTCTCTACAGATTTATTATAAGTATAGATAGAAGAAGAAGGAGATCATAGATGATTTAAAAAATACTTTAAAAACAACGATATCTGCGTATGCCTTCAAATTAAGAAGCTTTTGTAGATATAAATTGAATATCTTTATTATAATTGACAAATTAATGAACTTATGAGTTATGCATGAACATAATATATGTATATAAAGCGAAGGGCTTTTCATGTTTCTATAAAAACCCTTATCTTTTGAAATGTATCTAATAATATTATTGTTAACTAGCTTCTGCCAGCGACTTCGTCCGCGTGGAATAGTGGTGCTCCGCTCCTATTGGTCTTAGCGTGATGATATATAGCCTATAGCCTTCCTCGATAAATGGACTATCTAACACTGAAAGAATTATTTAAATCGGACCAGCGGTTCCTGAGATTAGCGCGTTTAAACAAAATGACAACATTTCCCTTCACTGCTCTGCTCCTTTTAATTGTAGCGTGATGAAAAGTATACTATAACCATCTCAGGAGTATGACAAATAATTGTACCAAGTTTCGTTAAAATACGTCGAGTAGTTTTTGTTTCTATAGAGTTTATACAGACAGACAGACAGACAGACAAAAAATTTACTGATTGCATTTTTGGCATCAGTATCGATCCTTAATCACCCCCTGATAGTTATTTTGGAAATATATTTCATGTACAGAATTGACCTCTCTACAGATTTATTATAAGTATAGATTAGGACATTAGTGTTGTTATCTATATATACGAGTATGTACATATATTATTATGTAAGATTTTTCTATTAACATACAAGTTTAGCTTGATAATTTTTTTTTAAGGAATTTTGATTAAAATTCTATAAATTTTGAAGGTATGAGTGACCTTATTTTTGCCGACTAGCTTCAGTGACTTATATATTAAAAGCTAGTCTGTATGTCTGTCACGCTTCCTAACTTATATCTTAACTAGCTTCCCTTCAGCAGCTTCGCCCGCGTGGGCTATACGAATTCAAATTAAAAATGACAGAGTTTCATACAAACTTTGCTCCCTTTTTCACCCCCTTAGGGGTAGAATTTTGGAAAATCTTTTCTTATTTTCATTTTTAATATGTAATAAACGTGGCAATGCAGCCAGCCTTTTGGGCACGATTCCCGTTGACAGCGATGTGGATGAATATTTTGATGCCTAATTTCTTTACTTCAATATTATTTTTATTTTCTATATTGTGTGAGGAGCTCGTGGCTAAATAACAGCTGCACGGGTCGATCGATCAAAGGTTAAGCTACGCTTGGCGCGGTCGGTCCGGGGATGGGTGAGCATCTATGTCATGGCGAAACTCCTCCATGCTTCGGAAAGCACGTTAAGCTGTTGGTCCCGGCTGTCATTTGTAGATCTTTGACAGTCGTTACGGGTAGTCAGAAGCCAGAAAGTCTAACGCGGTAACTGGGTTGTGGAGGTCAGATAGGCAGTCGCTCCATGTAAAACACTGGTACTCAGCTGCATTCGGTTAAGACTGGGAGCCGACCCCAACATAGTAGGAAAAAGGCTAGGCAGATGCTGATTTTCTATATTGTAATAAAATCAAAAAATATTTTTAATCTGGTAACACGAAGTTTCCTCAAAATCCGAGTGAACCAGCAGGAAATAGTTAGTGAACAAATAAATCAGTTTATAATTGATAGTTGTCATTAATTTATATACCACAGTTAAGTGTATTGTATAAGTTACTTGTCAATATAATATGGTAATGAAGTTCTCTGGTCTTGTTATGGTAATTTACAAAAAACTGTTATTATGTTTAAAAAACTTAACTTAAGTATATAAATATATTTTTTTTCCTTAAGGATTATTGATAATAACACCAGCCGCACCTATTTTCCGAAGACTTATATTAATAATACACGCATTTGGATAATATTCTAAACATAGAAATGCTTTGTCCTGAATAACTGACGGATCAACGCACAGCCTAAACCGCTGATCGTAGAGACCTGAAACTTGGAGGGTGTGTTCTTTGTATGACGTAGGCATCCGATAAGAAAGAATTTTCCGCAATTCTACCCCTAAGCGGGTGAAAAAGGGGGGCAAAATATTGCGCGTGCCCCGACACGCACTTGGCCGATTTTTTTAATGTAAAACTTGATAATTAAGCTAGATTGTTAACAGTATGATAAATAATTAACCATACGTTGTAATATTAATATCTTAATTATTTGTTTACTAACAATATATAAAAAGTTGGCCTGTATTCGACATTTTACGGGTAACCCGCTCTCGATCAATTTTAGGTACCAATTGATTGTACGAAAAATTAAAACAAAATCACAACCTATTTTGTTCTAATTTTCCCACAAGGATAAATAAAATGGCAATAAATGATGAATGATGATGTTTAGAGCATGGAATTGACATAAATGCTCCATCCTTACGCCATTTTGTTAATTTCTGTGGCAGAGTTAGAACAAAATAGGTTACGACTTTGTTTACACTGTACTAAGAACAGCATATTCTCATGTTCATGTAACAACGTTTTGATATATATATATATACTGTACAATCTTTTGACGCACATACCTACGTAAACATAATTACGTTTATAACAACAAAAAATTGTTTATGGGTAGTTACAAATTATGATGAGAATCCCCGTAATTAGGGTATATAGTTGTTTAACTAATAAAAAACTAACATCTACATTGTTTTAGGAAGTAAAATTAATGTAATTATTGCAGGCTATATAAAACCTGTCTCAATTAGAGGCGAGTAGACTTCATTCACCCTAACACCAATAGTAATCACTCGTTATACTCCATTTACTATGAGATTAGACATTTAATACGCACCCTATTTACCGTTTGTTCAAACGATTTTGAGCTCTATTGCTAAGGTGACATGAGAAAAACAGAATGCAGAATATATTTGTTATTGTAAACATTATTTTGCTTTCAACGCCATCCTTATCAGTACGGAATAGAACTTAAAATCGGTTGAATAAGCTGCAAAGAGAGTTTGGAAGTTTTTCTAATGTTATTGTAAATGTAGTCACTACATAGTATAAAACAAAGTCGCTTTCTCTGTCCCTATACCCCTATGTATGCTTAAATCTTTAAAACTACGCAACGGATTTTGATGCGGTTTTTTTAATAGATAGAGTGATTAATGAGGCAGGTTTTAGTATATAATTTGTCAAGTTTTTGTATCCATTAGCTAAAATATCGCGGGCGAAGCCGCTGGCGGGAAGCTAGTGTAGTATATAACAAAGAAGCTTCCCACTGTCTGTCTGTCTGTCCCTATGTATGCTTATATATTTAAAACTACGCAACGGATTTTGATGCGGTTTTTTAATAGATAGAGTGATTCAAGAGGAAGGTTTTCTATACTAATATTATAAAGAGAAAATATTTGTTTGTTTGTAGGGATTTAACTCAAAAACTACTGGATTATTTAAAAAAATCTTTCGCCATTAGAACGCTACATCTTTATGAAGTGTCATAGGCTATATTTATTTCCAGAAATAATTAGGGATCGATACCAAAGCTTGAATATAGTATATAATTTGTCAAGTTTTAGTATCCATTGGCTAAAATATCGCAGTCGAAGCCGCTAAACGGCTGAACGGATTTGAATGAGATTTGGTATGGCAATAGACTGAAGCCTGGGCAAGGACATAGGATAGATATTTAACCGACTTCAACAACGGAGGTTCTGTATTCGACCCTTATTATGTATGTTTGTATGTGTGCGGTTTACTCAAATACTGACGATCCAATTTGGGTGGAATTTTCTTTATTTGAATGTATATTCTGCAAGGAAGGTTTTAGTATATAGTATGTTAGGATCTGATGAGATTTTCGGAGATAGCCAATGGAACTCTTCAATTACTAACAGCAAAGGACCCGCGATTGCCGCGATCGTATACCTATGTATTACTTTTCCATAACATAACATCACGCCTCTAAGCGTTAAAGGAGAAAGCAGAGGTATAGAGTACACCCTTAAAGGTGATGAGTACTAAATATTAAGACATTATAATTTATCTAAATTAAAAACCGACCCGAAAGTTTTTTATTCGTTTGTAAAGCATACTTTCACGGGAAAACATCTGAACAGATCTAGATAAAATTTTAGGGAGGTAAGCGATTTCAGAATTTAGTAAGGCTTTTTCCTTTAAAGTCTTGACAGACAGATCCCTACCTTAATCCAGGTTTGTGCCCAAAAGTACCCTATTATTAACCATGTCTGTCCGTCACAAAGCTTGTATATAAAAATCCTTTGTTTGAAGACCGTAGAATCTACGAGCTGCTCGTGGCTAAGTAACAGCCGCACGGGTCGAATAAGCTGCATTTGCCACGGTCTGTCCGTGCATGGGTGACCATCCATGTCAGAAAGTCTGACAACCAGTCTTACCAAGGGGTATCGTGATACCCAGTAACTGGGTTGTGGAGTTTAGATAGGCAGTCGCTCCATGTAAAACACTGGTACTCAGCTGCATCCGATAAGACTGGAAGCCAACCCCATAGTTGGAAAAAGATGATGAAAATTAGTAGGTACATCAAATGATTCGTGAACAAAATAAGTACCTATCTAGGAGATAAAATCAATACATTTCGAGGTACCAGATAACAGAAGGAAATAGCATTATATAAAAAGCTAGTGTTAAAACGAGATAGAAACGACGCAGTCGCATTTAGTGTAGCATAATGCAGTTTCAATACATAGAGTTATATAACATCATATTTCAACTCCCTTGCACCTGCAATCTGTCTGGCAGTATTGATTGTCCACGTGGCAATCTCTGAGGGGTTGCAGATAAAAGGGATGGCCACTGACCAGACCGCTGGAACGTTCACTAGTATCTGTTACTAGTATCCAAGTAACAGTTACCGAAAAATACTAGAAAATATTTTCGAACGATCCACAGTGTGAGTGAGTTTAAAGTTGAAAATAGGTATTCGTTTTGCTTGTGATGTTGATTTAAATTGAAGATTTTGTGAATAGTAGAAATTGTGCCTGTAATTTTGTAGTTTAAAGAACACTTCTACATAAAAAGAACATGTTAAAATAACAGTGATTTTAAACAGTTCCGATACAGCACGTCTCTTTTAGGTATATAAGTTTATTCTGGGCTTGAGCTAGCCCGTATTCCGTTTCTAGACTTGCATCGAGTTGCACGCATCCGTGACGCGCCAGCTGAACAGTCCAGCCTCCAGTTGCAGCTAATGTAAGTGCATTCATATTAATTTGATTCTTAATTACTAACGCATCAGTTTTTAAATGATTTTCATTTCTTTTGGTAGTTTATTTTTGGCAGAAATTTTGGACTTAGCTTTTTTTTCTGAAGGGAACAATGGGGTTGCTATTTAATGATTCAAGATTAAAAATGTATTGGGTAAAAGCATTTTTGGAGGATTTATTTTTTATTTTTAGGGTTTTTTTTTAAATTGCCACGCCCATTTCAGGAACAAAGGAGTGTCTCAATTTTGTGACAATGTTAGGTCTAGGATGGCTCTTAATTTCATTTCTTTGTATTCTTTCCGTGTAGGTTTAAGAAAAATTGAGATTTTTCCGGAAAAGCCACACCCAGTGTTTCAGACCGATAAAGAGGTGCAGTCGGGAGGGGGGGGGAGAGAGGAACAAGATGGCGGCTCTCATGCGCTTTTAGGATGAAAGGGAGCTAAGTGTCTTTGTTAGAAAATGGGTGTGGCTACTTCCAATGCTTTTAAAAGAACATTTGAGTATTAAACGTGTCGGTTATTCTCGGATATTTAGACTTTTCTAACGAACAGACTTAAAGGGGCTAAAGTTTCTTTGTCTAAATTGATGATTTTTCGCGAACAAAGCCACATCCAATATTTCGGATCAATAATGCAAGTGGAAGGAATTGGAGGGAAGGGGTCATGATGGCGTCTTTCATGCAATTTCACAATTAACTTAAAAAAGGGGACTAAGTGTCTTTGTTAGAAAATGGGTGTGGCTCCTTCCAAAAATCTTGAGATCAAGTTGAGAATAGTGTTCCCTTACTTCATCAGTTCCTATTTAATCGTGTAAGGTAAAAAAAGTTGCATTTTTTTCGGAGAAGCCACACCCTGTATTTCAGATCGATAATAGGGGTGCGAAGGGGAGGGGGGGAAGATGGCGTCTCATGCGCGTTTGGTATATGAAATAGATGAAATGGCTCATTCCCTTGGTTAGATAACGATTGTGGCTCTCAAAATATTTTAAAAGCTTATTGAATCGAGTGTGGTGATTATTCTAGCGATTTAAGTTAACTTTTCGAACAATAGATTTTGTAAGGGGGCTAAGTTCCTTTGTTAGGAAATGGTCGTAGCTTCTACCAGTGATAGAAGGCTAACTCTCAAAAAATATTTCTGTAATTATATGGGCAAATTTTCATTGTCTACATGTAATTTTATCGTGAACAAAGTCACACTCACTATTTCTGATCAACAATACAAGTTAGTGGAAGGGGTTGGGGGTAGGGGGAGGATCAAGATGGCGTCTCTCATGCGCGTTTGGTATATAAAATGGATGAAAGGGGGCTAAGTTTCCTTGTGATAATTTTTCATGGAAAAGCCACACCCAGTATTTCAGATCGATTAAGAGGAGCAGTCGAGGGGGGGGGGGTGAGGTACAAGATGGCATCTCTTATGCACTTTAAGGATGAAAGGGGGCTAATTGTCTTTGTAAGAAAATGGGTGTGGCTACTTCCAATGTTTTTTAAAAGAACATTTGAGTATTGGTGTGGCTTCTTCCAATAACATGAGCCATATTTTAAGTGTCAAGAGTAGTGATTTATGAAAATTTGAGATTTTTTCGGGAAAGCCACACCCAGTATTTCAGATCGATAAAAGGGGAGCAGTCGGGAGGGAGGGGGGGGGAGCAAGGTACAAGATGGAGTCTCTCATGCGTTTGGATTAAACGGGCCTAAGTCTCTTTGTTAGAAAATTGGTGTGGCTTCTTCCAATAACATGAGCCATATTTTAAGTGTGAAGAGTGATGATTACTTTAACATTTATTATTCACAGGATTTTTTTTTTACAGAGATTTAGATTGTTGTGATGAAGAAATATTTAAAGAGAATTATGTAGTTTTCCTAAGTGCGATGATAATAATTTTGAGGGTTTTTTTTTAAACTGCCACGCTCAGTTCATGACCAAAAGAGAGTTAGTGACTATTTTGTAGCAATGTTGGGACTAGGGTGTCTCTAAATTCATCTTTCATTCTTTCTTCTTTGCATTCTTTCTTGGTTAGGTTTAAGAAAATCATAGATTTTTCCCGAAAAGCCACACCCAGTATTTCAGATCGATAAAACGGGAGCAGTCGGGATTAGGGGGGGGGGGGATAGCAAGTTACAAGATGGCGTCTCGCATGCGCTGTTGGTTTGGATTTAGTTGAAAGGGGGCTAAGTTACTTTGTCATTAAATGGTTGTAAGTCGTTCCAATAACAAAAATCATATTTTAAATAGTGTTTAGTGGTGAACACTTTTATATTTTGACTTTTTCAACAAGAGGGGCTGAAAGGGGGCTAAGTGCCTTTGTTAGAAAATGGGTGTGGCTACTTGCAATGACGTGAAATTTTCGTTAGAATGTGGTGATTATTCTAGCATTAAAAGTTAACTTTTCCAATAATAAAGTTTGAAAGGGGGCTGTTCCTTTGTTAGGAAATGGTCGTGGCTACTTCCAATAACATTTTTCAGGAGTATTTGTGTAGCGTGGTGATTATTTTATATCATTTTTACGAATGGGACTCAAATGGGCTAAGTTCTGCCCATTTTGCGGCTTATTTTCTACATAACAGCCTGAAAAGGCTAAGTTCTTTGTTTGAGAATGGGCGTGGCTAGTTACATTACACATCTTTGAAGGTATTTCTGTATCAAACATAGTGTTTACAATCGCATTTATTTATTTTTTTGTCAAAGACGAATGGGGATTCTTTTCTTTGATATAAAATGGGTGTGGCAACTTCAATGACTTAGAGCCTATTCCGGATTTTTGCAGAAAGGGACTGAAAAGGGGGCTAAGTCCTTTGTTTTATAATGGGTGTGGCTCCGATAACATTTTTCAAGAGCATTTATGTAGTGTGGTGATTATTTTATATTTTTTTGACATTTATATTAAAGATACACAGAGGGGCTAAGTTCCAAAGCCAGCCTATTTTGCGGCATTTTTCTACAAAACTATTATCCCAAACAGAAAAGGGGGCTAAGTCCTTTGTTTTAAGGTGGGTGGGGGTAACTTCCAATAACATTTTTCAAGACTATTTGTGTAGCGTGGTGATTATTTTTGCATTTTTTGACATTTCTACCAAACGGTCTGAAAGTGGCTAAGTTCAGAAGCCAGCCTAGTTTGCGGCTTATTTTCTACATAACAACATTTTTTTAACAGGTATACAAATGAAGACGACCGGTTTTTATTTTTTGAGATAAATCCACCACATTATTCCTAACCACAGCAACTCCTGAAAGCGAAAATCAACAGTGGCGACACCCAAAAAACCATTGAGGCAATGAAGCTTGAAGAATCCCTGAATAATTTATTAATTTTATTGGAAGCCACAATGAATTTTACTAGAACAGAACAGAAGAGTACGAACAACTATAGTTATCACTTTCCCCCATATCGAGAAGAAAATACAAATAAAAGACCAAAGCACAACGGGGCGAAAAAGAAATACTATTTAATAGGTCCTAGTGAGCTGTTACATTAAAGATCGTCATAAGTATAAAGAAGACCTGAATCCTGCCTGAAGTTCTTTTTTACCCGATTACAGCGCAGCTAAATAGAGGGTTATAATTTCGACGATGACGACAACGACGGAACTCTTTGAAACCAAAGACTTTGGATATCAAAGATCTTTCGATTATCATTAAGAAACTGCAGTCTTAATACAAAGACTTTGAACTTTTCAAACTTACGACATATGACAATGAATTGTACCAAAAAAGTATTTTAGAGTGGTTGGAATTGCGTTATAATTTTAGTTTATTTTGTAAAAAATTGCTTTCATTATCTATATAAATAAATCCGATCCAGGGCGAGTCGGACTTGCGTATTGAGAGTTCCGTACTTTTGTAAAGAAAATATATGCGGTAAAGTTTATTCCTCCTATTTTTCAGACCACATTACTAAGTTTGTTTCTGAAGGAATTTTGCTGCTAACTCTAAAACTGTAATACTTAGAATCATTGCTTTTTCTCTTGTTATATTAAGCTTTATATCTATCAACACTAATTATTTATAATTACTCACTTCAGCAACGACAGCAACCATACTTATTGCATAGTATATTATTAGCAATTGTTTTATCATTTTTCGAAAACGATAACACATTATAGAAAACAAAGATATATTTTGGGGTGTGCAGAACTGAAACAGTAAGTTAGCCATCGGGTATCTTGGCTGAACCTTGGTCTAAGAAAAAAACTACCACTCCGAATGAACCAGAACCTCAATCCTACAGAGAAAATGGTACCATGAAGATGCATGGCTGATAAGAATTCAGTTACTAACAACAACCTCAGTAGACCATGCTAAAAGTTAGCCATCGGGTATCTTGGCTGACCCTAGGTCGAAAAAAAAGACTACCACTTACAACACACACAGAGTAAAGTACAAAGAGAATGCATGGCTGATAAGAATTCAGTTACTAACAACAACCTCAGTAGACCATGCTAAAATTTCTGTATGAAACTTTCTTGAAGGAATAGCCGTCACAAATTGATTGACAAGTTATTGCAATACTACTGATAACTGAAGAAAATAAAAATAAATCCTTAAACTTTAATAAAACAGTGATACCCGAACAAATACTGCATAAGAACAAGATATTAGCTGTACATAATATTATAATTGAAGACTGTGAAAATAAATATTTAGACGAACAGATGACACATGAATCAGAAGATGCAGCTGAGTACCAGTGTTTTATGCGAAGAGGAAGTCACTCTCCCGCTATCTGAAACAGAAATCATTAAAGCAGCAGAATTAGTGATATAATGAACAGTATTAATACTACAGAATAGTAAGAAGATCAAGATCGATAGACAACCAAAAAAAGTCTCAATAGAGCTATGTGATTAATGACAATATGAAAAATGTCAACCTTAACCAAAAATCGATATAAAATTTTGGATATCGACAAAGAGAGAGATATTTTGCACTTATTTAAGCCACCCTACAGATCCAGAATAATAAGATGACGGCTGATAGAGATGTATGGAAGAAGAAGACTAACATTACTTACTGCCAACAAATAATTTGAGCCAGTGAACGATGAGGTTACTCAACCCAGAACCAATTTTTCTCCAGCATCAATATACATAACATAATTAAAACTGTTGATTCACATATAGTGGTAGACACCAGCATACTGCGACCAAATTGAAGACTACACATAGTTGAGCTCAACCAACATCAACACATAAGAGAAGATTTGTGTAGACTTTACAAACAATATGATTAACTGTCATCATCTTATCAGCCAAAAAACGTCTTCTCTAGGATATAGTACTCCCGTAAGTAACGCCACATCAGCTGGTCCCGTGCTATCCGCAACCAACAGATACCAAAGGCTTTTAAATGTAAGCTAAAAAGACCGAGGTCTACTTGGCTTTAATTCCTCTCAAAACACCGATGATATCAAATCCAAGTAAAACAAGATCGGACACGATCTGAGACAGGTTGATAAAGTAGAACACAGATAAACTAAAAAACGAATTGATTTTGATCCTTAAAATACCCATGAAGATATATTCAAGGTGAATTCAATTGACCACATGCAGCCCTATAGTGGCAAAAAGAAGGAATTTAAATGATATTAAAAATTTGGCCGTAGCAAAAATCTGTGATAGACCCTATAGATGTGTGAAATATAGAGACCCATCAAACGAGTGTGCCTAACCTTCTGAAACTGATGCAACCTATGCAATGATAATCATCATCAGTCTATTTAATATTCATCCCACTATTGGACAAAAGCCTTCCCTAAAGTGTGTCTTCTTAGCCGGTTCTCAGCTTGACGCATTCGACTTCTGACTACAGCTTTTCGAAGACCATCACTCCATCTTGCTGACGTACTATACTATGCTTTAGACTGGATGCTGACAGCAAAATCCGTCCATACGACGAAGAACGAGCGTAAGAAAGTTAAAATAATACAAGAAACTTGAGAAGAATATTAAAACAAAATATATAATAAACATCACAAATAAGAGGATAGACGCAGTTATTATTTCATCACGGCAACTTCTGAAATCCAGATTCAACAGTGAAGGTAGAAGTTCAGAAAAGCGTCGAGGCAATGAAGCTCGAAAAACTCAGATAAATGATTGTACTGACTTAGAACCCGCAACTGTCAAAGAACAACGAAGGAGTAAAACCCATAGTTCTCACTTCCATATCCATATCAAGCAGAAGACAGATAAAAGAGTTCTAAACACAAAGGAAAAAGGCAGTAGTGGTATTAATTACATCATGGAATAAAGTTAATTAAATAGATGCTAAAGAGCTGTTACACTTGACTACGATAATTGATTGGTATGACCAAAACACTTGAACGCGCGGATTTTCGTTCTAGTTTCCACAAGTCCTAAGTTATTAAAGACAAGTTGACTAAAAGCCGATGTTACAAAGATTGTTACATGATATATCTGAGAACAAACTAGGGGTTGAAAACCCTGGACAAATTATATATCACCCTAGAAACGATGTTCGTACAGTTCTAACACATCATCTACATTTTCTACTCTATTGGAGCTGAAGAATTTGATTTTTGATTGAACTAACGCATCTCTGAAACTATGAGACATATTTGAAAAAATGCTTACAGAAGTTTTCCAAGGAGATTTGTATTTTAGCACCTGTATCGCCAAGCAATTTTATCGGGATCAATATTTCACATTACCAAGAAACTGCCGCTGATCTATTGACTTCTATAAAGCGTCCGACGTCTTTAACTTTTCTCCAATGTAACTTAATATGCAATATGAAGCGCCAACTTCAAATCAACCATACAAGGAATATTCAGAAGTATAATTAAATTGAACAACATAATAAACTGAAAATCTCCTCATAACCCAAGATGAAGAAGAATCTGCAATTTATTCAAAATACTTGAATGTTATAGATTCCTTATCGACTCATGAGTCAAAGCACGATTTTAAGCAAACTCTAATCTAAAATCGATGAAAAACAAAACCAACGTAAGACGACGATGACGGAAAATATGGCACAATATAGCCTACCCTAGCGAATAACAAAAAAAAACTAGAGGACTTGAAAAAAATATTATCCACCACATCATGAAATACAAGTGTCTAAACCCAAAAATAGACATGAGCTATCGAAAAATAAATGCAAATGTCTACTTAAAACAACTGCAGCAGGTATTTAGGCTATTTCAGTTACTGAAACAAGCAACTGTTGTCCAAAAACAATTACAAAAATCATCACAAATGTGCATGGCAATTCAAACTACAATTCAACTAAAGATAGTCTTTAAAAGAGATTATGTGGCAGCAAGAAGAAACAACTCCAAGTTACGACTACGATAATATAGCTTACATTGATTAAATACATACCTAAAAAGATAACATGTCTTTTGGGAAAAGTCCGCCAAACCAGTGACCACTGCAACTCTTTAAAGCTAGAATCAACAGTGGAGACCACTAGAAAAGCGTGCAGGCAAAAAAGCTTGACGAGTCCCATAGAGAAATAATTTTATTGACTTGGTGTAAACAACATAGTTTCCATTTCAAAGAAATCACGTAACTAATATTTGAGAATGTCAACCTTCCGTCCTTAGACGAAATTACAAGAAATCATGATAAGAAAACTCGGAGATAGGCTGGATGAACTATGGATAGGCTGATTATATCAACAATACTTCTGGAAACTAACTGGAAAAAAAATCTTGCTCAGCTGTCTTTTTTGACATTGGTCAAGCGTTTGATAAAGTGACGTACAAAGGCCTGCTTTATAAAATTAAAAACATCATACCACTTGCTTCTTCCTTATGTCGTTTGAAGTAATATCTCAGAAACCGAAGTATTGGAATGAAATAAAACGATGAAAACTTCTAACAGGGACGCATCCTTTCAGGGGTTCCGCAGGGAAGTATACTGGGCCCACCTCGTTATTTTATACTCACCGCTGATTCATTGCACACTGACATTGATATATTAACAGCTGCTTATGCCGATGTACCATCCTATCAGCTCATGAAAGCTACTAAAGCGTCAGGTACCAGCCGAAGAAAGCACCAGCAAAAAAAAGCCTTCAGCTTCAGTCATCTTCCAGCAACATTTGTCAGAAGAAGAAGAAGGTTTGATCAATGCCGACTCCAAGCAAACTAGTTTACATGTATATGGTGTTTTCACCTTGAGGAGACAGATATTTTCGTCTGTTTGTCTATACGATAAACATACATGTCATGCAGAGGATGGTGAATACCCTGGCGTTAATATGAAGAAAAAGGAAGTTTTACACCATCATACGATTTATATAATGTTTGATTGTAACCAACTCTAGATTACCTTGCATCAGTAGCACAACCATGCACTAAGCTATCTTGACGCCTGGACTTACGGCATCCCAATTGTGCTGCAAGCCACAGAAATAAAGATATTTTGGAACGATAAAAAGTAAAAACCAAGCTGACTATATGGGCAATATACACATAGATCTAGGCTGAGCTATCGACAAATCTATTCCGTCCATCTGTCGGTGAAATGATAACCCTCGTAAAAAGTCTACCAACATCGCCGACAAACTACAAGATACCGTCATAGGTTTGATCATGCAAAAATAAGTCCTAAATGAATATTATATAATACATAATGTCACGGCATCCAGATCCAAAAAGCTACCGAACACAGGATGGGCAGATGTCGTCAAAAATAAAATCTTTATTCCTGCAATGTCTCCGAAGAGGACATGGCAGAGAGAAGTGAAGGAGAAAAACCAGTTAGTCAGACCAATCCTAAGGAAATAATAAATGCTAAAGACAGAGACATCGGTTGAGTTCCAGTTAAGAAAGAGAAAGACATATTCAGCAAGAATTATCAGCATATACTATTACAATAAAGAATAAATACATTTCTACAACACTAGAAGATGGAAGAGTTAGGCACGAGATTTAAAGAGACATAGCAATAGAACCAAAAAGCATACGAATGAATCCCTATGGTGCGATTGTATCTGTCTGTCACAACTGCATATACTATTTTATTGAAATGGAAACAGATACATTATTAATCTTTGTGTACAATGATATTTTAACTAAAATATATGCTATAATGCAGCCCACAACGCTGTTCTCAAATAAAAAAAAACATGAAATCTCAGAAAGTAATAATCCCATGCAATGACATGAAATTTGGAACAGTTAAAGAGAATTATTGAGTATATTATATGTATTACAAATGAAGAGAGTTGACAAATATTGATGTTTTGAGCAAAAGAGGGGGAAGTGGGGTTTTGAGTAATGTAGTTATTAAATCACGTGGTCAATCATTATCTGCACATTTTTGAAATATATTTATGTCTTCCAGTATGTGTTATCGTTTTTGAAAAATGATGAAAAATGCATAAAATTCCATTTCTTAAATATTCGGAATTTGCAAAACTATTTTTTTAAATAATTATGGCTAATAGGCATAAACCTGAATATAATTTGAAAAGTAAAATGATGTCTAAGAATAGCATTTTTAAAATAATCAGTTCAAATCCCTTTACAAACAAACTTTATAAAGCGGTCGGGAAAAGAGGAGACAATTGTACTTGGCTGCGTATACTTTAAGCTGTTGGTCCCGGCTGTCATTTTTATATCTTTGACAGTTGTTACGGGTAGTCAGAAGCCAGAAAGACTGGCAACCAGTCTTACCAAGGGATATGGTGTTACCTTTAACTGGATTAATTGGGGAGATCAGTAAGTAAGCTATACGTAAAATACTGGTATTCAACTGCATCCAGGTAGACTGGAAGGAAACCCCCAAAGTTCGGAAAACTCTAGACAGATAATGAAGGTTCAAAAAAAAATCAATACTAATACTTTTGTTTGAAGAGCAAGAAACTAAATTTTAAAGCTATTCCAACTTCTCTTTAATTAAAATCTTTCTTGTTGTGTACAAAAACCCGGTAAGTTTTTTAACCAATTTTCTTTCGTGTAACCCAGTAACTGGGTTGTGGAGGTCAGATAAACAGTCGCTCCATGTAAAACACTGGTACTCAGCTGCATCCGGTTAGACTGGAACCCTAACATACTTGGGAAAAGGCTAGACAGACGATGTTACCCGGTATTCATGAAAAGCAAAGGATCATGCTGATGTTGCTAAATAACTAAGAGTTGAGGAAATAATCAAACAGAAATTGTTGTAATCTGACGTCTCAAAAATATCAAACTATTTAGCATTGAGTAGTTGACACCACCAACCAATGGACATACCTTTTTGTGATCTGTCAATTCCACGTCAGAGGCCGTCAGGCGGATTTGAGAAAACTCTGACACTAGGGCTTGTTAGGTTGGTAAACCTGCAGCCTGCAGCCCACACGATAAGAAAAAGAACTGATAAAATGCAAATTCCACATCAATTTTGTATGGCAATAGAAAGCCGTATCTTTAGTTATTTCTACCTCAATTTATTAACTATTTATCGATTTCAAAGTATCGAAAAAAATATTTAAAGTATACGGATTTTAATGAAAGTTGTGTCTAAGATTTATTGATTGATAGTGTCATCTACCCTCTGATTGGCAAAAAATATGAAAGCTAGTCTAAAATCCAATGTCAGTCATTCGTATCTAATTAATATAGTAAGTGATAAGGAGCTTGTGGCTAAGTAACAGCCACACGGGTGTATTAATCAATAAATAAATAAATAACTAGTCCAGGAGTCATTACATAATTTACCCTCTCTATGAAAGTTAAAATACTCATCGACAAGATACGTGTGATTACCATTGGTTTCTAGATCAGCTTCCAATATTTTTTGCCAATTATCTTAAATTTTTCGAGATGCTACACTTATTTTGCTTTTAGCTAGCCTAGCAGTCGGACCGTCTCCAGAACACCAAGCAGAGGATTGAAAACACTTATTATTCTACCAGCTGCCCTGACATGTTCTGCTTCGGATGATCTGGATCCTTACTATCCTGCAAGAGTGAGACAAAGTGTTGAGGCTCACGACCATACTAATCATATACCCTTTTCTATTCTAGCGCCCTCTTTGAAACCCCCCAAAATTATGCGACTAAATCTTTGCGTTAGTAAAACTAATTCAAGGCTTAAGTTTTTATGTATGTTCGTACTGTAAAGACGAATTTTTAAAGTTGAGACATGGGATCTGTTACCTTATTTCAAAGATAAAGAAGAGAAAAAATATTTTTTAAGGATTGGAAATCATCAAAAGACCACTCCTACTGTGAACTCTTCGAACGTTCCCCTAACCCGGGCAAGGACCCTTCTATAGTTCTCAAAAGAGACATATGAAGAGGTCTTATAGCTGCTTTTAAAATTACATTCTCATTTCTATACCATTTTTAATTGAAAGTAATTCGTCTTTGGCGTAAAAGAACGTTATTCCACGTAAGGAATTTCTTCGATATCGTGGGTGCGTTTACGAACATATATTTCATCTCCCAATGTCCACTACGCATGAACCAGCTAAGCCAATGCTGAGCTTGCCCTTGTTAATTAGCTTTTTTGTAATGAAACTAATTTAATTCTTCTTTCATTTCTTTTGTTCATGCTATCATTGACGTTTTTTATGGAATTATAGCATAAATATTGGTTGTGAAACTCCTGGTTAGAGCTCAGTGGTTAAAGGTAATTATATCATTATTATCTTCTTGATTTTTATCATATTTATCATCTTGCAGAAGTAAACTGCTGTTTATGAGATTTTCCAGATCTATACCCAAAGACAGGTTTTGTTTTGACTGGTTGCTATCTCAACAAGATCTGTAATTTCTTCCAAAAAGCTTAAATTAACCACTAGCTTACCAATTTTTTTTGTCAAGAACTGCTCAAGAATTTCGATATAAATTTCCCTAATTTATCTTCATGTTTTCAGGAAGGTTTCAATATACCATGTTTATTGGGAATACGAAATAAAAATTAAATAAATCAAGATAAAGGAGTTAGTCGTGATACTTCATGAGCATTGTAAGTTAAAAAATAATTTGGTTTATCTTAAGATGTTATCTTGTAAAAATTACATTTCTAAACTGATTCTTCTTTTATATCCAAAGGTGTCCAGTAAAGCAATAATAAATGAGGATAGGAGGAAAAAGAAATAGCCATACAAGCTAATACCCCATCTGTTGGTGAACCATTGACTTCTCCCAAAAACATCACAGTAAAAAGATCAAAGAAATCCGTATCAGGGGCCTTACCATGACGTGCCAAAGCAAAAATAGTTTAGTTGTGAAAAAAGAGACGGTGCTCGTTAGTAGCTGTGTCTCGCTCTCACACCTGAATGGTGAACGCAAAAACACGTAGTGGTACGACCTCTGAAACCGTCAGGAGGAATTGAGAAAACGCTGACACTAGGGCTTGTTAGGTTAGTAAACCTGCAGTCCACATGATAAGAAGAAGAAGAAATTATGGGAGAATCCCATCAGACACAAAGTTCCTCACATACAATAGGAAAAAAAATCAGAGAAAGATAGGGAGGAAGTCACATAGATGGTTCATAACGCATTTTCCTTACGAATATAACTCCTAACGCGTCCAGCTAAAATACACGTTGGTACTTTCTAAGGTTTGAAAGGTAAGTTGATACAAATATTAATCTTGATCTATCATCACGCTTGTATCCTAAAAGAGGCTTAGCAGAGGCATAAAGAAAGAAAGAAAAATATTTTATTGGCACAAAACATTTAAAGTTGATAGAAATAACAAAGAAAGCAAACAGGATACAAGATGGAATATACACAAATCTCTCATTCTTGTGCTAACAAGGCCACAGATCAGCATAATGTCCAGATGACCAGGGGGGCTAGACAAGTGGCAAAAACGCTATGGAAACGCTATAGAATAGAAAACAAACTGTATGGGAATGACATTTGTTTACGACTAGCTATATGTCATTCCCATACATTTTGTTTTCTATTCTATAGCGTTTCTATAGCGTTTTTGCCACTTGTCTAACCCCCCAGTAATGCTGGCCACGGGACGCTGGTTTTCGGCTGCAGCCCACGATTGACATACGCTTAAAACTCAATAGTTACATTTGAGCAAGTCTCATAAAAAAGCAAAGCATGAAATTATCATCACCTACTTAAAAAAATCCCAACTTTGTTGGCGTCTTCCAGTCTAACGGGATGATCTAACTTGCATAATCCAGTTACCAGGTAACATTATACTCTTGGTAGGACTGAATGTCAGACTTTCTGGCTGCCCGTAATGACTGTCAAATATCTACAACTGACAGCTGGGACCAACGGCTTAACGTGCTTTCCGAGGCACAGGAGTTTCGGTATGACATAGATGGTAGCGAGCCATATCATCCGGTCTTCAGCTTGATTCGTCCAACCTCTGCTTGATGCCTTCGCAGAATGCTACTCCACCTTACTAGGCATCCACCAGCGTCTGAGCCAAGTCAAAGGTCCTGAAACAAACACAACCTAAACGTGCCTTAACGTGGTCTCCACTCAAGTTTTGCCCCAACATCGTCGGTTCTTAAAAGAGTATCCATAGAGTTTCTTGCCGGTTCTTCTCCATAGGACCCACTTTTTGGAACCGTGCACCTAGCTTCTTTTCTTGACGTTTTATAAGTAGTAATTGGTCTCTTCAGCTTGCCAATGCAAGTTTGCAAACGCGAAAAGCATTCATTGAGCTATATCAGTGCTTTAGGAACCTCTGCCTTATCATAGGAAAATCAAGCGTGATGTTTTATTACAGTTTTAATTGAAGTATTAATTTTATTTTAAATACTTTCAGAACCTTACAAGACCCAGAGACAGACCCAGATGTTCGACTTATGACCATTTTCACTATCCTATCTATCCGCAGATTTCCTTACTAAAGATAGAATTTTGACATAAAGTCCATACGACTAATGTCAAAATTCTATCTCTAGTAAGCAAATCTATGGATAGATAAGTTATTAAAAATGGCTGATAACGGGATGGCAGGCGAGACAAAACATGATAAAGTCGGTATTTATATCTTTCTCTTACTTAAGCGACAGCCAGGAACGACCAACAAGGTTTGATCGTAAGACCACATGAGTTCCCGAAAACTACTCAACAGTTACGAGCGACCATCAAGGTTTGATCGTAAAATCACATGAGTATCCGAATACTTAGACAACATTCAAAAAGCGTGGTACCTACATAGAAAAGAATAGAATACATATATTGCTAACTCTGTCATTTAAAAGAGTATTGTAGAAAAAAACTTTTTTATTTATATACGGATTGAAGTTTTGAGTATTCTGGTACAAATGTTTTTAGTTTTAAGACGTTCGCTTAATTGATGTTGACGTTAAGATTTTAATTAGCCATTTTTCGCGGAATCTCCCTAAGGGAATGCGTATAATTTTTAGCAGGATGAAAATATGTTATGTTGATTCACCAAGCTTCAATCTTAAGCGAATTTTAAATGTTAGGTAGGATCGCTTCATAGGCAGAGTTTGGGGTATGGTGAAGCTTTTTTTAATACGCGTTTTTACGTAAAGAATTGGCTAAAATTTCAATGGGTTCTGTCATACATTGATTGGGCGGATATACCCACATACAAAATACATTCGCAAAACATTCGCCAGAAGCCATCGTTAGGAAAATAAAATTAATTATTATATTATAATTAGTCATAGTGGACTAGGCCTAATGGGGATACCACTTAAAAAAAAACGCGCCTAAGCTCTACCTCTGTGGTGGTGTGGAAAAGAGCGGGAAATTTTACCAAGATGGCCGCCTGTCAAAAGATACAAAATGGCCGATTGAAGCTTCAGTAATACTTAGTTAATATTCTAGTAATACTGAGGTAACTATTTAACCCACCCAGACAAAAATAAAGTCTGTAACACAAAAAACATTTGACTTTAAGGTGAATGCTCCAGGATAGCCCGCGAAATTTAAATTTTCGTAAGTGTTTTACAATTTACCCATCGATATCAGATACCATGATGATAAAATATATATTCGCGGTTGTGAAATGTATGTGTTTACACAACAATACTTGTTGAAACCATCCACATAGCTCGGATATTTAGTGAAGTTTTACAATGTACCATTTTAGTAAAAACTTGACGTTGTAGAACTTCTCTAAGCTACAGAGTTATGTTGATGGTTTTAACAAGTATAACTGTGTAAACATATACATTTAACTTCCGCGAATATGTTTTTTATCATCATACAATCCGATATCGAGCTGTAAATCGCAAAAAACTTACGAAAATTAAAATTTCGCGGGCTACCCTGGAGCATCCACCTTAACTGTGACTGTTCCAAATTATAAAAGGAAAACTAACACGTATTGCGGCACCCTGTAGCGCGTGGTGCGACACTTACTTGACCGGTTTTTCTCAAACAAACGGACACACGCATTCTTATGCATATTTATGAAGTCCATCTAAAAACATGAGCCTATAATAATAATTTATTTTAGCATAAAACCATTGTAGAATCACCGGATTTATGTAGACATTTATTATTCTAGAAATATCTTTTTTGGTTAGTTTTAAACCTGATTTAACTTTGATTGAGGTGTTGCCAGCGATTAGTATATAATTTATTGCAAACACGATAGGTACATATTGGTTTAATAATTTCCGCAAAAGATAAAACAAATTAAAGGCGTCAAACAGTATAATGATGATCATCAATTTTATACCGAAACTCAAGGCTTATAAAAGCACGTTAAGCCGTTGGTCCCGGCTGTCATTTGACAGTCGTTACAGGTAGACTGAATCAAGTATTTTTCTTTCGGATGGTAAATCATCAACACCTCCTGCTGTTAGCGTCAGACTCTTACTGACTAAAACCCATCCATGTTCCTTCCTCAGTCCTTTATATTCCGGGGGCGCGGTAACTTCTCCGACATCCCGCAGCCCCGGCAGGCTATGGCCCTAGGCCATACACAGAGAGATTTGACAGCTCTTTGAGGCGCGCGTGGAACACGAACGCGTCGTCGACACGGGCTGGGTCTTTGCCTGACGGCGAGCCACCCATAGCTCACCGCCCGCAAGCCCGCGCCTACAGTGGCCGGGAGTCGTCTCGCGGCTCTCGATGCCCCTGGTCTGGTCATCCAACCCCGAGCCTCCCGCGCAGCGCAGCTTAACCTTTGATCGATCGACCCGAGCGGCTGTTACTTAGCCACGAGCTCTCTAGAGGTCGCAAACGCGGTCTCAGATTCGATTCCCTGGTAGGGCCGACATCGGGGGTTTTAAAAAAAACACAAAATTGAGAGGTTGGCAAAGTCGGGTTTTTTATTTCCATCGGGATGCAGGTGAAATCGCAGATAACAGCTAGTTTTATAATACTAGCTTTCCGCCCGCGGCTTCGCTCGAGTGGACATTTTTTTTTAAACCTTGGGTTACATTATTCAAGTTTTAGTAGGGATCCCTAATTATTCCTGGAAATAAATATAGCCTATGACACTTCGCAAAGATGTAGCTTTTAATTATATAGAATTTTTAAAATTGGTCCAGTAGTTTTTTAGTTAAAACCCGACAAACAAACGAACAAACAAATATTTCCTCTTTATAATATTAGTATAGATAAGTAAGGATTTTTGAATTCTGTGTCATCACTTATTAATTTACATGCTTCAAATTATAAATGACTACCTATATTATTTATCAGATGGCACAGTAATTAATTTAACTTTTATGTTAATTCTAACTGTTAAATATGCGACATGCCTTAACACTTCATTGTACAAAAACTTGTTTATCTCGGCCGAGAATTGATTTATTTTACATTGATATTGTTAAGATGTTATCTCAAGTAATATTTTGTTTCGTAACGAGACTCCACCGTGCCTCAGAAAGCACGTGAAACCGTTATTCCTAGCCATCATTTGTAGATCTTTGACAGTCGTTACGGGTAGTCAGAAGCCGGAAGGTCTGACAATCAATTTTCGCAAAGGCATGTGGTGTTATCTGGTAAGGACGAACTGAATGGCTCAGTGGTCAACATGCTGGAATACTACGCAAGAGATTCCGGGTTCGATTCCTTGCCGGGCAGAAATTGAAATGATGAATTTTAATTTCTGTAACGGGTCTGGGTGTTACTATGCATTATATTTAGGTATGTATTTAAAAAGTATATAAGTAGTATATCCGTTAAGCTAGCACCCATAACACAGGCTTATTAGTTGCTTACTTTGGGGATAGATGGCGCTGTGTGAAACTGTCCAAAGATATTTATTACTAGCTTCTGCCCGCGACTTCGTCCGCGTGGAATAGTGGTGCTCCGCTCCTATTGGTTTTAGCGTGATGAAATATAGCATATAGCCTTCTTCAATAAATGGGCTATCTAACACTGAAAGAATTTTCAAATCGGACCAGTAGTTCCTGAGATTAGTAGCGTACGCAAAAAAAGTAACCTTTCTGGTTGATTTCTTACACCTTGTGTCCGAAAAACCCAAATATCTTACGGAACCCTATCTTTTCCAAAATAAAATTTAGCCTATGTTACTCGTGGATAATGTAGCTTTCGAATGGTGAAAGAATTTTTAAATTCGGTCTAGTAGTTTTTGAGCCTATTCATTACAAACAAACAAACAAAGTTTTCCTCTTTATAATATTAGTTTAGATTAACTGGGTTGTGGAGGTCAGATAGGCAATCGCTCCATGTAAAATACTGAAAACCATCCATGTTCCTTCCTTTCCTTTCGAAAAATCCCGGAGCCCCGGCAGCCCGTAGCTTAACCTTGATGGCTGATGCTAAGCTACAAACCTTCAATGAAAAAAAACCGGCCAAGTGCGTGTCGGGCCACGCGCGATAGGGTTCCGTAATAATTATGTTTTAGTCGGTCGACTATAACTCTGTAACCGGTTAAGCCTACTTAGTCGTGATAGTTTTCCTTTGATGTTCATTATAATTTAATGCTATATGTGTGATATTATTCACATATGTATCTAGGTACAATCATTTAAAAGTTAGAGGGAGGGGGGACGCTCGTATCGAACAAAATATAATTGCATTATAAAGCTAGATATTTTGCAAAAAACCTATCAAATGATACGTCACACGATGGTATACGTGAGACAAAAAATATTCATCCCCACTTTACGTGTATGGGAGCTACCCTAAAAAAAAATTTTCATAATTTTGTTTAACCACTTTGTTGGTGTGATCAATATGCATAATATCCATACCAAATTCAGGATTCTAGTACCAAGAACCTCTGAGCTATGCCGCGGACAGACAAACAGACAGACATGGCGAAACTATAAGGGTTCCTTATCGAGTCATCATCTGCCTAGCCTTTTCCCTACTATGTTGGGGTCGGCTTCCAGTCTAAACCGGATGCAGCTGAGTACCAGTGTTTTACATGGAGCGACTGCCTATCTGACCTCCACAACCCAGTTACCGGGTAACACGGTACCCCTTGGTAAGACTGGTTGTCAGACTTTCTGGCTTCTGACTACCCGTAACGACTGACAAAGATGTACAAAAGACAACCGGGACCAACAGCTTAACGTGCTTTCCGAGGCACGGAGGAGTCTCGCCTTTGACAAAGATGGTCACCCATCCACGGACCGACCGCGCCAAGCGCAGATTAACGTGTGATATCGGTCGAACCGTGCGGCTGTTACTTAGCCACGAGCTCCTTCTCGAGGGTTCTTATCGACTACGGAACCCTAAAAAGGTTCATTTTTATGATAAATAGCAATTATTCTTCAAGGAAATGAGTCCACAATGATGATCTTTTTTATAACCATCGCGTGAGTTAAAAGAATAATTATTAATCTTCGTCTTAGTATTTATATTGATTAATTAGGTCTTACAACGGATGTACTGAGTTGCTAGGTATTAATGATGACCTTAGGGCTTATAATACATCATGTTGTAGGCTGATGATGAAATAAAATGCTTGATTAACATAAAATAATTAAATTTTTCATTGAGACATCCACATTTCGCTCTATATAATAAGAGTATTTTTACGCAGTCTTGTTTTTTGATTTTTTTAATTTATGTTTTTATTTTACATAATATTTTTGAATTGGTCTGTTTACTAACTTTCACTTGATACCCATATTGCTACGGTAAGAAAAAAAACAATATCCCCCCCCCCATTTTGGAAATCTATATAGCCTATGTCACTACTACAATTTAGACAAATTCAACGACACCTCATATGTCAAAACCGTCCAGCCTTTTGGGCTGTAGGGCGTGCCAAAGAAATGGAAATACGTACATACATACACTTGAAAAACATAACCCTCCTTCTGTCGCAGTAGGGTAATAAGTTATTTTTCTCTAAACGTGGATTAGTCGGGTAGTCCGATTGGAGTGTTCCTTCTATGCGCCATAAACCGGCCAAGAATTATAGTGGAACAACCAAAACCTATTAAGGAACCCTATTGCGAGTGGCCCGACACGCACTTGGCCAGTTTTTGTTAAAGATTATGCCTACGTCTATACGAAATATCAATACATTTCTTTTTGAAATGATTTGCAAAAGTAAATGCTATAGTTGGTATTTTATTTATCTACTAGCTTCTGCCAGCGACTTCGTCCGCGTGGAATAGTGGTGCTCCGCTCCTATTGGTCTTAGCGTGATGATATATAGCCTATAGCCTTCCTCAATAAATGGACTATCTAACACTGAAAGAATTTTTCAAATCGGACCAGCGGTTCCTGAGATTAGCGCGTTTTAGCAAAATGGAGTAACTTCTCCCGTTTTCCCAACATTTGCCTTCACTGCTCTGCTCCTATTGATTGTAGCGTGATGAAAAGTATACTATAACCAGCTCAGGAGTATGAAAAATAATTGTACCAAGTTTCGTTAACATCCGTAGAGCAGTTTTTGCTTCTATAACGGTTATACAGACAGACAGGCAACATTTTTACTGATTGCATCACCACCTGATAGTTATTTTGGAAATATATTTCATGTACAGAATTGACCTCTCTACAGATTTATTATAAGTATAGAAGATAGAAGATGTGGCAAAATTAGAACAAAATAGGTTACGACTTCTTTTATATTTATCGTGAAATCGGTTTGTACTTTTATTACACGCCAGAATTAATCTGAGTAACTTAACATTTCTATGACGTCTTCAGAGACCATAATATTAAAAGAGATCTATTACTAATCTATCTATATAAAAATGAATCCCTATTTCCCTTGGTCATCGCATCACGCGTGAACGGCTGGAACAATTTGGCTGAAATTTGGTAAGGAGATGGAGGTGACCCTGGAGAAGGTTCTTTCCTGGACTCTTCCTTTCCTCTCTCAGGACAGCAACAGCTAGTCTATAATAAAATGAATCTCCGAAATGTATTTGTGACGAGCATAACTTCATGAACGACTGCACCAAATCGGATAATTCTTACTGTTTTGTGTCCTTTATTGCCACGACAAGTATAATAAATATAAAAGAAAATCAAAGAAAGCATCGAAAAGAAAAAAAATGGCGCTACGAAGTTCGCCGGGTCAGCTAAATTCATTTTAGCAAATAAAAGTTTCTTCGTTTTTAAACTAGATGGCGCTAGTTGTCTTACGTTCATCGAAACAAAGTAAAATGAATATATTTATTAATTTGAAGTTCATAATGTTACATATTTTGTTCATTATTATAAAGTAGTACATCGATTTGATATAACATAACCATTGAACCTTTTGAGAAGTCTAACATCTAGAATTCCAATAGGTTAGAAGGGACAATATAGAAACTTTTAAGTAGGTACGTATATCATAAATTTGAAAAATGGAGTTGAAATCCAAATTATAAATTGTTTTAGAAATGCTTTTTTTATTGCAGATCCGTTGGTTCAGAGGTCACAAACGCGTCAACTGTGAACAGAGTTCTCAGGTTCACGGGCCGACAATTCTGTGGAGTTTTAAAAATATCAAAAAGCAACCCGAAGTCTGGTATCCCGTGCATAGGAACGTTAAGCCGTCGTCCCCGGCTGGTACCTTGATAGCAGTCGTCGTTACAATTCCATGTCAGAGGCCGTCAGGCGGATCTGAGAAAACTCTGACACTAGGGCTTGTTAGGTTAGTAAACCTGAAGCCTACACGATAAGAAGAAGAAGGTTGAAGCGCTTTTTATGATTAAGGGAGCTCATTTATCCTACTAATATTTTAAATGAGAAAGTTTTGTGAAGAAAGATGTACCTATGTATCTTTGTTACTCTTTCACGCAAAAACTACTGAACAGATTGGAATGAAATTTGGTACACACATAGTTTAATAACTGGATTAACACATAGGATACTTTTTATCCAGGTGCTTGAATTAATTCCCTAAGGATGCTGGTGAAACAGCTGGAAGACCTCCACATCCCAGTTAACCGTGCACACAATAACCCTTGGTAAGACTAGTTGTCAGTCTTTCTGGCTTCTGATTACCCGTAATGACTGTCAAAGATGTACAAATGACAACCGGGACTAACGCTTAACGTTGGAGGATTCTCGATAGGTCATAGATGGTCACCTATCCACGGAACGACCGCGCCAAGCGTAGCTTAGCCTTTGATCGGTCGACCCGTGCGGCTGTTACTTAGCCACGAGCTCCTCTCCAGATTGTACCACTGATTGATTAATGTTTTTGTCCATTTAAATGGTATGCAGTAAGTATTATTATATTCGATACTGAAGCATCTTATTCCTCTGTCGGGTATATTACAAATAAATAGTTTGAAGTTTGGTAGACCGTGGGTTTTGAAGAGAATGTGCAGTAGTCGGGCAAACGCGCCCGCGCCGATATCACGCGCCGCGGAAAAAGCGAGTAAAAAAATTATTTACGATACCTACATAGAAGTGATTTCGTAATAGTTTTTGTGAAAAAGAAAAATTGTTGCGTGTGTTTTTTTTGTGTTTTTCTGATTATTTGTATAGTGTGTGTGGATTTTTTTTGTGGACCTACCGTGTTTTTTAAACAGGGATTTCTCTTTAAGGTATGTTTTTTTATTTATTTTTAGTATAATAATAACGTATTTTTTTCGAATATTTTTTTTATAGTCAAATAAAAACCACGTTTTTTTTAAATAATAATAAAATAAATTCTAACACATTTGCAATAACAATAAAAAAATTACACCACATATAAAAATAAACAATATATTTTTATTCCATTGCCGCAAAAAAAATTTTAGAGAATTTTTTTTATTCGATTATTCGAAATCCGAATCTCGGTCACCAGCCTATTATTATAAAACAGAGTGATATTAACCGTTTTATTAAGTCCGCATTTGCATATGTTATGCATTATTATGTCATTTTATATAGTATTTGCAGATATTCACTTTCACTTGTGGCGGGAGAATTTAGGGCAGTGTGCCATGAAAGTATCTGCTAAGATGAACGATAATGTTTACTTGAGAATTACTTTCATTTTCTCGAAGTATACGCACGTATCTGTCAAACGGTTTTTGGTAAAAAATATATTATTCGAAATTTGATTTATGCAGGATTTTTTTATGTGAAAATTTTATTTTTGCGATATATTTTTTTTAATATTTTGTTGTGATAAGTAGATTCGTTTCGATGTAAAAAATATGATATTAGAAAAAAATACGTCATTGTAAAAATTATTAATATACCTTAATAATAAAAAATGGTTTCTAATGAAAAATAGTAGGAGGTATCCCCTTTTTTTTGGTATTTTGAGAATAAAAACCTCTCAAGTAGTTTTTCGTTAAATTTATTATTTTGTTCATATCACACACCTGTTTTTCGCAAAGAGGGCATCAAAGGCCATATCTACAATGAAAAACTAATAAACACTCGGTCGGCCCGGGAATTGAATCCTGTACCTCATGTTCAGAAGTCGCGATTGACCACTAGACTAATGAGGCAACCTTATTAATTCAAATGTCAAAGTTCCTCTGTCCGTCTGTATAGCACGTTTTTACGGAAAAACGACTGAACCTATTGAGATGAAATTTAGTATGGAGATAGTCTAAAACCTGGGGAAGGACGTGAAGTAGTTTTTATCCTAATGCTTGAATTAGTTCCCTCTGAAAACGAGTGAAACCACAGGAAACAGTGTGTTTTATAAATAGGTATCTACAGTACAGACCAATGAATTGTTTTGCGACATTAAAAAAAAACATTTTATGTACATAAGACATAGCATAGGTATACCTAGGGCTGCCATCCGTCCCGGTTTCCCCGGATTTATCCTGGTTTAGAGGGCGTCCAGGGTGCGTCCGGGCGGGTTTTCATAGAGCGTCCAGAGAAAACCCGGACACTTTTTACCTGATATGTGATCCCTGATATGATGATTGATTGAAAAGTAAGCAATAAATTAAAACAAATAATAAGAAATGTCCGGGGAAAAATAAAACTCATTCAAAATGTCCGGGATTTTGTCCGGGATTTTTATAGTTTTAGTCCAGGGTCGACGATTTGGATCATGGCAGCCCTAGGTATGCCTAGCACTCAGGAATAATGTAGCTTTCTATCATAATGTAGTTTTCAGTGAAAGAATTTTTGAAATCGGTCCAGTAGTTTCGGTTGGGTTCTCTAACTCCATACGGGATCTCATCTATATCGGTTCTGCCGTTTTTCCGTGAAACTTAACAGACAGACAGTAATAGTTGCTTTGGCTTTAATAATATTAGTAACTATCTTTCTTTCTTTTTTTAAAATTAAAAATCACAGAGTTTCATAAAAACTTTGCCTCCCTTTTTCATCCCCTTAGGGGTAGAATTTCGGAAAATCCTTTCATATCGGATGCCTACGTCATACAAAGAACACACCCTCCAAGTTTCAGGTCTCTACGATCAGCGGTTTAGGCTGTGCGTTGATCCGTCAGTCATTCAGGACAATGCATTTTATATGTATAGATTATTGATGAATCTATACAAAGTTAATCATGCAACGATTGTTATTAATTTATATTGCAACACATATAATTCTTGTTTATCAAAGTATAAACGTGATAAAATGCATTTTATGAAAATATTGTTAGGTCATGACAATTGCAAATTACGCTGATATTTATAATATACTAGCTTTTGGCCAGCGGCTTCGCCCGCGTGGGCTATATGAATTCAAATTAAAGATGAACCGCTCGACCGATTTTGTGCAAACTTCACATAAACCATCTACTAAATAGTCCGAACAAAGCCTAAACATTTGGTTTGGATAGGTGAGCCCGTTCTTGAGTTATAAAATTACAACAAAAAGTTGCATTTATTTTTATATAAGTACATTGAATTAAATGGTTTTAATATATATTTTCTTGAGCTCGTGGCTAAGTAACAGCCGCACGGTTCGACGCGCGGTCGGTCCGTGGATGGGTGACCATCTATGTCATAGCGAGACTCCTCCGTGCCTTGGAAAGCACGTTAAGCTGTTGGTCCCATTGTCATCTGTACATCTTTAACAGTCGTTACGGGTAGTCAGAAGCCAGAAAGTCTGACAACCAGTCTTACCTTGTTTTATCGTGTTAACTGACTGGATTGTGGAGGTCAGATAGGCAGTCGCTCCATGTAAAAGTTTAGGCTGGAAGCCGACCTCAATATAGTTGGGAAAAGGCTAGGCAGATGATGATGATGACATGCATATTATAGTAAAGAATCTATATAATGTCTACTTTGCACCTGAGCGAGGCCGGGGCAGGTCGCTAGTTATGTATAAGCTGTTAATTTTTAGTACGTACTTAACATATTAATTGATATAATAATGTCTGTCCTACAGTTTTTTGTGTAATAAATAATTATTTTATTATATATTTAATCGTTGTTAAATAGTACTTAATGTGTGATTATCTGCCTGTACATTCGCGAGTATATTACGAACTAGCTTTCCGCCCGCGGCTTCGCCCGCGTGAACATTTTTTTTACACACTTGGGTTACATTATTCAAGTTTTAGTAGGGATCCCTAATTATTTCTGGAAATAAATATAGCCTGTGACACTTCGTAAAGATGTAGATTTCTAACGGTGAAAGAATTTTTAAAATCGGTCCAGTAGTTTTTGAGTTAAAACCTTACGAACAAACAAACAAATCTTTCCTCTTTATAATATTAGTATAGACTAGCTGTTTCCCGCGGTTTCACCCGTATCCTTTTTTTTTTTTTTTTTTTTTTTTCGGATGGGAAATCATCAAATGACCCCTCCCGCCGTGGGTGGGGCGGGTGGGAGTGTCAGACTCTTACTGACTAAAACCCATCCATGTTCCTTCCTCAGCCCTTTGTCTTCCGGGGGCGCGGTATCTCTTTCGAACGTCCCGCAGCCCCGGCAGGCTATGGCCCAGTGGGAGGGCCCCGTCGCTTATTGCTGACAGCTCTTTGAGGCGCGCGTGGAACACGAACGCGCCGTCGACGCGGGTCTGGTCCTTGCCGGACGGCGAGCCACCCATAGCTCACCGTCCGCAGCCCCGCGCCTACGGTGGCCGGGAGTCGTCTCGCGGCTCCCGACGCCCGTGGCGTCTCCCGTGGCGGCTGGGGCGTGAGAACTGTCGCTCCCTCACGCGTTCCGCCGCCTCCTTCTCCAGCATAACTGATTCGCAGAAGGAGGTGACGGCCTCCCATTCCATCTCGCTCCGGACCATGGCCTGAACCAGGGCCGGACGCGAGAGGTCGCCGCCGCCGATCGCCCCTACGAGGACACGGCGGTGCTCCGCCCAAGCGGGGCAAACCTCCACCGTATGCTCCACCGTGTCCTCCGGGCGATCTACGCAATGGTGACACCCGGGCGTTACCTCCCGCCCGATTTTGTGCAGGAACCTCCCGAAGCAACCGTGCCCGGTAAGGACCTGCGTCAGGCGGTAGGTGAGGACGCCGTGGCGTCTCTCTAGCCACTCCTCAAAGAGGGGACTTACCGCCGCGATTGCGGCGTGCCCTGCACTGGGTTGCAGCAGTCGCTCTTTCCACTCCGCCATGAGATTACGCCGGAGCTCCGTCCGCCAAGCCGCGATTTGCCGCGGCAGCGGAGGTTCGCCCCGGCGTTGGGCCATCGCGCGCCACTCGTACAGGCGCGCGAGGACCACCGCCTCCAGATCCCACGGCGGCAATCCGGCAAGAAGGCCCGCCGCCTCCCGGGAGATCGTGCGATAACCCCGGATCAGCCTAATGGCCATCGTCCTCTGGGGCGGGTTCAGATACCGGGCACCTCGGCGTGCCACTGAACCCGCCCACACCGGGGCCCCATAAAGGGCCATGGATCGCACGACCCCCGCGTAGAGCCTCCGGCAGGAGGCGTTTGGACCCCCCAGATTGGGCAGGAGCCGCTTGAAGGCGGCCCCGGCCCTCTCCAGTTTGGGAGCCAAACGTCGGAAGTGCTCCGCGAAGTTCCACCGGCTGTCGAGGACAAGTCCCAGGTACTTCATCGTCGACTCGACGCCGATGTGAACCCCTCCCACCATGAGCTGGAATCCCGCGGGTGGCTTATTCCGAGGGCCATGAAACCACATGGCCTCGGACTTGTGCAAAGCCACCTCGAGACCCAGCCGCCGGATCCTATCGATGACCGCTGCAACCCCGCGTGTCATCGCGTCGGCCGCCAATTGGTACGACCCCCCCTGCGCCAGGACAAGCGTGTCGTCAGCGTAACACACTACGCTGACGCCTCTGGGGAGGTCGGCTCGCAGCACCCAGTCGTAGCCGATGTTCCACAGGAGCGGCCCCAGGACCGATCCCTGTGGAACACCGCACGATATCTCTCGCCTTCTCCATTCCCCGTCGTGACCGGGGTAGATGACGGCTCTGTCCGTCAGGTAGTCCCCGACCACGCGACGGAGGTAGGTCGGCACCCGGTGATACCGGAGTGCCTCCCCAATGCTGCTCCAGGGCAGGGTGTTGAACGCATTGGCGATGTCCAGAGACACCGCCAAGACGACCCCACCCCGAGACACCGCATCCCCCGCCGCGAGGGCCTCCACGCGCATGATGGCGTCCACCGTCGAGCGCCCCTTGCGGAAACCGAACTGATTGTCCGCAAGATCCGGCCCAACTCCCACCAGGTGCCCGACGAGGCGGTCTGCAATCACTCTCTCGAAGAGCTTGCCCACCTCGTCGAGCAGTACGATGGGCCGGTATGCGGACGGGGAGTCCGCAGGGCGCCCCGGCTTCCGAATCAGGACCAGTTTTCCCACCTTCCAACCAAGCGGGAACTGGCCCCTCTCCAAGCATGCGCTCAGGAAGCCCCTCAGTCGGGGTCCGAGAGCCTCTGAGGCCAGGACCCAGGCTTTCCCTGGTAAGCCATCGGGCCCTGGGGCGGTGTTTTTGCCCTTCAGCCTACCCACCGCCGCTCTCAGGTCCACCCCGGTCACCTCGGGGACGTCGTCGTCGTCATTGTGGTCCGCTTCCGGCACCGCAAGCGGCGGAGCCATGGGCGGGGGAGTATGCTCCCCCTGCGAAGGGAACAGAGCGCTCACCACGCCCTCCAACAGCTGGGGCCGGAGACTCTGGGTTAGCGGGGGGCCCCTGGTGCGGAGTTTATCTCGCACCATCAGGTATGGGCGCCCCCACGGGTCTCCGTCCAGAGCCTCCAGCATCTCCTTACGGGCCAGCTCTTTGGCCCGCAGGATCGCCTCCTGGAGGGCAGCCTTCGCTGCTCTGTATCCCTCATACAGCTCCGCCTCGATGGCTTCCGCATCCGAGAGTCGGATGCGGAGCCTGCGATGCCTGGCGTACAGGTGGCGCGCGGCGACGCACGCTTCGCGCAGGGACTGCAGATCCCGCGACCACCAGTACACCTGACGCCGGGCGCGTCCCAGCCGGACTCGGGGCATTGCCATGTCGCACACCTCGGACATGGCCTCCCGGAACCACTCCGCCTCGCCATTGACGTCGGCAGGCCTGACCGGTGATGACACCCAGGCCTGCACGATCGAGGCTTCCAGGAGGAGCTCCCGGTCCAGGTGCTTCAGCGCCCACCGCGGACCACTCGGGGCCTGTCGGACCGGCGCACTTGAGGTCTGGGCGGAGACGTCGAACCGGATATACCGGTGGTCGGAGTAGGTCTCCACCCCCTCCACAACGCGCCAGTCAATAACACGCGGCGACAGAGCGGGGCTGGCGAACGAAATGTCCACCACAGACTCGCCCCGCATCCGCACGCACGTGGGGACAGAACCCCGATTTAGGACGACCAGGCCTGTCTCCAGAGCCCAGTCCTCCACCATCCTGCCCCGCGCATTCGTGCAGCGGGAACCCCAAGCCAGATTCCAGGCATTGAAGTCCCCGAGCACTAGCACGGGCAAGGAACGGTATCCGACGACGACGACACTCAACTCCCTGAGGGAGTTGTGGAGCTCGGCGAGAGTTCGGTTCGGGGAGAGGTAGACCCCCACTACGACCATGTCCCCGAACCGTGCTGCTACGCACCCCTGACCCTGTTTGACCCCCTCAAGGGACGGGGTACCGGTGGCGGCCGACGCAATAATGGTCACCGAGCCGCTAAGGTCCTGCACCCAGTCATCCCGGGGCAGGACAAAGTACGGCTCGGAGACCACGGCGACATTGATCGACCACTGCGCCATGCTCTGGAGCAACAGATCCTGAGCTCTGGCGCAGTGGTTGATGTTCGCCTGAAGGAGGCGTAATGGGGCCGTTATTGGCACTCCATTTCAGCCCCCTCCTGAGCCCTCCGTGAGGGCCCCGCCACTGCAGCCGGCGGCTGCGCAGCGGCGGGTATGACGGCTGCGGCGGCGACAGAGGCGGCGGCGGCGACAGAGGCGGCGGCGGCGGCGGTGGCAGCGGCGGTGGCGGAGGGCCTCCCCTTACTCCTGGCGGGTGGGGCGCAGGCCTTGCTCCCCGCCCGGTGGTCGGCCGGCTTGCCAGCAGCCGCACATGCAATGCAGTGCGGCGTGGCATCACAAGAGCCGGCCTTGTGGCCGGGCTGACCGCAACGGAAACACAATCCGCTGCGGTCCACCTCCGAGGTGCACCGCACGCCCACGTGATGACCCACGTGGCAACGGAAGCACCTCAGAGGCCTGGGCTCGAGCAGCTTGACCTGCGCCGACACCCAGCCCACCAAAAGCCTCCGACCCTCCACAATGGTTCTGGCCGCCGTCACCGGGCAGCTGACCGTAACGGTCCGCATGCCCGCGTAGTCGGGGCGCAAGGTGCCCGCCTTCACGGCCTCCGCCGGGCACCCCCCCATCCCAGCGACGGCGGCCACAACCTCCGCCTCCGTGATCGAGTCGTCCAGGCCCAGTATGCGCATGTCTACGCATTTGGTGGGCCTGGACACCCGGGCCTCGTCCGCATTGAGGGACGCCCTGAGCTTTTCGGCCAGGGCGTCTGCGGCCGGGCCACTCGCCGCACCGGGGACCTCCAGCATGCGGGCCCCGGTTGCCGTCACCCTGAGGCGGAGGCCCCCGGTGATGCCGAGCTCACCCAGGTCCACCGCCTCCCTCGCCTTGGCGAGCACGTCGCGGTACGACACGCCCCTCTGTACCGCATCTGGCTGTAGTGTGACAACTACAGCCGCAGACTTCGGGGCGCGGAGCGCGGCCGCGACGCCTCGTTCCCTTTGGCGCCGCCTCTGCGCCTTCTTTCTGGCCGACCTGGCCGCCTTGGCCTTGGCCTTCCTCTCCCCGGCCACTTGCCAATCGGCGTCGGCCGTGGGAGGTTTTGGAGGCGGCGGGGGAGGCGGGGCCGGCCGTCGCGCCGGCGGCGCCGGGGCCCTCGCGGTCTGCGCGGCCGCCTTGCTCCTCTGTGCCGGCACCGGCTTCGCAGGGGCCGGCCTCGCCTGAGCCGACTTCACCGGGGCCGCTTCTGCCGGGGCCATCTTGGGCCGGCCAGACGGTCCGGGTTCAGCCGCAGCCGCAGCGGCCGCATAGGAGGCCGTCTTGCCCCCTGCTAGTGGGGGACGCAGAACGATGCCCTCCAGGACGGAGAACCGTGCCTGGAAGGCAGCCAGCTCCTGCCGGACCAGGTTTAAAACCTGGTTCTCCACAGGCAGGGGCTGACTCTGAGTGCGCCCTCCCTGCGGCGCCTCCCGGGGGGCGGTCCGGAGTCCAGCCAGCTCGGCACGGAGCTCCCCATTCTCCTTTTGGAGAAGCTCCGTGGTGGCCGCCAGACGGGCAACCTCCGCCCGCAGACCTTCCACCTCCTCCTGCGAAGGCCCCGCAAAATGGGCCTGCGCCGCCGCCATTATGGAGGCCCCGGCCGCGCCCATGGCCCTCAACTTGGAGGCCTTTTTTGTTTTGAGGGCCACCTCCCTCAGCGCGGCCGACACGGCCTCCTCGAATCCGGCCCTGCGCCCCGTAGCGGCGCCGCCGGCAGCGTCTGGCTCACCACCAGAGGGCTCCGAGAGGACTATGGTCTCCCCGGGGTGACGGCCCTCCTCAGCGAGCTTTTTTGCTCGCTGGGCGGCCTCCTTGGCGGTGAGCACCCGCCCCCCGCCTCTGGCCTGGCCCTTACCCCGCCTGCTGGTGGGGATTTTGGCCAAGGCCAGTCCACCGTCGGAAGACGACCCCCGGTCGTCTTCTGGTCTGGGCCGCTTGCGGAGGAACTTAGAGTTCCCCGCAGCAGCCTCACGTCGGGAGCTCTTTGAGCTCACGCTGCCGTCCTCGGACGCGTCGTCGGACTCCGACTCATCGTCCCACCTCTCCCTCTCCCTCTCCGCTTCTAAAAATTTTTTAGTGTTATGATCCATACAGTTCCCACGAGTAAAAACTTTGTGTACCTGCTCAATTTGCGCGGTTCGCACTAAAGACTAGAGCTACCCACCAGCCAAGCATTCAACCTCCCTCACGGTGCGCCGCCGCTTGGAGGTTTGGGGAATTTTTTATAGAGGTTATCTTCCTCGCGGTCCGGGCGGTTAAGCCAAGACCCTCGACCCCCGTCGACCGTCAGAGACATGACCTTGACGATCTCCAGGGCTACGAGATTTGTAGCGGTGGCAAAACGTGCCTACCCGGTGGCAGGTTAGTGCACACCGAGCCCGCTCTTCCTCCATCGCCATGCTCCCTCTGCTACTCAGAGGGGCACGCGAGGAGTGGTCCGCCGTGCTCCTTCCTCCTTTCTCCTAACCCTGGCCGCCCCTGGGCCCCCCCTGACAGGATATTGGCATACGGGCACCGAAACCCCTCGGGGAAACAATCCCGATGGGGAGTCGCCGCCCGTACCCCGGGATGCACCGTCCCGGAAAACTGGCCTTCCCCCCGGACGTGTCCATAAGGGAACTCCAGTTCCCGGGCACACGTGGAGGTTTCCTGCCCCAGCACCCCTTCACCCGTATCCTGAGAGAACTACTTCGCGCACCCGGGTAAAAAGTATCCTATATGTTAATCCAGGTTATAAACTATGTGTGTACGAAATTTCACGCAAATCCATTCAGAAGTTTTTGCGTGAAAGAGTCACAAACATACATCCTCACACACGCATTTATAATATTATGGTAGGTATCTTAATAGCATTTAATATAATCAAAACACTAGCTTGATCTAGTGGCGTCGCCCGTATTATGATTTTAAAGCAAAGCCTACACCAGGGCCAATGTAGCTTTCACTAGTAAAATATTTTATTGGAATCGGTTTAAGAGTTTTGGAGAATACTCCCACATACATACTTACAAACTCTCTTTTTTATACTGCGCATAACTATTTCAAAGAGGTTATGATTTGAATAATTAACTGACAAATGTATTCATTAGATAAAAGTTTTCTGACTATTGAAAAATCAGCTATAAATTTTACTAACAAACATACAAATTTTTATTATTAGATACGAGTTTAACGGGATTCAAAATGCCGATAATTCAAGCAGTTACTATAATATAAAAACATCATTATCTAGCGAGCTATTACAAAATAATAAATTATTTCTATTCGTTCATCGACTTGCTAGTTATTAAGTCGGAAAACAAAACTATTAGTTATAATTATAAAAAATGACTATACCTAAGTCTATTTTATGTATATAGAACCTATACTCCATTTATAATAAGATTACAGATTTAAACGCACCGTATTTACCGTTTGTTCAAACGATTTTAAGCTCTATTACTAAGGTGACATGACAAAAACAGATGCAGAATATGTTTGTTATTGTAAACATTATTTTGCTTTTAACACCATCCTTATCAGTACGGAATACAAGTCAAAATCGGTTGAATAAGCTGCAAAAAGAGTTTGGAAGTTTTTCTAATCTTATTGTAAACTAGCTTCTGCCAGCGACTTCGTCCGCGTGGAACAGTGGTGCTCCGCTCCTAATGGTCTTAGCGTGATGATATATAGCTTATAGCCTTCCTCGATAAATGGACTATCTAACACTGAAAGAATTATTTAAATCGGACCAGCGGTTCCTGAGATTAGCGCGTTTAAACAAAATGACAACATTTCCCTTCACTGCTCTGCTCCTATTGATTGTAGCGTGATGAAAAGTATACTATAACCATCTCAGGAGTATGACAAATAATTGTACCAAGTTTCGTTAAAATCCGTCGAGTAGTTTTTGTTTCTATAGAGTTTATACAGACAGACAGACAGACAGACAGACAGACAGACAGACAGACAGACAGACAGACAGACGGACAGACAGACAAAAATTTTACTGATTGCATTTTTGGCATCAGTATCGATCCCTAATCACCCCCTGATAGTTATTTTGGAAATATATTTCATGTACAGAATTGACCTCTCTACAGATTTATTATAAGTATAGATTAAGTATAGGCTGGTCTATCTGTCTGTTTTTCACGGGATAACTGAACCGATTTAGATGAAATTTGCCATGGGGATAGCTTTAACCCTGCGTAAGGAAATAGGGTTGTTTTCATTCTGGTACGTTAAGTATATCTCTCAGTACGCGGGCGAAACCGCGGGCGAAACCGCGGGAAACGCTAATATTATAAATGCGAAAGTGAGTTTGCTTGTTTGTTACGCTTTCACGGTAAAACGGCTGAACCGATTTAGGTGGAATTTGGTATTGAGATAGAGGGGACCCAGGAGAAGGTTATAGGCATTATATAGCAGTGAGTTTAGTAGTTCCCTCGGAACTACGTAGGAATATTAACAGCCGGTCGCATCAAATGTTTTATCATTAATATTCTATACTTTTAAGGCCCGTTAAATAAAAACGTTTCTTACCACGAAGCGGGAATTTTCGTGTTATCCACTTCTTATCCAACCCCGGATCGGTAATCGACCGTTTTAGGAATAAAAAACCCAAATGATAAGGTATCTATCCTAAGACAGAAGTTTGAATTTATGGTAAAAGGCCGTTTTGAGATGATCGGACTGTTATCTTGTCGGTGAACTTGGGCCTAAGAATATCACAAAACACGACATCAATAATTAGCATGCTTTAAATATTAATTATGTTATCGATACATAGTTATAATATAATATAATCGACGAAAAACATAAAATAATAGCAAAATTATTCAATTTTATCCTCCATTTTGACAGATCTTGAATGACAGTTCTTCCGTTTCACGTATAAGTAACCTGATATTTTTTGATGCAACTGCGTGTCACTGTTTTTAAAGCTTCAATCGGCCATCTTGTATCTAGTTGTCAAAAGTGACAGGCGGCCATATTGGCCTAGCTCGACGAGCCAGCCCGCGAGCTGAGCTAATAGCTTTAAAATTCCCGATTATAATAATCATATATTCTGATCCAGCCTGCCCCTTGCTTTCCTCCCCCAGCGACACCCTAAGCCGAGGCCCGTACCTACTACGGGGTGCCCTTAGCGTGTAGTCGCTTAGTTTTGTAAGTTAAGCCCTGGCTGGAGGCCGTAAATTTATTTAAGGCACTTCACAGGCCAGCCCGGTTAAGCAGTCGACAACCTTCTAGGTTGACCTGCGAGATGCCATACAAAAAAGCTGCCGTATTGGTTTTAAGCTATTTTTTACCTGGTCGCGTTAAATAGATTCTTCGGTAGGTACGCGAGTACAATACAATTATGAAAATTATCTTGTTTGTATTTTTAGGGTGCCGTACCAAATATGGTAAAAAGGAACCTATATGGTTTTACTTCATCTGTCTGTCCGTCCGTCTGTCACAGCTGATTATTTCAGAAACTACTCATGCCATTAACTTGAAATTTGGAACAGTTATAAAGAACGATTACCAACGCGTAGTGCAAATGAGAAAAGTTGAAAAATCATATTGCTTTTATAAGAAAAGTGGGGGGAAGTGGGGGTTTAAAATTTCAAAGTATAGTTACTAGGTCATGTGGGGGTATATGTATATAAAAGGTCTCGAATTACATATTCTAATTTATTTTTTGATTTCCGACTCGCACTTGGCCGGTTTTTTTTAATGCAAATGCAAATAAACGACATGTTTTTGTTGTATTAATATATTATTTTGATAATGTAATTAATCAATTTGAAATTTGAATCTATGACCTGATATAAATTAGTTTTATGTTTCGATAAAAACTAATAATGATTTTCCGTAATGCATCATCACTACATAATATAAAACGAAGTCGCTTCCCGCTGTCAGTCCCTTTGTATGCTTAGATCTTTAAAACTACGCAACTGATTTTGATGCGTTTTTTTTAATAGATAGAGTGATTCAAGAGGAAGGTTTTAGTATATAATTTGACAAGATTTTGTATCCATTTGGTAAAATATCGCGGGCGAAGCCGCTGGCGGGCAGCTAGTAATATATAAAGGATGATTGTAAGTCATACTAAGATACCAACATAGGTATGATATAATCTCACTTGCTTCTGCCCGCGACTTCGTCCGCGTGGAATAGTGGTGCTCCGCTCCTATTGGTTTTAGCGTGATAAAATATAGCCTATTGCCTTCTTCAATAAATGGGCTATCTAACACTGAAAGAATTTTCAAATCGGACCAGTAGTTCCTGAGATTAGTAGCGTACGCAAAAAAGTAACTTTTCTGGTTGATTTCTTACACCTTGTGTCCGAAAAACCCAAATATCTTACGGAACCCTATTTTTTCCAAAATAAAATTTAGCCTATGTTACTCGTCGATAATGTAGCTTTCGAATGGTGAAAGAATTTTTAAAATCGGCCCAGTAGTTTTTGAGCCTATTCATTACAAACAAACAAAGTTTTCCTCTTTATAATATTAGTGTAGATAAAAAAAGGAGTAGAAAGCTATAAAACTATACTTCAAAACAGGAAAACCCCGAATTAAAATGACATATCTTGACATTGCGTGAGTTTTTTTTTTGGCTGAGCGAAATATGATGAGAAAAAAATTAATGTTCCTTTTAAAGATAATTCTTTACGTGAGTTTAACAATATGGTTTGTTAAGGACATATCAATTAGGTGCTATAAAAATATCCAGGGAAAAACCTTAAAATTATACATGAAAATTATATTCTTTGCAGTCATTTTGAAGGCTGAAGGTTGTAAGCTCCGATCCTCATATTAAATTGTAGAAATCAGAAACATCATTATCTTATTTAAATATCCCACTGCTGGGCACAGGCCTCTTCTCATACAGAGAAGGCATGAGCATTGATCACCACGCTTGCTCAAGGCGGATTGGCGATTTCAGACTTTTTAAGTCCAGGTTTCCACGTTTTCACGATGTTTTCCTTCACCGTTACTCAGTGACGTCTAAGATATACTTAGAAAGTACATATGACTTTAGAAAAGTTATATTGGTACTTGCCAGGTTTCGAACCCGCACACTCGTACACGAGATGCAAGTGCCTGACGAACAAACTAACTAATATTTACATTTACAATATTAATGTATTTAAATTTATCAATGAATAAATATTTAATAAATCGACGCGCTAATGTCACAACCAGGAAAGAATCTGTGACCCTGAGTATATCATATGTACTTAATTAATATTGAGACTATTTTAAACCTAATGCAGGCAACAATAGAAAACAACTACTTTTTGAAAAAAAATAAAAACTGAAGTCTTTTTATGAACTTTGAACCTTATCGCATTTTAGGGTTCAGGATTTTTTTAACCAGTGCGCAAATTTTGACAAAATAAACTTAAACACTTAAAAAATCACGTATTTTTCAGTTAGGTCTTAGTACTAAAAAAACAGTTATCGTTTACGAAACATATTCATTTAAGAACTTAATTTGTTTAAAACTCGCCGGTCGGCTTGTGCGTAGATATAAAAAAAAAAAAAAAAAAAATTGAACAAAATAAATCATAGAAATGTGTTCTCTTACTGATACTGAACCACCAAAAAAAAAATGCAAGCTTTCTAGTACTAAGAATCTCTGGGGTTAGACAAGTGGCAAAAACGCTAGTAGGATAGAAAACAAAATGTATGGGAATGACATTCGTTTACGACTAGCTATCTGTCATTCCTTTCTTTCTTGAACATTTTTATTCATCTACACTATAATATAATAAAGCTGAAGAGTTTGTTTGTTTGAACGCGCTAATCTCAGGAACTACTGGTACGATTTGAAAAATTCTATTCTATAAAATAAAAATATTAATAATAATTATGATTAGCAAACCCGGACAACTTAAATGTCGTGTGAATACGGTACCACGACAAGATTATGATAAAATTGCCTATTTTTTAACTTATTTTTAATTCTTAGGCCCAAGTTCAACGACGAGATAACAGTGCACTTAACTCAAAACAGCTGTGTAGGTAACATGAATTCAAACTTCTGTCTTGCGATGGATAAGTACCTTATTATTTGAGTGTTTTTTATTCCTAAAACCGTTCGTGGTTAAAAACGTTTTCATTTAATTGCCGATTAGGTAACCTTCTGTCAGTGAACTTGGCTCTAAGTTAAGTAGAAATTCATTAACTGAGTAGGTACATAGTTTTCGGGGAAATAGTGAATTTAATTACCTACTTTTACTGTTTATAGCTTTCCGCCAGCGGCTTGGCCCGCGTGAACATTTTTTTTACACCTTGGGTTACATTATTCAAGTTTTAGTAGGGATCCCTAATTATTTCTGGAAATAAATATAGCCTATGACACTTCGTAAAAATGTAGATTTCTAACGGTGAAAGAATTTTTAAAATCGGTCCAGTAGTTTCTGAGTTAAAACCCTTCAAACAAACAAACCAATCTTTCCTCTTTATAATATTAGTATAGATAAGGTCCCGCGCGGAAAACCGGGAGACATTGCTAGTTTTATATATGTTTGAGTAAAATCTAGGTTGCCTATCTACTAGTGAAAGTGTCATCATACTCGTGTTATATAAGAACTGGTATATCTAGGATCGGTTTAAGTGTAAGAACATATAATGTATGTAGTGAAATTATGAGATACCATTCGATAAATGATATTTATTTTGCAAATCTACACTAATATTATAAAGAGGAAAACTTTGTTTGTTTGTTTGTTTGTAATGAATAGGCTCAAAAACTACTAGACCGATTTTAAAAATTCTTTCACCATTCGAAAGCTACATTATCCACAAGTAACATAGGCTAAATTTTATTTTGGGAAAAATAGGGTTCCGTAAGATATTTGGGTTTTTCGGACACAAGGTGTAAGAAATCAACCAGAAAAGTTACTTTTTTACTACTCGTCCGATTTGAAAATTCTTTCAGTGTTAGATAGCCCATTTATTAAAGACGGCTATAGGCTATATTTCATCACGCTAAAACCAATAGGAGCGGAGCACCACTATTCCACGCGGACGGAGTCGCTGGCAGAAGCTAGTAGATTATAAAATAACACTTTTACACGTCAATTTTAAAAGCTAGATGAAGCCGGTGTTTCCTATCTGACTACCTTGAAAAGAAACACCGAAACAAACTCAAGGGTCAAAGTCTCTTTTAAGGTCCAGACATAATGTAATTGCATCATGGATGTACAATGTAGGCTTGAGTGGGCCTGTCCATTCAGTTGGCACGTAAGTGTCGGTCTTTATTAGCTCAACAGTAACTTAGGAACTTACAATCCAACAAACAATACCCCCAGAAAGGACATTTGGGTAGGCCGCATGAAATACTCGAACCGTCAGACGCAAATGAAACTAAACATTAAAGAAAATAATATTAAAGAAAAAAGAAAGCCCACATTGTACACACATTTACAAAATAAAATAATTTGAGCTACTTCAAACAGTAGGTAATAATGTCATTTAGTATCTTAAGAAATGAAAATCATCATCAGCCTAGCCTTTTCCCAACTATGTTGGTGTCTGCTTCTAGTTTAACCGGTAGCAGCTGCGTACCAGTGTTTTACATGGAGCGACTGCCTATCTGACCTCCACAACCCAGTAACTGGGTAACATGAAAGCTGTTGGTAAAACTGGTTGTCAGACTTTCTGGTTTCGGCTGTCATTTGTAGATCTTTGACAGTCGTTACGGGTAGTCAGAAGCTAAAAAGTCTGACAACCAGTCTTACCTTACTATCGTGTTACCCGGTAACTATGTGTAAACTTTGCAGCCTCTGGGGAGTATTTCTGAAAATCCTTTCTTGGATGCCTACGTCATACAAAGAACACACCCTCCAAGTTTCAGGTCTCTACGATCAGCGGTTTAGGCTGTGCGTTCATCCGTCAGACATTCAGGACAAAGGATGGGATGAAAAGGGAGGGCAAAGTTTACACACAGTTACCTTTTTTTCTTCTTGCTTATAACGGTAGTATAACCGCCAAATGTCTACAGACAGTCTTTTAAAACTACCGGTCCGCGGACAACGGCGTCGCACTCAATATTTCAACATGAGCTTGCGACATGGCCATCAGACCATGGCTGGTTTATTGCCTCCGAGTTATTATGTCATTCATCACTGTTTTATAATACAGTGGAATTTTTGTGTCGTGGCTACGTTTGGAGAGGGCTCGTGGCTAAGTAACAGCCGCACGGTTCGGCCGGTCAAAGGTTGAGCTGCGCTTGGCGCGGTCGGTCCGTGGATGGCGACCATCTATGTCATAGCGAGACTCCTCCGTTCCTCGGAAAGCACGTTAAGCTGTTGGTCTTGGTTGTCATTTGTAGATCTTTCACATGTGTTACGGGCAGTCAGAAGCCAGAAACCAGTCTTATAAAGGGGTGCTATTTGTAACCAAAACTTAAGGACACCTAAAACATTAATCCAATCACCTAACCAGAGCCTCTTACAGTGACACATTTCTATAATTAAATATCAATAAACAAATATTGTAAAAACACCCAAAAGCAAAGATTTATTTAAGATAAATGTATAATATGACGTATAGATATATATTTATTACAATAAAACCACAGGATTTTCCATTAAAAATTACTAAAGGTGATATTATACCAAAAAAAACTTGTATTTCTTACAAAATAAATCGGCAATGAATATATCAATACAGGTTAAGCAATCCACGAGGTTGATTCGACAATAAATACATACATACGTAACTATACAAATTCTGAGTAGTATAATATTATAAACTCGCTGTTTCATCTTAGTGTTGTCTTTAATAAAATTAATTTAAAATATATTAAGGGGCTCGTGGCTAAGTAACAGCCATGCGGATCAATAGATTAGCAAGGTCAAGCTGCGTTACCGCGGTCAGCCTATAGATGGGTGACCGTTTTTTTAGCGCGAGACTCGTACGGAGGGGCCGAACCTCGGAAAGCACGTGGCGCTGTCGGTCCTGCGCCTGATCTCTCCCCGGTCGTGTCGGACTGCCTTACCCATCGGACTATGAGAGTGAGGGAATAGAGAGTGCGCCTGTGTCTTAACGGGCGTGCACTATAATATCTCCTGCGTACCTGGCTAGTCTTCATTGAGAGCCGCCGTGACCGAAGTCGGTCTGGAGAGATTAATATAATTATAATTTGAATTTAAAGTAGTTTTGCAAAAAAAAACATATTCTTGTTTAAGTTAAAAGCAATTTCTTTAAATATCATATTAAAGGTTAAATATTAATATACAGCTTATAGGTAGTAATTTAAACTTTTAACTTATTCATGAATATTTCAAGTTATTGAACTCCTAAATTATAAGTTTTGGTATTTAAAAATACATATTTTTAGCTCATCCTATTATCGTAAATGTGTTTGTTTGTTACGCTTTCACGGTAAAATGACTGAACCGATTTGGATGAAATTTGGCACGGAGATAGAGGGAACCCTGGAAAAGGTTTACCTGTACTTTTTATCCGAGTGCGTTAAGTAGTTCTCTCGGGACGCGGGTGAAAACGCGAGAAATAGCTAGTGTACCTAAAACATTTTAGTGTCAATTTGATTAACACTCAAAACGTATACTATAATTTATTATTCAAAGCCTCGTGAATAAAATTATAACGTCTAGAATGTTATTAATATGTTGTCATCGTAAATCTTAAAAAAAAAACTATTCTTTAAGATCAAATCACGTCACAATAAACCAATAAATGTTAAGAGCTTAAAAATCTAAAAAAATACTAAATCCACTAAGGTAGATTTTATTCCTTGACATTAATAAGCATCATCATCTGCCTAGCCTTTTCCCAACTATGTTGGTGTCGTCAATATAATCCGGATCCAGCTGAGTATCAGTGTTTTACATGGAGCGACTGCCTACCTGACCTCCACAACCCAGTTACCGGGTAACACAGTACACCTTGGTAAGACTGGTTGTCAGACTTTCTGGCTACCCGTAACGACCATCAAAGATCTTCAAATGACAACCGGGACCAACAGTTTAACGTGCTTTCCGAGGCACGGAGGAGTCTCGCTATGACATAGATGGTCATCCATTCACGGAGCAGCCGCACCAAGCGCAGCTTAACCTTTGATCGGTCGAAACGTGCGGCTGTTACTTAGCCACGAGCTCATCTTTTGTAATTAAATACTATCTTTTTTTGTTAGCTAGATGACCCGATGTACTTTGTATCACCTACATGGATATATTAACTTTTTCTCACCGTTTACACCTTCCCTAGGTTATAAAAAACATTTCAAAACCAAAATTAGCTAAATCGGCCTAGCCGTTCTCGAGTTTAAGTGAGACTATCAAACAGCGATTCGTTTTTATGTATATAGACCAGCGGCTTCAGCTATACGAATTCAAATAAAAATGACAGAGTTTCATACAAACTTGGCCCCTTTCAAATCAAATCCTTACTTATCGGATGCCTACGTCACACAAAGAACACACCCTCCAAGTTTCAGGTCTACGATCAGCGGTTTAGGCTGTGCGTTGATCCGTCAGTCATTTAGGACAAAGCATTTTATATATACAGACAGATATTAATTAAAAATAAATCCAACATTAGAACACCAAATATAATTCCCTCAAAACCGGACACCCATCCACATAACAGCCGCAGCGCGCAGCTTAACCCAATAACAGTTTTGCAATTTTTCGTCGGTTTTTTTTTTCTGTGCTGCGTTTGGAAAGTACGTCTATAGTAAATTCCAGTTACTGGCGCAAGTTCAGTGGAACAGCGTTGCGCTAACCGGTGGGTTACGACAGAACCACTTGTGTACCGGTCTCGAGTAGACATTAGCTTGAGGCGAGCGAATATTGTAGTAATATAAGTTGGTTTGGAGAGCTATGGGATAGCGTGGTTTTGTGGCTTCGTGGTTACGTGGCTATATGGCTATGTGGTTATGTGGTATTTTGGGGTTGTTTCTTTAATAAAAAAATGAGGACAAAATAGAATATATTTTATTTGTAATATTTTTGAACCGCCCATTGTGTCACACTTGTAACTCATTTTCCAATGTCATATATATTTTTCTTTATTCTATATTTTTTAACCCCCGACGAAAAAAGAGGGGTATTTAAGTTTGACGTCGATGTCTGTCTATGTATCTGTCTGTGTCATCGTAGCCCTCAAACGGGTGGATTTTGACATTGAAAAAATAAAACGGGATTGATTCCGATGCGGTTTTTTTAAAATTTGAAAGCCAGTTTCCTTTGCGGTGTTTCTTAGCTATGTTTGGTTAATATCGGTCCGGCAGTGTAAAAATATCAGCTGTTTTCCAAAATGATTGAAGGCATTTTAAATATAAGTATGTTATAATTTTTGATTTACTACTCAAGTTATTGGTAGTCGAATGTATATTTGTTACTTTTTAGCTTCTTTCTACTTATGACAAAGTGAGACACAGAGGAGTATCGCTTCAAAATGGGCGGTGACGTATCTACGAACCACCCGCCTTAAGAGTAGCTCAAACTTGACGGTCAATTCTGAGCCACGAGCCCCTTTCCTAACATCTAAGTAAAAAAAAACAAATCATACTCATCAGTCTATAATGTCACTGCTGGGCACAGGCCTCTTCTCATATAGAGAAGGCATGAGCATTGATCACCACGCTTGCTCAAGGCGGATTGGGGATTTCAGACTTTTTAGTCCAGGTTTCCTTACGATGTTTTCCTTCACCGCTAGTCATTGTTGTCTAAGCTACACTTAGACACCACGCTTGACGCTTCTCGAGACCCAAAGGCTGGCTGTTATTTTGGCCAACGGATAAGCATAGCTATCCAACGTGGCAATGCAGCCAGCCTCTTGGGTACGCTACCAGTTGACCGCGATGAGGAGGAATTTTTTGACGCCCTGTATTAGTTAGTAGTTTAGTAAATATATATACCCCCAGACAGAGAAACTGCATCAAAGTTTTTGTTTAAAAAAAATTGAATAGCCCTTTCCAGTATACAAACATACACTTAGGGATAATGATACTACGCTGTTATGAAGTTAACGAACCAAACTTTAGGTTTCAATTTAAATTTGGATAAAAAGTTAGAATACTTGGTTAAAATGTTTTTTTCAAAGGTAGGTGCGTGTTGAACATTGACGCAGTTTATTAGTCCGTCAGTGTATTTTTAGCTATAGGTAGTAAGTTTTTTTGTTGAAATGTAAAATACTAATTTAAATTAAACAAAAAGTAGAATAAATCTCTGAGAAAGTATATATGAATTTAGAAAAAATCATATTGGTAGTTAGAACCTGGCTAACTGCACACTCGCACACGAGATGCAGGTGCCATTAACCACTAGGTCACCACAAAAAAAAGATTAAAATAAGAACGTAACCTAGATATAATACACGAATAAGAATTTCAAAATAGTAAAAAAACCAAAAAAGTCATTAACATTCATAATTAATGAACCAATTTAATATTTCGTAATAAGTATTTAAAGATACATAATGTTTGAATTTGATAATTAAAAACCGGCCAAGTGCGTGTCGGGCCACGCGCAGTAGGGTTCCGTAGTAGGAGTTAGTTAGTCGACTATAACTCTGTAACCAGTTAAGCCTACTCAGCCGTGATAGTTTTCCTTGTAAGTTCATACGTACATGTGCCACGTCTGTGTTTTTTTACATTTCTAGGGACAGCCATTCAAAAGATAAAGGGGGATGCTCGTATCGAACAAAATTTTGCACTAAACAGCAAGATATTTCGCAAATGGCTCACTTAACCGAAAAATTGTCTTCACAGGCGTAACTGGGTTGTGGAGGTCAGATAGGCAGTTGCTCCATTTAAAACATTTTTACTCAGTTGTATCTGGTTCGACAGGAAGCTGACCCCAACGTAGTTGGGAAAAGCCTAGGCAGATGATGAACTTTTTTAACTTTTAATAATGTAACCATTATTTATTTGTGCTGAATATTATTACACGAATTTTAATTAACGTTAAATATCTCTAACTAAGTGCAAGGTTTTATTATTTCATTTTATAAAACGGAATCTTAATTTGAGAGAAAATATACATATTAAAAAAAATGAATAACTGTAATAACAACATGCTAATTAATAAAAGTTTTGACCTATATATTTTAAAGTTGAGTATGCAAATCGTAAATAGATAATGGTCCCATGATATTTTTTGCGTGGTAAATTTTTTACACCTTGGGTTACATTATTCAAGTTTTAGTAGGGATCCCTAACTATTTCTGGAAATAAATATAACGTATGACACAAATATGTAGCTTTCTAATGGCGAAAGAATTTTTTGCTCCATGTAAAACACTGGTACTCAGCTGCATTCGGTGAGAATGGAAGCCGACACTAACATAGTTGGGAAAAGGCTAGGCAGATGATGATACATCGAACTCAACGCTTGCGACCACGGAGACAGTCAAAGACCAGTTTGTTTATAACTGCCTAGCACAAATTACTTTTAATTATATAACGTTAATTTAAATAAATTAATTTTATCTACATTTTAATTGTTGCATTACAATTTTCGCTCCAAATTTTTCATTTTAAATTATATATTAATTTTATGCAAAATATTTTCTTTATATTACTAAACAGTTATTTCCTGTAAACATTAATTAATTGTTATCAATCAAAATCTAGGTTTGTCTTTGGAAACAAGGCTTACATTCTTTTAGTCACAAGTGACCTAGGGTTGCTTACTTTTAAATTAAATAAGGTATATATGTTGAGGTCAAAGAAATAAAATAAACAGTACTTATTTTAGAAAAATAAATAGCATATATTTTTTCATTTTTAATTCAATAACAATTGTATTTAATCTTTGAAGTGCTTACAGTAGGACCTGAGAAAAAACTAAAATAAATCTAACTAAAACAATGGCGTCTTAAATTTTCTTCCTCATCACCGTCAACTGGAAGTGTACCTATGTATTTTAATTCAATTAAATAGATGTACTTTGCTTTTTCTATGGAAATTATGGCTTTATACTTAAAACAGTATTGCGTATACTTTTTGAAAATAAAAGTTTACAGTGCTTAAAAAAACTGTAATACCTACTGTATTTAATAGTATTGTTGGCAACCCTATAGTGACCTTGACCTTTTAATGAGAACATGGATGAGTTTAAGTCAAAAAGAGTCTGACACAAATGGCGGGAGGAGTCTTTTGATGATTTCTCACCTGAATAAAAAGGATGGGTGTCGGTGTCAGTACACACACATAAGAATACCAAAATGCACGATATCACCATACCACTTATTATCAAGTGTATCTTATACCTAAGGGCCAAGTTCATCGACCGTTGGTTTCGTAATCGGCCCGTTAAACGAAAAGGTTTTTTTACCAGGTAGCGGAAATACACGTTTTACCCACTTATTGTTTAAACCTGGTTTGGTAATCCACCGTCTCAAGAATAAAAATCTCAAATAATACGTTACACATCAAAAGTTAGAAATTTTAAAGTATGGTAAACAGCTGTTTTAAGTTAATTGTACCTTTTATTGTGAACTTGGGCATAAGTGTTTATTTTGATAAAATTATAACATAATAAGTAGTTATTAATTTATTAATTCTTGACTGTCCTACAATTTGTGAACACGGTCAGGAGTTCGATTCCCGCGTCGAATCAATATTTAAATAACTTTATATTGATTTAGGATAAGTATTACCTAAATGACATTTGCAATTTATAGGAAAAAAAATTATTAAAAATGCGAGAGTTTGTAATAAGGATAGAGGTATGTTTGTAACTCTTTCACGGAAAAACTACTGAAAGGATTTGGATGAAACTTGGTACACATATAGTCTATAATCTGGTTTAATATATAGAATACTTTTTATCCGGCTGTGCGAAGTAGTTTCCTCAGTATGCGGGTGAAGCCGCGGGACACAGCTTGTAATATATACTAATATTATAAAGAGGAAAGATTTGTTTGTTTGTTTGTTTGTAGGGTATTAACTCTCTATACTAATATTATAAAGAGGAAAGATTTGTTTGTTTGTTTGTAGGGTTTTAACTCAAAAACTAGTGGATCGATTTTAAAAATTCTTTCACCATTCGAAAGCTACATTATCCACGAGTAACATAGGTTAAATTTTATTTTGGAAAAAATAGGGTTCCGTAAGATATTTGGGTTTTTCGGACACAAGGTGTAAGAAATCAACCAGAAAAGTTCCTTTTTTGGCGTACGCTACTAATCTCAGGAACTACTGGTCCGATTTGAAAATTCTTTCAGTGTTAGATAGTCCACTTATTGAAGAAGGCTATAGGCTATATATCATCACGCTAAAACCAATAGGAGCGGAGCACCACTATTCCACGCGGACGAAGTCGCGGGCAGAAGCTAGTTAGTTATAAACACGACTATGACAATTTGCAATCAGTATGAATAGAAACACAAATAAATGCAATATAATTGATTGGGTTATTAAAACTGCACTTAAGAATGATAAAATTGAATAAATACCATTTTATTTATTGTATTAGCTATTTATATACTTATGTACTCACGTGAACTGCCACTACTGTTAATATAATATGTAAATATGTACATACATATGTGAAAAGGTCGTTTTTTATGATATATGCGATGGTCATACTTATCAGGAGAGTAAAATCCTTACTTGGAAACCTAAAAGTCTCTGTCTGTCTGTAACATTTTCACTCTAAAACGATCGAACCGATTTTCATAAAATTTGGTCTGGAGTTAGATTGAAATCTGCCTAGCATTTTCCCAACTATGTTGGGGTCGACTTCCAGTCAATAAGATGCAGTGGAGTACCAGTGTTTTACATGGAGCGACTGCCTATCTGACTTCCACGACCCCAGTAAATACGATATCCCTTGGTAAGACTGGTTGTCAGACTTTCTGGCTTCTGACTACCCGTAACGACTGTCAAAGATCTACAAATGACAGCCGGGACCAACAGCTTAACGTGCTTTCCGAGGCACGGAGGAGTCTCGGTATGATACAGATGATCACCCCACGGGCCGACCGCGCCTAGCGTAGCTTAACCTTTGATCGACCGACCCGAGGAAACCTGCGGAAGACATATGGTAGTTTTTATCCGGGTGCACGAAGTAGTTCCTAAAAATCTTATACAGGAACATTTTTTTTTGGTGGTTCAGTATCAGTAATAGAATACATTTTAATGTTTTGTTCAATTTTTTTTATTTTTTTTTCACCCGTGTCCTATTTTGAAAAATGGAAAATATGGAAATAACCTATTCGTAATGGCACTGTACCGCGTAGGCATGTGAGAGAGAGCTCACAGGTACAATACGACTCAGCTGATATCTACACCACGCGCCGACCGGCGAATCCTTACTAATATTATATATGCGAAAGTAACTCTGTCTGTCTGTCTGTCTGTTACGCTTTCACGCCAAAACTACTGGACCGATATAAATGAAATTTGGTACAGAGATAGAATAGACCCTGAGGAACAACATAGGCTACTTTTTACCCGGGTGCGCTAAGTAGTTCCCTCGGGATGCGGGTGAAACCGCGGGAAACAGCTAGTAATAGATAAATTAAGTTCTTAACTGAATATGTTTCGTAAACGATAACTTTTTTTTGTACTAAGACGTAACAAACTGAAAAATACGTGTTTTTTAAAAGTGTTGAAGTTTATTGTGACAAAATTTGCGCACTGGTTAAAAAAATATCCTGTAGATATATAAAAATGGATTGATTTTCGTCAGTCTCGCTAAATCTCGAGAACGGCTAGGCCGATTGAGCTGATTTTGGTTTTGAAATGTTTGTCGTAGTCCAGGGAAGGTAAAACGGTGAGAAAAGTTAAGATAGATGTAGGTGACATGAAGTACACCGGGTCATGAAGTTGTGAATAAAAGTCTCAGAAGAGAGTCGCTAGTGGCTTTTTAAATTCAATATGGCGGAATGTAGACGCCATTTAGTAAAGGCGTGAGTTTTTTAAATTATTTTTATTTCTGTTACAGGTAAACAAATGCTGTTTTAAAAATGAACCTCGTAAGAAAATTTTCACTTAAAAAAAATACAGATTGGTAAGTTTTTTACATATACTAGCTTCTGCCCGCGACTTTGTCCGCGTGGAATAGTAACTTTGGGCTATCGCTAACTTTAACCCCCGATTTTGAAACATTCTTCATTGATGCTCCGCTCCTATTAATTTTAGCGTTATGATATATAGCCTATAACCTTCCTCGATAAATTGACTATCTACCACTGAAAGTTTTTTAAAATCGATCATGTAGTTCCTGAGATTAGCGCGTTCAAACAAACAAACTCATCAGCTGTATTTAATTAAGTACTATCTTCTGCTCGCGACTTCGTCCGCGTGGAATAGTGGTGCCCCGCTCTTATTGGTTTTAGCGTGCCTATAGCCTTCCTCAATAAATGGGCTATCTAACACTGAAAGAATTTTCAAAATCGGTCCAGTAGTTTTTGAGTTAAAACCCTACAAACAAACAAACAAATCTTTCCTCTTTATAATATTAGTATATATAGATTATTCTACCGTAAAAGACTCATGTTAGAATTTGCATGGTAATCTTTGAAAATACGAAACCGATACTAACAGCCGATTGCACCAAAAAATATGCGGTTATTATACGTGAGACGGAAGTACTGTCATTCAAGATCTGTCAAAATGGAGGATAAAATTGAATAATTTCGCTATTATTTTATGTTTATCGTCTAAATATGTATGATATATGTTTACTTAAATATTATATTCTGTGTTTAAAATCTATTAAATGTATGCTAATTATCAAAATCAATAGTTATAATATAAAGAGGAAAGGTTTGTTTGTGGGGTTTTAACTCAAAAACTACTGGACCGATTTTAAATTAAAATTAAATTAAAATTCTTTCACCGTTAGAAAGCTACATCTCTACGAAGTAAGTTTAACTAGGGATCCCTACTAAAACTTGACCAGCCATTCAAAAGTTAGAGGGTGCTCGTACCGAACAAAAATTTGCACTTAAAAGCTAGATGTTTCGCAAATGGCTCGCTTAACCAAAAAATGATCTTCACACACCTATATTATTTTTGAAAGACCTGTCTAACGACATCCCAAACCAAGGGATATGCGACAAAAAAAATATTCATCCCCACTTTACTTACATGTTTGGGAGCTACCCTAAAAAAAAAAAATATCAAAATTTTATACCACTTTCTCGGCGTGATCAATATACATATCCATACCAAATTTCAGCTTTCTAGTAACAAGAACCTCGGAGCTATGCCGCGGACAGATAGACGGACAGACAGACATGTCGAAACTATAAGGGTTCCTTGTCGGACTACAGAACCCTAATAAAAAATAACAGAGTTTCATACAAACTTTGCCCCCCTGTTTCACCCCTTTAGGAGTAGAAATTCGGAAAATCCTTTCTTATCGGATGCCTACGTCATACAAAGAACACACCCTCCAAGTTTCAGGCCTCTACGATCAGCGGTTTAGGCTGTGCGTTGATCCGTCAGTCATTCAGGACGAAGCATTTTATATGTAAGGTATAATGACCAAAATCCACTGAGCTGTGACTGTTTTTGACACACAAGTCGACATGCAAACTTTTCCGCTTTTAGATTTAAATAGCTTATTCATTTTTTAACCTTAAGATTTTTACAAGAATCATAATAAATTAATGAATTCTTCAAGATGGCGTAAAATGCGTCATTCCAATGTTAGAATCGTTAGATTATAAGGCGGGAAAAACCATTGTTTTGTTATCTATGGTAATTATATTGATCGACGGCCATTGACGTGGTATTAGGTTGACAAAGTTGAGAAAAACAGTCTGTTTTTTCAACAAAAAGGTTGAGGTTCTTAATTCAATTTTAATGTTACTATGTTATAAAAACCCGATGTATTTCTGTCTGTCACGTTTTAGGATTAACCAGTGATTAAATTAAGACAAAATGTGCATAAAAGGACAAAGGCTTAATGTCGAAACCGCAGAATCAAATTATACGCTCATATTTCCTGAGAGTGCTGTGTGAGGCGCGTGTACTGACCCCGGCACACACCCTGCACACTGACACAGCGACGCATAGCCGCAGACACACGTGTGCAGGTCTACCAACCTAACAAGCCCTAGTGTCAGAGTTTTCACAAATCCGCCTGACGGCCTCTGACATGGAATTGTAACAACGACTGCTATCAAGGTACCAGCCGGGGACGACGGCTTAACGTGCCAGGCACGGGGGTGTAACACCGCCAACTACCAGACTCCGTGCTGATTTGTGGAACTTATTAAACCCACAAAGCGATTTCATCGAACCCTAAGGTCCTGGTCACAGTAGTCGCGTTTACAGCCACTAGACCTTATAGTTTCAATTATAATCTATCTATACTTATAATAAATCTGTAGAGAGTTCAATTCTGTACATGAAATATATTTCCAAAATAACTATCAGGGGGTGATTAGGGATCGATACTGATGCCAAAAATGCAATCAGTAAAATTTTTGTCTGTCTGTCTGTCTGTCTGTCCGTCTGTCTGTCTGTCTGTCTGTCTGTCTGTCTGTATAAACTCTATAGAAACAAAAACTACTCGACGGATTTTAACGAAACTTGGTACAATTATTTGTCATACTTCTGAGATGGTTATAGTATACTTTTCATCACGCTACAATCAATAGGAGCAGAGCAGTGAAGGGAAATGTTGTCATTTTGTTTGAACGCGCTAATCTCAGGAACCGCTGGTCCGATTTAAATAATTCTTTCAGTGTTAGATAGTCCATTTATCGAGAAAGGCTATAGGCTATATTATATCATCACGCTAAGACCAATAGGAGCGGAGCACCACTGTTCCACGCGGACGAAGTCGCTGGCAGAAGCTAGTCGTACATAAAATAAAATTTGCCATTTTCAAATCTTAGCATACGTTACTCAACCAATAAGACGTAGGTATATCAAGCTAATAACATAGATATATATGTTACTAAAGTAACTAGATCTGCAATCACCTAACACAATGCGTGTCATAAAGTTTGAGCCCCCAGCCACAATTCATGTCATCTGTCAAGCTGGACTTCAACTGAATGTCTGAAAAAACTGACTGTCGCCGTCTTTGTCTAATAGATGTCACGTACATAATGTTGATAATGTTTTGGTTAGTGTGAAAGAGATAAATAGAAGTTTGCGTCAAATTGGTTACTAGTTTCAAAGCTTTGACTACATACCAACAAATTGGTTATACATAGTTCGACATGGCTATTTATGAACGTGGCTGACCGGTGAACTAACGCTATCCACCATCTTGAAATGTCATTTTAAAAGATAATGATACCAATTAATGGAAATTTCCATTTTTTTAAGTAAATCATGACATGATGAATAGCAATTTATTAATTCACTAGCTGTTTCCCGCGGTTTCACACGCATCCCGAGGGAACTACTTAGCGCACCCGGGTAAAAAGTAGCCTATGTTGCTCCTCAGGGTCTATTCTATCTCTGTACCAAATTTCATTTATATCGGTCCAGTAGTTTTGGCGTGAAAGCGTAACAGACAGACAGACAGACAGACATACAGACAGAGTTACTTTCGCATTTATAATATTAGTAAGGATCATTTACGTCTTAATAATAATCGTAAATTGGAAACAATAAAATGCAATATACTATAACACACATTTGGATATTAGTAGGTGGCTGACAAGCCGAACCCCCTTCTGATTATTAAGTAGTCACCGCGGCCTATGGATACGTACAACACCAGAGGCATCGCAGATCATCATTGCCCTTTCTAAACTATTTCAAGGACAAAATCTAGTCTTATTGAATAGCGCAATATTTTTACTAATAGTTGGATAAGAATTTTCTCTTGGCAAGTATCACCAAAATGACATTTCAAGATGGTGGCTAGCGTTTTTGACGCGTAATGTTTGGGATTGCATCTCTATTGTATATATCTCAATGGCTTATAATTTTTAAATTTGATTAACTAGTTTTCCGCGGCAAGGACAGATTAACCACACCTATAGATTTGTACGGAACTGATCCACAAATAACTGTAGTATGATACCTAATAAATATTTATACCCGGTATCGCAAATATTATGTAAAATACTACCTACATATAGAAATGTAATCATTTGCCTAATAAATTATCTTTATTAATTCACGCATCCGGATAAAAAAATATTCTTAATTCTTAGATTCAAGATACATATTATATCGGTAGATTAGGAAGGTTAAGCTGCCGCGGTCAATCCACAGATGGGTCATCGTTTTCATAACATAGCGAGACTCCTCCGTGCCTCGGAAAGCATGTAAAAATGTAGCTCCCGGCTGTCATTTGTAGATCTTTGACAGACGTACGACCCGTAAGGGTAGACAGAAGCCAGAAAATCTGACAACCAGTCTTACCAAGGGGTATCGTGTTATCTGGTAACTGGGTTGTGGAGGTCAGATAGGCAGTCGCTCCATGTAAAACACTGGTACTCAGCTGCATCTTGTTAGACTGGAAACCGACTCCAATAGAGCTGGGAAAAGGCTAGGCAGAAAATGAAAGTAATTTGGACATCAAATATTATTCACAATCCCCTACGATAATGCGATTAAATTTAACATTTATGGAGTCAATTATATACTAAAACCTTCGAAACCTATTGTAAACGAAAACCTCATTTAAATTGGATCAGTGATTTTTGAGAAAAGAGCGGACTTAGGATCAAATTCACCGACTGTTGGTTTCGTAATCGGTCCGTTAAACGAAACGGTTTTTTAACCAGAAAGCTGGAATTTTCGTGTTACCCACTTCTAGTTCAACCGTGGTTTTGTAAACGACCGTTTCAGGTATAAAAATCATCTGCGGGACGTTCGAAAGAGATACCGCGCCCCCGGAATACAAAGGGCTGAGGAAGGAACATGGATGGGTTTTAGTCAGTAAGAGTCTGACACTCCCTTCCGCCCCACCCACGGCGGGAGGGATCATTTGATGATTTCCCATCCGAAAAAAAAAGGTATAAAAATCAAATAATACGTTGCTAAGCGAAAGTTGGAAGTTTGAATTTATGGTAAACAGCTGTTTTAAGTTAATCCGACCGTTATCTTGTGATTGTGATTGATTGATTGATTGTGATTGTGATGTTATATTGTGACCGTTATCTCGGTGAACATGGGCCTTAGATGCATAAATAGTCATACATACGGGTCAAAAACAGAGCCTTCTTTTTTGCTGAAGTTGCATTAAAAATACATAGCTATATAATTACAACATGCTATCTGTCTAGTATTCACAGTTGAAGCGCTCTAGACACAAAAACAGGTTGTTATCTAGGCCAAAAACTCGACTATTTCGTATTTAATAGACAGACACGAGGAAAAAATACTTCATGACCCTTGAGAACAAAGTTGTCTGCGAATAAAAAAAAAATCTGATTGATTTTCTATACTAATATTATAAAGAGGAAAGATTTGTTTGTTTGTAGGGTTTTAACTCAAAAACTACTGGACCGATTTTAAAAATTCTTTCACTGTTAGAAAGCTACATCTTTACGAAGTGTCATAGGCTATATTTATTTCCAGAAATAATTAGGGATCCCTACTAAAACTTGAATAATGTAACCCAAAGTGTTAAAAAAAATGTCGGAAAGCTAGTTATTTAATATGTACTTTCACGTTCACTGAACTGTGACCATTGAAAAGACTATTGTAAACATTTCCTTTTGAAAAGAATGTCTATGGAGTTTCTTGCCGGTTCTTCTCCATAAGACCCACTCCTTGGAACCGTGCAACTAGCTTGACGTTTCATAAGTGCCTGCAAAGACCTATTTGAAATAAAAACATTTGAGTTTGTGGGCCTAGAATGAACGCTCAAATGTAATCGTCACGTTAAAGTAAGCGATTTTCGAATCTATACTTCTATACTAATATATAAAGCTGGAGAGTTTGTTTATTTGTTTGCTTGCTTGAACGCGCTAATCTCAGGAACTACTGGTCCGATTTGAAAAATTATTTCAGTGTTAGATAGCCCATTTATCGAGAAAGGCTAAAGGCTATATATCATCACGCTAAGACTAATAGGAGCGGCGCACTAGTGTTCCACGCGGACGAAGTCGCGGGCAGAAGCTAGTCATAAATACAACCATACCAAAGCAAAATGTGTGTTTAAAATGTGTAAATAACAATTCGCAGCGTCCAAAGATATGATAAAAGCCATCAATTTAAATAAATAGTTTCTAAGAAGCGAGTATATTCCATTCAAAAACCGGCCAAGTGCGTGTCGGGCCACGCGCAGTAGGGTTCCGTAGTAGGAGTTAGTTAGTCGACTATAACTCTGTAACCGGTTAAGCCTACTTAGCTGTGATAGTTTTCCTTGTAATTTCATTACATGTACTACGTCTATGATTTTTTTCACATTTCTAGGTACAGCCATTCAAAAGTTAGAGGGGGGGGTAACTCGTATCGTACAAAAATTTGCACTGAAAAGCTAGATATTACGCAAATGGCTTGCTTAACCAAAAAATGGTCTTCACACACCTATAATATTTTTGAAAGACCTATCTAACGATACCCCACACGGAGGGGTACGCGAGAAAAAAAAAATTCATCCCCTCTTTACGTGTTTGGGAGCTACCCTAAAAAAAATATATTTTTCATAATTTTATTTTACCACTTTCTCGGCGTGAACAATATACATATCCATACCAAATTTCAGCTTTCTAGTATCAAGAACCTCGGAGCTATGCCGCGGACAGACAGACAGACAGACAGACGGACATGGCGAAACTATAAGGGTTCTTTGTCGGACTACGGAACCCTAAAAATAGCTTTCGATACGAATAACAACTTTTTTAAAGTGGTTCGTGCTACGCCCACTGATCCTTGCTAATATTATACATCCGAAAGTACGTCTGTCCGTCTATCTGTTACAATATAACGGGAAAACCGGTATTTCGGTCACGGCGGCCAATCTCAATGAAGACTAGCCAGGTACGCAGGAGATATTATAGTGCACGCACGCTTGCAGACACAGGTGCACTCTCTATTCCCTCACTCTCATAGGCCGATGGGTCGGCGGTCCGACCGGGGAGAGATCAGGCGCAGGACCGACAGCGCCACGTGCTCGCCGAGGCACGGAGGGGTCTCGCTATGTTAAGAAAACGGTCACCTATCCTTGGACTGACCGCGACTAGCGCAGCTTAACCTTACAAATCGTTTAGTTTATTGCTGTTATTTAAGCAACAGAATTATGAAGTAAAAACCAGTTTATATCGACATCGCCTAGCTAATGTAAATAACAAATATTTTACGAACTTTGCTCAGACAGGAGTGGGTATTATTTGGTATTGCAACATTCAATAAACACGTGTTTTTTTTAATTTAAAAAACCGGCCAAGTGCGTGTCGGGCCACGCGCAGTAGGGTTCCGTAGCAGGTCTTAGTTAGTAGACTATAACTCTGTAACCGGTTAAGCCTACTTAGCCGTGATAGTTTTCCTTGTAAGTTCATTACATGTGCTACGTCTGTGATTTTTTTTTTATATTTCTAGGTATAACCATTCAAAAGTTAGAGGAGGGGGGGATGCTCGTATCGAACAAAAATTTTCACTTAAAATCTAAATATTTCGCCAATGGCTCGGTTAACCGAAAAATTATCTTCACACACCCATAATATCAAAATACATATCCATACCAAATGTAAGCTTCCTAGTAACAAGAACCTCGAAGCTATGCCGCGGACAGACAGACAGACAGACGGACATGGCAAAACTATGACGGGTTCCTTGTCGGACTACGGAACCCTAAAAAGTACAAGTTTTTTTGGGATTTCACCCGTATTTTGAAAGAACTACTTAGCGTACGCGGATAAAAAGTCCTATACGTTAATCAAGGTTATAAACTATGTGTGTACTAAATTTCATCTAAATCTATTCAGTAGTTTTTGCGTGAAGGAATAACGAACATACATAAATCTTCAAAAACTTTCACATATTTATCAGCGATTTTCTCATAAACTAGTAATCCGATTAGCATGGTGTTCTCGTTATTTAAATGCATACTTTTCAAGGAAGGTTTTATCTATACTAATATAATAAAACTGAAGAGTTTGTTTGTTTGAACGCGCTAATCTCAGGAACCACTGGTACGATTTGAAAAATTCTTTCAGTGTTAGATAGTCCATGTATTGAGGAAGGCTATAGGCTATATATCATCACGCTAAAACCAATAGGAGCGGAGCACCACTATTCCACGCGGACGAAGTCACGAGCAGAAGCTAGTTTGTAATAAAAAGTTTTTTATTTATTAATTAATTCTGACGTTCACAAAGTGTCTAGTAGATTTTCAGACTAATTTAAAATAAGTACATATATGGCAATGCTGCCAGTCCCTTGGGTACACTTCCAGTTGACGGCGATGAGGAAGATTTTTGACGCCATATTGTAGTTAGATTTTTATTAGAATATTGATGTCTTTTTTTAGTTTTCCTACGGTAAATATTGTACAAAACACTCAATAAAAAGTATAACTAACAAAAAGAAAACTATAAAATATACAACATCTCAAAAAAAATAATTGCTTTGAATTTCAATTGAGTCTAAGCTAGATTATAGATAGAAGTCAAATGCAACCTAGTTAGACAGGCTAATAGAAAGAACGGTAAGTAATTCATATAGTATACTATATGAATGACTAACTATAAACCGCAGTTTCACCCGCGTCCTGAAAAAATTACACACCCTTTAAAAAATACCCTATGTCTTTCTTCGAGGAGGAGCTCGTGGCTAAGCGAGCCATAAGAGCTATTTATAATCTCCGTAGTCGCGAATCTCTTAGGGAATTATTTAAACAAATTAATATCATGACAGTACCGTGCCAATATATTTATGAGAACATAATGTATGTTAGGAAAAATCGTCATCTCTTTAGTAAAAGATGTGAAAGACATCATTATAGCACTCGAGATGGTAACAAATTAATTCAACCACGATTCAGATTGTCGAAAGTCCATACGTCTTTTATGGGGTACTGTATTAAATGTTACAATAAAATACCTCCAAATGTTCTTCAGTTAGAGGATACAAAATTCAAATTATGTGTTAAACGCACACTGTGTAGTCAAGCATATATAACAGGTTGGAAGATTATATTGCCGACAAGGATGCTTGGCTTAATGCTAGTCCTGCTCCACAGCCACTTGGTTCTAACTAATGATATCAGTAATTGTGAATGTATTATTTGTCATCTTTTTATTATAATTTATACTTTGACAAATTTAGAATGATATTTTATTTATTTTTATTTTACAGATTTTGTCTTCAAGTATGTTTAATTTGCACAATAATTTGCTTTGTAAAACATTCGTTTCATATTGGATTGTCTTAAATTGGATTAATTTCTCTCTCACTCATGTACATGTGAGTACTATGTAACTATTTACATAATTTTAAGCGTTCTTAGTCTGACAATTATCAACAGCCTAGAGGCTGTTGATAATTATGATATCTGAGAGATAGATCAATCTATTTCCATATTAAATTTAACCAAATTTGTTTGAACTGTTTTATCGTGAAAGTGCAACAAACAGACACAACTTCCGCATTTACAAGTAGAAATTTTATTTATTGATATTAACTTTCTACTTAAATAATGCCGTTATGAATTCTGGTAACACCTGCACTGATAAAACTTTTTTATATTTTATCAACTCTTTCTAGATACATTTCAATCTATTAAAAATAAATAATTAATAATAACAATTGTTTAAGTAGAATATGAATATCAATAAACTAGCTTCTGCCCGCGACTTCGTACGCGTGGAATAGTGGTGCTCGGCTCCGATTGGTTTTAGCGTGATGAAATATAGCCTATAGCCTTCTTCAATAAATGGGCTATCTAACACTGAAAGAATTTTCAAATCGGACTAGTAGTTCCTGAGATTAGTAGCGTACGCAAAAAAAGTAACTTTTCTGGTTGATTTCTTACACCTTGTGTCCGAAAAACCCAAATATCTTACGGAACCCTATTTTTTCCAAAATAAAATTTAGCCTATGTTACTCGCGGATAATGTAGCTTTCGAATGGTGAAAGAATTTTTAAAATCGGTCCAGTAGTTTTTGAGCCTATTCATTACAAACAAACAAACAAACAAAGTTTTCCTCTTTATAATATTAGTGTAAATAAAATTTCTACTTGTAAATGCTAAATTAAAAAAAAATGAAAATACAGATGACTACTTAGTTCTATCCACACATTACCGGGTGCCGTGTTCCGTCAGGGATGGGGAAAAATTGGTTACATACAACTTGTACGAACTCGTTCACACATCTCCGTGGTAGGGGCATCCGGATCGTCAGTGTCGGACGCACGGACGCTCTGACAATGCTATCCGATTTATCTAGTTACATTGCCAGCCGTTTAATAAATATACGTTTGCCGGCTGATAGTCTTCTTAGTGATCTGCTTCTTCTTCTAGCGCTATTAAAATCATTGCTAATTCTTCATTGTTAAATAAAGACATCGTGTTTGAATACGGGTGACGGATAGCACGTCCCTGACGGGAACACTGACACGGACAATTCGGAACACGGATAGCACTGACCCGGAAATGTGTGGATAGCGCTTTAGTCTTTTCTCAACAATGTTGGGGTGGGGGGAAGGAGAATGATAGTTTTTCCGTTTTACGTATAAGTAACCGCATATTTTTTTGAATACCAAACAGGCTCACACTTTTTAATCCCCAAGTTTACCGACAAGATAACATTCCGATTAACTTAAAACAGCTCATCATCTGCCTAGCCTTTTCCCAACTATGTTGGGGTCGGCTTCACGTCTAAACCGGATACAGCTGAGCACCAATGTTTTACATGGAGCGACTGCCTATCTGACCTCAAAACCCAGTTACCGGGTAACACGGTACCCCTTGGTAAGACTGGTTTGTCAGACTTTCTGGCCTCTGACCCGTAACGACTGTCAAAGATCTACAAATGACAGCCGGGACCAACTGCTTAACGTGCTTTTCGAGGCACGGACGAGTCTCGTTATGACAAAAAGGGTCACCTATCCACTGACCGACCGGGCCAAACGCAACTTAACCTTTGATCGGTCGAATCGTGTGGCTGTTACTTAGCCACGAGCTCCTCCGATTAACTTAAAACAGCTGTTTACCATAAATTCAGACTTCCAACTTTCTATAGGTAACGTAATATTTGAGATTTTTATTCTTGAAACGGTCGATTACCACACCAGGGTTGAACTAGAAGTGAGTAACACGAAAATTTCAGCATTCTGGTTAAAAACGTTTTTGTTTAACGGGCCGATTACAAACCATCTGTCAGTGAGCTTGGCCATAAATCACGTAAGATGGCTAAACGGAGTGATAAAAATATTGGACAGAATTTAAAACTTCCTTGGTATTTTGAGCCAGTTCTGATGCCCACGCAGACGAAAAAAAAAACTATATTAACACATTTATCTATAGGTATAATAAATCTGTAGAGAGGTCAATTCTGTACATGAAATATATTTCCAAAATAACTATCAGGGGGTGATTAGGGGTCGATACTGATGCCAAAAATGCAATCAGTTAAATTTTTGCCTGTCTGTCTGTATAAACGTTATAGAAACAAAAACTACTTGACGGATTTTAACGAAACATGGTACAATTATTTTTCATATCCTGAGCTGGTTATAGTATACTTTTCATCACGCTACAATCAATAGGAGAAGAGCAGTGAAGGGAAATGTTGGGAAAACGGGAGTTAGTTAAGTTAGTTAAGTTACTCCATTTTTTAAGCTTCCGTCGTGTGTGCAACCTTAATGGTTAAAGCTACACAGAAATCAAGGCTATAGGCTATATATCATCACGCTAAGACCAATAGGAGCGGAGCACCACTATTCCACGCGGACGAAGTCGCTGGCAGAAGCTAGTATTCAATAAGATATTTGTAAAAAAAACTAGGTGCATAATAATATTTATCGCATATACAGTTTGAAGTCAAACAACTCAATAAAACCGTTATCTTCTATACATATAAAATGCTTTTTCCTGAATGACTGACGGATCAACGCACAGCCTAAACCGCTGATCGTAGAGACCTGAATCTTGGAGGGTGTGTTCTTTGTATGACATAGGCATCCGATAAGTAAGGATTTTCCGAAATTCTACCCCTAAGGGGGTGAAAAAGGGGGGCAAAGTTCGTATGAAAATCTGTCAAATTTATTTTGAATTCGTATAGCCCACGCTGGCGAAGAAGCTGGCGAAGAAGCTGGCGGAAAGCGAGTCCTTACTATTATTTAATAATATAAATGCAACTAACTCTTTCTATCTGTCTGTGTGCTTTCACGGCAAGACGGCTAAGCTATGAAATTTAGCATGGTGTTAGATCGAAACCTGAGGAAGGCCTTTATGGTAATTTTTATCGCGAAATCAAAACTTGATAAGTGTGAAATTGGGGATTAAAGTTTGTATGGGGAATCAGTAACGACTGAGCCGATTGAGATGAAATTTGATACCAAGATAAATTGAAACTTGAAGAAGGTCACAAGGTAGTTTTTAGGGGATATAAGTTGGTATGGTGAACCTATAACCCTTTCACGCGAAAAGGGCTGAACCGATTGAAATAAAATTCGGTAATGAAATAGGTTAAAGCCTGGAAAAGAACATAGGTTAACTATCTGGGTGTGAAAAATAGTTCCTTCAGCAAAAGCTAGAAGTTATAACTGCGAAAGTGTTTGCTTGTTTGTTACGCTTTCGCGGTAAAACGGCTAAACCGATTTAAATGAAATTTGGTGTAAAAGTAGGCCAGACTCTAGAGAAGGTAATAAGGTACTTTTTATCCAGGTACATCAAGTAGTTCCGCCAGGAAATGACACAAATCTAATAAATACATTAAATAAAATACATATTCATTACGTCGTACTTTAAGATGAAATAAACATAGTTTAGATAAATCTTAGTGCTTGAAGTACCTTTAAAAAAGCCTTCAGATCTAAACGGCTCCTAATAGCCTTTATAAGTTCATGCAATTATAGTAATCTCGGTCGCCAAGGTTCAGATTTTTCTAGGTTACGACCAAGACCTGATAAGTCGTTACCTCGCTTAGTAGAATCTGTTGTATTTTATTACAAATTCATGCAGATCTTCGAGATAAATGATACTCTTGTAAGTGCATCTTGTAATATAAATAAGTAATTTTTCATGTTAAAAAAAACCGGCCAAGTGCGTGTCGGGCCACGCGTAATGGAGTTCCGTAAGATGATTTAGTTCGTTGACTATAACTCTGTAACCAGTAAAGCCTACTTAGCTGTGATAGTTTTCCTTTAAAGTTTGTTATATAAGCTACATCTGTGTTTTTTTTTCACATATCTAGGTAAAGTAATTCGAAAGTTAGAGGGAGGGAAGAACGCTCGAAACTAACAAAAATGTGCAATTTAAAGCTTGATATTTCGCATAGGACTCCCTTAATCAAAAAATAGTCTTCATACACCGAAAATATTTTAAAAAGACCTATCTAACGCTACTGCACACGAGAAAAAAAAAATCATCCACACTTTCCATGTATTATCCATATGTTGCTTAAAAAAACCTTTGTCATAATTTTATTTTACCACCACTTTGTCGGCGTGATCAATATACACATCCATACAAAACTTCAGCTTTCTAGGGCACTAATAACCTCTGAGCTACGCCACAGACAGACAAACAGATTGTCATGGCGAAACTATAAGGGTTCCTTGTCGAAGGAATTCTAAAAAAACAGTAAAGTAGACCTTGAGCTGCGAAGGTTCCGTATTTTAGAACGAAAAACAGCGAAGGAGTGGAACTCTCTACCTTTTTTTTTTCCATGTTCCTTCCTCAGCCCTTTGTCTTCCGGAGGCACGCTATCTCTTTCGAACGTCCCACAGCCCCGACAGGCTATGGCCCTGGGGGAGGGCCCCGTCGCTTATTGCTGACATCTCTTTGAGGCGCGCGTGGAATACGAACGCGCCGTCGACGCGGGTCTGGTCCTTGCCGGACGACGAGCCACCCATAGCTCACCGTCCGCAGCCCCGCGCCTACGGTGGCCGGGAGTCGTCTCGCGGCTCCCGACGCCCGGGGCGTCTCCCGCGGCGGCTGAGGCGTGAGGGCGTCTGTTCCCGAACGCATTCAACCCTAATCTCTTCAAAGTGAGAGTGAACAGGCTTCTTCTGTAAGCTCGCTCCATCGTCAACTTTGTCTCTGTCACCTCTGACCTAGACTAGAGTCGAAAGCAAACACATATCAAATAAAAAAAAAGTAGAAAGTAAAATGTAATTTGTTTTTTATGTAGGTATGTAAAAGTTTGGTTGTCTAGGAGTTTTGATAATTAATTTAGAACTGTGATAATGTGATAAATTCTTTAATATTAACTCTAAACAAGTTGCACCAAAAAATATCAGGTTACTTATACGTGAAACGGAAGAACTGTCAAGATCTGTTAAAATGGAGTATAAAATTGAATAGTTTTGCCATTATTTTATGTTTTCTTCTATGTATTTATGATATATGTTCACTTAATTATTATAATTCTGTGTATTAATACCATACAAAATATTAAAATGTGTAAAAAAAAATATTTCTCTAAACAAAAGCTATACTATCTTTGTATAACACAGACTATATTTAAGCTAGGTAGAGTATACAAATTCAAAGAAAAAATTACAGAGTTTCATACAAATTTTGCCCCCCTTTTTCACCCCTTTAGGGGTACAATTCCGGAAAATCCTTTCTTATCGGAAGCCTACGTCGTACAAAGAACACACCCTCCAAGTTTCAAGTCTCTACAATCAACGGTTTAGGCTGTGCGTTGATCCGTCAGTCATTCAGGACAAAGCATTTTATATGTATAGATTTGAAAAGCTGTTCATGTGGCTCTATCTAGCTCGACGAGCCAGCCGTGCTGAGCCAGTACGTTTAAAATTCCCATTTATGATAATTTATACTAATACTAAATTTGCCCGCGACTTCGTCTGCGTGGAATAGTGGTGCTCCGCTCCTATTGGTTTTAGCGTGATGATATATAGCCTATAGCCTTCCTCAATAAATGGGCTATCTAACACTGAAAGAAATTTTCAAATCGTACCAGTAGTTCCTGAGATTAGCGCGTTCAAACAAACAAACTCTTCAGCTTTATTATATTAGTATAGATTATAAAGAGGTGAAGTTTATTAGATTGTAGAAGGGAATCTACTGAACCAATTTAGATAAAATTTATTTTAGGCTCTAAATTCATTTTAAAGCACTTCACAGGCAAGCCCGGTTAAGCAGTCGACAACCTTCTAGGTTGACATGTTACATGCCATTAAATGCCGTGAAAGCACTTCAATCTTGTGTTCCCGACTTTCATTTGTAGATCTTTGACATTCGTTACGGGTAGTAAGAAGCCCGAAGGTCTTACCAAGGGGTATGGTGTTACCCGGTAACTGGGTTGTGGAGATCAGATAGGCAGTCGCTCCATGTAAAACACTGGTACTCAGCTGCATCTAGTTTAGACTGGAGGCCGACCCCAACTCATAGATATATATGTTACTAAAGTAACTAGATGTGCAATCACCAAGCAAAATGCGTGCCATAAAGGTTGTGACCAGTCATAATTCATGACATCTGTCACTTGGTAGCCAGCTTGAATCTTTAGGGATTCGTGGTTGCGGTAAATCCCTAATTGGAGTCCTGCCTCTTCTGGTTGCGGGTTCAGGGGCCAAAGGAAAGACGGCTTTCGGATACCGGATATATTTCGCGTTAACCCCAAAGAGAACCGTTCACTCGGACCAGTGCGCAGTAACTGTCCGTCCCGTGCATGCCTCACGCTCTCATACAATATTGCTTACCTTGCACTCTGCCATACATACTTACATGTGTCCCTACAAATCTATTAGAGTGACAGCAGGACGATTTTAACAATAATATGGGCAAATTTGTAGTAAATGCCATCCTTATCATACAGACAGATGTCATGAACATTACGTTTCGGTTAGTGTGAGATAGATATAATTTTACATCAAAATGATTACTAGTTTCAAAGCTACGTCTGCATTCTAAAAAATGGTTACGTTTTTTGTGACCGCGTAATGTTCGGGATTGCATCTCTATTGATATATCTCGATGCCCCAACTATGATGGGAAAAGGCTAGGCTGATGATGAATACACTGCTGCAAACTGTTGCTGAATTTATAAGCTACATATATACAGCATACTATGTAGTATACAAGCGTAAGCATAACTGGAAACTACATATAAGATCAACGCTAGCCTTATGTAATGCCGTCGTTACATAATCTTGTGACACACAGACATACATTCCTAACGTTGGGCAAGTATATAGGCTGTAAAACCGGTGTGTTGTAATACTTATATATATTTATTCATATTTATTATTCATCTGTGAGGTTAAGCTGCATATGTTGCGGTTACTACAAGGATGGGTGATCGTTTTGCGCAAGATCATTTTGCGATGGGATGTTCGAAAGAGATACCGCGCCTCCGAATACAAAGGGCTGAGGAAGGAACATGGATGGGTTTTAGTCAGTAATAGTCTGACACTCCCTCCCGCCCCACCCACGGCGGGAGGGGTCATGTGATGATTTCACATATCTATGCAGTCTATGCAGTTGTTGCAGATAGTCAGAAGCAGGTGTCTGACTATTCTGACATTTTCATACCCGTATGAAAGGATGACCGTTTAACTACATTTTCACTGAGTATTTTTTAAATCTTACATATAACTACATAGTATAAAACAAAGTCGCTTTCTCTGTCCCTATATCCCTATGTATGCTTAAATCTTAAAAACTACGCAACGGATTTCGATGCGGTTTTTTTTAATAGATAGAGAGATTAATGAGGAAGGTTTTAGCATATAATTTGTCAAGTTTTTGTATTCATTAGCTAAAATATCGCGGGCGAGGCCGCTGGCGGGAAGCTAGTAAAAAATAATTGCTGTTCATTAGTCTCGCTGAAACTCGAGAACGGCTGGGCCGATGTAGCTGATTTTGGTTTTGAAATGTTTGTCGTAGCGAAGGTTTAAACGGTGAGAAAAGTTAGTATAGATGTTGGTGATACGAAGTTCACCGAGTCATCTAGTCTTTTATATTATATACATACTAGCTTCTGCCAGCGACTTCGTCCGCGTGGAATAGTGGTGCTCCGCTCCTATTGGTTTTAGCGTGATGATATATAGCCTATAGCCTTCCTCAATAAATGGACTATCTAACACTGAAAGAATTTTTCAAATCGGACCAGTAGTTCCTGAGATTAGTAGCGTACGCAAAAAAAGTAACTTTTCTGGTTGATTTCTTACACGTTGTGTCCGAAAAACCCAAGTATCTTACGGAAACCTATTTTTTTTCCAAAATAAAATTGAGCCTATGTTACTCGTGGATAATGTAGCTTTCGAATGGTGAAAGAATTTTTAAAATCGGTCCAGTAGTTTTTGAGCCTATTCATTACAAACAAACAAAGTTTTCCTCTTTATAATATTAGTGTAGACATATAATTCCTCTTATTTTGATTTTTTTGAATTTTGTCCGGTGCGCTAGTTAATTAACATAATTATTATATAACATTAGTATAACCAACCTTGACATATTAGCTGTCGATAACTTTTCTAAGATGTCTGATATTCAAAAAATTACGTCATTTTATTATCCGAAAAAATCTCCAAGTGCGTGTCGGACCACATGCAATAGGGTTCCGTAGAACGTTTTAGTTGGTCGTACGAAGTATTCTTAGCCGTGATAGTTTTCCTTTCTTATTCGTAATAGCTTTTCGGCTTCGCCCGCGTGGACATTTTTTTACACCTTAGGTTACATTATTCAAGTTTTAGTAGGGATCCCTTATTATTTCTGGCTATAAATATAGCTTATGACATTTCGTAAAGATGTAGCTTTCTAACGATGAAAGAATTTTTAAAATCTGTCGAGTAGTTTTTGAGTTAACCCCCTACAAACAAACAAACAAATCTTTCCTCTTTATAATATTAGTATAGATACAAACAGGTTCTACGTCCATAATTTTTTCACATATCTAGGAATAGCCATTGTTCAGTCATTCAGTTTGAGAGGGAGGGGTAGTTGAATCAAACTAAAACTAGCATTTCAAAGCTGGATATTTCGCAAACGGCTCTCTGAATCGGAAAACAATACAAAATGCGCAAAATAAATGATTTTTCTTTCTCTCTTTTCTTTTCTTTTACAATATTTTTGATTGTATTTTGAAGACCTATCTAACGATGGGTATGGATACATTAATTTACATTAGACACGATGGAATGCATGAGAAAAAACCGGCCAAGTGCGTGTCGGGCCACGCGCAGTAGGGTTCCGTAGTAGATCTCAGTTAGTCGACTATAACTCTGTAACCGGTTAAGCCTACTTAGCCGTGATAGTTTTCCTTGTAAGTTCATTACATGTGCTACGTCTTAGATTTTTTTCACATTTCTAGGTACAGCCATTCAAAAGTTAGAGGGGGGGTAACTCGTATCGAACAAAAAATTTCACTTAAAATCTAGATATTTCGCAAATGGCTCGCTTAACCGAAAAATGGTCTTCACACACCCATAATATTTTTGAAAGACCTATCTAACGATACCCCACACAAAGGGGTACGCGAGAAAAAAAATATTCATCCCTACTTTACATGTTTGGGAGCTACTCTAAAAAAAAATATTTTTCAAAATTTTATTTTACCACTTTCTCGGCGTGATCAATATACATATTCATACCAAATTTCAGCTTTCTAATAACAAAAACCACGGAGCTATGCTGCGGACAGACAGACAGACAGACAGACAGACGGGCAGAGCGAAACTATAAGGGTTCCTTGTCGGACTACGGAACCCTAAAAATATATCCATCCCCCACTTTACATGTAGGGGAGTACCTACACAAAAAAAAATCCAAATTTTATTTTACCACTTTGTCGGCGTGATCAATATGCATATCCATACCTTTATATTTCTAACACTAATAACCTCTGCCGCGAACAGACAGACGGACATGGTGAAATTATAAGTGTTCTTTTTGACTACGGAACCCAAAAAGCGATGCCTAGCTTTATTATGAGATTTTGTATTGTAATATATGAATATTTTACTTTATTTTATCTAAATAATAAAAATTTGATTCTTAATATCTACTTGAAAAAAATAATATCTATACTAATATTATAAAGAGGAAAGATTTGTTTATAGGGGTTTAACTCAAAAACTACTGGACCGATTTTAAAAATTCTTTCGCCATTACAAAGCTACATCTTTATGAAGTGTCATAGGCTATATTTATTTCCAGAAATAATTAGGGATCCCTACTAAAACTTGAATCATGTAACCCAAGGTGGAAAAAAAAATATCCACGTAAGCGAAGCCGCGGGCGGAAAGCTAGTATTTAATAAATAGGATGTGCGCGGTCGGTCCGTGGATGGGTGACCATCTATGTCGTACCGACCTTCACACCTTGAAAAGCACGTTAAGCCATTGGTCCCGGCTGGCATTTGTAGGTCTTTGACAGTCATTACGGGTAGTCAGAAGCCAGAAAGTGTGACAACCTTACTAAGGGGTATCAGTGAAGGCATAAACATTGATCACCACGCTTGCTCAAGGTGGATTGGCGATTTCAGACTTTTTAAGTCCAGGTTTCCTCGCGATGTTTTCCTTCACCGTTAGTCAGTGGTGTTTAAGATACACTTAGAAAGTACATATCACTTTTGAAAAGTCACATTGGTACTTGTCAGGTTTCAAACCCACGAGATGCAGGTGCCTTAACCACTAGGCCATCGACTCTTCACCGTTCATTCAGTGACGTCAAAGATGAACTTAGAAAGTACATAAATATTTTGAAAGTCAAATTAGTATGTACATTGGTAGATTTTGACGTTATAACTACGATAACAATATAACGGTATGCTATCTTACAACCAAATTATAACAAAAAACCAGCCAAGTGTGACTCGGACTAGTTCACCGATGGTCCCGTACTTTCGAAAGATATATAATTATATACAATTAGCTTTCCGTCCGCGGTTTCGCCCGCGTGGACATTTTTTTTACACCTTGGGTTACATTATTCAAGTTTTAGTAGGGATCCCTAATTATTTCTGGAAATAAATATAGCCTATGACACTTCGTAAAGATGTCGCTTTCTAACGGTGAAAGATTTTTTTAAATCGGTCCAGAAGTTTTTGAGTTAAAACCCTACAAACAAACAAATCTTTCCTCTTTATAATATTAGTAAAGATAAAGATAAAGATAGGTACAGTTCAATTGTTTTGTTTAATATGTTACCTCATAATTATATTGTTTCGTTTTTGTAAATAGGCGATGTTGAGTTTCATTTGATCATTACCATTATTTTATATTCTTTAAGTAAGAATTTCAGTTGATTTTTTATATTAATATCTATTTATTTTTGAAAACAATGTGGACGAATAATAATTAGGCAGATAAATGATTATAAAGTAGATTTACATTTACAAACTGTTTTGTATTTGATAGGTATCTACGCTTTGGAACGGGCAAATAGCTTCAATTTTTCTTTTTTTTTTGTCGAACTGACTGACACGTAATTATTTGATAATTCAAAAGTGCCTGTAAATGGTCTAATTGGACTAAATGGATTTTTTAACTGTTATACTATACCTCTAACTAGATGTAGCTGAGAAGTTAATGGTATGGTATGGCATAGATGGTCACCCATCCATGGAGCGTAGCTTAACCTTTGAACGATTTTACTTTCTTATTCAGACTACTGAGTTCTAAGAATTCTAGAAACAGAAAAACCAAAAAAATATTTTTTAACCTCTAACCGAACAGGAAAATCTATAAAACAAAAATTCCTTCTACTAGAAAACGTAATATTTTTTCTATTTAGCTATACTATTATTATTTTTGACACTGGTTTTTAGGGTACCGTACCAAAAATGGTAAAAGGAACCCGTATGGTTTCACTTCGTCTGTCTGTCCGTCTGTCACAGCTGATTATTTTAGGAACTACTTATGGTATCAACTTGAAATTTGGGATAGTTATAAAGAACGATTACCAATGAGTATTGCAAAAGAAAAAAGTTAAAAAATCATATTGGTTTAATGACAAAAGTGGGGGGGAAGTGGGGTTCAAAATTTCAAAGCATAGTTACTAGGTCATGTGTGGTATCATAATATGAAATGTCTCAATTTGCACATTATTTTCGAATAATAACAATACCCTTATCTCCGAAGTTTGAGATGGGCAAAATCTGAAATAATTAGGATTGATAGACATTAACATGAATATTACAGGAAAAATAAAACTATAATTCTATGTATGGCAGTTTTTGAGTAAACAGCAATTTTCCTCTACAAACAAACTTAATTATGCAGTCGGAAAAAACAAGATAATTGCAATTTTATTGCGTATTAACTTTCCAAAAGTCGGAACCCTCGGTGCGCGAGTCCGACTCGCACTTGGCCGTTTTTTTCAATTCACAAGCTGTCCCATTATTGTTTTAAAATTTTACCTAATTTAGATAAAAAGTAGATTTTGATTTTGATTTTTTAAAATGATTTTCCTGTAAAACACGTATAGAAATATTAATTAACATAATACATGTTTTTTTATTTGGTCTCATTTCTAGTACCTACCGTTTTGAGATGAATAAAATTTTATATCGATATATTTTGCCGAATAAATCGGTTTAATTTATTTACTAAGCAAAACATTTATTATAATAATGACATTGAATTAATGTTGCCAGTCGTGTGTTTCTACTTTCCAATTTGGTATATTATTTTATCGAGACATTATACAGTATTTATCCAATACTTTGATTATTAATTTCGTAGATTAAAATGACATATGGTTGCCACGTTATCTTTATCTATACTAATAAATATTTGTTTGTAGGGTTTTAACTCAAAAACTACTAGACCGATTTTAAAAATTCTTTCGCTGTTAGAAAGCTGCATCTTTACAAAGTGCCACAGGCTATATTTATTTCCAGAAATAATTAGGGATCCCTACTAAAACTTGAATAATGTAACCCAAGGTGTAAAAGAAATCGTCCACGTGGGCGAAGCCGCGGGCGGAAAACTAGTATTGTATATTAACGATCTTCCTGATATAACAAATCACCAATGTATTTTATTTGTTGATAACATATGTATTATTATCCCCAATACCCATAAAGCACGAACTAGAGATTAATAAAACCCTAGGACATGTAATAAACTGGCTAACATATAATAACACGATATTGGTAAGACTGGTTGTCAGACTATCTAGCTTCTGACTACCCGTAACGACTGTTACCGTGTTACTTACTATATAAAGTCCAATTAATTTTTAATTTAATCCGCTGCTAAGCAACGGATTAGCGAAAATATCACTCATAAATGCTGTTTAGAGTTTATCCGAAAACAAGTTATTATCTTAATCCTGGATTAATATGTTAAGTAAGGATTAGGTGAGAAATGGTTGAACTTCAGATTACAGTATTTACAAATGTCCGTTTAACGTATTTTTGAAAAACAAAAGTGGTCACCCATCCACGGACTGACCGTGGCAAGCTATAGCTTAGCCTTGATCCTTCGACCCGTGCGGCTGTCATTAGCCCGAGTATTATCTACTTGAGACCTTTATTAATTTTTGCTTTGTCTCTATAAATAGTTGCGAAGATAAGAAAATAAGTACATGTAATAAATCTTCTATACATATAAAACGCTTTGTCCTGACTGACTGACAGATCAACGCACAGCCTAAACCGCTGATCGTAGAGACCTGAAACTTGGAGGGTGTGTTCTTTGTATGACGTAGGCATCCGATAAGCAAGGATTTTCCGAAATTCTACGCTTAAGAGGGTGAAAAAGGGGGGCAAAGTTTGTATGAAATTCTGTCATTTTTAATTTGAATACGTATAGCCCACGCGGGCGATGCCGCTGGCGAAAAGCTGTAGTCTGTCTGATTTGTATTGTATCTACAGAAAATTTATCCAAGCCCAAAGCAAATTTCGCAAAAAAGTCTATCATTAAAAGACCCATCTTCTCAAATAAATGTAATTTTTTTATCAACCATCATCATCTGCCTAGCCTTTTCCCAACTATGTTGCGGTCGGCTTCCAGTCTAAACCGCATGCAGCTGAGTAATTTTTTACCAACCGACTTTATAAAAAAGGGGGTTATTTTTCTTATTTTGCACAAAAGGGGACAAAACGGCGAAATGGGTGTAATACGCAAGCGTCACGCCGTTTACCGTCACGGCTCGCGAGTCGAGTTTTGTTACCGAAACGTGTCAATAGATGATAACCATCAAAATTGGTGCGGAACTTTATGAGATAAGCCCGACTCGTACTTGACCGATTTTTTGTTTAACACACATAGAGGTTTGTAATAATGACAAATATCTGGTCGGCCGTCTGTCTGTCATTAGAAAGTTTTCTTTCGCTTTAAACTGCAACTTTATAAACTTTCAACTCCATTATAATAAAGGTAGAAAGATTTTTTTTCAATGTTAATTGACGGCAGAATAAGCCGGTTGCCCACCTGTGGGCCAATCACGAACTAAGTATTGTAATTGGTTAGGAATTCAATGTATTAATTTCTCTCTTTTCATTCCAACTATTAATAAAAATGCCAATCTGAGTTTGTTGCGTTCTCACGGTAAAACGCCTGAACCGATTTAGATGAAATTTTGTATAAAGATAGACTGCATGCTGGAATAGGTAATGGGGTAGTTTTTGTCCGGGTGCATTAAGTATATCACTCGGAATTCGGGCTAAACCGTGGGAAACAGCTAGTAACATAAATGCTTATCTAAGATCGTTTGTTTGTTGCGCTTTCACGGTAAAACGGCTAAACTGATTTAGATAAAATTTTGCATGGAAATAGATTGAACATTAGGAAAGGTTAGAGAGTAGTTTTTAATTGAGTGTGTGAATTACTTTACGCGGTATGCGCACTTTGAACACTCTATTCATAAAATACTTTACTCATATGTAACTGTTTAATGAGAACTTATATACCTATTGAAAAATCCAAAACATGCATTGTTTAAACCGGGAATCGATCCAAGAGTCTCATGCTTAAATAGATAGTTTATTTATTTACATAAAACATTTTCTCCCAGACGATCTTAGGGTGGTGCATCCTACCAATAATATAAACCCGAAATTTTGTGGGGATATTCATATTTCTATTCATGTTTCTTACTCTTTCACGCAAAAACTACTGAACAGATCTGGATGAAATTTGGTACACACATAGTTTAGACTCTAGATTAATATATAGGATACTTTTTATCCGGGTATGCGAAGTAATTTCCTCAGGATATGGGTAAAGCCGCTGGAATCAGCTGGTTTAATATACTTTTTAAAAACCTATATAACAGTTATGTAATTTATGTAATTTCAACTCCAACCACAATATTGACAAAGCAGTCAATCCACCAGTGACCCCATATACGTCAAAGTTGAACTCAAGGTTAGTTTAACTGGTAAACGTGTTAGTTTATATAATTTATTCGTTAATTTTTATGTCCGTTATCATGGAATGTCGTTAGTTATTCCGGTAAGTTTAAACAGATCGATATTAAAATATGGATATTGTTTTTATTTATTAATATTTTTAGGGTTCAGTATTTCAAGAGGAGCTCGTGGCTAAGTAACAGCTACACGGTTCGACTGATCAAAGGTTAAGCTGCGCTTGGCGCGGTCGGTCCGTGGATGGGTTTTTGACCAGCTTTATCATAGCAAGACTCCTCCGTGCCTCGGAAAGCACGTTAAGCTGTTGAAAAAATATAAATATTGCGACATTTAGGACTGTGAGATATGGAACGTAATCTAACGTTGTCTCTGTCACACATATTGCCGCTCCTTTTGTATATCCAATTTGGCTTGTCACGTTGTGTCCGTAAACTAATAAACAGGATTAATTAATTCCGAGTTTTATTCAAGATATAACATTGGCGACGAGAATATCGAACCAAAAGTGAACCGTGCAAGTGAAAAAAAGAGCAAAATTAATGTGGAAATTAACACATTAATTTCAAAAATACAATAATTACCGGTAGTGAAGTTAGCTACGAACCAATAAAAGTGCAATCGCATACCAATACGACGCCATCTTGTGCCACTACGTATTGACATTGACAAATGGATTGTTCGTCGCTGTTAATACCAAAACAGGTTATTTATATAGTTATTTTATCGTAAAATCATCAGATTATTAATGAGTTCATCTGGTAGTGAGTATTCCGAAGCAGAGGAAAACTTGAGCTTGAACCGAGAAAAACTGTTAACTTTAGTAAAAGACGGAAAGAGAACGTTTATTTACAAGTGCACAAAATCTGAATTACAAACAATCTGTGTTCAAGAAAACATAACCTATTCAGCCGGTGCTAGTTTGGACGAATTAAGAAAACTATTGAGCGAATTTTACAGAAATAAAACTTCAACAAAAGAACAATTAAAAACGAAAATGTCAGTATATGGAGAGCTAAAACAGTTCGAAGGCGAAAAGTGGGAAGTGTTTGAACAGCAACTTGAGTGTTATGTTGTTGTCAATGACATTGATGATAGCAAGAAAGTGCCGCTTCTTATCACTAAACTATCACCTAAGGTTTTTGAAACATTAACCTATTTGTGTACACCAAGCAAACCAACCAAGTTTACATATGAAGAGTTGTGCCTCAAATTAAAAGATAAATATGCAAAGCCACTATCTACAGCCATAGAACGAGCAGAATTTCGAAAGAGGAATCAACTTCCTAGTGAAAAAATACAGGATTACGTGCTGGAATTAAGAAAAATGGCAGGAAAATGTAAGTTCAAGGACATAGATGACCAAATAAAGGAAAAATTTATGGACGGTGTTTCATCAAAAGTAGTCAAGTTTGAGTTAATGAAAAGTTCAACGGATATGACCTTGGATAAGTGCATCGATCTTGCTCGAACTGTAGAAGCTGCACTATTACACTCAAATAGTACAAATGAAGTGTCAGAAGTGTTTTATAATCAGAAAAAACAAAAACCAAAACAAGCAATATCAAAAAAGAAGACCAATTACAATCAAAGTAATATCAAATGTTTTTGTTGTGGCAAATCAAACCACATGAAAACAGAATGTTACCTAAAACACAAATTCTGTTCAGAATGTGGACAGAAAGGGCATATTTACAAGATGTGCACAAAAAGGAAGGTATCTATGAATTTATTGGAAGCAGATTCCACAGACAGTCAGCAAACAGGAGATATAAATAGCTCGATAAAAGATTTATTTACTGAGTGTGACACCTATACCTACAATAGTGTAAGTAGAATATCACCACATTATGTAAATGTAAATATTAATGGACATAATTTAAAATTACAGTTAGACACTGGTTCTGATGTTACAGTTATGTCATTAAATGATAAGAACAAATACTTGAATGAATGGGAAATACAACCCTGTAATATTTTATTTAAGAACTTTGATCAAACAAGTTCAAAGCCGGTAGGAATCATAGACAATGTACTAGTAAAATTCAAAAATATAACTAAAAGGCTAAAATTATTTATAGTAAAACATGAGGGACCGAATGTAATTGGTAGGGATTGGTTAAACGAGTTGAATCTGTGGCCTCCAGCCCTAGGGAAAAGTCTTACAATTGGAACTAATGTAGTACAAACTGTTTCAGATGCCGAACAATTAATTAAGCAACAGTTCGCAGAAGTATTTAGCCCGGGTTGGGGAAATTTCAAAGGAGACAGTATAACACTTAAATTGAAACCTGATGCGCAACCAAAATCCTTACCAGTAAGAAGGGTTCCATATTCACTACGGGAAAAAGTAAATAAAGAAATAACAAGATTATTAAATAATGACAGAATAGAGCCGGTTGAGCAAAGTGAATGGGGAACACCAGTCGTGCCTATTTTAAAAAACGATGGATCAGTAAGACTTTGTGGAGATTATAAATTAACAGTTAATCCAAATCTACAAGTTGATCATTTTCCTTTACCACATGTAAATGATATTTTAGATACCCTAAAACATGGTAAATATTTCTGCGAACTAGATTTAAAGGAGGCGTATCTTCAGGCGCCCCTCAATTTAGAGAGTCAAGACTGTACTACAATTGTTACTGAAGTAGGAACCTTTAAATATAAGTACTTGCCTTTCGGAGTTAGTTCAGGCCCAGGTGCATTTCAGAGATTGATGTCAAGAAAATTAAATTCAATTCCAAATACGGTTGTATTCATTGATAATATATATATTAAAGGTAAAAATTTACAAGACATTTATGAAACCTTACAAAAAGTGTTACAAAAATTAATTGAATGTGAATTTAAACTAAAACTGGAAAAGTGTAAATTTTTTGTGACATATTTAGATGTGTTTGGGTTTCGGGTGAACAAAGATGGTATCAACATAATACAATCTAATATTGAATCTCTATTGAAGGCTAAAACTCCAAAAAACTTAACAATGTTGAAATCATTTTTGGGGAAAATTAATTACTACTCTAGATTCCTTAAGGATATGGCAACGACACTTACACCATTATATGACTGTACTAAGAAAAACAAATTTGTTTGGAATGATCGTTGCGAACAATCATTTAATTTAATTAAAACAAAGTTGGCTTCAGCAAAAAATTTAGCACATTATGATCCTGACTTACCGCTTATTTTAACCTGTGATGCATCTGATACTGGATTAGGGGCAGTATTATCTAATAGAGACAAATGTGGTGTGGTTAAACCGATCACATATGCTAGTAAAAAATTGAGTGATGCTGAGCTACGTTATAGCACAATCGATAAGGAAGCATTAGCTATCATCTTTGGAATAACAAAATTCTACAATTATATTTATGGTAGACAATTTGAGTTAGAAACAGACAATGCGGCTCTAGCCAGGATTTTTGGGCCCACAAAGAGTATTCCAAAGATGGCAGCTAAAAGGTTACAACACTATGCAATATTTTTATCAGCTTTTAATTATAAGGTGAGACATATTCAGTCAAATAAAAACCCGGCCGATTTTTTGTCAAGAAATGTAAATGAATTATCAGAAAAAGAATGTAACAATAATTTACCATTCGTTGATACGGATAAAAGTGTCGGGTGTTATGTGAACAGTTCAGGAATAGAGTCTGTGAACTGGAAAGTAATACAAAAAGAAACAAAAAGAGACTTAATATTGTCAAAAGTTATACGTTGTCTGACGGACGGTTGGCCAAATAAAAAAGAAATTGATAAGGATTTACAGCCATTTTATAACCGCAGAAATGAACTCTCATTAGAGAGAGGCTGCATTCTCTGGGGTTATAGAGTGATAGTGCCAGAGGCTAAACGTCAAACAGTTTTAGCAGAATTGCATAAGACTCACTTCGGAATTGTTCGAATGAAAGAAATAGCTAGGTCTTATATTTGGTGGCCATATTTAGATTCAGAGATAGATAATATTACAAAAACGTGTCTGATTTGTTTACAAAATAGTAAATCTCCTACAAAAACACAAAAACCATGGCCAGTGCCACCTTCAGCGTGGAATAGAATTCACGCAGACTTTTTAGGACCGTTTTATAACAAAATGTTTTTGGTCGTTGTGGACAGTTACACAAAATGGCCAGAGGCCTACGAAATGTCTAATATCACTAGTACTCGCACAATAGAAATTTTTAAAAATATTTTTGTAAGATTCGGTTATCCGTTGCATTTGGTAACTGATAATGGGCGTTCATTCACCAGTGAAGAATTTAATATTTTTTGCAAGGAATGTCAAATTAAGCATACATTTTCACCACCTTATCATCCTGCTACAAATGGAGCAGCAGAAAGATTTGTAGAGACCTTTAAGAACGCAGTAACAAAAATTAAAGAAAGTGGTTACAGTTTATCAGAAGCAGTTTATATGTTTTTGTTCGATTATAGGAGCACGCCACAGCGTACTACGGGCATGTCGCCAGCGAGGCTTATGTTAGGGAGAGAGATTAGGAACCGATTTAGTGCCTTACGTCCTCCACCATTAACAGAAATTGTACAAGAGAAGCTTGATAAGAAACGGGAGACCAAAAGGGAGGTTAATTTTAGTGTGGGTCAAACAGTGATGGTTAGGGACTATAGGAAGGAAGGAAAACCTTGGGTCCAAGGAGTAGTTATAGAAGAATCTATACCAAATATTACTTATGTTATTGATGTAGAAGGGTTCAAATGGAAACGACATGTAGACCAAATGTTAACTGGTTTGGGAACTACGTAACATTATAAGTTGTTACTCTGAGAGCATTCATTTTTAAGTCTTAGGTTTAAGCATTAAGTTTTGTTTTTGTTATTACTGCGTAAATATGTGTGGGAGAGTGTGAGATATATAAGTTGTTACTCTGTGAGCATTCATTTTTAAGTCTTAGGTTTAAGCATTAAGTTTTGTTTTTGTTATTACTGCGTAAATATGTGTGGGAGAGTGTGAGATATGGAACGTAATCTAACGTTGTCTCTGTCACACATATTGCCGCTCCTTTTGTATATCCAATTTGGCTTGTCACGTTGTGTCCGTAAACTAATAAACAGGATTAATTAATTCCGAGTTTTATTCAAGATATAACAAGGACTTTTTCAAGTCCGTTAGTAAAAAAAAAGTTATAATTTAAATTGTAACTTTATTCTGTATTGTAATAGAACAACAGGGGGGCTAGACAAGTGGCAAAACGCTAACGCTATAGAATAGAAAACAAAATGTATGGGAATGACATATAGCTAGTCGTAAACGAATGTCATTCCCATACATTTTTTTTTCTATTCTATAGCGTTAGCGTTTTGCCACTTGTCTAACCCCCCAGGTCTCCGTGTCGAAATTCGTATCACGCTTGGCATGTTTTTTTGCTAGTATTCTTAGAACCTTCAATATTCAAATCAGGCTTAACATGTTTTGCAAACATTCTTGTTATTAATTAATAACATTATTAATAATGCCAAATTAATATTACCTTCCTATAAAAACTACGTATATATTATATATACTAGCTTTCCGCCAGCGTTTTGCCCGCATAGGCTATACGAATTCCAATTAAAAATGACAGAGTTTCATACAAACTTTGCCCCCCTTTTCACCCCCTTAGGGGTAGAATTTCGGAAAATCCTTTCTTATCAAGAAGATCAGCGGCTTAGGCTGTGCGTTGACACGGCGCGTTCGTGTTCCGCGCGCGCCTCAAAGAGACGTCAGCACCGTTGACAGGGCCCTCCCCCAGGACCATAGCCTGCCGGGGCTGCGAGACGTCCGAAAGAGATACCGCGCCCCCGGAAGACAAAGGGCTGAAGAAGGAACATGGATGGGTTTTAGTCAGTAAGAGTCTGGCACTCCCTTCCGCCCCACCCACGGCGGGAGGGGTCATTTGATGATTTCCCATCCGACGAAAGAAAAGGCTGTGCGTTGACCCGTCAGTCATTCAGGACAAAGCATTTTATATGTATGGATTTCCAAGAATATCATGCAAGCGATTTGATAAGTGTCGTTCAGAATCAACAATGCGTATCATTAGAGATCCCTGTTCAAACATAGGTCGGCCATCTTGGATCAGGTATTTGACTGTATTTTTATTTTTATTAGGACATATTTAACGAAACATAGAAAGAGGAACTCGTCGCTAAGTAACAGCCGCACGGTTCGACCGATAAAAGGTTAAGCTACGCTTGGCGCGGTCGGTCCGTGGATGGGTGAACATCTTTTTCATAGCGAGACTCCTCCGTGCCTCGGAAAGCACGTTAAGCTGTTGGTCCCGGTTGTCATTTGTAGATCTTTGACAGTCGTTACGGGTAGTCAGAAGCCAGAAGTCTGACAACCAGTCTTACCAAGGGGTATCGTGTTAGCCGGTAACTGGGTTGTGGAGGTCAGATAGGCAGTCGCTCCATGTAAAACACTGGTATAAAACTCTGTCATTTTTAATTTGAATTCGTATAGCCCACACTGGCGGAGCCGCTGGCGGAATTCTAGTCCAGGCTAAAATTAGATATTTCGCGTAATTAACTACAATATTTTAATTAAAAATGATGACTGTTTAAAAAAATTAACATATTTATTATCCTACATCCATAGTTTGACGTCAATAGACTAGATTCATTGACTATGTTATGCTCGCAACTTCGTCTGCTTGATTAACTGCGTAGGTACCCGGATAAAAAGTATGACATACGCCATAATCCGGGTTATAAACCATGTGTACGTCACCGTAAGACAAATAATACCGTTGGTTTATAATCTTACTCGTAAGATTATAAACTACCGAAAAGAATACGTAATATTGTAAACAGTTGGTACAGTACTTAAGGTACTCATAGTATTACGGCGATATGTACCTACTTATATAAAATTTCATCCAAATCCGTTTAGTCGTTTTTGCGTGATTGAGTAACAAACATCATATTGTATGTCTATCATTGTACATCTATACTAATATAATAAAGCTGAAGAGTTTGTTTGTTTGAACGCGCTTATATCAGGAAATAATGTTACGATTTGAAAAAAAACGGCCAAGTGCGTGTCGGGCCACGCGCAGTAGGGTTCCGTAGTAGGTCTCAGTTAGTCGACTATAACTCTGTAACCGGTTAAGCCTACTTAGCCTCACCTCTACACCAAAAAAAGTGATGTGCACAGTATAAATACAAGAAACAAGCACAAACTGTGTGTACCTTTCACAGACTTCACAAGGTTCATGGGTCATTTATGGGGCTAGGTATACGCTTTTATAATAAACTTCCTTTATCTTTGTTAGAATTACCATTTAATACATTTAAATTAAAAGTTAAATCTATCCTACCCAGAAGGCATATTACACCATTACAGATTATTTGAATGATAAAAGTAGTTGGTCGCTATGTTAAACGCAAGACGGCTTAATGAAGTTATTGTTATATTGACATTATTTTTATAACTATTTGTTGTTGTTTATATTATGACATAGTACTTTCATTAATTGTTTCATAATGATTGTATTGCAATATGTTTTTGGCTTACTAGTGACTGCAGCACTAATTAGTTACTATTTTTGTTTGAGTAGCAGCAAGTACGTCATGCTCCCTTAGACGGCATGGCTTGCGGTAGCGTCGGGGGTTGGGTTGCCTCCTTCCCTCAAAAATGGCGAAGGCGGTGATGGCTGGTCCTCGCGTTATACTTGAACAATTCCCAAAAATGTCCCGAGGAGCCCTAGGTACTTATGGCTGCGCCAAAGAAAACACCTAGTCAAGACGAGAGCATTTAATTTTCATAGCAAGCAGAGTGTCATTAACTCGGCGAAAATCTCTACACCGCCTTTTAATTTCCAACCTAAATTGCACAGTGACATCTATGAATTCAAATGTGAACTAAATATTTCAGGAAACTTAACATTCCGCCCACCATGGAATTTCCATCCATCAATAACACATATACAAGAATAACCGCCCACCATGAAACTACATACAAAACAAAAATAAATTGAGTCTAAACAATTGACAATTAATTACAAGTTAATGAACAAAGTAGGCACAGCTATTCAAAAAAATAAATTACTTACAAATTATAACACACAAATTATTATATCACATAAATTATTATAACAGACTAGATAAAAAACTAAGTTGTAACAGGTAAAATTATAAGTTTTGACACAGGTCGTTTGATAATTACACCCTTACATTTTAATGAAACGACACGCGTAAGTTTGTCCTTACCACTATGTGTGTCTGTTATAATGCCAAACAACCATCTTGCCGGAGGCAGATTATCCTCTTTGACCAAGACTACGTCTCCCACTTTAGGTTCAGGAGTCTTATGTGACCATTTATACCGGTGCTGCATTTGCGTCAAATATTCCTGGGACCATCTGCGCCAGAAATCTTGTACCAGTCTTTGTGTAAAATGCCACCTTTTGAGCGTGCTCATGTTCAAATTCTCAAAATTAGCATCCGGGACCAGTAAAAGAGGCTCACCCACGAGAAAATGCCCCGGAGTGAGTGGATAGGGATCCTCCGGATTAGTGCTAATTTGAGAAATCGGACGCGAGTTAAGACACGCCTCAATTTGGCACAAAAGGGTTGTCATCTCCTCAAACGTTAGTGTACTATTGGCACAGTCGACCACCCACCCTGAGGATTCCATCGCCATCGAGGAACGGACTGAGTGAGGTAAGTCTACTGTTTTTATTTATTTTACCTTCTTTACGCAAACTTTCTATTTCTGTTAAGAAACATTGCTTTTGACACATACGAATACAGGTAAGTAGCGTATTTTTCATTTCCTTTGCAGTAAGCCTTGATAGTTTAGAATTTGCATTTGTTTTTAGATTAAGAAACCGTCTACAATAAGATATGACACGTACTAGTCTTTTTAAGGTTGAAAATCTAGAAATAATACGGTCAATATTTTCCTCTATGGCTAAATTACATAAAACTTTAGGTGTTTTTTCCTCTAAATTCGTATCCTTAAAGTTTATCTTCTTATAATTAATAATACTATCTTGTAGCCATATAGGGCTCTGTTTCCACAACTTAACGCCTAACATTTCCCCTGGCTTTATGCCGCGAGAGGCACAATCTGCCGGATTGTCTTCAGATTTTACATGACACCACTGACTAGTATCAGTCATATCCAATATTTCGCTGACCCTATTCGCCACAAAAGTTTTCCACTTGCTTGGGTGGTTACTTATCCAAGCAAGTACAACGCTAGAGTCAGTCCAAGCATGTATATTAACTTTAGGAACATCTAACACCTCAGCAGTTTCTTGGAGAAGCTTCGCTAGCAATATAGCTCCACATAACTCCAGGCGCGGGATAGAGACCTGTTTAACAGGAGCGACTTTTGTTTTTGAGCTAACTAGATTTACATAAACTTTACCTTTACTATCAACAGACCTAATGTATACTACAGCTGCATAAGCTGTGTTGGACGCATCACAAAACCCTTGCAATTCTAAATGAACGTCATCTTTACTTGTACCTACCCACCTAGGCAGTGTAAAATCAGTTAAATGAACAAGATCTTTACGATATGTAAGCCAATCATTCAAAATACTAGAGGGTACCTCATCGTCCCAACCTACGCCAGTTAGCCATATCCTTCGAATGAAACCTTTGGCAGTTGTAATAACTGGCGCGATCCACCCGAGAGGATCAAACAATTTTGCGATGTCCGATATCATTTTACGTTTAGTAACTGGTGTTTCAAGTGGAGGAAGTTGAACAGTGTAGTGAAATTCATCTTTAGCTCGATTCCAGGATAAACCAAGTATTTTAATAACAGAATCTAGTTTAAATTCTAAATTTTCCTTTGTATCCTTCTCGCCTTTTTCTATTTCACGCAACAAACTATCATCACTACATGTCCACTTCTGAAGCTTGAAGCCAGCACGGTTAAGTAATTCAGTGACTTGATGGTACACTTGAATACCTTCTGTGACACTGTCACAACCTGTCATGAGGTCATCCATATAGAATTCCTTTAAAACTCTGTCAGCTGCCATAGGATAGTGACTTCCTTCCTCATGTGAAATTTGTTGAAGTGAACGTACAGCCAAGTATGGTGCTGAGGATGTACCAAATGTTACTCGTAATAACCTTAAATGTTGAAGTTCTGAATTTAAATCACTGCGCCATAACAGGCGTTGAAAATCAACATTATCCTCAGACACTTTTATTTGTCTGTACATTTTCACTATATCGGCTACTAAACATATAGGAAAGCAGCGCCAGCGTATAATAATATGTCTCATGTCAGGTTGCAGTGTTGGACCTACCATCATGTCTTTATTTAAAGATGACCCGTTATTTAGAACACATGAGGCATCGAACACGACTCTAACTTTTGTAGTGGTTTTATCTGGTCTAACTACTGCATGATGGGGTAGATACACGGCTGATGATTTATTTATTTCTGCGTTAGGAACTACTTCCATATGCCCCAATGCTAAATATTCGTCAATAACTGCCGCGTATTGACTGCGTAACTCTGGGTTATGCAATAACCTTTTTTCTAATAAAAAGAAGCGCTTTTTCGCAATATTATGAGAATTGCCATACTGACAATCAGGATCACTACCCTTGAAAGGCAGCTTAACTATAAAGCGACCTGAACCGTCCCTTTTGACAGTTCTTGTGAAGAAATCTTCACAAGCTTGCTCTTCTTCTGTCAAAATCTTTTTTTGACGGAAGAGAGGTACTCCAACTCCTAGAACTTTTTCAAGAGTTCATCAGAGTTTATTTGAGTGTGCATGCTTATTAATTTGTCTTTTTTCAGAGAATGGCAGACCTGTTGTGAGTGTATACAGCCAGAGAGGATCCAACCAAGTTGAGTTTTTTGCGCTACCGGAGAACCTGGCGGACCCTTGACCACTCCATCTACCAAAATTTGGCAGTATACCTCCGCCCCTAATAAAAGGTCAATTTTATTAGGCGTATCAAATAAAGGATCTGCTAATTCCTTTACTGAAATTTGCGACGACCAACATTTGATGACAACCTTCCTATCAGGAAGGAGTGATGTGAGATTATTTAAGACATGAGCCTTCACCTGAACTGCGAAGTTAGGATTGTGGCGTGATTGTATTTTAATATAAACAAACCATTTAGACTTCAAAGATGAAGTCTGATCACTGCCACTAAGTCCTGAAATATGACTCATGCCTGATATCTTCTTGAGCCCAAGCATCTGAACTGCAGACTCCGTAATAAAGGATGCTTGCGACCCCTGATCTAAAAGAGATCTGAGAACATATGTACCTGTTTTCGAATCTACCTTAACTAAGGCAGTGGCCAATAACACTTGGCTGTTCAAGTTCGAAAAACAAGTCACAATTTTTGGCGTCTCGCCCTGTGAAGATGATGCCTGATTTGGTACTTGAACCGCACCATCTTCAACCTGATCAACAGTTTGATCAGCTTTGGGGACTATTTTTGGGTGCAACAAGGAGTGATGTCTCCTCTTGCAAATCTGACAATTGGTTGTGTGGCGACATGTGTAAACTGAGTGGTTTGGACCAAGACAATTAAAACATAACTTATTTAATTGGACAAAGTTACGACGTGCTTCAACATTTTCCTTTGCGAATTTCTTACAATGTATCAACTTATGACCTTCCGAACAAAAATTGCAAGTTGTTGTTGATGTTACATGCATAACCTTTTGACCATGAAAACTGTTTGACTTATTGACTTTACTATCGAGAAATTCAAGTGATCTAAAACGTTGATCTAAAAAATCTATGAAGTCTCTTAATTTAGGTAACTCATCATTTATTTTGCTAATTTGAATTTCCCATAACTTCCTAGACTCAGTATCAAGTTTCAAGCTGACAATATATATTATAATTATATCCCATGGAGAAATATCAATATTTAAATTCTTAAGGGCGTTCAAACATTCATTAGTAGTATCTAATAATTCTTTAATAGCACTAGAAGACTCAGACAATACATTTTTTTGACTCATAAATCGCTTTAGAATACAATTAGCTAGATGTTTTTTGTTATTATAACGGTGTTCTAATTGATCCCAACACGTTTTATAATTTGAAGCAGTGATCGGGATATGCCGAAGAAGCTGTTCCGCTTCACCCGTTATATAACTTTTTAAATAATGCAAACGTTGTACATCGTCCAATCCTTTATTGTTATGGATCAAAGATGTAAACAAGTCTCGGAAACTAGTCCATTCTGTGTATTTACCACTGAAATTCGGAATCGAAATTTTAGGTAATTTAACAGTAAAGGAGTGAACTTTGTCAGATTTCGCGACATTGACAATTGAATCGGACAATACAACAGAATCACCGGAAGACTTAAAACTAAGCAAAGTTGCCTTTAACTCGGTCTTGTAATTCGTGTACAACTCTTCAGTGGCATCATACGCCTCACTTTTGTGGTACGTAGAGCTCACTAATTCCTTGGTATCGAATTCCGTAACGATTGCTCTATGCATATCACGATACGCTGTCCAATAAGCTTCCAATGTCTCCAAACGAGTCTCAACGTACGACTGTGAAAGCCTATCTTTTGGAGATTTTTTGAAATTTATTCTAGCTTTTTGAATCTTTAATTTAGTATCTTCTTGTAGTTTAATGTAGGTCTCCATAATGAATGATGTTTAAATCCTTAGTTAAAAGTAGATATGACCAAAATATTTTGGTGAAATTTCTCAAAATTTTACAAGTTGATGGACTTTTCGTTCAAAATTTTCTAAGTGTTTGACACTCCGATAAAAAATCCGGCATGGATTCCCCGTCTGTCCACTTTTTGCGAAATTATTCTAAGTCCAAAACACTTGTAATTTTTTCTACTTTTATGTAACTTGCCAGCTCAAATTTTCTAAGTCCAAATTTCTTGAATTTTTCTAAGTCAATAATGAAAGTACTCACAGTTGTCCGGTGACAAAACACTTAGCACAGTTCACCTTAATTCTGCCTGCCTCAGCTTCTGCTTACACCATGTAGTGTGTCTCGGGGCTCCGCCAATCTTCTTATCGCCTTCAACCACTTTTCATCCGGCTCGAAGGACCAATGAACAATTCCCAAAAATGTCCCGAGGAGCCCTAGGTACTTATGGCTGCGCCAAAGAAAACACCTAGTCAAGACAAGAGCATTTAATTTTCATAGCAAGCAGAGTGTCATTAACTCGGCGAAAATCTCTACACCGCCTTTTAATTTCCAACCAAAATTGCACAGTGACATCTATGAATTCAAATGTGAACTAAATATTTCAGGAAACTTAACAATACTCGTGAACGGGTGCTGCTTGCGGTGCCTGGTCGTCTTGCTGATACATTTTTTTTTGTCATAATAGTTCCTTATTTATTAGCCTTACTGGAAAAAGAAATACTGTAGTCCTAGTTTACCATGGTCGTGTTGTACATTTACAGTTACAACAAAATCTGCACACGTAGGTGGGTACGCCCTTTATGCCCTATTTTTAACAAATGGAGGCTATAGATTTATTTATTTTTACATTTTACAGTTAAATATTTCCTAATACTAATTAAATGCTTGAGTATTTACTTGTTATAGGTATAAAGGTGTGTGCTAGCCAACATGTGGCAAAATTATTTACTACAATTATTAATTATGTTAAATATGATAATTACCTATTTTTCTTTAATTAATATTGTATAAACGGTTCCTCAAACCTTACAGACAGATGTGTTGCTGGGGAGTTTGTTGCGCCACTTCTTCTTCCCAGCAAAAACACATAGGAAGTGGTGAAGGGCGGGCGTTTTGGGGGCTGTCTTTTGTAAATTTGACGTTCAAAAAGTGCTGATTTTCAGCCTAATTTGAATAAATGACTTTTGAATTTTGAATTTTTGCCGTGATAGTTTTCCTTGTAAGTTCATTACATGTGCTACGTCTTTGATTTTTTTCACATTTCTAGGTACAGCCATTCAAAAGTTAGAAGGGGGGGGGGGGGTAACTCGTATCGAACAAAAAAATTCACTTTAAATCTAGATATTTCGCAAATGGCTCGCTTAACTGAAAAATGGTCTTCACAAACCCATAATATTTTTGAAAGACCTATCTAACAATATCCCACACGAAGGGGTATGCGAGAAAAAAAATATTCATCCCTACTTAACATGTTTGGGAGCTACCCTAAAAAAAAATATTTTTCAAAATTTTATTTTACCACTTTCTCGGCGTGATCAATATACATATTCATACCAAATTTCAGCTTTCTAATAACAAAAACCACGCAGCTATGCCGCGGACAGACAGACAGACAGACAAACGGACAGACGGACAGAGCGAAACTACAAGGGTTCCTTGTCGGACTACGGAACCCCAAAAATACTTTCAGTGTTAGATAGCCCATTTATTGAGGTAGGCTATAGACTATATATCATCACGCTAAAACCAATAGGAGCGGAGCACCACTATTCCACGCGGACGAAGTCGCGGGCAGAAGCTTGTTTGTTATAAGGCTTTTACAGCAAATTTGATTTGAAGCAGATTTTGATGAAATTTTATACGGAGATAGTTGAAGCTATAGAGAAAGGCATAGTATACTTTTTATCCGACTTCAAAAAAAGGAGGAGGTTGTCAATTCGCATGTTTGTATATTTTTATCAGAGAAAATGAAGAAGCTACCCTTGAATACGAGTGATTAATAACTATTAAAATGAAACAATATAAGGAAAGCCCACGGCTTATAAATATAATGACAGATGACCCACATGACGCAGTGGCACCTTGTCGGCTGCTCAAATCAGGGTCACAAGTTACATCCCCATATAAAGATGATTAATGTCTGATAAATTTTCATATTTTAATCGTCTTACTTATAAAAATAACCTGTAATCTGAAGTTTAACTATTTCTCATCTAATCCTTACTTAACGCCGTAATCCAAGATTAAGCTACTAAATTAAGTTTGGATTAACGCTAAACAGTATTTATGAGTGAGAATTTTTCTAATCCGTTGCTAAACAGCAGACTAAAATTTAGTCGGGTTCCGAATTTTAATGGTAAAAAAACCCCTTAATGACTTTGTCTATCTGTCTGTCACAGCTGACATAATTTAAACTACTAACCCTGTCGACTTGTAAATTAGAACATATTGAAACTGTATTTTTTTAGTTTTCGAATGATCATGAAGACCTAACTCAAAAATTATCCCCCCTCCCCCTCTCAACTCCAAAAGTTAGCGGAACCAAAAATCAAAAATAATTAGGTTTGATAGCCATTAAACCCACATTATACAGGAAAAATAAAACTTAGATTGTAATCACCTCGGTTTTGAAACAATCAACAATTCTCCTTTAAAAACAAACTTAATTGTGCGGTCGTAAAAACATTAATTGCTACTTTACTGCGTATAATTTTCAGTTCTAAAGTTCGTTACTCGGTGCGTAAGTCCGACTCGCACTTGGCCGATTTTTAAGTTGATTATGTGTTAGGTTGATTATTTGTAATTACCGCTATATTATCATCAGCCTATACATTGTCCCACTGCTGGGCACAGGCCTCTTCTCATACAGAGAAGGCATGAGCATTGATCACCACACAAGCCCGGTTAAGCAGTCGACAACCTTCTAGGTTGACCTGCGAGATGCCATACACAAAAAAAAAAAAAAAAAACATTGATCACCACGCTTGCTCAAGGCGGATTGGCGATTTCAGACTTTTTAAGTCCAGGTTTCCTCACGATGTTTTCTTTCACCGTTAGTCAGCGGTGTCTAAGATATACTTAGAAAGTACATATGACTTTAGAAAAGTCACATTGGTACTTGCCAGGTTTCGAACCTGCACACTTGTACACGAGAGGCAGGTGCCTTAACCACTAGGCTACCACAACTTTTTTAGGTTTCTTAAGTGGTAGGTATAGGAACCTAATTCTTCGGTATAGGTTCGAAACCTGGTAGGTGACAATGTGACTTTTTCAAAGTTACATTTAGACGCGTCCAATTATGAACCTGTGAGCATGAATCACTTTCGAAAAAGTATACGTCATCTGCCTAGCCTTTTCCCAGCTATTTTGGGTCGGCTTCCAGTCAAACTGGATGCAGCTGAGTACTAGTGTTTTATATGGAACGACTGCTAATCTGACCTCCACAACCCAGTTTTACCGGGTAACACTATACCCCTTGGTAAGATTGGTTGTCAGACTTTCTGGCTTCTGACATGATATTATTTATATTGCTTAATTTAAATTATAATTTAATTATTTTTTTGTATAGCATCATTTGAATTGTATAACTTTCTCAGAGATAACCTGTACTGTAAAAAGACTATTGTAAACATTTCCTTTTGAAAAGAGTGTCTATGGAGTTTCTTGCCGGTTCTTCTCCATAAGACCCACTCCTTGGAACCGTGCAACTAACTTGACGTTTCATAAGTGCCTGCAAAGACCTATTTGAAATAAAAACATTAGAATTTTGAATTTTTGACTACTCGTAACGACTGTCAAAGATTTACAAATGACAGCCTTGACCAATAGCTTTACGTGCTTTCCGAGGCACGGAGGAGTCTCATTATGTCATATATGGTCGCCCATCTACGGACTAACCGCGCCAACCGTAGCTTAACGTTCGAAAAAGTATTCGTATCGAAAGCGATTTTTGAGTTGAATAAACTCGCTTCTTACATACTAATTATTTAAATTGATGACTTTAATCATATCTTTGGATGCTGCAAATTGTTATTTGCACATTTTAAACCATTAAGATATATATATACAATAGAGATGCAATCCATAACGGGTCAAAAAAACGATTAAATTTTTGGTATATAGACGTAGCTTTGAAACTAGTAACCATTTTGATGCAACATTCTATTTATCTCTTTCACACTAACCGAAACATTATGTACGTGACATCTGTTCGACAAAGACAGCGACAGTTTTTCCAGACATTCAGTTGAAGTCAAGCTGACAGATGACATGAATTGTGGCTGGGGGCTCAAACTTTCATGGCACGCATTTTGCTTGGTGATTGCAGATCTAGTTACTTTAGTAACATTATACATATCAATGTTTTAAACATAAGTTTTGCCCTGGTATGGTTGTATTTATGCGTCAAAAGTTTTGATCACATTAGAATGTTACTAGTCAGTCGGTTAAAAATAATTTCCCAACTATCAAAACACATAGTTTAAAAGCTCATCTCAAGTGGTTGAGCCGTAAAAGAATTTCAAAGCTCTCACCAACTTTCTTCAATTTAATATTGACATTAATACGAGTGTGTAGTCGGTACCATAGCCACCTATTTTAGGCCACACTTTTACCACATACAATCGCACTAGCATTATAAATGCGAAAGTGTGTGAAGACATAATATGCTATAGTCTGTTCCGATTGATTTTAAGAAAAATGTAAACAAAGTCGTAACCTATTTTGTTTTATTTCTGCCACAGAAATTAACAAAATGGCCTAAGGATGGCGCATTTATTCGTAACTAGCTTCCCGCCAGCGGCTTCGACCGCGATATTTTAGCTAATGGTTGCAAAAACTTGATAAATTATATATACCAAAACCTTCCTCATTAATCACTCTATCTATTACAAAAACCGCATCAAAATCCGTCGCGTAGTTTTAAAGATTTAAGCATACATAGGGATATAGGGACAGAGAAAGCGACTTTGTTTTATACTATGTAAAAACTACTGAACGTATTTGGATGAAATTTGGTACACACATAGTTTAATAACTGGATTATAATATAGGATACTTTTTATCTGGGTGCGTGGAGTAGTTTCTTCAGAATGTAGGTGAAGCCGTGAGATAAAGCTAGTATGTAAAATAATTATGCAGATAAAAATAATTACTGTGTTTATTATCAAAAACCAGTTCATATTACATAGTTTAAAAGCACAATTACAGTTGATGATAATTGTTTAGATAAAAAAATAATAATTAATTTGAATGAAGTTGTTCTATAAATTTTAAAGTAGTTTTATCTACCTACTAATATTATAAATCCTGCAACAAAAGATTAATACATGGGTATGTGTGTACCAAACAATAAGCAGTCGTTGCCTGAAGGAGTTACAAAAATACATCATCATCATTTTTATTTAAATCGGTTAAGCGATTTAGCACAAACTGACAGATACAATGTCGCATTAGTAGCCTATGAATTGCATAAGTAATAAGGGCTGGTCTAGGTAGACACCATCATCTGCCTAGCCTTTTCCCAACCATGTTGGGGTCGGTTACCACTCTAAACCGGATGCAGCTGAGTACCAGTGTTTTACATGGAGTGACTGCCTATCTGACCTCAAGGGGTATCGTGTTACCCGGTGACTGGGTTGTGGAGGTCAGGCAGTCGCTCCATGTAAAACACTGGTACTCAGCTGTATCCGGTTTAGACTGGAAGCCGACCCCAACATAGTTTGGAAAAGGCTCTCTTTATCTTTAACATGTCTACATCTCTATAGATAACTAGCTCTCAGCAGCGCAGTGACTTTCATTCACTTTCGTTCACAAAATTATAATTTTGAGCAAAGTGCCGTTGCGCATCTGACCTACATAAACCGTTGTCTCTTAACCGCTTCATCTTAGAAAGTTACAGTTAACTGTGAACTTGACGTTCGTAGTTAAATTTAACCGTGGTTTTGTGGATTTTTTTTTGTTTGGTCAAATCTATGTGGTTTCGTATGTTTTTTTTTATGTTGCTCTAGATTTTTTTTTTGGTTATTTAGATTACTTACTGTTTGTTTCGCGCCGTATAAAAAATATTTTATTTGTTAATTCAGGTTATAAACTATCTGTGTACTAAATTTCATCCAAATCAGTTCAGCCGATTTACAATGAAAGCGTTACAAACAAATAAACAAAGTCACTTTCGCGAGTGTTAAGTTTAAACTACAGTCAGTATCAGACATAATTGTCTAGATATACTGTTGACACTTCATCAGTTTCCTTGTGGTGTTGTCGCGACATTATTCTAGTGTCACCACAGAATACATAATAGTACAAGTACAGAAGAGCCACTTTGAAAAGTCATCTAAAGAAATATAGACTTTAGCGACGATACGATTAAGTTCAATTCAAATCGCGCAGTGCGTAATTACCTACGGTTATAGTTGCCTAGAAGTTGCGTCTCTTTCTAGCGCGTAACGCTTACCTTTTCTAACGAAAACAGGGTTGTCTCCTTTTAAAAAATAAATTAATCTAAATACTGAATTACCATTTTTGTAGTACTCTAGAAAACAAATGACTTTCAAAATAAAAACGTAAGGTAGGTGTTAACAGGACTTTAATTCTAATACATTTGTGCATACATACCTACTTACGTTTTCGATACCTTCACGAAAAGAGACACAGGCCTTATATTACTCAAATAATGTTGAATTACGCCGCCTTACTATTAATACCTTTGTCAACAAAATACGTTTCAAATCGTATCACACGGTCACCGGAATGACTTACGATGCAAACAGATTAGTCCGGGAGCCCGTTCCTAAAAACTTACGAATAATTGAAACGAAAAAATGAAGTAGATACGTATATAATCAAAGGAACAAATCTTGCGCGTACGTCACTCACGGCTCGCGCGTGAGGCCCCAGTGACTAGCCGTCTCGGATAGGCCGCTGTGCGTAGGTACATTTTTGATACCTACACGGGGAGTGGGACAGGCCTGATGTCACAATAAATGTCCGACACCTGTTTGCATACAGACACTCGCTGTATACACTGACACTCAGTTGCACAAAAAATCGGGTTACTTATACGTGAAATGGAAGAACTGTCATTCAAGATCTGTCAAAATGGAGGATAAAATTTAATAATTTTGCTATTATTGTATGTTTTTCGTCTAAATATTTATGATATATGTTTACTTAATTATTACATCTATGTATTGATATCATGTTTTGTGATATTCGTAAAAGTGTAAATAATAAAAAAAATGGTAGCACTGGCTGTATGTGTCTTACATTAGTATCACAGGTTATGCTATACAATGGTGAGAATTTTACCAAGATTCGCTCATCAGTTACGCAATAAAATGCTACTAATAACACTGAAATGCATTATAATTGACACGGACTTCAAATGTCAAGGTTACTATAGAAAGTCGAGGTAATTCGGTAGTAATATTTTGTTAAAATCTAGAATCCTTGTGGTCTAGCATAATATTCATTTTGTATACGAAAAAATAAAACGGACTTCTTCGAAAGAGAAAAATACATTTTATTTAAACGCTTGTCGACCAATACAACATCGAACATCGAACAACCCGCAGCCCTCCAAAAATAGGCTTCTCAATTCGATTGTATGTTTGTTACGCGATTACTCCGACAATTATGTATGGATTTTGATAATTGTTTTTCTGTTAGGTAAGTCATACTTCAGAGGTGGACCCATATAAATTTTATCAACATCGGTTCAGAAGTTTTGTAAATATATTCAAATGTTTATGTGTATCTGTCAAAGTAAAATTGGTGTGTCCGTGTGTGTGTCATACGTTCCAAAGAAAATCAAAACTTTAAAGTGCTCTCCTGTAAAGTAATTATTTTGTAGATCCGACTTTGTTCTACGACAGTGTCGATTTTAACCAAGCCATTCGATGTCACCGCGTTATTAAATAAAGTTAACCATTTGGTTGTATTTGCATTGCTATGTGATTAAAGATTTTTATTATTTATGAATTAATTACATCCATTTTAATTAAAAATATATTTTTTAAGAATAGTTCGTTCTTAGAATTTAAAAATAGGACATGAGCATAAATATAACGTTTATCAGGCTTTTAATAGAATTAAAACTTCACCTCGTTTTAATGAAATTCTTTAAAAAAAGTTGAAAAAAAATTTTTTCAACTTTCAGCCCGCGGCTTCGCCCGCGTGGACATTTTTTTTTACACCTTGGGTTACATTATTCAATATTTAGTAGGGATCCCTAATTATTTCTGGAAATAAATATAGCCTATGACACTTCGTAAAGATGTAGCTTTCTAACGGTGAAATATTTTTTATAATCTGTCTAGTAGTTTTTGAGTTAAAACCCTACAAACAAATCTTTCCTTTTAGTACAGATAGAATTATAATATTATAGTCTGTCTGAAGGCTTATTAGATTTCGATAAAATTTGGTAAGACGAAATAACAACTAACACTCATACGTATATCCTCACATAGTTACGCGTTTATAATATTAGTATATTAGTATATACGAATTCAAATTAAAAATGACAGAATTTCATACAAACTTTCCCCCCCTATTTCACTCCCTTAGGGGTAGAATTTCGGAAAATCCTTTCTTATCCGATGCCTACGTCATACAAAGAACACACCCTCCAAGTTTCAGGTCTCTACGATCAGCGGTTTAAGCTGTGCGTTGATCCGTCAGTCATTCAGGACAAAGCATTTTATATGTTTAGATTATTAAAAATATACACATGTGGATTTATAGATTTCCCAGCTGAATTTACACTTGATACCACAAAAATCGGGTCAGGTACGAATTTGTAATTTTTATTATTTTTTTATGCAGACACAGGTGATCTCTCTTTTTCTCCCTCTCATAATCGAGACAGATTCGGGGCTGGAACTCCCTACGGTATAAAAAGATGCGAGAAAGTACCTACATATAATTAATTTGTATTTAATAATAAGAAGGCGAACCTCCCAGATCTTTCTACAACTACACGCAGTATTAATGAATAATTAAAACGTGACCTTTAAAACTATGACAACTTTAAAGTATAGTTTTTATTATATACTAATAAATGTAAAATTATAAATTTATAATTTCGAACTGTTTATTACTTGTATATAGAAGAGGATATGACATTTCTCATTAAGTATAAATTATTAATTTTTTCGTATACTAAAGTTTATAATTTTATTGGTTTAAGGAAGTCGTGGTAAAATGTTGTGTTGATTGCGAAAATGTAATTATGTAGACGTACACTCGGGAGCATGAAATATGAGTCACAAAAAAGAGGATCTGTATTCAGCCTGTATGTATCTATACTAATAATATTATAAAGAGGAAAGATTTGATTGTTTGTTTGTAGGGTTTTAACTCAAAAACTACTGGACCGATTTTCAAATTTCTCTACCGTTAGAAAGCTTCGTCTTTACAAAGTGTCATAGGCTATATTTGTTTCCAGAAATAATTAGGGATCCCTACTAAAATTTGAATAATGTGACCCAAGGTGTAAAAAAAATGTCTAAGCGGGCGAAGCCGCGGGCGGAAAGCTAGTTAGAGTTATAACATGAAATGAAAACTATAATATTATTTACAATAATAAAAACATAAAATTAATAAATTATACTAATAAAATAAGGCATCAAAATATTCATCCGCATCGCTGTCAACCGGAATCGTGCCCAAAAGGCTGGCTGCATTGCCACGTTGGATGGCAATGCCGATTCTTTGACCGAAATATAGGCCAGCCCTTTGATCACGCGTGGAGTCTAATCAACGTTTGCCTATATCACGAAATAGTAGACGGGCACTTGGACCCCATGGCCCTAAAGTTCATCATCAGCCTATATATTGTCCCACTGCTGGGCACAGGCCTCTTCCCATACAGAGAAGGCATGAGCATTGATCACCACGCTTGCTCAAGGCGGATTGGCGATTTCAGACTTTTTAGGTCCAGGTTTCCTCACGATGTTTTCCTTTACCGTTAGTCAGTGATGTCTAAGATATACTTAGAAAGTACATATGACTTTAGAAAAGTCACATTGGTACTTGCCAGGTTTCGAACCTGCACACTCGTACACGAGAGGCAGGTGCCTTAACCACTAGGCCACCACGTCCTAAAGTTACACATAGAATACTTTTTATTTTAAGTACGGTAAGTACTTTCCTCGTTTTTGTATAATTTACGAAACTTATTTTACCATACCAAATTCCGGTTTCATATATCTGCAATGTTGCAAAATACTGCATATGTAGCAATATAACAAAAAGTGCATTTAAGGTAAGATATGGCCCAGTTTCTTGTCAAACACGTGTAATATTTGAATAGGTAGATATTTTTTGTTGGGCTTTACAGACGGGCGTTTTAAACGCTGGTGTGGGCGGTTGAAACGCGCGTTAAGCTGTTGGTCCCGGCTGTCATTTGTAGATATTTGACAGTCGTTAGAAGCTAGAAAGTGTTATAACCAGTCTTACCAAGGGGTATCGTGTTACCCGGTAACTGGGTAATACGATACCCCTTGGTACTCAGCTGCATCCAGTGAGATTGGAAGCCGACCCCAACATAGTTGGGAAAAGGCTAGGCAGACGACGACTAGCCATGTCCGTGGTTTCAACTGCGTCCCAAGAGAACTACTTAGAGCACTCGGATAAAAAGTAGCTAATTACCATCTCCAGGGTCCCTTCTATCTCCATACCAAATTTCATTCAAATCGGTTCGGCCGTTTTGACGTGAAAACGTTACAAACTAACAAATTCACTTTCTCATATATAATATTAGTTAGAACTAGATGTTTCCCGCGGTTTCACCCGCATCGTGAAGAAACTACTTCGTTCACCCGGATAAAAAGTATCCTATATGTTAATCCAGGTTATAAACTATCTGTGTACCAAATTTCATACAAATTCGTTTAGTAGTTTTTGCGTGAAAGAGTAACAAACATACATCCATACATTCTTATAAACTGATGAAAGATTTTCTTTCTCGTTTGAAACCGCTCGTCTGTTGAATTGAAATTCATCAAAAATACTTGAAAGTTATTTCTTGCTTATTATTTAATTATTCAACTCAACCGTAATTGGAGCACATTCATAATTACTGCACGAAAGTAATTTACAGTTACACAAAAAAACTTTTTTACATAAAATGCCTCGGAAAGCACGTTAACTGTTTTACTTATAAAAAATCTGTAATCTAAAGTTCTACCATTTATCAACTAATCCTTACTTAACGTCGTAATCTAGGATTAAGCTACTAACTTAACTTCGGATTAACGCTATACAGTATTTATGAGTCTATGTTTGAATGGTAATCCGCTGCTAAGCAGTAAATTAAGCGAAAAAAAATTATTTAATCGTACTTTATAAGTAACACGGTAAGCCATTGGTCCCGGCTGTCATTTGTAGATCTTTGACAGTCATTACGGGTAGTCAGAAGCCAGTAAGTCTGACAACCAGTCTTATCAAGGGGTATCGTGTTACCCGGTAACTGGGTTGTGGAGCTCAGATACGCAGTCGCTCCATGTAAAACACTGGTACTCAGCTGCATTAAGTTAGACTGGAAGCCGACCCAAATATAGTAGGGAAAAGGCTAGGCAGATGATGATGAGTAATGTTAGATTGTTTTATTATTTATAGCTATAATAATATCCAAGGGCCTTAGAAACTTCCTTTAATATAATTACAGCTAACATGTTTAATGATTATCACAATCGATATACCTATCAGCAATTACGATTATGACAATCGGTTGTAGTTATAATCGATGTTATTTGAATTGATTTTTCATTAGGATTTTTTTTTTATGGAAATAGTTTATTGCTAAAAAAATTGTCGGAGGTCAGTAAAAATGATTTGGAAATTGAGTTGATTGAAAACTCAGTAGTTTTTCGGCACATCCCATACGTCACTCGTACGAGTGTGCGGGTTCGAAACCTGGCAAGTACCAATATGACTTTTCTAAAGTCGTATGTACTTTCTAAGTATATCTTAGACGTCACTGACTAAAGGTACAATATAACGAGAAAACCTGGACTTAAAAAGTCTGAAATTGCCAATCCGCCTTGAGCAAGCGTGGTGATCAATGCTCATGCCTTCTCTGTACGAGAAGAGGCCTGTGCCCAGCAGTGGGACAATAATTAGGCTGATGATGAAACCTTCTTCAGGGTCCCCTCTATCTCCGTACCAAATTTCATCCAAAACGGTTCAGCTGCTCTCGAGATTTGCGCTTAGCAACACATTCAGCGATTCATTTTTATATTATAAGATAGATTAGTCTATTTTCACCTGTTTTACAAGGGTTTCAATGTCTCTTCATAACTTTGTATAAATCTGTTCTCAACAGACAAACAGACAGACTTATTTTCGCATTAATAATATTAGTAAATGATTAAGAAAAACTCCGCAATAACCATGGTCAACCATAAAACATAAATATTACATAAAACCTCAAATAATTGTAAAAACCGTTATGAGTATGTTCAAATATGGAACGCGGCGCGGGCCAATCGGAGGCTAGCGTGGATCCTTGACCACAATGCGCAAGCGCATGCGATGATGCTCAAATACGTTGCGCGAACTATGTTTATGTTGAGTTTTATGGATTTCCATCAATGGAAGTTAAAAAAAAGTTAATATATCATCACGCCGGTTATCTTTGAAAGGATAAACAGAGGTGTAGTTATAGAACATTTCACCACAAATGTTTAATTCTTTATTTTATTGAAAGGTGTTTTTTCAATTTGCAAATGTCAACCCAAACCAAATGTATAAAAAAAACACAAATGTTTAAGGTCCAAGGACCTAACACTACCCTTTACACTAGGAGTAACACGATACCCCTTTGTAAGACTGGTTGTCAGTCTTTCTGGCTTCTGACTACCCGTAACGACTGTCAAAGATCTACAAATGACAGTCGGGGCCAACGGCTTTTTGAGGCACATAAAATAAAATGCAATTTAGTTGACAGAAGATCATTAACACTCGGTATTACGTGCCTGTATCGCTGTCTCGCTCTACTGCACAGACAGACATAATTCCGTTTCAGCTCTTAGGTAATCTATCTTATATAATTGTTGCATGCTACTCTACAATGCTGCTGAAAAAAACATTTACCAAATTAATTGAGTTGGATTTTTTTAAAACACTAACATTTTCCTGCCGTTCTGCTCTAGTGTCTTCTATGTCAAATTTCATCTAAATCAGTTCAGCCGTTTTAACATGAAAGCGTAACAAACACACAAACTCACTTTAGCATTTATAATATTAGTTAGAACTAGCTTTTTACCGCGGTTTTGCCCGGTTTTACTTCGCATACCCGGATAAAAAGTATCCTATGTGTAAATCTAGTTAATAAACTATCTGTGTACTAAATTTCATCCAAATCCATGCAGTAGTTTTTGCGTGAAAGAGCAACAAACATACATTGTTACAAACTTTCGCGTTTATAGTAAGTACTAGCTTCTGCCCGCGACTTCGTCCGCGTGGAATAGTGGTGCTCCACTCCTATTGGTTTTAGCGTGATGATATATAGCCTATAGCCTTCCTCAATAAATGGGCTATCTAGCACTGAAAGAATTTTTCAAATCGTACCAGAAGTTCCTGAGATTAGCGCGTTCAAACAAACAAACTCTTCAGCTTTATTATATTAGTATAGATGATTAGTAAGACTAACTATTCCCCGCCGTTTCGCCCGCCTCGTGAGCGAACTACTTTACGCGCCCGTTATAAATGTTGCCCAGGTTTCAATCTATCACCATTGTAAATTTTATGCAAATCGATACAGCCGTTTTACTTCAATCCTCTTTTAGCTAACGAACTGTTCAAGTCAAAATTAAGTATGTATGACTGATAGGGACAAAACATTTCCATAGCTAAAAGAGGCGAGACGAATGGCATTATTGTGAACTAGCTTCCCGCCCGCAGCTTCGCCCGCGTAGGCTATACGAAGTCAAATTAATAATGACAGGGTTTCATACAAACTTTGCCCACCTTTTTCAACCCATAGGGGTAGAATATCGGAGAATCTAATAAGTCTGAGATCGCTAAACCGCTTTGAGCAAGCGGTGATCAATGCTCAAGCCTTCTCTGTATGAGAAGAGGCCTGTGCCCAGCTGTGGGACAATTATAGGCTGATGATGAATAATTTTGGAAATCAATTGTATTTTTTGGAAGTCTGTTTAAAACGCTATTTGTGACATTACAAACTGACACGTCAGTATTATTTATTTGTATAAATTAAAAATACTCGTGGCTTACCACACGGGTCGACTGACAAAAGGTTAAGCTGCGCTTGGCGCGGTTGGTCCGTGGATGGGTGACCATCTATTTCATACCGAGACCTCCATACCTCGGAAAGCACGTTAAGCCGTTGGTCCCGGCTGTCATTTGTACATCTTTGATAGTGGTCACGGGTAGTCAGAAGCCAGAAAGTCGGACACCCAATCTAAGGAGTATCGTGTTACCCGGTAGCTGGGTTGTCCCGGTGAGATAGGCAGTCGCTCCATGTAAAACACTGGTACTCAACTGCATCCAGTTAGACTTGACGTCAACCCCAATATAGTTGGGAAAAGGCTAGGCAGATGATGTATAGATTAAAAATGCATACAGGAAAATGATGTATTAAAATATTATATTTCATCATCATCATCTGCCTAGCCTTTTCCCAACTATGTTAGGGTCGGCTCCCAATCTCACTGGATGCAGCTGAGTACTAGTGTTTTACATGGAGCGACTGCCTATCTGACTTCCACAACCCAGTTACCGGGTAACACGGTACCCCTTGGTAAGACTGGTTGTCAGACTTTCTGGCTTCTGACTACCCGTAACGACTGTCAATGATGTACAAATAACAACCGGGACCAACAGCTTAACGTCCTTTCCGAAGCACGAAGGAGTCTCGTTATGACAAAGATGGTCACCCATCCACGGACCGACCGCGCCAAGCGCAGCTTAACCTTTGATCGGTCGAGCCGTGCGGCTGTTACTTAGCCACGAGCTCCTCCAAAATATTATATTTATGAAGTGAATTTAAAAAAAATTGCTATTTTAGACAAGGAATTTTCCGTCCAAAATATAATTATTATTCTAATACGTAAGTGAACTTTAATCAATCAGTCAGCTAATTTGTTAAGATGTATTTAAAAACATGATCTTAAAAAAATATCGATCAATAACTACATAATTGATATATCATAGAATATTTTAATATAATAATATGTTTACGTATTCAATTATAAGTTTAGTATTATACCACGGCGTTGTCTGTGTTGATTAACCAACTGCCTTAATTTACAACAAATATGGGTTTAAAAAAAAATCTTTCCAAATCGGATCCATGGATTTTGCGAAAATCGCGGACATAAAAACAAAATCATAACCTATTTTGTTCTAATTTTCCCACATAGATAAATAAAATTGCATTAAATGATGAATGATGATGTTTAGAGTATGGAGTTGACATAAATACGCCATCCTTACGCCATTTTGTTAATTTCTGTGGCAGATTTAGAACAAAATAGGTTACGACTTTGTTTACATTTTTCGTAGCGGCTTCGCCCGCGTCAGCTAAACGAATTCAAATGAAAAATGACAGAGTTTCATACAAACTTTGCCCCCCTTTTTCACCTACTTAAGGGTAGAATTTCGGAAAATTCGGAAATTACCGGATGCCTACGTCATACAAAGAACACACCCTCGCAAGTTTCAGGTCTCTACGATCAGCGGTTTAGGCTGTGCGTTGATCCGTCAGTCAGTCAGGACAAAGCATTTTATATGTATAGATAGATTTTGTTTACTGTCCAGTTGCCATGAAATTAATTAGCAGAATTTATAAGCGACGCATATTAATCGGTGAGTCAAAAAATTGACAGTGGCCCCTAATTTCTTAACGGGCATTTTTTGTCAGATTAAATGACAAAAAATGTCCGTTATATTTTGTATTTTATAGATCGAACGTACGTCAGAGGAAATTAAGTTATTTTTTTTTCTAATAAATCAATACCCAATAATAATTACGTCGACCGGTTTCTTTGCGTCAATGTTTTTTCAATTGGAGCTTATTCTAGAAAAGTTATAATTTTCTGTTATTTTTTATTTTATTTTATGACGCGTATTATATCATTTTAGTATACAAAATTGTCGAGTCAGGGTTATTAAATTAATAATTATCGTTTTTAGTTTTATTTTATTGGTTAATGATAATTAATTTTTTAACTAGCTTTTTATACGTATCCGGATAAAAATCCTATATGTTAATCCAGGCTATATACTATCATCATCATCAGCCTATATATTGTCCCACTGCTGGGCACAGGCCTCTTCTCATATAGAGAAGGCATGAGCATTAATCACCACGCTTGCTCAAGGCGGATTGGCGATTGCAGACTTTTTAGTCCAGGTTTCCTCACGATGTTTTCCTTCACCGTTAGTCAGCGACGTCTAAGATAAAGTTAAAAAGTACTTAAGACTTCAGAAAAGTCACTTTGGTAAGATTAATAAGACTAGCCGTTTCCCATAGTTTTACTGATATACAGAGAGAACTAGTTTATATACCCGGGATAAAAAAAATCCTATGTAATTATCTACCTAGCCTTTCCCCAATTTTTGGGTTGGTTTCCAGTTTAACCAGATACAGCCAAGTACCAATGTTTTACATGGAGCGACTGCCTATCTGACCTCCACAACCCAGTTACCGGATAACACGATACCTCTCGGTAAGACTGATTGCCAGACTTTCTGGCTTCTTCTGTCAAAGATCTACAAATGACAGCCGCGACCAACAGTTTAACGTGCTTTCCGAGGCACGGAGGAGTCTCGGTACGACATAGATGGTCACCCGCGGACCGACCGCGTCAAGCGCAGCTTAACCTTTGATCGATCGAGCCGTGCCGCTGTTACTTAGCCACGAGCTCCTCTTTACAAGCATGAGTCAAATAAAAAAATAATGTTTTTTCTCATTGTTCCAGATTAATCCACACATGTAGAACAATTTGCGACCACGCACGACCTCTGACGACCACTCGCGACCACTTGCCATCATGACTCGGCTGACGGTAGGCCAGACGGCCCGCAATAGGCTGTTTGGGCTAGCGCCAACTCCAGACCGACGGGTTCCCATCAGCATGCTGATCTCACAGCAGAAAAGATTAAGTTGTGGTATGTATATTTATTTTCTATTTATAACCATTGATATATACAGACGGTAATAATAATAGTAGCCGGTAGAATAATAGCATTCTTTAATTTTATCCACCATTTTGACAGATCTTGAATGACAGTTCTTCCGTTTCACGTATAAGTATCCTGATATTTTTTTGATGCAACCGGCTGATAATTTTACTAACGTAACTAGATCTGCAATCACCAAGCAAAATGCGTGCCATAAAAGTTTGAGCCCCCAGCCACAATTTATGTCATCTGTCAGCTTGACTGCAGCTGAATGTCTGGAAAAACTGACTGTTGCCGTCTTTGTCGAACAAATGCCACGTACATAATGTTTATAGGCTACTTTTTATCCGGGTTGGTTTACAATAAAAAAAAAACAATTACAGGCACTTTTGAATTGTTAAATAATTACGAGGCAGTCCGTTAGTCAAAAAAAAATTGAAGCTATTTGCTCGTTCCAAAGCGTGGATTCCTATGGAGAAGAACGAGCAAGAAACTCCATGGTTACTCGCTTTCTTTGGTTAAGTAGTTCCCTGGGGACGCGGACGACACCACGTGAAAGAGATAGTCCATAATTTCTTGCAAGCCTCTATCCTTGAAGGTTGTGGTTTAGCATTAAATAACACACTAGTACTAAAATGATGTCAACTCGTCGATTTAGAAGCGCGATGCAAAAAATATGACATTTGACAAATAGACAAAGATATAGATTAATTGAAGCGGCTTCGCTCGCTGATCTATACGAATTCAAATAAAACGACAGAGTTTCAAACAAACTTTGCCCCCTTTTTTCACCCCCTTAGGGGTAGAATTTCGGATTTTTTTTCTTATCGGATGCCTACGACATACAAAGAACACAACCTCCAAGTTTCAGGTCTCTACGATCAGCGGTTTAGGCTGTGCGTTGATCCGTCAGTCATTCAGGACAAAGCATTTTATATGTATAAATTATCATATCAGACTTTGCGTAATTATAACTACCTAATTAATTAGCTCAGCAATTAAATATAACATACTAGGTGTCGGGTTTTTGCTTCGATTCCTGTCTAGTATAGCTATTTTAGGATTAATAATAATCTCTCCAGACGGTTGGTCACATCGGTCAATCTCAATGAAGACTAGCCAGGTACGCAGGAGATATTATAGTGCACGCACGCTTGCAGACACAGGCGCACTCTCTATTCCCTCACTCTCATAGTCCGATGGGGCGGCAATCCGACACGACCGGGGAGAGATCAGGCGCAGGACCGACAGCGCCACGTGCTCTCCGAAGCACGGAGGGGTCTCGCTATGTTAAGAAAACGGTCACCCATGAACTGTGGCTTGCTAATCTATCGTTCCGCCCGACTGTCACTTAGCCACGAGCCCCCCAACCAGCCTGTTATACCGGTCAGTTTCGTACTGTTAAACCTCGTATAAGTGAAATATAGCTCATAGGTACAATTTGTGCAATTTTTCATTACAACACAGTCATCCGATTTTCGTAACATTGGCTAATGGTGCAAGTCATAAGAATTGAGTGACAAAAGTTACCGGGTAATACGATACGACTTGGTAAAACTTGTTGTCAGACTTTCTAACTTCCGGGGTTACGGGATGTTCGTTAAGGGTTACCGCACCCCCGGAATAAAAAGGGCGGAGGAAAGAACATGGATGGGTTTTAATCAGTAAGAGTCTGACTCTCCCACAGCGGGAGGAGTAGTTTAATGATTTCCCATCCGACAAAAAAGAAAAAAGAATTATACAAAAAAATACAACCGACTTCCAAAAATACTAAACAGAGAAAAATAAGTTTTATTTAAACGCTAGTGGACCTACATCGCTCTAGAAGTCGGTGTCACTAAGTTACTTGTTGTTAGTATTTTGCCAACGACTTCTAGAGAGCTCTAGCTCCTAAACAATAAAACCAGTTTTTATATTGCAATAAGCTTATATAACTATATCTAAGTTTGGGCGCATGCCTAGATAGAGATAGACCGTCATTTTTAAAATACTTACAAAACGACTGGACCTTCGTTGATAACATTTTTATGGGACTACCTCGGCATTGCCATCCAACGTGGCAATGCCGCCAGTCTCTTGGGTACACTCCCAGTTGACGGCGATGAGGATGAATTTTTTGACGCAATATTTTAATATTATAGTTTTTTTTTATTTATATTGTTAAGAATGTATATATTGTAAATAATGTAAATACTTTCTGTCAATAAACTACAATATAAGCTGCTGGGGAGTTTGTTGCGCCACTTCTTCTTCCCAGCTAAAACACATAGGAAGTGGTGAAGGGCGGGCATTTTGGGGGCTGTCCTTTGTAAATTTGACGTTCAAAAAGTGCTGATTTTCAGCCTAATTTGAATAAACGATTTTTGAATTTTGAATTTAAGGACCACCTCTGAAGTATAACTTACCAAACAAAAAAAAAACAAATCTGACTACTCTTTAGAAAGTTATGCGTTGTCATACCTACTTAAAAAAAATATACGCATCGTAGTGTACCTCCTCCATTTTTTTCGTTCGGTTAAAAAAAGAGTGAGCTAAAATCGCTGATCGCTCATACCTTAAACGACCAATCGCTGAACACGCGAAATGTAATGCATGCTACTTGTGAGTCGGTTTCGTACTGTAATGGCTTGAATTAACATTAACTACACTTAGCCCGCGGTTTAAACCGCAAAATACGATAATTATACTGATTTTCCATGCTGTAAGCAGCGCAAGAAAAATAGACAATTTATATAAAAATATACAGATTTGTGTTTGAATGTATTTTGTTATTAAAAAATCTTTTATTCCAAGCACTAGAAGATAGCATTAGAAGCTAGTACTAGATGATAGCACTAGGAGATAGCACTTAAAGTTAGCACTAGGAAATAGCACTAGAAGATAGCACTAGAAGCTAGCACTAGAAGATAGCACTAGAAGCTAGCACTAGAAGATAGCACTAGAAGATAGCACTAGAAGCTAGCACTAGAAGATAGCACTAGAAGATAGCACTAGAAGATAGCACTAGAAGCTAGCACTAGAAGATAGCACTAGAAGATAGCACTAGAAGCTAGCACTAGAAGCTAGCACTAGAAGATAGCACTAGAAGATAGCACTAGAAGATAGCACTAGAAGATAGCACTTCAAACTTACTATAATTTAGAACATCTAACATCATTTATGTTTTTATAATCATTGGTAAAGGTTAACATAATATTATGGTCGCTGGCCTTAACACCACAGTTCAAAGTTAAACTTAATACTAGTTACAGTTAAAAGTAATGTGGGTAAGGACACAGTATTCGTTTCCAGTACTTGACTGCAGTTAACACATAATTGCAGTTAAAGTTTTTAGTTAAATTAGATCAAGTGTAGATCGATTAAATCATTCATTAATTGATATTATTCGGTTGGTTTTGTCTAAATCCATTTATTGTTGACTAGCTTCCCACCAGCAGCTTCGCCCGCTATATTTTAGCTAATGGATACAAAAACTTGACAAATTATATACTAAAACCTGCCTCATTAATCACTGTATCTATTAAAAAAAACCGCATCAAAATCCGTTACGTAGTTTTAAAGATTTAAGCATACATAGGGATATAGGGACAGAGAAAGCGACTTTGTTTTATACTATGTATTGAAGCCATTTAAAATATCATCATTTATACCAATATATAAAGCTGAAGAGTTTGTTTGTTTTAACGCACTAATATCAGGAACTACTAGTCAGATTTGAAAAAATCTTTCGATGCTAGAAAGCCCATTTATCGAGGAAGGTAAAGGCTATATATCATCACGCTAAGACCAATAGGAGCCGAGCACTAATGAAGAATGTTTCAAAATCGGGTATTTTTTAGTTTCGCAAAAATTAGCGTTAGCCCAAATAGTAAGTAATAAGTCAGCCTATACATTGTCCCACTGCTGGGCACAGGCCTCTTCTCATACAGAGAAGGCATGAGCATTGATCACCACGCTTGCCCGAGGCGGATTGGCGATTTCAGACTTTTAAGTCCAGGTTTCCTCACGGTGTTTTTTCTTCACCTTTTTTGCTTTAAATGTTTTTTTGATCGTGGCTATAAAAAAGTTGCTTCTTCACGTATAAAAAGTGAGGTCATTGATTCGGCCCACATACTATCTAATATTAAGAATTCGAAAGTGGGTGAGTTTGTTTTTTACGCTTTCACAGTTAAACGGCTGAACCGATTTGGATAAAATTTGGTACGGAGATAGATGAGACCCTGGAGACGGTACTTTTTATTTGGATAAAAAGTACATCTATCTCTAAACCAAATTTTATTCAAATCGGTTAGTTAGGATAGTAACTTTATTAAGATATTAGATTAAATATCATATATTAGATTTCCGCCAGCGGCATCGCCAGCGTGGGCAAAATGTCAGTTTCATACAAACTGTGCCCTTTTTCACCCCCTTAGGGGTAGAATTTCATAAAATCCTTTCTTATCGGATGCCAACGTCATACAAAGAACACACCCTCCAAGTTTCAGGTCTCTACGATCAACGGTTTAGACTGTGCGTTGATCCGTCAGTCATTCAGGACAAAACATTTTATATGTAACTAGCTTCCCGCCAGCGGCTTCACCCACGATATTTTAGCTAATGGATACAAAAACTTGACAAATTATATACTAAAACCTTCCTCATTAATCACTCTATCTATTAAAAAAAACCTCATTAAAATCCGTTGCGTAGTTTTAAAGATTTAAGCATACATAGGGATATAGGGACTGAGAAAGCGACTTTGTTTTATACTATGTAGTGAAGATAGATTCTTCAAATCAATTCAACTTACGACAACGTGATATGTTAGCCACAATAACCAATGAGTTGCTTAACACAAACCGCATCGAAATCGGGTCAGTCGTTGTGGAGATCGTTTGTCATATCCGGCGTTTATACCGACTAACGGTGAGGTCGAACGCTTGAAGGTAATACAACGCTAACTTGATAAAAAGGCTAATGTTTAACCGACTTCAGAATTGCAAGAGGTTATGTATTTGACGGGCTATTTTTTTATTTGCTAGTCCCTGCAGCCTTTTACATACTAATTAACTAAATTCTAAAACACTTTCTTTAAAAAAAATATGCTTTTAAATAACGAAAACGGCATTTAAATCGGATCAGAAGTTTTTGAGAAAATCGCGGGCATATACATACAGGTCGAAAACAGAACCTCCTTTTTTGGAAGTCAGTTAAAAAGTTGTTTGAACTCCCTTAAAAAAGGTCTATGAACTCGTTATATTTTTTTGGAAAATCTAAATCGTTATATTGCCGGGTTTTTAAGGCGATAAAACTATTGAGTCTGACATAAAGTTATTTTTTTATACCTTGGAAATTAGTCACCTATACAAGACAAATAACTTGTAATATACCTGTGTTTTAAAGATCAAGCAACGTTTAAAAAGAACTCTACTAGCATTAAGTACTCTGTCAGACAGTACTGGAAGCCAGTACTGGAAGCTAGTTCTGGAAGCTAGTACTGGAAGCAAACACTGGAAGCTAGTACTGGGAGCTAGTACTGGGAGCTAGTACTGGAAGCTAGTACTGGAAGCTAGTACTGGAAGCTAGTACTGGAAGCTAGTACTGGAAGCTAGTACTGGAAGCTAGTACTGGAAGCCAGCACTGGAAGCCAATACTGGAAGCCAGTACTGGAAGCTAGCACTGGAAGCCAGCACTCGAAGCTAGTACTGGAAGCTAGTACTGGAAGCTAGTACTGGAAGCTAGTACTGGAAGCTAGTACTGGAAGCTAGTACTGGAAGCTAGTACTGGAAGCTAGTACTGGAAGCTAGTACTGGAAGCCAGCACTGGAAGCCAATACTGGAAGCCAGTACTGGAAGCTAGCACTGGAAGCCAGCACTCGAAGCTAGTACTGGAAGCTAGTACTGGAAGCTAGTACTGGAAGCCAGTGCCAGAAGAAAAAAAGCTATATTGACTTAAATCACGTGTTAAAGCTGCAATCGTTTGGTTTTTTTCCCGGAACTAACACATTAGAAATGTACGACAGGTTTTTTAATAGTTTAATTTTAAACATTGCAGTTAACCTTTGAGGTCGACACGTGCAGTGTTAAAAACATTTAAAAAAAAAATACGTTCAATAACCGACAGAGTACATAATCTAACTATATACACTATATGATAAATTCGAATTTTTTTTTGGATGTATGTTTATTACTCTTTCACGCCAAAACTGCTGAATGGATTCGTATGAAATTTGGTACACACATTGTTTCTTTCTACGCGAAGTAGTTCGCTCAGCTTACGGACGAAACCACGCGATACATGTACTAGTATCTAAAGCTGTAAAGTTTGTTTGTTTGAACGCACTAATCTCTGAAACTAGCTGTTACATTTGAAAGATTCTTTTTTTATTAGATAGCCCACTTCTTAAGGAAGAGTATAAGCTAATAAAAATCACGCTATGATCTATAGGAGTCGAGCAATAAGATAAAAAGTACGAGTCGGCGATGCGGCACGGTTGATCGTTGGTGCAACGCGCTGTTGAAAACACAAGCAACCACCAAGCCTAAATGACATACCCACTTTAAAAAAATAGACTGCTACCCTATTTTTTAACCTCCTACAAAAAGAAGGGGTCTTAGGGACAATTTCACCTACAGATGGTTTCGTAATCGGTCTGTTAAACGAAAATGTTTTCTAACCAGGGAGTTAGAATTTTTATGTTACCCACTTTGTCCAATCCCGGATTGGTAATGGACCGTTTTAGGAATAAAAAAACCAAACGATAAGGTATCCATCGTAAGACAGAAGTTTGAATGTAAGGTAAACAGCTGTTTTGAGTTGATCGGACTTTATCATGTCGGTGTACTTGGGCCTTATAAGTTAAACGTGTGTTTAAGTGTCTGTTTGCCGGCATCGTAGCTCCCAAACAGATGAGCTAATTTGAATGCAATTATTTTTATTTTTTATATTCATCATCAGCCTATATATCGTCCGACAGCTGGGCACAGGCCTCTTCTCATACAGAGAAGGCATGAGCATTGATCACCACGCTTGCTCAAGGCGGATTGGCGATTTCAGACTAAAGTCCAGGTTTCCTCACGATGTTTTCCTTCACCGTTATTCAGTGACGTCTAAGATATACTTAGAAAGTACATATGACTTTAGAAAAGTCACATTGGTACTTGCAAGGTTTCGAACCCGCACACTCGTACACGAGAAGCAGGTGCCTTAACCACTAGACCACCACGACTATGTAAACATTTTATTATTTTTTCTATTTTCATTCGCGTGAATACACAGAATTTATTAGTTTCAAATGACTTTTGGACTTTGTTAAACATTGAAAAAAAAGTTAAGAAGTACAAAAGTTATAAACAGTGAATTGTAACTACGTTTAAATGTCTAACCTGACAATTAGCCTAACTATATAAAGTACAATGGTTAGCTAGTTAAATAAAAACGTGGTCATTTTACATTTATCTAAGTATTTTTTGAATGAGTTTGTTTGTTGCGCTTTAACGGTAAAATAGCTGAAGCGATCTTTATGAAATTAAGCATGTAGATAGCTTGAATTCTGAGGAAGGACATGGCATCGGTTTTATCCGGGTGCAAAAAGTAGTTCCCTTAGAAAGCGAAATCTGGAAATTTAAGACGTAATCTCAATATTCTTGTTTTCGTGTGGGCTGCAGGTTGACCAACCTAACAAGCCCTAGTGTCAGAGTTTTCTCAAACCCACCTGACGGCCACCAAAATTCCATGTCAGACATGGAATTTTAACAACGACTGCAATCAAGGTAGCAGCCGGGGACGACGGCTTAACGACCCAGGTAAGGGGGTGTAACATCGCCAACTACCAGACTCCGGGTTGCATTGGGCCTGTCAAAGGAATTGAACCCGGGACCACGTTAACAGCAGTCGCGTTTATAACCACTAGACCAAGGAACCCCGGGGATGCGGGATGTTCGAAAGGGTTCGCGCCACCAGAACGCAAAGAGTTATGGAAGGAACATGGATGGGTTTTAGTCAGTAAGCCAGTTCTTCTTTCCAGCAAAAACACATACGAAGTGGTGAAGGGCGGGCTTTTTAAGGGCTGTCTTTTGTAAATTTGACGTTCAAAAAGTGCTGTATTTTAGCCTAGTCTGAATAAAGACTTTTGAATTTAGTTTTTTTTTTTATTTTGAGTACCTAATTAAGTATCACGACCAACGCCGTGGGCATAGCTGACGTTTGCACCCAAAGCAGGGACGGAAACTTATGTAATAAAAAAACCGTGCATAAACGACATTTCAAGGTAGTTTAAAATATTTGAACTTGAGATTGTATTATGTAACTTAACTATATAACTAACTGACTCTACTTAACCTTACCTTGGCGTCTAGTTAACTCGAATCGGTTACATCTAACAGTATTTGTTTAACATACTTAATTCTACATTTCTCATTAATTGTTAGTCTTTTTTTCGGATGGGATATCATCAAATAACTCCTCCCGTGGGCCTAGGCCTAGGCCTCATCAAACTAGGCTGGAAATCAGCACTTTTTGAACGTCAAATTTACAAAAGACAGCCCCCAAAACGCCCGCCCTTCACCACTTCCTATGTGTTATTGCTGGGAAGAAGAAGTGGCGCAACAAAATCCCCAGCAACACATGTCTGTCTGTTAGGTTTGAAGAACCTTCGTATTATCATATTATCTTGCGCAGGAAAATTAATTATTATTTTAAAATAAAAGTCAAAGCTATTTTTTATTATAATATTAACTATGTACCAGTAAAAGTATCAAAAATGATCTAGTTTATTCGGAACAAACAGACAAAAGTTTTAAAATTCGTTTTTTTTTCGATAACCGTAAACATTTATATATGTATTGAAGCTGTAATTTTGCCATTACAAACGGACACTTTATTTTTTTTATATTTTGATTTGTAATATATAAACGGATTTTCGTACAAAAATATTATAAAAAAAATCTGGTGGAATGGAAAAAATCTTAGTGTTTTTTATGAAACCGCCTGTGCTTATTGTGTTACATAATGTACCTATTTAGATTAGAAAAATGTCGTTAAATACTATTCACAACATCTTTCGAATACGTAAAACGTATTGAATCGGGGTCAAGCTAATATTTATATAATACTAGCTTTCCGCCTGCGGCTTCGCCCGCGTGGACATTTTTTAACACCTTGGGTTACATTATTCAAGTTTTAGTAGGGATCCCTAATTATTTCTGGAAATAAATATAGCCTTTGACACTTCGTAAAGATGTAGCTTTCTAACGGTGAAAGAATTTTTAAAATCGGTCCAGTAGTTTTTGAGTTAAAACCCTACAAACAAACAAATCTTTCCTCTTTAGTATAGATATTAGTATAGATTTACATTTACACAAGTAAATATGTCTATCAAATATATGTCAAGGTTTTTTACCTAGAATTTACATAATATCGCGAAGCCCTTCCTGAATTTAAAACATTTATCTATGCATAATTTTATTAAACTTCCTCTATCTATAGGAAATATTGTACAAGCCGTCAAAACTTTGAATTTTAATAGCAAATATTTTTAGCAAATAAAATATTATTTATTGGATTACGTAAATTAAGGTTGTAAACATTGATTGGTGTAGACAAAAATCGGTCAAATGCGAGACGGACACTGCACGAAGGGTTCCGTGCCATTATCTGCACAAAAAAAAACGGCCAAGAGCGTGTCAGGCCATGCGCAGCATTGTTCCGTAGTAGGTCTTAGTCGACTATAACACTGTAACCGGTTAAGCCTACTTAGCCGTGATAGTTTTTTTTTTATATTTGAGTTGATTGAATGAAAGGTAAATTGCGGTTTACGGTTTATGACGTTTTAAAATAAACTACTTACTAGATCTCGTTCAAACCATACCGTTTTCGGTGGAAGTTTGCATGGTAATATACATCATATATTTTTTTTAATTTTACCATTCTCTTATTTTAGAAGTTACAGTTTCTTTCGCGCAAACCATTCAGTTTTGGAAAAAATATATTAAAAACCTCAATATTATTTATGAAGACCTATCCATAGATACCCCAAAACGTACGGGTTTAATGAAATAAAAAAATTGAGTTTCAGTTCTATATATAGTGAAAATCTTAATACGGTTCTCAGACTACATCTACTTACCAAGTTTCAACAGTAAACTTCTTATAGTTTTGGTAAAAAGTGGCTGTGACATACGGATGGACAGACAGACATGACGAATAAGGGTTCCGTTTTTTGCCATTTGGCTACGGATCCCTAAAAATATATGTAATCGATGTATCGACTCGCTTCGCGCAGTCGGTTAAAAAGTAGTGTAATTACATTTCTCCGCTGACGATATCAATAAAAGTAGTCATAGTCATCGAGATATATCCATAGAGATGCAATCCCGAACATTACGCGGTCACAAAAACGTAACCATTTTTTAGAATACAGACGTAGCTTTGAAACTAGTAATCATTTTGATGTAAAATTATATCTATCTCTCTCACACTAACCGAAACGTAATGTTCATGACATCTGTATGATAAGGATGGCATTTACTACAAATTTGCCCATATTATTGTTAAAATCGTCCTGCTGTACTCTGATAGATTCAAACTGGCTTCCAAGTGACAGATGTCATGAATTATGACTGGTCAGAACCTTTATGGCACGCATTTTGCTTGGTGATTGCACATCTAGTTACTTTAGTAATATATCTATGGTCATAGTCATATCAAACGGATACTATGAGAAGATTAGAAATCACAATGAAATAAAAAGGTCTGTGTCCTGTCGCGATAATTTGTCAATGAACTTGGCGTTATCATAATATTATGTCCGTTGTTATCTATTTAGTGGGCGTGCGGTTCCGTACGGAGAGATGTGAAAGGCCTTAAGATTTCAAAAGTTTTTTTTTGAGGAAATAAAACTCATCATCATCTGCCTAGCCTTTTCCCAACTATGTTGGGGTCGGCTTCCAATCTAAACCGGATGCTGCTAAGTACCAGTGTTTCACATGGAGCGACTGCCTATCTGACCTCCACAACAAAGTTACCGGGTAACACGGTACCCCTTGGTAAGACTGGTTGTCAGACTTTCTGGCTTCTGACTACACGTAACGACTGTTAAAGATCTACAAATGACAGCCGGGACCAACAGCTTAACATGCCTTCCGAGGCACGGAGGAGTCTCGCTATGACAAAGATCACCCATCCACGGACCGACCGTGCCAAGTGCAGCTTAACCTTTGATCGGTCGAGCCGTGCGGCTGTTACTTAGCCACGAGCGAGGAAAAAAACTACACATATAAAATGCTTTGTCCTGAATGACTGACGGATCACCACAGCCTAAACCGCTGATCGTAGAGACCTGAAACTTGGAGGGTGTGTTCTTTGTATGCCGTAGGCAACCGATAAGAAAGGATTTGCCGAAATTTTACCCCTAAGGGGGTGAAAAAGGGGAGCAAAGTTTGTGTGAAACTCTGTCATTTTTAATTTGAATTCGTCTTGACCACGCGGGCGAAGTCGCTGGCGAAAAGCTAGTTCGTCATAATTTTATAAATGCAAAATTTTGTGAGGAGGTATGTTTATGAATCTTACACGCAAAAACGACTAAACCGATTAGGATAAAATTCAATATATCTACACATAGTTTATAATCTGGATTAACACATAGCAAAGCGTATCAAATATACTCACTTTCATATTATATTGTGTTTATGGTTATGCTGTCTCAATATATATATATTTTTTTATTATTATTATTACGTGATTGCAGACACATACACAAAAAAATACAAAACAAAACTAGTGATACATAAGGGGGTAGTATGCGTCACAAACACGCAATACGGCCCTCGCTCAGCTTAATGCTGTGACCCTATGCGAGACAAAGTCCCAGCGCTGATTTTCAGCGATAGCCGAATAAATAATAATGTTTTTTCTCTCTTCATCTTGATGTGAATAATGGTCACCCATCTAAAACCCGACCTTGACAAATGTAGCTTAACCTCGCCAATTAAATTAGCGCACCTGTTATTTAGTAACTAGTCTCTCTATGTAGCACATAACGATAAATAAATATATCGAATTTAGAACAGAAAATCCATATATAGCTATGTATTGCACACAATGTATTGAGTTATATATATGTAAAATATATAATGTATTTATGTACATAAATATACATAATTATACTGTAGAGGCTAGGTCTTATTGCAAGCGATTTAATTAAATCTATGTATAGGTACACTAGCTTTCCGTCCGCAACTTCGCCCGCGTGGACATTTTTTTTTACACCTTGGGTTACATTATTCATGTTTTAGAAGGGATCCCTAATTATTTCTGGAAATAAATATAGCCTATGACACTTCGTAAAGATGTAGCTTTCTAACGGTGAAAGAATTTTAAAAATCGCTCCAATAGTTTTTGAGTTAAAACCCTACAAACAAACAAATCTTTTCTCTTCATAATATTAGTATGGATGATCTAGATTAACATATACCTAGGATTTTTATCCGGGTGCACGAAGTAGTTCCTTCGGCATGCGGGCGAAACCAGGGAAAAAGCTAGTTCATAATTTAAGAAGATTTAGGGCGGATTCGACCAAACTGGAATAAATTTTATTCTCGGCGTAGATCGCTTATCACTCGAGAATAAATCAATTTCACGTTTAACCAACTACAATTCGAGCAATAACGAGTCTATTCGGGAATAGTCATTATACCACCATTTTGCGTGGAATAAGAAGTTTATTCAAGGAATAATAAAATGGCGTCCTATTGACTTATGCTGTCATTTTAATTAACTGACATTTTTATTTTTATTTTTTTAATTTATTTAAAGGGCTTTGTCGCTTGGCAGTTACTTTTCCACGCTATAATACGACAAATTAGAGTTGTAATGAGTTATGCTACTGCACCCTCCCGTTTGTAGAGCAATTTTTTTTGGCCGCGTATTACATTCGTTCACATTCACTTCGCTATTCGTGAGTAGCTTATCCAAGTAAAGCTATACGCTAGATTGCATGGAAAAACGACTAATGATTTACTCAAGAATAAAATCGTGGTATATATTATTTTCCGCATAGTTATTCTTGTATAAATTCAGGTTTGGTCGAATCTACCCTTAATAACATACGCAACCCGCTGTCCGCTAGTTTTCGCACAAAATCTCAAAACAAGTTATCTGCTGTAAGAAGCCATTCCTTTACGCAAATGTATTTATTTAGAATGCATTGACACATTTTATTTATACGTTTTAATAATCTAACTAATCTAACAACAAAATATTATTATATTCTCATCTCTTAGAAGATTATTATCTTCAAAGAAGTTGAGAATAATATTAATAATTGCCAGACCGATTTCGGTCATCATCATCAGCCTATGTATCGTCCCACTGCTGGGCACAGGCCTCTTCTCATACAGAGAAGGCATGAGCATTGATCACCACGCTTGCTTTCAGACTTTTTAGTCCAGGTTTTCTCACGATGTTTTCCTTCACCGTTATTCATTGATAAAATACTTGGAAAGTACGTATGACTTCAGAAAAGTCACATTGGCACTTGCCAGGTTTCGTACCAGCACAATCGTATACGAGAGGCAGGTGCCTTAACCACTAGGCCACCACGATTCGATTCCGGTCACGGTACAATCTCAATGTAGACTAGCCAGGTACGCAGGAGATATTATAGTGCACGCACGCTTGCAGACACAGGTGCACTCTCTATTCCCTCACTCTCATAGTCCGATGGGTCGGCAGTCCGATACGACCGGGGATAGATTAGGCGCAGGACCGACAGCGACACGTGCTCTCCGAGGCACGGAGAGGTCTGACTATGTTAATGGTCTATCTAATTAATGGTTTTTATCTAGATATCTAGAACTAATTCAAAGTCCACGCATACAATGTCAGGGGCAAAGCTTGTATTACTATTATAAAAGTCAACAAAACAATTCTGAGATTTGCTTGTTACAACCTAACCACTGTTTATCACTTAATTCCTAGATCATCGTGGAATATAACCATGCATAAATATATAATATTAAATACTTGCGGTTTAGGCAAGAAATAAAATATACATTTATGAATATATAACGATTATTAGATCATATACTATTATCTGCCTGCGACTTGCCTTATATAAAAATTACAGTGTCTAAAATGACTTTTTTTAGGGATTAGTGATCATCAAATGGCTCCTCCCGCTTAGGGTGGAGTGGGAGGGAGTGTCAGACTCTTACCGTCTAAAACCTGTAATCTAAAGTTTAAATATTTCTCACCTAATCCTTACTTAACGTCATCAAGCTACTTATTTAAGTTCAGATTAACGCTAAACATCATTTATGAGTGAGATATTTGGTAATCGGTTGCTAAGAAGCAGATTAAGAAATTATCAGACTTTATAAGTAAGATGGTTACTGACTAAATCCCATCCATGTTCCTTCCTCAGCCCTTTGTATTCCGGGGGCGCGGTATCTCTTTCGAACGTCCCGCAGCCGCAAAGATGAAGCGGTGATGAACAAACATCCTATCAATACAGATGACTATTGCCCATCTGTCTGTCTGTCAGAGTTGCAACCGGCAGTTTTAATAACATTCTAATTTATTACCTTAAATAAACCTTGCTAAATAAAACTATCTACTAATAAATTAAATAATAATAATATGTGGCATGTGGATTCAGCAATCATTGTGCCGATAATCGTTTCGGCCAATGGACTACTAGCCAAGAGCCTCGACCAACACCTAAAGAGGCTCTCGTTAGGCAGCTGGATCAAGGGCTTGATACAGAAAGCAGTACTCCTAGACACTGCGCGTATCGTCAGGAGGTTCCTTTCTCTAGAGCCCTGACCGCCGGTAGCTTGGACCCTGTCTCGTTACCGGTGGGGTACTACTTTTTATATTTTTAAATGTTTTTTTTTGTATACCTATATATGTAGTTTGTAAAAATATTTAAAAATGAATAAACGGAATTAAATAACAAGTCTGGCAATAATAAAACAACTGTTCTATGGATATTAATAATATGTTATTGGATTTGAGAGTCCAAAGGTTAAAACGATTAACTAAGAAATAAGTAATAAATATTGTTATATTTATAACTATAACAATAATACTATAAAATAGCAATAATGCTATAAAAAACCCAAGCTACTTGGGTTTTTTTATTTAACCACAAGTATTAAAATGTTATCTGTTTTTTACGATCATCAGCCAATTAAATATTAGTCCACTGTTGAACATTGGCTTCTAACGTGTAACATATTGCCCGGCCTAGCTTCATCTGCCTAGCCTTTTCCCAACAATGTAGGAGTCTGCTTCCAGTCTAAACCGGATGCAGCTGAGTACCAGTGTTTTACATGGAGCGACTGCCTTTTGAATGGCATTTCGCAGGTCAACCTAGAAGGTTGTCGACTGCTTAACCGGGCTTGCCTGTGAAGTGCCTTAAATGAATTTAGGGCCTCCAGCCAGGGCTTAACTTACAAAACTAAGCGACTACACGCTAAGGGCACCGCCTAGTGGGGTAAGGGCCTCGGCTTAGGGCGTCGCTGGGGGAGGACAGCAAGGAACAGGCTGGATCAGAATATATATAAATATATCCGTGCGGCTGTTACTTGGCCACGAGCTCCTCTTGCTGCGTAAGTTGCGACACAAATGTCAGAAAAAAATTCTATTCTGCTGACACTTCTTTGTAATGTTGCCGCGACACTTTTCTAGTTTCACAATGAGTGTCCGACACCTATGTACACACAGACACTCGCTGTATACAATGGTGTCAATGGTATGGTGTCGGAAAGTCACATAAGTACTCGTACAGGTTTCGAACCCGCGTAATCGCGCGAGCAAGCAGGTTCTCGCGACCTCCGGGTCAAATAGACATAATTCTATATAAAAAAATATTTGCATATTAAACCGTTTACCAATAACAGGAAATCGATTGATCGGCGAGGTTAAGCAACGCGTATCGCGGTCATGCGGTGGATGGGAGACCGCGAAATATAGGAAATTTAGGAATTATAAGACAAGGCCAGTTGTCAGACTTTCTTGATTAATCGAATATATAATTTAATAAAATTGACCTTAAAAATTAATAAATATCTACGCGTGAGGACTTTTTAAGGGTTCCATGCCCAAAGGGTAAAACGGGACCCTAAAACAAATCTATACTAATATTATAAAGAGGAAAGATTTGTTTGTTTGTTTAGAGATTTATCTCAAAACTACTGGACCGATTTTAAAAATTCTTTCCCCATTACAAAGCTACATCTTTATGAAGTGTCATAGGCTATATTTATTTCCAGAAATAATAAGGGATCCCTACTAAAACTTGAATAATGTTTTAACCCAAGGTGTAAAAAAATTGTCCACGCGGGCGAAGCCGCGGGCGGAAAGCTAGTAGTAAATAAAGGGCGTACTCACTTACATTTGTAAGGTATGGTTGTAACTGGTTGTACAACATGAGCATGGTAAACTAAAAAGACCATACCATTTTATCAAGAACGACTCATCATCTGCCTAGCCTTTACCCAACAAAGTTGGTCGGCTTCCAGTCTAAACCAGATGCAGCTGAGTACCAGTGTTTTACATGGAGTGACTGCCTATCGGACCTCCACAACCCAGTTACCGGGTAACACGGGACCCCTTGGTAAGACGGGTTGTCAGACTTTCTGGCTTCTGACGATAACGACTGTCAAAGATCTACAAATGACAACCGAGACCAACAGCTTAACGTGCTTTCCGAGGCACGGAGGTGTCTCGTTATGACGTAGCCCTTTGATCGGTCGAACCGTGCGACTGTTACTTAGCCACGAGCTCCTAACATTTATGACGAATTGTCAAATAACTCCGAATCAGTTAAGGCAATAGGAAGTGTGAAAACAAAAGGTTTATTCACTTACAGTTAGTCATTAACTGGCAGTTAGCCAGACAGTTAGTCAAACAGACAGACACAATGCCCGCGAGTTCCTTGTTGAGTGAGACTTGGTTAACTTTGAAGTTGAATAACTTAGATTTTTTTATCGACATCAGTAAGTTTGACTATCCTCTTTCACGGCAAAACGGCTGAACCGATTCACATGCAATTTGGTAAGGAGATAGATTGAAGCCTGAGGAAGAACATTAGATTGAGTGAGATTGAGTTTTTATCCAGGTGCGCGAATGATTTCCCTCACAATGCGGGTCATCAATGATCATGCCTTCTCCGCTTGAGAAGAGACCTTGAACCAGTTATGAAAAATCTATACTAATATAATAAAGCTGAAGAGTTTGTTTGTTTGAACGCGCTAATCTCAGGAACTACTGGTACGATTTGAAAAATTCTTTCAGTGTTAGATAGCCCATTTATTGAGGAAGGCTATAGGCTATATATCATCACGCTAAAACCAATAAGAGCGGAGCACCGCTATTCCACGCGGACAAAGTCGCGGGCATATTAAATAAGCCGCTATTATTATTTTTGTAATATAATTAAAGGTAGAATTAATTACACGCGGATTTATTCAGACGGCGTAGACTTAGGTGCACTGCCCTCATCTGTCAACCGAAATACACACACTTGCGTCATCTATTTAGATACAGGTCTCTGGTTTATCCACTAATTCAATGTCTTTACGAAATGTCTCAAGTCCAAAGCGACCATAGTCCATGTTAAAACAATTTACATAGAACCGTGACCTTTGTATTGTGGTGATAAAGTTATACACACATACTAGCTACGCCATTCGGCGTCACTAGCGAAAGAAGGAACATAAATGCATCGAGATATATCAATAGAGATGCAATCCTGAACATTACGCGGTAACAAAAACGTAACCATCTTTTGAATGCAGCCGTAGCTTTGAAACTAGTAATCATTTTGATGCAACATATTTATCTAACCGAAACATTATGTACCTACGTGACATCTGTTCGACAAAGACGACGCCAGTCAGTTTTTCCAGACATTCAGTTGAAGTCAAGCTGACAGATGACATGAATTGTGGCTGGGGGCTCAAAGTTTCATGGCACGCATTTTGCTTGGTGATTGCAGATCTAGATACTTTAGTAACATAATATATCTATGCCCAAATGTCTCTCCAATGGTATTGTTCGTTGGATCGTTAAGCTCCTAAGTTGCCGTCGAGTTAAATGAAGACCAACACTTGCGTGCCGATTGATTGGACAGGTCCACTCAAATCTGTATGGCTCTTTCTTCAAAAGATAATTTCAGACACGAGTCCACATTGTTCTACCATATTGCGATGGTTATTAAATGTCTGGACGTTAAAAGAGTCTGTGACCCTTGAGTTTGTTTCGGTGTTTCTTCTCAAGGTAGTCAGATAGGAAACACCGGCCTCATCTAGCTATAAACAACAAGCTTTCCCAACTTCACCCGCGACATGACGAAACTATAAGGGTTCTTTGTCGGACTACGGAACCCTAAAAACGCGGGCGGAAAGCCCTCGACTTCGCCCGCGTGGACATTTTTTTTACACCTTGGGTTACATGATTCAAGTATTGACCTGAAACTTGGAAGGTGTGTTCTTTGTATAACGTAGGCATTCGATAAGAAAGGATTTTCCGAAATTCTACCCTTAAGGAGGTGAAAAAGGAGGGCAAAGTTTGTATGAACTCTGTCATTTTTTAATTTGAATTCGTTTAGACCACGCGGGCAAAGCCGCTGGCGGAGATCTAGTAGACTATAACTACTATAACTTTGTTGATCAAGCTACAATTTACGATAGAACAATGGTGTTTCCCCATGGTAATAAAATGTATATTATTTATAATTGGATTGCTTGTTTGTTACATAAGTACTTACGTAAGAACTACCAATTTTGACCCCCCACGCAAAAAGAGGGGTGTTATAAGTTTGACGTCGATGTCTGTCTGACTGTCCGTCTGTGTGTATCTGTCTGTGGCATCGTAGCTCTCAAACGGGTGGACCGTTTTCTATGCGGTTTTTTTTTTCATTTGTAAAGTCAGTTTCCTTGCGGTGGTTCTTAGCTATGTTTGATTAATATCGGTCCAGCAGTGTAAGAGTATCAGCTCTTTCCAAAATGATGTAAGGCATTTTTGCGTAGGGGTTTTTTTTTAATTTTTAAACAGAGTCGTCTACCATACCGTCGTCTGTCATACCGAGACTCCTCCGTGCCTCGGAAAGCAAGTTAAGCTGTTGGTCCCGGCTGTCATTTGTACACCCTTGACAGTCGACAGTCAACAAACTCTTTTCTCATTCATTAAGACAAGATTTTTTAAGATATATTTACTATTTCATTAAGATTTATTGAGTTAGTAAGATTTAAATCAAGACTCTAAATATATTTGACCCAAATTCTTGTCTCGCCAGTGTGAATGAACGGACCAGCTGTCAGTCTATCTATCATAAGTAATTTCTCATATCCGAGAGAAAAGTGAAAGCAAAGTGAAGAGTTCGTCTCGAAATTATCTCAACCGGTTCTGAGACTTGCAAGGTCAATGGCATGAGTTTGATGAGGGGCTCGTGGCTAAGTAACAGCCGCATGTTCGAACAAACTGGCCTGTGCCCAGCAGTGGGACTATATGTAGGCTGATGATGTTTTTGGAAGTCTGTTTAAAACGCTATAAATGAAATTACAAACGGACACATCAGTACTATTTATTTGTATAGATTAAAAATGCTCGTGGCTTCATCCACACGGGTCGACCGATCAAAGGTTACGCTGCGCTTGGCGCGATCCGTGGATGGGTGACCACCTATGTCATAGCGAGACTCCTCCGTGCCTCGGAAAGCACGTTAAGCTGTTGGTCCTGTCTGTTTTTTGCAGATATTTGACAGTCGTTAGGAGTAGTCAGAAGCTAAAAAGTCTGTCAACCAGTCTTACCAAGGGGTATTATTAAAGTCTTCACATATTCATATAGAAAAGCATCTTAGATTTAAATGAACAGGTACCTCAGTAGGTCGTTGGCAACAATGCCCCGGGCAATTTAGATATATACAGACATACTCGTACTTTCTAAATATCACATTGTCGCCGTTGGTCTGAACATCACTAGGTGCTGAGCAAGAAATCCCCAGCTTTGATTCTCAGGGGGGTTAGACAAGGGGCAAAAACGCTAGTAGAACAGAAAACAAAATGTATGGGAATGACAGATAGCTAGTCGTAAACGAATGTCATTCCCATACATTTTGTTTTCTATTCTACTAGCGTTTTTGCCACTTATCTAACCTCCAAGGTCGCGCTAAATGTCATCATCATCGGCCACTGCTGGGTACAGGCCTCTTCTCATACAGAGAAGGCACGAGCATTGATCACCACGTGCGCTCAAGGCGGATTTGAGATTTCAGAGAATGATATTATTCTGTGTGAATAAGAAACGAATATAAAAACACAAAACAATGATATCATGTTTTTATTGTTAACTAGCTTTCTGCCAGCGGGTTCGCCCGCGTGGACTATACGAATTCAGATCAAAAATGACACACTTTCATAGAAACTTCCCCCCCCCTTTTCACCCCCTCAGGGGTACAAGTTCGGAAAATCCTTTCTGAACGGATGCTTACGTCGTACAAAGAACACACCCTCCAAGTTTCAGGTGTCTACGATCAGCGGTTTAGGCTGTGCGTTGATCCGTCAGTCATTCAGGACAAAGCATTTTATATGTGTAGATTTGTGAAGTGAATAACCTTCTATTACCTTCGATGGAATTCATGAAAAATAATTTTAAAAATACTTTTGTAAAACCATTTTTCATTTACCGTTAGGTACAATGCAGTATAGCGAGTTTTTGCTGCGACTTTTTGCACATTGACTGAAACAAAAAAACCGGCCAAGTGCGAGTTGGTCTTGCGCACAAACGGTTCCGATCTTAAGAAGGAATCATCATCCTTCTGCCCTTATCCCAATTTTATTGGGGGTCGGCGCAGCATGTTTTCCTCTTCCATACTCTTCTATCTGCCGTCATCTCGCTAGTAACATTCATTCTAATCATATCAACCTTCACACAATCCATCCATCGTTTCTTCGGTCGTCCCCTTCCTCTATATCCATCCACATTCATGTCCAAAACCTTTCTCACTACATAATCCTCATTCCTCCTCATCACATGCCCATACCATGATAACCGATTTCCACCTAGTTTTTCGGTTACCAGTGCCACTTTCAAACTTCCTCTAATATACTCATTCCTTACTCTATCCATTCGGGTAACACCACACATTCCTCTTAACATTCTCATCTCCGCTGCATGCAGTTGTCTTTCATTCATCCCTTTTGTGGGCCAGCACTCTGAACCATATAGGACGGCAGGTCTGACCATAGTCTTATCTTAAGAAGGAATAATACGCAATATAGTCGCAAGTATCTTATTTTTTTCCGACCGCACAATTAAGATAGTTTGTAAAGGACAATTGCTGATTACTTAAAAACTTAGAATCATAGTTTTTTTTTTGTAATATTAAGGTTAATTTCTATCAACCCAGATAGACATTTCAGATTTTACCTACGCTTTTCAAACTTCGGATAAAGAGGGGGGGGTCTTTTTTGTGCAATTTTCATTATAATTCGAAGACTAAAAGACATAAAAGAAAATAAAAATTACCCCCACTTCCAACCACTTTTTCCATAAAAGTCACATATATTTTTTTATTTTTTTCATTTGCAATACGCGTGGACAATCATTTTTTATAACTAATCCAAATTTCAAGTCGATTGCATTATTAGTTCCTGGAATAATCTGTGACAGACGGACTGACAGACAGACGAAGTGAAACCACAAGGGTTTCTTTTACCATTTATGGTTAGAACCCTTTTTTTCTGATGGGAAATCATCAAATGACCCCTCCCGCCGTGGCTGGGGCGGAATGGAGTGTCAGACTCTTACTGACTAAAACCCGTCCATGTTCCTTCCTCAGCCCTTTGTATTCCGGGGGCGCGGTATCTCTTTCGAACGTCCCACAGCTCCGTTGGTTGGATCCCTAAAAATCTTACTTTGTGACTGACAAACTTAATTATGTATTGTCTGTTTTCATGGTAATTTAATTACGCTAAAGCTCGAACAGACAATTAGTGCTAGGTACTTACGTCATACGGCAATAATAATGTCTAGATTTTTGACTTAGGCAGACGTTTTCAAAAAAAGTATGTAATTTTGAAATGTCTTACTAACAATTGCCCCAAAAAAATATGATGTTATTTTTACGGTAAACGCAATAGCTGTCAGACTTTGTCAAAATCTATCTATACATATAAAATGCTTTGTCCTGAATGACTGACGGATCAACGCACAGCCTAAACCGCTGATCGTAGAGACCTGAAACTTGGAGGGCGTGTTCCTTGTATGACGTAGGTATCCGATAAGAAAGGATCTTCTGAAATTCTTCCCCTAAGAGGGTGAGACAGGGGGCAAAGTTTGTATGTAACTCTGTCATTTTTATTATTTAATTTGAATTCGTATAGCCCACGCGGGCGATTCCGCTGGCCGAAAGCTACTCATCATCAGCTTATATATTGTCCCACTACTGGGCACAGGACTCTTCTCACACAGAGAAGACATGAGCATTGATCACCACGCTTGCTCAAGGCGGATTGGTGATTTCAGACTTTGTAAGTCCACATTTCCTCACCATGTTTTCCTTCACTTTTAGTCAGTGGTGTCGATACACTTACAAAGTACACATGACTTTAGAAAAGTCACATTGGTTCTTGCCAGGTTGCGAACCCGCACACTCGTACACGAGAGGCAGGTGCCTTAACCACTAGGCATCATCATCAGCCTTCATCATACAGTCCTCGGTTGGACATAGGTATCCGCTAACACATATCATATCGCCCGGTCTTCAGCTTGCAGTCTTTCACAGATAGATAGTCACTCCATCTAAATAGCAATCAAAGATAATAAATTTAATAACATCATTTAAATTTTATGTAACATAAATCTTAGGTTATTTCCCTTACTAATAAATACGTCATGAAAACGTAAGTATACATAATAATATGTATATAAATTATATAGTGATGTGATTCATGGAAAATACGTTACAAGTAGGTATCTATTTTAATTCGAATAACAAGGATTCTGACTAACTCAAAGTATATACATACTAGCTGTTTCCCGCGGTTTCACCCGCATCCCGAGCGAACTACTTAGCGCACCCGGGTAAAAAGTAGCCTATGTTGTTCCTCAGAGTCTATTCCATCTCTGTACCAAATTTCATTTATATCGGTCCAGTAGTTTTGGCGTGAAAGCGTAACAGACAGACAAACAGACAGAGTTACTTTCGCATTTATAATATTAGTAAGGATGTTTGCTGCGAGATGTTCGAAAGGAACATGGATGGGTTTTAGGAAAGCAGTCGTGGTGGCTTAGTGGTTAAGGCACGTGTCACTCGTGTACGAGTGTGTTGGTACGAAACCTGGCAAGTACCAATGTGAATTTTCTAAAGTCATATGTACTTTCTAAGTATATCTTAGACGTCACTGACTAACGGTAAAGGAAAACTTCGTGAGGAAACCTGGACTTAAAAAGTCCGAAATCGCCAATCTGCCTTGAGCAAGCGTGGTGATCGATGCTCATGGCTTTTCTGTATGAGAAGAGGCCTGTGCCCAGTAGTGGGACAATATATAGGCTGATCATGATGGATGGGTTTTAGTCAGTAATAGTCTGGCAAGCACTGGCCCTAAAGAGCCCCGTTAACTATGCTGACATCTCTTTGAACCAAAATATTCAACAGTATGGCGTCATGAAAAAGAATTAAAAGCTAATAAGGTTATAAAATAAAATTACATTACCTACAAAATGTTAGTTGACGTCATCATGTTAAAATAACAATAAATTACATTAAATATTTAACGAACTTACCTATTAATCTGTTACATTATTTAATTTGAATTCAAAATCAGTTTTTTTAGACATAAATTATTTAGATATAATAATTAACTACATATTTTACATATTAACAATAAAACCTACAACAGCTAAAAGAACTACTAACTAATAGAGGGCGTCAAAAAATTCCTTCTCATTTATTTTTATTCCTCGATTATTTTTTTACTAATATTGTAAACTAGCTTCCCGCCAGCGGCTTCGCCCGCGATATTTTAGCTAATGGATACAAAAACTTGACAAATTATATACTAAAACCTTCCTCATTAATCACTCTATCTATTAAAATAAACCGCATCAAAATCCGTCGCGTGGTTTTTTTTTTTTTTTTTTTTTTTTTTTTTTTATTTATTTGGGAAACAAACAATCGTACAATAAATATTACATCTAGATACACAGTCTACTATAAATAAGTGTACAATCCACTACGTTTCCACATATTACTAGCTTATATTAGATACAGTTTTAGTAACTTAAATGAATTTAAAATAATAATACATTTTTTCCGTTTTCTAAGATCTAATAGTTATTGCATACGTAGAAATTAAGGAGATTGAGCAAAGCGCTTAACAATCTGTTTTTTAAATCTATCTTTAGACAGGGCAAATATGTCAATATCGTTGAAATTATTATTGTAGGCTTGAACTAGTCTCTGGAGTGGCGCTCTCTCTCCTGCATTTGTGCGACAGGGAGTTGTAGCAAACAGTGGATAAGAGCGCGCCTCTCGTCTCATTACTGTTCTAGGTACAATATAGCTTAATTTGCTAATCAATTTAGGGCAATCAAACTTATTATGTACAAGTCCATGGAGCATCATTCCTTGCAGCAACAGGCGTCTCGAGCGTAATGTTAATAGCTTGAACTTATTCACTGCGTTTGTGTACGATAATCGTTCGATGCGGCATTTGTACTGCATTGTACTGAGGAACTTTTTCTGAACTCGCTCTATTGCAACATCATATTTAATATAATAGGGATCCCAGATCATACAAGCATATTCGACTTGTGGGCGAACTAAACAATTAAATAAGTACAAATATGTGGTTGGTCGTTTAAAATCTGACGTGGTTCTCATAACAAAACTATACATTTGATACGCCTTAGAAATAATTTTATCTATATGTAGATTTAAGTGAAGTTTGGAATCGAATCGTTTTAAAGATTTAAGCATAAGTACATAGGGATATAGGGACAGAGAAAGCGACTTTGTTTTATACTATGTAGTGATATTGTAAACGCAAACTAGCTTCAATGATGAACGAATTCATCTATCTCGCCACTATATTTTTGGCAAATGGCAACATTGAAAGTTCAGAGAGCCAAAAGTCATAAAGCTAAGCCCCAAAAAAAACTAAAGCCATGATTATATATACATACATATAAAATACTTTGTACTGAATGACTGACGGATCAACGCACAGCCTAAACCGCTGATCGTAGAGACCTGAAACTTGGAGGGTGTGTTCTTTGTATGACGTAGGCCTCCTTTAAGAAAGGAATTTCCGAAATTCTACCCCTTTTTTTCGAACGGGAAATCATCAAATGATCCGGGATTAGTATCAAACTCGTACTGACTAAACCATCCATGTTCCTTCAGCCCTTTGTATTCCGGGGGCGCGGTTACTGTTTCGAACGTCCCGCAGGAAATTCTACCCCTAAGAGGATGAAAAAGGGGGGGCAAAGTTTGTATGAAACTCTGACATTTTTAATTTGAATTCGTATAGCCCACGCGGGCGAAGCTGTTGGCGGAAAGCTAGTCCTTACTTAATATTATAAATGCGAAAGTAACTCTGTCTGTCTGTCTGTCTGTCTGTCTGTTACGCTTTCACGCCAAAACTACTGGACCGATATAAATGAAATTTGGTACAGAGTTAGAATAGACCCTGAGGAACAACATAGGCTACTTTTTACCCGGGTGCGCTAAGTAGTTCCCTCGGGATGCGGGTGAAACCGCGGGAAACAGCTAGTTTTCTATAAAATGTCAATTAGACAATCTTTCCGCACGTGTTCACAGTATCTTGGAAACAGCAGACGTCTGATTACAATTAGTTGGAAACTATTATATGTAGCCGTGTCTTACTGCCTAGATAACAACCTGAGTTTAAATAATTATGTCGTTTAAAACAAATTACAAGCAATAACTCGCTATATTAACTAGACAATAGTTCTGTTAAATTTTAATACTTAATCTATAGTGGTATTAGTTTCTGTTCGCGGTTTCGCTCGTATCCTGATAGAACTACTTCGAGCAGCCGGATAAAAACTATCCTACGTGCTTTTCCAGATTTCAACCTATCTGTATATAAAATTTCATGTAAATCGGTGGAGCCATTTTCCCGTGAAAAACGTAAGAGAAAAACTCACTTTCGCATTTATAATACTCGCTTATTTCCCGTGGTTTTACCCGCATCCCTAGATTACTACTTCGTGCACCCGGATAAGAACTATTTTATAACCTTTTCCGGGGTTAAAGCTATCTCCATACCAAATTTCACCTAAATCGGTTCAGCCGTTTTGCCGTAAAAGACTGACAGAGTGACGTATGCATTTATAATATTGGCAAGCATAGTATTCCTTTTTAACCGACTTCAAAATGAGGATATTCTGTATTTATATAGGTGTATACACACAAAACAATGCCTATTCGAAGACACCGACTTCTAGACGTAATAGTAACTAACGATGAATCATCATCAGCCTATTTACTATCCCACTGCTGGGCACAGGCCTTTTCTCATACAGAGAAGGCATGAGCATTGATCACCACGCTTGCTCAAGGCGGATTGGCGATTTCAGACCTTTAAGTCCAGGTTTCCTCACGATGTTTTCCTTCACCGTTACTTACTTACCGTCAGTGACGTCTTAGATATACTTAGAAAGTGCTTAAGACTTTAGAAAAGTCATATTGGTACTTGCCAGGTTTCGAACCCGCACACTCGTACACGAGAGGCAGGTGCCTTAACCACTAGGCCACTACGACATATCTATCCTAACGATGTATTTGATTATTTTTGAATTCGCAGTTTATGATATCGGTTCTGTTTCTGTACCTATTAAAAGATTTAGTTATAAAAGGTGGCGCTGTAATCACTAGTTAGAAGCACGTGTCTGACTATTTCAAAAACACGTGAAGTTATTAAGTACAGTTCCAACACACAATTAATCAAATGGTTGCGATATAGGTAACTTGGTTTGGTCTAAATCATAAGATTTCGCGATTTGATGAAAAAGTTCATCTGCCTAGCCTTTTCCCAACTATGTTGAGGTCGGCTTCCAGTCTAATTGGATGTAGCTGAGTACCAGTGTTTTACATGGAGCGACTGCCTATCTGACCTCCACAATCCAGTTACCGGGTAACACGATACTCTTTGGTAAGGTTAGTTGTCAGACTTTCTGGCTCCTGACTACCCGTAACGACTTTCAAAGATCTGCTAATAACAACAACCAACAGCTAAACGTGCTTTCCGAAGCACAGAGGAGTTTCTCAATGACATAGATGCGGTCACCCATCCACGGACGGACCGCGCCAAGCGCAGCTTTACCTTTGATCGATCGACCCGTGTGGCTGTTACTTAACCACGAGCTCCTCTTATAATAAAACTTTTAAGTAAAAAGAAATAAAAAAATATGGAAACTAACTAATAAAGGGCGTCAAATAAATTCCTCTTCATCGCGGTCAACTGGGAGCGTACACAAGAGGCTGGCTGCATTGATCATCAGCCTATATATCGCCCCACTGCTGGGCACAGGCCTCTTCTCATACAGAGAAGGCATGAGCATTGATCACCACGCTTGCTCAAGGTGGATTGGCGATTTGAGACTTTTAAAGTCCACCAGTTTCCCCACGATGTTGTCCTCGCGATGTTGTCCTCACGGTATTTTCCTTCACCGTTAGTCAGTGAAGCCTAAGATATACTTAGAAAGTACGTATGACTTTAGAAAAGTCACATTGGTACTTGCCAGGTTTCGAACCTACACGCTCGTATACGAGAGGCAGGTGCCTTAACCACTAGGCCACCGCGACATGGACAGAAAGTTTGACGACTGGCTGCATTGCCACGTTGGATAGCTAAGCTTATCCTTTGGCCAAAGTAGTAGCCTGCCTTTAAGTCTTAAAAAGCATCAATCAGCTGCTTAATTAAACGAAATTAAAATAGTAGATTTCGGTCACGGTTGTCATACAAATATCGTAACATGACAGTGGTTACATGTAGCCAGAAAAACGTAGTATTATCCAGAAATTTTGTTCAGAGCCTTATTGGGAAAAGGCTAGGCAGATAATAACCGCTGTCAGTTCTCAACTTGTACCATAGATAAAACAGTAATTCACTATTTCCTTTGTGATTAGAAATCTGTTATCAAGAATAAGATGCACTGCACATGTTAACTGGTTTGTGGATGCAATTTACTATTCTATAAATAAATAAAAACCGACCAAATGTATGTCGGGCCACGCGCAGTAGGGTTCCGTAGTAGATCTTAGTTCATCGACTATAACTCTGTAACCGGTTAAGCCTAAGTATATAGCCGTGATAATTTTCCTTGTAAGTTCATTACATGTGCTGCGTCTGTGATTTTTTTCACAATTTTAGGTACAGCCATTCAAAAGTTAGAGGGGGGGTAACTCGTATCGAACAAAAAATTTCACTTAAAATCTAGATATTTCGCAAATGGCTCGCTTAACTGAAAAATAGTCTTCACACACCCATAATATTTTTGAAAGACCTATCTAACGATACCCCACACGAAGGGGTACGCGAGAAAAAAAATATTCATCCATGTTTGGGAGCTACCCTAAAAAAAAATATTTTTCTAAATTTTATTTTACCACTTTCTCGGCGTAATCAATATACATATTCATACCAAATTTCAGCTTTCTAATAACAAAAACCACGGAGCTATGCCGCGGACAGACAGACAGACAGACAGACAGACGGACAGAGCGAAACTATAAGGGTTCCTTGTCGGACTACGGAACCCTAAAAACCGACCAAGTGTATGTCGGGCCACGCGCAATAGGGTTCCGTAGTAGGTCTTAGTTCATCGACTATAACTCTGTAACCGGTTAAGCCTATTTAGCCGTGATAGTTTTCCTTGTAAGTTCATTACATGTGCTGCGTCTGTGAATTTTTTCACATTTCTAGGAACAGCCATTCGATAGTTAGAGGAGGGATGCTTGTATCGAACAAAAATTGCACTTAAAAGCTAGATATTTCGCAAATGGCTCACTTAACCGAAAAATGGCCTTCACGCACTCATCATATTTTTGAGAGATCCGTCTAACCACACGACGGGATACATGAGAAAAAAAAATATCATTCCCACTTTACTTGTATTAGCTCCCATACAAGTAAAACAATATTTTTCATAATTTTATTTTACTTTATCGGCGTGATCAATTTATATATCCAAAACAAAATTCAGCTTTCTAGTACCAAGAACCTCTGAACTATGCCGCGGACAGACAGACGGACATAGTGAAACTATAAGGGTTCCTTGACAACTACGGAACTCTAAAAGAAACAGTCGAATTGAGAACCTCCTCCTTTTTTTGATTCGGTTTAAAATCATTTACACTAACGTTTCATTGACATCACACTGGACTTTTATCTCCTGCCTTATTTACCTATCCCACTGCTGGGCACAGGCCTCTTCTCACACAGAGAAGGCATGATCATTGATCACCACGCTTGCTCAAGGCAGATTGGCGATTTCAGATATTATAAATTCAACAACAAAAAAACCACGACTGGTATTTTAACGATCATATCGATTCGCAGTAATAAAATAAATAATGTATGAAGATACACGATAAACCAGAGATAAAAATAAATTACTTAATCATAATTATAGTTGTAGGAAATAATGATAGGATTAATAACAGCTAAATTAATAGTTTTATTTGTCACTAGCTTCCTGCCAGCGGCTTCACCCGCGTGATTTAAAAAATGACCGAGTTTCATACAAAATTTTGCCCCCCTTTTTCATCCCCTTGGGGGTAGAATTTATCAAAATCCTTTCTTAACGGATGCCTACGTCATAACATCTACCTGCATGCCAAATTTCAGCCCGATCCCCCCAGTGGTTTGGGCTGTGCGTTGATAGATCACTATGTCAGTCAGTCAGTCACCTTTGAGTTTTATATATATTTAGACTAGCAGCTTCCTGTGGTTTCACCCGTATCCTGAGGAAACGACTTCACGGGCATGGATAAAAACAATCTTAAATTCTTCTCTAGGGTTCAAGCTATCTGCATACCAAGTTTTATCCCAATGGGCTAAGTCGTTTTACCGTCATAGCGTGACAGAGTTCGTCTGGAATTTATAATATTACTATCTTTTACCCGGAGTTCTTCCCGCGTCCCGAGGGAACTACTGAACGCACTCGGATAAAATAAGCCTAGCCTTTAACCGCTCCAGGATTTCCTCTATCTCCATACCAAATTTCACCCAAATCGGTTAAGTCATTCTCAAGTAATAGCGTGACCAAGTGAAATAGGGATTTATTTTTCTTTGTAACTAGCTTTTGACCGTGGTTTCACCCGCATTCCAGGGAAACTACTTAACTCACACGAATAAAAGTAACCTAAAACCTTTTATAGGCTCCCCTCTATCTTCATACGAAATTTCATCCAAATCGGTCAAGTTATTCTCAAGCACTATAAGCGTGACCAAGAGAAATAGGGATTTATTTATATATGTCAACAAATAAGAATTCTTATAAAATATTTTTCATTGTAAGCGCCACTTAGGGAAATACCATTACCGTCATGGTTATAGTATAATGGGCGATCTATCACAAATTATCACGACAATGATCCTTCACCTCGATATCTTAGAAATCTTTATAAGGCCGCGACTATAAGAGGGTAGCGGAGCGATTTTAAAAACGCTAGACGCTTGTAAACCTCTTTCCTCAAAACCTGGTTAGTACTTGTACCAATGTGACAATAAGTCACAACCAAGTCATACATACCTAGAAATATCTACCTATAACTTAAAAAAAATGGTCATAGATTATTTTTAGGCACGAACTAACGGCGAAGAGAAACATGGTGCAAAAACCTTAGTAATTAAAAAAGTCGATTGTAATGATTATGAATATGTAGCCAGACTCATATAATAAGTACTTTCTAAGTATATCTTAGGCATCCTGAGGAAACTTGGACTTTAAAATTCTTAAATAGCCAATCCGCCTTGAGCAAGCGTGGTGATCAATGCTCATGCCTTCTCTGTATGATAAGAGGCCTGTGCCCAGCAGTTGGATAATATATAGGCTGATGATGATGATGAATGTAATGATTATGTATATATCTAGTCGGACACGAAGTTGACCAAAAACCGAAAACGTTGACTGACCAACCGGAAAACGAAAAATCAAACGCTCACCGCCCCGCTAAACGCTCCGCTTTTCAATAGCCCCACCTTAAAATTAATAACGTATTTAAAATCACTATTACCTGGGACTTCCTTGACTGCTGAACCTTTGGTTAATTAAAGTGTTATAGTTGTTTACCACGTAATTATGTCACGCTAAGGCTGTGAGAGGTCAGGCGTAGGCAGGCGTACAATAATTGCTATTGTAAGCAATATGTATGAGAAATTAACTTCAATGGCTTGTTTAGGGGAGTAATTGTACGTAGGGCTGCCATTCGTCCGGGTTTCCCCGGATTTGTCCTAGTTTAGAGGGCGTCCGGCGAGAAAACCCGGACACTTTTTACCTGATACCCAATCCCGATTGATTGAAAGGTGAGCAATAAATTAAAACAAATAGTAAAAAAGTGTCCGGGGGAAAAATCAAACTAATTCAAAATGTCCGGGGTTTTTATAGTTTTAGTCCAAGATCGACGATTTGGGTGATGGCAGCCCTAATTGTACGTGACACGATTATATTTTTAAGGTATACATAAAATAAGAAGGAGCTTGAGGAGCTCGTGGCTAAGTAACAGCCGCACAGTTCGACCGATCAAAGGTTAAGCTGCGCTTGGCGCGGTCGGTCCGCGGGTGACCATCTTTGTCATAGCGAGACTCCTCCGTGTCTCGCAAAGCACGTTAAGCTGTTGGTCCCGGTTGTCATTTATACATCTTTGACAGTCGTTACGGGTAGTCAGAAGCCAGAAAGTCTGACAACCAGTCTTACCAAGGGGTATCGTGTTACCTGGTAACTGGGTTGTGGAGGTCAGATAGGCAGTCGCTCCATGTAAAACACAGGTACTCAGCTGCATCCGGTTTAGTCTGGAAGCCGACCCCAACATAGTTTGGAAAAGGCTAGGCAGATGACATAAAATAAGGATTTTGAGGCTTCAAGATGAAGAATGGACGATAAGCAAGCCCTATATTCCCTCACTCTTATAGTCCGATGGGTCGGCAGTCCGACACGACCGGGGAGGGATCATTTATGTATATATATTATTTATATATACATAAATGTATTATTTATTTACTTATATGTATATAGGTATATAATAGGATTTATGTTTGTATTAAATATGTTTATTTCGTATTATGTAAGTATTTCTATTTAACTGATTTTATTCTGTTTTGTTGCACCTACCATATTATGTCTGCTTCGCCCAAAGGTTGACTGGAAAGAATGCCTGTGGCATTAAGTCCGCCTATGTACAAATTGTTGCATAAAGGATAAATAAATAAATAAATAAATCAGGCGCAGGACCGACAGCGCCACGTGCTTTTCGAAGCACGGTGGGGTCTCGCTATGTTAAGAAAACGGTCACCTATTCATGGATTGACCGCGGCTAGTGCAGCTTAACCTTGCTAATCTATCGATCCGCGTAGTTGTTACTTAGCCACGAGCCCCTCATTATATAGTCGGTACCAATAAATTTTATGAAAAATTTAAACAAAGACGTAATCTATTTTGTTCTAATCCTGCCACAGAAATTAACAAAATGGCGTAAGGATGGCGCATTTATTTCAATTTCATGCTCTAAACATCATCATTCATCATTTAATGTAATTTTATTTATCTATGTCGGAAAATTAGAAATAGGTTCCGATTTTGTTTTAATATTTCGTAAAATTAAATTGTAAATTTTTCCACTGAAGGAATCGGCAGAGACCACTCTGCATTCTATTGTACATCTAAATGTATACATTTATATATAAAAAGGCGTGATGTTATATATTTTCCATATTATGCAGAAAATATAATAATAAGAGCTACCTGTTATTATTTACTGAAAATATTATTATAATTCAATCGCAATTGGATCCGTTTGCATAAAAACGTCATCAATTTTCACTAATATTCAAAATAATAATAATACTTGCTTGGACTGACGGCGCCAAGCACAGCTTGACCTTTGATCGATCGACCCGTGCGGCTGTTACTTAGCCACGAGCTCCACTTACAATAAAACTTACATTAGCTAAAAATAATATGGAGAACTACTAACTAAAAAAGGGCGTCAAAAAATTCCTCCCCATAGCGGTCAACTGGGAGCGCACCCAAGAGGCCGGCTGCATTCATCTTCAGCCTTTATATTGTCCCACTGCTGGGCACAGGCCTCTTCTCATACAGAGAAGGCATGAGCATTGATCACCACGCTTGCTCAAGGCGGATTGGCGATTTCAGACTTTTTAAGTCCAGGTTTACTCACGATGTTTTCCTTCACCGTTAGTCAGTGACGTCTAAGATAAGTACATACGACTTCAGAAAAGTCACATTGGTACTTGCCAGGTTTCGTACCAGCACACTCTTACACGAGAGGCAGGTGCCTTTACCACCAGGCCACCACGACAATTTGCGTGATCTAGTGGGACATAAATTTCCTTTTAGATAACTGGATCTAATTTGATTTTCGATTGTTTCAGGTCGCCTGGCTGTGATAATGTTCAGCATATGCACCGTGGTGCTAGGAATCATACTGTCATTCGTACCCTGGCTGGACTATATCATATTTAGAGTAAGTATTCCTTCAACATACTGGGTGAATCTTCAACATACTGGGTGAATCTTCAAAAGTATGCGGTTGGTTTTTCAACGCTGTTCGCTTCCTCACACGAATTTCATTATTACCAGCCGTATGAAATTCAATGGTGCCGATTCTGACTTACACACGACTAAACTAATTTTAAAATATCATGCTCTTTTTCTATTGCGAAATACAAGAAGAGGATAGCAAGTAATTCAGTGCTGTCAAATTAAATGACAGATGACATTTTGTTCGTACAGTTTTGTTAATTTAGTCGAGATGTTACGTCATGATGTTTAATTTTGTATGGAAAACTATTTTTTGCTAATTTGACAGGTGTTTAAAGTTTGCTATCCCTTTCTTATATTTGTTGATGGAAAGAGAGAATTATAGACTAAATTTAATTTAGATGGTGTCAAGAGAATCGCGGCCAATGTTTACCTACATCAAGAGGCTATATCTATTTCATTATTTAACATAATAATTTTAAGTTTGTAAATTTAACAATTTAAACGACAGTCGGTGATGAGGGTAATGACGATTCGGAAACCAAAAAGCAAAAATATTGAAGATTCACCCATCTGCCTAGTCTTTTCCAAACTCTTTTGGGGTTGGCTTCTAGTCTATCCGGATGCAGCTAAGTACCACTGCTTTACACAACTGCCTATCTGACCTCTACAACCCAGTTACCGGGTACCACGGTACCCCTTGGTAAGACTGGTAGTCAGACTTTCTGGCTTCTGACTACCCGTAACGACTGTCAAAGATCTACAAATGACAGCCGGGACCAACGAAGAAGTCTCTCATGTCTTTCCACAGGGTTTAAGCTACCTCCATATCAAATATCTTCTAAATCGGTGCAGCCGTTTTCTAGATAAAGACACTAGTGAAGACAGACAGATGGAAAGACTAACTTTCGGGTTTATAAAGGACTAGCTGTTTCCCGCGGATTCATCCGCATCCCGAGAGAACTACTTCGCGCACCTGTTTAAAAAGTAGCCTATGTCCTTTCTCAGGCTCTAGACTATCTGTGTACCAAATTTCATTTAAATCGGTTCTGTAGTTTTGGCGTGAAAGCGCGACAGACAGAAAGATTAGTGAGGAATATGTTTGATAATTTTGTGATTTTACTATTTTTTTTTTTTTGTTTCAGGAATTAAAGCTTTGGAATGGCTCTCTAAGCTATAGTTATTGGCATAAACCCGGTGTCATTAGGTTAACTAAAGTCTATATCTTCAATGTGACCAACCCACAAGCTTTTCTGGAACATGGAGAGAAACCCAAGCTAGTGGAAGTCGGTCCTTTTGTTTATAGGTATGTATTTTATCAATTACTTCTCCTTCGTGTAGGCTGCAGGTTCACCAACCTAACAGGCCCTAGTGTCAGAGTTTTCTCAAATCCGCCTGACGGCCTCTGACTTGGAGTTGTAACGACTGCTATCAAGCAGCCGGGGACGACGGCTTAACGTGCAGTGACGGGGGTGTAACACCACCGACTATATATGACTCCGGGCTGCTTTGTGGAATTTTAATATCTTACCCGGGACCATGTTCACGGTAGTCACTTTTGCGTGAACGAGACAACGACGCAGTAATATATTTTATGAATGACTGACGGATCAACGCACAGCCTAAACCGCTGATCGTAGAGACCTGAAACTTGGAGGGTGTGTTCTTTGTATGACGTAGGCATTCGATCCGGGGCTGCGGGACGTTCGAAAGAGATACCGCGCCCCAAATACAAAGGTCTGAGGAAGGAACATGGATGGGTTTTAGTCAGTAAGAGTCTGACACTCCCACCCGCCCCACCTACGGCGGGAGGGGTCATTTGATGATTTTCCATCCGAAATTAATGGCATTCGATTAGAAAGGATTTTCCGAAATTCTACCCGTAAAGGGGGTGAAAAAGGGGAGCAAAGTTTGTATGAAACTCTGTAGTTTTTAATTTGAATTCGTAGCCCACGCGGGCGAAGTCGCTGGCGGAAACTATAGTTTTTAATATTAGTAGAATATACGTTACAAGATATACGCTAACGCTAACGCTATAGAATAGAAAACAAAATGTATGGGAATGACATATAGCTAGTCGTAAACGAATGTCATTCCCATACATTTTGTTTTCTATTCTATAGCGTTAGCGTCAGCGTTTTGCCACTTGTCTAACCCCCCTGATTGTAAATGTTTAAATCCTTAAACCTGTGAACACGTGCTTTCAAATCAATATTTTAGGGCGACCATAAATAAAGCTTTTACATAAAAATGCACTCTTTCAATACAGGTCGTTTTTGAAATCATCATTTTTTTTAATTATTTACAGTATGAAACATGACTAAAAAACATAATTAATATTCCAATCATAGAAAAATAAAACTTAAATATATGGCGTCTAAAAATTATTCATCATCGCCGTGATTCATGATGAAATACCGTTTAATTAGTTAGGTGGAACTGTGCATTAATTGACATATTTTATTACTAAATCTTACAGTGTCAAATAATGAATACAATTTTAGTAGAATAGAGACCAAACCGCGGCAAATTTCTAGTACATTTATACGCTGGAAGAGTAAAAAAAAATCAAAAGTCATATATTCAAACTACGCTAAAAATCAGAATTTTTTGAAACGTCAAGTTTACAAAAGACCAAAACGCCCGCCCTTCACCACTTCCTATGTGTTGTTACTGGGAAGAAGTGGCGCAACAAACTCCCCAGCAACACATATCCGTCTGTTAGGTTTGAAGAACCTTCGTTTATACAAAAATATTAAAAAATGGGGTAATAATCATAATGTTTAAAATAATTTTAATCAATAATTTCGCCGACTGTTGGCTACCACACACCCTTATAGATAATACGTACGAGTCCAAACGATTGAGTAAAAAAGCCGGACATGTCCGAACAAATCCTACCAAATCATGGTCACCCTACTGTAAACAGACTTGGTCTATCGCTAATAAATAAAGCTACAAACGTGATCAATATATTATTATCTACTGGAAACGAAACTCAACCCTGACGTAATAATATTTTAAGAATTACCACAAATAAAATTAAAATAACCACACGTTACGAAATTAAGCGGAAAACACGGAAAATATCTAAAAAAAAACCTTTTTCTGTGGACTATGACGTAATAAGTTTAGTAAAAAAAACATACAGTCATCTATTTATTTAAATAATATTATGTTTCAACAATATTCTTCTTACCATGTGAGCTGCAGGTTTTACTAACCTAACAACCCAGTGTCAGAGTTTTCTCAAACCCGCCTGACGGCCTCTGACATAGAATTGTACCAACAACTGCTATCAAGATAGCAGCCAGAGACGACGGCTTAACGTGCCCTCCCAGGCACGGGAGTATAGCATCTTCTCATACAGAGAAGGCATGAGCATTGATCACCACGCTTGCTCAAGGCCGATTGGCGATTTCAGACTCTTTAGTCCAAGTTTCCTCACGATATTTTCCTTTACCGTTAGTCAGTGGTGTTTAAGATACACTTATAAAGTACATATGACTTAAGAAAAGTCACATTGGTACTTGCCAGGTTTGCCGTACTCTCATACTTGGTCACCACGACTTTAGACAAATTGTTTGAAAAAAACCCGGATCAATTTATTGGATACTTGACTGACACCGTTAATTAATTCCAGGTCACAGCAAAAATATTTTTTTGCCCCGAAAACCTAGATTAATACTCAATTAATAGTTAATTGAAAACTAATCGTTAAACTATAAATAGAACTAAGTTAAACTGTTAATTAAAATTTCATTAAAAGAAGCTACTTCGCGCATCCGGATTTAATTAAGCTACCCTATATCCATCCTCGTGGTGGCCTAGTGGTTAAGGCACCTGCCTCTCGTATACGAGTGTGCGGGTTCACAACCTGGCAAGTACCAATGTGACTTTTCTAAAGTCATATACTTTCTAAGCGTATCTTAAACACCACTGACAAACGGTGAAGGAAAAACATCTTGAGGAAATCTGGACTTAAAATGTCTGAAATCGCCATTCCGCCTTGAGCAAGCGTGGTGTTCAATGCTCATACCTTCTCTGTATAAGAAGAGGCGTGTGCCCAGCAGTGGGACAATAGGCTCATAATGATATCCTACCTCGGGTTTCAATTCAAATTTCATCAAGTTTATGCGTCTTACTGTGAAGGCGTTATAGACAGTTACATTCTCATGTATTTTATAATATTTACCACGGTTTCGTAAATACCTAACGCACTCGGATGAAAACCCTATGTCCTTCCCCAGGTTCAAGCTATCCCCATAGCAAATTTCATCTATATCGGTTCAGCAGTTTAAGCGTGGAGAGGTAACAGACAAACACTTTCACATTTACAATTTATAGCTTTTGCCCGCGACTTCGTCCGCGTGGAATAGTGTTGCTCCGCTCCTATTGGTCTTAGCGTGATGATATGAAATGGGCTATCTAACACTGAAAGCAATTTTTAAAATCGGACCAGTAGTTCCTGAGATTAGCGCGTTCAAGCAAACAAACAAACTCTCCAGCTTTATATATTAGTTTTTTTTTATATGACATCTCGCAGGTCAACCTAGAAGGTTGTCGACTGCTTAACCGGGCTTGCCTGTGAAGTGCCTTAAATGAATTTAGGGCCTCCAGCCAGGGCTTAACTTACAAAACTAAGCGACTACACGGACACCCCCTAGTGGGGTACGGGCCTCGGCTTAGAAATTTATATATTAGTCTAGATATAGATTAGTATGGAAAGAGATAGATGGATTGTGTGATCAACTTGATATGAACGAGAAGGGAGTGAATGATAGTATGACGGCTAACAGAGAAGAATAGAAAAAAAATCGAAAAATATATTGCGCCGACCCTAAATCGATTGGGAACAGGCCAGGAAGAAGAAGAAAAATGTGTGGTAAAGTTTTTACATAGAAAACCAGTTTTCCAGCCAAAATAATACAAAAAATATTTAAAATCGTTCTCAACTACAATTTTGATTCAAAAAAAACTAACAACAGTCCAATTTTATTGCCAAAAACATCAATTAAATACCTAAATTTAATTTTAATAGGAAAAACTGTTTTTGTAACATTAACCTCGGAAACGAATAAACAGGATTTGATGGAACTTTAACTATTTCAAGGTCATGTAGATTGAAGGGCTAGGAAGTGGATCGAAGGTATGTTTTATGGGATCCAAAGATCAGAAACCATACCATTATGTGTTTCTGCAATATCCTCCATCATCCGACCTCATCGTCAAACTCAGTAGCAAGCGTGTCGGTTGCTCGATAGATGGTGTCTGTGTCAATAATATTAGCTACGCAGACGACATGGTGCTGCTGAGCCCGACGACGAGAGGTCTTGGAGAGTTGTTGAGAGTGTGTGAGACCTATGCTGGAATACATGGTCTTTAGGGCCGCGGTTGGATGCCCTGGTAATTCACATAATATTACCCTAAATGGCTTGTGCATAAATCGAATCACGAAATTAAAATATCTGGGGCATCTAATTACCGAAGGTCTTGTGGATGATCTGGACATTGAGAGGGAACGCAGGGCTTTGGCGGTCAGAGGTAACATGCTGGCCCGCAGGTTCTCCCGATGCTCTGAACAAGTAAAGATAACGTTGTTCCAAGCGTATTGTCAAAGCTTTTATACGGGAATTCTGTGGGTCAGTCATGCCAAAAGATCGCTGGATGTCCTGCGCGTCCAGAATAACAACATCTTTAGGATGATGTTGGGGCTGCCTCGCTTCTGTAGTGCATCGGGGATGTTTGCGCAGTATCATACTGACGGTTTTCATGCCGTCATCCGCAAGAAAACTGTATCCCTGATCTGCAGATTGCGTGGCAGCTGCAACGGAATTCTGAGAACTGTAGCTGATAGGGTCACGTCTCCGCTATGGAAAGCCCTTATTAAGCGGGTAATATAAATGTTGCTTCTGATTATTATTATTTTATTTTGTTATTCCGTTTATTTATTTATATACATATTAATTACATTTTTAAATATTAAACTATATACAAAAAAGAAAAACATTTAAAAATATAAAAAATAGTTTCCCACCGGTAACGAGACAGGGTCCAAGCTACCGGCGGTCAGGGCTCTAGAGAAAGGAACCTCCTGACGATACGCGCAGTGTCTAGGAGTACTGCTTTCTGTATCAAGCCCTTGATCCAGCTGCCTAACGAGAGCCTCTTTAGGTGTTGGTCGAGGCTCTTGGCTAGTAGACCATTGGCCGAAACGACTATCGGCACAATGACTGCTGAATCCACATGCCACATATCGACAACCTCGTGTGCCAAATCAAGATACTTGAGTTGTTTATCTTTTTCAGCCTTCACGAGGTTCTCGTCGTTATTTTGTTATTATTATTATTTTATTTCAATTGAATTGTATGGATCTTGTTATCTGAATTAAATGCATTTGAATTTGAATTTGAATATTCATGTGAGAGAGCGAGACACAGCTACTAACGTCGTATAGCACCATCTCTTTTTCACAACAAAACTATTCCTGATTAGTCACCACCACCAGTTATGGTAGCCATCATCATCATCTAGCCTAGCCTTTTCCCAACTTTATTGGAATCGACTTCCATTCTAACCGGTGTAGCTGAGTACCAGTGTTTTACATGGAGCGACTGCCTATCTGATCTCCACAAACCAGTTACTGGTAACACGATACTCCTTGGTAAGACTGGTTATCAGGCGAGGCTTCTGACTACCCGTAACGACTGTGATCATCAGCCTATATGTATATTGTCCCACTGCTGGGCACAGGCCTCTTCTCATACAGAGAAGGCATGAGCATTAATCACCACGCTTGCTCAAGGCGGATTGGCGATTTCAGACTTTTTAAGTCCAGGTTTCCTCACGATGTTTTCCTTCACCGTTAGTCAGTGACGTCTAAGATATACTTACAAAGTACATATGACTTCAGAAAAGTCACATCGGTTTCGAACCTGCACACTCGTACACGAGAGGCAGGTGCCTTAACCACTAGGCCACCACGACTTTTTAGGATCAGACTTTTTAGTCCATGTTTTTTCATGATCCGTTAGCGGTGGCACCATACACTAACAGCCGGTAGCACCAACTTTTTATCATTTATCTACACTACTATTATAAATAGGAAAGATTTGTATTTTTGTGTGTATGTTTGTAATGAATAAACTCAAAAACTACTGTGCCGATTTCAAAAATTATTTCACCATTGGAAAGCTACATTCACTCGTAGTAACATAGGCTACCCGCGCGAAGCCGGGACGGGCCGCTAGTCATTTATACTTTTACGAATTTCACTAAACACGATACCAATAATTAGCCAACATTTAATATTATTCATGATATTAATATATAGACAGAATAATTTAATAAACATACATCATAAATATTTAGACGAAAAACATAAAATAACAGCAAAATTATTCAATGTTATCCTCAATTTTGACAGATCTTGAATGACAGTTTTTGTTCCGTTTCACGTATAATTAAACGCATATTTTTTTTCTGCCACCGGCTGTTAGAAAGTACATATGACTTTAGAAAAGTCACATCAGTACTTGCCAGGTATCGAACACGCACACTCGTACATGAGATGCAGGTGCCTTAACCACTAGGCCTCTACAACTTTGAAAGACAACAAGAAGGTGATTTTAGCGTCGCCAGGGTCCCTACACAGTACATTAGCGTCTAATTTAAGATATCCTCTGATGCGTGACGTGATGGCCAGAAAAAGTTATGAGGGAAGCAATGACGCATATAAAAACCACCCATCCAAGACTCGACCTTAGACAGTAATTCGGAGTTTCCGAAAACCTTCAATTTAATCCATGGTCACATGTCAACTTCTTCCGTTAGTTTTTTTTTTTTAAGTAGGTACAACAACGGTCTTTTTTTAGGGTTCAGTACCAAAAATGGTACAAAAACCCCTAATGGTTAATTTTGACAAAGCAAAGACAGACAGCTATCGCGTTTAAGGTAAAAATAACATCATAGTTAATTGGGGCAATTGTTAGTAAGTAATTTCAAAATTACATACCTTTTTTTGAAAACTTCTACCTAAGTCAAGCCAAAGGAGGAGCTCGTGGCTAAGTAACAGCCGCACGGTTCGACCGATCAAAGGTTAAGCTGCGTTTGGCGCGGTCGGTCCGTGGATGAGTGACCATCTATGTCATAGCGAGACTCCTCCGTGTCTCGGAAATTACGTTAAGCAGTTGGTCCCGGCTGTCATTTATTGATCTTTGACAGTCGTTACGGGTAGTCAGAAGCCAGAAAGTCTGACAACCAGTCTTACCAAAGGGTATCGTGTTACCCGGTAACTGGGTTGTGGAGGTCAGACAGGCAGTCGCTCCATGTAAAACACTGGTACTCAGCTGCATCCGGTTTATACTGGAAGCCGAACCCAATATAGTTGGGAAAAGGCTAGGCAGATGATGTCTACCTAAGTCAAATATCTAGACATTGTCATTGTCGTATGACGTATATGTACCTAGCATTAACTATCAACTCTTTATAGCTTTAGCGTAATTAAATTACCATAAAGACAGAGAATATAGAATTAAGTTTATCACTCACAAAGTAAAATTTTAGCGTTCCAACCAAGAATGGTAAAAGAAACCATTATGGTTTCACTTCGTCTGCCCGTCTGTCTGTCTGTCACAGATGATTATTTCAGGAACTACTAATGCCATCGACTTGAAATTTTAAATAGTTATAAATAATGATTGTCCATGCGTATACTAGTTCCTGAAATAATCAGCTGTGACAGACGAACAGACAGACGAAGAGCAATCATAAGGGTTCTTGTGTACCATTTTTGGTACGGAACCCTAATGAAAGAGTTTCATCCAAACTTAGCCTATTTCACTCCCTTAGGAATAGAATTTCGGAAAATCCTTTCTTATCGGATGCCTACGTCATACAAAGAACACACCCTCCAAGTTTCAGGTCTCTACGATCAGCGGTTTAGGCTGTGCATTGATCCGTCAGTCATTCAGGACAAAGCATTTTATATGTATAGATTTACTAAAATCGTCAATGAATACACTACACCACTACGGTAATATTTCGACATTGCATTGACACATCGTGTGCCAATATTTGTCGAGCAATTTTCTCCAAAACCAAGTGGTTACGTCATAGCCTGCATAATAGAGTTTAAGACACGAAAGAGACGGGTATATATTTTCTCTCAAGATGAATCTGTGTAGGCTTAAGTTGATTCTTCTTAAAAAATATTTATACTTAGCTATCTATACTAATATAATAAAGCTGAAGGGTTTGTTTGTTTGAACGCGCTAATCTCAGGAACTACTGGTACGATTTGAAAAATTATTTCAGTGTTAGATAGCCTATACGAGGAGTCTCGCTGTGACATAGATGGTGCCCTATCCACGGACCGACCGCGCCAAGCGCAGCTTAACTTATGATCGGTCGACCCGTACGGCTGTCACTTAGCCACGAGCTCCTCTAAGTAGGGCTGCCATCCGTCCGGGTTTTCCCAGATTTATCCTAGTTTAAAGGGCGTCCGGGGTGCGTCCGGGCGGGTTTACAAAGGGTGTCCGGAGAAAACCCGGACATTTGTTACCTTATATCCGATTCCGATTGATTGAATTGATCGAAGGTAAGCAAAGTAAAAAAAATGTCCGGGGAAAAAATCAAACTCATTCAAAATGTCCGGGGTTTTTATAGTTTTCGTCCAGGGTCGGCGGTTTGGGCGATGGCAGCCCTACCTCTAAGGTACCTATTAACTTCAATACTGATCTAATCTTGAATTTAAAATGTTATTTTACCAAGAAATGCGTTTCGAGACGAACTTGTCATCGTGCAATTTAAAAATGGCCGATCTTATCGCCACTTACCTTCAAATAATAGAAGGTTAATTAGGGTCTTAAACGAATATTTTAAATGTTTTAAACAATTTCATAAAATAATACTTTGACACATTTTAGGGTTCCGTGGTCGTAGGCTCTTTTTTTTCGGATGGGTAATCATCAAATGACCCCTGCCGCAGTGGGTGGGGTGGGAGGGAGTGTCAGACTCTTACTGCCTAAAACCCATCCATGTTCCTTCCTCAGCCCTTTGTATTCCGGGGGCGCGGTATCTCTGTCGAACGTCCCGCAGCCCCGGCAGGCTATGGCCCTAGGGAAGGGGCCCCGTCAATGATGCTGACATCTCTTTGAGGCGCGCGTGGAACACGAACGCGCCGTCATTTCTATTAGGCCTAATAACCTTTGAATGACAAAAAAAAAATTAGTTGCCCATTCCAAAAAGTAGTTTCCTATGGAGAAGAACGAGCAAGAAACTCCATGGTTACCTACTCCTTTCAAACAATTTTCATGGTATAAAATAATGACATGCGAAGATCATGTAGAATCAAAATTGGAAAAATAGGTAAGATAAAAAGTCTACTTGGTAGCAACATTTATTTGATATAAGAAGTCTCCTTATTAGGAGAAACCGAAAAAATATCTTATAGTTTTAGAACAAAAAGAAGGTACAGTTTTTGTTAAAAAAAAATAGGTTACAGCCCTAAAAATGGGTTAATAAACTCAAATTTGAAGACCAATAATGCAGAGTTCGCAAATCGGTTACCCCTTATTTTTATTTATTTTTTATTTGTTTCTACCTAAATTATGGAAAAAAAAGTTGACAGATTTATTAATAAGATTTTGTCAGTGGAATCTTTACCTGATATATGTACATACCCTTAAATATTATTGCTCATTTTTTTTACACGTTGTATATACAAGGTATCGCCCGCGGCTTCTTCCGCGTGGGCTATACGAATTCAAATAAAAAATGACAGAGTTTCAAACAAACTTTGCCCCCCTTTTTCACTTCCTTAGGGGTACATTTTCGGAAATTGTTTCTTATCGGAGGCCCACGTCTTCCAAAGAACACACGCTCCAAGTTTCAGGTCGCTACGATCAGCGGTTTAGGCTGTGCGTTGATCCGTCCGTCATACAGGACAAAGCATTTTATGTGTATAGATAACTGCGATTTGCTTAAAAACTGGTCCGATTTGGACGGGGTTTTCATTATTTACATGCATATTTTTCAAGGAAGCTTTGTTTAATCATATCTTTATAAAGGTCTAGTTTTCCGCCAGCGGCTTCGCCCGCGTGCACATTTTTTTACACCTTGGGTTACATTATTCAAGTTTTAGTAGGGATCCCTAATTATTTCTGGAAATAATATAGCCTATCACACTTCGTAAAGATGTAGCTTTCTAAAGATGAAACATTTTTTTATTTTAGTAGAATGTTCTGTTTTTGATGATTTTAGGCCATTGCTATATGAAGCAATCGGCAGCAATTTGTTTAATGGTAGGATTAATTTATTACTTAGGGAACCTTTTTCGGAACAAAGTATAAAAATTTATAAATTTGTAAGAGACATATTTTTAAGACGTAGTTAATTTCGTTTTGTTTATTTTCTGTTTGTGTTGAGTTTTTTCTTGTTTATATTTTCATTTATTTTGTAATTATTACATTTGTACGAGGCTGGCTTGGCACAATAACGCTATTGTGCCAAGCCAGCCTCGTACAAATGTACTCGTACAAAAAGCCTCAAAAAGTAAATGATTTAAAAAAAAATCGGTCCAGTAGTTTTTGAGTTAAAACCCTACAAACAAACAAATAAATCTTGCCTCTTTAAAATATTATTAGTAAAGGATGTCTTTAATATGTTTTCGCTCTTACTCCTCGTTTTCGCTCTTGAACTAAATAACGATCTTCTGTTTCAGAGAAGACATGGAAAAGGTGAACATAAAATTCCACGACAATGACACAGTGACGTACCAACACAACAAGATATTACGATTCATGCCTGAAATGTCCGTGGACAAGAATCAGAAGCTGGTGGTACCGAACATTCCTTTACTTGTAAGTATGTCATCTGCCTAGCCTTTTCCCAACTATGTTGGGGTCGGCTTCCAGTCTAAACCGGATGCAGCTGAGTACCAGTGTTTTACATGGAGCGACTGCCTATCTGACCTCCACAAGCCAGTTACCGGGTAACACGATACCTACCCCATGGTAAGACTGGTTGTCAGACTCTCTGGCTTCTGAGTACCTGTAACGACTGTCAAAGATCTACAAATGACAGCCGGGACCAACAGCTTAACGTGCTTTCCGAGGCACGGAGGAGTCTCGCTATGACATAGATGGTCACCCATCCACGGACCGACCGCGTCAAGCGCAGCTTAACCTTTGATCAGTCGGACCGTGCGGATGCTACTAAGCCACGAGTTCCTCATCTTTAATTGTAAGTATGTAGTGGTTAATAATCTCTAAACAGACCTCGGTCACGATCCCCAATCTCAATGTAGACCAGCCAGGTACGCAGGAGATATTATGGTGCACGCACGCTTGCAGACACAGGTGCACTCTCTATTCCCTCACTCTCATAGTCCGCTGAGGCACGGACGGGGCCTATGTTATGATCAGGAAACGGTCAGCCATCCATGGACTGACCACAGCTAGCGCAGCTTAAGCTTGCTAATCTATCAATCTGCACGGCTGTTACTTAGCTACTAACCCCACATGTAGTGGTTACCAATATTGCTGTCAGAATCAGCACGCTGAATTGGAAATAGGCCAGCCATGTCTACACACGCATTGATGGTCGATGGAGCAGAGAAGTCATAGATAGGCAGTCGCTCCATATAATATAATACACTGGTATTCAGCTGCATCTAATTAGACCAGAAGTCGATACCAAGATATATAGTTGGAAAAAGTCCATGTATCCATTTTTGTTGATCCTCCGCTTTATGTAAGGTGCATCTATTTATACCCGAAAAATTTAAGCAACTTTCAGTGTTTCAAAGAGATAGAGAAAATTACGAGCGACGCGCCCGCGCCTTGGGAGCGTTGTCTTTCATAAAACTGGGAGTAAAGGTTTTATGGACAACGTCTCGAGCAATTTTATTAATTTCCTTCAAAAGTAAGATTTAGATACAAATCTATTTTTCGTTTCTATGGCTTCTTGAATATCTAAAGATGTAGTTTTCTCTTAAAATATTTCGGGTATGAATAGGTGGACCTTATATTTTGAACCGTAAGATACATACGCACAAAATGTTCAAAGCGTGTATTACTAGGTACCCTAAATTATTTTGATTTTAGACGGTGACGTCATTCTCCCCGAACCTGGCCAGCTGGGTGTTCAACCTACTCGTCTCTGGGCTGGCGATCACCTACCGAGACAGGGCAAAACCATTCGTTCATGTCACCGCAGAAGAACTAGTTTTTGGGTAAGACTTTTTAACAGACTTCAAAAAAAAGGAGGAATTTCTCAATTTGACTGTATGTTTGTTACCACATAACTTTTGACTGGGTGAATCGATTTTGATGGTCCTTTTTTTATTAGAAAGCTGAAGCTTCCCGTGTAGTCTCATTTAAATTTTATCAACATCGGTTCATCCGTTTTATAAATATTTAAAAAATAACGGTTTATGTCTACTTGCTTCCAAATACTTAGATGATTTGGTTATTCACGCTTATTGCAACCTAAAAAAGTGGTGTGTTTATATTAAAATAGCAAGATCGAGTCTCTGAAAAGCGAAAAATAAAAAAAATCCTTTTTTCTGTGTAATTCTGAATTCGTGGCAACCTAGTGGCTAAGCTCTCGTGTACGAGTATGCGAAACCTGGCAAGTACCAATGTGACTTTTCTAAAGTCATACATACTTTCGAAGTATATCTTAGACGTCACTGACTAACGGTGAAGGAAAACATCGTGAGGAAACCTGGACTAAAAAGTCTGAAATCGCCAATTCGCCTTGAGCAAGCGTGGTGATCAATGCTCATACCTTCTCTGTTTGAGAAGAGTACTTGCTAGTTCTTCTCCATAAGACCTACTCCTTGGAACCGTGCGACTAGTGCTTGACATTTCATAAAAGACTGCAAAGACTGAGGTATATGAAATAATTATTTTTGAGTTTGATCCCCCGACCACACTTTTTATGTTGGGTAAATTAATCATCATCTACCTAGCCTTTTTCCAACTACATCGGGGCCGACTTCTTGTCTAACCGGATACAGCTGAGTACCAGTGTTTTACATGGAGCGACTGCCTATCTGACATCCACAACCCAGTTTACCGGGTAACACGATACCCCTTTGGTAAGACTGGTTGTCAGACTTTCTGGCTTCTGACTACCCGTAACGACTGTCAAAGATCAACAAATGACAGAACACGCCTAACGTGCTTTCCGAGGCACGGAGGAGTCTCACTATGACAAAGATGGTCACCCATCCACGGACCGACCGCGCCAAGCGCAGCTTAACCTTTGACCACATTTATATGTTGGGTAAATTAATACTAATATTTTTTTCAGTTACAATGACCCATTGGTGACCCTCGCTCACTACTTCTACCCCAAAGGGAAGCGACCTAACAGCCAGATGGGCTTACTTCTAGCAGTAAGTGTTATCTTCTTAAATATTTTTTTACCCGACTGCTCACAGGAGTGCTATTTTTTTATGTTTGTCTATATATATACATATGTATGTAAGTATATACATGTGTGAGGTTTTTCATTCCGTCATTAACTGGTTTTCGCGGTCCCGAAAGAACTACCTAACTCACCCAGATAAAAACTAGCTTTCCGCCAGAGACTTCGCACTGTGAGCAATACAAATTCAAATTAAAAATTACAGAATTTCATACCAACTTTGTCCCCTTTTTTCACCCTCTTAGGGTTAGAATTTCGGAAAATCCTTTCTTATCTGACGCCTACGTCATACAAAGAACATACCCTCCAAGTTTCAGTTCTCTACGATCAGCGGTTTAGGCTGTGCGTTGATCCGTCAGTCATTCAGGACAAAGCATTTTATATGTATAGATAAGGTCGGAATCTAATTTCGTCTTCGTTTTCAGAGGAACGGCACCCTAGACGAAGTATCAACGATGTACACTGGACAGGATCAGATGGACAGGTTTGGGTACATGGACAAGATAAATGGATTGGACCACCTACCTCACTGGAAGGACAGGCCTTGCAATGATATACGGTGAGTCCCTAATCCTCAACTTTACTTGCTCATCATCTGCCTAGCCTTTTCCCAACTAACTATATTGAGGTCGACTTCGCGGCTAAACGAATGCAGCTGAGTACCAGGGTTTTACATGGAGCGACTGACTGTCTGACCTCCACAACCCAGTTACCGGGTAACACGAGACTGGTTGTCAGACTTTCTGGCTTCTGACTACCCGTAACGACTGTCAAAGATCTACAAATGACAGTTGGGGCCAACGGCTTAACGTGCTTTCCGAGGCACGGAGGAGTCTCGATATAACATAGATGGTCACCTATCCACGGAAGAACCGCACCAAGTGCAGCTTAACCTATGATCGATCGACCCGTTCGGGTGTTACTTAGCCACGAGCTCCTCGCGCCGACACGCTCTTGACGGATTCTTTATAAATTATCCTAAACGCGAGACACGTGTAAACTCTATAATTCCTATCAACATTTTTATGTTCAACACAAACTATTCTATAATAATGATGACAATTATCTATCCGATATTGATCAATTATCTGATAAAGTTAACTAGCTTTCCGTCAGCGGTTTCGTCCGCGTTGGCTATACGGATTTTAATTAAAATTGACAGAGTTTCATACAAACTTTGTCCCCCTTTTTTTAGGGATAGAATTTCGGCAAATCCTTTCTTATCGGATAACAATGCCTACGTCATACAAAGAACACACCCTCCAAGTTTCAGGTCTCTACGATCAGCGGTTTAGGCTGTGTGGTGATCCATAAGTCAGTCAGTCATTCAGAACAAAAAAAACTATCTATATCTATCTATACTTATAATAAATCTGTAGAGAGCTCAATTCTGTATATGAAATATATTTACAAAATAACTATCAGGGGGTGATTAGGGATCGATACTGATGCCAAAAATGCAATCAGTAAATTTTTTGTCTGTCTGTCTGTATAAACTCTATAGAAACAAAAACTACTCGACGGATTTTAACGAAACTTGGTACAATTATTTGTCATACTCCTGAGCTGGTTATAGTATACTTTTCATCACGCTACAATCAATAGGAGCAGAGCAGTGAAGGGAAATGTTGTCATTTTGTTTAAACGCGCTAATCTCAGGAACCGCTGGTCCGATTTGAAAAATTATTTCAGTGTTAGATTGTCCATTTATAGGCTATATATCATCACGCTAAGGCCAATAGGAGCGGAGCACCACTATTCTACGCGGACGAAGTCGCTGGCAGAAGCTATATATATTATATAGAAGATAATAGTTGCGAATTATTTCTAGTCCAAGATCTAAAAAGATTGTACGACTCCTTAAATAAAAGCTAAAAACGCAGGGATAAGTTAGGAACAAAAAAATTGTAGCGACGTGCATGACAAAGGCACGCAAATATTATTTTTACGCCGGTACAAGGTCATAGCATTTTCCCCTTTAGCAGTTATACCTGAGAAAATCAATAATTATGTGCAAATATAGGTATTTTAAAAGCATTCTTCTACAGAAAATTATATTACTCACTCACTGAGTAATATCTTATGACAGTCTTTTTTTCTTATGAAAACTGAACAATGTGTCGTAAGTGTCTAGCAAGAATCATTTAGAAAATGTAGCTACTTCTATACTAATATTACAAACAGGAAAGATTTGTTTGTTTGTTTGTAGGGTTTTAACTCAAAAACTACTGGACCGATTTTAAAAATTCTTTCACCGTTAGAAAGCGACATGTTTACGAAATGTTATAGGCTACATTTATTTCCAGAAATAATTAGGAATCCCTACTAAAACTTGAATAATGTAACCCAAGGTGTGAAAAAAAATGTCCACGCGGGCGATGCCGCGGGCGGAAAACTAGTACCTAATAATTACTATGTTCTTGATAATTTTCCTGTTTTTATTGATTGTCTAATTTGTGACTAAAGGAGCTCATGGCAAAGTAATAGCATCACAAATAGATCCATCAAAGGTTAAGCTGCGCCTTCCGCGGTCGGACCGTGGATGGGCCTCCTTGCCTCGGTAAGCACGTTAAGCCTTTGGTCTCGGCTGTCATTTTTAGATCTTTAACAGTCGTTATGGGTAGTCAAAAGTAGTTTTGTAGGACTTAGGACCAAGTTCACCGACTGATGGTTTCGTAATCTGTCCGTTAAACCAAGAAGCTGGAATTTTCGTGGTACCCACTTCTAGTTCAACCCCGGTTTGGTAATCGACCGTTTTAGGAATAAAAATCTCAAATAATACATTACCCATCGAAAGTTGGATGTTTGAATTTATGGTGTACAGCTGTTTTAAGTTAATCCGACCGTTATCTTGTCGGTGAACTTGGACCTTAGAATTGGATTTTTAAATCCATACAAAATTAATACAAGACACATACCTAGGCAGTGTATGTGGACATACAAAAGCTGTTAAGTAGCTCTATTCATTATTGTATTATGTAATTGTTATTTCATTTAATTAACAAAGACATCTTGAGGAAAATAATCTTAAGAATTCTTTGAAATGGCTACTTAGAGTTTTATTGCACATACAACTTTAGCTTTAAGATTTTAATAATATTTAAGACATCACTTACTATATATTTATAAAAAGGGGGGTTAAAGGCCTTGGCAAAATTAAACATAACAGAGTTTCATACAAAGTTTGCCTACCTTTTTCAACCCCTTAGGGGTAGAATTTCGGAAAACCCTTTCTCATCGGATGCCTACGTCATACAAAGAACACACCCTCCAAGTTTCAGGTCTCTACGATCAGCAGTTTAGGCTGTGCGTTGATCCGTCAGTCATTCAGGACAAAGCATTTTATATGTAGGTATAGAAGATAAAAAGTTTTGGCGTTAAAGACAAGTTTCCTTTATTTATTTACGTTCATCCCAGTACGTGTTTTGTTCAATAAAATAAAATCAACTCGTGTGTGAGTACGTAGAACATATTAGTTCTCAATGTTTGCTCAGCAAACAACGTGTGCCCAAGGTAGGTCATTCTCCATTCTTTTTTAAGTGTTGCAGCTCAAATATGAAATCTGACTATATACAAAATGTCTATGGTAAACATCTACCTAGTGGCTAGGGCACCTGCCTCTCGTGAACGAGTGTGCAGGTTCGAAACCTGGCAAGTACCAATGTGACTTTTCTGAAGTCATATGTACTTTCTAAGTGTATCTTAGACGCCACTCCCTAACGGTGAAGGAAAACATCGTGAGGAAACCTGGACTTAAAAGTCTGAAATCGCCAATACGCCTTGAGCAAGCGTGGTGATCAAAGCTCATGCCTTCTCTGTATTAGAAGAGGCCTGTGTCCAGCAGTGGGACAATATATAGGCTGATGATGATGGTGGTAAACATGCCTAAATACGGATCGAATACAGAACCTTCTTTTTTGAAGTCGGTTAATTATCAATGCGAAAGTTCTCCTCCATAAGACCCACACCTTGGAACCGTGCAACTAGCTTGACGTTTCATAAGAGCCTGCAAAAACCTTTATGAAATAAAAAATAAAACCGTCCAAGTGCGGATCGGACTTGCATATGAGCGGTTCCGCACCATACATAGTTTTGTAAATCCTATACCATCGTACGGTACCCTTCATGCGCGGGTCCGACTCGCACTTGACCGGTTTTTAGTATTTCTTGTTATAGCGGCAACAGAAATACATCATCTGTGAAAATTTCAACTGTCTTACTGTCACGGTTGTTGATATACAGCTTGACGACAGACGGACAGATAGTGGAGTATTGTATTATTAGGGTCCCGTAATTGAGTTTGAGAGTTTGAATGTAACTCTGCCTGGCCTTCTCTTACGCTTTCACGGTCTAAAAGTAAGGTACCTATTTCGGAAAAATTAGGATCAACTTTTTTTTTGGTGAATTTGTAGTTTGTCTGTGACATACAAACAGCGTCACAGGTTATAAATGGCGTTTGTCATAAATAAACGGATGTCTTATATATAATATGTTGTGTGTTAGTATCTTGCTCAAAAGATCCCATTTCCGTCAACTTCTTAAAATGGGGTCAATGACTAGCTTTAAAACTATTTATTATCACTTAGCTGTCTCCGCCGGTTTTACTCGTATTCCGTGAGAACTACTTAACGCATACGGATAAAAACTATCCTATATTCTTCCTCGTGGTTCAAGCTATCTCCATACCAAATTTCATGCAAATTCGTTCAGCCGTTTCATCGTGAGCGGAACAAACTCAATTTGTCATTTATAATTCGTGCATTCTTGAGAATTACTTATTTTTAGGCTCGTATCTAGTTTGCACAATTTCGTTATTTCTGCGGATTCCGTAGCTCTTACATCATCATCATCTACTTTCAAATGTCATATACATATATACAATACATATAAATTGCTTTGTCCTGAATGACTGACGGACCCACGCACAGCCTAAACCGCTGATCGTAGAGACCTGAAACTTGGAGGGTGTGTTCTTTGAATAACGTGGGCATCCACTAAGAAAGGATTTTCCGAAATCCTACCCCTAAGGGGGTGAAAAAGGGGGGCAAAGTTTGTATGAAACTCTGTCATTTTTTATTTGAATTCGTATAGCCCACGCGGGCGATGCTAGTTCAACATAATTATGCCTGTTAAACATACCACTGCTGGGCAAACGTGTGGGGGCTGTGTTACTCCATTTTAACATTTAATGTGACTCAATAAAGTCTTTTTTCATTTCAGTGCATCCGAAGGTTCATTCTTCCCTCCCCGTTCGCTGACCAAGTCCGACATAGTCCACGTGTACGACAAAGATCTGTGCAGAATCCTGCCGCTACAATACAGAGAGGATGTTTATAAAGATGGTATGTAAACTATGTTAAATACAATCACTAAACCTTATTGGTATATGTATTTGAGCTGTTTAGGGTTGAAACTTTAAGGCCATAGGTGTCTACGCTACTACTGCAGCGTGACGATGTCCGCGGGACCTGAGAGGAGAGAGGGGGTGGTAATGGTCGAGGGCCATACTGCTCCCCTCCAACACGGCACACCGACACTTGCCGATAGATCGCCTTCCGCGTCACCAACCCAATTTGTTAATTTATAATTTAATATACGCTTGTTCTATCGTGTGAGTCGCCTTTTTCTTTCTTATGTTCCTGTACTGAACAATAGGGTCCATAGGGGCCATAGGTATGGTTGGAAGAGTTCCCGCGCCCCCGGAATAGAAAAGGCTGAGGAAGGAACAAGGATGGGTTTTATTCAGTAAGAGTCTTACTTATAAAAAAACCCTGTAATCTGAAGTTAAACATTTCTTACCTAATCCTGACTTAACGTCATAATCCAGGATTAAGCTACTAATTTGAGTTTGGATAACAACCTAGTAGTAACACAGTAACCCCTCCGTGCCACAGAGAGCACGTGTCGCTATCGGTTCTGTGCCTGTTCTCTCCCCGGTCGTGTCGGACTCCCGACCCATCGGACTATGAGAGTGAGGGAGTAGAGAGTGCACCTGTGTCTGCAAGCGTGCGTGCACTATAATATCTCCTGCGTACCTGGCTAGTCTTCATTGAGATAGGCCGCCGTCACCGAAATCGGTCTGGAGATTATTGTAACTATCTTAGGAACCAAACGGAATTTGATCTCATAATATCTCACGGTTTCCTTTCAGGCATCAAAGCAGGGTTATACACCCCTCCACCGTCGACCTTCGAGAGTGCTGATATAAACCCTGATAACAAATGCTACTACCCTGGCGAGAAGTGTCCTCCCAAGGGACTGCAAAATATCAGCCCATGTCAATATAGTGAGTACAGTACTATCTAGTCATAAACTGGATCAATGATCATGAACTCAATCAGTTCTAACACTAAACTGATTCATTATCGTCATCATCATCAGCCTATAATTGTCCCACTGCTGGGCATAGGCCTCTTCTCATACAGAGAAGGCATGAGCATTGACCACCACGCTTGCTCACGGCGGATTGGCGATTTCAGACTTTTTAAGCCCAGGTTTCCTCACGATGTTTTCCTTCACTGTTAGTTTGTGATTTCTAAGATATACATAGAAAATACATATGACTTCTGAAAAGTCACATTGGTGCTTTCGTACCAGCACACTCGTACACGAGAGGCAGGCCTTAGCCCCTAGGCCACTACGACTTCCTTGAATTACACATATAAGTATTAAAACCTGTCTATTCCAGATGCTCCTGTGTATCTCTCATTCCCGCACTTCTACGATGCTGATCCAAGCCTATTGCTACCGTTTGAAGGTCTGAAGCCTAACAAGAAGAAACATGAAACCTACTTCATGATACAACCGGTAGGACAACTTATTTCCTTAGTAGATACTCGAAATCGAAGAGCTCGTGGCTAAGTAACAGCCGCACGTGTCGTTCGAAGTTTAAGCTACATTTGGCGCGGTCTGTGGATGGGTGACCATCTATGTCATAGCGAGACTCCTCCGTGCCTTGGAAAGCACGTCCCGGCTGTTATTTGTAGACCTTTGACGGTCGTTACGGGTTGTCAGAAGAGAAAGTGTGAAAACCAGTCTTACCAAGGGAATAATTAATGTGTTACCCGGTAACCGGGTTGTGGAGATCAGATAGGCAGTCGCTCCATGTAAAACACTGGTACTCAGCTGCATCTGGGGGGAAAGACAAGCAGCAAAAACGCTAGTAGAATAGAAAACAAAATGTATGGGAATGACATTCGTTTACGACTAGCTATCTGTCATTCCCATACATTTTGTTTTCTATTTTACTAGAATTTTTGCCACTTGTCTAACCCCCCTGGTTAGACTGGAAGCCTACCCATGTTGGAACATAGTTCGAAAAAGAATAAGCAGATGATGCTGTTTTTAAAACACGGGAGTTGCCGTGGTCAGAGTTTAATTCTTATTTCATTTTTTGTTTCCAGAAAATTGGAGTACCCCTAGAAGGCTTCGTGAGGGTTCAGCTGAACCTGAAGGTAGACCGCGCCCCGAACATCCCCATCAACAATATCAACAACTTCCCTGATACCATTTTCCCTGTCATGTGGATTGAAGAAGTAAGTCCTACACTATCTGAATCTTCTTTTCTTTGTATAGGTATATAATTCTTCTGTCTGTGTGTTTGTCACCAAACTCCTCCATTAAATACATTTAAGTATATTGATCACGCCGACAAAGTGTTAAAAAAAAATATATTAAATATTTTTTTAGGGTAGCTCCCAAACACGTAAAGTGGCGATAATTATTTTTTTCCTGTATAACACTGGTACTCAGCTGCATCCGGTTTAGACTGGAAGCTGACCTCAATATAGTTGGGAAAAGGCGAGGCAGATGAACGTTCGCATATATACCCAACTTTCAACCAATCAATTGTCTAAACAAAAACAATGTATTTGTTCTTTATAAGCTTTTCACTGCACGGTTTAATTGTATGGGAAAACCTATTTGTCTATACGCTGTCTAAATTCTTAGACAATCGTTTGCAGTTCATCACTTTCTTTAGCTTTCTAAAGACACAAATATTACTATCTCGATTTTCCATAGAAATGTTTATTTTATTGAAGAGATTGAGACTTGAAACTTGGAGGGTGTGTTCTTTGTATGACGTAGGCATCGGATAAGAAAGGATTTTCCGAAATTATAACCCTAAGGGGGTGAAAAAGGGGTTTTCGCAAAGTTTGCATAAAACTCTGTCATTTTTAATTTGAATTCGTCTAGCCCACGCGGGCGAAGCCGCTGGCGAAAAGCTAGTGTATAATACAAATAGCCTTTGGTAATCGGTTGGTAGGCAAGTTTAAGCTGCTCTTGTGGCGGTTAGTTCGAAGATCGGTGACCATATTCGACAAAGAGGGGAGGAGGGGAGTATCGTATTACCCAGTTACTGGGTTGTGGAGGTCAGATAGGCAGTCACTTCATGTAAAACACTGGTACTGAAGCTGTACAGACTGAAAGCCGTCTCCAACATAGTTGGGAAAAGGCTAGGAAGATACGGGGAGGTACACTGAACTTTGAGCACTTTTTCAAAGTGATTTATAATACAACCAATGCCAAATTATAGTTTTTTTAGAACTAAGAACCTCTGAGATAAGCCAAGGCCAGACAAACAGACATGGTGAAATTATCAGAAAATTGTTTTTTGACTACGGAACCTTAAAGAAGGAATGAGATTGAGGGAGAGTACAGAACCCTTGGTGTGCTAGTGCGACTGACTCTTAGCCGGTTTGTTTTTGGAATCTTTAAAAAATTTAAAAACTTTTTATTTCCAGGGAATCCACGAGCTCTCAACTCCAATCTGGCGCTGGATCTACCTGGCCACCACCGTCGGCCCTGTCATCGCACCAGCTATAACTTATTCCATGATCCTAACAGGTTTCCTTATCCTAGCCCTAGTCTTCATAAAGACTTACAAAAGCCTGGTGATAGGTCAGCATGCCATCGAAATAGTCGAGTTAGGGAGACCGACTATCAGGAGAAGTTCAACACTGATAATTAGCGGTGCCCACAAAATTATGACGAATAGGGAATCCACTTACATTCCCCTAAACCAATGCGGTGACAAAGTACAAGAATTAAGTTACGTACGAACCGATTGCAGTTTAGAATTTAAAAACGTTTTAAAAAGTGACTTTGTCAAATCTACTTTTAGTGATGCGGAAAGGGAATCTTTAATTAGGTCGGATAATAGTTTTATTTTGTCAGAACATAGGTTTAATCAGGAATAGAGGGTTTTTTTTTAGTTTTTTAATAAGCCGTCCCCTTCTGCTAAACCAGTGGGTCTGTGGTTTCACTTTGCTTTTGTCAATGTCAGATTTAAGATAACTGTCTCGAGTTAAAAGTTTATTGCGCTTTCATGTTAGGATGCTGAACCAATCAAGATGTTATTTGATATGAATAATGAAGATGCTTACCTATAGGATATATTTATTTACGTACGTAAAGTATTTTCTGTGTATTAATCAACATGCGAACACACATTTGAAAGGGAAAGAATTTATTATAGAAATTTAATGATATGAATAAAACATATTTTTATGTAGAATGAATAATTTGAGTGGCCTTTTTAAAAATAAAATCAGATAAAGTTGGTCAGTAGATATGACAACATTACTATTGTCATAGTTGTCAACTCTGACAAATGCAAAGTATTTGACAAAAGCAAAGTGACGATACAAAATATTGTATATCAGGGTATTACATACTATATTTTAAACGCTCTTGGGGGACGGTTAGCCACAATAACAGAGGTACAGTTCCCATCTGTCACTAATGACTTGACTTATACAGGATTTCAAAATAGACTAGGTATATGTCCACCGAAAGTCACATTTTGTCCTCATCAATACGATGATTTTTTTACTGCAACACCTTACCTTAGAAATTGATGGTTACAGAGACGTCTAAGTTGACATAATTTTACGGGACTTAAAAAATCGGACTAAATTATTGTCGTCAAAGTAATACGTCAAAATGTACGCCTTGACCAATCTAAAGGTGCGGACCGATTAAGCAACATGTTGTGTAACTTGTGTTATATAACAAGTTGTGGTACATTTTATTAATATTTACAAATGTTATACAACATAACATTCAGTATCCACATTATTGAAACATGTTATGTTATATAATATGGGAGCACCTCAAGGGATGTTCTGTAAAAAATTACCTTGCTACTCGTATAACATGCCTTTAATGGTACTGTACTCTGTTTGCTGTGGTTTTAGGCTATATTTAATTATAAATAGGGTTGTGTCGACGACTGATTGTATAGGATTCCGATTTTAACGGAGTTCGCTTAGACTGTAGCGGAATATTTGCTCATATAACTGTTTTGCTGTTTATAATGTAAAAAAAACAAATACCTTACTAGAAATAAACATATCACTCAAAAAAATCAAATGATAAATCTATATTGCGCACCTAACAAAGTTGCGCACAGGGCGCTAGGTTTAGAGGGCGCCATAAAAAGTTAGAAATATTTCGGGCGCCAAAATAAGCTTTGTTAATAACATACTTGCAGATCAAAAATTCAATGATGAATCTAAACTTTGTATTGTTATATTTTTACATTATAAACAGGAAAAAAAGTCTTAGAAATATTGGCCAAAATACCTTAAAACGTTGCCTTGAAAAACTCTTAATTTTACGTAAGTAAATATACTAAAAATACTTGCCAAATTAATCGATTTATCAAGCCGTTTTCGAGATTTTCTATGCTTATGAAAATAAGCTTTTTTGCAATACTAAATAAAAGGGCGTATGTAATAGTTTTTGAAGATATATTAACGCCCTTTTGTTGTGATAGTATTTATACTTACATTCCAATATTGTGATCAAACAACATTCCTACCTAATAAAATTTGCTCAAATAATGTATTTCATCAACAAAAATCAGACTCAAAAAAAAACCCAAATTTTCATACTTTTCTTCCATATTTTTTCTTGAAGTTACTACAGTTTGACTATTTATACAGTTGTGGAGTTTTTGAATCCTTTCCCACATTTTTATAGTGATTATACTTATTTTATTTTCGCATGTTTTTTACATTTTACGGTAATTTAATACTATAGCGTAAATCAATCATTTCTACGCCTATTTTTATTTTACAAAAGTATTTTGCGATTTTATAATTATATCTATATAAGTTCTATTACGGCGCCTTTCCATATGGCCGCGATGCGGTCGCTCACTTTCGGGAACAAGCACATCTCTATTAGTTTCATTTCATAACTGTGTGGATTGTCGAACTGTGCCAGCGTAGATAAAAAGACTCGCAGTTTTTTTTATATCGAACAAAATGTACTTATTCGTATTTTATTGAAAATAATGAGATTAAAAGTTAAGATAATATTTCACTGATACTTCTTCTGTTTAGTCGAATAACTAAATTAGTCGACTATTCAAACTATTCCAACCAAACTAATAATAAATTAGAGTTTAGTAAAGCTTTAATGTATCAAGACTTTTCTTTTTTTATATGGATAAAATTAATATTTTTTTATTATAAAAGGAAAATCGGTGGTTCTACGAATATTTTTTATACGAATTTAGATAATAATTGTAAATAATAGTTTAGGATTTTTTGTATCAAAATGTATTGTTTAATAAAATTATTGTAAATTAAATTTTAAGTACTTTATTTATACAATGAATTTTCCTGGGTCCCATTTACCAAAAAATTCAACTTACTTCAAAAATTCACCGTCCATACGTCAGCAATGCCAAAATCATCTCATTAACGTTGTCACCAAAGCTGGCATACACCATGCACCAGGGGGGGGACACTCACCTTATAGTGACATTAAAAAAGACAATAGTGCCATCTGTTGGCAGCCCCGAGCAACACCGTCTAACTAATATCCAAAAAAAAGTATAGATGTCACTGTGTAAGTTAGTTTAATATTTGATTTAAATAAGATATTTTTATAAGTATTTTATTTATATGCTCTATTTATTAGAATAGATAATCATATATCAAAAATAATTATTAAATAAAATCATCGGATTGTAATATGTTGTGTTGCGGACGGAACTCCTGCAATATTATGATGCCCTGGTATATTACATGGCATTTATAAAGTAACGGGTAGGCAAAGATATTAACGGTTGGGTAGTTGAAACATAATAGCGGTGTCTCTTTCATTTTATGATGTCCTAGTACTTTTTGTGACGCAACATTTCAAATTTCCATAGTTCAGAAAACAATAATCGACCGGTAACTTGACAATATAAAAACAAATAAAAGCTTGATATTTATGCATACTGAGATCATCGCCAGTGGGAAGGGAACAAAGACAGGCGCAACCTATACACAAACCTTGGTAGAATTGTTCCGCTATCACAGTGAGGACTTCTGCAACATTATGAAACCCTGGTATGTTACGTGGTATTATTACAAAGTAACTGGTGAGTAGTTGAAACATCACAGCGGCGTCTCTTTCATTTTATGATGTCCTAGTACTTTATTTAAATGTTCAATGTCCATAGTGACCTAAGTGTGGATACGTATGAGTAGTTGAAACATCACAGCGGTGTCTCTTCCATTTTATGATGTCCTAGTACTTTTCATCATTTTTCGTTCAACATTTCAAATCAATGTCCATGGTACCATAGGTACATAGTAAGCGTTCATGTACCAGGACGACATGACAAGCCGGCCCGGCGAACATCGTAGGTACCGCCCCATTAAATTTTTTTCTCGGTCGTTTATATTAATTAGGCCTGTAGGTCTAAAATTCAGGCGTCAGTATTCATCATCATCATCAGCCTATATATTGTCCCACAGCTGGTCACAGGCCTCTTCTCAAACAGAGAAGGCATGAGCATTGATCACCACGCTTGCTCAAGGCGGATTGGGGATTTCAGACTTTTTTTAAGTCCAGGTTTCCTCACGAGGTTTTCCTTCACCGTTAGTCGGTGACGTCTAAGATATACTTAGTAAGTAAATATGACTTTTAGAAAAGTCACATTGGTACTTGCAAGGTTCGAACCAGCACACTCGTACACAGCAGGTGCCTTAACCACTAGGCCACGACTTCAGGTTCAGGTCAGTATTGCCAGTTAAGGAAAAAAACACCACAAAATCAGCCTAAAATTATTTTATTGACTAGCAAAAATTATGCTGTACCATAAAGTATAACATCGAAGTTATTCTTAATACTAAACAAGCGCGTATAATAACTATTGTATACTAGTTCTGGACTCGGTTTTAATCAATAACGGCCCTTGGAATAAGCGGAACATGCTATCCCACAGCTGGGCATAGCATGCTGGGAAATGCGGACGCTTTAATTGAAGTGGTTACTTTGTGAAATAATTTTCTTTATAGAGCGGTAAATGTGTGAAGTAACTGGTTAATTTGAGGAATAAGCAGTTAATGACTTTAAGTAAAGTTAATATATTCTAGCTTGTTCTAAACCCCCGACGCTAAAAAAGAGGTGTTATAAGTTTGACGTCGATATCTGTCTGTGTGTGTCTGTGGCATCGTAGCTCTCAAACGGATGGACTGATTTCGATGCGGTTTTTTTTTTCATTTGAAAGCCAGTTTCCTTCTTAGCTATGTTTGGTTAATATCGGTCCAGCAGTGTAAGAGTATCAGCTCTTTTCCAAAATGATCTAAGGCTTTTTTGCGTAGGCGTATTTTTTTATTTTTTTTCTTGTATGTATAGATTGTGAATTATGTAATTTCAATGTATATATGTATTCCACTTGTATGTTTTTACACTGAATTTGAATCAATAATAATGATTACTGCTTTGTGAAAAGACATGTTTTTTTTCCTCTAAATATTGATATTTATACAATACTGTTTTTTTAACATTATCTCACTATTAAATCAAAGCGTCCGCTTTCCATAAAAAACGGCCATAATTGGCTTACATCGTCATAATTTGGCCTCTAGGCCTTTTTTAGCCTAACTGACGAATATTCCAAGTCACATCGCCGTTATATTTAAAAATACATTATACCACTACGCGATGTATAAGTAAATGTATAATATGTACTAATACATAATTATAATATTATCATAAAAAAATCTTATTTTTTTTAACGTCACCATTTCTTTACGTATATCCGTTAACTCGTATAATAAGAGTTTCAGCACTGTTTTCGCTTTTTTTTTAATTTGTAAATTGGAGGTATGGAAACCTGTTTTATTGCAACCTCCTCTGTTTGCAACAAGCCCGGTGTTGCTAGAAACGAAAATTTAAAATAGGAATTACCGTTTTGTTTAAATATTTCAGGTGGTTTATTGGTGTGTTTAATATTTTGCTTCATTACATTATTAATAATATTATAATTTGCAAAATATGTTTGCCTGTTGTGTGTAAAAATTTGTAATTAATTAATTACTTAGTCTGCAAAAAATAATAATTTCCATAACTCCAATTGACAAAAACATTCTTAAGATCAAAAAATATCGTATTTATACTACGATTCAACTTAAAATTTTTAACATATTACATATTTAGATGGTACCATTGTAGCTTCAATTATAATTATATTAATTTAAGGAAGACTTGTACATTGCAATATTTGAAGTTTAAAAAAGTTTTTTTTTAATATTGAACTAACTTCCCGCCAGCGGCTTCGCCCGCGATTTTTTAGCTAATGGATACAAAAACTTGACAAATTATATACTTAAACCTTCCTCATTAATCACTCTATCTATTCAATAAAACCGCATCAAAATCTGTTGCGTAGTTTTAAAGATTTAAGCTTACATAGGGATATAGGGACAGAGAAAGCGACTTTGTTTTATACTATGTAGTGATACAGTCCTTGGCTATTTTACCATGATTTTTACTTAATGGTATTGTGGCCATGGGCCATAATAACTGAAGGATGTTTATGAAACTAAAACGTATGCACATGCAAGAAAGGGATGAAGCTATTCAATACAAATAGCACCGTCCCTTTTTCGCATCGCTTTAACGTGTTAATTACCCTAAATTAAGTATTAATTATATCATCAAAATTAATTTGTCAGTGTCTAACGAAATCGAGATGCAATCCCGAAAATTACGCGGTAACAAAAACGTAACCATTTTTTAGAATTCAGACGTAGCTTTGAAACTAATAATCATCTTGATGTAAAATTATATCTATCTCTCTCACACTAGCCGAAACATAATGTTCATGACATCTGTATGATGAGGATGGCAATAGTACTCCCAGGAAAAATACGGTGTGGCGTATCACATAAAAAAGTGGCATGAATTATGTCTGTTGGCTCAATCTTTATGGCTCGCATTGTGTTCGGTGATTGCAGATCTAGTTACTTTAGTAACATAATATATATATCTATGGTGTAAAATAAATAAAAACATTTATTTTTAAAATACCGAAAATGCTCTAATGGTACCGTCTAAAATGTCTAAATTGGAAGTCCATTTTAAAAAACGTTTGCTTTAAACAAGTATTAGCATAAATTACGATATTTTTTAATCTACAACCTTTAGCATTCCCGCCATCGTTTTACATCTAAATAGAGATGTCAACTGATTAATCGACTAAACTGTTTTAGTTAACTAACTAATCAAAACTCGACATACTAAATCCTTACATAAGCTTGACGAAAATAAAAATTAAACAATGCTATACGAATTCAAATTAAAAATTACACTTTCATACAAACCCCACACCCTTTTTTTCACCCTCTTAAGGGTAGAATTTGAGAAAATCCTTTCTTATCGGAAGCCTACGTCATACAAAGAACACACCCTCCAAGTTTCAGGTCTCTACGATCAGCGGTTTAGGCTCAGCGTTCCGTCAGTCAGTCAGGACAAAGCATTTTATATGTATAGATATTGTCTTGAAATAGTAGCTAATAATTAATTATTTAGTAACATATTGGAAGTACCTGGTTTAAGATAAGCGCCTCTTTACTTGACGCGTCTTAAAATACTAATTAAGTTTTTCTTATTATTATTAATTAGTGTCTGATTACTAAAACATTAAATGTAGAAAAAGGGATTTTTGTCAAGCTTATTAGTCTTTAGTGATGTGACTATCTAAACTACATTTTAGTCGATTATTCGACTAACATCCCGTTGACTAAATTTTAAGTGTCAATTACGATTTTTAATACTTTTTTGCGTATACAATTTTGGATTGAACCTTTAAGTTTTCAAAGTATACTATATTTAATGGGAATCGTATAATTTACAATCGTATATTCGTTTTTTTTTAATACTTATGAACTAGGTTTGTTTTTGTGGAGAAACCGGTATTGCTGAGGTTTAAAAACAACAGTTAATCTTCAAGAGACAGTTTACAATAGGTACTATAAAAAGATACATAAAAAATAATGGTTTATTTCGCGTATTCTAACTTAAAAACTAAATACAAATATTTAGGAAACTATTTTTTTTAATATGTCGCTTTATACATAATACAATATTAAACTATTCAATTAACTAAAACTAGTTTCACTGTACTTATTTCAACGCAATTTTGGCCAAAAAAAACACCGAATTCTCCACAAAAACTAGAGAAAAACTAAATCTAATATGGCTGTGTAAGTAAATTAAAGGAAATTAACAGTTGAGTATATTTCAAAACTAATTACGATTTTTTTTTTATAAATAAATATGCAATATATCAGTGGACGGTATAATCTAGTGTTGCATGTAAAAAATATTCTTAGAATCTATTACTTCGTGTCAGTCGGTCAAATAGGGGAGAAGAAATTTAATTAAAAAAAAACAATGTTTAATTCACAACCGGTATCGAAATTGACAAAACGCTAAACAAAGCCTCTTTGAGGATTTTCTTTTCTGTTGAAGAGCTTTTCTTTTTTTTTTTCATTTTCCGTTTTTGGTAAAAATGCTTTTGTTGAAGACAAGTTACTTTCTATTATTATGGTAGAATAGGATAAAATGGACATGAGAAGTAATATATTTGAACGAGACCTTTGAGTGTATATTTTTATTTTATTTATAGATTAGAAAAAAAACAAACTCTTTTCGCAGCTTATTGAACCGATTTTGAGTTCTATCCCGTACAGATAAGGATGGTGTTGAAAGCAAAATAATGTTTACAATTACAAATATATTCTGCATCTGTTTTTGTCTTGTCACCTTAGCAATAGAGCTCAAAATCGTTTGAACAAACGGTAAATAGGGTGCGTTTAAATTTCTAATCTTATAATAAATGTAGTATAAGTATATTGTTCGTTCTATTTATTAGAAATCAAAAGCATTTTTCCCAAAAACGAGTTGAGATTGAATGTTGATCTTCTCACCTATTTATGAGTAGGTATGTAATAATTATGTACATGTAATAATAAATAATAAGACGCGAAAACTTTAAGCGATTTGAGCATATAACGTTTAAGTGACAACGAATAAATTCTATATCAATATAACTTATTATTTTAAAGAATAATAAATTATACTAAAGAAATTAGGCATCAAAATATTCATCCACATCGCTGTCAACGGGAATCGTGCCCAAAAGGCTGGCTGCATTGCCACGTTGGATGGCAATGCTGATTTATTTTTAGAATTTATATTATTAATAATATTAATAATATTGATGTGTCTAATGTTAAAAAATGTATCAAACACAATATGATTTGTTCCTGATAAATAAATAAATAAATTCTTTGAACGAAATATAGGCCAGCCCTTTGACCACGCGTGGAGTCTACTAAACGTTTGCCTATATTGAGAAAATAATGAATATAAATTAAACGGAATCGTGCCTTTATTTTTATATTGACGTAACATATGACGAAGTATATTATATATATATATATATATGTATGTACATATTTTGAATAAATCACAAAATATTTTTTTAAACACAAATTAGTACTCTAAATAGGTGAAAAGACATACACTTTAATAATTCCATTAGTTTTGTCGTTAATATGAATAGTCATTATTTTTTTAATAATATTTGAGGTATGGATTACGTATACAAAGTTCTAGGTTCAAATCTCGGGTAGTAACAGTGTGGATAAACAAAATTGTTAGAGACGAACTTCTTGGGCTTACTTGTGCAAAATACTTCGATAAATATTTAAATCCTAGAATAAACTGATTACATTTTAAATAACTTGTTAAATCAAATTACTTTATTTATGTAAATAAATTAGAATTTTTATAAACATTTTGTTCAAAATCTGCTAATTTTATTTAGGCTCAGCGCAGTTCAATTAATTTATAATAATTTAATTGCCAAAAGCTTTTTTGGGGTTCCGTAGTCGATAAGGAACCCTTATTGAGAAGAAAACTTTCTTCTCATACAGAGAAGGCACGGTCATTGATTCATTGAAAATCCCAGACTTTTTTTTTACAAGTCCAGGTTTCCTCACGATGTTTTCCTTCACCGTTAGTCAGTGGTGTCTAAGATACACTTAGAAAGTACATATGATATTGTAAAGTCGCATTGGTACTTGCTTTTGCCCTTATCGTCCGAATAATACTTTCATGTATACTTTAATATTTAACTCCCAAAATTGACATTAAACCTTTAACTGTAAAAATCAGTTAAATAAATTTACTTAAAAAGAGCAATCGTATACTTGAAATGATATTTTAAGAAATTTCGTATACAATTTGTTGGTATCGTATATATTTTGTATGGTATACTGGACCATTAAAGATATTAATAATATTTAAAACGAATAAAATAATGTACTTATATACAAGTAGAAGTTTTATGATATTTTCGAGTAAAACGGCCATCTCTTAATTAATTAAAATAAAATGACAACTTTCATACTGTTTTAACTACAATGAATGCCAAAATATTTAAGCTTGTTTGTTCAAAAGAAACCACTGATCACAATTAGTGTTATTTCTCTATTTATTATTTAATCGATAAAATAAGTAGTCGATTAATCGTAAAAAATATTTGCACATCACTATCATGATTTGTAAAAACATGGATTCTGTAAAAGCACTACATTTTAGGAAGCGATTTAAGTGCCTCACGCTATCTGGGTCACATTAACGGCGTATTATAGCGACAAAAAGAGTTTTAAGGACTTAAAATGTCTTTTTTATTACTGTCTTCGCCCAGGTGGCCTAGACGAATTTAAATTAAAATGACCGAGTTTAATACAAACTTTCCCCCTTTTTCACGTCCTTAGGGGCAGAATTTCGGAAAATCCTTTCTAATCGGATGCCTACGTCATACAAAGAACACACCCTCCAAGTTTCAGGTCTCTACGATCAGCGGTTTAGGCTGTGCGTTGATCCGTCAGTCATTCAGGACATTTTATATGTGTTTCAAGGAATAATCACAATTATTTATTGTTTTTTTATATTCACACACTGTTACCACCCAAAATCCTTTAATTCTACACTTAAACTTATGGTATACTGTCAATATATTTTATATTATGTCTTTTTTTATATAAATAAATGAATTTTATTGTGACATGGCGTTTGTCATGAAAAGACTTTATTAAAAATTAATACGTATACATTGAATCGTAACTGGGAATCGACTAACTCGATTTAATTATTTTATGCGATTATGCGAGTTTTAGGAACGGTTACGTCACTAGTGGTATGAGAAATTGTCGACTGTCGAGAAATATTTTCCCCGCGTAATAATAAAGATGTAAGATTTGATTCTTTGTCTATCAATAGCTAATTATTTTCAACAATATTGTCTCTGGTTTTAAAATTTGACATACATTTTTATGCAACAAACTAATTTGTGGTTACTTACAATTTGAACCAAAAAAATGTTTCAGACAAACATATTATCTTTGTCGACCAATAAGTTGCTTCAAATTGCTTCTTCGGTAAAATATCTAAAATTTTATCAATCGACAATATCTTTAAGTTTTTTTGACAAAACATATCGACAATCGTCAAAATCTCTGTTCTTTATATACTTCGCTTATAATAAGATTAGAAAAAAAACAAACTCTTTTTGCAGCTTGTTCAACCGATTTTGAGTTCTATTCCGTACAGATAAGGATGGTGTTGAAAGCAAAATAATGTTTACAATAACAAATATATTCTGCATCTGTTTTTTGTCTTGTCACTTTAGCAATAAAGCTTAAAATCGTTTGAACGAACTGAAAAAAAAATGGAGTATAGATATTATCAATCGACAATTTCTCTACAATTTCATCGATTAAAAAAATCTGTAGTACTTTTATCGATAGTGTAATATCAAGTCTACAATGTTCGTCGACAAAGTTCCCTTATCTAACTCCCGGTATAACACCGTAGTTCCACGGTATCCGTTCCTAAAACGTCACACTACCTTTTAATGCATGGGCTGTTGTATAGGGTAGGTATTGTGCTCGGGCTGGTCGGCAGTCGAGTCCTGTTCATCCCCCGAGGGTTCGCCATCCTGGTCTTCGTCTTCTGATGATGAGAGGAGACCTGGAGAGGAATGAAATTGGTGGTTAATGATTTGTTATATTTATTTGTTAATGTGCAGCTAGCGAACGCGTCTGTGCAGCTAGCGACTGCGTTTGTGCAGCTAGCGACCGCGTCTGTGTAGCTAGCAACCGTGTCCGTGCAACTAGCGACCGCGTCTGTGCAGCTAGCGACCGCGTCTGTGGAACTAGTGACCGCGTCTGTGCAACTAACCAACGCGTCTGTGCAGCTAGCGAACGCATCTGTGCTGCTAACGATTAACACCCATTTATCACCAACCGTCTATTTGAGGTCGTCAAATTGAAATCCCTTTTTATTTCGATTTTTTATCCTAAGTATCATTAAAGCGAAAGCGAGTTTATGTGTTTCTTTAGTATACTTTCCAAATAAAACGGCTGAACCGATTTGGATGAAATTTGGTATGTAGTAAGGTGGTTACGAGCTTTATCCGGTTGTGTTAACGTATATTAAGTAGGCTATGATGATTATATGATGATGATTATAAATGTAAGGCTAAGGTTGTGTCCTTCTTCGACTTGGCTCCAGGAGGACTTGGCTCCCTTCATCATCTGCCTAGCCTTTTCCCAAATATGTTGGGGTCGGCTTCCAGTCTAACCGGATGCAGCTGAGTACCAGTGTTTTACATGGAGCGACTGCCTATGTGACCCCCACAACCCAGTTTACCGGGTAACACGATACCCCTTGGTAAGACTGGGACCAGGACCCCTCCTTAACACCCTTAGTACCCCCTTAAGTTAAACTGTATCTTACCGGCAGTAAACTGTGGGTTAGAGAGCGCGTCAGGCCAGTACCGCTTGCTTATAGATGAACCGTTCTTGCCTTTCTTACCGCCTGCAACACAAAATATTTATTTGTATTAAAAGTTGAATATATTATACACGCGACGAGAGAGATTGAGAGTTGTGGTGCCCTAGTCTGTGCAGCTAGCGAGCCGTCTGTGCAGCTAATGACAGCATCTGTGCAGCTAGCGAGCGCATCTGTGCCGCTGGCGAGCGGTATGTGCAGCTAGCGACCGCGTCTGTGCAGCTAGTGAGCGGTCTGTACAGCTAGCGACCGCATCTGTGCAGCTAGCGACCCAATCTGTGCAGCTAGCGACCCAATCTGTGCAGCTAGCGACAGCTTCTCCTTTTTCGTGGACACCTACAGTTGTACTAACCAGGTTTATCTGCACAGTCGAGCATAGGCTGTAGGATGCGTCGCCGCGCGTTGATGAACCAGTTGTTGACCTGCAGCAGCGTCAGCCGCGTCTGTGCAGCCAGCGACCGCTTCTCCTCCTCCGTGGGGTACGGGTGCTGGGGAGATGGAGACACTCATCATTACATAGTATAAAACAAAGTCGCTTTCTCTGTCCCTATATCCCTATGTATGCTTAAATCTTTAAAACTACGCAACGGATTTTGATGCGGTTTTTTTTAATAGAGAGTGATTAATGAGGAAGGTTTTAGTATATAATTTGTCAAGTTTTTGTATCCATTAGCTAAAATATTGTGGGCGAAGTCGCTGGCAGGAAGCTAGTTAATTATATGAAAATGTAGTGTCTGTCTTTTTTCTTGATGATGATGCGATTCTGTGGTCCCTCATAGGGCTCTAAGAGAGATTTCCATATTCTGCGATCTTGTGCAGCAATTTCGAGGTTCTTCCAGCCGAGACCAGCAGCCTCTTTTTCAACTGCCCCGGCCGGCCTTGTGTTGACCTGGAGATCGCCTCCAGGTGGTAAGGGGGCCGGCCCGGCTTCCTCTTTCTATATGCTTTTTTACTTCATTCATATAAATGTTTATACACAATATTTGTAATAGTTACTGTTTGTCTGCCGGTCTGTCCACTTGTCGGCCGTCTTCTATTCTGTCGCTCTACTGTTCTGTGGTACTCACCACGAGGTGCTGGAACAGCCAGGCGCGCATGACCTGCGTGGCATGTCGCGGCAGCACTCCTCGCTTGCCCCCCGGCACCTACAGCTGCTGTTCTGTTCTGTGGTACTCACCACGAGGTGCTGGAACAGCCAGGCGCGCATGACCTGCGTGGCATGTCGCGGCAGCACTCCTCGCTTGCCCCCCGGCACCTACAGCTGCTGTTCTGTTCTGTGGTACTCACCACGAGGTGCTGGAACAGCCAGGCGCGCATGACCTGCGTGGCATGTCGCGGCAGCACTCCTCGCTTGCCCCCCGGCACCTACAGCTGCTGTTCTGTTCTGTGGTACTCACCACGAGGTGCTGGAACAGCCAGGCGCGCATGACCTGCGTGGCATGTCGCGGCAGCACTCCTCGCTTGCCCCCCGGCACCTACAGCTGCTGTTCTGTTCTGTGGTACTCACCACGAGGTGCTGGAACAGCCAGGCGCGCATGACCTGCGTGGCATGTCGCGGCAGCACTCCTCGCTTGCCCCCCGGCACCTACAGCTGCTGTTCTGTTCTGTGGTACTCACCACGAGGTGCTGGAACAGCCAGGCGCGCATGACCTGCGTGGCATGTCGCGGCAGCACTCCTCGCTTGCCCCCCGGCACCTACAGCTGCTGTTCTGTTCTGTGGTACTCACCACGAGGTGCTGGAACAGCCAGGCGCGCATGACCTGCGTGGCATGTCGCGGCAGCACTCCTCGCTTGCCCCCCGGCACCTACAGCTGCTGTTCTGTTCTGTGGTACTCACCACGAGGTGCTGGAACAGCCAGGCGCGCATGACCTGCGTGGCATGTCGCGGCAGCACTCCTCGCTTGCCCCCCGGCACCTACAGCTGCTGTTCTGTTCTGTGGTACTCACCACGAGGTGCTGGAACAGCCAGGCGCGCATGACCTGCGTGGCATGTCGCGGCAGCACTCCTCGCTTGCCCCCCGGCACCTACAGCTGCTGTTCTGTTCTGTGGTACTCACCACGAGGTGCTGGAACAGCCAGGCGCGCATGACCTGCGTGGCATGTCGCGGCAGCACTCCTCGCTTGCCCCCCGGCACCTACAGCTGCTGTTCTGTTCTGTGGTACTCACCACGAGGTGCTGGAACAGCCAGGCGCGCATGACCTGCGTGGCATGTCGCGGCAGCACTCCTCGCTTGCCCCCCGGCACCTACAGCTGCTGTTCTGTTCTGTGGTACTCACCACGAGGTGCTGGAACAGCCAGGCGCGCATGACCTGCGTGGCATGTCGCGGCAGCACTCCTCGCTTGCCCCCCGGCACCTACAGCTGCTGTTCTGTTCTGTGGTACTCACCACGAGGTGCTGGAACAGCCAGGCGCGCATGACCTGCGTGGCATGTCGCGGCAGCACTCCTCGCTTGCCCCCCGGCACCTACAGCTGCTGTTCTGTTCTGTGGTACTCACCACGAGGTGCTGGAACAGCCAGGCGCGCATGACCTGCGTGGCATGTCGCGGCAGCACTCCTCGCTTGCCCCCCGGCACCTACAGCTGCTGTTCTGTTCTGTGGTACTCACCACGAGGTGCTGGAACAGCCAGGCGCGCATGACCTGCGTGGCATGTCGCGGCAGCACTCCTCGCTTGCCCCCCGGCACCTACAGCTGCTGTTCTGTTCTGTGGTACTCACCACGAGGTGCTGGAACAGCCAGGCGCGCATGACCTGCGTGGCATGTCGCGGCAGCACTCCTCGCTTGCCCCCCGGCACCTACAGCTGCTGTTCTGTTCTGTGGTACTCACCACGAGGTGCTGGAACAGCCAGGCGCGCATGACCTGCGTGGCATGTCGCGGCAGCACTCCTCGCTTGCCCCCCGGCACCTACAGCTGCTGTTCTGTTCTGTGGTACTCACCACGAGGTGCTGGAACAGCCAGGCGCGCATGACCTGCGTGGCATGTCGCGGCAGCACTCCTCGCTTGCCCCCCGGCACCTACAGCTGCTGTTCTGTTCTGTGGTACTCACCACGAGGTGCTGGAACAGCCAGGCGCGCATGACCTGCGTGGCATGTCGCGGCAGCACTCCTCGCTTGCCCCCCGGCACCTACAGCTGCTGTTCTGTTCTGTGGTACTCACCACGAGGTGCTGGAACAGCCAGGCGCGCATGACCTGCGTGGCATGTCGCGGCAGCACTCCTCGCTTGCCCCCCGGCACCTACAGCTGCTGTTCTGTTCTGTGGTACTCACCACGAGGTGCTGGAACAGCCAGGCGCGCATGACCTGCGTGGCATGTCGCGGCAGCACTCCTCGCTTGCCCCCCGGCACCTACAGCTGCTGTTCTGTTCTGTGGTACTCACCACGAGGTGCTGGAACAGCCAGGCGCGCATGACCTGCGTGGCATGTCGCGGCAGCACTCCTCGCTTGCCCCCCGGCACCTACAGCTGCTGTTCTGTTCTGTGGTACTCACCACGAGGTGCTGGAACAGCCAGGCGCGCATGACCTGCGTGGCATGTCGCGGCAGCACTCCTCGCTTGCCCCCCGGCACCTACAGCTGCTGTTCTGTTCTGTGGTACTCACCACGAGGTGCTGGAACAGCCAGGCGCGCATGACCTGCGTGGCATGTCGCGGCAGCACTCCTCGCTTGCCCCCCGGCACCTACAGCTGCTGTTCTGTTCTGTGGTACTCACCACGAGGTGCTGGAACAGCCAGGCGCGCATGACCTGCGTGGCATGTCGCGGCAGCACTCCTCGCTTGCCCCCCGGCACCTACAGCTGCTGTTCTGTTCTGTGGTACTCACCACGAGGTGCTGGAACAGCCAGGCGCGCATGACCTGCGTGGCATGTCGCGGCAGCACTCCTCGCTTGCCCCCCGGCACCTACAGCTGCTGTTCTGTTCTGTGGTACTCACCACGAGGTGCTGGAACAGCCAGGCGCGCATGACCTGCGTGGCATGTCGCGGCAGCACTCCTCGCTTGCCCCCCGGCACCTACAGCTGCTGTTCTGTTCTGTGGTACTCACCACGAGGTGCTGGAACAGCCAGGCGCGCATGACCTGCGTGGCATGTCGCGGCAGCACTCCTCGCTTGCCCCCCGGCACCTACAGCTGCTGTTCTGTTCTGTGGTACTCACCACGAGGTGCTGGAACAGCCAGGCGCGCATGACCTGCGTGGCATGTCGCGGCAGCACTCCTCGCTTGCCCCCCGGCACCTACAGCTGCTGTTCTGTTCTGTGGTACTCACCACGAGGTGCTGGAACAGCCAGGCGCGCATGACCTGCGTGGCATGTCGCGGCAGCACTCCTCGCTTGCCCCCCGGCACCTACAGCTGCTGTTCTGTTCTGTGGTACTCACCACGAGGTGCTGGAACAGCCAGGCGCGCATGACCTGCGTGGCATGTCGCGGCAGCACTCCTCGCTTGCCCGCCGCGTCCTCCAGCTCCTCCTCTGGGGGGGGCGAGCCCGACACCGACGAGCAGGAGTTGTTGGAGTTCGTACCTGTATCACATAGAAGAAACTCAAAAGTCATTTTTTTTTTCAAATAGGCCTTTGCAGGCTCTTATGAAAAGTCACACTAGTTGCTCGATTCCAAAGGGTAGGTCCTAGGAGAAGAACCGGCAAGAAACTCCATGGATGCTCTTTTCAAAAAAGTAATGGTGATCACAATAACTCGGTTACATAGTATGAGTATAAGCTAAGAAAATTATATAAACTTTCAACCTTGCTGGCAACTACACATCTTGCTGATCCTAACTTGTAAATACGAAAACAAGTCTGTCTGTTAACGCTTTCACGGGAAAACGGCTGAACGGATTTAGATGAAATTTGGTGTGGAGATAGGCTGAAGCATAGTGAAGGACATAGGACATAGTTTTTATCCGGGTCTGTGAAGGAGTTCCCTTGAGATGAGGGTGATATCACGGAGAAACAGCTTTAATATTGTAAATACGACTGTGCCTGTCGTTTGATACGCTTTAAAGAGATAACGGCTATATCGATTTAGATGAAATTTAGTATGTAGATGGATAGAAACTTAGAGAAGTATATAGGATAGGTTTTTTCCAGATGCAGAAAGTAGTTCCCACAGGATACGGGTGAAACCGCAGGGGACAGCTAGTATTATAATTGTGAAAGTTCGTATGAATATTTGTTTTACTCTTTCACGCAAAAACTACAAAACTAATTCGGATGAAATTTGGCGCACACATAGTTCATAACCTCAACTAGCTTTCCGCCAGCGACTTTACCCGCGTGGACTATACGAATTCTCTCTCTGAAAGTCTGACAACCAGTCTTACAAAGGGTATCGTGTTAGCCGGTAACTGGGTTGTGGAGGTCAGATAGGCAGTCGCTCCATGTAAAACAGTGGTACCCAGCTGCATCGCTGAGACTGGAAGCCGACCCTCATGTAGAAGATACTCACCAGTAAAGGAATCTGTGGACAACAGCGCCGCGCCTATTTGACTGATCGGCGTCGAACCTTGAACTACTAGTGACGCTGGAAACATACATACAATACTTATTTTATGTTATTTTTATTTTATTTTAGAAATATAATAATCCTTACTAATATTATAAGTGCGAAAGTAACTCTGTCTGTCTGTCTGTTACGCTTTCACGCCAAAACTACTAGACCGATATAAATTAAATTTGGTACAGAGATAGAATAGACCCTGAGGAACAACATAGGCTACTTTTTACCCGGGTGCGCTAAGTAGTTCCCTCGGGATGCGGGTGAAACCGCGGGAAACAGCTAGTAATATATAATAATTCTTATAAATACAGCCGGTGGCACAAAAAAATATGCCCCTATCTCTCATCTGATATTTTTGAAAAAAAGGTCATCATGACCATTCTATACTTATGATCATCATCATCATCAGCCTATATATTGTCCCACAGCTGGTCACAGGCCTCTTCTCATACAGAGAAGGCATGAGCATTGATCACCACGCTTGCTCAAGGCGGATTGGCGATTTCAGACTTTTAAAGTCCAGGTTCCCTCACGATGTTTTCCTTCACCGTTAGTCAGTGGTATCTAAGATATATTAAGAAAGTACATATGACTTTAGAAACGTCACACTTGGTACTTATCAGGTTTCGAACCCGCACACTCGTGTACGAGTTCGTACGGGTACGGTACGGGGAATATACCGTTGTGTAGTTATGAATGCTAAAGTAGCTTTGCTTGTGTTGCGCTTTAACTATGAAACGGCTAAACCGATTTAGATGAAATTTAGTACTATTCTGTATTTCTGCGATAACAGCTGCATTATAAACGCGAAAGTTTGTGAAGGTGTATGTTTGTTACTCTTTCATACAAAACTACTGAAGGGATTCGGATGAAATTCACTTCACATATAGTTTATAACCTGGATTACCACACAGGACACTTTTTATCCCAATAAATACGACCAAACAGCCAAAGTCGCGAACAGAAGCTAGTTAAGAAATAAATAAGTTATTTAGGTACATACGGGTGTCCCTCGAAGGTGGCGCGTAGGGCAGGTCGGCGTGCGGCGGGTACACGCCCGGGAACTGAGCCGGCACCGCCGCCGGGGGCGACTGCACACACACACACAGAACCATTAGGTATACGACACAATCAGCTGACACAGTGTTTCCATCCCGACCCTAGCTCGACGAGCCAGCCCGCGAGCTGAGCTAATAGCTTTTAAATTCCCGATTATAATAATCATATATATTCTGATCCAGCCTGTCCCTTACTGTCCTCCCCCAGCGACGCCCTAAGCCGAGGCCTGTACCCCACTAGGGGGTGCCCTTAGCGTGTAGTCACTTAGTTTTGTAAGTTAAGCCCTGGCTGGAGGCCCTAAATTCATTTAAGGCACTTCACAGGCAACTGCCAAAATTAAGGGAAACAATACTTAGTCATTGCCCCCTCCCCCCCACACACACACTTGTCAAGCCTGTAATTCAATATTTTTATAGACAGAACGCCCATTTAATCGCCTGGAGAATTTAAGGAGTATATTCAATTAAAATATTGTATTACATAAATTTTCATCAAAGTACCGAATTCGTGTTCAAATATTTTTATTTGTAATGTCCACAAAAACATCTTGTAACAGTAACTATATCACTCTCACTACATAGTATAAAACAAAGTCGCTTCCCGCTGTCTGTCCCTATGTATGCTTAGATCTTTAAACTACGCACCGGATTTTGATGCAGTTTTTTTAATAGATAAGAGTGATTCAAGAGGAAGGTTTTAGTATATAATTTGCTTTACCGATTTAAAAAAATCTTTCACCGTTAGAAAGCTACATCTTTACGGAGTGTCATAGGCTATATTTATTTCCAGAAATAATTAGGGATCCCTACTAAAACTTGAATAATGTAACCCAAGGTGTAAAAAAATGTCAACGCGGGCGAAAAGCTAGTTTCTACATAAGTTGATGAAATAATCTTTATTTTTCTTTATTGGTTAAAATTTTGCGGTCGAAGCCGCTGGCGGAAAACTAGTAATATGATAATTATGAACGTTTAACATACATTTCATACCTGATATTGTGGAGAGTTGGAGGTGCTCGAGTGCTCGTCTATAGAGCCTGACAAGTTGTTGTTACTCTCCACACCACCTGCAAACATCCACCCAAATATTATAAACGCGAAAGTCTATCTTTTGACGTGATAACGTCTTATAATTCGACGGAGCCGGCTGCACGCACGAAAAAACATGACTCATGCGGCGTTACCTCGCTCTGAGGCGTTCTTTGCTATACAATAATACATTTACATGTTTTCGTCAATTATGAAGTGCAGTGAAAAGTGAATGTGGTGTCAATTGTTTATAGCATCGATAATTGCGACGATAAAGGTAATGATTCTTATGACGTTGTCACGTTCAACTATCGTCAGTAAACCGACTTTACAGACAACCGATTTTTTGTCACCTCTTACTGGTTTCATCATCATCATCAGCCTATATATTGCCCCCCTGCTGGGCACAGGCCTCTTCTCATACAGAGAAGGCGTGAGCATTGAAAAATATTAGTTACGGCCTTTCTTATGACGGCAGAATTGATAACCCCCTTTTTTGAAGTCGGTTAAGAAGTCCAACAGCTGTATAATCTGTACCAACTGACTTTAAGAAAAATGTAAACAAAATCATAACATATTTTATTCTATTTTTCCCACTCATATAAATAAAACGGCATTAAATGATGAATGGTGATGTTTAGAGCATGAAATTAACATAAATGAGCCATCCTTAAGCCATATTGTTAATTTCTGTGGCAGAATTAGAACAAAATAGGTTAAGAATTTGTTTACATTTTTTTAAATGAATTTGACCAGACTATCATCATCATCATCATCAGCCTATATATTGTCCCACTGCTGGGCACAGGCCTCTTCTCATATAGAGAAGACCAGACTATAGTTACCTTTTTTTTCGGATGGGAAATCATCAAATGAACCCTCCCGCCGTGGGTGTGGCGGAAGGGAGTATCAGACTCTTACTGACTAAAACCCATCCATGTTCCTTCCTCAGCCCTTTATGTACTGGGCTCGCGGTGACTCTTTCGAACATCCCGCAGAGACTTTAGTTACCTGAACTATAGTCAGTCCGTAGCAGGTTTTCACTCTGCATCTTGGTCTTCAGGCATGCTATGTACCGGCCGCAGAAGTCTCGACATAGCTCCTGCACTTTCTCTAGCTCCAGCAGGTGGATCCGAAGCACCTGGAAATGGAAAACATCAGGTTTAGACCTGGAGAAAACGCTAGTAGAATAGAAAACAAAATGTATGGGATTGACAGATAGCTGTCTAACCTATTTTGTTCTAATTTTCCCACGTACATAAATAAAATGGCATTAAATGACGAATGATGATGTTTAAGAGCGAAATTCTGTTGAAATTCACATAAAAAAATGCGCCATCCTTACGCCATTTTGTTAATTTCTGTGGCAGAATTAGAACAAAATAGATAACGACTTTGTTTACATATATCTGTGGATTTACCAGCCTTTAAATTACCTAGTTTCCTATAATCCCCACATACCTGAATGCTTTTAATCATCAGGCCGTCTATCTCAGGGTCGTCCACCAGGAAGGGCCTACGGTCTCTTCTCTGATGCTGCACGAAGGCCTGCAGGTCTGCGCCGAAGGCCTCGGCCGCCGGGGGCTCCGCCCCTGCCGTGGCTTGCTCGCAGCGCTCCAGTAAGAGCGCCAGTAGTGGGAATAAGGGATGTCTGGAACAATTGAGATTAATACTTTATCGTGGACCCCAACAAGTCCAAAGTGAACCCCAACAAGTCCAAAGTGGATCCCAACAAGTCCAAAGTGGACCTCACCAAGTCCATTGTTTAAATACTATAATCATCTACCTAGCCTTTTGGGGTCGGCCTTAAGTTTAAACGCCCCTATGGGTGTCACTGTGAGTATCAGACACCTGACTATGAGTGTCAGCAACATTTGCCATGAGTGTCATCATCATTTGCTATGAGTGTCGGCAACTTTGCTATGAATGTCAGCAACATTTGCTTATGAGTGTCGGCCACTACGCCGTGTCATTGACTGCCCTATGGGTGTCAGCAACTTCACTATGAGTGTCAGCAACTTTGCTATGAGTGTTAGCAACTTTGATATGAGTGTCAGCAACTTTGCTATGAGTGTCAGATTCTTCAGTATGAGTGTCAGCAACTTCACTATGAGTGTCAGACACTTCACTATGAGTGTCATACACTTCACTATGAGTGTCAGACACTTCATTATGAGTGTCAGCAACATTTGCTTTGAGTGTCGGCCACTACGCTGAGTGTCATTGACTGCCCTATGGGTGTCAACAACTTCACTATGAGTGTCAGACACCTGACTATGCGTGTCAGCAATTTTGCTATGAGTGTCAGCAACTTTGCTATGAGTGTCAGCAACTTTGCTATGAGAGTCAGATTCTTCAGTATGAGTGTCAGCAACTTCACTATGAGTGTCAGACACATCCCTATGAGTGTCAGACACTTCACTATGAGTGTCAGATACTTCACTATGAGTGTCAGCAACATGTGCTATGAGTGTCAGCAACTTCACTATGAGTGTCAGATACTTCACTATGAGTGTCAGCAACATTTGCTATGAGTGTCAGCAACATTTGCTATGAGTGTCAGCAACATTTGCTATGAGTGTCAGCAACATTTGCTATGAGTGTCGGCCACTACGCCGAGTGTCAGTGACTGCCCTATGGGTGTCAGCAACTTCACTATGAGTGTCAGCAACTTTGCCATGAGTGTTAGCAACTTTGCTGAGTGTCAGCAACTTTGCTATGAGTGTCATCAACTTTACTATGAGTGTCAGCAACTTTGCTATGAGTGTCAGCAACATTTGCTATGAGTGTCGGCCACTACGCCGAGTGTCAGTGACTGCCCTATGGGTGTCAGCAACTTCACTATGAGTGTTAGCAACTTTGCTATGAGTGTCAGACACTTCACTATGAGTGTCAGACACTTCACTATGAGTGTCAGACACTTCACTATGAGTGTCAGACACTTCACTATGAGTGTCAGATAGTTCACTATGAGTGTCAGCAACATTTGCTATGAATGTCGGCCACTACGCCGAGTGTCAGTGACTGCCCTATGGGTGTCAGCAACTTCACTAAGAGTATCAGACACTTCCCTATGAGTGTCAGACACTTTGCTATGAGTGTCAGATTCTTCAGTATGAGTGTCATTCACTTCCCTATGGGTGTCAGCAACTTCACTATGAGTGTTAGACACTTCACCATGAGTGTCAGATACTTCACTATGAGTGTCAGACACTTCACTATGAGTCAATCACATCACTGTGAGTGTCACACACCGATAAACCAATAAACGGATAATCAGACACTTCACTATGAGTGTCAGCAACATTTGCTGTGAGTGCCTTGCCTGTTTTTTCTTTCCAATGGTCGGAACTCTCGGTGCGCGAGTCCGACTCGCACTTGGCCGGTTTTTTTTGACTAATGGACTGACTATGAATTATTTGACAATTCAAAAGTGCCTGTAAATGGTCTAATTGAAATGAATGTTTAGATATTTTTTTTATTATTTTATACTAAAAAATACACGTGATATAGGTGGTAGTCTTAAACCTCAACGTGTATCAATATGCGGGAGGAGGGTTCAAAAAATGCCAAAAAAAAAAACATCACGTGATTAATGGACGGCCTCACTCTAGAAAAGGTCATTACATAGTTTTCTTAGTAGTTTTACTTAGTTTACTTAGTAGTTTTAGACCCAATGATATCTAGCTCGGATCTCATCGAGTCAAATATTAAATAACGTACTTGTAAACGGCTCGCTTGTCCGCCTCGAATTGCGCCTGATCGGCGTCCGCGGCGGGCGCACCGCCGCCCTGCATCCCGCCAAGATCACCAGCTTGGCTACCTCATCTAGAAAGAACAAAAATATATCTATACATATAAAATGCTTTAAAAATTACCCACACTGAATTACGCCAATGTACTTGAACAGTTGGGAGTTTGAACAGCTGAATGAGTGTACCTTAAACAAGTTATCTCAAACAACAATATTATTTAATGTTTTACATATACTTTGGTGACGATTACCTAAAATAAGTACCTACACTAAATGTTTCTAGTATATTCTCATATAAGTGGCTTTTGTCTTTTATGAGAATAAATGATTTCAACCTAAATGCTTTGTCCTGAATGACTGATCAACGCACAGCCTAAACCGCTGATCGTGGAGACCTGAAATTTAGAGAGTGTTGTTCTTTGTATGACGTAGGCATCCGATAAGATAGGATCTTCCAAAATTCTACAAGTAAGGGAGTAAAAAAGGGGCAAAGTTTGTATGAGACTCTGTAATTTTTAATTTGAATTCGTACAGAAAAGAAGTTCCACGAAAAAAACCTAGTAATACGAAAATATCTGTTTGTTTTCTACACTTATACGGTAAAACGGCAATACCGATTTAGATGCAATTTGGTAGATACATGGAAGGACACAGAATAGTTTTCATTCAAGTACATGGAGTAGTTCTCATGACGTGATTGGACCCGCGGGAAATGCTTGTTTTAGTTATTCAGAAAAACATAATCGTGTGTTCTCACGATTTTGCGGACACATTTCCACAAAACAACATCGAAACCCTCAAAAGCAAACCAATAAACTAAAACACAACATAACATAAAACTACAATAAACACTGGAAATAAGAATACAACAGGCAACACCACAAACCGTCGGTGGGCAATAAAAAGAGATATTAAAACCGAGGAGCACATTCATCACAAATGTTGCCACTAGATTGATATAAAATACCACTTATATTTTCTTTACTGTTTCGCAGAAGTAATAGTTAGGGGTTGCTTTTTAATATCTTATGGGGTGGACGGTAAGGATTATTTGAGATAGCAAGGACATTATAAACATACTGTATGCCTCGTATTTACTCTAGAATCTGCATCAGTAACCGGATAAAATTACCACCAATTGATTGACAACTCGTCACAATCAAAATCGAGTGAGTCGTTTAGGCGATACGGTAGAAAATACCAATGAATTATTATGTCCGAGACGGGTGTGTCTAAAGTCAATAAAATTAACGTGGTTGTCTACCACGTTAATTTTATTGTATACCACGCAAACAAAAAAAAACAGGCTACTAAAAATCTAACTAACGGCTAAATTTTTATTCCATACAAGCTTTCATACACCTTGGGTTACAATATTCAAGTTTTAGTAGGGATCACTAATTATTTCTAGAAATAAATATAGCCTATGACACTTCGTAAAGATGTAGCTTTCTAACGGTGAAAGAATTAAAAAATCGGTCTAGTAGTTTTTGAGTTAAAACCCTACAAACACTTTATAATATTAGTATATACAATCTCATAAATTTAACTTGACATAAATTGTATAATACATGCATATTGTAGTAGAGAATGAATATAATATCTTCATATCACCTGTGCGAAGCCGGGGTAGGTCGCTAGTAAATGGAGGTCATTCCCCTCTAGCTAGACCCCCCAAAGGTAGGTTTTTAGCCGAATATTTCAACCAAAAACCCGCAAACACGTCTCCACAAAGTTCTGAAAAGCAACTCCCAATACTTTTCGTTCCCCTTCCAAGATATAGACGGGAGATAATTAATCCCAACCGATTTGGCTAAAATAAGGAAAAAAGGAGGAAAAGGGAAAATGTTTACTTATTACGTTTCGTGTTTCACCGAGCTGAATTTGCACTAGCATTTGCGAAAGGTGCTTATATAAGGTAGCTTGGTTTTATATTGGTTTTCGGTTAACTAGAATATTCTCAAATATTACAGACTAGCTTTTGCCAGCGACTTCGTCCGCGTGGAATAGTGGTGCTCCGCTCCTATTGGTCTTAGCATGATGATATATAGCCCATAGCCTTCCTCGATAACGACTTCGCCGCGTGGATTAGTGGTGCTCCGCTCCTATTGGTCTTAGCGTGATGATATATAGCCTATAGCCTTCCTCGATAAATGGACTAACTAACACTGAAATAATTTTTCAAATCGGACCAGCGGTTCCTGAGATTAGCGCGTTTAAACAAAATGGAGTAACTTCTCCCGTTTTCCCAACATTTCCCTTCACTGCTCTGCTCCTATTGACTGTAGCGTGATGAAAAGTATACTATAACCAGCTCAGGAGTACGAAAAATTGTAGCAAGTTTCGTTAAAATCCGTCGAGTAGTTTTTGTTTCTATAACGGTTATACAGACAGACAGACAGACAAAAATTTAACTGATTGCATTTAGCATCTGTATCGATATAGTTATTTTGGAAATATATTTCATGTACAGAATTGACCTGTCTACAGATTTATTATAAGTATAGATAGAAGATATAGAAGATTAGGTATGTGTTGCTAGGAAGTTACTTACGCCACATCTTCACAGCCTAAGCACGTTAGATGGTGAAGGGTGGATGTTTTGGGGGCTGTTCACTACACGCCCGTGAGACCCTGCACTACATGAATAAGATTTTTCTATCAGATTACATGACTGAACCAATGACAATGTGACAAGTTTAGAACAGAACCCTCTAAGATAATGACAATAGTTTGTCCCCCTTTCACAAAGGGACTATCTTTGGCTCGCTACACTACCGCGGACCCTTTAGTTAACAATGCAACAAAGATATTAATTAAATTTGTAGGTGAGAGGTATATAGATACAACTATTTATTTATAAATCTGTTCGTTTTTAAAAGCCTATAAATTTCCTCCATAGGTACGTACGCAATCAAATCTATATCTATACTTATAATAAATCTGTAGAGAGGTCGATTCTGTACATGAAATATATTTCCAAAATAACTATCAGGGGGTGATTAGGGATCGATACTGATGCCAAAAATGCAATCAGTAAAAATTTTGTCTGTCTGTCTGTATAAACTCTATAGAAACAAAAACAACTCGACGGATTTTAACGAAACTTGGTACAATTATTTGTCATACTCCTGAGCTGGTTATAGTATACTTTTCATCACGCTACAATCAATAGGAGCAGAGCAGTGAAGGGAAATGTTGTCATTTTGTTTAAACGCGCTAATCTCAGGAACCGCTGGTCCGATTTGAATAATTCTTTCAGTGTTAGATAGTCCATTTATAGAGAAAGGCTATAGGCTATAATATCATCACGCTAAGACCAATAGGAGCGGAGCACCACTATTCCACGCGGACGAAGTCGCTGGCAGAAGCTAGTACAAAATAAAATCGACTGGTAGTTCCAGAGATGGCCTTTAAACAAAAAGACAAACTCTTCAGCTTTATATATCAGGCAACCGGATAAAAACTACCCTATATCTTTCCCCAAGATCCAATTTATCGCCATACTAAATTTTATCCAAATCGGTTTAGCCGTTTTCCCTTGAGAGCATATCAGACTGTTACTACTAGTATTATAAACTCGAAAGTTTGTAAGAATGTATGGATGTTTGTTTGTTACTGTTTTACACAAAAACTACTCAACGGATTTGGATGAAATTTGGTACACACATTGTTTATAACCTGGATTAACATATAGGATACATTTTACCCGGGTGCGCGAAGTAGTTCCTTTGGGATGCGAGCGGAACCGCGGGAAACAGCTAGCTTATATAATACATATTTAAGGCTGAGAGCTTGAGAACGGCTTGACCTAAGGTCGAACTCGAACGAAACTGGGATAATATTTGTACATTTTTTTTTTGTATTAACTTATAATAGGTGAAATCACATCAAATTTTGATCTAGCCACCCTCTGTATTTCAAATACTTGAGCATAACAAATCGTATATCAATAAATAGCAAGTTTTCAACGTATATGTACGTGCCCTGTAAATACGAGCAGGCTACGGAGGACGCATGTAAATGGCCGCTTTATTTCCCGCGCTTTTGCTCAAGTGTTGCCAGCGTGTCGATAGTGTGGCTGTGGGAGAAAATTTGTTTAAAGGTGAAAGAGGTTTAAGTTTATTTTTCCTTGTTTAATTAGTCTAGTCTTATACGTATCTCAACTAAAGCATAAACCCACCAAAACATTTAATGTCAAATTGGGTGCCAAGACTCTCAAGTTCAGATGCTTTTACTGTTTTATAGATAATCTCTGGTAAAACAAAGACCTTAGTTGAGGGCCCCTAGAAAAACTATGGCTAGATTTTTAGTTAGGTTAAGTAGATCCTTTGGCCTGGATATAGCTATAAGCAGGACTGCTGAGTTTATGTAACACTGGCCACTCTAAGGACTTGTTCCAAAAATAGCAATAAAAGAATACTGAACAAAACTACGATTGATAGTAAGAAATCATCTAATTAATTGTAATACTACTCCGTGAATGAGTAGTTGCCTATAAGCTTGAGGAAGGTCACGCAATTTTTCTCGCATATACCTACTTGTGGGGATCATTAGATAGGTCTTTCAAAAATATTATGGGTGTGCGAAGACCATTTTTCGGCCGAACTTTAAATTCTTCTCTAAACAGCTTATTTTCAGCTTCATAAGCAAAAACTTGGTTGTCTACATCTACACTAATATTATAAAGAGGAAAACTTTGTTTGTTTGTAATGAATAGGCTCAAAAACTACTGGACCGATTTTAAAAATTCTTTCACCATTCGAAAGCTACAAGTTTAAAGGAAAGAAAGGTACTAAGTTATCCACAAGTAACATAGGCTAAATTTTATTTTGGAAAAAAATAGGGTTCCGTAAGATATTTGGGTTTTTCGGACACAAGGTGTAAGAAATCAACCATCTTTTCAATTCATCAATCAACTTTTTTTGCGTACGCTACTAATCTCAGGAACTACTGGTCCGATTTGAAAATTCTTTCAGTGTTAGATAGCCCATTTATTGAAAAAGGCTATAGGCTATATATCATCACGCTAAAACCAATAGGAGCGGAGCGCCACTATTCCACGCGGACGAAGTCGCGGGCAGAAGCTATTGTCTATATAGCAAATCCCTGATTCCTAGTTTCCTAACAATGACCCCTTAAAGCAAACGCTACACATATTTGCTGCTCACAAAACTACTGGTTACTGTTTATTCAATATTTATTTAGGATCCTGACACAATATGAAATTGAAACAGTAGGCTCAGTTGCGTCAAAACGCAAACTAAGAAAGGATGCTTTTTATTTACAATATGAAAACCAACTTAATTACCTTACAAAGAACTTTGGCATCAATTTTTTTATCAACGTCGCTGTCAGCAGGAATCGTGCTCAAAAGGCTGGCTGCATCACCACGTTAAGATGTCAATGGTAATTCTTTCACCGAAATATAGGGTAGCCTTTAAATTATTTTTTTGTATGGCATCTCGCTGGTCAACCTAGAAGGTTGTAGACTGCTTAACCGGGCTAAGGTAGCCTTTAAACAAGTGTGGCGTCGACTAAGTAAAGATTTGAGCGTCAGTGGAATGGAAATACTTTGTATGAAGTGTTGTTAGTTATTTAAATCGTTTCTCTGCTACAGTTATAAGAATGGAGATGCATGTGGGTTGAGTGATGGTGTAAAGAGGCTGATATATCTCACAAAAACAATTGTAGATACAGATAGTACAAAGTTATGATAATAATAATCTCCAGATCTCAGATCAGACGGCTCTTAATGCGTCTTAATGAGGTCGCTTTGCCGACACCGGTGCACTCTCTATTCCCTCACTCTTATAGTCACTCTTATAGTCACTCTTATAGACCGGGGAGAGGTCAGGCGCAGGACCGTCAGCTTTACGCGTTCTCCGAAGCACGGAGGAGTTTCACTATGTTCAGAAAACGGTCATCCATCCATTAACTGACCGCGGCTAGCAGAGTTTCACCTTGCTAATCTATCGATCCGCATGGCTGTTACTTAGCTGCGAGCCGCTCAAAGGTCTAAAGTCAAGTCAGTTTTTCTATCTCCCATAGGTCTCCAAATAAATCACTTATGAAAGGTCAAATTAGTTGCAAGGTAAAAATAGTGGTCCTATGGAGAAGAACCGGCAAGAAAATCCATGGATACTCTTTGAAATATCAGCCAAACTGGACCTTCTTTTTAAACTGTTTTGTGGGTTTACTTCACTATCTTTGTTAATACTTTTCCGCCCCTTGTTTATGTACCAACTTACCCTAATTCCGTACCTTTCCTGCTGCAGATAAGTAACAGGAAAATTTTCGCAATATTTATATACAAAAAAAAATATTTTAAATTCTGTGTGAAAAATTATGGTGAAGAATGTTGAAGGTGGCGAGATATTTTTATGACTATCATGCGGGTAGATAATTAGCTAGTAGATACTAGCTTCCAGCCAGCGGCTTGGCCCGCGTGGTCTATACGAATTCAAATAAAAATGACACGAGTTTCATACAAACTTTGCCCACATTTTTAACTCTTTTGGGGTAGAATTTCGGAAAATCCTTTCTTATCGGATGTCCACGTCATACAACGAACACGCTCTCCAAGTTTCAGGTATCTACGATCAGCGGTTTAGGCTGTGCGTTGATCCGTCAGTCATTCAGGACAACGCATTTTATATGTATAGTATATAGATTAGTGTTAATTATCATGATAATTGCTAGTGACAAGGATAGAGATTAATTCGCGTAAAGTACTGTTTTTATTAGTCGTGGTGGCCTAGTGTCTAAGGCATTTGCATCTCGTATACGAGTGTGCAGAATCAAAAGTCAAATACACATCTATACTAATATTATAAAGAGGAAAGATTTCGTTGTTTGAAGGGTTTTAACTCAAAAACTACTGGACCGATTTTAAAAATTATTTCACCGTTAGAAAGCTACATCTTTACGAAGTGTCATAGGCTCAATTTATATCCAGGAATAATTAGGGATCCCTACTAAAACTTGAATAATGTAACCCAAGGTGTAAAAAAATGTCCACACGGGCGAAGCCGCGGGCGGAAAGCTAGTATATAATATAGTTACGCTAACTATCTCTGGACCTTATTGCTTCATACTTGAGTAATAGGATTCAGAAAGTTGACGTTAATGGGAAAAGATCTCCTGGCTCTGTAGTCACGATGGGAGTCCCTCAGGGTTCAATCCTTGGTCCATTCTTGTTTCTTGTTTATATAAATGACTTACCTTACCTCGTAAGGGACAATCATGAGATAGTACTATTTGCAGATGACACTTCGCTTCTATTTAAACTTAAACGTCAGCAGCTGGTTACTGACGATGTAAATAGCGCTCTCTCGAAAATTGTACACTGGTTTAATGCTAATAACTTATTACTAAATGAAAAAAAAACCAAATGCATTAAATTTACAACAACTAACGTTAAGCAAGTAAAAACCGGTGTGCTGATAAAGGGCGAAGAGTTGAGCCCTGTGGATACCACAGTATTCTTAGGCATAACTTTGGATGCCAAGCTTCAGTGGGGCCCACACATAGAAAAATTGTCGAAAAAGCTCAGCTCTGCAGCTTACGCAGTGAGAAAAATTCGTAATTTAACAGATATTGAGACCGCGCGCTTAGTTTATTTCAGTTATTTTCATAGTGTGATGTCTTACGGCATTCTGTTGTGGGGGAATGCCGCTGATATTCAAACTATTTTTGTTCTGCAGAAAAGAGCTATTCGATCAATCTATAAGTTAAATCCCAGATACTCGCTTAGAGAAATGTTTAAAGAAATTAATATAATGACTGTTTCATCCCAGTACATTTATGAAAATCTATTGTATGCTCATAAAAATATTAGTCTATTTACAAAATACAGTGATGTCCATAATATTAATACAAGGAACAAACATAGACTAGTTGTTCCTACTACCAGGCTCCAGAAAATAAGTAGGTCATTTAGATGTCAATGTATACGCTTTTACAATAAAATTCCTAGCGACATTCAAAACTTAAGCCTTAATAAATTTAAATCGTTTATAAAGCAAAAATTATGTCATAAAGCTTATTATACTGTTAAGGATTACCTTGAAGACAAAAAAGCATGGGAATAAGCTGTTTCAATATTTACACCTACACAGCAATATACACATGGACATGTAATGATTCCTAATGATTATTAACTTATTTTTTTTATTATTATTTTTTATACACAATGACATTATTTACCTACTGTTTAAAGTAGATGAAATTATTTGTATTGTAAATGTGAGAACAATGTGGACCTTTTGTTTTTTTATTTTTTATTTTATTTCATTTAATATATTAATTGCGTCTGGCAGTTTGAGTAATTAGTGCGGCCTACCCAAATGTCCTCTCTGATGGTATCGTTCGTTGGATTGTTAAGCTCCTAAGTTGCTGTTGAGTTAAACGAAGACCAACACTTGCGTGTCATTGATTGGACAGGTCTACTCAAATTTGTATGGCTCTTTCTTTAAAAGGTCATTTCAGACATGAGTCCACATTGTTCTCCCATATTGCAATGGTTATTAAATGTCTGGACGTTAAAAGAGACTGTGACCCTTGAGTTTGTTTCGGTGTTTCTTCTCAAGGTAGTCGGATAGGAAACACCGGCCTCACCTAGCTATAAACAAAAATATGTTTGACGTGTAAAAGTGTTATTTTATAACCAACTTGCAAAAATAAATATCATTTATCATTTATCGGTGAAAGAAAACATCGTGAAGAAACCATGACTGAAAAGTCTGAAATTACCATGCTAATCCACCTTGAGCAAGCGTGGTGATCAACGCACATGCCATTTCTAGGTGTCAACAAAATCAAAAATGCAGTCGATAAAAATCTATCGACAAGTCATGTCACATCACTACGCTTTACTAACGACGGCGCGTCGCTAAAGTAGACGCTAGATGTATTCTGTATGCAATCGTGAACCGTCCAAATGTCTCCCAGCTTTAACATTTGATTTTTGTTCAATTTATAAACCACATATTTTAGACTGAATGTTTCCAGCAGTTTCATTATTATCCTGAAGGAACTACTACACATACCCGGATAAAAACTTAAGCCTATGTTCTTCACTAGGGTTTAAGCTACCTCCATTAAAAATTTCATCAAAATCGGTGCACCCGTTTTAAGGTGAAAACGTAATATACACATTCAAATATTTTTGAAGCAGTTTTTAGGCTAGCTTTTCAAAGACACAAAGCAATGAATTTTGTAGTATTATGAATAGAACAGTAATTGTGAATTTGAATATGTATTAAAGAACTGTAAGGTATTTTATTGCCCATCTTAAATATTATAAGTATACATATAGTTTTTTTACTTATACATCTGTTGTTTTAGCTATTATTAAGTTTTAATTTACTTTATTCTTAATTTACTACTTTTATATATTTCCGTTATGATATACAAAACTGGAACCTTTATTAACATTTACAATATATTTACATTATTAATAATATCTATGTATAATAAAAACAGAAGTCAGGCATCAAAATATTCGTCTGCATCGCTGTCCGCGGGAATCGTGCCCAAAAGGCTGGCTGCATTGCAGTTTTAGATTAATTAATGTAGAAAGAAAAACCTTTAACCTCTATAAAATGTTAGTATGAAAACCACTATTTTCCTAAGCAATCTAAAGGCTAATCAATGCACAAAGAGTCATCAGAAATTAAGGATAGACAGAAAAACAAACGCTAAAACAAATTCTCTCGCTCCCCAATCGGTTGAATAAAACAAATAGAAAAAAGGCACATTCGGGTCTTTTTTCCAGCCATTTTCTTTCCTCCCTTCGAGAGCCCTTCAATTTAAACTCGTTCCATCCGAAAACGATAATTAAAAAGGAAAAATCACGCAGCCATCTTTGCTTTTACGTTCGGAAATCCTCTCGACGTGTTTCCCGCCTTTGCAATTAGCTCAATTTCTGAACGCGACGTCCCGTGTTGCTAGAGTGCAAAATTTAATTTGTTTGATTTTTTCAAGTGGTCATTATTTTAAATGGAGTTATAGGTACTATTTAAGGACTCTTCAATTGTTTTTAACCCCCGACGCAAAGAGGGGTGTTATAAGTTTGACGTCGATGTCTGTCTGTTTGTCTGTGTGTGTATCTGTCTGTGACATCGTAGCTCTCAAACAGATGGACCGATCTTGATGCGGATTTTTGATTTGAAAGCTATTTTTGGTTAATACCGGTCCAGCAGTGTAAGAGTATCAGCTCTTTTCCAAAATTATGTAAGGCATTTTTACGTAGGGAGTTTTTTTTAATTTATCTTATTAACTGTATATGGCGGCACTGAAGATTTGCTTATAGCGCTTTTTTATTATATTGACAAAAACGGTCACAGCTCGGCCATCTTCGGATATATGCACATTGAACATAGCTTATGTCATTAAGGGATAGCGTAGCTATTAATTATGAGTGTCTAAAATTTTTGGATCAGTTCCATAGTCCCAGACCTGCCCGACCCATGATAATTTAAAAAAAAAAACCAGGGAAAAAATATTGATACCTTTTAAGATCCACAAGGATTATATTGGTTACTTTTCACACAGCTCCGATTAAATTTCACCCCAAATGAACTCCAACCCTTTAATTACAAAATCAACCACATTTCATTCAATAACAAAGAATACATACATATATAATGTAAATACTCGTTCATCTAGCTTGTACCGTCTCGTTTCAAGTGCATCAAAGAACTCAAAAATAGTAACAGATACAAAAATAGACTTCGATCAATACTAGAACGCTCAAATAGGACTGAGTGACAAAATATATGCACTAAAGGGCGAGAGATCTAGATTGACCTTTCTCGAATAAATAGGATGACTATTTGCTTTATACTGCATTCATCATCATCATCAGCCTATATATATTGTTCCACTGCTGGGCACAGGCCTCTTCTCACACGGAGAAGGCATGAGTAATGACCACCACGCTTACTCAAGGCTGATTGGCGATTTCAGACTTTTTAAAATCCAGCAGCCCTACCATGACGTTTAAAGTAAGATTGTTCCATTCTAATACCAGTGTGAGAAAAAGACAGAGCTATAAAAGTTGTCCAGCGCCATCTCTTACCCACATTAGAATAAGAATGGAATATTGTTACTCTATACGTCATAGTACGGTTGCAGGTTTTCTCACGATGTTTTCCTTTACCGTTAGTCTGTACTGCATTGACTTCGGGCAAAACTTCGTGAGGCCCGTCAAATTGTAAAAGCGAAAGTTTGTTACGATGGATTTTTGTTACTTTTTGACGCATAAACTGCAGAACGTATTTGGATGAAATCTGGTACACATAGACTTCTGGTCTTTAATACCTGGATAAACACATTAGGTACTTTTTAACCCAGTATCTGGGCCCAATTCTAAATCCACGCAGAAGAAGTCGCAGGCAGAAGTCAGTATGTGAATGCAAAAGTGCGTGATAAAATTTATTGATATAAATTTACATATATCTTTTTTGGTTTCGTTTTGCGCAGCCCTACGCCAAAATCAAGACACATTTTATGAACCTAAAAAATCTACAGCTCTCCATTTTTGACTATTATTAAACCAATACGCAAAACAGATCAGCAGTATTAGAATCACGTGCGACCTCCGCTCTAGCTGACTTTATTGTATATTTATGCTAAACATTTGATTTGTAAGCCTGTTCGTGTATACGTTACTTTATAGTTCATGTAGTGGTATATGTAGACAGGTTCACAGTTCGCTAACGAATAGCGTATGATGTAGAGAAAAAGTATGACTGAAGTTTTCTTAAACTTTTTGTAGTCGACATCCAGTCTTAACTAGATGCAGATCAATATTTAAAATGGAGCTAGCTTTAAATGGTCTTTAAAAAGGCAGCCAGACACAGCAATAGGCTGGCCTGGATTGGACTCCAAAACGAAACCAATAACTTTCTACACACAGTTGTTCTGGAGTAAACGTTTGTGCATTTTGAAATGTATGTCTGATTGTCTGTAAATTTGAGGAATTCTTTGGAGCAGTTTTATTTATGAAACCTAAAATATTTTGGACTGCGAAGACAGACTGTTGGTCTAGTGATTGCACAGCAGCACAATAGATCTTGAACCCAATTCCAGGGTTGGGAAACGTGTTATAGATTTTCCAAAAAAAGCTCACTCTGCCTGAATATGTGACAGAAATCAACGGTGTGCTAAAGGTACAACTCTGCCTTACCCTTAAAGGACAACAGGGGTGATAGATACTACGTTCATTTGTAGTCAGAACTCTAACCGATACTCCAAAAGAAATACACGTACGTAAGACAACAAAAACCGCATGGACGCCGTGCCAAACCTAAAATATTCACGAAGGGAGCACCAATTGTACGCAATTCTGCTGGCACTGTAAAGGGCGAAGCTTAAACATATGTATAGATTTACAGTTTCCTGAAAAGAGGGTAAATAAACAGTTTGAAGACAATACTGTATAAATATGATAAGAACCAATCTTAGGAACGGGTAGGGCCGTGCTGAAAGTGTTTCGGAATCATCTAGATATCAAAAATATAGCATCCTTAGTCTGTACCGAATTGATTTTACGAAAAATATTAACAAAATACAACCTTTTTTGTTCCAATTTCCCCAAATAGATGAATAAAATGGCATTAAATGATGTTAAGAACCTGTAATTGACATAAATGCGCCATCCTTACGCTATTTTGTTAATTTCTGTGGCAGAATTAGAATAAAATAGGTTACGAGTTTGTTTATATTTTTCATTAAACCTATCTTTCCTTTTCCCAACTCATTTGACTCTTCCAGTCTAACTGGATACGATTGAATATATGTATGTTACACTAGCTTTCTGCCCACGGATTCGACCGCGTGGATTATACGAATTCAAAATAAAAATGACAGAGAGAGACATACAAACTTTCATCCCCTATTCAAAACTCTTTTATGGGATGACACTTTCGTCATTTAAAGAACATTTATGCAACATTTTCAATTCTAGAACCAGCAGTTTCAGCTGTTCGTTGATCGATCAGTCAGACAGTCAGTTTCTTAATTTATATATATACATATAGATTCTTCTTTTATACGTATAGTACCCAGCTACTGGATACAACTAATATTCTTAGCCACACTCGTGTTTCTGATTACCAATAAATACTATCACAGATATTAGTACGGCAATTTCAACTCGTAACGTGCTCTTGATGTGTAAAGTATGGACTCACAGATTGACCTACTAATCCGGTTATTATTAAACCAAACCCTATGCAAAAATATAACATTACGACTATTCCCCCAGAGGGTTAAGCAGAGATGTTTGTATGTAGACTCATATTACGCCAAATCCCATTTAACAGAAGGCGAGCGTGTTGCCGAAACTGCTAATTTTGCCATAGAAAAACCTCAATCACAAATACAAAAATCATTACATTGAATGCCACTATGGATGTGTCTGCAATCGCCAAATTCGAACGGCGATGTCAGACATCGAATAGACTACATTGCAGTTCCACTTAATTCACAAAGAAGCGTACCATAATACAGTCCCAAGGTAGTTACGAAATGCCTCGGAATACGCGATGAAATGAAGCTGAAGAGAAAATCGGAGGAGGAAGGAAATCAGTGCCCTCCGCCGTAATTAAGCGTCGCATACTCCCGAGATAAGATAACTTTGACGTCCATTGTTGTTTTTTGGGATGTCAGTAGTGACACCGGTTTAACTGAAGAAGCATTGGAACTTATTATGGTAAAATGTCGCGATTGTTCTTGCTAAAGGGTTAGGTAGAGGTGTCTATGATCACTACAAAATCACGTTTTCTAATTTTGTTTTAAGTCTTGAAATAAGGGGCGGAATGTCATCAATTGAGCACAAAAATTAGGCGAGCTGCTACTGTGATTCTTCTAAAAAAACCTCATAAGGTTGCTCAGGAATCAAAGCAAGGACCTCATCTTCTACAAGACTACTAGGAAATCAGTGGACCAAATGACCTGGAAGACGGTTCTTCCAAGATTGACAACATAAGCCTTTTAAACAAATACGAAGCTTTTAAAGTAGCGTCGTAGTTAAGAAATGGGACACCATCTTTGAAGCCTAATATAAATTAATAAATGGACATGAAAAACCCTGACCGATCCGAAATAATTGTCTCAGATTACAATATGGCAAAAATACAGAAATTACTAAAATAAACTAGTCTATTTCATATTATTGTCCAGAACATATTTTTGAAAATGAAGAACAAAACACGCGTTATCCGAGCGAAGCCTGAAACTAGTAAACTAATAAGATTTGAGGAACAGATGGAAACAAAAATCCATGGCTTAAGGGTTGATTGGTATGTGAAAGAGTATAGTAATTTTCCATCTACAAGAAAATGGTAAAAAAAACCTTTTTTTCCTCACCACAGGCAACCCTGACGTTGCAGGATATTCTTAGAGCATGCACAGTACTCAATATTTGAGCAGATGCGCGGGGTGGTAGCTACGTTATTTTTATGCGACCTACATGAAAATGTAGCTACCCCCCATTTAGGGATGGGAACTTATCGATACGCTCTTATCGATAGTTGACAATAACTTTCATGCAAAATATTATTTACATACTTTTATTTTGGCATTTTGTTAGTGTGTTTAGGTCTCATCTTGGAGACTAAATTATAAAAATCTCTCGTTCTATGTTAGGTTTGCTGTAAGAGAACCCAATCTGGGTTAAGCTCGCCTTTGTACGTATTTTCTCCAATGCAAGTTGTGTAATAATTGTGTATGTGTACAAAAAGTATAATAATAGAACCACTTTTTATCGTGTTGGTTTAGTTCTAAATTTAAAGCATTTTTTGGGTAAACATGAACAGATTATGCACCTACAATTAGCTCCAGACGAAGACACCGTCATTCAACAGCATAGAAACGAAATTCAATGTAATATGATGAAATACTTTTCCCAAGTTTAATTGTGAAAATTCTATTCTATTTTTATGCAGTAATAACTTTTGTTACTTTTCACAAGCGATGTTGTTGACTCGTTTTGATGTTATGTCACATGGCTTAAGCATGGTCCGTATCTAAAAGATATATCATATAATAACACAACAACATAATGATTGTATATCATGATATAGATATTTGAGTAGCAGGGTTTTGTCATTGGAATATTTTGATGCATGATCGATTCGCTGAGATGTACGGAGTCATGATGATTAATTAATAAATTATATGATGACTGATTGATTAATATTTATACTTTTTTTAGTTTCCAAGCGCTGGACATTATTTAGGTTTGTAACTCATTTGTAGGCTAAGTCAAGCTAAGCTAGCTTATGCCTACAGCATAATTTCCCCTTTTATCATAAATCCATCCAAAGGTTGTCTGTAAAAGATCGCTTTTAGCAATAAGACCACCCATTGTGTCACCCCTGTAACTAATTTTCCAATGTCATATTTTATGTTATTCTGTTGGTGTACATAAAAAAGAATATTCTAATATATTTTAAGTTAACGGTCTAGCTAAAGGTTTTGGGGCAAAAATAGACATAGTGATATTATAACCCCAAAGAAGTCCCTCCACAAACGGGCTAAGACGTTCTGGATTCGCGCTTCTGAATATCCGTAATGACTGCCATAAATACATTTGTCTGAAAACCGGTACTACAAAATGTGCTGTTTAAGACACAGGTGGCTAACCTTGCGGATATTTAGAGATGAGCCATGAGCCCCTCTTTAATCTCTAAATTTGAAAAAATATATGAAAACTTACGCAAACAATATTTTTTTTCATCATCAAAGTTATTACAAAATCACTAATTAAGTTATTAAAATTTCTCATAAATTTAATTTAGAAACATGGCGGTATTTTATACCTGTCAATTAAGAATGGTTCAAGGCCAGTCAGATTTAACACTAAACATAGATTATGCTGTATTAATTATAGTTATCTGCTCATAATATCATAATTTCGACACTGATGATGTAAATTGAATGACTCAGAAATGAGTAACATATTTTTCTACTTAATTTAGTACAGCATTTTATAGATTTCGATATTTATCTGAAGCTGGGTAATCAATCACTGATCATAATTTAAAAATTAAACAAAACACCTACCCGATTGGGAGAATAGTACAAACACATGGACCTAGTTATACCTATGATAGCTATTTCTATTAGCATCGTTACGGGTAGTCAAAAAAGCGAAGTCTAAGAAACGTTCAAACCCCTTAAAATCTCATTACTAACACCTAAAAGTAACCTACTTAAAACCTAAAAGTTTCCCTAAAAAAAAAAAAAAAACTAACTTGCTGTGCCCGACAGGGTCCATAATTGTTTATTTTTAATATTACCTACCAGCCATTGTATACATTATGGGATGCAATAAAGTTATTGAGTATTGAGTACTTTGGCACGTCATGGTAAGACCCAGGCCTTACCATGACGTGCCAAAGCAGGAATAGTTTGGGTCTGAAAAAGAGACGGTACTATACGACGTTAATAGCTGTATCTCACTCTCACACTTGAACAGTAATTATAAAAAAAAAGAAGATTAAAAAAATCACATTAAACAATGAAATCTTTTTTATGTCACCCATCTAAGACCACTTGGACTAATGAGACGATTCTAACGACACCTTAATTAAAGAAATCCATCGAGTGGTTTGGAAGATAAGATGGAATAAAGAATATTACAAACAAAGATAAGCGCGAAAAACATAACCATTTCCTTGCAGTCGGGTAAAAACACGTGATGGTATGGTCCCAGATGGCACTAGTTTTTAGTACCTAATATTCAGTCACAACTAATTTGATTTATTTTTTTTGTATGGTATCTCGCAGGTCAACCTAGGAGGTTGTCGACTCGCTCGGTGCCACCACTGCGTCCATTGCGGGGAGGACACGGCGCAACACACGCTCCAGGAGTGTGTGTCCTGGGAGGAGCAGCGCCGTGCCCTCACCTCTGAAGTAGGAAACGACCTGTCGCTGCCGGCCGTTGTTCGGAGTATGGTCGGCAGGGCAGAGTCGTGGGACGCGGTGGTGTCCTTCTGCGAGGACGTGATGTCGCAGAAGGAAGCTGCGGAGCGGGAAAGGGAGATCTCCACTCTCAACCCCGCCCGCAGCAGGCGCACCGGGCGCCGGAGGAGGGCAGACAATGCCCTCTTCCGCCCCCCATAAACGGGTCCAGGGGCGACGGACTTGGGGAAGTCCCCGCCCCCCATGATAGGACCCGAGCCGGCGGCGCGCGTCTGTGTCCACGCGCGCCCCCGAGGCGATGCACGGGGTAGGTCACCTCACTACCCCGTGCAAGAGACGAGGCCCGGCAGGACGGGCCGGCACCAGTGCGGGGCTGCGGACGAATCTGGATCCCCGCGGCCCCGCGCCCACGTGCGAGAAGCGACACCGGGGTGGTTTTAGCCGGTAAGAGTCCGGCACTGTTCCCGGCCTTCCCAGGCCGGGTTCGTCCATGAGGATTTCCCCCCGAAAAAAAAAAAAAAAAAAAAAAAAAAAAAAAAAAAAAAAAAGGAGGTTGTCGACTGCTTAACCGGGCTTGCCTGTGAAGTGCCTTAAATGAATTTAGGGCCTCCAGCCAGGACTTTACTTATAAAACTAAGCGACTACACGCTAAGGGCACCCCCTAGTGGGGTACGGGCCTCGGCTTAGGGCTTCGCTGGGGGAGGACAGCAAGGGACAGACTGGATCAGAATAAAATCGGGAATTTTAAAGCTATTGGCTCAGCTCGCGGGCTGGCTCGTCGAGCTAGAACTAATTTGACTACCACAACTTTATTGGGACACGGCTAGGCAGATGACATATAAGGACACAATAAATATAAGACCGCAGGCGAATACTTAAAAATATACTGTAATAAATAATGTCTTAACAGACCTACTTATACATGGCCTACGCTTATTAGATACACCTCAGGCGGTTTTAAGAAATTGAGAGAAACCTTCGCGAATGTAATGTATTTAAACTATCTACGAAAACACTTTAAAGGTGAATTTATCTAGGTGCATATTATAACACGTTTAAATGATCTAGTGCTAGAGAGAGTGAGATAGAAAGAGATGTGTGATCGACGAATAGCATCGTCTTTTTTATACCGATTTGACATAATAAGGAAACATATACTAATGCAGTCAGATCAACTCAAAACAGCTGTTTAGCATAAATTCACTTCTACTACACGATGGATAACCTATCATTTGGTTTTTACATTCTAATCCCGGATGTTATGAAATAAATGAAAAAAATAAAATAAAAAAAACTATCGATAACAAAAAATACAGGACTATCGACACGTACCCATCACTAAACCAGAAAATTCACCCTTTCCTATTTTGGCGCCCTCGGAAAATACACGAATTTGTATCTCAATGCCAACCTCTTCTATTATTTAAGTAATATTAACATAAATTCTTGGGGCCCAGATGGAGGCCTGTCTATATTCACGCCTCGAACGGGAAAGGGATCGGCAGGTACGCAATTTAGTTCAACCAATTCTGTTTGCGTGTTTAATTATTGTTACACTCGATTTGTGCCGTGAGTTTGTCTGTTTAAGAAATTAGTCTAAGCTGCCAGCGGTTTCTCCCGCTTTTTGAGCGAAAACTTCTCTCGTATAAAAACTAAAAGAAAAATATAATCGTGAGAACAGACGATTTTATTTTTCTGAATAACAAGCTAATTCCCACATAACGAGGGTACTACTCCTTGTATATGCACTCGAATGAAAACTAAATTGAAACTTCTGTGCCCTTCCCCAGACTTCAGTCTATCTCCATACCGAATTTCATCTCGATCGGTGCAGCTGTTTTCCCGTGAAAGCGTAACAAACAGACAAGGTTACTTTCGCATTTAAAAATATAAGTATACATTTCCATTGTTGAAAGAGTATCAAAAACTAATATTTCCTTTAAAAAAAAAACCTTTCCAAATCTAAAACAATATCCGCGGGATGTTACAGTTTTCGCGCCCCCGGAATATAAAGGGCTGAGGAAGGAACATGTATAGGTTTTAGTCAGTAACCGTCTTACTTATAAAGAACCTGTAATCTGAAGTTTAACCATTTCTCACCTAATCCTTACTTCACTACGTAATCCAGGATTAAGCTACTAACCTAAGTTCGGATTAACGCAAAACAGCATTTATGTGTGTGTAGTGAGATTTTCGCTAATCCGTTCCTAAGCAGCAGATTAAATTAATCGGACTTAATACGCCCCACGAACGGCGGGAGGGGTCAATTGATGATTTCCCAACCGAAAAAAAAAAGCCTAAAAATATGTAGTTATTTAGAAAAAGGTGAAGATTTTATCTACTAATATATTCTGGTGTGAAGTATGAACATCTATACTAATATAATAAAGCTGAAGTTTGTTTGAACGCCCCAATCTCAGGAACTACTGGTACGATTTGAAAAATTCTTTCAGTTTTAGATAGCCCATTTATCGAGGAAGGCTATAGAGACTATATATCATCACGCTAAAACCAATAGGAGCGGAGCACCACTATTCCACGCGGACAAAGTCGCGGGCAGAAGCTAGTTTAATAGATAAAACAACTATTGTTACACAAAATGCAACAAAACAAATAAACTAAAACGGTGGGTACATAAAAATTATAATAAATTCACGCATGTTAAAGCATCCATAAACGGTGGGCCGCTAAGTGAGCGTGATGGGACGTGTGTGGTCCAAGTTATTTGTGGGGCAAGTTACAAGCGACAGCGGAAAGTTAACATGGATAAAAATGATAAAAAAAGTTGTTAAATACCCACACCATGTCAAAAACCTACATAAAACATTTTTTTTTGTAGTTATAAAAATTGACTAACCGTCTAGGTCGAAGGCTAAAAAGCTATTTTAGCTATAAACAGGCTAATAACAAGACAGGCTTTTTAGGTTAATAAACCAATTTTAGTTATCAAACTGTTTGTTCCTTATCTGTCAAGCCAAAATGAAGTCAAGCCAAGATGACAGAAAGAAACAAAACAGTTTGATAACTAAAAGAGGCTTATAAGATGAATGGCGTTTTTAAAAATAATAGGATTACAATTCATATAGAATTTTTATCCTAATAACTTGATTCCTTAAAATAATTTCCTACATCAACTTCTTTGTATTCAAATAAACTAATATCATTGCATCAATTTAAAGACGACACACTCGCCTCCACCCACTACTTGCACCACGCACCGGTACACTTGTTTTCCTATTAATTACTACTATAACTGGTTCTGTTTCACACCGGCAACTAACGGGGCAAACAATTGGAGGAATGGAGGAATCGTGACTGAGGGTATTAGTAGCAATCATCATTTTTAAACAGACAACACATAGAGTACCTACTAAAAAAAAAAAATCATATCGATTTTTGAATGTGATATACTTGCTTTTTACGTAATATTTATTTAAATTGATTGATATTTATGCATTATGCAGAAATTCGATTTGGTATGGTTGTATTTATTATTCGAAAATCGACTATTTAGTGCGTTCTTGCTAGGCCCACAGTAGATTGACAGAGGAGAAAATGGTCGATTTATTTCATTAAACATTATTTAAGACGCATACTGATTTCTTGGTCCAGAGTACAGGTGATATACTAATTGAACTTTGGACTAAGTAAATGCGTCCGACTATTTATGAACGCAGAAGCGGTATAGACATATTGTTGTGAGGAATAACATTATAGTCGCCACCTTGTTAATATGCCTTCAAATTAGAAAATATATAAAAACTAGCTTTCCGCCCGCAGCTTTGCCCGCGTGGACATTTTTGTTACACTTCGGGTTACATTATTCAAGTTTTAGTAGGAATCCCTAATTATGTCTGGAAATAAATATAGCCTATGACACTTCGTAAAGATGTAGCTTTCTAACGGTTAAAGATTTTTTTAAATCGGTCCAGTAGTTTTTGAGTTAAAACCCTACAAACAAACAAATCTTTCCTCTTTATAATATTAGTATAGAAAAATGTTCATAAAATGAAAACTACTGGGCCAAACTATGTTAAATTTGTATGGGATCAAATGGCAACTATTCCGCATCAAACTCAAGAATCAGGTAAATCGGATCATAAATCTCAGCGAAATCGGTGTAAATACATAAAAAAACCAATCGAATAGAGAACCCCCTCCTTTTTGAAGTCGGTTAAAAAGATATGAATCTGGGCCCATTATTTTTATTATCTATACATATAAAATGCTTTGTCCTGAATGACTGACGGATCAACGCACAGCCTAAACCGCTGATCGTAGAGACCTGAAACTTGGAGTGTGTGTTCTTTGTATAACGTAGGCATCCGATAAGAAAGGATTTTCCGAAATTATCTACCCCTTAGGGGATGAAAAAGAGAGGGAAAGTTTGTATGAAACTGTCATTTTTAATTTGAATTCGTATATCCCACGTGGGCGAAAAGCTAGTTAGTTATAAACCCCAAAAGTAACTCTGTCTATCTGTTACCCTTTTAAGGCAAAGCGGTTGAACTGATGACATGAAATTTATTATAGATATGTTTATAAACCTATATAAGCACATTGGATAGTTTTTATCAGAGATCGTTAAATAGTCCCGCCAGAACTTGGTAACCAGCTAGAAGGCTATATATATATTTTCAATAACTACAGGTGTAAAAATGCAACCAAGGAAAGACATTTCATGGCGTGTAGTCTATGTTGACTATTTTAAATGGTCCCATAAATTACAGTTAAATATTTCCTAATACTAATTAAATGCTTGAGTATTTACTTGTTATAGGTATAAAGGTGTGTGCTAGCCAACATGTGGCAAAATTATTTACTACAATTATTGGTTATGTTAAATATGATAATTACCTATTTTCTTTAATTAATATTGTATAAACGGTTCTTCAAACCTTACAGACAGATGTGCTGCTGGGGAGTTTGTTGCGCCACTTCTTCTTCCCAGCAAAAACACATAGGAAGTGGTGAAGGGCGGGCGTTTTGGGGGCTGTCTTTTGTAAATTTGACGTTCAAAAAGTACTGATTTTCAGCCTAATTTGAATAAATGACTTTTGAATTTTGAATTGTTCAAGTACATTAAAAGATCTAAAAATAATATTCATCCCCACTTTTCGTGTTTGGGAGCAACCCTAAAAAGTACATTTTTCATAATTTTATTTTACCACGTTGTCGCCGTGATCAGTATACATATCTATACTAAATTTCAGCTCACTAGTACCAAGAAACTCTGAGCTATGCCGCGGACAGACTAACAGATGAACGTGGCGAAATTATAAGGGTTCCTTGTCGGACTCCGCAACCAAGGAAAGTAGTGCAGGCTATGTCTGACTGTTGTAGATAGTCCCATAAAATGTTTAAGCACGTTAAAAGATCCTAAAGAAATCTCCAAAAAAGTCTGCGACATCAATAGGTTAACCTAGGACGCAGCAACCGCGTAGGTTATTATTTATGATAACACAATGCGGACAACCTATCTAAATTTCAAACAGAGATGTATAATCCTTAGCAAACCATTTAATATTAACTTGCTTTACTGTCTTTCAAGAAACGCTATAACTGTTATATTCGTAATTTATGATTACGACTCATCCACCGAAAGTTTTACGTATGCAAAATTCCTGAAAATCCTACTAATATTATAAACGCGAAAGTTTGTAAGAATGTATGTATGGATGTTTGTTACTCTTTCACGCAAAAACTACTGAACGGATTTGGATGAAATTTGGTACACATATAGCTTTTAACCTAGATTAACATATAGGATACTTTTTACCCGGGTGCGCGGAGTAGTTCCCTCGGGATGCGGGTGAAACCGCGGGAAACAGCTAGTACAGTTATAGTTTAACGCTTCTTCTTATCGTGTAGGCTGCAGGTTTACTAACCTAACAAGCCCTAGTGTCAGAGTTTACTCAAACCCGCCTGACGGCTTCTGACATGGAATTGTAACGACTGCTAGCTAGGTAGCAGCCAGGGTTGATGGCTTCACGTATCCTTCCAGGCACGGTGTAACACCGCCAACTCACTGACTCAGGGCTACTTTGTTATTTTTTTTTACAACCTACAACGTGACGTTGGCCCAACCCGGGAATCGGACCCCATTCAAAGCAGTCACGTAGAATAGAATAGAATAGAATAGAATTATGCTTTATTGTACACCAAAAGAAATTAAAACAGATATAATTTAAAACTTAAATATGGGTACAACGGCGGTCTTATAGCTAAAAGCGATATCTTCCAGACAACCTTTGGATGGACAGGAAAGATAAAATATTTAGAGGGTAGTCCGTGGTGTACAGCTATATTATATATATATATATATATATAAATATGTATATATCTACACTAATATTATAAAGAGGAAAACTTTGTTTGTTTGTTTGTTTGTAATGAATAGGCTCAAAAACTACTGGACCGATTTAAAAAATTCTTTCACCATTCGAAAGCTACATTATCCACGAGTAACATAGGCTAAATTTTATTTTGGAAAAAAAATAGGGTTCCGTAAGATATTTGGGTTTTCTACCACTATTCCACGCGGACGAAGTCGCGGGCAGAAGCTAGTAAAATATAATAACATATATATGAAATATATAAATAAACAAAAGCTATGCTAGCTAGCACGTATGCAACAATAGACTATCTACCTTCAACTTTACTTTAACAAATCAGTAATGCATGATGTACTTACCTAACTTATTTTCTCAATTTCAATGTAATAGCTATGCCCTACAGTTTACGAATACATTTTAATTACACTCAAAGGTACTCACCATAGCAGATATCTAAATGATCGAACATTCATTAAGCGTCCGATCCCAAAAAAAAGCACCAAAAATTCTGTCTCCAAAATTCATTTCAACAGAGTCCCTTAGTTAACCCTAAAATAAAGGGTCCCAAAGTCCGTTATTACACTGTATTACGGACACGGCTGGCACGGGTTGATTGTCCTATTTCTTTGTGCTTCCACTTAAAATTTTTGAAGTTTCTGTCGCAAAATGTTTGGGAGTTCGAGTTTTCCGCTTCACTTTTGTAAGGTTCCGGCGAAATGAGATTTTTGGCGGAAAATCAGCTTGGATGTACGAGGTCGGCGTGGAAGTTTATACAATTAGTAAGGAAACCGCCAAGTTACATCTGATAAAAACAAGAATACTAGCTTCAGAATTCCAGTACCAAATTGTAAAGAAAAGAAGTTCTTTTGCTGCCTATGCTACGTAAAAAAAACTTCTGGCATATTGAATTGATTAGTTGGGAAAAATAACGCCTAAATGATATAGGTATACATTCTAACATACAAACAATCTAGTGGATATTATCTACAGATAGATTGAGATTATAGCGATAGACACACTGAATACGAAATGGCGCCGATAGAAAATGGATGATCAGACATCCAAGAGCAACCGCGACAAGAAGTTACGAGGTCACGAGACCCCAAAACAATAGAAAACTGATCGGCAGTTTCATCACCTCAGAATGCGGATCGGTTACCCTTATCTGCCAGATAATTTCATACAAATGATGTTCCTATCATGAATTAATCCTATAGATATATAATCCTTATCTAGAACTGGTAAAACGGACACTTAGATTCATTACTTTAGTAACGAAATAAAACCTGGGCAAATAACATACAAAGGCAGGCAACCGTAGCTCTGATACATATATAACTAGGCTCGTCATCGCCTGACACCATAATCCTCAATTAAGTCCCTTGGCGCAAGATAAGACACCATGCAGTCATGTCATATCAGCCGGAAGTCGTCTATTATCGAAGGCCTCCCATCCCTATAGTTTCCTATATATAACCTTTACTCCATCAGAATTTATATTCTGTGGTTTCTTTTGTGCGAAAAACTGAAGAACTGTGATGGTCATTTCAAATTCAATACCTAGCTAAAAATACATAAAAAGGTAGAAATATTTTTTAATAAGCCACCAAGTGTAAAAAAGCAACTATTACGTATTAAAAAAAGTTTGAAGTACCATAAAAGAATTACGAACCTGTCGTTCAGCGTTGTAATTCCAACAATTTTTTCTCTAAAAACATTAATCATAAAAGTAATAAATAATATCTAATATTTCAAAGCTGTTGTCTTTTACCCACAAATACAGAAGCTAGGAAGTATATCTCCGCGTTATTAAATTCATCCATAACTTGCCGACACCAATTATACAACGGCCTGGCGTCACTTGCTAGTAATGGCGCCCGTTCCCGCCTTTTTCGCTGTCAAAGCGGTTTTTTCGCGGGAAATCCGCACGATATTCGCCCCTCGAGTTTCTGCATTCTTGACAAAAATCTTGGCGACGGTATAAATTTTAAGTTGCTAGACCTTTTTTTTAAAGAATTTTTGATAAAATATTCTTTGGAAGATATTGAAGTGGGAATTGGGAAATCGGGTACCAGAAGTTTCATAAATTAAATTTTTGAATATACTGAGCGGTGTGTCTGCTTCACTCGTATTTTTCCTTTTTAAGCTAACAGTAAAGTTAAATTGAAAATTCACGATACTGATGAAAATCCCTATTAACAATTAATTGCCTAAGCTTTCCACGAGCTCAAAATTAATCAATTGCACCAAATATGGGTACTATGTCATCTTACTTAACATCTAAATAAGTACCATGTATGGCAAGAAACCGCTAGAACATTATTACTGTTAATATATAGGTAATTAGATAGGTGTTGAATGTAGCAATATCTTTTGATTTTAAAGTTCAACATGTTGTAATGTTGGAGATCAATATCTGTGCTTTCATTTTTTGGAAACTTGTTTTAAAGCCAAGAAAGTATGTACGGATTCGCAGTATGACAAAATAAGATTTGTCTTGTAAAAGGAATCTGTAATAGAGCTTTTTGCGAAGCAATTAGTCATGTGCGTACTACCCTCATACGTATTTCTGTCGCAATGCGTTGTTGTCACTTTGGAGGGTATGGCTCTGCTAGGGTTGCAGGAATGTTCGAAAGAGTTACCACAAGCCTGGAACGGGCAATTGAAGGAGTCAGTAAGTATTAGTCAAGGAATTAGTAAGAGTCTGACACTCCAACTCATAAAGTTGTATGTGCTGGTGTCATAATATATTCTGATCCAGCCTGTCCTTGCTGTCCTCCCCCAGCGAAACCCTAAGCCGAGGCCCGTACCCCACTAGGAGGTGCCCTTAGCGTGAAGTCGCTTAGTTATGTAAGTTAAGCCCTGGTTGGAGGCCCTAAATTCATTTAAGGCACTTCACAGGCAAGCTCGGTAAAGCAATCGACAACCTTCTAGGTTGACCTGCGAGATGTCATACAAAAAAAAAGCTGGTGACATTACTCACAATGAGAAATTTAAGCTTGATCTTATAGGATGGCAATGCAAATCCTGCCTTTGTTTTTGAAATTATACATCGTGGCAGTGACAAAACTTTTCAAGCTAAAGAGTTAGCTACCTATGTAAGGATCATGACAGATTGTATTATATAGTTTCTCCCAGCAACCATTGGAAACCGTGACTTTATGTACATACCCATGTCTGTACGCTATGCTTAAGTTTTTTTTGGAAATCCTTGTTTACATTACATGTTCCAGATTTTTCTAGTAAATATTTTAAAATAATATCAGCATTACTGTTTATGTTATCAAAAAAGTTTCTGGTCTCGTAGTTTTAATTCAGTCGTTTCGCAACTTTTTTATGCTTGGGGTTCGTCCCTTCCAACTTCTAACGTATCCGGACGCATCCTACGTATTTTCCGGTAGAATGAGTGTATGGTGCCAAAATACTTTTTATATGGTTCAGGGCCGTGATAACTCTTAGGGATGAAAAACGGCCAGTCCACAAGATCCTAGGTTTGAATATTCTATAATGGGAAGGTGGTAACCGTCATCGACTGCCTAGCCTTTTCCCAACTATCTTGGGGACGACTTCTAGTCTTACCAGATTTTATCAGATCTCCACTTACTCAGTTATACGTGGAACACTATACCTTGTTAACTGGCTGTCGTTATTTCTAGCTTTCAAAGATCTACAGATGACAGTCAGGACCAAAGAATCCATTTATTGTTGGTACCTACGCTTACATAGCTCACGCACAAATAGTGCGAAGTAAACACTGCGAGCTAAACGGTTAAAAATAAAAGTTGATCGTTTCGATGCTATTAGTACGTTAGAATGTCAATTCACCAGATTTAAAACAGTGAGGACATGGACACAAAGTATTAATAACTACAACAAATATCTACACATAGTACATTTGAATATACGATCATTAAGAAAAAACTTTAATGAATTGCAAATCTTTGTAAATAATTGTACAGAAGAGATAGGAATATTGTTATTAACAGAGGTCAACATTAAGGAGAATGAGTTGGCATTTTACCACATAAAAGGGTATAATAACTTTGCGAACACGAGGGAAAATACGAGAGGAGGAGGTGTGCTTATCTATGTGAAGGAGTACCTTGTGTTCAATGCGAGTAGAACCTTGACGAGTTCACTGGAAGGACTTCATGGTAAACTTACTGTTGACCACTCAACTATAAATATAATTGTGGTCTACAGACCACCAAAAACTAATAAATTGTTATTCGTTGATGAAATCGAGCAAATAATCAAGAGGATCCCAGCGAGCGAGCAAATCATTGTGCTAGGTGATGTCAACATAAATCTGTTAGGAGTGGGTGAGAGTCAACAAGTGTCAAAGTATAAGGACTGCCTGTGTGGACTAGGCCTACAGTGCATAATACCCGATACGGAGGTGACACGGGAGGCTATCGTCGCGGGTGTAAGAGAAGTGTCGTGTATAGATCATATCTGGGTGCGCGCAAAACAACTACGAGACTACCATTCGTTTGTTATTGAGTGTTTCATGTCGGATCATCACGTGGTTGGCGTTTCGGTACCGATTGACGTGACACAACACTGCAATGATAGTGAGAACTCGGACACTAGGTATGTGATTAATAATAGGCTAGTAGTTAAGCAGATCACTGATTACGATTGGTCTCAACTGTTGTTAATTGATTGCCCAACAGCTGTGTATTGTAAGTTGCATAATGTGTTTGATAATATTTATGAAAGTAGTAAGATATTAGTACCAAAGAATAAAAAACGTTTGACACAGCCGTGGATAGATAACGCCCTAAATGAAATGTTGTTGCGTAGGGATTGGTTATACAGAGATTGGAAAGTAGCACCTAAAAATAACACAAAAAGACTAGACTACACGCGATTTAGAAATAAGGTAAACAAATTAATATTTAAAGCAAGAAATAGGTTTCGGCAGGAAGAAATTAAAAAATGTAACGGAGACCCCAAAAAAATCTGGGAAAAAATTAATAGTTGGACAGGTAGGAAAAAAGCAAAAATAGACGATATTTGTCATCGACATAAAACCTTTTTATATTATTATTGTTTTTTTATACTTTTTTCTTTTCTGTCAATGTCATATTTACGCTTTTGTTTCTTATCTGGAAAAAATACATTATAATACCGAAATGAACCGTGGTTTTTCTTGCCAAATAATTAAGAAATTAATAATATAGCCACAATCCATTACAACTTGGTCCTTCGAGCCGGATCTACCGGTTACAATCAGCAAGTTTTTTCAGCTCTTTCTTACAGAAGAAAAAAAAATGGTTGTGACAAGATCACAGGTAAAACTGCCACAGGAATCTGCAAACCTACCTGCCCATTCAAGCAGTGTAGACCAGACAGAACCACCAAGCGGCGACCCACCCCAGGTACATTCTTCTCAATTAGGCCACGGGACTGGCACGCATTCGATCTCGCATTCCAGTCGCTCTTCTGCAATAGTCGCTGCGCGGAAAGCTGCCGCAGAAGCGGAGCACGTACGTCGCGTAGCCCAACTAGAAACTGCTGAAATGGAGGCTGAAATGCGTGCCCGCGCCCAGCGGACAGAAATAGAGCGCAGAGTGGCTCAAGCGGAATACCAGGCACAGCTTGCTGCGATCGAGGCAGACAGCCAACATGGTTCCCGCAGTGGACGTAGTCACGCTAGCGTGGAACAGTGGGTAGACAGCGCGGCTGCCTCAATTAAAACACCCTCGCATCCCGATCCCGGTTTGCAGACCAGGAACGAATGCGAGGTAGGGCTTACTCATAAAGTTATATGTTCTCAGGACGCATTGCATCACGACGTTGTTATCTCACACCCGCAGAGTATCGCAGCACAGTGTCCAACACAGTTGCCTCAGCACAACTTTAGCAGAGGTGACAGGGCCGCTGCCAAGGATACTCAAGAGGACGACGTAGTTGGGGTGACACAACTTGTACAAGCCCTGAAGATACTTACGAATAACGGCCCTAATAATAAAAACATAATTAAATTACCATTATTTGACGGCAAATCCCCAGTGGATTGGCTAATGTTTAAACGTGCCTTTCAGGATACTGTAGGTTCTTTTACAGTTGCCGAAAACCTTGCGCGCTTAAACCAAGCCTTAAAAGGAGCCGCGCGTGAGGCAGTCAGTATGCTGCTCGTGATGGCGCCTCATGCGAATGACGTCATTGACGCTCTGGACCGACGTTTTGGTAGGCCAGAACAAATTGTCCTTGAGGAAGTTAGCGCAATTAGAGCTCTGCCTAAGCTCGGGCAGGAGGTAAGAGAATTAATTAATTTCGCTACCCGTGTACGCAACTGTGTGGAAATTACTAAGCTGCTTCACCACAGTGACTATTTACGTTCACCAGAATTATTTGGAGTACTTGTAAGCAAGCTAAGTCCACTGTTGCGTGCACGGTGGTTAGATTTTGCTGCCATCCACGAGTCCAGCAATCAGACTAAGGTCGAGCTGCTGTCCTGTTTCTTAAATCGCGAGGTCGACCTAGTGATGAAGTTTGGTGCGGTGTTCGATAACACCCCATTCGCCCCATCTTCAGCCCTCCCACAGAGACAACGGGCACACGCGATTACAGAGTCAGGATCGGCAGCGGCAATACCTACAAAATCATCCATTCAAGAAAATTCCTGTTTATTTTGTAAAAATAAACATCAACTGTCAAGTTGTCAAAAATTTTCAACTTTGACAGCCGATGACAAATGGAGTTTCATCAAACAAAATAAGGTTTGTCATCGTTGCCTCCAAAAAGTTCCACATAATTTTAGGTTTTGCAATAAAAATAAAGCTAATTGTACAGTATCGGGTTGCAATCGTAAACATCATGTATTATTGCATAATGATAATTTTGTTCAGTCTTTACACTTGACACAAGTTGAAGCTAAACCTACAGTTTCAACCGCCAACAATGATCACGTAGTTGTAGCTAGCAACAACACTACACAAGCTTCGGCTTTTAGACCATTATTAAAAATGGTAGCTGTTACGATCTCTGGGCCAGCTGGAAGTATCGACACGTTTGCTCTGTTGGACGACGGGTCGACAGCGACTTTTATAGATGCAGAGATTGCCTCTCAAATAGGATCTGTAGGCCCTGAGGGCAGCTTTCATTTAGATTGTGTTGGAGGGTTGTCTAGGGATGGCACAGTGCAGTACGTAGACTTCGAAATAAAGGGTCGGTCAGCCTCACAGAAGTTTTTGATTCAAAAGGCAAAGTCGATCAAGAACTTAGGGCTTCTAAGCCAATCGGCTACGCGCGCCAGTTTACGTCCTTACCCGTACTTATCAAATTTGATTGACGAGCTTTGTTATGATGAAGCTAGGCCTACAATATTAATAGGTGTAGATAACTGGCATCTTATTACTGCGTCTGAGATTAGGAGAGGTTCGCGGTCACAGCCTGTCGCTATTAAAACTCCTCTAGGATGGGTGCTATTCGGATTCACGAGTAGTAGGACAAGCTTGGTCGAAACCACCTACCACCTATCTCTACATGAGCGTAACAGTCCTCAGCATGATCTAGAGCTCCTTATCAAGAGTCAATACAAATTAGACGCCATCGGAATTACGAAGCATGAGCCCAGCAGCTTAGATGATCAGCGTGCTCTTCGTATTTTAGAGTCTACAGCTCAACGTCAGCCAAATGGGCGCTTCCAGGTCGGTTTATTATGGAAAGCGGACAATCTCGTAGTTCCCGAAAGTTATCCTTTGGCACTTTCTAGGTTTAAATCCCTCGAATTAAAAATGTCAAAGGACTTCGAGTACGCTCAACGTTACCGCCTCCATATACAAGACATGATAGCTAAGGGCTACGCTGAGGATTGTACAGGCAAATCACCGTTAGGACTTTGTTGGTATTTACCGCATTTCGGTGTGGTGAATCCCAATAAACCCGGGAAACTTCGTGTTGTCCATGACGCGGCCGCAAAAGTACAAGGTGTGTCCCTTAATAACATGCTTTTATCAGGTCCTGATCTTTTACAATCTCTACTGGGAATTTTGATGCGTTTTAGAGAGGGCAAAATAGCTTTGACTGCCGATATTAAAGAAATGTTTCCGCAGGTGAAAATACAGGAAAGCGATCGAGATGCGCAACGTTTCCTGTGGCGCGATAATCCTACAAGACCAATAAAAACTTACCGCATGTCTTCTATGATTTTTGGTGCCTGCTCAAGCCCTTCTACGGCTATTTATATCGTTAACCGAAACGCATCGGAATTTCAAGACGAGTTTCCAGATGCCGTGAAAGCAATCATAACTGATACGTATATGGACGATTACATCGGTAGTGTGGACCTTTCAACAAAGGGTGCCGCGCGTTTGGCTGCTGAAATCGTTGAAGTCCATAAACGTGGAGGTTTTGAGATGCGTGGTTGGGTTTCCAATAAACCCGAAGCTCTTTGTAATTTGCCAACAGAACTGCTATCAGATCTCTCACTCAGTAATAGTAGTGTAGATTTAGGTAGTTTAGGTAGCTTACAATCCACATTCACTCGCACTCTTGGCTTAATATGGCAACCTTGTCACGATGTCTTAGGTTTCAATCCAGGACTCAAGGATTATTTACCTGACCATTTCACAAAACGCGAAGTTTTAGCTCAAGTCATGCGTATTTACGATCCATTAGGTATCTTAGCCCCCATTGTAGTGAGAGGTCGGATCTTATTTCAAAATTTGTGGCGTAAGAATCTCGACTGGGACGAGAAGCTATCACAGTCAGACCGAGCAACTTGGCTTGAATGGTTTGAAAGTCTTAAATCAATTTACGAGTTAAAAATTCCAAGATGCTATAATTTAGGTAGCTACTCAGATCTAGAGTTACACGTCTTTTGTGATGCTAGCGAGTTAGCACACGCCGCTGTTGCCTATTGGAGATTTGTGCTTCCCAACGGTGACGTGAAACTTGCACTCATTGCTAGCAAGGCACGTGTCTCGCCTCTAAAACCAGTATCAATTCCACGTTTAGAGTTACAAGGCGCTCTGATAGCTACTCGCCTCGCCGCGAAAATTTGCGAAGCTCACCGCTTTAAGCCCAATCGTCGGGTCTTTTGGTGTGACTCGATGACTGTTCTAGGGTGGTTGAGGAGCGACGCTAGAAATTATAAGCCCTTTGTTGCTCATCGTATAGGAGAAATATTAGAGAGTACTAGTGTAATCGACTGGCATTGGGTTCCCACTGATCTTAATGTGGCTGATGATGCCACGCGAGGGAAAGCTAGCATTGAGCCACGCTGGTTATCAGGTCCAGAGTTTCTTATAACTTCCCCCTCTGAGTGGCCTACGGAGCCCACAGCCGCGAAACCAGCCACTTTGGGACAAGAGGAGCTCAAGCCATCACTTCAACTTTCACCTTCATCACACGCAACAGCATCTGTTCATTTCACAGAATCACGTCAGTTGCCCTCGCCAGTAGTAGCTAATATCACTCATTTTAGTTCGTGGATTAGACTGGTGCGAGCAACCGCTAGAACTCATCAATTTATAGCTATCATTTTTAAAGACCGGGGCCACAATTTTCTAAATTTCTGGGTCCGGGATATTTGTTCGTCTTCAAGTGCGCTTGAGCGCAATTCACGGCTTAATATCACGCCTGCCACTGCTCCTGCGCCATTGGATGCACAAGACATCATCCGCGCAGAACGGCACATTTTGGGGCGGAGCCAGCTCAACGCCTTCAAAGAAGATCTTCTTTGCCTCACACGTGGGCAGCCCATTCAGAAGAAGAGTCGTTTGGCGACCTTATCTCCAATACTGAAAGAGGGATTATTGCACCTAGCAGGGAGAACTTCTACAATTTCCGAAAAACAACCAATCATACTGGATGGAAAGGAACTTGCAACACGTCTTCTCATTTCCCATTATCACGCTAAATTTGCCCATGCAAACACCGAGACGGTAATCAATGAGTTGCGTCAAGAATATTGGATTCTCGGTATAAGGAACGCCGTGAGGTCAGTGGTGCACCAGTGTCAACTATGCAAGCTACTAAAAGGCACACCCTTACAGCCTCCTATGGCAAACCTACCGTACGCAAGACTCGCTCATGACAGACGCGCCTTCACCTACACCGGTTTGGACTATTTTGGGCCTGTTACTATTTCAATTGGACGTCGGCGAGAAAAACGATGGATAGCGCTGTTCACATGTATGGTAACAAGAGCTATTCACCTTGAAATAGTGGCCAGTTTGTCAGCAGATTCTGCCATAATGTGTCTACGTCGTTTCATCGCTCGACGTGGTACGCCAACCGAAATATTTTCCGACAACGGAACGTCGTTTGTTGGAGCCAACCGACAGCTAAGAGCTCTGTATGATACCGCAGTTCCACAGTTTGCAGCGGAGCAGAAGATAGCTTGGCGATTTATTCCTCCGTCGGCACCCTTCATGGGCGGTGTATGGGAAAGGCTGGTACGATCAGTGAAGACAGCCCTCAAAGTAACATTGAGGGAACGGGCTCCAAGAGAGGAAGTTCTGGGAACCTTGCTAGCTGAAGCCGAAGCCATAATAAACTCTCGCCCACTGACCCACGTCTCCCCCGACAGAGACTATCCAGAAGCGCTCACCCCCAATCACTTTCTACTTGGCGATTCAACAGGACTAGACCGTCAATTTCCTGCCGAAGACTTAACCGATGCAGCATTAGTTGGTAGGAGCAGTTGGCGGAAGGCTCTACGGCTTGCTGACCATTTTTGGCGCCGCTGGGTCATCGAATATTTACCCACATTAGCCCCTCGTCGCGTACTGGGAACAGACGTTGCGATCAAGGTCGGGGAACCAGTACTCATCGGCGACGGAAACTTGCCGAGGGGAACCTGGCCACGAGGCGTGATCGAGGCTCTGTACCCAGGCCGTGACGGCATAGTTCGGGTGGTAGATGTACGGACCCAAGGGGGCATACTGAGGCGTCCAGTTAAAAAGTTAGTTCTCTTATAAAAAAGGGGAGGATGTCATCGACATAAAACCTTTTTATATTATTATTGTTTTTTTATACTTTTTTCTTTTCTGTCAATGTCATATTTACGCTTTTGTTTCTTATCTGGAAAAAATACATTATAATACCGAAATGAACCGTGGTTTTTCTTGCCAAATAATTAAGAAATTAATAATATAGCCACAATCCATTACAATATTATTAAAAGATATTTTGGAGATAAAGATTCCATGTACAATATATGTAGTCATTTTGCAGATACATTCACTAATGAAATTATTTCTATAAAGCATTATTGTAGTGTTAAATTATTAGACAGATCAAAGTATGTTAAGGTGAGTAATGTAACGTTCCGCTTTAAGCCGGTAACCGGTTATGCAGTGTGTAAAGTTATCGATCAGCTGAGCAGTGATAAGGCGCCAGGTGGTGACGGCATTCGAGCTATAGACTTAAAAATAATTAAAGATAAAATCTCGCCAGTATTGTCACACTTTATTAACCTGTGTTTAACAAAAGGGGAATATCCTAGTCAACTTAAAAAAGCACTAATAAGACCCATTTATAAGCAGGGTGATCACTCAGTTTACGCTAACTACAGGCCTATTGCTATCTTATCGGTTATTAACAAAATAGTTGAAAGGATTGTGGTCGGCCAGGTGAGCGAATTCTTGGAGAAAAATTGTATTTTAGCGGATGTGCAGCATGGTTTCAGGCAGGGTCGAAGTACCATGACAGCGCTATCACAGTTCACTGAAGACATGAATAGTAGTCTCGAAAGCGGACACCAGGTCCTGGCAATGTTCATTGATTATAAAAAAGCCTTTGATACCCTGGACCACGAGGTGCTGTTACAGGCAATGGATGAGTGCGGGGTCAGGGGTCCCACAAATAGGTGGTTCCGTAGTTACTTAAGTGGTAGAACCTTACAGACAGTTGTATCCGGTGTTGCGGGCAAAGAAGCAGCGGTGCAGCTGGGTGTTCCGACTGGTTCAGTCTATGGACCGGTTGGCTATATCATGCATGTCAATAGTGTCAGTAATGTGGTAGAAAAATGTCGTGTATACATGTATGCAGACGACATGTGCCTTATGTACTCCTCTAAAAATATACAGGAGGCCAGGGCTATGCTGCAGGCAGACTTTGATAATATCACCCGGTGGGCGCACGACAATGGTATCATACTTAACTTAAATAAGACGAAAGTAATGCATATTCGTTCACCGCACAACTTGGTGGCAAAAAATGTCAATATTGAGGACATAGGTCTCGTAGGTCACACGTATGAGTGCATGCACGTTAAAAATGTCAATTGTGGTTGTCAAAAGCTGCAATATGTGAATAAATTTAAGTATCTAGGTCTGTGGGTGGACTGCAACATGAACTGGAAAACACAGGTGGATAAAGTGTGCGCAAAGCTTAGAGCAGTATTAAGCAAGTTTTATATCCTAAAGGCACCGTTAAACAGAAAAACGCTGCGAGTCATTTATTTTGCTCTTGCCGAATCACTGCTATCCTATGGATTAAACACGTATGGCCGTACATTTAAAACCTATCTCAACAGTATAAAATCACTGCAAATTAGATTTATGAAATATCTTGTCAACCGACACACTAAACTTGCTTGTAAAGATAATTATGAGAAACTCTTTGTTGCATGTAAGGTGCTTCCAGTACATGAAAAGGTCGAGTACCTGTTGGTTCTAGAACAGTACTACAACGAACAATTTAAAATACGTGTGCAAAATAAATATAACACTAGAAGCGTTAGAGAACGTAAACTCGTCATACCATCAGTGAAAAACTACTATGGCAAAAGAACCAATAGGTATTTAGTACCGACGCTTTTTAATAAAATTGACTTATTGAGAAAGAATAACGCAATGAGTAAACGAACATTGAAAAATAAATTAAAGAAGGTTCTTCTTAAGACAGTGGTCGCAAAATGTGCAAATACCCACTAACTTATCATTTATTTATTTTGGATTTACAAAGAACTATTGTAACAAACAAATTGTGGTGGATTGAATTGTAAGTGCTCGCAAAATGTGAAAATACCCACTAACTTATATTATTTTTAGATGTAAAAGTTATCTAATTGTAGATTGTGTTTGAACCAATTGTTAAAAACAAGCGCTAATCCCGCCGACAAACTGCTAATACGCAGTTTGGTGGGTTTATAAAATGTAAAATAATGTTGGTACAAATAAAGGATTATTTATTATTATTATTATTATTCCGTTTATTCATTTTATACCATATCAATTATATTTTTAAATATTTTTACAAACTATATAAAAAAAACATTTAAAAATATAAAAAATAGTATCCCACCGGTAACGAGACAGGGTCCAAGCTACCGGCGGTCAGGGCTCTAGAGAAAGGAACCTCCTGACGATACGCGCAGTGTCTAGGAGTACTGCTTTCTGTATCAAGCCCTTGATCCAGCTGCCTAACGAGAGCCTCTTTAGATGTTGTTCGAGGCTCTTGGCTAGTAGTCCATTGGCCGAAACGACTATCGGCACAATGACTGCTGAATCCACATGCCACATATCGACAACCTCGTGTGCCAAATCAAGATACTTGAGTTGTTTATCTTTTTCAGCCTTCACGAGGTTCTCGTCATGTGGCACAGTGATATCAATAATCATTGTGCGGCGCTCTAATCGATCTATCACCACTATGTCAGGCTTATTAGCTATAATAGTCCTGTCAGTGATGATAGATCGATCCCAGTATAGTGTGACATGGTCATTCTCGAGAACTGGGTCGGGCACATACCTGTAATATGGTACCTCATAGTCTACAAGGCAGTATCGCAAAGCAAGTTGCTGGTGGATAATCCTGGCCACTTGGTTATGTCTGTGCAAGTACTCGCCATTGGCTAGACTGGAACAACCGGAGATTATGTGTCGGATCGACTCTCCCGGACGGTGGCATGCCCGACAGATGTCAACCGTGCCATCCTTCACAATATACCTTCGGTAGTTCCTTGTCATCATGACTTCATCCATAATTGCACAAACAAACCCTTCGGTTTCTCCGAAGAGATCCCCGAAGCGTAACCAGGATATGGACGCTAAAAAGTCAACATCAGGCCCATGAAGGGCCCGGAAGTAGCGTCCGTGTAGCTCCTTACTCTGCCATACCTCCATGCGGTCCTTAGTATCCAGAATTACAGGCTTGCGCCAATTCTCGTTAGCCAAGGAGAGCGGGGTGAGTCCCTTGTCCACCATGACTACATCCTTATGCATCCCCATTTCAGCCTTCAGGAAATATTCCCTGAGACTGCATACCTCGCGGTTGTGGAGGGTCTTCGCGTTCAAAAATCCACGCCCTCCTAACTTCCGCGGGATATACAGCCTCATCACCGAAGACCGCGGGTGATGCATCCGGTATGTTGTCAGTAGTGAACGTACTCGTCTATCCAGGGCGTCTAATTCCGTCTGAGACCATTTGAGTATGCCAAAAGAGTACATCAGGACCGGCATGACCCAACCGTTAAAGGCACGCACCTTGTTGCCACCTGATAGAACGCTATTGAAAACTTTCTTCAGGCGGCCAAAGAAGCGTTCCTTCAACGATTGCTTCATGTCAGTCGCATTGATGCCCAACGCTTCTGACATACCCAAATACTTGTAGGTATCAGTTGAGGAGAGGGATCTAAAGTTTATGGAATTCGAAAGTTGGGTACTTTCGGATTCCACAATCCCTCCTCGCTTTACATGCATGACTGCACACTTGTCCACACCAAATTCCATCCTGATGCCATTACTGAAAGTTTCTGTTACCTTCAGTAATTTCATCAGTTGGAAATTATTGTGGGCAAAGAGTTTCAGATCATCCATGTAAAGGAGGTGAGATATTACTTGATCTCCTCTTCTCAACCTATAACCTAGCCCTGAATCCTCCAATAGCGAGCTTAGAGGATTCAAAGCTAAGCAAAACCACAACGGACTCAAACTATCACCCTGGAATATACCACGCTCGATCCTAATAGGTTCACTGGTCCCATGGATATGGCGACATCCTGGATAGCGAAGAACGGTCCTCCACTGCCTCATACATGACATCAGGAAGGTGCGTAGGTTTGCATCAATTTTGTACAATTCCAGCACCCTCATGAGCCATGTATGTGGCACCGAGTCGTAGGCCTTCTTATAATCTATCCAACATGTCGACAGATCCTTTCGGGACCTTCGAACCTGTTGGCTTATGGCCATGTCAATGAGGAGCAACTCCTTAGTACCACGGGACCCATTCCTACATCCATTCTGAGAAGCAGACATGATGCTATTGTCTTCAATGTGACTATTAATTTTCGTTCTCAGAATGGACGTAAGAAGTTTATAGACCGTCGGCAAACAAGTGATCGGTCTATAGTTTTTAGGTTCCGCGGTACTACCTGATTTGTGGAGTAGGTGGGTAATTCCAGTCGTAAGAAACTGGGGTAACGATCCAGACTCTAAAGCCAACTGGAACTGGGATGCCAAGCGCACGTGTGAACTGCGAAACCACTTTATCCAAAAGTTTTGCAGCCCGTCCGGCCCTGGGGATTTCCAGTTAGGCAACGGACGAGCTGCATTAGTTACATCTTGGGGGCTGATAGTGATTGCCCCCATTTCCGGTATCGGTTCACACGCTCGCTCGATTTCCCCTATCCAGTCGTCCTCGATGTGAGTAACGGGCACCGACCAAATGCTGCGCCAGAATGAAGTCATGGCATCATCATCCGGCAGGCACGCGTCACTCACGCCTTTGTTGGATCGTTCCCAGTCTCTATATACCCGCCTTTGATCGCTCTGGAATGTACGATTTAAGGTATATCGTTCCACACGTTTTCTATATCTGCGTATCCGGTTTGCCCACGCATAAATCTTCTGCTTCAGGAAGTCGATGCGCTCTGTGACGCGGGCCATATAATCTTGAGGTCTAATATCAGTCCCGAAGAAAGCCCGTCTCACAAAGCGCATCACCCTTGGGCGACTATTGCCCTCCCTGAAGCAGATCAATTTGCCAATGAGCGTTCTGGTATCACCAATACGTCGCTCAATCCTGCACTGCCAAGCTGGAGCTGCTAGTTTTGGTCGTGTAGCCACGTCTTTATTAAGAAGCCTAACATGAGCTACACGACACGCCGCCACGGCAGCGCAGTACAAAATTGAGTGGGTATCGGTGATATCTTCGCAACTATCAAAATAATTTGATAGCTGCGAATCCAAAGCGCACATTAACGCCCTGTTTTGTTTATGCATGGGCAAACGAGGTAATTTAGGTCTGAGGTCTAATGGTGTAGACCGATATTCCTCAATCGCACTATCCAGGGCGCTCCTCAATTGCTCACTACACTGGGTACTTACATTTGTGGCTATGTCATCACTCTCCTCTTCAATGATATAGTTCTGTACCTGTTGTATACCTGTTGTTGTTGTTGTTGTTCGTAGTGGAGGAGTGATGACAGAGTCACTTTGTATTTCATTACGTAGCCGATCAAGTACAGTATCATCCAACATATGATTACGCTGGATGACTCGCACCTGATCCGACAGTCGTTGTGCCGATACGCTGACAGCTGGCTCAAGCACCTGAAAGAGAGAGAGCATCCGACTACGGTAAGCAGTCAGGTTGGTTCCCCCCTCTGTAGCCCCAAAGTACGCGCGCATGACGTTTTCATTGATCGATGGTGTCCATCGCATGCGCTGCGCACGTCCGCCGGGTGCGGGGATCCTGTCTGAAGCCGATGGGCCTCGAGGTCCCAAGCATTCCGGTGGCCGGTGTCCTCCTCGCCGACGCGCAGGTGGTGGAGACGTCGGCGGGGAGAAATACTCGTCGCTCGAGCTCGACGCGACTGCAGCCGCCGGTGTCGCTGGTGATCCAGGGTCCGGCGGTGGCGAGGCGGAGCTGAGCGACGACTGCGGAGTTGTTAGGCGTGCTCTTCTGGTGGCCGCTCGAGTCAGCATCACATTTATGCTTCTTTTTCTTCATGTGTTTTATTATTATTTTCCAAAATCTTCAAATTTTCATTGTAACTATTGCTTTTGACATACGTCATATTGAAAATAATTTTCAAGATTGTAAATAAACTTTGTCTAAATAAGTATATTTGACCTTTTTATATTTAATTTGGAGGTTTTTTAATTTGGTGGATGAATATTCGATGTAAATACGGAGAAATATTAGTTTTTATAATTTAAAATGCAGAGACATATTTTTGTGGATGCTGACACATAGTGTTGCCAGTGTGTTATTTTAATTTTATTATTTTGTTATTTTTATTATTATTATTATTATTATTTACTTTCCGAGGCATCTGAGAAGGGGGTCTCGGTATTTGGTCACCCGTTCTAGCCACTCCAGTTAGCGTAGCTTAATCTTCATCGATGAATCCATGCGGCTGGAATTTCGATAATCTATACTAACATATAAAGTAGAACGGTTTGTTTGTTTATGCAAATGCGTGAATCTTTGAAACTACCAAGTAGATTTGAAAAAAAAAAATGAATAGTCTGAAAACGCCAATCCGCTTTGAGCAAGCATGCTGATAAATGCTCACGCCTTCTCTGTAGTAGAAGAGGCCTTTACCCAACAATGGGATAGTAGATAAGCATAAGATGATAATGATTTGATGGCTTAATTCTTGAGGAATGAGGGAGGTTAGGCTATTCAACATCACAACACAACCCTAAAGAGATGAGTAGTAAAATAACACAGCTAGTCAAACGCATAGGCCCTTTTTACCTTGACTTTTTGAACGATGCAGACGATTCAGTCTCCATGCAAAATCGACACAGACTCAAATCATCTATAGTCTGTACGAAATGAAAACAAAATCATAACCTATTTAGTTCTAATCTTCCCACATACATAAATAAAATGGCATTAAATGATGAACGATAATGTTTAGAGTATGAAATTGACATAAATGCACCATCCTTACGCCATTTTGTTAATTTCTGTAGCAGAATCAGAACAAAATAGGTTACGACTTTGTTTACATTTTTCTTAAAATCGAGGTAGAGAGTAAAGTCGCAATGTGCAAAAGACGTGGAGATGTATGTCGTATTGCGCTAGTCTCAAAAAACTGAGATATCGAGATTCGCAAAAACTCTGATTTCAATGCTATAAGACTGGAAATTCCATAATGATAAAATGATGCGATAATGATCGAGTAATTGACGTCATTAAGACGATCGTATCGATATTTATCATATCGGAACACGTATGGTATTAAATAAAGATTATCATCATCTGTTTATATTAAGATCTATTAAGATAGAGATAAGGGAGTACTTAAGGAGTTCACTAGTCTTCTTTGCTGGTTGCATAACTATGTGGCGCCAGAAAAACTCCATGCCCTTCCGACCCTAGCTCGACGAGCCAGCCCGCGAGTTGAGCTAATAGCTTTAAAGGTCCCGATTCTGCGTTCCAAAACCCAGATTAAAGATGTAGGCCAAACAGCTGCTGGACTGAAGTGGAACTGGGCTGGTCATATCTGCCGCATGTCGGATGAGCTATGGGCGAAAATAACCACTCTGTGAGTCCCAAACAGCAGTAAACGACATCGCGGCAGGCCCAGAAGGAGATGGCGGGATGAACTGGACTCCTACCTAAAAGAATGGCCCCAGATTGCACAAGACCGGAACAAATGGAAGGAGGGAAGGGAGGCCTTTGCCCTGCAGTGGGACACAATAGGCTAATAATAATATTCTGATCCAGCCTGTCCGTTGCTGTCCTCCCCCAGCGACGCCCTAAGCCGAGCCCCGTACCCCACTAGGGGATGCCCTTAGCGTGTAGTCGCTTAGTTTTGTAAGCCCTGGCTGGAGGCCCTAAATTCATTTAAGGCACTTCACAGGCAAGCCCGGTTTAGCAGTCGACAACCTTCTAGGTTGACCTGCGAGAGGACATACAAAGAATAATTGGCCCCAGAAAAAATTGCGCCGCTAGAAAAAAACTGCGTTTTTTTTTCTTTGTCTGTTACGCTTCACGGCAAAACAGCTGGACCAATATGGATGACATTTGGTATAAAGATAGTTTGAACATGGTAAGAAAAGTTTCGCCAACAGTTGTGGTGGCCTAGTGGTAACGGCACCTGCCTATCGTGTACGAGTGTGCAGGCTCACAACCTGGCAAGTACCAATGTGACTTTTGTAAAGTCATATGTACTTTCTAAGTATATCTTAGACGTCACTGATTAACGGTGAAGGAAAACATCGTGAGGAAACCTGGACCAAAAAGTCTGAAATCAGCAATCCGCCTTGAGCAAGCGTGGTGATCAATGCTCATGCCTTCTCTGTATGAGAATGGGCCTGTGCCCAGCAGTGGGACAATGTATAGGCTGATTGTGAAGACATAGTTTTAATCCAAGATGCAGGAAAAACCAAGGAAAACAGGTAGTTTAAGTAAAAATTAATGGTGAGGTGGTAAAGATAAATTATATTATTCACTTATTATTGAAAATAGAACATTGAAGAAGTTATCATTAATAATTCAATATCATTATGACTTGCTATCATTTTAATTGTCGTAGTACAATGTGAAGATATTAACTCTAATTTATTGTCTCAAATACTTAAGCAGATATTTTTTTATATCTATGTTTTTAGAGACAGTAAATTCAAAATAAAACCCATTTTTAACCAATTTTAAAATAAGGAGGTTCTGTATTTCACCTAGTTTGTATGTTTTTATGTCCTGTACCTGAGGAGTGGGTTGATGCCAAACATTAATTTATTTAATGGGGGTATCAATATACCTTTGGAACAACCACTGTCCAAGTTTATTAGTGTTTAAAAATTAATTGGTATTTATAATTAAGACAGTATTTGATTAAGAGAATATGTCTGAGAGAACGGAATGAAAGGAGAGAGGTGTCGATGCATGTGAGTGCGTAGATGTAATGTGTGTGTCAAAGATATACAAGAACCGATGAGGCTGGCATAGTCACAATGAGTGTACCAAAGCTTCTAAAACATAGAAAAAAAAAATAACCATGATTTTCTCAAAAACTACCGATCTAATTTGGAGGAAGGTTCTTTCAGGGATAAAATCTAGTGCATATTATTTGTGTGAACTATCAAATTCATCCTCATAATCGGTCATGTACTTGTGACCGTAACATACTGGACATATTTTACTTTGTTGTGAAAACAAGACTTTTTTTTCGATAGGAAATCATCAAATGATCCCTCCTGCCACGGTAGGGGTGGGAGGAGATATTAGACTTTTACGGACTAAAACCTATCCATGTTCCTTCCTCAGCCCTTTATATTCCGGAGGTGCGGTAACTCTTTAGAACATCCCACAGCATTGATGGGACCCTGAAGTTGGTTACAAGCATGTGTGAAAGCATAATAGACTGATAAAAAAGCTTTCCAATGTATAATATTAGTTCATTAAATGTAATTACCACATGTTTAAATCTGTTTATAGATAAGCTCTGAAATTTAATATAAAAGACAAAGAAAGATACCTAAATAAAATAACAGCTACATAATCAGAAATAAAATTAATTGTAAATACATTCAAATCACTTTTTAGTTTATGAATAGTTTTAATGAATCATAAAATCAGCAATATTCGAGTAAATTTTGAATATTTCTTTTTGTTCCGACACTCTATTATAGAAAAAGACATAAAGACTACAATAAAGATATTAAAATTAGAAGGCAGTACTTAAAAACAATTGAATATCAAACAAAAGTTTTTTTAACACGCACCGCGGTCAACCTGAATTAATTAAATGTGCATGCGTTTCTATCTTGTTTACATTAATAATAATCATAATTACAAAATCTTTACATACCAGTCAACAAAGATCACAAACAACGTTAAAAATAATTAAAAGTTATTAAAATTTTTGCCCTTCACGGCCAAAGAAAGAAGAAAATATTTTCGTTTTTCATTATTTTTTCGCAATTTATGAATTTACGTCAATATGACACCCATTTCTGCCAACAACAAGAAAAAAAAATCGATTCCCAAAAAAATCGATATTCAATGTCAACTTGCGTACAAAGAAGAAAGCACAAAGCCTGCAAACCACGTGGAGCGCCAAGGTCGAATTTATGTTTTCAACTTGTCAAGCGCGGCGTGTGATAAATTAATTCTACGGGCCGTTATCGTTCTGCGAGTTAAAAAACATTCAACCTTATTTCGTTGACTGTAAGGTAGATTTTCGTCTGCGCACAAAGCCCACGCATAGTCGCCAACCCAGGCAATATATCTTAGGCCGTGTACTGCCCCTGACAGTTCGTAAACAAACTGGAGCTACCGCAACAAAGGGCGACTGTCAGTTTACGCTGTAAATATTAAGTTTCCGCCGAATAATATTATGCACGAATCAAAATATGGTTCCAATAATGGCTATTTTATCGAACGCTCACCGATTATTGACTTCAATACACTAAAAGAACTACATTTAAATCCACTTACCAGAAGAAATCAACACGAGGTTGAGTAACGCAGAGTCATCTGTGGTAAATCTTGCACATATCGATCAGCCTTGCAGTTCTCAAAAACACTGACGGGAGGAAAAAAAACGAAGAGGTTAGCACCAAAATTCGTCAACTGGCCGTCTATCACTCGTCACTGTTGTAGTAAATAGAGTTTTTATTGCTAACCGACGCGTAACGAGTCAGCAAACGTAGTCTGGTCGTTAAATGATTCACTATCAAAATAAAAATAATCCGGCAGACGCTGCGTCGACGACCGCGCCACTGTCTGTCTGCCGTGCTGTCAATATTCGTCAAAACGAAAATGGCGACACCCTCGACGGAATACGATCAGCACCGGCCTGCCTGGTGTCCCTGTCTTTCTCTAACGTACAAGAGTAAGAGAGACGGGGCATAGACGTGTTGTCTTCGGCCCGACCGGACTGATTTGTGATGTCACGCCCAGCGGCGTAACGTTTTGCGTAATTACACGTTCATGAACGCTTGTAAACTTGTTTTAATAACGTTAATTTACGATCGTTTCGTATATGAGGTCGCCAGATGAAAGTGTCGGCTGATAGATAGAATAATTACAGTGGAAAGCGAGATATTTTTTTAGTAATACGTCTTTGCGCATGCTAGGCCCATCCCACTACTCAATATCTGTCGTACGAGCGCCTCCTACTTCTTCTTATTTTATTCAGTACTGTTTTTTTTGGATGTTCATCTCAACTGCATTAATACGATGCGAAAGCAGTCGCAATGCAGTTTGATTAATAATAGAGTTGAGTCTATAAATTTCTTTGTCTCCGTTCGTAATTGAGTTACGTTTGAGTTGTAACATTCTATTTTTTGCTTTAATGCCTGCTTGCTGAATATGTGCATCGTGTTTATAAATTTTAATTGGCCATTGTTCTGTTTTATTTTTGTATGATGTTAAAATGCATTGAGCACATGTCGTTGTACTGTCGATTGTAATTTCAATGCAATGCTATTAGCATTAACATTCTTTTATGAGATACATAATTACAGGTTTGAAAAACATCCTTGAAATTGCAATCTTGAGTTGATTATTTTGATAGCCGAAAATTAACCTATTATTGATTCAGATTGGATTTATGAAATTGTAAATTGAGAATGATTATACTTATTTACATTAATACTTATAAAAAATAAATAACATACAATGTAATCATAACAAACTGTAGTATGATAGTATTTTCTGTCAAAGTACCAAGTTTTGACACTGACAATCGATACACTATAAAAGTTAAAAAATTGACTTGATATCGACACTTTTACTAATCGATATTATTTTCCCTTTTCTTTCCCTAATTAAAATGTACCAACTTAATAAAAAAACTTATTTTATTCTTTCTATTGTAACGGTTTTAGTAACCCGCATAAAAAATGACGACTAATAATCTGGAATTTACTTTTATTTCAAATTTATAATTGTTATAAGGTAGAGTTTTCTCTTCTTTAAAAAAAAAACTGCAAATAAAAATTATTATTCAAAATTATTTGAGCAAAATGTGATTTTTGACTAATACGCTGGCTACCCTGGCGATTTCAATGTCACTTTCAAATTATTTCGATTTCCGTCCGTTGATCTTTTGAATTAAAAAGTTTGTGGTTTTGCACATGAGTAGCTTTTGATATTAATTTATTGTTAATTTTTGATAATCAATATGTCTGAAAAAACTCATTCTTCGCGTTTGTCGTCGTACAAAAATGCTGGGCATGGGACGACTGTAAGTTACTGCACACATTTCAAATCTTTGTTCTAAAATCGAACGGTGGTCTTTTTTTATAAAGCACGTTATAGTTTCTTTTGTCTTGTCTTTTGAATAGGTTTTATTAAGATTTTATTCATTGCTTTTAGAAAGTGTGTTGTTTTAATTAATATGGTGTACTTACCAAAATGATCTAAAACACGCAAAACTAAGTACCTTAATTTTTCACATCATGCTTCTAAATTTGTTTCCTTCAGAATAAGTCATGTAAGTATTTCATATTGAAAATCCAGATTATTCCAACAAGCTAACAAATACCCAAGATTCTATTACTCATAGATGGTTTTCAAGGCGACCCACAATTTTTAATTTTATCTAAGTCTCAATTAACGAAGTGAAGTATTGTTATTGATAACAATGTATTAAGATTGACTGTTCGAAATATATAAAGGCTAAAATTTAAACAAAACTCAGTACATTTAATGTAAAAAAATCTGTTGTCTCATCCATTTTGCTTATGTTCCATACCTTGCATCAAATTATCCAAAGGGCTTAATATTTTATGCCTTACCTAAGCACAATCAGTATTATTTTACTGTAACACCATGAGAACACATCCCATGCAACCCATTTTCAGTAGACTAAGGCATTAAATACAATTCCCGTAAGAGTATTTCACTACCTCAGATCATCTGCCTAGCCTTTTCCCAACTATGTTGGGGTCGGCTTCCAGTCTTAACCGGATGCAGCTGAGTACCAGTGTTTTACATGGAGGGACTGCCTATCTGACCTCCACAACCCAGTTATCGGGTAACACAGTACCCCTTGGTAAGACTGGTTGTCAGACTTTCCGGCTTCTGACTACCCATAACGACTGTCAAAGGTGTACAAATAACAACTAGTACCAACAGTTTAACATGCTTTCCAAGGCACGGAGGAGTCTCGCTATGACATAGATGGTCACCCATCCATGGACCGACCGCGCCAAGCGTAGCTTAGCCTTCGATCGGTTGACTCGTGCGGCTGTTACTTAGCCACGAACTCCTCAAAAAAAAACATAATTAGAACATTAGTTTTTATAAAATTATCTGGCAGATAAGTTACAAAGTTTTTTTACTGGATGAGGTAAAACTAGCTGGCATAATGATCACTAATGTCTTCTGTAGGATCTGCGTCGCAAGCGTGCTGAGCTCAGCGTGGCTCTCCGCAAGCAGGCTCGCGATGAGCAGCTCCTCAAGAGGAGGGCATTATCTCCGGAGGCAGGAGAGGAGGTGCATGATAATGAGAGGGTGTTCACTCCCGCTGAGATTGTACAAGGTAATATAATTGGATGGTATCTTTATGTACCTAAATGAAACTTAGCCTAAGTTTTTCCCCCTAGGTCCAAGGTATATCTGCACCAATTTTATCTTGATTTGTTCTGATGTTTTACAGTTAAAATGTCTGTTAAAACAGACAGTTACTTTCCCATTTAAAATACTCTTGTTGCTCACGGTTTTACCTGCATTGTTAGGGAACTACCTTATGCACCTGGTTAAAAACTATCTTATGTCCTTTGCCAAGGTTTGAGGTACCTATCTCAATACCAAATTTCATCAAAGTCATTTTAGCTGCTTTCCTGTAAATGTGTAACAGACAGACTGTGTTACTTCTGCATTATTAATATTAGAAATTAGAAAAAACTAGCTTTTCCGCCAGAGGCTTCGCCAGCGTGGGCTATGTGAATTCAAATTAAAAATGACAGAGTTTCATGGCCTATTTCAAACCTTTAGGGTGTGAATTTAGAAAAATCCCTTCTTAGTGCACACTTGCGTCATTTAAGGAACATTTTTGTGTAAAATTTCATACTTCTAGAACCAGCCGTTTCAGCTGTGCATTGATTGGTCAGTCAGTCAGCCAATCAGTTTCCTCTTTTATATATTATACAGATTAAAGATTCTCATCTTAATAAACTCTAAACTCATTGTTCATCATCAGCCATTGTTTGTTTTGTCAAAATAGACAAATTAACATATATTATTTACTTAATGCATGATACTCAACTTTTTTTTTTCAATTTCTCCTTTCTCCACAGGTCTCCGCGCCCAAGACCTAGCCACAATGACAGCATCAGCCCGGGCTGCCCGTCGCATGCTGTCCAGGGAACAGAACCCGCCCATCACTCCCATGGTCAGCGCTGGAGTCATAAAGCCATTGGTGGATGCCTTGGAGAGAGATGACTGGTACGTTACTGAATAACTTCTCATATTTATTTCTTATGTTTGTGGCTTGTAATTTTTATTTTACACATAATGGCAAAACAAAAATGAAAATACAGTTTTTTAATAGAGAAAAAGGGTCGTATTAAAAGTAAATAGATCTTGGGAACGAAAGAAAAGGGGCCTCGTTGATGCGACTTCGCCCACGTCCACGCTAAGCCTCTGCACAGCTCTAACAATCTCCCCGTATCTCTTTCCTAAACCTACTAGGTCCAAAAAAATAAGTTATTGAAATTAAAAATTTATAAACCCACTGAAATCTATACTTGGGTTCTAGGCGGCTTCTTCTTCTTGTTGATAGATCATTTCAGGTATATAGATAAAAAAAGAACTTTACTCTTGCTTGCTGCTGAACCTAGGAATTGAAGTCCATCAGTCATCCTCGCGACCCCTAAAAGTCAAAGGGAGATTATTAATTATATCTTGTTACAGCCCGGATCTTCAATTTGAAGCAGCATGGGCCATCACCAACATAGCTTCGGGAACCCATGAACACACCATGGCAGTGGTTGATGTAGGTCTAAGTAGTATCAATTTTGTATTATAAATCTATTTTCTATTGTTAATCATTTTATTTATATAGATACAATAAGAATAACATTAAAATGTAAAAAAAAATTCCTTGAAAAATAAGCATTTAAATATCGAAAAGCCTATCCGGAAAAACCGCCGACAGACAAACATGTCGAATTCAGAACCCACTTTTTTTTAAGTCTATTAAAAAACAAACGGTAGGCATTTTATTTGATTGATTCATCATAAGTTTATTATAACAAATGAAAAGATATACAAAACAGATAAGCAAATATTTTGGCAGTTTTTAAGAAAATGTTCTGCCCACTGTCAACTTAAATTGGTTGCTATTTAGAATATTCTGGTGTTTTTTGTAACTAACGACTGTTTGCATCAAGTATAAAAAATCAAGTTTTTTGTTCAACAATCTAGTTTTACTGCAAATGTATGTAGCTGACTCTAAAAAAAGGAGTTTCTCAATTCAACCCGTATGTTTGTAATGTATTATTGGAATTTTATAGTATTCATTTACGTCTTAAACACATTTAAATACATATGCATTTATGACCAATACCAACACTAGATCACTATCAACAGCTTAAAACAAAATCCCTTTCATCCATATAGGGTGGAGCCATCCCCAAGCTAGTAGTCCTCCTAGCCCAAGGCGGAGTGGTCGGGGAACAGAGTGCCTGGGCCCTGGGCAACATAGCAGGCGACGGACCTCAGACCAGAGACGCAGTACTCTCACAGGGCGCTCTGGCAGTACTGCTGCCACTAATGACGAGGAACACTCCTGCTAGTCAGCTCAGGACTGCTGTATGGACTTACAGTAACTTCTGCAGGTAAGGATTCTATCATAGTATTAGCTGTGCCTCGTACTGGTAAATTTTTACTCACTGTTTAATTCCTGTGCATGCCCTGAATTAAATGTTTTTTCTTTCTTTTTCTGTGCCGGAATGCAAACCATTGGTCCCGGCTGTCATTTGTAGATATTTGACAGTATTCATAGGTCAGAAAATCACAACCAGTCTTACCACGGTGTATTGTGCTACCTGGTAATTGGGTTGTGAAGGTCATATAGGCCATTGCTCCATGTAAACACTTCAGAGGTCAGTAAGTCACAACCTGTCTTACCAAGGCTATCGTGATACCGTGTGATTCCAATGATACCTGGTAACTGGGTTGTGAAGGTCAGATAGGCAGTTGCTCCATGTTAAACACTGGTACTCAGCAAAAAGTCGTGGTGTCCTAGTGGATAAGGCACCTGCTTCTCGTGTACGAGTGTGCGGGTTCGAAACCTGGCAAGTACCAATGTGACTTTCCTAAAGTCATTATGTACTTTCTAAGTATATCTTAGACGTCACTGACTAACGGTGAAGGAAAACATCGTGAGGAAACCTGGACTTAAAAGTCTGAAATCGCCAATCCGCCTTGAGCGAGCGTGGTGATCAATGCTCATGCCTTCTCTGTGTGAGAAGAGGCCTGTGCCCAGCTGTTGGACAATATATGTATAGGCTGATGATGATGATGACTCAGCTGTATCTAGTTAGACTAGAAGCCGACCCCAATAAGTCTAAAAATCTTTGAGACTATGTCAGTTTATGTAAGTGTTTAAGAACTCTGAATTTAACGGTATTGTGCTTGTTTCAGGAACAAGAACCCGTTGGTGAAATTCGATTACGTGGCCCCCGCATTGCCTTACATATCTGAACTGTTGGAGATCACCGATCAAGACGTTTTGGGTAAGCATTCATTTTCAAATAGCTATAAAAACTACACTCTAGTGATCACGAGAGCGACTTATAAGCAGGCACTGTCGCAACTAAATATTGGCCCAAGCCGAAGGTTTCAAGCAACTTCTAATATTGAATGATTAATGTCTTGCCAATGTTTAATTACAGTTTTTTTTTTCCTAAATTGTTTATTTTTAGATTTGTCAATTAGACGTATACGATTTGGGGGGGGTCATGTCCTCTGTGACGTTAGTTAGGCGGGCTGTTTTCCGCAACTCCACGTCAAAGCGCGTATTTTGCGTGAGAGGGTGTATTGGATGATTTTATTCGATCCACCCCAACTCCTCGGGAAAAGCCAGCAGATGCTTGCGTCTGCTGACTATCTCTGGGTACCTGGGTTACCGAAGTACTTAGCCCTGCTTGCGATTTCAAGGCCTCTAGTAGCACATGTGCCTACCTATTTACTTAATAATATATCATACTCATTTATTTACTGAGTTTGTTTCGGCATTTCTTCTCAGAGGTAGTCAGCTAGGAAATGCCGGCGCCAGCGTTCTCAATAACAAAACTATTGACGTGTAAAAGTGATTTAAATATCCTAGTTACAAAATAAATAATTTCATTTCACTCTCACAGCGGATGCTTGCTGGGCACTCTCATACCTCACAGACGGTCCCAATGAACGCATAGAAGCAGTCCAGCTGACCCCCAAACTGTTGCCCAGAGTCATTGCTCTGCTAGACCACAAGTCGCCAGCTGTCCGGACCCCAGCACTGAGGGCTATTGGCAACATGCTCACTGGGTCCGATGAACAGGTAAATATTTTTATAAGAACTAAAATATTTATAGTTTAAATTAAATATGTATAGTCGGTACCGATTGATTTTAAGAAAAATGTTAACAAAATCATAACCTATTTGTTTGTTTTCATTTTCCCACGTAGATAAATACAATGGCATTAAATGGCGATGTTAAAAGCATGCAATTGACGTAAATGCGCCATTTCGTTAATTTCTGTGGCAGAATTAGAACAAAATAGGTTACGATTTTGTTTTCATTTTTTGAAATATCAATTGGTACAGGTTATAGCTATTATTTATTGCCATGTTGAATAGCCGGTCACCAAAATTATGCTTTGGAACAAGCAAATAGCTTCAACTCTTCCATTATGACTAACTGATATACTCGTCATCTCAGAAGTCTGAATGGTTTAAACAAAAATACACTTTTCTCTCCACAGACTGACCGATGCCTCGATGCGGGCTGTCTAGACCACATCATAACCCTACTCCGGTGCGGCAAACCCTCACTGATGAAGGAAGCAGCCTGGGCAGTCAGCAACATCCTAGCCGGCACCCAACCGCAGATAGAACGGGCCATACAGTGCGGAGTGCTCTCCCATCTCCTGCATGTACTAGCCACTGAGGATATCAAGTAAGTGGGCTAAAGATCTGCCTAGCCTCTTCCCAAATAAATTTTATATTTATTTTTTTGTATGGCATCTCGCAGGTCAACCTAGAAGGTTGTCGACTGCTTAACCGGGCTTGCCTGTGAAGTGCCTTAAATGAATTTAGGGCCTCCAGCCAGGGCTTAACTTACAAAACTAAGCGATTACACGCTAAGGGCACCCCCTAGTGGGGTACGAGCCGAGGACAGGCTGGATCAGAATATATATGATTATTATAATCGGGAATTTTAAAGCTATTAGCTCAGCCCGCGGGCTGGCTCGTCGAGCTAGTATCGGGAGGGCATGGAACTTCCCAAATATCAGGTCAGCTTCCTGAAGAGATCATGGTCGATCATGGGTCGATAGGTCAAAGTGAAGCTGCGATTAACGCGGTCGGTCCGTGAATGAAGGGTGGGCATTTTGGGGTGCTGTCATAATGTATTTTGACGTGAAAAAGTGCTAATTAAATTAGCCTAATTTCAATAAACGTTTTTGAATTTTTTTTTGTTTTGATTTTTTTAATTTTAATAAAACAAAGTCGTAACCTATTTTGTTCTAAATTATGGCTCCTTTTACCATTTTTGGTTCATCAGCCTAGCCTTTTCCAAACTGTGTTGGGGTTGGCTTCCAGTTTAAACCGGCTGCAGCTGAGTACCAGTGTCTTGCGTGGAGCGACTGCCTATCTGACCTCCACAACCCAGTTACCGGGTAACATGGTACCCCTAGATAAGACTGGTTGTCAGACTTTCTGGCTTCTGACGACCCGTAGCGACTGTCAAAGATCTACAAATGACAACCGGGACCAACAGCTTAACGTGCTTTCCGAGGCACGGAGGAGTCTCGCTATGACAAAGATGGTCACCCATCCACGGACCGACCGCGCCAAGCGCAGCTTAACCTTTAATCGGTCGACCCGTGTGGCTGTTACTTAGCCATGAACCTTTTACCATTTTCAGTTGGAACCCTAAAATTGATGTTTGTACTCAATGAATGAAAAAGAAACTTATGTGGGTTCTTCTATGTACTCAACATCGAATAAATATTAATTCACAGATGTCAGAAAGAGGCAGCATGGGCGATAACCAACCTGTGTCTAGGCGGCACTCCAGAACAGCTGGATGCTCTGATAACAGCTGGGTTCCTGGAGCCCTACTGCTCGCTGCTGCATGCCCCCGACCACAGGGCTATCTCCGTAGTGCTGGATGGACTTACAAACTTATTACAGGTAAATAGAACTTACTTTCAGGCACAGCTAAATATTTGGGAGGGGGGGGGGGTCATCAACAACCAAAACTGGCCGAAGTGTTCACTGAAGCCGAAGGTATTGTTTATTTCTAAGGCGACATGCTAAGGTGACATGGCTAAAACAGACACAGAATATATTTCGACACTGTCGTAGAACAAAGTCGGATCTACAAAATAGTTACTTTACAGGAGAGCACTTTAAAGTTTTGTTTCTCTTTGGAACGTATTGGAAATACAACTTTGTTCGTTTTAATATCTCGTAAAGTACCAGATATATATATTTTTTTCTTGCTTATATCGATACATTATGTTTAGTTGAAGCTGATTTTGAAAAAATCGCAATTTCACTGTATTATCACATCTGACTTTGTTCTACGACAGTGTTTTAAACATTATTTTGCTTTCAACACCATCCTTATCTAAACGGAATAGAACTCAAAATCAGTTGAAAAGGTGTAAAAACCGTTCGTTCTTTTTTCTTATCTTATTAAAAACTAGCTTTTTGCCCGCGACTTCGCCCGCGTGGACATTTTTTTTTATACCTTGGGTTACATTATTCAAGTACTAGTAGGGATACCTAATTATTTCTGGAAATAAATATAGCCTATGACACTTCGTAAAGATGCAGCTTTCTAACGGTGAAAGAATTTTTAAAATCGGTCCAGTAGTTTTTGAGTTAAAACCCTACAAACAAACAAATCTTTCCTGTTTATAATATTAGTATAGAAAAGTATGGTTTCCATAATTTTGATTGAGTTAAATTCAACGGCATTATTTTTTCAGGCGGCAGTGAAGTACGGCCAAGTAGAACCTCTATGTCTGAAACTTGAAGAGATCGGGGCCTTGGATCAAATTGAAAACCTGCAGCAGCATGAAAATGAACAGGTATGCTATCGAGCTAGGTTAAGCTACGATTGTCGCGGTGGGGGAGGATGGGTGACCAGACCCTTCTGTCTCGACCCATTAGTCCTGAGATATATATAAATAAATATCTTTGGGCAATTTCACACAGCGCCATCTAGCCCCAAAGTAAGCAATGCAAGCAAGCATGCTTGTGTTATGGGCGCTAGCTTAACGGATATACTACTTATATACTTTTTAAATACATACATATTATACATAGAAACTAAATGAAATGTAATTAAATGATTTATTATGTAAAAAGTCGTGATGGCCTAGGGGTTAAGGCACCAGCCTCTCGTGTACGAGTGTGCGGGTTCGAAACCTGGCAAGTACCAATGTGACTTTTCTAAAGTCGTATGTACTTTCTTACATATCTTAGACACTACTGACTAACGGTGAAGGAAAACATCGTGAGGAAACCTGGACTTAAAAAATCTGAAATCGCCAATCCGCCTTGAGCAAGCGTGGTGATCATTCATGCCTTCTCTGTATGAGAAGAGGCCTGTGCCCAGCAGTGGGACAATATATAGGCTGATGATGATGATATGTAACTAGGATATTTAATGACTTTTACACGTCAAAAAAATCATTATTATGAGAATGCTGGCGCTAGCATTTCCTAGCAAGAAAAGAAAAATCATCTATTTCCGGAGACGCTCAGGAATTAAACGTTGTTGTCCGTCCATCCGTCTGTAGGCTGTCAATTGAGACCCTTAAGCCGCATTTTTACTAGGAGGACATTCGACACGAAATTCACGTGTCGCGCTGGACATTTACGGGTCGCGCAACTTGTCGCTAGTCTGCTCTGCGACCTTCGTGTCCCTCGACAGTCAAAAAAATTCAAATGTTTTTATTTCAAATAGGTCTTTGCAGGCACTTATGAAACGTCAAGTTAGTTCCAAGGAGTGGGTCTTATGGAGAAGAACCGGCAAGAAACTCCATAGACACTCTTTTCAAAAGGAAATGTTTACAATAGTCTTTTTACAGTACAGGTTATCTCTGAGAAAGTTATACAATTCAAATGATGCTATACAAAAAAAATGAAATAATTAAATTGTAATTACACAGTCGCCGGACAGGCTTTGAGTGGTGAGAACGTGTCGCTTTGTGTTCTGAAAATGGCAGTAGTGTGGTCCAACGAGAATACATTACGGCGACATACTAATCACGACTGGGCAATGTGAACGAATCATATGTCGCGGGACATTGTCCCATAACTTTTGCAGAGACAACTACGTGAATGTCGAGCGTATAAGTCTGCGACCATGTCGCCTAGTAAAAATGCGGCTTTAATCTAGGGAACGCGTGCACGTATCGAGTTGAAATTAAAACGATATACTCAGGTTTTCAGTCTCTTGTTTACATTTGCAGATATACAAGAAAGTCCTGCACATCTTAGACACGTATTTCGGCGAACAAGAGGATCCCAACGCTCAACCCACACAAACGGAACAGGAATACCAATTTGGGACCGCCTCCAACCAGAATATCAACTTTTAGTTTATAAAAATACTTGTTAGTAAGATGAAACGATCATTTAGTCATAATTCATCATCATTTATTAGTATAAAAATAGAAAAAATATACTTTCTAAAGTTACAATTCATTCATAGTATTTAAAATTTAAACAACTAGAACTAGATCACCAAATGTTATATCTCATATGATTAGAAAAAAATCCATACTCTTTTTACCGTTTGTTCAAACGATTTTGAGCTCTATTGCTAAGGTGATACGACAAAAAACAGATGCAGAATATATTTGTTATTTTAAACATTATTTTACGTTCAACACTATCCTTAGGGGTTAGACAAGTGGCAAAAACGCTAGTAGATTAGAATACAAAATGTATGGGAATGACATTCGTTTACGACTGTCAATCTGTCAATTATAATACATTTGGTATTATAATTGACAGATTGACTATATATTCTGCATCTGTTTTTGTCTTGTCATCTTATTAATAAAGCTCAAAATCGTTTGAACAAACTCTAAATAGGGTGCGTTTAAATGTCCCATCTTGTTATAAAAAATGGAGTTGTACCTATTGTTCAAAAAGTCTGTCAATTCCTGTTATTTTTAGCCCCAAGTTCACCGACAAAATAACAGTCCAATCATCTCAAAACAGCTCGTTTGCCATAAATTTAAACTTCTGTCTTACGATGGATACCTTATCATTCGGGGTTTTTATTCCTAAGACTGTCGATTACCAATACGGGATTGGACAACAAGTGATTATCACGAAAATTCACGTTTCGTGGGTAAAAAACGTTTTTATGTAACGGGCGGATTAGGTAACCGTCGGTCAGTGAACTTGGCACTTAATGTTACTCTATTATAAGTGATGTTTAAAGCTATCCCTTTCTCGCAACGGAATTATTACTGTGTTGACAATCCATAGTAGGACTCCAGTATTGTAATTTCTAAGTTAAGAGCGATATATATCAAGCTGGTCTTGAAATATAAGATAGTAATCAGATTTTAAATGCATAGTTTAGTTTAACTATTGAACAAAATTAAGGCTGAAAATCATTTACCATCTTACTAATAAAGCTCGATTAATTTTTAATCTGCTACTTAGAAACGGATTAGCAAAAGTTCTCACCCATTGCAGTGAGAGTAGCGTTAATCCGAATTTAAGTTAGTAGCTTAATCCTGGATTACAACGTTAAGTAAGGATTAGGTGAGATGGTGAAACTTCAGATTACAGTTTTTTTTATTAGTAAGACGGTTAGGGACCAATTTTAAATAATATTACAATTTCTTTTTGATATTTTAAATCTAAAAGATGGAGTTATTTATAAAGCTTCACACGGCGATTGTAGGTTTAGTTGTAGCCATGTGGAAATTTAGATGGGCTCGGAGCAGCACTTGCTCCTGTCAGTCTATTGATGGGTGGGTCTCTCAAAAATGTCGGGTCATTGCTTTGCCGCCGGTCCTGTTTTGGAGTTATTGTGTCACATTGCACTATAAGAATGAGGGAATGGTGTACCTGTGCCTCACATGCTCAGAAAATAAAATATATCTGAGTTGCCTAGACTCCGGCGAGATTGAAATTCTCGACCTAAGAACAGGCCTGTAGCTAGAGGCGAATTTAAGGTAGGGCAGAAGTAAAAATGTTATCATATTTGATCTGCCCTCGAAGCACAGGCTCCTAAATCAATCACCTATCGCTACATATTTTTTTATTTCAAACTATGTACAAACAATTAATTTAAATATTATAATTCATCTTAGTTTTTGGTATTTTTACGGTAGGGCAATGCATTGCCCCAACATGCCCCCCCCTCCCTAGCTACGGCCGTGCCTAAGAAACATACCACAATTCTTCCACAGTGGTGGGTGCTTTCACGGTAACCACTTATAATGTTGTGTTGTTTATTACTAAGAGACAGGATCTAACATGACAAAAAATAAATCAATTTTCGAGCTTATCAGAACTGAAAAGCGTATAATAATTGTTGTAACTTTTTTTATAATAAATGTGTTATTTTTTTACGTAATTTTGTTGTTTTATTTTACACACGAAAAAAATATAAGGGTTCTGTACCAAAACCTCCTTTTAACCAAAACTAGTTTATGGTTAGTTTGTCTGTCCGTCTGTCACAGCTGCTTATTTCAGGAACTACCAACGAATTAGGGAACTACTAATGCCATCGACTTAAAATTTGGAACAGTTATAAAGAACGAGAGTCTTCAAGTCAAGAGTAAACAGGCATTATTTGAGATTGCGTGTACCATCGTCGACGGCATCGTCACTTCCCGTCAGGTGAGATGCAGTCAAACGCACTCAAATCTTTAAAAAAAAAAAGATTGATCATACATATTGCAAATGAAAAAAGTTTAAAAATCGTTATTGCTTTTATGGAAAGTGGGGGTTTAACTTTTCATAGTTACTTGGTCATATGGAGTATCATAAGAAAGGTCTTCATTTGCACATTCTAATTTATTTATTTTCTTAGCTGTCTTTTAATTTTTGAATTATAATGAAATCTGAACAAAAAATTACCGTTCCCCCCCTTAAATCAGAAGTTTGAGAAGGCAAAAATCTGAAATAGGTAATCAGGATTGATAGACATAAACCTAAATATTACAGGAAAAATGAAACTATGATTCTAAGCATCGCAGTTTTTAAGTAATCAGCAATTTTATCTTCTCATCGTGTGAGCTGCAGGTTTACCAACCTAACAAGCCCTAGTGTCAAATTTTTCTCAAATCTGCCTGACGGCCTCTGACATGGAACTGTAACAACAACTGCTATCAAGATAACAAGCGGGGACGACGGCTTAACGTGCCTAGGCACGGGGGTGTAACACCAACAACTTCCTGACTCCGGGCTGCTTTGTGAAATTTTCCATAATCTGTTAAGCTATTTCAGCCTGACTCGGGAGACAAACCCGAGATCCTGTTTGCAGCAGTCGCGATATACGACTAGACCAACAAGGCAGTATATAAGTTACTAGCTGTCCGCCCGCGGCATCGCCCGCGTGGACATTTTTTTTTCAACTTGGGTTACATTATAAATATAGCCTTATGACACTTCGTAAAGATGTAGCTTTCTAATGGTGAAAGAATTTTTAAAATCGGTCCAGTAGTTTTTGAGTTAAAACCCTACAAACAAACAAATCTTTCCTCTTTATAATATTAGTATAGAAGTAAAGATTAGAAGTTTACATACTTATGAAGGGATGACTTAAAAAGTAAAAGGAGAATGATAAAGAAGTTTTTTTCCTAAAATTTTAATTAAAAGACTGAGTGGCTAGTTTCACCAGAAATTTATTACATTATTTTAGTATATAAACTTAAGTCTAGACATAGGTATGCTAAGTTAATCTAGGATTTGTTGTGATCCTTTAGTTTTTCTAGTTGTTGCCTGAAATAGATAAGAAAAGAACAATTAATATCATCAATCAATAAAGAAAACAATATTATTTTATACAACTAGTTTCAATCTCGTCTTGAAAAAATTACTTCCTACGCCTGGTTCAAGTATCCTATCTTCTCCAGGTATCCATCTATCCGAGTTAGGTAGGGCAGAAGTAAAAATTTTATCATATTTGATCTGTCCTCGAAGCACAGGCTCCTAAATCGATCACCTATCACTACATTTTTTTTTATTTCCAACTATTTACAAACAATTAATTTAAATATTATAATTCATCTTAGTTTTTGGTATTTTTACGGTAGGGCAATGCATTGCCCCACCTACCTAGCTACGGCCGTGCCTAAGAAACATACCACAATTCTTCCACAGTGGTGGGTGCATTCACGGTAACCACTTATAATGTTGTGTTGTTTATTACTAAGAGACAGGATCTAACATGTCAAAAAATAAATCAATTTTCGAGCTTATCAGCACTGAAAAACGTATAATAATTGTTGTAACTTTTTTATAATAAACTAGCTTCTGCCAGCGACTTCGTCCGCGTGGAATAGTGGTGCTCCGCTCCTATTGGTTTTAGCGCGATGATATATAGCCTATAGCCTTCCTCGATAAATGGACTATCTAACACTGAAAGAATTTTTCAAATCGGACCAGCGGTTCCCGAGATTAGCGCGTTTAAACAAAATGACAACATTTCCCTTCACTGCTCTGCTCCTATTGATTGTAGCGTGATGAAAAGTATACTATAACCATCTCAGGAGTACGACAAATAATTGTACCAAGTTTCGTTAAAATCCGTCGAGTAGTTTTTGTTTCTATAGAGTTTATACAGACAGACAGACAGACAGACGGACAGACAGACAGACAGACAGACAGACAGACAGACAGACAGACAGACAGACAGACAGACAGACAGACAGACAGACAGACAGACAGACAGACAGACAGACAAAAATTTTACTGATTGCATTTTTGGCATCAGTATCGATCCCTAATCACCCCCTGATAGTTATTTTGGAAATATATTTAATGTACAGAATTGACCTCTCTACAGATTTATTATAAGTATAGAAGATGTGTTATTTTTTTACGTAATTTTGTTTTTTTATTTTACACACGAAAAAATAATCATTGGGTTCCTTTTAACCAAAACTAGTTTATGGTTACAGTTTGTCTGTCTGTCTGTCACAGCTGCTTATTTCAGGAACTACCAACGATTTAGGGAATTACTAATGCCATCGACTTAAAATTTGGAACAGTTATAAAGAACGAGAGTCTTCAAGTCAAGAGTAAACAGGCATTATTTGAGATTGCGTGTACCATCCTCGACGGCATCGTCACTTCCCGTCAGGTGAGATGCAGTCAAACGCACTCAAATCTTTAAAAAAAAAAAGATTGATCATACATATTGCAAATGAAAAAAGTTTAAAAATCATTATTGCTTTTATGGAAAGTGGGGGTTTAACTTTTCATAGTTACTTGGTCATATGGGGTATCATAAGAAAGGTCTTCATTTGCACATTCTAATTTATTTGTTTTCTTGTACTCCACGCGTGATCAAAGGGCTGGCCTATATTTCGGTCAAAGAATCAGCATTGCCATCCAACGTGGCAATGCAGCCAGCCTTTTGGGCACGATTCCCGTTGACAGCGATGCGGATGAATATTTTGATGCCTAAATATATTAGTATAATTTATTATTTTTATGTTTTTATTATTGTAAATACAAGTAAATATGTAAATAAAAAAAATTTTCTTGTGTCTTTTAATTTTTGAATTATAATGAAATCTGAACAAAAAATTACCGTTCACACCCTTAAATCCGAAGTTTGAGAAGGCAAAAATCTGAAATAATCAGGATTGATAGACATTAACCTAAATATTACAGGAAAAATAAAACTATGATTCTTACTATCGCAGTTTTTAGGTCATCAGCAATTTTATCTTCTCATCGTGTAGGATGCAGGTTTACCAACCTAACAAGCCCTAGTGTCAAAGTTTTCTCAAATCCGTCTGACGGCCTCTGACATGGAATTATAACAACAACTGCTATCAAGATAACAAGCGGGGACGACGGCTTAACGTGCCTGGGCACGGGGGTATTACACCACCAACTTCCTGACTCCGGGCTGCTTTGTGAAATTTTCCATAATCCATTAAGAGATTTCAGTCTGACTCTGAAGTCGAACCCGAGACCCCGTTTGCAGCAGTCGCGTCATGCCACCACTAGACCAACAAGACAGTATATACATATGGGTAATTAGAAGTATACATACTTATGATGGGATGACTAATAAATAGTAGAAGGAGAAAGGCAAAAAAAGTTTTTCCAAAAAATCTGAATTAAAAGACTGAGTGGCTAGTTTCACCAGGAATTTATTACATTATTTTAGTATATAAACTTAAGTCTAGACATAGGTATGCTAAGTTAATCTAGGATTTGTTGTGATCCTTTAGTTTTTCTAGTTGTTGCCTGAAATAGATAAAAAAACAATATTATTATAAAGAAAATCAATATTACTTTATACAACTAGTTTCAACCTGCACCTAGTTAAATTATCTCATGTCCTCCAGGTTTCAACCTATCTACATACCAGAAGTCATCTAATTCTGTTCAGCCGTTACAGTGAATGTGAAACAGACAGTTTTCAATGTTTACTAGCATTCCGCCTGCGGCTTTGATTGGTGGGCTATACAAATTCATATCAATAATGAGTTTCATACAAACTTTGCCCCCCTTTTCATCTCCTTAGGGGTAGAATTTTGGAAAATTCTTTCTTATCGGATGCTTGCGTCATACAAAGAACACTCCCCAAGTTTCAGGTCTCTATAATCAGCGGTTTAGGCTGTGCGTTGATCCGTCAGTCATTCAGGACAAAGCATTTTATATGTATGGATTAGTAATTGAGGATTTCTTTCTTTCTCTTTCTTTATAATTGCATAAAGATGGGGTGATTCATCGAGTAAGCTCCCTGATGAAATTGTTCATCATACAAATAGTTGTACCCACAAAACACAATATTCTGTGCCAAAAAAACTGTACACATATAATTCTACCTGAACTAAATTTAATCAAAATCAGACGAGTTTTAACCAGGAAAACTTCAAAAGTGTTTCAGCACCAAAAGACATACTGTTTTTAAAATTATTTTAGCATATTCCACAAAATTGTTCAGACTTCTATGCTTGGGTTAGAACTTTCAGTCAAAACTATATTTTTTAGAAAAATACTCAAGAATAGGTCTTGATTTGAGCATAGTTGAGTAGGATTTTAATTTAAGCTCGAGTTTTGACTCGTCTTTTGTAATAAGTCTTAAAAATTAAACAAAACATTTGACGTCATAACGACAAAATAATTCTAACCTCAACTGCTGGTTGAAATCATCTTGTACGATGTCGTCCTCCCAGTTATCCTCCCAAACGGACACGTCCTCGTCATCAGCATCCTCTGTTCCCCAATCTGAAAGAAAACGTCACAAAATTAAGGCCAAATATCAAGAAAACCTCTTCAGAACTTTGTAGAAAAACAAGTCACGTAAATACTCACTTTCCGCGGGGAATTCTTCGAATTCATCGTCTTCCTCGAGGAGACCGAGATCTACTTTCGGTTTGTCTGCCATTTTGGAATCGATTTGATCTAATTTCACAGGAAAATTGAGAAAAAATGTTTATTTGGTTCGCCTTCGAAGCAAAACTGCAAGCAGTAATTTGACAAGTCACTCTTGCAATGTTGCCACTTAATTAAACTCTATTCCCTTTTAAGGGGTAATTTTATTTACATCTGGCAATGAGGAACATGACGCAAAACTTGACGTAGAGGGCGCTACTAGCACAAACAGTCATGAATCAAGATTAAAAATGGAGTAGATCACTCCATTTTTGCCACACCATACCTACCTAACTGATTCCAACCTTGAGCACTTTTGTCTCACTCTTGTGGACAGTCTTTCTCTTTCAAGTAGGGAAAGCCTAAATGTAAGTCCTGTATTAAATATCGAATGAACGTATTTGATAACATACTAAAAACAAGAATAGACAAAAAATAGTAGATATATACTGGTCACAACTTACGAAGTAACTTGGTACTATTAGTCTGTCTGTGGATGCAACTCATTTCGAATGCTTAGTATAAGTTTGTGCTTGTCTTTTTAACAGAATTCAAAAAAGGAAGAGGTGCTTAATATGTTGGAATCTTTTATTTTATTTTTCAATGTTATAGATATTAGTTTGCATATTATTTCGTCCTGAATCACGCAAAACCAACAGGCCAACAGGATTTGGATGATATTTAGCACACTGTTTAAATAATCTCAATTAACACATGGAATAGTTTTTTATGTCAGTTTAGAATCAATTTTGAAGACCAAGCAGAGAAAGGCTTGGGCAAAAATTGGTCAAATTATAATAAAGAAATAAACGACTTATATATTTTACACATATTTATTTATTTTATAAAATAGTCATTGAATAGATACCACTTGAAACTTACAGGTTACAAGCTCAAATCAAGTCTTAATAATAAAAATATATCACATATTATCACATAGTATTGAAAAATCAGACTACATAATATAAAATGACTTGCGATAGTGATAAACATATTTTATTTCTTAATCATAATTATCTACAATTACAAAGGACATTGATTTTCACAAAAATAGATTGTATTTCTCATGAGTTCATCATTAAAAAAATACACACTATTCATAAGTGAAATCGTGAAAATAAAAACTACATATTTCATTCTTCATCAACAAAACAAAATGTTTTTTTACAAAACATACTATTGACGATTTATAGTTTTCAAAAGAATGGTAACACAAGTGTATTTGAAAATACTCTTATTTCCATTGCAAAAATATGATAAATATATAATAATAATAAAATACTGATAGAATAACACAAACATTTTAAAAATTAAAATAAACTTGCGAGATCTTCGTATTGAGAAACAAAAATATAGATTCAATACAAAGAATGACAAAAATATAGGACCAATTTTATTAATACTATCAAAACATAATAGCCTTATCAAACAGGCACTTATAATATATTAACATGAACCAAGATCTACCTTCGATCAACTTAACCAACCTCGACGACAACCAAAATCACCCATTCATCTGGGGGACTAAATCAACTGGCAACACCAAAAAATCATCTTGTCAAAAAAGATGAGGCAAAAGAATTTCTTCTTCAGCCTAGAGTAAAACCTTAAAATACTGAAACTCTTTTTTAACGACAGTTAAAAAGCAAGTACTGATGCAGAATCTTTGGTAGTTCTATATCCTGAACCACGTCTACGAGGGTGGTCTTGAAGTATCTCCTCAAAAATATCCTGGTTTGAGCTAACAGGGAGATTGGAGTCTTAGCATGATGGATTAAGGCTTCTTTTTGCACGGCTGTGACTGAGTTGTTCCTCTTGATCATGCAGAGGTCGAAAGCTTCCGCTGCTTCTAGAAGGAGATAGAAGATGTGCTGGTACTCCTCTGACGTCACGTTCTGGAGGTGGTTCAGGATACCGTCAGGGTCACGGAATTGAGTCTTCATGATGACCTATAAGTAGAGATGTAAAAATAAGACACTTGTTATTGTATTAATATGGATCGACACAACATAGTTATTGGGTAAAGCGATACCTCTTGTTAAGATTGGGTAATCAGACTTTCCTTCTACGATTACCCGAATGCAGGGCTAGCCCTAGCCCTTGATCAAGGTTAAACCAATCTAGGGAATTATTAGAGTCTTCCCATCTTTATACTATGGTCTTCCTACGGATTTTACGAAATCTTATCTGGCAACACTGCTCCCGCGCCTCTCGAAAGGCGGCAGAATTTTTTTTTGCTCTGGTAATTGTTTATTTTTCCGTTTTTCTCTTTATAGGGCCTTTTGTCACCTGGAGCCTAGATCGACCGATTCTCTCATTCTAACCCAGGGCAGGCGCTGTAGAATGAATAAAGATCTACTGTGGACCGATCTTAAGAACTGCCTAAATTAATGTTTGATAGTAATCACTGAGTGAGGCTGATGCGCTCATCATACTCGTGAACGGGTGCCGTCAGTCGGGACTGGTCAGCTACTAGCTGCTATGGCAATCAATTTAGGCTTCTCCTACTTTGCTGTTTCATTTTTTTTGCATAAAGACATTTATCTACATGATCCTTACGTTACACGACCATTTGTAACAAGAACAGTGCCGGTTTTACCCCCATCAGCGCCCTGGGCGAGGTTTTTGCGGCGCCCTCTAACTGCAATTTAATCCCATATAGAAAAAAACCGGCCAAGTGCGAGCCGGACTCGCGCACCGAGGGTTCGGACCTTAGGAAAGAATTATCGTCGGCGTGATCAATACAGGAAAAGTTTTTAACCAGTGCGCAATTTTTTTTGGTGGTTCGGTATCAGTAATAGAACACATTTCTACGTTTTGCAAATTTTTTTTTTCACTCGTGTCCTATTATGAAATAAGTAAAACATGGGCATAATCTTTTCGTAATAGCACTACACTGCCCAGTGCCGGATTTATATTTTTTATGAGTGTAGGCCACTTTATTTCCGCCACCCATGTACTTCCTAAAATAATAATTTTAAATTTGTAGTAAGGAAAACACTAAAGTTCAATAAAAAAAACCGGCCAAGTGCGAGTCGAGATCTTGTTGTTTTTTTCGACCGCATAATTAAGTTTGTTTAAAATTACATATTTAAAAAGCATGTTAATTATAGTGAATAATATGTTTAAATAAATTGTCAAATAAGGCCCAGGGGCGGATCCAGGATAGTAAAATATATGGAGAGCGACCGAAGCGAGTGAATTTTTGTAATATGATAACATTATTGAATAATATTTTTCAATAAATAGTAACAAAAACAGAGTTTGAAATCAAATACCTGTGTAATTCATAGCGCGAGCGAAGCGAGCCCCTTTTTTAGCATATTTATTATAGGGAATAATATTTTGAAATAAATGGTAAAAAACAGAGTTTGTAAAGAAATACAAATAGCCACGTAACCGAAAGCGCGAGCGAAGCGAGCGCGATTTTTTTTTAGCATGATAGGGATTATCCTTACTAATATTATAAATGCGAAAGTAACTCTGTCTGTTACGCTTTCACGCCTAAACCAGTGAGCCGATTTTGATGAAATTTGGTACAGAGATAGAATAGACCCTGAGGAACAACATAGGCTACTTTTTACCCGGGTGCGCTAAGTAGTTACCTCGGGATGCGGGTGAAACCACGGGAAACAGCTAGTCCTTACTAATATTATAAATGCGAAAGTAACTCTGTCTGTCTGTTACGCTTTCACGCCAAAACTACTGGACCGATATAAATGAAATTTGGTACAGAGATAGAATAGACCCTGAGGAACAACATAGGCATTTACATTTTCCCTCGGGAACTACTTAGCGCACCCGGGTAAAAACAGACAGACAGTCAGACGGTCATGGTGAAACTATAAGCGGGGTGTCCACTATAAATACCAAAAATAGTTCCCTGACTTTTCCCTGACCACCACATTTCCCTGACCCAATATTGTCGTCTTATGATAAATCTTATATTATGTTGTTTTTAACCAGAGTATTATGTATACTTTGGACTTTTTATGTTAAGAAGTTTTGACCATTTGCATAGGTAGGAAAAGATATATTATCTGCTTTTAGAGGTAAAATCCATAAACAGTAAATTAAGAAAATATCAGAGTAATATGAGTAAGAGCGCGGGCGAAGCGAGCGCGAATTTTTTTTTTAGGAATATGAGCATCAATATTCTTAGAAATCATATTTGTATTTCATGAAATCATGACTCTTACTTTTCCCTGAAAATAAATATAAGGTCTCCTTGCCTTCTACGGAACCCTTAAAACTATAAATAATAAGGTGAGGAAAAAATAGAGGAATAGAAATTAGAGCGCGAGCGAAGCGAGCGCGAAATTTTTTAAGTAATAACCGAAATGAAAGTAATTATTAAGTAAAACCTAAATGAAATTTGGTACACAGATAGTCTAGAGCCTGAGAAAGGACAAAGGCTACTTTTTACCCGGGTTCGCGAAGGAGTTCCCTCGGGATGCGGGTGAAACCGCGGGAAATAGCTAGTAACAATATTATAATAATTGTATGCTTCGTTTTGGGGCGCCCCGTGACAATGGCGCCCCGAGTGCCCTTATGGTAAAGACGATACTGGAGGGGTACCAAAACGCCCATCCTCCTTTGCCGGAAAATTGACGACAACTTTTTTCTTGACAACTTTTGCATGCTAATGTCAATAACGCAGAAAAACTCGAAATCGATAGACATTTGATGAACAATTCAAGGAAACTTTTGCTAAGCAAACTATGGATATTATTATTAGATACTCAAAGAGTGAGAGGATAAAAAAAGGGCGCCTGCGGCGCCCCTTCAGATCCGGCGCCCAGGGCGGTCGCCCCACCGCGCCCTACCCTAACGCCGCTACTGAACAAGAACAATTGATTTTAAAAGAGTATCCATGGAGTTTCTTGCCGATTCTTCTCCATAGGACCCACTTTTTAGAACTGTGCACCTAGTTTCTAGCTTTGATGTTTTATAAGAACCTTTAATTGGTCTACATAAATTAAAAACCTTTTGTCTTTTACTAACCCTGGCGCCGTATCTCAGTAGCAGGGCCACTATCTCAGCACTGGGCTCCGGGTTGCTGGCCAGGTACTCCGCCAGCGCTGGACGGAGCTGGGTAGCGTCTTCATCATTGTACACCTTCAGGTTCGGATCCGCACCACTTTCTAAAAGAATCTGTGAAGAAGAAGAAAGGTTTAGTTAGAAGATAGTGTGAGAGGTTTAAGGGATTTTATGGTGAAAATGGTCTGGCAAGCGAGATTTTTGATATGTTTTTGGGTTTGGGAACGTTAAGCCGTCGTCCCCGGCTGCTACCTTGATAGCAGTCGTTATTACAATTCCATGTCAGAGGCCGTCAGGATTTGAGAAAACTCTGACACTAGGACTTGTTAGGTTAGTAAAACTTGCAGCCCACACGATAGGAAGACAATATTCTCAATCCAGCCAAGGACATCTTTTTAGAACATTTAAATAACATTGTCCTTTTACCCGAAGTGTTTTTGGTGCATGTGGCTTTATGTTCTTCTGTAGAACTTAGTGCAATCATGCCCCCAACCTCAAGCTGCCATCTTAAGGAGTATACTCACTTGAACAATCTCTTTTCTGTTGGTAATATTGTCGGAGCAGGCGACGTGTAGCGGGGAGCCGATCACTGAGCTTGACGCGTTCACTTGAGCTCCTGAAGAAATCAGAAGGGTTTTGAAATAGTTAATGGTCACCAACTGACTGACTCGTCATTCTTTGACAATTCATAAGTGCCTGTAAATGGTCTTATTGAAATAAATGATTTGAATTTTGTAGGCCAACGTAGCGTAGTGGCGTAAGGGTATCCTGTAGCTAGGTGGGGGGATGATATTCGTAAAGCAGCGAGCTGGAGGAGGAGAGCTGAAGATCGAGCTTAATAAGAAATGGCATGGAAGAGGCCTATGCTAGCCTTTGTCTAGCAGTACTGCTGCTGCTGATGATGAGAAAATGGTTAAGTAGTCGAGATTCAACCGTAATAAATTGACGGAATTAATCAGACTTCCCCACTGAGGACAGGAATACGTGGAGAAGCATAGTGCATTGGGTGATCAATCCTCCAGCTATCTCGACGAGCCAGCCAGCGAGCTGAGCTAATAGCTTTAAAATTCCCGATTATAATAATCATATATAAATATAGTCGAATTTTGATGATGATATATAATAGCAACCTACCAGCAGCTAACAGCATCTGCAGCATAGCCACGTCTCCCTTCAATATCGCCAGGTCTAGTGGACTCGGCTTGCTAAGCTCCGGACACTCGTAGTTCACCCTCGCTCCCTGCTTGATCATCAGGTTCACCACCTCAGGGTTACCTGGGAGGAATTAGGTAGATTAATGTAGCTGATGTTAGTTCTAGTGTTTTGACTAGTCTGGGACTTTTTAATTCGTAACGCACTTGAAAAAATTATAGTATCACCATCATCTGCCTAGCCTTTTCCCAACTGTGTTGGGGTTGGCTTCCAGTCTAAACTGGCTGCAGCTGAGTACCAGTGTCTTACATGGAGCGACTGCCTATCTGACCTCCACAACCCAATTACCAGGTAACACGATACCCCTTGGTAAGATCGGTTGTCAGACTTTCTTCTTTCTGACTACCCGAACCGATTTTCAAAGATCTACAACAGGACAACGACAACGGGGACTAACAGCTTAACGTGCTTTCCGAGGCACGGAGGAGTCTCGCTATGACATAGATGGTCACCCATCCACGGACCGACCGCGCCAAGCACAGCGTAACTTTTGTGTGCTGAATAACTGTAGATCATTAACAGTCATTACGGAAAGTCAAAAATAAGAAAACCTGTCAACCAGTCTTTCAAAGGTATTTTGTAAGCGTTCGCTCCATGCCAGTATTTTACTGGTATTCTATAAACTTGGGAATAGGCTAGGCCGATGCTGAGAGATAAATATAAAGTAAAATATACCATTTTGTTTGTTTTTTATGATGATGCAGTTCTACATATCCTTACCACTTAACACAGCGTAGTGCATGACAGTTCTGTAGTCGTTCCTGGCGTCTGCCATCGCGTTCACATCAGCTCCGAAGCTGATCAGCAGCAGGACGGCATCTAGGCCCTGGAAGTACAGATATCATCAGAACCCTCCATCCTTCCTAATCCTTATTATAAATGCCAAAGTGACTTTTTGTTTGACCGTTTCACTGAAAACCTCTGCATTGTAAAAATTATATTTTATAACTTCTGTCCCATGAGTCATATCTATACTAATATAATAAAGCTGAAGAATTTGTTTGTTTGTTTGTTTGAAAGCGCTAATATCAGGAACTTCTTTCAGTGAAAAAATCTTTCAGTGTTAGATAGCCCATTTATTGAGGAAGGCTATAGGCTATATGTTATCACGCTAAGATCAATAGGAGCGGAGCACCACTATTCCACGCGGACGAAGTCGCTGGCAGAAGCTAGTATGTAATATATGGCCATTGTTTTACTACCTATTGTATGTGCATCGCGTCCTTGATGAGCGAGCTCCTTAACCTCCGAGCTATCATGACACTTTGTCACCAGTTACTCAAAACAGGTTTACTGCATTTCCATCTTACCTTCCTCTGCCTAGCAGCCTTCATCAACGGCGTCAAGCCGGCTCTGTCCCTGGAGTCAGGGTTGGCTCCGAACGTCAGCAGCAGCTCCAAGTACTCAGGGTCAGAGACCAGGTTGATCTCAGCGCCGAAGAAGTAGCGCTTGTTGGGGTCCGCGCCATGTTCTAGTAGAAGACGGGCTACCTCCTGTAAATTAAATAATTATATAGATTATACGAGTTGGGAGCAAGATGGAGTGAGGATCTGCGAAAGGGCTGCAGGAGTTGATACCTCTATTTAAAATTGGGAAATCAAATGACTCCTATTGCCGTGGGTGGAGTGGGAGGGAGTGTCAGACTCTTATTGACTTAAACCCATCCATGTTCCTTCCTTAGCCCTTTATATTTTGGGGTGCGGTAACTCTTTCGAACATCCCGCAGCCTCGGCATCCTCCTACACTTATCCCAAACTCTTTTGTGGTCGTTGCATGTCTTTTCACTCTATACACCTCTATCACTTGTATATCATTAGTCACCCCATGCTAGCCTTGTCATCTTTTACACAAACCATCCATCATATGGTCTTCATCCACTCCTGTAGCCATAACATTCATACTCCTTTGCATCACAAGTGCATACTATGATACTAGCTTTCCGCCAGTATGCCAGCTTCGTTGCGTTGGCTATTCGAATTCAAATGAAAAATGTCAGTTTCATACTCACTTGCCCCCCCTTTTTCACCCCCTTAGAGAAAGAATTTCGGAAAATCATCTTATCGGATGTTTACGTCATTTAGAGAACACACCCTCCAAGTTTCAGGTCTCTACGATCAGCGGTTGTGCGTTGATCCGTCAGTCATTCAGGACAAAGCATTTTATATATGTGTATAGATATACTTACATAATGCTTATTCCTGATAGCCAGCCTCAGTGGTTCATCACACAGCGTAGTCCTGGGGAACTCCTCACCAGTATCTGGTCTGTAATCGACTGCCGCTCCGCTTTCTAGTAGTAATTTCACTAATTCAGTGTATCTGCGAAGATGAATAAGTCATCTAGGTAAGTTGAGGTATTTCTGGTTGTTTCTTTTTGTGTTTTATTGGAATGAATGAAAGTAATGACTATTAAAACATAGATTGTATTGGACTTTGCTATTTTAATTTACTTTACAGTTCTTTCCTAAAAGGCAGTACTATCTGGTTAAAAGTATTTTATGTCGAACTAGCTTTCCGCCAGCGGCTTCGCCCGCGTGGGTTATATAAATTCTCAGCCCGATCGGTTTATAATTGACAAAGTTTCATACAAACTTTCATCCCCTATTTTATCCCCTTGGGGTAGAATTTATCAAAATCCTTTCTTAGTGGATGCCTACGTCATAACATCTACCTGCATGCCAAATTTCAGCCCGATCCCTCAAGTAGTTTGGGCTGTGCGTTGATAGCTCACTATGTCAGTCAGTCACCTTTGAGTTTTATATATATTTAGATTGAGTCTTATTAAGTTTTCAAAACTGATTAATAGGCATTTTCGTCGAATGAACCAGCCAAAAACATCGTCGTACTACCAGTTCCTGATCCTTAAACATGTTATTTAAGAAATATCGTAGGATCTTACCCATGCTCCGCCGCGAGATGCAAGGCACTGTATCCGCAGTCATCCCTGGCGTTGACGTCACAGCCCCTCACGACCAGCAGCCGGGTAGCCTCCAGGTACCTCTGCCAGATCGCGTAGTGCAGCGGGCGGAGACCTTGGGTTACTGGCTCGTTTACCTGAAATAGTAATAAAATTAAATAATAAATTCATCATCAGCCTATATACTGTCCCACTGCTGGGCACAGGCCTCTTCTCATACAGAGAAGGCATGAGCATTAATCACCACGCTTGCTCAAGAGACGGACAAGACGGATTGGCGATTTCAGACTTTTTAAATCCAGGTTTCCTCACGATGTTTTCCTTCACCGTTAGTCAGTGGTGTCTAAGATATACTTAGAAAGTACATATGACTTTAGAAAAGCCACATTGGTACTTGCCAGGTGTCGAACCTGCACAGTCATACACGAGAGGCAGGTGCCTTAACCACTAGGCCACCATGAATTATTCGATATGAATTATTTATCAGATAGAGGCATGTATTTTGGCTCCTGGCTAGTCCTGGCTGGAGGCCGTAAATTCATTTAAGGCACTTTACTGTCAAGCCCGGTTAAGCAGTCGACAACCTTCTAGGTTGACCTGCGAGATGCCATACAAAAAAAAACAGTATGAAGATCTAACTTATCATCAAATTACCCAAACTTCAAAAAAGAAGTTAGATGCACGCACGGGTCTATAAAATAGTCGCTATGGCCTCTAGACTAAACTTAGACTTTACTTTAGTCACACCTATTTGCGAGTCAAAAGTCAAGCCTACCTTAGCGCCACAAGCCAGCAGGATCCTGATCTCATCCAGCGGCACCATCCTGATGATGGAGTCCGCCAGCTCCCGCTGCATCGACTTGCCGAGTGCCACCTCCGACGGCATTGTCACTGGAACAATCATTATTCACATCAATAATCTGCTAGACTGTCATTTCTAGATCTTTGAAATATGTTACGGGTATGCAGAAGCTGAAAAATCTGACAACTGGTCTTATCCGGTAACTAGATTGTCGAGGTCAGATAGGCAGTCACTTCATGTAAAACAATGGTAATCTAGATACATGTGATAAGACTGGATGACAAGCTTGGTTAAGCAGTCGACAACCTTCTAGGTGACCTGCGAGATGCCATACAAAGAAATATATAATAATAAGACTGGAAGCCAACCCCAACATAGTTGGGAAAAGGCTAGGCAGATGACTCTGCTAAACAATGTAAGATAATCTACAATATGCTTAGTTAAAGTTTGTAAGAAATCATTAAATACTTATTTAGAGAGAAAATCCTTTATTCAAAAGCTTAGCACGAGCTTACGTGTGTAAAAACTGATCGCATACCAAATTGTTTAGTTGAAAATACAGGAAAAGTTTTTGACGAGTGCGCATTTTTTTTTGCTGATTTAGTATCAGTAATAGAACACATTTCAATATTTTGTTAATTATTATTTCACCCGTGTCCTATTTCGAAATAATTAAAGTAAAATATGGGCATAACCTATTCGTAATAGCACTGCGCCCTGGTTATAAACTTCCTGTATGTGCGCTTACAAAAATCCTAAACAATTTTCACAAACAAAACCATTATAAACAGCCAAACTCTTATTTATTAAAATCGAGTTGGACCTTCTTGTCAGTCAGAATATATGTTTCGACACCGACACTAATAAAACTCTTATAATTGAGTTGATGTTGCTAATAAAATTAACTAATATATACAGCAGAGTCAAGCATCAAGTCTCCATTCATCGAATAATGACAATTAATATTATTATAATTAATTTCAAAAGAAACCTGTAGATGAAGAAATCCGAGATGGCCTAGGCGTCAGGAACCACATTGAACATAGCATACACATGGCACTTATTTATCAGAACTCTCAAACACTAATTATAAAAAACAACGCAACACAATCTTGAGTAAACAAAACTTTCTTTTAGTAAAAAACACTTTCTTTCAATTAAAAATCTAAGAGAGAATAAATTATAACACGTTGTTGTAGCAGAAATGAATTTCAAAACTTCAATCCAAAAGCGAACACTTGGCAACGATCGAGAAATAATTTCACTTTCAACAACACCGGCTAAGAAACACTCTCTCTCCTCAAAGCACAAAACACGACTGACTTCATGGCTACATCCAGATTCTAGTTGCCTTAAAGAATCACATGTTCAGTCAAAACAATCTTAGTAAGTAGATGATATATGTTACGTAGAAATCAACCCGTGTTTTTAAGCATGTAGAATCAACATGTTTGTAATAAATGAGATATAGTTGCCAACATCGTAAGTGTATTGTTGTATATGGATGATTGCTGCGTATTTCGTAGCGTCTGTTAAAAAATGCGTAAACATTTCCTTTTAGTTGCGTTTTTCTTCCGTGGTTCATAAAGAACGTGCATTTTTCTGGCATGAAAAGTAGCAAGTCAGTTTCCAGGTCAATAAGCTATCTGTATGCCAAAATTTAACGATTCGTTGCTTTGTTGATGTGTGGAAAAAGGACAAAGAAAGCGATTTATTTATAAGGATCGAGTACTTTGAATTTTGATTGTCTTTCAAGATGATAAATCGCAAATTACTTGCAGCTTTTCATACTGACTTCATTAAAAAGATATATTTATAAGTTTTAATGAGTATAGTAAAAGAACAAGTAGGTTAGGTACTATAAAACATACATTCGACCATAATATAACAACGTATGATAATAGAATTCAAAAACAAATGATGAATTTCTGCTTTTAATTTATTAGCCCTCGGCGCGTATTTCATGAATAAGAAACACAGCCTACATCACTCAGGATTAATATAGCATTATTTTATTGAAAGAACTAGCCGTTTTCCACGCATTTGGGGAACTACTTGACGGAACCGGATAAAATGTATCAATAACCTTTACCAGTGTTCAATCTATCTCCATACTCATCTTAATCAGTTTTACTGTGGAAGCGTAACAAACGTACAAACTCATTTTTATGATAATGCATGATGCGGACTTTTGTTGATAACCTATCATCGTAAAACGAGTCTTTTCCACATGTCATTGCGCCGCAAAACTGGTCTTCTTTGTGTTCTACGTCATCAGGATCCTCGCTCTTAGAATGGGCAGCCTTCCAAATGATAATAGCGGTAGTGCGTGTGCTTCTACACGTGGTAGTGTAGTGCCAGTCAGGTATTGATGATTAGATTGATTAAGTTGTATGCCTTGAGTGTTTTTACGCTGTTAAGCTATTGATTAATGAGTGTTGAACTTTAAAAATAATAATATTTGAGAATAGAATAAAATCAGCACATGATAGGGATGGAAAATCCCGAATGAATGATCCGCGTGGGCTATACGAATTCAAATTTAAAATGACTGAGTTTCATACTTTTGCCCCCCTTTTGACCCCCTTAGGGGTAAAATTTCGGAAAATCCTTTCCTATCGGATTGCTTCGTCATACAAAGAACACACCCTCCAAGTTTCAGGTCTTTACGATCAGCGGTTTAGGCTGTACGTTGATCCGACAGTCATTCCGGACAAAGCATTGTATATGTATAGATTTTACGACATCAATTGTCATCGCATGTAACGTCAGAAGAGAGAATATAGTTTAAATTATGACTCTTCCGAGGTTCAACAATGCCAAGTTAGTTTTGAACACTGATGTCAGAGTAAAACGGAAATTAAGGCATGATACCTATAATCTTGAGAAGTTTTGGCAACGAACGGAATGAGTTCACGGCTTAAAAAACGTTCAAAAATTAAATAATTACTGTCATCGTAATTTTGAGAGACTAGTTGTCTACATGGAAATGTGGTCTGCTTTGTTTTTGGCAACGAAACTTAGTAGTCTCCTCGAAATGTTGAAAAAATCCAGTCAGCTTTAAAACGAATTTGGAGGAAAGTCGTGTACGAGTGTACGGGCTCAAAACCTGGAAATTATAAGACCAATGTGACTTTTCCTAAGTCGTATGTACTTTGTAAATGTGTGTTAGACACCACTGACTAACGGTGAAGGAAAATATCGTGAGGAAACCTGCATTAATAAGTCTGATATCGCCAATCCGGCTTGAGCAAGCCTGGCGATCAATGCTCATGCCTTCTTTGTATGAGAAGTGGCCTTTACCCATCAGTTGGATAGTAAATAGGCTGCTGATGATGATGATAATGCTGAATTACAAGATTTGAAAATAAGATACGATAAAAAAACCGTTGTAGGTACATAACATACACTTAATAAAACAAAGTACAACGTGTAAAGATAGCTTTTATAGATGACTATCTGTCGTGTTTCAGCTGCATTCGGTTTAGACTGGAAGCCGACCCCAACATAGTTGGGAAAAGGCTAGGCAGATGATGATATCTGTCACAAGCGCTAGCTGAGAGAGACTTTAAAATAACTGATAAAATGTTTATTACTAAATTGTGCACCACTGCGTAAGCCTTGAAAAAACCAAGCGTGATGATTTTCAATCGTCTTGAACAAACAAAAAAGGTTTAAGCAATTCATTTTCTAAATACCCCTCATTTCGAACCCCAATTACACAAGCTGAAATCCGTTTTCCCAATGTTTGTTTGCGAAGATTACGAGTATCGTATCGTAACGCAATTTAGCCAAAACAAATACAAGGTAAAGTCTAAATATTGATTGAATACATAGAGTAGACTACGGGCAACGTGCCATGAGCGTCGACCTTAATTGTAAGACTTACGTTTGATTCAAAAACGTAAAAAAAAACAACATCGTCTGCCTAGCATTTTCCCAAATATGTTAGGATCGGCTTCAAGTCTTACCAGATGCAGCTGAGTACCAGTGTTTTACATGGAGCGACTGCCTATCTGACCTCCACAACCCAGTTACCGGATAAAACAATGCCCTTAGTAAGACTGGTTGTCAGACTTTCTGGCTTCTACCTGTAACGACTGTAAAAGATCTACAAATGACAGCCGGAACCAACGGCTTAGTGAGGTTTCCGAGGCAAGGAAGAGTCTCGGTATGACATAGATGGTCACTGATCCACGGACCGACCGCGCCAAGCGCAGCATAGCCTTTGATCGATCGGCCCGTGCGGCTGTTACTTAGCCACGAGCTCCTACAAACGCAAAAGATGTGGCAAAAATCAAATTGCGTTGCAGAAAAGTTTGGTGTTTACGAGAGAAAAACAAGGTCAGGTTTATTGGTATACTACGCGGGAGTTTGATAGTTTGATTTGCCCTAAATATATTCAGGAATTAAGTTATTTCTGTATAGATAGTTCTGTAAACAGTTCTTGTTTTCACGTATAGATTGAGCTATGTTAAATACGGTCTGTACAAGCCAATAGACCATATTTTGCGTAATAATAAGAATGAAACAACGATAAGGATAAATTATCTCTCTTAAAAACTCATCTCTCAATTTATTAATATCATACCAGGCTGTCTGGAGACGTTGTCGTCATTTATTTAAAAGGAAAACCAAAGATGGCGGCGTTCCAAAAACGCGGGAAAAGGCACAATTTTCGCGCCAACTCCGTCAGGGAGTTTCCTCGAAGACTTTCACCACAAATTGTAATGAATTATTTAGTTCCACTGTTCTACATTGAGTATGAACGTGAATTAATAAAATTTATGTTATGCTTTAAATTAAATGGCACTTATTTGGGTTTTTGGGTTCACAATCTTTTTGTAAAACATTGTCCAATATCTGGATAATAATCAGGGGTCGTTACCCCACGTGTTTTTGCAATCACTGCTGTGAGAGCGAGACACAGCTACTAACGTCGTATAGCATTATCCCTATTTAACAACGAAACCATTCCTAATTTAGCTCGTCATGGTAAGGTCCTAGATCCCTTTTCGGGCATCGAGATATATCAATAGAGATGCAATCCCGAACATTACGCGGTCACAAAAACGTAACCATTTTTTAGAATGCAGACGTAGCTTTGAAACTAGTAATCATTTTGATGTAAAATTATATCTATCTCTCTCACACTAACCGAAACGTAATGTTCATGACATGTTTATGATAAGGATGGCATTTACTACAAATTTGCCCATACATTTACTACAAATTTGCCCATATTATTGTTAAAATCGTCCTTCTGTACTCTGATAGATTCAAACTGGCTTCCAAGTGACAGATGTCATGAATTAGGACTGGTCAGAACCTTTATGGCACGCATTTTGCTTGGTGATTGCACATCTAGTTACTTTAGTAACATATATATCTATGTTTTCGGGTCCCTATTCTCAGCAATCGCCGTCACGGCAAAGACCATCAAGAGCCATAACGTGATCTCATTGATTTAGACTAGCTTCTGCTCACTACTGCGTTTGCGTGATCAGTCCAGGGACCAGATACCTGGATAAACAGTATCCATTTTGGTAATCCAGGATATAAAAACTATATGAGTACCAAAACTCATGCAAATCCATTGAGCAGTTTTTGCGTGAAAGGGTAACGAACATACATCACAAACATTTGTAATTTTATTACAGGATTTGTAGGATGAGCTGTGGACTGACACAGAAAAAAATAAGACGCACTTTACAGATTTTTTGGGATAAAATAAGACTATTACAAAACTATATTTCATAGTGAAACACTTTAGTTTTTACCAGAATGCTGTGGAACAAAACGAACAAACAACAACCAGGTATTCACCGAAACGTGCAAAAACAACATAAAATTGTTCTACAGGCGTCCATACACTTTTTACGTGGGCGAAAACGCAAAAATAGCACAGTTTATTGCGCAAAATCGTGTTTATAAACACAAAAAGCACGTGGCGCCATCTATTATCCGGTAAACACAACAGCTCAATGAGTGTCAATGGCCTATATTTTTAAGTATCGCTAGAACTTTCTTACTCTTGAAATTTATTGAGAATTCTAAATGAATGAAAAGGTCACAATTTCACTCTGGTTTTTGTCGTAATTTGGGATAGTTCCAACTGGTAAAATGCGTGCTTTTCAGTAATAATCTAGATTCAAGGTAAGATGTTTATTTTAAGAAACTTTTGGGACAACGTTCGTGTAAAAAATCACGGTTGACTTTAGAATTTTGATGGCCAAACGTTTATGAGGAAAGTCTGTGAACTTTCAAGGTTTAAATCATAAATAAAATTACAGAAAGTTCCATAATCATGTACCTAAATGAATATATTGTGTAGAGAGATGTGTCCGTGTAGTGAAAATGACTTATAATCAGTGAGCTGTGGAGATAGGTGAGTTTAAGATTTTCCGACCATGGTTACACAATATAAGCGACGAATAAAGAACACTGTGAAATCAAACGAGCACCCGGGTAGAATGGGTTTGTTTCATCCACAGATATGGATATACCTAGATAACGCAAGAGCAACTACTTCGCGTGCCTAGCTTACGTACAAAAATCGTAAGTGGCCATTTTCGCGCTCAGTCTGCATCGGTGTATGGCGCTAGTCGGATGTCAGTTAAAAATACTAAAATGGTGAATTGGGCTGTTATAAATTGTAAAAACTGTACAAATGCGAGGAGAAATAATAAAGTAAACGTTTCCTTCCACCGGTAAATCATTTTGTGATTAATATTATGCGTAGTTAATTTAAAAATCAATTATTTTAAACCTGAGACCCTCAGTAATACCTGGTAATATGAGAAAAACCAAATTTGAGAAAAACGAAACATTCGTATTACATTGCGGGATTTTACTTGGAGCGGTTGATGAGACGTTTTGTTTTAACAAGTGATGAATATCGAAATAAGCGATACTATCGTATATCGCTTCAGTTTTGTAGTACAGGGACTTTTATCATTTTTCTGTCAATTTTAGCGATTAGTGCTGTTCATCATATGCAACACAAATCGATTCTCGAGAATCGATTTCGGAAACAGAGGAATGATTTTGAATTATATAAGTACTTATTATGTAGACAATTTTAATAAATAATCGTAACATTTCGTGATTTTTTTAGTTTTGTACAAAATTACTCATTAAATAGTATTCTTATATTTGTATAGTAATTGAGAAATGGTATATACAAAGGCGAACTATATTCAAAGTTGAGTTTTCACCCAGCAAATCTTTGAGAGATAGAAAGAAACGAAAAAGGGTAGAATCTCGTTGCTTTTTGTAAACACTAGAATTAAAAGAATTCGATAAAAACATCTTATATTTAAATATAAGGTGTTTCGATCAAATATTAAGTGTTTATAATAGTAAACTTGAAATTATGGCAAAGGTATCCAAAAACGCCGATGGAACGCAGGCGCTCGAGCACGCAACCTCTACTACATAGACTTTCAACGTGCTGCTGGCTGGGTAAGCGCGAGTGCAAGACGGGGGGCGGGGCGAGGGGGCGCCGTGCGCGGGCGGCGTCTTTGAATCGATTTGATTTTCTCATCACTAAATAGTGCTTGTGACGTCATAATAGGTATTAAAAAAATGGCACGCTTGGTTTTCATACAGATCGTGATACTTGCGTTATCTATGTATATCCATATCTGTGGTTTCATCAGTATTGAAGAAAGAAAGAAACATTTAATGATACAACAAAACATAGCAAGCGGTGTAGATCTTTTTGGATTTCTTTTATTAAAATACTGATTCTCCTTCGATGACTACGCATGTATAAAGGAGACCAACATTAGGTCATCCAATTTTGGATACTTTTCTGTAATACCGAAGAGCGAGTAGGTTTTAAATGAGTGAATGAAATAAAGTCTACAATTCGTGAATGAATGATACCTGTAACTAGGTATGCATGCCTATATTTTTGGCAATGAAATTGCAATCCCAGAATCCGTGTGGGCGTGCAACAATTAGCAACCTGTTGTTATCAGGAAAGTTACGAAATTGATAATAATTTTTGTCAGTTATCCAATGGCATATCGTATGTCGATTATAGATTACATTCATTGGACATGAACACAGACTGATCAGCCAAACGACTGTTGATCTCATATCAAGTTTGAAATACACGAGAGGGCGATGAAATGTATCTCTTTTTATCTTCAGTTGTCATTTCCAGGGCACGTGGCTAAGTAACAGTTGTTTTGATAGATGGGTTAGGTTAAGCTGCACTAGTCACGGTATGTCCATAGATGGGTGGTTGTTTTTAAACTTAGATTAACCCCCTGGCTTGGAATAAATGCCATGTGATCTCTGTCCTGTTGGATTGTCGTTCCCTCAGACTATGGGATTAAGAGAATAGAGGGACATCTGTGTCTACGCACACATCAAGAACTTGGTAATCACATGTTTATTTAACATGTAATAGTCACAGACATATGTGTGCTGGTAGTACGTACGGACGAGCTGCTGAGCGATGAGCTAAGTCATTATCATCTGCCTAGCCTTTTCCCAACTATGTTAGGATGAGCTTCCAGTCTTACCGGAGCAGAGTACCAGTGTCTTATATGGAGCAACAGTCTATCTGACCTTCACAACCCAGTTACCGACAAACACAAAACTCTTCGGTAAGACTGCTTGTCAGACTTTCTGGCTCTAAATGATTGTCAAAGATCAACAAATGACAGCCGGGATCAATAACTTAACGTGCTTTCTGAAGCACAAAGGAGTCTCGGTATGATAGATGGTCACCCATTCATAGATCGATCGTGGCAAGCATAGCATCATCTACTATAGCTTTTTTTTTCGAAAGGGAAATCATCAATTGACTCCTCCCGCCGTGGGTGGGGCGAGAGGGAGTGTCAGACTCTTACTGACAAAAACCCATCCATGTTCCTTCCTCAGCCCTTTCTATTCCGGGGGCGCGGTAACTCTTTCGAAGATCCCTCAGCCCCGGGATTTCCTACAGCCGCCTTTGACCGATCGACCCATGCGAATGTTACTTAACCACGAGCTCTAAGTATAACACTAATAATAAAGTAGAAAAGCGTTGCAATACCAATACAATATGTCCACGGCACTTCCACATGTCCCCAAGACATTTTTCGCCGAAAAAACTGACTTTTTAACACCTTTTTGCTTGTTTAATCTCTTCTTAAAGTCATAAGAGATGCACTTTCTAACAGACACTGCAAGATAATGACTGATAGCAGGTCGCAGATAATGTCAGTGAGGCATGTCACCATTTACGGGCACTTTTCCAAATTCTGACATTAAAGAAAAGTATTTTAATGAAAAAAGTTAGTATTTTTTGGCTAGATATATGATTTATAATTCGCTGAAAACTACGGCATAGCAAGCAAGATCAAAACTGCAGAGCAACGTATAATTAAACTTAGCAAAATGGATTGAATAACCATAAGATGCTGTATATCTCTAGAATTTACCTCACGTACCAAAAAGTCGTATAAATACATGTGGCGGAGTGTTTAAATGTATCTATTAGATAGCCAACTAATAAACAACACCATATCAATAAAATTATATTTGATGTATGACAATAATATTATATGACGACCACACAAGGTCATCGCCGACGTCCACTGTCCAATCTCTCTGCCAATCACGCGCGCGTTGCTATGGTAACCGCTTGAGTTTGACAGGTACACCGCACGACGTGACCTTACTAGAGCGTTTACACGTCAATGAATTGATTTATTTTCTTTGATTGATTTTATTTCATTGAGACTGTCACACGTGATTGGTTGTTTGATTTAAATCAATTGTAATTCGTTAAGTAGTTGTAGTAAGCAGAATAAAGTGATGAGTGATGGAGTGAATTGCTATCCGTTCTATTTAATCAGCCATTCATTGAATGAACTATTCTGGTCTTTTATAAGTCTGATAAGTAAAGATGAAGTTTTAAATCGTTGGTAAAGTAGCCAGAGAGTCTAACGAAAGGAATTGTATGGGAATTTTTGACGATATTAACGTGTTTTAAGTGATTTTGATCCAAAATATTATTTTTCTTCGTCTATTTAATCCTCATTTATATCTTACTAGTTGTTAACTAATACTAGCTATGGTTAAACGGATTTAGGTTAAATTTGGTATGGACATAGATAGGCCTTTTTTCCGGGCGTGTGAAGTAGATCCTTTTAAATGTGGGACACAGTGACTAAGAGTAGAAATCAACGAATTAAGAGATTTCAAAAACTGACTTCGTTTAAATTCTAAAAAAACTCAAGCATTACTTTATTTTCAAGAAAAACTCCCAAAAATATACAAACTTAATAATATAATAATAATTAAGAGCCAATTTATTTGCGTTCAAAATAACGAGACGTACTTATACGCCGTCTGCAATGGCGGCTAATAAGATCAAGATGGCGGCTATATTTAGGCGGGATTTTCAGCCTCGGCAATGACCTCTATATTTGTGAAAATACGTGGAGAGATCTCGAATATTTTCCAAATATGTATGAGAACCTCCTCCTTTTTGAAGTCGGATAATAAGCGGAGAGAATATTTTCGAAAAAGTTATGTGGAGTTTTTATTCTAAACTAGAGCTCGCCCGCTGGTCGAATTTCGTCCATTTTTTTTTAATTACCTTTCTGCACTGCTTCTCTATATGTATAAACAGTAGCCAATTGCCAGGGCTTGGCAAAATACATGCTTTGCTTTAATTGAAATACAAATTACAAAATACTGTGTCGCAGGTAATTAAAATACGAAATACAAAATATTTTTAAGTAAGGTATTTGAAATATCAAATACAAAATACAGTATTTTAGCTATTTCTAATTGAAATACAAAATACAAATTACAAAATAAGTAAATCTAGACCAGCACGGGATTTAAAGTAGAGGAAAACAAGATTAATTAATTATTAAACCAGAGTTTCCTTTCATGAACACTAGATTTTTAAATGACAAACAGCCTCTCGTTGGAGAGTGAATAAAACCTGCTAGAGAAAACCTGCTAAATGTATTTTAATGTTAAAATGTATTTTGAAGCCTCAAGTATTTGAAATACAAATTACAAAATACCTCGGCGTCAAGTATTTGAAATACGAATTACAAATTACATTTTAAGGAAGTAATTGAAATACAAATACTAAATACGTATTTGTATTTCAAATACGTATTTTAATTACAAGTAATTCAAATACTGCCCAACCCTGCCAATTGCTCAGTTACTACATATCAAACGTGGCGTCAAAATATTAGTTAGTATTGAGTGATTTCCGCCTTGTTTACGAAGTTCATCATACCAAAATATATGCAATTTTGTAATATTTCTCTCTATAAGTTATATGATAGTTTTTGACGGCCCAGCGGCGACTAGGTAATAACATAATAACATTAATCACCCTACTGTCCTTATCCCAAATAATTAGTGGTCGGCGCAACATACCTTTACGGATATTCAGAAATCAGAAACTCTGAAAAAGGGGGATGGGATTTCTGATCTTTACTTCCTCTAGCAATGAGTTATACATCAATAGAAAGGTTTTTTTATGTAGAATATTTTCTTGTACTACACTGTAATTTTTTAGTATTTAAAGAGTTAGCGGGTATTTAATGAAAACATTTAAAATCGCATTATTGCTATTTATTCTTTTAAGAACATTTTTTTTACGAAGGAGTTTTATAAAATAATCATCTAGGTTAACGACCTAAGTGACACACTAACATCGCGCTTGTTTTCTGCAAAGGTCTTTTTGAACATTCACGTTTTGCAAATTATGTTCAAGTCCCTTGTACTACAGACATCCAAACATGCTCTAACTCCTAAAGTACTATCAATTGGTATAAGTATAAGGTATGTTAATACGAAATGTTGCACATAAAAAAACCTTTCAAATCATAGACATATATGTTACTAAAGTAACTAGACTTGCAATCACCAAACACAATGCGAGCCATAAAGATTAAGCCTACAGGCATAATTCATGACATTTTTCTATGTGGTACGCCACACCGTATTTTTCCTGGGAGTACTATTGCCATCCTTACACACACAGATGTCATCTAGTGTGAGAGAGATAGATATAATTTTACATCAAAATGATTACTAGTTTCAAAGCTACGTCTGCATTCTAAAAAAATGTTATGTTTTTGTTACCGCGTAATGTTCGGGATTGCATCTCTATTGATATATGTCGATGTTTCAAATGATATAGGTACGACTCGTCACTAGAGGAGGGATAGACCAACCCCCAAACATGTTGCCTTTGTTTTGCCATTCTCTTTTCTCACATCTAAATCTTGGTTACAGTAAATATTTACAAACAAAACCCACGCATTTGTTTCCATTCAAACTGTTTGCTATTAATCATAATAATTATCATCTGTTACTGCCAACCGTTTATTATAATGTTTGACGTCACCAGTAACATCACTCAACGTTCTAGACCACGTGGTTTCTTCCAGCTTAAAATTAAACTCTAACCTGTTTTTACCCGACTGTGGCAAAAATGAAAGAAAAGAAATGATTTTATTTGCATTTTTTTTTAGCATATTACGTACATATATTATGTAATATGTAATTTATGTCAATAATCCGAACTAATATTAAAAAATCGAATGTGAGTTTGTTTATTACATTTTTACAGTAAAACGGATGAACCGATTTGAAAACCCGAAAATTTTAACAAAATATTGCCCCCATAGATGAATAAATTGACATAAATGCCCCATTTTACGCCATTTTGATAATTTCTGTGGCAGAATTAGAACAAAATAGGTTGATACTTTGTTTACATTTTTCGTAAAATCTATTGGTACCGACTATACTAAAAACACGGACGAGCTACTTCACAAGGAATTACCTAATATTTCAATCTAGCTTCTAATGTCTTCTCGAATAATTTATAACCTTTAATTAATTAAAATTAATCGCTTCCTTTGATGGATTTATTGTTAACATTAATTGTTAAATTAATTGACAAATTGTTTATGGTAGCCAAGCCGCCATTTTGAATGTCAAGCCGTAACCGTAATGACGCTGACCTCTGTCAAGCAAGAAAATTAAGTATTGAATTAATTTATCAGTAATCTCTTAAACTACATATATAATATGTATTTAAATATAATTAAATAGAGTTTGATAATAAAAAGAAAATAATGAGAAGGCATAAAAAAGCATCTGTCTATTGAACTAATAACCATGTTGGTTTGAAAACAAAATGTGAACAAGTTTTTTTTTTATATACAAAAATATAAGATCCTAAAAATAACTTACAATATTTCCTTCCTTGTCTAAGTACCTACCTAGAAAACAGTCGAAATATAACTAGTATTGTTTTAAATGCAACTGTAATAATAATAATAATTAATTATAATTAAAATTAAACAAAGGTTACTGGCCTAAACAAACAAAAGATAGTTACCTACAGTTACAAAAGAAAGTCGATTGGTCACAAATAAATACGTCAATAATGTTTTAAACTTTTAAAATAGCACATAAATATTACGAAACATTAAGAGACAAAAATTCTTACCTTTTCACCACCTGCGGCCGAAAATAAAACAAATCCACAGAGCAAAAGAAGCACAACCTTTGTCTTTGTCTCTGGAAAAAAGGCGCGAAATTGTGGTGACACCTGTCAAACTACAAATGATAACCTCAAAATCTATTGGATAACAATAAATAATGCTTTATTATTTGTTTGTTTTTGTTATTTTTACTACTGAAATAACGTCCGTGCAGCGAAATAGACGATATTCAACTGTTGTTGAGGCGTATAAATGAAATCTGGAGGTTTTCCAAATTGGCGGGGTGCCAAATACGAAGTGCGTTGCGTCCGGTGGCTTGGGGTGGGTGGGGCTGTTATCGGCCATTCGGTTCGAACTTTGAACTACATTGACGTATTTAATGGGAATGGAAATAAAAATGGGTCGACAGGATGTTTGTGTTTTTATTGATGTTTGTAGATGGGTGATGCAAGTTAAAAAGAAAATTTGCGAGATAAGGTACTGGTAGACTGCAATATCATTCTATAAAAAAAAGTACCTACATATCATTGACCATCAAAAGATATCCTCTCTTATATTAATCGCACCTATTTTCCCGAAGGAATTAAGATATTTCAGTCCCAGGTAATAAGGATAGACTTGACCGTACTGCCATCAACCGGGCACAAGTCTCAGAATCCGGTCTGATTCAGAGATATTCCACATGGAACAATCCTTTATTCGATTGAACGATCTAACCTATACAAGACCCCATACTCAGCAGACGTACAGTTTTGTCCCCATACTTAATTATTTATTGCTTTATGGAACTACCTCAGAATATGAAAATATTGTACGATACTCATACAGGGTAGCCAGGGAAGTGACGTTCAAAAGGAATAATTTAGTTCCCTCTAACGCAGGGACAACCCAGGGGCTTAGGAGATCTAGACTCAATTTGTTAATTTTTATTATAATTTTCACCTGACCTTTTAATATTATTCTCTCTTTCCATTGGAATTTTATGGATGTTTTTTGTGGTTATTCGTTACCATAGTGCGTATTGTATTGTATATATTACCACAAAAATATATCTAAGAAATTGTAAATGTGAATACCATGTAGCTACTAAATAGACTTCCTACCTTGAAATTTTTTCAATTTTCATTTTACATTATCTTCGCATGTTATTGTTTTATGTAATTTTCATGTAAGTACATGAAATTTTTTCAAAGTTATTTAAAAGAGTAACCATGGGGAATCTTGCCCGTTCTTCTACATAGGAAACTACTTTTTGGGCACTAAATTCTTTATTTTTCAACTTTCAAAAGTGCTTATTATTTAGGTCCAATTTAAATAAATAATTTGAATGGAATTGAATTAAAGAACACAACTAAAATTGAAATTCAAAATAACAGGTCGACCAAAAAGTCTAAAAGGTTTGACGGGCAAAAATAAACGTTTAAAAACTTGAGTGCTTTCTAAATGTATTAAACGACAACCTTCAACAAAATAAACATAAATATATTCTCTGGACGACACCAGTCCCTCTCACCCTACTCGGCGAAACACCTTGCATCTCTCTTTGTATACCATTTGAGAACAAAGATTTGAACAAGACAACGAACTCTACGTGTACTGCGATTGTTATAACTAAATCTTTGACCTGGATTAAATGGAATAACAGTTGTTATCTGTTATCACAGTTTTAGTAAACAGGTATTTTTGATAGAAAAAAAAAGTATTTTGTTTACCTAATGAATCTTCTGTTCAGCCATTTGTCTAATTTAGTTGGGGTAGTCTAATGAATGTGTCGGGCCACACACAGTAGGGTTCAAGGTCTTAGTTAGTCGACTATAACTCTGTAACCGGTTAAGCTTACTTAGCCGTAACAGTTTTCCTTGTAAGTGCAGTAAATATGCTACGTCTGTGATTTTTTTCACATTTCTAGGGACAGCCTTTCAAAAGATAGAGGGGGGCACGAACAAAAATTTTCACTTAAAAGTTAAATATTTTGCAAATAGCTCACTTAGCCGAAAAATGGTCTTAACACACCCATAATATTTTTGAAAGAACTATCTAATGATACCCCACACGTAGGGATACGCGAGAAAAAAAAATCATACCCCAAAAGCATTTAAAAATCTATAACTTAAATATGGCGTCAAAAATTCTTCCTCATCGCCGTCAACTGCGAGTGTACCCAAGAGACTGCCAGCATTGCCACATTGGATGGCAATGCTTAGCCTTTGTCCAAAATAAAAGCCAGCCTTAAAGTCATGGAAAGTGCTAACAAACCATTTGGCTAAATCTTCAAATAGAAGGTGAGCACTCGGACCCCACAACCCGAGAGTTTCCTCCCCTTGTGTGAAAATATAGTGGCCAATGAGGCTATATTTACCAATTGATTTAATAAAAAATCATAACCCAATTTTCCCATATAGATAAATAAAATGGCATTAAATGATGAATGATGATGTTTAGAGCGTGATATTGATATAAATGCGCCATTCTTACGCCATTTTGTTAATTCCTGTGGCAGAATTAGAACAAAATGGGTTACGACTTTGTTTGTCATTTCTCGTAAAATCAATTGGTAATATTTGTGCCATTTAAGTTCTCCGCAGCCGCAGCAGTGGAGCCAGCGCAGCACGCAGAGCTAGCAAGGTGGTGGCGCAAGATCTTAAGAATGTGTAAGTACTTCTAACATAATCAATAAAACGCATATCACCTAATGGATAATAATGAGGGGTTCATAGCTAAGTAACAGCCATGCGGATCGATAGATAAGCAAGGTTAAGCTGTGCTAACTGCAGATAGGCGACAAAGATACATAATAGGTCTGCGATTTTACGAAAAATATAAACAAAATAATAACCTATTTTGTTCTAATTTTTCCACATATATAAATAAAATGGCATTAAATGTTTATGTATGAAATTGATATAAATACGCCATTCTTACGACATTTTGTTAATTACTTTGGCAGAATTAGAAACAAAATAGGTTACAACTTTGTTTACATTTTTCGTACAATTAATTGGTACACACTATAGATAGGTACAATGAGTGGTCTTATTAACGTTAAGATTACATTAGTGCCTTTGTCCCTCAGTTTATCACCAATTCTTTGATAAAATAGATCGTATTTTAGTCACGAGTTCATCTCAGCTACGAAGTTTAAATGATAGATATTATATTTGCTTTCAATCTACTCGCCTCGTGACGATGGGGACTGCCAACACGCGTTAGAACAGAAGGGACAACTTTTACTTATCATACGCAGTTAAGCAAAATCGTTATCTGCCTAGCCTTTTCCCACCTATATTGGGGTCGGCTTCCAGTCTAAACGGATGCAGCTGGATACCAGTGTTTTACATGGAGCGACTGCCTATCTGATATCCACAACCCAGTAACCGGGTAACACGATACACCTTAGTAAGATTGGTTGGCAGACTTTCCGGTTTCTGACTACCCGTAACGACTGTCAAAGATGTACAAATGACAGCCGGGACCAACAGCTTAACGTGCTTTCCGAGGCACGGAGGAGTCTCGCTATGATAGATGTATGGTGGCGATATAGTCTATTCCAAAAGATTTCACGAAAAATGTAAACAAAGTCGTTTCCTACTTTGTTCTAATTTTCCCACATAGATAAATAAACTGGCATTAAATGATGAATATTGATGTTTAGAGCATGAAATTGACATAAATGCGCCATCCTTACGGCATTTTGTTTATTTCCGTGGCAGAACTAGAACAAAATAAATTACGACTATGTTTACATTTTTCATAAAATCAATCGGTACACACTATGGTATAAAGTGTGGTGTGAAACTCATATATTATGTGAACATTAGAGTATCTTCGATACTGAGTTATGTAAATACATATTCGTAATCAAATTCCTGATTCCAAATATGTACTTACTAGCTGTTTCCCGCGGTTTCACCCGCATCCCGAGGGAACTACTTCGCGCACCCGGGTAAGAAGTAGCCTATGTTGTTCCTCAGGGTCTATTCTATCTCTGTACCAAATTTCATTTATATCGGTCCAGTAGTTTTGGCGTGAAAGCGTAACAGACAGACAGACAGACAGAGTTACTTTCGCATTTATAATATTAGTAAGGATAAGGATAAGGATTAGTAAGGATTTATCGAAAAGAAAATGGTAGTTACGCCCTTTCTTCATAAGATGGCAGTATTGTGGGTGTCATGCAATATTCATAAACTGACGAAATTATGATCAACTTTTAAGGAGACGATAACGAAACGACTCAGTCTTACTCATAGATATTATCTTTACTAATACCTATTATAAAGAGGAAAGATTTGTTTGTTTGTAGGGTTTTAACTCAAAAACGACTGGACCGATTTAAACAATTCTTTCACCGTTAGAAAGCTACATCTTTACGAAGTGTGATAGGCTATATTTATTTTCAGAAATAATTAGGGATCCCTACTAAAACTTGAATAATGTAACCCAAGGTGTAAAAAAAACAAACCATCTCATTTAATCTATACATATAAAATGCTTTGTCCTGAATGACTGACGGATCAACGCACAGCCTAAACCGCTGATCGTAGAGACCTGAAACTTGGAGGGTGTGTTCTATGTATGACGTAGGCATCCGATAAGAAAGGATCTTCCGAAATCCTACCCCTAAGTGGTGAAAAAGGGGGGCAAAATTTGGATGAAACTCTGCCATTTTTATTTGAATTCTTATAGACCATGCGGGCGAAGCCGCTGGCGGAAAGCTCGTTTCTTATAAATGGCGACGACACGATGACGACACGACTTCATAAAATATCGTAGAGTGTCAAATTAGATAACGTTTAGCTGCCTCGGATTAATTCGTGACGACATCGCGTAGGTGCGGGACACACTAGGAGGAACAAAAACATTATTCAACACACACGGTACTTTTTGAACGTCAAATTTACAAAAGACAGCCCCCAAAACGCCCGCCCTTCACCACTTCCTATGTGTTTTGCTGGGGAGAAGAAGTGGCGCAACAAACTCCCCAGCATCTTAAACCAACAACTACATAACAACTTATTTTCTTAGGTGTTAATAAACTCCGCTTTTGCTACCTTGGTTTATGCAGCACAAAACCTTTTTACCGTCTGTCTGTCTGTCTACAGAGTTATAGTCAACGAACTAAAACGTGTTATGGATCCCGTACGCGCGTGGCCCCACACGCAATGGGCCAGGTTTTATACTAGCTTTTTCCCGTGGTTTCGCCCGCTTCCCGAGGGAACTACTAAGGGCACGTGGATAAAAAGTAGCCTATGATCGTCTCCTAGATCCCATCTATCTTTGTACCAAATTCAAATCGGTTCAGCCGTTTTACCTTGGAAGCGTAACAAACCACGTGTTTTTGCAATCACAATTTAAGTTTGAGAGCGTGACACAGCTACTAACGTCGTATAGCTCTGTCTCTTTTTCATAACGAAAATAATCTTGTTTTGGCACGTCATGGTAAGTCCCCTGTAACCTGAAGTTAACCATAACCATTTTATGCAGGTGCGCTAAGTAGTTCCAAATAACAGTAGTCTCAAAAAAACATCGAATAAATTAATATAGAGCTAAAAGCGAAAGCTTTAACTGTTATTGGTATATAACTGAAAACTAAAGTTTAAACCTCCATCACCGCGAGTTAGTTTAATTTAATAAAACTGACGCAACTTTTAAGAACAGTAAACCCAATGATACACTAGTTTCTGTCGTTTTTGAAACAGTATTGATGTCACGTAATGATAAATTTATGCATTCATCCATCTAAAACTACCTTATTGCACAAAAGTGGGTCCAAAAAAAATACCAAAATTGAGTCAGATTTAAACTTGTTTAAGACCAGATTTAAATATTTGTTACAAAATAAATGTTATTATAATGTTAGTGAGTTTTTAAATGATTAGTCTTGGTCTTATTTTTTCATATAGTTTATTTCTAATTTTAATATTTGTACGCCATAAATGGCATAACATGTAGGTCTATTGTAATTTAACAATGTATTTTTATGTACTGTAATATCATTAAAATAAAAATATCTTTATCATGTTGTGGAATAATTCGAAAGAGAGATATTTTTTTCATAGCGTACCTCCCTTACACGTAAAGTGATCATTTTCTAAATAACGCCGTGTCGGTATGTCTGTCTGTCTGTCTGTCTGCGACATAGCTCAGAGGTTCTTAGTACTAAAAAGCTGAAATTCGGTATGGATATGCTGATATACCTACATTGATAACGTCGACAATGTGGTAAAGTGTTTTTTTGTAGGTTACCTATCTACCATACACGTAAACTGGGGATAAATATGTTTTTTCTCAGGCATTCTGTTGTGTGGTGTATCATTGGATAAGGTTTTTCAAAAATATAGCAGGCGTATCAAAACCATTTTCCAATTTAGGGATCCTTTTGCGAAATGTCAAGCTTTAAAGTGCTTATTTTAGTTACATTCAAGCTTTCCCCTCTCAAACTGTTAAATGGCTGTTCCTAGAAATGTGAAAAAAATCACAGATGTAGTTTATATAACGAACTTCAAAGGAAAACTATCACGGCTAAGTAGGCTTTACCGTTTACAGAGTTATAGTCGACCAACTAAAACGGACATTATTACGGACCTACACGCACTTAGTCGATTTTTAGGGTTCCGTAGTCCGACAAGGAACCCTTATAGTTTCGCTCTGTCCGTCTGTCTGTCTGTCTGTCCGCGGCATAGCTCCGTGGTTTTTGTTATTAGAAAGCTGAAATTTGGTATGAATATGTATATTGATCACGCCGAGAAAGTGGTAAAATAAAATTTTGAAAAATATTTTTTTTAGGGTAGCTCCCAAACATGTAAAGTAGGGATGATTATTTTTTTTTTGCGTACCCCTTCGTGTGGGGTATCGTTAGATAGGACCCATAGACCATTTTTCAGTTAAGCGAGCCATTTGCGAAATATCTAGATTTTAAGTGAATTTTTTTGGTCGATACGAGTTACCCCCCCCCTCTAACTTTTGAATGGCTGTACCTAGAAATGTTAAAAAAAATCACAGACGTAGTACATTTAATGAAATTACAAGGAAAACTATCACGGCTAAGTAGGCTTAACCGGTTACAGAGCTATAGTCGACTAACTAACTCCTACTACGGAACCCTCCTGCGCGTGGCCCGACACGCACTTGGCCGGTTTTTTTATTTTTTTCTACATGACCACTTACAGGGTGCTTCTAACAACATTCAACCTGCTTAACCGGACAATGTGGTGAGGTCCTGATTAATGAATTAAATTAAGGCCTCCAGCCTAGGCTTACGACTAAATTTAAAACTAAGTGACAGCGCACTAAGGGCTCCCCCTAGTGGGGAACGAACCTCGGCTTAGGGCGTCACTGGGGAGGACAACTTACTGGGAACTAGCTGGATCATATTATTATTACGGGTTTTTAATATCATCATCAGCCCATATATTGTCCCACTGCTGGGCTCATACAGAGAACGTAGGAAAGTTTATAATATTCCATACTAAAATCGCTTACCCACGCCAGAAATACTTATTCGCAAATGGTTCGCGCTCGCAATTCCTATTACCATCGTTATTGGAATCCATCTGGCATTTATATTATACTAGCTTTCCGCCCGCGGCTTCGCCCGCGTGGTTTTTTTTACACCTTGGGTTACACTATTTAAGTTTTAGTAGGGATCCTTAATTATTTCTGGAAATAATTATAGCCTATGACACTTCGTAAAGATGTAGCTTTCTAACGGTGAAAGAACTTTTCTGGTTGATTTTTTACACCTTGTATCCGAAAAACCCAAATATCTTACGGAAACCTATTTTTTTTTCAAAATAAAATTTAGCCTATGTTACTCGTGGATGTAGCTTTCGAATGGTGAATGAATTTTTAAAATCGGTCCAGTAGTTCCTGAGCCTATTCATTACAAACAAACAAACAAAGTTTTCCTCTTTATAATATTAGTGTAGATGAAAGGAAATTAATCGAAATTCCTCGATATTCCTCCCGTTGTGTTCCCAGCCGTTTTCATCCCTCACAACCGCCACTCTCTCCCGGCACTCCGTGGTGAAAGCACAAACAAACTGTACAGTGTTATATATATATATATATATTTACATCCAGGAAAAGCGGTGAGTGAGACAAATTTGTGTCAGTATTTCGAGGTGATGTAAGGCAGTTTTCATCACAATTATAGGACGTTTCTACCAGATTAATTCGTGGAACTACATTTGTGAGGAGTTATCTAGCAGATAAGTGTACTTATTTAGTATGTGAAACTGGTTATAAAAGTTTGGTTTAAAACGGTCTATCACGAATGACAATCGTTCTAATGATTTTTCTTTTGATTATATTATAATCGTAATTACAAATGAGGATTAAACAAAAGTATTGTTTAAAATGCTGAAATAATAATGTTAGAAAACTTGTATGTTTACTGTGGTAATGTTGTCTTAATTATAAAACATGTTTTGAAAAACTTGAAATTTTAAAAGCGTGGTGATCAATGCTCGTCATTGGGACAATGTGTGTGCAATTTCGCCCGGCAGTGGCACAATAAATGGGTAGGTAGTTGTTGTGGATACACCACATATAGGAATAGAGTCTTCATAATCAATAAAAAAATAGTGAAAATAAAATACATTCAACTTAAAAATCTTCTTATCTTTAACGTTATTATACCATTCAACCGATTTAAATAAAATGTAGCAAAAAGATTGAAACCTGGCGTAGGGCACATGGTAGTTTTAATGAGGGTGTATGAAGAAGCTCCCCCAAGATGCGGGTGAAACCGCGGCAAACAGCTAGATAATAAATCATGTGTTCATACATAGCAAAAAAGTAACAGCCACACGGGTCGGTCGATCAAAGGTTAAGCTACGCTTGGACTAAGACTCCTCCGTGCCTCGGAAAGCACGTTAAGCCGTTGGTCACGGCTGTCATTTGTAGATCTTTGACAGTCGTTACGGGTAGTCAGAAGCCAGAAAGTTTAACAACCAATCTTACTAAGGGGTAACGTGTTACCCGGTAACTGGGTTGTTGAAGTCAGATAGGCAGTCGTTAGATGTAAAACACTGGCACTCAGCTGTATCTGGTTAGATTGAAAGCCCAATTAGTTGGGAAAAGGCTAGGCAGATGATATTATAGCTTCTTTCCCCTTCTTTATCTTTTAGATGGTGTTTGTTCGTCCCTCAAACATTCCGTTCCCCTCGACCTGGCGCCGGTTCCCTACAGACAGGGGGACACTCCGCATCCAGGATCTGACGGAGGACATGCATGAAGAAGCCTTGGATCTCCTGACTCGGTATTTTATGAGGGACGAACCGCCCTGCAAGTATATTGGTGGGTATTCATTATAATTTTATTTAAAGGTGAAGGAAAACATCTTGAGGTTGCAAACCTGGACTTAAAAAGTCTGCAATCGCCAATCCGCCTTGAGCCGTGGTGATCAATGCTCATGCCTTCTCTGTGTGAGAAGAGGCCTGTGCCCAGCAGTGGGACAATATATAGGCTGATGTTGTAATTATTATTTTTAAAGGGTTCGTGAGAAATAGTGTTCTTTTTGCAATCCATTAAGTACGAGTAGTGAAGGTCGCAAATTTTCACCAAGTTAAAAAACTTAGGCCCAAGTTCACCGACAAGATAGCAGTCCGATTAACTTAAAACAGCTGTCTACCATAAATTTAAACTTCCAACTTTCGATGGCTAATTATTTGAGATCCTATTTATTCCTGAAACGGTCGATTACCAAACCAGGGTTGAACAAGAAGTGGGTAACACGAAAATTCTTGCTTATTAAAATTAAAATCACAGGTATTCAGAACTACCCTTCAGCTGTGAAAGAGCTCCAGAACCTCTGGCGTACTCCTCTCAAAGAGAATCTATCGCTAGTCTGCTTGGAAGACAATGATGACCAGCCTCCGAAGATCGTGGGGGTCAACGTGCTTACTGTCATCTGCAAGGAAGACAAGGAAGAACCGTTTCAGGTGGTGTGGTGATAATGTTCTTATTCTTTCGTGAACTCATATGGACTAATCTCATCATCTTCTGCCTCGCATCATCTGTCTAGCCTTTTCTCAACTATGTTGGGGGTCGCCTTCCAGTCTTAACCGGATGCAGCTGAGTACCAGTGTTTTACATGGAGCGACTGCCTATCTGAACTCCACAACCCAGTTACCGGGTAACACGATACCCCTTGGTAAGACTGGTTGTCAGACTTTCTGGCTTCTGACTACCCGTAACGACTGTCAAAGATGTACAAATGACAACCGGGACCAACAGCTTAACGTGCTTTCCGAGGCACGGAGGAGTCTCGCTATGACAAAGACGGTCACCCATCCACGGACCGACCGCGCCAAGCGCAGCTTAACCTTTGATCGGTCGAACCATGCGGCCGTTACTTAGCCACGAGCTCCTCAAATCATCATCATCTTCTGCCTAGCATTTTTCCAAAAATATTAGGGTCATCGACTGGAAGGCGATCCTCTTTGGACCTCTGGGTTATATGATATCCGTGGTTAGTTTTTAGGGATAGGAAACCATCCTCCCTCTTTGCGTGGAGTGGAGCGGGAGGGAGTGTCAGACTTACCGTCTTACTTATAAAGTCCAAATAATTTTTAATCTGCTGCTAAGCTACGGATTGGCAAAAATCTCACTCATAAATGCTGTTTAGCGTTAATCCGAACTTAAGTTACTTACTAACTTAGCTATATCTTGTACTAGCTTCTGCTCGCGACTTCGTCTGTGTGGAATAGTGGTGCTCAGCTCCTGTTGGTCTTAGCGTGATGATATATAGCCAATAGCCTTCCTCGATAAATGGGCTATCCAACACTGAAAGATTTTTTCAAATCGGACCAGAGCTTCCTGAGATTAGCGCGTTCAAACAAACAAACTCTTCAGCTTTATAATATTAGTATAGATTGCGGCGTTAAGATGAGGAGCTCGTGGCTAAGCAACAGCCGCACGGGTCGACCGATCAAAGGTTAAGCTGCGCTTGGCGCGGTCGGTCCGTGGATGGATGACCATCTTTGTCATAGCGAGACTCCTCCGTGCCTCGGAAAGCACGTTAAGCTGTTGGTCCCGGTTGTCATTTGTACATCTTTGACAGTCGTTACGGGTAGTCAGAAGCCAGAAAGTCTGACAACCAGTCTTACCAAGGGGTACCGTGTTACCCGGTAACTGGGTTGTGGAGGTCAGATAGGCAGTCGCTCCATGTAAAACACTGGTACTCAGCTGCATCCGGTTAAGACTGGAAGCCGACCCCAACATAGTTGGGAAAAGGCTAGGCAGATGATGATGATGATGATTGCGGCGTTAAGTAAGGTTTAGATGAGAAATAGTTAAATTTCAGATTACAGGTTTTTTTATAAGTAAAACGGTTACTGACTAAAACCCATCCATCTTTCTTCCTATCGCTCTATGCGTTTCGAAGCCGCGGTAACTTTCTCCTACAATTCGCAGCTGACTTCCTATCTCATGTTCTACATTTTCCTTTTTTAGACTGACGACAAGATCTGGGCGCAACTGTTCGGAGCTGTCGACTTGGTGAGCAAGGCTGTGGACATCTTCGACAAGTATAACGTGGATATGTATCTGACAGCATACGGGCTGGTGGTGGACCCCGCCTGGAGGGGGTGTGGCGTTGGCAAGGAACTGCTGCTGGCCAGGTGGGGGTTGTTTTTCTGATATTTTCTTTATTTCATACGCGCTGCTTCGCCCGCGTGGACATTTTTTTACACCTTGGGTTACATTATTCAATTTTTAGTAGGGGCCCCTCATTATTTCTGGAAATAAATATAGCCTATGACAGTTCGTAAAGAAGTAGCTTTCTGACGGTGAAAGAATTTTTAAAATCGGTTTAGTAGTTTTTGAGTTAAAATCCTACAAACAAACAAATCTTTCCTCTTTATAATATTAGTATAGATGGGTTTGCTCTTGACTCTAGTCTAGGTCAGGTGACAGAAACAAAGTCGACGATGAAGCGAGCTTACCCAGAATGCCTGCATGCATGCATGAAAGCCTGTTCACTCTCACTTTGAACGACATATTTTTTGCCGTTTTTATAGATAATGGTACAGAACCCTTCGTGCGCGAGTCCGACTCGCACTTGGCCGGTTTTTAACCCGGTATCTGTACCCAATTTTGAACTCCACAAAGACGAAGTCGCGGGCTGAAGCTAATAATATCATAAACATTTGAAAAAAATATTCCAACATCTTAATTTTTCACAAAAAATACCTCAGCTTTCTTATCCCGCAAATGATTAAACCCGTGATAGAAGCAGCTCTATTCAAACCGCGCCGTTCAATTACAGACGTTATTGGAGATGCCGCGCGGATTCTTTAGTCCCGGGTTAATGGGGAATTTATCGGGAATCCATCCCGGAATGCGGGACGTGCTGAAATGCACGTCTCTGAGATATTGAATATGAATTTTATAAGAGGTAGAAATAATCTTATTAATATCTATATCTATACTTATAATAAATCTGTAGAGAGGTCAATTCTGTACATGAAATATATTTCCAAAATAACTATCAGGGGGTGATTAGGGATCGATATTGATGCCAAAAATGCAATCAGTAAAATTTTTGTCTGTCTGTATAAACTCTATAGAAAAAAAAACTACTCAACGGATTTTAACGAAACTTGGCACAATTATTTGTCATTCTCCTGAGATGGTTATAGTATACTTTTCATCACGCTACAATCAATAGGAGCAGAGCAGTGAAGGGAAATGTTGGGAAAACGGGAGAAGTTACTCCATTTTGTTTAAACGCGCTAATCTCAGGAACCGCTGGTCCGATTTGAAAAATTCTTTCAGTGTTAGATAGTCCATTTATCGAGGAAGGCTATAGGCTATATATCATCACGCTAAGACCAATAGGAGCGGAGCACCACTATTCCACGCAGACGAAGTCGCTGGCAGAAGCTAGTTAATATTATAAATGCGAAAGTTTTTGAGGTGATAATTATGTACTTGTTTGTTACTCTTTCACGCAAAAACTGATGAATAGATGGATGAAAGAAACACACAGATAGGTCTTACATTTTGGGCCTAGCAGGAACAACTTTCTAAAAACTATTCATAACATAAGTGAAGAAAGATTGTTGAATGGAATTTACTCGCATCTTACGTACTATTTATTTAGATTAATGACTTTAAAATAATCTTTGGATATTATTGACACAATTTAAACATAAATTTTACTCTAATAAAGTTGTATTTATGATTCGAAAATCGCTTTCGATACGAATACTTTTTCGAAAGTGATTCGTGCTAGGCCCACTCTTTTCAACAATGATGTTGCTACGCCGTAGCATTTCTAGCTGCTACGCCAACTTTCGTAGGCGGTATAGTATATGGCTCGGAGAAAACTTTTTTAGAAGTTTAGTTTTGTCCCTTATTTAACATATTTGTGAAGACCTAGGCTTATCTGTCTACCTCTTAGAAGAAACCACGTGTTGTATGTATTTAGATCTAGAAAGTGGTAAATGGTGGGCCCTGAAGTGACTTATTTTTTAAAGTTTGTCATTAAAAACTTTTTAGTAACTTTTCATTTGCCAAATTCTTTAATAATGGGAATTAGTGAGTCTAACTTTTTGTGGTTAATTAAGTAGGTAGGAAAAGAGTTTGCTATCTAAGCGAAGTTTAAGTAACCTACATAAATATATGCCTGTATCCTTTAAGTCTGAATATACAAAATGAAAAGAGGAAATCTTTTTTTAATTATTTATTAAGATGAGAAAAAAAACACAAAAACAATAAAAAAACAAACATAAACCATTAATTAAATAAACCGAAACTACACAATACATTTAAATAGCTAAAAAATACTTAAACAATATTCGTACAAAACTAAAAACATATAAAAACTAACTGTTAGTTATTTTAGAAGTTATATTTATCAGTTTTATCCAATTTATGTCTCTGTTTGCAGTCGACTTTAACTTTTTTCTTCTCCTCTATGACATTTCTAGTGATGTGGTAGATCGGCTGAGGCGTCCCAAAGTCTAATTCGTCATAATACAAGTGCTTATTCCTATTAGCCGGGTTGGGATAATAAGCGGCATACAAAATTTCATCGACCTCATAAATCTTTACATCAATCGTATGTTGGAATAATACACCACTCAACAACATTCTTTCTATAACCACACAGGAATCATGTCCAATCTTATTTCCCCATATATTCAAAAACCGCATAAAAAACGGTTTCTTTAACGTATTCAAAATGTCGATCACACCACTATCTGTCAAATTATTGCGCGCGATGTCAAGGGCGCGGATTTTTGAATATGGCAAGCCGAAGCTTAACGCTCGTGCACCAGTATCGTTAATCGCATTCCCAGCTAAATTTAGCAGGACTAATTGAGGTCCTTCGGCTAAATATTTAGCTAGTAACTCAACGCCATAATCACCGATTCTATTAAACGCTAAATCTAAATACAACAACGATGTATTATTCCGCAAACCTCTCGCAAAATATTCCATATCATGACCGATAAATTGATTCTTTTGTAAATGTAATTCGATTATGGAAGAGTTCCTTTCCAGTAAATACTCGATGTGGTACGCAAACCATTTCGTTTCATACGGGTATCGATTGAAAACCGGCATGATTCGACTGAAATCGAATACTCGGAGTGTTTTATTCGCTCCGTGATCGATTCTCAACGCTGTTATTATCTGAGCGATGGTCGTTAATGTCTGATTAGTTTCTCCAATATCCAAATACTCCACGGAAGTATTATTGATCAAGAATTTACCGAAAAATTCACCAGCTTTTATCCCAAAACGATTGCCATTCAATCTCAAATATTTTAGTTTTAACACGCGTGCGTATTTTGCAAGTTTCTCAATCGATAATCGGGTTAGTCGATTATTCATGATGTTCAGATTGATAATACTAGATCGGCCCTTCACTAGTAGTTTTTTTAATAGTTTGAAAAAGCCTTTGTCTGTGATATTGTTGTAGCTTAAATCTAGTCGAGTAATTCGTCGTGGCGATTGCTTGATGTACGTACATATTGCTCGGATATCCGTGTCTTGTACGCGACGTCGATACCTCCCTTGTATGTCTTTCCCCCTCAACATAAGATACCCAGTCCCATCCGAGTTTCTCTCAGTAAACAGATTGAGTCTAATCTGATTTATTTCTGGTTTCGGTAACTTTTTATTTTCCTGAGTTATCTTTTCCAATATGCTGACTGTGTCGCAAATGCATTTGTGTTCTTTAACCATTTTGAATATTGTAGTCGGAGTAAAACTTAATACAAAAATACTAAACGTTTTGACTGTCAAAACCTCAAAATAAAGTGACAGTTGGTCCTGTCATTGTGTAAAAAAAATAATCTAATATATCACTGAGGAGTAAGGAGTTTTGAAAGCAGAATGTCGCTCATTTAAAATTGTAACCGCTACTTTTAAAAAAATACAGGAGAGCTATTTAAATTGAATTATAATCTTTTGTAATGAGTTACCATATCATTATGAAGACTCCTGGTTTACCGTAAATTGAATGAAATTGGTTTTTTTCTTTGTTTCTTCTAACGTAAATACTCATTTTTGGAAAACATACATTTACGTTGAAGTTTGTCCAAATGAGCGATGTATTGAATCAACATTATTTCAAATTCCCGTTATCTCTTACGGCTGCGTTTGTGACTCTGCTGCTAACCAACGGAGACAAACGGAGGCGAGTGAAATCACGAGGCTCACCTAGTCTTATAAATTTTTTTTCCCTTACTTTAAACAAAATAAACTTCTTCACGATAGCTTTGTTGTAATGATCGTACTTATATGCATCATATTGTTTTACCCAGGATCCCGTTGTGCAAAGCCCTTGGCATCAGGGTGACAGCAACGGTCTTCACAGCCGGTGCATCGCAGGCCGTCGCGAAAAAAGCGGGATTCGTCGACCTCTACGAAATAACATACGAAAAATTAGCCAAAAAAGGTTTTGTATTCCCCGGAGTTGAAAAAGATACGAAATCCTCAAAGTTAATGGCGTTGGCCATTGATTAAAATTAAAAACAAAATGTTTATTGCCATGTATAAAAAAATACCCGATTGTATGGGAGATTGTGAATGTTTATTAAGGCTTGTTTAATCACTCCTGGATAACATCAATCCTGTGAAACTATCTGGTAAATAAGTCTAACTGGTACTAGTCCAGAGGTGGTAAAATTTCCCATTAGTGTAAGGCCGAGTATTAAAAATGATCTCATTTTAGTATGTAATGTTATCGCTTAAACCAAAGTATAATGTACCTGCAATATTTTTTACTTAAACTACTTCCAGATAATAATAAAAATGTAATGTATTGGAACTATATGTACAACATGTCGTTCGGGTTTTCCCACCACACTAAATGAGCGGGTACTAACAAGTGTTTAAAAACATATGTATAATTTTTAAACAGCATTTATCTAGTCAAATATATAATCTATGCAAATTGATTTGTAGTTTTATTGAGAGATTTTTTCATATTTTTAATATTAGTTAGGATGTAACGACAAAAGCGACCAATTATTTAGGAGTCGCATAAAGATAACTCCGGTACTCATTAAGCTGAGTTATCAGCTTGTATTTGGTAAGTAAAACCACACACATAACTGATGAAAAAGCGAAAACTAATGAGCTGTGAAACGACGAAGTTTCGATAGATAAACCATCACCGTGGGATGAAAACGATTAAGATGTAAGGTACCGGTACCGTAAAAACATAACGGATTGGTACCGTAATTCCATAAAATCGCAACACTTTAAATTAAACTTTTTTTATTTCGGTACAGAAATTAGCGTTTTTCCAGGGGCCAGGGTGGCTGGGTCTCCAGTCTCCACCGATTCCTTCGTAACAAAATATTTAAGTAACCGGAAAATATCAATATGACGTCAAAGCCTTAGATAAAGGTATCTCAATTTATCGGTTATTTAGTCCCAGGGATAAACAGGATCAAAATGTGTCCACTGGGTCGTTGATTAAGCCAAACAGCGCCATCTATTGAATTTTTATTTTGTTTGTTGTATGTTTAGAGCCATCTATTTTCCAATAATAGAAATTTAGTTGCGGAATGTTAATGATAGATGGCGTATAATCAAACGTTTTATTAAATAAGAACTTTTCCTTGTATTTACTTATTGTATAATTAGTATTATGAGTTTTATAATTTATAAAAATTTAATATCAGTGTTTTTTAAGAATAGATAAAATAATAAAGATGGGGGAGTTTGTAAGAAATTATATGGCAAGCGCGAAGAACAATGGCGACGCGTCGAAGTGCCAATATCTGTCAAACGGTTGTTGACTTTTCTGGGTGTATCTCTTTCGTTCGCGCATCAAATATATAAATAAAACCAAATAATAATAATGTTTACAATTAAGGAAAAAGAACTATGATTAATTGTGAAGTGATAAAAACAATAAATCCTAATCACGTCAATAGACACTGATAAGGTAAAACCGTGAGCCTATTTTTAAGCGAAAATAATAAATCGAATTGCGGAAAATTGTTTTCGTACACACATCCTGTTTTGAAAACTTAAAACGTGCATTTTCTATTCGTGTCGTTCTTGTTGGCAGTTTCCCGTGATAACTGTGCTTGGGAGTGAAGTGCTATTAAAAAAAAACATTTTAGTTTTTTTTTTCCGAGTCAAGAAGTCATTTTTTTGGTTTGATAATTAATTATTTGATTAATAATGTGTTAAATAGTGATTGTTTTAATAAAATGACGTACTATGTGTAAAACCATGGATCACAGAGAAAGTTCTGACCCCCTGCAGTGAAGGTAAGAATATGAATTCTATTTTTAATTTTTAAAACTCCACACAACCATGTTTGTTCTGTTGAATAATTTGTTTATGATTTCCATCTTTTAATAAACAGTATTGGTTATAATCAACGTTTTTAGGGTTCCATAGTAAAGAAAAAACCATTATAGTTTCGCCTTGTCTGTATGTCTGTCTGCAACATAGCTCAGAGGTTCTTAGTACTAGCAAGCTCAAATTTGGGTCGGTGGGTCATCTTACCCCAACACAGTGGTGAAATAAATTTCAAAGCCAAGCTTTTTACTGTTGACAAGGTACAATTTTATATTCTGGGTCTTATTGACAAATTCTATGTTTTAAAATCCAGTTACACCTTACCCAACCTGTTAATCAGAGCCAAGACCTTATGCTGAGCTAGTAACTAGCAGTTTAGTCTATGGATAAGTCTAAACATGGTCTACTGAGTAGACCAACTATCTAGTCAACTTGCTTTCACTATTATTTGTAAGGAGTAGTCACTACATAGTATAAAACAAAGTCGCTTCCCGCTGTCTGTCCGTCTGTATGCTTAGATTTGCTTTAAAACTACGCATTGGATTTTGATGCAGTTTTTTTTAATAGATAGAGTGATTTAAGTGGAAGGTTTTAGTATAAAATTTGACAAGTTTTTGTATCCATTAGCTAAAATATTGCAGGCGAAGCCGCTGACGGGAAGCTAGTATAATAATAATATCTTTGTTTTTTTCCTCACAAAAGTACACCTCATAAAATTACATAAAATAAAAGTTACATACAGTCAAGCGTATGTGAGGAGCTGGTCTCTAATATACTGCCGTCATAAAAAGAAAGGCTGTAACTAACATTTTTTTTTTCAATATTGAGTTAAATACATATTCAAAATATGTACATAACTCAAAATCAATAAAAATATTAGTTACTGCCTTTCTTCTGATGGCAGTATATGCATAAGCATGTATTACAGATTACCAGGTCCTCACTCTACGTAATTCAATATGAACAATAGTAGGTCATGTACCTCAGTCGTTAAATATTCTATAATATTATGTATGATGTCATACAAGAACTTAAACGTAATCAACATTACAGTAATTAGTGTCATAGTATTTTGTTTAGTCATTTCTGTTATAAGGCCTATTGTGTAAATAATCTGTTTCCTGATTTAACTGTCTAGCCTTTTCTTCTAAAATGTTAGGATCTGCTTTCAGTTTGATTCCTTTTTTGGAGTAGTGGTCACAAATTTATACTATTTGTCTCAAGACGACAATGAGATGGGAAATGATTTTTATGGGGCATTCCAATCATCCAGATAGTATGTAAAAGGGATCATGCTATTCATCCTGAGCCTTACCATGATGTACCAAACCAGGAATAGATTAGTTGTAAAAAGACCGTGCTATACGACGCTAGTACCTAGATGTGTCTCAGTGTTACACCTGTACAATGATTGCAAAAACACGTCTTGGTACGGCCACTGATCTTTCTGGTACACCAGAGTCTAGATAACTTAGACATATACAGTAATACAGTCCTAGATGTCTGTTGGTCCTGCCGGGGCCGCGGGATGTTTGGAAGAGTTACCACACCCCCAGAATATAAAGGGCTGAAGAAGGAACATGGATGTGTTTTAGTCAGTAAGAGTTTGACAGTCCCTTCCGCCCCACCCGTGGCAGGAGGGGTCATTTGATGATTTCCCAACGAAAAAAAAAGAGGTCTATTGGCACATTTGCTAAAATAACCGCAATGCCCAAAACTTTCGCTCTCCAAGCATCTCTAATTTCGTGCTAATTGAGCTCAGTTCAGTAGGACAGACGCGTAACTTACGATTTTAACTAGCAAAGAGTAGATATTAAACAGAGTGCTAACTTCATACAGTTGTATGATAATGAGATTGGGTTGGGGCTCGTAGCTAAGTAACAGCCGTGCCACAGTATTAAGATATCTCCCTACAGTAGGGAAAGAATGTACTTACGCGGAGCAACGACGGTGGAGGCGCGCAGTGTCAACCGCGTCCCGCAACCACGCTTACTTTGCGAGACGGAGTGCGAGGGGCAGACGCGGTCGTGTTTTGTTGAAAATTGTTTCGCTTCGTTGTTATTTTATTTCCCATTTTGTAACAACGTTAGCGTATCTACCTACGCCGGCGGCGACATCGCGCGTCATCAAAGGCGTTGCGCTACTGTAGGGAGATATCGTAATAATGTGGCCGTTCGTATCGCAATCTTCTTCTTATCGTGTCGACTGCAGGTTATACAAACCTAACAAGTCCTGTAAGAGTTCTCTCAAATCCGCCCGATGGCCTCGGACATGGAATTGTAACAACTGCTATCAAGATATTTATTTATTTATTTATTAGGACAACCAACAAGTCTTACACTATTACATCGAGATAAGTTAAATGCATAGGAGGTAAGATAGCAGCCGGAGACAACTTGACATGCCCTTCCAAGCACGGGGGTGTAACACCACCAACTTCCTGACTCCAGGCTGCTTTGTGACATTTAATCGCAATTAGCAAAGTAAAGCTGCGCTAGTCGCGGTTAATCCATGGATGGATGCCGTTTTCTTGACATAGCGAGACCCCTCCGTGCCTTAAAGAGCACGTAAAGCTGTCGGTCCTGCGCCTGATCTCTCCCCGGTCGTGTCGGATTGCCGACCCATCGGACTATGAGAGTGAGGGAATAGAGAGTGCACCTGTGTCTGCAAGCGTGCGTGCACTATAATATCTCCTGCGTACCTGGCTAGTCTTCATTGAGATTGGCCGCCGTCACCGAAATCGGTTTGGAGAGATTAATATAATTATTAATTATCAGTTCACTTTTACATGTAACAGAGATGCAATACATAAGCAGTGTAATAAAAAAAACTTAAGCCACTTACTTATTCCAACTATAAATTTAATTGTACAAAGTTTGGACTCTGTAGCAACACTTACTCATGTTTCATCGCGTATAATTTACCGCGATAATTAATTAGATTTGTGAAACAACTGTTTTGGGTTGTAACGGTATTTAAAATTAGTGAGCTCGCTAATTTTCTGTACTGTTTCTAATTAGCAAAGGTTTTCGACAATGACCTAGTATATTTTGCGGTTTCTGTGTTGGTATGCGACTTTTATATTAAGACGCTGATACCTGTTAAATATGGAATGATCAGAAGAAGAACATCAGATTTTCACCCCTATTTTACCGGATTTGGCAGAGGCGTATCTTCATGTTAGGGGGCGTCCATAAATTACGTGAGGTGTTTAAGGGGGGAGGGGGTCGAGTCAAATCTCATTTAATTTACAACTCAGGAAGCCACCGGGACCACCCTGCAGTCAGCCGTCCAGTTGCCGCAGGATCGGGTGGCCTGGAAAACGATGGTGGCGAGACACCATAATCACGTGCCTCAGTCATGAGGAAACGATCAAGAAGAAGAATTTATGGACGCCCCCTCATGTGGGCTGCAGGTTTACTCACCTTTAGAACAAAATAGGTTATGATTCTGTTTACATTTTTCTTTTAAATCAATTGGTATATAGACTACTAGCTGTTTCCCGCGGTTTCACCTGCATCCTGAGGGAACTACTTAGCGCATCCGGGTAAAAAGCAGCCTATGTTGTTCCTCAGGGTCTATTCTATCTCTGTACCAAATTTCATTTATATCTGTCCAGTAGTTTTGGCGTGAAAGCGTAACAGACAGACAGACAGAGTTACTTTCGCATTTATAATATTAGTAAGGATAGTGAAATGTAAGGTAGACTTCTGCCTAAACCTTTAAGGAAAAGGCGTGATGTTATGTTATGTATATGTTATACATATGAACATCCATTGTATAGTAAATGTTTAGAATTGAATACATTAACAATTTACATACGTGAGTTTGTAGATGTAGTTTGAGTAAATATTCAACTTTGTTTGTTAGTATCCAATTAAATACAAGCTGTTTCCCGAGGTTTTACCCGTATCCAGGGTGAACTACTGCATGCACACGGATAAAATCTATTCCATGACCTTCTCCAGGGTTCAAGCTGACTTCATACCACATTCTTCCAAATCGGTTGAGTCGTTTTACCGTGAAACGACAACAGACAGACAGTCTTTGCATGTGTGATGATTGAAGACGGAGGTTTTGTTAGTGTAATATCATAACAGAATATATATAAACAAGCTGTTTCCCGCGGTTTCACCCGCATCCCGAGGGAACTACTTAGCGCACCCGGGTAAAAAGTAGCCTATATTGTTCCTCAGGGTCTATTCTATCCCTGTACCAAATTTCATTTATATCGGTCCAGTAGTTTTGGCGTGAAAGCGTAACAGACAGACAGAGTTACTTTCGCATTTATAATATTAAATAAATAAATAAATGAGGGTCACAATCTGTGTAGGACTTTCGTTGTCTAAGCTCTATCGATGGCCATAGGGTCCATAAAAGAGATTATGGCCACTGGTGGAATGAGGGTGTGCATGGGCGCCGGAAAAGGTGTGCAATGAGGTACTCATGCACCCCCTTTTCTTTTCTTTCATGTTTAGAGCATGAAATTGACATAAATGCGCCGTCCTTACGCCATTTTTTAAATTTCTGTGGCAGAATTAGAACAAAATAGGTTACGACTTTGATTTCATTTTTCATAAAAAATATTAGTACCGACTATACACTGAGTTGCCTTTAGGGTTAGGGTTTAGGGACCCTGATGTTCAGTGTAGTGTAATAAGCGCTTTAGCAGTCCGTTGTACTATACATGGTATACATTGTTGAACTGTTTGTGTCCGCATCGTGGACTGTCAGCTGATGATGTAATAACAAGTGCTTTGTTAGTGGGATTAGCAAAAATATATCCATGAGTCTTGATGCAGGCGATGATGTCATTGTCTTGAATTCGGGAAGAGGCACATTAGTCAGGAATTTGGCATCGTAAAGTCTATGCTCTTTGGGGTACAATGTCTTGCCTGTATTTTGTATCCATATGAATACTAAACTAGGATGACGATTCATTATGATTTATCCGGATTTTTAGCATACAAATCTGATTCCTTTTCTAGGTTTTAAAACTTGTCCCGTATTTTTGACTAAGATGGAAAAGTTGCAATAAAGGAATTTGAAATGGAGGCGATTTTGAGATACAATATAACTCAAGAATAAATATGATAGTTTGACATATGTTCTATACAAAATCTGTCAATCTGACATATTTATTCATCAGATAAAAGTTATCTGACAATTGAAAAATCTGTCCTTAATCTTTAACCCTTTATGTATGTTGTAACTAAATGGCATTTATATAATATACTAGCTTTCCTTTCGCCAGCGTGGACAATTTTTTTACACCTTGGGTTACATTATTCAAGTTTTAGTATCGATCCCTAATTATTTCTGGAAATAAATATAGCCTATGACATTTCATAAAGATGTAGCTTTTTAATGGCGAAAGAATTTTTAAAATCGGTCCAGTAGTTTTTGAGTTAAATCCCTACAAACAAAAAAATCTTTCCTCTTTATAATATTATTATTATTTTTTATTTTTTTATTATTAAGTATAGATATAATTAGTAAGTAGCGAATATATATCAACATAAAAGCGGTTGTGTGTCCAGTAGACAGACAGATGAAGAACCATACGAGCAGAATAATTAAGATAAACAGTCTAGGCATAGATAGTACATTCTTGTTAATTGAATCGTCGCGAAGGGCGTGCGTGAGCGGAATCCTAATTATTTCTTGCACGCACATCGGAGTAGCTGATATCGTGGAATGCTGCGTAATAAAACAATAGCTGCGTTGGAGATTGATGAGCTAATAATTGCATTTACATAATTATTTTGTTAAACTAGCAAATACAGGATGGCTGTATCTCAGGATTTGTCCTGAGATAACGAAATTTTAAGACACCCTGACATAATTCCTACTTGATTTGGAAATTTTATTACAATATGTTACAGACTAGCTGTTTCCCGCGTGACAGAGGAATATTTAACAAACCCGGATTGTAACTTTGTCCTATGTATTCTACAAGGTTCAATATATCTCTATACCAAGATTTACCTAAATCGGTTCAGTCGTTTTACTAAAAGCGTACAAACTTATTTCCGTCTGCCGATTTCATTGCAGCACATGACGACGTTTTTGATGAATGTTTCGATAATTTTGGAAGATAATATTCAGAAACTTAGTTTCCTTCAATTCCACTTCTCCCCCAGGGTCATGGCCTGACGGGGCTGCGAGATGTTAAGAGTTACCGCGCTCCCGGAACGCGAAGGGCTGAGGAAGGAACATGGATGGGTTTTAGTCAGTAAGAGTCTGACACATCCTCCCGCCTCATTTCGGATTTCTCATCCGAAAAAAAAGGCCTCAAAAGTCTTACCTAATGGTGAATAAACTCCCATTTTCTACGAAAGAAAGCATAAAGCAATAAATTAAACTACGCCGTAGTGCCCACGCTAAATTTCTTTAATCTATCCGTTGATACGTACTAATTGACCCCAATTGGGCCGACAGATAAGCCCTTTGTACTCTACAACGTTGAGAACTTCGTAGACGGTATTTTTAGTGTGCTTACGTCACATTTGACGGTAGTTCAACAAATTGAATAGAACGGCGAAGATAGATTAGAGAGATTAATTAATGTTTTAGTTAATTATCTCTTTGGAGCAGTGGTCGCTGGCTGTTCTGTTATCGCGGGGTTCTTGTTCTTGGTTAGATCTTCAAGGAGTGTCATTGAAATTATAGACTGAATGCCAATAGCCCGGTGGATTTTCTCAGTAACCGTTTTTTATGACTGGTTAATAGCGATATGACCCTTATAACATCATCAACATCATCTGCCTAGCCTTTACCCAACCGTGTTGGGGTCGGCTTCCAGTCAAACCAGATGCAGCTGAGTACGACTGCTTTACATGGAGCGATTGCCTATATGACCTCCACAACCCAGTTACCGAGTAACACGGTACCCCTTGGTAAGACTGGTTATCAGACTTTCTGGCTTCCATCTCCCCGTAATAACTATCAAATATCTACAAATGACAGCCAGGACCAACAGGTTAACGTGCTTTCTCAAGCACGGGGAAGTCTCGGTATGGTAGATGGTCCCATCCACGGACTAATCACGGCAAGCGCAGCTTAACTTTGATTGAAAAGACCCATGCGGCTTATATTAGCCACAAGCACCTATAACATGGGACATAAAAACAACTGATTCAAACGCGTATACCTTATTACCCTTTCAGGTCCAGTGCTAGACCATGACCTACTGCTTCTCATAGAGAACCTTTTTGGATGGGAAACCACCAAATGATCACTCGCGCCGTGGGTGAGGCGGGAGGGAGTGTCACTCTTACTGACTAAAACCCATCCATGTTCCTTCTTCAGCAGTTTATAATCCGGGGGCGCGGGAACTCTTTCTAACATCCCGAGAGACATAGCTTCAACTGTCTTTTCGACAAACTGACAGACTTATGACTCTTTGACAAGTCAAAAGTGCATGTAAATGGTCTAGTTGAAATAACTGATTTGATTTTTTTGAATTTGAAGTCTCAAGAGTGGTCATATTGTGTTCTGGTCTGGTTAACTTCTTATAATGTCTTTTAAACATTCAATAATTGCACAAAAATGCATCACTGGTGTCAAATGACTTTCATTCTTCTCGCAGACAATGGCACCTCACGCTCAGGATGCACCCGGCACTAGGGAACCATTGCAAAGTGACCACTAATTGTAAATGTAACAGTTCATCAGTATTGGATCCACGTAATGTCTGTGTGTGGTTGTGTGAGTGCATCCTAGCCACAGATGAGTGAGTTAATGGAGTGTTATCGTTGGAGTAGTCTTTGTGTGAAAATGTAGGTTGCTGTATAACTGTGTTTATCGCAAAGTGACATAGTAATATCCCTATATTACTACTCTCTATCCAGATGTTTATCATACTTTCGTGGCTCCAAACCTTTATAAAAATGTTACGCCATTTTTTACTTTGGTATACTTAGTTAAACTTTTTACTCTCTTATTCAACGCCCTTCGTATTAGCTTAAGCTTAAGCTTCTTTTAGCTAATGTCAAACGTCATTTTGACTTGACAGATAAGTACAAAACAATTCGGTAACTAAAAAGGTTTTTAATGCGAATGGTTTAAGCATGAATAAGATGGCTAAAAATGTAATGCCTAAGAAAAAAAGTTGTATTAATATCAAACATAAAATTATATGCGTTCGAGTTGGGGTTAATAAAAACATTACCCACACATCAATAGGTAATTGAACATTATGAGGTGGTTCAAATTGAGTGTCGCGATGTAGAGAGTTCTTAGCTCTCCATTGACTCACTACTCCGTGACATAAGCTATTACTCGTTAGTATGGGTGTGTGCTATTGTTAAACTTCGATGGAACCCTGATGACGTGCGCTGTGTCATTGGATATGTCTACGTTTGACGAATGAAATGCGGATGGTATACTCTTAAGAATATGATGAGCATGAAAACATAATATAGTCTGTTTGTCCCCAAGGGTAAGGAGCTCGTGGCTAAGTTCCTACGTGGTCAATCGATCATAGGTTAAGCTATGGTTTTTGCGTGGATGGGTGACCATCTATGTGATTACGAGACTCCTCCGTGCTTCGGAAAGCACGTTAAGCCGTTGGTCCCGGTTGTCATTCGTAGCTCTTTGACAGTCGTTACGGCCCGGGTAATCAAAAGCCAGAAACACAACACCAGTCTTACCAAGGGGTATCGTGTTACCCGACTGGGTTGTGGAGGTCCGATACGCCCGCTCCGAGTCGCCCCATGTAAAACACTGGTACTCAGCTGCATCCGGTTTAGACTGGAAGCGGACTCCAACAGTTGGGAAAAGGCTAGGCAGATGATGATGACCTTCATTCGAAGGTTGTCATAAAAGTGTGTCTCTACAAGTCGTTGACCACTTACATTTAAAACAACCACTAAAATTTTAAGAGGATAGAATAGAGTGACTAGGTTGTGGAGGTGCCCGCTTTTACCAGAAGCAGACCCTAATATTATTAGGAAAACGCTAGGCAGATGAGCAATTCTGAAATTCAGCATTCGGTTTGGGCTGGAAGTCGACCCCAACATAGTTGTCTTCAGAGTCCCATCTATTTGCATCCTAATTTTCTTCCAAATTTGTTCATTCGTTTGACCGTTACAGTGTATAACAAACAAACTGACAGCGTATTACACCGAACTATTTTCACTATGATTAACCAACTATTAGAAAAGCTACAATATAAACATGTTTGGTCCAATACATCGTTCTAGAAGTCGGTGTGGTGCATAAGGTCTTATTTTAGGCCATTTCTCCAATTTGTTGAGTTTCTGAAGATGTTTTTTTTTTTTTTGTAAAATGTTATATTTTCAAATAGTATCTTTAAATTCGCTTATTCATACACTCGAAAGCGAAATACAGAGCTAGTATAGGTAATAGCTTTATCATAAAATGTATTTGATTGATTACAATTCTGTTCGCGAGCTTTTAAATGGGCCAAGAAAGTGGAAAGTGTGTACGTGCCGCGAATACTGCCTGTACTAGTCTAGATAGGAGTCTCAAAGTATAGTATGGCTGTTCTCCGGACTAAATTTTAGCGGCCATTATTGATTTAGGGCTCCTATCTGAAGACCAGCGCTGCAGCATTTACTAGAATAATTGGTTATTTGAATATATTTTTTTATTAGAAATACATAACTAATTAACGAAAAGATTAACAACAGTGAAAATACGAATGTATTATCCTAAAAAACGGCCTAGTTATAAGCATTTAAAAAGTCATTGCTAGAAAAAGAGAGCACGATGCAATTATGACGTCATTATGTCAAAACGCTGTATAACTCGACATTTCCTAGAACAAATTATGTTTCGCGTGACAAGGATAGAGAATTCCCCTTCCAAAAACTTTAAAAGCATGGATGTTATTTATTTTAACATTGATTTAATTTTTTTTTCGACACTTCGTTTTGTTTCTATGGAATCTTTTTAATGAAACAGCATTTTAGTACATTTTAGTTGGTGGTCAAATACCTAATTGCTGCAGCATCATGCTGAGATGGGAGCATTCTCCGGCCTCGTACAGACTAACCTGGCAACCCTGGTAACCCTCTTTGTTTAATTCCTGTGCGTGTCCTGAAATAAATGTTTTTTCTTTCTTTCTTTCATTTGCGTAGTTAATCTGCAGTAGTCAAGGTCGGGTTATAGATGAGTAGAGTAAAACAGTCTGTCTTGTCATACACTGAGTATGTAAAATATAAACAGACACAACGAAGTAAGAATTTGTCCGGATATATCCGGATTTCGAGCTTTTTGTCCGGCTTTTAGATCAGCCTTTTTGGAAGGTGTGTTATGATTTAAAATGGTCAACTACTTTGTGAGGATTTTTATGTGTTTGTTACTCTTTTATAGCAATAACTACTGAATGCATTTAGATGAAATTTTTGGTACACACTCAAAATAATCTAAGTGTATCTAATTACTGGATTAACAAAGGATACTTTTTATTTCCTTTTTACTTTCTATTTTTTTGTTACTTTGTGCCTTCAATAATAGACTGATGAAAATGTTATCTACATTTTATTGTTTTCCTAGACGAAGTATAGGTATACCTGTCTTTTGCAATCCTATTAGACAAAGATTCTACTATAAAACCGTCATTTTATGATAACCCAAAAAGCTTTTTAAAGTTAAGTCAGTTTTTGAGCGTGCGAAATACTAAATCTAGTAAGCAGGACCACTTATTATGCACTCATGGTAAACTCATTATTCTAATGATGTTCTGGCCTATAGCTCCCGGCGGCCATATTGGCGTAAACTAGTTTCCCACAGTACATGAATTACCGTGGTAATCAACGCACGAACGGACAGTTTTGCTTTCGTTTTGAAATTAACGAGTAGCGTGCGTTTAAACCAGCTGTTTTTATAACGGAAATTTGATTTCTTCACAGTGGCCACCAGTACTGATTTTCCATTGAAACCTGGACCAATGTGACATTTTTAAAGTCATATGTACTTTCTAAATGTATCTTAAACATCACTGACTAACGGTGAAGGAAAACATCGTGAGGAAACCTGGACTAGAAACACTGAAATCGCCAATCCGCCTTGAGCAAGCGTGGCGATCAATGCTCATGCCTTCTCTGTATGAGAAGAGGCCTTTACAGTAGTATAATAAACTAGCTTTCCGCCCGCGGCTTCGCCCGCGTGGACATTTTTACACCTGGGTTACATTATTCAAGTTTTAGTAGGGATTCCTCATTATTTCTGGAAATAAATATAGCCTATGAGGCTATGACACTTCGTAAACATGTAGCTTTCTAACGGTGTAAGAATTTTTAAAATCGGTCCAGTAGTTTTTGAGTTAAACTCCTACAAACAAACAAATCTTTCCTCTTTATAATATTAGTATACCTATAGATAAGCTGAGGATGAATAAAAAGTATATAACGTTATTAATTGGCACCAACCCTTGCGTTAGGTCATAGGGGTGCACCGAGGTCGCAGGGGCTCGGCTTGAAGGTCGATACGGTGAGTCAGAGTGATGTAATGGCGCGCTTTCACTGTACCGGATACCATGTGACGAATTTTTGTTTTATTGACGTCACGAGGTCTCAGTATGCAGATTATTTAAAACTTGTCCTCTTAATTCGAAACAATTATGAGGTCCTAGCTGTTAAATGCAAAAGTAAATCTGTTTGTCTGTCTGCCTGTTACGGTTTCCTAGTAAAAATTATGTAAGAAATTTTGTTGGTTCAAATATCACGTAAGGTCTCGTAATCGCGTCTTAAGATATCTGAGGTCAAGGTCAAAGGTCACAAGAAGGTGTTTCCTTAATATTAATATCTCGCTTCCTTTGTTTTAATTATATAAAATGATTATAATAAAATATATAAAAATAGTGGTTTTATTTGTATTAATATTATGCAGGCGGTGACAATAACCGCGCTTAATCACAACAAAACCCCTACGTAAAAATGCCTTACATCATTTTGGAAAAGAGCTGATACTCTTACACTGCTAAGCTGATATTAACCAAACATAGCTAAGAACCATTGCAAGGAAACTGGCTTTCAAATGAAAAAAAAACCGCATCGAAATCGGTCCATCATCCGTTTGAGAGCTACGATGCCACAGACAGATACACACACAGACAGACAAACATCGACGTCAAACTTACAACACCCCTCTTTTTCCGTCGGGGGTTAAAAATGCCTATGAAGTCGTGGTGGCCTAGTAGTTAAGGCACACGCCTCTCGTGTACAGTATGCTGGTACGAAACCTGGCAAGTACCAATGTGAGTTTTCTGAAGTCATATGTACTTTCTAGATCTCTTTCTATATCTTAGACGTCACTGATTTGCGGTGAAGGAAATCATCGTGAGGAAACCTGGACTCCAAAAGTCTGAAATCGCCACTCCGCCTCGAACAAGCATGGTGATCAATGCTCATGCCTTCTCTGTATGAGAAGCGGCCTGTGCCCAGCAGTGGGTCAATATGTAGGCTGATGATGATGACCTGTGAGATAAAAAAATATGTTATTAAGTATAAAGTTCCTGCCAATTTTGTCTCAAGCTATTTTTGAATACGTTATACAGGGGTTCCCAAATAGTGCGGCGCCCTAGTGCCTTGAGAGCAAGTAGATACTCCCGTGTACTTAAGTTTAGCTTTTGTGCATTGTAGCCAATTTCAACTAGCTAGGGTGCCGAGATAAAATACTTATCCTGTTAGAGCGCCGAGAACTTGAAAATTTTAGGAACCCATTGCATTGATTGCAATAGCGCTAGAAGAAGAAGAAGCGGTTCACTAAGAAGACTATCAGCCGGCAAACGTATTTATTAAACGGCTGTCAATGTACCTAGATAAAAATCGGATAGCCCTGTCAGAGCGTCCGTGCGTCCGACACTGACGATCCGGATGCCCCTGACATGGAGATGTGTCAACGAGTTCATACAAATTGTATGTAACCGATTTTTCCCCGTCGCTGACGGAACACGGCAGGAACGGGTACCCGGAAATGTGTGGATAGCGCCTTAAACGGTTTCTGAGACAGAAAGTGAAAATGCAAAGCGAATCAGCACCGTCACTTGATGATGATGATGATGATGCGATCCTGTGGTCTCTCATCAAGGACATAGGGCTGTAGGAAGAAATTTCCATTTTTTGCGATCTTGTGCGGCGACTTCGAGGTCCTTCCAGCCGAGACCAGTTGATGCAGCCTCTTTTTCAACCGTCACTTAACCGAAATTATCAGACTAACCTTGGTACTACCTAACAAAAAGCAATATTGTAGTTATCCAATTTTCTAACAATACATGGATGCTAAACTGAATAGGATCGGCACAGGCGATGTCTCGATAAACCTCGTTTATTGCACCAACCTTGACCTATATACAAATGACGCACTGCGTATTTCGTGCGGGTATTTGTGATTTTCAGGCTGAGAGCTGTACTGAAGAAGCGATCAATGGATTGTGAAGATGATGTGGTGAGAAGAGTGTGAACATTGAGATGTATGGAAAAATTTGAAAGATTAGGGCCGGATACCTATTTAGTGATACCACGGGCATAATACTATAGCCTATACCAACCGATTTTACGAAAAATATAAACAAAATCATAACCTATTTTGTTGTAATTTTCCCACATAGATAAATAACATGGCATTAAATAATGAATAATTTGTTTAGAGCATGAAATTGACATAAATGCGACATCCTTTGTTAATTTCTGTGACAGAATTAAAACAACATAGGTTACGACTTTGTTTATATTTTTCGTCAAATCGATTCGTACAGGCTATAGTATTATGCCCGTGGTATCACTAAATAGGTCTCCTGACGTAAGATTACTCCCTTCAACCTCACAAACTCATAAATTTTACCTCTTTATAATATTAGCATTCATAGATAGTAATTGTATAATAGATGAATTGAAACTAATTCTTGGCAGAGGCCCTAAGAAAATCTAGACGTCTATGACGTATTTTGGATCTAGATATATTTCTGTAACCGCGTGTTTGACCACAAGTCCTGCGGTTATAGTAAAAACAATATACATAGTAGTAGGCTAAGTTTTATCTAGAATGTTATGCTGGCGTATTTGTCCAAATATTTGGGCCATTTCCGTACTGCAAAGTGAACATTATGTAATTACTAATAGAGTTCTGTTTATAAAATAACTAGCTTCTGCCCGCGACTTCGTCCTCGTGGAATAGTAGTGCTCCGCTCCTGTTGGTCTGAGTGTGATGATAGCCTTCCTCGCAAAATGGGCTATTTAACACTAAAAGAATTTTCGTCAACTTCTTGTTCAATCCCGGCTTGGTAATCGACCGTTTTAGGAATAAAAAACCCAAATGATAGGTTATCCATCGTATTGTAAAAGTTTAAATTTATGCTAAATAGCTGTTTTCAGTTGATCAGCGAACATGAGCCTTAATTGGTTTTAGCCATTTTACAGCAAACTCAAAAACGTTTATTATAATTAGATTAATTAATTTAGTACTTTTTTCACGTCAAAGTACATTGACAGTACCCCGAAACGACCACCCTTCCCACCAGTGAATCTATAACAAACGAACAAACTCAAAGTTGCTAGAATATTTCTGGAAAAAATCTTGGAATATAGTGGAAGAGATATCCATGATATCCTTCTTGTTCTACTAATTTTCCTTTTCAAGTACGGTGCGTCACTCGTTTCTGGGAAACGCTACAAATTCATGGCGCCTTCCCCCTTCGATGTGAGACATTATATTTTGGTAGCGATAGAGGATGGAGTTCTGATGAAACCTGAATTGGGTCAGACATTTCTTTGTTCGCTTTAGTATTGTCACGTAGATTGGTAGGAAAGTTCTAGGTCGAATATTCTAGAACGAATATTCTAGATCGAACATCCTAGAACGAATATTCTAGATCGAAGATTCTAGAACGAGTATTCTAGATCGAAGATTCTAGAACAAATAATCTAGATCGAACATTCTAGAACGAATGTTCTAGGGCTAGGGCCTAGAATGGTATGACCTAGAATGATCTAGAAAATGCTACGCTACCACCATCTATTATCGAGTACCAGAACTATAAGAATGTTCTAGAACCATGTAGATTACCTAGATGTTCTAGAACTATGTAGGTTAACTAGAACTTTCTGGAAGTCTGGGCTCGACATATAAATAGAGGGTGGGCAGCGCTGCGAGTCAGTTCTTATCTGAACGCGATACAGTGAACTTCGAGTGAACGAAGTGAAGAGTGACCAGTGAAACTAATTAGTGAGTGAATCTAATTAGTGAGTGATTCTTATTGGTGTTATTGTATTTGATTTGTGAAGATTTTAATAAAGTGTTGTGTTTTGTGTATATTGGTGTAAAATTATTTATCCCGAACCCCAGCTCGTAACAATTTGGTGTCAGAAGTGTGGGATAAAATTATGCCAGTATTACCGAAAGACGATACTGAAGGTATCCGTACCAGGAGTCAGCGCCAGCAGGAAATCGACCAGAGGCGCTTTGAAGATTCTTCGACGACGACGCCTGGTGGTAGTGGGCCGACGATGGAGTCAGCCCCAGGAGTATCCGGAGTTCCTGCGGCAGCAGCGGCTATGGACCTTTCTGCCCTCATAAATATACTGCAGGAACAGTCTCGCCAGTTGCAGGAACAGCTTAAGAAAGACAAAGAAGAACAGGCCCGCCGACAAGACGAACAGGCCCGTCGACAAGAGGAACAGACGCGCCAGTTGCAGGAACAGCTTCAACGCGACAAAGAGGAACAGGCCCGCCGACAAGAAGAACAGACGCGCCAGTTGCAGGAACAGCTTCAACGCGACAAGGAGGAACAGGCCCGCCGACAAGAGGAGCAGATGCCCCTCATGAAAGATTTGCACGCAACATTTGGCAAGGACATCAAAGCCGTTAAGGAGACGATTCAGCTGCACGAGAACCGTATCTCCGAGGCCGAAATTCAGATTGCTGATGTGAAAAAAGCATTGGGTAATTTGAAAGCTGGAGACGGGACTGTGACTGCTGTAGTTACCACACCTTCTGTTCGCGGATTTAAAGTGCCACCTTTCGACGGAACATCTTCCTGGTCGGCATATAAAATCCAGTTTCAAGCTGTCATGAAAGCAAATGGATGGACAAATGAGCAGGCCATGACCGCACTTACTTTGGGCCTTCGCGACGAGGCCTTGACCATATTAGAGGCACTCGGAAAAGAAGTGACCTACGATCAGCTGCTGGAGGCGTTAGAATCCAGATACGGTGACGCACATCTGGAACATGTGTTTCGTGCCCAGTTGAAAGATCGTGTTCAACGCAGTGGTGAAAACTTGCAGCAGTGGGCCCTGGGTATAGAAAAGCTGGTTCGAAAGGCGTACCAGTCTGCACCTGAGCTTATCGAGAGAACTCTGACTCAGGCTTTCATCGATGGCATAAAGGACCTGGAAGTTAGAGCTACTGTTAGACTTGGGCACCATGAAACGCTGAAGGACGCCTTGGCCCATGCGTTGGAGGTAGAAGCAGTGAGATACGATCACCGAGCCCACCGCATCAGGGAGGTTGCAGCGTCACCCATACGTGACCGTGCTAAATATAGCCCTAGATGTTACACGTGTGGAGAAAAGGGCCACCTGCGGTCGAGTTGCCCGAAGAAAAGCACTGCGAGCGAAGATAACATCCAGGAAAGACGGGCGGCTGATGTCACCGCCCAGCAACAGGGAAACGAGTAAACGCCAGGACCGCGGGGCGGGTGCTGGCTGGTGTTATAGAAGCCCCAAGGATTTCGATCTCACAAGCCCATGATGGGAACAGCCTGATCATCAGAGGCGAAGTAAACGGAAGGCCATGTAAAATGACATTGGATACTGGAGCTTCTCGCACGGTTCTCAGTTCCCAACTAGCGAATCGTTTTCTTGGGGCCTTCTTTGGTAAGCATGACCGCGTAAATTTAGTGACAGCCACCGGTCAGCACATAGCCGTCCGAGGTGAGAAGGAAGTGAACCTAAAACTGGGTAACACAATTTACCTGCATAAGGTCATTGTTGCTGACATCGTAGACGACTGTATCCTTGGTTTGGATTTCATGCGACAGCACTGCTGTGAGATCGACGTCAATCAAGGAGTCTTGAAATGTGGTTCAGAAGAAGTCTTTATGGAAGGTGCACCATCAGGGGAAGTATACTGCTTGAAGAGGACTACTCTTCCTCCCCGGTCGGAAACAATAGTCCCAGTTACTCTTCCACAGAATTCTGGGCAGAAAAATCGCTGTATGCTCATTGAAACAGTGGGCGAAAACCTTCCATGGAAGATGGCACGGACATTGGTAAGGGCTACCAATGTTGCAGCCGTACGCATACTGAACCCAAGTGTAGAGGAACAAGTTATAAAAAGGGGTACGTTGTTGGGTGCCTGCGAAGAAGTAGCTTGGATGCGTAAATGCCAAAGTCAGCCTTCTGGAAATAACATCCTGAGTGCAAGAGCTAACATGACAAATCTTTTGGAAGACTGTTGTAAAGAATTATCTGAAGGAGAAAGGGAAAAGGCTAGGAAGATGCTTCTTCAGTACGCCGATATTTTCGCTACAAATGATGCTGACATAGGGAAGACTGGACTTGTTCACCACAGAATTAATACGGGAAATCAGGTACCAATTCGACAGCGGCCTAGAAGACTACCAGTGGCAAGAGAAAAGGAAGTGGATACCATGATCGAAGGAATGGTAAAGGATGGAATTATAGAGCCTTCATCTAGTCCATGGTGTTCTCCTGTGGTCCTAGTAAAGAAGAAGGACGGCAGCATGCGGTTTTGCGTAGACTATCGTCGACTTAATGACATTACAAAGAAAGACAGTTATCCGCTACCCAGGATCGATGACACACTGGATACGCTGTCAGGAATGAAGTGGTTTTCCACATTAGATCTAAAAAGTGGCTACTGGCAAGTGGAAATAGACCCTAAGGATAAAGAGAAAACCGCATTCTCTACAGGAAAGGGACTATGGCAATTTAATGTTATGCCATTCGGATTGTGCAATGCTCCTGCGACATTCGAAAGGCTAATGGAGCTAGTACTCACCGGATTGATTGGAGACGCCTGTCTTGTCTATTTAGATGACATCATCATCGTGGGCCGCACATTTGAAGACCACCTTCATAATCTGGAGCGTGTCCTTTCAAAAATCCGAGGAGCCAATCTTAAGCTAAGTCTGAAAAAGTGCTCATTCTTCAGGAAGCAAGTAAGCTTTTTGGGACACGTGGTTTCGGAAGAAGGAGTGCAAACTGACCCGGAAAAGATAGTCGCAGTCAAGGATTGGCCAGTTCCAAAAGACAAGACGCAGGTCAGAGCATTTCTGGGTTTGTGCTCGTACTATCGACGGTTTGTTAAGAGTTTTGCTGATATTGCTAAACCTCTTCACCAGCTTACCGAGGAGAAGCGATCCTTTTGTTGGAATGAGAGCTGTGACATAGCTTTCCAGGAGTTGAAGTCACGTCTGTGTAATACCCCAATTTTGGGCTACCCTGACACAGAAAACGAATTTATAGTTGACACAGACGCAAGCAATACTGGAATTGGCGGTGTGTTATCTCAACGGAAAGGAGATCATGAAGTTGTGATAGCTTATTTCAGCAAAGCCTTATCGAAGCCAGAACGAAATTATTGTGTCACAAGACGCGAGCTCCTCGCCGTAGTGAAGTCACTGCAGCATTTCAGCAAATACTTGCTTGGTCGTAAATTTCACCTGCGGACTGATCATGCTGCATTGAAGTGGTTGTTGCAGTTTAAGAATCCGGAGGGACAAGTAGCAAGATGGATTGAACTGCTACAAGAGTTTGACTTCACAATTGAACATCGCAGCGGGAAGTCTCACGGTAACGCAGACGCCTTATCAAGAAGACCTTGTCCTGAAGACTGCAAGCATTGTGTCAAGCATGAAGCTAAGGAATTCCTTCCTGTCAGGATGTTAAGAACGGACCATAGTGACGAGTGGAAGAAAACCCGGAAACAGAGTGCGACTGAGGCGCCGACCTTCGTGAGCTTTGGGGTGGAGTTGGGGTTGCCAGCAGATCTGATTGCCGGAACCCCATCTGATGGCCCATGCAGTGTAATAGATGCAAAAAGCTTGCGCGATAGGATGAATGGCGCGTATGTCGGAAAATCAAGCCGGCGGATGTCCGAGGGAGTGGAAACTCGGTATGACCGGAAGATGAAAAATAAGGGGTTCAACAAAGGTTCACTAGTATGGTTGCATAGCCGAGTGCGCAACAAAGGAAAGGCAAAATGGGACGGACCATACCGAATCGTGACCAAGATCAACGACGTCACCTACCGGATACGAAAAAATACGCGAACTGCGCCTAAAATTGTTCATGTCGATCGTTTGGCTCGATACCACGGGAATAATGATGCTCGGGACGAGCATCTCTTAGTGGGGGGCAGTGTCACGTAGATTGGTAGGAAAGTTCTAGGTCGAATATTCTAGAACGAATATTCTAGATCGAACATCCTAGAACGAATATTCTAGATCGAAGATTCTAGAACGAGTATTCTAGATCGAAGATTCTAGAACAAATAATCTAGATCGAACATTCTAGAACGAATGTTCTAGGGCTAGGGCCTAGAATGGTATGACCTAGAATGATCTAGAAAATGCTACGCTACCACCATCTATTATCGAGTACCAGAACTATAAGAATGTTCTAGAACCATGTAGATTACCTAGATGTTCTAGAACTATGTAGGTTAACTAGAACTTTCTGGAAGTCTGGGCTCGACATATAAATAGAGGGTGGGCAGCGCTGCGAGTCAGTTCTTATCTGAACGCGATACAGTGAACTTCGAGTGAACGAAGTGAAGAGTGACCAGTGAAACTAATTAGTGAGTGAATCTAATTAGTGAGTGATTCTTATTGGTGTTATTGTATTTGATTTGTGAAGATTTTAATAAAGTGTTGTGTTTTGTGTATATTGGTGTAAAATTATTTATCCCGAACCCCAGCTCGTAACAGTATTAATAGTACCATCGGGGTTAATGTCGTTTAAATTGTAATGTGGACGAAGCAAGGGGATTTAAAGTCGTAGCAGATGGCATTCAGTAGATTTTAATCCACATGTATGAAAAAAAAACTACTGAGGAGTACAGAGATTTATGTCATCGTCAACTGCCTAGCCTTTTCCCAACTATGTTGGGGTCGGCTTCCAGTCTAAACCGGATGCAGCTGAGTACCAGTGTTTTACATGGAGCGACTGCCTATCTGACTTCCACAACCCAGTTACCGGGTAACACGGTACCCCTTGGTAAGACTTGGTAAGTACAGAGATTTATGTATGGGATTAAAATCTCTAAGTTCAAGAATAATATAGTAAGGTAGTGATAGTCTATTTCTTTAAAAAAAATTGGACTCCTTATTGGTACAGATAAATTTTTGCCCGTCGTAAAAATCGAACCAACCGATCAGATGATGCTGTTAGTGTCAATCTCATATTGATATGTATGCGAGAGGTCGGCCACGTTAAGGTCGGCTTTATTCTTACCTATGGGAAATCTATGTGGAAGGAAGTATGTATTATTCAAGTTCAGGGGAGAAACTGAGGGTATATCAGCATAGTAATCTAGTAGTCACAACCCTTGTCAAATAAAATATAATTTTGGTTTTTACGACCTTTATCTTATTTTTGTAGTAGTCATGGTGACCCGAAAGTTGAAGTCTGATTCTCAAGCCACGTGTTCGCAACCTGGCAAGTAAAGTAAAGTAAGCTTTATTGTTTATGCTTAAATTACATATAGGTGTCAGTGGCGGATCCAGGATTTTGGTTTGGGGGGGCTTGATTCTGGTGTGGGTAGGTTTTATCAAGCGAAACACTAAAAAAGAACAGAACATTTTATTTTGCCTACCGAAAATAAGTCTCCTTGCTTAGCTTATAGGGGGGCTTGAGCCCCTTAGCCCCCTCCCCCCTGGATCCGCCACTGTAGGTGTTATACATGAAAGTAGTACATCAATCAGCCCATTTGGGCATACAATAATGTAGGCCCGTTTGGGCATACAAACGTGAAATAATGAAATAAAGATTTTGTTACAAGACTTACTTATTTTCTAAAAAATCCTTAATTGAGTAAAAGTATCAATATGACTTTTATAAGACACATATTATGTACTTTCTAAGTTTATCTTTGACATCAATTACTGATTAAAACATTGTGAGGAAAACAGCTTCAAAAAAAGTTGTTGTGTCAGAAATCGCCAATCCGCCTTGAGCAAGCGTGGTGATCAATGCTCATACCTTCTCTGTATGAGAAGAGGCCTGTGGCCAGCTGTGGGACTATAAGTAGGGTGTTGATGATAATGTGATGCGAAGTAGGTATTAGGTATATAGGTGTGTAATTGTATATGTGTGTGTCCTTGGAGTTAATGGTGGATTTTATCAAAACCTTCACTTCTATTGGGAAGCCACATTATCCTTAAGTGCTATAGTTTATGTCAATGCGACGCCGCGAGAAAAACTAGTAGAATAATAACCAGGAGGGATAAATTAACATTTCCTTTGTTATGAAATGGCACGCAATAATCGTATCACAATTCAAAAACTAGTTCACGCGATCTTTGTTGTCGCTACCCCCTATTCGCCCGCCTAGACGTCGCCTAGCCACCCTCCTAGACAATGACGTCACTCCCTAGTTGTACCCTCGTTTGAGAATGTGAAAATACCATAAATATTGGTTAACGTTTCTAGGAAAGAGTATGTTATCCATGTTTTTCTGGGTTCGTGCCAATTTTTTTGCGTATTCATCTTAATTAACCCCCGACGCAAAAAGAGGGGTGTTATAAGTTCGACGTCGATGTCTGTCTGTCTGTGTGTTTATGTCTGTGGCATCGTAGCTCTCAAACGGATGGACCGATTTCGATTCAGTTTTTTTTTTTTTTCATTTTAAAGCCAGTTACCTTGCGTAGGTTCTTAGCTTTGTTTGGTTAATATCGGTCCAGAAGTGTAAGAGTATCAGCTCTTTTTCCAAAATGATGTAAGGCATTTTCGCGTAGGGAGTTTTTTAAATTTTTGCTTGTTTTACTCTGAAGGGTTGTTAGGCAGAACCCATTACAATTAACTAGTTTACCGCGGTTTCAGTAGTCCCGAGAGAACTACTGAACGCTTTTGGATAAAAAGTAAAATGCCTATTACCGTCTCCAGACTCCCCTCTATCTCCGTACCAAATTTCATCCAAATTGATTCAGTCGTAACTAACAAACTCACAATGAACTTACTCAAACATCACTTGAACAATTCTTCGATGCTAATTCCTGGCAGTTTAGAGATGACCAGCCTCAACTGACAGCGCCCGTTCATGAACTTGACGCGTGCATCAGCACCTCTTAACCCAACCATTTTGAAGGTTTGTTTAAGCTTTGTCCGTTGCGGGCATCGAGACATATATAAACAACTAGCTGTTTCCCGCGGGTTTCACCCGCATCCCGAGGGAACTACTTAGCGCACCCGGGTAAAAAGTAGCCTATGTTGTTCCTCAGGGTCTATTCTATCTCTGTACCAAATTTCATTTATATCGGTCCAGTAGTTTTGGTGTGAAAGCGTAACAGACAGACAGACAGAGTTACTTTCGCATTTATAATATAAGTAAGGATAGAGATGCAATCCCGAACATTACACGCCAAAAAAACGTAACCAATTTTTTGGTTATGTAGACGTAGCTTTGAAACTAGCTATTTATCTCTTCCACACTAATCGAAACATTATTTACGTGACATCTGTTCGACAAAGACGGCGACAGTCAGTTTTTTCAGACATTCAGTTGAAGTCAAGCTGACAGATGACGTGAATTGTGGCTGGGGGCTCAAACTTTCATAGCACGCATTTTTGCTTGGTGATTGCCGATCTAGTTACGTTAGTAACATTTATATATCAATGGTTGCGGGTTTCAAAATTCATAAGTTTGATCTCTTTGTCTGACTAACATGGAAGGTAACAACTAAAGATGCATTGTGTAGGAGGTAAAGGTTTGTTTACTTGACTCATTGTGTTATTAATATGCTTTTCAATAAGGTATACGACCTCTTTAGATTAATTGTCAAGTCATGTTAAGCCTGGCGTCCACCAGGCGGGTCCTATCGCAATGCAAAAATACGTTTGCTCATGTTTTGTATGACATATCGCCCACCAGAGTCAGATCGGGAGATGTAAGCCTTGGCTGGAGGTCTTAATTTAATTAATTAAATTAGGACCTCGCCATATTGTCCGGATAAGTAGGTCGAATGTTGTTAGAAGCACCCTGCAAGAGGTCATGTAGAAAAAAAACCGTCGCTAATGGACACCAGCTTTAAGAAAATCTGGATCTATGAAATATCTTGTCGGTTCTTCTCCATTTAACATAAAACAAAAGAAGTTCGCATTTTTAATATTAGTAAGATCTATCTATTACTGTTTAAAAGTTACAGCCCTGTAACAGACAGACGGACAGTGGTGTCTAATGCGCATTGTTTGAAAATAATAATAATACTAAATAATTTATTTCATACAAAATAGTGTTAGTAATAAAGTAATTGATTGACCAACAGTGGCAGGTCCGGGTGGACTCGCCGATTAAAATGGCCAAATCACTATACGACTGCGTGCAGCCGTATCCAGCCAGCCAGTATCGGAGAGTCCCTAAAAATACAGTCAAACCGGTTTTGCTACGTACATTTTTCTCATCTGATCTACAGCGTTTCACCATTTGCCACCAGCTGTCATATCATATGGTGGTCATTCCATGGTAGTACCCATGTGAAAAGTAACATAATCTGCGTAAATGACATACGATGTAGGCAGTTGTGGAGTAATTGAACTCTAACGAGGGTAAGGCTAGGTTGTAATGTTAGCGTATGTATGGATGACGGGGCCCAGCCCGGTTAAGCAGTCGACAACCTTCTAGGTTGACCTGCGAGATGCCATACACAAAAAAAAAATGAGGGGCCCTCCCCCAGGGCTAGGGCTGCCATCACCCAAATCTTCGACCCTGGACTAAAACTATAAAAACCCCGGACATTTTAAATGAGTTTGATTATTTCCCCGGACACTTTTTCATTATTTGTTTTATTTTATTGCTTATCTTTCAATCAAGCGGGGTCGGATATCAGGTAAAAAGTCCGGGATTTTTCCGGACGCTCTTTGAAAACCCGCCCGGACGCACTCTAAACTAGGACTAATCCGGGAAAACCCGGACGAATGGCAGCCCTACCCAGGGCCATAGCCTGCCAGGGCTGCGAGATGTTCGGAAGAGTTACCACGCCCCCGGAACGTAAATGGCTGAGGAAGATCATGGATGGGTTTTAATCAGTAAGAGTCAGACACTACACGGTGATAAGAGTTATATGATGATCTCCCATCCGAATCGTCCTTTCAATTTTTTTTCATCCGCCTCTCGCTAGCAATGTGACCACAATAAATTACTGTGAATATACCAACGCGATGTAAATTCGACCTTACTGTTCCAATAGTAAGTGTGAATATTGCTTGAACGATTTACACCTTGGCAATCTCCACAATCAAAAATCAACCATATTTTGTTTAGCATAAGTTAGATAATAAGCAAAACATACTCAATAGATTATTATTTAACTAACCCAAGTTGCTAAACATTGGTTTTCCTTAACAAAAGTTTGGCGATAGATTTTTCTATGCGAACTCAATGGAAAATCAACTATAAAGTCTTAGAAATAAGAATGGTTTTCACTCGATTATTGCTTTTAATTAAAATAGTTCAGTTTAGTCAAGCATAGCAGGAATCTTCACACCGTTAATCAGTCTACTAATAATAAGTCCATATCTCATTTCATACTTGACCCTAAATAACATGGGAAACTGAACATTAGTTATTTTCATTCAATTATTTTATAAAATTATCGTTATTTTTAACTATAAAATGATAAAAAACAAAAAAAATATTTACACCGAATGTATAGAGACAAAAATGTATTTCGCCCAACGTGGGGCTCGAACCCACGACCCTGAGATTAAGAGTCTCATGCTCTACCGACTGAGCTAGCCGGGCTGTGTCTACGTTGTTGAAATTCGGGAATACTATCTTTAGCGTACTCAGATAAAATAAACGTTTATTTTTAACAATCTTACGAGGATATATTATAAAAGTTCTTTTATATATACGTATATGTTTGTGTGTTATGTAATAATGTAAATATTTAGGAAGTATTTTCAAGGGCTTATTCATTTAATTTCTATAATTTATTTAAGAAGGTTGTCGTCAGAAAATAATTATGTAAAAGTAGGCAAATATGTTAATTTAGTTATTTACATATTTATGCCTACTTGTGAATGAAAAGATTTTTTACATTAAAAAACTTGTTATATTTAAAGATTACAGTTGTGGTGTGTCTTTTTGGTCTATGCCTTATTTAAAATCTTCATTCTTTCTATTGAACTGGTGTTGCCAGCGTAAAATAGATTGAGTAACTGACGAATCTTGTGGGTTCCTTTATTTATAATACATTTTTCTTTTTGTTAAACGTTCTAAAATAATATTTCTTTAAGTATATATTCCATGTGTCTGAATACTCTGAATATTCTTTTTATTTTCAGGTACTAGACAGTCGGAAATCAAGGCTATAAAACATAGTCTTAATATTATTCGTAAGTAAATTTATAGGATAGTGCTGTCCTGAACGAAAGCCGAATATAGTTTTTAGGCCGAATATTTTTTTCGGCCAAACTTTTGTAAAGCTGAAAGGTGCTTAGGTAGGATAATTTGCTTATAAGATCAGTCTTTTATTAAGCCTATTCTTATAGATAATGCAGAGAAGACTCATAGACAGGCTCGTGAGAAAACCTGAACATAAAAGCTCTGAAAACGCTCGCACACTTTGAGAAAGCGTGATGATTAATGATCAAGCCTTCTATGAGATGAAGCCTTTTCCAGCTGTGGGACAATAAATAAGCTGATTATGACGTATGACTATTGATTACTTACTACGTTTGCCAATTGTATTGTATTGTAGGTCATTTTAAGTTTTGTTCACATTTCCCCAATCCACCAAAAATGACTCACGCACTGTTAGAACTTCACCGACGCAATGTTTTATCAAATAGTTGATGCGATAAAAGCATGTTTATAAAAATAGCCGTAAAAAATACACATGTAATTTGAAATCTCTGTAATAAAACTATAATATTTGCCGAGGCCGAATATAAGGCCGAAAATTTGTGTTAAGCACTAGTAACGACAGTTACTGTCCGAGTGTCGATATTTCATTTGTCTACAAAATATTTTTTGTGGAGTATTGCCAAGTTTCAATAGTAAATAATTTCTTAAAATGTTTTTTTTAAGTATACGAAGGAGGTATACTCCATTTATAATAAGATTAGACATTTAAACGCACCCCATTTACTGTTTGTTCAAACGATTTTAAGCTCTATTACTAAGGTGAAATGACAAAAACAGATGCAGAATATATTTGTTATTGTAAACATTATTTCGCTTTTAACCATCCTTATCAGTACGGAATAGAAGTCAAAATCGTTTGAATAAGCTGCAAAAAGAGTTTGGAAGTTTTTCTAATCTTATTGTAAATGAAATATAGTCTTAAAATAATAGCAACACATGCTTAAATAAAATTTGATGACCAGGCTTTATCTATACTAATATTATAAAGCTGAAGAGTTTGTTTGTTTGTTTGAACGCGCTAATCTCAGGAACCGCTGGTCCGATTTGAAAAATTCTTTCAGTGTTGGATAGCCCATTTATCGAGTAAGGCTATATAGGCCATATATCATCACGCTAAGACCAATAGGAGCGGAGTACCATTATTCCACGCGGACGAAGTCGCGGACAGAAGCTAGTAAATGATATTGACTGGATGCGGAAGGGAAAGACCTATTTCTAGCAGTGGATTGCGATAGGCTGAGATGGATATATAAAAGTTAGAAATGTCGCCATTAGGCGAAGCAACTCGATCTTTCTAGATGTCTGGTACTATATGCGTGTCGCTTCCAGCTCCATCTCACTCTCTTCTATACAGTGATGGCAAAAACATTTGAATTTGGCGCCAAAAATCCGCCATTTTGTTTTGTTTTTTATTTTGATATAACCAGTGTCACTCTCACTGTAAATACGAATCTAACGATACCTCTCCAGCTAAAATCCATCGGGCCGTTCAGGCCGCAGAGAAACATAACCCTGCTTCTGTCGCAGTCGGGTAAAAACAAATCATGACTCTTTCTCTATGAAATAAAGGCTAATTTAGCGTACTTCTCATGATTTTTGGCGCCAGTTTTAATGTACAGATGATATATGATATTTGTATTTAATTCAAAATTCAAATGTTTTTATTTCAAATAGGTCTTTGCAGGCACTTATGAAACGTCAAGTTAGTTGCACGGTTCCAAGGAGTGGGTCTTATGGAGAAGAACCGGCAAGAAACTCCATAGAACCGGCAAGAAACTCCATTTTTAAAACTATAAACACATTATTAAAAAGTTACTTCCTTTCTTATCAGAATCCTTGTCGAAAATAAAAGTCCTTGCCAGCCCAAAAAATATTTTCCCTCCAATAATGTCAATATCAACAAGAAGGTTTGACCTCGCCATTAAGAATTCTCTTTTTAAATTACCCACGACCGCTTCCCGCGAAGTTCATTGGCGCTTCCGTTCGTTGTCAATTTCATTGTAGGGACGTGCTTGCTTGCTATCGATTTAATAAACCGATTATTTCCTAGTCCTCTTTTTATTCAGTGGCGTACATTATAAAGATACAGTTTTGAAATTTAAAATGACTCGTAAGGTTTTCTTTTAGTTCTTGCTGATAGGTAAATTGTTACATTCAAAACATTACTGAAATCCTAACTACTTAACTACCTTACTAACTAACTTACTGATTTGGATGAAAGGTACGAGGATAGAGGAGACACAGGAGATCAATACATACATATAACAATTAACTAAATATAATATATCATAAATATTAAGACGAAAATAATAGCAAAATTATTCAATTTTATCCTCCATTTTGACAGATCTCTGATGACAGTTCTTCCGTTTCACGAACCTATATATAATCTGATATTTTTTTGGTGCAACCGGCTGTTAATATCGATATTTACTGTAGCTACTGACATTTCTTAAGGCGACACACAAACAGCGTGTGTATTAGACTATCATATCATGTATATGTACGTAGGCGACTTATTACTTCGACCTTACTATCATTATCTTCATGATTTGAACAAATAACTTTGAATGTCAGTGACATAAGTGTTTTTATGGCATGATATACATATACTATGAGATTAAGATTAATAAGAGCAAACCACAGACATGTATCTATATTGATGACGCAAGCGTATGTACTTCGCGCAACGAGATATATACAATAGAGATGCAATCCCAACCATTACGTGGCAAAAAAAACGTAACCAATTTGTTGGTATGTAGACGAAGCTTTGAAACTAGTAACCACTTTGACGCAAACTTCTATTTATCTCTTTCACACTAACTAAAACATTATGTACGAGACATCTGTTCGCCAAAGACGGAGACAGTCAGTTTTTCCAGACATTCAGTTGAAGTCAAGCTGACAGATGACATGAATTGTGGCTGGGGGCTCAAAATTTTATGGCATGCATTTTGCTTGGTGTAGGTATAGGAAATCATTAAATGACCCCTCCCGCCGTGGGTAGGGCGGAAGGGAGTGTCAGACTCTTACTGACTAAAACCCATCCATGTTCCTTCCTCAGCCCTTTATATTCCGGGAGCGCGATATCTCTTTCGAGTGTCCCGCAGATTAATTTTGGCGTGGAGCATACCTAAGCACCTTACAATCCAGTAACATGAAGAAATTTTCCATTTAAAACGAGTAAAACCGACTGCAACACCTAGTGTATAAAACTTCTCATATCCGGGAATGACGATGCAATTATTTTGTCCATTTCAAAAGTCTGACACTATGAAGTATCACATTACATCGCATAGGTATGGCCTTTTTGGCCGTACCGACTATTGTCCGTGTGTCAAAAACGGCATAAAACCGACGGTAGATGTACTGTTATCTGTCAATGAGTTGAGTAAACTGCATTCGTTAATATTCCGGTGGTTCTGTAGTGCGGAAAATGTGCATTATCCACCATCTGTCATTATCATCAGTCGTCTAAATATTTGTCCACTTTGTGACAGAGAACTTTCCTAATGTGTGCCATATTACTCGGTCTTTTTTTTTAATAATATAAATTCGGATGGGACATCATTAAATGACCCCTCCCGCTGTGGGTGGGGCGGAAGAGAGTGTCAGACTCTTACTGACTGAAACCCATCCATGTTCCTTCCTCAGCCCTTTGTGTTCCGGGGGGGTCAATGAAACTCAAAATATGCCGACGATTATTACTTAGCATCTAGTGGACTTACTATCTAATATTCGTCCACTGTTGGACAATGGCCTCCCCATGTGCTCGCTCGTTCTTCAGCTTGACGTACCCAACGATTAAGTAACGAAATCTATACTTCTATACTAATATTATAAAGAGGAAAGATTTGTTTGTTTGTAGGGTTTTAACTCGAAAACTACTGGACCGATTTTAAAAATTCTTTCACCGTAAGAAAGCTACATCTTTACGAAGTGTCATAAGGCTATATCTATTTCCAGAAATAATTAGGGATCCTACTAAACCTTGAATAATGTAACCCAAGGTGTATAAATAAGTGACCACGCGGGCGAAGCCGCTGGCGGAAAACTAGTATTAAATAGTTTCAATCATCTCCACTAGATTCTAGTCGACAGCCTGATTGCCCAAAATCAAATAAATGATATATGATGATGGTATTTCTTTATTAGGTTTGAATAAAAAACGGGATATATACTCGTAGCTACAGACGCTGCTAACAGCGGCAAGTACACACGGTATCCTAACAGAATAACTAGTGAGTCATCAAATTAAATATGGCCGGTCATTGTCAAGGTCAACTAACCGGCCTATAGCGGTATTAAAAACTGTGTTAATATGAGTTTTTATTGAAGTTCATACAGTAAGCAGTTATATTACCCTCGCTAGTACTCACGATTGTTGGTTTGTAAGGCTAATTTTTGCTTTAGCTTTTGTAGGTCGGTTGTGTTTGGCGTAAAGTCTAACGGTTTTCTTGGTATTTTTTTTCTTGTCTGGCAACACTAAATTAGCTGTCAAACGTTATGCTTAATTTTATAATATAATTAACGGTTCCGACAAACAATATACTGTCCTAACTTTGGCGTCATTCGCTTAGATTTCCGAGCTACTCATCATCATCTGCTTAGCCTTTTCCCAACTATGTTGGGTCGGCTTCCAGCCTAAGCCGGATGCAGCTGAGTACCAGTGTTTTACATGGAGCGACTGCCTATCTGACCTCGGTAAGACTGGTTGTCAAACTTTCTGGCTTCTAGACTACCTGTAACGACTGTCAAAGATCTACAAATGACAGCCGGGACCAACAGCTTAACGTGCATTCCGAGGCACGGAGAAGTCTCGGTATGACATAGATGGTCATCCATCCACGGAGCGACCGCACCAAACGCAGCTTTACCTTTAATCGGTCAAACCGTGCGGCTGTTACTTAGCCACGAGCTCCTCTTAATAAAGCTTTTCTTTTCTGCTTAAATGAATTCTGTCTATTTCCGAAACCCTCTTTCCATGTCAGTAATTCTAATACAATAAAATGAATCATACATGTTTCATGAGCAAAATGTAGCAAGTGCGCTGTGTGTCAATGTGCCTTTTTACATCAGCAAAACCTTCACCCTTTTTGATGGCGCTAATTAATTTAAAATTGAGTATACGTATGAAAGGGATTACTGAAGGAATTATTAACATTGTAGGTAGGTTAGGGGAAATGGGTTTTCCTACCTGCGAAAAATTGCGTTTTAGGTGTGTTGTGTTTATTAATTACTAGCTTTCAGCTAGCGGCTTCGCCCGCATTGGATACAAAAAGTTGACAAATCCTTACTAATATTATAAATGAAACCGGACTAATATAAATGAAATTTGGTACAGAGATAGAATAGACCCTGAGGAACAACATAGGCTACTTTTTACCCGGGTGCGCTAAGTAGTTCCCTCGGGATGCGGGTGAAACCGCGGGAAACAGCTAGTTATACATGTACCAAAACCTTCCTCTTGAATCACTCTAGCTATTAAATCCGTTGCGTAGTTTTAAAGATCCAAGCATACATTTGGGCAGACAGACAGCGGGAAGCGACTTTGTTTTATACTATGTAGTGATAGCTATTGCCGACGTGGTCGCCCTTTTTGTATATACATATAAAACAGACTAAAGCACTCAGGGATTATGCAGCTTTTAATTCTTAGTAGAGAATCGCTGTGGTATTTTGCCGGCATCCTTATATTATAAATCCAAAAGTAACTCTGTCTGTCTGTCTTTAACATGAAAGTGTAACTTTCATGTTAAAGCGTCTGAACAGATTTAATAGGACACATCATATAAACGTAGTTCCTTCAGAATGCGGCTGAAACCGCTGAAAACAGCCAGTCTTATTTGTATTACCAGAACGGAGAAGGATATTTTATCCGACCCAAACAACAAACAACACCTATTTAAATGTAGTTTTGTTATACAGTACTAGCTTCCCGCCAGCGGCTTCCGCGATATTTTAGCTAATGGATACAAAAACTTGACAAATTATATACTAAAACCTTCGTCATTAATCACTCTATCTATTAAAAAAAAACTGCATCAAAATCCGTTGCGTAGTTTTAAAGATTTAAGCATACATAGGGATATAGGGACTGAGAAAGCGTTTGTTTATACTATGTAGTGATTATCCCGCAGAGCTTCAGTGGTATTAAGGTCTATAAAATAACATAACTTTTACAACGACGATGCACCGAAATTAGTCCGAATTCGATCCCCCGTGACAGTCTGAAAATAGCTTATTGACAAACTCGTGCTATTACGATGTACGTGTTGCCACTTTTGTGAGTCACGTACGAAAAATTACCTTTTATTTTTGTACCGAAGTGATTGTTAAGTTGTAGTCATCGAGGTTAATTGTCGATGAGTCTTGTAAACGGATTTAGAGTTTTGTTTAGTTCTATGTCCTTTAAGTTTCAAGTTGTCTGTTTACCAAATATCGTCCAAATAGCTTTAGCCGTTTTACTATGAAAGCGGAATAGACAGATAGAGTTATTTTTGTATTTATAATATGCAAACTTATATTGTGTAGTTTTGTGTACTGTTAATGTAAGTAATAAATAAATGTTAGTTAGGATTAGTTTGTTAAAAAGATTAAGATCTCGTCAGTTTCCTTCAAAGTATTAGGCAGAGAACAACGAAGACCTAGAACAACGAAGCATGTTCGTCTGCCTACAGAACCCTAACCATGTTCTTTCCTCAGCCCCTTCTATTCCGGGAGCGCGGTAACTCTTTCGAACATCCCGCAGCCCCGGCAGGCTATGGCCCTGGGGGAGGGCCCCGGCTTTTCTTACAGCTCTTTGAGGCGTTGACACGGGCCTGGTCCTTACCGGACGACGAGCCACCCATAGCTCACCGTACGCAGGCCAGCGCCTACGGTGGCTGGAAGTCGTCTCGCGGCTCCCGACGTCAGTGGCGTCTCCCGCAGTGGCTGGTGCGTGAGACCTATCGCTCCCTCATGCGTTCCGCCACCACCTACGGAACCATAAACTCGCTGTTTTTAGAGATGACTAAGTCAACCTTTTAGTTTCACGCCCCATTACTTCGTGATAGGTCAGTCATGGTGTCCCTTGACATTTTCTACAAATATTTTATGGCAGCTTTACTAAATAGCGTTCTTTTGCTGTTTATTTTCGATATTTTACGTAAAGAGGAGTATCTAGTCTGTATTAGTACTCCTAGTGGGTCTAGAGACTAAGAACCACATGCGGTTCTTCTCCATATGACATACTATGTATGTACTTGAAACCGTAAAGTTTCTTTTTGTTAATTTTGACTGTGTTTTTGTCGGTTTTAAGTTGGGTCATAAGCCTTTTGCAAGCCAAAGTGCAACTAGCTTCCGCCCATGACTTCTAAAAAAGATGTAGCTTTCTAACGGTGAAAGAATTTTTAAACCCGGTCTAGTAGTTTTTCAGTTAAAACCCTACAAACAGACAAACAAATCTTTCCTCTTTTTAATATTAAGTATAGATAAATAAAAATCTATCTGACCGCCAAATGTCATCCAAGTTCGTTCAGCGATTTTAGAGTCATTGTGAATAGTAAACGTTAAAAACTTTTACTGCCACTAGTAGGATTAATTACTCCAGACATTAAAGCCAAAACCGTTTTAGAAATGTTCAATTGCTGCCATTGGCACATATCTCCGATGTATTTATTACACTGAATATTAAACGCCTAAGAGAAATCTAACATATAATACCGGTTCTCTGTTATAAAAATACCGGTTTTGCGATGTGATGCTACAACACTATTGTCGTGTAGGGTTGCCGTGAATTAGAATTGATTTTGGACCCTATTTTTTTATTATTTCGTATTTTTTGGTTGTGAAAACTTCTGTAGGCGCGTTGAATGAAGATGGAAAAAATCTGGTTTAGTCATGGTTAGCGACACTATTGAGCGCTATAGTGTAGTTCTAACCGTCTTACTTATAAAATCCGATTGATTTTTAATCAGCTGCTTAGCGACGGATTAGTAAAAATCTCACTCATAAATGCTGTTTAGCGTTAATCCGAACTAAGTTTGTAGCTTAATGCTGGATTTCGACGTTAAGTATAGGCGAGAAATGTTTAATCTCAGATTACAGGTTTTTTTTATAATGAAGACGGTTACTGTTTCAAGGTAAAATACCTATAGTATAAGATATACCTATAGTTGAAGAGTTTCTATAGTTTTAAACAAAGTTTAAAATAAAGACAGTACTAGATCAAGTTCGCATGATTTTAAATTAACGACATGACATTGAAATATTTTGCGTTACATGTTTTACACAGTGGTTATAGCACGCTAAATTTATTTCTGCGTGAGCGAATTACTAACGAAAATAGATTTTGAGATACACTACAGACTAACAGATATAACTATCTGGCCGTGGTTTGGCCCACATTATGATCATTAATAGCCATTTTCAATAAACTATCTGTCCTAAGATTTGCTTACTAGAGATAGGTTTTTGACATTAGTTGTCAAAGAATTTTGACATCTCTAGTATGAAAATCTGCGGATTGATTGAAGAAGGTTATTGAAAACGTAAAATCGTTGATCCTAGATTGTATAGCGTATAGCCACAGTATTACGATATCTCCCTACAGTAGCGCAACAAATATACTTACGCGGAACAACGGCGGGGGACTCGCGGGGAGGCGGGCGGTGTCAACCGTGTCCCGCAAACACGCTTACTTTGTGGGACGGAGCGCGAGGGGCAGACGCAGTCGTGTTTTGTTGAAAATTGTTTCGCTTCGTTGTTATTTTATTTCCCATTTTGTAACAATCTTAGCGTATCTACTTACACCGGTGGCGGTATTGCGCGTCATCAAAGGCGTTGCGCTACTGTAGGGAGATACTGTGGTATAGCGTTGTATAGCGTAAAATCGTTGATCCTAGATTGAAATTATGGAAGAATGTATCAATTGTCAAACTAACACAATGGATTTGAAGAGTTTTACTCACATTTTTCTCTTTCATTCGTTTATTCTCGATCAGTGTTTTGTAAACATTCGTAAATATCTAACCGGACAATCTTGAACATTATTCTGGCGTCATAAGAAGAAAGAAACATTTTTTTTTTTTTATTATGAATTTAACTCAAAATCGAAAAAAAAGTTACGCAATTTTTTCTTATGACGACAGTATTCATTTTTAACACGCTTTTATTAGCTCGGGTTGTATGTATGTATGTATGTAACGGAATCTTTGAACCTAATTTTCACTGGTTTCTAGACGTCTGATCAACTTGGAACTTTGCACACGTGTTAAGGGCCGATGACAATGCAATAATCTGATAAAAAAAAACTAAAAAAACACGCTTTTATTGCTGACCGAACTAAAAAATGGAAAATAAATAATAGTTTAAAAAAACTAAAAAAACACGCTTTTATTGCTGACCGAACTAAAAAGTAGAAAATAATTTTTAAATAATTCAATTCAGAGTTAAAAGCGTGGGGTGCTTGATATTTATGAGAGGCGAGTCATGAAAATATAGGAAAATGCACCCCACGCTTTTTACTCTGAATTGAATTATTTAAAAATTATTTTCTACTTTTTAGTTCGGTCAGCAATAAAAGCGTGTTTTTTTAGTTTTTTTAAACTATTATTTTTGTAATAACTACTTAAGGGATCTTCGCTATACCTAGTTAAAAAGAATCCTACGTCCTTCCTCTGGTTTCTATCAATCTCCACAGCGGGTTTTATCAAAATCAGTTAAGCCGTTATACGGTGAAAGCACACAGATAGATAATATTGCTGACGATATAGTTTATGCTGATACGAAAGTATAATTAGTCCATTTATTTAATAAGTTACGTGTCCAATAACTCCTAAAATCTGTGCTGCAATTTAGTAAAAAAAACTTAGTGTGTGTACAAGTAATAAAACTTTTTCCCAATTTTAGGTAAATTTTTTTTAACGCTGCAACCCTAATTAATTGCTGTCAAAACTAGTAGTTGAAATGACAAGTATAGTTCACCGTTCACAGCTGTTACGTCGCTAAGAATTATGCAAAGAGAAAACCGTTTCTTTGTAAATAAGTGTTGCACAATGTGACGAGTAAATCACTGACATCTGGTTTGATTGAGAGGTTAGAAATTCTGCAATTAAGTGGCCGTCTTATTTCATAGTAGCTGTTTCCCGATTACCTGCCGGGACTGCGGGGTGTTCAATAGAGTTACAGCGCCCCCGAAATATAACCAACGGACTGAGGAAGGAACATGGATGGGTTTTAGTCAGTCTGACACTCCCTTCCGACCCACCCATGGCGGGAGGGGTCATTTGATGATTACCCATCCCGGAAAAAAATCTGTTTCCTGTTTTTTGAGTATGAATGTAGAAGGAGGAAAGGGGAGAAGAAGACCAAAGAAGAGATGGATTGATTGTGTGAAAGTCGATATGAATGAGAAGAGAGTGAATGATAGTATGATAGCTAACAGAGAAGAATGGAAGCGAAAAACATATTGCGCCGACCCCAAATAGCTTGGGAACAGAAAGAAGATGAAGCTGTTTCCCACGATTTTACCCACATCCTCAGGGTTTACTTCATTTACCATGATAAAAATTATCCTATTGGCTATTTTCTTCCCAGGGTTCAATCTATATTCCGTGAGAGCGTAGCAAATGCAAATTTTATCAATGCACTTTAGCATTGATAAAATTATTTTTAGTGTACTCATTCAAGACAAAAGTGTGTCTGTATTTATTTACCTTGTGATGTTATTAAGTTCTATTCTTCTGTTATTGACTTCATAAAAGAGGAAGTTATAAATTCGACTCTATATTTTTTATAATTAAACTAGATTTTCGCCAGCGGTTTCGCCCGCGTGGACTATACGAATTCAAAACTAAAAATGACGAGAGTTTCATTCAAATTTTTGCCCTCCGTTTTTCACTCCCTTAGGGGTAGAATTTCGGAAAACTCTTTCGTATCGGATGCCTACGTCATACAAAGAACACACCCTCCAAGTTTCAGGTCTCTACGATCAGCGGTTTAGGCTGCGTTGATCCGCCAGTCATTCAGGACAAAGCATTTTATATGTATAGATACTTATGTAAACAGGCCAGTTCAGTTTCAGTTATTATGTGTACCGTTTACACAATAATGACGTAAATTAACTGTTTTTTGTGAGCTCTTGTGTTATCCAGTTAATCTGGCCAGTAATCCAGTTTAGAATGTTTGTTAAGTAATTGTAAACAATAGTAGTTTTAAGGCCACATTCAATCGTTACAAATATTAAAGATGTGAAAGTAACTCTGTTTGTCTGTATGTTTTTTTGACTGGACTGATTTGAATGAAACTTTGTACAGACCTAGATTGATAACTGGGAAAGGAAATAGGACATACACTGACGAACTAATAAACTACATCAATGTTCAACACGCACCTACCTTTGAAAAAAACATTGTAACCAAGTATTCTAACTTTTAATACAAATTTAAATTGAAACCTATAGTTTGGTTCGTTAACTTCATAACAGCGTAGTATCATTATCCCCAAGTGTATGTTTGTATACTGGAAAGGACCATTCATTTTTTTTTAAACTAAAACTTTGATGCAGTTTCTTTGTCTGGGGGTATATATTATGGAGAAGAACGGGCAAGAAACTCCATAGTGGATAGTCTTTTGAACCAAATCGTTCTTCTTATTCTCAAAAGCATTTCATTTAAATTATATTAACGTACCTTATATCATTAACGTTATAGATATGATATAATAAGCTATTAAATGACATGAATGCGATCAATTACTTTAATTTATTCTGAACGCATCTATAGGGTGACAGTGTTGCCAGATATAGAAGCTAAATTACCCCACGTGCGCTATAATATTATTAATCTTTTCTTTGCATCTTTGCTCGTTGGATAAGCGGTTTAAAATAATTATTTTTTCTTTATTTGGTATTATTTAAATTACTATCATTATTTAGAATAGAATAGAATATTCTTTATTATGTACACCACTTTTAAACTTAAAACTAAGAATATAATTAAGGTAGGTGACACAATGGGTATATACTAGATTAAAAGTTTTTGGCCATCTTTAAAAGTACTTGAATAAGTCGTTGACCTTTTAATAGCGTATATCTTTTTGTATATTTCGTTTAGGTTACTATACGAATCGCAAATAATTTCATAGCCCAGGCGAAAGTTCAACCGGTTTTATCGTAGAATCGTAGTAGTCAATTTTGAGTTATAAATGCTATACTATTGACCTTTTCAAATCTACTACCTGTATACGAAATTTTGATGGTAAAACAACGGCATCTATTTCAATGTAGATTGAAACCAGCAGGCCTAGCCTGCTTCTACATCTAGACGGGGTTGGATAAACCCGTTTTCTGAGCTCCTTTTTTTTCGTATGGGAAATCAACCCCTCTCGCCGTGGGTGGGGCGGGTGGCATTGTCAGACTTTTACTGAAACCCATCCATGTTCCTTCCTCTGCCCTTTGTATTCCGGGGGCGTGGTATCTCTCTCAATCGTCCTACAGCCCCGGATTTCCTGCACCCCTTGTCAATGGTTTTTGTATTGAACGGGGACGCGTTTGTCTACCCCCCGTGCTTGGCCTACCGGCAAAGAACTTATGATATTTTTATCCGGGTGCGTGAATTCCCTCAGAATCCAAGTGGAACATCTGGTGAATATCCAATCCACTTCGCCTATGAGGCCGTGATCCTGCGCCCGTATGGCTACGCGTGACATGTATTACCGGCACGCATGCGCGTGGATGCGTGACGTGGGTAAACTTCCGCGTATTATAGTGAGCGTTGCATGCGAAGCGAGTGGTTCTCATACGCTGCTATCGTTTGTTGAAAGGGCGTATCTGGCCATTATTCTGAATGGTGGTATGCCCTTTTTGGATTGGATAGTAGTATTCTAATTCTAAGTTTGACTGGTTTAGTGTGTGGCTTAGTAATATTGATTTTACCCGCGTTATGGGAACTACTTAACGCAACCGGCTACAAAGTAGCCTATAACCGTTTCCAGAGTCCCATCTATCTATCAATCTATACAAATTTTCAGGCAAATCATTTTAGTCGTTTTACCGTGAAAGCATAACAAACTTACCTTCGCATCTATACTAATATAATAAAGCTGAAGAGTTTGTTTGTTTGAACGCGCTAATCTCAGGAACTAATAGTATGATTTGAAAAATTCTTTCAGTGTTAGATAGCCCATTTATTGAAGAAAGCTATAGGCACCACTATTCCACGCGGACGAAGTCGCGGGCAGAAGCTAGTTTATAATATTACGATGAAGGGTTTATTTGTCGTGTCTCTTTAAAAGTGAACTTTAATTTTATTTTCTGATGCTTGTCTCATACGAAACATCGTCAGGTACACGCGGTACACACACACGAAGAAGCTGCGAATCGATACTAGATATACTAGATAGCGGTGAGGCGGGGTTATGATGGCATAAGCGAGCGACATACCATTTCCCGTCACGGCTTAAGAGTCTGTCAATAAGTATTTCACATCAAAATAACCGTTTCATTTACCCACTGACTTCAAAATTCAAATTCAAAATTCAAAAATCGTTTATTCAAATTAGGCTGAAAATCAGCACTTTTTGAACGTCAAATTCACAAAAGACAGCCCCCAAAATGCCCGCCCTTCACCACTTCCTATGTGTTTTAGCTGGGAAGAAAAAGTGGCGCAACAAACTCCCCAGCAACACATGTCTGTCTGTAAGGTTTGAAGAACCATCTTTATACAACATTAAATATATGTAAAAAAAAAAATACATTTAATTAGGTAACATTTTTACACATGTTGACTAGCACACTCCATTAGTAGTACCTATATCCAAGAACTCAAGCAATGAATAACTTAAATATTTACTCTTGTTTAAAAATATAACTAAAGCCTCCATTAAGTGAAAAATAGGAAATAAAGGGCGTGCTCACCTACATGTGCAAGGTTGGGTTGTAATCGTGTTTGTACAACATGACCATGGTAAACTAGGACCACACCATTTTTATCTAGAATTTAATGAAATAAACGTTGTCAGCAAGACGACCAGGCACCGCTAGCAGCACCCGTTCACGAGTATAACGCAAGGATCAGCCATCGCCTCCCTCGCCATCTTTGAGGGAAGGTGGCGACCCGACCCCCGACGCTACCGCTAGCCATGCCGTCTAAGGGAGCATGACGTGCTTGCTGCAATTTAAACAAAATAATAACTAATGAGTGTTGAAGTCACTAGTAATCCATATAGCATACTGCAATACAAATCATTATTTAACAAATAATGAGTGTACTATGTCAATACCATCAACAACAATGAATTTAAAATTAAAAAAAAAATAATGTCAATCAATATAAAGCTATAATGATAACCTGAAGTTGTCTTGCGTTTAACATAGCGACCAACTACTCTTATCATTCAAATAATCGTTAATGCTATAATATGCCTTCTGTGAAAGGACAGATTTAACTTTTAATTTAAATGCATTAAACGGCAATTCTAATAAAGATATTGGAAGTTTATTGTAAAAGCGGATACCTAGCCCCACAAATGACCATGAACCTTGTGAAGCCTGTGAATAGGTACACAAAGTTTGTGTTTATTTCTGGTATTGATATTGTGGACATCACTTTTTTTGGTGTACAGGTGTATATTTTGCCTAATGTATAATATGTTGGCAAATATGAATTGCGATGCCACAGTGAGAATACTAATTTCTTTAAAAAGCTCTCTAAGCGAATGTTTACTACCTAACTGGTATATTGCTCGAACAGCTCGTTTTTGAAGAATAAATATATTCTCAATATCTGCAGCTTTGCCCCACAGCAGAATACCGTAGGACATGACGCTGTGAAAATAGCTAAAATAGACTAATCGAGCTGTGTCTACGTCAGTAAATTGTCTTACTTTCCTGACAGCATAGGCAGCAGAACTAAGCCTTCCGGCAAGACTAGATATATGTGAACCCCACTGCAGTTTTGTATCTATCGTTATACCAAGAAATACTGTGGACTCCACAGTTTAAAGTACCTCGTTACTGAGCATAATGTTAGGTCCTAGGTTTTTTACATTAGGCAAAGTGAACTTAATGCATTTTGTTTTTTTGGCATTAAGAACTAGGTTGTTTGTCGTAAACCAGTGCGTAACCAATGAGAGTGCACTGTTCACGTCTTCTGAATCTATACATATAAAATGCTTTGTCCTAAATGACTAATGGATCAACGCACAGCCTAAACGGCTAAACCGCTGATCGTAGAGACCTAAAACTTAGAGGGTGTGTTCTATGTATGACGTAGGCATCCGACAAGAAAGGTTTTCCAAAATTCTACCTCTAAGAGGGTGAAAAGGGGGGGCGAAGTTTGTATAAGACTTTCATTTTTATACGAATTCGTATAGGCGGGCGAAGCCGCTGTCAAGAAAGCTAGTCTAGTCTAGCTAGGCTATACTTCATTTACAATAAGATTAAAAAAACTTCCAAACTCTTTGCAGCTTATTGAACTGATTTTGAGTTCTATTCCCTACTGATAAGGATGGTGTTAAAAGCAAAATAATGTTTACAATAACAAATATATTCTGCATCTGTTTTTGACATGTCACCTTAGTATTAGAGCTTTAAATCGTTTGAACAAGCTGTAAATAGGGTGCGTTTAAATGTTTAATCTTGTTATGAATGACTAATAACGTTTCATAATAATGTTTCAGTATAAGCTTGCGCTTCGCCCTTGGCCTTTTTGGCCGTCATAATTTCCCAGGCCGACGTGCAAATCTGATTTGGGATGTTGGATATAGGTCAGTCTGCCGCCAATCTTAGACTTAGTTAGCTTTGGTCTAGATTCTAATTTTCAAGTGCAAAGTTAGATGTAAATTGCCATAAAAGTTGGAAGTAGTTTGTATTATAAACAGGCGCGGTCGCAGCCAAATATTTAGGGGTCATCAACAATCAAAATTGGCCAAAATATTAGCTGAAGGTTTCAAGCAGGCTCAAAAATTTAACGATCTATTACGATTAACAACCTATTACCTTTTAATACCGATTGCAAGAAGAAACGGAAAAGGCTATTGATACCCAGAAAAAAGACAAAGCTCCAGGACCAGATGGCATAAGCAATGAAATATTGAAGCAAACAAAATCATTAATGGTACCTATATTCACAGAAATCTTCAACAATGTGCTCGACACAGAAATCATCCCAAAACAATGGACTAACTCCAACATAACCCTCCTGTTCAAGAAAGGCAACCACTGTGATATTGGAAACTACCGGCCCATTAGCCTAATATCTAATATTTATAAGACCAATGTGTAATTACAATTAGCGTAAGTTGTTTATTTATAGGAGGTTTGTTAATTAGACGTGTACGATATGGGGTCATATCCCCCCTCAGACCGCCACTGATTATTAAGTAATTTTTTGTCAGTGCTATATGACTAGTCACTAACATCTAGATGTTTCCCGTAGTTTCGCTTGTAAAGAACTGCTCGGATAAAAGCTACCCTATGTGACCTATGTCCATTCTTCCTCAATTGATGTTCATACAAAACTTCATCTTAATCGGTTCAACCGTTTCTCATTAAAGCTCATAAGTAAGGATTAGAAAAGATAAGGATAATCATTACTACATTTTAGGCTAATGCGGGCTGCATACACCTAAAATGTAGGTCTACATGTATTTTTCACATAAACCAAAAAAGGATACGAAAACTTGACACAGTTATTACAACTCACTATACAAAATTTGCGACACCACATGTCGTGGTGGCCTAGTGGTTAAGGCACCTGCCTCTCGTGTACAAGTGTGTGGGTTCGAAACCTGGCAAGCACCAATGTGACTTTTCTAAAGTCGTATGTACTTTCTAAGTATATCTTAAACATCATTGACTAACGGTGAAGGAAAAAACATCGTTAGGAAACCTGGACTTAAAAAGTCTGAAATCGCCAATCCGACTTGAGCAAGCGTGGTGATCAGTGCTCATGCCTTCTCAGTGTGAGAAGAGGCCTGTGCCCAGCAGTGGGACAATATATAGGCTGATGATGTACAAATGTGTGCAATCGTTTGTCAACTAAACTTGATACCTACAATTCTGCTTACCCCTCAATAAACCTGATAAAAAAACAAAACATATCGCGACGTGCGCCGCGTGTCAACTTCCGTGCATTGTCGCCTGTATTGCATGGGAAACGCATTTTTCTCATATAGCAACACTTTAGTATTACATAACTGTTTACCGATCTTATGTCAAGGCTGTAAGGTTCATTATCCTTTGATGTTTTTCATGTTAGTGTATTGTTGATTACAGTAAAGTTGAGTTTTGAATGGACACAAATTGGATCGGTTCTTCTCAATGGCTTTTTCAGATGAATGTAGCTCGTATATCGTTTAGTTAAGGTTCATTATTAAGTGGTGTGGTGTTAGTGTTTAGTTCGATATGACGGCTTGTATTCTACTTTTTGTTTGTACGTGTTTAAGTAGCAGTTAAACGCAAATATTGTGATCGTGTTTTTTTGGTTAGTTTAATATTTCATTCGTACATTGACTTTTGCAAGTTTTGATTGATTTAAAATGACGGGTAGATTATGACGATAGCGGATATTACTGACTAACTTTTGCCCGCGATTTCGCCTGGTGTGTCGCCACTAGAATTGGGTCTAGATACCTGGTTAAAAATAATCCTATATGTTTATCCAGGTTATAAACTATCTGTGTTTCAAATTTCATTTAAATCCATTCAGTAGTTTTTGCTTTAAACAGTTAACAAATATACATACATCCATCCGGCCAAACTTTCGCTTATAGCCGTTGTGGTATGCTGAAGAATTCTATGGTCAGGAGTCTCCCCTTAAATTGGAGCAATTCTGGGAAAACTAAGAAATATGGCAACCCTGTAAAAACCATGAAATCTGATAATGAAACTACATAATGTCTATACGTTAATAAAATTCATACTTTAACAGTTTTTAAAACGTATTTGTTTAAACAATTTGCGCTTATAACAGCTACAGCCGGTTGCACCAAAAAGGTCTAATACAAATGTAAATCTATGGATTAGTTAATGTTGTAACCCCATTAAAAATTAATGTTTCCGAAAACAATAAATCAATGTTTTTTCCAAACAAAACTAAACTTATGCCAATGCCCCCGAATTTGTATCTTTTGCATAGAATTTATGCGAACTTGTCTAAGCTGTCTTCACAGTATCTGGTCGAGAAAAAAACTTTTAAGGGTTCCGTAGTCCGACAAGGATGGTCCCTTATAGTTTAGCCATGTCCGTCTGTCTGTCTGTCTGTCCGCGGCATAGCTCAGAGGTTCTTGGTACTAGAAAACCGTGTGGGGCATTGTTAGATAGGTCTTTCAAAAATATTATGGGTGTGTCAAGATAATTTTTCGGTTAAGTGAGCCATTTGCGAAATAACTAAGCTTTTTAGTGCAAATTTCTGTTCGATACGAGCACCCCCTCTAACTTTTGAATAGCTGTCCTTAGAAATGTGAAAAAAATCACAGACGTAGCACATGTAATGAACTTACAAGGAAAACTATCACGGCTAAGTAGGCCTAACCGGTTACAGAGTTATAGTCGACTAACTAAGACCTGCTACGGAACCCTAATGCGCGTGGCCCGACGTGCACTTGTTTTTTTGCTACAAACGGAAGCAATTTGTCTTTTAAAATATTACAAATAAAAGGAATAGCGAATTTTTAAGGCATTCTACACAAAAACGCCTTTGATAAATACCGTCCAATTTTTTTCTCACCTCACTTAGACAATGTGCTCCCAGCCTTACAATAGACAAACAGTTAACTTTTTTTGCTCGTAAAGCAATGATATGTATCCGTCACGCAGCCTCTGGTTAATTGAGAAGGTTTTTACACGTAGAATTATCAATGCTCATTGATTTGTTTGGTTAGTAATTAGTCTTTGTTCGGAATTAATTTGTAACTAGTGTGAACGATTTTATTGGTTGCTAATTGTAGCGTGACTATTTAGACTGGAACAGAGGGGCTCGTGGCTATGTGGCTAAGTAACTGCAGCAGTATTCGATTAGCGAAAGTGGTCTTTTCGATTTGCTCAAAAACTACTCACCCAATTTGTATGGGGTTTTCGTTATTTAAATGTATATTTTTTAAGGAAGGTTTTAGTATACAAGTATATTATTTAATAAACATATAGATTGTCTGTTTTTATTAGCATCTGATGGAGATCTTCGGAGATAGACAACGGAACTCTTCATTTACTAACAGCAAAGGACCCGCGATTACTGCGATCGTATGCATATATGTATTACTAGCTGTTTCCCGCGGTTTCACCCGCATCCCGAGGGAACTACTTAGCGCTCCCGGGTAAAAAGTAGCCTATGTTGTTCCTCAGGGTCTATTCTATCTCTGTACCAAATTTCATTTATATCGGTCCAGTAGTTTTGGCGTGAAAGCGTAACAGACGGACAGACAGACAGAGTTACTTTCGCATTTATAATATTAGTAAGGAAGTAAGGATTTTCACCATAACATAATTGCATTCACTGTACTGCGTCTGATGCCCCGGAAAAAAACTTAAATGCCAATAATAGCAATAAATCTAGACTTTCTTTTTACAACACTAGCACATCAATCATTAAACCATATGACGTAATACAAGGTCCAAAGGTTAAGTGTCAGACGTCGAGGCACGTAAAACGATGGGTGTGCGAGCATTGCATCTAATTATGTATACATGTGTATATAAATGTGAAAGTATTCCTTTATTTACTAAGATGTAAAGGTGTGTTGAATAATGATGGCGTATTGTTGAAAGGATGTGACGTCACTCGTGAGGTTATTGACACGGATTTTTGACAGATAGGTGACCATAGACCTTTTGCAGTTTTTATGACTCTCGCTAGGTATTGCCAGACTGGTAAGTGTGATATGGCCTATGTCGTACCTATTTGCGTTTGTGCAAACTTCAGCCATTCTGATTACTGCGGTCTTAAAGATTTCTTGCGGCCATAATACAGATTCGTAAAATGTAATCTTAAAATTGGATGGATTACTGTCTGAATTGATATTATTTTTTGGATATACCTATTGGCTTACAATTTACCTACGAAATATCAATATATATATATATGTGTGTGTGTGTGTCAAAGTATAATTTCTCAAAGTAACTAGATCTGCAATGCCGAATCAGTCAATCTGTCTGACTGCTACGCTTTCACAGAAACGGCTGAACCAATTTTCATTAAATGTTGTATTAGTATATATTAAAACCTGAGGAAGAATATTTTTTTTATCAGGATGCAGTAGAAAAACAGTTGGGCGTTTTATAAATACCATTAGAACGACAAAACGCAGTAATTATGCCTCTACGTCTTTAAAGTATTCAATATGCAATCCACATGGCCAATCAAGTAGTCGTTATTACGTTTTACATGTACGTTTTGTATGTATATTAGTTATTCAGAGATCTAGGTATTATATGTACCTACCTAATTACAAAGCAGTTCACATTGAGAATCCACGTGTATATGTGTACGTGTATATATATGAGTAATTACAATAATTGTACATAATTTATGTAGGTACCTTTTTTTTCTTCGGGAAACCATTATATGACCATATGATTCATATGAAGGGTGTGTTAGACTCTTACTGACTAAAACCCATCCATGTTCCTTTTTTTTTTTTATTATTGATAGGTTCGCGTTTGACCACTATCTCACCTGATGGTAAGCGACGATGTGGTCGACGATGAAGCACGCTTACCTAGAAGTAATCTATTCACTCTTGACTTGAAGACCCCTAGGTTATAGCTATCTGGAAATACAGACTCCGGCAGGGAATTCCACTCTTTAGCAGTACGCACAATGAAAGTATTCCCAAACCGTTTAGTGCGTGTGGGTGGGATGTCTACCATGTAACGGTGGCGCATTGCCGTACGTCTTGTAGTCCGATGATGGAACGGGCTTGGCGGAATTAGGCTGTGTAATTCCATCGCACACTCTCCGAAATGTAACCGATAGAAAACCGAAAGGCTGGCAACGCGTCGGCGATGTTCCAGGCTCTGGAGCTTTGACTCGACCAGCGCGTCGCTGCCGATGAGCCTCTTGGCTCGTTTCTCAATTGACTCTAGCGCATCAAGCTGGTATTTAGCGGATCCATCCCAGAGATGAGAGCAGTATTCCATACACGATCGAACTTGCGCTTGATATAAGTTGAGCAGCTGTTCCGGTGTGAAATACTGTCTCACCTTTGCTAGGATTCCCAGCTTCTTGGCAGCCAGTTTAGCCTTAGCCTCGATGAACTGACCAAAATTGAGAGTGGAGGTAAACGTAACACCAAGAAGCTCAATTTGTTCTCAGTTCCTTCTTTAGCCCTTTATGTTCCGGGGGCGCGGTAACTCTTTCGAACATCCCGCAGCCCCGGGAGTTTATCAATTGACATTGACAGATTATAAAGTGGGTTGCCAGCCCAAATATTGTATAATGATATAAAGTGGGTTGCCAGCCCAAATATTGTATATGATGAAAAGGGACTAGGCCCTCTCTATTTATTAGAATTTGGCCGTAAAATGCTTAGTTAGTTGCGACAACAAGAGAAGATTTAAAATATCGTTTCTTGTTTCTCTCTACTCTAATGATGAAAAATAGTATTTGTATCGAAATGGTTTGCACTTGTTAAAGCTTAACGTATTAAACAATATCGTCAGTTTCCACAAACGATAGTTAACGCCAAACAAAACACTGAAAGTTAGTTACGACTTCTTGTTAGCATTGCTTTTTACAACTCACTGAGGAGAAACTAACTGCCGACCAGGTAAACTTAACTAACACTGTTCAAACTCTCGCTTAGTATTGTAAAATTATATTTATGTAATAACTGCCTCGTTGGTCTCATCATCAGCCTATATATTGTGCAACTGCTGGGCGCAGCCCTCTTTTCATACAGAGAAGGCATGAGCATTTATCGCCACGCTTGCTCAAGGTGGATTGGCGATTTCAGACTTTTAAAGTCCACGATACTTTTTAGTAGGAATCGTCGTCCGACTTTCTGGTTATCTGTAATGTAACTGACGAAATGTACAAATGACAGGTGTTTTTCGGAAGGGATATCATCAAATGGAAATCCTCCCGCCATGGGTGGGGTAAGTGTTAAGACTCTTACTGACTAAAATTCATCTATGTTTTTCCTCAGACCTTTTTACGCGCGGTAACTTTTGACGGAGATCCCGCAGTACAAATGACAGCTCAGACCAAACGGCTTAACGTGCTTTCCGAGGCACGGAGGAGTCTCTATACGACATACCTACCATACGTCTCTATATGATCACCCATCCATGGCCCGACCGCGGCTAGCGTAGCTTAACCTTAATTAATCGACACATGCGGCTGTTTACGAGCCACGAGCTCCTCTTCACTAATGATATAACAAAATACAGTTTTGTAATTTCAAATGCAAATGATTACTAGTTTTATGACATTATGAATTGACACAGATTTTTTTTCTAGATTTTACGTTGTGAAATTAGTCACTAAGATATGTGAGAATTGACCTGTTTAACTGGTTTAATTTTATTTAATAACATTATCTAACGTTCATTTAAGAATTGCTATGCGTTTTTTCCTCGTATCAATTTGATTATGTAATAATTTTAATTCTATGTTTAAATAGTTGTAGTTTTCGTAAGTAACTGATTTTATCGGTGTTGCTAGATTAGTCATCTTTTTTACCCTTTTTTATTTCCTTATTATTTCTTCATTGATTTGGTATTTGTTAGTTTGTTTTTATTTGTATTAAATGTTAAGTATGTTACTATTTTTGATATTTTTAGGGTACCGAAACAAAAGGGTAAAAACCATTATGGATTCACTTCGTCCCTCTGTCCGTCTATTACAGCTGATAATTTCAGAAACTGCTAATTCTATCGATTTGAAATTACTGAATGATAATAGGATGGAGCTTTTTACCTATCACTGATTAAAATTATATACCGATCACCGCCTAAACCTAGTTTAATTCATTCATCATGAAATCTTTTGCCTGCTCTATTTCAAACAACTCAACCACAGCGAATATGATCAACAATTACAAGAGTTTGATGTGTTAATAAACACATGTCATTGTCGTTCTCAAATGGCGGCCATCGCTGTGACGTCATTACACCCGTATGTCCAACACATGGGACCGTTTTTCATACTCTTGTCTTTTTGGTTATGATTCTATTGAAGCTTAGAGGCTACTTTTTAACTTTTTGCCAAGGGATTAAAGTAGATCTATCATTGGTTGGTGTTGTTATTACCTACTAGCTGTTTCCTGCGTTTTCTCCCGTGTCCTGAGCGAGTTACTACGCGCACCCGGATAAAAAGTATCAAAGCCTCACGCCCCAGCCGCCGTAGGAGACGCCACGGGCGTCGGGAGCCGCGAGACGACTCCCGGCCACCGTAGGCGCGGGGCTGCGGACGGTGAGCTATGGGTGACTCGCCATCCAGCAAGGACCAGACCCGCGTAGACGGCGCGTTCATGTTCCACACGCGCCTCAAAGAGATGTCAGGATCGTTGACGGGGTCCTCCCCCAGGGCCATAGCCTACCTGGGCTGCGGGACGTTCGAAAGAGATACCGCGCCCCCGGAATACAAAGGGCTGAGGAAGGAACATGGATGGGTTTTAGTCAGTAAGAGTCTGAGTTTTTGTGTTAAATAGTTACAAACATACATGTCATTTATCATGATTATATTAATATTGCATATGTATTGAGATCAATTAATAAACTTATTGACGCTAATGTTATTGCGACATTATATTACAACGATTATTCGTTTTGATATAAATAATATGATAATTTCGATCTTAATTATAACTCGGCCATCTCTTTTCCTCAACTAGTTTACTATTAGATAAATCTTTTTAATTGCAGTTGATTGAGCCAAATACCATTTCGGAAATAATTTTACAAGACTACGGACTGAATTACTGAATTAATAGCATTTTTTTAGGGATGAGAAATTATCAAATGTCTTCGGAGTGTCAGACTCTTAATGATTTAAACCCATGACCCCAGTCATTCTTTATTCAATCCCGCAGCCCAGGCCATTGATTTATCTTTATCCAGGTAGCTCCTAGGGTAAATTATTAAATAGCATGACACCCACAGGAGATTGACAGCACAACGAGTGTTGCCAGATTTGTTTTCATCTTACCTGATTTTATGGTAGATTTTTTTCTCTCAGCATTTTTATACAAAGATTGCATCTTTAGTAAACGGGAGTTATACCGCTTTTTTGTTTGCCTCACCTAATTTTATGGTAAAAAAACTTTTTTTTCAGCATTTTTGTACAAAGATTGCATCTTTTGTAAACGGGAGTTTTACCGCTTTTTTAATCTCCATTCCTTCACGAAGCGGAGTAGAGCGAATATCAAAGACAGCATGGCATTCCGAAAATTTACGCCTCCAAGGTGCGGTACCCAGTGATCTTGAACTTAGAAATTCTGAATACCGGTCCGGCCTACCATTTTAAAACTGTGGTACTCAAAATACTGTTTCTGTTTTTGATACCGTTTTCTGTATTATGTAGCGTTTAAAGCGGTTTATCATTGGATAATTAGTTTCTTCATAACTGTTTAAAATGCTCAACTATTTTACTTATTAACTATCTTTCCTTCAGCTTCGCCCGCGCGGGCTATACGAATTCAAATTAAAAATAACAGAGTTTCGTACAAACTGTCATCCCCTATTTCACTCCTTTATGGGATGATTTTAGGAACATCCTTTCTTAGTGCACACTTACGTCATTTAAGGAACGTTTGTGAAAAATGTCATACTTCTAGAACCAGCGGTTTCAATTGTGCGTTGATCGATTAGCTAGACAGCCAATCAGTTTCTTGTTTTATATGTATATCTATAGATAGATAATGTTATAAGTAAAAGTATTACTGATGTGAATTTGATGCAACCGGCCAATTATGTTATAAAATAGGATTAGCAAGGTTTTTTTATGTAATGAAGAGAGATCATTTCATTGATTTGGGTAAAACTTCGAAAACAAATCATGGATTAACACGAAGGATAGTTTTGATATCTGGCATAATGTATTTGTATACTCGACGCGGGTGAAACAGCTCGGAAACGCTAGCTAGGAACTATGAGAACCCCTGTTTTATGTCTTAAATGACAAATAATTTTAAATGAGATGCTAAACTATAATGTTATCTTATCCGGAGTAAAATTTGGTCGAGTTTAGTTCTAAGTTTAGCTTTAGAATGATCGATCGACATTTTGATTTAGAAATTGTAGTGTCTTTGTATATTTTGTCTACATAATGAAATACTGCAGTCTGCCTTCAAAAGTCATCATCATCATCTTCTGCCTAGCCTTTTCCCAACTATTTTGGGGTTGGTTTCCAGTATAACGGGATGCAGCTGAGTAACAGTGTTTTACATCAGCGACTGTCTATCTGGCCTCCATAACTGGGCAACATAATACCCTTCAGTAAGACTGGTTGTCAGACTTTCTGCTATTTGACTACCCTCAGCGACGGCCTGCTTTCTGAGGCACGGAGGAGTCTCCGTATGACATAGATGTGTCACCCATACCCGTAGCTTAACCTAAGCCTAACCTCCTTTTTCAAATATCTTCAAACATAAATACTTTAGAATATAAAACAAAGTGTGTAGCAGTTGGTACCGCTTTAAATTCACCGCACATAGAAAGGGAAAGGAATCGTAACAAATCCATAAATGTATATTATTTACTCTTCAACTACATCGAAGTAAAAGACAGTATAGCTTGTTTAAAAAATACAATGTCTAGCCTGACTGTTAGGCAGTGTATGTCATATCAATTAGCTAATGATGTCGATTTTTGTTGTAAGTGCCACTCTTGGCTGACGTAATTATTCAAATGGTGGTATGAGGACAGATAATTTTGTCCATAGTAAATATATGTTTAGTATATGTACAAAGCTAAGCTGAGGAGCTCGTGGCTAAGTAACAGCCGCACGGTTCAACCGATCAAAGGTTAAGCTGCGCTTGGCGCGGTCGGTCCGTGGATGGGTGACCATCTATGTCATAGCGAGACTCCTCCGTGCCTCGGAAAGCACGTTAAGCTGTTGGTCCCGGCTGTCATTTGTGGATCTTTGACAGTCGTTACGGGTAGTCAGAAGCCAGAAAGTCTGACAACTAGTCTTACCAAGGGGTACCGTGTTACCCGGTAACTGGGTTGTGGAGGTCAGATAGGCAGTCGCTCTATGTAAAACACTGGTACTCAGCTGCATCCGGTTAAGACTGGAAGCCGACCCCAACATGGTTGGGAAAAGGCTAGGCAGATGATATGTACAAAGCTAAGCTAAAAGGAATATTTATATAAAACTCTGTTATCAATCACAACACTCGCAGACTTTGCAGAAACATTCCTACCTCAAAAATATGTACAAAATGTCGTAAAACTGCATATTAGAATCCCTTTAAACTTAAACTATAATTGCAGCTGAAATAGGTCTGATACTTCACAAACCAAAAGAAGCTCTAGTAATGTAAAATTTAAGTTCGTTTTCGAGCGAATTTTCTGTTTCACCTTACACCATATCCGTTAAGTTTGTGTTTTTTTTCCTAAGTCAAAAGAGTTCTATTACTACAAAATTTTAATACTTTTTTACTAAAAATTTTCCTTTTCGCCATCAAACTGAAACACAGTTCGCGGCAAAAATAGGTCCAGTACCATTGCAAATAAAAAAGACCTTTACCCCCGCAAAATTAGAGCTCTTTTTTGATCAGAACTCTGTTTCCCATCCAGAAACGTTAACAATGTCCAGTCAAGTCCACCCCTCAACGGAAATGTAACAGGTTTAAGTTTTAATTGCTCGGAGCCGTGTGAAAACCGGCGTGTTTGGAGTTTGTTAGCGTAGACATCGAGCGATTGTTTTGATTGCTACCGTGCCCCCGTTTCGTGTTTTGACGATGCAGTTTAAAAGGAATATAAGTATATGGGTCTTTTAATTTAGTTCTGCTTTCGCTGCGCCTGTTTCTGGATCGGGAATAGTTGGTTGCGTAAGATTAGGAACAGGGAGCGTACTCTAACTCACCGAAACGAAACTTCGGAACGACGAAGAATAGACAATATTTTTTTTTGTGGTGCGGTAAAGTGCGATTTGATAGTCTGTACAAGAAGAGATGTATTATACTATCCATATATAACAATTGTTTGAACCTTACCGCCCTAAAATTGGCAAGGAAAGGTTCCGAATTTCAAACGAAACTTCGTTCGTTCTTCTTCATTCCTAGTTTAGTTTTCTAAATTGCCACTATCTAACATCGAGATTATATGCCTTGGTTGGGCAATGGTTTTGGATGTCCCATCAGTAGTGTCTCACTTGTTTGGCGCTTAGATTTCTCTCTCGCCCTTTATTAAATTGGTACTCTAGCCAACTTCGACGTACGGACACGGCCCGTCCAGGGAACCGCCAACAGAATCTTGCGACTATCACACCAAAATGACAGTATCCCGGAATTACGAAGCATAACAATACTTATTAAGTTAAAGTTATATCTTTGCGGAAGCCAAATAAAATACCAGGTTCTTCCAAGCGAAAAATACAATCCGACAGTAAACGTCAAAACTAGTCGCTAAGCCTTATTTATTCTTACATGGTAACATTTGCTGTTTCCGGCGGCTTCATCCGAATAGTGAAGGATCGACTTCCCGTACCCGGGTAAAAATTATCCTATATATCCTTCACCAGGGTTCAAGCTACCTCCATACAAAATGTCATTCCAAACCGATTCAGCCATTTTACTGTGAAACATAACAGATAGAGTTACTTTAAAATACTAGCTGTATCTTGGTTTCCCTTGCATTTCGAGTTGTTTCAGAGCCCCCTGCCTTGAGGGAGAAATTGTTTAGTTCTACTGTACCCTTGAAATTTATTTTATTTAATATTGATCCACTGTTGAATAGGCTCTCCTAACATGTGGAATATCGCGCGGTCTTCAGCTGACGTATCCAACGCATCCAAATTCTTTCTGCAGTCTTTGCGCAGATGATAGTTATATTATATCTATACTAGTGTCTGTATCTATTTAGACATCATATTATGACCATTACATCGCACAAAATGAAGAAAGGCTTATACCAGCAGTATTAGATCAATCCGTTCCAAAGCCATTATTTAAGCATTACTAATGATTTATCGTACTAATAAATGAAGTAATACCCCGCATACGAACCGTCACTTTCAAATCGTAACCACATTACAATAACACGTCTATAATTTATGATGATTACAAGCCGTTATAGCTATTCGGTAACAAGTAACAGCTCTCTATGAAATTCTTCATCTGCCTAGACTTTTTCTAATTGTCAGAGTAACCATGGAGTTTCTTACCCGTTCTTCTCCATGGGAATCTACCCTTTGGAACGGGCAAATAGATTCAATTATTTTTGGATTACTTGTCTAATTGAAATAAATGGATTTGAATTTTGAATTTTCCTAAAAGGATGCAGCTGAATTCCAGTGGACTGTGGAGTGATTGCGTATCTGATCTCCATAACCCAGTTACTGAGTAATGCCATCTTTTTGAAGAGACTGGTTTCGATTATCAAAAATTACAAACGATAACCGGGACCAAAGGCTTGACGTGGTTTCCGAGACCCAGATGTGACTTCTTGAAGTCTGGTCTGAAAGCTTAACGTGGATCAATCATCATCATCTCTCTACTGACTACCTCGTTGGTCTAGGGGTTGCATAACGCGACTGCTGTAAATGGGGTCTTGGGTTGGATTCCTAGTCCGAAATCACTTTGTGGATTTCGGAAAATGTCACAAGGCAGCCCGGAGTTAGGAAGTTGGTGGTGTTGTACCCCCGTGCCTGGGAGCGTTAAGCCGTCGTCCCCGACTGCTATATTGCCTGGTATGGGTAAAAAATTGCAGCCTACACGATAAGAAGAATATCTCTCTGCGAAACCGTCTATCTAATTTATTGTTATAATTAAAAGTGAAAATGTTCATTTATATGCATAACTCATCGGTAGCCTTATCTGGATGACGCGTACCTTCGCGGAATATGTGGTTGTGAATTTGAAATGGACCAACTATCAATCAATTTGACTTATATTAAATGGCGTAGCGTGAAAGTGTTTACGTAAAAGGGATTAGAAAAGTCGGGGTAATTAATGAGCAGCGCTGGTCTTTTTAATGAGTTAGGTGGTTTAAAAAGAAAACTTAAAACTGAAAAAGTGGAGCTCCCCACCGTATGCTCCACCGTGTCCTCCGGGCGATCTTCGCAATAGTGACACCCGAGCGGTTCCTCCCGCCGGATTTTATGCAGGAACAAACCGAAGCTTCCATGTCCGGTGAGGACCTGCGTCAGGCGGTAGGTGAGGACGCCGTGGTGTCTCCCTAGCCACTCCTCAAAGAGAGGACTTATTGCCGTGATTGTGGCGTGCCCTTTGCCCCCCATCCTGAGAGAACTACTTCACGCACCTGGATGAAAAGTATCCTATGTATTAATTCAGGCTATAAACTATGTGTGTACCAAATATCATTCTGATCAATTCAGTAGCTTTTGCCTGAAAGAGTAACAAACACACATCCTCAAAAACATCGAGTTAATTTATTAGCAGGATTGACGTGGAATTAATCGTTATCCAATCTGCCCACAACCCGTATCCTCCCTTATTCCAGAAATAAAATAAAGGGTGGACGGGAGAGATGAGAAAAATCCATTTCAATTCCATTACTCCGTCCATTGTTGGGATCTAGGTCTGCTAGCATTTAATATCTATCGCATTGAATACCGAAGGATCGGCTGCATCAAACTTCACATAACTTATACTAACCTATATTTAAGAGTTTTTGTATTAGACTTTCACGGGTATTCGCTCAAAAGATTTAGATGAAATTTGTTGTGGACTTAAATGGGACCTAGGAGACGGTTACTGTCTAAATGTATGTGCATAACTTGGTTTTATTTGCATACTTTTAGCTATCACGTTTTACGTTATAAGATCGACTTAATGTTTGGTGCATCTGGCTAGTAGATTACATACAGGTTAAGTTTGTATGTAACGGGTAATCTCAAGAACTACTGGACCGATTCCAGAAATTCTTTCTTTAATACAAAGCTACATTATCCCTGATTGTTATAGGCTTTGTTTTATGTGCGTACAATACGAACGACGCCGTAGACTGGAGCTAGTGTTAAAGCCTGCCAGGCTGTGGGATTGTTCGAACGAATAACCGCGGATCTTGAACACATGGCAAAGGAAGGAACACGAATGGGTTTTAGTCAGTAAGAGTCTGACACTTCCTCCAGCTCCGCCTATAGCGGGAGGAGTCATTTGATGATTACCCATTCCTATATAAAAGTAATTACATAGATAGATATCGTGGCAGCAGCGTCATCGTTGTTGGTTTAGAATTAATAAATTGTTCGCTCGATTTTCCTTATTGTTTTAAAGTTAATTAACTTTAGCTTTTGTAGTAGTTGGACGAGAGACAATGTGTGCGTTTTAATAATATATCGCATCGCTAAAATAGGTCCATTTAGACACTTTATTGACAGACACCCGAACAAATCTAAACGTCTATCATACAAAATACCCTTTTTTATTATGGAAAATAGTGAAATTAAAGACTTTGTCCCTGCCGCTGTGGATGGAGTAGGAGGGAGTGTCAGACTCTTACTAACTAAAACCCACCCGTTTCCCTTCAATTGCCTTTTGCATTCCAGGGTAACTTTTTCGAACAATCCGGCAGCCACATCATTTAATCCACAGTAATACATAAAGGTTAAGGTAAATTAATTCTATAAATAATAGTACTGATAAATTAATTATTAAACACGCAATTAAATGTCTAGAGTTGATAAAGGACATTAGCCGTTTGTAATTACATAATTATGATAAGAACCAAAACACAACGTTTATCGCATGACAGAAAATTCTAACTAGTGTTATAAATGCGAATTTGTTTGGTTGGTATGCTTTCACAATAAAACAGCTGATTTTGATGAAATTTGGTATAGATATAGATGGTATCCTAAAGACTTTGGCCTGGCTAAGGAGTTGCTTCCTCAGAAAGCGGGTTAAACTGTCACGAATCTTACTACGTAGAAGTTCTGTAAGGAAGGATCTTTGTAACTCTTTCACGTTAAAACTACTAAACTGATATGGGTGAAATCTTTTTTGGCATGCAAACATACCATGATTTGGACTAACGCATAGAATAATTTTTATCTTGGTATCTGGCTCCAATTCTGAAGTCAGACGAACTCGCGAGCAAAAGCTACTCCCTAATAAAATAGATAATTAACAATATTAAAAACATATATAAGCAGAGGTCACAGGCAGATGACGTTATCGGATATAATGACGTCATAAAATTACCGTATCTACTAAAGTCGTAGAAATGGTTGCAGTAAAATATATTAAGTGCTCAGAGAAAGTGCAAAGTAATGAAAATGTCGAACAGTTTCGCCATAGAATCGACATAATGAATTTCTCTTAATATTTTATCGTAAGTCACCATTATTGATGAGTTTTCCAACTTAATACTGAGTTTACTTTTAACTGGAATAGTATAAAATTAACTTTCTTCAACTTTCATTGAAGAAAACTGCCATACAAACTATTATAGTCTGTTTTTTTTTTACGTTTTAGAGCGCACCGCTGAAGCGACTTTGATAAAATTCAGTACGGATATTCAACACGGGATATTTTTTTTAACTTTTTAAATTATTTTTTCTCATGACATGCAAGTAAAAAAAATCTCTGATATTGATTAATTATCAAAGTACGTCCAGTAAAATATCTTCATTAATTTACTATTGCGTATAAAATACTACATGAGTTCGCAATATTTTTATCTTTATAATGCATTTTATTATCATCTTTGATAGAGATTTCTTCTCATGCAATCATCGATTGCGATTAACTGAATAGAGACGCCAGATATCATTAAATTAAAACAACTCTCACTTCTAATCTTTGATAACAATCGATTCGATTAAGCTTCATTCTTTTACAACGAAACCAATAAATCTACATTAAATATTTCAACACTGGCAATAAAACTAAATTATTTTTACCACCATTTACCTTGCCTTACGAAAATCTCCCGCGAAGCCGTGATAGTACCCGCGAGCTGGCAACATCGTCATCGACCCGCAGTTCGCCACGAGCGGGGAGGGGGGCGTGCCGTCTGTCAAATCGAACTACGCTCTTGAGTTAATTTCGCGATCATTTCATTATAAAAAAAGCTTTTTCCTGAATTAATTTGCGCTGTATTAGTGTAATTGTCTGTTCGCTAACGGTTTGCGAGCATGAAAGATAATACGGAGACGGAATATACTCCATCAATCGCGTAGTGATCGTGGCCAGAGGGATTGCTATTTTTGTTTGCTGCCCAGTTATATTGTAAATATTGTTTTTATGTGTCGAAATTGTGGTGCAGTACTGCTTTTTCACGTTTTTTTTACTCTATTTGACTGTGATCATCGTTGGACCGTGAACAAATTACGTTTAGACATCTTATTGCAAAAATACTTTCGAAATTTAGTCTTTGAGCAACGTCTGGTGCCAATGATAGTACAAAAACGTATTTGTGTTCTAAAATGCAGTGCCAAAGAGTTTTAATGCTACTTTTTATAGTGTTACGTGTGTAAATAACGCAAATAATTAAATACGAAATTTGAATTTGGAATAATTTGAATGAGGTTGTGTGTTTTTGACTGTTGTTAAGAATCACTAAATGGCATTTTATCGTAATAAATTGCTCTATATTAGTGTAATACGAGGATGAGGCGAGTCTTCGGCGTATGCTCGGACGGCTGGATGCTCTGTGGTCAGAATGTGAGCGGATAATCATTCCAGGCTCTCCTAGATGTTGTCTGTATGTCTTTTTCTTTTTTTAATTTTTTTTTTTCGATGACACCCATATTTAGAAAAAAGGTTTTATTATTCCTGTTATGACTAAGTATTATAAATAACCACTTTTTTCCTCAACATTAATAAAGTGATGCTTGATTAACTATAACTATAATTAATTAATCAATTTTATCTTGAATTATGTCTCTATGTGAAGTGCTGATCTCTATGTGAATCATAATGTAATATTTCAATCTAAACCACACAGGGGCCCAGAAATTTCATCATGATCATTCATGTAATTTTTAATGGGTCAAGTTTTATGACTAGACCACAATTGATTTATGTTAAAAAAAATATTATTTTTTAAATTACAACAATACGTAGGTTAAGTTTTATTATTGTTTGTTTTTAAACAACCTATTTTTCCTGTGGTCACCATTTTTGGTCATAGTAGGTACAGGTGGAATCATAGGGAAATTATAAAAATTACCCTTATTGAGGAAAATCAAAGGTTAAAATTATATATTGATAGTAACAGTAACAACCCGACTATTGTTTCTAATTGTGGGTGTCATTTTACCTGTTCATAAATAATTTGTTGTTTATCTAATTCTATTGCATTGCATGATTGTGTTTTAATAAAAAAAAAACTGTCTATATATTGTTGCTGAAGTTCTAACAGTGCGTAAATTATTTTTCCTGGATTGGGGAAATGGGAACAAAACTTATAATGACTTACGTACTGTTCGAAATTCAACGACAATATGGCTAAATTTAGTGCACTTTAGATTTGAATTGAAGATATTGGTATCACATCTATTTAGACTGAAACCAAAACATATTTGTGAAAAGATTTTCTAAATTTTTTCAGTTTAATTTGACTCTGTGATTAAAGACAGATAATGAATTCTCTAGGACTAGTCAAGCTTAAACACCTTCTCCAGTGGTTGCCACTATTGATTCTGGCTTTCAGAGGTGCAGCAGTTGGAAATAAGACAGGCTAGCCCATATATCCAGTATAAACAAAGTTGGGAATTAAATTTTAAGCTTTATGACTAAGCTTAAAATTTTTAATCACTTTCTCCTTCATTGCTGGGACTTGGGACCACATTAATAGCCTCCAGCATCATAAATTGCGTGGACCTAGGGCATTACCACGATGTCCCAAAGTACGAATAGTTTTTTTGCGAAAAAATAATAATATATTAACTCTTTTTTGATATTAATTAAAGAGACTGTGCCATATGACGTTAATGGCTGTGTCTCAAATCCATGAGTAGTATGGCCCCTGATCAGTTTCAGTTCAGCCGAGGACCGTACCCCACTAGGGGGCCCTTAGCGTGTAGTCACTTAGTTTTGTACAGTTAAGCCCTGGCTGGAGGCCCTAAATTCATTTATGGCACTTCACAGGCAAGCCCGGTTAAGCAGTAGACAACCTTTTAGGTTGACCTGTGAGATGCCATACAAAAAAAAACCTTTTCGGATGAAATTAAATATTAGTAAACTGCCCCCTTTAGCAAGATTATTCCCTGTATCTTGGTATAGGGCGCAGTTTACCTTGGGGCCCTTCTGAAATCGCGGGAAACAGCTAGCCTTTAAATATCTTTTAACAAAAATACCTGCACTAAATTTTGCTTTCTGTAAAGAATGTTTAAAGCACTAACTTACTGAATGTCTTGTTGTTATAAATAAATGTAAAACATAATTCTAGTGTTTTTAGTTTAGACTTGAGACCATGTTGTATGTTTACTGTATTTGACTGAATTATTTCATAAGTACATAATATGGTTAGTTTGTTTGTGCACGTTAGAAGAATTATCTGTAACATGACTATCTTAATGTGCGCTGACTTTTACCATTCTGTCATGATGTTACACTGACCGTTAACAATGTTTTCTTTGCCCTGCTTAATAGCACTATAGTCGGTACCAAACGAATTTATGAAAAAAGTAAACAAAGTCGTAACCAATTTTGTTAGAATTCTGCCACAGAAATTAACAAAATGACGTAAGAATGGCGCATTTGTGTAAATTTTATGCTCTAGACATCATCATTCGTCATTTAATGCCATTTTATTCATCCATATGGGAAAATTAGAACCAAATAGGTTATGATTTTGTTTACATTTTCGTAAAATCAATTAGTAGACAGACTATATCATCAATCACCCTAATAATGAATCAAATATCTCTAGACCAACACCTCCTTAGGAGTAGAATTTCGGAAAATCCTTTCTTATCGGATGCCTATGTCATACAAAGAACACACCCTCCAAGTTTCAAGTCTCTACGATCAGTGGTTAAGGCTGTGCGTTGATCCGTCAGTCATTCAGGACAAAGCATTTTATATGTGTATTTATTTTTTTGACTGTTATTATGGCGGCCCTGACCGAAAACTTGATGGTATCTTATTCATTAAAGTTTTTCTCTTTTATTTATATCAGAGATAAAGCTAAGAATGTCACACGTGCTTGTAATTACAACGGAACTCTTAAAAACTTAACACAGTTATGCTACTTCACTTTAGAGGTGTAGAAATTATGATTTGACGACTTCAAATAAAAAAAAAACACTTCTCACTTTTTCCATAAAAGCAAAATTATTCTTTGCTCTTTTCATTCGCAATAAGTTTAGACAATATATTTTTATAACTATGTATTCCTTTGAAGTCGATAGGGTTAGTGGTTCCTGAAACAATCATCTGTGACAGACAGACGAAGTTTGCCATTTGTTTATAATGGATCGGAACCCTACAAACACAATACAAAAACTGTTCCGTTGTGGATGTACCTATCGAATTTCTGACCAGACCTTCTCCATAGTAGGTACCTAGTTTTTGACCCCTCTAAAACGTCCAAATAGCTCATTTTGACTTTAACTTCCACGTAAAAAACCGCCAAAGGTGTTTAATTACTGCATATGTTTGGAAGTTTATCTCATTGATACTTGTAACGAAGCAATGTATACCATTATACTCGTTGGTTATCTCGTCCTCTATGATGAAGATAATATGTGTAGTCTCGGTTCGGCAGTGCGTGGCGTCACATAATTTTGAAGAAGATTTCAAAAAACAAAACGCACACTTGACATGTACGTACGCGCTCTCTGTAACTAGATTGTCATTCGGTTTTTATGTCAACAAGTGGCGTCATGTATTTCCTTTATTAAAATTGTAATTTAAATAATAAAGCGTATATATAATATACTCTGTGTGATAAAGTAATAAGTTATATAGAAAGGAAGTCGGAGAAGAAGGAAAGCAGACCAGTTTTATGAAAAAGATCGAGAATTACTCGTCGACATAAAAAGTTGTCGCAGTGGAGTGATCCATTTTTTTTTCGCAATGTAACTTGAGTGTTTGATGGCATATTTTACGTTTACCAGGAGTAAGATCCTGTTCTTATACATTACGTATAGGTAATCGCTACTTCAAGTGTGATTTCGCTTTGCACGTACCTAGTTGCAATCAAAAGTACCAATAACATAACCTCTAAACGACTTGCTTGACCTGTGGGGCGTTCTGCGGGAGCGCACGTGGTTTAAAAACGGCTATGTCGAGAGCTAACTAGCCTGTCCTGAGGGGTGTTCTGCGGGAACACACGTGGACTACGAAGGCTATGCTGTGAGCAACCTCTGGGGTGTTCTATAGGGGCACACATGGTTGGCTTTATATAATAGCCTTAAAGGGAAGTTCTGCGGGAACTTACATGGCTATATATGTGCATAACACACAATGCTTAATTTACTGCATGAATTATGTCCTAAGATTGTAGGACGAGTTTACAGTTCACCTGACATTCAAGAAAATAATGAGAATGTCCCCAAGGAACTGGTAAGGTATGTTAAATCATATACATAGGTGTATGGATGTTGAATTCCTAAATACAGTTGGTAATGAAACTAAGAAAAGTAAAAATAGAGGATGCATCATTATCTCATAAACATGAGGGTTGGTTCAATTAGCCTGGAGCAGTAGAATAATCAAGAACCAGTTAGCCATTGTTTTTTAATATTAAACATGGCAGGGAAGGAGAAAGACTGATTTGTTGAGAAGAGAGAACCATTAATTTAACCCATATGCTGCCTGAATTGCAGACTTAATAGTTTATTAATCTCTGTATAACATAACAAATGTTGATACATGTAAATGTATTGATGTAAGGTACATAATATGTTAAATGTACAAAAGCTGAAATTGTTTGTTGGTTATTGTGCACTCGCTATATTCAGAGACAATGGGATTTAATAATCTCCATACTGCTGTCAATAATAAATGACAATATATATATTTTTTGCAATATATAATATATGACAATATATAATTTGCATATGCACTCAGAGCCAGAAAAAGCTTCCCAGTTCGGTGAAATTTTCACTGATCTATGATTACTGCAGAATCAGTCAAAGAACTGGACTTTTGTTAAGTCACAATTATGGTTTACTACAACACAGTGTAAACAGGTGTCTTGTCTACATTAAACATTTTTATATTAAAAATGTAAGCTTCAAACTAGTGGGGACCTGCTCGCAGAGAAGTTAAGAAGTGTGGTGGAGAGTCATGCAGAGCAGCTGAAGTGAACGAAAGGTGCTATCCAGATAGATGTACAGGTGGGCAAAATTAAATCTTAATTTTGTGTTTGAAACATATTCATCACGGCTCTTGTTTCTTCTTGATTGGTTTGTGGTGTGGAATATAAATCCACTATTTTAAACCTTAATCTCACCAGAGCTACACTCCGGTGAATGAAACAACCTCTAATCAAGGATGTTTACAAATAACATTAAATGGAAATAAAAATGGTTATTTGGTATGTAGTTGTTAACACTACAGGAAATCACTATGTTTACAAAGTACCTACATATTGTTTAAAAAGGTTAAATGTAAACTATAATTTAAACAAATAAAATTCTTCTCTGTCATAATTATGAACAGTTCTTAATGGACCAAACTCAAACAAAATACATATATACGAAGTATATAATTTTTAATAAGAAATTATTTTCTTCACAATATTTAATTAATATTTCATGTATAAAATGCAGTATTAGACAACCTAGTCAACTATGAATGATAATTTTTCATTATCTTAATAGTATGATTAAAACAAGAACAATTCATTATTAATATGTATGATTTTCTTTTGAATAGAAAATAAATCATACCTGCCTGTGTTATTAAACCTATACACTATAAAGTTATAGGTAGAAATATTTACTATTACCAATATATTCAAGTATTTATAGAAAAGATATGAATGTCCAAAGAATAATGAACTAAAACTGATGAAAATGAGATAAGGATAATTCTACATTTTTTCATAAGAATTGAATACAAATGGTTTGCCTATATACATTATTTTATTCAAAAATATAAAGTTTTTTATAGTTCATAGTTTCTTCTAGAAAATTCTATTAAATAACAATAATAATTCTATTATTTAATATAAAGACACTGTTGTGCTTAAATGTTAAGCACTAATCAGCTAAATAGGCTCATCCTACAAAGACAATATCTGTGCAGATAAGAATTGTATCTCTCACACAGGCTGTAGATGGTGTTTAGTATTTTGTATCAATCAGATTGCTCATGAGTGATTGATTGAGGATGGAGCTCAGTCTCACAAGTCTTCTTAGAAAGTAGTTTTTACTTTGTTGGGATTCATCTGATGAACAACTAATATAGGTACTCACCTATTGTGAATGTGAAATCCTAATAATAATTTAACAAGTTATATGACTGCAGATACATGATGCATTTAAATAAAGAATATACTCAAATTAAATTTAAATTAAATTTACCAAGATTATTTTTCCTTCTTGACTAAATATCTAAGTACTTTCATTAAGAGGAGAGAAATATCTAAGTACTTTCATTAAGAGGAGAGAAATATCTAAGTACTTTCATCAAGAGACTTTAATTAAGAAGTAATATAGTAACAAAATTACATAAATTATTATCAAAAGAGATTCTTCCTTATCAGAAGGTTTTTTCAAATAATGTGATCGTATATCTGAGGCAATAAATGTTTTATGCATTGATTTAGCCTGAACTCATTATCTTCTAGTACGAATATATATGTTGCTGTTGTAATCTATGTTTATCTATAGAATAGGAAGAAACAACAGACTATTTAGATAGACAGCTCAAAAAAGATTTTTTTTGCTGAAATTTTTTGTGTCAATAATTGATCACTCATCAATGGTACTTATGTTGATGCAAACATCTTTTATATTTGAAGTTTTCTACGGAAGTCCTGGTCTTTAGAAATGAATATGCAAATACCATATACATAAAATTGAAATTGATGACAGGTAGACTTTTATGTTAAGAATTTATTTTTTCAAGTGCTGTATCAAAAATGATCTACAGTCACCAATACTTTCTACTGTGGGCACAATACTTTAACTAGTAAAAGTCATCATCTGCCTAGTTCTTTCCCAACTGTGTTGGGGTCAGCTTCCAATCTAACAGAATTTAGATGAGTACCAGTGTTTTTAGTAAAAGTACCTTTAAAGTAAAATTACAAGTAAAAGACTATATTCCATAATACCTAATAAATATCTTTAATGTTATTAATAGAGGGAGTTTTCTCTTAGAATAACTTAATCTAGCTGGTAATCAGGATTAATTCTGATTTAAAGTTATATATAATACAAAATTATACACTTTAAGTACCTAGGTACAATTCCAATTATTATTAAAGTAATAAAGTTTAAATTAACTGTCCAGAGAGACCTAAATATGTTAAAAATAGGAGACATAAGTTTATATTTAAGTTACTTTTTTCAAGTCCTGATAAAATATTTTTTATCCATAAGTAATATTTTTTCAAGTATTGTTATATATATTTATCTTTTCACTTGTATTTTCAGAGACACACACATAATATGTCTCAATTTTACAAAACAACGTGTAAAATTATATACATAAAAAAAAAAAAAAAAAAAAAAGTATACGATTTTCCTGTCTTTTGGGTTTGTTAAACATTTCTATTCATGTTATCACAGAAACAAAGATTGCAAGCGATCTCTATAATACATAATAAGTTTATAGTATCATGATTGATGGTGGTCTTTATGGGCAAAACACTTAATTTATTTATTTTCTTCTCTTAATGTTTTTATTCTTCAATAGAATGTGAAGTATTGCCAGCTATTGCATATTTCTAAATAAGATAATGTGGTTAATAACCTAACTATTTTTACTATTTAATATGCAACTTGAAATAGTTAGCCATAGGTCATTACAGGAATGTGCTTCACTACAATCTGCTGACTTGAGCCTAAAATTTAAGAGTGTTCAGTTGATATAATGACAGACTTTAAAGTTTAGGAGTTCAGTTGATATAGATACTCACCGTGTACTAACCATCAACTGGTTATATTAAAGGAACTCCCCTTATCCTTAATGATAATATGAGCTAGATTTGAGCCCTTAATCGGAACTCATTAAGCATGATAAAATTGTGTCTATTAAATATAATATTATCGACAAAATAAGTAGGTATCTATGTACCTATTTTAGTACATACAATTCGAGATATATTTTCACAGGGATTAATAATGGATAAATGATTAAATCCAAAAATATAGAATTATATCAAGAAATGGTAAAATAATATTATTGTTTTCAGCACGTTTGTTGCCCCAATGCATTAGTACATAATCAATGCATCGCGACAGTTGACGTGTTATTTTACAGGTTTATTGTTTTACAACATGTCTTTGAACATCTACACATATTATCTTCATCATAGAGGACGAGATAACCAACGAGTATAATTATACAGTCAAACGAACTTACCTGTAAGTGAAGTTCGACAGTAATTATACGAAGTTGTTATCTCGTCCGAATATGATGAGTCCCCCCCGACCCGAACATACCATGTGTTTGAGCATGGACCCTTTCTTGTTGTAAAACCAATAAAGTGCTATGAACTTAATGACAATCTAGTTACAGAGAGCGCGTACGTACATGTCAAGTGTGCGTTTTGTTTTTTGAAATCTTCTTCAAAATTATGTGACGCCACGCACTGCCGAACCGAGACTACACATATTATCTTCATCATATTCGGACGAGATAACAACTTCGTATAATTACTGTCGAACTTCACTTACAGGTAAGTTCGTTTGACTGTATAATTGTATTGTCAAAATTAAAGGAATTGCAACGGAAATTGAAAGTTATTGGCTTACGTAATAAGGGAGCAGAAAGAAAAAGCATTTGATCAGGACACGCACAGGAAATAAATCAATTAGTAATAACAACAAAAAATAGACACAAATTCCAACACGAGGCCAAAAGAGGCTTCCATCTCAGCATAATGCTGCAATCTATACTAATATTATAAAGAGGAAAGATTTATTTGTTTGTTTTAAAACTACTGGACCGATTTTAAAAATTCTTTCACCGTTAGAAAGCTACATCTTTACGAAGTGTCGTAGGCTATATTTATTCCCAGAGATAATTAGGGATCCCTACTAAAACTTGACTAATGTAACCCAAGGTGTAAAAAAAATGTCCACGCTGGCGAAGCCGCTGGCGGAATGCTAATATTTGTTAAAATAAATGCAGGGGCGCTGGTATGGTGCAGGTGGATTATTCGCTTCTAAGGGCGGATTCGACCAAACTGGAATAAATTTTACTCTCGGCGTAGATCTCTTATTACTCGAGAATAAATCAATTTCACGTTTAACCAACTACAATTCGAGGAATAACGAGTCTATTCGGGAATAGTCACTATACCACCATTTTGCGTGGAATAAGAAGTTTATTCAAGGAATAATAAAATGGCGTCCTATTGACTTATGCTGTCATTTCTATTTTATTTTTTTTAATTTATTTAAAGGGCTTTGTCGCTTGGCAGTTACTTTTCCATGCTATAATACGACAAATTAGAGTTGACATGAGTTATGCTACTGCACCCTCCCGTTTGTAAAGCAATTTTTTTTGGCCGCGTATTACATTCGTTCACATTCACTTCGCTATTCGTGAGTAGCTTATCCAAGTAAAGCTATACGCTAGATTGCATGGAAAAACGACTAATGATTTACTCAAGATTAAATCGTGGTATATATTATTTTCCGCATAGTTATTCTTGTATAAATTCAGGTTTGGTCGAATCTACCCTAAGTTGATATACGCAAGTCTCACTAATAATGAAGTAACTTAATAGGTATACCAAACCGCGTAGTATCCCCAACGCATAAAACTAATAATCTTAGATTACTCGCAGCATTCATGACTCATCTTACATAGATATTGTGACGTGTATGTTCATCATTTGGCACACATACACACACAAAACCTGAACTTGTATCTAGGGAACTGCTTGATGTACGTGGATATTGAATAAAAAGTATACATACTTTGTAGGAAATGATCGTAGTCGTATCAAACGAGTCAAGCTAACGCGAACGCACAATTTAAGGGGGGTCCAACAGGGGACGATTACATCATCTGCCTAGCCTTTTCCCAACTATGTTGGGGTCGGCTTCCAGTCTAAACGAGATGCAGCTGAGTACCAGTGTTTTACATGGAGCGACTGCCTATCTGACCTCCACAACCACGGTACCCCTTGGTAAGACTGGTTGTCAGACTACCCGTGCGACTGTCAAAGATCTACAAATGACAGCCGGGACCAACAGCTTAACGTGCTTTCCGAGGCACGGAGGAGTCTCGTTTTTCTAATTTTATTGTAATTGAGGTAATTTTATAGTATTGAATACGCTGATGATGATAATTGCCTCGCCCATTCTGATTAGGTAATTAAACAATAGCAGTTAAACAAACGCAGGGCCCATCAATGGCGGTCAAATCTTATAATTATTCTACGTATCTTGCGCACGCGCATTCAGTACTGACTCAATCTCCAATTGTTCCGTATATGTGACCGTGTGTTTGTTTGTTGTGAGCACAATGAATATTATGGATGATAACATCATGGTCCCCCTTCGGTCTAGGCGGCTGCTGAGTTGGGTCCTTTGTTTGATGCTCGGCTTGTGTTATTTGGTTTTTCCAAAAGTTCTTGAGCGTGGAGGTTCCATTAAATATAGATAGAAAAAAAGGAACATTTATTTCTGAGCAATCAGAGGATATAGACAATTACTTACAAATAAAGGAAAATTTATTTTTCTTTTCAGTCTGAAGGTGTGGTCGTATGGTTTGAGTGAAATTTTTTATGTGTGATTTTTTAAGGGTGGAATTTAGGGGTACCTTACAAACTCACAAACTTTACCCCTTTATAATATTAGTGTACAAAATGGTTTTAAAGCTAAATAGTTCTGCTGAGTTAGGTTAGTTCCTTTAAGGTGATAGTAATGGTCTCATGCCATATTGACCTACTCCATTTGACCGTTTCTCTTAGACTCATACAAGAAGAAAAAATATTTTGACTTTGTTGTAGTCCCAGTCACTAAACTCTCCCAAAAACGTGAAGGAAACTAAGTTGTGACGCCCACCTTCACTGAGCCCTCTCACAATCCCCCCCCCCATCCTCCTCCCCCTTCTGAGGAATTTAGATGTCCAGTTTACCTGCTACAGCAATAATCAAGCAGTCTTAAGAAAGATTTTTTTCTCTTCAATCGCATCTCAGTTTACGGATGAATCGACAATAGACACTAACCCTTTCTTTTCCATAAATAACTTAAACAATAATAAACTACAACAATAGACAAATAACTCCGTATGAGATGGACTGAATACTTCCTTTCTGAGAGAAAAGATATATCGCGTTACAAGTCGGCAATATTTTTACTACATTCATGTTTTACGACCTATTAAAGTTTGGGCTGGGTAGGTCTTTTTGATAGCGGGTAGCGAGAGAAGTCGCTTGTGGCGTGTATAAATTTTTTATCGTAAAATCGTAGTAGATACGTCCTATTTTTATATTTTTTTAAACCTTGCCTAAAATTAAAAGACATCAAGAAAACAAATAAAATAAATATTAGAATGTGCAAATTAAGACCTTTCATATGATCCACATGACCTAGTATTTATACTTTGAAATTTTAACCCCTTCCTCTTCCCCCCACTTTTTCCATAAAAGCAATATGATTTTTCCAATGTTTACTTTTTTGTTTGCAACAATCATTCTTTATAACTGTTCCAAATTTCAAGTCGATAGTATTAGTAGTTTTTGAAATAATCAGCTATAACAGATAGACAGACAGACGAAGTGAAACCACAAGGGCTCCTTCTTACCATTTTTGGTACGGGACCTGTTAGGTAATGTGGAGGAGGAGTTCCGCGAAGCAGGAGCAGAGGACGAGGGGTCACAACACGATAAATCTATCATGATTACACCAAAGAGATCGTTACGAAAACGCCCCGCGATTTGTTTTAAAAAGTATTTTTAGTATTGTTTAGGTTTAACATTTATTGTATGTAGCTTTAAGTTCTTGATTGTTCATGAGTTTTGTAATAGAGGGAGGAATGTTAGGTACTTATTGTGTATCACAAGCGCACCTCCCCGCGCGCCCGCTAAAATGTATCATGTCAACGGTCAATAAAGGAGTGCGTTGCCAACCAGCGATCGTTTCACTTGTGTCCGTTGTGCGACCTATCCTAATACGTAACAGAACCCTAAAAAGGTCATTGCCTGTCTCTTTTTTGGTTGGTACAACATTATTTTATCAGCACAGTTTGTCCGGCTTTCATGGTAAAACGCTTGAGCCAATTTGGATAAATAGAGGATCCTGTGGATAGTTATAGGTTACTTTTTATCCGAACTCAAGAAGTAGTTTTAATATTTCCAGATTAAACACCCGCTAACACTAACACCATACCTTTATGCGTCCAAAAATCATAGAGCCATCGTTAACCTACTTCGAACGCATTTTATTGACATTATAAAATATTATGTCGGTCTTGTGCGTTCTCTTTTTAAAATAATTATATTTTATTGCAGCTATGTATATTCTACTATATCGTCAGACTAGCACGACTACTCATTAACATTTAGTAAAATTACAGCCTCAATCTCGTGTACGAGTGTGAGTCGAAACCTGGCATGTACGAATATGACTTTTCTAAAGTCTAACAACAACTTTCTAAGTGTGTTCTGACACCACTTACTAACGGTGAAGGAAATCAGCGTGAGGAAACCTGGACTCAAAATTCTGAACTCGCCTTGAGCAAGCGTGAAGATTAATGTTTATGCCTTCTCTGCAAGAGGAGAGGCCTTTACCCAACAGAGGGATAGGCCGATAATGATGATGATGAAAATTTAAAGCCCTACTTATCCTTGCTATCTTTTAATCCGAAGTAAAACTCACTCTATCTGTCTATGCAGACACAGGTGCACTCTCTATTCCCTCACTCTCATAGGCCGATGGGTCGGCAATCCGACATAACCGGGGAGAGATCAGGCGCAGGACCGACAGCTTTATGTGCTCTCCGAGGCACGGAGGGGTCTCGCTATGTTAAGAAAATGGTCACCCATCTATGGACTGGCTGCGGCTAGCGCAACTTAACCTGATCTATCGGTCCGCGCAGATGTTACTTAGCTACGAACCCTACTTACGGCCATTTTCAATCTATCCTTAGATTTGTTTTCTAGAGATAAGTTTTTGACATTAGTTGTATGGATCTTATGTCAAAATTCTATCTCGATAGTCTGTACCACCTGTTTTTACGAAAAAGGTAAACAAAATATAATATACACATACACACACAACATAACCTATTTTTTTCTAATTTTTACACATCTAAATATATATAAAAGTCACTCACTGACTGACTGACATAGTGATCTATCAACGCACAGCCCAAACCACTGGAGGGATCGGGCTGAAATGTGGCATGCAGGTAGATGTTATGACGTAGGCATCCGCTAAGAAAGGATTTTGATAAATTCTACTCCTAAGGGGGTGAAAAAGAGGGGCAAACTTTGTATGAAACTCGGTCATTTTTTAACTCACGCGGGCGAAGCCGCTGGCGGGAAGCTAGTACATAATAAAATGGCATTAAACCGCGAATGATGATGTTTAGAGCATGAAATTGACATAAATGCACCATCCTTACGCCATTTTGTTAATTTCTGTGGCAGAATTAGAACAGGTTACGACTTTGTTTACATTTTTCATAAAATCTTTTGGTTCCGACTATTTTGGTTATTGAAAATGGTGGTAATAAAGAAAGGCAAAAGCTGGTTTTATCTCAAAGCATTTAAAAGGTTATTCGATAAACCCTACAGCCAACACAACAAAGCACTTTAAACATTTAGTTTTTCTAATTCGACTAACGGTCTCTTCTGATACAGAGTCGTTAGCAACTCTTGAATGTTATCTCACAGATACCGCCGAGTACCTACCAGTTAGCGAGATGATAACACTCGAGTGCTTGCCGTAGATTACTACCAATTGTGATTTGAGTACTTTAAGATAGTATTGTGTTTTACAGTTTAAAAACATACTTCAAAAGGGGATTATTGTATTTTTTCGCTAATGCGAGAGCGTTTTAGCGTTATATCTAGAAGGGTCATAATGTATGCCTTGACCTGGGATCACTTACGCCCTTTTTGAATTTCAGCAGCATTCTCCTATTTATATTGTAACTAGCTTCTGCCCGCGTGGAATAGTGGTGCTCCGCTCCTATTGGTTTAACCGTGATGATATATAGCCTATAGCCTTCCTCAATAAATGGGCTATCTAACACTGAAATATTTTTTCAAATCGTACCAGTAATTCCTGAGATTAGCGCGTTCAAACAAACTCTTCAGCTTTGTTATATAAGTATAGATATGTTATTCATTTGTGATCAGTGCAGCATGTCAGTACATACTCTTCTATATCCCAGAAATGAATGATTTTTCTTTCTATATTGCAATTAGCCTTAGCAGTATTTTAGCCAATTCAAACTTCATCTTATTGTTATTTTATTTTAGTACATGAAGAACTTACAGCTAATAAAAACAAACAATAAAAAGGAAATCATGGTCGCCTGAAAGTTTTGGGGGCTTTCTTTTGTAAATTTGACGTTCAAAAATTGCTGTTTTTCAGCCTAATTTGAATAATTTTTATTAAATATTTTTTTAATATATTTTTTCTCTAAATATACCTTTTTGTTTGTCATCAGGGATCCCCCCACGGTTCGGTAATGTCGTGCCAGTCGCTCGCCGCTCGCGCCTTCGCCGAGCCGGATAAGGATATGACGCACTGCACCAGTTTCCACAGGTAATACTACTCATCATCATCCAGGTGAAGATGACCATCATGGTCACAATTAGCTTGTCAAGGAACAATTGTATTTGTTCCGTGCAGGATCGACTGGCGACACGCAGCGCAGCAGCCAATCGCTCAATCTATGTTAAAATAATATCTTAAAGACCCGATTTTTAGTAATATCTATCACACTAGGAATTTCTCCTGTATTGTGGGTGCGTTTATAAACATGCACAAACACTCTGGGTGTTCCGGAACAGTTTTATTGTCTGTACCGATTGATTCTACGAAAAATATAAACAAAATCATATTCACATACATATTCACATATTCTTATTTGTTCTGATTTTCCCACATAGAGAAATAAAATGGCATTAAATGATGAATGATGATAAGAGCATGAAATTCATATAAATGCGCCATCCTTACGCCATTTTGTTAATTTCTGTGGCAGAATTAGAACAAAATAGGTTACGACTTTGTTTACATTTTTCGTAAAATAAATTGGTACAGACTATAGTTGTTCCGTGCGGGAATCGAACCCGCGACACGCAGCGCAGCAGCCAATTGCTCAGCTACAATGCCAAATGTGCCGTCTCAATAAATTTCATCGGAAACTACTTAATATTTGGCCAAACTGAATATTTAAAATTGGATGTTGTGTGTGCGTTTAATATTGAACAGCATATTTTTCGTTTCCAGATCAGTGCGGTTCAGCTCCGACTCTCGGAGCTCCACCAGAGCCTCCAATGATCCGGAGAACAAGAGGGAGACACCTGGTGAGTCTATCATCATCATCTGCCTAGCCTTTTCTCAACTATGTTGGAGTCGGCTTCCAGTCTAAACCGGATGCAGCTGAGTTCCAGTGTTTCACATGGAGCGACTGCCTATCTGACCTCCACAGCCCAGTTACCGGGTAACACGGTACACCTTGGTAAGACTGGTTGTTAGATTCTGGCTTATGTCTACCCGTAACGATTGTCAAAGATCTACAAAATGACAGCCGGGACCAACGGCTTAACGTGCTTTCCGAGGCACGGAGGAGACTCGTAATGACACAGATGGTTACCCATCCACGGACCGACCGCGCCAAGCGTAGCTTAACCTTTAATCGATAGACCCGTGCGGCTGTTACTTAGCCACGAGCTACTCTAAGGTAATTTCTAAATACTCGGTTCTTATTCGTGCTATATCTCTTTCCAGGCTCAATATCCCTGACGGCGCTGTCGGTGACACCTGTGACGTCACAGGGCTCGGCTATGAGCCAATCAGCGCCCTCGGCGTCAGCAACATACGATGCCGATGATTCGGTAAGACCCCTCACCTTACTAATGTTTTTAATGCAAAAGTAACTCTGTCTTTTAATTCACGCCAAAACGGCTGAAGCGATTGTGATGAAATTTAGTATAGAAATCAACTAGGGTAGGATGTTGGATAGCATTTGTCATTCTGGAACTACTGAACCAGAAAAAAAGATGATAGAACATACATTATCTTTTATCGACTGTACCAATTGATTTTAAGAAAAATGTAAACTAAGTCGTAACCTAATTTGTTCTAGTTCTGCCACTGAAATTAACAAAATGCCGTAAGGATGGCGCATTCATGTAAATTTCATGCTCTAAACATCATTACTCATCATTTAATGGCATTTTTATCTATGTGGGAAAAATAGAACAAAAAATAGGTTATGATTTTGTTTACTTTTTTCGTGAAATCAATTGGTACTGGCTATAATGCTATTGTTTTACGTATATACGATAACAATATCAAAAGATACGGCTATCTCATGTATAGTATAGTTCGTGTCCTTCCAGCCGGTCCCTCCCGTGCCCTCCTGCCGGTTCCCCAAGCTTGAGGAGTGCGCGCACTTCCACTACGAGCGCGTGTCGCTCGGAGGGCTCAGCATTGAGACCGTGCGCTGCGAGGACAAGTGCCAGGACTCCACTGATGAAGGTGAGATGGAGTTTTTACTTTATAACCAGTTTATTGAAAATAAAAAGACTTCTTAGGGCTAAATAATGTCCAATTACGACATATTTGACTGGTTTCCAGGTTGGATCTGTTTAAAAGTGCGGTCCCATGTGAGCTCCAGCGAGGAGAGCTCGGAAGGCCGCGCGCTCAGCAGCAGCTGGACCGAGGCGTCCGACGTGCGCGAGTGGACCCTCACCAGGAACCGGGACAACCTGCTGCAGCTCGACGACATGCTGCACAGGTCAGTAGCTTCTATCTTGGGGCCCTCCCACTGGACCATAACCTACCGAGGCTGCGGGATGTTCGAAAGAGATACAGCGCCCCCGGAATACAAAGGGCAGAGGAAGGAGCATGGATGGGTTTTAGTCAGTAAGAGTCTGACACTCCCACCCGCCCCACCCACGGCAGTAGGGGTCATTTGATGATTTGCCATCCGTTAAAAAGGCTTTATCCAACTATGTTATGTGGGGGTCGACTTCCAGATTAAACTGGATGCAGCTGAGTACCAGTGTTTTACATGGAGCGACTCAACCAATCTGACCTTCATAACTCACTAACCGGGTAACAAGATACCCCTTTGTTAAATTTTCTGGCTTTTGACTATCTGTAACGACTGTCAAAGATGTACAAATGACAGCTGTAGTCAATGGCGTACTCTCAGATGGTCACCCATCCATGCATTAACCGAAAACATAGGTTAACCTTTATCAGTCGACCGAAAAATGCTTTTATATGCTTTTCCCATCATAGTAAACCCATTTTTTTTTAATTCCAGATGCATATACGACCGCAAAGTATCAGGGCTTCCGAATCTCCGCGAGAAGATATCGCCGGCCCTCGCCCGCTCCGAGTCGGAGTACCAGCGCCTGATATCGGACTACGTGCACCACCTGTCCATCATAGCTGATGACTCCATCAACTGCGGACCCGTGCTTAACTGGCTGCAGATGGATAATAAAGGTGTGATGGTGATATTCTTCTTCTTAATAAAATTGACTGTATTTTTAATAAAAAGAAGTCGATTAAATATTACTTTTCCCGATGACGAGATGTTCATTTTTAGCGATTCACCTGCTCTGCTTACCCATTCAAGGCATACAGGCGTGATATTATGTTATGGAATGGTAAAAATAAATCATAGTCATACGATCGCAGCAATAGCGAGGCATTTGCTGTTAATTATTGAAGAGATCCGTTGTTTATCTCCGAAGATCTTCATCAGATCTTAATATATTATTTAAGAAAACCTTCTTTAAATTAATAATATCAATATCAATTACGAAAACTCCACCCAAATCGGATCAGTAGTTTTTAAGTTAAAACCTTACAAACAAACAAGAATCTTTTAGGTTTAAAGAATTTATTCTCATAAGAACGATACATAGGTTCACTTACAATGAGATACAAAGTTAGCTTATAACTAGATAAAAACATTTTTTTACCTCTAGTGCATTGTTAGGATAAGAAGTTATATAAACAGAAAGTATTATTTAATTGCTAATTTATATATTACTATTATAGACCTGATTCATTACTTATTATAGACATGATTTTTAAGTTTCCATTTGAATGTTTTAATATTACTACAGTCTTTTATGTCATTAGGTAGGCCGTTAAACAGCTGTGCTCCTTCAAACAATATGGTTTTTTTACCGTAATTAGTCCGAGCTTGTCTTAGTTGTAATTTATTTTTATTTCTCAGGTTGTGCGATATTGTTTTTTTTATGTAATTGTAAGTTAGATTGTATGCTATTTGTGGTGATTTTTTTTATTAGAATACAGGTGTAGTATGTGTATAATTGTGTGAGATTTAATAATTTAGTTTTTTCAAATATTGTTTTAGTTGGAGTTAGGTAGTGATAATGGAACAAAGTTTTAATAATTTTATTCTGAGTTCTTTGCAACGGCATTAGGATAGATTTTGCGGCTGATCCCCATATTTCGATGAGATACTCGAGATGTGATTTTACTAATGAATTGTATATAATAGTTCGTATTTTCCGTGGAATACAATTTGAAATTTTGCGTAATGATGTTAATAATAACATTAATTTAGTTTTTACATGTTCAATGTGCAGTTTCCATGTGAGTTTATCATCTACCCTCAGACCAAGATATTTTTCGTGGTTAGATCTTTTTATTTTTTCATTATTTAAAGTAAGCGGTGAGAATTCTGGTATTGGTTTATTTTTTGCGGTAAAAATCATGTATGTTGTTTTAGAGGTATTTATAGTAAGTAAATTGTATTTGAGCCACTCACTGAGTACGTCGAGATCTTTTTGAGCGTCGGTTATGATGTTATGAATGGATTTGTCGAAATAGAAGAGGCATGTGTCGTCCGCGTATAAAGTTAGGTGTCCCGTTAACCCTATTGTGTTTATATTATTTAAATAGATTAAGAAAAGCAAGGGACTTAATATTGAGCCCTGGGGACAGCCGTATGGTACTTTTTTTATGGAACTAGTGAATTTATCTATTTTAACTACCTGTTGTCTATTCTGTAAATAAGATGTAAACATTTCTAGAGCTGTACCCGTGATTCCTATGTTATTTAATTTTTGGATAAGTTTAAAGTGGCAAACTGTGTCGAACGCCTTTTTTAAATCAACAAATACCCCCAATACAACATCTTTTTGATCTATGTGCGTTTTGATTTTAGTTATCAAGTCTACTGTAGCTGTTAGAGTGCTAGATTTCGAGCGAAAGCCATATTGTTGGTCGATTAGGAACTTTTTCTCAAGTAGGTAGTTGTTTAGACGACTGTACAAAACACGCTCAAAGATTTTTGATAACACAGGTAAAACCGATACTGGCCTGTAGTTACCTGGATCAGTCCTACTTCCTGATTTGAAAATAGGGCTGACCTTAGCAATCTTAAGCGTGTCGGGAAAAATGCCGCGCATCAGACATTCGTTTATGCAGATTGTTAATTTCTGAGTAATTATACTTTTGAGACATTTGATCGCCTTCGTGCTGATTCCATCTAGCCCGGTACTTGTGTTGTTATCGAGACCGTCAATTATTTTAGAAATTTCGTCTGTAGTGCAAGGAGTGAGTTTATTCAGAGTTATGTCGTGTGTGTGGTTGTGTTCGTACATAAGAGTGTTGCCGGTGTTCACGTGATATATATTTGGTATTTTGTTTGCTAATTCCGCGCCTATTGATGAGAAAAATGAATTAAATAAATCACATATTGAGTTACCTTCAGTGATAAGTCCCGAGCTCGACATTAGTTTGGGGAGAGCACTGCTGTTCTTAGATTTGTTTAACGCTAAGCTATTGATTATCTCCCACATTTTTTTCGGTTTATTGAAACAGTTATGAAATAAATCACTGTAATATTTTTGTTTCTCTGTCTTAATAAGGTTTTCGACTTTATCCTTTTGTTCAGTAAAATCCTTCCGTAACTTATCATCTTGTGGGTCCGATTTGGTTTGTTGACATATGTGGTTCCGTAGGTTTATTTCATTTATGATGTGTCTGTTTATCCAGTCTTTTCTTGGTGGATTTTGAATTTTGCTCTTGTTAATCTTATTCTTATTTACTTGTTCCAAAATAAATCTCTGTAGGTAGTCATAGTCATTATCTTCATTAGAATAAGTAGCTATTGCCGCGCTAATGTATAGTTTTTCGTAGTCAATTGCTTTATATTGAATTTTTTTGTTAGTTTGTACTGGTAAGCTTCCTATTTCTAGAAATATTTGCTTGTGATCGGATAAACATGATTCAATTATGGTTATATTCATTGAGTGGTTATTTATATTCGTGCACACATGGTCCAGTATTGTCTTTGTGGTGCTTGTTTCGCGAGTGTTGTACTGTTTGCTAATTTTATTCAGTATTTCATAACCGGATTCTTTTATTTGATTCTGATATTTTATGACATTATTATTTGTACTAAGTAGATCAACATTGAAGTCTCCAAACACAATCGACCTTCTTCTCCGCTCGAGCTGTGAGGAATATGTCTCTAAAAAGTTGTTAATATTGGTTTCTCCAGGCTTGTATATAGCTCCAATGTTAAGAGATAGTTTTTCTATATATATCCATAGGTAGTGATTTCCGTTCTCGCATAAGTCTTTCGTTATATCGTATTTAATGCTGTTGTGTACATAAATAGATACACCACCACCCTTGGTTTTTTTTCTGTAATTGTATATATGTTTATAGTTCGGTAACTCATATAATTTGGCATCGCTTTCCGAAGTTATCCACGTCTCTGTAAATATTAATAGGTGGGTAGTCTTCGGTATTGCTTTTATTGTACATTTAATTTCATCAAATTTACCAGGTTTGCGAATACTACGGAGATTAGCATAGAAGAATCGAAGAGATGACGGGTGTAATGGAATGTCCTCGTAATTCTTTGCCAAGTGCTGGTTTAGTCTGCCTGTTTGATTTGCATTCTGTAGTGTAGTTTTTATTAGTTTTTTTGATGATTATTTACAACAATTGTAGGTATTCCTTTCAGATATTTTATAATAAGATCCTTTTCACCATTTTCCGTACGTTTGATTAATTCTTCTTTCAGTGATTGTAAATAATGTTTTTGTGTTGGAGTTTGGTCTGAATAAATTTGTATGTCTTCGAGTCCTTTTTTTTTATTTCGTAGTAGGTTTTTTGGAATACTTGGGTTGTCGAAGTAAACTTTAATAGGCCGGTTCTTGTTTGGCGCATATTTTCCTAGTCTTATAGATTTTATTGGTTTAGGACAGTCTTCATAGATAGATATCAATACCTTCATCACTTCATTGTCATCGTGATTTCGCCTGGAGTTAGTATTTTTGTCGTTAATTTCCAATATACCCACAATAATTATGTTTTTCGCTCGGTCACAACGATCTTGAAGTTCGAGGATGAGGTTATGGTGATGTAAGTTAGGCGATTTGGATGTTGAACTTGCGATGTTTTGTTGATCTTTAATTTGGTATATTTCCGCTTCTATCTGTTTTAATTTGGTTTGAGTTGTAGTCTGATCTGATTTTATGTTTTCAATTTCAGTGTCTAAGTGTTCAATTTTTTTTGTAAAGTTTTCTGTAGTTGAGTTTATAGTTTTTATTTCGTTTTTTATCTCTGATATTTCATCACGAATGCATATCAGATTTTCATTTTGCGTTTTCCCAAATTCTTGTAGTAATTTCATCATATCTGTACGAAATTTTGCAAAATCACTTTTGTAATCGATTTCTTCCGAGCGTTCTTTACGTTTTCTTATGCAGATATTTGTCTGTAAATCTGTATCACCGTAGGTGGATAGATTAGGTACCGATCCGCTTGCGCTTTCGCTCCCGCTTATTAGCATGGCAGTAGGCGGTGTTCTCTGCAAATTCATTTTGCCTAGTTATTGGTGACTTCTTTGTACGGGTGCGAATGCAACGAAAAATAGCGATGGTTCTCTTTACTCGCGGGGGTGAGCGGTGCTGCGCCTACGCGAATACCTTGTTACGCTTAGAAGCACAGGGTCTTGAGTTATTATGCACTTTGATCCTATTTTGATTTTAACACTCACAGCTATTAGAGTCACTTTAGATTGACAGTCTTTTATTTGGATTTATTATTTTTGCACTCAATTAGCTAACACGTCTGCTTTCACGGGCACCAGAGGTGGTATATTTTCTCTTTATAATATTAGTATAGATAACAAAATTTATATATTTTATATTGACCAGGTCACAAGCTGCTGGTGGCGAATGAAGACTCGTCTTCAATCAACACGCCGGCCGTCGCAGCCGCTTACTCCGTCAGGAAATATGTGTCCCAGGTACTTACATAGTTTTTTTTATCCATTATCGACTTTGCCTCTGTAACCTATGACCTTGACTAGAGTCAAGAGTAAACCTATCTTCTATCTATCTATACTTATAATAAATCTGTAGAGAGGTCAATTCTGTACATGAAATAAATTTCCAAAATAACTATCAGGGGGTGATTAGGGATCGATACTGATGCCAAAAATGCAATCAGTAAAATTTTTGTCTGTCTCTCCGTCCGTCTGTCTGTCTGTATAAACTCTATAGAAACAAAAACTACTCGACAGATTTTAACGAAACTTGGTACAATTATTTGTCATACTCCTGAGCTGGTTATAGTATACTTTTCATCACGCTACAATCAATAGGAGCAGAGCAGTGAAGGGAAATGTTGTCATTTTGTTTAAACGCGCTAATCTCGGGAAACGCTGGTCCGATTTGAAAAATTATTTCAGTGTTAGATAGTCCATTTATCGAGGAAGGCTATAGGCTATATATCATCACGCTAAGACCAATAGGAGCGAAGCACCACTATTCCACGTGGACGAAGTCGCTGGCAGAAGCTAGTTTTTGAATAAAACAAACATAAACTTGATATTATAGTCCGACATGGCTATTTATGAATATGGCTGATAGGTGAACTAACGCTAGCCATCATCTCAAAATGTAATTTTTGGGGATACCAACATGGAGGATACATTAAGGGAAAATTCTTACCCAACTCATCATCACCCTATATTGTCCCACTGCTGGGCCCAGGCCTCTTCTCATACAGAGAAGGCATGAGCATTGATCACCACGCTTGCTCAAGGCGGATTGGCGATTTCAGACTTTTAAGTCCAGGTCCATTTTTGACAGTCATTACGGGTAGTCAGAAGCCAGAAAGTCTGACAACCAGTCTTACCAAGGGGTACCGTATTACCCGGTAACTGGGTTGTGGAGGTCAGATAGGCAGTCGCTCCATGTAAAACACTGGTACTTAGCTGCACCCGATTTGACTAGACGTCGTCCTCAACATAGTTGGGAAAAGGCTAGGCAGATGATGATGTTGTTTATTATTTTCAGGCTCGCGACGAGATTAGCTTTGAAGTGGGCGACATGATATCAATCATTGATATGCCTGGTAAGTTTTTCTTTATCATCGTAGCTAACTAGCTGATTCCCGTGTATTCACCCGCGTGCCGAAAGAACTACTTAACATACCCTGATAATGTATGCCCATAACCCTTTATAGGGACCTATCTATCTTCGTACCAAATTTCAATCAAATCGGTTCAGCCGTTGTACCGCGAAAGGGTAACAAACAAACTCACTTTTGCATTTACTAGCTGTTTCCCGTGGTTTTATTCGTGTGCCGAAAGAACTAACGCACCCGGATAAAAAGTAGCTATATATCTCCTAGAAAATTTCATCGGAATCGGATCAGCCGTTTTACCGCGGAAGCGTAACAAACAGACCCTAAAGGCCAAGTTCACCGACAGATGGTTATATAATCGTCCCGTTAAACGAAAACTTTTTTTAACCAAAAAGCGGGAATTTTCGTGTTGTCAACTTCTTGTTCAACCCCGGCTTGGTAATAAAAAACCATTTTAGGAATAAAAAACCCAAATGATAGGTTATCCATCGTATGGTAGACTTATGAATTTATGCTAAACAGCTGTTTTCAGTTGATCGGACTGTTATCTTGTCGGTGAACTTGGGTCTAAGTTCATCGTGGATCAATGCAGACTATATTAAGTTATTTCTAGGCATCAGTCAGTCCCTCACATGTTGAGGATAGTGAACATTAAAGAGGCGTTCTCTGTCATACCCCGGCCCGAAGCCCTAGTATCTATACTGATATAATATATAAAGCTGAAGATGTTTGTTTGTTTGCTTGAACGCGCTAAGCTTAGGAACTACTGGTCCAATTTGAAAAAATATTTCTATGTTAGATAGCCCATTTATCGAGGAAGGCTACATTCTATATATCATCACGTTAAGCCTAGCTTCTGCCCGCGACTTCGTCCGCGTGGAATAGTGGTGCTCCGCTCCTATCGGTTTTAGGGTGATGATATATAGCCTATAGCCTTCCTCGATAAATGGGCTATCTAACACTGAAAAGAATTTTTTAAACCTTACCAGTAGTTCCTGAGATTAGCGCGTTCAAACAAACAAACTCTTCAGCTTTATTATATTAGTATAGATAGAGTATAAGTGTATATTAATATCGCCAAGCCCTACCAGGTCCGGCGGAGTCGCTGTGGTGGAGAGGCAAGCGGGGCTTCCGCGTCGGTTTCTTCCCGCACCACTGTGTCGCCGTCATCGGGGACAAGGTGCCTCGCCATATGACGCAACCGCCGCCCATCGTGGGGTACGTATCTGTTACTAGGCACATGGTGGGGGAACCAAAGGTTGTTATACCTTTTTCAACCCCTTTTGGGGATGAATGAAGTATTTACGTTCATAATAAAAGAATAAAAATATCAGACGATTGCCCGAAACATGATATCAATAATAAGCGGAGTTAACTAAACACCTTTGCGGCTAAATACTGCCGTGTACGTGACATTCTTATATCATAACCTATTTTGTCCTAATTTTCCCACTCATATAAATAAAATGGCATTGAATGATGAATGATGATGTTTTGAGCATGAAATTGACATAAGTGCGCCATCCTTACGCCATTTTGTTAATTTCTGTGGCAGAATCAGAACAAAATAAGTTACGACTTTGTTAATATTTTTCTTAAAATCAATTGGAACAGATTATACACGGTCGTACCAGTACGCAAGTGCGGCTGGCTGGTACAACCACAATCGTCGCGGGGGGGAGGGGGGGACTCTTCTCTCCCTCATACCGCGTCTTTGTACATCATTGCTCCGTCTAAACGCCGAGTTGACTCACTATTCGATTTCTTTACACTTACTGCCGGTTACTTATACTTGAAACGGAAGAACTGTCATTCTAGATCTGTCAAAATGGAGGATTTTATGTTTTTCGTCAAACTTTATGTCAAATATATCTACTTAATTATTGTATCTTTATATTGATAACATGAAACATATTAAAAGTATGTTAATTATTGATATTCATGTATTGTAATATTCGTCAAAGTATAAATGCTGATTTCTCATCTGATGAATAAATATGTCAGTTTGACAGATTTTGTTACGAAAATATTTCAAACTGTCAAATTTATTATTTTCCAAGTTTGATGCAACCGGCTGTACGTGTGTAACTAGCCGAATTACACACCTCCAATCTGTTCCTAGCTCGACGAGCCAGCCCGCGAGCTGAGCTAATAGCTTTAAAATTCCCGATTATAATAATCATATATATCCTGATCCAGCCTGTCCCTTTCTGTACCCCACTAGGGGGTGCCCTTAGCGTATAGTCGCTTAGTTTTGTAAGCATACAAAACACAACCACCAATCTTTTCTCTCAACAGATCGGTAGCAGTGGCTCCAATAAAACCGGTACTCCGTAAGCATGGGAAGCTGATCTCGCTGTTCCGAAGCTTCATCCTGTCCCGACCCTCGCGCAGGAGCCTGAAGCAGCAGGGCATACTGCGGGAGAGGGTGTTCGGCTGCGACCTGGGAGAGCACCTGCTTAACTGCGGCCATGACGGTGAGTGCTGTTAGTAGATTTATTTCATCACTAGCTGTTTCCCGCGGTTTCACCCGCATCCCGAGGGAACTACTTAGCGCACCCGGGTAAAAAGTAGCCTATGTTGTTCCTCAGGGTCTATTCTATCTCTGACCAAATTTCATTTATATCGGTCCAGTAGTTTTGGCGTGAAAGCGTAACAGACAGACAGACAGAGTTACTTTCGCATTTATAATATTAGTAAGGATTTATAATTTTTTTCATCTTTGAAATGGGGAAAAATAAAAAATATGCTATAGGTATAATAATAAAAGTCGAGGAGCTTGTGGCTAAGTAACAGCAGCACGGGTCGACCGATCAAAGGTTAAGCTGCGCTTGGCGCGGTCGGTCCGTGGATGGGTGACCATCCTTGGCATAGCGAGACACCTCCGCGCCTCGGAAAGCACGTTAAGCTGTTGGTCCCGGCTGTCATCTGTAGATCTTTGACAGTCGTTACGGGTAGTCAGAAGCCAGAAAGTCTGACATCCAGTGTTACCAAGGGGTATCGTGTTACCCGGTAACTGGGTTGTGGAGATCATATAGGCAGTCGATCCATGTAAAACACTGGTACTCAGCTGCATCCGGTTTAGTCTGGAAGCCGACCCCAACATAGTTGGGAAAAGGCTAGGATGATGAGGCGGCATTATACAGGGTGTAACGTATTACTGTCACATGCTCCGCATTATACAGGGTGTCTAGTATGTTGAAAAATATTTTGTGCCACATGTTCGCAATATACAGGGTGTAACGTATGTCGCTAAATATTTTACTGTCACATGCCCGCTGTATACAGAGTGTAACGTATGTTGCTAATTATTTTACTGCCACATGCCTGCAATATACAGGGTGTAACGTATGTCACTAAATATTTTACTGCCACAAGCCCGCAATATACAGGATGTAACGTGTGTTGCAAAATATTTTACTGCCACATGCCTGCAATATACAGGGTGTAACGTATGTCACTAAATATTTTACTGCCACAAGCCCGCAATATACAGGGTGTAACGTGTGTTGCTAAATATTTTACTGCCACATGCCTGCAATATACAGGGTGTAACGTATGTCCCTAAATATTTTACTGCCACATGTCGCAATATACAGGATGTAACGTATGTCCCTAAATATTTTACTGCCACATGTCGCAATATACAGGGTGTAACGTATGTCCCTAAATATTTTACTGCCACATGTCGCAATATACAGGGTGTAACGTATGTCCCTAAATATTTTACTGCCACATGCCCGCAATATACAGGGTGTAACGTATGTCCCTAAATATTTTACTGCCACATGTCGCAATATACAGGGTGTAACGTATGTCCCTAAATATTTTACTGCCACATGTCGCAATATACAGAGTGTAACGTATGTCACTAAATATTTTACTGTCACATGCCCCCAATATACAGGGTGTAACGTGTGTTGCTAAATATTTTACTGTCACATGCCTCGCGTTATACAGAGTGTCACGTATGTTGTATGTATTATACCCGGGATTATACAGTGTGTCAAGTATATTGAAAAATATTTTGTCACGGGATTTAAAAATCACATACTCAATGCATTATTCTTTAACTAATTTTTTTTTGCTTGTGCTATTGTGTGGTACATTGATCAGTATTGGCCGCAGTGCCGGCGGTGTTGGTGTCGTGCGCGGCGTGCATCGAGGCGCGCGGGCCGGTGGACGGCGTGTACCGGCTGTCGGGCGGCGCCGGGCTCACGCAGCGCCTGCGCGCCGCCTTCGACGCCGGCGCCGCGCCCGACCTGGCCGCGCCGCCCGCCGCCCGCGACCCGCACGCCGTGCCCTCGCTGCTCAAGATGTACTTCCGGTAACTAGCACCACCTCATGTGTCAGTAGCCTGTAGCCGCGCCCGACCTGGCCGCGCCGCCCGCCGCCCGCGACCCGCACGCCGTGCCCTCGCTGCTCAAGATGTACTTCCGGTAACTAGCACCACCTCATGTGTCAGTAGCCTGTAGCCGCGCCCGACCTGGCCGCGCCGCCCGCCGCCCGCGACCCGCACGCCGTGCCCTCGCTGCTCAAGATGTACTTCCGGTAACTAGCACCACCTCATGTGTCAGTAGCCTGTAGCCGCGCCCGACCTGGCCGCGCCGCCCGCCGCCCGCGACCCGCACGCCGTGCCCTCGCTGCTCAAGATGTACTTCCGGTAACTAGCACCACCTCATGTGTCAGTAGCCTGTAGCCGCGCCCGACCTGGCCGCGCCGCCCGCCGCCCGCGACCCGCACGCCGTGCCCTCGCTGCTCAAGATGTACTTCCGGTAACTAGCACCACCTCATGTGTCAGTAGCCTGTAGCCGCGCCCGACCTGGCCGCGCCGCCCGCCGCCCGCGACCCGCACGCCGTGCCCTCGCTGCTCAAGATGTACTTCCGGTAACTAGCACCACCTCATGTGTCAGTAGCCTGTAGCCGCGCCCGACCTGGCCGCGCCGCCCGCCGCCCGCGACCCGCACGCCGTGCCCTCGCTGCTCAAGATGTACTTCCGGTAACTAGCACCACCTCATGTGTCAGTAGCCTGTAGCCGCGCCCGACCTGGCCGCGCCGCCCGCCGCCCGCGACCCGCACGCCGTGCCCTCGCTGCTCAAGATGTACTTCCGGTAACTAGCACCACCTCATGTGTCAGTAGCCTGTAGCCGCGCCCGACCTGGCCGCGCCGCCCGCCGCCCGCGACCCGCACGCCGTGCCCTCGCTGCTCAAGATGTACTTCCGGTAACTAGCACCACCTCATGTGTCAGTAGCCTGTAGCCGCGCCCGACCTGGCCGCGCCGCCCGCCGCCCGCGACCCGCACGCCGTGCCCTCGCTGCTCAAGATGTACTTCCGGTAACTAGCACCACCTCATGTGTCAGTAGCCTGTAGCCGCGCCCGACATGGCCGCGCCGCCCGCCGCCCGCGACCCGCACGCCGTGCCCTCGCTGCTCAAGATGTACTTCCGGTAACTAGCACCACCTCATGTGTCAGTAGCCTGTAGCCGCGCCCGACCTGGCCGCGCCGCCCGCCGCCCGCGACCCGCACGCCGTGCCCTCGCTGCTCAAGATGTACTTCCGGTAACTAGCACCACCTCATGTGTCAGTAGCCTGTAGCCGCGCCCGACCTGGCCGCGCCGCCCGCCGCCCGCGACCCGCACGCCGTGCCCTCGCTGCTCAAGATGTACTTCCGGTAACTAGCACCACCTCATGTGTCAGTAGCCTGTAGCCGCGCCCGACCTGGCCGCGCCGCCCGCCGCCCGCGACCCGCACGCCGTGCCCTCGCTGCTCAAGATGTACTTCCGGTAACTAGCACCACCTCATGTGTCAGTAGCCTGTAGCCGCGCCCGACCTGGCCGCGCCGCCCGCCGCCCGCGACCCGCACGCCGTGCCCTCGCTGCTCAAGATGTACTTCCGGTAACTAGCACCACCTCATGTGTCAGTAGCCTGTAGCCGCGCCCGACCTGGCCGCGCCGCCCGCCGCCCGCGACCCGCACGCCGTGCCCTCGCTGCTCAAGATGTACTTCCGGTAACTAGCACCACCTCATGTGTCAGTAGCCTGTAGCCGCGCCCGATCTGGCCATGAGTTTTTTACTTGTTATATAGTGTCGCTGGCAGTTGATTTTTTACTATACTTGCTGTTATATGGCATGGCACTACAACACAGTGTATATTTTTGAGATTGCCATACAAGTGGTTCCATCCATAATTAAGCGTGATATACGCGATATGCGATTTATACACTTCTCATCAAAAAAATCGAAACACCTCGCAGTTTATGATTTGATAAGGATTATCAGAAAAATGTGTATATTTAGGAATAAATGTAAAATGTCATTTAATAGTGAGTAGTATGAGGTTTTTAAATCCTAATGTTATTGTTCTAAATTCAATTTTTTTTTTTTTTTTTTTTTTTTGTGATTTTATCTGCAATCAGTCTTCTTTGACTATAATCAGATGAGTTGTATGAACATTGTTATGTGGAGTGCTGTTTCCAGTGAGACAGCTACTCTCCTATGTAGTATTGCTACAATCTAGACTGTAGCTTCATTATGTTGTGTCTCTTTAGTCGATTATTATAACTCTGAGACATTAGTTTGGTGCCAATTCATTTGGGTGGTGTATTAATCGTTTTTGGTATTTCTCAGCTGCGATTCTGATTTCTTCCTTGACTGTATTCATTTGTAAGTGCTCGTGAATTTCATTGTTTCTGATAAACCAATGAGCGTTTGTGATTTTCCTTAAGATGATGTTTTGAAATCTTTGGATCATAGAGATGTTTGAATTACTTGCTGTACCCCACAGCTGTATGCCATATAACCAGATAGGCTTGAGGACAGATTTATATATCAACAGTTTGTTATCAGTAGACAGTTTACTGTTTCTTCCGAGTAGCCAGGATAGTAATCGATATCGGATGTTTATTTCTTCTCTTTTAGTTTTTATATGTTTTTCCCAGGTTAGACGACGATCTAGGTGCATGCCCAGATACTTCACACTGTTACTGTGTGGTAAGGTGGTGTTACCAAGTTGTACAGGTGGGCAATCACCTTTTCTCAAAGTAAATGTTACCTGCACGGATTTAGAAGGACTGGCTTTTACCTTCCATTTCTGGAGCCACTTATTAATCTCACATAGTCCCTGCTGCAGGACCTTAGATGCTGCATTCGGATCTTTATTACAGGCGAGAATGGCAGTGTCGTCAGCGTACGTTGCCGTAGTTAAGCCAGGTATTGTTGGCAGGTCTGCAGTGTATAGGAGGTATAAAATGGGTCCTGGTATAGATCCCTGAGGTACTCCAGCTTTAATCTCGTGAAAATTAGAAGTGGATCCAGCTTCTTTTACTTGGAATAGTCTTTCAGAGAGATAAGATTTTATTAGTAGGTGGTAGCTATGTGGGATACTGTTTCTAATTTTGTAGAGAAGCCCAGGGTGCCATACTTTGTCAAATGCCTGTTGAATGTCCAGAAATACTGATGAGCAGTATTCTTTTCCTTCCAAGGCGTTTCTTATCGTTTCATAAACTCGGTGAATTTGCTCTATTGTTGAATGCTGTTGCCGAAAACCAAATTGATGGTCAGGTATAATCTTGTTTTCTTTTAGGATCGGTTCAATTCTACGCAGGAGAACCTTTTCAAAAAGTTTGGATAAAATTGGTAGCAGGCTGATAGGTCGATATGATGTTACTTCGTGTGGAGGTTTTCCTATTTTATGGATCATTATTATTTGTGAGACCTTCCATATTTTAGGATAGTACTGGACTCTCAATATTGCGTTAAATAGGACTGTGATAAATACTAGAGCCTTTTTAGGTAGTTCCTTTAAGACTTCTTTGGTGATCAGGTCGAAACCAGGAGCTTTTTTTTCTTTCAGTCCATTTATGGTTTTTGTTATCTCTCGTACAGATACTGGATTTGGAGGCAGCGACATCTGATAAGCCTGATTGAGGAATACGTGTACATTTTCCTCAGATTCATAATCGTTGGTCTCATTAGGAGTGAACACATCCGACAGGTGACAAGCAAATATGTCGGCCTTTTCCTGGGCAGTTCTTGTCCAGGTGGTGTTTAGGTAGTGATTTGTCCTAAGTGGTGGTTTAGCGACCTGCGGCCGATTGTATGATTTTGTGAATTTCCATAGGGAATAATTTGTAGCAGCAGTCGCTGACAGTGATTCCAACTTGGATTGCAGTGTGTTATCGTGCCAACTGCAAATAAGTTGTTTTAGCTCCACAATTGCTTTATTCAGCGCTGTTTTATCTACTCTATGTCTGCTTAGGTGCCAGATCCTACGAAGTCTCCGTTTATCCAGGATTTTTTGCTTAACATATCTTGGGTAATTTGTTGGATGGTAGACTGGTTCTATGTGCGGTGTATTATTCCAACAGCATTCTTGAATAAGAGTTGTTATATATTTTGTGTTATCTTCAATATCTTCTGCAGTCTTAAGTCTCACCTTCAGGTCGATTCTCTCATCGATCTGCTCTCTAAATGCTACCCAGTCCGTCCGCTTATTGTATAATACCTCCATTTTGTCAGAGTCAATCAGCAAAGGACTGAATGTCAGAAAGACTGGTGTATGGTCTGAGCTACTGTCCAGGCAAGATTCTGCTTTAAAGTAATGTTTGGAAAATCCTTTGATGATAAAGAAATCTATTAAGTCTGGTACCTTCTTTGGATCTGATGGCCAAAAGGTTGGCTCACATGTGGACATCACAATTAGGTTGTTGGTGTCGATACTCAATTTTAGTTGCCTGCCTTTTGTAGTAGTGAGTCTGGAGCCCCAGTAGGTGTGTTTGGAATTCCAATCGCCGCCAGCGATAAAACGGTTCCCCAAAGATCGGAAGTAGTCATTGTACATTGATTCATTAATTTTATGTTTTGGTGGACTGTATGTAGCGGAGACATTGAAACTTCCGTCCTTAGTTTCCAACCTCACCGTGGTTGCTTGCAGGTAGTCTTTTTTAAATTCCGGCATAAGGTCGTGCTTAATTGATTTGCGTATGATTATGGCTGTTCCGGCATGGCCAGTTCCATCAGGATGTTGGGTAACATAGGTATAGTAGCCGTCAAACTTAATGTTGGAATTGGCATCAGTGCAGTGAGCTTCCGATACAAGAATGATATCAAGTTGGTGTTCCTTGATTAGTATTTCCACATCGTATTTATGTGGGGCTAAACCATTTGTGTTGAGGGTTGCTAATTTGAAAGAGATCATTTGATCAGTTTGTCTATCAGAGATGTTATGAGGCTCATAAGCGTACTCATTTGTTGTAATATTAATTCAAATTTTTCAGATTGTTTAATTAAGAGAATTTCTATCTTATTATTAGATTCTTGTGTGTTTGACTTTTCGAGGACTTTTTTAATGTTGGTTTTTGCGGTCTCAGCGTAAGTTTTATATAGAGGTTGTACTAACAAGCTTGATTTTTGAGTTTTTGTTGGCTCCTCGTGACTAGACGGTGTAGCTGTGGCTGGCTGATGGCTATCAGTAACTCTCATTTCAGGAACATTCTTATCATAGATGTGTCTGGATCTGGTGATGTTTTGGATTTTAGATTTCCTTACTAATATTTGTTGGTAGACTTCACAGCCTTTGAAGTTAGCTGGATGAGCTCCCTGACATAGGGCACATTGCGCAGGTGTATTGCGATCTCGTTTGGGACAGTCAGAGGTTTTATGGGGTTGTGCGCATTTAACGCAGCGGTATGGCCGCATACAATAATTTTTTGTGTGGCCATATTGTTGGCATCTTTGGCACTGTACAATTGCTTTTCTCCTCTTTGGATCTTCTATAACTACCGATTGGTGATAAATGTACTTCACGTCTTTTATAAGTTTGTTTTTAGGTCCCGCTACAAAATTTACAAAGAATGTTGATGTTGGTGTTTTATCAGGTCCATATTTGGCATTTATAATCTCGCCTTGTACAATATTACCCGTGCTTTCCAGCTCTTCTTTTATTGCACTGACTGGAGTTGAGTGATGCAGGTTTTTAATGACTACTCTGTAGCATCGGCTTTCTTTTCTTGTGAAAGTATGACCAATAAGACCTTTTTGTCTGATTAAATCAAATACCTTTTTGTAATCTGCAGTTGAGTTTATCATTAGCCGCAGTAGGTTTTTGTTGACTATTCTGTATCTAAAGTTAGACGCATCGATTGTGGATTCAATCAATTTTGTTAGTTCATTGACATCCTCAATACCGTATAACATGATTGGTGGGGGCTTATTCAGAGCTTGAGTTGTTGTGTGTTCTATCTGGTCAACTGGTAGTTCGCTAAATCTGTTCTGAGTTTCAGCAGTTGTCGATGGTGGAGAGTCCGACATTTTACGCTTCTTATTCCCAGTGCCAGGTATTTTTTGCCATGGAGGTGGCGCTTGTTGACTGATGATTTCTTCGGTAGCTAGCCGTTCACTTGTTGAGGGTTCTTGAGGGTCATCATTTATTTCTATGACTCCTGATTCTGTTCCATTAAATGAGTTAGATCTTGGTCTAGTTTCAAATAAACTTTTATGAAAGATCTGTTGATGATAAACCTTTCGGTTTTGTTGAGGTTGATTTGTTTGGTTTTGTTTTAATTTATCACTCATTTTTTCTTAATTTCTACCATATTCTAATTATTATTTATTTATTTTTGGTAGTTTTTTTAAATGAGACTATGGCAACATTAACTTTGACATTGTCAGCATCTGACATTTTAACAATGACAGCTCTGAATAAATTTTATTAATTTTATGTGGGTAGATTTTTTTTCACTGTGTTAATGTGAAAGTTTTACTATCAGTTTTTTATATGTGTTTGGATATTACTACACTAGAAAACGATCACAGAGATGTATTTTCACATTGACTATGTTTTTATCACTGTTTTTTTAGCAAAATCACTGTATTATAACACTATCACAATTAGAATCTGAGAGCACTTGTTGCCTCTGACAACACTTTTGACAGATTGATTGAAATTCAAATTAAGTCTTCATAGATTTCGTATTTTGTATAATGAGTAATTTTTACCCTGTATGGAATATGAAGGAAATGGGTAAAACAACACGCGTAAATGAAAAAAAAAATTAAGAAACGTTTATTTAATAACTTGTATTCCCTCCGCGAGCTCTTATTACTGCTTCCATACGGTTCTTCATCGATCGGATGAGAGTCACGATCACATGTTGTGGTATATTATCCCATTCCTCTTGGATTGCATTTTGCAGCTGGCTAAGTGTTTCTGGGGCTGGATCTCTTGCTCGAATTCGTCTCTTTAATTCATCCCATAGATGTTCAATGGGATTCATGTCCGGGCTTCTTGCTGGCCATACCATAATGGAGATACCGACTTCGGTAAGATAATCTCGTACGACGCCCGCGGTGTGAGCTCTAGCATTGTCGTGCATGAATATGAAGTCGTTGCCAATAAAATGTGCATAGGGCATCACATGAGGTTCAAGACACTGTTCGATGTACCGATGAGAGTTTAGTGCAGGCAGCCGTGGCCCAGACACAAAGGCAAGTTCTGTCTTACCGTCGGCGCTGATTCCTCCCCAAACCGTCCACGAACCGCCACCATAGCTGACCTTTTCTTCAATGCAGCATTGTGCAAAGCGTTCTCCATCTCTTCTGTAGACCTTGTTCCTTCCGTCGTTACCATACAGCATTATTTTACACTCATCAGAAAACAGTACTTTGCTCCACTGAAGGTATGACCAAGTTAGGTGCTCGCGTGCAAAGTTAAGGCGCGCTCTTCGATGGTCTGCAGTTAATTTCGGCCCATTCGCTGGCTTATGCGGTGCCAATCCGCGTTCCTTCAACCTTCTTCTTATTGTAGAGTCACTTACAGCTACTCTTCGTACAACGCGAAGCTGCTGCTGCAGTTGAAAAGCGTTAAGGCGTCGATTTCGTAAAGAAGTTGTTACAATAAATCGATCATCTCGCTCAGAAGTGACCCGATTCCTGCCAGATCCTGAACGGCGCGTGAACGAACCAGTCTCCCGATAGCGTTTGTAGACTCTATGAACAGATGATAAGCTTAGATGCAATCTTGCAGCCACAACACGCTGACTAAGTCCAGAATCCAGCAATGCCACCACTTGGGCGGCTTCTGCGGGCGAAGTATCCATATGTTTTAGAAAAAAAAGTTTTTTCAGACGTCCCAAAGTCACAGTAAATGAAATAAGAAACAAAAAGTTTAAAGACAAGCGCTAATTTTTAGTTTTTAAACGAGAAACGTACTCCAACCCTAAATCCACATTTGTCTCAAAACAGTGATTAATTTCATTTATAGGATAAACAAATGAAATTCTAATTTCGAATTTTGATTTTTTTCTTCTTACTGTAATGACCAAACTGCCAGCTACACAATAATGTTTTTTTTTTCATGGAATTAATTCTCTTTTGTAAAAAATTAGGACAAAAACAATAAAAACGAAAGTGTTTCGATTTTTTTGATGAGAAGTGTAATTATTATTATATTCGTCCACAGTGAGCTACCGAACCCGCTCTGTACGTACCAGCTGTATGAGAGCTTCGTGAGCGCTGTGCAGGCGGGGGACGAGGCTGCGAGACTCAAAGCTGTCAGAGACACCGTCGTCAAACTACCTCCACCACACTACAGGTATGTCAACAATCCTACTTTCCATATAACATCATCCTATATACCTATTGTCCCACTGGTGGGCACAGACCTCCTTTCACACATAAAAGGCATGATCATTGATCAACACGCTTGCTCAAAGTGGATTGGCGATTCCAGGTCCAGGTTTCCTATGTTTACCTTCGTTAGTCAGTGGCGTCTTAGATATGCTTAGAAAGTACATATAATATATATATAATAACTTGAGAAAAGTCACATTGGTACTTGCCAGGTTGTGAACCCGCACACTCGTATACGAGAGGCAGGTGCCTTAACCACTAGGCCACCTCGACTTCTCTGACTTTCCACACATGAGGCACAAAGTTATTATACAGGGTGTAAAAATATCTTAATAAAAAATTTAACCCACATATTCTGCTCATCATTGCGACTATTTTCTTATATTACAACATATTTAAAAAATGAATGGTTCCGTAGATATTGAAGTTTTATTGTCCTCCAGGACGCTGGCGTACCTGATGCGTCACTTGCGGCGCGTGTCGCTGCTGGGCGAGCAGACCGGCATGACGGCGCGCAACATGGCCATCGTGTGGGCGCCCAACCTGCTGCGCGCGCCCCGGCCCCAGCACGCGCTGCAGGGCGTCGCCGTACAGGTACCATCATCATCATCATCATCAGCCTCTATATTGTCCCACTGCTGGGCACAGGCCTCTTCTCATACAGAAAATACATGAGCATTGATCATCAGGCTTGCTCAAGGCGTACTGGCAATTTCAGACTTTTTAAGTTCAGATTTCCTCACGATGTTTTCCTTCACTTCACTTCCTCACGATGTTTTTATGTCTCCAGGCGGTGGTGACAGAGTTCCTGATCTGCTACGCCGAGGAGTTGTTCGCTCAAGAGCAAGGCGAAGACTCCGGGCCCGAGTCGCTTGAACAGGTAACATTTATGACACTTTTTTACTATTGATTTTGAGTTCTATTCCGTACAGATAAGGATGGCGTTGAAAGCAAAATAACGTTTACAATAACAAATATACTCCGCATATGTTTTTGTCATGTCACTTTAGAAATAGAGCTTTAAATCGTTTGAACAAACGGTAAATAGGCTGCGTTTCTGTATTATATTTTTATATACTCCATTTATAATGTCTAATGGTATTATAAATTGAGGATAAGTACCAAAAAGTTAAAAAATACACGCATATTCCCTACTAGCTGTTTCCCGCGGTTTCACCCGCATCCCGAGGGAACTACTTAGCGCACCCGGGTAAAAAGTAGCCTATGTTGTTCCTCAGGGTCTATTCTATCTCTGTACCAAATTTCATTTATATCGGTCCAGTAGTTTTGGTGTGAAAGCGTAACAGACAGACAGACAGAGTTACTTTCGCATTTATAATATTAGTAAGGATTGTTGTTATTATAATAATTGTTCCAGGAGCGATGCGAGTCTCAGGTGGAACTCCGCGGCACGGAGTCGTGTCGCCGACCTAAGAGTTTGCCTATCAACCCGCCCACCAAGTTATTGAGGTAATAATACTATAAAAGATAGTAGGAACTGGCCTTTTCCCGTGGCTTTGCTCGAGTTTTATGGTTAACTTATTGGCTTTTATTTTTTTTTATGTAGTAGTAGTATTTTTTTTACACCTTGGGTTACATTATTCAAGTTTTAGTAGGGAATTATTTCTGTAAATAAATGTAGCCTATGACACTTCGTAAAGATGTAGCTTTCTAACGGTGATTTTTTAAAATTGGTCCAGTAGTTTTTGAGTTACCCTACAAACAAACAAATCTTTCCTCTTTATATTATTATATTTTATATATATTTACATATATAAACTATCTCCTACAAACGCAAAGATTGAAAACTATTATAATTCCGACAGTTAATTCATCAAATAGCAGAAGTAGTCGCAACAATGAAAATACACACACACAGCGAAACAAAAAGGAACTACACGCGAAAACAACTAAGAGAATTTAAAATACCCTTCAGCTTTATATATGAGTAAAGAAATGCTACAGCAACAATAATTGGTGTCCCACTGTTTAGTTTGGAGGAGGCCCGGCGGCGCGGCCAGGCGGGCGGGCCCCCGGCCAGCCCGCGCCTGCCCGCCTCGGGGGCCATCGCCGCCGCCGCCGCCAGCGCCACGCTGCGGCCCTCCTCGCACCTGCGCCCCAAGTACATCGAGGTACCCACACTGATACTCTGGGGAATTGACTATTGAAGGCATCGTCATCTGCCTAGCCTTTTCCCAACTATATTGGGATATGCAGCTGTCCAACCTGACCACCATCCAGAAAGTCTTTCAAAGATGATGATGATGATGAAAGCAATTTTCTTTTTCAAAGATGATGATGATGAAAGCAATCTTCTTTTTCAAAGATGATGATAATGAAAGCAATCTTCTTTTTAGGGTTCCGTAGTCCGACAAGGAACCCTTATAGTTTCGCCATGTCCGTCTGTCTGTCTGTCTGTCTGTCTGTCTGTCCGCGGCATAGCTCCGAGGTTCTTGATACTCGAAAGCTGAAATTTGGTATGGATATGTATATTGATCACGCCGAGAAAGTGGTAAAATAAAATTTTGAAAAATATTTTTTTTTAGGGTAGCTCCCAAACACGTAAAGTGGGGATGAATATTTTTTTTCTCGCGTACCCCTCCGTGTGGGGTATCGTTAGATAGGTCTTTCAAAAATATTATGGGTATGTGAAGACCATTTTTTGGTTAAGCGAGCCATTTGCGAAATATCTAGCTTTTCAGTGCAAATTTTTGTTCGATACGAGTTACCCCCCCTCTAACTTTTGAATGGCTGTACCTAGAAATGTGAAAAAAATCACAGACGTAGTACATGTAATGAAATTACAAGGAAAACTATCACGGCTAAGTAGGCTTAACCGGTTACAGAGTTATAGTCGACTAACTAACTCCTACTACGGAACCCTACTGCGCGTGGCCCGACACGCACTTGGCCGGTTTTTCAAAGATGATGATGATGAAAGCAATGTCCTTTTTAAAGATGATGCTAATAAAATCAATGGTTGAACGTGCTTTCCATAATGAGATATTATTATGAGATGAATGCCTACCCCCCATCTAAAAATTGAGGGTATCAAAGGAACTGAACTATTTTCAATTTTATGGGGTTTTTTAATTATTTTTTCTTTCCACAGGTCGGATCAGGTCCAAACAATTTACCGCAATACCACACCGTGTTGGATCTACCGGTGCCAGGTTAGTATATATACCCCCAGACAAAGAAACTGCATCAAAGTTTTTGAATAAAAAAATGAATGGCCCTTTCCAGTATACAAACATACACTTAGGGATAATAATACTACGCTGTTATAAAGTTAACGAACAAAACTATAGGTTTCAATTTAAATTTGTATAAAAAGTTGGAATAGTTGGTTAAAATGTTCTTTTTTTTCAAAGATAGATGCGTGTTGAACATTGATGCAGTTTATTAGTCCGTCAATATATATGAAGTTTTTGCCTTTGTCAAAGCGTAACAAACAGACAGACATTACATTCGCATATTTATAACTAGCTGTTTCCTACAGTTTCACCCGTATTCTGATAGACCTACTATAGATGACAAGGTCCTGTTGTTCTCATGAACGGGGCAAAGCAAAAAAAAATTAGACCTACTATAGTTCTGTTCCAAATAATTTTACGAAAAATGGAAACAAACTGATAACCTAATTTGTTCTAATTCTGCCACAGGAATTAACAAAATAGCGTAAGGATGGCGCATTTATGTCAGTTTTACGCTCTAAACATTATTTATCTATGCGGGAAAATAGGTTATGATTTTGTTTACATTTTTCGTAAAATCAATTGGATCAGGCTATAGACACATCCAGATTAAAACTATCCCATATTCTTCCTTAGTTTCAAATTTATCTCCATACCAAAATTCCGTTCAACACTATACTTCATCTATACTTATAATAAATCTGTAGAGAGGTAAATTCTGTACATGAAATATATTTCCAAAATAACTATCAGGGGGTGATTAGGGATCGATACTGATGCCAAAAATGCAATCAGTAAAATTTTTGTCTGTCTGTCTGTCTGTCTGTCTGTCTGTCTGTCTGTCTGTCTGTCTGTATAAACTCTATAGAAACAAAAACTACTCGACGGATTTTAACGAAACTTGGTACAATTATTTGTCATACTCCTGAGATGGTTATAGTATACTTTTCATCACGCTACAATCAATAGGAGCAGAGCAGTGAAGGGAAATGTTGTCATTTTGTTTAAACGCGCTAATCTCAGGAACCGCTGCTCCGATTTAAATAATTCTTTCAGTGTTAGATAGTCCATTTATCGAGGAAGGCTATAGGCTATATATCATCACGCTAAGACCAATAGGAGCGGAGCACCACTATTCCACGCGGACGAAGTCGCTGGCAGAAGCTAGTTTACAATAAGATTAGAAAAACTTCCAAACTCGTTTTGCAGCTTATTCAACCGATTTTGAGTTCTATTCCGTACTGACTAGGATGGCGTTTAAAGCAAAATAATATTTACAATAACAAATATTTATAATCTGCATCTGTTTTTTTCATGTCACCTTATAAATAGAGCTTGAAATCGTTTGAACAAACTGTAAATGGGGTGCGTTTAAATGTGTAATCTCATAATAAGGCCCAAGTTTACCGACGGGATAACGGTCCGATTAACTTAAAACAGCTGTCTACCATAAATTCAAACATCCAACTTTCGATGGGTAACGTTTTATTAGAAATTATTATTCCTGAAACGGTCATTTATCAAACTAGGATTGAACTAGAAGTGGGTACCACGAAAATTCCAGCTTCCTGATTATAAAACGTTTTTGTTTAACGGGCCGATTAGGTAACCATCTATCGGTGAACTTGGCCCTGAACGAAGTAAGTGTGATCGATGTAGAAGGCAGTGGGAAGCAAGACGCGCGGGGGACGAGATGCGTGGGCGATCGCTAGTCGGCCCCACGGCCCCCGCATACGGTCGGCGACGTTAAAGCCGACCGCACGTCCAATTATTACATTTTTGACATGTTATTAAGTGAAGTAAAAGTAAACAAGTTTAGTTTATCACGGTGTTTTATTGTGTGTCTGATCTACATTAGCATTGTAGTAAACAGTTAGTGTGAAGATATGTGTGTGGCGCAGGCAAGCGCGGGCTGAAGCGCTCCCCGTCCGGCTGGCGCGGCCTGTTCTCGCGCAGCAAGCAGCAGCGCGCGCGCAGCCGCCGCGACACCGCCGCGCGCCCGCGCACTCCCACGCCGCCGCCCGTACGTATGCGTCACGCCCTGCCTAGTCTAACAGCTGTTCTCGCGCAGCAAGCAGCAGCGCGCGCGCAGCCGCCGCGACACCGCCGCGCGCCCGCGCACTCCCACGCCGCCGCCCGTACGTATGCGTCACGCCCTGCCTAGTCTAACAGCTGTTCTCGCGCAGCAAGCAGCAGCGCGCGCGCAGCCGCCGCGACACCGCCGCGCGCCCGCGCACTCCCACGCCGCCGCCCGTACGTATGCGTCACGCCCTGCCTAGTCTAACAGCTGTTCTCGCGCAGCAAGCAGCAGCGCGCGCGCAGCCGCCGCGACACCGCCGCGCGCCCGCGCACTCCCACGCCGCCGCCCGTACGTATGCGTCACGCCCTGCCTAGTCTAACAGCTGTTCTCGCGCAGCAAGCAGCAGCGCGCGCGCAGCCGCCGCGACACCGCCGCGCGCCCGCGCACTCCCACGCCGCCGCCCGTACGTATGCGTCACGCCCTGCCTAGTCTAACAGCTGTTCTCGCGCAGCAAGCAGCAGCGCGCGCGCAGCCGCCGCGACACCGCCGCGCGCCCGCGCACTCCCACGCCGCCGCCCGTACGTATGCGTCACGCCCTGCCTAGTCTAACAGCTGTTCTCGCGCAGCAAGCAGCAGCGCGCGCGCAGCCGCCGCGACACCGCCGCGCGCCCGCGCACTCCCACGCCGCCGCCCGTACGTATGCGTCACGCCCTGCCTAGTCTAACAGCTGTTCTCGCGCAGCAAGCAGCAGCGCGCGCGCAGCCGCCGCGACACCGCCGCGCGCCCGCGCACTCCCACGCCGCCGCCCGTACGTATGCGTCACGCCCTGCCTAGTCTAACAGCTGTTCTCGCGCAGCAAGCAGCAGCGCGCGCGCAGCCGCCGCGACACCGCCGCGCGCCCGCGCACTCCCACGCCGCCGCCCGTACGTATGCGTCACGCCCTGCCTAGTCTAACAGCTGTTCTCGCGCAGCAAGCAGCAGCGCGCGCGCAGCCGCCGCGACACCGCCGCGCGCCCGCGCACTCCCACGCCGCCGCCCGTACGTATGCGTCACGCCCTGCCTAGTCTAACAGCTGTTCTCGCGCAGCAAGCAGCAGCGCGCGCGCAGCCGCCGCGACACCGCCGCGCGCCCGCGCACTCCCACGCCGCCGCCCGTACGTATGCGTCACGCCCTGCCTAGTCTAACAGCTGTTCTCGCGCAGCAAGCAGCAGCGCGCGCGCAGCCGCCGCGACACCGCCGCGCGCCCGCGCACTCCCACGCCGCCGCCCGTACGTATGCGTCACGCCCTGCCTAGTCTAACAGCTGTTCTCGCGCAGCAAGCAGCAGCGCGCGCGCAGCCGCCGCGACACCGCCGCGCGCCCGCGCACTCCCACGCCGCCGCCCGTACGTATGCGTCACGCACAGTTCTACACTAATATTATAAAGAGGAAAGATTTGTTTGTTTGTTTGTAGGGATTTAACTCAAAAACAACAGGACCGTTTTAAAAAAAAAAATTGCCATTAGAAAGCTACATCTTTACGAAGTGTTATTATTTTTTGGCTTATTATTATGTTGTGGCTATATTTATTTTCAGAAATAATTAGGGATCCCAACTTAAACTTAAACCCAAGGTGTAAAAAGATTGTAGCCGCGGGCGGAAAAAAAAAATATTTTACCATTGGAAAGCTACATTCACCCTGAGTAACATAGGCTACACGTGCGAAGCCGGGACGGGCCGCTAGTGTATAAATAAAACTAAATGTTTGTATGTTTATCCTCTATGGATTCCGTAACCATTCAACCGATTATGACGAAACTTGAATGGACTCTTCCGTGTATTCCCACAAAAATGTATTAAAAAAACGCATTGCAACGCATGTAGCTTATAATCTATAAATTAAATTCATAATACTATTATTATTCCCAAAAAAAATGACTCGTTTTCATTACTCTCAAGTTCACTTTAAAATACTACTGTCCATCAACAGGACATACCAATGTGCCAGACAGCCTCGGGAAAAAAATGACTCCTTTTCATTATTCTTAAGATCTCTTTAAAATACCACTGTCCATCAACAGAACATACCAATGTGCCAAACAGCCTCGGGAAAAAAATGACTCCTTTTCATTATTCTCAAGTTCACTTTAAAATCCGTCCATCAACAGGACATACCAATGTGCCAGACAGCCTCGGGAAAAAAATGACTCCTTTTCATTATTCTCAAGTTCACTTTAAAATACTACTGTCCATCAACAGGACATACCAATGTGCCAGACAGCCTCGGGAAAAAATAACTCCTTTTCATTATTCTCAAGTTCACTTTAAAATACTACTGTCCATCAACAGGACATACCAATGTGCCAGACAGCCTCGGGAAAAAAATGACTCCTTTTCATTAGTCTCAAGTTCACTTTAAAATACTACTGTCCATCAACAGGACATACCGATGTGCCAGACAGCCTCGGGAAAAAAATTACTCCTTTTCATTATTCTCAAGTTCACTTTAAAATACTACTGTCCATCAACAGGACATACCAATGTGCCAGACGGGCCTCGGCCTGCGTCCGGTGAAGTCGTGCGAGTCTCTCACGTCGGACACCGACACGCTGGCCCCGCTCGCTGACCGAGCGTCGGCACCTCTCAAGCATCACACCAGGTAAGAATGACGAAATTGACACCGCGCCCCCGGAATACAAAGGGCTGAGGAAGGAACATGGAAGGGTTTTAGTCAGTAACCGTCTTACTTATAAGGACCGATTATTTTTTAATCTGCTGATTAGCAAAAATCTCACTCATGAATGCTGTTTAGCGTTAATTCGAACTTAAGTTAGTAGCTTAATCCTGGACTTTTATTAAGTAAGAAGTAGGTGAGAAATTGTTAATCTTCAGATTACAGGTTTTATATGTAAGACAGTAAGAGTCTGACGCTCTCTCCCGCTCCGCTTACAGCGGGAGGAGTCATTTGATGGTCATCATCTGCCTAGCCTTTTCCCAACTATGTTGGGGTCGGCTTCCAGTCTAAACCGGATGCAGCTGAGTACCCGTGTTTTACATGGAGCGACTGCCTATCTGACCTCCACAACCCAGTTACCGGGTAACACGGTACCCATTGGTAAGACTGGTTGTCAGACTTTCTGGCTTCTGACTACCAATAACGACTGTCAAAGATGTACAAATAACAACCGGGACCAACAGCTTAACGTGCTTTCCGAGGCACGGAGGAGTCTCGCTATGACAAAGATGGTCACCCATCCACGGACCGACCGCGTCAAGCGCAGCTTAACCTTAGATCGGTCGAACCGTGCGGCTGTTACTTAGCCACGAGCTTCTTTCTTAGAGGGAGGAGTCATTTGATGTTGTCCCATCAAAAAATATACTAAATTGATGATTGTAGTTCGGATTTTAGTGGACCGAGCAAATTTTATATATTTTTTTAAGTAAATTATCTAAATTTTCACGTAACTGAGCTGTTATTGTCACCACGCTTAACAAATTAATAGTAAAATTGATTATGAGTTATTTGACTTCTCAAATGAAAGTACCCCTTAACAATGTAGAGGAACGTTAAGTTTTTAATGCAGCCAATACCAAGTAAAATATGTTCTAAAAAGGACAATTTCAAGTAAATTGTCTTTTATAAGGATAGTACACAAAACATACATAATATTATATTGAAATTGTAACATGTCGATGTCTGTACATCATATTGAAGATTACACTGCTGGACCGATATTAACCAGACATAGCTAAGAACCACCGCAAAGACCCTGGCTTTCAAACGAAAAAAACCGCATCGAAATCAGTCCATCCGTTTGAGAGCTACGATGCCACAGACAGATGCACACACAAACAGACAGACATCGACGTCAAACTTATAACACCCCTCTTTTTGCGTCGAGGGTTAAAAAACTAATATGGGAGGTGTTAATTTCGCAACAGATGCCAAAACAACAATGTTTGTCTGTCTGTTTGTAGGTACTCGCATCACGCAAAAACTACTCAAAGGATTTGGATGAAATTTGGTGCACACATTTTTATCCCAGTATATAGGACCACGCAAAGTTTCAGGCAGAAGCTTGTATGTAATATGTAAATAAAATTACTATTAACGATTAGTAGGACCCAAAAAAGTACAGTTCCCAAATAAGGACAATGCCCAAATAAGAACAGTGCCCAAACGAGGACAGTCCCCATACGAGGACAGTGCCCAAACGAGTACAGTACCCCAATACGGTTCAAACATTCCCAGAACCGCATTGTATGATAGATTTTTTGTTTAAAGAAGCCGCTCATCGTCCGATGTGTGGCAACAGAGCTCGATGTTGCCGGCAACTGTTGCGCAACATTTGTCGCCCAATGTGGATTTGAGGTAAAAAATAACGCTAGCTAAATTATGTAGCGTTTTGTGTGCCTAATCCACTGTTTTTTTTTTTTTGTTTTTAATTAACACTAGAGACCCGCCCGGTCGTACGGTTTTTTTGCAGGGTGCATTCGACTTGCTTAACCGGTCTATGTGGCGAAGTCCTTAATTAATTAAAAGTTGCAATGTAGATATTATATAGATTCTCTTCTATAATATGCATGACATCATTATCATCTGACGGAAAGCTAGTTTAATATATAATAAAACAAAATATTTTACAGACTATCTGTTGAGCGTGGTGATAATATAAAATTTATTTGAAGTGGTAACATTATGCTTTCATTTTCCCAAAGTAAGCAAAAATTTACTTCCATCCATCTGGAAAGGTTATCTTCTATCTATACTTATAATAAATCTGTAGAGAGGTCAATTCTGTACATGAAATATCTTTCCAAAATAACTATCAGGGGGTGATTAGGGATCGATACTGATGCCAAAAATGCAATCAGTAAAATTTTTGTCTGTATAATCGTTATACAAACAAAAACTACTCGACGGATTTTGACGAAACTTGGTACAATTATTTTTCATACTCCTGAGCTATAATGTATAGTATACTTTTAATCACGCTACAATCAATAGGAGCATTGGGAAAACGTAAGAAGCTAGTCCATTTTGTTTAAACGCGCTAATCTCAGTTCAATCTCAGCTCAATTCTTTCAGTGTTAGATAGTCCATTTATCGAGGAAGGCTATAGGCTATATATCATCACGCTAAGACCAATAGGAGCGGAGCACCACTATTCCACGCGGACGAAGTCGCTGGCAGAAGCTAGTTATTAATAAGAATGTATGTATATATATGTATGTGTAGTAAATAGGTCGTGCTGGCCTAGTGGTTAAGGCACCTGCATTTAGTGTACGAGTAACTGACAAGTATCAATGTGACTTTTCTATAGTCACATGTACTTTCTAATTTTATCTTGGACGCCACTGACCAACGGTGAAGGAAAACATCGTGAGGAAACCTGGACTAAAAACTCTAAAATCGCCAATCCTTGAGCAAGCGTGGTGATCAATGCTCATGCCTTCTCTGTATGGCCTGTACCCAGCAGTGGGATAGTAACATGATGATGATGTTTGTATGTTTGTCCGTAGGTCATCATCGTGCGACTCGTACTTCGAGCCGTGGCAGGCGGAGCTGGCGGACATGCGGCTGCGCCTGTCGCCGCAGGAGAGAGACCACCACATGTTCAGTGAGGAGGACGACACGCAGCTGCAGCTGAACCATGCGCAGGTCTGTGAAAAGTCCCACTAAAAACTGCTTTGGATATTACCCAGTACAAACAGACGGACAGACGTTCATATACAACGTGTAAAAAAAATAAGCAATAATATTCAAGGGTATGTACATATATCAAGTATAGATGCTACTGACAAAATCTTATTATTAAATCTGTTAACATTTTTTTTTCATTTTTTTTTTTCACTAAATTTTAATAGGCTTATTAGGCTAGTTGACGAATAGGTAGAAAATAAGGAGTAACTTATTTGCAAACTCGGCATTATTGACCTTCAAATTTGAGTTTATTAACCCATTTTTAGGGCTGTAACCTATTTTTTTTAACAAAAACTGTTAATTCTTTTTGTTCTAAAACTATAAGATCCCATAAGATTTCCAGTTCCTAATACGGCGCAAAAGATTTGTTATCACCGTATGTGTAGCCCGCTTAAATTTTATTGCTTATTTTTTTTACACGTTGTATAATTAGTAAAAAGCTGTTAATTTGATATTGTAGATATACAAATAAAATGCTTTGTCCTGAATGACTGACGCATCAACGCACAGCCTAAACCGCTGATCGTAGAGACCTGAAACTTGGAGAGTGTGTTCTTTGTATGACGTAGGCATCCGATAAGAAAGGATTTTCCAAAATTCTATCCCTACGGGGGTGTTAAGGGGGGCAATTTTTTTATGAAACTGTCATTTTTAATTTGAATTCGTATAGCCGACGCGGGCGAAGCCGCTGGTGACCTTGGAGTATTTATAACTGTTACTTAATGCGAGTATTTTTTTATTTATTTTTGGAAAACCAACAGCTATATAAAAGAAATCTAGTGTCTAAAATAGGAAACATTAAGGGCATATTCGACCAAACTGGAATAAATTTTATTCTCGGCGTAGATCGCTTATCACTCGAGAATAAATCAATTTCACGTTTAACCAACTACAATTCGAGGAATAACGAGTCTATTCGGGAATAGTTACTATACCACCATTTTGCGTGGAATAAGAAGTTTATTCAAGGAATAATAAAATGGCGTCCTATTGACTTATGCTGTCATTTTAATTCACTGACATTTTTATTTTATTTTTTTTAATTTATTTAAAGGGCTTTGTCGCTTGGCAGTTACTTTTCTACGCTATAATACGATAAATTAGAGTTGACATGAGTTATGCTGCTGCACCCTCCCGTTTGTAGAGCAATTTTTTTTGGCCGCGTATTAAATTCGTTCACATTCACTTCGCTATTCGTGAGCAGCTTATCCAAGTAAAGCTATACGCTAGATTGCATGGAAAAACGACTAATGATTTACTCAAGAATAAAATCGTGGTATATATTATTTTCCGCATAGTTATTCTTGTATAAATTCAGGTTTGGTCGAATCTACCCTAGCCAATTATAGATTTCCACAGATAGTAATATAAAACACACAAGACTTATAGCTATTCCAGCCATCTTATCCTAAATACTACAACTAACAAACGTAAATTAAAAATTTTATGATTTAAAGAAATCATATTTCAAAATCATCATCATCTGCCTAGCCTTTTCCCAACTATTTTGGTGTCGGCTTCCAGTCTAAACCGGATGCAGCTGAGTACCAGTGTTTTACGGAGTGACTGCCTACCTTTAACTTTGACTGACTGCCTTTAACAGTCATTACGGGTAGTCAGAAGCCAGAAAATCTGACAACCAGTCTTACCAAGGTGTATCGTGTTACCCGGTAGCTGGGTTGTGGAGGTCCGATATAAGCAGTCGCTCCATGTAACACTGGTAGTCAGCTGCATCCGATTTAGACTGGAAGCCGATCCCAACACAGTTGGAAAAAGGCTAGGCAGATGATGAATTTAGTCTAAATACAGTAATTGTTATTTGAGAAATGTGACGTAATTTTTTCCAGGACTCTCTATGCTCGACGCCGCCCGAATCGGGGCTGTGCAGTGCCGAGCCGAGCCCGCGCCGCAACCTGCGCGTCGACATCCACCAGGCCAACGAGCTGGCTGAGCGGTACGTACATCACTAGCTAACACTCAGTACCACTCGTATAACCATCATCATCATTATCAGCCTGTCAGCCGGCTGCATCAAAAAATATGCGGTTACTTATACGTGAAACGGAAAAACTGTCATTCAAGATCTGTCAAAATGGAGGATAAAATTAAATTATATTGCTATTATTTTATGATTTTCTTCTTAATATGTATGATATATGTTTACTTAATTATTATATTTATGTATTTTTTATTTTAATAATTATTATATTAGGAGCTCGTGGCTAAGTAACAGCCGCACGGTTCGACCGATCAAAGGTTAAGCTGCGCTTGGCGCGGTCGGTCCGTGGATGGGTGACCATCTTTGTCATAGCGAGACTCCTCCGTGCCTAGGAAAGCACGTTAAGCTGTTGGTCCCGGTTGTCATTTGTACATCTTTGACAGTCGTTACGGGTAGTCAGAAGCCAATAAGTCTGACAACCAGTCTTACCAAGGGGTACCGTGTTACCCGGTAACTGGGTTGTGGAGGTCAGATAGGCAGTCGCTCCATGTAAAACACTGGTACTCTGCTGCATCCGGTTAAGACTGGAAGCCGACCCCAATATAGTTGGGAAAAGGCTAGGCAGATGATGATGTATTTATAACAGAAAACATAATAAAAGTGTTCTTACTACTGATATCATGTTTTGTGATTTTCGTAAAGTATATAGCATAAATGATAAAAAGTTTGAAGCAACCGGCTATGAATATTGTCCCACTGCTGGGCACAGGCCTCTTCTCATACAGAGAAGGCATGAGCATTGATCACCACGCTTGCTCAAGGCGGATTGGCGATTTCAGACTTCTTAAGTCCAGGTTTCCTCACGATGTTTTCCTACACCGTTAGTGATTATTTTATTCAGTATTCGCTCGCGATATTTTAACCAATGGATACAAAAACTTGACAAATTATTTATATACTAAAACCTTCCTCGTTAATCAAAATCCGTTGCGTAGTTTTAAAGATCTAAGTATACATAGGGACAGACAGCGGGAAGCGACTTTGTTTTATACTATGTAGTGATTTGATGTAAGATATTTTGTAAGTATATACGATTGGTTGAAGTTATAAGAAGAACTTAGTGTCAAAATATTATATATATAATATTTTACAGGAATGCTTTGAAAGTACCACGCGGCGTATTTCAATGTTGGATTTAAATATATCTTTGTCAAGATAAATGGAATTGAAAAAAACAAGTTTGAATAATGGAATCGTTACTGATGTTAGTTAAAAAATAATTGGTTTATTGTAGAAGTAATGTAATTGTAGTTTTGCAAGTAATCCCGCGTCCCCAGGTAACTACTTAAGGCACCTATATGAATAGTATATAACTGTCTCCAAGGTCCCTCCATCTATCATCAAAATCGGTTCAGCCGTTTTACTGTGAAAGTGTGACAAACAAACTCACTTTAGCATTTATAGTATTAGTTAGGTTAGTCAATTGTTGTTGGTAGTTGTGAAAATGCATAATAAACAATATTGTATGAAGGATTTAATTCCCTAGTGCGAAAATGTAGAGCTGTTTCCCGCGTATTCACCCGCGAAATACTTCGCGCACCCGGCTAAAAACTATCCTAGGTCCTGCCCCAGGTTCCAATCTATCTTCGTACCAAATTTCATCTAATTCGATCCTGCCGTTTCGCCGGCTATGGGCTACTTTTGATCCGGGTGCATGAAGTTAATCCCTAAGAACATTTCTCTACTAAGAACTTGTATCTACAAGAAATAATAGTTGTTTGTCTGTATGTGTTGTGCAGCCGACGCCTGGCGCTAGAGGAGCAGCTGTCCCAGATCGGGTACATAGACGGGGAGTCCCCGCGGCCCCGGCCTCCGCCCGAGAAGCGGCACTCCGCCCGCCCCGCCTCGCCCCGACACACTGACATCGCTAAGAGGTACGTACGACCCCTTCCTTTTCATCTGCCTAGCCTTTTCCCAACTATATTGGGGACGGCTTCCAGTTTAGCCCTATGCAGCTGAGTACCAGTGTTTTACATGGAGCGACTGCCTATCTGACCTCCACATCCCAATTACTGGATTACCCCTTGGTAAGACTGGTTGTCAGACTTTCTGGCTTCTGACTACCCGTAACGACTATCAAAGATCTACAAATGTCAACTGGGACCAACAGCTTAACGTGCTTTCCGAGGCACGGAGGAGTCTCGCTGTGATAAAGATGGTCACCCATCCACGGACCGACCGCGCCAAGCGCGGCTTAACCTTTGATCGGTCGAACCGTGCGGCTGTTACTTAGCCACGAGCTCCTCATCTATATGCTAAAAAAAAAATTTACTAATATTATAAAGCTGAAGAGTTTGTTTGTTTGTTTGTTTGAACGCGCTAATCTCAGGAACTACTGGTACGATTTGAAAAATTCTTTCAGTGTTAGATAGCCCATTTATTGAGGAAGGCTATATATCATCACGCTAAAACCAATAGGAGCGGAGCACCACTATTTCCACGCGGACGAAGTCACAGGCAGAAGCTAGTAAATAAATAAAATAATATATTGTCCACAGACTATGCAAAGACAGAGACAGTCCGATGGCGTCACTCACAGATTTCCCGACTTCACTTGGAAACGTTAAGCTCAGGTATGTATAACATACAGACATACATAGTGTTATATATATATATATATATATATACATATATATATATATATATATATATATATATATATATATATATATAGTTGTGTGTAGTTATGTGTTATCAAAATACTTGAGTACTCGTCTAGTTTTTATTTACACCACAGTCTGTTAGAAAGAGAGATTGTTTTAGTTATACTATATTTTTATTACTGGTTAGTTTAATATACAGAGCTTGTTCCACCACTTCTAAAGTGTGTGGTATATTTATCTACCAGATAAGTTCATAGTTGCAATATTATTCGCCAGAAATTATCTGGTAGATAAATTAAACTAGTTTTTTTTCCAGAGTTGATGAAACTATTTTATATTTTTTGACTTTTTGTCGGTTGTAGGTCGTGTTAGTTTTTCTGTAAATGATAAACTAGACTCATTTCATGGTTTTAAATAGTGTCTTTAATTTTCTAATGATAGAGATAGAAGATAGTCACCGAACAGTTTCACCATAAGATTAGTTTTTGTTTGATATAACTCAAAAAAAAAAAACAATGTGACTTTTCTAAAGTCGTATGTACTTTCTAACATACCTTAGACACCACTGACTAACGGTGAAGGAACACATCGTGAGGAAACCTGGACTTAAAAAGTCTGAAATCGCCAATCCGCCTTGAGCAAGCGTGGTGATCATTGCTCATGCCTTCTCTGTATAGAAGAGGCCTGTGCCCAGCAGTGGGACAATATATAGGCTGAGGATGAACTCTCATAAAGTTCTCATCATGACTTGAAGCTTGCTATTGTACATTTAATGTATACAAAAAGTGTAAATTCATACCACAATGTACCATAAATTTTAAAGTGAACATAATAATGCATTGGTGAACAACAATACAATTAGCCCCTTAAAAAAGTCCTTTAAGACTTTTGAATTGTCAAAAAATTACGACGAGTCGATCAGTTTGTCGAAAAATGAGGACTCTATCAGTTTGCGAAAAATGAGGACTCGATCAGTTTGCGAAAAATGAGGACTCGATCAGTTTGCGAAAAATGAGGACTCGATCAGTGTGCGAAAAATTACAAGTCGATCAGTTTGCGAAAAATGACGAGTCGATCAGTTTGCGAAAAATTACGAGTCGGTCAGATAGTCGAAGAATGATGACGCGATCAGCTTGTCAAAGAATGACGAGACGATCATTTTACAAAAACTAATATTTCACACGGTGAAATTGTTCGTGTATACGTATTTTTTTATTTATTTAATCAATGATAGATACATCTCTCGATCTAATACTATTTTTCACCTACTTTCAGCTATAACCATTGTCAGAAAAGTATTCGTAACGTATGCGTTTTTTTAATGTAATATAATCATTTCTTTACATATATGACGCATCTTGAAGAATCTACACACACGTAAAAAACTATCTCTAACGGGGTTTTAGCGCCGGACTGATTTAAAATCGATTTAGGCGTATTCCCGTAAAAACGTAACTTAATGACAGACAGACAGACAGTGTTACTTTTGCATTTATATTATTAGTAAGGATTTAAATTGAAGATTTTTTCATATCTTTGTATGCTGCGTTTTATTCGCAATTAAATGACCCGGTGTACTTCGTGTCACCTACTTCTATATTAACTTTTCTCACGGTTTAAACCTTCCCTGGACTACGACAAACATTTCAAAACCAAAATCAGCTACATCGGTCTAGCCGTTCTCGAGTTTTCGCGAGATTAACGAACATCTATACAAGATTTATACCTCAATTTTTCTTTGGTATACGTGTGTTTGTCATAGTTTTAGTTGTGTTTATGACTAGCTTTCCAACCGCGGTTTCGCCCGCGTGGACATTTTTTTTACCCCTTGGGTTACATTATTCAAGTTTAAGTAGGGATCCCTAATTATTTCTGGAAATAAATATAGCCTATGACACTTCGTAAAGATGTAGCTATCTAACGGTGAAAGAGTTTTAAAAATCGGTCCAGTAGTTTTTGAGTTAAAACCCTACAAACAAACAAACAAATCTTTCCTCTTTATAATATTAGTATAGATTAAAAAATAATTTACATCACGAATACTTTTTCGACAATGGTTCCTGCGAGGCCCACAGATCACACTCGTACAATTATAAATACTATTAAATACCATATTACCAGTAACACGTATATTTTCCAAATTGTGTGAGCAGCCACTTTTACTCTTACATATAATTTAGTCATGTCCTGTGGATTTATTGCATCTATTTTAATACTATAGAGAATTTTATTCGAAGTGTTTTTATTTTTAACTAGCTTCTGCCCGCGACTTCGTCCGCGTGGAATAGTGGTGCCCGCTCCTATTGGTCTTAGCGTGATGATATATAGCCTTCCTCAATAAATGGGCTATCTAACATTGAAAATATTTTTTCAAATCGGACTAGTAGTTCCTGAGTTTAAAACAAACAAACCCTTCAGCTTTATATATTAGTATAGATCGTAATAAAAATATATATTTTTTTAAATGCAACAAATCCACAAGACAACATAACAAGCCACATAAATGTAATAACATTCTAAGTTTCCGCTTAAACTTACAATTAACACTTTCAGGGAACGAAACTCTCCCCGCAAATCTAAAGCGCGGTACAGCGGCATGCACTTAGATACAGACAAACAGACGAACAGACTCAGTTGGCACGGCAAAGATGGCCACTCCACCCTCATAAAGATAGATTGGCCGGCCGAGAACTCTGTCAGCACCCTGACTACAAGCACGATAAACTCCAGCCCCCTCTCCCCCGTAACACCGATCTACGACCCTCTAGAAAGCGATTCAGAAGTCAGCGAGACAAACAAACACACAATACAAATTAAAAGCGAAATTTGTAATAACTGCGATCAAGAGAAATGCTTGAAATGTGAACTCAAAGCTACTGATTACGAAAATCTTAAAGATTTCGCTGAAAATTTACACTATAGCCTTGAACATAGCCCTCTACACTCCACCGATATTAGCTACCAAAATCTAAATAGACTATCAGCCGTGTCCAATTCCTCAAATTCCGATCACACTGACAAGAAAAAAGACGACAATGACGTCATGAAAGTGATGACGTCATCACACGAAAGCTCTTCAAGTTACTCCAACGTGAGTCTGACGAAAGGCGACGAACTATACGAATGCTACAATTACACAAGACCCAATTATATAAACTTACAATCTTCTAGTACAAGTAAAAGCTCGCCTGGAAGTCCTTTGAAAAGTCCATTAAAATCTACCATTAGTATTACATTCCGATCTCCTACTAAATCTAAGAATTTCGAAGACACTCCCACTAATGATAGGGATTCGGTCTACGAAGATATTGATTTAGAAAAGAATTTGTCTATTGTCGAAGATGCTAGTATACCCCAGACTGACGCCAGCTTGCCCACCCAACAGGCTTGTCAACCTGACGATCTCGAGGACTTGATAATACTAGAAACTCCTACAGAAACCAATCTAGACGAAGATATAGATGTCTACAGCCAAGTCAAGTTCTTCAAAAAGAGTATTGACGAAGTAAACGCAATGCTACTGCCAGAAGACAGGCACTACGAGAACATAGCGTTCGAAAAACAAAACGATTATGAAAATATTAATGTTGACACACTCAAAATTTGTGATAAAGATCTAATAAATGAAGTTGACAACACTAAGGAGGCAGTTGAAAATGGCAATTTTAAAACTATGAATGTCAGAGAATTGGCTATACGGTTTGAAAGTCCCACTGAACAGAAAGCCGCTTTTACCTTCGATAAGTTCAAAGCTGAAATCAAATATCCAAGCTTGGAAAGGAAAGATGAAAAAAGGATTATAGAAGTCAAAAAAATTGACTTCAGAACACCAACAGTGTCACCGAAGTCTTATAAATTATCTAAAAACTCTTGCAACGCGAGATCTCTAGACGAGAACGCGTTTATCAAAGAATTTGGTAACGACCAGTCAAACGTTGATAGAAGAAAAAGTTTAGAAGTGAAAACTTCAAACAATAAAGTCCCTGATCTTAATTTAAACACAGAACACGAACATAAAGTGATCATCACTCCCACAACGGAAAACAAGATATCTTTAATACAAAGGTTTGATCGGCCTGATATCAAAAACTTGATACCTCTAGACTGCGACAAGAAACTAAGTCGAGAACGCATAGAAAAATATAAGGAAGAGCGAAGAAATTTTCTCCGAGAGAAATATAGTTCACAATCTTTCCGTTCGAACCCCGAACAGTTAACCCGAATAAAGATAAGGAAAGATAAAGATGATAAGATTGAAACTTGTGAGAGGTTAAAAGATGAACTGCCGAAGTTCGAGAGGAGGAACACGGTGGATTTGGGACAGAGGCTAAGGTTCAGTCTGGCTAAGAGCAGCAACAACCTGGAGTCGATCCCGTCACCTTCTAGTCCAGAGAAAGAGTTTCGGTGCGAAAGTAGAGAAGATAGGAGTCAGTATGACAGGTAAGTTTTTGTAAAATGCTTTGGGAGATATCTTTTACTTGCGTTTATTATTAAAACGACTTCAGTTAATTATTAAAAACAAAATGGTCATAAATCTCACGATATTTTTTTTTATAAACTTGCTGTTCCCCACGTTTTCACTCGCGTCCTAAAGGAACTAATGCACGCACCCAACAATTCGTTATTAATGGATGCATTAAATTTATTCAATATATAAGGTGGGATTTTCGGATGGGAAATCATCACATGACTCCTCCCGACGTGGATGGGGTGGAAGGGAGTGTCAGACTCTTACTGACTGAAACCCATCCATGTTCCTTCGCCTTTTGTGGTCTGAAATAACACAGTAACTCTTAAGATCCCGCAGAAGCGGTTGGGATTCTGTGTTTGCAAAAAACATGTACCTTTATGAAAAAAAATATAATTTTAAAGTTTTTTCTATAAATAGTGAAATTTATATTCCATAGAACGTATTAAAAGGTAAAAGATATCTTTCTTGCAATTTCTTTGGTATTTTATATCTTTTCTGTTTTGATTTTTCGTGTATATTGGCTTTAAATTGTGATTTTATAACATCATAACTGTTTAGTTTTTGCACAAAATTTATGTGTATTTCGTTAAACGCTTTAGTATTTTAGTAGTATTAGGGTAGTGATGCACTGACATTTTAGTTTGGCAACCATATTTATTTTGAAAAATATTTTTTTTTTATATCGTGTTATTATTTACGTGCATTATTATCTTAATATTTCTTTTTCTTGAATAATATAATATGATAAAAGAAATAGGTCTCTTTAAGCGCTACATTTTTTTTTTACAAAATTTTAATTAATCGGCCACAAGTGTCTAATACCAAGTGGATTATATATAGTACCAGCTAGTGCCCGCGGTTTCACCCGCGCTCCGAGGGAACTTCTTAACGCACCCAGACAAAAAGAAGCCTAAAGCCTTCTCCAGGATTCCCTCTATCTCCGCACCAAATTTCATACCGATCGGTCATTCACGCATGATGCCGTGACCAATGGAAATAGGGATTCATTTTTATATATATAGAATACTAGCTGTTTCCGCGATTTCACCCGCATCCCGAGGGAACTACTTAGCGCACCCGCGTAAAAAGTAGCCTATGTTGTTCCTCAGGGTCTATTCTATCTCTGTACCAAATTTCATTTATATCGGTCCAGTAGTTTTGGCGTGAAAGCGTAACAGACAGACAGAGTTACTTTCGCATTTATAATATTAGTAAGGATAACTATATTTTAAAATGGACTGCCCTACATTAGGCTAGCGAATCCCTCGACGAATTTTGATGACATTATTTTTGCTGTTTGAACTGTTTACCGACCCGAAGGACGTTGATATATACGGGTATCCCAAAGAATAACTGGTTACCTCGTAACTGGGTTGTGGAGATCAGATAGGCAGTCGCTCCATGTAAAACACTGGTACTCAGCTGCACCCTGTTGGACTGGAAGCTGACCCCAACATAGTTGGGAAAAGGCTAGGCAGATAATGCTACTTTTATCCCGGTATCTGAACCATGCAGACAAAGTCGCGAATTAAAGTTAATAATTAAAAAATACTTTTTTTTATTATAGGAAGGAGAAAGTATCACCCTCGTACAACATACGCGACATGACAGCTATCTTCGAGCAAAAATCGCATCAGCACAATGGTTGACATCGACACAACTATTGATAGATATACCATAGACTGTTGTGAGACTAGCGGCGGTTGTCTATGACACGGGTAAGTCCGCCATCTTTACCAAAAAGGTATAGTGTTTTTTTTTTGACAAAATATTATGAATAGCAAACTGTATTGAAGTATTTGTGGATTCGTTATGAGAACAAAATAATATGATATTTTATTAAGTATTAAGAAGTCATGATTGCTTTTAGTGTCCGATACACCGAAATGATATGTAAAATTTTTACAATTTGTAAAAAAAACCAGTCAGTTTTGAAAAGGGAATTATATGTTAATTAAAACATTGAAATCGCGAAAAAACAAGTAATTAAAGTTTGGCTTCCATACAATAATTAAATTTTTAATACAAAATATCCATACATTTTTGTTAACTCAACAAAATGTATGAAATAGCCATTTCTTTGCGATTTCAGGGTTTTTAAGAGGATTCTTGTAACTGTCCCATATTTATTGCTCCCGTGTGTTTGTAAATGTATATGTAAGCTTGCTTTTTGGTAAGATTTGTTACTTATGAATAAGTTGTGAAGTTTGGTGAAGATTTGACAAAAAAAAAAAACAATTTATTGTTTTTTTTTTATTAAATATTTTTGAAAATACGATCAAAAAGTGGTTATCACAAAATTTAGGAAAATTGGTAAGGTTATTGCTATGACTTAAAATTTATTAAACAAAAATATACATAATTAAATAAATAAAATACCGACGTCAGAGGCTACTATGAACTCAACATTAGCAGGACTGCTAGCTTGATTTACACGTACAAGTTCACTTCTTCCCATTAAAAAAGCATTCCTGCTACCTAAAGGTGTCTGTCCACTACACCGTACCATACCATGGCCGTGCTATGAACGTTTTGGCACCAGAACTTCGAAGATAGAAAAAAAAAAATTAAAAAAAAAGTACTAAAAATTTTAGCTAGTACAAAGAAGATTACTAAAACACTTGTGACGTCACAGAAAGTAGTTTTAAAGCGACACGCTTGGTTTTCATACAAATGACGGAACTTGCGTTATCTATTTAAATTCATATCTGTGATTTCGACATAGATATTTTATGTTACTAAAGTAACTAGATCTGCAATCACCGAACACAATGCGAGCCATAAAGGTTGAGCCCACAGACATTCATGGCATTTTTTATGTGGTACGCCACACCGTATATTACCTGGGAGTACTATTGCCATCCTTATCATACAGATGTCATGAAAATTATGTTTCGGTTAGTGTGAGAGAGATAGATATAATTTTACATCAAAATGATTACTAGTTTCAAAGCTACGTCTGCATTCTAGAAAATGGTTTCGTTTTTGTTACCGCGTAATATTCGGGATTGCATCTCTATTGATATATCTCGATGGATTTCGATACAAAGAATCCTTTTTTCTCTGCATGGTATGATACGGTGTTGTGGGTCTTTAGTATCTGAACATAGATATTTAAACGAAATTTAAATTGTGAGGCCACTCAATCGAAACAGGTTAAAAAAACAAATATTTTGGACAAAAACCCCGCAGTCTCGCTACAATAGCCATTTAATTGTTATCTTGTATATTAACTAAATGAAACTCATTTTTATTGTGAAATATATAATTAATAAGTTGTATTATAATATATTATTGTATACATATATACATAATGTATACATATAAAATGCTTTGTCTTGAATGACTGACGGATCAACGCACAGCCTAAACCGCTGATCGTAGAGACCTGAAACTTGGAGGGTGTGTTCTTTGTATGACGTAGGCATCCGATAAGAAAGGATATTCCGAAATTCTACCCTTAAGGGGATGAAAAAGGTAGGCAAAGTTTGTATGAAACTCTGTTATTTTTAATTAGAAGAAACGGCCATTAATGTCAAATGCAATATGTACACTTATTATGTATATAGTATACAAAGCAATATATTTTAGTTATTATATAATAAGTCACTTGTTTTGTTATATACTATTATTATTTATTGACAATTATTATTTTTTACTAATATTATTAGTTTGTCGGTTAAACATCACAATTTGATTCGGTTTTGTGGCGGTGTAGAAAAATTTCAGCTTTAATTCCTTTGCGGAAAAGAGATGGCGCTATACGTTGTGCATAGCTCTGTCTCACTCTCACTATGGAACAGTGATAGCTTAATAGACGTCATGTTATGGTGTAAAAAGTACTAAAGTTGTTTTCTATAAAACGCTTCAAAACCGTATTAAAATAAGTATTATTATATTATGTAAACAAATTAATTATCTTATGTTGTTGACAAGGAATCTCGATATATTACTCAAGGATGTATAATAATGAATACTACGGCTTGAAATTTGGCGCCTTTTTCTAGAAAAAAAAAAGAAATATTTAAAAAAGGACTCGCTCTCTATCCGCTTTACTTAAAAAGTCCGATTAATTTTTAAATGGTCTGCTTAGCAAAAATCTCACTCATAAATGCTGTTTACCGTTAATCCTGGATTACGAAGTTAAGTATGGGTTAGGTGAGAAATAGTGTCACTTCAGATTACAGGTCTATTATGAGACGGTATTTATTTATAGTCCAAATGTGAAAATCATCATCATCATCAGCCTATTCACTATCCTACTGTTGGGTAAGGGCCTCTTCTCATTCAGAGAAGGCAAGATATAACATATATAACACCAGCGTATCAATTGAAGGATTTGACTAGATACCGCCAGTGTACTTGTAAAATGCGGAAACCGCCAATCCGCCTTGAGCGCACGTGGTGATCAATGCTCATGCCTTCTCTGTATGAAAAGAGGCCTGTGCCCAGCAGTGGGATAATATATAGGCTGATGATGAGACATAATCTGAAATAAAATGCCAGTTTTTGTAGTGAAAATAATACAAGAAAATAAGAAAAACACTGGGGTTTATACACACACTATAATAATAAGTTGCCGCATTCACGGAGCTATTGTTTTTAGGAAGCGCGGCATCTAGTCGGAGCGGCGCGGAGACTTTCATTAATCTATGTTCAATCTTTCGTTCAGCGAGCCTTTAGTTTTTGAGCTCGAAACTCAATGGAAAAGGTGCCAACATTTATTTGACTGGCATGTGTGTTGCAACGGATTTATCATTGAAAATTGTGCTTTTATGGTGATAATATTAATATTAATCATTAGTGTATATTTATAAAATCGGGGGTTAATTACACCATTTTACAATCAAGAAAGGCTGAACTGATTTTAATGACATTTAAATTGTTTGGTTTGTCTCCGCTCGTGTTAGTAGAATAATGCTTAAAATACGACAAAAAGCTGTATGAATTTCACCGCTTAGTATCCTAGTAGTCGTAACCTATTTTGTTCTAATTTTGCTACAGAAATTAACAAAATGGCGTTAAGATGGCGCATTTATATCTATTTCATGCTCGAAATATCATTTATCATTTAATGCCATTTTATTTATCTGTGTGGGAAAATAAAAACAAAATAGGTTATGATTTTGTTTAAATTTTTCGTAAAATTCATTGGTTCAGACTTAAATAATACGTACAACACGAACAGACAAACAATTTCTTGATCTATATATTAGATAATCATCATAAAAGTCACTTTTTCAAAATAAAATCCGTTAAAACATTGCCACCTAAAAGAAATATTGTGTTGCCATATTGAAAAGAAATATAAATGATGATAATAATAAAAAAATGCATTTATTATTACTATATTTTTGTAAGCTGTATTTATTCAATAGAATAGAGGCTCTACGTTAAATACTTGGATCTTATAGAAATATAAAAAGGATTAGAAAAATAAATAATAAAACTTTGGTATTTTGGAATCTCGGGAACAATACTGAGGGTTCTAACATTTGTGTGACGATTTCTGCAAATGTCGGACTGTAGTCGGAGTTTTTTGTAATAAAAAATAAATATATAGTTAATTTATATTTGAATACGGTTCAATATACCATAGCTTTCGATGTAAATAAAAAATAAGCATCCCCTTTTTTGTAAAGTCGGTGAATTGAGTCGAAAACATATTTAGTTGTATTATAAATCCTTTGATTTTGTGAAATTAATTTCTCTAAGCTTAAAAAAATACTTTTTACAGTAAATGTTAATCCATAACTCGATTACACGTTGTTAGTGTTTAGTAAAAGTAAATTAGTAACTAATTCTGTGTACAACTGAATTTGTAAGTCGAGTTGATGTTTGCAAGCGTGACTGTTACGCATAAGATATCCGTTCGATTCCCGGATCGAGCAGTTTTCTTATGTTAAAAATATGATGTTTCGCGAAATTTCACTCGCATCCTGAGAGAATTACTTAACGCGCTCGTATCCCCAGGTTGCAATCTATCTCCATACTAAATTTCATCTAAATCAGTTCAGTAGTTTTCCTGTTACGCGAGAAAATTATCAAAAACTAAACTTCGGATGGATGGATTTTTGTGACTATTTCACGCTAAAATTACTGAACGAATTTGGACAAAACTTTGCACATGTATATACCATGTTATGGGTTATGGGTTAACATATCGGATATTTTTTATCGCCGAAATCGCAGGTAGAAGATAGTTCAATACTTTATACTATACTCCATTTATAATAAGATTAGACATTTAAGCGCACCTTATTTACCGTTTGTTCAAACGATTTAAAGCTCTCTTACTAAGGCGACAAGACAAAAACAGATGCAGAATATATTTGTTATCGTAAACATTATTTTGCTTTCAACGCCATCCTTATCATCACGGAATAGAACTCAAAATCGGTTGAATAAGCTGCAAAAAGAGTTTGGAAGTTTTTCTAATCTTATTGTAAATGAAATGTAGATTCGTGTGGACTGAGCAAATAGTTCCTAAACGGAATTGAATCTTTCTATGTTTTCGACTGAATTTCATAATTCACAGACAATAATTTATTATTGATACAGTATTCGTTCAATAATGTATATTGATAATCTTACAGCTAAGTCATTAGTTTTCAAACAATATTTTTCATGTTCACGGATAAATTATTGTTGAATTTCGACAAAATTGACCATTCGACTTCTTCATGGTGTTAACAAAATATTGAGAAAAAAATCTACTACTCTTGAACAGATAAAACGTTGTTATATTACTCTGGGTTTCAGTGCGAAAGGGACGGTGCTATTCGTACTGTGTTCCATCTCTCTCTCGCACTAATTATGACCACAAAATTGCAGTTTTAAATTAAATTGCTAGCAGTCTTTAAAAATGTGAGTTTATGTAACTTTTAATATTATTTGGCAACAAGGAATTAACTATATATTTTTATGTCACCAATATTGAAATATTTTAATTTTTCTGATCGGCATTTAGCAAGAAAGAATAGCTCATATTGTTAAAATTAGTTTCACATCTTCTATTATATATAATAAAATAATTACAATAATTTACCAGATTAATTCATAATTGGAACGTCATTTGTGTGAAATTATCTGCTAGATAAGTTTAACCGCTACTTTTCCAGAAGTGGAAATAAAAGTATTGTTCATGTCGATACAGAAGATTATAAGTGGTTTATTTTAATACTTTAATGAAAAACTTTCATTCAACAGAGCACTATAATAATTTATAACCGACTGTATCATTGCCAAATCGTATATCTCTTTGAAAATATATTGTAATAAGCGACGCGAGCTAAGTCTCAATGTTTAAACTAAGCGTATATAAATATTAATTATGTAAAAAAAATGTAACAAAAAAGTGTATTTTTTGTTGAGGGAACACTGAGTTTGGTAGTTTTTACATTTTATTTTAGGTAACTCCAACGATTCGTTGGTAGAATTTACAAATTGTGTGATTTTATTAACTTAGAATTATCTGAAATTAATTGTATTGTTTGATATCTATGACATATTTCACATACTAAGCATTTTTTACGAAGATTTTCCTTAAAAGTATGTTTTTCAAAGATTTTTCTTCTACCAACCTCAGTGATCAATCAATATGTAATTATAAAAAGGCGAGCTTTAAGCGTTTCCACTTATGAGGGCTGAGGACGCAGAGGGCGCCACCGAGCGCTCTCGTATGTACTATCGTGTAATATATAAATATTCTTTATGTCGGCTTGTAGACGTAGGTTTATGACGAATAAAAAGTATTGCGGATTTTTTGCATTTTTCTTTCAACCTTCAAATTATTGTTGGATAGTTACCGCAACCCGGGAACACTAACAGCCGCTTGCACCAAAAAATATAGTTACTTATACGTGAAACGGAAGAACTATCATTTAAGATCTGTCAAAATGGAGGACAAAATTGAATAATTTTGCTGTTATTTTATGTTTTTCGTCTAAATATTTATGATATATATTAACTTAATTGTTATATCTATGTGTTGATATCATAAAAAATCACTAAAAGTATGCTAATTATTATTGACTAGCTGTCCCGGCGACATTCGTACCTTTTAAACAGTCAATTTACAACTAAAAATAAAAAAAACCGTTTCTATATTTTGTGATAGTGAGAACCAAATTTCTCAAAAAAAGTTTTCCCTCTTCCATGCACAAAACAATAATCGACCGGTAACTTGACCAGTGCCGGATTTATATTTTTTATGAGTATAGGCCACTTTATTTCCGCCGCCCATGTACCTTCCTAAAATAATAATTTTACATTTGTGTCCGACCATTGGAAAGAAAAAATACGCAATAAAGTCGCAATTATCTTGTTTTTTTCCGACCGCATAATTAAGTTTGTTCGTAGAGGAAAATTGCTGATTACTTAAAAACTACCTGCTAGATCTCGTTCAAACCAATTTTCAATGGAAGTTTGCATGGTAATCTACATCATATATTTTTTTTAGTTTTGTCATTCTCTTATTTTAGAAGTTACAGGGGGGGGACACACACATTTTACCACTTTGGAAGTGCCTCTCGCGCAAACTATTCAGTTTAGAAAAAAACCGGCCAAGTGCGTGTCGGGCCACGCGCAGTAGGGTTCCGTAGTAGATCTCAGTTAGTCGACTATAACTCTGTAACCGGTTAAGCCTACTTAGCCGTGATAGTTTTCCTTGTAAGTTCATTACATGTGCTACGTCTTAGATTTTATTCACATTTCTAGGTACACCCATTCAAAAGTTAGAGGGGGGGGGGGGTAACTCGTATCGAACAAAATATTTCACTTAAAATCTAGATATTTCGCAAATGGCTCGCTTAACCGAAAAATGGTCTTCACACACCCATAATATTTTTGAAAGACCTATCTAACGATACCCCACACGAAGGGGTACGCGAGAAAATAAATATTCATCCCTACTTTACATGTTTGGGAGCTACCCTAAAAAAAAATATTTTTCAAAATTTTATTTTACCACTTTCTCGGCGTGATCAATATACATATTCATACCAAATTTCAGCTTTCTAATAACAAAAACCACGGAGCTATGCCGCGGACAGACAGACAGACAGGCAGACAGACAGACATGACGAATCTATAAGGGTTCCGTTTTTGCCATTTGGCTACGGAACCCTAAAAATAGTAACAAAAACAGAGCTTGAAAAGTAATTTACACGTAATCGACAGCGCGAGCGAAGCGAGCGAAAATTTTTTTGTACCTTGTTAATTATAGGGAATAATATTTTTAAATAAATGGTAACAAAAACAGAGCTTGTAAAGAAATACAAATAGCCATATAATCGATAGCGCGAGCGAAGCGAGCGCGAATTTTTTCAGCATGATATTTATAGGGAATATTTTTTTTAATAAATTGTATCAAAAACAGAATCTGGAAATAAATAATATACGTAATCAGAACCGCGAGCGCTAACTTTTTTTTTAAACAGAATTATTATATTTTTCCATAAATTGTAACGAAAACAGAATCTGAAAAGAAATAAGAATATGTAATTGAAAACGCGAGCGAAGCGAGCGCGAATTTCTTTTTTAGCGAGTAAATTAGGGGAATAATATTTTTTTAATGGGTTGCAATGATTGTTGATGTTGCGACCCATTTTATTTAGTTTCCGAAGATGGGAGAATTTTTCGCTAGTTCTATAAGGTAAAGTTCAGTAAGGTTGGCTAATCAGGTTTTGGGAGCCCCGGGGCACTACCCCGCCTAGCCCCTGGGTAGCTAAGCCTCTGCTCACGCTTTTATGTAAGTGATAACTGTAACAAATTAAAGCGTATGTTGCTTTTCCACGAAAACAATGAAAAATGCTACTGCCACCCGCCCTCCGCTCTCATCCAACACTCACGCAGTAATATAGATAAAATAGGTACAATAACATAACAGTAGGTACCTAGGATTGACAATTTTCGATAGGAATGAGTTTCTATAGGGATTAAACGTATTAGTATAAAAAACCATGAGAAAACCAGTGAGCTTCCTGAAATCTGAATCTGAATTCTGCCGCCCCTAGGACGCTGCCGCCCCTAGGCCGCGGCCTATACGGCCTATTGACAAATCCAGGGCTGAACTTGACTATAATATAATAAACAAATATAAGCTAGATATCATCGCCAGTGGGAAGGAAACAGACAGGCGCAACCTACACACAAAACTTGGTAGAATTGTTCCGCTATCTCAGTGAGGACTTCTGCAATATTATGATACCCTGGTACGTTACGTGGTATTACTACAAATTAAATGGTGGGTAGTTAAACATCACAGCGGTGTCTCTTTAATTTTATGATGTCCTAGTACCTCCTTTTTGTTTTTCCGATAAATGTTGAATTATTATTATTGTGCTATCTCTCTCTCTCAATACGGACGGAACTTCTGCAATATTATGAATCCCTGGTATGTTTCTTGGCATTTACAAAGTAACGGGCCGGCAAAGATTATTTACTGGTGGCAACATTTCAATTTCTTTGGGTAGTCGAAACATCACACCGGTGTCTCTTTCATTTTATGATGTCCTAGTACTTTTCGTGAGCAAAATAAAATAAATTCCGTGATTTTTCGATGGATGTTGAATTATTATGATTGTGCTTGCTATCTCTCAATACGGACGGAACTTCTGCAATATTATGAAGCCCTGGTATGTTATATGGCATTTATGAAGTAACGGGTGAGCAAAGTTAATACATATTATTTACGGTTGGGTAGTTGAAACCTAACAGCGGTGTCTCTTTAATTTTATGATGGCCTAGTACTTTTCGTGACGCAACATGTCAAATGTTTCTTTCAATGTGTAAGCGTTAATTCACCATGACGACATGATTTTTTTTCCGATTTTTTTATTTATGCTATTCGGAATAGAGACAAATACAACAAACCAAATTCCATGGAATCAGTCCAGCCGTTCTCGAGTGTTCTAACCAATTCGACTATGTATAGAAGATAGATATCACGTTTTTTGACATTCGTAAAAGTATGAATGACAAAAATTTTGGTCCAACCTTTGCTGTAAGGGAGGAATGAACATGGATGGGTTTAGTAAGTAAGAAGACTATCTGGTTTTTTTTGTAAGTACTACATTAGTTTTCGTCAGTTTGAAAATAAAACACTAATATATAAAAGCAATGTTTATTTACACAGTGGAACTATACTTTACGTAATAGAAATGACAACAGTCTTCGATACTTGATCATTAACGCTAAACTACAATGCGAGACAGTTTTCAGGAAAAAGTGTACTATAGACACCTACAAGAAAGAACGTGGTAACTCAGTTTTACTACTTAAAATCGCGTCAAAGTTTTTAATAGCCCGTGTAGATAAATAAGTCCTAAAGAAACATAAATACATTTTTGGCACTCAAAAGCGCAACCAAAAAGACTTAAAAACTAGTAGTATTAAAGAAAGATAATTTTAATTCTAAATTTAGCTATAACTTTAACCCAATTTTGCCAAAAACTGAGTTACCATGTTTTTCTCTGCAGTAATCGTTATGACGTTTTAAAACCATAATATAGTTTTTTTTTGTGCAATATAATTCACGTATTTTTGTTTTGGATTTAGTTTAAGATACTTTTAATATATCACTGTTTTATAAAATAAACCCAAATTTTGCTGTGCCCTAGCAGGGTTTCATGTGTAACCTACTATATTACTTATAAGAACCTATGTACCATGAAAGCAATAAATACTTTGACTTAGTTTCGTTCTGAAGAATGGCAATAGCAACGTGTGTCGTCATTTATTTCCCAACTGAATTGACTACTTATTGCCTTCAAAAGCAACAAAAAATTCGTCTGCAAGTTCAGACTAAAATACTGATGTTTTTTTGGTGAAGTTGCATCTTGGAATTATTGTTTAGTGGTGTACTCAACTACTCATAGATTTTTTTTTATGCTAGCGTTAGATTGGCAACAGTCAGTAGGGCAAGACCAAAAAAAAAATACACTAGTGTGTGTGTAACGTGAATTTTCTTTCATAGATTTCCAATTTTTAAACGCGAGATAAATAAAATTAAAATAAGCTAGATTTGTTTCGATCACAACTGGCGTTGGGCTCAGCAGGTCGCTAGCGTGTACGCGAATCGCGTCTCCTATCTATCTCGCTCTAACACCTATGTTATTTCTCTCTCGCATTGCCAATCTAAAGCTTAGTACCTATAATAAATATTATATTCCGTCCGCGGCTTCGCCCGCGTGGACATTTTTTTTACACTTTGGGTTACTTTATTCAAGTTTTAGTAGGGATCCCTAGTTATTTCTAGAAATAAATATAGCCTATGTTACTCGTGGATAATGTAGCTTTGAAAGAGCTTAGCTTTGGTGAAAGAATTTTTTGAATCGGTCCAGTAGTTTTTGAGCCTATTCATTACAAACAAACAAACAAAGTTTTCCTCTTTATAATATTAGTGTAAATATGGGTTTACTTATGGTTTTAAAACATCAACGTGTGAGCACAGATTTTTTATAGATTATTATTATTGCAATAGAACATTTAGGAGTGTAGGATATATGAATGCACCTCAAAGTATTAGATAAATACTAATCAGGATAAAATTCTTTTTAAAATTGGAAAAACTTTTAATACTAATTACTTAGCGCGAAATGTTTAATAGAGATAGTGAATAAGTGCACCTATATTAATATTTACATTTTTTTTCTTTTATATTAATAACAATACTTTTTTAGTACAACTTTAGAATAATTTTACTAATCTAAAAATGAAATATCGCTCTACTGATAAGCTTATAAGCAAAGAGACACTTTTAATTTTAATTATATTTTAAAATTTTATTCAACAATTTCATAGCACCTCGTTTCACTAATTGATTTTGACTCATTTCAAGCTTTGGTGTTGATCAAAAGACGTTTAGACGATTATTCGAATAATCGATAATACTAAAAAAGTTTTAGGAAATCGACTTGCATGGTTAGTATTCTATAATCGACTAATCACAAATAATCGACTAAATTCTCCAATTAATAAATTACTAACGCGTGACCGGAAGCTTATAAGTTTTGAATTAATTAAAATATTTCAATACCAATCACTTATTAATTAGTTTGTAATAAAATCTATGGTGTGATAATATTTAAAACTACACACTCTCAAACACACGTTTGTAAAAACATACTGTATTTTATGTAAAACTAGAAAGAAATATAAAGCAGGATAATACATTTCTTATAACCAGACCGATCTTAAGAATGTAAAAAAAAATGAAGTACCAGATTCCAGTGAGGAAAAGAGACGGTGCTATTCATTCTGTATAGCTCCGTCCCTCTCTTACAATAGAATCTGAATCACTTTTATGTATCATAATAAGATAGCAGCAACTTTGAAATACATACTATTAATAATACACAACTTATAATAATAGTAAATTCATTCCTAAAATATTATCAAAATAACTCTGCATGCCGCGGTTGGTCTTTAGATGGGTGACCATCCAAGACACCACCTTGTCTTAAAAAGCACGTTAAGCCAATGACTGATTGTAGATCTTTGACTATCATTACGGGTAGTCAGATGCCTAAAAGTCTGACTTCGAGCTCTGTGTTGTAGTTACTGCACTTAGACTAATATTAATAAAAATAAAAACTAGACATTTCAAATCACATACACTTTTATAAATCAAAAACTATTTTCTAGAAGAAAAAAAAAACAGAAAATTCCTAAAAATTACTTAAACGAAACTCTGAATAAATATTTAAGCATACACTATTTTTAACATCGAGATATATCAATAGAGATGCAATCCCGAACATAATGCGGTAACAAAAACGTAACCATTTTTTAGAATGCAGACATAGCTTTGAAACTAATAATCATTTTGATGTAAAATTATATCTATCTCTCTCACACTAGCCGAAACAATGTTCATAACATCTGTATGATAAGGATGGCAATAGTACTCCCAGGAAAGATATGGTGTGGCGTACCACATAAAAAAATGGCATGAATTATGTCTGTGGGCTCAACCTTTATGGCTCGCATTGTGTTCGGTGATTGCAGATCTAGTTACTTTAGTAACATATAATATCTGTGACTAAAGCAATGTAGTTATTTATTCGAATAATCGTACAAAGAAACATTGTCAAATAATAAAAAAAATATTGAGCACAATTTGTCATGGTGATTAGTAGATAAAAATTACTGCCTCGTCTCGGTGTAGTGATCGTATAACACAATACTGCTATAAACGAGGTCTCGGGTTCGACTCCCGGGTTCGGGCCGAAATAGCTTTGAGTATTTTAGAAAAATTCACAAAGAAGCCCGGAGTCAGGAATTTAGTGGTGTTACACCCCCGTGCCTGAGACGTTAACCCGTCGTCCCCGGCTGCTATCTTGATAGCAGTTGTTGTTACAATTCCATGTCAGAGGCCGTCAGGCGGATTTGAGAAAACTCTGACACTAGGGCTTGTTAGGTTGGTAAACCTGCCGTCCACACGATAAGAAGAAGACTTATTACTTATTTTTATCGTGAAAGTGTTACAGACAGACAAAATAACTTTCGGATTATATAATACTAGCTGTTTCCCGCGGTTTCACCCGCATCCCGAGGGAACTACTTAGCGCACCCGAGTAAAAAGTAGCCTATGTTGTTCCTCAGGGTCTATTCTATCTCTATACCAAATTTCATTTATATCGTTCCAGTAGTTTTGGCGTGAAAGCGTAACAGACAGACAGACAGAGTTATTTTCGCATTTATATTATTAGTAAGGATTAAGTAAGGAATAAAACGCGAGTTTAAACTTTATCAATACTCACTTTGTGAAAATACCTTCTTTGTATCACCATTATCAGCAAAAGGGTAATATTTTAACCACAATTTACACACCAAACTATCTCACACATACAACCAAAGACATGTACCTAAATTGATGACGCAAGTGTGTGTATTTCGCGTGTAACAGATGAGTGCAGTGCACCTAAATAAACATCGTCAGAATAAGTCCGCCAGAACTTCGAAGCTAGAAAAATGTATAATTGTGTCGTATTGAACTGCAAAATGTACTAAAAATGTTGGCTAGTGTAAAGAAAATCACTAAAACGCTCTTGTGACGTCACAGAAAGCAGTCATAAAGCGACACGCTTGGTTTTCATACAAATGACGGAACTTGTTTTATCTATATAGATACATATCTGTGGGTACAACCCTTTGGGTAATTACCCCAATCAATAAACTTAAATTACAGTAAACGTCATAGAACCTCAAAACAATTATGAAAGTTATTAATTTTTGAAAAATTCCATAGGTACCAATGGATTTTACGAAAAATGTAAACAAAATAATAACCTATTTTGTCCAAATTTTCCCCACATAGATAAATAAAATGACATTCAATGATGAATGATGATGTTTAGAGCATGAAATTTATATAAATATCTTTGGACAATTTCACACAGCGCCATCTAGCCCCAATGTAAGCAACTAATATGCTTGTGTTATGGGTGCTAGCTTAACGGATATACTACTTATATACTTTTTAGGGTTCCGTAGTCCGACAAGGAACCCTTATAGTTTCGCTCTGTCCGTCTGTCTGTCTGTCTGTCTGTCCGCGGCATAGCTCCGTGGTTCTTGTTATTAGAAAGCTGAAATTTGGTATGAATATATATATTGATCACGCCGAGAAAGTGGTATAATAAAATTTTGAAAAATATTTTTTTTATAGGGTAGCTCCCAAACATGTAAAGTAGGGATGAATATTTTTTTTCTCGCGTACCCCTTCGTGTGGGGTATCGTTAGATAGGTCTTTAAAAAATATTATGGGTGTGTGAAGACCATTTTTCGGTTAAGCGAGCCATTTGCGAAAGGTCTAGCTTTTAAGTGAACATTTTTGTTCGATACGAGTTACCCCCCCCCCCCTCTAACTTTTGAATGGCTGTACCTAGAAATGTGAAAAAATTCGCAGACGTAGCACATGTAATGAACTTACAAGGAAAACTATCACGGCTAAGTAGGCTTAACCGGTTACAGAGTTATAGTCGACTAACTGAGACCTACTACGGAACCCTACTGCGCGTGGCCCGACACGCACTTGGCCGGTTTTAAATACATACATATTATACAGAGTAACACCCAGACCCGTTACAGAAATTAAAATTCATCATATCAATTTCTGCCCGGCCGGGAATCGGACCCGGGACCTCTTGCGTGGTATGTTGACCACTAAACCACTCAGGTCATCAATGCAAATCAATGTCAATGTTTTGTCAAATGCGCCATCCTTACGTCATTTTGTTAATTTCTGCGGCAGAATTAGAACAAAATAGGTTACGACTTTGTTTACATTTTTTCTCTAATCAATTAGTACAGATTATAGCTATCCAGCTGTTCTGAGACAAATCCAGCAACACAAATTTCATAAAAACCGGTCCAGCCGTCCTTAAGCTACAAATGTGCAACTATCCCGACTTTGTTTATAATAAATTGTACAGCACATTTATCGAGCATATGTTATCTGTCCTAAAATACCATAATATTGTTTCTGGGCGTCCTAGAGAGATTATCGTCTATGGTTAGGTACATGTTGAACGAGAAGAACATGGCGGTCGAAGATAGGAAGTGCCAAATATCGTGAGAATCGTACAGTTGGAGTAAAGAACATTGGCGGTTGCTTTGCCGGGACTGGGCGGGCGTGAGCTGTGGAAAGAAATATTTCAAACATTAATTCTTAGTAGTTTTTCATGCGTCTAGGAAACATCATGGTCATCTCATTTATTTTGGTTTTTATTGTAATATATTTTAGTATTTTTCTTTTTTTTAACTGTTATTGTTGAATATTTAAAATATTTAACACATTGTTGTATTATATTGATAGAACCTGTGATTATTCTAGATGTTGTCAGACCCTACCGCCTGAGACACAGGTTTATCTACCTAGTTCAGGCACATAACATTATTTGGTAAACGTATAAGCTAAGAAGCTTTGAATTGTACATGTATTTTGAATAAATTATATGATTTCATCTCGAAATTGCCAAAATTTGCATTTTAAATTGTATTTCAATAGATAGATACGGTTCAGATAATCTGTACATTGTTCTCACATTTTTCTATAATAAATGTAAAACAAATATTGTAAAATTAAAACACGTTGAAAAAGATTAACCATGGAGTTTCTTGCCCGTTCTTCTCCATAGGAATCTACGCTTTGCAAAGGGCGAATAGCTTCAATTTTTCTTTTTTTTGACTAACGGACTCGTAATTATTTGACAATTTAAAAGTGGCCCACGGCGGGAGGGGTCATTTGATAGTTTCCCAACCGAAAAAAAGGGCTTGTTAGGTTGGTAAAACCTGCTGATAAGAAAAATATTTCACTTACCGCCCAGTTAGTATTTTGATCCAAGTAGAAGTAGCTGGATCCAAACCATATGGAATACGTCATCGCTATGAACACCCAGCTGTGGAATAAATAGATTATTGTTAATAATTATGCCCACTGCTGGACGAACTACAAGGCTTATTTATCGTCCCACTGCTGAGCAAAAGCCCCATCTCATACAGGAAGGCATGAGCATTGATCACCACGCTTGCTCAATGCGGAATTGCGATTTCAGACTTACGTCAGTACTACACAACATACACACTAATCACACTAGACAGACGTCTTACTTATATAAATCTGTAATCTGAAGTTTAACCACGGGTTTCATAATCCCCATTTTAAGTCATAACATACTTAATAGTGTTTGTTTATGGTACGTAATAAACTCCGTTGCCACAGAGTATAATCCAAATAATCGACTAAAGAACGAATGAAGACGTAAAAATTACGATTTTTCATCTGTTGTAAATTTGACAAATAAAAAAACCTAGTCCACAACTGGATGAGGCATCTTCTGGGTACGCTCGTTTAAAACTGAACTGAATTGAAAACTTTATCCATCCCTTTCTAATACGTGGTATCAAGGTCCACCTTTCTCTTTTTTTTTAAAATCCTTACTAATATTATAAATGCGAAAGTAACTCTGTCTGTCTGTCTGTTACGCTTTCACGCCAAAACTACTGGACCGATATAAATGAAATTTGGTACAGAGATAGAATAGACCCTGAGAAACAACATAGCTACTTTTTACCCGGGTGCGCTAAGTAGTTCCCTCGGGATGCGGAAGAAACCGCGGGAAACAGCTAGTAAAATATAATTAAGAATTTTCTAGAATCTGATAGAAACAAAAAGAAGCAATTCTAAAGGAGAGTACCGGCCCAGGATACTTTTCCGGAAATAATTCAGTCAGGACGCGGGAAATAAGTTTAGAACATTAGTAATAATTTCTAACATACCTATACCAGCGAATAGACTCGCGATGCAGTAACTTCATGACGATGTAGAACAGCGTGTAGAGGAACAGGTTGCTCATCAGCACCAGGAGCAGATGGGAGGCGAAGTCGCGGCTGTGCTGGGCAAGACTGGAAAATAAAGGAAAAAATATTTTTGAGAGGGGCAACACTTGGGAAATATTTTACTTTGGTAACACTGAAATGTACAAGGCTCTCGTGAGTTTTTTAATTTAATATTTTGTCGTCCCCGGCTCCTATCTTGATAGCAGTCATTGTTACATTTCCATGTCAGAGGCCATCAGGCGGATTTTAGAAAACTCTGACTGATTATAATTTTACTATACTTCTTCTATACATATAAAATGCTTTGTCCTGAATGACTGACGGATCAACGCACAGCCTAAACCGCTGATCGTAGAGACCTGAAACTTGGAGGGTGTGTTCTTTGTATGACGTAGGCATCCGATAAGAAAGGATCTTCCAAAACTCCACCCCTAAGGGGGTAAAAAAGGCGGGCAAAGTTTGTATGAAACCCTGTCATTTTTAATTTGAATTCGTATAGCCCACGTGGGCGATGCCGCTAGCGGGAAGCTTGTCTTAGATAGTTAAATTAATAACGTGTTTTAAGTATTCCTGTTAAGTTTAAACACCTTACCCATAAGCCGCGATGGCCCAGTTGGCCAGGTTAGCGATGATGAGCAGCACGCAGCGGCCGCAGTATGTGGGGGTGATGGCCGCTAGAGGGCGGGTCAGCAGCTCTCGCGCCGCTCGGCAGATTATACCGCCATCTGCAATAATATTAGTCAAAAGAGAATGGCATTTGCCAGGCAAGTACCAAGTGACTGTTCTGAAGTCATATGCACTTTCTAAGTATATCTTAGACGCCACTGACTACCGGTGATGGAAAACATCGTGAGGAAACCTGAACTAGTCTGAAATCGCCAATCCGCCTTGAGCAAGCGTGGTGATCAATGCTCATGCCTTCTCTGTGTGAGAAGAGGTCTGTGCCCAGCAGTGGGATAGTTGAAAGGCCGATGATGATAATGTCAACCAGTGGACCAATATGAAGTAGGCTGATTTTGATGATTTATTAACCTCCGTAATTTCAATTTAAATACCAATGGTTGATTTATCAAACAGATTAAGGGCCAAGTTCACCGACATGATAATGGTCCGATTAACTTAAATTCAAACTTCAAACTTTTAATGAGTAAAGCATTATTTGAGATTTTTTATGGTTGTGGAGGTCAGATAGGCAGTCGCTCCATGAAAAACACTGGTACTTAGCTGCACGGGGACTGTCTTTTGTAAATTTGGGAGACAAAATGTTCCGATTTTTAGCCAAATCTGAATAAATGACTTTTGAATTTTGCATCAGGTTAAACGGGAAACCGACCTCAACGTAAAAGGCTAGGCAGATGATTATAATGCTAGAGGTTTACTCACCAAGTTTGAATCTTCCGAGGTAGTATATCTGGAAGGTCATCACCAGGCAGGTGACGAGATGCAGCACAGTAAACGCTATCCAAAAGTAGAAGTTAGCGTTCAGAACTCCAACTAGACCTGGACGGATGAAAATAATGACTTTAATTATACAGAACTACTTGGTTGATTGAGCTTGAGGATCAGGGTTCAATTCCCACGTCAGGATAAGGATAGAAAAGGGCAAGCATCTAAATGAAAAAAAAAATGCTAAAAAACAAACAGTCGAATTTAGAGCCTTCTTTTTTGAAGTCGATTAAAAAATATGCCATAAGTCCCACATAAGGAATTACACAGACGAAGATGAGGCATGACGGCATAAGAGAGCGTCACGCCGTTTACCGTCACGGCATACCAATGGGCCATACCCCCAAGAGCGTAAAGAGATGTTTTGATGTTTGTATACATAATAATAAATATCTTTGGACAATTTCACACAGCGCCATCTAGCCACAAAGTAAGCAACTAATATGCTTGTGTTATGGGTGCTAGCTTAACGGATATACTGCTTTTATACTTTTTAAATACATGCATATTATACATAGTAACACCCAGACCCGTCATAGAAATTAAAATTCATCGTTTAAATTTCTGCCCGGCCGGGAATCGAACCCGGGATTTCTTGCGTGGTATTCGGCATGTTGACCACTAAACCAGTCAAGTCGTCAACACATCTAAAAGCTTCTCCTTCTTTTTTCAAGTCGGTTAAATATTTTTAGCCATTCAAACTTATAAAAATAGAATAGAATAATCTTTACTATGTATACGAAAGAAAAACATATGACATTGGAAAATTAGTTACATAGGGTGACACAATGGGCGGTCTTATCGCTAAAAGCGATCTTTTACAGACAACCTTTGGATGGATTTTTGATAAAAGAAGAAATGATGCTGTAGAAATATTACTTAACATGAGATTTTAACCAACTTTTTTCCTAAAAAAATATTAAAATAAATTGGTTCTGTTATTACAATGAGTGCTTACCAATGAATATAATAAGTGCCAGTACTCCGAAGGTGGCGTGCGCCCGCGCATTGATGTCGGGGTGTCGCGACTGGTAGATCTTCACCATACACAGCACTGACGTCACGTACATGAACGATGTGTCTACGTCACAAAATTATAGCAGTCAGATAGGAAACACCGGCCTTATACTAAATATATAAAGCTGAAGAGTTTGTTTGTTTGTTTCGTTGAACGCGCTAATCTCAGGAACTACTGTTCCGATTTGACAGTGATAGATAGCCCATTTATCGAGGAAGGCTATGGGCTATTTCTCATCACGCTAAGACCAATAGGAGCGGAGCACCACTATTCCACGTGGACGACGTCGCGAGCGGTACGTATAAAATGCATTGTCCTGAATGACTGACGGATCAACGCACAGCCTAAATCGCTGATCTTAGAAACCTGAAACTTGGAGGGTGTGTTCTTTGGATGACGTAGGCATCCGATAAGAAAGGATTTTCCGAAATTCTACCTCTAAAGGGGTGAAAAAGGGGGGCAAAGTTTTTATAAAACTCTGTCATTTTTAATTTGAATTCGTATAGCCCACGCAGGCGAAGCCGCTGGCTATATATTTATATATATGTACAAAAATATGTTTGATGAGTAAAAGTGTTATTATATCACCTACTTACAAAAATAAATATCATTTATTAATAGTACTAGAGTGGGGATAAAATAGAATAGTCGCTTTGGCCTAGTGGATAAGGCATCTGCCTCTCGTGTATGAGTGTGCGGGTTCGAAACCTGGCAAGTACCAATGTCACTTTTATAGTCATATGTACTTTCTAAGCATATCTAACGACTAACGGTGAAGGAAAACATCGTGAGGAAACCTAGACTAAAAAGTCTGAAATCGCCAATCCACCTTGAGCAAACGTGGTGATCAATGCTTATGCCTTCTCAGTATGAGAAGAGGCATGTGCCCAGCAGTGGGCTAGTTAAATAGGCTGATGATGATAACAACTTGACTCACCGAACTGGAAGTTCATGCTATTAGGGCACACGTGGTAGGCAGCGGAGAGTAGGCCCTCGCTGACCAGGGCGATACCCATCGCGTACAGTAGACCGAAGTGTTGGGGGATGCCTAGCTCTTTCTGTCAATAGAATAAAATACAATTTAAATTACATATTATTATATTGGCCGGTCGGAGTTGGTGTCGGCGTAGGAGATGGAGTTGGTGTCAGTGTCGGGATTGGTGTCGGCGTCAAGATTATCGCTGGCCTTGAAGTTCACGTCGGCGTCCGAGTTGATGCTAGTGACGGCGTCTTTTTGGCGTCGGGTTAAAGTTGGAAAAGGCGTTGGAAATGGATTTGCAGTCGACGTTTGTGTCGGGTTTGCAGATAGCGTCAGAGTTGACATCGGCGCCGGAGTTAGAGATGGCGTCGGGCTAAAGTTGAAGTCAGCGTCGGCGTCGGAGTTGATCTCAGTGTCGGAGTTGATGTCAGTGTCGGAATTGGAGTGGTCGGCGTCTTTGTTGGCGACAGGCTAAAGTTTGAGTCGACATCAGTGATTAAATTGGAGTTGGCGTCGGCGTTAATGCGCGACGCGTTAATGTCTGACTTTATATCGGCGTTGGAATTGACTTTATTCATTACACGAGGCCATTTCATTATATAACCGATCGAAACCAAGTCGATATTATCAAAAGTTCCTAGAATCACTTACCACAAACAAACAGACAGACAATAAAAACGTTATTCATCAACTTACCTGTGCGGGCGTCTTGTTGTGGTGCGTGTTGTGTCTCCGCCAGACCTGCATGAGGAACAGCAGGCCCAGCACCACGTAGCCCAGGTTGGAGTACACGTGGTTGAAGTCCGACAGCACCAGCAGCGGGTGGGCGCACAGGAAGTTGAAGTAGCACAGGTCCTGGTTGCCTGACTGGTTCAGCAGCTAAGAATGTAGATTGTCAGATCAAGGTCAGTTTTGTAACGTGTTTAACGAGTTAATCTGTACGCATCTTTATGAGTGGGAAAAATCTCATTATTCCAAGGTCAGAATCAACTATGGACATTTCAAAATATGAACGCTGGAACTACAAACAGCAAGTGGCGATTTCAAGGTCACGGTCAATTTTAGACATAGAATCGTCAAGCTGAAAGCTAGAATGATAAAATGACAACATGTAACAAAACTATAAGCTGGAGAGAGAAAATGGTATTTTCAAGGTCAAATATCACACATTTTAAAAGCAGTTCATTCAGAATCGGAAACTAAATCGATTTTTTTTTGGTAAAATAATTAATACTTTGAAAAAACACTAATAAAATCATCACCGAACATTCGAAGGGTAACTTTACCCTTACCCTAGAACTCACTTACCCTTTGGTACGTAACGACCAGCTGTATGACGGGTAAGGTGTAGAACACCGCCACGGTCAGCACGTTCCACAGGTACATCTTAGACCTAGCCGAGAGCACGCGGGGACGACATCTGTGAGAAACGAAATTTATTCTGTTGGCGTAGTTAAAATCAATATCATCATCTGCCTAGCCTTTTCCCAACTATGTTGGGGTCGGCTTCCAGTCTAACCGGATGCAACTGAGTACCAGTGTTTTACATGGAGCGACTGCCTGTCTGACATCCACAACCCAGTTTACCGGGTAACACAGTAACCCCTTGGTAAGACTGGTTGTCAGACTTTCTGGCTTCTGACTACCCTTAACGACGGTCAAAGATCTACAAATGACAACCGGGACCTACAGCTTAACGTGCTTTCCGAGGCACGGAGGAGTCTCGCTATGAGAAAGATGGTCACCCATCCACGGATCGACCGCACCAAGCGCAGCTTAACCTTTGATCGGTCGACCCGTGCGGCTGTTACTTAGCCACGAGCTCCTCCGTGTTAAAATCAATAACATTTATGTTATTGTTTGTTTAAAATATAGTTAGTGCTGCCATCTATGTCTGTAATATTAAAAGACACTAAGTCATTTCAAGATTCAAGAAACTTCTTCTTGTACTCGCATTGAAAGAAACAACACGTTATTTTATTTTAATTATCAATAGTATTTAATAGCAAACATTTTTAATACACAATACAAAAAAAAGTCAGTTTTTTTTTTATCTGCTGTTTAGCAACCGATTAGTAAAGATCTCACTCATAAATGCTGGTTAGCGTTGATCCGAACTTAAGTTAGTAGTTTCATCCTGGATTACGGTGTTAAGTAAGGATTAGGTGAGAAATGGTTAAAGTTCAGAGTACAGATTTTTTTAAGTTAGACTATTGTTAGACTAGCAGGCTTACCTGGCCAAGTTAGCGACGCAAAGCTTCCCTCCAAGTCTGTAAATATCTTTATCTGTATTCACATCGTCTAACGTCGAGAAATCAGACTCTGTGTCTGACGAGGAACTGCCATCTGCCAAGAAGAATAGATTCTTCAATATTATTGTTAAAAAGAAAAACTTTATTAACACTCATCTTCAACATCTGCCTAGCCTTTTCCCAACTGTATTGGGGTCGGCTTCCAGTCTAAACCGGATGCAGCTGAGTACCAGTGTTTTACATGGAGCGACTGCCTATCTGATCTTCACAACCCAGTTACCGGGTAACACGATACCCCTTGATAAGACTGGTTGTCAGACTTTCTGGCTTCTGACTACCCGTAACGACTGTCAAAGATAAACAAATGACGGTCGAGATCAATGGCTTGTGGAAGTTAGGCAGGCTCCATGTAAAACAACTGGTACTCAGCTGCATCCGGTACGACTGGAAGCCGACCCTAACATAGTTAGGAAAAGGCTAGGCAGATGATGATGTTGCTAGAAGTCACATGTGACATTATTTATATTGCTGAATTAGACTTGTATTTTTTTTTTTTTTTGTATAGCATCATTTGAATTGTATAATCTTCTCAGAGATAACATGTACTGTAAAAAGACTATTGTAAACATTTATTTTTGAAAAGAGTGTCTATGGAGTTTCTTGCCGGTTCTTTCCCATAAGATCCACTCCTTGGAACCGTGCAACTAACTTGACGTTTCATAAGTGCCTGCAAGGACCTATTTGTTTTTTTTTTTTTGAGTTTTGAGTCAAATGCCTTGTGACATGAAGTATAACGTCGTTACAAAGTCACCTGTTCGCTGTGAAGTGTACATATCCCCCTCTCCGACTAAACATTGTCGTGACGTGCTCTCCCCGCTCGTGTCCACGACATTGACGTGACGTCGCCTCGCCGTCGGCACGTTGGTGTCGTCGTGGGGGATCAGTGGAGGGGTGAGACGCCCTTCTGTGGGGGGAGGGGATACATTTTAAATTTTGTTTTTTAGTAAACATTGGCGGTGATTTGTATTGTGGTGTTTTTTTAATTTGTCCTAGATTGTAAACAATTTTGGCATAAATTTAAAAAGGAATATGATTTAAACAATCCACCCAAAATAAATTATTCAAAACAACAATATGTACCTATTTGATTAAAATGTTAATGAGAGAAAAATAATCAAATAAAGTAACTAGGTATTATAAAAAAATACTATGAAAATATTTTTAATTTTTAACCGACAACAAAAAAATAAAGCTATTCGATTCGTTCCATTTTTAAGGAGTCGTTCTTATTACAAATTTCATAATACATATATTAAAAAAAACCCCACACTAGGAATGACTCCTGTATCGTGGGTGCGTTTACAAACATACATTACACATGCACAAACACCCAGACCGGGATCAATTTTAGTTGTCCCTGCCTACCACAACCACTACGCCAAACATGGCGTCGTATGTTCCCGGACCTACCTTCCTCGTGCGGCCCCTGAGGGTGAACCCTCTTCCTGCACAGCACGGCTATGATGAAGGCCACGTAGAAAGAGCCGAAGAAGGCTAACGCAGCCCCGGCGGCTATCGCGTAGTCCTGGTACGATATCGTCTGAATTATCCTGAAACTATAACAGGAGTTAAAAGTCGTTGTCGTGGAAAGTCTTGGTGGCCTAGTGGTTAAGGCACTTGCCTCTCGTGTACGAGTGTGCAGGTTCGAAACCTGGCAAGTACCAATGTGACTTTTCTAAACTACTTTCTAAGTATATCTTAGACGTCACTGACTAACGGTGAAGGAAAACATCGTGAGGAAACCTGGACTTAAAAAGTCTGAAATCGCCAATCCGCCTTGAGCAAGCGTGGTGATCAGTGCTCATGCCTTCTCTGTATGAGAAGAGGCCTGTGCCCAGCAGTGGGACAATATATAGGCTGATGATGATGATAACAGGAGGAATAATAACTATAGTCTGGGCCAATTGATTTTACGAACAAGCAAAAATTTTTAATTTAAAAAAACCTTACGCAAAAATGCCTTACATCATTTTTGGAAAAGAGCTGATATTCTTACAAAGCCCAAAGAAAATGGCTTTCAAATGAAAAAAAAAACCGCATCGAAATCGGTCCATCAGTTTGAGAGCTACGATGCCACAGACAGACACAGAGATAGACATCGACGTCAAACTTATAACAGCCCACGTTGCGTTGCGTTTGCGTTGTGGTTTAAAATACATATAGTGGGCTTAAGAACCCTGTATCTCAATGGAACTCACCTGAAATTCTTAACCCTGCCATCATTGGTAACCAGCTGGATCTGCTCCTCTTGGGTCCAGCCGATGTATTGGGCCAGCTGTGGCAACGTGGCGTTACCAGTCTTGTCCGTACAATCCTCGTCAGACGTCTTCACTATGAACACTATGTAGAATCCGACTGGGAACGTGTCTTGCTAGAAAATAATTAAAAAATAATTAAAATAAAAAAAATAAAATAAAAAAATAATCTAATTAAACATCATCATCTGCCTAGCCTTTTCCAGAGGAGCTCGTGGCTACATAACAGCCGCACGGTTCGACCGATCAAAGGTTAAGCTGCGCTTGACGCGGTCGGTCCGCGGATGGGTGACCATCTTTGTCATAGCGAGACTCCTCCGTGCCTCGCGCTATGACATAGCTTGGCGCGGTCGGTCCGTGGATGGGTGTCCCTACCCATCCACGGACCGACCGCGCCAAGCGCAGCTTAATCTTTGATCGGTCGAACCGTGAGGCTGTTACTAAGCCACGAGCTCCTTATTAGTTACTATTGATACTTAAAAAAATCTCTTTTTACTTTTACGTTACATCAATTTTAATTAAAAGTCGTGGTGGCCTATTAGTTCACCTGCCTCTCGTCTACGAGTGTGCGGGTTCGAAACCTGGCAAGTACCAATGTGACTTTTCTGAAGTCATATGTACTTTCTTTATTTATTTATTTTATATAATTTTTACTTACCGTGAGTGTAATTCCTCCTCTTCTTGTCATGGTAAGATAATACCCATCATACAGTATATCTCTCTCGTTGTCAAAAACTGGACACTACGAAAAAAACAGTTCTAGTATAATAATAATTATATCTACTTCTCTCACACTAGCCGAAACATAATGTTCATGACATCTGTATGATAAGGATGGCAATAGTATTCCCCGGAAAAATACGGTGTGGCGTACCACATAAAAAAATGACATGAAATATGTCTGTGGGCTCAACCTTTATGGCTCGCATTGTGTTCGGTGATTGCAGATCTAGTTACTTTAGTAACATATATCTATGCTTTTAACTATCAAACTTTAAATATTTGATCAAAACTTAAATTAAAAAAAAAACTCCAAAAATTCAAACGAAAAACTAGTCTAAAAAATCAGCTCACCGAAAAATTCTGTATAGATACAACAGCACAAATATCGTCATCCGACTCAATCATCACTATCACGCTTTTGGGTCGCGACAACCAACTCCTGGTCTCCAAATTAGTCCTTAGTAGAAACGGATGGGAGAAATCTTCAGACTTTTCAGGATCACACATATACTTCCTCTTAGCATGTTGATATGATAAATCTAGATTATTAGACTGATCGAAAGGAAAGAAGTAGTACATAGGCTGACTAGGCGTGGTAGTCAAATTCGTGGTAGAATTTAAACGGACGAAAAAGTCCGTCACGGTTTCTACCAAAATGGTAACGTTGATCGAGTCCGGAGATGATGACGTCAGATGAATTATCGGCGTGTTTTGCGTTGAAACGTCTGGAAGAGATTTGGTGTGTTAGTTTTGTGTTTTTTGGGGTTACCCCTGCACAATAAAGGCGCTATCCACACATTTCCGGGTCAGTGCTATCCGTGTTCCGAGTTGTCCGTCTCAGTGTTCCCGTCAGGCGTGCCATCCGTCACCCTTATTCAAACACGATGTCTTAATTTAACAATAAAGAATTAGCAATGATTGCAATAGCGCTAGAAGAAGAAGCAGATCACTAAGAAGACTATCAGCCGGAAAAACGTATATTTATTAAACGGCTGTCAATGTACCTAGATAAAAATCGGATAGCACTGTCAGAGCGTCCGTGCTCCGGAACACTGACGATCCGGGTGCCCCAGATACGGAGAAGTGTGAACGAGTTCGTACAAGTTTTATGTATCCGATTTTTTCCCCGTCCCTGACGGATCTAGTCAGGGACGGGTAACCGGAAATGTGTGGATAGCACCTTAAAATTCCCTGCCCGATCCAGTGCCCATCTGTTTAACTAATTATTTTTTTATTTAATTTGCTAATTATTTTGGTCATAGCAAGCCCATAAAGAACATTTACTACAGTTAGTTGCAAAAATTTGGAGCGCTAATATTAATAATAAACAATTTTTTTGCAACGTTAAAATTACTTTAGAACGAACAGTATTTTTTAACAGTAGTAACACCCAATAATTATTATATCTAAATCCCAATTTAGCGATATAAATATATATAAAAAAAGGTTTCAATATAACAATAAATATTTACGTATAAGAGGACCACAGTAGACTCTAATCCTTTTCCCACTGACTAAGACAGCGTGAACAGAAAGAGAACGTAAATTAAAATGGGAGTCAACAAAGTCGGAAAGTCATAAAAGACATAAAAGTCGAAAAAGACAATTATGTTTTTTTTAGGGTTTAAAATCTACACACATGAAGTTCTAATATAATACATTAGGGTTGCCGGATTATAAAAATACTAATAAATTCAAAACATGAAGGTGTCAACATAAAAATTCAATACAAATAGTTTCCTCTCGTCTTTGTTTAACAATCATACTTTTCCACTTAAAAAAATCACACATCTGGCAACCCTAAATATATTATTTAATTAAACCATGATATTCATAGCCCATAAACCTCCTTAAAAAAAAAATCGAAGCCGCCTTCAACCTTCTCTTTTCAAAAACTGTTTTTTTTTTGTAGAAAGAAAATGAAAAAGAAGGTATTTTAAGAAGGAGGTTATTAACAAATTTGCTGGTCACTCACCGCACGTTTCTTCGTCTTCAGTGAACATGTTATTATGAGGACATAAAGTCCTGGATATGTTGGTGAATTGCTCCAGACTGACTGGGGTCTGGACTATCATGGGCAGCTGCCATGAGAATACTCCTGAAAATAATAATACAGGATGTCTGATCGATCAGAGTTCTGGCAACCTAACAAGTTTCTCTTGGCTGTCATTGGTGAAGAAAAAGGACTTGTAAGTATAAAAGCCTAAATCACACAGAAACCGTTGTATTTTTTATGAAAATAGGCTTTTACCAGTTTTACCCTGACAGGGGGACAGTAAAAGGATATGTAGGATTATTATACATATTACGTTGATGTCAGACAGTCAGGCCAAAAAAAAACAAAAAAATAAAATAGTGTTAAAAGTACAAACTAACTAAAACCTTCGTCACGACACGACGCTGGCAGTAGTAACCGAAACAGACTGTTGCCATAAAAAAAAAAACTAAAACCTTCCTTGAAAAACATTTTAATAACGATATCCAAATCGGATCAGTAGTTTTTGAGAAAATCGCAAACATACATACAGTTCGAATACCTTCTTTTTTTGAAGTCTGATAAAAATAAACTGCTTATTATAACTTGAACATAGAAAATATTGCAGGCAGGGAAAATAACATAAAACAACAAACCTTTTTGCTGTCTCGCTGTTATAAACAATGGGTATGTCTTATTAGCAAAATCACTGGCTACAGTCACCCTCGCCGGAGTGTCGTAAGCTTCGAGCTCCTAAAAAAATAAAATAATTTAGTACAGCGCCATCTATTGTCGAAATACTTATATTATCTGGGGGCCTACGACTAACTCACCGAAACGAAACTTCGGAACGACCGAGAATAGACGATAACTTTTTTTGTGGTGCGGTAAGGTGCGATCTGATGCTCTGTACATAGAGGGATGTACTTATACTATCCATATATAACAATTGTTTGAAATTTACCTCCCTAAAATTCACAAGGAAAGGTTCCGAATTTCAAACGAATCTTCGTTTTCGTTGAGTTAGAGTAGGCCCCCTGAAGCTCAAAGTATGTATGAAAAATAATTGTGTTTATTATTTTTTTATCTCAATACTACAATTATAATATAATAAAATAATAATACAATTAAATAATGCACCCACAACACAGGAGTAATACATAGGGTGGGGCAACATTAAAAAAAAAAAAAACTTTTACTAATTACCCCAGCAAATTCCAGGATATACTCCGTACTTTTATTCACAGCCACTGTATAAGGTATGTTGTATTTATATCTGTAACAAAATTATAACATGCTTAATCCATACTAAAATATATAAAATACTAACATCCAGGCAGATCTAGGCCTGTTGCCTCTAAGGCTTAAACCACTGAACTGATTTGGATGAAATTTGGTATGGAGATAGCTTGAACCTTAGGAAAAGACATAGGGTGATTTTTATCTGAGCGCGTTAAGTATGTCCCTAGGGACGCGGGCGAAACCGCGGGAAACAGCTAGTACAATATCTATACTTCTATACTAATACACAAAGCTGAAGAGTTTGTTTGCTTGTACGCGCTAATCTCAGGAATTACTGGTACGATTTGAAAAAATATTTCAGTGTTAGATAGCCCATTTATCGAGGAAGGCTATAGGGTATATATCATCACGCTAAGACCAATAGGAGCGGAGCACCACTATTCCACGCGGAAGATATTGCGGGCAGAAGCTATGTAATATAAAATACAATAAAAGTAACTCTGTCTGTTACACTGTCATGGGTAAACCAATTAAAATGAAATTTGGTACAGGGTACAGAGATAGCTTAAACCCTGGGAAAGGACATGGAATAGTTTTTATCCAAGTGTGTGAAGTATTTCCTTCGAAAAGCAGATGAAACCGCGGGATACAGTTAGTTCTTGTATAAATTCCCACCCAGACATAGTGTAAATAATGACTCATACGACTATATTTCTTATCATCATAATACATTATATTTATCAAGTAATAACGAGTACATTGGCTAGGACTACTGATAAAAATTCTATCTTTATTGTTTGTTGTGAGAAATAATACAAATTAATATCCTACAGATATACAACGTGTAAAAAAAATAAGCAATAAAATTTAAGCGGGCTACAAATACGGTGATAACAAATCTTTTGCGCCGTATTAGGAACTGGAAATCTTATGGGATCTTATAGTTTTAGAACAAAAAGAATTAAAAGTTTTTGTTAAAAAAAATAGGTTACAGCCCTAAAAATGGGTTAATAAACTCAAATTTGAAGATCAATAATGCCAAGTTTGCAAATAAGTTACCCCTTATTTTCTACCTATTCGTCAACTAGCCTAATAAGCCTATTATAATTTAGTGAAAAAAAAAAATATGAAAAAAAAAGTTAACAGATTTAATAATAAGATTTTGTCAGTAGCATCTATACTTGATATATGTACATACCCTTGAATATTATTGCTTATTTTTTTTACACGTTGTATATAAATAAAAAAGTTGGTAAGGATTGCTGTATGTATGTTTGTTCATCTTTCACACAAAAAATATTGAATGGATTTGGTTGAAATTGATACAGTCTATTCAAATCATTTATTTCAACGAGACACGCACTTTTGAATTGTCAAAGAGTTATAATAAAGTAAGTAAGTATATAATAAAGTACCAGATAGTTTAAAAAAACTCCACCTAAAACTGTTCAAACGTCGATTATTTGAATTGCTATTGAATAAATGTTATTATTAACCAACTTCAAAAAAGGAGGAGGTTCTCAATTCAATTGTTTTTTTTTTATGTATGTACACCGATTACGCTGAGATTTATGATCCGATTTACGTGATTCTTCTTTAGTTTGATGCGGAATACATGCCATTTGGTCCCATAAAAATTTCACATGGTTTGGCCCAGTAGTTTTCATTTTATGAACATTTTTTTACATTTTTGTTTACATCGATGACGTAATTGTTTTTCTGTTACAGACTTCATCAATGATAAAAATATATTAAAATAATTGTTATGTAGGTAGATTTAAATAAATAGATTTAAGAATTTGTACAACAGAAATGGTAGAATATATGAAACATATGTCAATATTAACACCTAATTGTACTATATTCTGACGAAGAAATTTATCTTTCTTTCTTTCTTTCTATAAGTCTATCAGTTAGTGAAAAAGAATCATTGCATCTATCTCGCATATACCCTCACAAAATTTTACATTTATCATAATTATTAGGAAATATTGTAACTAAAGCTGTGTGAATTTAATAATAGCAATGGAATCAGCAAAATTCGCTGATTCCAAATATATATTTATTTATTTATTTATCACACATATTTACTTATATAACTTATATAACAACACTTATATAACTCAATATCACCCAAAATGTTGCTTAAACCAAATAGCTTGTTACCCCTCGATATAATATCATTACATACAAGTGAAATACAGAAACTATTTTTTTTGTCGGGTATAAGGCTTATAACATTATAAAAATGAAGGTATAAAAATTAAAAAGAAATATTTATTTACATAGCAAACATCTTAATGTTGAAACCAAGACACAATGTTATAAAAACATTGTTTCATATGATAATAACATTGTCTTTAACTATTTGTTTGGTATATACATATTTATATTGTATTTACTTTATTTACATACATCTGTATTTTCATTTTGGGATGTTAAAAAAATACAATATAATTTTTTTACAAACAGAAATGTTTGTTTAGTTAGTTTTACAAGTAAATTACAGAACCGAGTTTGATAAAAATTGGTGTGGGTATAGGTTGATATCCGGGTTGATAACGAGGAGCTTGTGGCTAAGTCACAGCCGCACGGTGCGATCGATCAAAGGTTAAGCTGCGCTTGCCGCGGTCGGTCCGTGGATGGGTGACCATCTTTGTCATCGCGAGACTCCTCCGTGCCTCGGAAAGCACATTAAGCTGTTGGTCCCGGCTGTCATTTGTAGATCTTTGACAGTCGTTACGGGTAGTCAGAAGCCAGAAAGTCTGACAACCAGTCTTACCAAGGGGTACCGTGTTACCCGGTAACTGGGTTGTGGAGGTCAGATAGGCAGTAGCAGTAGAGGTTTAGACTGGAAGCCGTCCCCAACATAGTTGGGAAAAGGCTAGGCAGATGATGAGGTTGATAACCTGGTAGATAAATGTTCTAACGGAAATCTATCTTAGTGTGTTTACATGTAGGCATTATTATTCTATTTTATCAACTCAATACATTTTCAGGTTTAATTTCAACCATGTCTCAAAGGAACTTAACCCAATGGGATAAACAGAAGCCTATAACATAAATAGGCTTCTACTATAACTGTCTCCAGGTCCCTTTATCTGTGCCAAATTTCATCCAAATCGGTTCAGCTGTTATACTGTTAAAGTGTAACAAACAAACAAACTCATTTTTGTATTTATAATATTATATAGCTAGGATGACCATCAATTTCTTCAAACTTCGGAAAGTCTTTCTTTATGTATAACTACAGTTAATTTTACATATATCACTACGGTCTGTCCTTATGTATGTATCTTTAAAACTATGCAACAGATTTTGATGTGTTTTTTTTAATAGATAAAGTGATTCAAGAGGAAAGTTTTAGTATATAATTTGTCAAGTTTTTGTATCCATTGGCTAAAATATCGCGGGCGAAGCCGCTGGCGGAAAGCTAGTATCATTATAAAAATGAAAAATATCGTTAATTACATTAATTTTAATAGTGTGTACAAGTAAATATTTTCTAATTAAACTATTTTCTGGCAACCTTATTTATAGCTATTGTAACTACTCGCTTACTTAGTAGCAACTTGACAACTAAAGAGTAACCTTAGTATTAGAAGATATTATGGTATAGAAAAAATATGTAATCGTAAAAGTCAAGTTCATGAAATAATTAATATAGGTGCTAAGTTAGAAATTGGTCTAGTTCATAATTTAGCTAATTAAAAACAAAACAAACTCACGTATTATTGTAATGAAATATGATTTCTTCTTTGTTTATATTTTCTTGCAAACATAAGTAAGGCAGACCGATTATAAACACGATTCCCATCCATCCGAGCAACGCCATTTTCTATTAAACGGCATTAAAATTATATGTGATTAAAATGAGTCATTTACTTTGTATTATAGTGAAACTTTACAATTTATCTTGATTGAAATTAGCAATTTATCGGGAAAACAAAAATGCAAACACCGAGGATTTTTCAATCAAAACTGAAGTGTCAAATAAATGACATTTAGTGATGTGTTTAGAACATGGGAAATCAATGAGCGCTACCGCGCTTAAATTCGCCGCCAGAGGCGCTAGTGTAGAGTAAGGCGTCAAGAAATGTCAAATATAAGAAATCTTTCATTGCGAGCAGCAGCAGGTTTATCGCTAATTTCTACAAATTATTTATGTTTATCGCAAATATTGTGCTATTCCTGATTAATTATGGCAGATATACTTTATAGGTCAATAAATGTTATTGATATGGAAGAAAAGCTGGGAATGGGTGCAAAATAAGTAGGCTTTAAAAACAGTTAATTCGAAGATAGTTGTAGTAGTTATTATCTACACACTGGCACATGTGTGTTTACTTCAGCGTATTTATCTATCAAAAGTTAGTATTTTAAAGTTTTGAGCAGTTTTTCTGTTGACGCACAGGACCTTACTCAACAGTGGCGCCAACTGGTGACTGCAAAAACGATAGCTCCCATTGATTTGATTACGGCTTATTGTTATTTGTTTACATACAACAGTGGGTTCCTATACATTTAAAAAGAGTATGAAATCAATAAATAAATAAAATATAAACTTATTCCTTAGAACTGGTTTGGCGGTTTAACTGTAAGTGAATGCGAGATATAACATAACTAAAATATATTAATAAGGAATGGCAGGGACATAGAAGTAAGATAAAACAAGATACTCGGCTTCATCCGGTTAAACTGGAAGCGGACCTTAACCTAGTTGAGAAAAGGCCAGGCAGATGATGATAATGATCATGAAGTAAATCAATGAACTCAACTCTTTTACTTTGGCCAAAGGCTAAGCATTGCCATCCAACGTGGCAATGCCGCCAGCCTCTTGGGCACACTTCCAGTTGACGGCGATGAGGAAGAATTTTTTGACGCCATATTTTAGTAAGCTTATATTAGAATATATTTATACTTACTTTTTTTTTAATTTTTCGTAATGTAAATACTTTGTGTAAATAAATGTGGTAATTATCTTTTGCCGGCTAGGGACCCTAGGACAAAATAATATTCTGCAATGAAGATTTCCTAGAGTTTATACTAAAACTAATTTTATGCAAACGTCTTAGAAAAGAGTAAACTGTTAAAGTTATACGCAGTCTGTTTTTTTCTCTTGGTAAAGTATTGCTATTTAGGTTCAAGCTTAAACTGTTATTGAATATTTTCTCACACACATGCATGCAAAACATTGTTTTTGGCTTCAACGCAGTCGGGTAAAAATTGACTAAGACTTAAGACAAGTAACCCTGAATCCATTTTTTATTTTATAAAAAATGAACGCATCCATAACTCCTCCAATCATGTACAAAGAAGCTACTTCGTTATTTAAAAAAAATAACTCCAGCCAATAGAATTTGAGTATTCAACTCACCGGTCAAATGATTCGCTCTGATTGGCCGATCAATTGAACAGGTGCTATGCGTCATCCGCCATAACGTTGTTAGTGCGTGAAAGTGAGATCGTTTTGTGAATTGTTAAAGAAAATAGTGAATTTATTGTGATATTTTTGTTGTAAAAGTGTTTAATGTGTTAACGAAGATGACCGAGTGGTATAGAATGAAGACGGGCTTCATTAACAAGCACGATTCATCGGAATTGTCTGCAGAAACTTCTTGTGAAATGTCAGACTCTTTCAATATATTTTCGGAGAATTTAAGTCCGATACCATCATCAATAGTGCCCAGGAAGTTGGATTTTAGTAGCATGGATGACGACGACGGCATGAGGGATGCATTACCGCCTCCCGTATCACACAGCCCTCCGTATAAAAGAGTTAGGGCTTTAAGGTATGTATCTAGGTCTTGGAATCGAATTTCTATAGGAAATCACCACGCTATGTCGTTTTGTGGCATTTCTAGGCCCCATAGCGGCTTTGAGCACGTATTTGTGATGGGAACAACTAAACTTTCACTTTTTCGTTAACATTGAGACTTAATGTCAAATTAATTATGCAATTTGGATGCTAACGAGCCTTTTATAGCGAGTGGAATGTTCTGCCCAGGTTATTGAATAGTTTGAAATGGTTTTTGATACATTTTTGTTACTTTAAACACATAGAAATGCTTTTCTTAGTAGTTTCTATTCACTAAAACATAGTTATTCATACTTTCACCTGTATTATTATTATTTTCAACACCTAAATTATACTCTGGACACCATTGTATGTGTGTAAATTCATAAATCGTAAGTTCTGACCAAAATAACAAGTCTTTGTTTACTTATTAAAAGTTCTAAAGCATTTTTTTAATGTTTTAAAGACCAAACTATTATAAATTTGTATGCCAATCATAAGTAAAATATAATTAGCAGAACCAAATTAATATCTAAACTATTACTATTTGATTCAAGAGCCTTGTTTTAGCCTGTTGATCAATGAATTCCTACTATGAGAACATTTAATATGAAAAATGTGAAACAAGAATCTATGCTGTGGTTGCATACACATCATCTGCCTAGCCTTTTCCCATACATGGTTGCATACATGCATCAGTACCAAAAATGAAAAGTATATTAAAGTAAGTCTTATGTAGAAAAAACAATAAGGATCTTCACTTTGTATACTTTAAAAATGGAATATAGTAGACTAGCTGTTTCCCGCGGTTTCACCCGCATCCCGAGGGAACTACTTAGCGCACCCGGGTAAAAAGTAGCCTATGTTGTTCCTCAGGGTCTATTCTATCTCTGTACCAAATTTCATTTATATCGGTCCAGTAGTTTTGGCGTGAAAGCGTAACAGACAGACAGAGTTACTTTGGCATTTATAATATTAGTAAGGATAAGTCAGCTAACAGGAATTTCTTAAGAAATAAGAATTACCTTTGAAAGTTAATTCATGCACACATATTGTTCTTTGGTATTTTTGTCGTAATACAATAATGTCTAAAATAAAAATTCTTATTAACATCTATTATAAATGCAAAAAGTAACTCTGTCTATCTGTTACACTTTCATGGATAAATGGCTGAACAAACTCAAACTCATAAATATTTATTGAAATTAGAGTAATTAAATTAGTACTTTTTTACTTCATAATACATTATGATAGCACCCTAAAACCCTTCACAATATAAATGTCCTATTCTGATTGATCACATTTATGTAGCAACAGTATTTTATCAATATATAAATTAGTAAGATAGTAATTCAGTATTTTATTTGCCAATGGTACATTTTTTATTAACATTTTTAAAATATATAGTGTTATTCAAATTCTTTAAAACTTATTCTGGGTTGGTGGGTCATCTTAGTTCTGCTATCATAATAAAAAGAGTGTACTATTTGGAATCAGGTAAATACAAATATTGTATTTAATTCAATATTTTAAAGATAATAACTTAGTTACACCTTTTTTTTTATGACTGCAGTATTACAAAAATAAAAAGAAACTATTCCCTGTTCAAATATAAAATTTAAAACTAAAATAGGGCATCAAATAAATCATCCTCATTGCCGTCAACTGGGACCAGTGTACCCAGTTAAGGTACAGAACTATTTCATAACAAAACAATATGCTTAACCATCCGTCTTTGTAATACACAAAAACTCTTCTAATAAAATAAGAAAATGGTTTGACAAACTCCACAGACATGTTCTAACAGGTCGAAAATCCTTCAGTTTTGTAGCTTACAGGTTTTTGCCTGAAGCAAACAAGTCGTCTTATTCTAGGAACAGGTTTCAACAAGTCCCATTCTAAACCTCCCCTTCCCCTTTACAAGTGGACAAAGGGCATTCTTAAATGGTCAGGAAGCATTTCCTGTCTCTATCACTTTGTGTGAAATAGAGTGGGACAGCAAAAAAATCTTTGCAACATGTGATAAAGATGATTCTAGTAATTTCTGGGATGTTAAATGTAAATTTTTAGAAAAGTTTTTAACTAGTGCGCAAATTTTTTTGTGGTGGTTCAGTATCAGTAATAGAACACATTTCAATGTTCAATTCAATTTTATTTTTCACCTGTATCCTATTTTAAAACACGGAAAACTTGCACACTGATTAAAAAAAACCTGTATATTACCTCCTTAAAAAAAAAACTGCATAAAGTCATGATGCAGTTTTGGCCTTGGCATTAAAAAAGTTGTTGTTTTTATAAAACTAATTAGGCAAATTTATTCTTGTGCATGAATTAAGAATAATAAATATGATTGCTTAACTTTATAACTAGCTTCAGACTGCGGCATTGTCTGTGTGATGATAATAATTATTTTTTATGTTAATTAAAATAATAATTTACAATCTTCACCAAGAGTCATAAAGTGGAATTAATTACCCAGGAATCAGTTTCCTGAGTAATTAATTCCACTTTTTGAATTTTATAAAAAAAATCTGTTCAGTAATTTCAGAGATTTTGTTCATCAAACAAATAAATGTTACTTTTTAATAAGTCACACAGTAATAAGTGACACTGATGTAAATAAAGTCTATATTCATTACTAGCTTTTATTAGTCAGGTTTTTTTTAAATCTAAGACATTATGTCAGTCTAAATTACTCATCAGGGAATATAATAGGTACTTTAAATTCAATTCTATTACCATAATACAACAAAAAAAAAAACATAAGAATATTTTGTTTTTTTGCAATTTATCCCGCAAAATTTTGTACCAGATTTTTCGAAAAATATTTTTTATATCTGTGGATGGTGTACATTATAAAAAATCCTAGAAAGTTCTTCCTTATACTAAAATGGACGTGTTGAAACATGTTTATATTCTATGTCACCCTTCACTGTCAATAGATGACCTCATTGCAAACTCGTAGAACTGGTTTTAGCACAAATACTGTTATAAATTGCGTTGTGGCGAAAAGCTTGTGTAATTTCGTAGTAAAAGATTGTAGGGCTTTTGTTATTCCTGCATAGAAGAATATTAAAAACTAGCCTTCCATCTTGGGTTACATTATTCAAGTTTTAGTAGGGATCCCTAATTATTTCTGGAAATAAATATAGCCTATGACACTTCATAAAGATGTAGCTTTCTAACGGTGAAAGAATTTATAAAATCGGTCCAGTAGTTTTTGAGTTAAAACCCTACAAACAAACAAATCTTTCCTCTTAGTATAGATTACACCCGTGCGCGGAGCTGGAGCGGTCGCTACTATTTATAATATATCGAAGTTTATCAGGATATTAATGTCTGTCTGTCTGTACACGTTTACGATAAGCCCTCACAGTGGCGCCTGACTCTTCCGGTCGTTTATTTAAATACACAGTGGTCACGATCATGACCCACGTGGGTTTGTATTACTTTTTATGTAAATAATCTACACTATCTACACTAATATTATAAAGAGGAAATCTTTGTTTGTTTGTAATGAATAGGCTCATAAACTACTGGACCGATTTTAAAAATTCTTTCACCATTCGAAAGCTACATTAACCACGAGTAACATAGGCTAAATTTTATTTTGGAAAAATTAGGGTTCCGTAAGATATTTGGGTTTTTCGGACCCAAGGTGTAAGAAATCAACCAGAAAAGTTACTTTTTTTGCGTACGCTACTAATCTCAGGAACTACTGGTCCGATTTGAAAATTCTTTCAGTGTTAGATAGCCCATTTATTGAAGAAGGCTATAGGCTATATTTCATCACGCTAAAACCAATAGGAGCGGAGCACCACTTTTCCACGCGGACGAAGTCGCGGGCAGAAGCTAGTGTTTATATATAATCACTACGAATTCTTCTTATCGTGTAGGCTGCAGGTTACCAACCTAACAAGCCCAAGTGTCAGAGTTTTCCTAAATCCGCCTGACGGCCTCTGACTTGAAGTTTTCCAAAAACTTTGGGCTAACTTTAACCCCCGATTTTGAAACATTCTTCATAGATGCTCCGCTCCTATTAATTTGAGCCTGGTGATATATAGCCTATAGCCTTCCTCGATAAATGGGCTATCTAACACTGAAAGATTTTTTTAAATCGGTCTAGTAGTTCCTGACATTATATTAGTGTAGATAGGATCTTTAAATTCATTTCCCGTTATTCTGACATAGGTATATCTCAGCTCTATAGCAGCTGTTTATGTACTACTAGCTTCTGCCCGCGACTTCGTCCGCGTGGAATAGTGGTGCTCCGCTCCTATTGGTTTTAAAACCGAAATATCTTACGGAACCCTATTTTTTCCAACATAAAATTTAGCCTATGTTACTCGTGGATAATGTAGCTTTCAAATGGTGAAAGAATTTTTAAAATCGGTTCAGTAGTTTTTGAGCCTATTCATTACAAACAAACAAACAAAGTTTTCCTCTTTATAATATTAGTGTAGATATGCTACGTCATGCCAGGATATCATCAAATGAAAGACACGTGGCAAATGTCTTATAGCTCCCGGGAAATCCCGCAGTGGAATATACGTCGGGATATCCCGAAAAAAGGAGGGGGGAATGGTCCCGACAATCTACGATTCCATAGATTTCTTTGCTGTATAGTTACTCATTCAATGTTTTAATCAATTAATTAATTGATTTATAATTGGCATTGCATTTGGACATCAGTAAATGGTCCGTTATCCATCGACAGATTGATTGGTTTGTTGTTCTTTTCCTTAAATTAGTTTGAAATGCATCATAAAATATTACCACCATATATAAATATACCATACAGGCAATATATCATCACTACATAGTATAAAACAAAGTCGCTTTCTTTGTCCCTATATCCCTATGTATGCTTCAATCTTTAAAACTACGCAACGGATTTTGATGCGTTTTTTTTAATAGATAGAGTGATTAATGAGGAAGGTTTTAGTATATAATTTGTCAAGTTTTTGTATCCATTAGCTAAAATATCGCGGGCGAAGGCGCTGGCGGGAAGCTAGTATATTATAATTTATTCACCAAAACTACCTTGAAGCCAGCTTACCCAACGGAAACTCAACTCACAGACTCGATAACAAAAAAAGAACTACAAAAGATACACGTATTATGATTCATTCAAAGGAATTTCGTTGTAAAATCAGTTAGATTACAGTTATATAAGAAAACATATGATCGGAACAGCTGACATCTGCCTTGGGCGCGCAAAAAATACGCCTACACACATGTCTTTCTGCTAACTAGCTAAATTGGACCTTAAATCCACCAACGAAGGTACATTTTACGTCAAATGAACGTCTCTCAAGTTTTTACACTGATGGAAATGTTTAGGGAAAGTGAATCTAAAAGTGATAGCTTTTAAGTTTATTTTTAAACGTTCGCTTTTTAAGTTTGTTTATTAAAAATACTGGTTTTTTGGACAAAAATTGGTCGTGTTTTTTTTTCTTTTGCGAAAATGTGATCGTAACGACTTTTTGGCTGGTTCTTTGCAATGTTTGGTCGTATTAGCTTTTGGGTCTTTTAGAAATAAAAGCGTGACCGTTTTGTGTGGTTTTTACTGTCTTGAAAACATCCTAACTGATAAATGGGTGAATTATATTGAAAATAGCTGAGACAATTGGGATAAAATTTGGTATGGAGATGGATGGGACCCTGAAGACAGTTGTAGGATACTTTTTATCCTGGTGCGTTAAGTAGTTCCTCAGGACACGGGTGAAACCGCGAGCAACAGCTAGTTTTCAATATCTATACTCTACTATACTAATATATAAAGCTGAAAAAATTGTTTGTTTGCTTGAACGCGCTAATCTCGGGAACTACTGGTCCGATTTTAAAAATTATATATCATCACGCTAAGACCAATAGGAGCGGAGCACCACTATTCCACGCGGACAAAGTCGCGGGCAGAAGCTAGTATCCTATATTCGAGTAAATTTCTAGAAGAAATTTACTCATTAATTCAAAAACTAATTAATGAATGTTGATGAAATTTGGCACACACATAGTTCATAACGTGGATAAACAAATAGGAAACCTTTTATCCAGGTATCTAGACTAATTTTTAAGTCCACGCAGACGAAATCGCGGGCAGATTCTAGTTCCAAAATAGAGGAGCTCGTGGCTAAGGAGGAGCTCGTGGCTAAGCAACAGCCGCACGGGTCGACCGATCAAAGGTTAAGCTGCGCTTGGCGCGGTCGGTCCGTGGATGGGTGACCATCTATGTCATAGCGAGACTCCTCCGTGCCTCGGAAAGCACGTTAAGCTGTTGGTCCCGGTTGTCATTTGTACATCTTTGACAGTCGTTACGGGTAGTCAGAAGCCAGAAAGTCTGATAACCAGTCTTACCAAGGGGTACCGTGTTACCCGGTAACTGGGTTGTGGAGGTCAAATAGGCAGTCGCTCCATGTAAAACACTGGTACTCAGCTGCATCCGGTTAAGACTGGAAGCCGACCCCAACATAGTTGGGAAAAGGCTAGGCAGATGATGATTCTAGTTCCAAAATACGAGTCTAATATTGATAACCTGCCAATATTTTTAACTCGACCCCCTAAGTTTAGAGAACTTGCTTAACTTAACTTTAAAGGCACCTGGACCAACTTGCATCTTTACTTTTGAATAATAATATTACAGGTAGACTCTTGGGGTGACCCTAAAGTATTCGTAACTTGTAATTTCATTACAATAGACCCACACTTGCGTTTCTTTTAATACTGAACACCTGAGATGTCTTGAGAAAAAAAATTAGGGTTCAAAAGGTGTAGAAAGATTATTCGGTGTTTAGAATTTTAAAGTTGACGGGTGTTTTTCGAATTTTGAAATGTAACAGCTGTGTTTTTGATTGTGTGTGACGGAAATAATTGAATAATTTTTCTTTTGTTTATGATAAACTAGTTTTCAATGACTTGTTTTAATCACTGTCCTATGTGTTAATAGGTTGTAAACTAATTGCCGGTTACACAATTTTTTTTATAATTTTTAAATAAATTTTTAAATATAATTTTTAAATATTAGCATGCTTTTAATATTTTATGATATCTGTCTAGATATTAATAAAAATGAATCGATGAAATGTATGTACGCGCATAACTCCCGAACGACTGCGCCAAATTGCATAATTCTTTTTTTGTGTTCGTTATTGTCAAATAAAAGAAATCCAAAAGAAAAAATTGAGATTTTTTTAATACGACTGTTAAGAAGTTTGGTCAGCTAGTTTATAATATTAGTACGAAATTTCGAAATTTATAAGTCAAGTTTAGTAGACTCCACGCGTGATCAAAGGGCTGGCCTATATTTCGGTCAAAGAATCAGCATTGCCATCCAACGTGGCAATGTAGCCAGCCTTTTGGGCACGATTCCCGTTGACAGCGATGCGGATGAATATTTTGATGCTTAATTTTGTTAGTATAATTTATTATTTTTATGTTTTTATTATTGTAAATAAATGTAAATAATATAGTCGTGGTGGCCTAGTGGTTAAAACACCTGCCTCTCGTGTACGAGTGTACGGCTTCGAAACCTGGCAAGTACCAATGTGACTTTTCTAAAGTCATATGTACTTTCTAAGTATATCTTAGACGTTACTGACTAACGGTGAAGGAAAAACATCGTGAGGAAACCTGGACTTAAAAGTCTGAAATCGCCAATCCGCCTTGAGCAAGCCTGGTGATCAATGCTCATACCTTCTATGTGTGAGAAGAGGCCTGTGCCCAGCAGTGGGACAATATATAGGCTGATGATGATGATGAAATGTAAATAATATGCCCTATTAAGTAGGAAATTAAGTATCTATATAAGCAATAATGTGTTTTCTATTATTATTTCTAGATTATTCGACAGTCCTCACACGCCGAAGACTCTTCTAGAGAAGTGTTCGACACCGTCACACCACCCGCCGCGCTCGAGGCTTTTTCCACCGAAATTAAACGCTCAGTCGGGTAAGTTACTACTTATACATACTAGCTTTCCCTGGATTCAAGCTGCTTTCAGACTACGCTATAATATAATAGCATATAGTGGGGGTTAGACAACGCCAGTAGAATAGAAAACAAAATGTATAGGAATGACAGATAGCTAGTCGTAAACGAATGTCATTCCCATACATCAACGAATGTCAGCCCCAGTATATAGCTCATAGCACAATAATATCGCGCACTATACATTGTTAAGGACACGTTCACACTGTACTGCACTATATATTATTGGCTATGTATGGTGCGCGATATTGTTGTGCTATGAGCTATATACTATTATAGCGTTGTCTGAAAGCAGATTCACACACCCTTAAAACTATATCATTCCTCAGGTTTCAATTTATATCTATACCAAATGTCATCCGTATCGTTTCAACTGTTTTATTTTGAAAGCGTTTGCAATACATTCAAAATGCAAAAAATATTTATTCAAATTAGGCTGAAAATCAGCCCTTTTTGAACGTCAAACTTACAAAAAGACAGCCCCCAAAACGCTCGCCCTTCACCACTTCCTACGTGTTTTTGCTGGGAAGAAGAAGTGGCGTAACAAACTCCCCACAACACATGTCCGTCTATTAGGGTTATTAATTATGAAATGGCTAGGCTGATTAAGTACTCTTACCTCGCCAGGCATGCCATCGGGATCCAGCCACCACCTGCACCCGCCGTCCGGGGACGAGGACAGTGCACTAGGCAGCTTGCCGCCTGATGAGCTCGACGAGTCCCGGATGACAAGACGCGCTGTGGCCAACATAAACCCATTCACGCCTGATGGTAAGACAAATATTCTACCTTCTACCAATTTTTTAGGACCACCTGATTATACCCTTTGAAAAAAAATAGAAATTTCTGAATCGTCCAGACCAGGCATTCGAGTAATCAGGGAACATACATAAAAAAAAAACTAAAGATTCCGACGAATTGAGAACCACCTCCTTTTTAAGTCGGTCAAAAATTAAATAGCAAAACAAAAAAGAATTTTGTCACTGCATGACATTTAAGTCATAATCATTTAAATTACAATTATTTTAATTACCCCGATTACAATTACTTACATTATTGATGAATTTCTGGATCTCCTTCAGGGGTAGGGCTTGTGGTATTATAATTGAGATAATGACGTGAGTGTTTGTTTCCAGGTCAAGCGCTGAACAAGAAGAAACGCGCGTTGTCTAAGACACCGACATGGGGTGATGCGACGCCTGAACAACCCGCCAAGAGACTTCGGGTACGAACTTAGAGCTTATTAGTGGGGCTTAAGGGTTATATTTGACTGTTTCAGTATTTTTCCCTGAAAGTTGGTGGGTGTGTTCTTTGTATGACGTAGGCATCCGATAAGAAAGGATTTTTGACGGCACGTTTGGCGTAGTGGTTGAGCAATTGACTGCTACGCTGCGTGTCGCGGGTTCGATTCCCTCGAACTAAAATTGTTCCGGGTCTGGGTGTTTGTGCATGTTGTATGTTTGTAAACGCACCCACGATATAGGAGTAACGTTTTTTAAAAAGAAAAAGTTAAGTATTTTCCGAAATTACACCACTGAGCGGTGAAAAGGGGGGGCAAAGTTTGTACAAAACTGCAATTTTTAATTAGAATTCGTATAGTCCACGCAGACGAAACCGCTGGCGGAAATCTAGTCTCAATTTTTTTTAAATTGTTTTTATTTCAAATAGGTCTTTGCAGGCACTTTTTTTTGTTTTTTTTTTAAACATTGCCCCACACTAGGAATTACTCCTGTGTCGTGGGTGCGTTTACAAACACACATTACACATGCACAAACACCCAGAGCCGGAACAATTTTAAACAATTAAAATGAATATCTGTCTTCCAGGAGTCGAACATATCCCGCTACAACGTGGAGTTCGTGGAGCTGGGCGTGATCGGGCGCGGGCAGTTCGGGCGGGTGACGCGCTGCGTCAACAAGCTGGACGGCTGCGTGTACGCGCTCAAGCGCTCGCTGCGGCCCGTGGCGGGCTCGGCCGCCGAGCGGGCCGCGCTCACCGAGGTCTACGCGCACGCCGCGCTCGGCAAGCACCCGCATGTCGTCAGGTCAGGGGAGATTTTCTATACTTCATACTTTTGATGGTAGTTTTGGCCTCGGTCTAGCCTAATTAAACGAAAGGATGAGCCGAGATCATCGATTTCAAGATGGTGGCTAGCGTTAGTTCACCTATCAGCCACGTTCATAAATAGCCATGTCGGACTATAACAACTTCGGCTAATGCCGCGCTTTTTCTTGTCTGTCAAAGTGACAGCTGTCTATTAACTGTCAGGCTGTGTTGTCTCACTAGCGCCAGTGCTACACCCTGTCTGACTAGCGCCAACAATCTTGTTGCAAAATGCTTATTCTAAACTTTCTTTCTTTCCACCAGATATTATTCAGCATGGGCTGAAGACGACCACATGATAATACAGAACGAATACTGTGACGGTGGCTCGCTGCAGCAGAAGATGGAGAACGGACCGTTGTCGGAACCGGAACTCTTGTTACTGCTCGCTCACATAGCTGACGGATTAGCGTGAGTATATACTACTTACATATCTTAGGGGCTGGCTAAAGGGGTGGCAATTTTTAACCGACTTAAAAAAAAAGGAATTCTGTTTTCGACCCGTCTCTATGTTTGTATGTCTGTGATTTTCTCAAAAACAACTGATCAGATTTGGGTGGTTTTATAAGATACTTTTAATTTTTTTTTATGTTATCAATGTATTAATGTAAACTTATATCATAAGTAAAGTAGTAAGTAAAATTTTAGCAAAATTATCAAATTTTATCCTCCATTTTGATAGATTGTTAATGACATTCTTCTGTTTCCTGTATAAGTAACCTGATATTTTTTTTGGTGTAACTGCCTGAAAAATATTAATAACTAGCTTTCACTTGGACATTTTTTTTACACCTTGGGTTACATTATTCAAGTTTTAGTAGGGATCCCTAATTATTATTGGAATTATTGGAAATTAATATAGCCACACTTGGTAAAGATGTAGCTTTCTCACAGTAAAAAAAAAATATAAAAACGGTCCAGTATTTTTTGAGTTAAAACCATACAAATAAATAAATCTTTCCTCTTTATAATATTCATCATCATCAGCCTATATATTGCCCCACAGCTGGGCACAGGCCTCTTCTTACAGAGAAGGCATGAGTAATGATCACCACGCTTGCTCAAGGCGGATTGGCGATCTCAGACTTTTAAAGTCCAGGTTTCCTCACGATGTTTTTCTTCACCGTTAGTCAGTGACGCCGTATGACTTTAGAAAAATCACATTGGTACTTGCCAGGTTTCGTACCTGCACACTCGTACACGAAAGCTCACATCATATTTTTATTATATACAAATATACATATGCTTTATAATATTAGTATAGATAAATACCTGATAAAAATATTATTAATCACCAGGTACATCCATTCCCTGCAACTGGTGCACATGGACGTTAAGCCAGGCAATATCTTCATCTGCAGCGGGGAGGGGGAGCCCTCACATGACTCCGACGATGGCTATGATGACGATGAGCCTCAGTTCCATCATAAATATAAAATTGGTGAGTGTTTATTACCCACTCAAAAAACCCAATAAGGATTTTCTGAGATAAAAAAAAAACTGTTTTTAGGGTTCCTTAGTCCGACAAGGAACCCTTATAGTTTCGTCATGTCCGTCTGTCTGTCCGCGGCATAGCTCCGAGGTTCTTGATATTAGAGAGCTGAAATATGTTTATTGATCACGCCGAGAAAGTGTTAAAATAAAATTTTGAAAAATATTTTTTTTTAGTGTAGCTCCCAAACACGTAAAGTGGCGATGTTTTTATTTTTTCTCGCATATCCCTTTCGTGGGGTATCGTTATATTGATCTTTCAAAAATATTATGGGTGTGTTAAGATAATTTTTCGGTTTAGTGAGCCATTTGCGAAATATATAGCTTTTAAGTGCAAATTTTTGTTCAATACGAGCGTTCTCTAACTTTTGAATTCTCTTAAGTCACATTCAGTCTCCACCTTTCTGATATGTTATACTAGCTTCCCGCCAGCGGCTTCGCCCGCGTGAGTTAAAAAATGACCGAGTTTCATACAAAATTTGCCCCCCTTTAACACCCCCTTGGGGGAAGAATTTATCAAAATCCTTTCTTAGCGGATGCCTACGTCATAACATCTACCTGCATGCCAAATTTTAGCCCGATCCCTCCAGTGGTTTGGGCTGTGCGTTGATCACTATGTCAGTCAGTCAGTCACCTTTGAGTTTTATATATATTTAGATAACAACGTTTTATAACATGTACGCACCTTAAGAAAGAAAGAAAGAAAAGATTTATTTCAGACCAAGCACACAGTAATTGTACCAAGTCCATATTTTGTTAGTAGGTAGATACTTATAGCCACAGTATTACAATATCTCCCTACAGTAGCGCAACGCCTTTGATGACGCGCGATGCCGCCGCCGGCGTAAGTAGATACGCTAAGGTTGTTACAAAATAGGAAATAAAATAACAACGAAGCGAAACAATGTTCAACAAAACACGACCGCGTCTGCCCCTCGTGCTCCGTCCCGCAAAGTAAGCGTGTTTGCGGGACGCGTGACACCGCCCGCTTTCCTGCTAGTGACCCGCCGTTGCCGGGGGGAGATATCGTAATACTGTGCTTATAGCTATGTCACTAATCACCATATTATTATAGTCCTATAACTCTTATTGTGTCATCACCACTCATCACCGTATCGTGTCATCACCAGGCGACCTGGGTCACGTGACGTGCGTGTCATCACCCTCGGTGGAGGAGGGCGACTGCAGGTACTTACCCAAGGAAGTGCTACAGGAAGACTTAACGCAGCTCACTAAGGCTGATATATTTGCTTTTGGTAAGTTTCAATCTATTAATTTCATAGTATAATCGATACCTTCTTATGAAAAATTTAAACTGTTGTAGTATATGTCATAATTCACTGTTGCACTGCTACATTTACAGTAATTACCGTAGCATATTGTCGTACGAATTGGGGTCTTTAGCTAATAATATAAAATACAGTGTAATGTGTTTTCTCGGCCTTTTGCTATGGAGACTACTTATTACGACGAAACATATAAGATAAAAGCAAAATTATTCAATTTTATCCTCTATTTTGACAGATCTTGGATGACAGTTCTTCCGTTTCACGTATAAGTAACCTGATATTTTTTTGATGCGACCGGCGGTAAGACTTAATGAAATTAATTAATAATATGAATTGTTCTAGGTTTGACGTTGTTTGAAGCGGGCGGCGGTGGTGCCTTGCCGAAGAATGGGCAACAGTGGCATGACTACAGGGACGGGAAGCTGCCAGAACTACCCAAGCTGTCCAGGGAGTTCAACCAGCTGTTGAGAGTGAGTTTCAAATTTATCCTGGACTAGCTGTTTCACCCGCATACCCTGGGAACTTCGTCGCGCACCTGGGTAAAGAGTAGCCTATGTCCTTTCTCAGGCTCTAGACTATCTGTATACCAAATTTCATTTAAATCGGTTCAGTAGTTTTGGCGTGAAAGCGCGAAAGACAGACAGAGTTACTAGTAATATTAGTAAGGACTAGATTTTGCCCGCGACTATGTCTGCATGGACTTTAACTCAAAAACTACTGGACCCATTTTGAAAAATTCTTCCACCGTTAGAAATCTACATCTTTACGAAGTGTCATAGGCTATATTTATTTCCAGAAATAATTAGGGATCCCTACTAAAACTTGAATAATGTAACCCAAGGTGTAAATAAATGACCACACACATACATAATGATACAACTTGTGCGAATGCTCGTCAGTCTGGGAGGCAATACTGTAATGTAATGCTCAAAATCGAATCTGAAACGTTACAGGCGAATGCTCCAAGAAAGGGAGCACCTTACTTGTAAGCTTAGTCCCTTGTTCAATACAAAATTCATAAACAAAAAGGTGAAGAAAACTGTTTACTCCACCCACACGCTAAGCTCTGATCTCTTTCGAACCCTGACTAAATAATAAAAAATTGACACAGAAAATGGTGGACCCGGACCCTTCAGTGAGACCGTCAGCGGCCCGGCTGCGCAGGCACCCGCTGCTGCACCCCGCGGGGAACAAGAGCAAGACGCAGCTGAGGAGGGAGCTCGCAGCCGCTAAGATGAAGAACGAGCTCCTCGCCAGGAAGCTGCAGGAGGCGGCCAGGTAGGACTCATACTTGAAGATGAGACTCTTCAAATTCAATGGTAGTACTGTTAAAATATATAATAGCGATAAATAATCATAGTATTGCCGTGAACGGGATTTGGTTCCCGGTCGAGTCGAAATTTCTTTGAGAATTTTGGCAAATTTCACAAGGCAGGATGAAGTCAGGAAGTTAGGCTACACAGGAAGGGCACGTTAAGCCGTCGTCCATCATCTGCCTAGCCTTTTCCCAACCATGTTGGGGTCGGCTCCAGTCTAAACCGCATGCGGCTGAGTACTAATGTTTTACGTGAAGCGACTGCCTATCGGACCTCCACAACCCAGTTACCGGGTAACAAGATATCCCTTGGTAAGGTTGTCAGACTTTCTGGCTTCTGACTACCCGTAACGTCTGTCAAATATCTACAAATGACAACCGGGACCAACAGCTTAACGTGCTTTCCGAGGCAAGGAGGAGTCTCGCTATGAAATAGATGGGCACCCATCCACGGACCGACCGCGCTAAGCGCGGCTTAACCTTTGATCGGTCGAGCCGTGCGGATGTTACTTAGCGACGAGCTCCTCCATATAAAATAAATAAATTGACATAATTATTACCTTTTTTGTTACAGATGTATAAAATCATTAACGCCAAACATAGTAGCCAATCAGGAGTCAGCGAAGTTTCGCACGAGATCAGCGAAAAGGCTACAGAAGCCACGCGTAGACACACACATCGCTGAGATGATACAATCAGTGACTTCCCCCATCAGAATAGACAGAACATTTAGAAGAACGAAAAAGGTATAATATTATATTCATAAAATAGTTTTATTACGTCGCCTCTGTGAAGATTTTGTTTAATCTATGTCCATTAGTGTCAAAATATTAATGACGTTTCTAGATTTTTGACGTTTCGTCTGTCAAAACTTCAATTTGCGTTTTTTTTTATAATAGATGTAGCTTATGGACTTAGTTCATGAAATAGACCACCTTAGAGTAAGATAAAGCTATCATGAGGCCAATACCTGTCTCTTTCTGGGACAATTAGCCGCACGATCGTGTTGTCTCTCTCACACATTTTACAGCTGAATAGGGAATTAGTCCATTTCTTGTTTATTTTATAAAAAAATACGCGTCTATGTGAAGTTTCTAAGTTCCAAAGGCCAGTCCTCTTTTGTTCATAAAGTTTACACGACCAGCGGCCTTACCATGACGTGCCAAGCAGGAATAATTTCGTTGTGAAAAAGAGACGGTGCTATACAACGGTAGTAGCTGTCTCGCTCACACACCTGAAAAGTGATTGCAATAACACGTAGTGGTATGGCCCCACGAGTATTTGATAAGAAATAAATGTCGCACCTACAAACCTTAATCTTTGTCTGTTAAATAAGATTTTAATTAATTGTCGTATCTGTATTAAGGACAAAGTTAATCTATGCCCATGTTTTTTGTCAAACTCTTTTTTTAGGTACTGTTTTGATAACGATTTTTTACGTAGACAATACAGGATTTTTTTTAACCAGTGCGCAAATTTTGTCAAAATAAACTTGAACACTTTTTAACAAACATGTATTTTTCAGTTTGATAGGTCTAAGTACTAAAAAAAGTTATCGTTTACGAAACATATTCACTTAATAACTTAATTTACCTATTATTCGCCGGTCGACGCGTTCGAACAAAACATAGAAATGTGTTTTATTACTGACACAGAACCACCAAAAAAAAATTGCGCACTTGTTAAAAAAACATCTGTATAATTGACCACTTTAATACATTTTTATAACTTACTCAATATAAATGGATACTATTACTTAAATAGTATCAGTTTTATAATAGTTGTTGTTTAATAGGTATATCCATATTATTTCATATGATTTTGACATAACAAAATCAATATTATTATAGTCCTACCGCCTAATTCAATTGGTACCTTTAAACGTTGCCTATATATCTCAATTAATAATAATTTTCTATATTTTTTAAGCGACTTAAAACGACGTTAAATTCAAGGCCGAATTCGATAAAAAAAAAACATTTAAATGAGAGATATCGTAATTTTTTTAATTGAAAATGCGACTTCCGAAATAAGTTAAGATTAGCCCTCAATGAAACTTAATTCTATTCTGCTAAATATCAGTATTTTAAAATGGATAGATTGTCATCTGATATTCTAAATTATCCTAAGATTCAAGGGAAAACTAAAATCAATTTAAATACACTAACAACAATGATCTTTGGCTGAAATGTCAGATTTATTTGACAATAATGTCAGAAATTTGACAAGAATGACAGATACTTGACAGAAATGTCAAAGTTTTGGCAGAAATGACAGGTTTTTGATAGTGGTGTCAGTTTTTTTTTTTCAGATCCAAATAAAGTTAAATTTAGTGTAATCTTGCTAAAATAACGAGAATTTTGGCAGATTAATTAGTATTTTGGCGGAGATGACAATTATTTGACAGAAATGTTTGATTTTTGTCAGAAATTGTCGCAGCGTTTTTGCACTAACTGTACCTTATGTAGTAGATAACTATTAGTGCCTTCTAAACCATTGTGATTGATAGTGCTTTCATATCGAATTTAAAATATTAAAAAAAAACTTGTATAATAAAAAATAATAATTGAAAAAATGTCCTTTAATTATATTGTATCTTCCATTGCATTCTTTGTGATATAATTTTGGAAAAAAGTAATGTATTTAGTTTTTAAGGTTTTTGAGACATGCGCTTGATTTTTTAAAAATAAAACATCGATAAAATTCTTCAAAAATGTTTAACACAAGCAAACATTTTTAAATCGTTATTTTATCGGTAAAATCTGTTTAGGTAGCGAAATTTAAATTGTCCCCCAAAATATTGTTTTTATATTTTTGGAAGATAATTTAATGATTTCAGTATTTAAACCTTCCATAAAAAGTTTTTGTTATGAACAATAAATTCTATATCTGTAACAAAAATTTTACCAATATCCGTATAGCCGTTTCGGCGTAACGAACATAGAATGTTCCCAAGTTCCTCCCGCCGCCGTGTCTCAAATATTTACTCTAAGGCAGCTTCTCTAATCATACGAAATAATAAAAATATAATAAATGTAATATTTATATCAGAATAAAACGTAATAACTTGTAAAATAGGTGTATAAAATTATTATTATTATTTTAAGATAATCACCCAGTTTAATGTTAGCAAGCTTGATGGATGTGTGGTGTGGAATAAGTATTTAAAATATCTTTGCAACCCGAAAACTATATACTTTTTTGTTGGATTTCCGAATTCTAGGTGTGGTGTATTTTTGTGACAAATTTTAAATTCATTCAGATTTTTTAGATCAAATTTTGCTGAAAGCTTCCTTGACTTATAAGTTGAGTTCTAGTAAAATAACTATTTTCTAACAACAACACTATTTAGTGACCGCCCATTGATTGAAATTCGATCTTAATCATAATAAAATAAAAAGAAAAAATATTTTGAAAACATATCATTTTTTTTAATAATAAATCTTGCCGACATTTAGTTTCAAAATAGAAGTAAAAAAAGCTCTTTTTGCAGCTTGTTCAGCCGATTTTGAGTTCTATTCCGTACAGATACGGATGGTGTTGAAAATAAAATAAAGTTTACAATACCCAAATATATTCTGCATCTGTTTTTTGTCATGTCACCTTAGCAATAGAGCTCAAAATCGTTTGAACGAACGGCAAGTGTGCGTTCAAATTTCTATCCTTATTTGAAATGGAGTACAGTTATTTATAAATTAAATGTTTCATATCACACAATTATCAATCAATCGCTTTAAGGGAATCGCCCAGTCTGTCCATGGGCCTTAATTAATAGCGCTATATTGTAATTATAATAAAATATAAGAATTATTACTTTTTAAGTTGATTTACTCGAAATTATTGTGAGTGAGTGCGATTGAGATTTGCGATTTTTTGTTTTTTTTTTATAAAAACTAGATTCTGCCCGCAGCCGTTTTGTGTACCTATAAAACATAGTTTATAGCATTAATATTAAAAATAAAAGTTCGTAGATTGCTTCAGATATACATTTTTTTATATTTCTTTGAAAATATAAGTACAGATAAAAAAAGTAACTAAAAAAAACAATCCCTCTTATTCATAATAATGCCATTTGTGGAATAAGCCTCTTTTAGCTATCAAACTCTTTGTTTTTTTTCTTTGACAGATAAGGACAAAATAAGTTGATAGTTAAAATATTTTTATGTGATTGGTTTGTTATGAATAAGACAACATTTATTGTATGATAAAATAATTTTGATTTTTTTTTTTGAACTCAAGTCAGTGTAAGTTTCAAGTATTCGTTTTTAACAACAAATTGGAAATCTCAATTGTATTTACAAAATCCTCTTTTTCATTATGATTTTTAGCATGTATTTAAACATTTTAATCAAACAATAATCATTTAAAAGAGACTATTTAAAAGTCTTGAAGTACCCGATTTTCTGTCCCCTACTGAAGTGGAGTAGGCAGAAAATAACAGACTAGTATCTATGACTTAATTAATAATATTAAAACTATTAAATATAAACTTTTTTTTTATATTTTTAAGTTGAAAAAATAAAAAGGCACTTTTTCTCTGCTAGACTATGTTTTGTATGATTACTAGTTTTATAAAACCCATATTTTTGACAGTTGTTTTTTTGTTATTATAAATATTATAGTCTTTCATGGGAAAATTTGTCTGTAAAATAGATTTTTGTGTATAGTTATATTTTTAAATTTAGGTTCAGTTTCGCCACCTCCGGGTATGTATCGGTTACCTACCAGATATTTTTATGTATATTTCAATTATTGAATTTATCTGGTAGATAATAAAGATTGGAATAAATTGTCGTTTTATCTTTCAAATGTTAACAGGTTACTTGAGATAGTTAACAGATATTTTTTTTAAATCAAAATATAATATAACTATAAAATAAAAATCTTAAAATAATAGGGTGAAGGGACATATTGTCGTCCATGTAATTTTAAATAATTTATAACAAATCAAACTGACCCACATGGTGGGTTGGTTAATATTTAATTTTAGTTCGATCTCATTCTTCTTTTTTTGTCTGTGGTAGACTTGACTGCGAATACCATCATGTTAATTGTGTCTATGGTAGCGGCAGAAAATGATGACACATTTCTTAGTTGTATTTTAACTCAATTGGCTTGAATAAGGTTTAGCTAACCCCTTCTTCAAGTTTAATTTAAGTTGAAATATGATTATTGCGTTAACCGTTAAAATTGTTCTTTAAAGTTACTGTTTTCTCTTTAATTATAGTAATTCTTTGTGTAATTTCAGTGTTTTTTGTCAGATTTTCTGCTAAAACCGTATGAAATCGTAAATATTTTGTAAAAATATGAAATTAATCGCAGTCGAGTATGAAGTTGAGCGCTTGTACCAAAATTCTGTTTTTACCGTTATTTTGTAAATATGACTCAAAATTGATTGTTGGACGCCACCGAAGCTGCAGAACGAGTGGGCTTGTATAATGTATGTATATTTGCTTATTGAATAATGTAATAAATGCTTGTTTCAATTATTGTGTTGTTTTTTTATTTATTTTAACAACTATGACTACATTTTCTCACCTTCCTACGAACCGCGTCTCAATGGCAGCCTTCGTTTTCCTATTTTTTTTGTTCCTTGTTTTTAGGAGTCAGATCAGAATTTTAAGTTAAACCTTTTCAAGTATAGGTAAAAATGTTATAAATAAAATAATAAATATCTTTGGACAATTTCACACAGCGCCATCTAGCCCCAAAGTAAGCAATGCAAGCAAGCATGCTTGTGTTATGGGTGCTAGCTTAACGGTTATACTACTTATATAGTTTTTAAATACATACATATTATACATAGTAACACCCAGACCCGTTACAGAAATTAAAATTCATCATTTCAATTTCTGCCCGGCCGGGAATCGAACCCGGGACCTCTTGCGTGGTATTCCGGCAACGGCATGTTGACCACTGAACCACTCAGGTCGTCTGCAAATAAATGCAACAAGTTTTTTACATACACTAGTAATTTCGGAGATTAGTGCGTTCAAACTATATTTTATTAAAGATTATACATGCGAAAATAACTCTAAAACAGCTGAACCGATTTAGACGACACTTTGTATGAAGATAAATTGAAACTGGGAAGGACAGGATAGTTGTGACCCATTCCTATAATCTTCATACCAAATTTAATGAAAATCTATTTAGCGGTTTAATTTTACAGTGAAAACTTAACAAACAGTATCGCATTTTAATTATGCTACTGAATAAAAGCGCGAATGCTAAAAAGTGTAACAGCGCCATCTAGGGAGAAGGGGATAATTTAAAATTTAGTTCAAGTTCTGCTACTCGACAACAGATGTCGTTAGTTGCATTTTTTGTACGAAATTGTGAAGTCTATGATTTGAAACAGTTGTTGAGGTGACTTAAATCGTAAAAAGTATGTTAAAGTTGCCAACTTACCGCTTTCAATCTTGTTTAAAGAGCTACGTTTTATATTTAGGTAGGTACTTTATTTAAAACTTAAATAAAAAAATATCGAATTTAAATGTATACTTACATTAAACAAAGAGGTTTAAACCTGTTATTAATACTTAGGTATAAACGGCGGAACTTCGAAACCTAGTCAATTTATTAACATTTTCCTACTCCCTCAAGAATCTGGTGGATGTATTGGGGTCTGTCTTTCTGTTTGTCATTCTGACTTCGGAAAGTAGTTCCATTTAGTCATTTTCAACCTAATTTTAATAAATGAGTTTTGTGTTGCAATTAAAATGATAATTATTTCGAAGTCGGTATTATGTTTTGATGGGCGTAAAAATATCATTCAGCTTCCCTTTATTTTTTATTTTACCCGTCTAATTTGTCAACCAAAACCACCGGTTTTAAATCCACCCAAAATCGGCATAACACATTTAAATAATAAACCAAAGCGTAAAATCCTCCATTAGCTCGTCTAAATCGTAATAAATACAAAAATAAAATATAATTACGACAACTCTAATACGCCATGTTAAATTAACGGGGAGCGCGACGAATCCGTCAAAAGATGGCGTCGCGTGCCGTTTGCCGCCAAAATGCGTGTCAATTGCATGCGTTCGATAAAATTAATATTAATTTTATGAGTTATATTCATTTGTGATTTATATTTATAGTTGCGGGAGTCTTCAAACTTATGCAATATTTCAACAATGCTATCGGCGAAGTACCTACATTGAATGAACTTGACTTGCAATATTAAATATGTGGGTAAATACCCACTACTATATTATCACTAATGAAAAAAAAAACTTGTAAAAAATATAACAAATTTCCTAGATAGTTATAGGTACCTATTATATTAAGAAACACATGTCTCATCCAAGGAATTTTAGCTATTCAACTGTTTTTCCCTGTCAAGTTAAAATAAATAACAGACAGGGACATTGATAGCTAAAAGAGGCTTATTATGAACTAGCTTCTCCCAGCGACTTTGTCCGCGTGGAATAGTGGTGCTCCGCTCCTTTTGATTTTAGCGTGATGATATATAGCCTATAGCCTTCCCCGATAAATGGACTATCTAACAGTGAAAGAATTATTTAAATCGGACCAGCGGTTCCTGAGATTAGCACGTTTAAACAAAATGACAACATTTCCCTTCACTGCTCTGCTCCTATTGATTGAGTAAATAATCAATCAATAGGAGCAATAGAGTTTATACAGACAGACAGATAGACAGACAGACAAAAATATTACACATTGCATTTTTGGCATCAGTATCGATCCCTAATCACCCCCTGATAGTTATTTTGGAAATATATTTCATGTACAGAATTGACCTCTCTACAGATTTATTATAAGTATAGAAGATTAATTAACTACTAACTAATTTAATGTATTATAATACCTTATATTTATATATTCTATAACTAATTTCTATCTATTAATATACGCATGCACAGGACAAGTAAGGAAATAAAACTAATAAAATAACTTCAAAATAAGCGGAAAAAACAAGATCACACATTTTACATCTTACTTTAACTTCGCAAAATGTACGACATCGTCATGATGGCAACTAATGTGTTTCAAATTTTCGATACGTAATAAGGCCATTGCCGGTGTAAATGCACAATGGTTTAGCTAAATGAGTAATGCTTCGATAAAATTATTTCTAAACTTACCCACATAATATTAATTTATACTTCGATGTTATTTTCTGTTTTTATTTTTTTATTTTTTTATTATTGCTATTTCATTTTAAATGTAATGTACGATTATTTTATTTATCATAGAAATACCTACGTTATTGCTCCGGCGCTTTGTTCGCATGTACTATACTAAATTCCTTGTATTTCTCAGTCAAATGAATGTGTTATTTTTTTATGAGAAATAAATGTCTTAAACCGTAGATAGATATAGATAAGAGGTTTCCATTTAAAGTTTAAGTAGTAGTTTAGGCGCACAAACTCATACTCTTCCATCCAAAAAAGAGATATACCTAAAGTTTTCGCTTTTTAGGGTAAAACGGGACCCTATTACAAAGATTTCATCTGTCTGTCACCAGGCTGTATCTCAACCGTGATAGCTAGGCAGTTGAAAGTTGAATACATCACATATTTCGTTGCCGCTGTAACAACAAATACCTACTTACTAAAAACAGAATAAAATAAAAATATTTAAGGGGGCTCCCATACAACAAACATGTTTTTTGCTCAATATCAATTATACTAATATAACTAGGCATCAAAATATTCATCCGCATCGCTGTCAACGGGAATCGTGCCCAAAAGGCTGGCTGCATTGCCACGTTGGATGGCAATGCTGATTCTTTGACCGAAATATAGGCCAGCCCGAAATATATTTTGATGCCTAGTTATATTAGTATAATTTATTATTTTTATGTTTTTATTATTGTAAATACAAGTAAATATGTAAATAATTAAATAAAATATCAATTAAGACAAAAAAAGGTTGTAGTATAGTGTAGGTAATGTTTATAGATGGTACGGAAACCATCGTGCGCGAGTCCGACGCGCACTTGGACGATTTATAGAATACTGCGCGCACCGAAGATTGAGTTTTTGCATAGGTAATTAAAAAATTGCTTTAAAGCGCAGGAAACTATAGGTATACCTTCATTATAAAAATATCATACAAAAAAAAATACGTTCAAATTACTACTACCAGCCCAAATAATTCAAAAATATTTTCAAAAAGCGAATTTAAACAAATCATCTAAGTACGTGGCGTATACGCAAATAGAGATAAACCGTTATCTACACTAATATTATAAAGAGGAAAACTTTGTTTGTTTGTTTGTTTGTTTGTAATGAATAGGCTCAAAAACTACTGGACCGATTTTAAAAATTCTTTCACCATTCGAAAGCTACATTATCCACGAGTAACATAGGCTAAATTTTATTTTGGAAAAAAATAGGGTTCCGTAAGATATTTGGGTTTTCTACCACTATTCCACGCGGACGAAGTCGCGGGTAGAAGCTAGTTTTTAATATATTTAGAAAACGGCTAAATTTACAGGACCACACGGGAACCACCAGCTTTCAAATAAAAAAATAATCATCAAAATCGGTTGTGAGGTAACAAACATAACAAAAAATAGAAATAAAATACAGTCGAATTGAGAACCTCCTCCTGTTTGAAGTCGGTTAAAAATGACTAAATACTAGCCAAGCGTTGTTTTGACATCAACCCTTTGCCAACTGTCCGTGTCAAATTGTTGTTATTGCGTAAATATATCGTTTAGATTTGAATAAAATGAAATAAGGGGTTCACTCGTCTATTGTTCACGCTATCATTCGAATAGGGGGTGAGCTGTAACACTTGCGTTGCTACAATGTGAATTTATGCAAGAGTAAGCGCATAGAAAAAGTACCTGCGCGAATTTTAATTTCATACATCCGCTTCCCGAGGAAACTAATTAATGCACCCGAATAAAAACTACCCTTCATCCTACCCCAGACTTCAGTTTATATCTACACCAAATTTCATCTCAATCAGTTTAGCTGTTTTCCCGTGAAGAGGTTACAGACAAGCACACACAATTTCGCATTTTATTTATTGATTAAGGATTAATTATTTTCTACTGTTACACTAACATTCTTATTGTAAAGTACATGCCAACGCTTTTGGATGTTTTTTTTTACTATTTTGCTCCTCAGAGCTCAAGCTATCACCATAGCGAAAAATTATCTAAATCGGTTCAGTAATTTAACCTTGGAAGCGCAACAGAGAGATTGAATTACAATAACTGTCACAGCTCAGCTATTTATTTTATTTTATTTTTTAAAACTTTTGTGTGAAACCTTTACAAATATGACCATTGAAGTCTGTTATTCATTTTTTTTTATAAATTGCAAGTACGTGGTTTTGAAGAAAAATAATTATACAGCCGGTAGAGCCAAAAAAATATGTGATACTTAAACGTGAAACGGAAGAACTGTCATTCAAGATCTGTCAAAATGGAGGATAAAATTGAATATTTTTGCTATATGTTTACTTAATTATTATATCTATGTATTGATATTATAAGTAATATTAAAATTATGCTAAATACTGATACGAGTATCATGATTTGTGATATAGGTACGTAAAAGCATAAATGATAAAAAAAAATGTACAACCAAATACCTGATAGTCCTATTATCTCTCTGAAACTTAGTACCTACCTAATTATTTGTATTATCAGAGCCAAAATAGCAAAGCAATATAAAAAAAAAAACATCGCTTCACCATCTGAAAGGCACAGTAACCTATTTATACAATATTTTATGAGTTCTTTTAACCGCAATAACCAACCGTTCAGACTTACCTCATTAAATCTAATATTTAGCCCAAAGAAGTAAAATTCATGCGATGTTTTTTTATATCTCTGCAACTCTAATAAAATTCCTACTCAACCAGCTAAAAAATAAAGTCCAAAATCAATTGTCGGAAACAAAAACGGTTATAGACTCCCAAACAGCCAATAACAATGAGGGGCGGGGCCAATTTTGAAATTGGAACGATTTTTTCTTTAGAACTCCGTTCTTCTTTTACGCTCAGTCGGTATTTGGTCGTCGTCAGAGTAAGACGTATGCTAGTCTGAGAATTGATATGATTTTGAATAGAAAATGGTGTCAATTGCTCATTTGAATGTTGGGGTCCATTCGAATGGTTGTTATTGTTGATTTTTTCGTTGAATCGGAGTCAAAGAGGAAATTGAGAGCGTGTCAGCTGTTACGAACGGGGGTGGGGGGTGAATTGGGGCGCGAAAACGTCTGGCAATCGACAATACTAATTGAAACCCTGTTCATACTTGTGTTTCTGATTTCAACTTTATTTAATAACGTTGTAGAATCTTTATTATATGTCTTTATCTCTTGACAATACCAGAAATAGTTTAATATCAAAATCCATATCTATTATCACATGCTTTGTCCTGAATGACTGACTGCCTGACGGATCAACGCACAGCCTGAACCGCTGATCGTAGAGACCTGAAACTTGGAGGGAGTGTTCTTTGTATGACGTAGTCATCCGATAAGAAAGGATTTTCCAAAATTCTTCCCCTAAAGGGGTGCAAGCTATCTTCATACCAAATTACATCCAAATCTATTCAGCCGTTTTACCTAGCGGTAACAGATAGACAGAGTTACTTTCTCATTTATAATATAAGTAAGGATCACGCTTATTTCCTTGAAGGGTTAAGCAGAGATAAAGGTATCTAGCACACTAAAATTTCTTGCTAAGCTTCTAGTAGATAATAGGGGACGAAAAATCCTGACTGAGAAGTTTTGCCCATTTTGCTTGAGCCGGGAACCGAACTCAGGACATTATGCTAAAAAAAAAACAAAAAAGGCCAATTGTTTTGAAGGAAGAAAGAGTTTATATCTACGGATTTAATATTAGTAGTTTTTAAGGACAGAGGAGCTCGTGGCTAAGTAACAGCCCCACGGGTCAATCGATTTACCGTGGTCCGTGGATGGGTGACCACCTCTGTCTTACTGAGACTCCTTCGTGCCTCGCAAAGCACGTTAAGCTGTTGGTCCCGGCTGTCATTTGTAGATCTTTGAAAGTCGTTACGGGTAGTCAGAAGCCAGAAAGTCTGACAACCACGGTGTACCGTGTTACCCGGTAACTGGGTTGTGGAGGTCAGATAGGTAGTCGCTCCATGTTGTTTTTAGGTTGACACAGTTATCTGATAGGTTAATGTAATAAACTGGAGATAGAGTAGAGATATTAATTTAAACGCTTATTCTATTCTATTAATTTAAAGTGTAAATTCAAGCTTTAGACAGGCAAGGTAGTTTTTATTATTTTCCATTACTATAGTCGATACCGATATATTTTATGAAAAAAGTAAACAAAGTCGTAATACATTTCGTTCTAATTCTGCCACAGAAATTAACAAAATTCCGCAAGGATGCCGCATTTATGCATGATTTAGAAAATTCCATTCCCACTATTAATGACATAATAATTATGCTGGTATCTACGTCAGAGATCTTTAAAAAAATCAAAACAATTACTATTTGACTTATTCATACACACCACAGTACAATATCTACCACTAAAACTTATTTCATCAATAAAAATAAAACAATAACTCACAAAACCAATATGGCTGCCATTTTTATAATATAAAAGCTACAACGCTTTGTATCAATCGTAAACGGGTTTTGTAACAATAAACGCGGGCGGCGCCGGGGGTTGAAACTAACTCGATAAAAAACAACTAAGTAACTATACCCTTTTTACTTACTTATGAATACCTACACACATACCTATCGTCTGACAAACTTATATTTAACATGTTAGAAAATAAAAAATAACTTTGTTACTATTGGTATAAGATATATTTTAGATTGGTTGAATAGTCGTTTCTAAAATTGTAAGGCAATAAAACGACTAACAAATCTAGACCTCTCGGCTCTTCAAGAAAAAAGGCTATAGGAGGTCAATTTATGTTGGTGGCAGTAACAAAAGCGCGCCTAAAAAGCCACCCCGTGTTCGGATACACGCCCCTTTCTGAAGAACCACTCCCTTTAACTCAGTTCTCGTTCAACCACCGAACGAGGAAGACGCGTATGAATTTTTTCGATGTGTATCCAACCGCGAAATTTGAATTCATAGATCGAACTCCAGTGATAGTGATGTCCAATTTAATTAGTAACTTTATTGTTATTTTTTCTGTTCCGTGTTTCAATCGTTAATTGAAAGTTGAAAAATAGTTTTTGCCAAAACGTATTATGTACCCAACAGATTTGAAAAATGGACATTTAAAGCTAAATACTTTTGGCAAAAATCTAGACCACAACATTATGTTGAAGACGATTCAAAACTTTTGTTACAACAAAAATAGTGCGGGACCATTTAATATGACTTCGCCATTTTTAGTCGATAACATATTGCACCAGCAAAAAACTGAGTTACACAACCAATATATAAACCAGCAAATAGAAAATTACGTTCGGCAAAATTACGAGAGATCGCGAGAGAACACTCCTGAAATGGACGAATCGAAACTAGCCGAATGTGACGAAGAAAACCGTCATGAGGACACGATTGACGATTCAAAAATAGAAGATGACGATTCTAAAAGTCGAGACGATGACTATGTGAAAAACGAGGCTTACTACAATAATGATTATTACCAAAGGCACGAAGAAGCTAGATCGACGGAAAAAGAGGTTTTAAACGTTCCAAATTTAATTCGTCGCTGTCCTAGCTGTGGATCGTACGACTGCCCGCCATTTTCGTGCAAAAAGTCTGGCATAAGGCGATTGGAGGAGCTAGAGAAACGCTTCAACTTGAATTATCACGAGAATTCGGGCGACGAAGGCGATAAACATGATGGGAAAGGCTATACAGATGACTTGGTCAGGTCCTGTGACGATTTTACTGAGCAAAAGAAGCCCCTGTTGAAGTTCAGTGTTAGTGCGATTTTGGGCGAAGACAGTTTGAAAAGTAGCAACGTGAATGGTGAGTTTTATTTTGACATTTTATAGAAAAGCCGGTTGCATTAAAATTTAAGATGCTTTTTAAAGGCGTTTGATTTCTGTTTTAAGTCCTACGAATTACGTTTACGATGTTATTGTATACTACTTGCAAATAGCGTAAGAGATTAAAAATTGAATTATGAACATAAAATTTATGAAATAGTTATCTATTTAAAAATAAAAAAATACTGTATTAGATTTTGATGCAACTGGCAATATTTATATGTTATGTCCAAATATTGTTATGGTGACATAGGCAATTTATATTTTTGAAATAGGAACATTAAAATGTCGTCTTTAATTGCCAATTTATCTCGTCTGGCGTTTTTTTTCTTCAATTAACGTGTCATAAATAAAAAAACTAGTTTATAGAAATATTTATACATAAAAAAAAATACATTATTGTATTAAATTTAAGCAAACAGCTAATTCATTTATTTTTCCGCACTATTAAACAAGCTCAGAGTCTCATTTTGCACAAGACTAGTAATAGCAGTAACAGCAGTAACAGAATTGTGACCGCTGTGTTCCATGTTGTACATCTTAAAAGAGAGGTAAACTACTTATTAATATTTCATTGATAAATAAATATAATTCATAAAGTTAAAGTTTAAAATATTTAAAATTCTTGTTACTGTTTTTTACTTTTATTTTAATTTTTAATTCATTTTTTTATGATATTATGCTTGTGTTTGATAGATGTGTATGTTAATATGGGCTTAGTAATTGCCTAAAAGAAACAATATTTAATTTAATTTAAACCAGGTTTTCTTCAAACTACATTAAAACTATTTTCATGTTCTATACTTCAAAATAATTTCATTGAGATTTTTTTTTAAATAATGGTATTACTACTTACTTATACTGTGATAGACGACATAATTATTTGTCTATTTTTTATTAATGATGAAATAATAATTGATAGCCTGTACCAATTGATTTTGCGAAAAATGTTAAACAAAGCCGTAACTAATTTTGTTCTAATTCCGCCACAAAAATTAACAAAATGGCGTAAGAAAGGCGCATTTATGTCAAGTTCCTGCTCTAAACATCATCATTCATCATTGCATGCCATTTTATTTATCTATGTGGGACAATTAGAACAAAATAGGTTACGATTTTGTTTATATTTTTCGTAAAATCAATTAGCACACACTATAGGTTAGGTTCTGGAAAATTGCTTATCCCCTACGCCAAGCGTGTCGTTAATGTTAGTAAAATAATCATCAAAGAAAAACTAATAAAAAAAAACTTCGTTTTCCGCCGACGGCGACGGTATGGTAAAAAAAATCTTCTTTCATATCAGTCACTACAATACTTACTAACTAGCTGTTTCCCGCGATTTCACCTGCGTCCCGAGGGAACGACTTCGCACACCTGGGTAAAAAGTAAGGAATTAAATTTAAATCTATGTATCTATACATATAAAATGCTTTGTCCTGAATGACTGACGGATCAACGCACAGCCTAAACCACTGATCGTAGAGACCTGAAACTTGGAGAGTGTATTCTTTGTATGACGTAGGCATCCGATAAGAAAGGATTTTCCGAAATTCTATCCCTAAGGGGGTGAAAAAGAGGGGCAAAGTTTGTATGAAACTCTGCCATTTTTAATTCGAACTCGTATAGTCCACGCGGGCGAAGCCGCTGGCGGAAAGCTAGCCTATACAAAATAATGATAAACGTTTTTATACGCATATTTTTGTTTCTGTTTCACGCAAAAACTACCGAATGGATTTGGATAAAATTTGGTACACACATACTCAATACTCAAATCTTTATTAGCATTCCATATGTTACATAACAGGTGGTACAATTTACTTACAGTATAGACACAATATGGACCCGATAGGGCACAGCTTAAAGAAGTTCGGAGAGAAATTTAAGAACTATCTATGTAGTCATTACAAAAATCATAATAGTTGTATGTAACATTTTGCAACATTTTAGTGTGCGTGTGTGTAAGTCTTAATGTGTGTGTGTGTGTGTGTTTTATTTGTGTTTTATTTCATAGTTTATAACCTGGATTAACATATAGGATACTTTTTATCCAGGTGTGTGAAATAGTTCTCTCAGGATGCGGGTGAAACCGCGCGATACAGCTAGTGCTATATTTTAATGCATTTAAGATGAAATGTGGTAACGCGTTTATGTCTTTTGTTTTAAATAGACGGAGTGCGACAAAATTTAACGGTCGTTTTTAATTAGGTACTTATCTGTCCTTAGATTTGATTACTATTGACCTATTGGCCGCATAACGCGATTTCTGTAAACGGGGTCTGGGTTTCGATTCGGGTCTGGCCGAAATCGCTTTAATAATGAATTTTGTAACAATTCACAATGCAGCCCGGAGTCAAATTGGTGGTGTTACGCTAAGCCGACGGCCCCGGCTGCTATCTTGATAGCAATCGTTGTTACAATTCCATGTTAGAGGCAAGACACTAGGGCTTGTTGGGGTCTGCGGGACGTTCGAAAGAGATACCGCGCCCCCGGAATGGAAAGGGCTGAGGAAGGAACATGGATGGGTTTTAGTCAGTAAGGACCAAGTTCACCGACTCATGGTTTCATAATTGGTCTGTTAAACGAAAAGATTTTTAAACCAGGAAGCTGAAATTTTCGTGTTACCCACTTCTAGTTCAACCCTGGTTGGGTAATCGACCGCTTCAGGAATAAAAATCTCAAACAATACGTTACCTATCGAAAGTTGGAAGTTTGAATTTATGGTAAACAGTTGTTTTAAGTTAATCGGGCCGTTATCTTGTCGGTGAACTTGGGCCTAAGAGTCTGACACTAACGGCGAGACCCTCATTTGATGGTTTTTTCATCCGAAAAAAAAAGTCAGGGCTTGTTAGGTTAGTAAAGTCTGTCCACTCGATAAGAAGAAGCCTCATAATCTGTCTAGCCTTTTCTCACCTAGGTTGGGGTCGGCTTCCAGTCTAAAACTTTTGCAGCTAAGTACCAGTATTTTGCATGGAGCGACTCGACTATCTGGCCTTCACAACCCAGTTATGTTTCCCGGTAACTGGGTTGTGAAGGCGATACCCCTTGGTAATACCGGTTGTCAGAATTTCTGACTTCTGACTACCCGTAACGACGGTCAAAGATCTACAAATGACCGCCGGGACCAACAGTTTAACGTGCTTTCCGAGGCACGGAGGAGTCTCGCTATGACATAGATGGTCACCTATCCACGGACCGACAGCGCCAAGCGCAGCTTAACCATTGATCGATCGACCCGTGCGGATGTTACTTAGCCACGAGCTCCTACGATAAGAACAAAACTAGAGATTGAATTTTGACATAATGTCCATACAACTAATGTCAAAAACCTATCTTTATTAAGAAAAGCTAAGGATGGTTAAGTTATTGAAAGTAACCGTTAATGTATTTTTATACTAGCGGTTCACTTATCCGGATTAAAACCACCATACCTATCTATGTTTTTTCCTGGTTTCAGTTTATCTCCGTGCGTAAATTCATTTCAATCAATTTAGCCGTTTTCCCGTGATAGCGTAATAGGCGGACAGAGTGACTTTGACTTTGACTAAAATTCGAGCGATTTTTTATAAAATGCTTTGTCCTGAATGACTGACGGATCAACGCACAGCCTAAACCGCTGATCGTAGACCCGACCTAGGCATCGAACTGATGACTGATGACTTAAGAAATAACATGAAATCAAAATAACGAAATTAATTAACTTCGTCCCAAAAAAAAACTATAAAAACGTAACTAACACGTTAATAACGGTTCAATAACGTTATATCGTTGCTACATCTTAATTCAGTTACGGGAAGTAGCAATATGGCTTCGGGGAGTTTTTCAATAAAATGTTGGCAACATCTGTGCGGACACTTAAGCGCGGGGGCGGGAGCGAGACAGCGCTATACACGGCTCCGTTCATAAGAAAGAGATAGATGTAATTCGAGGGTTACTAGCGAAATTAATATGTCCTTTTCCTAACATAACGTTGGAAGTGAGTCGCTTTTTATATTATTTTATTATTGATGTCGTTCCGTTGATACGCTGTTATTGTCTGCCGATATTAGGAGCAAAGCAATTACGGGTAAATAAAGATGGTGTCTTTAGTTGGATATAAAATTGTTTGTTGACGTACAAGATTGTGTTTGCGATTATTATTTTAATGATACGGCATTGATTTATGAAAACGGACTTATGAAAATGGTGGATATATTTGAAGGTTTTTGAGTTTGAATTTTAGGTTTTGCTGTGTTTTTAAGATACCTTAATTGTGTCATTAATGACTAATTAATCATAGTCTGTCATATCTAATATAGTCTAATTTTTTTAAGAAACACGAGCAACATAATTCGTTTATCTATTATAATCTGGGGTTTGAGATATTATAATCTAATGTTATAATTCTATTATTTTTATGAATTTCATCAATTTCCTGACCTTCGTCCAATTAGATGTTTGAATGAATTGTTTTTTTGACAATGCCTGTCCATGTATTGCTTTTTTGACGTTCCCTGATTTTCTAGACTCTAGAGGAATCCACCATAAGCTTGCGTACGTATGTCCACTCGGTCTAAATTGGTGAGGGTTGTATTTTAAGTGCCGTGTTATCGTAAATCGGTTTAGCGTAAACTGTTAATGCAATTTCGTTATCTTATGAGTTTTCTTGTACAAGCTCTAAATTCTACTGTCTGCTTTCTGCTGCAATCTGCTTTACCATGATATGCCAAAGCAGGAATAGTTTCGTTGTGAAAAAGAGACGGCGCTATACGTTAGTAGTCTGTCACGCTCCCACACCTAAATAGTGATTACGAAGCACATAGTGGTACGGCCTTGGTCTTGGTAAAAACGCGAAAAGTAATAAGACATATCTTTTAGCCAATTTTCAATAACCTCGACAAACCGAAGTGACTTTGCGCCAAAAATCTATATTACAACATCTGCTAACACAAGAAATAAGAACAGAAAAGCAAAATCCTGAATCGGAGAGTTATAAAATTATGCATATCGGTCCCGGAGCCCATATTAACATGTCATTCGCGTCGCCATATTGCGATTATATTCGAATTCCGAACGTTCACTCACTACGCTTCTGTGCCAACTTATTTTTACACCCACACCACACGGATTTCAACCTTATTCTTTAGGTCGTAAAGTTTTTTCGGCATGCAATGTTTAATTTTGTCCAAGTATATATTAGTCGATTTCCGAATCGGATTTTTTTATGGGCGTCGTAAAGTTTGGCACCGATATCGTTTTAGTAAGTTCGATTCGATTATCGAATGATTCGGAAGGATACTTTCTATTGTAACAGGTGGGGTAAATTATTATTTTGTTAGTTTAGGCTGTACGTGATTGTCGTTGCCTTTTGTTGGTATGAAAAAGTTAACGGCTGAGGGTGGGAGAAAGGGGTGAGGGATTGTAAAATTAATTTCAGAGCTTTATATCGGAGTATGAGATCTTTTAATTGTTTCAAATACTTATTTGCTCATAATATTGTTTTCTGAAAATTTAGTTCACATAGTTAAATTACCCGCTATATGAATTTTACTCCTCTGTATTTGGAAAGCTATTTTTTTCATGTAACCTCCTCCAAAAAACAATTATATCTACCAGAAAACCTCTAGTAAATACGACTTTGTGTCTCGATCAAAAACTAACCACTTATGTAAATAAGGGCTGTAGTTACATGAGCAATAACAACATTACACATACCACATAACACTACAAAATACTATTACCACTAACGTACTCACTAAATGTTCTACACCTGTTAAATGTTGGCGTTCCAATTTTGAAACAGTCCGCGCCCGTTGCACACAACCGCAGACACGTTCTGAATTTAAACGAGCCAATGGCAACGCGATAACGCGTTCGGGTTTTCACGGAAATTGTCGATTGCGGTCGGGCGGGTTAAGGTGGCTTACGGGATGAATTTTATTTAAGTATGTGTATGTAAATTTTGGGGTTTCTACCATTGGGGTAGGTGTGGGGGTTGACACTTCAATGCCCCATGATATTTACATAGCTTCGGACGATGGGGTAAATGAAAGATTATGCAGATTCAGAAAACTTATACTTGTTTAAGAAAAACACACTTGTATTTCTAAAATTTTAAAGAACAGTTTAGAACTTAGTGAAATGTGATAAATTGCTCCGTGTTGGGGAGATAATAGAAAACAAGGCAACCATGGACTGACAAGTAGTTATACAAAAATAGAAAACAATCAGTTTGTCAGGCAATGCGACCAGCGATCTTAAGTAGATTAAGGTAATACATCCAACATTCCGCGCCAGTGAAAACTTAACATTTAGAACTCTATTCAAGATTTAAATTCAATTGGACGGTCAAGAAAATTATCCAAAAATGCTTTTAGAAAATTTGGTTTAAGTATTCGCTTTTGTTGAAAAAATATTGTACAGAGAATCTTTGGTAGTTGCTAAAGGCCTAGTTGAAAATTCTTTTACTTTTATTAGGCATTTGATTGAGTAAATAAGTGATTATTTAATGTTTCAGCTTTGAATAAAACAGTTGTTCGAGTCAGTTTCTGTACTAATTAGCTCCACGGACTCATTTATGAATAACAGTACAAGCTAAAGTTAAAAGATGAATTAAAAACTTTTGAAATGTTATGGTGTCTCTCAGGGGCGTATACTGGGACCATTCCTGTTCTAATAAAATGTTCCGTAAAACATTTGTGGCTTCCAAATTTAAAATCTTCCAACTGTTGTTCAGCTGAAAAGCTAGCTTATTAATGATTTTAATTTAATCCTAATGCCTAGTAACTTCACTTGATTTTAGGAAACCAAAACGCAGTGATTAGATTACTGAGTCAAGTTATATATTTTTTTCTATAATGCCAGTTACTATCACGTTTTTCGAAACAAGTAAGGCTTTAATTTTAATTAAAACATACTACAGTAACAATTACCGTTAGTACTAGCAGTGACATGAGTTAAATTGTAAAACAATTCACCTCGCAGGCTTGTAACGCGAACATAAACGTCACAATCTGTGTTGCGGTTACCTGTTGTGTTGCAGACATATTATGTTGCAACGTTCCAGAATTATACGGATATGGTTCTGTACAAGCGTACTGATATACTCACTAGATTGTAGCCTGTGACTATACTATAGACTATACTTCTATACTAATATATAAAGCTGAAGAGTTTGTTTGTTTGTTTGAAACGCGCTAATCTCAGGAACTACGGGTCCGATTTGAAATTTTTTTTCGGTGTTAGATAGCCCATTTATCGAGGAAAGGTATAGGCTATATATCATCACGCTAAGACCAATAGGAGCGGAGCACCACTATTTCACGCGGACGAAGTCTCGGGCAGAAGCTAGTTCTAAATATGAAGAATATTGATAACAATCGTTGTTACAATTCCATGTCAGAGGCCGTCAGGCGGATTTGAGAGAACTCTGACACTAGGGCTTGTTAGATTGGTAAACCTGCAGCCCACACGATGAGAAGAAGAACGACACGCTGAAGACACAATGCAGAAACTATTATATATATATATATACATGCTTCGTGTCATTTTGCAATAGCCATGAATGATGAACAAAGCATGTTCGGTTTGTTCTTACGTATATTTTACCGTTTCAAGATATGAAACTCTGTAGAGTTACGCGATAAACAAAAGTGACATCTCATTGATTAAGGAGTTTGGTTTAAATACTTTAGATCTTGGACTCGTTTTCACTATGTTAGCGAATCGTAAATCAAAAATTGGCACAAAGATTGTGTGGTTTAGTACAACAGTTTAATCAATGAATAGCAAATTATTTAAGACTGTTACAATATTGTTTAAATAAGTTAGGTTAAAACTGTATTAGTGTAATAGTAGTGATAAGGTACAATAGGGTTGGCGTATCCATGTGGATAAAAACCCCGTATTAATTATCAAGAAATAAAAAAATAAAAAAATGTGACATCAACGATAATGTATTTTCATAATATTTATCGATAATAAAAACTTCAGATTCTATAGTAGACTTTGAGTTTATAGTAGAGTAGGTAATCAAATATTATTTGAAGTAACTTATGATTATAAGTTTGTTAAAGGGAAAAAATATTTTTTTCCGCAACACATTTATACCGGTCTTACCACAGGCTATAAGAAAAAAGCTTTTTTAAACGTACATATTTCCAAAATCATACACGTTCATTAGACCCTTTTATTTTCGAATAATACCCAAAAAAACAACCGTACAATTTTTACTTTCAAACAATATACCGTGGACATAATCACAAAGAAATTAAATGCTACAATCACCAGCCGACGGCTCAGCAGGGACCAATAAAATGCGTCCCCTCGCAAAATCAATTATTTTCTCACTTTCCCGCGAAAAATTTGCCGCCTAATAGTCGTTATTCAGGTGTGGCGACTCAATCGTTTTTTCGAGTAACGGTTAATTGAATAACGTTATTGTTTTCGTTATTTTAATAACTGGTTTTGATTTTTGATTACAATTTGTTTGTTACGCTTTCACGGTAAAACGGCTGAACCGATTTGGATGAAATTTTGTATGGAGATAGGTGAGACCCTGGAGACGGTTATAGGCTATGGACTTTTTATCTGGGTGCGAAGAGGTTCCTTTGGGACATGGGTGGAACAGCGGGAAATTGCTAATTACATATAGTTTACAAGCTGTTAGCTGCGGTTTCATCCGCCGAGCCTATAACTGTCTCCAGGGTTCCATCTATCTCTATACTAAATTTCATCCAAATCAGTTCAGCCGTTTTACTGTGAAATCTTTTTACCGACACAATCATGTATACATGTCAAAGCAAAATGTATCCAGCACGCCACGATCATGACAACATGACAGAATTTAAGGATAACATTGAAGCTTGGCGTAGTGAGCACGCGCGTGCATTTTTAAAATGACGGTCAAAGTGTTAATTTCTCATCTGTTTACATGTAACACGGTACCCCTTGGTAAGACTGGTTGCCAGACTTTCTGGCTTCTGACTATCCGTAACAACGGTCAAAGATCTACAAATGACAGCCGGGACCAACAGCTTAACGTGCTTTCCGAGGCACGGAGGAGTCTCGCTATGACAAAGATGGTCACTCACGGACCGACCGCGGCAAGCGCAGCTTAACCTTTGATCGGTCGAACAGTGCGGCTGTTACTAAGCCACGAGCTCCTTAATAATTTCTTATACCATATGACATTAAATTAAGCACCAATAATTACAAGTAATCCGCACCAAAGCCTAAACCTATCAAAAACATTCAGAAATCAACCCCTATTATATTATAATAAAATAATTAAAATCACACCGGGGGTGCAACGTTTTAAATCGTTAACCGTTCGGGGTGTTTTCGGGGTAAACTTTTCCGGGGTGACGCCTCCGCTCGAAGGCTGAGGGTGAATTTTCTACTCCTTAATCGGTTGAGCATATTTTCTGGATACGTGGTTTCTTGGGGATTGAAAGAAAGATTACTGAAATATTGTACTTACATTGTTTTTTAAAAGTCGTATCCTAAAGTATCTCTCCTTATTTATATTATAAAAATTCGAAAGTCTACCTGTGTTACGCTTTCGCGGTAAAACAGCTGAATCGATTTATATGAAATTTAGTATAGAGATAGATTGTAAACTGGTGAAAGATATAGGATATCAAGATCTTGGTGCGTTAAGTAGTTCGGGATGTGGGTGAAACCCCGTTAGAGAGCTAGTTCTAACTTATTTTATTACGAAAGTGAATTTCATTGTTTATTTAATACCGTTTCACCGTAAAACGGCTGATCTGATTTAGATGAAATTTGTTATGGAGGTAGATATGACCCTGGAGACAGTTATAGGATATTATCTAGGTATGTAGTTCCTTCGGGTGAATCCACGGTAAACAGCTAGTATGCTATAGATCTAAGATCATCAAATTTAATCGAGCTTAAAATATTAATAACCCAATACTTCTCAACTTCAAAATCCAGCAAATCAAACGCACAAAAGAAATAATACAACTCCAAAAAAAAACGCATTATATTAACTGCAAATACCATATTAAAAACTACTTTAGCAATAAAAAAAACACCTCACACAAAAAACTGGCAACACTTGAGAAAACAAAAAAGAAACGACCACCGACAATAGAGGCAATAAAACCATAATGCAAAGCAAACAGAACTTAATCCATAGACATAATAAAAGATAAAAAAAGATAGTTTTGATCTGATAACAATGGGGTTTATATCATTTTAAGCCCGTTTTCTTTGCGTTGAAATAATTATCGTTATTTTAAGTTATTATTGGTTGTTTTTTTAACTGATGATTTGTTATATGGTAGTTAATATCCGGTACTCCCCTTTTAATGAATCGGTGTATGTCGGACATATTTTAAACGAATTTTGACAGACATTACCACACTAAACCAGTGCCTTGAAATAATTATAATGAAACACATATCGATTGCACCATAACTTCTTATCATTTATCTACACTACTATTATTAAGAGGAAAGATTTGTATTTTTGTGTGTATGTTTGTAATGAATAAACTCAAAAACTACTGTGCCGATTTCAAAAATTCTTTCACCATTGGATTCACCATTCATTCACCCTGAGTAACATAGGCTACCCGTGCGAAGCCGGGACGGGCCCCTAGAATATCACAAAACATGATATCAATAATTAGCATAGCATAACTTTTAGTCGTTTTTATGGTATCAATACATAGATATAACAATAAATTAAACATATATCATAAATATTACGACAAAAAATATAAAATACTAGCTTCCCGCCCGCGGTTTCGCCCGCGTAGACATTTTTTTTACACCTTGGGTTATGTTAGTTAAGTTTTAGATCCGTAATCTTTTCTAGCAATAAATATAGCCTATATTACTCAGGGTGAATGTAGGTTTTTAATGGTGAAAGAATTTTTGAAATCGGCACAATAGTTTTTGAGTCTATTCATTACAAACATACACACAAAAATACAAATCTTTCCTCTTTATAATAGTAGTGTAGAACAGCAAGATTATTCAATTTTATCCTCCACTTTGACAGATCTTGGATGACAGTTCTTCCGTGTCACCTATAACCGTATATTTTTTTGATGCAACCGGCTGATAGCTTACAACCTGGTTTAACACATATATTATGATACTATTTATTTGGCTTCGTGTAGCGTATCTGAGAACACGGGAAACAGCAAGTACTTGTATGAAATATTCAAAACAAACAAATAATGTACAACGATTAAGTAAGGATTAAGCACTTCAAGAAGCGAACATAACAACATACCTAATAGTTTAAATCTAAAGCAAGGGATGGTGATGATTAATGACGTCACAAAGGCTCCACAATATATAATCGGGAGCGTGTCTTTGACAGAGCGGGGTGGTAAGAAATCAGGGTGAATGCGGCGCGAGTCATAGGCGGTAGCGGGGTTCAAGTAATATTTTGTTTTATATAAAAAATGACAAATTTATAAGCTAGACACTGGCCGCGATTCTCTTGACACCATCTAAATTAAATTTAGTCTATAATTCTCTCTTTCCATCAACAAATATAAGAAAGGGATAGCAAACTTTTAACACCTGTCAAATTAGAAAAAAATAGTTTTCCATACCAAATTAAACATCACGACGTAACATCTCGACTAAATTAACAAACCTGTACGAACAAAATGTCATATGTTATTTAATTTGACAGCACTGAATTACTTGCTATCCTCTTCTTGTATTTCGCAATAGAAAAAGAGCATGATATTTTAAAATTAGTTTAGTCGTGTGTAAGTCAGAATCGGCACCAATGTCTCTTAAAATACAGGTTCGCCTAGTTTAAGAGGCAGGAGGCAGGGTTATTATAATTATGTACAGAATTTTTTCCAACACACTTAATGCCCAGAATAAGTCTACTCGTTATTTGTCTTATTAATATTGAAATGCAAAAGTAATTCCGTCTGTCTGTTATGCTTTCACGAGATAACTGGCTCAACTGATTTTGATAGGTACGGAAATAGGATAGGTAGGATACATAGAAACATCAGCTCTTTATACTGCCGTCATAAGAAGAGAGGCTGTACTTATTTTTTTCGATATTGAGTTAAATACATATAAGTAATCATGTAAACATACTGTACAAATTTCTGTTATCAATAAAGATTTATTTATTTATTTAAATCAGAATCTTTTCTTGATTCTCTCTCTCTCTCTCTCTGATTAAGGCTAGGTAGATGGTAAGTATGTAACTTGTACCAGACACCATATTCACCCAGCATTGTATAGTAATCACATCGTTATCCTATTAGCGAGCTGTTCAACTTTGATTATTTTATATCGATCGGTCCGTCTGTCTTTGATAGATTCATTTATATATACACCAATGAACAATGAATTCCGGGTCGGATAAAAACCACCACCTAGTCCTTAAAATCTATATATATAAAATGCTTTGTCCTGAATGACCGACGGATCAACGCACAGCCTAAACCGCTGATCGTAGAGACCTGAAACTTGGAGGGTGTGTTCTTTGTATGACGTAGGCAACCGATGAGAAAGGATTTTCCGAAATTGTACCCCTAAGGGAGTGAAAAAAAGGGGCAAAGTTTTGTCATTTTTAATTTGAATTCGCATAGCCCACGCGGGCGAAGCCTCTGGCGGAAAGCTAGTATTAAATAAAGGTGTAGGATTAATTCTGTTGTACCCAATGAAAGCTTGTCTCCTGTCAAACAGTATTGGCTGCACAATATTCTCATGTTTAACTAATTTCTGGGAAACAATTATATTCTGGCAACACTGATGGTTAATTGAGACAAGCTAGGCTACTCCATATTGACCTAGTCGTAGATGTGACGTCAATATACAAGGATTGTTACGTCATATTGCTAACAGATGATTAATATGTCGGTCAATTTCATACAGTTATGACATAATTGCGTTTGTAGGTTTAACTTTTTTAGGGTTCCGTAACCAAAGGGTAAAACGGGACTTATTACTAAGACTCCTCTATCCGTCCGTCTATCTGTCTGTCCGTCTGTTACCAGGCTGCATCTCATGAACCGTTATAGCTAGACAGTTGAAATAAAACGTGATTTTTTTGCCGTTTTTTTTTCTCGATATTTATAACGAAAACAGATAGAAACTTGATATATTCACAGAATATTTAAAATTATATTTGCTTTAAATTATGTACGGATAATGGTACGGCACCGACTCGTTTCGCACTTGGCCGGTTCTGAGACCTGGACTTAAAAAGTCTGAAATCGCCAATCCGAATTGAGCAAGCGTGGTGATCAATGCTCATGCCTTCTCTGTATGAGGAGAGGCTTGTGCCCAGCAGTGGGACAATATATAGGTTGATGATGATGTCTTATGTGTACTTCTGTCATCGGATAAATGTTTTTCCATTCTATCCTATTTTTTTTTCTATTTCAGAATACAGGCAGCCAATAATGGGCAGTCCATGGCCCATCGCCAAGCCTATCGCCAGCCGACCTATTCCAGTTCAGCATCAGCATTTACAACATCTTCTGGCTCACTGTCATCATCCATACTTAGGTGAGTAACTCCCTGATGTACCTACTTTGCTTAACTTTTTGTGCGATGGGAAATCGTCAAATTACTCCTCTCGCTGTAGGCGGAGTGGGAGTGTCAGACTCTTACTGACTAGAACCAAATCCATCTGTCATTCTTTCTATTGCCTTTTGAATACCAAGGCCGCGGTAATTTAAAAAAATGAACAGACATACATGAAATCAAAAATATATATTAGAATGTGCAAATCAAGACCATTCATATGATACCTCACATGACCTAGTAACTATACTTTGAAATTTAAAACCCCCACTTCCCCCCACTATTTTCATAAAAGCAATATGATTTTTAAACTTTTTTCATTTGCAATACGCATGACCTATCGTTCTTTATAACTGCTCAAAATTTCAAGTCGATAGCTTGAGTAGTTCCTGAAATAATCAGCTGTGACAGACGGACAGACAGACGAAGTGAAACCATAAGGGTTCCTTTTTAGCATTTTTGGTACGGAACCCTAGAAAAAGATTTAGGTAGGTCTGAGAGAGTACGTTAAGCCGTCATCCCCGGCTACTACCTTGATAGCAGTTGTTATTACATCATGTCGGCCGTCGGGAGTATTTGAGAAAACTCTGACACTAGGGCTTGTTAGGTTAGTAAACCTTAGAAAAAAATACTTAAGACCATGACAGTTATTTTGAATGTACTGTACGGGATTATAATGGTATTGTAATGCTGGTACTACACTTCGCTAATTTGTCCAAATATTTGGACCTTTTCCGTATAACAAAGTGAACTTTATCCAACCACTAATAGGGTCCACTTTGTGTTTATAAAATAACCTAAATATTTTGACAAATAAGTGTAGTACCAGCTTATGGTTATCAGTAGAATCGAGAAGTAGAAATGTCAAACTCAAAACGCACATGTCAAAAAGTAAGAAGGCCCTTCTGATCTTTAAAGCCAAGTCCTAAAATGAGCAATCCAAATCGTAGCTCAAAAAAATCTGAAATTGTAACAAGAAGGTTAAAAAATAAACTTAATCCACAACAAAAACAGAGTACGTATTTATGTGAGAATTCAATTTTTTTATTACAACAAGTCGTCGCCATTTTTTGCAAAACCACAGACAATAAAACACTCACTTTTAAATCCGCGGTTTTTATCAATCATAGACAATGAATTGAAACCTTTTTGTTGAAGACCTCCCAGCAAAGGCGACTATTGTTGGTTATGTCAACCAATTTTTGTAATGGTAACATTTTGTCGGATAAAAAGCCCGACACGCCCAATTTGACCGGGTGATACAAAAACAAACCTATTGTTAGAGTAATCTATTAGATAAACAAAGTTTTTAGAGGGTGGCTCACGTGTGATGGTTGAAAAATTAATTTTGAATACATTTGATGTACTTTTTATTCGTTTTGGTATTTAAATTATTTTTGTTGTGATATTATTTTAATATCGTTGCTTTTTGCTGTTGTTAAAATACTGGCAAAAGGAAATCCTTTTTTTATGTTTGTCTATAATATTTTGAAGGTATTTTATTTTTTAAATCTCTTATTAATCTCTAGTGATCTCTGAACGTAAAATATTATTCTTTAGATTTAATTTTTTGTTTTTGAATTAATAAAAAGTCTTATTAGGATATTTGTATTATGAATTAGTTGATTTGGTTTAATGTTCAACAACAAACACAGCAAATATTTCACTCTTGTTCGTAAGTTTTGTAGAAGATGAAATTAATTACGTACACGTTTCTCGATATTCACAACAAAAACATCTGTTTTCTTTCATTCTATTATTCCCTCAATATCAATAAAGAAGTTAATAAGCTCAATCCCCAAATAATATCAATCGTAATGCGAGCGAAACTGGTAGCAACTAATATATTTTCCATAATTCCTTTGTTAGCCTTTCAACAAACAAGATGGATTGCAAAAAGTCACACAATGCAATACACGCCCTTTTTGCTCATATTAGGCTGAATACGATCGATACCTCTGCTTTTTTGCTGCCTGTTGAAAAAAAAATAGGATTGGCGCGAAAAAAAGTCTTATTGATTTTTCGTAAAAAAAAATATTTTTTAAGATAGTTAGGTCAAATCCCATAACGTTGAATAAAATCTTATTTGACGTTGATTTGGTAAAAATAAAACCACATAAATATTAGACTATTGGTGACATGACAACCGATCTGGTAATTATGGTTAAATTGAGGGTTCCGTAGTAAGTCTTAGTTAGTCAACTATAACTCTGTAACCGGCTAAGCCTACAAAGCCGTGATAATTTTCCTTGTAAGTTCATTACATGTGCTATATCTGTGTTTTTTTCACATTTCTATAGACAGCCATTCAACAGTTATAGGGGCCATTCAAAGACGCTCGTATCGAACAACAATCGGCACTTTAAAGCTAGATATTTCGCAAACGGATCCCTAAATCGAAAAATGGTCTCCACACGAGCTGAACGCTGCGGTCAATTAATGGATGGGTTTTCGTGTTTTACTCGATGGGTCTGAGATCTGTCCGCGTTAATCAGTCGGTCGTTGATGTGAACTTCAAATTATTAATTTAAGTAGGCCTTGTAAAGCATTTTTGAATACTGAAAACTAAATTTAAGATGATGATGATGATATTTTCACAGTCTCATTCTATATCTGATAAAAAATATCATAAGGAGAACTTTATTTTAAGAGCTTCATGAAAAATTCCTACAATTAAATCGAAATTCTCTAATAAGGTTGTATTGTTTCAGTGCGGCCTGCGCAAGCGCATACACAAGTATTTCCCCTGCCCGGAGGGTTTCCCTGGGCGCACAGCTCACGAGGTTGGTACTGGTTTATTGTACTAGGTTCTGCCCGCGACATTGTCTGCGTGGTTTTATATACCGGGATAAAAAGTATAAGGTATAAACTATGTGTGTACGAAATTTCATCCAAATCGATTCAGTAGTTTTTGAGTGAAAGAGTTCTCACAAAATATCGCATTTATATTACTAGCTGTTTTTCGCGGTTTCACCCGTATCCTGGGATAATTAATTCACGCACCCGGATAAGTATCCTATGCTTTAATAAACAATGTGTCTTACAATTTTCATCAAATTTCATTCAGTAGATTTTGCGCGATAAGAGGAGCTCGTGGCTAAGTAACAGCCGCACGGTTCGACCGATTAAAGGTTAAGCGGCGCTTGGCGCGGTCGGTCCGTGGATGGGTCTATGTCATAGCGAGACTCCTCCGTGCCTCGGAAAGCACGTTAAGCTGTTGGTCCCGGTTGTCATTTGTACATCTTTGACAATCGTTACGCGTAGTCAGAAGCCAGAAAGTCTGACAACCAGTCTTACACAGGGGTACCGTGTTACCCGGTAACTGGGTTGTGGAGGTCAGACAGGCAGTCGCTCCATGTAAAACACTGGTACTCAGCTGCATCCGGTTTAGACTGGAAGCCGACCCCAAACATAGTTGGGAAAAGGCTAGGCAGATGATGATGAGATTTTGCGCGAGAAACTAACAAACATACTAGAACACATAAATCCTCACAAGCTTTTGTTAGTCTACTAAAATCTGTACAAAGTGATTTTACGAAAAATGAAAACAAAGTCGTAACCTATTTTGTTCTAATTCTGCCACAGAAATTAACAAAATGGCGTAAGGATGGCGCATTTATGTCTATTCCATGCTCTAAACATCACCATTCATCATTTAATGCCATTTTTTATCTATGTGGGAAAATTCGCACATAATAGTTTATGATTTTATTTACATTTTTCGTAAAATCAATTGGAAAAAAACTATAACAAAAGTTTAGTCAATAGGATGTTTACTAAAAATTCAACTGCAATTGTTTAAACTGATGTTCTTTGGCAGGCAAACCAAGACGCGGCATGATGCGCCGAGCCGTCTTCTCAGATCTTCAACGCAAGGGCCTAGAGAAGAGGTTCCAGGTCCAGAAGTATATCTCCAAGCCTGATAGGAAGAAGTTAGCGGAGAAACTTGGACTTAAGGACAGTCAGGTTAGTTGTAGATTTAAGAGTTTTTGATTTCATTTATTGGCTCATTAGCTGGGTGTCCAGGTGGCCTTTTTTTAAACACCGACGCAAAAAGACGGGGTGTTATAAGTTTGACGTCGATGTCTGTCTGTGTGTGTATCTGTGCTGTGGCATCGTAGCTCTCAAACGGATGGACCGATTTTGTTGAGGTGGCCTAGTGTTTAAGGCACCTGCATCTCGTGTAAAAGTGTTCGCAACCTGGCAATTACCAATGAGACTTTTATAAAGTAATATCGCCCGCGTTTATTTTAGTCAATGGATACAAAAAGTTGACAAATTATATACTAAAACCTATAAAGAAAAATCTATTAAAAACCGCTTCTTAATCTGTAACGTAGTTTTAAAGATCTAAGCGTACGCATAGGGACAGACAGACAGCAGCAAGCGCCTTTGTTTTATACTACTTTATCCTCCATTTTGACAGATCTTGAATGACAGTTCTTCCGTTTCACGTATAATAACCGCATATTTTTTGGTTGCAACTGGGTGTTAGTTTATCTACCACTAAATAACGCAAAACGTATAAAAATTATAAAACAAAATATCTTAAGTTACAAAACACACTTTGTTACAGCCATAAATATTACAAAACATCATTTCATCGTTCCCATTATAATCCTATAACTCAGAAATCAAAACATACCTACCCAAGGAGCTCGCCGTAAAGATACAATATTCCCGCGAATTTCCCCCTAAAGGGGAGTAACGCAGGGTGTTACAAAAAAATGTTACCCCTTAGGGTAGAATGCCGGGCCTGTCATACGCAGCCGGCCGACCCCGCCCTCCAACCCCCCGTAGGAAACGTTTAAAACAATTACCGAGGGATATTTGAAATTTAGTATTGAGACTTTTTGGTTAACTGCGCTGTATAGAGTTGTTGCCTTTGCCTTTTTTGATGGCTGTGCTAAAAAAATGATTATCTTGTTTCTAAAAAGGATTATTTGTTAATATAATTTATTTACAGAAAGTATTTACATTAGGATAGGAAAAAAATATAAAGTATAAATATTGTAATATAAAATTACTAAAATATGGCGTCATAAAATTCCTTCTCATCGCCGTCAACTGGAAGTGTACCCAAGAGGCTGGCAGCATTGCCACGTTGGATGGCAATGTTAATTATTAAATTCAATTTTACAAAATCATTCTGCCGTTTAAGTTTATTACGAGGTGGCGCAACATGACTTTTTTCAATTTATCTTTATGAATCGACATAATTTTATCAATATCTATAATTATGAATACTAGCTTCCCGCCAGCAACTTCGCCCGCGTGGGCTATATGAATTCAAACTAAAGATGAACCGCTCGACCGATATTGTGCAAACTTCACATAAACCATCTACTAAATAGTCCGAACAAAGCCTAAACATTTGGTTTGGTTAGGTGAGCCCGTTCTTGAGTTATAAAATTACAACGAAAAGTGGTATTGATTTTTATATATATTGATTTAATAATATCTAAATCTACAGGAAACGATTGCATTGCACAATAAGCTACACTATCACCGAGTGACATAGGCTATATTTAATGTGAATACGACTAACTTTAGTAATACCGTGACCTTATTTAAAAAAAAGAGGATCTGTATTTGACCCGTATGTATGCATAAGTTTGTATATCCACGATTTTCTCAAAAACTACTGATCCGATCTGGATGGGGTTTTCATTATTTAAATGTGTATCCTTCTTGGTAAAGTTTGTATACAGGAACTTTTCAATTACTAACAGAAAAGGATTCGCAAGTTTATGCATTGCTTTCACCATTCCATAACATTACATCACGCCTCTAATCACGAAAGGAGAAAGCAGAAATATAGGGTACCTTGGCTAGTCTAAAATAATTTGCCTACAAATCCCACCTACACATATCTTAAGACATCCCCTAAATAAGTAAGACAGCTCGAGTTCACCCCCTAATTCGATAAACGCCAGCAATTATCCGAACACAACCCCTCGGCTATTCATTTAAACGATTCCTCCCCTCTGTGTGGTTGATTCGGGTTGAATCAACTAAGTATAAAAATTTTGAGCTGTTTTTTTGTTTTCGAAATTCGATCTTGATTTTTTGATACTGATTCTTGTTGGGGTAGTAAAGGGGTGGAGATTTGTTTAATGAATGGCCGTCAATTTGTTTAAAATCTTTGCTGGTTGTTGGGTTTGGAGAGAGTTTTATATTTATACTCAATATACTCAATCGTTTATTGCATTCCACAATGTATATGCTTAGGTGGTAAAAAGAAAAAGTGATGTGTCAATTGTGGACCCTGTCGGGCACAGCAAAAACTTACAAACTAACTTATATATTAAGTACATATTTCATACTTCTCTAATATTATATATTCTTTATAGTTTTATCTGTTAAATATTCATTTATGCTATAGTAACATTTACTCAGTAATATTTTTTTTAATTTATTAGTAAATACATGGGTCTTTTTTTCGTTTCTAAGAGGCTCAGGTAATTTGTTATATATTTTTATAGACATAACCAGTGGGCTAGATGAGTGTATTTCTAATCGGGATGTTGGTAGGTTTAGTCGTGTTTTGTGTCGAAGTGTGTATCTTGTTTGTATGTTTTCTCGTGTAGTGTAAAAGTCTTTGTGTGTGTGTGCGAATTTACAAATTTCTAGTATGTATATAGAAGGTAGGGTAAGAATATTTAATTTTATGAAATGAGGTTTGCAGCTATCAGTTTGTTTAATGTTAACTAAAATTCGAAGTAACTTTTTTTGAGTTGTAAATAGCGTTGGTGCGTCTGTGCTATTTCCCCACATTATTATGCCATAGTTAAGCCATGCATGAGCATAGGCGTAGTAGGTGACTAGAGCTGTTTGTAGGTTTGTGGTCTTTTTTACTTCACGAAAAGCATACAAAAATTTGGAAAGTTTTGATTTTAATTTCTGTATGTGTGATTTCCAATTTATATTTCTGTCTATTGTTATGCCTAGTAGGGGAAATTCATTGACCGATTCTATTTTGTGGTTATTAAAAGAGAAATTTACATGAAGTGGATTTTTTTGGTGGGGGTGGAATGTTATTAATTTAGTTTTTGCAAAGTTGATTTCAAGATTATGTTCGTTCATCCAGGTTATTGTTTTGGTAAGTATATCATTAAGATTTTTGTTTAAGTTTGTGTTATCATGACAAGGAGTGAGAATGGAAATGTCATCCGCGAACAAAACGCATGGTCCGGATTCTTCTATAGTTTTTGGGAGGTCATTTATATAAATGAGAAAGAGAAGGCATCCAATAACACTCCCTTGAGGTATTGAGGCCTTTATTGCTTTACTGTCTGATCGAATTTTTTTAAGTACATTCGTTACATTATTAAAGAATTCTATTTCTACCAATTGCGATCTGTTTTCTAGATAAGACTTGAACCATTCATGTGATTTGCCACGGATTCCTATTCCATAAAGTTTATTTAATAATATTCCATATTGTACTTTATCGTAAGCCTTTGTCATGTCAAGCAGTATACCAATTGCGTATTTTTTACTATTTATTATATTTAGAGCTTCCTGTATGAATTTATAGACTGCTAAAGCTGTTGATCTATTTTTTCGAAAGCCATTTTGGCAATCGTTAAATATTTTGTATTTCTCGCAGAATGTGTACACGCGATTACACATTGCTTTTTCAAAAATCTTTGAAGCCGTAGGTAGTAAAGCTATTGGACGATAATTATTAGGGTCTGTTTTATTATTTTTCTTATGCAAAGGTTTCACTAGTGCTATTTTGAGCTGATCAGGGAATACGCCTTCTTCGAAGGATTGGTTTATTAATTTATAGAATGGTAGAGTGAGTTCATCTGCACATTTCCTGAGTAAGCTTGGTGGGAATTCGTCTATTCCGTGGCTATTTTTGTTTTTTAAACTTTTGATCAAATTATTTATTTCATAGGGGTCGACAGGGCTAAGATACATTGTGTTTTCCGAAGGAGAGAGCACGGGGGTACCTTTTGGTTCATTGGTTCGTAGAGGGCTTTCCTCACCGATGGATGCAAAAAAGTTGTTGAAAATGTTAGCCACTTGCTTGGGTTCAGAGGTTATTTTATTGTTGTTTGTTTGTAGTTTTATGTTATTATTTTCTTTTTTTATTATTTTATTGGTACGTTCGTTTATTATACTCCACATTGTTTTAATTTTATTATTAGATTTTTTTATTTTGTTAATGTATTGTAGTTTTTTTGCTGTGGTGACTATTTTCTTTAATATTTTCTCATATCTTTTATAATATTGTGTAATTGTTGGGTTATTTGTTTTGAGCGTAAGTGTTTTTAATAATCGTTTATTTTTGCAGGATATTTTTATACCTTTGGTTAGCCAATACTTTTTATAGGTCGTTTTTATTTTGATTTTACGCATAGGTATGCATTTATTTAAGATGTCAGTTAACGTATCGTTAAATGCTTTATAGTTGTCGTTCATTTTTTGGTTTGTTATTATAATATTGTTCCAGTCAATGGTATTTAACATATACTTGAATTTTAATATATTAGAACTGTTAAATAATCTCTTATTTACGCTCCAAGTAGGTTGTGTATTAGTAACATTTGGTGTGGCAATGTGTATTATTGTTCCGCAATGATCTGAGAATCCTAATTCTTCTACAGCTGTGGACATTATATTAGTGCTAAAGTTTGTAAATATCAAGTCTAGACATGTGGATGTAGTTTGTGTAATACGGGTGGGTTTTTTTATGTGTTGTGTAAGTTTATACTCTAACATTAGATCTAGAAACTGACTAGTCTTCGTGCTGGTCTCTAATATATTAATATTTAGATCTCCGCCTATAATAACATTTCGCTTAGAATACTTAACGTTTATATAATTCAAAATTATGTTTAATTGACTATTAAAAATAACTTCTTCTCTTTTATTCCAATAGATAGTTAGTAATAATATATTTTCTTTGGGCAATTCTATTGCACATAATTCTAATACGTATTCTATAGACATGTCTGTGATATCATTCCTCTCAATACAATCGATGTGATCACGAAGTAAGATGCAGACGCCGCCACCGCCGCGCGTACTCCGGCAGTATGACGCTGCAATTTTGTATCCGCTGAATTGTATCATACTTAATTTCTCCTTTGATAACCATGTCTCTGATATGCATATTGCGTTATAAATTGGGTTTTGTTCAATGAAAGCTTCTAATACATGTTGTTTGTTGTAAATACTTTGGATGTTTTGGAACAAAATTTTACTAGCTTTTACTCGCGACTTCGTCCATGTGAAATAGTGGTGCTCCGCTCCTATTGGTCTTAGCGTGATGATATATAGCCTATAGCCTTCCTCAATAAATGGGCTATCTAACACTGAAAGAAATTTTCAAATCGAACCAGTAGTTCCTGAGATTAGCGCGTTCAAACAAACAACAAACAAACTCTTCAGCTTTATTATATTAGTATAGAAGTATAGATAGATATCGGTCAAATATAGTCTAGGAATGTCTGTGTGACTAAAAATTCAATTAAACTCTAGGAATAGAACTGGATGACTGCAAATATAGTTTTTTGACGATATTTGGGAGGAATTTCGCAAAAAAAATTGATGGATAAATAGCAAAAAGTACTTAAAAATAGATCTTTAAAAAGATCGCTTTTAGCGATAAGACTGACCCACCTTGTAACAAATTTTCCAATGTGATATGTTTTTCTTTTGGTTTACATAATAAAGAATATTCTATTATATTCTTTATTTCAAGGACATGTTTTGAAATTTTCCTAGACACGTTATGTATTTAGATATTCTGTAACGTTTCTTCGTTTAATTCTATCAATTAATACTTAAATTTTTGAACACTGTCTACGTTAGCCATTTTGTAATCATTCATTCGAGGTTGCTGTTTGTGGCGTACAATTTACTTCAATTATTAGTTTTTTTTTTCGTGGGAGATAGAAAAAAACCTATCTAAGATTAATCTTTAGTTAGGACCTAACATTACAAATGCGAAGATTGACTTGACTGCCTCATTGATCTAGCGGTCGTGTAACGTGAATGCTGTAAAATCGCCATTGTGGATTTTGGAAAATGTCACAAAGCAGCCCAGAGTCAGGAAGTTGGTTGTGTTATACCCTCGTACACTCGTACCTAGGACGTTCAGCAGTCGTCCCCGGCAGTCGTTGTTACAATTCCATGTCAGAGGCCGTCAGGCGGATTTGAGAAAACTCTGACTCTGGTTGACAAAATCAGGAGCCCAATTTGACTTTTATCTCCGAGGGGATAGGTATCTTACGCTTTTTTTGGGATGCTGGATTCGAATCAAAGGCAGAGTTGCTAGTTTCATTTTAGCCATATAGATTGCAAAGCTTGCGACGTACTATGTGATTCTGCTATATCTCGCATTTCTGTCTATTCCTTTTATAACTCTGGCGTGATGTTAAAGTGACATATTCTGCCAAAATTTTGACAGCGCGTAATGCTTATTGCATAATTTATCTCGAAGTGTTTCCCGCGGCTACTCCCGCGTACCGAGAGAACTACTGTACGCACCCGTCTCTTAGTCCCATCTATCCACGTACCAAATTTCATCAAAATCTGTTCAGTTATTTTACCGTGGAAGCGTAATAAAAAAATCAAAGAAACTGTTATATTTAGCATGTAATGAGGAACTCATAGACATTCTTTAGTATCTTACTATTTTATATACACATGAAAGATGGCGTCGGCAATTTTTCTTCGACGAAAATAATGCGGCATTTTTCACAAAAATACTTCAAGGCAAGTCTATATAAAAACCATCAAAGGAAAAACAACATCATAATCTTTTAATTGTAGCCTTCTACACCCATTAAAAGTCTAACACAAACCCTTTAACAAAACGAAAAGGCTTGAAAAATATTAACGGCGAGAAATTCTCAGTACATTCGCGATCCCAGCATCTTGCTCCTTGAGACAATACACCCATTCCCGCGAAACAGCAATATAGAAACCGTACAAGTTGGAAAGAGACGGCAATATTACTACAACGACGTCTTAAAACCCGCTTCTATTGGCCGATTTGTATCGAATAAAAGTGTGAAAGCGCCGCTATTGGTCGGTTATATTATTTTTTTACTCGCATTCGCGTTTGGATATTCGTACCGGGGCCTTTTTACGATATCTGAATTTTATGACGTACTTGCGAACAGATATTGTGGTGTGTATCCGAATGGTTTAGTAGAATTTAGAAGGTTTGCTTGTTATTTAGAAAATCATTAGATTTATTTACGGAAGGATGGTTTTTGGCAGTAAGTACGATTATTTTCGGGATTCATCGTTGGTTTTTATTTGGTACAGTCGCGTTTTTAGCCACATTTTATTTAAGGGGACTACTTCACGCACCCGGATAAAACGTATCCTATCTGCTCTCCCGGGTTTCAATCTATAACTCTAACAAATTTCATATTTGTGGCTTTAGCCATTTAACCGGAAAAGCGTAGCGAACAGACAGATAGACAGAGTTACTTTCGCATTATATTAATGATAAGTAATTTAATAGTAACGTTTAACCTTTTTTTGCGGTTTCAACTTTATTTTAGAGTAAGCCTTGCCTGTCTGATTATTTGCAATGATGTCACTAATAAATCATCTACTAGACCATTTTTTCTGATATTTGGCATAATTATGTTAGATAAGAAACCATAGTTTTTAAATATCAACCTGATACATGCATAAAACAAATGAAATCAAAGTCGTATCCACACTAAAGTTATCAATGACGTCTCTTTAGTGTTTAGAGAAAAATAGAACCTAAATACTGAACTATTAAAATCTAAAATTGATAATCACTTTTCATGTCGTCAGCAGACATCCCTTGCTAAAATACTTCGGCAACCGGCTAAAAATATCCAGTAATATCAACACTTACGAAATGTCTTCATAATCCAGCAAAAATACCGACGTTTGGTCATCATTAAATAAATTTCAACAACGCCTCCCCTCTCCACAGATCTTTAACGAATAGACACGGCCGAAATTGCATTTTTCGTCTAAGACAAAACTAAATTCGAATGTAAGATACCGAGGATCAGACTGATAGACACATCGCAAAAAATACGCTAAATTTGTATTTATTTGTAAAAGAATTTTGTGAATTAACGTCTCAAAAATGTTTCAGTACTTTGCATAATTTAAAGTCGACTACATTACTGCTTCTACGTTGATTGAAAAATGGCCACATTTCAGCGGGCTTTTGTCGCATTCACATTAAACATAGCCTTTGTCATTAAAGGATAGTGTAGCTTTTCACTAGTCAAAGATTTTTCAGTACTTAATCAACGATTTCTAAAACAACAAACATACTTTTTCAAGTCAAATTCTGCTAAATCAATAAAAAAAACTTAATTTTAAAAATGATTCTTTTACATTATTTCAATAAATATCAATGTTTCTGAATATTGTTTATTTAAATTAAGATTTCTGTCATATTATAAAGTGACTTTCTTTAGTCGTACTTTCCATTAATAGTCCCAAAGGCTGGCTTTTACTTTGGCCAAAGGCTAATCATTGCCTTCCAACGTGGCAATGCTGCCAGCCTCTTGGGTACACTTCCTGTAGACGGCGATGAGGAAAAAAATTTGACACCATATTTTAGCTAGATTTTTATTAGAATATTTATGGTTTCTTTTTTTCCTACTTTAATAGGTATGATTAAAATAAGCTTTTACTCAACAATTATGTATTTTAAAAGCAATTTTGTTAAAAAAAATATCTTTTATTCCAACCATACAGAAATAACTCGGATATTCCTCTAGAAAAACAATCGAACATAATATCCGCCGCCTCTATTCGTTCGTTGCGCGGATATCAGTCCGGCGCCCAACAATTATTTAACGTCAGATGCAAGCAGCGCCCAAGATTGCGGATACGATACTCCCGTGGGCACATACCTTTATTTATGTTGAGTTTAGATGAAGGATTTTTATATTTAGCTTTGTATGCTCGTGTGTAGAGCATAGGTTTGTAGGTCGTGTGTAGGTTTTTTTTTAAATGTTGATGTGAAGAGTAGTAGGGGTGTATTGTTGATTTTTGTTGAAGAACTAAATGATAAAAATACATCTATATGAATCATCATCATCATCATCAGCCTATATACTGTCCCACTGCTGGGCACAGGCCTCTTCTCACACAGAGAAGGCATGAGCATTGATCACCACGCTTGCTCAAGGCGGATTGGCGATTTCAGATTTTTAAGTCTATATGTATAATAAAGAATATTTTTATGTTACTGTTTACCCCTGTTTTACTCGCATCCCGAAGGAACTACTTAACGCACCTGGATAAAAAGTAGCCTATGATCGTTTCCTGAGCTCACTCTATCTCTGTGCTAAATTTTATCAAAATCGGTTCACTGTTAAAGTGTAACAAACTCACTTCCGCATTTATTATGTTAGTTACGAATACAACAAAGGGTTTTATTTTTTAGTTACTAATTTATTAAGTAAAGTAAGGAAATATTAATGGCATGACAATGGCCTAGAAGACTTGCGTTCTTATCTTGCTAGCTCTTTGACAAAATATATTAAAATAACATTATAAATAAAAAAAATAAAAAACCCCCTACTTAAAAATGCCTTACATCATTTTGGAAAAGAGCTGATACTCCTACACTGTTGGACCGATATTAACCAAACATAGCTAAGAACCACCTTAAGGAAACTGGCTTTCAAATGAAAACCGAAAATACGATGCCACAGACAGATAAACACACAGACAGACATCGACGTCAAACTTATAACGTCGACCTTTTTGCGTCGGGGGTTAAAAAGAGACTTTATTATATCCGGCATGATACGAAAACAAAGTAGGTACCTCTTTCAAATTACCCCAAAAATTACAATTATACATTATACAAAAACATATTACCCCACCCAATAATTAAACAACATCCTACTAAATTTCGAATCGACAAATTCCCGCCATATCTTTACCCACCATCTAATCTCCACCATTGTTAGAGTTAATTAATTGTCTATGGTATAACAATAGATTATAATAAACGCTTTTGATCTCCTTGTCTGGTTTATCTTCGTATTATAATTATAATTTTACGTTAAAAACAATATGGTTTTACAATTAATTTGGTTTATATGTGGGTGGATTAGCAGTCGTTAATTAATGTGTCTTATTAATATTTTAAACTGCGTATTACCTGAGGTTTAACTCGCGTGGTGGAGTAATTACATTATTCATTTTCTTACCCGGATAAAAAATATATTTTATCATTCTCATTGGTCTTTATCACTGATAAGTATCTTAATAGATAACTCAAGTCCCGCCATTTGTATGAAAATCAAGCGTGTCACTTTAAGACTACTTTTTGTGACGTCACAAAACCGTTTTAGTGATTTTCTTTGTACTAGCTAACATTTTTGAGTTTTTTTTGTAGCGCAATACGGCACAATTAGGCATATTTCTAGCTTTCGGTTGAAGTCTGGTGCCAATACGGTGGAGCGCGGCTTAATTCAGACGGTGTCGACTTAGGTGCATTGCACTCATCTGTCACACGCGAAATACACACACTTGCGTCATCTATTTAGATACCTGTGTGGTCTTGACATGATCGTGACAAGTATAAAAATCGAAATATTTACTAAAAAGCTGTCAAAATTGCGTGATTGAATTTTTGAGTTCGAGATCCATCACTCTTTTCCTATAAAATACATCTATAAAAATGGTTACTAAGCTATCAATATATCTAGTAAATATGCCAACATTTGTTCGACCAGTTATATTGTTAATCAAATCCTATAATAGATACCTATACCCAATGAATCTGATTTTCCATTCTCGGACCGCGCCATATTTGAAATATTCATATTTGGAATGAATATTCAAACTGCTCTGTGTTTACATTCACGGCGTTCCAATTTCAAATATTTGCATTTATTTATTTATGGATACGGGACCTTTTTGTTCGGACTTTTTGCTGCGTTCCGTTTGCAAAAACATTATTTTTACGTAGCTATATTGCTGTCCTTATCACACCTCGTACAAAACTCCTCTACCTATTTTCTATTATTCTAATTCTGATTTTGAATTTGTTTTTTTTTTAATAATTATGCGGTATCCTTTTTTACTGTACACACACCGATATATTTCTATCCCTTTCAGTTTTGATTGACACATGTCATGTTTATTTAATTTGTACTATTCAAATTAAACTGTATTCAAATAATTGTAAACACTATTGTTAACCCTTTGCAAACATGACTTTTGGGCAAATATTGCCGTTCATTCTTGATAAAATAGATAAAAAAAAAAACAAAAACCTAAGCAGCATTTTTTTGCTTTGCTGAATAAATTATATCTTAATGTTTGTAGATCTATAAAATTGCTAATATAAACAGCTAATTTCAGATCATTCTAAAGCACCTATTTATGTCCAATTAAAACACATATGTATTATTTTTAAGCTTTCCGCCAGCGGCTTCGCCCGCGATATTTTAGCCAATGGATACAAAAACTTGACAAATTATAAACTAAAACCTTCCTCTTGAATCACTCTATCGCATATATAGGGACAGACAGACAGTGGGGAGGGACTTTGTATTATACTATGTAGTGATACTGTAAATTATTTACCATCACTAGTGAAATGTGTATGTCTGCTGTACAGAGATAACTTTGCTTAACCTTTTGGGAGAAACGGGCTTCATATTAATATAGCTATATAAAAGTATGGTGCGAGCAAAATCACTGATATTATTATCATCACTGATTATTAGTTAGTTTGATACAATTAAATTAATTAGGTAACACAAAAAGAAAAACGAAGAGCTCGTGGCTAAGTAACAGCCGCACGGTTCGACCGATCAAAGGTTACGCTGCGCTTGGTGCGGTCGGTCCGTGGATTGGTGAACATCTATATCATAGCGAGACACGTTAAAGCAGTGAGTGACAGTCGTTACGGGTAGTAAGAAGCCAGAAAGTCTGAGAACCAGTCTTCCAAGGGGTATCGTGTTACCCAGTAATTTGGTTGTGGGGGTCAGATAGGCAGTCGCCCCATGTCTCTGGTACGCAGCTGGATCAAGTTTAGACAGAAAGCTGACACCAATAGTTGGGAAAAAGCTAGGCAGATGATGATGACTCAAAGAAAAATGAACCAATAAAATATATAGAAAATACTTCTATTATCATAACAAGTAATAAACTATAATCTGGCTCCATGCTCTGTTTATGTCACTCCCACGCGTTACATCTCTATTCAGTATAAATTGTAATAAAAGTGAATATGTCTAAAAGTAATTAATACTTAGCCGGAGAACCCCTGTCTCTTGTAGTGATGAATGTGAGTCGACAAAATTGTATCGATATTTTTTATTTGACCCATGATTGCATTCGTATAAGCTTTTGTATCATTTTTGTCATTTCTACGATTTATTATTAACACTTAGCTAATTACTTATTTTCCTTTAATCACTTGTGAGTCGATTCAAACATGTTTATCTGCCTTTTAATTTTTTTTTTCTACATGACCTCTTGCAGGGTGCTTCTAACAGCATTCGACCTGCTTAACCGGACAATACTGCCTTTTCAAATCTTAAGCCACGACAAAAATACAAAAAATATCATGCTCTAGCATTGCTCTTAATTATAAACTGTAGTGGGGCCATACCGTGATGTTTTTTTCTCTAGTTGTTCAGGAGTGATATCGAAACGATGCTAGAAGAGATGTATTAGTAAAATATATTTTCGCTACGTAATTATTATTGCTTCGACAAATCGTGGTTTTGAAAGACAACCGATATCTTCATCATATTTATCCACCAAAAACAGTCAGAAAAAAAACTATCGACTACTCAGTCTTCAGTTTCCCAACCCTATTATCAAAAGGGCCGGCGTCATCTGCTAGCGGCATATTGTCGCCACCCTTCACGCCAGGGTCCCGAGGGGGAAGCGGTCACTGGATTACAGATCTTTTACTCAGAATCACGGAGCCGTGACTCTGAGAGTTGCGTTATCTGCTAGGGATGAATTAGGCTGGATTTTGTATGCATGTGTATTTAAACATTATAATATTATATATAACTAACTATTTCCTTTGGCTCCACTCGCATCCTACTTCATGCTCTTAGATAAAACCAAGTCAATCACCTTAAAATGACTCTTGAGTTTGTTTCGATGTTTCTTCTCAAAGTAGTCAGAAAAGATACACCGGCCTCATCTAGCTTTGAAAAAAAATTACCTGAAACAAAATAAATATAATTTAAATCATCAGCTACCGTGAAAGCGAACAGACTGACAGAAACGCAGACGGATTCTTATTTATAATGAGTATTGTAAATAATTATTTCATTAATCATGTTTTGTGCTTTATTGTTACAAACATCTTGGGTTTGGGCAAAATGTTATTGAGTTTTCCAAGTTGAATTCTTCACGTCAGAGGCCGTCAGGCGGATTTGAGAAAACTCTGACACTAGGGCTTGTTAGGTTGGTAAACCTGCAGCCCACACTACCAGACTCGTCCATACAAATGACAGAACTTGCGTTGTCTATTTAGACATAAGTCTGTGGTTGGTCTATTGGTCTAAACATCAACAGACTGAATCCTTCGGAGAAAAACGGTTGTAAATATAGCAAGTACCTATGTGCCTACTTTTTAAATCAATCTTGAACGCTGAACCAATGATGAACGAAAACATCGTGAGAAAACGTAAATGTTTCTTCAAATGTTTTGAATTTAAAGGCGTCGGTTAGTTGTCATTTTAAACTGACAGTGTTGGATGAATTTACTATTCAATTAGATCAAATTAAGACCATGAAAATCGACAATCATTATACCAAACAGCATCTGTTACATTATTCGAATTTCCGATAAAAAATGTCAAGATTTTTAACGATTCAATTTGACACAATGAAAATTTGCGCGCGCAAAAAAGCACGGCAATATTTAAAAAGTTTGACAAATGATTCGATATTTGAATCGGGCGCGAACATCGATCAGTTTGATTGGTTACGGGCAATCGGCGGGCTCCATTTGTCATTGCGTTAAAGAAATTTGTTTTTGAAAAAAAAAAGTGATTCGATTTTTTTGGATTTTCAAATCGTTTCATTTTTACGGTGATCTGCAAATTGATTTCGCTTTTTATGGGAATAAAGATGGAGTAATTCATCATGAGCTAAGTAATTACGTAATGAAAGATTACACTGAATATAGGGGGTAGGTCCCATCCGCCCCGGTGGTCCCGGCCCGGTAACGGGACGGTTGGGAAAAAATGTTGCATCGACCCCGGTAGTGCCGGCCCCGTCGTTTACCGGGGTGGATGGCACAGATGAAGTATCATCTACCCCGGTGTGTTTTTCTAACGGGACGGATAGCACAGATTGAGTAGCAAACACCTCGGTAGTGTTAAAAGCGGGGAGAATATAGTATTATTATATACACAAAACACATGAACTCAAAAATAAAAAAGGGTTTGTATGTAACAATCATTTTTATTATTGGTATAAAAATATACATTAACAATTATATCAATCATATTTTTTCATCCATAAATTCGGGTAGGTCCCATCCGCCCCGGTGGTCCCGGCCCGGTGACGGGACGGTTGGGAAAAATTGTTGCATCGACCCCGGTAGTGCCGGCCCCGTCGTTTACCGGGGTGGATGGCACAGAAGAAGTATCATCTACCCCGGTGTGTTTTCTAACGGGACGGATAGAACAGATTGAGTAGCATACATCCCGGTAGTGTTAAAAGCGGGGAGAATATAGTATTATTATATACACAAAACACATGAACTGAAAAATAAAAAAAGAGTTTGTATGTAACAATCAGGTTTATTGGTATAAAAATACATATAAACAATGATATCAATCATATATTTAATCATTTGTTGGTTGGTACAGTTCAAATCTATTGGAATCGTTTGCTGAAGTGTTTACATCGGGACGACTTCATCCGTGATGAACTTTAGAATTTATGGATGAAAAAATATGATTGATATAATTGTTAATGTATATTTTTATACCAATAATAAAAATGATTGTTACATACAAACCCTTTTTTATTTTTGAGTTCATGTGTTTTGTGTATATAATAATACTATATTCTCCCCGCTTTTAACACTACCGAGGTGTTTGCTACTCAATCTGTGCTATCCGTCCCGTTAGAAAAACACACCGGGGTAGATGATACTTCATCTGTGCCATCCACCCCGGTAAACGACGGGGCCGGCACTACCGGGGTCGATGCAACATTTTTTCCCAACCGTCCCGTTACCGGGCCGGGACCACCGGGGCGGATGGGACCTACCCATAAATTCTAAAGTTCATCACGGATGAAGTCGTCCCGATGTAAACACTTCAGCAAACGATTCCAATAGATTTGAACTGTACCAACCAACAAATGATTAAATATATGATTGATATCATTGTTTATATGTATTTTTATACCAATAAACCTGATTGTTACATACAAACTCTTTTTTTATTTTTCAGTTCATGTGTTTTGTGTATATAATAATACTATATTCTCCCCGCTTTTAACACTACCGGGATGTATGCTACTCAATCTGTTCTATCCGTCCCGTTAGAAAACACACCGGGGTAGATGATACTTCTTCTGTGCCATCCACCCCGGTAAACGACGGGGCCGGCACTACCGGGGTCGATGCAACAATTTTTCCCAACCGTCCCGTCACCGGGCCGGGACCACCGGGGCGGATGGGACCTACCCAATATAGGGCGATTCATTCATTCATCGTTCTTGACTCAGTTATCATAAGCCTTGGCAAAGCAAAATTGACATCCAAAGCTTGTGGTAACAAAATTTCGACATTTTGATGGTTAGCTAATAGTTTCAACTAGGCCTTTTGGGAAGCGTCTATATTTTTTTTAAGTTAATTTGCTGCGTCCTAATAGTGTAATGTATTCGTTAGTTAAAAGCCAAGCCTGTAACTCTAAAATAAAATATATTATATGTTTATTCAGTTAAGATATACGATGTTGTGAGATAATAAAAAAAGTTTTTTACTTTTAATAACTATTGAAAATTAATGAGATAATCGAAACTAGACAAAGTAGTTAAAATAAGACGATAAGATATTATCGTCTTGATTTAATAAAAGGTTATTATTATTTATAAACTTTTCTATATTTAACAATACAAAAAAAATAGATAGAATGGATAGACCACAAAAACCTAAAGTGACATTTCAATAAAATAATCGTAATGACCGTATCTCACGCCTACACGCCACGTCATCATTCCGATGACAGATCTTTTTTTTTTCGTTCCGATTGCCGCGTACGTGACCTATACATTTTATTGTCACTCTGGTTTCCTAACCTTTTGTGGCATGGACAATACTTATTTTCAACGAATTATTATTTGGTAATGATCGTTTTCCTAGAAACAACACAATTATTAACAAGAAATTATTAAGTAAGTAAGGATATTATGAGCAAAAGATCCTTATTAATATTTAAATGAGAAAGTTACTCTGTCTGTTCGTTACGCTTTAAAAAAAAGAGTATAAATTGAAACATGGAGAAAAATATTTAATATTTTTTGCCCAGGAGCATTTAGAAGTTTCTTGAGGCTCGTATCCTCGCATAAAACGAAGAGAAATATCAAACAATATTTTGTTAAAAGTTATTATAATTGAAATAGCTATAAATAATAAAAAATACAACGCAAAGGCGTAAAAATATTGCACATACAAAAAAAAAAAACGAAAATAGAATCACAACAAAAACCGCGCGCGCGGTCAAACGTCAACTTTTTTTTTCTAAACACAACGCAGGCAAAGGAACACACCCGCGTACAGCCCCGCCTCCGACCATCAATAACATGCGACGTCAAACACAATGCACCGTTACTCGCTGTTTATTCCGTAAAACTGTTAGAATTTCTGACGGAAAAAAATATAATAAAACAATTTTTACGATACAAATGAGAAATCGATTTGTGAAAAAAAAGTAAGTTGCGTAAAAAACCGCGTAATGTTTCGCGCCCTTTTTACTGTCAATGATGATAATTTTGACGATTATGACTTTTACGTTGTTTGGGGAATAATATAAAACTACGATGCCTTTTTAATACCATTGCGAGAAATGAATGATCGTTATTTATATTTAATGGTCATTTTTATGAGTAGGTTTACGCTTTTTTGTTTAGAACTTGCTGAATCTAAACTAAGCCTAAGGATTTGCCTTACAAATTACAATACTCAAAAATATCAGTTTACTAGCTTTCCACCAGCGGCAGCGGCTTCGCCCGCATGGGCTATGTGAATTTAAATTAAAAATGAGTTTTATACAAACTTTTCCCCCCTTTTTATCTCCTTAGGGGCGGAATTTCAGAAAAATCCTTTCTATCGGAGGGCTACGTCATACAATGAACACACCCTCCAAGTTTCAGGTCTCTACGATCAGCGGCAAAAGCAAAGTAACAAAATCTCATGGATTCATTGACAGAAAATTTACATTTTTTCTAAACTAGTTTTCATTATTGAATAATTTTTCAATGAAAGCTGACGCGATCTTTTCTGATAATATTTCTACGATTTAATATTAGACTGATGACAAAATAAAATTTAAAAATGGTCATAATCATAAAAAAATACATCGGCAGTTTTATCAACCATTTAGTAACTAAAAGCGTCAAATTCTAATCCAACTTTCATCTTCCGCAGGTAAAAATCTGGTTTCAAAACCGCCGCATGAAATGGCGGAACTCAAAAGAGCGGGAACTCCTCGCTTCAGGTGGGTCTCGAGAACAAACATTACCCAACAAGAACAATCCCCACCCAGACCTCTCCGACGCCGAAGCTGACAAGCCCAAACTATCACCTCTTTCACCCAATGCCGAAGATCAAGCTGAAGATATGAAAAAAGTCTACGCAACAACTTCTAATGAATTTAGAGGTTATGAAGACAAGATGGCGGGTGGACAGTTGTTTACGCGGGAAATTCCGTTTCAAAATATGGAGGAGGATGAATTTGATAGCGATGCTAGCGCCAGTGATGAAGAGATTAATGTGACCTGACGTGTTTTTGTATCATCTAGGTGTACGTAATTGTAATATAAATAGTGTTTTGTATATTTGTTAAGGTTAGTTATTATAGTGTCGATATCGGTCTTTTAAGTATTCAGTATCGGTTTTCTCATCACTAGTGGTTTGATCTTATCGGAAGTATTACATTTGAAAATCTTTTTTTTTTTCAAATTCTTAAAGTACGCTTCTTACATAGCATTTAAATACTCCATCAGTAGATATGGTTAGTAGAGATTGGATTATTTGTCAAAAACATATCTCTAGTTAGCAAATCTATCGACAGTTGAAGAATTAATTTCGGGCATAGATAATTATACTTTAAAATCGATATCTGAATAATAATCGGTGCGGTAACGATACTATAATTTCAATCGATAAGAGTAATTTAAGTTAGTGGGACTTGGGACGCCTAAAACTCGATGACAATGAAAGAAGATGATATGTTTTTTTTTCATAGATTTATTATACATACAAGCATAAGATTGACAATAGAGTCAGTAGGGCGAGACCAAAAAAAGTACACTAGTGTGCGTATAACTGTGGATTTTCTATCCTAGATGAATTACAGGTACTGCATACGTAACTATAGTTGCTTAAGTCTAACACTTAAATTACGCTTTTAAACGAGAGATTAAATAAAAATAAGCGGTATTTGTTTCGTTCATAGCTGGCGTTGGGCCGATACAGGCCGCTAGCGTGTACGCGAATGGTCTCGCCTATCTATCTCGTTCTAACACATGTGTACCTATGTTATTTCTCTCTCGTATTGCTGATCTAGAGTAATAAATCTATGGTATTTTTAATTTAAGTACAAATCTGTACAGAATTGATCTTTTACGTTACTTTAGATGCTAGTGACATATTTATTTTAAGATCCCTTTAAAACATACTTAGGTATGTTTATATATTAAGTCGCAAAAATTGCGATTATATAATACTACCGCGTGGGCTATACGAATTCAAATTAAAAATGTCAGAGTTTAATACAAACTTTGTCCCCTTTTTTCACTCCTTGAATGGTAGAATTTCCGGAAAATCCTTTCTTATCGGATGCCTACGTCATACAAAGAACACACCCTCCAAGTTTCAGGTCTCTACGATTAGCAGTTTAGGCTGTGCGTTGATCCGTCAGTCATTCAGGACAAAGCATTTTATAATAAAATCGCTCGTTTTTTTTCGCAACATATTTTCTTCTTTCATTGTCATATTATTACTGTATAAATAAATATTAAGTCCTTATTTTGTTAGATAAGCATACACTAATTATGGACTACTAATTTAAAATTGATTAATATTACTAATTAATAGCTTTAGATTAGGAAATCAAGTTTGTATCTAAAAAATTAAAAATAAGCTTGTAAATACATGGAGAAGATTACGGTTATATATCTAGAAAGACAGTCAAAGAACACTTAGAAAAAAAACAAGCCATTCATCTATTGGGTCCTTAATACACGCACACTATGAAAAAGAATCACATAACGCGAGCGTAAGACGTAAATTTCACGCACACTAGCTTACCTAGTCTGCCTGTTTGTTATTCAAGACGAGAGACACTATCAAGACCTGCAGGGTTTTTTTGTGGAAAATGTTATGTTATTGAATACTAACTACTCACCCCTTCCCACCTGTCCAATTTTAGATTTCACTAGCTTTCCGCCAGCGGCTTCGCTCGCGTGGTCTATACGAATTCAAATTTAAAATGACAGATTTTCATACAAACTTTGCCCCCCTTTTTCAGCCCGTTAGAGGTAGAATTTCGGAAAATCCTTTCCTATCGGATGTCTGATAAAAAACACACCCTCCAAGTTTCAGGTTTCTACGATCAGCGGTTTAGGCTGTGCGTTGATCCGTCAGTCATTCAGGACGAAGAATTTTATATGTATAGAAAGAATGTGTTATGTTTTTTTTATACAAAAATACTATACATACTCAAGTGATGAAATAATGTAGCGAAATAATTAAATTCTTTTCTTCTAAATCCCATCCATGTCCCTTCCTCAGCCCTCGAACAATACCACAGAAAAAGTAACTTCTGTTAATAGAAAATGTTGTAATCAGGGTCTCGACACCATGTGTTTTTACAATCACTAGGTGTAAGAGTGAGACAGTTATTAACGTTGTATAGCACCGTCTCATTTCCACAACAAAACTATTCCAGTTTCCGCACGTCATGACAAAATACTCTTTTAAATAAAGTCAGATTTTGAGATTCATCAGTGAAACTACTATTCTAAAACTAACATAAATATAGATTAATTATAATAATCAAAAATACTCTTAGATAAATAAGTGAAATTTTGTACATACTTTGGTATTGATAAAGATTGTACATTTTTCGTAATATTTGGTGCAAAACTTATTAATTAATTAATTTCATTTGTAAATTCCGTCCTATGGCAGCTTATTTCCGTATTTTTATTTTAAAGAATAGAAGACTAGATTTTTCCCGAGGAAACTACGGCCGTAACTACCTTATTTTTTCGATATTGAGTTAAGTACAGTCAACAAATTTGAATTATGACCCACCATAAGGTTAAGGTAAGGTTCTTACATACATTCAAATACAATTAGGTCGACATTCGCATAAACATACGTTTCCATGGTAACACGATATACTATATATATATATTTATAAACAAATTACTTTTTATTTCATTTCATGGTAAGACTGGTTATCAGACTTTCTGGCTTCTGACTACCCGTAACGACTGTCAAAGATCTACAAATGACCAACAGCTTAACGTGCTTTCAGAGGCACGGAGGAGTCTCGCTATGACATAGATGGTCACCCATCCACGGACCGACCGCGCCAAGCGTAGCTTAACCTTTGATCGATCGACCCGTTCGGCTGTTACTTAGCCACGAGCTCCTCAATCTCCCATTTATTTCCATACTAAATTCTATATATTTTTTTTCGTTTCCATTTATCATGAAAACTTGTCAAATTGTATAACGTGACTTCCGACCTGACTGGTAGAAATCATCAACATTTCACATTTTTAATAAGTTTGTAATTCAAAGTATTTTGCACCAAAACCATTGTATTTGTATATGTAAATAAATTGATTGTATTTGTAATAAATAAGTGATCTCATAGCGTTAATTTTAAGAATCGAAACTAAATTAAATCAAAATATTGTCATGGCAACCCTTTATGTGAAAATATAAACGATGAAAAATGTTTTCTTTTGTTTTTAATTATAATCCTTTTGTCTGTGATAATTAACGACTGAATGTCTAGACAACAATTCGTCCTCATCTGCTTAGCCTTTTCCCAACTTGGTTGGGGTAGGCTTCTAGTCTAACCTGATGTAGCTGAGTACCAGTGTTTTACATGGAGCGACTGCCTATCTGATCTCCACAACTCAGTTACCGGGTAACACGATACCCTTGGTAAGATGTAAAAATTTCTGGCTCCTAACTACTGGTAACGACTGTTAAAGATCTACAAATGACAGCTGGGACCAACAACTAAACGTAGGTACCAACTTATACCGGAGGACACGGTGAAGCATACAGTGGAGGTTTGTCCCGCTTGGGCGGAGCACCGCCGTGTCCTCGTAGGGGCGATCGGCGGCGGCGACCTTTCGAATACAAAAGGCTAAGGTAGGATGTACATGGATGGGTTTTAGTCAGTAAGAGTCTGCCACTCACGGCGGGAGGGGTCATTTGAAGATTTCCCATCCGAAAAAAAATGGTACCAACTTATGCCTATACATATTTATACAAAAGTTTATCTCAGGAAATATTAAAATGAATCTAAAAATTATTTCAGTACTTAGAGTAGAATTTGGAATTTATAAATAGTAATCAAAATTTTTGCCTATTTCAGCAAATCAAGTCAAGGCAATAGTTACACGCACTAAAAAAAATTAGGACCCTATGAGCTATGACTATATAAAGCTATGAGTATTATATAGTAGGCACACATACAAAGCAGTAGAGATTGGTTGAGATAAGCGAGCGTCATGCCGATTACTTTCACGACATAGGTACAAGTCGGTCTTACCAACATAAAAAAACTACATATTTTTGTTTTTTTTTTTATGAGAAACATCAATTTGTGCGAATTGGCGGTACAAACGACATATATATTTGATAAGTAGTTTCATGACAGACTAGCTGTTGCCCGCGATTTCACCCGCGTCCCGGCGGAAGTTTCTCCAAGGAAATACCTTCTCTAGGGTCCCCTCTATCTCCGTACCAAATTTCAGCCAAATTGACCCAGCCGTTCACGCATGATACGATGACCAAGGGAAATAGGGATTCATTTTTATATAATAGACTAGCTTTCCGTCCGCGGCTTGGACATTTTTTTTACACTTTTGGTTACTTTATTCAAGTTTTAGTAGAGATCCCTAGTTATTTCTAGAAATAAATATAGCCTATGTTACTCGTGGATAATGTAGCTTTCGAATGGTGAAAGAATTTTTTAAATCGGTCCAGTAGTTTTTGAGCCTATTCATTACAAACAAACAAACAAAGTTTTCCTCTTTATACACTTCTCATCAAAAAAATCGAAACACCTCGCAGTTTATGATTTGATAAGGATTATCAGAAAAATGTGTATATTTAGGAATAAATGTAAAATGTCATTTAATAGTGAGTAGTATGAGGTTTTTAAATTCTAATGTTATTGTTCTAAATTCAAATTAAGTCTTCATAGATTTCGTATTTTGTATAATGAGTAATTTTTACCCTGTATGGAATATGAAGGAAATGGGTAAAACAACACGCGTAAATGAAAAAAAAAATTAAGAAACGTTTATTTAATAACTTGTATTCCCTCCGCGAGCTCTTATTACTGCTTCCATACGGTTCTTCATCGATCGGATGAGAGTCACGATCACATGTTGTGGTATATTATCCCATTCCTCTTGGATTGCATTTTGCAGCTGGCTAAGTGTTTCTGGGGCTGGATCTCTTGCTCGAATTCGTCTCTTTAATTCATCCCATAGATGTTCAATGGGATTCATGTCCGGGCTTCTTGCTGGCCATACCATAATGGAGATACCGACTTCGGTAAGATAATCTCGTACGACGCCCGCGGTGTGAGCTCTAGCATTGTCGTGCATGAATATGAAGTCGTTGCCAATAAAATGTGCATAGGGCATCACATGAGGTTCAAGACACTGTTCGATGTACCGATGAGAGTTTAGTGCAGGCAGCCGTGGCCCAGACACAAAGGCAAGTTCTGTCTTACCGTCGGCGCTGATTCCTCCCCAAACCGTCCACGAACCGCCACCATAGCTGACCTTTTCTTCAATGCAGCATTGTGCAAAGCGTTCTCCATCTCTTCTGTAGACCTTGTTCCTTCCGTCGTTACCATACAGCATAATTTTACACTCATCAGAAAACAGTACTTTGCTCCACTGAAGGTATGACCAAGTTAGGTGCTCGCGTGCAAAGTTAAGGCGCGCTCTTCGATGGTCTGCAGTTAATTTCGGCCCATTCGCTGGCTTATGCGGTGCCAATCCGCGTTCCTTCAACCTTCTTCTTATTGTAGAGTCACTTACAGCTACTCTTCGTACAACGCGAAGCTGCTGCTGCAGTTGAAAAGCGTTAAGGCGTCGATTTCGTAAAGAAGTTGTTACAATAAATCGATCATCTCGCTCAGAAGTGACCCGATTCCTGCCAGATCCTGAACGGCGCGTGAACGAACCAGTCTCCCGATAGCGTTTGTAGACTCTATGAACAGATGATAAGCTTAGATGCAATCTTGCAGCCACAACACGCTGACTAAGTCCAGAATCCAGCAATGCCACCACTTGGGCGGCTTCTGCGGGCGAAGTATCCATATGTTTTAGAAAAAAAAGTTTTTTCAGACGTCCCAAAGTCACAGTAAATGAAATAAGAAACAAAAAGTTTAAAGACAAGCGCTAATTTTTAGTTTTTAAACGAGAAACGTACTCCAACCCTAAATACACATTTGTCTCAAAACAGTGATTAATTTCATTTATAGGATAAACAAATGAAATTCTAATTTCGAATTTTGATTTTTTTCTTCTTACTGTAATGACCAAACTGCCAGCTACACAATAATGTTTTTTTTTTCATGGAATTAATTCTCTTTTGTAAAAAATTAGGACAAAAACAATAAAAACGAAAGTGTTTCGATTTTTTTGATGAGAAGTGTAATATTAGTGTAGATTATCAAAATAGAACCAATTAAACAACACACAACACAAGCCGAAATTACAAAAACAAACCTATATGAAAACGTACAAAACAAGCAATCAATAGAGGTGTACCCACGCGGGGCGTGAACTAGAGGTGTGAAATATAAATAACCGTTCGAACGTGCGGACTGCACTTGACAACCGCTCGCACCTTCATATTTATAATCTGTGCCGCCTACCGTTGTGGCCTGTGCCCGGTTGTTTTTTTTTTATTGTTATTCTATAAATATTTTTGGTCATCTGTGGTTTTTTGTTGAATGAAATTGAAAATAGACAGTAAAAAGCGCGGGAACGAGCAAAAAAAATATTTTTATTTATGATGTTGTTAAAATTTTAATTAATTAAAATATTATCTTATAGAACCTAAGTTAGTTTGTTTGAAGGGGGTTATCAATGGGTACTGGTTTGATTTAGACAATGATTCTAGATACATTACGAATATTTTAAGCGCAGTCTTTACGAGACGAGTAGAGCTAGGATGTATCCACCGAGCTGTGCGGTGATGTGTGAACGGCTTAACGTACTTTCCGAGGCACGGAGGAGTCTCGATATGACATAGATGGTCACCCTTTCCAGGACCGACCGCGTCAAGCGCAGCTTAACCTATGATCGATCGACCCGTGCGGCTGTTACTTACCGCCATTTTCAATTACTTATCTTACTTTAAATTTGCTTACTAGAATTAGGTTTTTGAGATTAGTCGTATAAAACTTATGTCAAAATTTTATCTCTAGTAGGAAAATCTTGGGAAAGATAAATTATTGACAATAGCCTTTAGCCACGAGCTCTTTCCGCGAGGTATTACCGCACTCAAATACCACAGAGAAAGTAAACAAATTAATGAATAAATTCAAAGTCAACGGGTCGATGGCGAGCAGACGCCACGTGCGGGTCACGCGCCAAAACTTATGTCAAACGCACATGCCGCCATATTGGATAGATTCGCTTCTCATTCCCGCCATTACATGCACTCCCGTTACTAATTTGACAGGGAATTTATTTGAATAAATATATTTCTGACTAGATTTCCGCCAGCGGCTTCGCCCGTGTGGACTATACGAGTTCAAATTAAAAATGTCAGTATCATTAAAATTTTGCCCCCCCCCCCTTTTAGAATACGACTGCAAATTAAAAATGTCAGTTTCGTAAAATTTTGCCCCCTTTTTCACCCCCTTAAGGGTAGAATTTCGGAAAATCCTTTCTTATCGGATACCTACGTCATACAAAGAACACACCTTCCAAGTTTCAAGTCTCTACAATCAGCGGTTTAGGCTGTGCGTTGATCTGTCAGTCATGCAGGACAAGGCTTTTTATATGTATAGATAACATTATCACAAATCTTGCCGCTGGTGATAAGCTCGTTAGAAAGCTATAACTTAATAACATAAAATATTTTAAAAGTACGCAAATTATTCATATTATCTAGTTACCTAAATGACATACTTAAAAGTATAAATTAATTAAAGTTTAATGCAACCGGCCACTTGTAATATAACTTTAGATAATGAATATAATTCAATTATCTATCTACCACATGTAATCCCTTTGACATATTGAACTCCGAAATAGCTTGTCAATAAACAATAAAATTAATTCCTACGAAAGCACATAATTTTTTGATCCAAAGCACAACTGCGTAGATAATCTTTGAAGGGGACACGTGACTTGCACGCGACACGTCATATGGTGTGCGAGAGGGACACACATATGTGTTAGACAGAGAATGAAATATTTATGCTTTGTTTACAAAGTCGAAAAACTAAACGCTATAATTTTAGATTCTCGTAGCTCGTAGCTATGTGCTACGGCGTAGACTAGTGCTACAACTCTACGATTTATCGTAGCAAAGACAATTTCATTAAAAAATAACACTAATGTTTTAGACGGGTTTTTTATGGATGGGTGACCATGCTTAACTTCTTCTCTGTGCCTCGAAGGACTGTGACTTTTCTTAAGTCATATGTAGGTACTTTCTAAGCATATCTTTGACGTCACTAACTAGCGGTGAAGGAAAACATCGTGAGGAAACCTGGACTTAAAAGGTCTGAAATCGCCAATCCGCTTGAGCAAGCGTGGTGATTAATGCTCATGCCTTCTCTGTGTGAGAAGATGCCTGTAGCTTAGAATACCGGCATTACCAAAATGTAATCTAGTATGTATTATAGAAGTCAGATATCAGTCGCTCCATGTAAGAAAACAGATTTTCAACCGCATCTAGTTACAGTTTGGAGTACGCGTAAACATTCAAGTTGGTAACTCAATAAATGATTCAGTACTGCGAGTCCGGCTGACCGATACAGTCAGGTATAATCAAGTAAAGTCAGGTATAAGCAAGTAATCATTAAAGGTATTTAAATGACCGTCATAATGAACCGTTAAAGGTATATAACGATTACTTGCAGGACTCTGGAGTACAATGCTGTGTCAAGATACTATAGTCGATATCAATTAATTTTATGAAAAACTAGCTTTCCGCCCGCGGCTTCGCCCGCGTGGTTTTTTTTTTACACCTTGGGTTACATTATTCAAGTTTTAGTAGGGATCCCTAATTATTTCTGGAAATAATTATAGCCTATGACACTTCGTAAAGATGTAGCTTTCTAACGGTGAAAGAACTTTTCTGGTTGATTTTTTACACCTTGTATCCGAAAAACCCAAATATCTTACGGAAAACTATTTTTTTTCAAAACAAAATTTAGCCTATGTTAGGTACTCGTGGATAATGTAGCTTATGAATGGTGAAAGAATTTTTAAAATCGGTCCATTAGTTTCTGAGCCTATTCATTACAAATAAACAAACAAAGTTTTCCTCTTTATAATATTAGTGTAGATGTAAACAAAGTCGTAACCTATTCTGTTCTAATTCTGCCACAGAAACTAACAAAATCGCGTAAGGATGGCGCATTTATGCCAATTTTGTCCTCTAAACATCATCATTTAATGTCAATTTCTTTATCTATATGGGAAAATTAGAATAAAATTTATACTCTATACTTATTACTTATTACTTACTAATATATAAAGCTGAAGAGTTTGTTTGTTTGAACGCGCTAATCTCAGGAATTACTGGACCGATTTGAAACATTCTTTCAGTGTTAGATAGCTTATTTATCGAGGAAGGCTATAGGCTATATATCATCACGCTAAGACCAATAGGAGCTGAGCACTACTATTCCACGCAGACGAAGTCGCGGGCAGAAGCTAGTAGGTTATAATTTTGTTAACATTTTTCGTAAAATCTATTGGAATACCTACCTAACTGATTTAGAAAAAAAAAACAATTTAAAATAGATCTTTTTAAAGTTAAGCGTTCAATTTATCTAAAAGGGGTGTATAACTAACTATACATGTCAGTGGCAGAGATGCTGCGTATCTTATCTCCACTTTGAAGTATAAACATAGGGGTGGCTTGTGAATAACATTCGGCAAAATATAAGACTTTAACCCCCCAACATCAAACGTGTATCGGTATTATAAGAAAAACTATGAAAAAGCTTGCCAAATGCGTGTCGGACCACGCGCAGTACAGTTCCGTAATCTTCTTTTCATATCAATATATATATTCAATTCAAATCATTTATGTATTTCAACTAGACCATTTACAGGCACTTTTGAATTATCAAAGAGTCATAAGTCTGTCAGTTTGTCGAAAAGAAAGTTAAAGCTATTTGCCCGTTCCAAAGCGTAGATTCCTATGGAGAAGAACGGGCAAGAAACTCCATGGTTACTCTTTTTCAACATGTTTTACAATGTTCGTAATACAACAGTAATGTTTTTTTTATGTGAGAACGATGTAAATGTTAACATTTAACAATTCTAATATGCTAATACTTGGCAATTTAGAGATGACCAGCCTCAACTGACAGCGCCCGTTCACGAACTTGACGCGTGCATCAGCACATATAAAAAGCAATGCCACTTTTCGTTGTACTTTTATAATTCAAGAACCTATTTAGTTTAGGCTTTGTTCGGACTATTTAGTAGATGGTTTATGTGAAGTTTGCACAAAATCGGTCGAGCTGTTCATCTTTAATTTGAATTCATATAGCCCACGCGGGCGAAGCCGCTGGCGGAAGGCTAGTATGTATATAAAAATGAAGTGCTATTCGTTAGTCTCGCTAAAACTCGAGAACGGCTGGGCCGATGTAGCTGATTCGTTTTGAAATGTTTGTCGTAATCCAGGGAAGGTTTAAACGGTGATAAAAGTTAATATAGATGTAATGTAATGTAATGTAAAAAAAATAGTTACGGTATTGGGCACAGGCCTCTTCTCATACAGAGAAGGCAGGAGCATTGATCACCACGCTTGCTTAAGGTGGATTGGCGATTTCAGTCTCTCTAGTCCAGGTTTCCTCACGATGTCTTCCTTCACCGTTAATCAGTGGTGTTTAAGATAGACTAAGAAAGTACATATGACTTTGAAAAAGTCACATAAGTGTGTGACTAAGTAACAGCCGCACCGTTCGATCGATCAAAAGTTAAGCACGCTTGGCGCGGGCGGTCCGTGGATAAGTGACCATCTATATCTTAGCGAGACACCTCCGTGCCTCGGAAAGCACGTTAAGCTGTTGGTCCCGGCTGTCATTTGTAGATCTTTGACAATCGTTACGGGTAGTCAAAAGCCAGGAAGTCTGACAACCAGTCTTACCAAGGGGTATCGTGTTACCCGGTAACTGTGTTGTGGAGGTCAGATAGTCCGTCTCTCCATGTAAAACACTGGTACCCAGCTGTATCCGTTTAGACTAGAAGCCGTCCCTCAACAAAGTTGGGAAACAGGCTAGGCAGATGATGACAATGGTACTCGCCAGGACAACCAAGAAAGCTTAGAACACATTATATCTGATACCCCATAAATACACCATGATGTTGCCATAACTACACTTACAATAATGTAAACATTTCGTCTGTCCGGCCATGTTTGCCAAAGCACTTTGCTACAGGGTCGAGTTTCGCAAATATTTTGATGCAATTTGCAAACTTGCCCTTCTTCTATTCCGCGATTGATTATGGGGGAAATAAGGCTCAAAATTACAATCCTGGGTCAATTAACAAAACTCAAAATTGTGTGGCAATAGTGTATAAATTTTTATTTAATTCTAAACTAGCTGTTACCCGCGGTTTCACCCGCGTCTCGAGGGAACTACTTAACACACCCGGACAAAAAGTAGCTTAAAACCTTCTACAGGGTCCCTTCTATCTCCGTACCAAATTTTATCCAAATTGGTCCAGCCGTTCACGCGTGATGAAGTGACCAAGGGAAATAGGGATTCATTTTTAGGGTTCCGTAGTCCGACAAGGAACCCTTATAGTTTCGCTCTGTCCGTCTGTCTGTCTGTCTGTCTGTCTGTCCGCGGCATAGCTCCGTGGTTTTTGTTATTAGAAAGCTGAAATTTGGTATGAATATGTATATTGATCACGCCGAGAAAGTGGTAAAATAAAATTTTGAAAAATATTTTTGTTTAGGGTAGCTCCCAAACATGTAAAGTAGGGATGAATATTTTTTTTCTCGCGTACCCCTTCGTGTGGGGTATCGTTAGATAGGTCTTTCAAAAATATTATGGGTGTGTGAAGATCATTTTTCAGTTAAGCGAGCCATTTGCGAAATATCTAGATTTTAAGTGAAATTTTTTGTTCGATACGAGTTACCCCCCCCCCTCTAACTTTTGAATGGCTGTACCTAGAAATGTGAAAAAAATCACAGACGTGGTACATGTAAACGGAAAATATAAGGAAAACTATCACGGCTAAGTAAGCTTAACCGGTTACAGAGTTATAGGTGACTAACTAACTCCTACTACAGAACCCTACCGCGCGTGGCCCGACACGCACTTGGCCGGTTTTTTATATAGATAGAAGATAGATTCCTACAAAAAATTGAAATACGAAAGTTTGTGAAGATAAGTATGTATGTTTGTTACTCATTCACGCAAAAACTGCTGAATGGATTTGAATCAAATTTGGTACATACATAGTTTATAAACTAGATTAATATATAGGATACTTTTTATTCCACTACGGGAAGTAGTTTCCGCAGGATGGGACTGCAACCGCGGGAAACTTCAAGTATTAATTTAACTACCGCATCCATCTTTTATGTAGTGACGTCACGACTAGCGCAGAGTAGTGTGTTGTGTACTTGTTAACATGACTCTGACGAGCGCAGGGCCGGACTCAGACGCGTGATGAATGAGCGATCGAATGGAGAATGAAGTTTTGTACATGACCGAGAACAAAACTTCATTCGATATAAAATCGCTCAGAGCGTATGTCTATACATATAAAATGCTTTGTCCTGAATGACTGACGGATCAATGCACAGCCTAAACCGCTGATCGTAGAGATCTGAAACTTAGAGGGTGTGTTGTTTGTATGACGTAGGCATCCGATAAGAAAGGATCTTTCGAAATTCTATCTCTAAGAGGGTGAAAAATGTGGGCAAAGTATGTATGAAACTCTGTCATTTTTAATTTGTATTCGTAAAGCCCACGCTTGCGGAGGAGCTCGTGGCTAAGTAGAAGCCGCACGGGTCGATCGATCAAAGGTTAACCTTTGCTTAGCGCTGTCGGTCCGTGGCTGAGTGACCATCAGACCGACGTAATCGACCGATGTTTGGTGCAACTGGCCATTAGTTACATTGGTACTTGTCAGGTTATACACTTCGTTCGTACATTTGTATTCTCCATCGCTCTATATGGCGCGGAGACATGGACTTTCAAAGCCGCGGATAGAAAGAGAATTGACGCCTTTGAAATGTGATGCTGGCGCTGTATGTTACGAATGCCGTGGACGGCGCACCGCACAAACGTCTCGATCCTTTTTTTTTTTTTTTCGGGGGGAAATCCTCATGGACGAACCCGACCTGGGGAGGCCGGGAACAGTGCCGGACTCTTACCGGCTAAAACCACCCCGGTGTCGCTTCTCGCACGTGCGCGCGGGGCCGCGGGAATCCTGATTCGTCCGCAGCCCCGCACTGGTGCCGGCCCGTCCTGCCGGGCCTCGTCTCCTGCACGGGGTAGTGAGGTGTCCTACCCCGTGCATCGCCTCGGGGGCGCGCGTGGACACAGACGCGCGCCGCCGGCTCGGGTCCTATCATGGGGGGCGGGGACTTCCCCAAGTCCGTCGCCCCTGGACCCGTTTATGGGGGGCGGAAGAGGGCGTTGTCCGCCCTCCTCCGGCGCCCGGTGCGCCTGCTGCGGGCGGGGTTGAGAGTTGAGATCTCCCTTTCCCGCTCCGCAGCTTCCTTCTGCGACATCACGTCCTCGCAGAAGGACACCACCGCGTCCCACGACTCTGCGCTGCCGACCATACTCCGAACAACGGCCGGCAGCGACAGATCGCCTCCTACTTCAGAAGTGAGGGCACGGCGCTGCTCCTCCCAAGCCACACACTCTTGGAGCGTGTGTTGCGCCGTGTCCTCCCCACAATGGACGCAGTGGTGGCACCGAGCGTCCGACTCCCTGCCTATGCGACACAGGTACTTGCCGAAGCACCCATGCCCCGACAACACCTGCGTCGCCCGAAACGACAGGGAGCCGTGCCTTCTCCCGAGCCATGCGTCGAGCACTGGCCGGATCGCCTCGACGGTAGCGAGGCCGGCGGTAGGGCGCAGAAGCCTCTCCCGCCATTCCGCCACCAAGACCTGGCGGAGCTCCGTACGGCGCAGCGCGATCTGCCGCTGCACCGGTCCGAAGCCCCGTGCCCGCTCTTCCTCGCGCCACCGATACAGCGACGCGAGTACTTTCGCCAAACGTCTCGATCCTAACACAACTCCAAATAGAAAAGGCTCAACGTTTATCTACTACCTGTATGTATTGTGCGGTATTTTGGCCACGTTACACGCATATAACCATCGAGATATATCAATAGAGATGCAATCCCGAACATTACGCGGTCACAAAAACGTAACCATTTTTTAGAATGGAATGCAGACGTAGCTTTGTAACTAGTAATCATTTTGATGTAAAATTATATCTATCTCTCTCACACTAACCGAAACGTAATGTTCATGACATGTTTATGATAAGGATGGCATTTACTACAAATTTGCCCATACTATCCTGCTGTACTCTGATATATTCAAACTGGCTTCCTTCTGTTATCTTGTCGGTGAACTTGGACCTTAAACGCTGCTTTTAAATCATGGAATAACATTCCACCACCGATAAGAAAATATAAAAGTACTAGCTGTTTCCCGCGGTTTCACCCGCATCCCGAGGGAACTACTTAGCGCACCCGGGTAAAAAGTAGCCTATGTTATTCTTCAGGGTCTATTCTATCTCTGTACCAAATTTCATTTATATCGGTCCAGTAGTTTTGGCGTGAAAGCGTAACAGACAGACAGAGTTACTTTCGCATTTATAATATTAGTAAGGATTGGTACCTTCTAAATCCTTGAGTGAAGAAAACTTCTCACTTTCTCGCAAAATACTAGGTATGACAATTTCTTATATATCCGCGGTAACTCTTTCGAACATCCTGCAGCTTCTACACGGTGACAGTCTACCCTTTTCTTTCCTTATCTCTTCGTAACAAGTCTGGAAATAATGATAGCTTTTATTCTTTGAATACCACCAATTATAGAATAAGTAAAATTATTTATAGCATTTACAATGTCTAAAAACATAAAACTTAGGCATCAAAATATTCATCCGCACCGCTGTCATTAGGAATCGTGCCCAAAAAAAAGTGACTCGGTTTTTTAAATTGGTCTTTACACTTTTAACAAATATACCAAATTAAAAAAAATCTTTAATTATATACCTTCACATATAGTTTTAATTTTATTAAAGTTATTGTATGAAATAATTGAACTCGAAAAAAAACTCCAATACCTACCTACATCTGCACATTAAGCACATCGTACTGCACACTAATTGCCAAGAATTATCCGTATATTTGGTCTTTTCGACGTCCGTTCGTCATTGCAGGGACACAGCAGAATACCAGCGTCAGGTATTAATACCTGACACATGCTTGACACCTATTTAGTGCTAATATAAGACACACTGACACACACATAATATATAAACACTACGTTTTCTGACACACACTGCATGTTGGCCGTTCCATATTTGAAATTGTATTGAGATGTTTAGGGTCGTAAGGAAAGTTAAGAAAGAACACGTCAGGTTGGCTGCCAAAAGTATAATATATTTTATTCATAAAACACAATTAAAAACGACATGAAATGCCAATCAAGCATTAACTTGATACGTAATATAAAGGAACATTCATACATGATAATATAAAGGAGGGCATACACTTCAGTATTCTTTCCTATTTTTATTTATGAAAAGCGATGTCGATGCCAATGTCGACCATTCTGCCTTGTCAGAAGCGTTTCTCGAAGCGTGGTCAACGTCAGAAGTGAAAAAAAATAATTGAAATTGTATTTATTTGCCTCTGTCATAAATGACATTAGAAATGACTTTTTTTTTCTTGGGTTTCATATGTTAGCACAAGCTCTTTAAATTGTGAAATGAAATGCCTACCTATTTTTATAAGTTGAATGTCAAGTGTCTTATTAAATTGTTTTATTTTTAATATTGTATCTTATTTTTAGCACTTAAAAAATGCTTTAATATCTAACATTGTAAATATGAAAGTTTGGATGGATGATTAGACCTCTTTCACGCAAAAACTACAGAACGGATTTGATTGAAATTTGGCTCACAGGTAGTTCATACGTTTCATTAACAATACAAAACATATTTATCCCAGAAACATGCATGGTTCCCCTGGGAGCGGGTGAATCTTCAATATTTTGCTGTTTGGTTTCCGTCATTACCCTCATCACCGACTGTCGTTTAAATTGTATAATTTACAAACTTAAAATTATTATGTTAAATAATAAAATAGATATAGCCTCTTAATGTAGGTAAATATTGAATTTTATACGACTGGTAATGATGAAATTCGTGTGAGAAAGCGAACAGCGTCAAAAAACCAACCGCACATATTTGAAGAATCACCCGAGCACGTGTGAGGTCACAGGCAAAATGCTAGTATAATTGGGAAGACCCAAGTTCTGCCCTGTCCCCCACTTAAATTCCCATCGTATTACGTTTCACAGCAATCTGTACATTCAATATTATTTGCACACGAGCTACTGTACTAATGTAACACGTGTAGTGTGGGGGATCAGCAGAGATTGAGGTTGGTTAGCATTTTAGTTTAGAGTAAAGACTTTTTAGGTTATTCGTTGGTGCGTAATAACGCACAGTAAAATGTCATGGACAATATTTATTATTATTTATCTATGTGGAAAAATTAGAACAAAATAGGTTATGATTTTGTTTACATTTTTCGTAAAATCAATTGGAACAGACTATACCTATTCACATAATACAATGTAACATAAAAAAAAATGAAAAATCTCCTTTAAACATCTCATCAATTACAAACACACAGACACGTAAAAAAAGTATATGAAGGACATACATAAGGGAATTGAACCCTTAAAAAGTAGGACAGCAGCCAAGTCTTCAATACACTATAATTTCATACACTGAAAACTATATCTTAGTACTTAATACACGGCTATTTGTCATAAACCTACCTTATAATTGTGAGATATTTAACCTCGTGGGTGGTAAAGGGTTGTCACAACATTTTTTTAAAGACGAACCCTTAAAATTCTCACTCTCCCACGTGCAAAAAAACGTATGTAAGTTGTAAACTTGTAACATTTTTAAATGATACAATACATTCCTTACGAGATTACAACATAAAAAAACTGAATTTAATACCAAAACGGCCACACGCATACACACACGATACAAAAAAAGTACGCAACCCTAAAAAAATCACCCCCTTTTTAAAAAATCAAGTGTTCGCGCGAACGCACCCGAATAGAACAATGACATTTTGACATTTCACAGAAATGGCCGACCTAATTTGACATTGAAAAAGGCGCGAATTCAATTGTCAGATAATTTATCGATGTTTTTGTTGAATTTATTTTGATATGTTATTAATTGTCTTTTTGGGAACTGTTTCTCTTATCGGTGCAATGATTAAAACAGCTTAAATGGAAAGTTCAATAACCATTTGTTATTAACGACCGTTTTTTTACGAAAATTAGAACATCATATTTTGTGTGTAATTTCCAAAATAGAGAATAATTATTTAATTTTTAAACTTTTCTTGAATTTACACACTATGTCTACATGTCTTTTTTCTAACTCTCCTCAATAAGGACTGCCACTTTCCTATTTAATCTGTCTGTATTTGTATTTCTATGTGAACATAAATTGTTAAATAAATAAAAAAAATAGAGAAATTAGTTTAACCAATACTTTTCGGGAGGTGGCAAAGCTGACCAATTTTATACTAGTAAAAAATAGATACCTATATGCCTTAAAACCTAGTAGATACGATAGGTACCTAGCCTACATGTTTACGTAAGTATTCTATTTTAAATGAAGTAATTATATAGCTTAGATAAAACAGTAAATATTAATATTACTATTCATAAACTTAACATACGGAATTCAAACCCCAAAAACGACAAACAAAACTATATATTTTAACGCACATTTTATTTGCAATCATAAATCTTCCTACAAAATTACACGCTACAGTTGATTCTCACTAATGTTTACAAATGATCGCTACAAACCGGTATGATGACTTGATTACGAATTATTTCACTGCATTTAACTCTTACAGAACGTATTTTGAACTAAACAAGATGTTTTTTCTATGTTGTTATTGTTAATGATGAGAAGTGAACGTTGAAATTTCTTTGCATGAAAAATTCTGATTTAAAAATTTTAAGTTAGCATCATTACTCCCAAAATTCCTTATAGGTACAGTAATCGGCATGATTTTGGCAAGAATCGTAAGTAGTTTAACTCTTTTCTCTAACTATCTTCGACATATAAATGTTTAAAAGTAAATTAATACAATAGACGATAGTGTAATGACAAGCATTGAAAGTGTTACTTTTGGATTGCACTGGGTGCACATGCGCAAACTTGTTCCAAATACTTTAAAATCTTGCCAAGTTATGTACCGGCAAGTATATTATTTAGTTATTTAAATAATTCTAGTAGGTAATAATAGAATTCCTCGTGAAGTAACTGGAACGGGTTGTGGCAGATGTCGAAGCCTAAGAAAAGAGCTACTTTTTCCCACAAAGCTAGATTTTTAAAAAATTAGGTATCTATATTTTATCACCGGTCAATAAGGATGTACCATTCTGGCAGGCATCTCGCGGTTGCGTCATCATAACCTAATAATTTTAGATTTCTAAACATATTTTTTTCACCTCTCACGCTTTCCTATTAATACTAGGTAGTAACTTTTTAGTTAACTGCCACCAACCAGGCCGTCAGCTTCATTGGCAAAAACTTCAAAACTATATTTACATACTTGGTATGCAAATAAATATGTATTTGACTTTGAATAAGAAAACTGAGCTGTTTCTATTTTTAGTTGTCGCCAAAATAAGAACTAAATTGACATTTGAATCGCAGAAAGTAAAATAAAGAATTATAATTTCAAAGAGATTTTTTTGATTTGACATCCTTTGTACCTTTCATTCTAGCGCCATCCAAAAACTAGCTTTCTGCCAGCGGTTTCGCCCGCATGGGCTATACGAATTAAAATAAAAATTTACAGAGTTTCATATAAACTTTGCCCCTCTTTTTCACCTTCTTAGGGGTAGAATTTCGGAAAATCCTTTCTTTTTGGATGCCTACGTCATACAAAGAACACACCTTCCAAGTTTCAGTACTCTACGATCAGCGGTTTAGGCTGTGCGTTGATCCGTCAGTCATTCAGGACAAAGCATTTTATATAATATAGAGATAGATATTCTCAAAAAGTATTGGTAGGTACAAATATAAAAAAAATCCTATGAAATCGTCTATTTTCAAACACAACCTACACAGATTTTTCTAAACTCCATCGCGTCGGGTTTTGTTCGCGAATTTCGAAACAAAAGTCAATCACCGCTCGCTGGCTCTAACACCTGTCATTGGCAGCCATGTTGAAATTTTAGAAAAGTTAGGTTAGGTTAACGAATTTTTCATTACAAAAAAATACAATGTTCCTTGTTTGTTTGTGTGTTTTTGTAGGTAGATTTTATAAACTATAGGTAGTATCTCTTTATTTTAGTAATAGTCTCGCTCATTAATAGCTCAGCTGCGCTTGCTACGGTTAATTATAGATGGGTGGTATCCCTGCGAGTTATCATTCCTTTCCACTTCGTAGAGCACGATAAACAGTCTCGGTGATCATACAAAATCAATCAGCAATCTTTACGGGTAGTCTGAATCCGGATAGCCAGAAGCCAGAACTTCTGACAACTAGTCTTACCAAGAAATATCGTGTTACTCACTAACTGGTTTGCGCTTTTCACGTAAATTTAGCTACATCCAGGTAGTCTGGGAGTCCCGTAGTCATCCGGGTAGGTCTGACAGATGGCGATCGCTACTTAAAATATGCTTAGTAAAATATCGATAATTCGATATTCAGCTGCATCTAAACTTGAATTGACTAGAAGACCTGTTTTTTTTATTTCTAAGATAATTCCTACCTACCAGGTTAATTCTTAATTGAAAAAAACATTTGTATGAAATATTATCTAGCAGATAAGTTCGGCCGGCATTTACCCAGAAAGCGCTAAATATGACGTTAATATTTTTTTCCGTCCCTAGCTTAAATATGAGGTAGTGTAGTTTAATAAATTTATCAAAAAGGGATACTTTACGATATTTTAATAATAACATTTGTGGAGTCGTAAGTTAGAATTCAGAATAAAAATAACGACAGATGATCACACTAATATTGTATTAATTTATATTGAGCGAATTTTACACGTCGTTAGTTTATTGATTTATTAAAAGGGGTGCGTAAAAGATTGTTAATATAAAAGGCATATTCATGGGTGCAAGGCACCCCTGGCCTCGAAAGAAAAACTCTAAAATATTTTTTACTGTTCGTAACTACAAATACTTCCGACGTCTTGTTCTTAGTACTTAATCTAAGTTGTTAATTGGCTGAAATAACTTAATGCACCCCCTAAAAAAAATCCTGGGGCCCATAGGTATATTCAAAATGTGTAATAAGAGATAGTCGGGTCTCGGAGAAGCCTGATTCTCAGTTGGTTGGTTGTTATTAAGATTAATAGTCAGTTAATATGACATACTCATAATAACCCCAATTTAAAAAAATACAAGAAAATCTGATAACATTATGTATATGTGCATATTTTTGAAATAGGTTTTCTTGCGTGATCGGACAACTAATGGCAAATATATGATTATTATAAGATTTGTAGTCTGTTTATTTGCTAAAGAAAAAATTTTAAAATATTAAGTAAACCTAAGTGAGATTGTACAAGTACTGAATCGCTAACCAAACCAAAAAAATACTACGATTTGCAATCTAACGATAGACCTATATCTTTTAATGAAAACCGCACATTCGCTTTATTTTTTAATCGCAACCAACGCACAGCGCCGAAATTTCCACCTGTGACGGACAGACAGACAGTCTAAATCCTATCTACCTCCACACAGATCATTTTAACGGAGGGAATGCCACGGAACGTTGCCCGGAGCAACGTCAATCATTGCCCGGCAACAATTTAATAATTTTAACTGCGTTCGGGAACATTGTTCAACATTCGAAATTCGGGATTAACAAAATAAATGCGATGCGTGCAAACGACAGTGATTTGGAACGAGAAATTTTCGGATTATTAAATAGGTAGGTACTTTGTTGTTTTAATTATTTTATTGTTGTTGAGTAGGTACTTATTTAATTAATTGAAAGCCGGACCGTGTGACTGTATGAAACAATCTCTTTTATACATATTTGTTAACTGTATTTTGTTACTGGCCGTTTTTATTAACTTTTGACAGATAATCTAAAATTGCAATAAAAATGTGTTCTTTATACATTTCAACTTATTACCTATTATCATTAATACCACAGAGTATATAAACACTACGTTTTAATTAATACAGTAAAACAGCTCGTGGCTAAGTAGCAGCCGCACGGTTCGACTGATCAAATCGCTTGGCGCGGTCGGTCCGTGGATGGGTGACCATCTTTGTCATAGCGAGACTCCTCCGTGCCTCGGAAAGCACGTTAAGCTGTTGGTCCCGGTTGTCATTTGTAGATCTTTGACAGTCGTTACGGGTAGTCAGAAGCCATAAAGTCTGACAACCAGTCTTACCAAGGGGTACCGTGTTACCCGGTAACTGGGTTGTGGAGGTCAGATAGGCAGTCGCTCCATGTAAAACACTGGTACTCTGCATCCGGTTAGGACTGGAAGCCGACCCCAACATAGTTGGGAAAAGGCTAGGTAGATGATGAATACAGTACAATTCAATCTTTACATGGTGCCGAAACCCGGGATCTTTACAGTGACTAGTGGTCGCATAACGCGATTGCTGTATACCGGGTCTCTGGTTCGATTCCCGGATCGGGTTGAAATCGCTTTCTGGGTTTTAAAAAAATCCCAACGCAGCTCGGAGTTAGGTAGTTCGTGGTGTGATACCTTCGTGCCTAGGAGGGCACGCTAAGTCGTCATCCCCGGCTGCTATCTTGATAGCAGTCGTTGTTACAATTCCATGTCAGAGGCCGTCAGGCGGGTTTGAGAAAACTCTGACACTAGGGCTTGTTAGGTTGGTAAACAGCCGCCCACACGATAAGGAGATAAAAAATTGCACTTAAAAGCTAGATATTTCGCAATTGGGCCACCTTAACCGAAAAATGGTCTTCATACACCTTTAATTAACCTAATATTTTTGGAAGACCTATCTAACGATACCGCACACGAAGGGATACGCGAGAAAAAAGAATCATCCCCACTTCACGTATTTGGGAGCAACTCTAAAAAAATTTTTTTTTCTAATTTTATTTTACCACTTTGTCGACGTGATCAATATACATATCTATACTAAATTTGAGCTTTAAAGTACCGAGAACAGATAGACAGACGGACATGGCGAAACTATAAGGGTTCCTTGTCGACTACGGAACCCTAAAAAGAAACAAATCTACACTAATATTATAAAGAGGAAAGATTTGTTTATTTGTAGGGTTTTAACTCAAAAAATACTGGACCGATTTTAAAAATTCTTTCACCGTTAGAAAGCTGCATCTTTACGAAGTGTCATAGGCTATATTTATTTCCAGAAATAATTAGGGATCCCTACTAAAACTTGAATAATGTAACCCAAGTTGTAAAAAAAATTTCCACGCGGGCGAAGCCGCGGGCGGAAAGCTAGTACATAAAATAATTCTTGAAATGAATCAGGAAAATGAAAGAAATTAATATGTACCTACTTACACGTGCCAGCCTTTGAAGGGAATGAAGTTCGTATGTAGGTACGTATTATTTATTTATTAACTGTTTGTCCAGGATTCACCCGCATTCTGAGAGAACTACTTCAGGTACCAGGATAAAAAATATCCCATATCCTTCTTCAGAATTCAAGCTATCTCCATACCAAATTACATCATAATCGGTTTAGCCGCTTTACCGTGAAAGCTTAATAGACAGAGGATTTAGTTATGAGCAAATTATTTGAAAAATAACTACTAAGTGGGAATGATGATGTTATATGATGACTTCTAGAATGATGTTAAATTGAAATCTTATTACACACCTACACTAAAGTAAATAGTTCCTGAAAAATCGACATGAATCAATATTTACAGATTTAAAAAAAAACTTATTGATTCAATAGTCGATCATAAAAACACAAAATGCTTGTCCCCGAATAATTTTAAGCCCCACAGCGTCATCTATTGCTGAGTAGAATAACTAACAACAGTTTCACTAACGCGACACCTTTCCTGGCGACATACAACACTAGTGACATCTTTTGTCGAGTAGACATAACTAATATGTTGACGTTTTTATTCCGCGACTGGGCGCGTTGTGCAAAGTAATTTATTTTCGTGTTTGCATGTTTTTAATAATGGTTGTATATTATTTTTTACAGGAATTAGAAAATCTACAATCCATATATCTATCTATGCGTCTATTATAAAGCCTATTTTAATTAAACAGCCTCATTTGTGACACGTAAAAAAACTACATTTTTCCACTTGAATGAGTATAATTTTCATTGCTCAGGCGTCTGTTGTTACTATTACGAAATAATAAAAAATCAAAGAGCCTTATTTGTGGATATTGAAACTTTATTAATTAAATGTAAATGTAATGTTTTCAAATATAACATTTATTCAAGAAATGAAACAACTACATCACTTTGGTAAGCGGCATTTATTTAAAAAAGAACATACAAAAAGGTTATTAAAACTAAAAAAAATAAGTACAAAAACAGACTTGAAGCAAAAGTCGCGTCACAATCGCGCAACTATTTCTATACACACTTGCAACTAAAAAGTCGCAGATTTCGCGATCAACGCATTTTCTACATTAAAAAAAATACATTTCAAGTCTGTTTTTATACTTAACGATCGTAATATTAAAAAAATATACAAAAAAAATATTGTGATGTACAAAAGTGTAGGTACAATTGATTAAATCATCTTGGTAACGATTTCATTAATAACGTTTTACAATTAACCACATATTGACAGAAATAAAATCATTTTAAGCTGAAGGCAGACTCTCATTTTCTGTCACAATTGCAATATCAATCATCATCATCAGCCTATATATTGTCCCACTGCTGGGCACAGGCCTCTTCTCATACAAAGAGGGCAAGAGCATTGATTATTTAAGTCCAGGTTTCCTCACGATGTATTTCTTTCACCATTAATCATTAATTAGTGACTTCGAGATATACTTAGAAAGTACATATGACTTTAGAAAAGCCACATTAGTACTTGCCAGGTTTCGTAACCGCACACTCGTACACGAAGAGGCAGGTGCCTTGAGCAAGCCACCACGACTTTTAAATGTCAAAAAAAATATGAGATTGAAACTTAAAATTCATTTAAGTTGTGGTAAAATTGGATCAAAATTTGATTATTATTATATCAGATTACGGAAACTGCCGATCAGAGCTCGTCTTTTGTTTAATTAAAAATTACACGCCATTCTTTCCTACAAGTAAACTTACATTCTCCCAGTTCTTCCTTCTTTCTGTTCCCTTTAAAATGGTTTTATTAATAATGGTTAATTGCACACGGGCGACTTTTAATTACAATTACAAACATTTATGGAAATCATGTCACAGCCTAATGGCATTTAAAATTATTGACAATTAAAATAGGCTTGCTTGCACCACTACCCACTAAATTACCGCAAAATATATTTAAAACATCTTTCTGTATTGTATCTGTCTTTATAATTATATTTTTTTATAAAAGATTTGAGTGCGTTTGACTGCATCTCACCTGATGGGAAGTGACGATGCCGTCGAGGATGGTACACGCAAACTCAAATAATGCCTGTTCACTCTTGACTTGAAGACTCCAAGGTTATATGATTCAGGGAAAACTGACACAGACAATGAGTTCCATTCCTTCGCTGTCCGCATAATAAAGGAAGAAGCAAAACGCTTCGTGCGGATAGGCGGAATGTCAACAACAAAAGAATGGAAACCCAGCTTGCGCCTAGTTGACCGCAAGTGGAATACCAACTTTTAGCAAATTTCAGAGGCATTACAAAGCTATACATATGGTAATTGTATTTATTGAGTAATGGTACAAGCAGGTCTAAGATTCAAATCATATTGTATAGACTAAAAAAGAAAGAAAAAGAGTTCCTATTTCTTGTTGTGAAAAAATATTTTCACTTCATTTAAAGTTGACACTAGAACCAGGAAAATTAAGTTGACGTTCCAAAAGTTCTGCTTGAAATAAAAGCTACATTAGCGAACATTTTGCGATGTATCTGTCAATTAAATTCAGGGAATCCTAGTCTTGGCTATAGCATAAGTGTAACAGATTTTAACAGCCGGTTGCACTAAAAAATATGCGGTTACTTATACGTGAAATGGAACTGTCATTCGAGATCTGTCAAAATGGAGGAAAAATTGAATAATTTTGCTATTTTATGTTTTCTGTCAAAATATTTATGATATATGTGTACTTAAGTGTTGTACCTGTATATTGATACCATAAAAAATATTTTAAGTATGTTGATTATTGATATCATGTTTTGTCATATTCGTAAAAGTATTAAATGATAAAAAGTTTGGTGCAACCGGCCCTTTAAGGGCTTGTACATAAAACTGCGATGCAAATTCGCAACGCGATGCGAATTCGCAACGCGAAAAGTTGTGCGTGCGTACGTACAATACAGACGTGCGAGCTCGCAGGTTTTATGTACAAGCCCTTAGTGCTTAAACCAACTGATTTGTAGTGACATCCATCTAATTTCATTCCATTCCCATTACTTACATTACATTTACGTCACAACCAAATTACAAAACGTCACTTGTTTGCTTAAAATCACAGCCACAAACAGTAACCAGAGCTTCTTATCCAAGATGGCGTAACAATAGAATTTTCTAGAAAATTCGTCAATTTAAGTTCATTATTCCTGAGTTATTAAGCAGGGTAGGTACACTTATACTGTCTTTGTAAGAAAAAAGGCCGAAACTAGATTTTTTTTTTTCGATATTAAGTTGAGATACATATTTGGAAACAAGAAATTATTCTGATTACGAATATGTATTTAACTTAGGGACCCATAACCCATACGTGACCCATTTAGGGGGAGGGGGGGGGGAGGTCTTCAAAATACTATACCCGTCGAAAGAAATTTTGCGCTTTAACAGACAAATATAACTTAAACAAGTAAGGAGTCAAATTATTTTAATTTGTTTTAATTATTTGCACCGAGGGGAGGGGTAAAAATATCTTAAAAAATAGGTCACGTAATATGGGCACGTTCTCGATAATATCGAAAAAAAATTTGTTACGGCCTATAAATCTGTTTAAAATGATACACTTCTAAAAAGCAACCATGAACGACAACTCACGTGTAAATTTTAAAAACATTATTTAATCTACTAAGCAAGTTACTGCCCAATTCAAAAATCTCAATACCTATCTAATATATAAATTCTATTTATTATAAACTTTTCCGTCTTACTTATAAAAAAGCTGTAATCTGAAGTTAACCATTTAAGTTCAAACATTTTATAAGAAAATAAATTTATTTAAACCGAACTATTTTTCAGCTAATCCTTACTTAACTCTTAATCCAGGATTAAGCTACTACCTTATGTCCGGATTGACGCTAAACAGCATCTATAAGCGAGAGAGTATTCGGGCTTTATAAGTAAGACGGATTAGGTAAAAGTCCCATTTCAAAACTTGAAACATATTTGACACCGCCATGTTTTAAAATGGCTGACAAGATAACCAATCATCTTGAACATGAGTCATCTATCATCAGCCTATATATTGTCCCACTGCTGGGCACAGGCCCCTTCTCATACAGAGAAGGCATGAGCATTGATCACCACGCTTGCTCAAGGCGGATTGGCGATTTCAGACTTTTAAAGTCCAGGTTTCCTCACGATGTTTTCCTTCACCGTTAGTCAGTGACGTCTAAGATATTCTTAGAAAGTACATGTGACTTTAGAAAAGTCACATTGGTACTTAGCTGGTTTCGAACACACACACTCGTACACGAGGTGCAGGTGCCTTAACCACTAGGCCACTGCGACTAAGGCATCTATGGTCATCTGTAATACCAGAGACTGCGGATAGGGTTACCATATATCAGGGTTTGTCTTAAAATTGGGGGATTTTAAGCCTGAAATCTTTATGATCGTTCTTTCATTTTTAACGGCACGATTGGCGTAGTGGATGAATTGGCTCTTATGCTACATGTCGCGAGTTCGATTCCCGCACGTAACAACTATTTTTTTCCGCACCAAAGATACAGGAGAAATTCCATGTGTGGGTCAAAGATTTTAACAAAAAAAACACCAAGAAAATCAAACTTTTTGTTTAGATTTTTTTCGACCTGGTAACCCAAATCGCAAGTGTTACCAGTAACTGAAATGTCCCACGTGCGTGTACTGACACCGGCACCCATACCCTACACTGACACAGCGACTCACACCCACAGAAATAATTTTGATGTGTGACAAATATGTTTCCAGCTTATTTCACATATTCAGCATGAAAAAGCATCTATCCATCTCACTCTTTATATATACAGGAACAATATCTATGAGAGAGCAAAAGTTTTATCATTTCCTTCACAATCATAAGCTATATATCACAAAAAATATGAAGCGTGTCAACATTGATGAAAATGGCGCGAATTTGGGCGATTATCACGCAACTGTTTGGCGATATTATTTACTAGCTCTCCGCCCGCGGCTTCGCCCGCGTGCACATTTCTGTTAACACCTTGGGTTACATTATTCAAGTTTTAGTAGGGATCCCTAATTATTTCTGGAAATAAATATAGACATCTTTACACCTCGTAAAGATGTAGCTTTCTAACGGTGAAAGAATTTTTAAAATCGGTCCTGTAGTTTTTGAGTTAAAACCCTACAAACAAACAAATTTCCTCTTTATAATATTAGTATAGATTCTCATCAATCTGACATACTCCATTCACATTCAATTCTTATAAAAAAATATTCTATGCTATTAAAATTAGATGACTTTGTGTCATATTAAATAGAAATATACAAGCGAACTCAACCATTTAATTTTCGCGTTTCGTGTTTGACTTTCCGTTAATTGCGTTACTGGGTAACAATTTAAACCTGTCCACTTACATATTTCTAGTTAACGACAGAACCAGTAAGTAGCTCAAATTTAACCAATATCCATCACAAATTATATACTGACGAATAAGCGTCTTATTCCTAATAAATTTGCCATAAGTTTAATTAAGCTTTCTGACAAAATTCTATTGAAATGAAATGAAATTGTTTATTTTGCAAATTGGATATCACTTTTACACATCAATAATAATTAGATTTTTTATTTAAAAGAACGATGGCGCCGAGAGACAAAAGAGAGAGACAAAAGATTTGGATAGCTTAAATAGTCTTATAAAGCGAATTCATTATGAATAAGACTATTAATACATAAAATGTCAGACAAAACGGGACACCAGCAAAAATCTATACTATATAATTATGTTATTATTTCGGGAATTCCCGAGATATTTCGGGATAAAGCGATGACTGTTATCATAATCCTTATCACCTAAGGTCAGAACATGTGTGTTAAAATCATCATAATTAATTTGATTTAAGATTCAATAAAAATGTATCGATAAAATTACGAGCGAAATAATCTCATCAAAAACAATTATTAATCAATACCTTAATTAATATTTACAAAATTAATTCATTATCTTATAGTCTAACGTTGTAAGAAAGCGGAAATCGGAGCTTTTTTTGAAAGATTTTTGATTAAAAGTAAAGTCTATTGCATTTTTGGTAAGTTTGTTTAATAATTTTGGCCAAAAAATATTAAATGTCATAGACATACAAATGACTAGACAGAAATTAATTTAATTTTTTGTTTTAATTCATATAGTCAAAGTGTTTATGTCTGTTTGTAATTAAATCAATGTATTTTTTTTATAAAAATATATTGCATATTAATAAACCATGTTTTTAATTAGGAGATTCGACTTGATTATTTTTTTATTTATTGATGCAAATTTTCTGCTTCAAATTAATTAAATCATCTAACGTCATATGCCAAAACAGCTAGTATTAAATTTTTTAAACAAATAGCGTACACTTTTGGCCACGAAAAACGACTCACACAAAAAAATACCTAAAATGCAATAGACTGCAAGCTTCGTCATCTTCCCTTTAAAAAGCTCTCAAATCTTAAAAACTATGACTCTTCACTTACACTATCCTTTTCCTGGCACTCAAAATCTTTTTTCACACTCAAATTTATACTTTCAACGTCATCAGAACCCTTCATAAGATTCAAACCCTGTTCGAATTCGCCATTTTCTTGCGTTCCATGTTTGAATTGCATATGTTTTTCCATGCTGGATTTTTGCACGCACCTGTACGCACAGTGGGGGCATTTGACAGATTTCTGTCTAGGCCTATACGGTTTACTTTGGTTTTTAACATCGACTTTCTCACCCTCTTTTTCGTTCAAATGCCTCTGTTTATGTTTCGTTAAGTTAGTTTTCTGCACGCACCTATAAGAACACATATCGCAACTAAAAGGCTTCTGATCCGTATGCAAATACATATGTTTAACTAAATTAGGTTTTTGTACAGTTCTATAATCGCAGAATGGACACGCGAACGGTTTGTACCCTGTGTGAGTTCTTTCGTGGACAACTAGGTTGTTTTTTTGGGCACATCTGTAATCACAGTACTGGCATCGAAAAGGTTTCTCTTTCATGTGGACTAGTATGTGTTTTGCGACATTATTCTTCTGGCCTGATTTGTAATCGCAGAAGGTGCATGAAAAAGGTTTCTCCCCGGAATGTGTGCGTTCGTGGATTTTCAAGATGGCGGGCGATTGACATCTGTAAGCGCATTGACTGCAACTGAACTTCCCAACTTTTTCTACCAACTGATCGTTGTCTGAGCATGATTTCGAATGGTGTTTCAAACCCCTTTTCGAGGGGAACACTTCATTACACTTATAACAAACATACTGTCCTTTTATATTCATAGAAATATCCTCAGAAATTTTATTATGCAAACTAGAATCGTTTTCGTTTTTAGCTTCGGTAAAATTTTGATTAAACTCCGAATAATATATTTTATTTTGATCTAACGGTTTCAAATTCTCTTTGGGCTCCTCGCATTTTTCTTTCCCGCCATTAAGGCAGCCATCTTGTCTTAACTTTTTGAAATCTTCCTGGTACGGGCTGGCGTTGTCAAACTGTCTATGTATAACTAAATTCTGTGGGTTCTCCCGTATATTAGTGTAATTTTGTACGTAATTCTGTGGTCTAGAGTAAAGGTCTATGGAATTTAATGCTGGCACGTTAACGTGTGTGTTGTATACATACATTTGGTTGTCTGGATGTAAGTTTGTCTGTGGTTGCGTGTGTTCAGTGGGGAGACCTGGAATAAAACATAAACACATTTAAATAACTAGTAGTTCCAACGATGTCTTGTCTAAATTATAATTACATTGGTTTTGGACAACAATCCTATAAAAATCCTTTTTTTTTCTAATATTCTTGGCGACTTCCAAATTCTATCAAAAACCTTATTCGGACTACAATACATACGTAAAATAAAAACATTAAAAAACAAGATACAAACAAGAATATCCCAGCCGAAGTCGAATACCTTAAGTAAAATACGATGACGAAGACGAATCTAACGACATATAAAATTCAAAAAAATTCAAAAGCCATTTATTCAAATTGGGTTAAAGTCAGAGAGAGTGAAAATCAGCACTTTTTGAATGTCAAGTTTACAAAAGATAGCCCCCAAAACGCCCACCCTTCACCACTTCCTGTGTTTTTGCTGGGAAGAAGAAGTGGCGCAACAAACTCCCCAGCAATATATCATTCAACATAATCAGTTCAGCCATTTAGTAGACAAGTAGGACCAAAGGGAAGGAACATACGTATATACACAAGTCAAACACATAACCCTTATTTGTTAGTTTCGACGCAGTCGGGGAAAAAAATAGCAAGCATCCAATGACCATTAAACTTTAGCGTTTATATTACCTACTAGTTGTCTGCCAGAGGCTTCGCCCGTTTGGGCTATACGAATTCAAATTAAAATGACAGTTTCATACAAATTTTGCCCCCCCCCCCCCCCTTTCACCTCCTTAGGTAGAATTTCGGAAAATAGTTTCTTATCAAAATTCAAGTCATTTATTAAACTAGGCTGAAAATCAGCACTTTTTGAATGCAAAATCGGATGCCTACGTCATAGAACACACTCTCCAAGTTTCAGGTCTCTACGATCAGCGGTTTAGGCTGTGCGTTGATCCGTCAGTCATTCAGGACAAAGCATATTATATGTATAGAAGATTAGTGGAATAGGGTACCAGAACCACGGGTTCTGGTAGTATAAAAAAAATGTTGTTTAGTAGTTCCACACAAGTGATATTAAAACCAGTCGGTTTGACCTTTTGTAACATTATAATATAATTTATTCAACTAAGGTTGAAGTGTCAATTTTTATCAAGTATCTCCGAATGTTTGTCTGTTTTTGTTGCTATGATATTGATTAATGCTATTTGAAAACAATTTCAATTAATAGATTTAGTGTAAAGTCTGACAACCTAGTCTTATAAAGGTGTGTCGTGTTACCCGGTTACTGGGTTGTAGAGGTCAGATAGGCAGGCGCTCCATGTAAAACACTGGTACTCAGCTGCATTGCAACTGTGTGAAGACTTTAATAGGAATAATGAGCCAATAATACTATTGGTTGGTAGAAAAGAGAGAGCATAATATTTTGGCAATTAAAATATTAGTTAGGAAGTTAAATTATATAACACACGCATAATAATACATAATTACATATTTTTCTTCGTTAACACTTGAGCTCGTGGCTAACTAACAGCCGCACGGTTCGACCGATCAAAGGTTAAGCTGCGCTTGGCGGGGTTGGACCATGGATGGTGACCATCTATTTCATAACGAGACTCCTCCGTGCCTCGGAAAGCACGTTAAGCTGTTGGTCCCGGTTGTCATTTGTAGATCTTTGACAGTCGTTACGGGTAGTCAGAAGCCAGAAAGTCTGACAACCAGTCTTACCAAGGGGTACCGTGTTACCCGGTAACTGGGTTGTGGAGATCAGATAAGCAGTCGCTCCATGTGAAACACTGGTACTCAGCTGCATCCGGTTTAGACTGGAAGCCGACCCCCACGTAGTTGGGAAAAAGGCTAGGCAGATGAAGACTCATCCATCCAGTTTAAATACTAACAACTAATTTTGACATTTTAAAAGCAAGCCTTACTTGTTTCCTTTAAAAATGAAGCTTATTAATTGCAGTATTTTTTCCGTATTTTAGAAAGGCATATTTAGTATTGCTATTTGAATTAAAAATGTTAATTTTTCTGGTCTAGCAAGACATTATGTTAAATACGTAAAACCTTATTATAAACTTGAACTAGACACGAATTAGTGGCGCCAAATAAATAAAAAAATAACCGGCCAAGTGCGAGTCGGTCGCGCGTACTGGGGGTTCCGTACTTTCTTAGTCCGATTCTTTACCCGTTAAGGTAGGTATTGACTTAAGATAATGTTACAAAAAAATCTGAAAAAATGATAAGCTTGTAATCTATAAATATAAGAAGAAACTGATTGGCTAAGTGACTGACTGATTAACGCACAGTTGAATCCGCTGTTATAGAAGTTTTGCACAAATGACGTAAGTGTGCACTAAGACGGAGTTTACACGCTCATTCTGGCGTCAGTAAAGTCCATGATTGAGGTCAGAATGACGGGAAACTGACTGTATACGCGCAGACTGATGGATTGATGGTCCAGAATGATGTTTTTTAAAATATTTTAATAATTTTTGTCAGTCTGGTGAGACTGACGCTTGACAAGCTTTTTTAGGGTTCCGTAGTCCGACAAGGAACCCTTATAGATTCGCCATATCCGTCTGTCTGTCCGCGGCATAGCTCCGAGGTTCTTGTTACTAGAAAGCTGAAATTTGGTACCTATGGATATATATAGATGTATTTTGATCACGCCGAGAAAGTGGTTAAATATTTTTTTTTAGGGTAGCTCCCAAACACGTAAAGTGGGGATGCATATTTTTTTTCTCGCGTACCCCTTCGTGTGGCGTAGGTATAGATATGTTAGACCATTTTTCGCTTAAGTGAGCCATTGGCGAAATATTTAGCTATAAGTGCAAATTTTTGTTCGATACGAGCATCCCCCCTCTAACTTTTGAATGGTTGTCCCTAGAAATGTAAAAAATCACAGACTTAGCACATGTAATGAATTTACAAGGAAAACTATCACGGCTAAGTAGGCTCCACCGGTTACAGAGTTATAGTCGACTAACTAAGACCTACTACGGAACCCTACTGCGTGTGGTCCGACACGCACTTGGCCGGTTATTTCTAATTAAAATCCCGCAAATGCGTGCTAACGCGTAGAAGTTTTCGGTTGGACTGATCGTCAGTCTGACTTACCGTCTAATACCACCTGTCAATCCATCATTCAGCCATCAGTATATACGTGATCACGGTCACAGACTGAACTGACGCCAGAATGAGCGTATAAACGCCGGCTAAGAAAGGATTTTTTCTAAATTCTGCTTTTTTATTATTATTTTGAATTCGAAAAAGTTAGTGAACTGTGAAAAAATTTTTTTTTTCTGTGAAGAAACTATAAATTACCGAATTTTGTTAATAGTATTGACTAACCAGCTTGATTTTACAGCTCTAAGGGAAGGGTAGAGCCAAGTATTTAGTATTAATTTCATCTAGATACCACTACGTGTTTCTGAGAAAACGTCTTGATGACAGAGCGACAGACGGGCTTGATGTAACAAGGTCCGCATTTTTTTTTTAGAATTTGAAGGAACCCTAAAAAACAAATAAAAACCAGTTTCAATGCACTTCATTTTACGCCGGCGTCAACGAATATCATTGAATTATTTATAAAGCCACTTTTTATGTAACATAATTAATGAATATTCCTATTTCGGTCTACATTAACCTTGAAAATTAAGTTAGAAAGGAGAAAATATAAAAATTACTAGATTCTTCCTGGACCTTGTCAGACTTGGGTCTTAAAAACGGTCACAGTTCAGCCATCTTTGGTCACATCTATATTAAACTTAGCTGTTTCACGCGGTTTCATTCGTTCCCTGAAGGAACTACTAGGGTTGCCACCCGTACGTAAGTGTAAAGTATTGTATGTTATTTCGGGTAATTATACTCTAAACTTTTTAAGACCAATAAAGTACGCAAAAATACTTTATTTCATAATACGTATTAATTTATCGGGTTAAAAAAAACAAGTCACAAGCATCACACGCTCACAAATCACCAGCTAGCTCAAGGCGGATTGGCGATTTTTTATCCATATATCACTACATCACTACATAGTGTAAAACAAAGTCTCTTCCCGCTGTCTGTCCCTATGTATGCTTAGATCTTTAAAACTACGCAAAGGATTTTGAAGCGGTTTTAATAGATAGAGTGATTCAAGAGAAAGGTTTTAGTATATAATTTGTCAAGTTTTTGTATACATTGGCTACATATGTATAATGCTAGTTTTTGAAGTTGTATAGCCCACGCGAGCGAAGCCGCTGAAAGCTATTTTTTTTAAAAGCGCAGATTTTTCTCGTCAAAGCCTTACAACGTCTGATGAAATGATTGACCCACGGAAAAGAGACACTCGGTTCCTTCCTTTTTTTCTAGAAAGCGGTGAATATCTATTCGTTTGATCCAATTTCATGTTCAATGAAAAATAATAACCAGTTAGGCCTACTAAGCCTTGATAGTCTTCCTTGTAAGTTCACTACATGTGCTACGTCTGTGATTTTTTTTAATATTTCTAGGGACAGCCATTTAAAAGTTAGAGGGGGGGACACTCGTCTCGAACAAAAATTTTCACTTAAAAGCTAGGTATTTCGCAAATGGCTCACTGAACCGAAAATGGTCGACACACACTTATAATACGAAGGGATACGCGAGAAAAAAATATTCATCCCCACTTTACTTGTACACTAAAATTATTATTTTTTCATAATTTTATTATACCACTTTGTCGGCGTGATCAATATACATATCTATACTAAATTCCAGCTTTCTAGTACTAAGAACCTCAGAGCTATGCCGCGGACAGACAGACAGACGGACATGGCGAAACTATAAAGGTTCCTTGTCGACTACGGAACCATAAACATTAAAAAAGTCACGTCAGTACTTGTTCAATTTTGGACCTGCTTAAGCGTGTCATCACTATGAATAAATAAATTAGGATTTATACATCAATGAAGTAATTTATTTCATTAAACAAGTTTCATAGCGCATTTAGAATGAACATACTTTCAATTAGAATAATTTTGAAAGGTTAAGTTGATATTAAAAGGTGAACTTGTGAATTACATAATATAAAGTAGGTACTAAATCTTTAGGGGCTCGTAGCTAAGTCATCATCTGCCTAGCCTTTTCCCAACTATGTTGGGGTCGGCTTCCAGTCTAAACCGGATGCAGCTGAGTACCAGGTGTTTTACATGGAGCGACTGCCTATCTGACCTCCACAACCCAGATACCGGGTAACACGGTACCCCTTGGCAAGACTGGTTGTCAGACTTTCTGGCTTCTGACTACCCGTAACGACTGTCAAAGATGTACAAATGACAACCGGGACCAACAGCTTAACGTGCTTTCCGAGGCACGGAGGAGTCTCGCTATGACAAAGATGGTCACCCATCCACGGACCGACTGCGCCAAGCGCAGCTTAACCTTTGATCGGTCGAACCGTGCGGCTGTTACTTAGCCACGAGCTCCTCAGTCAGGGGCTCGTAGCTAAGTAACAGTATATATATTCTGATCCAGCCTGTCCCTTGCTGTCCTCCCCCAGCGACGCCCTAAGACGAGGCCCGTACCCCACTAGGGGGTGCCCTTAGCGTGTAGTCGCTTAGTTTTGTAAGTTAAGCCCTGGTGGAGGCCCTAAATTAATTTAAGGCACTTCACAGGCAAGCCCGGTTAAGCAGTCGACAACCTTCTAGGTTGACCTGCGAGATGATATTTTTCTAGTATCATTTTCACACAGTTTTACTACAAAAACTGGCGTTTTACGTAGGATTATGTCTAAGATTATTTAACTCATTCAGTTCGCCTTCATTGCAACGGTATTGGCTTCGGACTGGCTCGGGTAAGCCGACTTTAGCATAGTATTTGTTGCCGCATTTTACAAGTACACTGGCGGTATCTAGTCGGAGCAGCGCGGAGACTTTCATTAATATGTGTATGGCAATATTCTTAACAGTTTAATAAATTTTACTGCTATTCGAAAAGCTAAGAATAGATGCAAAATAAGTGGGCTTTAATAACAGCTTATTCAAAGGTAGGTAGGTAGTTGTGTATTTCAGATTTCAATTCCGACTTTCTTATATTACAATATTGGCCTTATAGTATCAACCTAAGGTAGCACATAAACGTTACCGTGCATTTACGTCGATGTTACCGCGTGGTAACAATGATGTTACCGTGCATTTATGTTGATATTACCGCGTAGTAATATGGATGTTACCGTGCATGTAATATGTCGATGTTACCATGTATTATAGAACGTTACCATGCCTTTTTTTGTATTAATGTTCCTATACCGTGCGTTTTTATTACTACAAGAACTTGTTGGCTTTTAACTTTCTCTCACTTCTGTGTGTCCTGAATCAGTTTGTAATGTTTTAACATGACATTAGACAGGCAAAACGATAAGATGCGGGAGCCGAACTCGCGACACACATCGCAGCAGTTTATTGCTAAACCCCTATGTCAATCATGCTGTCAAATTATTTGTAAATTGCACTGCCAATTGTTTAGAACCATGGATCTCGACTAAGCTTATATTAGACCATGTATTTGTATAAAAATAAATTACTCACCATTTAAACTTCCAACAGTATTGATAGCAGGATTAATATTTTCGTAGAAATATCCATCATCGTCCTGCTCAGATTTAATATGGAACGGCATTGGTAACAAATGTTCTTGTTGGTCTAGCCGCTCATGCATATTCGTAACCAACCTTTGCCCCAAGTTTTGATCCAACATATGTTGGTCTTGTACACATTGGACGACCATAGGTGTCCTTCTCGCGTCTTCTTGGGCCAACATTTCTTGCTCAATATTCGGCCTATTTAGATGATGAGATAGATCAACCTCATGGCTTAAATCGTGGGGTATATCTGTCCTCAAATCGGTAATCCTACTCAAATCCGCACTAAGATTCTCATTCAAATTCTGCGCTAGCTGGCTCAGGTTAGTCTGCAAATCAAGGTCATTACCGAGAGACCGGACTAAGGATAAGTCCAGGTTTCTACTCAAATTCTGTCCAAGCAAGTCATCGTGCCTGTTTAAATTCTGCGGTAGTTCATTTGTTAGATTGTGTACGAGATCTAGTTCTGTAGATAAGTTCCGCTGTAAGTGTGCGGGGATATCGTTGAAATTCAAGTTCCGTTGTAAATGGTTGGTTTTTAGCATTAACGAGGACATTTGTCTAGGTGATAGAGGTAATTGGAAGTTGTGGACGATTGTGTTCGCGACTGACGACTGCATTGCTTGGTGGAGTTGTTCCATCGATATCGGTGAGTGTTGGTAGTCCGTTGGTTCGAGCTGGTGTGACTTTTGGAGCTGTAAAAGAAAAGAATTAGGTTATAATATGAAAGAAGAATCTTTTGGAGGGTCTTGTTACTACAAATAAATAAATTATAATTAAATTGTATTTATTTTCATGCCCTCCTTTGTTTTCTAAAAAACACTGGCTGTTTCCCATGGTATCACTTAGATTCCAAAGGAAATGCTTAACATATCCAGATAAAAAGTATAGCCTTCAAAAAAAACCTTCTCCAGGGTCCCATCTATCTTCTGAACAAATTTCATGGAAATCGGTACAGCACTTTTACTGTGAAAGCGCAACAAACAAACTCACTTTCACATTTATAATATTAGTAAAAGGAGGTTTAATTTTTAAGACGCACTAGATCAAACCATTCATTAAATTATCTAAGACATTACTCAATTTTGATACAGCCAAATGTATGAATACCAGTAAGTATGATGGAGTGATTGTTTTACTGGGGATTAAATAATAATTACACAAACAATAAGTTGAGTCTAATTTTAACCATAGTTAGTTTGTAAGTTCATATATAGGTCAAGGTTATATATATTTTGTGAAAGATTAACTAACTAAATTAAAACTGAATAAAATATGTTTGTGTGCTTAAAATTCGTTATTATATGGTTTATTAATGCTTTTATTTTTCTGAGTTGAAATTTTCTGAAATTAAAAGATTTTTACGAAAAAACTTTTTAAGTTAGGTATGATTTCTATACACAATTACAATAAAAATACTATTATATTTGGTTGGTGGGGTAACTTACTATTTTCAGTCGAACTTTATGAACAAAAAAATTAATCCTTGCTAAAGTAATTAATTGTTTACTTACACAAAAAAACACATTCATAATTGAATGTATGGCTCTCATATTGCTTATGAAACATCAAAAAAATAGGTTGGCGGCAAAAAATCTAGAATACATCAGCCGGGAACCAAACCCGGAACTTCAGACACGTTATCAACAGTTTTTTATGTAAAAAACGATCGCTGTTTGAAATAAAACAAACACCAGTTAAAAGTACTTACACTTTCGATGTAAAACTTATAATTGTCATCGTCGATAACATTTTGGTCTTCCCTTTTCACGAAATCCATATTTCCTTCACGAAATCTCAGTTAAAAACGATATTTTAACTCTTTATTTTATAACCGATCCATAGTGTTTCTAACCTAACAAAAACACAGATAAATGACTTAAAATATTCACTTAAAATACGTATAAATGCGTAAATTACACTTTAGATCGCTAATCACATGACTTCAATATTAAAATGTAAGAATAATGTAAAAATTGATGTAAAAAATGGATTTATCGTTTCGTTTCAGATTGTCTGAACGAAAGAAAGGAAGCTAGATATAGACAAGTAGAGTTGCCGTCAACGAACATCTGTCGGGGATACACTGTTCAAATTTAATTTACCCCAGATCACTAGTAGGATAATACGTTCGTCACGGAAAGTTTCCTTACATTTTATCATATATTTTTTTTTTTTACTATTTTATTAGAAATATATAAAATATAAACATAATTCATAAGTTGTAAAATAAATAAACGATACATTAAATACAAAAAAAAATTGATGCTAATCATAATTATTAATAGGTACCTATTTTTGGAACTTTTATATTAAAGAAAATCACCTGTTTTATCAAGTTGCACGTATGGAACTTATATCATCTGGATCAATCGCACACTAAGTGTAAGAGAAAAATTGCAGCTTTGCGATAAAAGTCCGATATATTAGCATAATCGAATGTCTTGCTAGATAATCATTTAATTAAAGAAAATTGAATACGAAGAATGAATTCCATACTTCTCTATATGACGTCATCTCACTAGTCGTTTTTTTAACTTCCTCTATATATCAATTGCCATCCACATTCATGTCTTGTAAATACAAGTTTGTAGGGACATACCGTATGAAGGCGTAAGGCGTATCCACCTTGGGGGCGAGGACAGATTCAGCACCAAGACGGCGATGACGCAGCATACCCGGACGGCAATGGATGGCAAGGTACACCCGGTGGCACTCTTATTGTACAGTGCGCGCGAGGTTTGCGTACCACACGTGACAGCGAGAAAGACTCCCGCTCAGTGTTGGATGGAGCAGCCTGCCACATTCCACGCAGAAGAAATGGATTCCTGCAGACCTGCATCTTCGTACGAACAGCGAGCTCAGTCAGCGTCATACGAAGAGCAAGACTGTCAGTGCAGTGCTATTAGTGATTTATGTACGTGTCATGTCCTGATTGTTATATTTGTTGATAAAATTTGTAATACGTTTCTTTGTAATGTAATGGTCTTTGTAATCTGTATTAGCTCAGTGTATTTGTTTCGCAGTTCCCAGTATCGACCGCAGTCATCATATTTTGTCAAGTTAGCATTGTGAGAACTTGCGCTCACGAACATGATACTTGTTTATGATAACGTGCTTTATTATACATTGTAATCTTGTAATCTAGAGTCTAGAGTCAGATAATTTTGTAATTGTTTTTGTGTTAGTATTTATAATGTAAAAATTTTCTTTTTAAAATTTTAGGGGGAAGTTATGTAGGGACACAGTTCATTGTAAACTGAGACGTACTGCTGACGCATGAGTTTAGCGTCCAGGCGCGCGGTGGTATTAGAGCGGCGCAGCAGTCGTCTCCCCGCACCCAGTCAGTTAGGTCGAAATTAGTTTATAATTAATATGTAATCTGGTACCAGTAAAAGTATATTATACCCATCATGTGTCCCTCATTGAAGAGAAACCAACATCTTATAACCCTACCCCCACAAGTTCTTAAATAAAAACATTTTTTACATGTCATAATTGCCTGTATATTAAACTAATTATTAAGAATATTTACACGATACAAATTTCAATTTTAATTGTAATTATAGTGAAAAAACGTTTTTATTTCCCTACTTAAAGGGAGTATTTAGGAACTGGCAACTCAAATACTTTCCATAGACAAAAGAAAGCTTTATTTAATTTACGTTCAGAAACCACATATAATTTAAAAGAAGAAGCAAAGAATACCTTTTACACAAAGCTTACGATGATATTATTTAATTTATATTTTTTTCTTACAGGGGACATAAAACGCAACTATTGGTTTAATTTGAAATCTTAGAGATGATAACGTCAAGGCCATTAAATAAATTAAGAAAATTATATAACAAACTGAATTTTCTCGACGAGTGTCCAACACACTGAACCGGCTTTGATAACTTTTTTGTTTGACCTTCAGAAAAATTGACAACTTGCCTTGATGGTGTTCGGAGTCGGAAGAAAACTATTTTTCAAAACACATTTTCCCTCGATATACAACCAGTTATTGGTTAAAAACTTATACACTGTACAAAATAGGTAAGCTTTTATATTTTTTATTATCTTACATGCACTCTTATCAAGTCATGTTTGAAGTTTTCGAACTAACCCGAATTACGTTGATAAAAATGTTCAATAGTTTTAATTTATCGTATTAATTCAGTAAGTACCTATCTAAATAAGGTATTTTGAACCGGAAATTCCTCTGCTTTACTCAAATCTTATCACTAACTCTCCATAATGACCCATTTTAAGTTTTCCTGTTAGTCGTATATTCATCAAGGTAGGTATGTACCTATTTGTAAATAATTATTTACGTAAAGTATAAATTAATGTTCGTTATACTTATACAATTACAATACAATAATCCTAACTAATATTATAATACGAAATAGAGTTTGTTTGTGACACTATCATGGCCGAACCAATTTTGATGGAATTTGGTATAGAGATAGATGGGCCCGTGAAGACTGTTACATGCTTTAATCTCGTACGTTAAGTCCCCTCAGGACACAGGCGAAACCGCGGGAACAAGCTGGTATGTATATTATACATATACTAGCTGTTTCCCGTGGTTTCACCCGCGTCTCGAGGAAACTACTTCACGCACCCTGATAAAAAGTAGCCTAAAACTTTCTCCAGGGTCCCTTCCATCTCCGTACCAAATTTCATCCAAATCGGTCCAGCCGTACAACGATACTGTGACCAAGGGAAATAGGGATTCATTTTTATACTTAGATTTCCTTTTTTTTTTAGATTTTTCAGTTGTGAAGAAAAAATGCCGAAGTCAGCACTAGTGATCCTGGCTCAAGGTGCCGAGGAGATGGAAACTGTCATCACTGTTGATATGCTGCGGAGAGGTGGTGTAAGTAGTAACATGGAGTGGAAATATCAATGAGAAAATTAGTTTGTTTGTTGTGCTTTCTCTGTAAAATATCAGAACTGATTTTCTATGAAATTTGATATGGAGATAGATGAACCCTGGAGATGATTAAGGCTTTGACCATAAATCATCCTCATCAGCCTATTTACGATGCTGGGTTAAGGCCTCTTCTCATACAGAGAAGGCATGAGCATTGATCACCACACTTGCTCAAGGCGGATTGGCGATTTCAGACTTTTTAGTTCAGGTTTCCTCACAATGCTTTCCTGCACCGTTAGTAGTGGTGTATAAGATACGCTTAGAAAGTACTTATGACTTGAGTAAAGTCACATTGGTACTTGGCAAGTTTCAGACATTGCCTAGACTAATATTAATGTGAGTGTAATCACATTAATATCAATTGAATTCAACTTTGTTTGGACTTTAAAAGAGACCACAACCCCTGTCAGTTTGTTTCGGCTTTTCTTCTCAGAGGTAGTCAGCTAGAATATGCCGGCGCCAACATTCTTATAATAACAAAACTTTTGACGTGTAAATCCTAGTTACAAAATAAATAATTTCATTTCAATTCTGTACACAAGATGCAGGTGCCTTAACCACTAGGCCACCAGGATGTACTATACTGTAAAAAGACTATTGTAAGCATTTCCTTTTGAAAAGAGTGTCTATGGAGTTTCTTGCCGGTTTCTTTCCATAAGACCCACTCCTTGGAACCGTGTAACTAGCTTGACGTTTCATAAGTGCCTGCAAAGACCTATATGAACTAGCTTTCCGCCCGCGGCTTCGCCCGTGTGGACATTTTTTTTAACCTTGGGTTACATTATTCAAGTTTTAGTAGGGATTCCTAATTATTTCTGGAAATAAATATACCTATGACACTTCGTAAAGATGTAGCTTTATAACGGTGAAAGAATTTTTAAAATCGGTCCAGTTGTTTTTGGGTTAAAACCCTATAAACAAACAAACAAATCTTTCCTCTTTATAATATTAATATAGAAAAACATTTGAGATTATTGAATGATAAATAAATTTTCTTCTATTTCCAGGTGAATGTGATAATGGCTGGTTTGGATGGCAAAGACCCAGTGTTATGCTCCCGACAGATCACCCTCATCCCTGACAAGTCCTTGGCTGATGCCCTCGCTGAGAATCCACTCTATGATGCCGTGAGTATTTTTTTAACCATACACTCATCATCATCAGCCTATATATTGTCCCACTGCTGGGCACAGTCCTCTGCTCATACAGAGAAGGTGTGAGCATTGATCACCATGCTTGCTCAAGGCGGATTGGCGATTTCAGACTTTTTAGGTCCAGGTTTCCTCACGATGTTTTCCTTCACCGTTAGTCAGTGACGTCAAAGATATACATAGAAAGTACATATTATGACCTTAGAAAATTCACATGCCTTAGGCAGAACCTAGTGTTTGTTAATCTATACATATAAAATGCTTTGTCCTGAATGACCGACGGATCAACGCACAGCCTAAACCGCTGATCGTAGAGACCTGAAACTTGGAGGGTGTGTTCTTTGTATGACATTGGCATCCGATAAGAAAGGATTTTCCGAAATTCTAAGGGTTAAAGGTGAAAAAGAGGCGGCAAAGTTTGTACGAAACTCTGTCATTTTAAATTTGAATTCGTATAGACCACGCGGGCGAAGCTGCTGGTGGAAAGCTATTCCTATTATATTTTTTACAGGTAATATTGCCTGGCGGTCTGGAGGGGTCGGAGCGCCTGTCCAAGTCGACATTAGTGGGTCATATACTCAAGGAACACGAGAACTGTGGCAAGATCATCGCTGCTATTTGTGCCGGTATTTTTTTTTTTTTTGAAATATTTTTATTCATGACTAGCCTGGCTTGGCGAACTCTGCCTTTTTCTCCCTGTGATTTTTTTCTTATATTTATATTTAATAGTTATTGTGATATTCGGAGTGGAGACAAATCCAACAAATCAAAGATCATAAAAATCGGTCCAATAATTCTTATGTTATAAGTGGTGTGTCCAGACCAGCTGTTTTCCCGCGTCGTGGTTTTGTCTGCGTCCCGAGCGTATTTGGATGGAGTACAATACTCCATCCAAATACGTTCAGCCGTTTAACAGTGAGAGCTTAACAAACAAACTCACTCTCGCATTTATTATTTACAGCTCCTACAGCATTCGTCGCGCATGGCGTGGCTCAAAACAAGAAGGTGACTTCATACCCCACCACCAAGAACAAGATACCAGCTGAGTGCTACACCTACGTGGAGGGGGATAGGGTGGTGGTGGACAATAATGTCGTCACTAGCAGGGTGAGTTGACAAATTTTTACCATTTATAATAAGATTACAAATGTAATTCCACTCTATTTGCCGTTCGTACAAACGATTTTGAGCATTATTGCTAAAGTGACATGACAAAAACAGATGCAAAATATATTTGTTATTTTACACATTATTTTGCTCTCAACACCATCCTTATGTATACGGAATAGAACTCAAAATCGGTTGAATAAACTGCAAAAAGAGTGGATTTTTTTTCAGGATCTGTTACCAGCGTCCTAAGTGAACTACTTCGCCCACCCGGATGAAAAGTATCCAGGTTATAAACCATGTGTACCAAATTTCTTTCAGTAGTTTTCGAATAGAGTATCCATGGAGTGAAAAGAGTATCCATGGAGTTTCTTGCCGGTTTTTCTCCATAGGACTCTTTAGAACCATGCAACTAGTGACTTTTCATAAGAGCCTACAAAGACCTATCTATATCTATCTTCTATCTATATATATATATATATACAATGTGTAAAAAAAATAAGCAATAATATTTAAGGGTATGTACATATATCAAGTATAGATGCTACTGACAAAATCTTATAATTAAATCTGTTAACTTTTTTTTTCATATTTTTTTTTTCACTAAATTTTAATAGGCTTATTAGGCTAGTTGACGAATAGGTAGAAAATAAGGGGTAACTTATTTGCGAACTCGGCATTATTGATCTTCAAATTTGAGTTTATTAACCCATTTTTAGGGCTGTAACCTATTTTTTTTAGCAAAAACTGTAACTTCTTTTTGTTCTAAAACTATAAGATCCCATAAGATTTCCAGTTCCTAATATGGCGCAAAAGATTAGTTATCACCGAATGTGTAGCCCGCTTAAATTTTATTGCTTATTTTTTTTACACATTGTATATATGAATCCCTATTTCTCTTGGTCACGGCATCACGCGTGAACGGCTGGACCGATTTGTATGAAATTTAGTACGGAGATAGAAGGGACCCTGGAGAAGGTTTTGGGCTACTTTTCATCCGGGTGAAGTAGTTCCGTCGGGACGCGGGTGAATCCGCGGGCAACAGCTAGTTTGAAATATTTTTTTTGTCTTTAAATTACTTTATATTACTCCAAATGGTCTAAGTCGTCGGCGGTGAGAGCGCCAGAGAGAAAAACCTCCTAACAATGCGTGTCGTATCCAGAAGTACCGCTTTCTGTATTAAGCGCTTGAACCAACCTTCCAACAGTTGCATCTAGCCATTGGCTGGAACTACTATCGACAATAACACTGTGGCCAAATCCAAACATTTAAGTTCTTTATCGGTTTCCAGGGCCCCGGAACAGCCTATTGGTTCGGCTTGACCCTAATTGAGATGCTGGAGAGCAAAGAAAAAGCTGATCAAGTTGAAAAGGGCATGATCATATCTGGATATTAAGATCTGAATCGATTTATAATCGAAACATTACCATTTAGTATCGATTATTATATCGGCGGAAATAATCTGTGGTGATATGATAAAACAAGAGAGTAAATATTTCTCGGAATCAGTATACTTTTGCTTTGGATAGGTATTTGAGCGGGTTGCGCAAAAACAATATTGCGTTAACTTACTTTGCGCATGGAACATATTTACGCCATTTGCGCAAAAATGCGCAAAAAGGACCAACATTGCGCAGCTTTTTTAGACTTAAAAAAAAGCATGATAAGGACGTATTTTACAGATATTTGCGCCGACATAATTAATCGATAAATATATAATTTGTATAATTATATTGTAATACAATACACGTGTGACTGGGGGTAATTTAAATCCAAAAAAAATAAATTATTTTATATCCTAAACTGCATCTATGTTTAAATAATTGGCTTCTATATGCAATTTCTTTATGATCATATCGATCTAATCAAAGCTTAAAAAGCTATGCTTAGTCATAATAGCACTATAAAAATATTGCAGTTTTAAAAGTGGTTATTTCATTGTTTTTTTTTTGTATTTACAATTGTTTTGAATAAAGTGTGTATATCAACTTTTAATTACCTATTTCATTTCGCTTTAAGCTATAGCTGATTGCTATGATGTAACATATTGACCAGTGGCGTGCAGTTCATATAGGCAAAAAGACACTGCCTACCCTACATAACTCAGAAAATATTTACTATCTTTATTTTATTTTAATAAGTATCTAATATTTTATCTCAGAGTAATTACTATCAATAAAAAATCTTGAAACTTAAATCAGCTCCACCTGTCGAATATTGGTGGTATTACGAAGAATACTCGCGATACATTTCAACAACACAAAAAAGTTTGCGCGGTACTAGGGCGCCCCTAGCGAATCTAGGCAGAAAACGTGAATGCCTCATTTCGTACAATAGTATTTGTAAGAAGACTCGTAGACATGCGAATACAATGCAGTGTGCGTTCGTATAAATATTTTGCACACATTGATACAAATTACGCACACAAATAACAAAAAAGGCAATGTCTTAATTCGATTTATACGACGGAAACATCGGTTCGGAAACCTTCGGCTATCGACAAGGCCACAAGAGACGGTGGCCGATGTTTTCCGAACCGATCTACATTATGATGTAATGTAACTATTTTAAAAAGTAGCATGTTTTGACTTTCTTATCTCTAAGTAAACAACATTTCTTTTAGTCGTATTTTTTTTTTCTGTGACGTGAGTTTCGCGCGCGTCGCCATTGTTATTGTTTATCTGACTTGTTCTGTGCTAGCGAATATTTCTTAATATTTTAATAATAGTGAGTTTTAAGCGTTGATAATAGTGTGAAATGGAATATATTCACTGTGAAAGTGGTGTGTGTGTACAGAAAATTAAAAATTATGAGTTTTTAACACTATCTTTCGGAGAAAAAAAACAAGTGATCGCGAAAGGCCGTTGTACACCAGATTTACAATTAATACAAACTAAAGGTAAAGTCAATCGTAAATTCAATACAAAACAATTCGATTCATATTATTAGCTCTCGGATTGCATACACGCTATTTCCCTTGCCTACTATTTTACACACACAATAAATTAATAAAACCGTCTGAAACGACGCAGGTTTCAACTATTCATATTTATCTCCTACGGTAGCCAAAACCATGAGCAATCTGACTTAGAAGCTTCCGTACACTTGGAAAAAATCGTATTGAAACACGATGAAAGTCGATCGAAACCGAAATATTATTCAATCACTTTTGATATTGTTTGTTTTTGGAGTAAACATGAGCTCACTTTGCGTGAAAGAATTTGTTCCTGAATGTGAATATGGGAAGTTATTAGGAGAGGTCAACTTTCATGCGAAATACGACGGAGTTATGGACAACTATTTATGAAATTCGTTCTTAGGTCGGTACTCATGTTCGAGATTTTTAAATCAAATCTGAATCTATGATTATTTGAGGTGGCAAATTACATGCATCATTATTTGATCGACAAGACGACGAACCAAAACGGGAAAGGTATTTTTGAAAAGTGGGTACCAAAGCCAGGCGGGTGTCACCCGGCGCGGCGGCGCATTTCACGGGCAGGCGTACCTATCGTAGTATCGAAGGTCGCGCGCCGCTCGTCCGCACGCTTTGGCTTTTCTGCCTACCCTGCCTAAAATCTCTGTGCACGCCACTGATATTGACACTTATAGCAAAAATATGGTAAAGGCTGTTTGTGTTCTCTCCTTATCGTGTGGGCTGGAGGTTTACCAACCTAACAAGCCCTAGTGTTAAAATTCTTTAATCCGCCTGACGGCCTCTGACATGAATGTAACAACAACTGCTATCATTTAGCAGCCGGGGACGACACCCCCCAGGTACGGGGGGGACACCACCAACTGTCTGACTCTCGGCTGCTTTGTGATACTTTAAAACCCTCGAAGCGATGTCGGCCCGACTTGAATCGAACCGGATACCCCGTGCGTGCAGTCGGGAGTTTGCGACCAGATCAACGAGGTAGTCTTGTTGGAATTTAGATAATAAAACAATAATTTAAGAATCATTTCTACTTATATTTGAGTACATAGGATTATAGATTATGTAGGTAAATATTAACACTAAATAAATTATAAAAAAAGGTAAAATTGTAAATGCAGCTTCAAGCCTGAGATATTAATTCACACTGAAAAGCCTTTTCATTGTTCACAATTTACTATTTGATACCAATAGTTCGAAGACACATCATCTTAAGCTGGTATCCCACGGTACATAATACTAAGGATAGTCACGCATCGCACACAATGCTCTTATAACCGCGTTGAACGTGTCGCCGCTACGCTACTACGGACGATACTCGTCTCATGGTGCACTGGTGCGGGCTGGTCCGTGTCCTTCTTAATATCACGGACCGTGGGAGACCATCTTAACACAGTAACTGTGGGCCTACTCTAACTCGCCGAAACGAAACTTCGGAAAGACCGAGAATAGACGATAACTTTTTTGTGGTGCGGTAAGGTGCGATCTGATGCTCTGTACATAGAGGGATATACTTATACATCCATTTATAACAATTATTTGCACCTTACCGCCTTAAAATCCATAAGGAAACGTACGAAACTTCAATCGAATCTTCGTTTTCGTTGAGTTAGAGTAGTAGAAGTAGTCCCCTGTTGTAGAAGTCACATAGGCAGTCGCTCCATGAAAAATACTGATATTCATGCATCTATACTCCCTTTATAATAAGATTAGACATTTAAACACACCCTATTTACTGTTTGTTCAAACGATTTAAAGCTCTATTACTAAGGTGACAAGACAAAAACAGATGCAGAATATATTTGTTATTGTAAACATTATTTTGCTTTCAACACCATCCTTATCAGTACGGAATAGAACTCAAAATCGGTTGAATGAGCTGCAAAAAGAATTTGGATGTTTTTCTAATCTTATTGTAAATTAAGTATAGTTAGACAACACATGATAGGCCCAGAGCTAGAGAAAAACAGTCCATTTTTTATTTATTTTTAAAATTATGAGTATTCCAATCAATACAAAATATAACCTAAAACAGTCTATTTAATTGAGATTCCTATTAAAATAAGGAACACAGATATTTGGCAAGTCATAATACTACAAAAAATTATACTATTGCTTTCTCTTTCTCGCTTATGTCGAAAGTAAGAGACGAAAGTAAATAAGGCTTCTAAGGTTCAAAGTGCAAATGATTGCACTGTTTAGTAGTACCTACTTATTGTTTATATAACTAATTGGCTAAAATAATAACGTTAATTAATTAATATTAATTGAGAGTAATATTACACAATGAATAGTTTTTCTACCTCCATTATGTAAAAGATGTATTTGAGAGAGATATATAGGATTTATTAAGATTAGTTAATATTCGCTAATTATTTTGATTTAAATTCTCATTGTGTTAAATAATGTTGCACATATAGAACTTTGGAAAGCCGTCAAACGATTCCAGTTGTTATTTTTTTTATTGTAATAACACAGTGGCTATACATATAAAATGCTTTGTCCTGAACGACTGACGGATCAACGCACAGCCTAAACCGCTGATCGTAGAGACCCGAAACTTGGAGGGTGTGTTCTTTGTATGACGTAGGCATCCGATAAGAAAGGATTTTTTTTATTTTTGATCGATAGGTATAAAGTTAAATACATATTCGTAATCAGATGTTTTTCCTGATTCCAAATATGTACTTGATAAGAAAAAAAAATAGTTACAGCCTTTTTTCTTAAGACAGCAGTATAGAGGTGTAATGGTATGTGAAAACTGTGGATTGCAACCTAACTATACATATTCTTGCATTAATGATAGCGACACTGTCGTAGAACAAAGTCAGATGTGATAATACAATGAAACTGTGATTTTTTCAAAATCAGCTTCAACTAAACATAATCTATCGATATAAGCAAGAAAAAAATTATATATCTGGTACTTTCAGAGATATTAAAACGAACAAAGTTGTAATTCCAATACGTTCCAAAGAAAATCAAAACTTTAAAGTGCTCTCCTGTAAAGTAGCTATTTTATAGATCCGACTTTGTTTTACGACAGTGTCGACAAACAGAATTACACATGAATCACATTGACACACATACACTGTCATTTATTTCTTAGAAAAATCTTATATCTATGACTAATGTTAGTATAATATACTTTAGCGCATCTCTAGCTTATGAAACAAGAACGAAGCTACAGTACCTTGAAAATAACTGGAATTATTTGAAGCCAGACTTCGAAATTCCGCATATTAATAGTCACCGAGAGGAAAGTGTTTTTACCGAAATTAAATTCCATTTTTACTTGAATACGGCGAAAAGAGGGTTATAATTTTGAACATTATGTATGAACCCAACTAATTGTTTATTTTATTTCAAACTAGCTGTTTCCCGCGGTTTCACCCGCATCCCGAGGGAACTACTTAGCGCACCCGGGTAAAAAGTAGCCTATGTTGTTCCTCAGGGTCTATTCTATCTCTGTACCAAATTTCATTTATATCGGTCCAGTAGTTTTGGCGTGAAAGCGTAACAGACAGACAGACAGAGTTACTTTCGCATTTATAATATTAGTAAGGATAAGGATAGGTCTTTGCAGGCACTTATGGAACGTCAAGCTAGTTGCTCGGTTCCAAGGAGTGGGTCTTATGGATAAGAACCGGCAAATAAACTCTATAGACATTCTTTTCTCTATGTTCATCTGTTCCCTCATAACATCCAAACTACTTCTCATAATTTGACAAATGAGGTATTGTTGGAAGTGTTTTATAGTCCGCTAGTTAATAGGCTATGTGACATCGGGGGTACGGGATGTTCGAAAGACTTACCGCGCCCCCACAACGCAAAGGGCTGAGGAAGGAACATGGATGGGTTTTAGTCAGTAAGAGTCTGACACTCCCTCCCGCCTCACCAACTTCACATTAAATTGAATCGCGCCCATAGAATATAAAAATCGCGCATTAGAAAAATAAATTAAGTATTTAAAATCTGTCTGATAAATACTTTTCACGGTGACTATTATTTTGTGGAAGTTCCGACACTTCAGAAAATCGCTTTATTTTAGAAACATACTGTTTTAACGTATATTAAATTAAACCTCAATAATCAAATGGTGTACATATGTTAGATTATAACGAAAATGAAGTCTAAAAAGACCGCTAGAGTACATCCAACACGAACCACTTCACGTTCTAAAGTTAGCCTCAAAAATTACCAGTTATCCAAGAAGTCATACCCAGTCTTCGGCACAGAGTCTGTGAGCGTCTCCGTGGACTGGAAGTCGGTCCCCGAAGACGCCTGACTCGAAGACAGAAGACCACGGTTCTCTTCTGAGAGATCTGAAAGTAGAAAATAGGGTTATTTAGACAGCTCCCGACCTATAAGAGATTTCCCTTGTGTGAGTGTTTGTAGAAATGTCGCAGTCCCGTTTTAAAAACGCATTTTTTTTACAGTTTTTAGGGTTCGGTAGTCGAAAAAGAACCCTTATAGTTTTGCCGTGACCGTCTGTCTGTCGGTCTGTCTGCGGCATAGCTCAGATTATATTATATACTTGCTTCCCGCCAGCGGCTTCGCCAGCCATATTTATCTAATGGATTCAAAAACTTGACAAATTATATACTAAAACCTTCCTCATTAATCACTCTATCTATTACAAATATCTTACGGAACCCTATTTTTTTCCAAAATAAAATTTAGCCTATGTTACTCGTGGATAATGTAGCTTTCGAATGGTGAAAGAATTTTTAAAATCGGTGCAGTAGTTTTTGAGCCTATTCATTACAAACAAACATACAAACAAAGTTTTCCTCTTCATAATATTAGTGTAGATGTAGATTGCAACGGGATTGACTTCTGACTGGCTCGGGTAAGCCGGCTTCGGCATAGTATTTGTTGCCGCATTTTACAAGTACACTGGCGGTATCTAGTCGGAGCAGCGCGGAGACTTTCATTAATCTATGTCTGCAGCAGTGGCGGTCCGAAGGGAGGTGGTTACAAGGGACGTACCTCCCCCCCTATCGTACACGTCTAATTGACAAACCTAATAATAAAGAATTTATAAAAAACAAATAAAGTATCTCGAAAACAAATAAAGTATCTCGACTTGGCGCACGAGGTTGTCGACATGTGGAATGTGGACTCGGCAGTCATTGTGCCGATAGTCGTGACGGCCAATGGCCTAATGGCTAAGAGCCTCGACCAACATCTCTGGAGGCTCTCGTTAGGCGGCTGGATCAAGGGCCTGATTCAGAAGGCAGTGCTCCTGGAGACTGCACGTATTGTGAGGAGGTTCCTGTCTCTGGAGCCCTAACCACCGATAGCTTGGACCCTGTTCCCGATATCGGTGGATCCCTGTTTTTTATATTTTTAAATGTTTTTTTTTATAGTTTGTGAAAATATTTAAAAATGTAAATAATATGTGTAAAGAAAAATAAACGGAATAATAAGAATTTATAAGAATTTTAATTGTAATTACGCAGTGGTAGGTCGTTAATCGTAATAGATCGTTCCATTTCGGATCTTGATTGAAACCTTCGGCCAATTTTGGTTGGTAATGCCCCTCCCCCCCTCTAAATATTTGCCTACCACCGCGTCTGGCCTGCGGCCTTAGAAATTGGCCCGTCAATTATGTCATGACACGATAATGATAAAAAACATTTGACACACAAAGTGTTATATTTACAAAACATGACTATTCATAGATGATATGTTTGACATAGGACACGGTGCTTAAATGTTTATGTTATGATTCATTGTGCGCCTGCGCATTGTTGTGGCCGTTGTTAGGCGAGGGCGTTTTGGTTATGTTTTTTGGCCCTTTTGAGTTCATCATTGGCCTATTCTCTATCACACTGTTAACGCAGCGCCGGCCGACCGTTATCAAGGATTAACCTTTGATAAGGGTTGAGCGGAATTTTCATCAGACGCCCTTTGATCGCTTTTGGTTTTAAAAAATGGCTAAACTCAACTACTTTTTTCAGTAGGGTGTACCTTTTTTTTCGGATGGGAAATCATCAAATGACCCCTCCTGCCGTGTATGGTCGGAAGGGAGTGTCAGTCTCTTACTGACTAAAACCCATCCATGTTCCTTCCTCAGCCCTTTATATTCCGGGGGCGCGGTAACTCTTTTAAGGTGACCTTACGGATTTATAAAAACTAGCTTTCCGCCCGCGGCTTCGCCCGCGTTGTCAATTTTTTACCCGACTGCGACAGAAGGAGGGTTATGTTTTTTACACCTTGGGTTACATTATTCAAGTTTTAGTAGGGATCCCTAATTATTTCTGGAAATAAATATAGCCTATGACACTTCGTATAGATGTAGCTTTCTAATGGCGAAAGAATTTTAAATATCGGTCCAGTAGTTTTTGGATTGAATCACTACAAACAAACCAAAAAATCCTTCTTCTTTATAATATTAGTATAGACTAGCTGTATCAAATCATAAGGCAGTATCCAAATTTTATTTTGAGCTGGGAGTTATTTTTGACATTTGGCTTTTTTGCTAGAGCGACTGCTCCTTTCACTCTTAACCAGAGCCGGCGATGCGGTCTCTTCTCCTACCGAGAAGACATGAGCATTGAGACTTTTCAGGTTTCCTCTCGATGTTTTCCTTTACCGTTAGTCAGTAGTATTTAGATAGTTGGGATAAGACTAAGCAGTTGAGAGTAAATAGGCTTTAAACGGATTATATAAATATTTATTTAATACATGAACACACGCGTTTAGGAAGCTTAAGTGCCTACTTAAGTTATTTTTACATTGTGTAACTCTCTCGAGTATTACAATTAATTCTTCGCACATAGTATTTAATATTGATAGAGGAAACGCATCGTCTGTCTATACGTGGAATTATTATTAATCTACCTTTTATTTACTTCGTGTAATTTATTCAGCAGAGATCTTTGTGAAAACAGCTCATCTGGCAGCGAACAGTTGTTCTAACTATTACGGTCCTAAAATGTCGCAGTATCGGTTTTAGGGGGACAAAGACCGTACCACCTGGTGTATTTGCAATCGCTATTCAAGTGTGAGAATGAGACACAGACACTAACGTCGGTACAGCACCGTCTCTTTTTCACAACGAATCTATTTCCTGCTTTGACGCGTCGTGGTAAGACCCCTGCCCTTTCTCCCAAATGTTTCTATATTTGTGATTTTCGTCCACTTCCGCCCCAGATCAAAAGTCAAAATTTTTATTTCAAATAGGCCTTTGCAGGCTCTTATGAAAAGTCACACTAGTTGCACGGTTCCAAAGAGTAGGTCCTATGGAGAAGAACCGGCAAGAAACTCCATGGATACTCTTTTCAAAAAAGTAATGATGTTCACAATAACTCGGTTACATAATATAAGCTAAGAAAATTATATAATACAAGGTATGCTACTCAGTTATACAAACCAAAAACTGAAGAAAACGAAAAAAAAAGACAAAGAAGTGCAAGATGAAAATGTACTCAAATGTCATATTATACGGCTGTTCAATAGTCGCCAGGGAAGCCACACATGCAGAAACAGGTTAGCGCCATACATCCCTATCGTCACTTATCCGAATCGTCACGCCATATTTAAATATCCAATCCTACTTATATTAATTAGGATGGATGTTTGTTACTATTTCACGCAAAAACGAGTGACCAAATTTTGGTGAAACTTAGCACACATTTAGACCATGTTCTGCATTACAATCTAGGGTATTTTTTATTCCGAAAATAAGCATATTCGTTACGGGAAACGAGCAAAACCATTATGAAATTCAAGATTAAAAATGAAAGTAAACTTACCACTGTTAGACTTGACCATACTGCTTCTATAATCCTTTTCATACTTATTTTCAGCCTGCGGACTCTTAAAATTAGTCCTGAAGAAATTCTCCGACGAAGCCACAATCTGTGTTTGAGGTCCAACGGACACAAGGCACTCCCTCTCCTCATCTTTGCTCTTAAAATTCCCTATGAACTTGCTGATAAACCCTGGAGAAGTCACTTCTCTATTTGGACCTTCTTTGTAAGAATTTCTTAACACATCATGAGATTTCAAAGCATTTTTGAGCTCGGACACCACTTTGGAGTGTGATAGTGCCAACTCCGACATTACTGGAGGTGGCGATGTTGGTTTAACTTCCTTAGGAGCACGGCAGTCACTTAAAATACAAAGATTCAACTGGCTTTTGGTCTGGTACAGAAATGGGCTGCTGTGCTCATCTCTATATGAGGTGTTCTCGTCCTGAATAACTTTTTGCCCATGATCTCGTCCGAAGAATGACATCAAGTCATCTTTGCGTACCGGGGGGTCGTTTATGTCAAATTCTAGTGTATCTAGCAGGGCATATTTCAGCGCTATATCTGGTTTAATTAGAGATTCGTTTATTATTTCAGTCTGAAATTAAATTTAAAAAAATCATTACATTATACTGTTCCTGGGTAACTCAGGGAAAACCCCCGTATCTTGTTAGATAAACTTAAATTCAATCCAATTCATTAGAGCTGTTTCTGAGATGTATTAAATTCTAACTAATGTTATATGTGGTGTCACCATTATGGGATCGCCCGGAGAACACCATGGAGAATATGTTGTAAGTCTTGGGGGGAGCACCATCGTGTCTTTTTGCATTCGGGAATGGCCTGGTTCAAGCCATCCGGAATGAGAGGGAATGGAAAGCAGTTATGCTCGAGAAGGTGGCAAGTTGCGTGAGGGAGAGTCAAAACTCACGCCCCAGCCGCCGCGGGAGGCGCCACGGGCGTCGGGAGCCGCGAGATGACTCCAGGCCACCGTAAGCGCCGCCAGGCGAATGGTGAGCGACTGGCGGCTTGCCGTCTGGTGAGGACCAGACTGGGACTGGGGAAGGTTAAAGGCTACTTTGCCGGTCAGTCAGGTTGCTTGCTCCCGCGTCGCCGAGAAAAACTAGATAAAAATATATAGAACAATATTGATACATCATGAGTATGTATCATTAACTTTATGTGAATTAAATATTGGATTTCCTTGTTTGCTTACGATTGTATGATTTATAAATACAATACAGAATGTTGTAGTAGAAAATAATAATTAAATTATTTTACTACTTAAAGGATATACACTTGACTGCTTTGTTGTGATCACAAGTGTCTGCTGAGCATAAAGAACTGGATTCAATACCCAGGTTGGGCAAAAAAGTATCGAGTTTATCCATGAGGAATTTATTAATAGTAACCAAGACTTTGGACTTAGGCCCAGTTGAGGGTTTCATAGTCATCTGTGTAGCCTTTCCCAACTATGTTGGGGTCGGCTTCCAGTCTAACCGGATGCAGCAGAGTACCAGTGTTTTACATGGAGTGACTGCCTACTTGACCTCGACAACCCAGTTACCGGGTAACACCTGCATGGCCCTATTTAGTCAATTGGATGTCAAAATTAATTTAATATAATGAACAGATGTCCTGCTTTGCAGTTTGCTTTGCACCACTTCTTCTTCACAGAGAAATCACATAGGAAGTGGTAGATGGCGGGCGTTTTAGGGGCTGTAGTTTGTAAATTCCGACATTTGAAAGGTGATTCTCAGTCTAAATAGGCGAGGTGAGTCTTAGATATTGATAAATCAAATCAAGTCAATATTTATGTAATGTACTTAAATAGAGATTCTGCATATAGAGGTATTGTCTCTAGCAGATTAGGAATGAATCATTCCTTTGTTTTCAAAAACCAATTGGATGATAAATAAATTATAACAATGCATTTTGGGATGTAAAGATTATGCTTAAGAAATACTGATTGAAAAATAACTAGTAGCTAGATTTAAATAAAATGTTACTAAATTTTGTATTTTTTAGTATTAATTTCTAGATTTAACATCTTTAGTATTAGCTACAGCCTTGTATACTCTCAAATAGTTTATAATTCAACTTTATTACTTTGTATACATTAATGTATACAAAAAAAAAATGTTATTTTTTGTTTTGTATACATTAATGTATACAAAAAAAAATTGTTATTTTTTGTTTCATAGTCATATTGTTAGAAATTAATCAATTAACGAATGATCAGAGGACAATATAATGAGGCCTAAGTGGGCAATTAACATTGCCTATCACTTAAACAGACTATGATTCACTTTAATAACTGTACTATAATGATTACTATGCATCGTGCACGAATTGAAACATGCATTTATTAATTTTCTTCACACATTACTCAATCAAAATGATTACTAACGAGTTATTTAAGTGTAAAGGAAGCGGGTTTTTTTACCTTTTCTTTTTCCGTGAGCGTTTCCCATATATTTTCGTAAGAATTTTTTGCATCCTCTATATCCTCGTGGATTTTCGAAGCTATGGGGTTCATAGATCGAAAATATTCATCAGCAAAGGCTCCCAGCGCCATGATAAATAGATTTTTATTAAAAACTTCACTATTGACGTTGGTATTGTGCTATTTTTGATTTAAATTACAATTTAAATAAATACACAACCATCGCCCCAACGTCGGAAAATAAATAGGGAGTGAATGAATGGAACGGTGAGAATGAATGAATTGAGCAAGAAGCACAGATTATATAAGCATTTCCACAGATGCAAAAAGGTCTTGCCCAGAACAACAGTTGCGTGCAACTAAACATTAAAATATGGCTGTTTCAAAAATCTTAACCCTGTGAGGATGAATCAAGTTTTTATCCGATAGGGTATTTTACATATTAACAAAAAAAAACTTTAGTTTTTATCCTCCTGTATTCATATTAAAGCCCGTAATTGGATAAATTAAAACAAAACTTGGTGGGGATTTCAGTAAGTTAGCTTCAGCTTTGGAGTCTTGGATCATGAATCATTATGAAACTGATTTAACTGTGATTAGCGTATTGATTTGTTTTTGGCCGCTTTCAACGTATTTTTATGTATATAAAATGAAATGAAATGCAAACATCTTCGAAGCATTTTAATATATTTTTTTCTCAATCCTAAAAATAGGTTCAAAAATGATAAATAAAAAAACCAAGGTATGGTTTTTGATTTGGGGTTAAATATTTAATCTGTGTAAATTTTGTATGTAATGGGTGGACATTGAAATGTCAAAAAGACAAAATGGCTTACATTAGCTTTATTTGTTTAGTGTTTTCGACATTAAAATGTAACGGTAAAACGTGAAAAGTGTTTATAGTAATAACTTTAGCAACTATGTTGCATAATACTGGGCCTTATGGGCCGAACGAGGCGCCAGTAAACATGGGAGCGCCCGTTAACATGACACCGATAAGTGGTCACATGAATATTGCTCACAACATCAACAATTTGAGCAAAATAGCACAGCAAGGTGCCCCACCGGCTAGCGGGCACTACAACCTACCGGACTATGCACATTACAACCACTCTCCTATAGGTATGCCATCACAAATGGGTCAATTTCCCAACTATCAACAACTAGGCTTTCAACATACATATATGAACCAAAACGCGAATACAATCAACGATTTGCCATTCTCAAACGGTATGTTTCCTATGAATTTGAATATACAGAACGAGCACAACGCTAACGTAATGAATTATGCGTACGATAAGCGATTGATAGACGCTACGAGACACGACAGTCTAAGAGAACAGAATATGAGAAAAATGCCTTTAAATATACCTCAGATACCAAATAAATCGTACAATAAACACATTGGCGTCAACAACGACTATGTACATAACGATATGTATCAAAACGCGCCTAACAACCTAGATTTAAGCATTAAAACACATGAAAAGTTACAAATTGGAAGCATCAGGCGGAAAAACATTGAAAACACAGTTAAATTAATTGAAAATATCTTAATAAATTCATCAAGTAAATCCAGGGAACCCCCAAGTACCCCGATCATACCGAGCTCTACAAATACGGATTTACCATCTGATATGACAGTGGAAAAAATAACAAAATCTTCAAAAACTATACAGGATCATTGTCAGGATCAACGAGCTGATCCATTATCACCAACCCCAGCAAAAGACTTGTCAAAAGAAAACCCAAATAATAACAAAGATAAACCAAATCACATCGAGGATAACAGCAAAGAGAAATCGGAGTCCGAAAATGAATCCTCATCTGACGATGAGGATGTCAAACCTTTGGGAATCACGCAACACTTCGTAACAGAAGATACTGAGGTGACAACGGACAATAATATCGTCATAAAGGTGGAAAAGGCCAGTTGGGCGGATTCCGAGTGCTACTCACCGTTTGGTAAGGACTGTAACGGATTTCATAGAGACGAACAGGTGAATTACAGAATCATTGAGGGGGATTGTAGCGTTTCTGAAGCTATTACCGCTTACAAGAATGGTAAATATATTTTTTTATATACATTTTTCTTATTTACACCAACAATGTTTGCAAAAGCATATATATTGACCTAAATCATGTACACACTATCTCATTACTATGTATAATATCATGTCTGTTTCCTTTAAGAGATTGGTAGAAGTCTCACACACACATTTTGACAGCTTTTCAATCCTCTTTCTTTCTGGTTGTTCCCTCAATGCTGAGGATTGTGACTGTATGTCAATCTTCTCCACTCGGTCTGGTTCTGCGCCATATGTACCGCTCCCTGTATCTGGCCTCCAGTCACCTCCTTGAGTCTTTTCAATCCTATTTTAAATCAATCAAATCCAAGTCCAAGTTAGAAGGGGATTTGATCCCTATTGAAGGCAATAGCTGTGTGGTTATTGCCCTCAACAAGGTATGAATCCACACTCTAAATTGGTGTTGCTGCTATCATATTCACTACCTTTATCTTCTTGCAATGCATGAACCTTATTTAGGGCCCTCTATAGATTCTTGCCCATACAACAACGGCCTCTAACCAAATTTTGGTCCTTGGCAATACTTATAATTCCCTTTTCATACATATATATTCATCCTTACTTCATTTATTCCATTTTTCATCATAATCAGCATATATATTGTCCCACTGCTGGGCACAGGCCTCTTCTCATACAGAGAAGGCATGAGCATTGATCACCACGCTTGCTCAAGGCGGATTTGCGATTTCAGACTTTTTTAGTCCAGGTTTCCTCACGATGTTTGCCTTCACCGTTAGTCAGTGGTGTATAAGGTATACTTAGAAAGTACATATGACTTTAGAAAAGTCATTGGTACTTGCCAGGTTTCGAACCTATACTCCACCACAACACATGTTCATGTATTCCATTTTTGGTAATCCACAATTCCTATGAATATTATATTACTAGCGGTCCGTCTCGGCTTCGCATGGGTAGCCTATGTTACTCAGGGTGAATATAGCTTTCCAATGGTGAAACAATTTTTGAAATCGGCGCAGTAGTTTTATTTATTTATTACAAACATACACACAAAAATACAAATCTTTCCTCTTTATAATAGTAGTGTAGATAATTCTGAACACCAAGGTTGTTACAATCCTTACTAATATTATAAATGCGAAAGTAACTCTGTCTGTCTGTCTGTCTGTTACGCTTTCACGCCAAAACTACTGGACCGATATAAATGAAATTTGGTACAGAGATAGAATAGACCCTGAGGAACAACATAGGCTTTTTAACACTTTTTACCCGGGTGCGCTAAGTAGTTCCCTCGTGATGCGGGTGAAACCGCGGGAAACAGCTAGTAATTACATATTTATAATTTCAGATATAAAACCGGAAGGTGTATTCGAATGTCCTCACTGCGCCCTTCTATTTAAGAACCCAAAAAGATTCCTCATTCACAATAAATGGCATACCTTCGGCTTAACCAACATTAAGAGAATGGAGATCGCTAAAGTGAGAGAACAGAAGAGGTTTGAGAGGAAAGAGGCAAAGATTATAGAGAGGATGAACTCTAAAGAGGTCACGGAAGATGTGTCTGTGGATGGCAAAATTTATCCGTGTAAAGATTGCGATAAAGTCTTCAGTGCTAAAGGAAGTTTGAAGAATCATAGACAAAGGTGAGTATTGTTAGCGTAAAAGACAGATATCCTTGTCTGAGGCACAGGGTAGTTTATTACAATGATGGTTCCCAGCCATGTACTGACTAACATCACAATATTACGATATCTCCCTACAGTAGCGCAACGCCTTTGATGACGCGCGATGCCGCCGCCGGCGTGAGTAGATACGCTAAGGTTGTTACAAAATCCTTGCTATCCTTACTAATATTATAAATGCGAAAGTAACTCTGTCTGTCTGTCTGTTACGCTTTCACGCCAAAACTACTGGATCGATATAAATGAAATTTGGTACAGAGATAGAATAGACCCTGAGGAACAACATAGGCTACTTTTTACCCGGGTGCGCTAAGTAGTTCCCTCGGGATGCGGGTGAAACCGCGGGAAACAGCTAGTAGGAAATAAAATAACAACGAAGCGAAACACTTTTCAACAAAACACGACCGCGTCTAGACCCTCGCGCTCCGTCCCGCAAAGTAAGCGTGTTTGCGGGACGCGTGACACCGCCCGCCTCCCCGCGAGTCCTCCGCCGTTGCGCTACTGTAAGGAGATATCGTAACACTGTGCTAACATGCCTAGTATCAGAGTTTAAAACAAGGAAACAGAAGGCATAAAGATTTTTCCTTATGACAAGTCACACGCACAGACATCAGGATCACTTTTATCTGTCTCTACACAGCTCCTGGGGTTGGACTAGCTGTTGCCTGCGTCCCAGGGGTACTACTAAACGCACCTGTATGAAAAGTACCTTATAACCATCTCCAGATTCCCTTCTACCCCTGTGCCAAATTTCACCCAAATCTCTTCAAAATTCTTAACCCGTGTTAGTGTTAAAGCGCAACATACAAACTTACTTTCGCATTTATAATATACTAGCTTCCAGTCAGCGGCTTCGCCCGCGATATTTTAGCTAATGTATACAAAAACTTGACAAATTATATACTAAAACCTTCCTCATTAATCACTCTATCTATTAGAAAAAACTGCATCAAAATCCGTTGCGTAGTTTTAAAGATCTAAGCATACATTTACACACCTCCAATTACACAGCACACTCACATACTCTACCATATTTAATTATTAACTTTCTTGTACCGTAATAGCCGTATGTTATCGGTGTATTGTGCTAGTACGCGCTGACCTTGTTACTCAGGGGAGACCTGGAGTCCTGAAACACAGGCTTCTGGCTTAGCTTAGGCTCCAGTCTTTCACAATATTGTAATTGCATTGTTATCAACAGCATAATACATTATTGTAGCATTTTAAATATTGTGGTGAGAGAATAAACGTTTTTATTATTATTATTTATTATTACATAAGGACAGACAGCGGGAAGCGACTTTGTTTTATACTATGTAGTGAAGTTACGACCGAACAGCTAGGAAATTAATATTTTCTTCAACAGAACACACCCGACTCGTATCAGAGAATGCAAGATTTGTCACAAGACTATATCCAGCTGGGTGGCTCTGCGGGCCCACTTGGCCACCCATACTGCTGACTCGGGGCCCGGGTACCAGTGCAGCGAGTGCCCCAAGAGGTTTAAGTACTCTCACTCCTTGGCTAAGCATTCGGATACGCATTTGGTAAGTTTATTATTTATTTATTAAATTAATTAATTAATAAACAAGACTGATTAAGTATTTATTGTTAAATAGCGAGCCTAGTAATAATAAAAACCGGTTAAGCCTACTTGGCCGTGACAGTTTTCCTTGTAAGTTTATTACATGTGCTATGTCTGTGAAGTTTTTCACATTTCTAGGGACAACCATTCAAAAGTTAGAGGGACAATTTTAAGTTAGATATTTCGCAAATGGCTCACTTAACCGCAAAATGGTCTGCACACATCCATAAAATTTTTGAAAGACCTATCTAACGCTACCACACACGAAGGGATACGAGAGAAAAAAATATTCTTCCCCACTTTATGTGTTTGGGAGATGCCCTATAAAATATTTTCCGTAATTTTATTTTACCACTTTGTCGGCGTGATCAGTATACATGTCTATACCAAATTTCAGCTTTCTAGGACAGACAGACGGCTTTGCTCGAGGTTTCTCTCCCGTCCTGATGGAACTATTCCACATATCGCGCCCTCGGAACGCAAAAGGCTAAAGAAGGAACATGGAAGGGTTTTAGTCAGTAATAGTATGACACCGCCCACACGGGAGGACTTATTTGATGATTTCCCACTAAAAAAAAAGAAGGATCGTGACCATTGTTTTTTAACCCCCGACGAAAAAAGAGGGGTGTTAAAAGTTTGACGTCGATGTCTGTCTGTGTGTGTATCTGTCTGTGGCATCGTAGCTCTCAAACAGATGGACCGATTTCGATGCGTTTTTTTTTTTTCATTTGAAAGTTCCTTGTGTGTGGTTAAAATTGGTCCAGCAGTGTAAGGGCCAAGGTCACCGACAGATGGTTATATAATCGGCTAGTTAAACGAAAACGTTTTTTAACCACGAACCGAGAATTTTCGTGTTGTCAACTTCTTGTTCAACCCTGGCTTGGTAATCGACCGTTTTAGGTATAAAACCAAATGATAGGTTATTCATCGTATGGTAGAAGTTTGAATTTATGTTTTCAGTTGATCGGACCGTTATCTTGTCGGTGAACTTGGGCCTAAGAGTATCAGCTCTTCCGAAATGATGTAAATTTATCTTGTTATTGGAAACAGCTGTAAATTAATTTTATCCTTATTGATCAGGAAAAGACCCACGCCTGCACGGACTGCCCGAAGAAGTTCGGCTCCCAAGCCCTGCTGAAGATGCACATGAAGACTCACGAGCGGATGCTGCGCGGCGCCACCTTCAGGTGCACCTACTGCGGGAAGGGATTCTTTGAGTCCTATAGTTTACAGGTATGCCGGAAAATTGTAAAAATCCTGTCTAGTGTGAGAGGGAATCGTGCAACGAGGGTTCCGATCTTTGGAGAGGAAATTATAGGCATAGTTAGTATCTTGTTTTTTTACGATCGCTAATCCGTACGTAGGGTCGTTGCGCCGGTTAGCGACCACTTAGCTGACTTGCGCACTTTGAAGGAGTTAAAAACTACTTAATATGTACGCAAAATAGTTACTGTCCATAAAAATTATTCATAAATGTAGTCAAGATGCATATAAATAAATAAAAATAATACACTTCCATATATAATTTTGGAAAAATTAACGAAAATGTGCAAAAATGGCCAAAACGTCAGATACCGACCACTTTGGTCAGTATGCGACCACTAGATGCCACTACTTTTAAAGGTGTTTTTTTATTAAAAGTTTAAAATTTATTAGATACTGCTTAACTATTCCAAAGTTATTTGGTATATTCTTTTTATGGTTCTTTGTATGTCTCATAGAAATGTTATTATCCTTAATTAAAGAAACCTAGTCGGTCAAGTGGTCGGTAACTGAAGGTGGTCGCAATGACCCTATATATTTTGCTCAGCTCTGTTGTTAATTAGTCTAAAACTTTTCTTGATAATATTCTATCCGACACGCAGTTCCAGACAACAGCGCGTACAAACAATCAAATGAACGAAGAAACTTCACATATGTAGGACATACAACTGATAATTTCAACATTTTTTTTTCAGGTTCATGAAAGAACGCATCGCAACGAGAGGCCCTACGTGTGTGATATTTGCAACACGGCCTTCGGAACCAACTCTAGTCTCAAGAGACATTTGAAAGTGGTCAGTTTTAGTTTATCTATACTAATATTATAAAGAGGAAAGATTTGTTTGTTTGTAGGGTTTTAACTCAAAAACTGGACCGATTTTAAAAATTATTTCACCGTTAGAAAGTTACATCTTTACGAAGTGGCATTCACAGGCTATATTTATTTCCAGAAATAATTAGGGATCCCTACTAAAACTTGAATAATGTAACCCAAGGTGTGAAAAAATGACCACGCGGGCGAAGCCGCGGGCGGAAAGCTATAATTTATATTAGCTAACCTCTTACCAAATGTCATCTAAATCGGTTCAGCCGATTTACCGTGAATGCGTAACAAACTCACTTATTATTAGTTAACATTAATATTAGGAGCTCGTGGCTACGCTTGACGCGGTCGGTCCGTGGATCACCATCCACCATCTATGTCATAGCGAGACTCCTCCGTGCCTCGGAAAGCACGTTAAGCTGTTGGTCCCGGTTGTTATTTGTAGATCTTTGACAGTCGTTACGGGTAGTCAGAAGCCAGAAAGTTTGACAACCAGTCTTACCAAGGGATATCGTGTTACCTGGTCCCTGGGTTGTGGAGATCAGATAGGCAGTCGCTCCATGTAAAACACTGGCACTTAGCTGCATCTGGTTTAGACTGGAAGCCGACCCCAACTTAGTTGGGAAAAGGCTAGGCAGATGACTTACTTTATATGATACTTTATATACTTATTTTATATACTTACTTTATATATACTTTTATATGACCCTTTCTTTCGGCCCCCAGTCCCACAGCACGGCGAAGCCCTACCAATGTTCTGTGTGTCGCCGCAACTTCTCCACGGAGTCCATCAGAGACCGCCACGAGTCCAGGGTCCATGGTAACCCCGAAGACTTCAAGTTTCCATGCAAACAGTGCTCTTGCAAGTAAGTAGTGAATTGGAAATATATGGCCAGTTTTTATTATTATCAGTTAAACTTATCTGACAGATAATTTCATACTAATATCACAATTATGAATTAATGTGATAAAATTATTAATTATATACTTAAATAAAATTATTTATTATATAGTTGTATAAAATTTAATTCAATATGTACAATAATTTTATATTGATAATAATGTATAACGCTGGTTCTTAAAACCTAATAGACAGACTGTGTTGCTGGGGAGTTTGTTGCGCCACTTCTTCTTCCCAGCAATAACACATAGGAAGTGGTGAAGGGCGGGCGTTTTGGGGGCTGTCTTTTGTAAATTTTACGTTCGAAAAGTGCTGATTTTTAGCCTAATTTGAATAAATATTTTTTTAATTTTAAATCTGGTAGATATTTACTATCCAGAATTGAAACAGTTTTTTCATACTAGCTGTTTGCTACGGTTCACTCGTACTCGTGTCCTTAACGAACTACTTCACATACTCGGATAAAAAATATTCTTTGCCTTTCCTCAGGATTTAATCTAACTCCATATCAAAATTTCATCTCATCCCGTTCAGCCATTTTCCCGTGAACGCGTAACAGACTGACAATCAGAGTTACTTTCGCATTTATAATATTAGAAAAAAATATTAAATTGATAAAAAATAATGTTGGCATGTAAGGGATAATCTCTGTAACTGCTGGACCTTAGTAAAAGTTGATGACAGTGATGAGTTCTATACTCTCAATATCGAAAAAGAATATAGTTACGGCCTTTCATAGACAGCATTATGTTAATATACAGCTTAAATTGATCAAATATTAACCAGATATTTTTCCATTCCAGATATTTAAAACTAAAAGATCTACAAAAGCACGTCTACAAAATGCATCCGAAAGGCAAAAGGAAGAAAAAGGCTAAAACAAGCGATTCCGAGTAGACCTTATCTGCTAAGGAATAAGGTACAAAATGCGCATACGATCTTATGTTTAACAATCATATCAGAAATTTAGGATTATCGGCAATAATGACGTCATATACACGAAATATTTGTACTAACTTAACTTTGAACATAAAACCACTTAAATACATAAAAAAATTGTCTACGGTGAAAGCTTTTAATATCTACACAGTGATAGTCACTGAGAAAAGAGTAATCATCACCAGCCTATATATTGTCCCACTGCTGGGCACAGGCCTCTTCTCATACAGAGAAGGCATGAGCATTGATCACCACGCTTGCTCAAGGCGGATTGGCGATTTCAGATTTTTTTAAGTCCAGGTTTCCCCACGATAACACTATTCTCGGTGACTACTACGCCGGATTTGCGAAATCTTGACTGCAGACTGTGAATATTAAAATTACATTAGTGCGTTCGTACTAGGCCTGTTAGCTTATCATTGATATAGTTGGTTTTGGCCTTTTTAATATAAAGTATTATATTATAAATAAAAAAACATTTAAATAAATTACGCCAAAAAATCGATAGGATTCAAGTATCGATAAAATTTCGAACGAATTCGAATAATCCAATTGTTTTGTAAATAAAAAGACAAAAATAATGTAAAATATATCTTTTCTAGTATTAATTTCGAATGTTATAGTAGAAATATAAATAAATATTGATTAGAGAAAGTTGTTGTATTTAATGTAAATATGTTATTTTTTATTTTATGTTAAGATTTCAAAGTTAGGTAAAGAATTATATAAATAATAAAAAATAGACTATTTTTAGGAATCAAATTGAATATTTTTGTTGTATTTCAGATAGTGGTCGGTTATAACGTACACTCACGTGCAAAAATATGTACACATCTAATAAAATTCAACAACGAGAAATATTTTATAAATGACCTAAGAATTTTAACCACCAACATTAGTAAAAAAAAATTAACTCATATCGATATTCAGAAATGTTTAAGTTGTAATTCAAATTTACATTAAAAAGATCTGGTGGAATATTTTAACGGAACACGCATATGTATATGGCCTTTAGATAAATTTTGTAATTAATTGTAGTGTAGTCAATTCCCTGTAAAAAATCCAATAGAGATGGGATGGATGCGAAATATGTAATCGAAATGCGGGATGTATTTCGATTACATATTTTTGTTAGAATTTTCGAAATCTCCAGTACAATAAGGAAGACATATTTTTTATTAATGCATTTTTTTCATTTTTGTAGTCTAGCTACCAGATGTTAATTTTTTTACGAGGCCGAATCGGTTTTAGGCACAACGCATTTTGACCCCATCTCTAATACCGAAATTAATAGAAATAATAATCAAATTTATCATTAAATATAATAATATAAAAAGGTAGAGTAAAAAGTTATTTACGAAATGGTTATAGATATAATAAAAAACCTACATAAAAAGTATTTCAACCGATTTTATCAAAAATATATATTTTAATAGTAGGTAACTTGCTACCTAAGTTTTTGTATTTTTTACAAAATAATTTATCTAATTTTAAAATGGGCAGTAAATATAAAATTGCAGGATTGAGTACCTCCTTTTTTGGAAGTCGGTCAAAAAACTAGCAATAGTTGTTATACACGTCTTATTCTACCTACCCAGCCTAACTCATGGAGAGGAAAAAAGTTTATAACTTCGTCTCTGGTTTGCACTACATATTTTTTTAAATTATTAATTTAATTAGGGACAGTGCTAAATATTGGCATTCATTTTCAGTTGAATTACATTTTTTTTCTAAATATTACTGTTTTTGTTAATAACTGTTAATTTACATCTGATTTAGTGTAAATAATAAATATGTAAAAAGGTTTACAAAATAAATAATTATGTCGATTAAAGTGAGTTTTCTTTTTGGAATATAATTTCTTGCGCTTCATTTGTCCGATTTCGGTTGTTACCACCTTTGCCTAGCCTTTTACAATCGGTAGGTATTGCTATCAGCTTTCATTCTACTCGGACGCAGCTTGGAGCCTATATGACAATTATTATAAACTTGCTGTTGCCCGCGGTTTCACCCGCGTCCCGGGAAATCTACTTAACGCACCGGATAAAAAGTAGTCTAAAACCTTCTCCAGGGTCTCTTCTATCTCCGTGCTAAATTGCATCCAAATCGCTTCAGCTGCTCTCGAGATTTGCGCTTAGCAACACATTCAGCGATTCATTTTATATTATAGTTATGCTCGAGTTCTTGGATGCTAATGGAGTGTGCTAGTCAACATAATGTGTAAAAATACTATTTAATGTAATTTTTATAATTATTTAATATTAATATTGTATAAATTTGGTCCTTGAAGGACCTTACAGACCGACATGTATTGCTGGGGAGTTTGTTGCGCCACTTCTTCTTCCCAGCAATAAAACATAGGAAGTGGTGAAGGGCGGGCGTTTTGGGGGCTGCCTTTTGAAATTTTGAATTAATACTCTTCAGAAATCAATAGATATTGTGGTATGGTGTAAGGGGTTGTGGAAAGGCGTTATAAAAAAAGAAAATACTGATTGTTATTGCCAAATTGGTATTTTACACTTATAAGGTACTTACATAGTATCTTAAACATTCTAGAGAGTAACAAATGAGGAAGTAAAAAATGACTTACACATCTTGTACCTACTTAAAACCTAAAAAAAACCACACTAATAAACAATATTTTTTTAAAGAAAAAATTATGATCACTTTTTTTAAATTATACTGATCGCGTGTTATCTGATCGTTTTAGAGGTAAGACACATTTAGGCGCGTATTTTAGAATGATACTCAAACATGGACGCCGAACACTCAACCAATCAAATGGCTTCAAATCTGTTTGAATATTATTCTAGAATTTATTGTAGATACTTAATTTTTATTTTGTTTTAATAACATAACATTACAGGTGTTTTGCTCGAGAGGTAAGGTAGAAGTCACAGATTACTATTATACTAGTCAGAGAGAAGAAGTGTTCCTATGGATAGCAGATACTAAATGTTTCCAGTTGTATTAAAAGTCCCATGTTATAGGGGGTAAGCTATTACGTAAATGTACGTCCAGCACACTGGGTAGCGAGCCCCGCTACCATACCGACTGGCTAATATTTTTATGGCGTTAAATTATTTTTAAATGGTCGTGTAGGCGATAAAAGTATGTCACAAAGCTTATGAATATTTTTCTCGATAGATTCTAGTATTTTTTATGCAAAATATCATCAATCTCTTAACACATTCACAGTCCTCAATGCAGATAAAATATTTAAATAATTTGTGTCGCATCAATATTGTAATTAGTTGGGATTGAGTCAACGACCTGTTATTCAACAGCTTTTTCAATTGTTGGACTATTGTGGCTTTCTTTAGAATCTTAATAGATACAATTAATACTTTTCATAACAATGTTTTGGCTTATATTTTGCTACGAACCAAAATGTGTCTCAACCCTTATTTAAATCTGATTGTAAATACAAGATTTTAATTATAGTTTTGAACATATTTTAATTAATTCAAGCCAGAATCAGGCGAAATATTGAAGTTTCTGTGACGTCATTTCACAAACTTCTCTTTGAAATAAAAACTACTTTCGCGTAGTTTAAACGATTTATGTATCAATTAAATTAGCAAAATTCTGGCGTCAACCACAGCTGCAAACTAGCTCGAATAGATATTTATTATAGAGCACATTTTATAGAAAACAATTATCGTTTTTACAATTGACCAAACGTGGATAGTGGACGTTACATAATAAGACTCAATAATAACCTGGCACGAACATATTGATGTAATCGTAACTTTGAATGCGAGTGATTTTTGATCAAAAATTCCCTAAGCACATAACTGTGTTGCCGTCACAAAACGACATTGACATAGTAGTCGACACTGGCTGTTGCCATAAAGAAAAAAAAACAGATGAGTATACTTTATTAGTTTTTTTTTTAAACTTTGCATTAAGACAGTTGTGTTTTCGATTAAAAATCACTTACATTAATGTTGCGTTTACATGAGAACATTCGTGCAAGATCAAATGATCAGATGTTTTCTAAAGCAGATTCTCTTGATCAAATATTATCGAAATTCAGTTCTGATCATCTCAGGACTTTAGGTATTTAGCTAGTAAATACCAAAAGAAACTAAATAACAGACTAAAATATTGTCAGAAATCACCTTTAACAGGATTTCTAACTAAATTTTAATATTATATTTAAAGGGAAGTTAGAGATATTTTAACATAAATTAGTATTCTACTAAAATACTAAAAGAACGGGCAACATTGCATGGTAAAGAAGTATGAACTAGATTTTGAACATTTTCAATTCTGAGAATTGTTTCTCTGAAGGCATATCCTGACCTCATCATTAGCTATACTTCATTTACAATAAGATTATAATAACTTCCAAACGCTTTTTGCAGCTTATTCAACCGATTTTGAGTTCTATTCCGCACAGATAAGGATGGCGTTGAAAGCAAAATAATGTTTACAATAACAATTATATTCCGCATCTGTTTTTGTCTTGTCACCTTAGTAATAGAGCTTTAAATCGTTTGAACAAACAGTAAATAGGGTGCGTTTAAATGTCTAAGCTTATAATAAATGGAGTTTAGGAATGCTTACTTGATTTCTGTATAAGTATTTGCGGTTACAATCTTAAGAAATAACACTTCCAAAATTATTGATAATTATTTTACAAATGTCAAACCAAGTTAGCAGTCCTGCTAATTGTGAGCTCATGTTAGCTTCGCTTATGAAATTATTAATAACGCGTGAACACACTGTGCGTAAAAACTGATTAATTATCAATTAACATCATTAAATCTTTTGACCGCATGTATTACTTAATATTTCTTGCTTTTATCAACTGACCGAACTCTAAATACGTCACTGTTTAGTAGTGCCTTCCTTGTCTAAGCGTATGCGAGTAAACGAGACAGATATAGCTACAACTCGCTCTAGTAGATGGTGTTGAATTTTCTGTCTTTTCTAATTGATTTTAGATACACACGGTAATCGGTCAGTGTAATAATACGTTTGCGATTTGAAAAATTAATATCGAAATAGTCTTTGTTACGTTTGCGATTTGAAAAATTAATATCGAAATAGTCTTTGTTAACTACCAACAAAAAAATAAAACGAAAACATATTATGAGATATATTTTACAAATTGGTGGTACTTGAAGACAATCAGTTTTAATTAATATCTACCATTAATATTGTAAAGAGCCATTTATCAGCTGTCTGTGTAAAGGTGGTAATTAATGGAAGTAAAAGTTTGATTCTAAAATTTTTTTTTGGGGAGAAAACTACTTAATATTCACAATGTCTAAAGCTATCTCGGAAGTATGTAAGGTTAGGGAGATATGAAAGAGAGGAACTCAGTGGTAATTTACTTTGAAATAATATTTTTTATGCTACTTAAATATGAAATTCCAGCCTGACAGGATGGTTCAACCATTTGAAGAAATTATACCATCTCTGACTTCTTGACTACTAACATAAAATATCTGTAGGTACATCATACAACTTTGTTTATTCATCACAAGCATTATAATCTCTACCAATTGATTTTAAGAAAAATGAAAAAAAAATCATAACCTATTTTTTTATAATTTTCTCACATAGATAAATAAAACGGCATTAAATGATAAATGGTGATGTTTACAGCATGAAATTGACATAAATGCGCCATCCTTACACCATTTTTTTAATTTCTGTGGCAGAATTAGAACAAAATAGGTTACTACTTTGTTTACATTTTTTTGGAAAACAATAGGTACAGACTATAGTAAGATGTATTCTAGTCTATAAACTTCTTATTGCTTCTACTTCAACACTGATTTAGAAGTGTAAAGAAATATTTGCATAACATACCCCAGGGAGTGTTCTGCTCAATCCTTACTAATATTATAAATGCGAAAGTAACTCTGTCTGTCTGTCTGTTACGCTTTCACGCCAAAACTACTGGACCGATATAAATGAAATTTGGTACAAAGATAGAATAGACTCTGAGGAACAACATAGGCTACTTTTTACCCGGGTGCGCTAAGTAGTTCCCTCGGGATGCGAGTGAAACCGCGGGAAACAGCTAGTAGTATATAATTTAACATTAAATTGTCTTCAAACATCACCAAAACTTTAAATAGGAGTAGTAGGCACACGGAGTTATTATTGACATACATATTTCTTCATAAAAGGTAGTCAAAAATCTTTCACTCATATTCAAACAAGTAGTTTTAATGGATTAGCATCGACTTTGTTACTAAACAAAATAAAAAATAGTTTTAAATGCAATTGAGCTCAGTGAAGTAAGTTTGCCTCAGAAGTACAAAAGATCTGCTTGAATTAAGGGTAAAAAGGCTGTAAAGGTGTGTCCATAAAAGATATTTATTGTTAAATAATGCATGGCTTTTCCTAAAGGTGTATTTCCGTGCATGACGGCCGATCGATACGACTATAGTGATAGCCTACGTCAGTGGTTGGCCGCGAGCGTCTTTCGCAGCCTTCTGAAATGGTGCTATACATTTTCATACTCTGACTATTGTCGCATCAAACGCGCGCGTGCGTTCATCGGCGATGCACGGAAATGTACCTTATAATATCTTTTATTATTGATAGTGAGGCATACAATGTTCTATTGTCTGAACTAGATGCCAATTCTGCCACAGAAATTAACAAAATAGTATAAGGATGGGGTATTTATGTCAATATTATGCTCTAAACATCATCATTAATGATTTAATGCCATTTTGTTTATCTATGTGGGAAAATAAAAACAATATAGGTTATGATTTTGTTTATGTTTTTCGTAGAATCCATTGGTACAGATTATAAAAGGTGAAACTTATTCAGCAGATAGACTTTATTGCGTGAAATATATATAATAATATGTATATTCACTATCATTGTATCAAATTGCACATACAGGGACGCATAGCAAAAGTTACAAAATGTTACTTATATAGACATTACTAGAGTTCAAAATTATTGCTGTTGAAATTAGACAGATCTGCCAATGTCACGGTTTCAGAAAAAGGGCAATATAATTTGTAATACACTGCTATGGTATATGACCGAATACAGAATTTCTAGTGTGTAGAGCAGCTGCAAATATTTAAATACAACTTAAAATTAAGTAGTGTCAAATTGTTGGTCAATATACCAATATTTGAAGTTGATTTCACAATTGTAAACAATATTCTATTTGTTGTAACATTGGAAATATAACAGGTTGTGAAAATTGTTTAGTTTCAATAGAGAAATAATCAAGCTTTTAACATAGATAAAAACAATGTCCCAGTAAAATCCGTTACATCTAAAGTTAAAACAAATGGAGCCTACGACATATTGTACAGATTCCGAATCAGTCTAACGACCAAACCAACCCACTATTTGCACGGTCAAAAAAGTACAAGTGCTTTAAGACAATTTATCTACACTTCACAAATATATACTCACTCCGTGCATCCACTACTCCGTGTACTAATTAAGTAAACTAATCGCCCTGTCCCGCTGCCTGGCGTAGTAATACGTATATCTTCTCCTTGATCCAATCTTTGTTGTACGGTGCGTATGTATTCGTGGATTTCTGGTACACTAGACAACTTAGGTCTGCGAGCTGGAATTGCAACAAGATAAATTTTTAAAATTGTCTAACTAGATAGTGGAAGAAATGTAGGAGCTGATTTCACATTTGAGAAATAGTATTATCGTAGCATAGTATCATCATATATCAGCATCTAGCATAATTTTATGGGGGAATAATAAGCGGCTGCAATTATTTCTGTAGTTATGACTGAGTTTTAACAAAACTACAGGGTTAGACTGAGCCAAGTTCACAGACTGATGGTGTCATAATCGGTCCGTTAAACGAAAAGGTTATTTAACCAGGAAGCAGGAATTTTCTTGTTACCCACTTCTTATTCAACCCAGGTTTAGTGATCGACCGTTTCAGGAATAAAGATCTTAAATAATAAACCCCATAAACCCCTCAAACCCTAATCAACCCATCGAAAGTTACAAGTTTGACTTTGATAACTTAGGCCGAAGAAAGAAAAATATTTTAAGTTTAAGTGGACTTAATACAACGTTGTCACGTGTAAAAACAATCTACAAATTGAAAGCTGATCCTTTTAAATATTGCTTTCCTAAGCATTTTATGAGCACCTATAAAATAGTGTCAGAATACCAATATATCAAATCGGTATGTTATCTAATTATACATATGAGGTTTTCATGCTATATTTGAGTAGTTACATTAAGTAAATGGCTTACCTGATCGATAAAATCGAATAATTGTGATATATCGTAAGTGATCGTCGGTGTATTGGGATTCCGTCTCTTTAGGTGCTCCTCGTATATTTTGCATACGCCCTCCATGCAGTCATTGACGCTCTCGTAGTCGGAGTACGTCCTAGTTTCAGGCCTGGGCCCTGGTTGCACCAACAAAATCGTGTGGGACTGCAAAAAGTAACCTAGATTTACCCGCCATTTTTATTAGAAAAATACAGCGGTAATTTAACTTTACTTACCATTTTTGGGGGAGAAAATACAAATGCTGGAATTGTGTGTGTATAATACACACTATTTGTCTCTAAATATGTTTTTATCGCAACTTTTCCAGAAATTTACAAGCGGCCGTAGCGAAGCTTTTCGTCCGTTCTGAAATTGCGTTGAAGGGACAGATAAAAAATTGAGAATAAGTAGAATTTATTTGTTTAAAATTTATTTCAAATCTGTCATTAAGTTTTTGAAAACGTAATGTATGAATGAATGAATAAACAGGGATATGTTCTTTTGTACCAAATTTTACTGAGGAATTATAATATTTAAAATTATATTATGATTGGTATCAGAAACGTTTGTTTCTGAACGACTCAATTTTTGAGATCCTTATTACGCATCCTGCGGCATCCAACTTTAACTGCCCGTTGCTAACTGTGATTGTTTTAATTTTAGTTTTTAATTTTCCTCTTTACAACAAACAATATAGAACATTGTTTGTTTTTTGTTTTATTTTTATGGGCGTAAGAAATTTTCTTATAAAATTAATACTTATTGTTCAATTCAAAAAAAGTTCACACCACATGAAGATAATGGAACGTGAAATGATCTAAGTTTTATTTGTCAGATTTGCAGGACGTAAATAGAAATGATTTTATCTAATTTCGCGCTAAAACTATTTTTAAAAACACATTGTGTATAATAATCTCTGCTTACACATGCAACTAAAACTCTTCCAATATTTAGAGCTACTGTTATAACTAGAAATTCATAGAAAACCTCTTGTTTTGAAATGAAAAAACAATGAGTGATCCAGTCCAAAATTTCGAGTCTATTTTAAAGAAAAACTACACGAAACGTCCTATAAGTCTTTACAGTAATAATAAACAACAAAATAAGAATACTTTTAAACCCCAAGATGTGATATCAAGTGTGTTTCAGCAGCTAAAAGCAATTCAATGTGCAGATTTTGTAAATAAGAAATGTGTAAATAAAGTTTTGCATAAGTACAAGAAATCTAATTTCTTAAGTGTGAATAACTTACCAGTGTATGACGAGGTAAGTTTTTGACTATTTTACATATATTACATTAATATTTATTATAACCATAACTTAAAAAAAAACAGTTCAATCTGAAAAAAAAATATATGTACTGAATACATACTCATCATCACCAGCCTATATATTGTCCCACAGCAGGGCACAGGCCTCTTCTCATACAGAGAAGGCATGAGCATTGATCACCACACTTGCTTAAGGCGGATTGGCCATTTCAGACTTCAGTCCAGGTTTTCTCAAACTGTTTTCCTTCACCGTTACTCAGTAGTATCTAAGATACACTTAGAAAGTACAGCAAAGTCTCATTGGTTCCTACCATGAAATCAAACCCGCATACTTCACACAAGATGCAATTGTCTTAATCACTAGGCTATTGTGAGTGAACACTTACCCCAAAAATACAATTTGTTGTTCACACAAATACTTGTACTGTAATTGTAATTCATACATCATCTTACATACACATATATCTTTATACCTCACCTGTGCTTTGAAACTATTCAAACAGTACCATTAAACCTCTTTAAGGTACCAAAAACATCAACAAAGTTTGACACTCAATGTGTTTCCGACACACAGCTGATCAATATTATTGAAGATGCTGAAATAGTTGATGGTCATCGAGGAATGACACAGGAATTTGAAACCACCTTCTGTCATTTTACTGAGAAAAATAGTTTGGGAGATGAGGAAACTGATGCTATACATACAGGTGGTAAAGATAGAAAATCCGATGATGTAAAGACTGTACCTAATGAAGAGGATAAGGATAGAATAAAAGAAAACATTACAGAAGTCAAAAGCATTACAGATATCGAAAATAATTTAGAAACGAACACTTCGCTTAGTATTATATCTCCCATTATGTGCAGCAATAATGTTATAGACAAAGAAACAGATATCAATACCCAGAACAGTGAAATAGACTATTCTCAAGTCAAAGAATTCAGTCAATTATTCAATGAAGTCATTGACATTGATGATGATGCAGATATGTCTATAGAAAGGCCTCTAAGTCCAATATTTCTGCATAAGAACATAAAAACCAAATCCAAGTCACCATCACCTTTAGTTTTTAGTCTAGATAAGTTTGAACAGTTTGAAAAGATTGCAATACCAATCCTAGAAGGTAGTAACGATGTGAATACTGCAAAGCATGTTCTCAATTCCCAGATTTTAAATAAAGAATTACATATAAAAATTGATGAAGGTATAGAGTTCAATGAAAGAGATTTTAGTCCTGTGTTCCAAAATAAAGATGAAAAAGGTTCTACTACAGATGGGAAAAAAGAATTTAAAACCCATATAATTAATAATCCAGACTTAGGTACTGATTTAGAATTTATTGAACTAGATAAAGCTACATCTGATGACCTCATCAAAAAGATAATTAATGAGGATTTTGAAAGATTAAACCCTAAGCAAGAAAGTGAAGTTTTGAAGGATGAAATTTTGTTCAGTAGCGACGAAGATGATAACTATGTACATAAGAGTTATCAAGATCTGCCATTTACTTGTGCTTTAGAAACCTCCTTTTACAATCAGTCTGATGTTTTAGACAAAACTATGTATGTAGGCTTTCAGACGGCTAGCAATAAATCTATTCAGGTGTTCACAGAATCCTTCAGTCACGCTAAAAGCATATTAAGTGGTGAAATAACTGTCACAGATTTAGTTAAAAATTGTGAAAGAAATAACGAGAATAAAGGTGATGTAGGTGATCAAGTAAAAATGGACCTTGACATTGAAGACAAAGAGTTTGATTTGGGTCAAACAGAATTATCTGAATTAAAGGTTAGTAACAATACTGTAAAAGCTGAGCCTGTACTACCAAATAATAACAATTTTGAAGGGTTCATGACTGCAAGTAAGAAGGTAATCAGATTATCTCAGAAAGCACTGTTTAGATGTAAGAAAGTCTTTCAAGATATTGACTTAAACGAGAATTTTGACGATAAAACAGAACAAGAATATTTAAAGGAAAAAGTTGAATTAGACAGAGACAAAATAGGAGCAGACGATGAAACTCCAAATAGGAAAGAAATAATAAATATACCTGAAGAAGATATACAAAACATTGATGATGTCATAATTCAAGAATTTGAAAATATAGAAATGTCTTTAAAAGAAGACAGAGAACCGGACAAAAACTTAGCAAATACTAGATTTAAAACTGCTACTGATAAAGATATAGTAAAAATATCGGATACTGCGTTATCAAAGAACAAGAATATTTTTAAAGACATTTGTGATATTGGAGATGCCAATTTACAAGAAAAGCTAATTGAAAGTATGACTAATAAGAACTTAGCTGGGTTTAAAACGGCTAGTAGTAAGAATATAAATATTTCCAAAGAAGCACTTGCTAAAACTAAAGATCTATTTGACGATATTGATTCTATAAATTTCCCAACTAAGTCAACAACCAACTTGAATAAAATAAATCAGAATATTATAGATTACGATCAACCATCCACGAGTAAAGCAACATTTATTGGTTTCAAAACAGCCAATAACAAAAATATCAAGATTTCAGAACAGGCTTTAGTTAAAAGCAAACATATTTTCAAAGATATTGATGCTGTTGAATTTCCGAAAAAGAATAATAATGAATTACAAGAACACACAAATGCAGACAAAGTTTCTAACGAATATTCAAACAGTAAGACCAGTTTTAAAGGTATCAACACAGCAAATAAAGAAATTTCTAAAGATGCCTTAGATGAAACTGATAATATCTTTGAGGGAATTCATTCTGAGGAGTTTCAAGTCCCCATGGAAATGAATACAGATGTTCCTATCGAAAACAATAGTGACAAACATGAAGGCTGTACTGATATTAACCAACCTTCTTCAAGTAAATCTAGTTTTGTGGGATTTAAGACTGCAAATAATAAAAACATTAAAATATCTGCAGCTGCTTTCTCTAAAACTAAAAACATTTTCAAAGATATCGACTCTGCAGATTTTAAGTTCCCAGATAAAGGTAAAAGTAAAGATGTAAATATGATTAATAAAGCTGAAACAGAAGTAACAGTATCTGCAAACGTGGATCTTAATTATGGTGGATTTAACACAGCAAATAATAAAACAATTAAAATATCAGATACTGCTCTTGCTAAAACAAAAAATATATTTCAAAATATAGATTCTGATAACTTTAAATTTCCTTCAAAGGCGAAAAAGAACACTACTGAAAGAATAACTGGAGATAATAGAAGTGCTCTCATAAATGAAATGCTCGATTTTAATGAGCCATCAACAAGTACAGCTTCTTTTGGTGGTTTTAAAACAGCAAATAATAGACAAATAAAGATTTCTAATGAAGCTTTAGCTAAAACTAAGAACATATTTACTGATATAGATGCAGTTAAGTTCCCAGAAAAAACTGACAGAGATTCAAAAGGGATTAAGCCAATAGAAGAGACAAACAAAATAGATCTGCGAATGAAAACTTTTGAGCTTGATAATTTTAATAAACCGTCTACTAGTAAAGCAGGTTTTATAGGGTTCAAAACCGCAAACAACAAAAAGATTAGCATTTCTGAAGAATCTCTGGCTAAGACTAAGAATATATTTAAAGATATTGATGCTAAGGATTTTAATATTCCTGAAAAATCCGACAAGAGCAATGACTTTACGGAAAATGTAAATAAAGAAAGAGAGACTACTAGTTTTGAGCCAAATGTGACAGATGTAAATCAGCCTTCTACTAGTAAAATGAGTTTTGTAGGCTTCAAAACAGCGAATAATAGGAAGATTAATATTTCTAAACAATCTTTGGAGAAGACTAAAAATATTTTCAAAGATATTGACTCCAATGATTTTGAGTTTCCAAAAAATACTAGCAAAGACATCCAAAAAACAGTAAATAAAGTAAAAAGTGTATATCCAGAACTAAAAGAAGCTATTCCTTCTATAACTAACGAAGACAATTTCATAGGTTTTAAAACTGCCAACAACAAGGTAATTAACATTTCTGAAGCAGCTTTAATTAAAACAAAGAACATATTTAAAGATTTAGGTTCATCTGAATTTCAAAAATCCAAAAAGGTAAAGAACGATTACCCGGACATAGAAATCGATATTGATAACACAGAACTTTGCAAAGGTAAAGGTGAAAAAAATACTGATTTTAATATTTCCGTACCTACTGTGCCTAAATTTCAAGGATTTCAGACAGCAAGTAATAAAAAAGTCAAAATATCAGCAGAAGCTTTGATAAAAACTAGAAAAATCTTTCAAGATATTGATATAATTGAAGAATCAAACACTAAAATGAACAGCAATGAAGACAGAACCAAATTCGACGCTCTTAAAGAAAATTTTGACACTGACAAAGAAGAAACTAAAAATAATGAAGGTAATTTACTTCTAAATAGAAAATCAAGTCCGATATTCAAAGGATTTCAAACAGCTAACAAGAAACCTGTGACTATATCTGAAGAAGCGTTAGCTAAAAGCAGAAAGCTTTTTGAAGGTCTAGACACTGATGATGATGACCCTGAACCTTTCTTCCGTGGCTTTCCAACGATAGACAACAAAGCAGTAGATTCTTTAAAAGATTTGATTGCAACTAAAACCTCATTTGAAGATACCATTAAAACAAATAATAATTTCAAAGGTTTTCAAACAGCCAGTGATAAAAAAGTATCTACTTCCTCAGAAGCTTTGGTTAAATCCCGAAAAATATTCCATGATTTTGATGAACATAAAAATGTTTTGCATTACAAAGAATATGATACTCCAAATATTAATTTTGGATTCAAAACTGGTATGGACCGTAATATTACTGTGTCAGAAGAAGCAATTATTAGAACTAAAAGGCTATTTTCTGATATAGATGACGTTAAAGATAGCCTAAAAGACAATAAGAAACATAAAATGGAAGAGAGCGTATCAGATATTATCGATACACAAGTACTAAATAATTTTGACGAAAGTTTACACACAGAAGATTTTCAACAATCTGAAGTAAAATCGAAAAGATCTGGTAGCCCGATATTGTCGTGTCCAAGAGCGAAGAAGCGGAAGAAATTCGAAATACCATATTCACAGAAAATTAAACAACCGGAAATGGTAAAAGAAGTAACTAAATCTGAAAATACAACTAAACTAATATTCACAAAAGATTACAAAAAAAATAAAACGTTAACACTAAAAGATTTAGCTAAATTAACTGAAAATAATGAAGCTAAAATCGATCCGTATTTACTAAAATTTTCATTCGAAAATCTACTACAATTTAGATTTGCGAAAAGTCGTAACAGCTTTTCAAATGACGAAATTACTGTTGAAACAATAAAATATATATTTGGCAATTCAGTTAACGATAAATTGATTCCAAAAGGCTGGCTAGACAATCATTTAAAACTTATAATATGGAAGTTAATCTCATATGAGATTAGATTTAAAATGCCTGGGGTGTGTAATGTGAGACATACCATAGACCAACTAAAGTATAGATATGACAAAGAGTTATATAATGCCCAAAGATCGGCATTAAGAAAGATTTTGGAGAAGGATGATGTGCCGTCTAAAACTTTGGTGTTGTGTGTCGCTGGGATTTATGAAGATGGCGTTAGTGTTGCCAGGTGTGTATTTAATGTATTTATTTCACTTGAAATAAGTCTTTAATGGATTGTAATTACTAGTATTTGCCGTGGCTACACCCGTATCGTTTTTTCTTTTTTTTCGGATGGGATATCACCAAATGATAGCAGTGGGCGGGAGGGAGTGTCAGACTCTTACTGACTAAAACCCATCCATATTCCTTCCTCAGCCCTTTGTATTCCAGTGCCGCGGTAACTCTTTCGAACGTCCCGCAGCCTCACCCGCATCCTGAGACCAGTATGATAAAAACTACCCTATGGCCTTTTCCAGGGTTGAAGTTGTATCTCCATATCAAATTTCATTTCAATCGTTCAGCCGTAGACGTAATAGACAGACAGATAGAACTTTCGCATTTATAATACACTAGCAGCCCGTCCCGGTACGCACGCACCTCGCACGGGTAGCCTATGTTACTTAGGGTGAATGTAGCTTTGCAATGGTGAAAGAATTTTTGAAATCGGCACAGTAGTATTTGAGTTTATTTATTACAAACATACACACAAAAATACAAATCTTTCCTCTTTATAATAGAAAGTGTAGACTAGCCGGCCTGGCGAACTTCGTGCCGCCACACCATGTTGTTTTTTTTACGTCTATTTTCCAATGTTTTTATTAGTTATTCTGCTATTCGGGATGGAGACAAATACAACAAATCAAAAAACATGAAAATAGGTCCAGTTGTTCTCGAGTTATAAGTGTTCGAACAAACCCGACTTTGTCTACACTAATATTATAAAGAGGAAAACTTTGTTTGTTTGTAATGAATAGGCTCAAAAACTACTGGACCGATTTTAAAAATTCTTTCACCATTCGAAAGCTACATTATCCACGAGTAACATAGGCTAAATTTTATTTTGGAAAAAAATAGGGTTCCGTAAGATATTTGGGTTTTCTACCACTATTCCACGCGGACGAAGTCGCGGGCAGAAGCTAGTTTTATATATTCTTTATATATAAAACTAGCTTCTATAGATTATAGATGGAAAAATAAACAGCCTTTTGTCCGACCGAGGCATTAAATAAAAGATCGTATTCTTTATATTCTTGTTCGTTATTTTCCAGTCCTTCAACAACAAACAACATAGAGCTCCTACTGACAGACGGCTGGTATTGTATTAAGGCGACTATAGACAAAATGTTGGCCCAACTGGTGTGCCAAGGTAAAATAGTTGTTGGCGCCAAGATTGTTACAAATGGTGCAGAATTGGTGAATTGTGAGCAAGGAATTTCTCCTTGGGAGGTTAGTATATCACTTTTAGTATTTTAATAATATCATGGTGGTGTCTAGATACGTGGTCAGAAGCCAGAAAATCTGACAAGCAGTTTTACCAAAGGGTATCCGTGTTACCCGGTAACTGGGTTGTGGAGGTCAGATAGGCAGTCGCTCTGAGCACGTGTACTCAGCTGCATCCGGTTAGACAGATGTGTTGCTGTAGAGTTTGTTGCGCCACTTCTTCCCAGCAAAAGCACAGGAAGTGGTGAAGGGCGGGCGTTTTGAGGGCTGTCTTTTGTATGTATGTACGTACATTTGATGATCATAAAGTGTTGATTTTCAGTCCAGTTTGAATAAAGAATTTGTGTTTGTCTTACTCTGTTTGGGCAGGCTTAACACTTAAAAAATATTTTATTCGTTTTATTAACCGACTTCAAAAAAGGAGGTTCTGTACTCGGCCCGTAAGTATGTTTGTGTATCCGCGATAAACTACCGATCCGATATGACACACAAATGAACATTTTTCAAGGAAGGTTTCATAAGCATACATTTTTGACTTTTGATGGCTAACATCTTTTGATGAAATATATACCTACTTTCTACCTTTTCCAGGATACTTCAGCAGTCAGGCTCAAACTGTTCGGCAACTCCACCCGCCGCGCCCGCTGGGACGCGCGTCTCGGTTACCATGGCAACGGCGCCATCTTGTCGCAGCTGTCATCTGTCAAACTGGATGGCGGGAAAGTGACGAAACTGAGGGTTTTTGTTACGAGGGTGTACCCGGCTTTGTACGTTGAGAAGTTTGAAGATGGCAGTACAGGTCAGTTTTTAATAAAACGACTAGCTCTGCCCATGGAATCGCTCGTGTTGTATGTATATACCACCGTAAGATTGTACGATAGTTTATAATCTAACTGAATTTTCGGTAACACGGGACGATTATAATCGTCCCGTGTCAAATTTTACGAATGATTATAAGTTACCTAAAATGAATATGTAATATTTATTGTAAACAGTTGATTCAGTTTTTTTCAGAATTCTGTTGATTCACAATTCTTCGTCAGCTTTTTGTAATTTTACGAGTAAGATTATAAACCAACGGTATTTATAGTTTTAAAGTAACATATACAAAACACTAGTTGTTTCTCGTGGTTTCACTCGTATTCTGTGGAAACCTTCCTGCACGCTATCCTATGGCTTAATTCTATATCCATACCATATGGGTCCAGCCTTTTACAGTGCAAGCGTAACAGACAGACATAGTTACTTTGGAATCTATAATATAAATTTAGGAAAGCCTATAGCACTCAGCAGTAATAATAGGTACCTACTGACGACCTAGGACGACCTGAGTGGTTTAGTGGTCAACATGTCGGAATGCCACGCAAGGGGTCCCAGGTTCGATTCCCGGCCGGGCAGAAATTGAAATGATGAATTTTAATTTCTGTAGCGGGTCTGGGTGTTACTATGTATAATATGTATGTTTTTAAAAAAATATATAAGTAGTATATCCGTTAAGCTAGCACCCATAACACAAGCATGCTTGCTGGCATTGCTTACTTTGGAGCTAGATGGCGCTGTGTGAAATTGTCCAAAGATATTTATTTATTAATTACTGACGAATTTTTATTAGTGACAGAAATCTTAAATCAAGCAAGCGAGTGCGACTACTGAGCAGGAGGTATTAGGTTAAATTTCCGGAACGAGCGAAGTGTTTTTTTTTTATTTGATATCGAAAAAAGAGGAGCTCGTGGCTAAGTAACAGCTGCACGGTTCGGCCGATCAAAGGTTAAGCTGCGCTTGACGCGGTCGGTCCGTGGATGGGTGACCATCTTTGTCATAGCGAGACTCCCCTGTGCCTCGGAAAGCACTTTAAGCTGTTGGTCCCGGTTGTCATTTGTACATCTTTGACAGTCGTTACGGGTAGTCAGAAGCCAGAAAGTCTGACAACCAGTCTTACCAAGGGGTACCGTGTTACCCGGTAACTGGGTTGTGGAGGTCAGATAGGCAGTCGCTCCATGTAAAACACGGGTACTCAGCTGCAACCGGTTTGGACTGGAAGCCGACCCCCACATAGTTGGGAAAAGACTAGGCAGATAATGATTTGATATCGAAAAAAACTTTCTATGTCTCTAGTGTCACACATCCGGACTGACAAATGATTTGGCAGTAAATATTAGTAGTAGGTACTATTAGTAGGTGAGGTATTAACAGCAAATACCTATATGTGTTTTCAGTGACGAGATCTGAAAGATTGGAACATCTCCACCAGATGAAGAGTGAGGCTGAAAGGCAAGCGATCATGGAGAAGATTTACGAAGAAGTGGAGAAAGAGTTTGCTGACCAAGTAAGTGTATACATTGTTTTGAAGAACCCTTGTCTCTTTAGTTTTCTTTTAAGTCGGGTAGCCATCGAATTATTCCTGTTTGGATTGCGTTCGAAGTGATACGTATTTTTAAATATCTATACTAATATTATAAAGAGGAAAGATTTTTTTGTTTGTAGGGTTTTAACTCAAAAACTACTGGAACGATTTCAAAAATTGTTTCACCGTTAGAAAGCTACATCTTTACGAAGTGTCATAGGCTATATTTATTTCCAGAAATAATTAGGGATCACCACGCTTGCTCAAGGCGGATTGGCGATTTCAGACTTTTTAAGTCCAAGTTTCCTCACGATGATACTGATACTTGCTATACTTAGAAAGTATATATAACTTTAGAAAAGTCACATTGGTACTTGTCAGGTTTCGAACCAGCACTCTTGTATACGAGAGGCAGGCCTTAACCATTAGGCCACCACCACTTATAAAAAATATGTGATAATCATCGTTTTTCTGTCACAGGAGTCCCAAGATTCGGAAGCTTTAGAGTTGAGTAACAAGAGATCACATTTGGACAGTGGTTCGCAAATAGCTAAACTAATGAAGTTAAGCAAGGATCCTAGTGAATTTAGAGTGAGTATTGAAAAATTTTATATTCTGACCAATATGACGGCACGTTTGGCGTAGTGGCTGAGCAATTGGCTGCTGCGCTGCGTGTCGCGGGTTCGATTCCTGCACGGGACAACTAAAATTGTTCCGGGTCTGGGTGTTTGTGCATGTGTAATGTATGTTTGTAAACGCACCCACGACACTGGAGTAATTCCTAGTGTGGGGCAACGTTTAGAAAAAATATTAATATCATAAATGCGGTAGTAACTCTGTCTGTCTGTCTGTTAGAGATAGCTAGAAGCCTGAAGAAGGACTTAGGATAGTTTTTATTCATTTGCGGAGAGTATTTTCCCCAATAGCAAGAAAAGCCGCGAGAAAAACTATACTTCATTTACAATAAGATTAGAAAAAAAACCAAACTTTTTTGCAGCTTGCAGCAACCGATTTTCAGTTCTATTCCGTACAGATAAGGATGGTGTTGAAAGAAAAATAATGTTTACAAAAACAAATATATTCTGCATCTGTTTTTTGTCTTGTCACCTCAGCAATAGAGCTCAAAATCGTTTAAACAAACGGCAAATAGGGTGCATGCGAGTAAAGCAAGTTAATTCATATCAATAACTCTCTATTCCAGGCCGGTTTAACTTCAAGCCAGTCAAGACTCCTAGTAGCTCATACATCGAAGAAGCGTGAACTTCTCCTTCAAGACGTACAACAGAAGATACGAGATAAGATAGAGAAAGCCGGAGTTGGTGTCAATAGAAATGTGGTGACGTTGCTTAAGATAAGAGTCGCAGGAGTTGCGGAGAAAAATGGACTGGATATTACTAAAGGTATGTTATAATCTATACATATCATTCATCATCTGCCTAGCCTTTTCCCAACTATCTTGGGGTCGGCTTCCAGTCTAAACCGGATGCAGCTGAGTACCAGTGTTTTACATGGAGGGACTGCCTATCTGACCTCCACAACCCAGTTACCGGGTTACACGGACTCATTGGTATGTTTGGTTGTCAGACTTACTGGCTTCTGACTACCCGTAACGACTGTCAAAGATGTACAAATGACAACCGGGACCAACAGCTGAACAGTGTGGCTGTTACTTAGCCACGACCAGCTTCTCGATCCTTACTAATATTGTAAATGTGAAAGTACGTCTGTCTGTCTGTCACGCTTTCAAGGTTAAACGGCTGAATCGATTTCAATCTAATTTGGTATGTATTCTATGTTATCATAACATATCCCGATTAATCCCGATTAATTTTATAAAAGCGAAAATGAGTTTGTTTGTTACGCTTTCACGATAAAACGCTTGAATTGACTTGGATGTTTGATACCGAGTACCCTGGAGACGGTTATGGGCTACTTTTTATCCATGTGCAATAAGTAGATCTCTCAGGATGCAGAAAATAGCTAGTTAATTAATATTATTTATATTTTTAAGGAATGATGTCGATATGGAAGCCTAATGATGCAGTTCTATATATAATCAAAGAGGGCGCTTGGATCGACGTCATGAATGTGGTTCCTACGGCTGTCAGGTAAATATTATTTAACTTCGCTGGCCCATGAGCAGAGATCGGAGTAGGTAGATTGATTTGGGGTAAATGAACCGGCACGTATATATTAATATGGATATGCCTCCGGGAGTCCGGGATTTCATAATATTTAAGATTTTTAGGAATTTTAAATATTGTTATGTGTAGGATGAAGAATATATCAATATGAATAAGAAATCTTTAACCCTTTTGCTGTCTTTTTAACAGAATATGTGATCGGCCTTCTATAATAAAAAAAAAACTATGGCATGAGGAGACTTGAGTAAAAACGTAGCAAACGTAAAGTGGGATTCTACTAATAATAGTTCGCATTCTATAAATTTTAAATGTTTTAGTTTAAAAATCTTTACATTCACAATATTTGATTCTATCTCGTAAGTACCAAAATGAAATCCCGGAAAAAAGGCTTATCCATGTTTTGATTTCTATGGCTATTCATGATGCAAGTACGTAAAATCAATCTACCTTCACCGATCACTGCCACTCCGATCCGATTATTGTAAAAAATTGGTCCTTTTTAACCAACTTCAAAAAGGAGGAGGTTCTCAATTCGATTGGTATTTTTTAGGGTTCCTTGTCCCCTATAATTATAGTTTCGCCATGTCCGTCTGTCTGTCTGTCCGCGGCATAGCTCCGAGGTTCTTGATACTAGAAAACTGAAATTTGGTATGGATATGTATATATTAATCACGGCGAGAAAGTGGTAATATATATTATAGTGGTATATATATATATTAATCACGGCGAGAAAGTGGTAAAATAAAATTTTGAAAAATATTTTTTTTTAGGGTAGCTCCCAAACACGTAAAGTGGGGATGAATATTTATTTTTCTCGCGTACACCTCCGTGTGGGGTATCGTTAGATAGGTCTTTCAAAAATATTATGGGTGTGTGAAGACCATTTTAGTTTAAGTTTAAGTTAAGCGAGCCATTTGCGAAATATCTAGCTTTTCAGTGCAATTTTTTGTTCGATACGAGTTAACCCCCCTCTAACTTTTGAATGGCTGTAACTAGAAATGTGAAAAAAATCACAGACGTAGTACATGTAATGAACTTACAAGGAAAACTATCACGGCTAAGTAGGCTTAACCGGTTACAGAGTTATAGTCGACTAACTAACTCCTACTACGGAACCCTACTGCGCGTGGCCCGACACGCACTTGGCCGGTTTATGTATGTACTCCGACTACTCTGAGATTTATGATCCGATTTACGTAATTCTTCTTTAGTTTAATGCGGAATAGTTGCCATTTGGTCCCATAAAAATTTAACATGGTTTGGCCCAGTAGTTTTCATTTTGTAAAAAAAATAAGATTTTTAATCATGTTTATGTTTCTTGTCATTACAGGTATTCAGAAATCCAAATTTCAGCAGGCAGACAATCAGTCTTTAGCAAATCAAAATACAAGGAACCCGAAAACTTCAAGCCCTACACAAAGCTATTAAAACGCAATTGCTTTACCATAAAAGACTTAGGCAAAAATCCATCAATGGCAACCGATTACAATGAAATCGATACTGTAGGCTTTATATTTTTAATCGATCCTTCGATTCGAGAATTCGATTCGAATAAACAACCGTTTCAAAACGTATTTCTTGCTGATGCAGATAAGAATATGATATGTGTAAATTTTTGGGGAGGTTTAAAAAAGTTTGGATATCAAAACGTTTTAGATACTGGTCAGGTAGTTTCTTGCGTTAATTTGCAGAAGCGCGCTGGCAACACTAGGAAGAGTATACCTCAGTATAGAGTCACGGAGTTTACGTATTTTACTAAAACTCCCAAAAATGAAAATGCTAGGGATTTATTGGAGGATTTAAGCAAAAAGTTTTTATGCTTGGATAGAAGGAAATTTTGTGAAGACTGCGTTGGTCTAAAAAATAATTATTCAGTTATCAAAATGAATAATGAAAATGTATCTCCTTATAGAATGAATAATAGTGACTTTAATATTTCTAAGAATAAAATGTTTATCGATTCGCCTCTAGCGAGACCTAATAAGATAGACTCTAACTTCAACCTTACTGGCTTAGATTTTGAGACTAGTTTCAAACAAATTGACTCAAATGTCTCAGAAGAAGTGTTACTTAGAAAGAAAAAAGTCAATGAAAAGATTGCTAGACTAAAAATGTATGGGGAACCCCCTCCACTATCAACGATACATATTATAAATAAGTCTAAAAACGCTTCTAATTCCTATAAAAGTCCTCTAAATTCCAATAACGATAATTCTAAAATCACAAAAGTAAAAAATACTGAGCTGTCAAATTCGAAATCTGACAGTTCTGTAAATGTTGCCAGCATAATAAAAACTCCCGAAAAATGTGCAGATCTAAACGAATGCGATGTAGCAAGCAGTCCAGTGTTAAATAGAACTTATGTTAAAAGTGTTAATCCAGTAAAAATTAACTTTGATATGAATGATAAAAATGATAGTAGCATTGATCATTTCGCTGAAGATTTTGACGGTAGTCCACCTTTGAGCTTAGATTAAAAATCTTTACAACTTTTTAATTAGTCCTCGACACACGTTTAACTTGGTCTACGAGACACTGTGGTCACCCATCCACACTGACCGTAGCTAACGCAGCTTAACGTCCCAAATATTTTTAATATGTAGCCCTTTTTGCTTTCATCTGTCTATACATATAAAATGCTTTGTCCTGACTGACTGACGGATCAAGACACAGCCTAAACCGCTGATCGTAGAGACCTTAAACTTAGAGGGTGTATTCTTTGTATGACGAGGCACCCGATAAGAAAGGATTTTCCGAAATTTTACCCTTAAGGGGGTGAAACAGGGGGGCAAAGTTTTTATGAAAATCTGTCATTTTTAAAAGCCACTGGTGGAAAGGTAGTTAAACGTAAAAATACACTATTGCTCTTGATTATAACTTGTTCTATGTTGGTATTAAGTTTATGTGATTATTAAGTTTTAAGTACAATTAATGCTATGAACAAAAGAGTCTTAAGTAAAGAATTTGTATAACATTTCTTACAAGTTACTCAAATATTGCTGATTTTGTTACATTTATAACAATGTTGAATAAAAACTTTTTCAAATTGTGATAATAATAGGTTACCTGCAAGTTTTGTTAAAATACTTTTATTATTGTAAATATGTATATTGTTTAATAAAACCTTTTTTTTATTCGAACATGTTTTTATTTATGGTGCAGTTTTAGATATCATATTCTAGTGTTTTTTGAATACTTTCCTTGTCCATTTAATACTAATCTGAAGCTATACTAGTAAATCCTTAGTAAATATTTTAGAAAAAAACAATTGTGTGAAAACAGGTATATATGCAGAGTAATGAGATATTGCCTATGTATTTTCCGGTTAAGCAGGTCGAATGCTGTTAGAAGCAACCTGCAAGAGGTCAAGTAGAAAAAAAATTAAAAAAATATTGCCTATGTTTTATAATAAATAAAATGATCAAGTCTGCTGGTATATTATTTCAATCGAATTGCAACTATTATTTGAGTATTTCTGAGTCGGGTACAATAAACTGACAACACCTTTGATCTGACAACCCTATATACCCGCCAGCTGTCATTTCAAGGTGACCTTCAAAGCGAGCGAGTTTGACGTTTTGTAACCTACAAAAAATATTTTCATTTGAATTCCCTACCCGCGCAGACATGCACTATGCGGTAATATCGTCGTAAATAACTTCGACAATCAAGGAATTGTGCAAAAGTATCATATAAACAAGTTTTTAGTGTGATTTTATGTGATAAAAGTGCCTATACCAGCTTCTGGCGTATCGCACCAACTTTTTTTAATCCGTAAGTATTTATTACTTTTTTATTTTCTAAGACACGTAGATTCATACAGCCGATCGGCGTGGTTAAAAATAGTTCTCTTTTTAAACGTCGCATTTGTAAAGAGACGGAATACGAATTAATTAATTTTGTAATTTACAATTTATATTCAGTAAAGTTATTAAGATGAGATAGATGCTATAAACTTGATTTTATTATTGAAATTGATATCGCGAAGTAATTTTGGACGCAGATAAGGCTTCAAAGAATAGTGACAGTGCTTCAACAATCTTAAAAAAAAATAAGTAATGAAACAAAATTAATTAAAAAATAAAAACAATTGAATATTATTAAATTTAAATAAACACCTAATAATTACTTTGCAGTTTCAACACTAGCAAGAAAATAAACCTAGGTTTTTAGAAAAGTATTTGCATTAGCTCAATAATCTAATCTAATCTCAATGTGTTAGAAATATTAAATAAATTAAATATTATTAAAGAGACCTTCCAAACAGAACTCTTAATTTTGCTATAATCAATTATTTTGAAATAATATAGACCTTTTCCAATAATTACTACTGTATTGTAGTACATTTGGTTTTACACATGACATCTGATACTTGTATCTTATAGAAAAAAAAAGAAAAACTAAAAAACAAAACTTAACTATGAATCAAACATTTACCAAACACTGTTGAACACTGTAAGACAGCGGTCGGCAACCTTTTGGCAAGCAAGGGCCACAAGGTAGCAAAATAAACTATAGGCGGGCCGCACTTGTGATATTACCCTAGATTCTACCTGATATACCTACGTATAATTTCCCATAGAAAAACCGGCCAAGTGCGAGTCGGGTGACATGCACTAGGGTTCCGTAGTAGGTCTTAGTTAGACGAGTAAAACTCTGTAACCGGTTACCAGAGGCGTATTTAAAGTTGGTGGCGAAAAAACACAAAACAATAACGATTGGAGACACCGACTTTTAGAACGATGTATTAGTTATTTTTCAATTTGTAGTGTATTTTTAAGTCGGTTTTATTTTTGCAAAACAGTTTTTTTTTCACTTATGAGTTGTTTTTGTTTGTTGCATGATGATGTTTGAAGTAAAGAACTCTTAAATTGTAGCAAAAAGTAAATGCAAAAAGAAAAAAAGAACAGTTTAAGGCGCGAGAGAAGCGAGCGCGATTTTTTTGTTGGATGTAAATTTTTTTGTTATTTTTTTTTTGTTGCATGATAATGTTTGGAGTAAAAAATCTCAAAATTGTGGCAAAAACTAATTTTTAAATAAAATAAAAACAGTTGAAGGCGCGAGCGAAGCGAGAGTGATTTTTTTGTAGGATCACAATAAAAAAATACTTTTGAGTTGTTTGTTGCACGATAATAGTTGGAGTAAAGAACTGTAAATAGTAGTAAAAAAAAAAAAACAAGGGCAGTTTAAGGCGCGAGCGAAGCGAGCGCGAATTTTTTGTAGGATCACAATAAAAAAAATACTTTTGAGTTGTTTTTGTTTGTTTTTCATAATAAGGTTTGGAGTAAAGAACTCAAAATTGTAGTAAAACTAAACAATATTAGTTTAAGGCGCGAGCGTAGCGAGCGCAATTTTTTTTTTTAGGATCACATTAATTAGGCTGATATGATTGGACGATCAAATTTAAAATAAAATTGAAATACCCCCCTGCCGGTTACGCCTACTAAGCCGTGATAATTTTCCTTGTTAGTGGATTACATGTGCTACGTTGTGATTTTTTTCACATTTCTAGCCATTGAAAAGTTAGAGGGAGGGGGTGCTCGTATCGAACAATAATTATCATTTAAAAACTAGATATTTCGCAAATGGCCCACTTAACCGAAAATTGTTCTTGACAAACCCATTATATTTTCGAAAGACCTATCCAATGACAAAAAATACGAGGGGATACGCGAAAAAAAAATCACTCCCACTTAACGTGTTTATGGAGCTTAATATTTGCCGTGCCCGACACGCACTTGGCCGGTTTTTTTATCTTGAAGCCATACATCCAGCGTATTTCATTAATTCATGAGTCGGTGGCAAAATACTAACAACAGTAGCTTAGAGACGTTTAAATGAAACTAATTTTACTCTTATTAGTTTTTTTTATTTTGGTAAAAACTTTTTTACCAAACAGTCGCGGGCCGCAAGTCAGACGTCCGCGGGCCGCATGCGGCCCGCGGGCCGCGGGTTGCCGACCGCTGCTGTAAGATAACATTAACTCATCATCAGCCTATTTAATATCGGTCTACTGTTGGACATAGGCCTCTCCTAACAATTGTACATATTGCTTGATCTTCCAATATAATTGCTGGCACATCATTTACTTATGTGATTTTCTTGGTGCTTTATCTATTCAATAATTTTTTTAGTGATAATATATAGATAAACTGCCTACAAAGTAGCTTAGACACTGGACATAGATCAGCTTTCAAAAGAGTTTTCTTTTTTTAATCCCTGACACAGACAGGGTGTTATAAGTATAACATGTCTGTCTGTGTGTTTATCTGTGGTATTTTAGCTTCCAATCAGATGCACCGTTTTTTTTTGTGTCATAGAACTCAGATAATTTATCCAGAGTGTTCTTAGCCATGTAGTCAATGTTACCTGGCTAATTACTCAATCACTAAGGATGGTGTCCCAAAAGTTTTTATTATTGTGTGTAGATACATACAAAATCAAATTGTGTTGGACAGGATTCTCCCAAATACCTGCAAAACAATTAATCATTGCAATAAATAACTAAATTCCAATTTGTTTCCTTGAATAAATTAAAAAAAGACAAGCCAGATGATGATTGATGGGAATTTCAAAGTGGTTTATATTTATATGAAGTATGGAAGGAAAATGTCATAGCAATCTGTACCATTATTAATTTTATAAATATGATCCTAATCTGTCTGTCCGTTGGTCTCTCATTCAATCAATGTAAATTAATATTAGTTTTTAAATAAAATAATTTCTGGATACACATTTATTTTCTTAATCCTTATTAATATTGTAAATCAGAAAGCACCATTTTATTTATCTATGTGGGAAAATTAGAACAAAATCATAACCTATTTTGTTCTACTATATAATGTCTGACAACCAGTCTTACTAAGGGGTATCTTTTTACATTGTAACTGGGTTGTGGAGGTCAGATACATAGTTGCTCCATGTTAAACACTGGTACTCAGGTAACGCTGGAAGCCGACCCCAACATAGTAAGGAAAAGGCTAGGCAGCTGAGATGATGTTGGACAGAGGATACCTATTTAATATAATATATAATATAATAAAGCTGAAATAATATAATAAAACTATACTAATATAATAAAGCTGAAGAGTTTGTTTGTTTGTTTTAACGCGCTCATCTCAGGAACTACTGGTACGATTTGAAAAATTCTTACAGTGTTAGACAGGCCATTTATTGAGGAAGGCTATAGGCTATATATCATCACGCTAAGACCAATAGGAGCGGAGCACCACTATTCCACGCGGACGAAGTCGCTGGCAGAAGCTAGTTCTCTATGATATTAATTTAAAAATTACATGTAAAAATTGATCTACAATTAGTTGCCATCCGTATTCTAATCTGCGAACTCTGCTAACCCTATGTAGGAAAGACCTTGGAGATACTACTAACAATAACAAACGCGTGTCAATACATAAAACATCGCTTTTGTGTGCGTTAGGAAGGAATGATAAACATTTTTTCTACGCGTTTAATGTCTAAGGTATAAAGTACTAGCTTTCCGCCTGCGGCTTCGCCCGCGTGGACATTTTTTTTACACCTTGGGTTACAATATTCAAGTTTTAGTAGGGATCCCTAATTATTTCTGGAAATAAATATAGCCTAGGACACTTCGTAAAGATGTAGCTTTATAACGGTGAAAGAATTTTTAAAATTGGTCCAGTAGTTTTTTAGTTAAAACCCTACAAACAAATCTTTCCTCTTTATAATATTAGTATAGATTTTTGGAAGGCCTGTAGACTAAAATCATCGATCTTTTTATTGTCGCACAGTTGGGCTAAGCCCTTTTCTCATACAGAGAAGGCATGAGCATTGATCACCACGCTTGCTCAAGGCGGATTGGCAATTTCAGACTTTTTAGTCCAGGTCGCCTCACGATGTTTTCCTTCACCGTTAGTCAGTGGTGTCTAAGATACATTTAGAAAGTACATAATGAATTTTGAAAAGTCACATTGGTAGGTACTTGCCAGGTTTCGAACCCGCGCACTCCTACACAAGATGCAGGTGATTGATGCATTAACCTACTTCTGAAATATCAGAATCTACATGAGAAATCGTTTTTTCAAAATAAGCTGAAAAACAGCATTTTTATTATTATTTTATACTAGGTTTAATAAGTATACTAGGAAAAAATATACTAGGTTTGCTAAGTAACAGCGGCACGGGTCGACCGATCAAAGGTTAAGCTGCGCTTGGAGCGGTCGGTCCGAGGGTGGGTCACCATCTATGTCATAGCGAGACTCCTCCGTGCCTCGGAAAACACGTTAAGCTGTTGGTCCCGGCTGTCATTTTAGATCTTTGACAGTCGTTACGGGTAGTCAGAAGCCAGAAAGTCTGACAACCAGTCTTACCAAGGGGTATCGTATTACCCGGTAACTGGGTTGTGGAGGTCAGATAGACAGTCGCTCCATGTAAAACACTGGTACTCAGCTGCATCCGGTTTAGACTGGAAGCCGGCCCCAACATAGCTGGGAAAATGCTAGGCAAATGATGTATGACTAGATTTAAAACTCCTGGTAACGAGTTATTTGAGATGAAAAATGTCCGTGTGTCGGTTTCAAAATAAATATGTATTCGCGTACATATTGATAGTACACGCACACAACTATAACCTGATTCTCATATTGTTTTGAATGTGTTGACATACAACGCATATGTGTGCGTGGTTACACGTGCGTACAATATCTTTAGGTGTCAAATATAGTCGTGATTCGGTAATGAGATGTTTGATTATTGTTTTTTTTTAAATATTAATTTGATAAAGGCAGATGATTTGAGAGTGATAGATATTGTGATATTAATATATTTCGTATTGTGGCGTAGTGGTTAAAGCACCTGCAGCTCGTGTACCAGTGTGCGGGTTCAAACCAGGATAAAGTCTGAAATCGCCAATCCGACTTGAACAAGCTTCGTGATCAATACTCATATTACTCATGCCTTCTCTGTATGTGAAGAGGCCTTTTTTCGGGATGGGAAATCATCAAGTGACCCTTCCCGCCGTGGTTGGGCTGGAAGGGAGTGTCAGTCTCTTACTAAAACCCATCCATGTTCCTTACGCAGCCCTTTGTATTCCGCGAGCGCGGTATCATTTTCGAACGTCCTGCAGATGAGAAGAGGCTTGTGCCTAACTGCCTAGCAGTGGAAAAATAAATAGGCTGACAATGATTAATATTTGGTCAATTTTCAGACTGGTTTTCTGAAATGTTCGAAATATCTGCCAAATTATTTTCAAACATGAAGAGGCTTTTCCTAACTAGATTAGTGAGACTTTCAGGAGACAGGGTACCCGTTAAAATCCTGCCGAAGGCAAGCATGATGGCTCCGTTTTGGCTGTCGTCAAGCCAGCAAAAAGTTTACGACATCATCTGCCTTTTTTATGGGTGGGAAGTCATCAAATGACCCTTGTGTTTAGAACGGAAGGGAGTGTCAGACTCTTTATACTCATAAAGTCCGATCATTTTTTAATCTGCAGCTAATAGCAAAGGATTAGCAAGAATCTCACTCATAAATGCTGTTTAAAGTTAATCCGAAATTCCAAACTTAAGTTAATAGATTAATCCTGGATTACGACGTTAAGTAAGGATTAGGTGAGAAAAAGTTAAACTTCAGATTACGGGTTTTTTATAACTAAGACGGTTTCTAACTAAAACCCAACCTTGTTCCTTCTAATGCTAACGAAACTTCGGAGATGACTGAAACAGACGATAGCTTTCACATTAGCGCGAAACTGGTGTAACATTTTATCGAATACGTTGATCGACTAATCTTGAACTTGTGTTATTTGTGTTACAACACAGATAAGATTGTAATAATATCTATCTAATATTGAAAAAAAGACGTAATATTTCTTAGACTAAGGGCAATTTCTCTTATGGACTAACCAGTAAGGGCCAAATTCACCGACAGATGGATATACAAAGCGGCCCGTTAAACGAAAACGTTTTTTAACCACGAAGCGGGAATTCTCGTGTTGTCAACTTCTTGCTCAACCCCGGCTTAGTAATCGACCGTGTTAGGAATAAAAAACCCAAATGATAGGTTATCTATCATATGGTAGAAATTTTAATTTATGCTAAACAGCTGTTTTCAGTTGATCGGACCGTTATGTTGTCGGTTAACGTGGCCATAAGAGGCTCCAACAAGCTGCCTATCAACATAATTATTATGTAATAACAGAAAGACAATCGGGACCAAAGGCTTAACGTGCTTTCCGAGGCAAGGAGGAGTCTCGCTATGCCATAGATGGTCACCCATCCATGAACTGACTGGCCGAATCTTCAGCTAAACCCGTTTCTGAGCTACGAGCTCCTCTCAATAGCAGTAAAACAAAACCTCGTTCAAGATCTGTCTTGTATACTCTCGCAAATAAATATACACGCGTTATCACAACCGAGTCTATGTAATAGTGTTCTTATCAGTTGATACGTGTTCATTGAGTCTTAATTTACTACAGTTTATGTCGGTTATATATGTTATCTGAACATTTTATCTTGTTACTATCATCAGGGGATACTATAAATAAGGTTTTTGGATATAGTAGGTATGCCAAATACTACGAATAATGAGCAACTCTGTTTGTTACGCTTTTACAGTTAAAAGGGTGATCTGATTAAGATTAAATTCCTGAAGAAGAATTATGAATAGAAGTGTAGGAAATACCTACCTCAGGTTGCGAGTAAACCCACGAGGAATAGCTAGTCCTAAACATATTTTAAGTCAGAAAGTGTGTGTGATTATTTGTTACTAAATCACGCAAAAACTGGTTGAAATTTCGCATACTGGCTAACCAAGACTTGGATTGCGATAAGGAAAGGATACATCACTATCTCTTTGCCTAACTTTTTCCAACTAAATTGGGGTCGGCTTCCAGTCTAACCGGATGCAGCTGAGTACCAGTGTTTTACATGGTGGAACTGTTTATCTGATCTCCACAACCCAGTTACCGGGTTACACGATACCCCTTGGTAACTTTGGTTGCCAGACTTTCTGGCTTGTAAAGGTATTTATATCGATAAATTTACAGACAAGGTTAGCTACAATACAAATATCCTTTTCTAAAGTTGATCTTCCTGCATAATAAACAGTAGTCAATATTGTTACGCGACACATACGCAAGTTTGTGCACGCGGTTGGCCGTCTGCCAACTGCCTTTGAACGACGACACCGTTCAAAGACAGTTGTGGCGGTCAAACTTTCACGAAGGAGATGATAAAGAAGGTTCGTTTAAAGAATACCGGTATTTTCTCACTGCTGGGCAAAGGTTCTTCTTTTAAACGAAGGTTTTTTTTCGGATGGGAAATCATCAAATGACCCCATGGGTGGGAGTGTCAGACTCTTAGACTAAAACTCATCCATGTTCCTTCCTCAGCCCTTTGTGTTCCGGGGGCGCGGTCTCTTTTGAACGTCCCGCAGCCCCGGCAGGCTATGGCCCTCGGGGCGGGCCCCAAAGAGGAGGTATGCGTATTGATCACCACGCTTGCATTGTTATTTCGTGATGATCACGGATTATTTGCCAAACTCAAGCTGAGCAGTTCTTGGTTGAATTCTAGGTCGCGAAAAGTATTATTGATTTTGTTCATGAGTTTCTCAATAAGGGCCAGGGCACTTGTACTATTATTTATTCTGTACCCGTTCTTGGTTGATGACAGTTAGCTTGTCTCCCTACTCAATAGGACCAAAAAATAACTGCCGAAATATGGCTATACTTGATACACCTCTGCTTCCCCCATTGGGGTAAACACGCGTAATATTATGAGGTCATATACACGTGCTAGTCTTTTACAATACGCTCCGTTTGCATCTAACAATAGACTCCTTAATTGGCTCATTTGCAGACTACTTAAAACTGAAAGCGTGTCTCCAAAGAAGTGGCCTGGTGGTTGTGATGAAGAAGTTTTAGGGCCGAGTTCACCGACAGATGGTTACCTAATCGGCCCGTTAAATAAAAACGTTATTTAACCACAAAGCGGCAATTTTCGTGTTATCCACTTCTTGTCCAACCCCGGATTGGTAATCAACCGGAATAAAAAAATACAAATGATAAGGTATCCATCGCAAGACAGAAGTTTGAATTTATGGTAAACTGCTGTTTTGAGCTGATCGGACTGTTATCTTGTCGGTGAACTTGGGCCTTAGAGGTATCTTACTGATTGGTACTTCTGAAAATTTTATGATATCACCACGTGGGGGCGCGTCTGTCTACGTAACTGAAGATCTGTGCCAATAATAATGTTTGTTGTAGAGTAATGTCTTCCGGACGTAAATAAACAGGTTTTGCACTGCGTTTTGACTGGTTTTTTCAAATATATTTGAAGGTTGAATTAGATTTTTGTCTCATTAGATGGGACTGGATATCGATACTGAGCAATACCGATGGTAGTTGTGAGATTTCTCAGTTTCGCTTTACCCGGAACAAGATATCGACTCCCTGTAGTCGTATGCAACCGAGACCGACTATTTATCGTGGTCTCCGGAGCACGGAGGGGTTCTGACTGAGGCGCAAGAGTGGTCAATCTTGCATGTAAATAAGTGTAGCTGATATATAGACAAGAGCCACGACCCCCTCTTCCAACCTTCCAGCACTCGATTCGACACATAGCTAAGCGATTTCTTAAAATATTGAGGACCCCTTCCGAACCTGTTGCCTTGGAGAGCTTAAAGCCATCGGTTCTGCTAATGGTTTCTGCCTGGTCGTGTTGGATTGCTGTGCCATTGCTGATCCTCATCCCAGGAGAAGAAGAATTTGCTTCTTTAAGACTATGAGAGTTTCGCCAGCATCATTTTCGAGCCTATTGCTGTCAAATGGCCTAAGAAATTTCTGTTTGGTAACTTCTGATCATTTGTAGCGCTTGCTACCAATAGACCAACGAGATAATTATTCGATACAAAAATCGATTAACTAACACATATATCGATACTGACACGTTTGACTCATTATTATGCTTTACCGAGCCACATTAACGAGTGACGGATACTTCGCTAATATGAAGTAAAATTGCTAATGTATGCGGGAGTATGTTGATATAAGCAGACGTGGATTTGAAATGAATATTAAGTGGTCTTAAATATGTCCACGAGTTTTGTGTGTATTTTATTATAATACTAGCTGTTTCCTGCGTTTTCAAGTATCCTATATGTTAATCCAGGTTATAATCTATGTGTGTACCAAATTTCATCCAAATCCGTTCAGTAGTTTTTGCGTGAAAGAGTAACAAACATACATCCATACATTCTTACAAACTTTCGAGTTTATAATATTAGTAGGACCATACATACTTATGTATTATATTCTGATAGTGACAGAAATAAATATCTATGCTGATTTATTAAATGCACTTTTTGATGAGACGGTCAGAAATACTTAGGATCTCTACCATGATTAGTAGGATGTCCATTAAAGTGTCAAAATTAAAAGCCATTTGGTTACGTAATTGCCAATCAAAACTAAACCTTATATTCTTGTCAACAGGCCAGAATGTCGCGCGACAGATCATCGAAGCGGTTCTACAGGGCCGAGTCTACGCACGACTTGCTATCGTACATGGACAAGGGGCAAGCCGCCAGCGATGAAAACAGATGGACCTTCGAAACTGCTTGGGAAGTCGCTAACAAAGGTACCGAACATCATACTGTCCCACTGTTGGGAAATGACCTCTCCACCTCACAGAGAAGGCATGAGCATTGATCACCACGCTTGCTCAAGGTGGATTGGCGATTTCGGACTTTTTAAACCAGTTTTCTCACGATGTTTTCCTTTACCGTTAGTCAGTGGTGACTTAGGATACACTTAGAAAGTCCACTTTAGAGAAATCATATTGCTGCCTATGTATGTCACATATCAAAATTAATTAATTTAAATTAGACTGAAGGAAGTCTTGCAAAAGACAGCCCCCAAAACGCCCTTCGCTAAGCAAGTATAACTGTGTAAACACATTCATTTAACTACCGCGAATATGTGTTTTATCATCATACAATCCGATATCGAGCTGTAAATCGCAAAAAACTTACGAAAATTTTAAATTTCGCGGGCTACCCTGGAACATTCACCTTAAATCTTAGAAAACACTTTATCCCACACAATCCCGGCGCCAAGTGTAGGTACTTGTAATACGATAGTCTTTTGTTCATGTTCAGGATCTGTTAAGTCCTTGCGAAAACTAGAATTACTAGTTGTCTTAGAAATACTAAGATGCACTAAGCTTATGTGGGTCAGGGTTTTCAAGTTGGGAGCATGAAATGGGATAGCTAAGTAGCGTCACTTGAATTGAATCCTAAGTCTTAAGTAATGTTATAAATGCGAAAGTGAATTTGTTTGTTTGTTGATACGCTTTAACGGGGAATCGGCTTAATCGATTACGATGAAATTTGGTATGGAGATAGACTTAAGCTTGGGGAAGGACATAGGGTTATTTTTATCCAAGAGTGTGAAGTATATAGTATATAAATAGCTTAATATATGAAAGCGAATGTGACTGTTGTTTGTAACGCTTCTACGGGAAAATGGCTGCACCGCTTTAGATGAAATTTGGTATGGAGATACTTTGAACCCTTGGGAATGTTATGGTATACTTTTAATCTGAATACGCGAGTAAATTCCGTCCGGACGGACGAAAGGGCGAGACCAGCTAGTTTGTCTTATTAGTAAGATTTTTTTAATGAACATCAAGAATTTTCATCGTATTTTTTATTCTTTTACAGTGGGTGGCATTTACACTGTGATCAGATCGAAGGCTTATGTCTCCACCGAGGAGATGGGAGAAAACTACTGCTTGCTGGGTAAGTTCTTCTACCTGTAACCATGATGATGGCGGTGTTACACCCCCGTGCCTGGGACGTTAAGCCGTCATCCCCGGCTGTTACAATTCCATGTCAGAGGCCATCAGGCGGATTTGAGAAAACTACACTAGGGCTTGTTAGGTTGGTAAACCTGCAGATCACACGATAAGATGAAGAAGACCTGGGGGCCTACTCTAAGTCATCGAAACGAAACTTCGGAACGACCGAGAACAGACGATAACTTTTTTTATGGTGCGGTAAGGTACGATCTGATGCTCTGTACATAGAGTGATGTACTTATACTATCCATATACATATAACAATTGTTTGAACCTTACCGCCCTAAAATTCGCAAGGAAAGGTTCCGAATTTCAATCGAATCTTCGTTTTTGTTGAGTTCGGAGTAGACCCTCTGATGTGATTAAAGAACTTGCATTTGTATCTGAGCAGAAGGCAGGAGCTTAGTAGTAGAAGATCATACCAGTATTCTTCATGGAGCAACGGCATCTCTGACCTTCACAAGGGTCAACACGACATCCCCTTTTTTTTAAGGGGAAGGGTGAAATCGTCAAATTACTCCTCCCGCTGTAGGCATAGCGGAAGGAAGTATCAGACTCTAACTGACTAAAACCCATCCATGTTTCTTCTTTCGTCTTTGCATTCTGTGGCTGCGGTATTTCTTTCGAACTATTCCACAGCCACGAGCCCCTCAATATGTACCGAATTATCACGTGCTGACAGTGTATGTTTCCACCAGGTCCCTATAAGGAACAATGCGCTCGTACTGAGGTGGAGGAGGCGGAGTTCCCCCCCAACTCCCCGCTCACCACCGCCGTCAATGCTATGAGGAGCCAAGGTTACAAGGTACGTTACAGGCTACTAGCAATTTTTACGACATACTTTTGCTTGTCAAATAGTCGTGATGGCCTAGGTTAAGGCACCTGCCTCTCTTGTACGAGTGTGCGGGTTCGAAACCTGGCAAGTGCCAATGTGACTTTTCTAAAGTCATATGTACTTTCTAAGTATATCTTAGACGTCACTGACTAACGGTGAAGGAAAACATCGTGAGGAAACCTGGACTTAAAAAGTCTGAAATTTCCAATCCGTCTTGAGCAAGCGTGGTGATTAATGCTCATGCCTTCTCTGTATGAGAAGAGGCCTGTGCCCAACAGTGGGACAATATATAGGCTGATGATGATGATTACTTTTACTTGAACATGTATACACGACTGCTTTTCGGTGATTTTTGATACAGCAATTACGGCGGTAGCTATGCTCCCGGTACTTTGAGTTATTTGTTGTCATCATTAGTAAATTTTTTGACACGATTGGCTGGGCCTACAATCTGGCCGCCTTAGGCCCGGGTCTACTATGCCTTAGGACATATCCACCACTGATAGTAAGAATACCCATTACCCATGTGTATATGTAATCATCATCTGCCTAGCCTTTTCCCAACTATGTTGGGGTCGGCTCCCAGTCTAAACCGGATGCAGCTGAGTACCAGTGTTTTACATGGAGCGACTGCCTATCTGACCTCCACAACCTATTTACCGGGTAACACGATACCCCTTGGTAAGACTGGTTGTCAGACTTTCTGGCTTCTGACTACCCGTAACAACTGCCAAAGATCTACAAATGACAGCCGGGACCAACAGCTTAACGTGCTTTTCGAGGCACGGAGGAGTCTCGCTATGACAAAGATGGTCATCCATCCACGGACCGGCCGCGCCAAGCGCAGCTTAACCTATGATCGGTCGAACCGTGCGGCTGTTACTTAGCCACGAGCTCCTCCATGTGTGTATGTCATAGTGCCTACTAATCTTCCATTTCCTGCTCTCAGCTCCACACAGGAACCTGGTTGGTGGACGGCAACCCTCAGATCATACTCTTCGACATCGGCTCTGGAGCCTGGCAGCTGGATGGGTACAAGCAGGAGTTGTGGAGCACATGCGGTATTGGGATACCCCACCTAGATGTGGAGGCGAATGATGCTGTCATCCTAGGGTTCATGGTCGCGCAGTTCATTGGGGAGGTAAGTAGTTGTTTTTAATTAGGTTTCCTACACTATGAATCTCCAAACAAACATTGCTCAAACACCCAGATCCGGAATTATTTAAGTGGTCCCGTGCGGGAATCGAAGCCGCGACATTCAGTGCAGCGGCTCAGCATAAAAACTATCATATATGTCCTTCCCAGGACGGGGACCAAGCTATCAATTGGTTCAGCCGTTCTCTCGTGACTGAGATATTTTCAAATTTATAATATCAAGTAAGGATAGTTTTTTCATTTAATGAAAAAAGTCATCATAATCTCTACCATGCACGGGACTACAGAGTGCCGAACCTTTGGTAGGCGAAGGTGGTGCCGAAGTCAACACGCAGAAGCCCTTTAAGACAATTTTAATGAAATGTAATGGTGACACATGTCATTATCGGCGATTATCCCTGTAAACACTATAGAACTGCACCCAGGCACAATCCCCGGCTTGTGCAGGACTATTGCAAAATATGGAAAGATAATACTTTGGCTATTGCGATGGGATGATAGTGGACTAGGATACGAGGAACTATGTAAACCTATGGCGCCATTTCATGTTATGTTATATTGTTACAGTTCCGCAAAGCAGCTGAAAGTTACAGCGACACGCCTCCCCGTGTGGTCGCTCATTTCCACGAATGGCAAGCTGGCATCGGTCTTATTATGCTCAGGTAAACACCGTGAGGCAATTATCGTTATCGTCATTATCATCATCATTATCGTCATTATCATCATCATCGTCGTCTTCGTCATCATCATCATCATGATCATCGTAGTCGTCATGATCATCATCGTCATAGTCATCATCATTATCATGATAATCGCAGTTATCATCATCATCATCGTTATCATCATTGTCATCATCATAGTCATACTCATTATCATCATGATCATCGTAGTCGTCATCATCATTGTCATCGTCATCATGATCATCGTCATTGATATCGTCATCATCGTCATAGTCATCATCATCATCATGGTCGTCGTCAGTGATCATTGTTATCATCATCATCATCATCGTTGTCATCATCATCATCGTAATCGTTATTATCATCATCATCGTCGTCATCATCATCATCGTCGTCATCATCTTCGTCATCATCATCGTCATTATCATCATCGTCATAGTCATCATCATCATCATTTTCATCATCATCATCATCATCATCATCGTCGTCATCATCATTGTTATCATCATCGTCGTCGTCATCATCATCGTCATAGTCATCATCATCATCGTCGTCATCATCGTCATCATCATCATTGTCATCAACATCATTGTTATCAACATCGTCGTCGTCTGATGATCACGATGCATGATGATTATCATTATCATCTGCAGAATTCACATTTATTTTTATTTTTAAAATTCTGAAACTTCTATCAAAATTAAAAATGTATTTTTTTTATTTCAGGACCCGTCATGTAGATGTTGCAACAGTATTTACGACGCACGCAACACTTCTCGGTAGATATTTGTGTGCTGGCAACACAGATTTCTACAATAATTTGGATAAGGTATTGCCATACTCAAAAACCTTTTTTATTACTAATTAAGTATTTACTAAAAAGTGGTAAAACATACCATTTATTTTGTATATAAAATTAAAATGCATTTTTATACATCTCCGGCCGATGGCAGGTATAATTATGAATACTGTTAATTAATAATGTATCTCGCGAGATTGTAAACTGTCATATAATTGTGAACTGTACTTACTTTTTACAATATAACGTATTCATTTTCGATAGTTTATAATCTATCGACATTGAACTGTCAAATTGTAAACTGCCGACAAAATATGGTCCTGAATGGCTAACATGCATGTTTAATATAAAAAAAATAATTAGGCCATAATATTTGCAATACAGTGTATTTCGGTTACAGTTCTCCGTAGACGAGGAAGCTGGGAAGAGGCAGATCTACCACAGATATTGTATGGAGCGGGCGGCTGCACATATGACACATATCTTCACCACCGTGTCTGATATTACTGGTAAGTTTCACCATCAATGTACTTGTCTGCACTGAAAACGGCCATCATGCCCTCCCGCTAGCTTCATCATCAGCCTATTTACTATCCCACAGCTGGGCACAGGCCTCTTCTCATACAGAGAAGGCATGAGCATTCTCCACCACGCTTGTTCAAGTTTGTTTTTTTTCTCTGTTTTTTTATTTTGAATGACGGTTTCTCCGTTTAACTTACAAGTAACCTGATATGTTTTGGTGCAGCTAGGTTTTAGGAAAGTACTAATTTAAATTTGAAATAGTCTATTCCCATTCAAAATTTCTTTTTGAACGTCAAATTTACAAAAGACAGCCCAAAATGCCCGCCCTTCACCACTTCCTATGTGTTTTAGCTAGGAAGAAGAAGAAGTGGCGCAACAAACTCCCCAGCAACTATATATACTATATATACCGACTGTCCGTTTTACTGTGATATCTTATCTTATACATCATTGTATCTTCCCAGGATACGAAGCGGAACACCTCCTCAAACGGAAGGCGGATATCATCACACCGAACGGTCTGAACGTGAAGAAGTTCTCAGCGTTGCACGAGTTTCAGAACCTACACGCGCTCGCTAAAGACAAGATCAATGAATTCTCTAGAGGACATTTCTATGGGTGAGGTTTAAAACCAGTCTTCTTCTTGCCAATATATTTATTTATATTGAGGAGCTCGTGGCTAAGTAACAGCCGCACGGTTCGACCGATCAAAGGTAAGCTGCGCTTGGCGCGGTCGGTCCGTGGATGGGTGACAATCTTTGTCATAGCGAGACTCCTCCATGCCTCGGAAAGCACGTTAAGCAGATGGTCCCGGCTATCATTTATAGATCTTTGACAGTCGTTACGGGTAGTCGGAAGCCAGAAAGTCTGACAACCAGTCTTACCAAGGGGTACCGTGTTCCCGGTAACTGGGTTGTGGAGGTCAGATAGGCAGTCGCTCCATGTAAAACACTGGTACTCAGCTGCATCCGGTTTAGACTGGAAGCCGACCCTAACATAGTTGGGAAAAGGCTGAATAATGTAACCCAAGGTGTAAAAAAAATGTCTATGCGGGCGAAGCCGCGGGCCGAAAGCTAGTTATATTATATAGTACAGTATATCTGCTTATTCCTTCGGGTAAAACAGGCATTATTTTATTTTAAAGTTATTTTTTTTTGTTCGCAGCCATTTCAACTTTGATTTGGACAAGACGTTGTATTTCTTCATTGCCGGCCGCTATGAATTCGGGAACAAAGGAGCTGATATCTTCATTGAAGCTCTGGCCCGGCTCAACCATTATTTGAAGGTAAATATGAGTTATCATCATCTGCCTAGCCTTTTCCTAACTATGTTGGGGTCGGCTTCCAGTCTAAACCGGATGAGGCTGAGTGCCAGTGTGTTACATGGAGCGACTGCCTCCACATATCTGATCTCCACAACCCAGTTACCGGGTAACACGATACCCCTTAGTAAGACTGGTCGTCCGACTTTCTGGCTTCTGACTACTCGTTACGACTTAAAAATACCTTAAAAAATTATTAATAACTTGCTTAATATTTTGCTGTTCCCATTTATTTTTGTCATTAGAATTTTAGACGTCCAAGATAAATTTTGAAATTAATACTTTGAAAAGCCACATACAAAGCTTGTAAAAATGTAAACAAATTCGTAACCTATTTTGTTCAAATTCTGCCACAGAAATTAACAAAATGGCGTAAGGATGGCGTATTTATGTCAATTTCATGCTCTAAACATCATCATACATCATTTAATAAATAATTTTATCCATCTACGTGGGAAAATTAGAACAAAATAGGTTATGCTTTGTTTATATTTTTCGTTTTAATTTTTTCTTTTTTCTTGACTAACGGACTGACTCGTAATTATTTGACAATTCAAAAGTGCCTGTAAATGGTCTAATTGAAATAAATGTTTTGAATTTCGTAAAATAAATTGGCACAGACTCTTTGGGTAAAACAGACATTATTTCATGTGTGCATTCATTACCTTTCTTTCCCCAGTCCTCAGGCTCTGACATGACAGTGGTAGCTTTCATGATCTTCCCAGCGAAGACCAACAACTTCAATGTGGAGAGTCTTCGAGGGCATGCCGTCACCAAGGCTTTGAGAGACACCATCAATGATATCCAGCAGAAGATTGGTAAGAGGATGTACGATATATGTCTGAGGTGAGTACACCAGTTACTATATATAATACTTACTAAGAAAGAAAGAAAGAAAGCTAGTATAAAGAAAATCACTAAAACGCTCTTGTGTCGTCACAAAAAATAGTCATAATGTGACACGCTTAGTTTTCATACAAATTACGGAATTGTCATCTATTTATACTCCATTCACAATAAGATTAGACATTTAAACGCACCCCATTTACCGTTCGTTCAAACGATTTTGAGTTCTATTCCTTATAGATAAGGATGGTGTTGAAAGCAAAATAATATTTACAATACCAAATATATTCTGCATTTGTTTTTTGTTATGTCACCTCAGCAATAGAGCCTAAAATCGTTTGAACGAACGGTAAATGGGGTGCATTTAAATGTCTAATCTTATTGTAAATGGAGTATAGATACATGTCTGCTGGTTTGAACGCTTCAAAATCAATTGAATTTTACTAAAAATTGTCTTTATTACAGCGGCCATCTTCCCGATGCATCCGATCTCCTCCACAAAGACGACACAGTCCGTCTAAAGAGGTGTATATACAGTCTCCAAAGAGATGGGTTACCGCCGATCACGACGCATAATGTTGTAAGTATAACCTTGAGCCATGTACAGTGGGCCAAAGTTACGCATGCTCACTTAAGAAAAAGATTGTGCGTAAGCGCAGCTTCCAAGAGAGCAGTAGGTCCACTAGCACTCTACATAATCACAGACCGCGTTCGTATCGACCTCGCCGCCGAGGTCCGTCGCGACGACCTTGTCCATGCCCTCCCGACCCTAGCTCGACGAGCCAGCCTGCGAGCTGAGCTAATAGCTTTAAAATTCCCGATTATAATAATCATAATATGTTCTGATCCAGCCTGTCCCTTGCTGTCCTCCCCCAGCGACGCCCTAAGCCGAGGCCCGTACCCCACTAGGGGGTGCCCTTAGCGTGTAGTCGCTTAGTTTTGTAAGTTAAGCCCTTGCTGGAGGCCCTAAATTTATTTAAGGCACTTCACAGGCAAGCCCGGTTAAGCAGTCGACAACCTTCTAGGTTGAACTGCGAGATGCATTTACATAAAAAAAAAAAAGTAAGCGCAGCTAGTGATAAACCACACCCCTTCCTCCAGAGAAGGCATGAGCATTAATCACCACGCTTGCTCAAGGCGGATCGGCGATTTCAGACTTTTTAGTCCAGGTTTCCTCACCATGTTTTCCTTCACCGTTACTCAGTGACGTCCAAGATATACTTAGAAAGTACATATGACTTTGGAAAAGTCACATACGTACTTGCCAGGTTCCGAACCCGCACACAGGTAGGGAGGTAGGCCTTAACCTAGGCCACCACGACTTTCACATAATATCGACCACTAAACATTTTAAACATTTTATCATTTTGTCTAGGTGGATGACTGGAGTGATCCTGTCCTGAATTCCATCAGAAGATGTGAACTCTTCAACACGGTTAATGATAAAGTTAAGGTAAGGAATTTATATTCATTTCATCATCTGCCTAGCCTTTTCCTTACTATGTTAGGGGTCAGACTCCAGTCTAACCGAATGCAGCTGAGCACCAGTATTTTACGGGGAGCGACTACCTGTCTGATCTCTACAACACAGTTACCGGGTAACACGATACCCCTTGTGGTCAGACTTTCTGGCTTCTGACTCCGGGCTGCTTTGTGAAATTTTACAAAATTCACAAAGCGGTTTCGGCCCGACCCGGGACTCGAACCCGAGACCCCGTCTACAGGAGACGCGTTGTGCGAACACTAAACCAACCAGGCAATCAAGAAATTGGGTTACAATGAAAGAAAGATGGCGGTTATAACAAAGTTCTCTGCACTGAGCAATAATTAATTCCACAATATTCCAGGTAATATTCCACCCAGAGTTCTTAACGTCCACCAACCCACTCTTCGGCCTGGACTACGAGGAGTTCGTCCGAGGATGTCACCTGGGGGTGTTCCCGTCATACTACGAGCCGTGGGGATACACCCCCGCTGAGTGTACCGTGATGGGCATACCCAGCATCACCACCAACCTATCAGGTTATAACAGACATTCCGATTTTTATGACTTTGATGACTGTTATATAATTTTGGTGTATTAAAAGAAATATGTATGACTTCTCCAATTTGAGACAGGACTAGGCTGAATTTTGAAACTTGAAACTAAAACTAATGCGACTTTTATGATTGTTTAGACTGTGGTACAAATGAACTTTATTGACTTTGGTCACATTTCAGACTTTTATGACTCTTTCGAGTATGTTATACGAATAACTTTGCGACCCTGTATTCTCTATCTGAAACGATATATCAATACTTGCGACTTTATCGACTTTCATGATTATTGCGATTGTAATGACTAGTCTGACTCGTTATATTGTTATTTTATTAATTTTTTGACGTATCAAATATCGTAACAAATATGGAATATATTTGTTTTTTTTAGCTATTGTTAGTTTTTTTGTTGTAATGAATAAAATATTTATTGTAATGAATTAAATAACATAGAATTAATACTTTGTTCTCAGGTTTCGGTTGCTTCATGCAAGAACACATAGCCGACCCCATGTCTTATGGTATATACGTGGTGGACCGTCGGTACATATCGCTCGAGGGTTCCGTGCAGCAATTGGCTCAATATATGTTTGATTTTACCAAGTAAGTATGATAATTTTGTACTTCTTTTTAATCCAATAACGAAGTAAGTATGAAGTAGTCAAAAGTCGTGGTGGCCTAGTGGTTAAGGCACCAGCCTCTCGTGTACGAGTGTGCAGGTTCGAAACCTGACAAGTACCAATGTGACTTTTCTAAAGTCATATGTACTTTCTAAGTATATCTTAGACGTCACTGACTGACGTGAAGGGAAACATCGTGAGGAAACCTGGACTTAAAAAGTCTGAATCCGCCAATTCGCCTTGAGCAAGCGTGGTGATTAATGCTCATGCCTTCTCTGTATGAGAAGAGGCCTGTGCCCAGCTGTGGGACAATATATAGGCCGATGATGATGAAGAATTGTCTGTTTCTAATTTACTTGATTTATAAATAAATAGAAAGAAAGAAAGAAATGTGGTTTATTGTCACAGTTATAGCCAAATTCATTAGGTAGGTACAGTTTATAAAATTAGTAGGTAGTATTTTGTAGTGTTCACTTTCTTTGTATAATTATAGTTTTTTAAACATATATGCCGTAATCCTAGCTATCGCATTTTAAAAACTATAATGATAGTTTTAGAGTTTTAAATAAATATAAATATGTAGGAAAGGAACGTTAGATTATGCGTGAAAAGGGAATGTAATGAGTGAACGAGTGAAAGACGTGAATGTGTGAATGATGGAGGGAATTAAGAATGAAGAAATAGAGGAGATTGACGCTATGGACGGGTAGACGTACGACGGCGAGTTTTTTTGTACTAATAAAATAAATTGATTTAAATCTTGCAAAATAGTGCGTTTTCAATGCTATTCGCCCTGCTCCAACCCTACATACGAGTATATGCAACTGGTTGTAAAATTATTAATTTTCTATTTTATTTTCTAGACTCACACGGCGACAGCGTATCATTCAAAGAAACAGAACCGAAAGATTGTCAGACCTTCTGGATTGGAGAAATTTGGGCATTGTGAGTATATTGTTATTATTTACCAATAACCTACCAGTGGTTAGAGGCTCACTGCTGGGCATAGACCTTCCCCAAACCGTCTCAGTTGCCAAAATAGTCACGTGCTTGGAAATTGTCTAAAATTATGTAGCCGTTACGGGACGCTTTCAAAATGTGTAAGAGCATAGGGCGAAAAAGCAAAAAGTATGTGTTTTTTCTTAAAACGTTACCCCACACTATTAAAATCTACCATTCTTCCCCAGTACTACCGCCAAGCTCGTGCAGAGGCTCTGAAGATAGTCTACCCAGATTACGTTGATCATATGGACCAGGAGTTGGGCAAGAGGTTCAACTACCCAAGACCTATCTCCGAGCCACCCAGTCCCACACATTCTAGTAAGTATCTTGTGTCATAGCAACCTGAGAAATTAAGAATTAAGATTTTTTTTTGGAGAATTAAGAATTTTATTTTTCAAAAAATACACAAAATATGTTTTACTCATTTGCCCCAAACTAGGCAAGCCTGTATTTTGGGAGCTAATACAAAGAGAAAAAAATGGGCGTTAAAATGTACTAAACATGTACCGTCTTACTTATACAGGCCGATATTTTTTTAATCGGCTGCTTAGCAATGGATTAGCAAAAATCTCACTCATAAATGCTGTTTAGCGTTAATCCGAACTTAAGTTAGTAGCTTTATCCTGGATTACGACGTTAAGTAAGGATTATGTAAGAATTGGTTAAACTTCAGATTATAGGTTTTTTTATAAGACGGTTAAAGTGTACTAAAATTTTACCAAAGTATAAAGATTGCATAAAATAATGTTTGAAAAATTTTGGAAAAAAAAACCGGCCAAGAGAGTGTCGGACTACCACAAGAAGAATCCGGTTCTTTTTTGTATACGATAATAATACGGTTTTTTTTATTAACAACCGGTGTAAACTAGTTCTTAGATTTACCTAATCAAAATCTGTCTATACGTTCAAAAATAATAAGCTATTTTGAATGAAAGGTCGAGAGATTTTCGTAAGCAACAAACTGTGTTTACAACTACGATTTGGATGGAATTTTTATACGGAGATTGATTTTATGAAAAATGTAAACAAGTCATAACCTATTTTGTTCTAATTCTGCTTCAGAAAATAACAAAATGGCGTAAGGATGGCGCATTTATGTCAATTTGATGCTCTAAACATCATCATTCATCATTTAATGCCATTTTATTTATCTATGTGGGAAAGTTAGAACATAATAAGTTATGATATTGTTTAAATTTTTCGTAACATCTATTGAAACAGACTATAGACGGTACATGGTGACGGTTCTAGACTACTTTTTATTCGAGAGCATAAAGTAGTTCCAAAAATAGTCAATATTTTATTGCATTCCACAATGTATGCAATATATACTATTTCAAAACCACCAGTACACCACGACCACCAAACATCAACATCGGAAATAGAAAAAAGAGACGAGGAATGCCAAACAGCCGACAAAATAGACATACAAAAGAAAAATCTAATAAACCTTCAAAAATCATTGGAAATCCTCGATATTACCGACGATGGGGACGACCCAACACTAGAAGTGAGCTTCGAAAAGCCGAACTTCACCGAATCGGAACACGAGCATTACCGAACGCCGAACGAGAACTTTCTAGAACCTTTGAACGAAGCCGTGGCAGAGCAGATAGATCAGCTGATTTCGAAGCTGCAGGATTGTGCCGAAGTTATTGGCAAATAGGTTAGGTTTAACAGGGCTGTTAGTTTCCGTTGTCCCTGGTGATTTTCTATTTAAAACATTCCTATATTTCGTTACACTCAGAACGGTTTCTACCAGTAGGGGGCTATCGTTTTTGCGGTCACCAGTTGGCGCCACTGTTGAGTAAGGTCTTGTGAGTCAACAGAAAAATAGCTCAAAACTCTGCAATACATACTTTTAATAGATAGATACGCTGTTATACATACTCTGGCATATGTAGATAGTAACAACTACGATTAACTTTAAATAAGCCGTTTTAAGGCCCACTTATTTGGCACCTATTCTTAGCTTTTCTTGCAAAGCAGTAACATTTATTGAGTTGTAATATTTAACTGCCATAGTTCATCAATTTTCGACATTCATAATTCATCGGAATGGCACACAATATTTGCAATAAACATCAATAATTTTTAGAAATCCGCGATAAACGTGCTCGCAGTGAAAGATCTCTTACATTTGGCATTTGTTGAGACCTTACTCTACACTAGCGCCTCTAACGGTGAATTCAAGCGCGGTAGCCCTTATTGGTAAAAATAATAACAACTAAAACTTTAAAATAAAATTGTGGTTAAACGAAATTCTTGCATAGTGTGTTAGGACCCGGGGTTTGATAAGCCAGACAGTTGTCTGATTACTAAAAAATCTGCTCGTTATTTCTAACGTTTGATCTTTTGAAGCATCTTGTCTTGTTATTCATAAAAAAATGCTTATTTTTACTTGCAACCCTAAACGTCATCTGTCAATAACTATTACGCGCTATAGTTTTGAAATAAGAACTCGATTAAACTTCTTATTTCAAAAGTATAGCGCCTTAAATAGTATGAACGGTGTTGACAGATGGCGCGATGGTTGCCAGCCTAAATATAACGATGAATCCGGGGAAAATGGAAACTTTGGCAGCCCTGAATCTTGGTTTATCACGATCTGATTTCTGGTCACAATTTGGCGGGACTTTAGAAAGGTTTAACTACAAAAAAGTTTTTGTGGTAGTTCTTAGTGTTTTTAGTCTGGCAATACTAGAGGATTCGGCACGTTTTGTGTTTCACTAGGAGTTTGGTGGATATTACGCACAGGATAAGCACTTGAATTTGAGCACCGTAGTTTTTGTATGGTGCATTAAACTGCCTTTGTTAAGTTTTTTTGTTAATAGAAGTCAAAAGTCAATATTTGATTTGGCAAACTGTTACTGTGTATCAAATATTTTTAAAGTGAAACTTTTATTACATCGTCTGAAACTTTTTCGTCTGTGTGTTGCATGTCGCGTGACGGTCGGCCGCTGAGTAGGGATAAAGTGAAAGGCGCTCGTCAGAGCAGCCAAGGCCAATATGGCGGCGCCTATAGTTAATTAAAAAGTTTCATTTTTACCGTGGTTTCATATAACCACACAACCTTTTTTTAATACGTCTCTTTTAATGTAGGGATGGAGCTAAAAGTATATTTAAATAAAATAAAGATTGCTTTAAACTGTTCATACACACATACTTTCATTATATTACCTATATAATTGACGAGTTTCCTTCAAGTCTATACTCAAATGAAGATAATCTAATCCTTATATTGACATTCCAGGAGGTACAACCCCGGCCGCATCAGTCCACGGTTCTGATGACGAAGACGAGGTGGATGAGGAGCAGGAACTAGCCGAGCTTAGGATCAGCGATAAATAAGTACAACTTAAGTTATTATTAAACGCCTTACCCAGTAAAGATGCAGATTTCTTTAGTAGTTTCTACGTTGCCATGAAAAAAAAAATGGTGTACTAAATATAATATTCTGTCTTATCTATCTATTCTAAAAAACATTAAGGAAATCGCTAAAAAAGTCACTTTTCATAGTGCCATCCCTTTCTAAACGCATGAGATTGAAAGAGACAGATATATCTGATATTCGGTACTGGACCAAAACATAGAAAAAAAAGGATATAAATGTTATAACAAGTAATTTTGTTTGATTAATTAACTTCAGTCCTAAAGTTAATTCGATCACTCCATTATCGTACGATATGTTTTTTTTTAAATAATGCAGAATTAGATTTGAACTAAGATGTTAAATTAATATTTCAAAGACACATGAGGTAAATTTCTATTCTCGTTTCTTCCTACCCAATATAAAAAGAGTAGATTTACTGAAAATTTGTCTCTTCTGGATAAGGTACTATATTTTATTTAACGTGTTGGCGAAAATACGAAATAATAGTAATGTTTTTACAAAAATTTATATAGCGAATCAAATTATTTACAATTGATTAAAACTTGTTATGCAATTGATTAAAAGTTATTTGCAATCGATTAAAAGTTATTTACAATCGATTGATAGTTATTTACAATTGATTGAAATTTGTTTACAATTGATTGAAAGTTATTTTCAATGAATTAAAACTTATTTAAAATTGTTACCGAAGTCTTAAAATTACAATTATTAATTGTAAACTTCACGATCTTTGAAGATATTAGTAAAATCCGTTCGTTAAATTAGTGATGCCTTTTGCGGGACGATGTAAATGTATAATAATGTTTACATTCAATTATTTTGTGTATAATCAGATATTAATTGAGCGAATGGCTTATAAAATTAAAACTATCTTCTCCCTCGCCAATGCTGTATAATTTAAGTCAATTTAATCTATATTTTTATACTTTAAACAATCAATCCTTACGGGTTTTAACACGACATTATGATGTATAAGAATGGAGTTTATGCCTAAAATTGTATATTTCTCTTAGACTATTTACTTCAGGATCCTGTCGCATTATATTTTACGATATAAAAGAGATTATTGGCCGTTAGCATAACACTTCACATTTTACGTATTATGTGACGAAACTTGATATAAATTATTATTTGCTTAGTTTTCGTGAGAGGGGTAGAGAATTCCCCCTCCAACAAAAATAATATAAAACGTGTATTTTTTATTATCCTTTCTTCAAATACCCAATAATGCGCGGCACTCGTTCTGAGATAAATGGTGTTATATTTTTCAAAAATTTTAACTAAGATATTTTTTTTATTAAATTATATTTTTGGGATGGGTAAAAATCACGAACATAACAATTATATTTGTGTGTTACTTAAATTTATCTTAATTGGTGGGTTAACAAAATTATGTAAAATTTTCTAAATAATATTTTTACTTAAAAGGAGCCATCTTTTTATATTTCATATGAGTTATGAAGATTTTTCTATTATAAACTATGATAATAAGAATTTATATTATTAATTTTGAATATCACTTCCATTTCATAAGTTCCTGTTATATTTAAGATAGTATATTTAATCTAGACTCCACACAATATTAACAATGTATTTATTTAAATCATATTTTATACCTATCATATTTATAAAAAAATCTTGCCTTCAACAAAAATCATTTTTTAAAATATATTTTAATAACTACCTATTTCTTTTTTCTTGCCAGTTTTTTTTTTTAATTTATTTTACGGTCTCGAAACAGCTCATGTTTTAGTCTGTTAAGAATATTTTTTGTATTTTAATAATATATTATTTCTTGCCTATTTTTTTACCCGACTGCGACAGAAGGAGGGTTATGTTTTTATACTCTATATTTGTAATTTATTATTCAGCGTCTCGCAGAGTTTTCTTGCTTATCATATTACTGGAAGAGGTCCGCCCACTACACCGTATCGTACCGTGATCGTGTTATTACTTTATTAGGCACGGAAACCATGACTACTATGCCTGCTAGAACATATCATACCCGTGTAAAATACTTTAGCCAACAAATTGTTGACGGTCCGGTGGCATCGCACGCTCTGGTGTCGGTCGGTGACGGAACCATCTAGTGGACATAGTCTTATACGTTTCAAAATGATTTTTTTAACCTGATACGTTTCTTGCAATGTCATGGTATGATAGGATGTAGTGGGTAGTCTCCTTAATTAGTATTCTATGATAAATGTGTAGAATATAAATATTTTTTATATCAATTATTATATCTAATTTATAACAATGTTAATTGTTAAGCAATTACTACGATTTTCTATTTTAATGTAGTTATTATTTGTTTATTTAATAGAAAATATGTATTTTAAATAAAGGAAAATATGGGTATGAAATTCGTTACTAAAATATTTACAAAACATTTCCATGTTGCTCTTTTTTCTTAAGTTGAAACAAATAATAATTGGTTTTTTATGTGAATTGAATAGCATACAGTAGGCAATGAGTTAAATTCGCGAAAAATAAAAATAAATTATTTTAATATAAATATCTTACATTATGTATTTTTTATTATAAATAAGTAAGAATTATAAATAAAATTATTTACTTGTGTTAATATAATTTCTTACATACCATTTTATTTACCAAAAATATTTATTTTAAAAATGCTTCAAATTGCTTTTATAAAGCTCTCTTACTCCCCATACCCGCTGACACCATCGCTACAGTCAGCTGGATTGTTTCGGCGACCTTATTTAATAGACTAATCATAACAGTTGAGGTCGCCATAACAATTGAGGTCGCCACCTCAATTGTTATGGCGACCTCAACTGTTGGACAACATGGATCGCTGATGTGCCTTTGGGTCGGCGGATTTAAAATCTACGGCGTTTAATACGTATTTCAAATCCAAAAACGGTGCGCTGGACGTGCTTGTATCGCCCCTTGTGACGGCTATTTCAATACTCCAAAATATGGTATGTAAGAAATATATTACATAGATTATTTTTATATTATGTAAGTCGTATTTTGATACTTTCTTTACTGCCATCTATCGAGTTTATTGTAAACGCTTTGTCAGTCATATATTTAAAGTAATCGGTCACTTAAAATTTTTCATTATGGCTATAAAAAGATAGAGAAAGTAAAAATACTCTAGAGAGAGAGAAGCGACTGAGAGACCAATAGCTGTCTCTTTTCCGCAGTCTCTCACTTAAACCGTTCCAAATATCAATTAAAAAATATGAGAAATGTCTTGAGAAACTAATGGCATGATTACTTACTTTCTCTTTCTCGAGTTTTATTCGTGCATAATGAAATTAATAAATTATCTATCGGTAGATTAGATTACAACAGATAAAATTTTGACATAAGGCTCATAGAAGAAAGTAATGTCAAAATCCTATCTATGGGATCTCAAGCTACCAAATGAAAGACAGTTCATTATTTTCGTATGACTTTTGAAAAAGTTTAACTGTCAAATGACTGACATGGCGTTTAAAAGATTTTAGTCTTAAAATAAGTCTGAATCGATATATTTCCATCTCTTTGTGCCATAAGTTTAGAACTTTGTTATTTAGTAATGATAAAAAATAAAATATGTGTTTTAATAATTTTATTGTTTTTATTTTAGTTTACCCATTTATCTGCTAAAAGCCCTTACCCAACTGTGTTGGGGTCGACTTCTAGCACCCGATGACGCTATAAACCTCTTCCAAGAGCAGTAGGTCCACTAGCACTCTACACAAACACAGACCGCGTTCGTATCGACCTCGCCGCCGAGGTCCGTCGCGACGACCTTGTCCATACCCTCCCGACCCTAGCTCGACGAGCCAGCCCGCGAGCTGAGCTAATAGCTTTAAAATTCCCGATTATAATAATCATAATATATTCTGATCCAGCCTGTCCCTTTATGTCCTCCCCCAGCGACGCCCTAAGCCGAGGCCCGTACCCCACTAGGGGGTGCCCTTAGCGTGTAGTCGCTTAGTTTTGTAAGTTAAGCCCTGGCTGGAGGCCCTAAATTTATTTAAGGCACTTCACAGGCAAGCCCGGTTAAGCAGTCGACAACCATAAAAAAAAAGGTCGACTTCTAGTCTAACTAGGTACAGCTGAGTACCAGAGGTTTTTATGAAGTAAATGCTTATTGCTTATTTGACCTCCACAAGCCAGTTAACGGGTAACACGCCCGAACGTATCGGGCTATTTTGAATACCAGATTTTCATGACTGGCAACGATCTACAATGCTTTCCAAGTCACTTATTAGTTTCAAATGTATGAAATGATTGGTCACCCATCCACTGAATCTTCAAAAAAAGCTTAGTGAGGTATAATATTTTATTGTTTATTTTGCTTAGTCTACATTAAACTTAAAAATTAACTATTTACATTATAATAGCGTATAAAGTACGTTTTTACGTTAAAGATCTACGTGGGTTTTACACTTCATATTTAAAACCTGAAGTAGGAACTTTGGAACTAAATATCAAACAAAAGGCTAAGATATTCGAAAATCATAATAACTTCTAAAATTTCAATTGAAAGTTCATATCTGATGTTATATGCATCTTTGAGCATACATTGTAGATTGCTTACTTCTACAAAAGGACTTTGTTCTAGTTTAATTTCTTAGGCGTCTATTTTCTCAGTTGAAGCATCTTTATTGTCAGCGGAGGTAGCTTTGTCGTTAGCGGAGGTAGCTTTGTCGTTAGTAGAGGCGTCATTGTTGTCAGTTGAGGCGTCCTTGTTGTCAGTTGAGGCGTCTTTGTTGTCATTTGAGGCGTCTTTGTTGTCATTTGAGGCGTCTTTGTTGTCATTTGAGGCGTCTTTGTTGTCAGTTGAGGCATCTTTGTTATCAGTCGAGGCGTCTTTGTTGTCAGTTGAGGCATCTTTTTTCTCAACAGAGGCATCTTTGTTGTCAGTTGGGGCGTCTTTGCTGTCAGCTGAGGCGTCTTTGTTGTCAGTTGAGGCGTCTTTGTTGTCAGTTGAGTCGTCTTTTTTATCACTAGACGAATCTTTGTTGTCAATTGAGGTGTCTTTGTTGTCAATTGAGGCGTCTTTGCTGTCAGTTGAGGCGTCTTTGTTGTCAGTTGAGGCGTCTTTGTTGTCAGTTGAGGTGTCTTTGTTGTCAGTTGGGGCGTCTTTGTTGTCAGCTGAGGCGTCTTTGTTGTTACTTGAGGCGTCTTTTTCCTCAGCAGAGCCTACTCTTTTCTCAGCAGAGGTATCTTTTTCCTCAGCAGAGCCTACTTTTTTCTCAGCAGAGGTATCTTTTTCCTCAGCAGAGCCTACTTTCTTCTCAGCAGAGGTATCTTTCTTCTCAGCAGAGGTATCTTTCTTTTCAGCAGAGGTATCTTTTTCCTCAGCAGAGCCTACTTTTTTCTCAGCAGAGGTATCTTTCTTTTCAGCAGAGGTATCTCTCTTTTCAGCAGAGGTATCTTTCTTTTCAGCAGAGGTATCTTTCTTTTCAGCAGAGGTATCTCTCTTTTCAGCAGAGGTATCTTTTTCCTCAGCAGAGCCTACTTTCTTTTCAGCAGAGGTATCTTTCTTTTCAGCAGAGGTATCTCTCTTTTCAGCAGAGGTATCTTTTTCCTCAGCAGAGCCTACTTTCTTCTCAGCAGAGGTATCTTTCTTCTCAGCAGAGGTATCTTTCTTTTCAGCAGAGGTATCTTTTTCCTCAGCAGAGCCTACTTTTTTCTTAACAGAGGTATCTTTCTTTTCAGCAGAGGTTTCTTTTTTCTCAGCAGAGGTATCTTTCTTTTCAGCAGAGGTTTCTTTTTTCTCAGCAGATGTATCTTTCTTTTCAGCAGAGGTATCTTTCTTTTCAGCAGAGGTATCTTTCTTTTCAGCAGAGGTATCTTTCTTTTCAGCAGAGGTATCGTTCTTATCAGAGGCGTCTTTGTTATCTTTAGAAGCGTCATTATTGTCAGTTGAGGTACCTTTGTTCTCAGCCGAAATATCTTTACTGTCAACAGGTATTTCTACTGATGTGCCTTTTTGATCAGCATATGTGTCTTTGAGAGCTGATGGCTCTTTTTTCTCAGCAGACGCGTCTTTATTTTCATTTGGTATTTTTTTTTCACTTGAGGCGTCTTTTTTCTCCGCTGAAGCGTCTTTATTGTCATCGTGTATGTCTACTGATGTGCCTTTTTTCTCAGAGGACGTGTCTTTGTTTTCGGCTGATGGCTCTTTTGTTTCAACCGAGGCGTCTTTTTTCTCAGCAGAAGCGTCTTTATTTTCTACTGGTATTTCTACTGACGTGCCTTTTTTCTCAGTAGATGTGTCTTTGTTTTCGGCTGATGACTCTTTTTTCTCAGCCGAAACGTCTTTATTTTCAGCCGATGTAGGTTTGCTCACAGCAGTGTCATCTTTATCACCTGATATTTCTACGGAAGATTTTTTCTTATCTTCGGAAGCATCTTTTTGCTCAACAGAAGAGTCTTTATTTGATTCCGAAGATCGATCTCCCTTGGTTACATCTTTTTCTTCTATTTTCTCAATTGAATTGTTTGGTTTCTTCGATTCTTTATTTTCTGCCGAATTTTCTTCAAGTGGAGTATTGTGAGTTTCAGAGGAGTCTTTAGATTTTTCCGGAGTTATTTCAGTAGCGGGATTAATTTCTGTTACTGGAACTTCCACACTCACGGAGGTTGTGTTGGGATTATCAGTGCTATTTTCGTCCTTTTCACCCGTTATGTCTATTCCAGAGTTAGAATTAACTGTATTTTTATCTACAGCCTCAGTGACTACATCGCTAGGTTCAGTTTGATCTTCACTTTTAAAAGTAGTCTCTATTTTGGTCTCCTTACTATCGTTGGGACTTTCTGTTATAACGTGATCTGGTTCTTTCGTGACAAGTAGACCATTGTCATTTTCATCTAAATTAGTTTCTGTAGTAATTTCTGCACTAGAATAATCATTCCCTTTATTATTACTACTGTCAGTTGTAACAGGTTCTTCAATTGTTGGAATCTTTACTTCATATGAATGTGTAGTGGATTCAAAAGAATTCTCAGTAACTGTTACACTTGGTTCAGTTTTAGTTTCCACCGGTACTTCAATATTTATACTTGGTTCAGTTACTGTCTCGGTAACTTTGGGTAATTCTGTTGGTTCATTTACAAGTGGTTTCTTATTCGGTTCAGTTTCATGTTCCTCCGGTATGTCAACACTTATGCTTGGTTCAGTTACTGTGTCAGTAACTTTATGTGACTCTGTTGGATTATGTTCTTCATTTTCTTGTGGTTTGTTATTCGGTTCAGTTTCATGTCCCTCCGGAATGTCAATACTGATGCTCGGTTCAGTTACTGAGTCAGTGACTTTATGTGATTCTGTTGGTTTATGTTTTTCGTGTACGTGTGGCTTCTTGTTTGGTTTAACTTTATTTTTATCTGGCAAACCAATACTTATGCTTGGTTCAGTTACTGTATCAGTAACTTTATGTGACTCTGTTGGTTTATGTTTTTCATGTACGTGTGGTTTCTTATTTGGTTTACCTCTATGTTTGTTTGACACATCATCACTTATACTTGGTTCAGTTACCGTGTCAGTAACTTTATTTGTCTCTGTTGGCTTATGTTCTTCATTGACGTGTGGCTTTGTACCAGCAGTATCCTTATCTTTGTGGTAATGTATATGAGGATTTTGTATGTTAGGTCCAAATGTGAATATGTTAGTACTATTGTTTCCATTTACAAGGTTTTTTATGTTTTTCATGATATCATCCATATTTTTACTGGCACAGAAAATGTAGACGTTTGTCACTTTGTCGTTGCCTACAGTGTTGCCGTATACCGTTTTGGCCTTAACATGTACGGAAGTTTCATTCTTTGGTGTATCTTTTTTAGATCTTTCGAGTGTAGTGTCTATTTCGTCATGTTTTGGTACTATTATTTTACTCGGTTTGTTTTCATTTTTGTCAGTGATTTCTTGTTGATTTTTGTTATTTTCAGGTTTGTTATATTTTGCCAGTATTTTCTCAGCATGTTTTGTTAGAATTTTCTCAATGACTGGTTCATGCTCATCAAAATACTTCTTCATTTGAGCTGCGATTTCCTCTTTGATGAAATTAGTTGTTCGCTGCAATGATATAAATTTAAAAGGTTACTTTTTTTTTCTTGAAAGATAATTAAATTAAGAGTGTAATAAGTAAAATCATACCTCTGACAAAGATGCTATATACTTGGTACCCAAGTCACCCATGAATGCCCAGAACTTTTCCTGAAAAAATAAGACAAGTTTGATAAAGATAATTATTGGTATGCGAACAGTTTACAATGAAAAACTTGTAGCAGTATGTAAAGGTTAAGACAAGAAGCACTCAAGATAAAAAACCGGCCAAGTGCGTGTCGGGCCACGCGCAGTAGGGTTCCGTAGTAGGTCTCAGTTAGTCGACTATAACTCTGTAACCAGTTAAGCCTACTTAGCCGTGATAGTTTTCTTTGTAAGTTCATTACATGTGCTACGTCTGTGATTTTTTTCACATTTCTAGGTACAGCCATTCAAAAGTTAGAGGGGGGGGTAACTCGTATCGAACAAAAAATTTCACTTAAAATCTAGATATTTCGCAAATGGCTCGCTTAACCGAAAAATGATCTTGACACACCCATAATATTTTTGAAAGACCTATCTAACGATACCCCACACGAAGGGGTACGCGAGAAAAAAAATATTCATCCCTACTTTACATGTTTGGGAGCTACCCTAAAAAAAAATATTTATCAAAATTTTATTTTACCACTTTCTCGGCGTGATCAATAAACATATTCATACCAAATTTCAGCTTTCTAATAACAATAACCACGGAGCTATGCCGCGGACAGACAGACAGACAGACAGACAGACAGACAGACAGACAGACAGACAGACAGACAGACAGACGGACAGAGCGAAACTATAAGGGTTCCTTGTCGGACTACGGAACCCTAAAAAATGTTCATGTAACTTACAAAAATAACACTATACAGTGTATATGATTAATAGCTGTTTTCAATAACTTATCTATCCGTAAATTTTCTTACTAGAGATCGCAGTTTGACATAAGGTCCATACAACTTATGTCAAAAACCTATCTTTTAGATAGATAATGGAAAACAGCTGTATGATATTTTATATGTTCTTGAGTGGGAGACAGCCGTTAATTTGAGATAACGAAAGGTGAATAATAAAGTAAAGGTACTTACATTGTTAATTAAATCCATCATGTAATCCAATTTAGTATTATTTTCAGCTGCTTTGTTGTCCTAAGCAAAAAAAATATCGTTAAAAAGATGAAAAACCACGACTGCTAAAATATATGAACAAAATTTAATATTGTCAGAACATTATACCTGGGGGCCTACTCTAACTCAACGAAAACGAAGATTCGATTGAATTTCGGAACCCTTCCTTGTGAATTTTAGGGCGGTAAGGTTCAAACAATTGTTATATGTATATGGATAGTATAATATCCCTCTTTGTACAGAGCATCAGATCGCACCTTACCGCACCTCAAAAAAAGTATCGTCTATTCTCGGTCGTTCAGAAGTTTTGTTTCTGTGAGTTACAGTAGCCCCCCAGGATTGAAAAATCATCTGCTGCCTCAGCTAAAACGTATGCTATTTGCTTGTTGTAAGCTTTAAAGATTTTACCTTATCATTTTGAACAGGGCATTTTTCTTCCTTGAGCTTTTCAGTCGGTGGTTTAATGACGTCATTAGGTTTCTCAGTGCGATCTTCTACTGGTGTTTCGTTTACTTCTTCTTTACTGTTATGTTTTTCATCTGGTTTTTTTGTTGAATTTACATGTTTGTGATCTGGTTTATCATGTTCTTTGTGTAATTTTTCATGATCTTCAACTTTTTCTTTATCTAAACTTTCATGTTTGTGTGATTTTGGTGGTAGAGTTGAGTCTTCTACAGTGTTTTTATTTTCAGCTTCATCTTTTTTAGGAGTAATGTCATCGGGTGTCATGTCTTTAGGTTTATCAACTGTATCTATCGAATTAACTTCGTCTTTTGGACTTTCTGTGGTAGGGTTTACCACTTCGACTTTCGATTTTTCAGTTACTTCCTCAAGCTCATCTTTATGTGATTCTGTCACATGTGGTTTATGTTTGTCAGTATTAGGTTTTTCAGTAGTACTAGTTTTATCTTTTTCAGAAGTATTTGTTTTATCCTTTTCAGCATTAATTTCATCAGGTTGATTAGAAACGGGCACATTATTAACGACAATATTATTCTTAATTATATTAGTGAATAATCCTTCTAATACGTTCACCATGTTAGGATTTTTCGGATCTCTGTCGATGACTTCAATACCAGGTTGAAGAATTTCAGTTTTATTCTTGATGTTACCAAGTATGTTACTTATTATACCTGGCAAATCAACATTTTTATCTTCACCTTTCTCAGGTAAAACGACAGTAGCATTCTCTTTCACAAATATATTGTGTAAATCATTTAGTATTTTATCGAATTTCTTAATAATGTCGTTTGATGGTACGTTTGGATCGCTGTCATTGTTTGGACGATCGTTATCATAATTCTCTTGGGAACCACTTTCTTCAGAACCACTACCGCTCTCTCCAGACCTGCTAACACTTTCGCTAGACCCACTATTACTTTGCCCTGAGCCACTATTATTTTCCACGCTATTATCTTCTCCAGAACTACCATTTTCTCCAGAACCACTGTTATCAGCAATGGAGCCACTGACATCAGCACTTTCTCCAGATATAGAACCGCTATCGTTTTGAGGTCCATTGCTCTCGTTAGAATCGCTGGCAGTGCCAGTAACTTCTCCAGAATTGACAAGATAGCTCTCTGAGCTTGCTGTATTTTCCTTGCTAGCCGAGCCAGAAGCTGAATCGTTGGTGCCAGAGCTCGATTCGCTGGAGCCAGAATTGTAGTCTACTTGGATTGAACCAGAGTCCATGTCGGTGCTGATTGATCCGGAGTCTTCGTTACTGTTGCTATCCGACTGGAAAAAAAATACTTCAGATAATGGCATGGCATTTGCTTTTTGTGTTCCTTAATGTATACATATTTTATTAATTAATTTATAACAATCTCCAGACCGATTTCGGTCACGACGGCCTATCTCAATGAAGACTAGCCAGGTACCCAGAAGATATTATAGTACACAAGCACTTAACAGGTACAGCTGCACTTTCTATTCCCTCACTCTCATATTCAGATAGGTCGGGAATCCGACACGACCGGGGAGAGATCAGGCGCAGGACCGACAGCGCCACGTGCTCTCTGAGGCACGGAGGGGTCTCGCTATGTTAAAGTCACCAATAAATAAAATCACCCATATGCTGACCGCGGCTTGCGCAGCTTGATCTAGTTGATCTATCGATCTGCGCGACTGTTACTTAGCTACGAACTCCTCATTTATAATACGAACACCCAGTTGCACCAAAAAAATATCAGGTTACTTATACGTGAAACGGAAGGACTGTCATTCAAGATCTGTCAAAATGAAGGATAAAATTCAATAATTTATGCTATTATTTTATGTTTTTCGTCTAAAGATGTAATTATTGATATCATGTTTTGTGATATTCGTAAGAGTATAAAGTATAGACGGCTGTTATAGAGTGAAAATACTGTCAACATTTGCTTTAGGACGACATTTTCTAAAATTATAATAAATTGTTTTGTTTACCGCGCTATCTTCATTGCTGTCGCCATACCCGACGTGGTAATAAACAGGTGGCTCGTTGAGCTTCTGAAAATAAAAAAAAGTTTTAAAAGAAACGAATACTCATTTCACACGATTGATAAACATCTAAAGTGTCTTAAAAATATATATATAAATAATTGTGTTACCCAATTTATTGTGGAGGTCAGATAGGGAGTCGCTCCATATAAAACAGATAATCAGATGCTTGCGAAATTGGGGGAAGCCGGATCCAACATAGTTGGGAAAAGTCTAAGCAAGATGATTTGCTTTAGACTCCTCGTAGACCACAGACTTTTTATCGACTTATAGCTTGATTAGTTTCTTAATCAGTATGAAGATGCAAGTGCATGTTTAGAACCCTTATTTAGTTCCAAATATTGAAGTCTGAGGGCGACATCTAGGGTTCAAGAATTTAATATACGAACTACGTCATACGCCCTTCACTCCCATGATTGGTTGAAATATTGTTCCCTATGACCCCTCTCCTCGAATCTTGTACATGTCTTGGTCATTACATTTATTTTTTGCTTTGCACAACACGCATTTTTTATTTCTCAAAATAACCCTTCGAAAATTCAAGTCATCTCAATAATCAGCTTGCTGGCCTGAAAAAGCCTCTCACCGCTGCTGCACCAGTGCGCAAATTGTAACGATTCACATCTTCATACTGATTAAGAAACCGACTGAACTATCGGCCGATAGAAAGTCTGTCGTCTGCGGGGACTCTTAATAAATAAATAAATATTTTTGGTCAATTTCACACAACGCCATCTAGCCCCAAAGTAAGCAACTAATATGCTTGTGTTATGGGAGCTAACTTAACGGATATACTACTTATATACTTTTTTTTAAATACATACATATTATACATAGTAACACCCAGAGACGTCACAGAAACTAAAATTCATCATTTCAATTTCTGCCCGGCCGGGAATCGAACCCGGGACTTGTTGCGTGGTATTCCGGCATGATGAACACTAAACCACTCAGGTCGTTAATGAAATGTTATACTTACATTCCAAACATTCCCTCCGTTGCTCGTCAGATCCATACCATATGTTTGTATTCCATTATTCGCCTCAGCATTAGGACTATTCGCTTCAACTTTGTCCTTATAAGCATTTATTTTAGTACTGTTCGCGCCCTGAAAAGAATACAACAATTTTAAATTACAAATGATCAAGCTTTTTCTACTAAACAGATATCGCTTTCACTTAGTAGTTTATTTATTTTTTGCTCGTCTCCTATAGATCGTAGCGTGATGCTAAATAGCAGATAGCCTTTTTCAAGAATTGGACTATCAAATAAACATAGCGCGGGAATACACAGAAGAACCCACCAAAGTTTCATCACAATCGTTTGAATTGTTTAGGAACCCATATAACATAAACAAACATATTTTTTTTATTTTTTTGCACTTCTCCTTATAAACTTTGCATATCACATTGCTTTGTGATGTTCGAAAGAGTTACCGCACCCTCGGAATACAAGGGCTGAGGTAGGAACATGGATGGGTTTTAGTCAGTAAGAGTCTGCCACTACGACGGGAGGGGTCATTTAAAGATTTCCCATCCGAAAACAAAGGGAGATTTCGCTTCAGTTATTATTATTACAGATACTTACAGTAGCGGGTTTTTCAGTGACAGGCTTCGCTGTTGTTGATGATAATAACTTCTTCATATATCTCGGTAGCTTATTAAGCTTCAGAGGAGATACTCGAGGTGGCCTTGGGATGTATCGCTAAAAACAGAACACATTTACTTTAAAAACAAATGAGTAAAATATCATCATCATCATCATCAGGCTATATATTGCCCTACTGCTGGGCACAGGCCTCTTCTCAAACAAAGCAGGCATGAGCATTGATCACCACGCTTGCTCAAGGCGGATTGGCGATTTCAGACTTTTAAGTCCAGGTTGTTGTTGGATGTTTTCCTTCACCGAATCAAATAATCATGTCTGTTATTCTTTCGAAGGTTTATACAGTATTGCCGGGTTTTTTTTATGGATCGGAAATCATCAAATGGTTCCTCCTGAGCGTAGTGGTGTCAGACTCTTACTGACTAAAACCCATCCATGTTCCTTCCTTAGCCCTTTGTGTTCCAAGGCTACTCTTTCGAACATCCCGCAGCCTCGGCAAGCAGGTTAATTATGCTGACATCTCTTTGAGGCCCACGTGGAACACAAGCCGTGCCTTCGACACGGGCCTGGTCCTTACCGGACGGCGAGCCCCCCATAGCTCACCGCCCGCAGGCCCGCGCTTACCGTGGCCAGGAGTCGTCTCGAGGCCTGACGCCCGTGGCGTCTCCCGCGGCGGCTGGGGCGTATGGTTTGCTTCTTCCTCACGCGTTCCGCTCTCTTTTGGGATTGTTCGAAAGGACTACCACGGCCCTGGCAACACAGGGTAGGCGTAGGAACACGGATGGGTTTTAGTCAGTAAGATTAAACTACCCAGGACCATACGCTCAGCGAGTAGCGTTAGTGACTGCCAGAACAATTGATTTGTAAAGTAAAATAAACTAAAAAAAAAATACTTATTACCCCGTAACGCGACCGCCTTTTCCTCCTCTGTTTTTCTTGAGATTCCTATTAATATAAAAAAAGAATTTATTAATAAGATTGTAAGTTTGTGGTGGTTAGGTGTTGTTAATAGGTACCTATATAAAATAATTGATATCTAATAATAGTTTCATTATATATCTTTTAAAATAAATACGGCTTATTTAGGTAATAATTGAATTCAATTATTACCTAAATAAGCCGTATTTATTTTAAAAGAACAGCTAAAAAGCTAGCTAGCTAGCTAAACAGCTAGCTAATTAGCTAGCTGTTTTTTTTGCTTGTTGTTTAATCCGCATTCTTTAGGAACTAATTCACGAACCCGGATAAAAACCGACCTTTGTCCTTCCTCAAGGTTTAAGCTATCAACATACCAAAACTCATCTAAATCAATACTGTCGTTTTCCCGTAAAAGCGTTATAGATAGACAGAGTAACTTTCGGATTTATTTTACTTATTAAATCACCTCTTTTTTCTCTGAGACATCTCGTTTCCGCCTTGTTTGTTCTCCGGGAGAATTTTGTGCATTCTGAAAGAAATAAGAACGAATTAATCTATACATATAAAATGCTTTGTCCTAAATGACTGACGGATCAACGCACAGCCTAAACCGCTGATCGTAGAGACCTGAAACTTATAGGGTGTGTTCTTTGTATGACGTTGACATCCAATAAGAAAGGAGTATTCGAAATTCTACCCCTAAGGGGGTAAAAAAAAGGGGCAAAGTTTGTATGAAACTGTGTCATTTTTAATTTGAATTCGTATAACCCCGCGGACAAAGCCGCTGACGGATGTGTTAAAAATTTATGTGTGGAAAATAAACTGTTTTTCCTTACGTTTTCTGGTGATTCCTCTGGTGTCATTTCAGTGACGATTTCTGAAGGATCCTGTAAAAATTTAAAATAATAATAGCTAGAGAGTTTTTGTATTTTTTAATACACTTTTGGTAAATTTAGCCTTTATCTGAGGTACATGTCTCGTCTTGGGACTTACCTACCTATATAAAAACCGTTTCCACGGTCCCATCTATTTCAATACCTTATTTCATGTAAATCGGCCCAGCCGTTTAACCGTGAAAGCGTAACAAACAAACAAACAAATAACTAACTTACCTTCGCATCATTTATACATAAAAAATCTATAAATGAGTTGCGTTTGTGAGCGCTTATCTCAAAAACAACTGAACAGATTAGGATGCAATTTAGTACGCAAATAGTTTATAATCTGAACTATCACTTATTATATATTATGTATTTGGACTCAATTTGAAGTCCACGTATACGAAGTCGCAAGCAGAAGCTAATATTTAAAAAGAATAACTTTACCCCACACTAGGAATTTCTCCTGTATCGTGGGTGCGTTTACAAACATACATGCACAAAAACCAGTTAATTTTAGTTGTCTCATGCGGGAATCGAACCCGCGACAGGCAGAGCAGCCGCCATTGATTCACCCACTACGTCAAACGTGCCGTACATATAATATAACATAACATGTTATAAAACGTTGTTATATAACATGTTTAAGTACTGTGGAGACTGAATGTTATAAAACGTGTTGTCATAACAAGTTGTGTTACATGTTATAAATATTTACAAATGTTATACAACTTATGCGTACACGTGTACTCGAGATGCATGTCATATAACATTGTTATATTGCATTCTAATGTGAACAGTATTATTATACGTTGCAATATTGAAAAACAATAACATAAAGTGGACGTGTTATAAAACACAACTAAGAGCCAAGTTCACCAACAGATGGTTACCTAATCGGCTCGTTATATAAAAATGTTTTTTTTTTTTACCACGAAACGGGGTTTTTTGTGTTATCTACTTCTAGTTCAACCCTGGTTTGGTAATTGACCGTTTTAGGAATAAAAATCTCAAATAATCCATTACCCATCGAAAGTTGGAAGTTTGAATTTATGGTAAACTAGCTGTTTCCCGCGGTTTCACCCGCATCCCGAAGGAACTACGTAGCGCACCCGGGTAAAAAGTAGCCTATGTTGTTCCTCAGGGTCTATTCTATCTCTGTACCAAATTTCATTTATATCGGTCCAGTAGTTTTGGCGTGAAAGCGTAACAGACAGACAGACAGAGTTACTTTCGCATTTATAATATTAGTAAGGATAGCTGTTTTAGTTGATCGGATTGTTATCTTGTCGGTGAACTTGGGCACCGGAATAATAACTACTCACATTATCAGATTGTTTGTTTTCAGCATCTTGGGAGCCATTCCTCACATCAAGTTTAGGGTCTTCTGCAGATTGGACAGCCTGCAAGAAATATATATAATCTAATGATGAACCGCTGGCGGTAAGCTAGTCTATACATATAAAATGCTTTGTCCTGAATGACTGACTGATTGACGGATCAACGCACAGCCTAAACCGCTGATCGTAGAGACCTGAAACTTGGAGGGTGTGTTTTTTGTATGACGTAGGCATGCGATAAGAAAGAATTTTCCGAAATTCTACCCCTAAGGGGGTGAAAAAGCGGGCCAAAGTTTGTATGAAACTTTTGTCATTTTTAATTTGAATTCCGGCCCACGCGGGCGAAGCCGTTGGCGGAAAGCTAGTTATTGTATATGTGTTTATAATAAATGATTTGATTCAAAATTAAAAAAAAAACATTTCAATTAGACCCACTTTTGAATTGTCAAATAATTACGAGTCAGTCCGTTAGTAAAAAAAAAACAAAGAAAAATTGAAGCTATTTGCCCGTTCCAAAGCGTACATTCCTATGGAGAAGAACGAGCAAGAAACTCCATGGTTACTCTATTTCAACGTTGTATAGTTTACAATATTTGTTTTACTTTTGTTATGGAATGAAAATTTTATGGGACCAAATGGCATCTATTCCGCATCAAACTAAAGAAGAATCACGTAAATCGGATCATAAATCTCAGCGTAATCGGTGTACATACATAGAAAAAAAAAAAAAAATACCGATCGAATTGAGAACCTCCTCCTTTTTTTGAAGTCGGTTAAAAAAAAAAAAAAAATACCGATCGAATTGAGAACCTCCTCCTTTTTTTGAAGTCGGTTAAAAATGAGAGAAAAATGAACAGACAACAACATGACAAGTGGCACAAACGCTATAGAATAGAAAAAAAAATGTATGGGAATGACATATAGCTAGTCGTAAACGAATGTCATTCCCATACATTTTGTTTTCTATTCTATAGCGTTTCTATAGCGTTTTTGTACTGTTATTAAAGTACAATTTAAAATACAAATTATGGCAATTTGAAATAAGAGAAAATGAGTGGATGATGTCGTTGATGATGTTAACATAACAGCTTACATTATCATCGTCTGGTGGTAGGAATTGGTATCCCTGTCCATTAGTGAAGTTACGACCAGGTTCATCCGAATCCTCGGGAGGTTCCTTCAAAAATTTTAAGAATTTATTTTTAGATTTTATTTCTATATGGCAACCTTCTATATTTTGCTTGACACTTTGCTTAGGCTTTATAATTAAGATTTCTGAACTATTTTTTGTAAATGTTGTTATAGAACTATTACATAAACTAAAACTGAGCTAACTTGTGTACTTCTGTGAACTTAAACCATAAAAAAATATATTAATTATTTACTAGGGAGTGTTTTAATCACACGGTCTCAGAGGCTATCAGTGTAAGATTTCATTTCAAATTACTGGTTCCATGAGTAGGTATTGATAACAATATTAAAATACTTTTTTTTTCGTATCTAGTAACACCGAGCTCAGCCATCTTGCCTTTAATCTCTCTCGAAAGCACCGTGTGTGTGGTTCGTTAACATTGATAATAGTCTTGAATTAAATGATTTTTTAAATAGAATTGTCCTACGGTTACAAAGGATAATAATACACTTCTGTATAGGAGCATGAGAACGCAACATAATCCAAGCCCTTTCTACAAAAAAAAATATCCTCTTTACACAAAGGTCTCGGAAAGTACGTTAAACCATTGCTTCTAGCTGTCATTTGTTGATCTTTGACAGCTCTAGAGCCTAATCCGGACCCGACAGTCTGTCAACCAAGGGGTAATTGTGTTACCCGGTAACTGAGTTGTGGAGGCCAGATAGGCAGTCGCTTCAGTCGCTCCAGTTAAGCTGTAAGCTATTGTGAAAAAGCTAGACTTGATGTTCACTATGTTAAGTTAGTTATACATGTAAAGATTACTTATGTTATTTTTATTTCTGAAGACTTATTTGTTGTTATTTTGTACTTTATCAGTATTATATATATTCTCAATTAGGTATTAGTGATAAGTTTTATTTTTTCTAAACAGAAAGCGTCTTCATCCTCTCTCCTACTATTAAAATTAACTTTGCTGTGCCCGACAGGGTCCATAAATTGATTCTATAGTCTATATATACCAATTGATTTTACGAGAAATGTAAACAAAGTCGTAACCTATTAGTTCTAAACACAATTATTGAGTTTCGAGCGTATGGCACTCGTGGGCTGCAGCTGAAAACCAGCGTCCGGTGGCCAGCATTACTGGTCACCTGGACACTATGCTGAGCTGTGGCCTTGTTGGCACAAGAACGAGACATTTTTGTATTACCTTCTTCTGTTTTGTTTATTTGTTTGTTATTTCTATCAACTTGTGTTTTGTGACAATAAAAAATTTTTCTTTCTTCTTTTTATTTTATTCTAATTCTGTCACAGAAATTAACAAAATGGGGATGGCGCATTTATGTCAATTTCATGCTTTAAACTTCATCTTTCATCATTTAATGCCATTTTATTTATCTATGTGGGAAAATTGGAACAAAATAGGTTATGATTTTGTTTAAATTTTTCGTGAAATCGATTGGTACAGACTATATATTGTAATATACTGTTATATGTACATATTATGGAATGTAAATGTAAAGTATTGAGTATTGTAAGGAAATTTGAGTAGCCATACCTCATCGTTTGACTGCTCAGCGTTGCCAAAAGGTCTTTCAATGATGTGATAGTATATGATTTCCCTTAAAGACGATTTCTTTAATTTAGGACCAGAAATTGTCAAAGAGCTCCCATCTTTATTTTCTTTTACTTCGTAAATATGGTCTGATGGAGTTTTCAGCTGTAAAAACAAATGGATTATGATTATTATTTTGTCTACACTTGATCAATTGACATTCTATTTATCATCATCAGCCTATATTTTGTCCCACTGCTGGGCACAGGCCTCTTCTCGTATAGAGAAGGCATGGGCATTGATCACCACGCTTGCTCAAGGCGGATTGACGCTTTCAGACTTTTTAGGTCCAGGTTTCCTAACGATATTTTCCTTCACCGTTAGTCAGCGACGTCTAAGATACACTTAGAAAGTACATATGACTTCAGAAAAGTCACATTGGTACTTGCCAGGTTTCGAACTCGCGCACTATTACACGAGACGCAGGTGCCTTAACCACTAGGCCACCGCGACTTCGTTCTTCTTATATAGATTATTTTTATAGCGCTATTAAAACCAAGGATGTTAAATATATATAGAATATCTTTGAATTACCTCTATTTTTGATAGAGAATGCCCCGAAGTCCATTGTAATCCGAGCCAAAGTACGGATATACTTAACTGTAAGATAAAAAACATTATCACTACATAGTATAAAACAAAGTCGCTTTCTCTGTCCCTATATCCCTATGTATGCTTAAATGTTTAAAACTATGCAACGGATTTTGATGCGGTTTTTTTTAATAGATAGTGTGATTAATGAGGAAGGTTTTAGTATATAATTTGTCAAGTTTTTGTATCCATTAGCTAACATATCGCGGGCGAAGCCGCTGGCGGGAAGCTAGTTTACAATAATTTGGATACAAATATACATAACCTATTTTTTTAAAGAAAAAACGTTGCCCCACACTAAAATTACTTCACATAAACACACAAACACTCAGACCTGGGGGGTTAGACAAGTTCAATTCAATTCAAATCATTTATTTCAATTAGGCCTAATTACAAGCACTTTTGAAGATTAAAAAGCAATTTCGAAAGTCAAAATATACCAAAGTGGCCAAAACGCTAGTAGAATATAAAACAAAATGTAAGGGAATGACAGATTTCAAGTCGTAAACGAATGTCATTCCCATACATTTTATTGTTCCGGGGGCGCGGTAAGTCTTTCGAACATCTCGCAGCCCCGGCATGGGATACTGGACACTGGATGCGGATCTACATGAAATTACGGAAAAACCTAGTTTGAAAATAAACAGTAAAAATAATTCTTACCCATAAATACTTCATGGCGACACTTCTAAATCGACAATGGCATAATTTTTAATTCATCAATCATTTATATAGTTATTAATTAATTGTTATTTTATCTTTGTTTTATCTTATCACTTATTACTTTCTACCTTACCGTTAGGTTGACTGTCTCAGTCATTTTAATAACTGTGGTTTTATGGATACTGTTTAAATATGTCACTAATGGTCTAGCGTTCTGTTCGTTCCATTCCTTCGTCGGGGAAAGTGTTTTTCAGGTTCCTCAGTAGAAGACCAGAGAATGGAATTGGGTGATATTAAAGCAATAATCTCGTCGTCTATTAGATACTTAACTGGTGAAATCATAAGCCTAGCCTTTTCCCAACTACATTTGTAGTCGGCTTCCAGTCTAATCGGATGCAGCTGAGTACCGCTGTTTTACATGGAGTGACTGCCTATCTGACCTCCACAACCCAGTTACCGGGTAACACAGTACCTCTTGGTAACACTGGTTGTCAGATTTTCTGGCCTCTGACTACCCGTAACGACTGTCAAAGATCTACAAATGACAACCGGGACCAACAGCTTAACGTGCTTTCCAAGGCACAGAGGAGTTTCTGTATGACATATTGTTTTCCGCGTTTTCACTTGCCTCCTAAGGGACTACTTCTCTCACTCTGACAAAACAATACCCTATTTTCATCCTCACCATTCAAGCTACATCTAGAACTAAATTTCATCCGTATCGGTGCAGCCATTTTCGAGTTACTTTCAGATATACAATGTTAGTCAATCATCAAAGGACAGACCGCGGCAAGCTCAGGATAGACGCGAACTACTTCCCGCACCCGGATAAAAAACTATTCTATGCCCTTCCCCATTTTCCAATCTATCTCCATACTGAATTGCATCAAAATTGGTTCAGCCGTTTTACCGGGAAAACTTAACAAGTAAATAAACAAAGTCACGTTCGCATGAATATTGTTAGTTAGGATTTTTAGCATAGGATTGGACTTCATACCTTTTTGGAATGGGAATTCATCAAATGACTCCTCAGGCTCTGGGCGGAGTGTGAGGGAGTGTCAGACTCTTACTGACTAAAATCCATCCATGTTCCTTCCTCAGCCCTTTGTGTTCCGGGGGTGCGGTATCTCTTTCGAACGTCCCGCAGTTCCTAATACCTACATACATACCTATAATACAATACTTATATGTAAATATTTTGGCTTCAAACACCTTCAAAGAGTTAAAATAGAATTGTAACTTTTACCAAACTTAATAATAATTGATCATCATCATCAGCCTATATATTGTCCTACTGCTGGGCACAGGCCTCTTCTCTTAGAAGGCATGAGCATTGATCACCACGTGCGCTCAAGGCGAATTGGCTATTTCAGACTTTAAAGTCCAGGTTTCCTCACGATGTTTTCCTTCACCGTTAGTCAGTGACGTCTAAGATATACTTAGAAAGTACATATGACTTCAGATAGTCACATTGGCACTTGCTAGGTTTCGAATCCACACACTCGTTCTCGAAGTGCAGCCTTAACCACTAGGCCACCGCGAATATACGTAACTTAATGATACGAGTAATTAATTTTGTAATGACCACCGACAACTGTCAGTTTTTGTAACTAAATTAGTTTATTAAAACTGGTTCGCGGTGACGACACAACTTGCATAGTTATTAATAGTAGGTATCGCAAACACAAGAACAATATAACATAACTGCTTTCTATGAGTGTGTGGGTTCAAAACCTGGCAGGTACCAATGTGACTTTTTTAAAGTCATAATATGTACTTTCTTAGTGTTTCTTACTTCATGTTTAATAAATGCCAATAGTGAGTCAAAAAAAATGGAGAGCGGGATGAAGGAGAAAGGAGTCCTCCCCCCTGCCCTCCTAGTCTTGGCGTCGGTATTAATGTTGGCGTCGGTATCAGAGGAAGCGTCGGTATCAATGTTGGCATCGGTATCAGTGTTAGCGTCGGTACCAGTGTTGGCGTCGGTATCAGTCTAGGAGTAGGTATCAGTCTGACGTCGGTATCAATGTTGGCGTTGATATCAGTGTAGGCGTCGATGTCATAGTAGGCGTCGGTATCAATGTTGGCGTCGGTATCAATGTTGGCGTCGGTATCAATGTTGGCGTCAGTATCAGAGTAGGCGTCGATGTCAGAGTAGGCGTAGGTATAAGTGTAGGCGTCGGTATAAGAATAGGCGTCGGTATCAATTGTTGGCGTCGGTATCAGAGTAAGCGTCGCGAAATGTGGGTGTTCAGTGTTTGAGAAGTCCTTAGCTTTGCCTTGTTCCAAACATATTCTATAGACAAAGAGTGGAGGAAATGTGTTTGTCCATCCTTGTACTAGGTATCCATTTACCTCTACATTTTAACAGCTAAACCGATTTAGATGGATATAGAAACTTTCTTGAACCGATTGAGAGAATTAGCTTCTTCATCATGCATTCTTATTAGTCGTATTTGTTCTTTGCAGAAAAACACATAGAATGCGTTAATAAATGGGGGTTTAGGGGACTGTCTTTTCAAATGCATCTTTAGAAAAATATCAACTCTCAAAAAGTGACGATTTTCAGAATAAATAAAAACAATAAAAAAAAGAACAATTCCTTTATTTCTTGAAAAAGACATACAAATAAATAAATACAGAAAAACACGAACGAAACAGACTAAGACAATGTAACATTCCCATTAACCATGTTGTAATCCCGATTCTTTTTAACATCGCCCACTTGGATAACTTTATAATCGTTTTCAAGTTCATCGATAAAAAACCGAGACTGATTATTCGCTTCAGGTACTTTATTAACCATCTTTAATTTATCCTTATCTGTCGGTGCTAGTTCCTTTGGATGTATCGTGTTCGTGTGAATATGACCGTGGTATACAACACTTGCAACTGGTGCATTCGTTTTGTGCGGGAGAATTGGTTGTTGGTATGCGTAAACAAATGGTATCGAAATATGCGAATCGTTCTTTCTGATCACCATGTTTTGGTTGAAATGCATGCCTTGATTCGTCCATTCTGGTGGAAAATAATTCTCTTCTAATTTTATCACCGCCTTCGGCTCCAATGGCCTTGGAGTTGGTATGTGTATTTTCTCTGTCAATTTCTTCAAGAATGTCTGCAAAATTTCTGTGTTTCTGTCAATTTTTCTCAGTATCTGATCTGTTAGGTTTCCGTTTCGTTCTATGGTTGTTATAAGGTTCTTTTTTATTTTGTCTGTTATACTTGGTGTTAGTATGGTGTTGTGCGCGGCTGGTGTTGTTGTTAGGAATGTACTTATAGAATTTTGTTCGTGAGGTTTTAGAGTTATTGCTACCGGCTGGACTTCTTGTTCCATAACATTGACTTCTTCTTTATCTGCTTGTTTAGAGCGTTTTGGGGGCGTGTTTACGTCATCATAATCTACATATCGAATTTCAGTAAAGTTATCCCCATCTAGCATAGATTCAAGGTTACTCTTCTCTTCGTTCAACCGAGTCAGCTGCTCGTTAATATGTTTCGCGTGTTGTTTGAGCAAAAATTGCATTTTTTCCTGTTGATCTTTGATTTTCTTTGTCAAGAATGTATCTACTCCTTTATATTCTCCGTCAACTCCTTCTTTAGACCTGTTAAGTTTAACAACTTTCGATATTTCTGATACATTCACTAACGAAGAATACAGTAAACCGTTTTTATTAAATCTCTTGTTTATACTAGTGTGTATTTCTTTAAATCCCGAATTGAGGCCGGTTTGATTTTTGGGAATTATTTTCACCGTGACTTTGTAATTAGCTTTAGTAGGATGCGGTGCCATTATAGCGTTAACAATTTCTTGTTCTTTCAATAGCTTTGGTGCTTCAGTTTCGTTAATTGCTGTAGTTAAATGTTCGACTTCAATTTTTTCATCTGTTTTTTCAGTATCGACATTCTGAGTGATTTTCCCAAGACCAGGCAATTTGCCGAATAGTAATGCGTTGTTTGGTATATACTCCTCTCGTGATCTTGATATCTCTTCCATGAATATGTGCGGGTATTTAGACATTAATGGGTTATGTCTTGATCTGCCGTCAAATATTTTAGTGACGTAAGTTGAAGGTATATTATCGTCAGCCTGGTAAGGTAGATATTCAGACTCTTCTTGTTTATCGTGATCTCCTTCTGATGTTTCTATTTCTTTAACTATTGCTCTGTCCGCAAATACATTTTCGTCTGATACTACAAAAACGTTTTCATCTGAATGTTTCGATAAATGTGGTAAGTCTGTTGCGATAATTCTTATCTTATTTATCTGCCTTTTATTCCTTTTCTTATTCAGAAATATCCTCTTTGTCGACATGGCTTTAGTGTTCAAATATCTATTTAATTTAATTTTGCTTTTTAAGTTTGATATTTTTTTAACATTGATCGATCGTTTCTTTCGCTCAAAAAGGTTTGCTAACCCAAATATTTCTGCTGGCTTCAAGTTTTTATCAAAAATATTCTCGTCAACTACCAAGGGCAGTTCCTTGTAGTGTTTTTTAGAAGTATATGCAATATCTGTTCTAAGTTTCTTCGTTTCAAATATATCCCGATAATTATTGTAAGGCATGAAGTCGTTATCATAGATAATTTTGTATTCATTTGAGTGGTAGTCATGTTTCTTTTTCACAGATCGCCGTTCAATGATATGTTCGTTGTTAGGTGATAATGCATCAAGTTCTCTATCATCAGCGTTTAAATTAGCTTCAGTAGTAGAAATGGGCTCAGTAGCTGGATCATACGTCTGATGATACGTTTTAATAACATTTTCTAAACCCGTAAACAATCTCATGGTTTCAGAATCAGGCGGTTCATCAACATATTGATTGAAACCAACCGAGAATCCAGATCCATCGATGTCTTTAATAAAGAATTTCATTTTTCCTACATCATAATATGAATTTGTATTAATAGTTTCTTCGCTAAGTTCAGTATTTAATGGCATTTGAAGTCTTTGTGGTATTCCATTCACATCTAATACTTTACTATAGTCCACATCCACTTCACTCATTTCTGCCGAATTTATAGCCTTAGAGGCTGTTAGGAAACCAGGACCAAAGCATGGTTTTTTCCACTCCTCGCCTGTGTTGGTGCCTATGTATGGTGAACTCTCTTGCATGGGAACTGTTTTACTGATTGGATTTAACTGCCTGTGAATGACACCGGTCAGAGGCAGGCTGTATTTGTTGATCAACATATGATTGCTGTGCTCCAAAGGATCTTGTAAACGTTTCTTAAAATGAAGTCGTCTACGTTGCTTATTATTATGGTCTTTATCTGTTATTAGTTTACCGTCCATATCTGAGTGTATTGCCTTTTGTATCTTTTCTATCAAACTCCTAATGAGTTTCTTTTTCTTTTCACCTTTCATACCTTTGCTGTCAAAGTGTGTTTCTATTTCAACATATAGTTCATCTTCCGTATTCTTTTTGTTTACCTTTTTGTGATCCTGGGTCTTCTTGTTGTCATATTTAATTTTGATGTGACGTTTCAAGCGTTTAGTTTCAAAGTGTTCATTAATTTCATTGGTCCCGTCCTTAGTGTCTCGTGGAAAACGTTTGAAGTATTCTTCGATGAATTTATCCATGTACGACTTGGGTATAGATTTATAATCTTGCATAATTTTGGCTGTTGTCGTTTCGGGTATGACCTTTTTAGGTTTTATTACTTTCTTTGGTTTTAAGACGATGGGTATTTTCTTCAGTGGTGTTGGTGGTGACACTTCAGCGTCTGGGCGTGTGAATTTTATTATCTTGCCGTTGTAAACAAGTTCTATGACGCCTTTTATGTTTTCTTTTGAAGTTCTGGAATATAGAATTTACAAGTAACGCTGATGATGAGAGCAGGACCTCAAGAATTTGTTGTTAGGACTATCTCTGTAATCTCATAAAAAAAGGAAGCATTTTAGGGTGTCTATAAGTTTTTGTTTCAAGAAAAATACTTTATATTGGATTTTAGAACCAAAATGCCAAACGAAAAAGAATATAAAGTTAGGGAATTGCCATTAATGAGTAAAGGTCTTCGAGAATGCTCCATCGAAAGCTACTAGCTAGAAGCTATTTTATAGTTTAAATAGGGCTAAATATCCTAGTCAATAGCTCTCAATGGGACTGTCTTTATTCACTTACTTGGTAATGGTATCATTTTCTCTGGCCTTATTATTCCCTAAAGATGTAATATCTATTATAGTTTTGATAACCACATTTGGTGAGGCTGGAAAAATAAAATCAGTTTTGTAATATGCAACAAACTTGTCTTCATCATCATTATCATTACCATCAGCCTATTCATTGTCTCACAGCTGGACACAGGCCTCTTCTCATATAGAGAAGGCATGAGCATTAATTACCACGTTTGCTAAGGCATTTTTTTTTGTATTAGTAGGTTTTTTACAATGTTTTTCCTCACCGTATCTAATATAGTGGCATCTAACATAATCTTAGAATATACATATGATTTCGTGAAAGTACATGGGTACTTGCCAGGTTTTGAACCTGTAACCAGACCACATGCTTGAGGCGCAGGCCCATTAAACCTTTAGATCAATGTGAATGTATCCTAGGAATTTCAAAAGTAGCATAGCAGTATATAGCTCCACCTGTCTCTGATCAGGCCGGTTAAGCAGTCGACAACCTTCTAGGCTGACCTGCGAGATGCCATACAAAAACCTGTCTCTGATACTGGAATCTGCATCGCTAAAACGTGTCATAATTCCGCCCTTGGACTTGGACAAAAATAATTGTTACCAAGATTACCTCTAATTTTATTTAGTTTGTTTGTAACTTCCTTCTCATTAGTAGCGCGACTGATCTGTTCTTGTAGCTCATTGCAGTTAAGCATTTCTTCGAAAAACTTCTCTTCAATCGGTTTTGGCAATAGCTTGGACTGGTCTCCGTCCTTCAATGTTTCATCTAGTTTAGATTTCAGGCCGCCTGTAACAGAAAAACACATCACGTCTATTTTCCCTGAATGGCTCCCTAGCCATCTCCAACAAACAAACTCCAAAAAAGTCGTCATTTATAAGCTCAAGTTATAGCGATATGCTTATTGCTATCACTAATATGCAGTCTAAGCTGCTCTTTAGATATTACACATCTCTTCTTCTTATCGTGTGAGCTGCAGGTTTTCTAACCTAACAAGCTCTAGTAAGTATCAGAGTTTTGTCAAATCCACCTGTCGGCCTCTGACATGGAATTGTAACAACGATTGTTATCAATCTAGCTTATAAAGACGACGGCTTAACGTGTCCTCTCAAACACGGAGGTGTAACACCACTACCTGACTAAGGCTGCACTGAGATTTTTTTAAAACCCACAATGCAATTACAGCACGACACGGGAATCTTGCCCTTAAAGCTTCCAACAACCACTAGAATGATTCAAACCAAAAATGGAATACGAACCTAGGACAGGTCCTGGGTTACACAAGCTTAGATTTTTTTTAAACGTTGCCCCACACTAGGCATTTAATTTACAAACATTAATTACACATGCACAAATACCCAGACCCGGAACAATTTTAGTTGTCCCGTGCGGGAATCGAACCCGCGACACGCAGCGCAGCAGCCAATTGCTCAGCCACTACGCCAAACGTGCCGTCTAAATGATGAATTACAATATTATCTAGAATACCTTTTTTGTCATGTAGCTCGTTAAAATTCGACATCAAAGCATAAACTCTTTTATAGACATCATTCAGATCCATATGTCCTATGATTCCTTGTAAGAGAATATTATGCATCGTCAAATGCAACATGTCATCATCTTTCTTCTTTTTCTCATCTTCTGTCAGTTTAAGTGCATCAACTGCTTCTGTATCTTTAGTTACATCTTTGGTTATCTTCTTTTCTTTAGGTTTGATGTCTGTAGATTCTTCTGCGTCTAATTCTTCTAGTAATGTTGATAGACGATTGGCTAGTATGTTTTTGACTTTTGGATTTTTTATGTGGAATAGAAAACTTTGGGTTTCTGGAAATAGAAGTTATTCTTGATTATATTAGAAGTTAATTTGTTCATGTTATTAAATTGCTAAGGATTCAATCATAAAGCTGGCTTATATTTCACTAACTATTTATCGATTCCAAAGCAACTAAAAATCTAATCTTATCTAATTATTAGGGGAGACCGGGGTTGGTTGACCAAGTGGTCAACCAGTAGATATGATGGTAGATATGATAATTTGTTACTTATGGATGCTAGATCTGATAAATGCTTAAAGTTTATAAGAAGTTGTTGCGTTTTATTTTAAATACTTAATAAGAAAATAAGTCGTTTTTTTATGGCTGATTGAGGTGATTTTTTAGGAAAGTGGTGCCTTAGAATTAATTGTAATTATCTACTCAATTATTTTCGGATATCGAGCGGCTTTGCTCGCGTGGGCTATACGAGTTCAAATTAAAAACTTTGGACTCCTTTTTTACCCCCTTAGGGGCAGATTTTCGGAAAATCCTTTCTTATCGGATGCCTACGTCACACAAAGAACACACCCTCCAAGTTTCAGGTCTCTACGATCAGCGGTTTAGGCTGTGCGTTGATCCGTCAGTCAGTCAGGACAAAGCATTTTGTATGTATAGATAGATTTATTTATCTCACCTATAGATCGTTTGGTTCTGTAAGAGTCATCGGTTTCACCATAGTTAATATCATCATTTTCTGTTGCTTCTGATGTGAATTCATCGCGAATGATATTGTCACTAATGTGAACATTGTGTTTATCTGGAAAAAAAACTCTACTAATTTACAATCGCTTATCTACGTAGTTAAATTGATATATCTACTTAATTTTAGACCTTTTTTTTATTTCAATATCTATTTTTATTATTTTATAATTATGTCGCCCTGGAGGGTTAGACAAGTGACAAAAACGCTAGTAGAATAGAAAACAAAATGTATGGGAATGACAGATAGCTAGTCGTAAACGAATGTCATTCCCATACATTTTGTTTTCTATTCTATTAGCGTTTTTTCTGTGACCGAAATCGGTCGAGATTTGTTACTTTTGCATGTGAAAAATAGTTCAAATAAATGCTCATAAATTAAGTTGAAGCTCTTTAACAGTTAAAAAACCATTCAGAAATATGGTAGCGGCCTGTCTGAAATATCAATAAAACAAACCACTGAGCCAATTAGCCACTTAGTCAAAAAATATAATTTTGTGTACCTTTTCTACTAGCAAGTAATCCGTCAATATCTATGAAGACGTTGGTCAGAATAACTGTAAATGTAAAAGCTATAGCCAGCAGCGTGACACAGAACACCCTGTAGAATACCGCGTCGTAGTCGCATCGTGTCATAAGTAGGGTGTTGTTTTTGAGTAACTGAAATAAAAGCAAAAAAAAAGTGTGAGTAAAATAAAAATGAAGCTGCTAAAATGTATGTTCGTACAAAGTATACAGTTTTTATTAATTAATTAATTAATTTATCTTATATTAATTTTAATTGTCAATTTTTTAATAGAAAGAAAAAAGAAAGAAATGTCAATTTCAAAATGAATGACTGACTGACTGACGGATCAACGCACAGCCTAAACCGCTGATCGTAGAGACCTGAACTTGGAGGGTGTGTTCTTTGTATGACGTAGTCACCTGATAAGAAAGGATTTTCCGAAATTATACCCCAGAGGGGGTGAAAAAGGGGGTCAAAGTTTGTATGAAACTCTGTAATTTTTAATTAGTAAATTTGAATTCGTGTAGCCTACGCGGGCGAAACCGCTGTTGGAAAGCTAGTACGCATGAAAAGTCTAATGATAAAAACAATAAAATTACTTAAAATATTCATTCTCATTGTTTTCGACTGTTAGCATCATCATCTGCCTAGCCTTTTCCCAACTACGTTGGGGTCGGCTTCCAGTCTAACCGTATGCAGCTGAGTACCAGTGTTTTACATGGAGCGACTGCCTATCTGACCTCCGGCCTATATCGGATTTCCTGCCTATTTGCCGGGTAACACGATACCCCTTGGTAAGACTGGTTGTCAGATTTTCTGGCTTCTGACTACCCGTAACGACTGTCAAAGATCTACAAATGACAGCCGGGACCAACAGCTTAACGTGCTTTCCGAGGCACGGAGGAGTCTCGCTATGACAAAGATGGTGACCCATCCACGGACCGGCCGCGCCAAGCGCAGCTTAACCTTTGATCGGTCGACCCGTGCGGCTGTTACTTAGCCACGAGCTCCTCTTTCGACTGTTAGCATATCAATAAAATTCTTATTACCACAGTAGATGGTAATTAATGTTAAAAAAACCCTCACACATCCATTTATCAATGCAAAAAGAAAACTGAAAATAATGGCCGCTTTAGCATTGGTTTATGAAAACTTTTTGCAAAAAAATGGTCACAATTAGTCTTTCTTTGCTCTCTTATCTTCAATTGTCTTGTTTGAATAGGCTTTTGTGATGAATACGTGACAATAGCAACTATTTTACTATTTTACAATAAGCAAATAATCTTTTTCCTCCATTACATTGGTTTAATTAGGAAAGGAAAGGTCACGCTCCCTAGGCGCGGTCGCAGCCAAATATTTTGAGGAGGTGGGGGTCACCAACATACAAATTGGCCGTGGGGGGTCATAAACAACCAAGAGTGGCCGAAGTATTGGCCGAAGCCGAAGATTTCAAGCAAGCTCCAAAATTAAACGATCAATTGCGATTGCCTATGATAATAACCTACCAATGCGTTCAATTAAAATTTCAAGTACAATTAAAATTTTCATAAATTGTTTATTTTTAGGTTTTGTCTACTACCTACACGTGTACGATTTTGGGGGTGTTCATGTTCATATTCCCTGTGACCCCCCCCCTAGGACCGCCGCTGACACTATCTTTATAAGTTGAATTTTGCGATATTGACTAACCCACGAGCCCCTCTTTAAATAATAAAACATCCTATACATAAGTTGGTTTTACAAATCTAGCTCAACACCGACTAGACCAAACTTTGAAAATGTTATCACAACATTAAGAAGCATTTTGAACCAAATTTTTCGTAGTAAAAAGTCGAAACCCCCTACTAACATTTTGAATGGAAAGTTTGTACGTATGCATACATGATACATGTATGTATAAAACTTATCATCATCTGCCTAGCCTTTTCCCAACTATGTTGGGGTCGGCTTCCAGTCTAAACCGGATGCAGCTGAGGACCAGTGTTTTACATGGAGCGACTGCCTTTCTAACCACCACAACCCAGTTACCGGGTAACACGATACCCCATGGTAAGACTGGTTGTCAGATTTGCTGGCTTCTGGCCACCCGTAACGACTGTCAAAGATCTACAAATGACAGCCGGGACCAACAGCTTAACGTGCTTTCGAGGCACGGAAGAGTCTCGGTGTGACATAGATAGTCACCCATCTACGGACCGACCGCGCCAAGCGTACCTTAACTTTTGATCGATCGACCCGTGCGGCTGTTACTTAGCCACGAGCTCATCTCTAGATGTATGTTTATAACTCTTTTACGCAAAAACTACTGAGTGGATTTGAATGAAATTTGGTACACACATAGTTTATATTCTGGATAACATATATGATACTTTTTAACCAAGTGATTGAAGTATTTTCCTCAGAATGCGGGTGAAACCGTGGGAAAGAGCTAGTCTACCCATATTTTTGAACGACCTTTCCGCGCCATTGTTAGTTTTTCTCTCTAATTGTCGTGTTCATTGGAAATGTGGACAATATCGTGAGAGAATGGGAGACGCACTCAGACAAATGTCTCACGCTTTTAAAATGCCTGAACAATTCATGTTTTTTTCTATAAATACAAGCAGTTTTCAGCGGTTTATTGGGATACTAGCTTTTTCCCGCGGTTTCACCCGCGTCCCGAAGGAACTAATTCGCACACCCGGATAAAAAGTATCCTATTAGTTAATTCAGGTTATAAGCTATCTGTGTACCAAATTTTATCCAAATACATTCAGTAGTTTTTGCGTGAAAGAGTAACAAACATACATCCAGACATTCTTACAAACTTTCGCGTATATGATAGGAAAATTTTCCTATGTCCTTCGTTTCTCAGGTTTTGATCTATATTAATACTTAAATTCATCTATATCGGGTCAGCAATTTAACCGGAAAAGCTTGACAGACGGATAGACTGGTAGATTTACTTTCTTATACTATATTTATTATAGTTTCTTCACAACGCAGGTGCAACCGTGGAAAACAGCTAGCAAAAATATATATAGAGGTGTAAATTACAAAAACTATTAAAAAACAAAAAGAAAATAGTTTAAAAAGGTTTGTTTTCCTACTTACAATACGAACGACCACAACGCCAAGCGGTTCGGTTACAAGTGAAAACCTTTTGGTAAACAATTTCGTTATCGCTCGTTCGTTGTTTTTTTATCTTTTTCAAAGGGAAAAAGGACAAATTTCTCCAACGATAAGAATCACCATTGATTTTGACGTATCAACTTTACACCTGCAAATGTATTCAAAAAATTCCAAAATTATTCATTCAAATTAGGCTGAAAATCTGAACGTTTTCTACAAAAGACAGCCCCCAAAATGCCCGCCCTTCACCACTTTCTATGTGTTGTTGCTGGGAAGAAGAAGTGGCGCAACAAACTCCCCAGCAACACATGTCTGTCTGTTAGGTTTTGAGAACCAGCGTTATACATTGTCAATATAAAACTATTGTATATATTTTTCATTCAATTAGATAATAAATAATTATATCACATGTTGTATATTGTGAAGATGTTGGTATAAAAATAATTATAGTTATGTAGTACGAGCTATTTCAAGCGGTTTCGTCTGGGATCTACTTCCCGGATCCATGAGTATCCATGGAGTTTCTTGCCGGTTCTTCTCCATAGGACCCACTTTTTGGAACCGTGCACCTAGCTTCTATTGTTGACGTTTTATAAGTACCTGTAAATTGGTCTATATGAAATAAAAACCTTTTGACTTCGACTTTGTCTTTGATCCGGATAAAAAGTAGTTAATCCAGGTTATATACTGGGTATTTGTATATTATATACTGTATCTATATATGTGTGTACCAAATTTCATCCGAATCCATTCAGTTGTTTTTGTGACAAACACACATTCATACATACCACAAACTTTCGCTTTTATTATATTAGTAGATAACAATGAGAGGTTTGTTACTGTCACTTGAGCATAAAGATCTGTAAAGTCGAAGTTGGCGACAGCGTCGGGTTTAGCGTTGGCGTCGGCTCAAGGCGAGGTAACGACTCCATAGAGCGATTGGTCGTACAGGGAAAGTGGAGGGTACCAGATTGGCAGCTTACCTATGCGCTGGACTGACCAAGTGAAATCAGCAGTTGGAAGCCGCGTATCTGAGTGCACCAGACAATCTGCCAACAGAGAGAGATGGCGGGAAATCGTACAGAGAGCTGTGTCTCGCTGACCAACGAGGTGGACGTCTCAAAGTGACCACGACGCGCTGCCAAGAGGGAAATGACAGAGAAGAAGAAGAAGAAATCGGTGTTAGAGTCAACAGCGTCGGCGTCGGACTCGGAGTTGGCGACAGCGCTGGCGTCAGCATCGGCGTTGGCTTCGGTGTCAAAATCGGCGTTAAAGTCAGCGTTGGCATCAACGTCTTTCGTCTACTTAGTTCAGACACGTAACATTATTTGGTAAACGTATAAGCTTAGAAACCTTGTAAATTATTATTGTACATGTATTTAGAATATTTTTTTGATTTGAGATTTGAAATGTGTCTTTATTGTCGGCGTCATAGGCGATGGAGTTTACTTCAGAGTTGGAGATGGCGTCGGCTTGTTGGCGACGTAATGGGCTTCGCTGGCATAGGCGTCGGAGGTGGCTTCGGCGGTGTATTTGGCGTCAGTGTCGGATTTACCTAGCAATGGGATAATAAATAGGTCGATAGGTTGATATCTACACTAATATTATAAAGAGGAAAACTTTGTTTGTTTGTAATAAATAGGCTCAAAAACTACTGGACCGATTTTAAAAATTCTTTCCGCATTCGAAAGCTACATTATCCACGAGTAACATAGGCTAAATTTTATTTTGGAAAAAATAGGGTTCCGTAAGATATTTGGGTTTTTCGGACACAAGGTGTAAGAAATCAACCAGAAAAGTTACTTTTTTTGCGTACGCTACTAATCTCAGGAACTACTGGTCCGATTTGAAAATTCTTTCAGTGTTAGATAGCCCATTTATTGAAGAAGGCTATATTTTATTACGCTAAAACCAATAGGAGCGGAGCACCACTATTCCACGCGGACGAAGTCGCGGGCAGAAGCTAGTATAGTATGTTGTTCTACATATAAAATATAGTTTATTTTTTTGACTTGGCTATCAAAATTTAAAAAGTTTAGAGCAAAAACTAAACGCACGTCACAGACTCATCTCTATGCTCATTACTACTTTTAAGTTTCATAATGCAGATGGCGCTATTCTAGAATCTATAAGTTTTTTTTTATGACGAGCTCGTGACTCGGTAATAGCAACACGGGTCGATCGATCAAAGGTTAAGCTGCGCTTGGCACGGTCGGCTTGTGGATGGATGACCAATCTGAGGCTCTTCCTTGCTTTAGAAAGCAGATTAAGGTTGGTCCAGGCTGTCATTGATATGACAGTCGTTCTCACTACTCAGTAGCCAGAAAGTCTGACCAACAGTCTTACCAATATCTATCTTCATGTCTACAAAATTTTATCATAATCGGTTCAGCCGTTCGAACGTGAGAGCGTAACAGACGCAGTTACTTTGGCATTTATAATTTTAAATGTAGTATTAGTTAGGACTAGCTGTTTCCTGCGGTTTCGCGCACATCCTGAAAAAACTGCTTATTGCACCAGGACAAAAACTATCCTATGTTTCAACCTATCGCCATACTAAAGTTGCTCTTAATCGTTTCAGCCGTTATACCGTAAAAGTGTAACACACGGACTGACAGATTTCGCATTTATAAAGATATTTTTAGTAACTACTTTTATACTAGTAGTAGAAGTTATTGTATAGTAATTCAACCAGTTGGTCCTAGTTTTTATACCAATTTATTTATCAGTTCGTTTCGAGGGTTCTGTTTTTTAAAGGCTGGCAACTAGTCTGATGTAAGAATACCATTAACCCCTAGTCTTAAAGGTCAGATGGCATTCTCTCAATTTTCCATCATTTTTCTAATCATCATCCTCACCATCATCATCCTCCTGCCCTTACCCCAATTTTATTTGTGGTCGGCGCAGCATGTTTCTTCTTCCATACTCTTCTATCTGCCGTCATCTCGCTAGTAACATTCATTCTAAACATTTTCTAATATAGGACAAAAAAGGAGAAGCGAAACAGCACAGTATTATGCATTACATTTATTAAACCAAAATTTTAGATGTTAATAACATATAAAATTGCATTTTTTGTTCACTACTACAGTAAAAAATAATCTTAAGTTTTTATACATAAATAAAATATTATATGGGAGCTTTGGTACAGAAAAAGGACCGTACGATAGGACCAATTTTCCATCTCTTTTTATTTTGTTTGAATTTATTCATCTATCTCTTGCCTGAGCGTTGATTATTCGTCTTCAGCTGGTGCTTCGAACCTCAGGGTACAGTTTGCGACTTTTCAATTTTCTCCTCTCACTTCGTATGATCTTCGGGATCCTGTATGGTAAGACTATTGGCATTCATATCACCCCTGTCGACGTAAAGCTTACATTTCTTAGGCAGAGCCCTTGTGATGGTGCCTATCGTAGGTGGCATAGCAAGACATTGATGCTTTGCATACCTCGCTTGATTACTGCCAGCTTATCTGCTATGTCAAAGATATGAAACTTGCTGCAGATGCGGGAGGTCCTAATGCGGTCCTTGCACTTTACCCAGAACATCATCCAAAGCATGTTCATGTCCAATATGTCCATGACATGGAGCTGTTGCTTGTCTCTCATGTCCCTATCATCCTAAAGACTTAATATCCTGTCCCGTGTCGAAGGCGCGTTAGTGTTCCACGCGTGCCTCAAAGAGATGTCAGCATAGGTGACGGCGCTCCCTAGGACCAATGTCTGCTGGGGCTGCGGGATTCTTCGAAACAGTTACCGCGCCTCTAGAACGAACGAAGGAAGGAACATGGATGGGTTTTAGCCAGTAAATAACAATTCTTCCCCTCCACCTACAGCGGGAGGAGTCTTTTAATGATTTCTCACCCTTAAAAAGACTTAGCATCCTGTCAAGTCTAATGTCATCCAAAGACCAGCTTTCAAGATTAATAGATTGCATTTATCTAGTTGCATTTTTACTCCCAACCATCTTCTTTATATTATTGCCTTCATTCTTTCGGCTAATTTCAATCTCATTTTTGTCCTTCATTATTCTTCTGTTCTCCTTTTCGTAATTCCATTTTTTTCTGGTCTTAGGGCAGATCAAAAGTTGATACCATAATTGCATGAGGTAAATAGATAGAGAAATTACAGGGAGCATGCAAAACATGTTTTATTTCAAAGATAAATTTGTATTTTTACATGTCAGAAACGTCTAGTGACTACGTTGTGCTGTCAACTCGAACTAAATGACATTGAATTTCTGCTAATTTCTCTCTTTTTGTACAGAATTGGTATTTGAGCTGCTGATCATTATTATCTACATCCAAACCAAATTCTTTACTTGCCACTGAAAACCAGCGCTGGTCCTTGACTTAGGTCAGACCAGCATAATGCTGAGTGGAAACTACATTGTCACACACGAGCACTTGTTTTTTTTGTTTATTTCATTTTATTTTGGTTTTCTTTTATGTGTATGGTGTTGTATGTGGATAAGCAATGAATTATGACTGCTTATAAGTGTGACAATACACTGCATTTCTTTATTTCTTTTTACAGAAGTGTTCATTTTATTATTCTGAGTATGTTTTACTGTCCTTAGTAATTTTCATTTAAGTAATTTCTACGATGGTTTCAATTCTATGATTTTTTTATAGATTTTCTCTGATCAACGTTTTCTTCTCTTGATTTTTGGAACATGCTCAAAGAAGTATTCAGCGCATGTTATGTTTCAAATATCTTCTCAATTATTTCTATCTTAATATAATAAATACGTACAAAATTATAACTAATTTACGACTGCATTATGATAAGTTAATATTTATATTTAAAATTAGCATTTCCTGATTAGTTTTTGCCTACACACGGCTTGTTATTTAACCCAGAGACATTTTGATTTTCTCGTTCAATCTGTAACAAGCAGAAATATATTTTTAAGTACAAAATAATATTCGTAGTCAGAAATATATTTTATTCAACACATTTACGTATTTTAATTCACTAGGTGTATTAAAACTGCACATGCGCATTACTCTTTACATGCACATCACGCTTGTACCTACATGCGCATAATTATATAGTTACGAAAACATAGAATGCCCATCAGGGAGTTTTACCTCATTATTAGCAGGAATTTTATTATAGCATGTTAAAGTGATCAAGATCCCAGTGCAAAAAAGGGACGACGCAATCACTTCAGCTTCATCTTTCTTTGGCACTGAAATTTTGATTGATTTAACATGCCATAATACTATCCTTGGACATTTGTACATTGACTGTTGAAGAAGGAATTCAAATGTCAAATTAACATAAAGTCTGCTCTAATTGATTCTACGAAAAAAGTAAACAAAGTCGTAACCTATTTTGTTCTAATTCTGCCACAGAAATTAACAAAATGGCGTAAGGATGGCGTTTATGTTAATTTCATGCTCTAAACAACATCATTCATCATTTAATGCCCTTTTATTTATCTATGTGGGAAAATTAGAACAAAATAGGTTTTTTGGGTATTTTGTTTACATTTTTTGTACAATCATTTGGAACAAACTATAGTAGTCCTGCTAAATACGAGTTCATGATACGCTCCCAGAACAATAAATATAGTTAGATATACAAACAAAAAAACATAAAACACATACTTAATTAACCCACCCTGATATTTTAAAGAGCGCAAAAATCATACTTACTTTCTGACAAAAGCCCTTCTTTGAGCCTGAAGATCAAATGCTAGAGGATCCATATCTACCCTGGAATTGCTCTCCAGCCCAGGTATTATATCGTCAATACCTTGGCTTTCGCTGTCAACTGCGAAAACAAAATATTCTACACGCTCTTTATCTTGGCAGGGTGGGTAACCCGGTTCCTATATCTTTTAACGTTCCGTTTTTCATATCAACGTTTTGACGTGACAACGTCTTATAATTCGATGGAGCCGGCTGCACGCACGAAAAAGCATGACTCATGCGGCGTTACCTCGCTCTGAGGCGTTCCATTTAAGGTTTGAAGTGCAAGTGAGAGCGCGCAACGAACGACAGAGAGGCACAATCGGCCTCCGCGTTCGGCAGCGTCCGACAACTGTCTCTCTCCTACTTGAGTGAGCGATGCGTCCGCGTGGACAGCTGCTATACAATAATACATTTACATGTTTTCGTCAAGTATGAAGTGCAGTGAAAAGTGAATGTGGTGTCAATTGTTTATAGCAACGATAATTCTTATGACATTGTCACGTTCGACTATCGTCAGTAAACCGACTTTACAGACAACCGATTTTTTGTTTTAGAATTCGCGGCTTATAATTAATGTTGTCATTGATTTTTTTATTGACATTAATTTCTCTCTTGAAGGGTTCGGGTAAACTGTTATTTAGATATATCGTCGCCTAACACCGTTGCTCACTAAATACGTTATACTTAATCTATTTAATAATATCTATATAAAAATAACGAATTCAAATTAATAATTACAGTTTCAAAATTTGCCCCCTTTTTTACCCTCTTAGAAGTAAAACTTCGGAAAATCCTTTTTTATCAGATGCCTACGTCATACAAAGAACACACTTTCCAAGTTTCAGGTCTCTACGATCAGGCGGTGCGTTGATCCGTCAGTCATTCAGGACAAATCATTTTATATGTTTAGATTTAGATAACGTCAGTGTAAGTTTAACGAATAAACGTTGTTAAGATATAGGAATTGGGCTTAATTAGGCTGTTAGATGACCAAACAAACAAATTATTAGTGACAATATTGAAAAAATGCACCATTTGTGAAAAGTCATGGCTTGTATAAAAAAACAGTAGAAAAAAAACTGTTTTTATTTTGATACCACTTAAACCATATAAATCACAAAAAAATATTTCCTTAAGACTTAAAATAGACGTTTCAACACCCATAGAATACTTATTGTTTGTGGTATGACCATGAATTTTTATTTTTAACGATTTTGATGATTATAAGAATTGATGTATCTTATTTTTCTTCAAACTTTACACAAGCCATGTTATTTACAAATGATGCATTTTTTTCTGTCATTATTTACTATTATAATAAGAGTATAGTCAACAAAAAAATAGTATACACTTATACAGGCAAGGAATAAACGCCTGGCTAGTATAGCGCGAAAAGACAATTACGCTCACGTCACGTCACTATACATTGATGACGTCATCAGATTCCAATTTTAAATTCATTCTTGCTAGGATGCACGCAAAATTTTACTCAGTATTAGCACTAACACCAAGACTTGTCAAAATATTAACAGTGTATACTATTTTTTTTTGTTGATTGTACAGAAAAAAAATAAAAAATATCTTACATATTTCGCTAGCATGGACACTGCCTTCGTAATAAACGTTTCCTTCGATGTCCGGTTTTACATCTGTAAATATTAATAATATTAGAGTCATTATAGTGGCTCAATTAAAAGAAATGAAACTTAAAAGAAAATTATGCTTACCAAATTGTTTTAGATTTGATTCTAGCTCTTCATTATCTGAAAAAAGGAAAAAAAAAACTTTGATACAAAATATTTTGTGTAGTTTTTTTTTATTTATTCGAGTTTTAGTTGCTTAGAAATTAATAAATTGGGTTGTCAAATAAGTGACGTTGTTACAGGCTAGTATTGAATAGTTGACACTACGAATCATTTGACATACTTTTTATGAGCTGTCAAAACGCGTTCCTCCCATAGATTTTGTAAGGTTGTGACGTTATTTATATTTTCCGACTTACTATTTTTTTTAAATAATAGTGATAATAAGTATAATTAAATTATTTACAATATCTATATAAATATAGTTAAAAATATATATAATAAAAAATAAGACGTTAGGCATCAAGATATTCGTCCACTTCGCTGTCGTGCCCAAAAGGCTCGGTGTATAGCTACGTTGGATGGCAATGCTGATTCTTTGGTCTAGATATAGGCCAGCTTTCGGGTAACACGTGGAGTAGACTAAACGCTTGCCTATATGTCTTGATTACTTACTATTTTTTGATTCCAAAGTAACTAAAAATATTTTACATTTCATACAAAGTGTATCGGGTTTTTAGGTGTAATAGTTTTCTTTTTAAGTTGTGTGTTTCTTTTAAAGTTTTTATCAACCCAATTGCCAACCACATGTAAAATCAAAATTAAAGAAAAAAACAAAATTCAATAGCCATTTATCCAAATAAGGCTGAAAAACAGCACCTTTTGAACGTAAAGTTTACAAAAGACTGCCCCCAAAACGCCCTTCACCACTTCCTATGTGTTTTTGCTGGGAAGAAGAAGTGGCGCAACAAACTCCCCAGCAACACATATCTGTCTGTAATGGTATCTATCGAGGTATAGTCCGACATGGTTATTTATGTCAGCTACATTCATAAATAGCCATATCGGATTATATCACATTTTGACAGCTTATATAAAGTATATCACATTTTGACAGCTGATATATAAAGTATATCAACTGATTGGTGGTGTCAAAAACTCAATTCTTATAATCAATCGTTATTGTTTTGCGTTCCGATTGTAAATTCCAGCTGATTTAAATCGATACATCGAATGGTGAAACTCGATACTATGTTATGACATTATGAGTGTGTATTGTCAAACAGATAAATACTAAGAATTTCACGTATGGGCCGTTGAATTATCTTTGATTTCAAATAGCGAATTATGTTTATAATATTTATGTTTAAAATTCTTAACAATATAAATAAAAAAATACTCTATAATATTATTTAAGTTAGCGTAAAATAATTCACCCTAATCGCCGCCAACCGAGAGTGTACCCAAGAGCCTGGCGGCATTGCCACGTTGGATGGCAATGCTTAGCCTTTAACCAAAATAAGAGCCAGACTTTGGATCACAGTAAGAGTCACTAAAGGCCGCTTGGCTAAGGTGGGCGCTCCCACGACTAAGAGTTTTAACCACTAAACACCCCAAAAATATAGTTTCCGATGAGGCTACTATATTAGTTAGGATATAATCAAATCTAAATTTAATAAAAACTTTTTTAACGCACCTGGAAAGAATGCAGTGCCGTCCGTTGGTGCCTGCACTTTTGACGTTTGAGCCACGGGCGCCATCTTAGTCGTTACTTGAGTTGTTGAAGATTGCGTACTTGGTGGAGCTGCAACCAATTTTATTACTTAGTAGCTGAAACCTGGCAATTACCAATGTGACTTTTCTGAAGTCATATGTACTTTCTAAGTATATCTTAGACGTTACTGACTACCGGTGAAGGAAAACATCGTGAGGAAACCTGGACTTAAGAAGTCTGAAATCGCCAATCCGCCTTGAGCAAGCGTGGTGATCAATGCACTCATGCCTTCTCTGTATGAGAAGAGGCCTGTGCCCAGCTGTGGGACAATATATAGAGTGATGATTAAGTAGCTGTTTCTCATATCCTGAAGAACCTATTTCAGGTACCAAAATGAAAAGTCTACCCTGTCCTACCCCAGAATTCAAACTATGACCATACTAAATTTATTCAATATCGGCTCAGCTATTGACGACGTCAGTTAATGTTGAAACATCTTGTATTTATTAAGCAGAAGCAGTTACTTTTAAAACTTTTGTCTACACTAATATTTTAAAGAGGAAAACTTTGTTTGTTTGTTTGTAATGAATAGGCTCAAAAACTACTGGACCGATTTTAAAAATTCTTTCACCATTCGAAAGCTAATTATCCACGAGTAACATAGGCTAAATTTATTTCCAGAAAAATTAGGTATCCTTACTAAAACTTCAATAATGTAACCCAATGTGTAAAAAAAAATGTCCACGCGGGCAAGGCCGCGGGCGGAAAGCTAGTATTAAATAAAAGTATGAGGGGCTCATAGATTAGCAAGGTCAACTGCACGGGAGGGTGATAGTTTTCTGCAAGTAAAGCTGTCGGTCCTGCGCCTGATCTCTCTCCGGTAGTGTCGGATTGCCGACCCATCGGACTATGAGAGTGAGGGAATAGAGAGTGCACCTGTGTCTGCAAGCGCGCGTGCACTATAATATCTCCTGCGTACCTGGCTAGTCTTCATTGAGATTAACCGCGGTAACTGAAATCGGTCTGGAGAGATTATTAAATAAAATTAACTTACATGTGGTTTCTGTAATAGCCATAGTGTTAACAGTAGAAGCAGCAGTAGTTTCAACTATAACTGTACTTGGTGAAGTTACCAGTTCAGTATAACCGGTAAACAAACCGTTTAGTTTTGTATTCGATGGGATATTTAACGGTTTGGGCGGAGGAGTTGTCGTCGGTATTTCTGCCATTGGTAACGTTTTCATATCTGAAAATGGTGAATTAAATATTACTCAAATTGTTAAAGAGTATGAAGTTACACTTGATTTTGAATTCAGGTTTACATGAAGGTAATTTAAAGTTGATTCATCATCAGAGATCTTAAGACCTGTAGGGCTAGACTAGTGATAAAAACGCTTGTAGAATAGAATACAAAATGTATGGGAATGACATTCGTTTACGACTAGCTATCTGTCATTCAATGTCATTCCCATACATTTTGTATTCTTTTCTACTAGCGTTTTAGTTACTTTTCTGGGCTAGACACTGAATTGATAACGTCATTTAGGACTTGTCCAACAGTTGATGCGAGTGAAGGTGAGTGTGTTATCAGAGACTATATTTAACAGTGGACTATATAGGCTAATGATGATGATCATGAGGAAGGTACTTGTATTTTTATCTAAATTTTACCATATTCCGTCAATTATGAGGATAACACTGCAGTCTGTTAACCATCAAATAAAAATAATAACTGTTTTCGAAAATAATGCAAGATTTGGGATGAATTATATTAATCCTAAAACTAACTATTTAGCAAATGGATCATACTAGAAAGATAATGATAATACTGAAACAATATATTGAATAACTCACCAAGAAACTGTAACCGTCTCAAAGCCTTTTCAACGCACCATCTTAACATCTGAGAATTTAAATTTTGACGAATTTCAATGCAGAAATTCGTCGCCATAGTTAAAAAAGGATCGTTCCTTATTTTAGTGTCTTTTGTTTCCTTAGGAGCTGGAGTTCCGTCTACAACTGGTACATTATTAATCACCGTCTTTCTAATAAGTTTAGCATCTGTAGCATTAACTATTGTCGCTACGGCCCCTTTACCACGATCCCTCCTTTTATTCTTATGTCTAGAATGATGGTTAATCCATCTCCTCTCTCTATTTTTACCGACAAAAGCTTCTGAATCATTAGACTCAAATACAGGTAGTAAAATTGTAGTTTCCAGTTCATTCCTTTTATTCTTCACATTACGAGAATGTCCCGAACTATCAGAGTTACTCATAAAACTTGTGAGAACATTACTTTTCATTAGATTATCAATGAATGTATTATTAAAATAATATTTGTAAACTAAATCATCAATCGTTTGCTCATCTTTTTCTTTGAGTATCAAATCATCTTGATTTTCAATTTTGTTGGAAATGGGAATTGAAAAAAGATTGATTTTTACTGATTCCGTTGTTGGAACTGCTGTACTGGTGGGCGTAACTCTCGGGTCAGATTTGGGAATATGATTGATCTTGGTTAAACTTGAACTAAGTTTAGTTATAGCTGGGTTTCTGCTTTCTACGTACAATTGTTTTGCCTTTTTCAGTATCCTAGCGAAGTTGTTCTGCCTGTGTGATATTTCGCTTTGTGTCTTCGCTATCAGATTTTGCTTCAAATTTATCTTTTCATTCTGTGCTAGCATTAACTTTTGGATATTATAAAACTGTCTCTGCTGCTGTAGAAATTTCTTCTGTTGATTTTCGAATTCTTTAAAGTTCCTCGCCATTTCTCTTTCTTTGATTTTAAAGTATTCCTGTTTAGAAGCTAATTTTGCGTCGAACAACTTCAGTTTCTCATGGAACTTTAGTAGGTATAAGTATTTCAGGTCAAAATCTTGGAATTTGTTCGTAATTGTAGCTGCGTTCTTAATGAACTCGTCGTTTACATCGCTTATTCGTCCGTGGATGTCTTTGATTTCATTATGTTGCTTCATTATCTTCTTGAAAGTTTTCGTAAGCATAGATATTACCTTTATAAGTCCTCTTTCGGTCACTGGTTTGCTTTTCTGTGGTTCTTTTGGTACAACTTTGTAAACATTAACATCAGGTATTGGCGCGTTTTGATGCCAAACCGTATTATCCTTATCAAATATATTTCTATCCATAACTTTACTGTCATTGTGTTCATTATTTTCATGTGTCTTATTGATGTCTTCTGTGAATTCGAATTTTTTGATTATTTCAGTTTCAAAATCGTATTTCATGCTTCTTTTTGGTGTAGTTGTATTTCTAGAGACTGTATCGTTATCTTTGAAATCTGTGTCTATTGAAAAACGTTCGGGTTCATGGCTTTTTTCGTTGTTTTTACTTAAAGTATAGTTGTTCTTATCGATGTTATTTTCAAAATGTTGTGTATCGTTTTTAGGTGTGTTTGACTCACTTTTGTTATTGTTTAGTAAGATGGCGACCTCGTATGGGTAGTCGTTGAAGACTGAAGTGGTTCTGTGGTCATTGGCTGTTTTGACTGGATCTGGTCCCGGTGCGTGTTGTTCTTCGAGGGCCACGCTTTGACATCCTTTGCCGATACAGTTTTTTATTATACTCTTTCTAGGACGCTGTTCTCGTATGCCTGAAATAAAAACATTATTTATAATGTGTTAAAAATATAGATGGATGGTGTAAAAAGAAGTCAATGACGAAGGGGGTGAAACCGCGGGAAATAGCTATTTTACAAATTAGAATGCATTGAATCCAAAATGTCTGCTTATAAAACGAGTTAGTCCTAGTTTTGTTAAACCCCGGAAGGTTTTTTTTGATAATAGGTTGCAATCAAAATTGTTTTGAAAACTTTCTCAAATCGAATGTTCACGCGCTTTAGACTTTGATAAGAGAAGATTTTAGTCGTTATTTTAAAAGCTTTTAAAAATGATTTCGATGAAATTTGGTACACACACCATCCTTACTAATATTATAAATGCGAAAGTAACTCTGTCTGTCTGTCTGTTACGCTTTCACGCCAAAACTACTGGACCGATATAAATGAAATTTGGTATAGAGATAGAATAGACCCTGAGGAACAACATAGGCTACTTTTTACCCGAGTGCGCTAAGTAGTTCCCTCGGGATGCGGGTGAAACCGCGGGAAACAGCTAGTTTTTAATATAATACAGTTACATTTAAGATACTTTTTAGGTAAGTACTAAATTTTTTTTTCAAAGACAACAATCAGCTAAAAGCAGTTTACCATAATCAATATATCCTTAGATTTTGCATACCTACTAACGATAGGTTTTTGACGCTAGCACTAGTAGTACTTTACGATCAAATTTTATCTCTGGTTTATCTATACCTATATACCTAGGTATTGAGAAGATCCAAGGCTGCGGGACGTTCGAAAGAGATACCGCGACCCCGTAATACAAAGAGCTGAGGAAGGAACATGGATGGGTTTTAGTCAGTTAGAGTCTGACACTCCATTCCGTCCCACCCACGGCGGGACAGTCATTTGATGTTATCGCATCCGAAAAAAAAGGCATTGAAAAGATAGGTTACTGAAAACGACCACAAACAAAATCGGGCCATCCGTTTGAGAGCTACGATGCCACAGACAGATACACACACAAAATTCAAATAAATACTCACGCCGTATCGCCCTCTTTGTCCTTTTAACGTACGCAGATACAAGCGGAGAGTCCTGCATATAATTTGCACCGAACGCATCGAAATTATTCTGCAATAAATTGTCCACATCCAGAGAGTTCTCTCGGAAAATAAAATCTCCAACCCTTCCCTTTTCGAATAAGTTCTCTTTAAACTTATTCCGAACCCAAACGCCTTTGTTCACTATGTTATTACGTTCTAACTTTGGTTTTTGATAATTAGCTTCAGCCTCCAAGTAGTTGCAATTAACTAATGTTTTAAAGAGAACAATGAATTTAATTATTTTGGTGAACATATTAATCACATCGCTCGACTCCAAGTAATGAGAGGTGAATGAAAAGAATTTCACTTATGTGTAGCCAATGGAATTGGAGTGGACTTGTTTGTAAATTTCGTTAAGGAGTTTAGTGGTGTGGGTTTTATCGATGTTTTTCGGAATAATTTTTAGGTCGACTACCTACCGTACCGTTTTACATTACCATCTTATTTGAAAGCCCGATTAATTTTTAATCGACGGATTTTAATAAACGGGTTAGCAAAAACTCACTCAAAAATGTTGTTTAGCGTTCATCAGGACTTTAAGTTAGTAGCTTAATCCCGGATTAAGGCGTTAAGTAAGGATTAGGTGAGAAATGTTTAAAGTTCAGATTACAGGTTTTTAGGGTTCCGTAGTCCGACAAGGAACCCTTATAGTTTCGCTCTGTCCGTCTTTCTGTCTGTCTGTCTGTCTGTCTGTCTGTCCGCGGCATAGCTCCGTGGTTTTTGTTATTAGAAAGCTGAAATTTGGTATGAATATGTATATTGATCACGCCGAGAAAGTGGTAAAATAAAATTTTGAGAAATATTTTTTTTTAGGGTAGCTCCCAAACATGTAAAGTAGGGATGAATATTTTTTTTCTCGCGTACCCCTTCGTGTGGGGTATCTATCTATACCATATCGTTAGATAGGTCTTTCAAAAATATTATAGGTGTGTGAAGACCATTTTTCGGTTAAGCGAGCCATTTGCGAAATATCTAGATTTTAAGTGAAATTTTTTGTTCGATACGAGTTACCCCCCCTCTAACTTTTGAATGGCTGTACCTAGAAATGTGAAAAAAATCACAGACGTAGCACATGTAATGAACTTACAAGGAAAACTATCACGGCTAAGTAGGCTTAACCGGTTACAGAGTTATAGTCGACTAACTGAGACCTACTACGGAACCCTACTGCGCGTGGCCCGATACGCACTTGGCCGGTTTTTATAAGTAAGGTTAGTGGGTAATTGGAAAAGCTCGCTTGAAATTGCTTTGCTGGATATGGAAATTAAGCAAGTTTGTCGGTATAAATATGTTAAAGTGATATAACAGTGAGTGGCTAAGTCTCTAAAAGTAAATTTTGATAAATTTGGCATTACAAAAATTTTAAAAGAAAAGTAATAATTCTTTTAAGGTTATCGAAAATGATAATACATCGAATACTTGAGGTGTACATGTGTTGCTGGGGAGTTTGTTACGCCACTTCTTCTTCCCAGCTAAAACACATAGGAAGTGGTGAAGGGCGGGCATTTTGGGGGCTGTCTTTTGTAAATTTGACGTTCAAAAAGTGCTGATTTTCAGCCTAATTTTGAATAAACGATTTTTGAATTTGGAATTGCTAAATAAGGTGATACAACTTAATTTAACTAGCCAGGGGGGCTAGACAAAATGTATGGAAATAACATATAGGTAGTCGTAAACGAATGTCATTCCCATACATTTTGTTTTCTATTCTATAGCGTTTCTATAGCGTTTTTGCCACTTGTCTAACCCCCCAGAGCTGTTGCTATTTGACCGCGAAGACGAAAGTTTTTGCAATATTTTGAAACACAAAAATGTGTCGACATTTCCAGATATATCGATTAAACTCTTCCCGCCCTATTTCACGAAACCACAATATTTACGTTCACCGGCATCGGTATCGAGTTCGGATATTCATTATGGCTAACATTTTTTTATTTATTTTTTTATAAACAACTTTCGATGTTTACGACTTTTGACGGTGGTAACGGTTTTCATCTTATTTGTTGAGATAAAGGTTTGATAAGACAGCCCCGGTTTCGACTGGTAAGTACGTAAAATGGACGTTTAGAATGGATTAATGTAACTTTTCTGAAGTCATATGTACTTTCTAAGTGTATCTTAGACACCACTGACTAACGGTGAAGGAAAACATTGTGAGGAAACCTGGACTCAAAAGTTTGAAATCGCCAATCCGCCTTGAGCAAGCGTCAATGATCAATGCTCATGCCTTCTCTGTATGAGAAGAGGCCTGTGCCCAGCAGTGGGACAATATATAGGGCGATGATAATGGATCAATGAAGTTTCTTGCCGGCTCTTCTCCATAGGACCCACTTTTTGGAACTGTGCACCTAGTTCTTTTCTTGACGCTTTATAAGTCATCATCAGCCTATATTTATTGTGCCACTGCTGGGCACAGGCCTCTTCTCATATAGAGAAGGTATTGATCATCATGCTTGCTCAAGGCGGATTGGCGATTTCAGACTTTTTAAGTCCAGATTTTCTAACGATGTTTTTCCTTCACTGTTAGTCAGTGACTTCTAATATATACTTAGACAGTACATATGACTTTAGAAAAGGCACATAGACTTGCCAGGTTTCAAACCCGCACACTGTACACGAAAGGTGCCTTAACCACCTGGCCACCACGATCTTGTTTCATAAGTACAAGTTACCTAAATTGAAAAAAAACATGAAATAAAAACTTTTTGACTTTTGGACCAACTAATCGATATATTCTAATGAAATTGACCCCTTTATTGAAAGTGAAAAAGCAACCGTATGGCTAATACCTGTCTCTTTTTTAGGGTTCCGTAGTCCGACAAGGAACCCTTATAGTTTCGCCATGTCCGTCTGTCTGTCTGTATGTCTGTCCGCGGCATAGCTCCGAGGTTCTTGATACTAGAACGCTGAAATTTGGTATGGATATGTATATTGATCACGCCAAAACAGGGGTAAAATAAAATTTTGAAAAATATTTTTTTTAGGGTAGCTCCCAAACACGTTAAGTGGGGATGAATTTTTTTTTTCTCGCGTACCCCTCCGTGTGGGGTATCGTTAGATAGGTCTTTCAAAAATATTATGAGTGTGTATGAAGTGATGGGTTTGTGAAGACCATTTTTCGTTTAAGCGAGCCATTTGCGAAATATCTAGCTTTTCAGTGCAAATTATTGTTCAATACGAGCATCCCCCCCTCTAACTTTTGAATGGCTGTACCTAGATTTGTGAAAAAAAAACACAGACGTAGCACATGTAATGAACTTACAAGGAAAACTATCACAGCTATGTAGGCTTAACCGGTTACAGAGTTATAGTCGACTAACTAACTCCTACTACGGAACCCTACTGCGCGTGGCCCGACACGCATATGGCCGGTTTTCTTAGATCTGTTGAAACGCGTGTGGAGCGATACATCGTTCTAGAAGTCTGTGGCGAATTACTGACAGCAGTAACTTTGAGACACCGACTTCTACAGCGATGTATTGGTCCACAAGCGAGAAAGTAAATTAATTTTTCCCTTTTCAGTGATTCTGGAAGTCGGCTGTATTTTTTTCTTCACTATACTCCATTTATGTATTTACCGTTTGTTCAAACGATTTAAACCTCTATTACTAAGGTGACATGACAAAAACAGATGCAGAATATGTTTGTTATTGTAAACATTATTTTGCTTTCAATACCATTCTTATCAGTACGAAATAGAACTCAAAATCGGTTGAATAATCTGCAAAAAGAGTTTGGAAGTTTTTCTTATCTTATTGTAAATTAAGTTCCTATAAGTTTCAATAATGAAATAGCCAATAAATGTTATCAATTTATTTATCGCCATACAGTTTATTAAATTGTACATTAGTATACATTATTCAGTGTCATATTATTTAATGCTAGTATACAATAAAAAGTATGTTTGTAAATATTAACATTTATGAAAATACTGATATGGATAAAATAAATTCTTCAGTAGCGTAATTCTTCCTTAGCCATCTTATTCTTCTTCCTAGAACATAAAAAATATAATTATTTATCATTATTGTGAACTTGAGACTAAAACCTTCTTGAAAAATATGCATTTAAATAAAGCAAACATCATCCAAATCGGATCAGTAGTTTTTGTGAAAATCGCGGACATACAAACATATATACATACATAACGGGTCGAATACAAAACCGACTTTTTGAAGTCGGTTAAAAATTATTTATATTAAATTATTGTCGCTATTTAACAAGTGAAACAATATTTAGGCCCTGTTCATTCGTTTAACATATTATCTGGGAGATACATACAAATAAATAAGGACCTATATAATTATTATAACTCGCTGTTTACCACGGTTCACCCGCATCAAGCGAGTTTTCTCACTTAACTTAACGTCTTAACGTACCCTCCCAGGCACGGGGGTGTAACACCACCAACATCCTGACTCCGGGCCGCTTTGTGACATTTTCCAAAAGCCACAAAGCGATTTCGGCCCGACTCGGGAATCGAACGCGAGACTGCGTTTATAGTAGTCGGGTTATGTGACCATTAGACTAACGAGCAGTCATATAGGTATATGTATAGATACAAGGATAGGATTAATAGGAGGAGCTCGTGGCTAAGTAACAGCCGCACGGTTCGACCGATCAAAGATTAAGCTGCGCTTGGCGCGGTCGGTCTGTGGATGGGTGACCATCTATGTCATAGCGAGACTCCTCCGTGCCTCGGAAAGCACGTTAAGCTGTCGGTCCCGGCTGTCATTTGTACATCTTTGACAGTCGTTACGGGTAGTCAGAAGCCAGAAAGTCTGACAACCAGTCTTACCACGAGGTATCGTGTGTTACCTGGTAACTGGGTTGTGGAGGTCGTCGTCACTGGTACTCAGCTGCATCCGTTTAGACTGGAAGCCGACCCCAACATAGTTGGGGAAAAGGCTAGACAGATGATGGGAAGAATAAGATTAGTAGTATTTTAGTACTCACCTATTACAACAAGGAAAGTCCCAGAATTTCTGGTCCAAGCCATATTCTTCCCCATCTTGGATCGTTTGTGGCATTTCCTTCCCCATGGATTCGGGCAGGAACAGGCAAAGACTGCCCCCAAATATTCCTAAAGCCCCCAGTATTAGTAGCGGGATTTCTCGAGCTATGGTCGCCTGGAAACAGAGAAATAATAATAATAATAATAATATCGTTTATTTGCATGAAATATGGTGCTTACAGATCTCATAATACAATACATAGTACTTCATATTCCGCCTACTAAATTCAGCATGCAAATTTGGATTGTGCCATAATTTTAATGAATTCAATAAAAGTTATAATAATTGAAATATGTCACGATGGGAAAATGTCAAGAAATTAAAATACAAATGTCAAACTATAAAAATTACAAATGTCAAACTCTAAAAATTACAAATGTCAAACTCTAAAAAATACTAATGTTAGAACTATCAAAATTAAAAATTACAATGTTCAAAATAAGCATACCGGAATGTCAAAGTTAATTCAATTACATCATTCATGTCTGTAATAAATTCCTCTTCGTATTATAATTAATAAATTCATTAATAGAATAGAAACAATTTCCAATAAGCCATGTTCGGAGTCTTTTTTGAAATAGATTCGTTGGCAGGTCTCTAATTATCTTAGGTATCTTATTATATATTTTTATTGCCATTCGACTGGTGTTTTTTAGGCAAAATGCTGTTCTACACCTAGGCATAGCCAATCTGGTTGGATCCCTTGAGTGTTTACCTATCTTATATATGTTTACACTATCGGCTTTTCTAAATAGGTTAGGGTGTTTTTTTACAAACACTCCCATTTCCAATATGTATAAGCATGCCAGTGATAGTAATTTATGCTCTTTTAGTATGGGTCTGAAAGTTTGACAAAATAAGGGCTCACTGGTCCGTAGGTTAAAAAGCTCAATTCAAATCATTTATTTCAAGTTTGACAAAATTTGACAAAGTTTGACAAAATAAGGGCTCACTGGTCCGTAGGTTAAAAAGCTCAATTCAAATCATTTATTTCAATTGGGCCTAATTACAAGCACTTTTGAAAGTCAAAAAAGAAAGAATTTAGTTGCCCATTCCAAAAAGTAGTTTCCTATGGAGAAGAACGGGCAAGAAACTCCATGGTTACTCTTTTTAAATAAGTTTTAACAATTTTCATGTATACATAAAATAATAACATGCTAAGATCATGTAGAATCAAAAATTAAAAAATTAAGAAATATTTATATTACATAATTATGATTTTAAAGTTTTCAATCAATTTGATATTGTCAAGGTTGTTCTATGGAGCAGGACCAGTATGTTTCCAAGCATGTTTATCCTGAATGTAATAAGCTTGTTTTTTAACCCCCGACGTAAAAAGATGGTTGGTGTTATAAGTTTGACGTCGATGTCTGTCTGTCTGTGTGTGTATCTGTCTGAGGCATCGTAGCTCTCAAACGGATGGACCGATTTCAATGAGTTTTTTTTATTTGAAAGCCAGTTTCCTTGCGGTGGTTCTTAGTTATGTTTGGTTTAATATCGGTCCAGCAGTGTAAGAGTATCAGCTCTATTCCAAAATGATGGAAGGCATTTTTGGTAGGGGTTTTTTTTTTATTTTCTCAAGAATGTGATTGTGGTTTCGAAACAAGGGTAGTATTACAGCCGGATGCACCAAAAACAATATGCGGTTACTTTTACGTGAAACGGAAGAACTGTCATTCAAGATCTGTCAAAATGGAGGATAAAATTGAAAAAAAATGATTTTATTTATTATATCAATGTTTTGATAACATAAAAAAGTATTAAAAATATGCTAATCTTTACATATAAAATGCTTTATCCTGATTTTTTTTAATGGGACAACCCCGTCTCCCTATTCCCAACCACTGCAACTCCTGGAAGCCAGAATCAACAGTGACGACTACCAGAAGACGCCGAGGCAATGAAGCTTGAGGAGTCCCAGAGTTTTTTTTATTCTTTACTGTCTTGGAACCCGCAACGAATTTAATCAGAAAACAATAGTGGAGGAGTAGGAATAATCATAGTTTCCACTTCGCTTTGTCCTGAATGACTGACGGATCAACACACAGCCTAAACCGCTGATCGTAGAGACCTGAAACTTGGAGGGTGTATTCTTTGTATGACGTATTCGATAAGAAAGGATTTTCCGAAATTCTAGCCCTAAAGGAGTGAAAAAGGGGGGCAAACTTTGTATGGAACTCTGTCATTTTTAATTTGAATTCGTATAATATAAATAGCCCACGCGGGCGAAGCCGTTGGCGAAAAGCTAGTATAATAATATATCTAACTAGTTTTCCGCCCGCGTGGACATTTTTTTGTACACCTTGCGTTATATTATTCAAGTTTTAGTAGGGATCCCTAATTATTTCTAGAAATAAATATAGCCTATGACACTTCGTCAAGCGGTAGCTTTCTAACGGTGAAGGAATTTTTAAAATCGGTCCGGTAGTTTTTGAGTTAAAACCCTACAAACAAACAAACAAACAGATCTTTCCTCTTTATAATATTAGTATAGATGACAAATTTTTCTCACCATATAAACGATGTAAGGTGTCAGTATAGTCGCCACATAGCCTGTGATGTGTATCAAGGCTACTCCTTGAGCCCTGACCACGGTGGGTAACAGTTCTGCAGCATACTGCATCCCGATATTGTAAGAGATATTCACAGCAAATCTTCCCACAATCGCGAGGGATGCTGAAGCAATACCTGGGGAAGAACAATTAAAAAAATAATAATAAAAAATAGTTAGGAAACTCTTTGATTTTGTCTATGGTTATGGATAAAGAATATAACAAGATAAAATTAAATAAAAAATCCCCCTACGCAAAAATGCCTTTCATCATTTTGGAAAAAAACTGATACTTTTACACTGATATTAAGCAAACATAGCTAAGAACCACCACAAGGAAACTGGCTTTCAAAGAAAAAAAACGCATCGAAATCGGTCCAACCGTTTGAGAGCTACGATGCCTCAGACAGACACACACACAGACAGACAGAAATCGACGTCAACGTTTTTTTTTATTCATTATATTATCTTCAAATCAATCAATACTTACCGATAGGTGCAGTGGTAGCTAGGAGACTGAAGATGCCGCTTATCACCATGGTCCCAAACGCAAGCCAACGGCGACCGATGCTGTCAAAATAAAATATTTCTATCAAACATCACTAACCTTTAATGGGAGATTACGTTAAATTTCGTACTACCACGGACACAAAGTGTAGTATTTCTTTTATAATGTAGTGTTTTTGTTTTTGCATCCATAAATATATGTAAAAAAACCGACTTCCAAAAAAAAAACTGAAAAGTAAAAAATAATTTTTATTTAAACGCTTTACGACCAAAACATCGCTCTAGAAGTCGGTGTCTTGAAGTTACTATTGTTAGTATTTCGCCACCGACTTCGAAAGCGATGTTTTGGTCGTAAAGCGTTTAAATAAAAAATATTTTTTACTTTTCAGTTTTTTTTTTGGAAGTCGGTTTTATTTTTTTGTAAAAAGATTTTTAATTTTTTCGCTTTTCGGTGTCTCGGTCTTGCTATCTTAACAAAATAAACACACCACTTTTTTAGGTTGTAATAAGCGTAAATAACCAAATCATCTAAGTATTTGGCATATCAGCAAGTAGAGATAAATCGTTATTTTTGATATATTTATAAAACGGCTGAACCGGTAGTGATACAATTTATATGGGACCACACGGGAAGCACCAGCTTTCAAATAAAAAAAGAATCATGAAAATCGGTTCACCCAGTCGCAAGTTATGAGGTAACAAACATAAAAAAAAAAAAATACAGTCGAATTGATAACCTCCTCCTTTTTTTGAAGTCGGTTAAAAAGGAATTCTTTCTTTCTTAAACGGTTCGGTTCGGTTGAAGAAGAATGAACGATGAAGAAGTATGATAAGTTAAGAATATCCGGAGTTTAGTTTAATATAATCAATTAAGTTTGTTTATTCTTTAAAGTCTTAACATTATTTAGAGTAGGAAAAAATAAAAAATAAATCATAAATATTGTAATATAAATCTAACTAAAATATGGCGTCAAAAATTCTTCCTCATCGCCGTCAACTGGAAGTGTATCCAAAAACTGGCAGCATTGCCACGTTGGATGTCAATTTTTAGGCTTTGGCCAGAGTTGGGTTATAGAGATCAGATGGCAGTCGCTCCAGGACCCCTTTTTGGATAGGAAGTCATCAAATGACCCCGCCGTGGGTGGAGCGGGTGGGAGTGTTAGACTCTTACTGACTAAAACCCACCCTTCCTCAGCCCTTTGTATTCCGGGGGCGCGGTATCTCTTTCGATCGTCCCGCAGCCCCGGCAGGCTACGGTTCAAGACTTAAATTTTTCACAGAATTAACAAAAAAATACTTACACATCCAAAGTTAAAATAAGAAGAATATCAGCAGGAAATTCAGTGAAGGTGGCCACGGTGAAGGTTTTGAACATGTCCAGACCCAAAGACCCCACATTCCTGACGTGGCCATCAAAGACCATGGCTGTGGCCATCCAGATGACCACCAGTAAGATGCTATGGCGACGGAGACGAGGGGTCTTTACAAGGTCTAGCACGCTGTAGTTTTTACACTCCTGTTCGGCTTTCGCTATTGCTGTGGCCGTTACCTGTTAAGGAGATTGTTTTTGTTTTATCATCATCAGCCTATACATTGTCCCACTGTTGGGCACAGGCCTCTTCTTATACAGAGAAGGCGTGAGCATTGTTCACCACGCTTGCTCAAGGCGGACTGGTGATTTCAGATTTTTTAAGTCAAATGTATGGGAATGACATTCGTTTACGACTAGCTATCTGTCAATAATGTCATTCCCATACATGTTGAATTGTATTTTACTAGCGTTTTTGCTACTTGTCTAGCCCTACAGGTTTCCTCACGATGTTCTTCACCGTCAGTCAGTGACGTCTAAGATATACTTAGAAAGTACATAATGACTTGAAAAAAGTCACATTGGTACTTGCCAGATTTCGTACCAGCACACTCGTACGCGAAAGTTAGGTGCTTTAATCACCAGGCCTCCACGACTTTTTTTTTATAACAATGCTAAAAAAGGTATTTCGCATAATAAAATGAAATGCAGTTAGTTTGTAAGCGCATTACTTGAGAACGGCTGGACCGATTTTTGTAAGGATATATTGCAAAAGTTGGAATATAGAAATATTACAGAAGATCGAAACCCTACATAGTTGGGAAAAGGTTAGGCAGATGATGAAACGGGTGCAAACCCAATACGGTCTGTGACTTACAAATTCCTGATGGAAATACTTTGCTCATCCAGCGAAACTTGGAAAACTTAGTAAACCAAATCCTTGGAAAGTTAGAAGTTTATTTTAAAAAATCTTACTCTAAATTCTTCAATAACTTCGTCGGGAATCTTCTTCTTGTTGATACGCTCACATTTTTGCATTATCTTGATTGCTTCATCTATACGTCCTTGGGCTATCAGCCATCTGAAACGAAAATATATATATTTTTTATATTTTTAATTTTTATTTATATATAACACAACACATACTACAATTCTTTAGAAGAATGATTCGTGGGAAGAATATGGCTCTCACAGATATGTGGCCTGCCACATATCTGTGAGAGCCATATTCATAAGCCATAATAGAGTCTACTTACTATAAGACGAGTCTACCGCGGTGATGGAATAATCCGCTCTTTACAAAGTTGTCTATGCAAAAAACAGTTTCGGTTACAATATGCTGGTTTCCTCATGAGAGAAAGACGGTAACATGATCAAACTCTTGATCAGTTTTCTAAGTCCTCAATAAAATATTTTTTGATATTTGTTATTATCACGGTTACATAACAGATTATTGAAAACATATCTCAAAACGAGTGTAGAATTCCTTCAAATCAACCCACCATAACTCCAAGAATACTGCACCGATTTTCACCAAACTTTCACTATAAACAGTATGAAGTTGCCTCCAAATTTCTAAACATATATCATCACCCCAAAACTTTATGGAGCTGAGCAGAAGACCACAACGTACCTTGCACTTTCGGGGACCACGCACGGTGTTAGCACAGCCAACGCCAAAGGGACACTGATGATTAAGGTGTATATCTTCCAGTCATTCACTCCTAACGCTATCCAGGGTAGCAGGCAGGCGGCGAAAGTGAAGTAGACAGCTATTGACATGTTCGCTACGAAGGTTCGCCATTTAAGACCGACGTATTCGAGTACTGAAATACATTATTTGAGAATGGTAATCTATAGGAATAAAAAAAACACAACCAACTTCCAAAAATACTGAAAGGGAAAAATAAGCTTTATTTATATTTTTTAGTCGTCCAATACATCACTCTAGAAGTCGGTGTCTCTTAAGTTACTGTTGTTAGTATTTTGCCACCAACTTCTTGAGCGTGAATTGTTAGAAAATTTCATTAAAGAATTGTTAGGATTTTCGGGTAAAACTGAAACAGATTTTTTGTGTTGATTTTTTTTTTTAATATTTAGTCAGGACTCATATCGTCTATCAGGTCAGCTACTCATAAATAGATTGTCATTTTGAGAAAAGGCACTCTTTTACAAATAGGCATCTCGCTGACTCCCTACTGGTTATAAGAATGGGGGAGTCAGATAAGATGGAATTTTGCACTTAAACACCTCAATCCTCCTCTATCTCCGATATCTCCTATCACATTGGAAAAAACACGAGTGATAATTCAGTAATCTAATAAACAATACTTACCAACAATATACATAATGATGAAACAGTTGTCGTACGCCAATCCGACAATGAATCTGCACACGCAGAATGACCAGAAATCGTTAGTAAACACTGAGCCTACGCCACCTATGAACCCGGATAGGTTTGCACCTGAAATTAAAACATGAAATTATTTATTTTGAAACCAAAGGAAGACGGGTCTTTTAATTAATTTACATTAGTTATAGCTCCAAATATTACCAATCAAAGCGGGTATCCTTCCATATTTATCAGCCACCCATCCAAAAATAAACCCTCCAGCTATACCACCGCAGAAGAATATAGCCTGAGCTGTCGCTGGGTAGTCGTCTCTCTCGCACACCCAGCCTTGCTGTTGGGTAAGAACAAGATAGTTAGCTTTCAAAGAATAAAATAATTGAAAAACGAAAAATTGGTAACGCCATACACCAGAAAATTATGCAAATAGTTTGGTTAGAGGAGTTCGTGGCTAAGTAACAGCCGCTCGAACGATCAAAGGTTAAGCTGCGCTTGGCATGGTCGGTCCGTGTATGGGTGACTATCTATATCATACCAAGTCTCCTCCGAGCCTCGGAAAGCACGTTAAGCCGTTGTTCCCGGCTGTCATTTGTAGATCTTTGACAATCGTTCCAGGTAGTTAGAAGCCAGAAAGATAGGCAGTGCTTCTGGTTAGACTCGAAGCCGAACATAGTTGGGAAAAGGCTAAGCAAATGATGATAGCTTTTTTAAGCATTTACCTGTGAAGCGATGGTCTCATAAGGCACATCGGTGTAGTTAAACTCCCATCTGTTCTCACATTTCCTGACGCTCCATTCAGGGTTGGGCTCCAGGGTCCCGTTCTGGAGCACAGCAGTCCAGTTCACGTCGTACACTGAGCATTTGTCGTACTTGTTGTCTACTAGAGGAATTGAGAGGTGTCGCCTGTGAAAAAAATTACAAAACTGTTTGTAGATAGAAGATAGATAGAATATTCTTTATTGTACACCATTAAATAACAACACAGGAAAAAACAAACAAAAAGGTATCAGTAGGTCTTATCGCTAAGCGCAATTTCTTACAGACAACCTTTGTATGGAGTCAAATTGGTAAATATTAGATAACGGGCAGTTTTTGGCGTACGTTAAAATAAAATATATACATTTATATAATATAAAGGAACAAAAAAAAACAACGTATACATTAAGATAAAAATAGTACATATAAACAAATAACATTGTAGCAGCAAAAACTAATGTGACAAGTAGTGATCCTTCACCATCCTCTTAAATACATCTAACGACTGTGCGCGTCTGACAGGCAGTGGCAGTGCATTCCACAGACGAGTAGCTTGCACAACAAATGACTTGTCATAAAACGTCGTGGAATGCATAGGCATCTTCAGTTTTAATTAATGAATAACATTTTTGGATAAGTATTTTATTACTTGGTATGTCCATCAGTGGCTGATGATGATGATAATCAGGTTTTGAACCTACAAAATCATGCTTTAAAGGGTTCCCGCGGCCCTGGACTGCAAAGGGCGAAGGAAGGAACATGGATAGGATTTAGTCAGAGGGTCAAAAGTCAAAATTTCTATTTCACATAGGCCTACAAACCAAGCACTTATGTAAAGTCAAATTAGTTGCACGGTTCCAAGTAGAGGGTCCTGTGGAGATGAATCGCCAAGAAACTTCATGGATAGGTGTACTCTTTTCAAAAGTTGTGGTTACAATAGTTTTCTGAGAGGTCTGACACTACCTCTCGCTCTGAATACAGCGGGAGGAGTCATTTGATGATTTCCCACCCTTAAAGAAAGACCACCTACCTCCGGGTCACCTAAATTGCTACTCCTAAAGTTTGAAGATTCCCAAAAATCCTCACCTTTCCTCAACACTCAAATTCTGCAGCTCAGGAACGTAGCACCAGTGATCCTCAGGCACCACAGTCATGAAGATCTGCCCGAAGTACACGAACGCGAAGAAGAAGGAGTACGGTATCATGAGGAGGAACAGGATCCGCTGGTACCAGCCGAAGTCTCCAACGTATGGGAGGAGATCATCCAGATCTTTGAGCTGGTGCTTCGCTGGTGGAGCCTCGACTCCATTTGCTGGAAAGAAAGATACTAGGTATTACTGACTAGTATTGAGGTATTGATTGATGATTCAGCGTTTTGATCTGTTACTAATACTAATGTCAGATATGTATCTAAGGGCCCAGTTCAGCAACATATGGTTATATAACGAAAACGTATTTTAACCACGGAGCGGGAATTTTCGTGTTTTCAACTTTTTGTTTAACCCTGACTTGGTAAACGACCGTTTTAGGAATAAAAAACCCAATTGATAGGTTATCCATCATATGGATTTATGCTAAATTATTTATGGAGTTTGAATTTATGCTAAACAGCTGTTTTCAGTTGATCGGACCGTTATCTTGTCGGTGAACTTGGGCCTAAGACCCCGTTCGCGGAAGTCCCTTTTGCGACTACTAGCCTAACAAGGATGACAAATGTCAGTGACCACTCACCATCAGTTGTTCAGAACTCACCTCCAATGTTCATTTCCATGTTGTTAGTTCTTGTAGGGCCTAGGTTCGTCCCTACAGTGTTGAAGTTCTTCTCATGTGATTCCATTTTCGAACAACGTTTTTGCCTTAAAAGACACTTTTCTTGACGTGATTTCTGTTTCCTAAGACTTCAACCTTGAGCGCTGGACTGAGGACAAAGAGATAAGCATTAAATACAGTATATTTATTGTCCCACTGTTGGGCACAGGTATCGAGATATATCAATAGAGATGCAATCCCGAACGTTACGCGGTAACAAATACGTAACCATTTTTATTGAATGCAGACGTAGCTTTGAAACTAGTAATCATTAAGAGGTAAAATTATATCTATCTCTCTCACACTAGCCGAATGTTCATGACGATACGATAAGGATGGCAATAGTACTCCCAGGAAATACGGTGTGGCGTACCATATAACAAAATGGCATGAATTATGTCTGTGGGCTCAACCTTTGTGGCTCGCATTATGTTCGGTGATTGCAGATCGAGTTACTTTAGCATCCTCATTTAGGCACAGGCCTCTTCTCATACAGTGAAGGCATGAGCATTGATCACCACGCTTGCTCAAGGCGGATTGGGGATTTCAGACTATGCTTACTAATATTGATAAATCCGAAAGTAATGATGTCTGTCTCTTACGCTTTCATGACGGAACAGCTGAACCGATTGAGATGAAATTTGGTATGGATATAGGCTGAATCCCAGGGAAGGGTATATGATAGTTTTTAATTACGTCCCTGAAGTGGTATCTTCAGGATACAGGTGGATTAACGGGACAAAGTAAGTTTTATTTTTTTACAGGTTTCCTATTAGTATTAGTATGGCATCTCGCAGGTCAACCTAGAAGGTTGTCGACTGCTTAACCGGGCTTGCCTGTGAAGTGCCTTAAATGAATTAAGGGCCTCCAGCCAGGGCTTAACTTACAAAACTAAGCGACTACACGTTAAGGGCACTCCCTAGTGGGGTACGGGCCTCGGCTTAAGGCGTCGCTGGGGGAGGACAGCAAGGGACAGGCTGGATAAGAATATATATGATTATTATAATCGGGAATTTTAAAGCTATTAGCTTAGGTCGCGGGCTGGCTTGTCGAGCTAGGGCTGGTTTCCTCTTGATGCTGTACTTAGAGGGGTACAAAATGAACTTAAGAAGTACTTATAACTTTGAAAAAGTCAAATCGGTGCTCGGTTTGAGAACCGAGATTTTTAATAAATAGTTAATCAAAAAGAGTTCTCATTTGTGCACTAGATTTTCATTTTATTCAGGCTTAAGGTATTTCATTCAGAATGCGTGCGAAACCACGTGAAGCAACATCTTTGATTATAATGTATAGCGAATGGAAATTATCTATCTATACTTATAATAAATCTGTAGAGAGGTCAATTCTGTACATGAAATATATTTCCAAAATAACTATCAGGGGGTGATTAGGGATCGATACTGATGCCAAAAATGCAATCAGTAAAATTTTTGTCTGTCTGTCTGTCTGTATAAACTCTATAGAAACAAAAACTTCTCGACGGATTTTAACAAAACTTGGTACAATTATTTGTCATACTCCTGAGATGGTTATAGTATACTTTTCATCACGCTACAATCAATAGGAGCAGAGCAGTGAAGGGAAATGTTGTCATTTTGTTTAAACGCGCTAATCTCAGGAACCGCTGGTCCGATTTAAATAATTCTTTCAGTGTTAGATAGTCCATTTATCGAGGAAGGCTATAGGCTATATATATCATTACGCTAAGACCAATAGGAGCGGAGCACCACTATTCCACGCGGACAAAGTCGATGGCAGAAGCTAGTCCAAACTAATTACTTACTTGATTACGCCTTTATTAGAATTTCTATTGAAATATATTAAAATATAAAACAAATACTTAAAACGTATCCGAACGCAGTCTGAAATTCCACTGAATTGTAAAGTCATATTACAGAGACTATTTATTAAAAAAATCTACATCCAAATGTTTTATGTAGGATTAAAAAGTCATAAATTATGCGTACTTGTTTTATTTATTTTATTATATACGTATTGGGAGGCGCAATTTTAAATGTAATTTTAGGGTACCGTAAAAAAGTGTAAACCTTTTTAGCAGTAGAAGTGGGTTAATTAATTACTGTTTTTTATACAATTACAATAAACAAATATATCGTCATCGGCTTATTATCCCACTCCTTGGCCTCTTCTCATACAGAGAAGGCATGAGCATTGATCACGACGCTTGCTCAAGGCGATTCAGCGATCATACCTTTTAAGTCCAGGTTTCCTCACGATGTGTGTTCCTACTCCTAACTTTAGAAAAGTCACATTGGTACTTGCCAGGTTTTGAACCCGCACACTCGTACACGAGATGCAGGTGCCTTAACCACTAGGCTACCACGACATTCCTTGGGTACTACCTGATTTATTTTCAATTTCATGTGAATTAATCAGTCTTACCAAGGATATCGTTTTACCCGGTAACTGGGTTGTGGAGGTCAGATAGGCAGTCGCTCGATGTAAAACACTGGTACTCAGTTGCATCCGCTTTAGACTGAAAGCCGGCCCCAACATAGTTGGGAAAAGGCTAGAGAAATGATGAACGTTGGATTCCGGGATACGGAACCCAAGTTTTATAATAATATTTTGGTTCGTAGCAATTTAAGACTGTTCAAATATGTCTCGACTAATACTTTAATGCCCAGTTTACATGTTTATCAGCGACATTACTGGTTATCACCGGTTGACGTACATAGTTGTACAAATATTGTTTAGCTAGCATCTAAAATTTGGAGCTCGTAGCTAAGTAACAGTCGTACGATTCGACCGAACAAAGGTTAAGCTGCGCTTGGCGCGGTTTGTCCGTGGATGGGTACCATCTATGTCATAGCGAGACTCTTCCGTGCCTCGGAAAGCTCCCGGTTGTCATTTGTAAATCTGTGACAGTCGTTACGGGTATTCAGAAGCTAGAAATTAATTAAGTCCTGAAGGAACTACCTCGCGCAGCCGGATGAAAAGTATCCTTTGTTTTAATCCAGGTTATAAACTATGTGTGCACCAAATTTCACCAAAATCCATTTAGTAGTTTTTGCGTGGAAGAGTAACAAACATACACACATCTCAAAAACTTTCGCATTTATTTTTATTACATTTATAGCTGTTTCCCGCGGTTTCACCCGCATCCCGAGGGAACTACTTAGCGCACCCGGGTAAAAAGTAGCCTATGTTGTTCCTCAGGGTCTATTCTATCTCTGTACCAAATTTCATTTATATCGATCCAGTAGTTTTGGCGTGAAAGCGTAACAGACAGACAGACAGAAAGACAGACAGACAGAGTTACTTTCGCATTTATAATATTAGTAAGGAGTAAGGATCTATTAGGATAAAGAAAGATACCTAAACAAAGAAGAAAATAGAAAGAGAGATAAAAAGACACTGGAATACAGACTGTCTAGTTGTTCTAGTGGTTGCGTAACGCGACTGCTGTAATCGTGAGTTCGATTCCCGGCTCGGGCCGAAATTGCTCTGTGGATTTAAAAAAAATCACAAAGCAGCCCGGAATCAGGAAGTTGGTGGTGTTACACCCCCGTGCCTGGGACGTTAAGCCGTCCCTGGCTGCTACATTGATAGCTGGCAGTTGTTGTTACAATTCCATGTCACAGGCCGTCAGGCGGTTTTGAGAAAAATCTATATTAGCGACTAGCTTCCCGCCAGCGGCTTCGCCCGCGATATTTTAGCTAATGCATACAAAAACTTGACAAATTATATACTAAAACCTTCCTTATAATCACTCTATCTATTACAAATATCTTACGGAACCCTATTTTTCCAAAATAAAATTTAGCCTATGTTACTCGTGGATGATAAAGAATTTTTGTAATCGGTCCAGTAGTTTTTGAGCCTATTCATTACAAACAAACAAACAAAGTTTTCCTCTTTATAATATTAGTGTAGATGTCTGTGCCTGCAGCCCACATGATAAGAAGATTGGCTAGTGTTAATGATAACTTTGTTCTTTTAGATGGGGTTCTAGATGGATAGTTTGCGGTCGGATTTGAGGAAAGTCTGATAATGACTGACTGTGTCTGACTAAGTCTTGTTACGTTAGTAAACCCGCAGCCCACACGACAAGAAGTTAGGAAAAATTTTGTCCAATCAACAATTATAAAACCGGCCAAGTGCGAGTCGGACTCGCGCACCGAGGGTTCCGACCATTGCAAAGAAAAAATACGCAATAAAGTCGCAATTATCTTGTTTTTTTCCGACCGCATAATTAAGTTTGTTTTTAGAGGAAAATTGCAGATTACTTAAAAACTACCTGCTAGATCTCGTTCAAACCAATTTTCAATGGAAGTTTGCATGGTAATCTACATCATATATTTTTTTTAGTTTTATCATTCTATTATTTTAGAAGTTACAGGGGGGGGGACACAATTTTTACCACTTTGGAAGTGCCTCTCGCGCAAACTATTCAGTTTAGAAAAAAATGATATTAGAAACCTCAATATAATTTTTAAAGACCTATTCATAGATATGTACACACGTATGGGTTTGACGAAAAAAAATTTTTTGTGTTTCAGTTCTAAGTATGGGGCTGGTTGTCAGACTTTTTGGCGTCTGATTAGTCGTAACGGCTGTCAAAGATCTACAAATGACAACCGGGACCAAGCACGGCACGGAGGAGTCTCGCTATGACAAAGATGGACACCCATCACAATATTCACTGAATCACTGAATATTATTAGGATATTTCTTTTTTAATTATTTAGGTCGTTTCCTAAATTAATTAATTATTATTCATTATGGAATATGAGAGAACTGTTTCCCGAGGTTCCACCCGCGCCATGAGGCCATACTACCGTAACATATGATGTTACTTTTTATCCGTCCGCTTGTGGAAAGCTATCCTTACTATCCTTACTATCCTTACTATCCTTACTATCCTTACTATCCTTACTATCCTTACTATCCTTACTATCCTTACTTCCTTACTAATATTATAAATGCGAAAGTAACTCTGTCTGTCTGTCTGTCTATCTGTTACGCTTTCACGCCAAAACTACTGGACCGATATAAATTAAATTTGGTACAGAGATAGAATAGACCCTGAGGAACAACATAGGCTACTTTTTACCCGGGTGCGCTAAGTAGTTCCCTCGGGATGCGGGTGAAACCGCGGGAAACAGCTAGTATAAAATATTCTTATCTATTCTGTTTAAAAAAAAATTAAAAATTCAGTTCATACAAATTCCGTATGGACAGCCAGACAACACGTGTACTGTACCATTACGTAATACCGTGGAATTTTAAATGTGTTTGGCGTGTATTCTATTTTTGATCGATCGTGAGCACGCAACAGCCCTGACCTTGTTGTGTTCGAACCTATTGGTCGGTCAAGAATACTATGTTTACTGATAACGTTTTTTGTGCGAATCGAAATGAAATTAATTAATAATTATGTTGAATGTTTAGGCTTAACGGTGACACACTTTTTATCATTGATATTTTATACTTTTAATTCGACCAAACAGGAAGAAATTTTATTCTCGGCATAAATCGCTTATCACTCGAGAATAAATTAATTTCACGTTTAACCAACTACAATTCGAGGAATAACGAGTCTATTCGGGAATAGTCACTATACCACCCATTTTGCATGGAATAAGAAGCTTAATCCAGGAATAATAAAATTGCGTCCTATTGTTTTATGCTGTCATAAAATGACAGCATAATTCACTGACATTTTATTTTTATTTTTTTTAATTTATTTAAAGGGCTTTGTCGCTTGGCAGCTTCTTTTCCACGCTATAATACGACAAATCAGAGTTGACATGATAACTTTTAGAGAGGTTTAATTATTGCCCTGTATATACACTTCAATATTCTTGATCGAAGTGGACTCGTATACACTATAGAAATCCCGGTTTATGCAGGACTTAAAATTCAAAAGTCATTTATTCAAATTAGGCTGAGAATCAGCACTTTTTGAACGTCAATTTACAAGAGACAGTCCCCAAAACGCCCGCCCTTCACCACTTCCTATGTGTTTTTGCTGGGAAGAAGAAGTGGCATAACAAACTCCCCAGCAACACATATCTGTCTGTAAGGTTTGAAGAACCTTCTTTTATACAATATTAATAAAAAAAACAGGTACTTAATTATCATATGGAAAGATATTACATGGAAGGAGATTGTGATGGGATGATAGTGGACTAGAATATTAGAAACTATGGGGACCTATGGCGCCTGTTGAAGCAATGAAACATTTAAAAATGGCAGGTAGAGCCCTGTGACCCATAGAAATTTTTAAATTTTCTTGTAAGATAAAATATAATATGACCCGTTGACTGACATCGTGGCTAAGTAACAGCCGCACGGTTCGACCGATATCACACGTTAAGCTGCGCTTGGCGCGGTCGGTCCGTGGATGGGTGACCATCTTTGTCATAGCGAGACTCCTCCGTGCCTCGGAAAGCACGTTAAGCTGTTGGTCCCGGCTGTCATTTGTACATCTTTAACAGTCGTTACGGGTAGTCAGAAGCCAGAAAGTCTGACAACCAGTCTTACCAAGGGGTGCCGTGTTACCCGGTAACTCGGTTGTGGAGGTCAGATAGGCAGTCGCTCCATGTAAAACACTGGTACTCAGCTGCATCCGGTTTAGACTGGAAGCCGACCCCAACATAGTTGGGAAAAGGCTAGGCAGATGATGATGATGATGAGACATGTCTATATTTGATACCGTGAAAATTTACGGCTCTCATTATACGCAAGACAGAGGCGTAGCAACGGGCATAACCTAGTCTTAACTACGTACCCACTTTACATTATCACATTACAAGAATACTAACGAGATAAATAAACAAATTATCTCTTAATAATAGTCTATATTTGACGTATGGAGTAAAACGCGAATAAGAACAGCAAATAGCATCCGACTAGATACCGCGCTTCCTAAAAACAATAGCTCCGTGAATGCGGCAACTTATTATTGTAGTGTGTGTAACGGCCATTTTCAATATTCTATCTATCCATAGATTTGCTTACTAGAGATAGATTTTTGACATTAGTCGTATGGACTTTCAAAAATCTTCGGATAGATAGGATATTGAAAATGGCCATAAGTGAACCTAGTGTTTTTCTTATTTTTCTAGTATTATTTTCAAAACACATTTTAGTCCACGTAAATGAAGTACATATTTTTTTTAGGATACGGGTGAAACTGTGGCAAATAGCTAGTTTAAAAAACCGGGCAAGTGCGTGTCGGGCCACGCGCAGTTGGGGTCCGTAGTAGGTCTTAGTTAGTCGACTATAACTCTGTAACCGATTAACCCTACTTAGCCGTGATAGTTTTCCTTGTAAGTTGTAACGATTGTGTTTTTTTTTTACATTTTCACTAAAAAATCTGGCATTTTACTTCAGGTTATGTTTGAAATTATTTAAATTATTCGGGACGTCTTCCTTGCAACGGGATTGGCTTCTGACTGGCTCGGGTAAGCCGACTTCGGCATAGTATTTGTTGCCGCAGTTTACAAGTACACTGGCGGTATCTAGTCGGAGCAGCGTGGAGACTTTCATTAATCTATGAGTCTATATTTATCGTGTGGAGTGAAATGCGAATCACAACAGCAAATCATCATCATCATCAGCCTATATATTGTCCCACTGCTGGGCACAGGCCTCTTCACATACGGAGAAGGCATGTGCATTGATCACCACGCTTGCTCAAGGCGGATTGGCGATTTTAGACTTTTCAAGTCCAGGTTTCCTCACGATGTTTTCCTTCACCGTTAGTCAGCAAATAAGATTGTTTTATAGCAACTAGCTTTTGAACGCGACTTTGTCTGCATGATCTTATATACCGATATTAAAAGTATCCTATGTGTTAACCAAGTTATTAACTATGTGTATACCAAGTTTCATCCAAATCCACTCAGCAGTTTTTGCGTGAAAGAGTAACAAACATACATTCTCACAAACTTGCATTTATAATATGTATTTATAAATATTCTTCTTCTTCTTTGCCGTTATCACTCTAGACAGAGTGGTCGTGGTCATCACTTCAGGTGCTAGTGGCAAGCCTTTATCTAGTCAGTCCACCTCATAGACGATCTTCCTCGTGGCCTGGTTCCCTCAACCCTTCCCTTATAAATATTAGTAGGCTTATATATTCTTGAAACTGTTGTAACAAATGAGTTTGCCCTTGGGAAGATATTGATCCAGGGACTGTAAGTGACGTCATAAGAAATCTAGTAATTTTGTATAGTTTTTAAGGTTCCGTAGGTGACAAGGAATTTTTAGTCTTACTTTTAAAATCCGATAAATTTTTAATCTCCTGAGCAACGGATTGGCAAAAATCTTACTCAGAAATGCTGTTTAGCGTTGATCCGAACTTAAGATAGTAGCTTCATTCGGGATTACAACGTTAAGTAAGGATTAGGTGAGAAATTGTTAAACTTCAGATTACGTATACTATAATGACGATTATAGTTTCGCCATGTCGGTCTGTATAGGTCTCTCAAAAATATTATAGGTGTGTGAAGATCACTTTTCAGTTAAGAGAGCCAATTACGAAATATGTAGCTTAAAAGTGGTAATTTTTGTTTAATACCCCACCCCTCCAACTTTTGAATGACTAATTTTGAGATTTGATGTAAAGTAGGCGGCACGTAACTTGGCCAAAATTGTAACTAGTTTTTCTCTTTTTTGTGACTATTTTCTACATATAAATGTTAAAAAGTAAATTAATACAATAGACGATAGTGTAATGGCAAGCATTGAAAGTGTTACTTTTGGATTGCACTGGGTGCACATACGCAAACTTGTTTCAACTATGTTAAAATCTGGCCAAGTTATTTGCCGGCAACTATACCTACCTAGATCTGTAAACAAAGTCACAGATGTAGGTAGCATATATAATGAACTTCAAAGGCTAAGCTAACTATCACGGGTAAGAAGGCTTAACCGGTTACATAGTAATTTATAGTCTCGTGGATTGGCCGGTACTTTTTAATTAATTTGGTACACACATGGTTTTTAACCGGAAAACTAACAAAAATATGCGTATTAGTTAAAACATAAGTACCTACCTAAATATTATTAAATATTATATTTAAAAAAATAGAATGTTGGTTAGGTACGGCAAAAAGTTAAATTTATTGTTTCAATAAATGTGTGTATTTTACCCGTTTTACCCTTTGGTTACGGAACCCTAAAAATATAATATAATTGCAATCCGATCTCAATACCAATTTCTCATTAGACTGTGACTTCATAAATTGAATTTTAAACAAATTATGTATATCACAAATGTTAGCATAGGTACCTACATACAAACTGACACGTTTATTAGTGAGAATTTAAGAATTTGTAAATCAAGCAATTTTATAATGACAACAGTTATAATTTTTACGTTTTTTATACTTATTCTTCTTTGAAATTCTTGTTACCTAAGTAATATATCATAAATAGCGCTTATGTAGGTACAGTCAACAAATTTGAATTATGACCCACCATAAGGTTATATTGTTACATAAATTCAAATACAATTAGTTCGACATTCGCGCATTCCATGGTGACACGACATAAATTTATAAACAAATCCTTTTTTTTTCTCATAGAAATTATTATCTGACATCAATTTCTGAGTGACTTTTTAACGTTGTCATTTTATAATCGAAAGAGTTCGTTCGAACATACTTTTGAAAAAGAAAAAAATTGTTCTGAGTTATAGTTAATTCCAAATAGATTGGATTCAAAATATGATAATTAATGTTTTATAGAAAATATTGTCTATTGTAGCGATAACAAAGGTTAAAATTGCTTAGATCTCCAACCCGTATTGACATAGCTTGCTAAATATTTAGAACGTCCGAAGTGCGGCATGCACTGTAAAGGATGGAAATCTTTGTTATTTTGACGGTTTCAAACGATTTATCGTCAAAGTGGGTCATGATTCAAATTTGTCGATTGTACATACATGCATTTGGAATTTTACTGACATAGATACTTACTTCTAGAATTAGATTACGTCATATTATATCAGTTTTTAAAGAAAAAAGTGCATATCTTGCAATTGAAATGTTTATGCACACAATTGTTCTGGACTTTGATTTTAAAACATTATTAGTGAATTTCTGACTGACAAAGAAATATAATTAGTCGCTAAGTAATTGTCTTTACGTAGTTTCTCTTCTTGTACAATTATTATAATTATTAAAAGTATTTCAAATAGCTTTAATTTGGACTCTTATTTTTATTCGTCGAGTGGCAAAATTATTGGAAAATGTAAACTATAAATTCACCAAACTTATTATCATTTATACTTTTACGAATATCACAAAACATAACATCAATATTTAGCATACTTTTTATGATATCAATACATAGATATATACTAAAGTAAATATAGGAGTAGGTATACCATAAATATTTTGATGAAAAACAAAATAATAATAGCAAAATTATTCAATTTTATCCTCGATTTTGACAGATCTAGGATGTCAGTTTTTCCATTTTATCAATTTATAAGTAAACGCATATTTTTTTGGTGCAACATCATTTGGTTTACAAAAAAACCGAATAATACGCGGTCGCATTCGCGGTAAAAAAAACGTTGTACCAAACAAATGACTCACCAACTATTTTCGTGGTTCCCGCCAAAGACGCTATGTCACAGATTATAAATAAAAAATGAATTAAAAGGAGCGTTCGGATGCGTGTACCGGCGCGCAGTTTAACTGGCTGAATGAAATTGTGACCGTCGTAGAAACATTTGAATTATTAATTATTATAGTTGTACCATTGTCAGTCGGTTTGTTTAAGTAAATATAGGATTCTACCAGTTCTTATTTGGTTGTTGCTAATTGTTGTTTTTCTGAGTTGTCAGATTTAACTGGTATGATTAATTTGCGTTAGTTTTTTTGAATAGAGAAGTTTCGATAATTATCGCTTGAGGGTGGAGGAGAGTAGGACTAGTCCAGTTTTCATTTCCGCAATCTTGATTTCGAAAATATGAATTTGATTGAAATATTAGTGGTCAAGGATGGCGTTTAAAAACAACGCTGCAAGGCAGGCTTGTTTAGATGACATTTTAGGTTCGATTCCCAGTAGGGCTAGACAAGTGGCAAAAACGCTAGTAGAATAGAATACAAAATGTATGGGAATGACATTCGTTTACGATTAGCTATCTGTCATTCAATGTCATTTACATATTTAAGCACAAGGTCCACTTTTTTATTGCGGATAGTATAGAAAACCATAACCACCTTTTTAGGCTTCACCGCAGTAGGTTAAAAACCCAAAGTACCTACTAAGAAAAAAAATCATCATATAATCGCACCCTCCAAATTTTTTTATGTCACCTATCTAAGAACACTTGGACTAATTAGACGAATCTAACGATACCTTAATTAAAGAAATGCATCGAGTGGTTTGGAAGATATGAGGGAATAAACAATATTACAAACAAACAAAGATAGGTGCGAAAACCATAACCCTTTTCTTGCAGTCGGGTATAAAGCAACTGCAATTGCACAGTCACAGTTGCTAAGGGACCACAATCAAGTGTACAAGTGTCTTAATTAATGATGTTCTTCCATTGATTCGCGTGTTACATAGTCTAGGTAAATGTAGATAGTCCAAACTGATGTTCCTAATATGCCTACGCCGTTGGGTCCTCACCAGGGCAGACGGAGTTTGACATAGCTAAGTAGACTAAGGGCCATGTTCACCGACTAATGGTTTCGTAATCGGCCCGTTAACCACGAAGCGGGAATTTTCGTGTTATCCACTTCTTGTCTAAACCCGGATTGGTAATCGACAGTTTTAGGGATAAAAAACCCAAATGATATAAGTATTCATCGTAAGACAGAAGTTTGAATGTATGGTAAACAGCTGTTTTGAGTTGATCGCACTGTAATCTTGTCGGTGAACTTGGGCCTAAGTAGACTAAGTAGGTAACGGGCCAATCAATCACACACATGCATCAAAGAAATGTCAGTTCTACGAAATAATCTTTGCCAGTTTGTGCCCGAGTATTATTTTCAATCATACCTCATTAGCGCGGACTTCAACGACGCTAAACATCAAAGGAAGCTCGTGAGCGCACAATAATAAAATTAAATAAAACACCGCACATGACGTACTTAACGTTAATGGTTTAGGGGGAAGGGGGGCAGGCTGACCATAAACAAGTAAACATATGAATACACTAGCTATCCGCCAGCAGCTTCATAAGAATTCAAATTAAAAATGACAGAGTTTCAAACAAACTCTGCCCCCCTATTTCACCCCCTAAGGAGTAGAATTTAGCAAAATCCTTTCTTATCGGATGCCTATGTCTCATACAAAGAACGCACCCTCCAAGTTTCAGATCTCTACGATCAGCAGTTTAGGCTGTGCGTTGATCCGTCAGGCATTCAGGACAAAGCATTTTATATGTATAGATAGATAACACTGTATAGATAAAGATTGATCAAAAGGTTAAGCTACGTTTGGCGCGGTCGGTCTGTGGATGGGTGACCATCTATGACATAACTAATCTCCTCCGTGCCTCGGAAAGTAAGTTAAGCTGTTTCTGTGTCATTTGTAGATCTTTGACAGTCGTTGCGGGTGGTCAGAAGCCAGAAAGTCTGACAACCAGTCTTACCAAGGGGTATCGTGTTATCTAGAAAACTGGGTTGTGAAGGCGGGATAGGCAGGCACTCCGTGTAAAACACTGGTACTCAGCTGCATCCGGTAGACTAGGAGCCGACAGTTGAGAAAAGGCTAGACAGATGTTGATGACAATAAAGATATCTTTGATTAAACCTCTAGTAAACCCCTCGTCGTAAACGGGCGTCATGTTATATAAGTCTTCAAACAATCTAGTCTTTTTATAGCGGTTATAAAGACCTAGAACATTTCTGCAAAACAGAGTGACATCATCTATTAAGATTTTAATTGCTTTGTCTGATAAAAAGCTGTTACTATGTCAGTTAGTTGCTCAAAACACAAATAATGTTGCAGACATCAATTTTTTGTCATAGTGTTCATCATAATTTAGGCAGTTAGATTTCGGCGGCGACCTCTCGCGTCCGGCCCTGGGGGCCTACTCTAATTCTCCGAAACGAAACTTTGGAACGACCGAGAATAGACGATAACTTTTTTTGTGGTGCGGTAAGGTGCGACCTGATGCTCTGTACATAGACGGATGTACTTATACTATCCATATATAACAATTGTTTGAAATTTACCGCCCTAAAATTCACAAGGAAAGGTGCGAATTTCAATCGAATCATCGTTTTCGTTGAGTTAGAGTAAGCCCGAGCCATGGAGACTGAATGGGAAGTCGCCACCTTCTTTTGCGAAGCAGTAATGTTGGAAAAGGAGGTGGTGGAACGCGTGAGGGAGCGGCAGACCTCACGTCCAAGCTGCCGCGGGAGACGCCACGGGCGTCGGCAGCCCCAGGACGACTCCCGGCCACCATAGGCCCGAGCACGCGTACGGTTAGCTATGGGTGGCTCGCCGCTTGTCAAGGACCAGGCCCGCGTCGACGGCGCGTTCGTGTTCCACGCGCGCCTCAAAGAGATGTTTGTAACAGTGATGGGGCCCTCCCCAGGGCCATAGCCTACCGGGGCTGCGGGTTGTTCGAAAGAGTTACCGCGCCCTCGTAACGCAAAGGGCCGAGGAAGGAACATGTATAGGTTTTAGAAAGTAACTAAAACTAACTGACAGATAGGGTTACTTAAGGGTTTTCTTACACATCCTTATCCTACCTACCAATAATTGGTTTCAACGGTTTGAACCAATTTTCAGATCTTTATTAAAATCTGGGCCATCTTAATAAGGTCTAAGAAAAATGAAATTAAAAAATATAAGCTTGAATAATATTTATTTATTAATTAGGTATTGTCCGTTTTTATCACAGAATTTTCACTATTTTTGCACCGAACAGAAATGGCATCGACATACAAAAAAATACTGCTAATTATTGTCAGAAAACATATTTTTAGATTACAGCAATATAATAGTTGTGGTTGTATTTTTTAAGTCGCATGTTACATTTTATTTTTTTATATTTGTGTATAAGAAAACATTTTTTTTTTCAAATAAATTTCTTGCTTTTAATTTTTTTTAAAGATGTTTTAAAAATATTTTTTTCGCTAAGACATTTTTTTTTTGATAAAATTAAAGAAAGATTGACTCGTCTGATTTCTCTTTCTCTCTCTGGTATGATTTTTGCCTACTATTATTATTTTTTAGAAAAAATAATAAAAGAGATTGAAAATGTGTAATTATTTTTTGCTGGTTTTTAAATTACGAGAGCAGTATTTTTCCAAAGTGACTTGAAAATCTAACAACAAAAACAAATAACTTAAAAGGAATAATTTACATTAGTTTTACTTAAAATTAATATTATTTACACTTAAAATTATAGTAAAACTTAAGTTAAATAACTTACTTTTACTAAGACATATTTTGCATAGGATTAAAACGTCTTAGCTATAAAATTTAGTCTGAACATTTAAAAAAAATGGAGCAATTTTAATTTATTTTGTATAAAAAGTAAGATTTTTTTAATGCTTTTTTAAAAATAATTATTATTTGGTGAATAATTATTTCAGACTAACTTTAAATTCTAAGACATATTTTAATACACGACATACATATTTATCTAAACATAGATTAAACGTTGGTTTTAACTATCACATTTAAAATAAGGCAAGATATTTTTACAAAATATTATTTTAATTCCGTTAGGAAAAATAATGCACAAATCATTATTATTTACGTAAAAAAATTATAAATTTTAAAATAAATTTAGATTAATTTGTCTGACATGACATTTTAATAAAAATACAAAAATTACTCAGGAACTGTCAATTTGTAAAATAAAAATCCAACAAAAATGAATTTACTTTGACAATGCAAATAAAGTTTGAACCAAATAATTATTCTTTGTACTTTGCATTTTCAATAAATATTATAAATAATATTTTTATTTAATAATTATTATTTATTCGAATCAATAAAAAAGGAAAACTCAGATCTAACCTTGTTGATAAGACATTTTCTAATAAATGCCAAATTTTAGTACCTTTCCCAAGACAGAACGAGACTGCTGTACCGCCATCTTGCTCGTCACAACTAAATGTCAAACATCTGTCAATGTCAAATGCTTTCATTCCCGCCATTTTCTGAAATCCGATTCACTACAACTTTTTGTCAATAAACCTATGAATTTGTTGATATTCAATCAACCAATCACAGCCGCCAGACAATTTTAATACTGATCAAATTATTCAGAAAACCGTTACAAGCTCCTTTCTACAAACAATATAGATTATTAGAGGTCTCACCAATTCCTACTTTGAGATCATACGAAATCATTTTGTCCATTAGAAATCTCACAATAATTTTTTAACCCAGTCTTGACACGATTATAATAACCACCCAAAATTTTGTACAGATTTTTTTGGTTAAGCTACGTTTTGTTTCTGCTACTCAAACCACGTTTCTATCTTTGTTGATCTCTCGTCTCCTAGCCGAGGCTCTAGTTGAGGCTCTGATTGAGGCCCTGATGGAGGCTCTAGAGCCGATAGCACTTGGAACAGCTCTGACGAACTCTTGGGGTTCATTGGTGGTTGTGACTGAAGCTCTTTTAGTGTACCTGCCTGGGTGGTCTTCATCGACTTCAGGTTTTTTCCTGTTGAAAAAGGTAAAATTTTAGTGTTAGGAGCATAGATATATATGTTACTAAAGTAAGTAGATCTGCAATCACCGAACACAATGCGAGCCATAAAGATTGAGCCCACAGACATAATTCATGCCTTTTTTTATGTGGTACGCCACACCGTATTTTTCCTGGGAGTACTATTGCCATCCCTATCATACAGATGCCATGAACATTATGTTTCGGCTAGTGTGCTAGAGATAGATATAATTTTACATCAAAATGGTTACTAGTTTCAAAGCAACGTCTGCATTCTAAAAAATGGTTACGTTTTTGTTAACGTGTAATGTTCGGGATTGCATCTCTATTGATATATCTCGATGGAATAGACTAACAAACAAACATAAATCCTCCAAAACTTACGCATTTGTAATATTAATAAGCATTAGTGTCATCTTCCTTATTGTTTAACTTACCTGGGGAAACAAGGATTATCCCAGAATCTCTGGTCCTTTCCGAAGTTCTCTCCATCCTGGAGAGTTTGAGGCATCTCCGTGTCCATGGTCTCTGGCAGGAAGAGGCAGAGTAGACCACCAGCTACCCCGAGCACTCCCAGGATGAGCAGAGGAAGATCTTGGGAAACATTGGCCTGAAAATATTTTGAACAGATAAATATAAAGTGAAGCTTCTAGAAAATAAAGAAGTCGTGGTGGTCTAGTGGTTAAGGCACCTGCCTCTCGTGTACGGGTGTGCAGGTTTGAAACCTAGCAAGTGCCAATGTGACTTGTCTAAAGTTATATGTACTTTCTAAGTATATCTTAGACGTCACTGACAAACGATGAAGGAAACCTGGACTTAAAAAGTTTGAAATCGCCAATCCGCCTTGAGCAAGCGTGGTGATTAATGCTCATGCCTTCTCTGCATGAGAAGAGCCCTGTGCCCAGCAGTGGGACAATATATAAGCTGTTGATGAAGCTTCTGCATACGGCTTCGTCTGTTTTTTAAACCCCGACGAAAACTGAGGGGTTTCATAAGCCTGAAATGTGTGTATTTTTAGGTCAATTTATGGCATCGTAGTTCCCAAACGGATGACCCGATTTCAATGCGGTTTGTTTATAATTGATAGTTAGTGTAATTGGGATGGTTCTTAGCTATAGTTGATCAAAATCCGTCTGTTCGTTCAAAAGTTATGAGCTGTTTTAAAAGAAAGGGCGAGGGTTTTTTGTATTCATCAATTTCTTTCGAAAGCGGCAAGTAAGAATAAGAATTTAAGCAGGTAAAGGTTTTGAAAAAATATCAACTTCAATACGAAAAATCAGAAGCTTAATTTATTTTATTTAATAAAAAAATAATAATTAATAAGCTGAATTTGTTTTTATAAATAATAAATTAATAAAATAAAATAGAACTGTGTAAGGTATTCAAAAAATCCTACTTTTCAGGGTACCATAGTCATCAAAGAATTCCTATAGTTTTGCCATGCTACCTATAGTTAAAACTGGCTTTTGTAGTCTTCTTGTCCACAAAACTTACCAAATAAACAACAAAGGGAGCTACAATTGATGCCACATAGCCCATGATGTGGATCAACGCGACGCCTTGAGCTCGCACCACGGTAGGCAGCAACTCTGCCGCGTACTGGAGCCCTATGTTGTAAGATATGTTCACGGCGAAGCGCCCGAGGATGGCTAAAGATGCTGACGGGCCACCTGGATACGGAAATATATTATGTTTAACCTGTTCTAGAATACCAACATGGTTACTGATCATAGATACTAAATTTGTTGTTTGCTACAACACCGATTTTCTTCTTCTTATCGTGTGGGCTGCAAGGTTTACCAACCTAACAAGCCCTAGTGTCAGAGTTTTCCCAAATCCGTCTGACGGCCTCTGACATGGAATTGTAACAACAACTGCCAGCTATCAAGGTAGAAGCCGGGGACGATGGCTGGAATAACGTACTCACCCAGGCAGGGGGGTGTAACACCACCCACTTCCTGACTCCGGGCTGCTTTGTAAATTTTTCCAGAATCCACAAAGCTATTTCAGCCCGACCCGGGAATCGTACCCGGGGTCCCGTTTATAGCCTCAGTCACGTTATGCAACCACTAAACCAACAAGGCAGTCTACAACACCGTTCAAAAATGATTATTCATTAGTTTGTTCATCCTGAGCAAACTACTTTGCGTACCCTGATAAAAAGTATCTTATATGTTTATCCAGTTTATTAACTATATGTATACCAAATTTGATCCAAATCCATTCAGCAGTTCAGTCACTGGAGAGATTAATTATTTACTTACCAACAGGTACAGCAGTAGCCAGAAGACTGAAAATACCACTGATGACCATGGAACCACAAGCCAACCATCTGCGACCCCACCTGGAAGAATAAAGTTATCATTAACACTCTTCTTCCAATCTTCTTTCAATCGCCAATCTTCTTCTCCATAATCCATAGTGTCGAGTTTTTTCAAACCCACCTGTACGGCCTCTGACATGGAATTGTAACAACAACTGCTATCAAGATGCCAGCCGGGGAAGACGGCTTAACGTCCCGGCCACGAGGGTGTAACACTGCCAACTTCCTGATTCCGGGCTGCTTTTAAACTACAAAGCTATTTAGGACTGATGCGGGAATCGAACCCGAGGCCCTGTTCACAGCAGTCGCCTCATGCAATCTTTAGACCAATGCGGCAGTCTATAACCAGCTGTAACAGACGGATAGACAGACAGACGAAGTGAAAGTAGGGTTCCTTTTTTACCCCCGGCGAAAAAAAAGGGGTGTTATATCTTTGACGTCGATGTCTGTGTGTTTGTATCTGTCGGTGGCATCGTAGCCCTCAAACGGATGGACCGATTTCAATGCGGTTTTTTCATTTAAAAGCCAGTTTCCTTGCGATGGTTCTTAGCTATGTTTGGTTAATATCGGTCCAGCAGTGTAAGAGTATCAGTTCTTTTCCAAAATGATTGCAAGGCAAGGCATTTTTGCGTAGGGGGTTTTTAAATTTTTTGATTTAATATTCGTTACCATTTTGGTTTGGAATCCTAAAAAGATCTTCAAAAACACTAACCTGTCCAAGACTGCAGTCAAAAATGTATCAGCTGGCAACTCTGTAGCTGATGCGATGGTGAAAGTCAAAAAGATGTCCAGCCCTAAGGAACCGACATTCCTGACGTGGCCATCGAAGACGAGAGATATGGCCATCCAGATGACGATAAGGAGGATAGCGTTGCGCCTCAGCCTTGGAGTCTTGAAGAGATCTAGCACGGAATAAGTCCTGCATTCAGCTTCTGATTCTTTGATAGTTTTTAGGGATGATTCCTGGAACAATAATACATCTTAATTATCATCTGCCTAGCTTCTTCTCTAAGATAAAGGGTGGGCGTTTGTAATTCTGACGTTCTAAAAGTCTAATTTGAATAAGTTTTGAGTTAAGATTTTTTGCAATAGTGTTAAGTCTTTTTCCAGTCTATTTGGATGTAACAGAATACAAAATTTTAAATCGAGCTTTGTCCGTCTCCACAATCAATTAATAACTAATCATACCTCTTCGTAAGACGCGCCACCAACGCCAGTAAAAGTTATTACAGCTAGGACTAACGGCTTTCCGGGAAGCGAAGGGGTCTTGATATTAAATAGGTTGGACCATTGACCGACAGCGGCATGTACAGCTTAACCTTTATCGTTTAACTTGCGGGCTGTTACTGAGCCAAGAACCACTCCAAGTAACCCTGTCCAAGTTGTTTCAATAAAGTAGGGATAAAAATATACTCACCGTGAAATCACTAAGTACTTTCTCTGGGATTTTGGTCTTGTTGATCCTCTCAAATTTCTTCATGATTGTCAAGGCTTTGTCTATCTTGCCTTGAGACACCAACCATCTGAAAAATAGAAGAAGCTCTATCATCACCTTCACCTTACACACTTCAAATTAGATTAGAACTAAGTCCACTTAAATTAAGGTTCCAATTCTAAGCGCAGGTTTGGACACCCAACTCTTGGCTTGACGCATTCAACTTCTGCTTGCAGATCAATACTCCAACTACCTGAGGGGGTCCTACACTATACTTGATCGTGGTTTCTAACCAAAAGTCCATTTACTTCAACGATTGTCAGCCCTTCGACAATTGTGGTCAGCCGAATGATCACTGATACTAACATAACTTTATTTCTAACTAGCATCCAGCATAAGTTGCAACACCACGTTTTTTTGGGCCAGAAACCTTTGCGGGCATCCTTAAAACAAATTATCAAAGTTTCATCATAATCTGATTTATGGTTTAGGAGCGCATAGAGGATAAACATACAAAGATTGTTTTTTTTATTTTTAATAAGCAGTTTTGCGCAATGTTACGTGCGTCCCGAGGAAATCACTTAAACGCACCTGAATAAAAAGTATTCTAAAACCATCTCCAGGGTCCCATCTATTTCTGTGCTAACTTTCATCTAAATTCGTTTAGCCTCTCACTTTCATTTACAATATTAGTTAGAATTAAGTTTTTAATTAGGTTGAAAAGTACACATCGGCGAGAATTTTGGGAAGACGAGTTTTATAAAGATGAGGCAACGATTGGTAGCGTTAAACACATACCTGGCACTTTCAGGCACCATCCAAGGAGTTGCGATAGCCAGAGCGAAAGGCAGACTGGTGCCCAAAGCGAACATCCTCCAGTCATCCGCCCACAGCGCGATCCAGGGCAGAAGTGACGCCGCCAGTGTGAAGAACAAGGCTATAGACATATTCGCCACAAAAGTCCTCCATTTCGGTCCAACGTATTCTAGCACTGTGGAAGAAAAGAGAAAACTTATTAAGCGACGAAAAAATCCGGAGGGGTTTTACAATTCGGCGTATATGTTTTTTTATGTAAGACCACGTATAACTTTTTACAGAGTAATCCGATTTCGATAATTCTTTTTTTGTTTGGTAAGTCATACTTCAGACGTGGGTCCATATAAATTGTATCAACATAGGTTCAGTCGTTTTGTAAATAGAAAATAACGGTCTATCTCTATTTGGGCATACGCCCCATACGTGATGATCTGGGGGTTTAGACAAGTGGCAAAAACGTTCGCAAAAACGTGTCACGTTCGTGACATTGTCATTCCCATACATTTTATTTATACGTTTACGTTTTTGCCACTTGTCTAACCCCCCTGGTTATTTAAGCTCATTGCAACATAAAAAATATTAAAAGTATGCTAATTCTTCATATCATGTTTTGTGATATTCATAAAAGTGTGAATGATAAAAGTTTCGAGCAACCGGCTGTATATGTCTCCAAATAGTGAATATGCTTTTACTTACCAAGAATGTACATCATAGTGAAACAGTTGTCGAATGCTAAGCCGACGAAGAACCGACACAGTGCGAAGGTTAAGAAACTATCGCAGAACGATGTTCCAACACCAGCCACGAACCCTAAGAGATTGGTGCCTGAAAGTAAAGAGCATTTATAAGTATATGATAAAGTACACAAAGGGATGAAAAACCGCAAAAAATGACCAAACATCATCAGTAGCCTAGCTTTTTCCTAGCTATGTTGGAGTCGACCAACCTCTACAACGCAGTGACCGGGTGACACGATACCCCTTGGTAAGAGTGACCGCCCATCATCACCAGCCTAGCCTTTTCCCAACTACGTTGGGGTCGGCTTCCAGTCTAGCCAGAGCAGCTGAGTATCAGTGTTTTACATGGAGTTACTGTCTATCTGACCTCTAAAGCCAGTGACCTGTTGACACGGTACCCCTTGGTAAGACTGGTGGTTTCACTTTCTGGCTTCTAACTACACGTAACGACTGCCAAAGATTTAGAGAGCAACGACTTATCTCGCTTTACAAGGCTCGGAGGAGTCTCACGTCACTCATCCATGGACCAACCACGATAAGCGCAGCTTAACTGTAATACTTAGCTACGAGCTCGTCTACCAATTCACCGCCCAAGTTTATTAAAAGTCCAGAGATACCCTTTGATGATGGATATGACGAACACTTTTTCATTCGGATGGGAAATCATCAAATGACCCTTCCCGCCGTGAGTGGGGCGGAAGAGAGTGTCAGACTCTTACTGGCTAAAACCCATCCATGTTCCTGCCTTCACCCTTTGTGTTCCGGGGGCGGGGTAACTCTTTCGAAGATTACCCTTCGTAAACTTAAATAGAGAGCTGATCTCTCATAGACAGTTGCTCCATGTAAATTAATAGGCGTCCAGTTAGATTGGGAGCCGATCCTGATAAAGTTGGGAAAAGGCTAAGAAAAATGAGCTATTTCAATGGTAGATGTGAAAGAAGACGAGGACTTACCGACTAGAGCTGGTATTCTCCCGTACTTGTCTGCTATCCAGCCGAAGATAAGACCACCTACTATGGCTCCGCAGAAGAAGATAGCTTGAGCAGTCGCTGCTAAGTTGTCCTTCTCACACACCCAGTCCAACTGAAAAGAGATGGAGATACATCAGCTTAAGAATTTGATTAATCTTTCAAAGGCTGGTTTATCGCCTAACTTGATGATCACCCATCCATAGCATGAGTACGCTAGAGCGTGGCGGAGCTGGCTGGAGGCCCTAAATTTATTTAAGGCACTTCACAGGCAAGCCCGGTTAAGCAGTCGACAACCTTCTAGGTTGACCTGCGAGATGCCATACACAAAAAAAAAAAAAAAAAAAAAAGCGCGGCGGAGCAGGAAATGTCCATACAAACGTGATACCTTAATCATTTGTAAGTTGAGCATATTTCCATTATATTATGCTGATATTCGTATTTAGACGGTATTTTTCTATGTTCCTACTTTTTTTTTCAGAATGCCTACCTAAAAAGAAGTTTAAGCGAATTCCATTTAGCACATTTTTAAAGCTTAAATGACATGTTTTCTCATTGATTTTTCTCGATTATAAACAACAATATCTATAATATTGTCGTAACAGGAACGTCTAGGTCATATTATCAAGTTACAAATCATTGAAAAATCATTCAGGTTTTCATTCAAATTTTTTGGTGGAGACAATTATTGTTCGTACTAGGGCCGCGATAAAAGGTCTACTTACCTCAGAAGCAATAGTGTCGTAAGGGACGTCACTCTTATTGTATTCCCAGCCGTGTTGACAGGGAACTATGGCCCATTCATCATCAGGAGTTGTTCTACCTTCAGCCAAAGCTCGGCTGAAGTCTGCAGAGTACATCTTGCAACGGTCGTGTGAGAAGGGACCATTGTTTGAGGGTGGTATTGCTAACGCTCGCCTGGAAAGAAAGAAAGAAGGTATTTAAGCTTGGAAAGTTTTTGGTTGAGAAAAAGAGATGGTGTCTTTTTTAGGGATGGGAAATTATCAAATGGTTTCTTCTGCTGTGGACGTAGTGGGAGGGCGACTGGTTGCTAGACTTTCTAGCTTCTGACTACCCCTAATGATTGGCAATCCTTACTAATATTATAAATGCGAAAGTAACTCTGTCTGTCTGTCTGTCTGTCTGTTACGCTTTCACGCCAAAACTACTCGACCTATATAAATGAAATTTGGTACAGAGATAGAATAGACCCTGAGGAACACATAGGCTACTTTTTACCCGGGTGCGCTAAGTAGTTCCCTCGGGATGCGGGTGAAACCGCGGGTAACAGCTAGTGATCTATAAATGGCAGCCGGTACGACCACAAGGATCTCCATAGATGATCACCCATCCTAGGACTACCACGGAAAAGTTAGACCTTTTATTGAGAAACTGCCCCATTTGTGCTATATAATACCAGCTTTCCGCCCGCGGCTGGGCCCGCGTGGATATTTTTTTTACACCTTGGGTTACATTATTCAAGTTTTAGTAGGGATCCCTAATTATTTCTGGAAATAAACATAGCCTATGACACTTCGTAAAGATGTAGCTTTCTAACGGTGAAAGAATTTTTAAAATCGGTCCAGTAGTTTTGTGTTAAAACTCTACAAACAAACAAGCAAATCTTTCCTCTTTATGATATTAGTATAGAAGTATAGATTATCAAAGCTTTATAATAATATTTCTATGCATACAAAAAAAATAAGTAGTTTCGAAAAGTAAGTAGGCACAGAATTTACGATTTCTTTGACAAAAAAACGATGCAATTGTTTATTTCTTGTTTACGTTTTTTTTATTTTAATATCGTGTCTCGTCACAAATTACTGGTTCGCAGACTTCCTTTGTAAAAACATAATACTCCTTCTTTGAACTAGCGTAAAAAATGTTTTGTGTTCATGCTGTAGGTAATTATTATCTTCTATACTTTATTTACTACTAGCTTCTGCCAGCGACTTCGTCCGCGTAGAATAGTGGTGCTCCGCTCCTATTGGTCTTAGCGTGATAATATATAGCCTATAGCCTTCCTCGATAAATGGACTATCTAACACTGAAAGAATTATTTAAATCGGACCAGCGGTTCCTGAGATTAGCGCGTTTAAACAAAATGACAACATTTCCCTTCACTGCTCTGCTCCTATTGATTGTAGCGTGATGAAAAGTATACTATAACCATCTCAGGAGTATGACAAATAATTGTACCAAGTTTCGTTAAAATCCGTCGAGTAGTTTTTGTTTCTATAGAGTTTATACAGACAGACAGACAGACAGACAGACGGACAGACAGACAGACAGACAGACAAACATTTTATTGATTGCATTTTTGGCATCAGTATCGATCCCTAATCACCCCCTGATAGTTATTTTGGAAATATATTTAATGTACAGAATTGACCTCTCTACAGATTTATTATAAGTATAGATAAGATTAGACATTTTGTTATGTCGCCTTAGCAATAGAGCTTAAAATCGTTTGAACGAACGGTAAATGGGATGCGTTTAAATATCTAATCTTATTGTAAATAGAGTATAGAGGTCGAAAATCTACTATTTTTTTAAATAAATTCTATATTCTTGCTAAGCGCTTGCGCAGACACAGGTGCACTCTCTATTCCTTCACTCTCACAGTCCTCAGGGTCGGCAGTCCGACACGACCGGGGAGAGATCAGGCGCAGGACCGACCGACGTGCTGTCCGAGGCACGGAGGGTCTCGCTATGTTAAGAAAACGGTCACCCATCCATGGACTGACCGTGGCTAGCGCACCTTAACCTTCCTAATAGATCGATCCGTGCGGCTGTTACTTAGGTACGAGCCCCTCAATTTTTTTTAATACACGTTACATGAAAAATACGCATTTAGTCACAAATCTATGAATATAAAAATGAATCCCCGCGGCTGGACCGATTTGGATAAAATTTGGTACGCAGATAGAGGAAACCCTGGAAATGGTTTTAGGATACTTTTTATCTGGGTGCGATAAGTAGCTCCCTTGGGATGCGGGTGAAACCGCGAGCAACAGCTAGTATTAGTATATAAACAACTAAAATCTTCCCAACAATACATCTAAATCGGTTCAGACATTCAGGAATTACGACGGAGTAACAAAACTCGCATACATAAATACATAAACTATAAAAAAATAAAAAACTTAACACAATTTTTAGACAGTCGGTTAAAACCGTGAGACCAACCGCAAGTCTAACGAACCGTTAAACTATTAATTATTAAATCGAAAGTAACAAAGACCGGATGTCAAGCTATTCTATTTGCCAAAAAAATGTTTTTCAATTAACTAAGGAAATAAGTCTAGGATAGTTTTCATGAATTTTTTATTCGCGTCATTTGATTTAACATTGAAAATAATTCAATGGCCTTTCGTTTTGTTTAAATGGCCTTTATTTAAGGTTGTGTAGTATTGTGATTTAGGTTATAATCAGCCGTTTAACTGGTGACGAAGCGTTCAAGTTATTAATCTATATAGTAGGTATATAAAATGCTTTGTCCTGAATAACTGACGGATCAATACACAGCCTAAACCGCTGATCGTACAGACCTGAAACTTGGAGGGTGTGTTCTTTGTATGACGTAGGCATCCGATAAGAAAGGATTTTCCGAAATTCTAAAAGTTCCAAAGTTTGTATGAAACTCTGTCTTTTTTAATTAAAATTCGTATAGCCTTCGCGAAAGAAACCTCTAGCGGAAATCTAGTCCTATCTAAATGCGAAAGTGATTTGTTTGTCGCGCTTTCACGCCAAAACTACCGAACCGTTTTAAATGAAATTTGGTCCACATATAGTCTAGAGCCTGAAAAAGGACATAGGCTACTTTTTACCCGGGTGCGCGAAGTAGTTTTCTCCGGATGCGGGTGAAACCGCGCGAAACAACTAGTCTTAACTAAATGCGAAAGTGAGTTTGTTTGTTACGCTTTCACGACAAAACCGCTGGACCGATTTAATGGAAATTTGGCATGGAGATAGATTTAAATCTGTGGAAGGACATTTCTTATTTTAGATATGAATATTGATCACGCCGACAAAGTGGTAATATTTTTTTATAGTACTCCCATACGCGTCATGTAGATGAATATTTTTTCTCATATATCCCGTCGTGTGGGTATTGTAAGATAGGTCTTTCAAACATATTGCTGGTGTGCGAAACAAAATCACAGACGTAGCATATATAACGAGCTACAAAGGAAAACTATCGCGGTTAAGTTACAGAGTTATGGTCAACGAACTATTACGGAACCCTATAGCGCGTGGCCCGACACGCACTTGGTCGGTCTTTTATTTACAAGTAGTGATTAATCTTGCAAATGCTTTAACCTTCTCAGAAGAATATACACGTCTTTAAATCGTGCCGTATTCGCCCTTGTGATTTAAAAGATAAAGCTTAGTTACCCTTTTTGTTGACACGAAAATCTTCACTATTTACTAGCTGCAAGTGCACAATCCTCAAGTTTTATTGGGTAGACGACATCACAACCACACACATAGACACACTTTTTATGAGTTGTCAAAATTCGATGCTCCCTTAAGCGAAGTGGCCACTGGCAATAAAATTTGCGAAAGTTGACTTGCGCAAGTGACTTCTAACGTGTAAACGCTCGCGCAAGTTGACTTCTGCAAGTTTTAGTCACTTGCCGCTCTTGCTGCAAGTCGCACATGTGTAGAGAGCACGTGCATATAGAGAAATGGCAGTCAGTGGAAACAGATGTCAATCGACTTCTGCAAGAAATTGTGGAAGTTACTTGCCATTGGACACTTTGCTTAATATTTTGTGTGGCAATACAAAACAGTGATGTCACTTATTTTCTAAGTTAATTGTCTAATTATATATTTTATGATTTTAAAGCAACAAAAAAATGTTTTAGGTACAGTCAATTTAAAATAAATCTGAGTTGTCTGGCAGTCTAGACTATCATTATTTATTGGTGTCACCTACCGGGCTATATATACTTAATATATATACATATATATATATATTATGTATACTCAATTTCATCCATTTCCAATCAGCCATTTTGCATGATTAATGAACAGTATAAATCCTTTGGTGTTTATATAATTATGTTCTAAATGTTTCTCGCATTTTCACCGGATAAAAATTTGCCTATAACTATTTTACCGTCAAATCTTAACAAACAAACTCACTAGCACATTTATAATAACAGCTAGGCAGGCATAGTATTTAACGGTGCTACGAAACATACTACTAAACTAAAATGTTAAATATCCGCATTTTTTATCGGTCTCCGCGAATAGACACGTAATTAACAAGCGTGTAAACGTTACGGTGGTTGTGCAATTTAAATACACTTACAGCCTTCTGCGAGGCGGACGTCCGGCTGACTGCTGACGTCGTACAGATGGGTGGGCGAAGGAATATTGTCTTTTTTTCAAGCGACGAGCTATTTTTAACCGATTTAAAAAAAGGGATGCTATATTCGACCCTTATTCATGTATGTTTGTATGTTCGCGATTTTTCTCGAAATGTACTGATCCGATTTGAATGGGGTTTTCGTTATTTTAATGCATATTTTTCAAGGAAGGTTTTAGTGTACATCTAAATCTAAATATATATAAAACTCAAAGGTGACTGACTGACTGACATAGTGATCTATCAACGCACAGCCCAAACCACTGGAGAGATCGGGCTGAAATTTCGCAGGTAGATGTTATGACGTAGGTATCCGCTAAGAAAGGATTTTGATAAATTCTACCCCCAAGGGGATAAATAGGATATGAAAGTTTGTATGAAACTTTGTCAATTTTAAACCGATCGGGCTGAGAATTCATATAGACCACGCGGGCGAAGCCGCTGGCGGAAAGCTAGTGGAGGTATAAAAGGGAAGGAACATGGATGGGTTTTAGGGCCAAGTTCACTGATAGATGATCATATTTATTATCGGCCGGTTAAACGAAAATGTTTTCATGTTCAACCCCGGCTTGGTAATCAACCGTTTTAGGAATAAAAACCCAAATTATAGTTTATCCATCGTTTGATAGAAGTTTGAATTTATGCTAAACAGCTGTTTTCATTTGATCGAGCCGTTATCTTGTCGGTGATCTTGGGCCTTTAGTCAGTAAGAGTCTGACACTCTCCCGCACCACCCACGGTGGGAAGAGAAATTTGGAAAAAAGGCCTACGCCTTTCGTTTTTCATAAGCAAATTGTAGCAGAACACCGCTTTCATAAAGTAGATATGATGGTTTATACATAGGCACTTAGATATGTACATATAAATACCACAGATTTGTTTGTTTGTTACGCTATCACGGTAAAACGGCTGAATCAAAAATTAAATTAGGCATGAAATGAGGTGCAGGGGCCTTACCATGACGTGCCAAAACAAGATTATTTTCGTTATGAAAAAGAGACGGAGCTATACGACGTTAGTAGCTGCGTCACGCTCTCAAACTTGAATAGTGATTCCAAAAACACGTGGTGGTACAGCCCCTGGACCGACAGCATTCTCGCTATGTTAAGAAAACGATCACCCATCCATGGACTGACCGCGGCTAGTGCAGCTTAACCTTGCTTATCCATTGATCCGCACGGACGTATTTAGCCACGAGCCCCCTCATAAAATAACTATCGCAATACATTCTTCTGAGAAGTTTTGATTTAACTTGCGGTTTAAAAAAACTCGTGTAAAAACTAAGTTGAGTACAGTCGACATCAAAATCGAACTATTATTTTGTTTAAGTATGAAATTGTTTCACTTAAAAATTTGTATGTGATATGAAGTCACTACATAGTATAAAAAGTCGCTTCCCGCTGTCTGTCTGTGTATGCATGCTTAGATCTATAATACCTACTACGCAACGGATTTTGATGCGGATTTTTTTAAATAGATAGAGTGATTTAAGAGGAAGATTTTATTATATAATTTGTCAAGTTTTTGTATCCATTGGCTAAAATATATTTATATTTATTGGAAAGTCCACGCGGGCGAAGCCGCTGGCAGAAAGCTATACTCCGTTTACAATAAGATTAGACATTTAAACGCACCCCATTTATCGTTCGTTCAAAAGATTTTGAGCTCTATTGCTTAGGTGACAAAACAAAAAACAGATGCAGATAACATTTGGTATTGTAAACATTATTTTGCTTTCAACACCATCCTTATCTATACGGAATAGAACTCAAAATCGTTTGAACGAACGGTAAATGGGGTGCGTTTAAATGTCTAATCTTATTGTAAATGGAGTATAGTTATTATTATTAATCTTTAGCTAGTTGCTGTTTCCCGCGGTTTTACCCGCGTCCCGGGGAATTTCACACACCCGCATAAAAAGCCCATAACCTTCTTCTTCCCCTCTATGTCCGTACCAAATTTTATCTAAATAGGTTCACTAGATCCAGAGATTACCCTTACAACCTCACAAACTCACAAATTTTACCTCTTTATAATATGTATTAATAAAGATATAAATAACGGCATGGACTAGCTATTGGCTTCAGTGAGCAATTGGCTGCTGCGCTACGTGTCGCGGGTTCGATTCCCGTGCAACTAAAATTATTCCAGATCTGAGTATTTGTGCATGTGTAATATATATTTGTAAGCCGCCTATGATGAAAAAAAAATGCATAGCACATACTTAGATATAAATATTGCTTTTTGGAAACGACATTATCACACTCATTCTTATTATTTCCTCAACTATTTCTATACTGCCGTCATAATAAGAAAAAACGTAACTATCGTTTTTTTTTCGATATTGAGTTAAATACATATACACGATTTTCTTCCTAATACCGAATATGTACTTAAACTCAATTTCGAAAAAAATTTAGTTACGCCGTTTCATCTTATGACAAAAAGATGTATCGCATAATTTTTTATCATCTTTTGTGGTCGACTGTACCTATGAATGGATAATTTAATCTGCGGTTTAAACAGCCCATCTTTGACGTCATTCAAAATTATTAGAATCTAAAAAAAAAACTACTCATATCTCTATAGGTATGCTAGACTTTCAGAATTCCGTACCACGAAGGTGAAACCATCGTCAGGCTAGACTTTTTCCAGCTATATTAGGGCACACTTGCAGGCTAATCGGATACAGCTGAGCCTATCCAATCTAGCTGAAGTCTGTAGCAAAATACTAACAGAGAGACGCCGACTTCTAGAGCAATGTGGTCCACAAGCGTTTCAGCAGAAAGTATTTTCTTTTAGCGTTTTTAGAAGTCGAACGTATTTTTGTGAAAAAGTTGTGACTATCCGTGATGACTGTTGCTTATTTCGTGTTTTTTTTCAAGAAACTGGGCATTTTCAATCAATTATTATGAAGTGAAATTTATGTAGGTATTCCTTTTAAAAATACGCGCACGGTGGAGTGTAGTATTTGGCATAGCCAGGCATAACTAAAGTTGAAAAAAGCATGAGCATGAATGTGGATGGCTATAGAGGTAGAGGAAGACCAAAATAACGATGGATAGATTGTGTGAAAGATGATATGGCTAGAAAGGATGTTACTAGTGAGATGACGACAGATAGAGAAGTATGGAAGAAGAAAACATGCTGCGCCGAGCACAAATAAATTATATAATACTAGCTGTTTCCCGCAGTTTCACCCGCATCCCGAGGGAACTACTTCGCGCACTCGGGTAAAAAGTAGCCTATGTTGTTCCTCAGGGTCTATTCTATCTCTGTACCAAATTTCATTTATCGGTCCAGTAGTTTTGGCGTGAAAGCGTAACAGACAGACAGACAGAGTTACTTTCGCATTTATAATATTAGTAAGGATAAATTGGGGTAAGGGCAGACGGATGAGGCATAACTAAAGTTGCTGATGAATAATAATTCTTTTAATTCTTTATTTGCATAAAATGTAGGTACATAGAAGGTAGTGTAGAAGAAGAAGTGTAGAATGCTAATATCACCTGCCTAGCCTTTTCCCAACTATGTTGGGGTCGGCTTCCAGTCTAAACTGGATGCAGCTGAGTACCAATACTCAATACTCAATAACTTTATTGCATCCCATAATGTATACAATGGCTGGTGGGTAATATTAAAAAGAAACAATTATGGACCCTGTCGGGCACAGCAAGTTAGTTTTTTAGGGTTCCGTAGTCCGACAAGGAACCCTTATAGTTTCGCTATGTCCGTCTGTCTGTCTGTCTGTCTGTCTGCGGCATAGCTCCGCGGTTTTTGTTATTAGAAAGCTGAAATTTGGTATGAATATGTATATTGATCACGCCGAAAAAGTGGTAAAATAAAATTTTGAAAAATATTTTTTTTTAGGGTAGCTCCCAAACATGTAAAGTAGGTTTTTTTCTCGCGTACCCCTTCGTGTGGGGTATTGTTAGATAGGTCTTTCAAAAACATTATGGGTGTGTGAAGACCATTTTTTGATTAAGCGAGCCATTTGCGAAATATCTAGCTTTTTAGTGCAAATTTTTGTTCGATACGAGTTACCCCCCCTCTAACTTTTGAATGGCTGTACCTGAAAATGTGAAAAAAAATCACAGACGTAGTACATGTAATGAACTTACAAGGAAAACTATCACGGCCAAGTAGGCTTAACCGGTTACAGAGTTATAGTCGACTAACTAACTCCTACTACGGAACCCTACTGCGCGTGGCCCGACACGCACTTGGCCGGTTTTTTAGAGGAGAGGATGAAGAGCGCTTTTTAGAACATAATATACTGAAAATAAAGGAAGAAAATCTTATATTTATATATTTAAGTAGGTATTATTTATGTGTAGATTTATATTCATTTTATTTATTAACATTCATATATTTATTTATTATTAATAGTTATATTCTTATTTATGTATTTATTGTTATTAGTTATTTTATATATGTATTTATATATTAGTTTTAATTTAAATTAACTAAATAAGTAATTAAAGACATTGCACGATAAGTGAGGTAAAATTTATTTAAGTACTACTTGTTTATTCTAATTGTCCCTATTAACCTAGTTAGAATTTATCTTTGAAGTATTCGTCAATTGTGTAGTAACTTTTATCTAAGAGAAATCGTTTTAATTTATTGGTAAACTAGCTGCTGCCAGCGACTTCGTCCGCGTGGAAAAATGGTGCTCCGCTCCTATTAGTCTTAGCGTGATGATATATAGCCTATAGCCTTCCTCGATAAATGGAATATCTAACACTGAAAGAATTATTTAAATCGGACCAGCGGTTCCCGAGATTAGCGCGTTTAAACAAAATGACAATATTTCCCTTCACTGCTCTGCTCCTATTGATTGTAGCGTGATGAAAAGTATACTATAACCATCTCAGGAGTATGACAAATAATTGTACCAAGTTTCGTTAAAATCCGTCGAGTAGTTTTTGTTTCTATAGAGTTTATACAGACAGACAGACAGACAGACAGACAGACAGACAGACAGACAAAAATTTTACTGATTGCATTTTTGGCATCAGTATCGATCCCTAATCACCCCCTGATAGTTATTTTGGAAATATATTTCATGTACAGAATTGACCTCTCTACAGATTTATTATAAGTATAGAAGATAGATAGAAGATAGATATAGATAGATATAGATTTTAATGGACGTAACAAACGCACTTGAGGAGTGCATTTTTAATCGTGAGGTTGGTAAATTGAGTCTATTTCCATGTCTAAGTTTGATTTTTGTTTGAATGTCTACTCTTTTGCTGTAGAATTGTGGGTACTTCCTTACAAATTTGCAAATTTCAAATATGTAGAGGCGTGGTTTACATGAGTCTGTGTCTTCAATGTTAGTCAATATTCTTATTAGTTTCTTCTGTATTGTAAATGGCGAAGGCGCGTCTGTACTGTTACCCCATAATATAATTCCATATTTAAGCCAAGCGAACGCGTACGCATATTATGTTACTATTGCTGTTTTGAATACGCAAATATATGCAAATTTAGATAACTTAGTTTTTAATTTTTGTATGTGTGGTTTCCAGTCTATGTGTGTATCTATGTCTAGGCCTAAAAGGGTGAATTTATTAACTATTTCTAATTTGGATCCTTTGTATTCAAAGTTTATATTTATGGGGGTTTTTTGTCGCGTGTGGAAAGTAATTATTTTTGTCTTATTGAAGTTAATTTCAAGGTTGTGTTCGTTCATCCAAAATGTTGTAGTGTCAAGTATAGATGTTCCTTAGTGTTTGGTTTAAGTTTTGGTTATTGTTACATGGTGTTAAAATAGAGACGTCATGCGCATGTTTCATTTATGTGGTTTGGGAGGTCGTTTATGTAAACTAAGAACAGCAGGCATCCTATGACACTTCCCTGTGGTATCGTATCGTATATATACCAGTGTGTTACATGGATCGACTGACTATCTGACCTCCACAACCCAGTTACCGGGTAACACGGTACCCCTTGGTAAGACTGGTTGTCAGACTTTCTGGCTTCTGACTATCCGTATCCGACCGTCAAAGATGTACAAATGACAACCGGGACCAACAGCTTAACGTGCTTTCCGAGGCACGGAGGAGTCTCGCTATGACAAAGATGGTCACCCATCCACAGACCGACCGCGCCAAGCGCAGCTTAACCTTTGATCGGTCGAACCGTGTGGCTGTTACTTAGCCACGAGCTCCTCCTCCTGTAGAATGCTAATGTTATTAATAAAAAAAATGGTCGAATTTCGACCAGTGCGCGATAAAATATGAAATACTAACCAATTACCTTGTGCACCCGGATAAAAAATATTCTAAGTGTGAATGCCAGTTTTAAACTATGTGTGCACAAAGTTTTATCCAAATCGATTCAGTAGTTTTTGCTTTAAAGAGTAATAAACATGCATACATTCTTACACACTGTCGCTTTTAATATATTAGTAGGATTTTTCCATTAAACTATTAGTTCCTGGTAATTTTAAATTACACAATAATATTAACTATTTCAATAAGTATTTTTCATGTATTTTACATTAGTTATATCTCTATATTTTAATATTAATATCAAGTTGACGTCTGTGTTTTATTTTTTACGAATAATAATTATTTTGAATGACATTTAATAAATTAAAAAAAAGATTAATTTTGTTTTCATGAATTTCAATGGACAAAGTCTAATATAGAATCTCATAATTTGAAATACAGAGGAGCTCGTGGCTAAGTAACAGCCGCACGATTCGACCGATCAAAGGTTAAGCTGCGCTTGGCGCGGTCGGTCCGTGGATGGGTAACCATCTTTGTCATAGCGAGACTCATCCGTGCCTCGGAAAGCACGACCGCCTATCCGACATCCACAACCCAGTTACCGGGTAACACGATACCCCATGTTAAGACTGGTTGTCAGACTTTCTGGCTTCTGACTACCCGTAACGACTGTTAAAGATCGACAAATGACAGCCGGGACCAACAGCTTAACGTGCTTTCCGAGGGACGGCGGAGTTTCGCTATCCACGGACCGACCGCACCAAGTGTAGCTTAACCTTTGATCGGTCGAACCGTGCGGCTGTTACTTAGCCATCCCAACTATCCCAACTATATTTTTTGTTTTAATTTAAAATAATGACATAGCTAATAGAATTGAAAATGATGTATGTACCTGGATTTTTTGTTGTATTTTGTATGAAATTTGTTATGTTAAATATTGTTATGTTTTTTTCTTTCTGATAATTGTATGTATGTAAACATTCAGATACAATATTAAATTGTTTTTTTGAATAAATGAAATGAAATGAAATGAAATATCCCAATATAATCCTACTAATATTATAACACAAGTTAGTGAGGATGTATGTATGTAACTCTTTCAAGTTAAAACTACTTCATGGCTTTATATGATATTTGTTACACTCATCACTACATAGTATAAAACAAAGTCGCTTTCTCTGTCCCTATATCCCTATGTATGCTTAAATCTTTAAAACTACGCAACGGATTTTGATGCGGTTTTTTTTAATAGATACACATACACTGTTCACTCACAGACAGAGTGTTTAATGAGGAAGGTTTTAGTATATAATTTGTCAAGTTTTTATATCCATTAGCTAAAATATTGCGGGCAAAGCCGCTGGCGGGAAGCTAGTACCTAGTTCATAACCTGGATTATACACATAGGATGGTTTTTATCTGGGTGCGCGAAGTACTTTCGGGTGAAACCGCGGGAACTAGCTAGCCTTATAATAATTAAAACAGGCCCTAATAAGAAGCATAACTAAAATAATCCATAAACAATTAACACGACATAAAAACTTGTATAAATTATATAAAAACTATTCCAATCTTCATAAATGTTTACAAAATCAGTTGTTAATTAAAGAAAAACTCGCGTCTTATTGGCTTAAATGAATTATTTATCACATTTTTATACGTAAACAGATCAATTTGAGACAATTACGTATAGATTATTGTGTAGATTATCTGAGAAAAATAATTATAATAAGACATAATAATTAAAAGTTAGATTATCATTAAAATGATTAAAGGATTTCTTGCCTCAGTAACAGCCGCACGATTCGAGGAATCAAAGGATGGATGGTGACCATCCTTCTCATATCAAAACTCCGTTCTTCACATAAGAAAACGGTCACCCACAGACAGACACATTTTTTATGTAAACATATACTGTGTATATGTAAACATAGGCAGTGTAGTCACAGGACTGAGAAATTCTAACTTCATATTACAAATGCGAAAGTGTGTTTGTTTGTTACGCTTTTGCGACAAAACGGTTGAACCAATTTAGATGTAATTTTGAAATGGGTATGTAAGTACCTTACAGTATATGTGGCAATATGAGTTGTTAATGCAACGGGTTGCTGGGGAGTTTGTTGCGAAACGTCTTCCCAGCAAAAACACTTAGGAAGTGGTAAAAGGTAGGCGTTTTGGGACCTATCTCAAAAAGTGCTGATTTTCATTCTAGTTTGAATAAATGACTTTTGAATTTGTTTTTTTTTTTCATTTTAGTAAGATCCGCTAACAAACGAATAAATTGTTGCATATCCATTAACAACCACTTAAAGTTACAATAAAAGGAATCGATTGTTTCAAGGTAACTCCTAAAATAATTGAACAACAATCATTTTTTGTACATACCACGTCCGCATTCTACGAACACAGAGTACATTAAACTTATATGTTAACAATATAATATCACGCCTTCTTTTTCCTTGGCTATATGAGGGCCTAGCACGAATACGTGCCTCGGAAAGCACGTTAAGCTGTTGCTCACGGCTGTCATTTGTAGATCTTTGACAGTCGTTACAGGCAGTTAGACAAGACTCCTCCGTGCCTCGGAAAGCACGCTAAGCTGTTGCTCACGACTAGCTGTCATTTATAGATCTTTGACAGTCGTTACAGGCAATCAGACAAGACTCCTCCGTGCCTCGGAAAGCACGGTAAGCTGTTGTTCACGACTGTCATTTGTAGATCTTTGACAGTCGTTACGGGTAATCTAAAGCCACAATGTCTGACAACCAAGAGGTATCGTGTTACCCGGTAACTGGGTTGTAGAGGTTAGATAGGCAGTCGCTCCATGTAAAACACTGGTACTCAGCTGCGTCCGGTTAGATTAGAAGCTGACCCCAACATAGCTGGGAAAAGGATAAGTAGATGATAACATACCACGGAAATCATTAATACATAGTTTTGTACTTTAAAAAAATCGCCCTTCGAATAAACATATTTGCATTACCAAAACGTTTTTTGCAATTATATATTATAATTTAGATAAGAAGTTTTTAAAATGGTAATTATAAAGTTATTAAGTAGATACTTGTTATGCCTCGCAGGTACGCTCACGTATTTGTTTTTTGGATGTCCGGTTATTTTAAGGATGAGAAATCATCAAATTACTCCGCTGTGGGTGGGGCGGGAGGGAGTGTCAGACTCTTACTGACTAAAACCCCTCCCATGTTCTTTCTCCCTTTGTGTTCCAGGACCCCGGTTATTCTTTCAAACAATCCCCAGCCCCGGATGTTACCATTTTAAGATGTTTTTGTAACTTTTAATTGCCCACGTGCGAGAAAGAGACGGCGCTATATCTATCTATACTAATATAATAAAGCTAAAGAGTTAGTTTGAAAATTCAAAATTCAAATGTTTTAATTTCAAATAGGTCTTTGCAGGCACTTATGAAACGTCAAGCAAGTTGCACGGTTCCAAGGAGTGGGTCTTATGGAGAAGAACCGACAAGAAACTCCATAGACACTTTTCAAAAGGAAATGTTTACAATAGTCTTTTTACAGTACAGGTTATCTCTGAGCTTTGTTTGTTTCAACGCGCTAATCTCAGGTACTACAGGTACGATTTAAAAAATTCTTTCAGTTAGATAGCCCATTTATTGAGGAAGGCTATAGGCTATATATCACCATGCTAAAACTAATAGGAGCGGAGCACCACTCTTCCACGCGGACGAAGTCACGGGCAGAAACTAGTATGAAAAATAAAACTTTTTTTTTTTTCATTACCAAGCGTGGTTTTGACACTTCATTATAAAATTTCTGTGTTTGTATAATTATTGTTTTTTAAGTATATGTTTAAATTAATTATGACAATTAGAATTAGCGACAAAAACTAGTGACAAACGAATTATGTCGGTCACGGCTTGTACTTCTAATTATATCATGCTCGTGCTGTCATTTATGAATTACGAGTATGTGCATAATTATTTTTTGTACTTAGTAATTATGTTTTATTTTTAAATGAATTAATTTTATGTACTTAACAATTATTATGTTTGAAACGTAGTAAACGTAGTAGTCGTAATTAACAAAAAAACTGGTAACTTAAAACAGCTGGTTAATGGTTAAATAAATTAATTGTTAATATTATATTAACTGCCCTAAAATAATGCCTGCATATATAAAAGCTTATAATTACCCAAAAAAATATTTTTAATGGTTCATTAACCTTCATAACTACGTGGTATTGCCATTACTAAAAAATATTGTCAAGAAAAAGTTGCTAGTAAAAAAAACACTCACCTTTCTTCCACAGTCATATTCGCGAGCTCAGGAACCCAACACCAATGTTCCTCAGGTACAAGCGTCATGAAAATTTGTGAAAAGTACACAAATGCAACAAAAAATGCAAACGGTATCATTAATAAAAACAATATTTTCTGGTACAATCCGAATTCTCCGACGTATGGCAATAAATCGTCGAAATCTGTGTTTTTTTTCTGCTCCACATTGTTTGTGGTAACATTTTTTGGTGTGGCAACATCGGAACTGTCATTCTCGTATGCCTTATTGACGAAACCCCCGCTTAAGTCTATGTTAGCTAAATTATTTGTCGTGTTTTGGCTGTCGTCCTCTGAAGCGTAAGAATTTCTTTCTTGTGGCGCCATGTTTAAGATTTTTGCATAATCTTTTTTCTTTTTAGTGGCAATCGTGATCTGGAACAAAGAAAATTGTAATGTTAATAATATTACATATTCTAATAAATTATTGACATTGAATGATGATGTGTAGAGCATGGAATTGACATAAATGCGCCATCCTTACGCCATTCTGTTAATTTCTGTGGCAGAATTAGAACAAAATAGGTTACGACTTTGTTTACATTTTTACGTAAAATCAATTGGTAGTTTTTTTTTTTAATGAATAAATAAAAAATAAAAAAAATATAGCACCGAAATCTACCGATAGGCTTATAAATTTCGGGCGGTAAAGGGCCTTTAAACGGAGCATCGAAGCCACTTCTTCACGCTCTAAAACCCGCATGCGACGGCAACTCCCTGACGTCACGAAACGACACGTCATTCACGATTTTCTATACAAATAAATAAAATTGGAATGACTGTTTATGTAATAGGCACAGAATACATAATAGTACAAGTACAGAAGAGCCACTTTGAAAAGTCATCTAAAGAAATATAGACTTTAGCGACGATACGATTAAGTTCAATTCAGATCGCGCAGCGCGTAATTACCTACGCTTATAGTTGCCTAGAAGTTGCGTCTCTTTCTAGCGCGTAACGCTTACCTTTTCTAACGAAAACAGGGTTGTCTCCTTTTAAAAAATAAATTAATCTAAATACTGAATTACCATTTTTGTAGTACTCTAGAAAACAAATGACTTTCAAAATAAAACCTAAGGTAGGTGTTAACAGTACTTTAATTCTAATACATTTGTGCATACATACCTACTTACGTTTTCGATACCTTCACGAAAAGAGACACAGGCCTTATATTACTCAAATAATGTTGAATTACGCCGCCTTACTATTAATACCTTTGTCAACAAAAGACGTTTCAAATCGTATCACACGGTCACCAGAATGACTTACGATGCAAACAGATTAGTCCGGGAGCCCGTTCCTAAAAACATACGAATAATTGAAACGATTAAATGAAGTAGATACGTATATAAATATAATCAAAGGAACAAATCTTGCGCGTACGTCACTCACGGCTCGCGCGTGCGGCCCCAGTGACTAGCCGTCTCGGATAGGCCGCTGTGCGTAGGTACATTTTTGATACCTACACGGGGAGTGGGACAGGCCTGTAATAGGTAGCAAAATTACACATAGGAAGTGGTGAAGGGCGGGCATTTTGGAGCTGTGCTGATTTTCAGCTTAATTTGAATTTAATAAATGACTTTTGAATTTGAATTTTGAATTCAATTTTATCTTCCATTTTGACAATTTTACTCCGATATGCCTCTCGTGTACGAGTGCGCGGGTTCGAAACCTGGCAAGTAACTTGACTTTACTAAAGTCATATGTACTTTCTAAGTTTATCTTAGACGTCACTGACTAACGGTGAAGGAAAACATCGTGAGGAAACCTGGACTTTTAAGGTCTGAAATCACCAATCCGCCTTGAGCAAGCGTGGTGATTCATTCTCATGCCTTCTCTGTGTGAGAAGAGGCCTGTGCCCAGTAGTGCGACAACATATAGGCTGATGATGATGACTCCGATATGACAGTTCTAATCCGTTTTACGTATATGTAGGTATTTTTTTTTTTTTGGTGCTTCTATAAAACTTGGACAACACCGCGCGACGAAGCTAGTTCACAAATAAACTAAGTTTGACTTAATTTAGTGTGTGAACTTTTAAAATAAGGTCACGGATGGCAAGTGACCGATCACATCAATTTAACTATTTAGTAATCTGTGGTAAGATCTAAAAATAGGACTTTCACAAAAGTGGTGGAAAAAATACAAATATTTATTTACGAGTACAACTAGAAAATACCATTATCTATAATCATATTGTAAAGAGGTAAAGTTTGTGAGTTTGTAGGCTGTAGGGGTAATCTCTGGATCTACTGGACCGATTTAGATAAAATTTCGTACGGATATAGAGGGGACTCTGAAGGTTAGCTGTTCCCCACGGTTCCACCCACGTCTCTTAGAACTACTTCACGCACCCGGATAAAAACTATCCTATGTCCTTGCCCAAGTTTCAATCTATCTCTACACCAAATTTCATCTCAATCGGTGCAGCCGTTTTCCCGCGAAAGCGGCAGACAGCTAGTTACTTTCGCTTTTATATTTGTAGGAATAAGTCGTAGTGGCCCCGTGGTTAAGGCACCTGCTTTTCGTGTACGAGTGAGCGGGTTCGAAACCTGGCAAGTAACTTGACTTTCCTAAAGTCGATATGTACTTTCTAAGTATGTCTAAGACGCTAACGGTGAAGAGAAACATCGTGAGGAAACCTGGACTATAAAGTCTGAAATCGCCAATCCGCCTTGAGCAAGCGTGGTGATCAATGCTCATGCCTTCTCTGTATGAGAAGAGGCCTGTGCCCAGCAGTGGGACAGTAAAAATCTCTTTTATGTATTATAGTTTTTTACTCACGACTGCTAGCCATCATCCATTGCGTAATCTCTTATGGTCATTCCTCAGGGTCACGGTGAATAACGAGTAGTGGAAACCATAACCTTGGTACGTGTCTTAAAGAACCTCATACAAAGCTTCTTAACGTAATGACAGCACGACTGGCTTACTGGCTGCCCAAGTGTCAAGTCATTTTTAACCGACTTCAAAAAAGGAGGAGGTTCTCAATTTGACTGTATGTTTTTTTTATGTTTGTTAGCTCATAACTTTTGACTGGGTGAATCGATTTTGATGATTATTTTATTAGAAAGCTGACGCTTTCCGTGTGGTCCCATTTAAATTTTATGAACATCGGTTCTGCCGTTTTATAAATATATTAAAAATAACGGTTTATATCTACTTGCGCATACGCCAAATACTTAGATAATTTGGTTATTCACGCTTATTGCAACCTAAGGAGTGCTGTGTTTATATGAAGATAACAAGATCGAGTCACTGAAAATCAAAAAATCCAAAAAAAAACCGACTTCCAAAAAAAACTGAAATTAATAAAATTATTTCTTTTACTTTTCAGTTTTTTTTTTGTAAAAAGGTTTTTTTTCTACATGTCCTCTTGCAGGGTGCTTCTAACAGCATTCGACCTGCTTAACTGGACAATGTGGCGAGGTCCTAATTTAATTAATTAAATTAAGGCTTCCAGCTAAGGCTTACTACTAAGTTTAAAATTAAGTGACAGCGCGCTAAGGGCTCCCCCTAGTGGAGAACGAACCTCGGCTTAGGGCGTCACTGGGGAGGACAACTAGGGACTAGCTGGATCATATCAATATAGTGTCAAGCTCAACAAGCCCTAGTGTCAGATTTTCCTCAAATCCGCCTCACGGCCTCTGACATGAAGTGGCTTTTGACTACCCACCCGTACGGACGACTGTCCGCCCCTTTATTTTGGGGGGGTTTAATATATCGTTTAATTTCCCAGGAAATTCAAAAACGTACCTTTCTCTATATTTACCGATCTTTTTAGATTGAGACTTCGCTTTATTTATTTATTTTGATTTACGCGGCTTAAGAAACCAATTACATAAACCAAAGTATTGTTTAACTAGCTTTCCGCCGACAGCTTCGCCCGCGTGGACATTTTTTTTTACACCTTGGATTACATTATTCAAGTTTTAGTAGGGATCCCTAATTATTTCTGGAAATAAATATAGCCAGTTCGTAAAGAGATGTAGCTTTCTAAAGGCGAAAGAATTTTTAAAATCGGTCCAGTAGTTTTTGAGTTAAAAGCCTACAAACAAATCTTTCCTCGTTATAATATTATACTGCTCTTTATAATATTATATATAGTATAGAAAAAAAATACTGACCCATCTAAAAGTTGACCTCGAAATTTTGCTTAACCTCCCAGTGTCAATCGATTAGCAAGTCAATTTTAACTATACAATAATCTTATATAACATTGTTACATCTCAAGGTCGAAAGTACCAGTGAATGACCAGCCGTTACAACACTTGAACCTTGGTTAAGTTACGTGTTTAAACTATCGCGCGGTTAGTCATTGTATTTGACCTAGCTAAGTTAACTATTGTTTACTAATCGTCAAGTTTATGGTGATTTTTTAACAATAGCTGGTCAATCAATTTGAGATTGAGAGGTTCTATAACAGCCGTAGTTAATTTATCAAGGTTAAGCTACACTTGCCGCGGTCAATCCTTGGATGGGTGACCGCTGCTTCCGAAAACACGTTACGCCATCAGTACCGTGTGTTCGTATCCGAACAAGAGTTTTATTACGCTGGCTACATTATAATGTTTGTTTATTTTATACTGGCAACAAGGTGTTGGTTTTTGTTTTTTTCTGTCTATATAAAAAATTGTGAAACAATGTCATGTTGGCTAGAAAAAATGTGATCCAGTAAAAGGGATTCCAAAGTTTTTCTATAAGTTTAATTTTATTTATGTTTCGCCACTAACACCGTGTAGGTTACAGGTTTACCAACCTAACAAGCCCTAGTGTCAGAGTTTTCTCAAATCCGCCTGACGGCCTCTGACATGGAATTGTAACAACAACTGCTGTCAAGGTACCAGCCGGAGACGACGGCATAACGTGCCAGGCACGGGGGTGTAACACCGCCAACTACCAGAACCCGGGCTGCTTATGTGATATTTTAAAACCCTTAAAGCAATCGGCCCGATAAAGATAAGATAAAGATACTTTTTATTTGCAAATATAGATGTAGGTAAATGGTTATCTATACTGATATTATAAAGAGGAAAGATTTGTTTGTTTGTTTAACTCAAAAACTACTGGACCGATTTTAAAAATTATTTCACCATTAGAAAGCTACATCTTTACGAAGTGTCATAGGCTATATTTATTTCCAGAAATAATGAGAGATCCTTACTAAAACTTGAATAATGTAACACAAGATGTAAAAAAAATGTTCACGCGGGCGAAGCCGCGCGCGGAAAGCTAGTATAATATAAATTAGTTCTGCCATATTTTGCCAGTCGGCGTGCAAAATAATACTAATCTAAGAAAATTAGAGTCTAAGTAGGCAATTAAAGTTGTATTATTAAAATTAAGTATAGAGGTAACTTAAACATTTTTTTAAATACTATTTGAAAAAATGTTTAAGTTACGCAAACGTGTCAAAAAGTGTCAGCCAACAATTAGCTCACAAGTGCTTACCCGCCGATCAGTACAGTACGTAACCGTCGGTAAACCTTGTCGTAATTAATAAGTCTATTATTTTTATGTGATTTATGGGAGAATTGTAGTAACTGTTATCATTATTTACGCACACAGAGACGTATACGCACAGTGTAAAACGACGTCTGCACGCACACATGCTTGAAATTGTTGCCTCGTTTTCTTTGTTATGATTGTAGCGCGACGCTCCATCTAGACATGTATATAATCTAAGACTATTGCATATATAATAAAATTATAACATAGCACAATAAGATAAAAAAAACTAAATAAAGATGAGGTACGAAACCATGTACTTATTAAAATAAAGAATCACTCAAAATACAACCTTCAATATCAATAAATTAAAGTTTATTTTAATTTATAGCTTCTGATTGATAAATACCGTTATGTATACTGCAATTAATTAATCAATTTGTAATCGGAGCAACTATTGCAAATATTAGGGTGACCAGCATTTTTTTCTAAGTGTTGGGACATTTTTTTAGGACTCAACCCAGTTACCGGGTTACGATACCCCTTTGTAAGACTGGTTGTCACACTTTCTGGCTTCTGACTACCCGTCACAACTGTAAAATCTACAAATGACAACCGGGACCAACAGCTTAACGTGCTTTCCGAGGCACGGACGAGTCTGCCTATATAGACACCCATCCACGGATCGCGATTTCTTTTCGGCAATACGAATTAGAAAAAAAAATACAGACAATATATCATAAAAACTTTGCCCCCCTTTTAACCCCCTTAAGGGTATAATTTCGGAAAATCCTTTCGTACCGGATGCCTACGTCATAAAAAGAACACACCCTCCAAGTTTCAGGGTTCTATGATAAGCGGTTTAGACTGTGCGTTGATACGTCAGTCATTCAGGACAAAGCATTTTATATGTATAGATAGACTAGCTTCTGCCCGCGACTTCGTGCGCGTGGAATAGTGGTGCTCCGCTCCTATCGGTTTTAGCGTGATGATATATAGCCTTCCTCAATAAATGGGCTATCTAACACTGAAAGAATTTTTAAATCATACCAGTAGTTCCTGAGATTAGCGCGTTCAAACAAACAAACTCTTCAGCTTTATTATATTAGTATAGATTGAATGCGGACAGGTAGTTTAAATCAATGTTCATTGATTTAATGATATATTTCCATAACAAACTAGAATAATCAACCTTGGTTTGACATCACAACACGAGTGATGTTAAGTACATGTTTTTATATCTTCTGTCAAGACGCCTAATGATATATTGAGCTTGTGATCAACGTAAATGGTGATTATACCCTTAGGTTTTTGTTGAACTTAATGTTTTGTGAAATGTCGTGGTGGACTATTGGTTAAGGCACCTGCTTCTCGTGTACGAGTGTGCGGGTTCGAAACCTGGCAAAGTACCAATGTGACTTTTCTAAAGTCATACGTACTTTCTAAGTATATCTTAGATGTCACTGACTAGCGGTGAAGGAAAACATTGTGAGGAAACATGGACTTAAAAAGTTTGAAATCGCCAATCCGCCTTGAGCAAGCGTAGTGATCAATGCTCATGCCTTCTCTGTGTGAAAAGAGGCCTGTGCCCAGCAGTGGGACAATATATAGGCTGATGATGATGATGAATGTTTTATCTTTCCTGAGTGAAACACTTAAAGAGTATCCATAGAGTTTCTTGCCGGTTCTTCTCCATAGGACCCACTTTTTGTAACCGTGCACCTAGTTTCTAGCTTTGACGTTTTATAAGAACCTGTAATTGTTCACATAGAATAAAAACCTTTGACTCTTGACTCCTGCACATAAACCGTCTTACTTATAAAAAACCTGTAATCTGAAGTTTAACCATTTCTCGCCTAATCCTTACTTAACGTCGTAGTCCAGGATTAAGCTACTAACTTAAGTTCGGATTAACGCTAAATAGCATAGATGCTATTTAGCGTTAATCCGAACTTAAGTTGAGTGCGATTTTAGCTAATCCGTTGCTAAACAGCAGATTTAAAATTCACTTTATTAGTAAGACGATCAAAGGTTATCTGGTAGATATTCTGTTATGTCTAATGTATTTTGCCTGTATAGTTTTTCTTATGATATTGTTCATATTTGTCAATCTCGTTGTGTCTGAATTAAGTTAGTGGAACTCAATCCTGCGCTAGCAGAACACGAAACATGTTTCTACTGTATGCTCCGATTTGGGCAATGACTATAAAGCCTCTTTCTCTATGGATTTGGGTCACCAAGATACAGGCTGTGCCTAGTTTGGGACCCGCAGCTTCGTCTGTCTCTGAACTGTCTTCTATTAGTACGATTCAACTGCATGATATTGGTTCTGTAAACTTTGTGTACGCTAAATAAAGTATTTATTTATATTTATTTATTTATATTGTCTTTAGCGAAAATACCGCTATACACCCCATTTTTTAAAGTTTAAAATAGCTTACCACGATTCCCACAGTGTCCCCCCTCATTCAAAGGAAACTACTTTGCACACCTGTATAAAAATTATCCTATATGTTATTCCATGTTATAAAATACATGTGAACCAAATTTCATCCAAAACCGTTCAGTAGTTTTTGCGATAGAGTAACAAACATACACACATACATACTGACAAACTTTAGAATTTATAATTTTATTAGTAGGATTGTATCTGTTTTAATTTCTTTTGGCGTACTAGAACTAGTGCCATATTATAATATTTTATAGTGATCTGAATTTCGTGTGTGAGAGAGATGAAGCTACATGACAAATCCTTCCGTCTCATTTTCGCTATGGAATTAGGATAACTTTAACATGTTATAATACGCCTCTCGTGTTGTTGATTTTCACAAACCATTCATACACTTATTATTTTATTGTATTGAAAACCACGTTCATTATATTTATTATGGGTGATGCAATCAATGAGGTTTTTACTCTATTTGTGGTTACTTTATGAAGAAATAAAAATGGAAAGATACACATGACTCTTGATTGCCTCAAGCATAGATTTAGGTATATATGTTTCTAAAGTAACTAGATCTGCAATCACCGAACACAATGCGAGCCATAAAGGTTGCATCAACTCAGTTTTTGTTTTCTCTGATTAATTATTTTAAGATTAATATCTATACATACAAAATGCTTTGTCCTGAATGACTGATGGATCAACGCACAGCCTAAACCGCTAATCGTAGAGACTTAAAACTTGGAGGGTGTGTTCTTTGTATGACGTAGGCATCCAATAAGAATAGATTTTCCGAAATTCTACTCCTAAGGGGGTGCAAAATGGTGGCACAGTTTGTATGAAACTCTGTCATTTTTTATTTGAATTCGTATAGCCCACACGGGCGATGCCATTGGCGGAAAACTACAAGTTAATAAAACATACAAGAATCAATAAATATGTATTCTCAAAGCAATTGAGTACACATTCCTGACCTACATGTACCCCATCCGTTATGCGAGATTACAAAGTTTAATCACGTCGCCAAATGGCCATGTAGCTTGCCCATTAAAATTCAATTATACCTACAAACTTGGAAGGATCTTTAGAATATATTTTTTGCCCTTTAAAGGGCTTTTATCAAAGTAGTATAGCTCCTTTAGCGACGTGCGTACTACCAGCAGACCTATTTCTGTGGCTATGCGTCGCTCGCTGTGTCAGTGTGAAGGGTGTCGGTGTCATTACATGCACGTCACACAGCATATCTTAGTCTCTGGGATAGTAACTCTGACTATGTAACTGGGGGGTTAGACAAGTGGCAAAAACGCTAGTAGGAATAGAAAACAAAATGTCATTCCCATACATTTTGTTTTCTATTCTATAGCGTTTCTATAGCGTTTTTGCCACTTGTCTAACCCCCCTGGTATTACAGAATTTCTTTAGAAGTTTTTATCTTAACTAATAATATTATAAATGCGAAAATGAGTTTGTTTGTTATGATTTCACGGTAAAACGGCTGGATCGATTTGGAAGAATTCTGCAACTCAGGAGTAGTTATAGGCTACTTTTTATCCGGGTGCGTTAAGTACTTATAGTTTCCTTGGGATGCGAGTGAAATTGCGGGAAACAGCAAGTTCTATATAACACAATAATGTAGATCTAAAATTCCCATTCTGTTATTCACAATTTTTTTTTTCCAGAAATATTTTTCACTAGCTTCTGCCAGCGACTTCGTCCGCATGGAATAGTGATGCTCCGCTCCTATTGGTCTTAGCGTGATAAATGGACTATCTAACACTGAAAAAAAATTTCAAATCGGACCAGCGGTTCCTACGACAGCGGTTCCGGCGCGTTTAAACAAAATGGAGTGTGATGAAAAGTATACTATAACCAGCTCAGGAGTATGAAAAATAATCGTGCCAAGTTTCGTTAAAATCCGTCGAGTAGTTTTTGTTTCTATAACGGTTATACAGACAGACAAAAATTTTACTGATTGCATTTTTGGCATCAGTATCGATCCCTAATCACCCCCTGATAGTTATTTTGGAAATATATTTCATGTACAGAATTGACCTCTCTAGTTCTCTACACATTTATATTAAGTACAGATTTGTCACGGCGGCTGGTCTTATTGGGGACTGACCAATTAAACAGACATTATAGTTTTGCCAGCTACACTCTCTATTCCCTCACTCTCATAGTCTGATGGGACGGCCATCAAACACCAACGACACCCATATCTTTACCAGCACTCTGAGGAAAAGAGTCACAATATTAAAAAAAAATGGTCACCAATCCATGGACTAACCGTAGTACGCACACTCCCAGTATTACCTAGCCACGAGCCACTTTTCTATCAACCAGGAAAGTCCATACTTTATCATACCGCATGGTCACCCTACTAGAGTGGATAGGCATTTATCTCAAGGATATATTTCGCAAGTTTTGGTCCTAACGTTTAAGCTATATTATTGCACGCGACCGCGCCCGCTTATTGCTAAGCTGTTATTATTGTTGATTGATATTGTCTATAGATATAAGATGTCGTGGTGGCCTAGTGGTTAAAGCACCTGCCGCTGGTATACGAGTGTGCGGGTCCGAATCCAGGCAAGTACGTATGTGACTTTTCTAAGTCATACGTACTTTCTAAGTATATCTTAGGCGTCACTAGGCTGTCTGGCGGTGAAGGAAAACATCGTGAGGAAACCTGGATTTAAATAGTCTGAAATCGCCTATCCGCCTTGAGCAAGCGTGGTGATTAATGCTCATGCCTTCTCTGTTTCAAGCCCGGTTAAGCAGTCGACAACCTTCTAGGTTGACCTGCGAGAAGCCATACAAAAAAAAAAAAACCTTCTCTGTATGAGATGAGGCCTGTGCCCAGATTAAGTTTCTTACTTTAGAAAAGTCACATTGGAACTTGCCAGGTTAGAACCTGCACACTCGTACACGAGATGCAGATGCCTTAACCACTAGGCCACCAACACTATTCTCATCTCAGTAAAATATGAACCTTACTGCTTAGTTCAACTTTTTAACCGACTTCAAAAAAAGGAAGAGGTACCTACTCAATTCGACTGTATGTTTTTTTTTAAATGTTTTTGGTGACATCAAGTTATGGTTCAGGCTTAACTGGGTCTTGGTCAAAACCAAGTAAGATATTTAGGTCAGTGTCAAATGAGCCAGCAGAATCTTCTAGAACATTGCTTGCTACAATAGATATGAGGTCAATTTACCTATATTACTAACTGCCTAGCCTTTTCCCAACAAAAAACTGGTCGGTTTCCAGTCTAACCGTCCTACTTATAAAGTCCGTTTAATCTGTTGCCTAGCAATGGATTACCAAAAATCTCACTCATAAAATGCTGTTTAGCGTTAATTCAAAACTTAAGTTAGTAGCTTAATCCTAGATTACGACGTTAAGTAAGGATTAGGTGAGAAATGGTTAAACTTCAGATTACAGGTTATTTTTAAGTAATGGCGGGCCAATACCTGCCGGGGGCGCGGAAGAATGCGCGAGCGATACCCGTACCCCCGGCACTGGGTACAAGTAAGGAACACCGCGGTGGTTTTAGCCGGTAAGAGTCCGGCACTGTTCCCGGCCGCCCCATTGGGCCGGGTAAAAAAAAAAAAGGTAAAAGCATGCCCCTAGCACCAGTATTTTACATGGCTGAACTATGTTGGGGTTGGCTTCCAATCTAACAGGATGCAGCTGTGGTACCTACTAGTGTTTTTCCACAACCCAGCTACCGGGTAACACGGTACCTCTGGTAAGACTGGTTATCAGACTTTCTGGCTTCTGACTACCCGTAACGACTGTCAAAGATCTACAAATGACAGCCGAGACCAACAGCTTAACGTGCTTTCCGAGGCATCAACTGATAATATTATAAATACGATAGTGAGTTTGTTTATTACGCTTACACAGTAAAACTGCTGAACTGATTATGATAAAACATGTCTCAGAACCACCGCTAGTAATACTGTTTTTAAATAAAAAAAATCACCCGAATCGGTTCACCCATTTAAGAGCTACGGTGACACAGACAGACACGCATAGCCCCCTCCTTTTGCATTAGGAGTAAAAATGAAACCTATTTTTTTAGGTCTACTTAGGTACACTAAAAATACCTAAATGTTTTTTTTAATAATTAGCGTCCATTCATTCTAAAATCAGCGTAGAATAAAATATTACCCTGTAGTTAGCACTAACCAATTAAGCGTTTAATAACCTTATTAAAACCAATCAAAATTAATCCTTACCTACCTCAATTTAGAGTCTAGAATCAATTTCCTAGTAGCACAAACTAATATTGTTCGGACAATTTTAATTTTGCCGTGCAAAAAATTGTGTGAAGACTTTGTTGCTTTGGATTAAGGTTGAATGTTGATTGTTAGATTGTATTGTTAATGTATTTAATAAGTTTGTAAACGCCGGCAATGACCTCTTTCGGTACTCATGACCACGAGCGGTAATTGTACTTTAATAATTATTTGTTTGAAAGAGAATTATTTAAAAAAATGGATACGATTTATTGAATTGTAGTGTTCAGTAAAACAACATAGTGATGGAGACACATATATTTCTATTCTTACAACAAGGTTGCGTGCGTCCTCGTGGCCTCGTAGACAGGGAAAGGGGCGAGTCCACCCCAGTGACAGTAGACATTATTATTGCCACAGATAATATAAACAATATTGAATATCCACAGATATTACATCTATCCCTTTTTTTTTAAAAAAAATAAAAAATCGTACACATACATTCTCTACCCCTCTTATTTCTAAATTTACATTTACATAGGAAACTTTATAGTTTATATAATAATCTGTGAAGCTAACATCTATTTAAACAAAGAAAAAAAAATATCATTTACATAGGAAACTTTATAGTTTATATAATAATCTGTGAAGCTAACATCTATTTAAACCTTTTTATTTAAACAAAGAAAAAAAAATTGTACACATACATTCTCTCCCTCTCATATTTCTAAGATTTACTTTTACATAGGAAACTTTATAGTTTATATAATAATCAGTGATGCTACACACTCAACCAGGAAGCATAGCATTGGAAGACTAACAATCACCCAGGTCGAACATGAAACGAAGTCCTAGTATACTTAACATTATTGTTATCAACAATATCATATGATCTAAAACCATTTTCCTTAACTATTTGGCCTTGTAGCCACTTATTAGTCTTACAATCTTTTTTAAACCATATTTTTTGACCTACAGTAAATTTATCTTTACTTTTGGTATTGGCATTATATTTAGTTATATTTCTTGAGACAGTCTTATTAAATTCACTTTGTATATTAATATTCAGTCTTGGCCTTAAATATCTAGAAGTGACAGGTAATTTAGTTTTAAGCTTTCTGTTCATTAGCAATTCTGCTGGTGAAAACTTAGTGCCACAGACAGGAGAAGATCTATATTGTAACAATGCTACTTGAAAATCTGTGTTGTCTTCTTGGCATTTAACTAGCATTTTTTTAGCTATTTGTACAGCTTTCTCTGCCATGCCATTTGACTGTGGGTACCTTGGGCTTGTATATGTAAACTTAAATCCCCATTCATTAGCAAAATTCTTACATTCTCGTGAGTCAAAGGGAACATGGTCCGAGACTATCTCACTTGGTACCCCAAAAGTACAAAAAATGTCCCTAAGACTATTTATAATAGTCTTGGCACTTTTATTACCAATTAATTTTACCTCAAGCCATTTAGAAAAGTAATCATATATCACAAGATATTACAGTAATTGTACTTTAATAATTATTTGTTTGAAAGAGAATTATTTAAAAAAATGGATACGATTTATTGAATAAAGTGGCGTATTTTTTTTGTTACTGGTTATTTCAACGAAAATTTAAATCCGGCAACTCGGACTGTGAATCAGTTAATTGCGGTCCCAGTTTCCGAAACCCTCGTCTCGAGGGAACTCCTTCATGGACCCAGGTAAAAAGTAACCCAAAACCTTCTCCAGGGTTCCCTCTATCTCCGTACCAAATTTTATTCAAATCGGTCCAGCCGTTCACGCGTGATACCGTGACCAAGGGAAATAGGGATTCATTTTTATACACATAGAAGATGTTGTCTAAACCTTTTGCATTCAAAAAATAACTGTCAAAATTGAACTGTGTTATTCAAAATTCGCAATTTTTTATTTCGGTTAGAAGAAACAGGTGCCAAGGAATTGTTAGTCTGTTAGTTTGTCAGGAAAGTTGAAGCTATATGCCCGTTCCAAACCGGAGATTCCTATGAAGAAGAACGGGCAATAAAACTTTAGTCGGCTTGTAAATGGGTGTGACAGAATTCGACCATAGAGAAACCCCCGCCCCGTGCTTCGGAGAACATCCTACTAATATTATAAAATGCTAAAGAGAGTGTGTTTGTTTGTAACGCTTACGGCATTAATAATAGCTGAACCGACTGGATGAATTTTGGTATGGAGATAGATCGGATCCTGGAGACTGTTACGAAAAAACAAGTATATAAAATTTGTAACTAGCTTTCCGCGAGCGGCTTCGCCTGCGCCTTCGTACACGAATTCAAATTAAAAATGACAGAGTTTCAGAGAAACTTTGCCCCCCTTTTTTACCCCCTTAGGAACAGAATTTCGAAAAATCCTTTTTTATCGAATGCCTACGTCATACAAAGAACACACCCTCCAAGTTTCAGGTCTCTACAATCAGCGGTTTAGGCTGAGCGTTGATCCGTCAGTCATTCAGGACAAAGCGTTTTATATTGTATAGATACTCGCTTATGCCAATGGCTTGGCCTGTTTTAAACGTCCTAGGGCATCAAAAATAAAATGGCTTTCTATTAGCGTTTAGTAGTACTGGAGATTAAACCCTAAATACAAACCAAGAAATTTAATATCTTAAATATTAGTGCAGATGGCATATCCATTCTATTTAGTGATAAAGATCTTTGTTTTACCGACACTGAGCGCTAAGGTTGGTTATAATTACTCTATTCACTAAAAAAGTACACGTTTTTTATACTGTTGTCTGTTAGTTTAAGTACCATTGCCCACTGTTGGGCATTAGATAGACTTTCTGTGGGAAAATGGGAAGAAGAACCAAAAAAACTTTCTTATCCACATCTAATCCTAACTTTTTCTATTATAAAAATGCAAATGTGTGTTTGATAATAATATGCTTTCACGCTAAAACGGCTGAACCGATTTAGATGAAACTTAGTACGGAGATAAATGGGACCCTAGAGATATTTATAGGCTACTTTTTATCCGGATGGGACGGGAGACGCGGCATTAATGCGAAACTCTATGTCTGTCTGATTGTTACAGTTCCACGTCAAAATGGCTGAACCGATTTACATGAAATTTGGTACGGATATAGATTGAAACTTGGAGTAGGACATAGGTTAGTTTTTATCCGGGTACTTTAACTTGTTTCTTCAGGAAGCTGTGAAATCGCGGGATAAAGTTAGTTTATTGATATAATTAAACTACATATTACTTATGCTTTTCAAAAGGTATGAGTTGTAATCGACTGTCGTTGACGTCACAATATGGCGAAGAACCTCAGCTGGATAAATGTCAAAAGTTTGTTCACCTTTTTATTTTGCAATTTTGACGTTACAGAGCAAAAAATATTTGTTTATCAATCCTAATTCCTATAAATACGAAAGCAAATGCTTGTTGGTTTGTTACGCTATCACGGTTAAACGGAAAGGTATTTTTCAGGAAAGATTTAATTTGTTTTTATACTAAATCATCATCATCATGTGCATAGCCTTTTCCCAACTATGTTGGGGTCGGCATCGAGTCTTAACCGGATACAGCTGGGTACCAGTTACATGGAGCGACTGCCTATCTGACCTCCACAACCCACTGACTGGGTAACACGATATGCCATGGTAAGACTGCTTGTCAGACTTTCTGGCTTCTGACTACCCATCAAGACTGTCAAAGACCTACAAATGACGACCGGGACCACGGCTTATCGTGCTTTCCGAGGCACGGAGGAGTCTCGCTATGTCATAGATTGACACCCATCCACGGACCGACCGAGCTTAACCTATGATCGGTCAACCCTAAATGCGTCCTAAAAGCGTGTTTTTCTTGTAACGAGTATTAGACAAATTGAGGGGCTCGTAGCTAAGTAACAGCCGCACGGATCGAAAGATTAGCAAGGTTAAGCTGCGCTAGCTACGGTCAGTCCATGGATGGGATCAATAATAGCTTATGTTCAATAGTAGAATGGTTAGAAAACAATAATTTATTAATTAATATAGATAAAACTAAACTAATGCAATTTAAGCAAAAAACAAATTATAAACTTAATACCAAAATACAATGTTCAGGAAAAGAAGTTCAATTGACCGCAACAACAAAATTTCTTGGAGTTCATATAGACAATAACTTAAAATGGCAAAGTCACATAGATTTCATATGCAAAAAAATATCACAATCATCCTATAGCCTATACCTCCTCTCTAAAAAAGTAAGCCTCCCCACACTACTTGTAGCATACCATGGATACGTTGCATCCAGGCTAAGATATGCAATAATTTTTTGGGGAAATGACACTAATTGGGCCAGAGTTTTTAAATGTCAAAAGAAATGCATCCGTGCTATGTGTGGCTTAAAAAAGACTGATAGTTGTAAAGAATATTTCAAAAATTTGGGATTGCTTACAGTTCCATCAATTTACATACTTGAATTAGCTTTATTCATAAAACAATATCCTACTTTGTTTAAATTAGAATCTGGATCTCGCAATAGAAGTAGATTATGCAATCACATTAATATTAGATTTAAAACCACTCTGTATGAGAAAAGTGTTTTTAATATGGCACCTAGGATATATAATAAAATACCAAGAAATATAAGGGAATATAATAATGTTAATATTTTCAAACATAAATTGTTTAATTTTTTGTTAGAAAACTGTTATTACTCTGTTGGTGACTTTCTGTCAACATGATTAGTTGTAGTAGTCATTTATAGTTGTTTGCTTAATTTTTGTTTAATTATTATGTTAATTAGTATAATTCTATTAGTTTACTTTTTATATTTTGTATGCCCCATGCGGCTGATCACGGAATGAACACATTTGTATTAAGACCTTTGTAACCTGTGTATCACAAATAAACAATTTGATTTGATTTGATTTGATTTGATGGGTGACCGTTTTCATAACATAGCTCTATCCTTCCGTGCCTCGGAGAGCACGTAAAGCTGTCGGTCCTGCGCCTGATCTCTCCCCGGTCAGATTGCCGACCCATCGGACTATGAGAGTGAGGGAATAGAGAGTGCACCTGTGTCTGCAAGCGTGCGTGCACTATAATATCTCCTGCGTACCTGGCTAGTCATTCAAAATTGTATGAAAAGCACGCACACATACAACACATACATACATGCACGCACATACACACAAATACACACACACACACCCGCACGCGCGCACTCACCCACACACACACACTGAGACGTACACACACGCGCACTAAAATGTTGCTTAATGTTACATACAACTATTATAATTTTTGTAAAGACTACATAGATAGTTCTTAAATTTCTCTCCGAACTTCTTTAAGCTGGGCCCTATCGGGTCCATATTGTGTCTATACTGTAAGTAAATTGTACCACCTGTTATGTAACATATGGAATGCTAATAAAGATTTGAGTATTGGTCGCCGTGACCGAAATCGGTATGGAGATTATTATAACTAAACCACATCCTATTATTATTTTTAATGAATTATGTGAACAAGGAAATGATATATCGCTGTAGCATTATATTTAAGTGTTCCGCGTAGATATTACAAGCTTACATTTGCATAACAAATACTACGCTTGCCCCAAGCGTGGTTTGAGGTTATGCTGTCAAATTAGATAGCAATTTGCCAATTAAAACGAATAGTTTTACAACTATAGTTTTTATTAACAACTAGCTTCCCGCCAGCGGCTTCACCTGCGATATTTAGCTAATGGATGCAAAAACTTGTCAAATTATATACTAAAACCTTCCTCATTAATCACTCTATCTATTAAAAAAAACCGCATCGAAATCCGTTGCGTAATTTTAAAGATTTAAGCATACATAGGGATATAGGGACAGAGAAAGCGACTTTGTTTTATACTATGTAGTGATGATTTTTCATGTATGATATTATGTTAGTATGTATATTTGAATACAATTCCAAGTTTAATTGACAAGAAAATGAATTTAAAAAACCGGCCAAGTGCGTGTCGGGCCACGCGCAGTAGGGTTCCGTAGTAGGTCTCAGTTAGTCGACTATAACTCTGTAAACGGTTAAGCCTACTTAGCCGTGATAGTTTTCCTTGTAAGTTCATTACATGTGCTACGTCTGTGATTTTTTTCACATTTCTAGGTACAGCCATTCCAAAGTTAGAGGGGGGGCTAACTCGTATCGAACAAAAAATTTCACTTAAAATCTAGATATTTCGCAAATGGCTCGCTTAACCGAAAAATGATCTTCATACACCCATAATATTTTTGAAAGACCTGTCTAACGATACCCCACACGAAGGGGTTCGCGAGAAAAAAAATATTCATCCCTACTTTACATGTTTGGGAGCTACCCTAAAAAAAAATATTTTTCAAAATTTTATTTTACCACTTTCTCGGCGTGATCAATATACATATTCATACCAAATTTCAACTTTCTAATAACAAAAACCACGGAGCTATGCCGCGGACAGACAGACAGACAGACGGACAGAGCGAAACTATAAGGGTTCCTTGTCGGACTACGGAACCCTAAAAATATGTAGGTATCAATTGGTATTTTTTATCCCAACTACGTTGGTCTGAGTACCAGTGTTTTACATGGGGCGACTATCTGACCTCCACAACCCAGTTACCAGGTAACACGATAACTCATGGTAAGACTGGTTGTCAAACTTTCTGGCCTCTGACTACCCGTAACGACTGTCAAAGATCTACAAATGACAGCCGGGACCAACAGCTTAACGTGTTTTCCGAGGCACGGACAACCATCCACGGATCGCTCGCGCCAAGCGCAGCTTAACCTTTGATCGATCAACCCGTGCGGCTGTTACTTAGCCACGAGCTGCCACTGTTGCACGTTAATTAACAATATTGCATACAATAATATTGAGAAAGAATATTCGACGAGTCCTTCACGAAAATATTGTCGGAGGAACACGTTGCAAAAATTTGCACCGGTATCTATCTATACAAATAAAATGCTTTGTCCTGAATGACTGACGGATCAACGCACAGCCTAAACCGCTGATCGTAGAGACCTGAAACTTGGAGGGTGTGTTCTTTGTATGACGTAGGCATCCGGTAAGAAAGGACTTTCCGTAATTCTACCCCTAAGGGGTTGAAAAATGGAGGCAAAGTTTGAAACTCTATCATTTTTAATTTGAATTCGTAAAGAAAACGCGGGCGAAGCCGTTCGCGGAAAGCTAGTATAAATAATAATCCTAACTGATATTATGAATGCGAAAGTGTGTCTGTCTGTTACCACTTTACACATAAACCGCTGATCTGATTTAGATGAAATTTCGTATGGGTATAGCTTGAACCCTGGTGAATGACATAGGGTAGTCTTTATCGAGTTGCGTTAAGTTTATTTCCGAATCGATTTATATAAAATTTGGTACGGAGATAGAGGGGACCTTCTCGGATAGGAAACCATCAAATGACCACTCCCGCTGTGAGGGCAGGTGGGAGTGTCAGACTCTTACAGACTAAAACCCATCCATGTTCCTTCCTCAGCCCTTTGTATTCCGGGGGCGCGGTAACTCTTTCGAACGTCCCGCAGCCCCGGCAGGGTACGAGGGACGCTGGAGATGGAGATCCTGGTACGTTAAGTAGTTCTCTCCGCGAAACCGCGAGAAACAGCTAGTCTATACTAATATTACAAAGAGGAAAGATTTGTTTGTTTGTTTGTAGATTTTTAACTCAAAAACTACTGGACCGATTTTAAAAATTCTTTCACCATTACAAAGCTACATCTTTACGAAGTGTCATAGGCTATATTTATTTCCAGAAATAATTAGGGATCCCTACTAAAACTTGAATAATGTAACCCAAGGTGTAAAAAAAATGTACACGCGGGCGAAGCCGCGGGCGGAAAGCTAGTATATTACAAATGCGAATATGACTTTGATTGTATATTTGTTGGCGAAGTCGTGGTGGCCTAGTGGTTAAGGCACCTGCCTCTCGTGTACGAGTGTGCAGGTTCGAAACTGGCAAGTACCAATGTGACTTTTCTAAAGTCATACGTACTTTCTAAGTATATCTTAGACGTCACTGACTAACGGTGAAGGAAAACATCGTGAGGAAACCTGGTCTTAAAAAGTCTGAAATCGCCAATGCGCCTTGAGCAAGCGTGGTGATTAATGCTTATGCCTTCTCTATATGTGAAGAGGCCTGTGCCCAGCAGTGGGACAATATATAGGCTGATGATGATGATGTATATTTGTTCTGCTTTTACGGCGAAACGGCTGAATCGAATTTCGACCATAATTTTATTACTAAAAGACTGAATTCTGCATGCATTTAATTACATTAAAAATTTCACAGCTATGAATAATTCACTTTTAAATCGAAAGCTGTTAACCTACCAATCGCATTAATAAGATAAATACGAAAGTTTGCAAGGATGTATGTTTGTTACCATTTAACGCAAAAACTGCTTGACTGATTTAGATGATATTTGTCAATTTTAGGGCGGTAGATTTCAAACAATTGTTGTATATGGATAGTATAAGTACATCCCTCTATGTACAGAGCATCAGATCGCACCTCACCGCACCACATATAAGTTTTCGTCTATTCTCAGTCGTTCCGAAGTTTCGTTTTGGTGATTTAGAGTAGGCCCCCAGGTGTGTGAAGTATGTTAGTTTGTTCGTTTAGGCCCTCTAGTCCTTAGCAACTCGAGATAGAGAAAGGTGGAAAAGGGGGTAGGGAGGCCTTCGCCCTGAGATGGACAACATGACCTTATAATATAAGTAGCTCATTCTCGCGTGTTTTGAAGAAAACTACCAAACATAATCCGATAAAAAATTTCCCATAACCGTCTTCATTATCTCATCTATCTTCATACCAAATTTCATCCAATTCCCTTCAGCCGTTTTATTGGAAACCGTAACAAACAAATAAACTCATTTTCGCATTTTATAATTAGTAAGTTAAGTTAATTAGTATACCTAATATAAATTATACAACTGCATTGTGCAACAGTGCAATAGCTGAGCGATCGGTTTTGAATTCTGAAGGTCTTGGAGTATATTCTCGTATGATGAAAATTAAAGAAAACACAAGAAAATCTTGCGACAAGCTTATAAAACCTAACTAATGTTATAAATGCGAATCTCAATTTGTTTATTTACAGTTTTCATTGTAAAACTACTGAACCGATTTAGATGAAATTTGGTAAAGAGATAGATACGCTACTTTATATCCGGGTGCGACAATTAGTTCCCTTAGGATGGGGGCGCAACCACGGGACAATCTAGCTGTCTATACATGCATCTATGACTATATTTCATGTGAATATCATCATCATCATCAGCCTATATATTGTCCCACTGCTGGCCACAGGCCTCTTCTCATACAGAGAAGGCATGAGCATATGAATATGACTATTAATTAATAATTATGCACAAAAAAAAGAATCGCCTGTATATCCCAAGTTTAACATCATCCTGTATATCCCAAGTTTAACATCATTCTGTATAAATTTACAACAGCCCTTTAGAAAAAACAACAATCACCACCTTTAGCTTAAACCCTTCATAATAAAAACTATTAAAAAAAACTCACCAATGCTCCCTAATCTCGGAACTCGGAAACCGAAAGTCGGAAGTCGGAAAACTGGAGCACAACACTACACAACACTGGGTACTATTGTATTACAACATTACCTCTCGTGGCAAACGCAGTACGCGCCTACATCGACTGACGCGAAAAACCTAGCCTTGCTATTTAAATAGCTCGGTTAAGGCTTTGTTGAAGCGCCAGCTATGCTATAAAATATAGCAGCGCTAGGGTGACTGCGAATTTATTCGCGACAAGACAATAAAAAATAAAAGACACCTCTTTTTTTGAATTTCGTCGTTTTGAAATTGGTAAATAACACAAATTATAATTTGCCTAGCCTTTTCCCAATTATGTTGAGATCGGCTTCCAGTCTAAACAAGATGCAGCTGAGTACCAGTGTTTTACATGGAGCGACTACCTCTGACCTCCACAACCCAGTTACCGGGTAACACGGTTCCCCTTGGTAAGACTGGTTATCAGACTTTCTGGCTTCTGACTACCCGTAACGACTGTCAAAGATCTACAAATGACAGCCGGGAACAACAGCTTAACGTGCTTTCCGAGGCATGGAGTAGTTTCGGTATGACATAGATGGTCTCCCATTCACGGACTGACCACGCCAAGTGTAGCTTAACCTTTGATCGGTCGAACCGTGCGGCTGTTACTTAGCCACGAGCTCCTTGGTTACAGGCTATATTTTACCCGGGTACGTAAATTAGTTCTCTCGGGACACGGGTGAAACCGCGGAAAATAGCTAGTTTAGAATAATTTGACGTTTTTTTGACGCCCTTTATTAGTTAGTAGTTTTTCCACATTTTTTGGGTGTTATAATTTACTTGCTTCCCGCCAGTGGCTTCGCCCGCGATATTTTAGCTAATGGATACAAAAACTTGACAAATTATATACTAAAACCTTCCTCATTAATCACTCTATCTTTTAAAAAAAAACCGCATCAAAATCCGTTGCGTAGTTTTAAAGATTTAAGGGATATAGGGACAGAGAAAGCGACTTTGTTTTATACTATGTAGTGAAGTTTTATTGTAAAAATCATTCAAAAGCGATAATATATTTTATATCATCGCTTCCACTAAAGCAAAACCTTTTCATATCATTGAAGGCTTTACTCAGTCAAAGAGACCAACACAAGATGACCTCCGCACACTACGACTTAACACACAACCAGAGATCAAACTACACTAGTTATTGTTTTGATATAGTTCCTACACTCTAGTTAGCAATGACGTCATTTTTGACGTGAATTTTAAAACAAAGAAATTTGCTTTAACTTAATATCATGCCCTTACTCCCTCAAGGGATCATCAGCAGACTACATATCGTCCCACAACTGGGCACAGGCCTCTTCTCATACAGAGAAGGCATGAGCATTGATCACCACGCTTGCAAGGCGATTTCAGACTTCGAAAGTCCAGGTTTCCTCACGATGCTTTCCTTCACCGTTAGTCAGTGACATCTAAGATATACTTAGAAAGTACGTATGACTTTAGAAAAGTCACATGGTACTTGCCAGGTTTCGAACCCGCTCACTCGTACACGAGAGGCAGGTGCCTTAACCACTAGGCCACCAGGACTTTTGACCAGTTTTCGAAACCATGAAGGGGTATCGTGAAGTAGAATCTATATCATCTGCCTAGCCTTTACCCAAACATCTTGGAGTTAGCTTCTAGGTTAACTGGATGCAGCTGAGTACCAGTATTTTACATAGAGAAATCTGACCTTTACAACAGTTACCGGGTAACACGGTACCCCTAAGCAAGACTGGTTGTCAGACTTTCTGGCTTCAGACTACCCGTAACGACTGTCAAAGATCTACAAATGACAGCCGGGACCAACAGCTTAACGTGCTTTTCGAGGCACGGAGGAGTCTCGGTAAGACATAGATGGGCCACCCACATGTCTACCGCGCCAAGCGCAGCTTAACCTTTGATCGATCGACCCGTGCGGCTGTTACTTAGTTACTCTGACGTCCATAATACTGGAGTGGGTTTACGTCCCACTCGGAAAGAAAAGGCTTAACCGCCCACTTAGTGAGGCATGGGGAGTATCTATATTTAAGGCTGGTGTTTATCTATCTATACTTATAATAAATCTGTAGAGAGGTCAATTGGTTATTTGACTGTATTTTTTTTATTACAAATACATAACTAATTAACGAAAAGATTAACAACAGTGAAAATACGAATGTATTATCTTAAAAAACCGGCCAAGTGCGAGTCGGACTCGCGCCCCGAAGGTTCCGACCATTGCAAAGAAAAAATACGCAATAAAGTCGCAATTATCTTGTTTTTTTCCGACCGCATAATTAAGTTTGTTTTTAGAGGAAAATTGCTGATTACTTAAAAACTACTTGCTAGATCTCGTTCAAACCAATTTTCAATGGAAGTTTGCATGGTAATCTACATCATATATTTTTTTTAGTTTTATCATTCTCTTATTTTAGAAGTTACAGGGGGGGGGACACAATTTTTACCACTTTGGAAGTGCCTCTCGCGCAAACTATTCAGTTTAGAAAAAAATGATATTAGAAACCTCAATATAATTTTTGAAGACCTATCCATAGATACCCCACACGTATGGGTTTGACGAAAAAAAAATTTTTGAGTTTCAGTTCTAAGTATGGGGACCCCCAAAATTTATTGCTTTTTTTCTATTTTTGTGTCAAAATCTAAAAGCGGTTCACAGAATACATCTACGTGCCAAATTTCAACAGAATTGTTCTTATAGTTTCTGAAAAAAATGGCTGTGACATACGGACGGACAGACAGACAGACAGACAGACAGACAGACAGACATGACGAATCTATAAGGGTTCCGTTTTTGCCATTTGGCTACGGAACCCTAAAAAATATATATTGGTTAAGATCACAGTTACATAACAGATTATTGAAAATATCTGAAAACGAGTGCAGAATTCGAACCAACCCACCATAAATCCAAGAATACTGCTTCCATTTTGACTGAAACTGAACTTTCACCATAAACAGTTTAAAGTTTCCTCCAAATTTCTAAACATATATCATCACCACAAAACTTTATGGAGCTGAGCAGAAGACCAAAACGTACCTTGCACTTTCGGGGACCACGCACGGTGTTAGCACAGCCAACGCCAAAGGGACACTGATGATTAAGGTGTATATCTTCCAGTCATTCACTCCTAACGCTATCCAGGGTAGCAGGCAGGCGGCGAAGGTGAAGTAGACAGCTATTGACATGTTCGCTACGAAAGTCCGCCATTTTAGACCGACGTATTCGAGCACTGGAAAATACATTATTTGAGAATGGTAATCTATAGGAATAAAAAAAACACAACCAACTTCCAAAAATACTGAAAGGGTTTTTAGTCGTCCAATACATCACTCTAGAAGTCGGTGTCTCTTAAGTTACTGTTGTTAGTATTTTGCCACCAACTTCTTGAGCGTGAATTGTTAGAAAATTTCATTAAAGAATTGTTAGGATTTTCGGGTAAAACTGAAACAGATTTTTTGTGTTTTTATTTTGATATTTAGTCAGGACTCATATCGTCTATCAGGTCAGCCACTCATAAATAGATTGTCATTTTGAGAAAAGGCACTCTTTTACAAATAGGCATCTCGCTGACTCCCCCATTCTTATAACCCTACTATAAGATAAAATTTTGCACTTAAACACCTCTATCCTCCTCTATCTCCGATATCTCCTATCACATTGGAAAAAACACGAGTGATAATTCAGTAATCTAATAAACAATACTTACCAACAATATACATGATGATGAAACAGTTGTCGTACGCCAATCCGACAATGAATCTGCACACGCAGAATGACCAGAAATCGTTAGTAAACACTGAGCCTACGCCACCTATGAACCCGGATAGGTTTGCACCTGAAATTAAAACATGAAATTATTTATTTTGAAACCAAAGGAAGACGGGTCTTCTAATACTAATTTTAAATAACATAATGGTTTAACTATTGCAATAAGTATTATTCATAAAATTTACATTAGTTATAGCTCCAAATATTACCAATCAAAGCGGGTATCCTTCCATATTTATCAGCCACCCATCCAAAAATAAACCCTCCTGCTATACCACCGCAGAAGAATATAGCCTGAGCTGTCGCTGGGTAGTCGTCTCTCTCGCACACCCAGCCTTGCTGTTGGGTAAGAACGAGATAGTTAGCTTTCAAAGAATAAAATAATTGAAAAACGAAAAATTGGTTAGGCATACATCCCGGACAATTATCCAAAGAGTTAGGTTAAGTTAGAGGAGCTCGTGGCTAAGTAACAGCCACAGGGGTGTATCGATCGAGATTATGCAGTCGGTCCGTGGATGGGTGACCAGCTATGTCATAGCCAGTCTCCTCCGAGCCTCGAAAAGCACGTTAAGCTGTTGGTCCCGGCTGTCATTTGTAGATCTTTGTCAGTCGTTCCAGGTAGTTAGAAAGATAGGCAGTCACTCCGGTTAGACTGGAAGCCGACCCTAACATAGTTGGGAACAGGCTAGGCAGATGATGATAACTTTATTGAGCATTTACCTGTGAAGCGATGGTCTCATAAGGCACATCGGTGTAATTGAACTCCCATCTGTTCTCACATTTCCTGACGCTCCACTCAGGGTTGGGCTCCAGGGTCCCGTTCTGCAGCACAGCAGTCCAGTTCACGTCGTACACTGAGCATTTGTCGTACTTGTTGTCTACTAGAGGAATTGAGAGGTGACGCCTGTGTGACAAAACTGTTTTTAATTTACGAGTGATATTTATTTTTGGATATGCATTTTATTAATTGGGATCCATGAGTGGCTGATGATGATGATTTAATAATAATCTGATTTCGAAAGGGTTCCCACGGCCCTGGACTGCAAAGGGCGAAGGAAGGAACATGGATGGGTTTTAGTCAGAGGGTCAAAAGACAAAATTTCTATCACATGTTCACGAAACCAAGCACTTATGAAAGGTCAAATTAGTTGCACGGTTCCAAGTAGTGGGTCCTGTGGAGATGAACCGCCAAGAAAGTCCATGGATACTCTTTTCAAAAGTTGTGGTTACAATAGTTTTCTGAGAGGTCTGACACTACCTCCAGCTCTGAATACAGCGGCAGGAGTCATTTGATGATTTCCCACCCTTAAAGAAAGACCACCTACCTCCGGGTCACCTAAATTGCTACTCCTAAAGTTTGAAGATTCCCAAAAATCCTCACCTTTCCTCAACACTCAAATTCTGCAGCTCAGGAACGTAGCACCAGTGATCCTCAGGCACCACAGTCATGAAGATCTGCCCGAAGTACACGAACGCGAAGAAGAAGGAGTACGGTATCATGAGGAGGAACAGTATCCGCTGGTACCAGCCGAAGTCTCCAACGTATGGGAGGAGATCATCCAGATCTTTGAGCTGGTGCTTCGCTGGTGGAGCCTCGACTCCATTTGCTGGAAAGAAAGATACTAGGTATTACTGACTAGTATTTAGGTATTGATTGATGATTCAGCTGTTTGATCTGTTACTAATACTAATGTCAGATATGTATCTAAGGGCCCAGTTCACCAACATATGGTTATATAATCGGCCCGTTAAACGAAAACGTATTTTAACCACGGAGCGGGAATTTTCGTGTTTTCAACTTTTTGTTTAACCCTGACTTGGTAAACGACCGTTTTAGGAATAAAAAACCCAATTGATAGGTCCCATCGTATGGTTGAAATTTGAATTTATGCCTAACAGCTGTTTTCAGTTGATCGGACCGTTATCTTGTCGGTCAACTTGGGCCTAAGACCGACTTTTTTACTTTGCGACTATTAGCCTAACAAGGATGACAAATGGCAGTGACCACTCACCATCAGTTGTTCAGAACTCACCTCCAATATTCATTTCCATATTGTTAGTTCTTGTAGGGTCTAGGTTCGTCCCTACAGTGTTGAAGTTCTTCTCATGTGATTCCATTTTCGAACAACGTTTTTGCCTTAAAAGACACTTTTCTTGACGTGATTTCTGTTTCCTAAGACTTCAACCTTGAGCGCTGGACTGAGGACAAAGAGATAAGCATTAAATACAGTATATTTATTGTCCCACTGTTGGGCACAGGTATCGAGATATATCAATAGAGATGCAATCCCGAACGTTACGCGGTAACAAAAACGTAACCATTTTTATTGAATGCAGACGTAGCTTTGAAACTAGTAATCATTAAGAGGTAAAATTATATCTATCTCTCTCACACTAGCCGAATGTTCATGACGATACGATAAGGATGGCAATAGTACTCCCAGGAAATACGGTGTGGCGTACCATATAACAAAATGGCATGAATTATGTCTGTGGGCTCAACCTTTATGGCTCGCATTATATTCGGTGATTGCAGATCGAGTTACTTTAGCATCATATATATCTATGGGCACAGGCTTCTTCTCATACAGTGAAGGCATGAGCATTGATCACCACGCTTGCTCAAGGCGGATTGGCGATTTCAGACTATGCTTACTAATATTGATAAATTCGAAAGTAATGATGTCTGTCTCTTACGCTTTCATGACGGAATAGCTGAACGGATTGAGATGAAATTTGGTATGGATATAGGCTGAATCCCAGGGAAGGGTATATGATAGTTTTTAATTACGTCCCTGAAGTGGTATCTTCAGGATACAGGTGGATTAACGGGACAAAGTAAGTTTTATTTTTTTACAGGTTTCCTATTAGTATTAGTATGGCATCTCGCAGGTCAACCTAGAAGGTTGTCGACTGCTTAACCGGGCTTGCCTGTGAAGTGCCTTAAATGAATTTAGGGCCTCCAGCCAGGGCTTAACTTACAAAACTAAGCGACTACACGTTAAGGGCACTATCCCTAGTGGGGTACGGGCCTCGGCTTAAGGCGTCGCTGGGGGAGGACAGCAAGGGACAGGCTGGATAAGAATATATATGATTATTATAATCGGGAATTTTTAAGCTATTAGCTCAGCTCGCGGGCTGGCTTGTCGAGCTAGGGCTGGTTTCCTCTTGATGCTGTACTTAGAGGGGTACAAAATGAACTTAAGAAGTACTTATAACTTTGAAAAAGTCAAATCGGTGCTCGGTTTGAGAACCGAGATTTTTAATAAATAGTTAATCAAAAAGAGTTCTCATTTGTGCACTAGATTTTCATTTTATTCAGGCTTAAGGTATTTCATTCAGAATGCGTGCGAAACCACGTGAAGCAACATCTTTGATTATAATGTATAGCGAATGGAAATTATCTATCTATACTTATAATAAATCTGTAGAGAGGTCAATTCTGTACATGAAATATATTTCCAAAATAACTATCAGGGGGTGATTAGGGATCGATACTGATGCCAAAAATGCAATCAGTAAAATTTTTGGCTGTCTGTCTGTCTGTATAAACTCTATAGAAACAAAAACTACTCGACGGATTTTAACAAAACTTGGTACAATTATTTGTCATACTCCTGAGATGGTTATAGTATACTTTTCATCACGCTACAATCAATAGGAGCAGAGCAGTGAAGGGAAATGTTGTCATTTTGTTTAAACGCGCTAATCTCAGGAACCGCTGGTCCGATTTAAATAATTCTTTCAGTGTTAGATAGTCCATTTATCGAGGAAGGCTATAGGCTATATATCATTACGCTAAGACCAATAGGAGCGGAGCACCACTATTCCACGCGGACAAAGTCGATGGCAGAAGCTAGTCCAAACTAATTACTTACTTGATTACGCCTTTATTAGAATTTCTATTGAAATATATTAAAATATAAAACAAATATTTAAAACGTATCCGAACGCAGTCTGAAATTCCACTGAATTGTAAAGTCATATTACAGAGACTATTTATTAAAAAAATCTACATCCAAATGTTTTATGTAGGATTAAAAAGTCATTAATTATGCGTACTTGTTTTATTTATTTTATTATATACGTATTGGGAGGCGCAATTTTAAATGTAATTTTAGGGTACCGTAAAAAAGTGTAAACCTTTTTAGCAGTAGAAGTGGGTTAATTAATTACTGTTTTTTATACAATTACAATAAACAAATATATCGTCATCGGCTTATTATCCCACTCCTTGGCCTCTTCTCATACAGAGAAGGCATGAGCATTGATCACGACGCTTGCTCAAGGCGATTCAGCGATCATACCTTTTAAGTCCAGGTTTCCTCACGATGTGTGTTCCTACTCCTAACTTTAGAAAAGTCACATTGGTACTTGCCAGGTTTTGAACCCGCACACTCGTACACGAGATGCAGGTGCCTTAACCACTAGGCCACCACGACATTCCTTGGGTACTACCTGATTTATTTTCAATTTCATGTGAATTAATCAGTCTTACCAAGGGTATCGTTTTACCCGGTAACTGGGTTGTGGAGGTCAGATAGGCAGTCGCTCGATGTAAAACACTGGTACTCAGTTGCATCCGCTTTAGACTGAAAGCCGGCCCCAACATAGTTGGGAAAAGGCTAGAGAAATGATGAAAGTTGGATTCCGGGATACGGAACCCAAGTTTTATAATAATATTTTGGTTCGATTCGAGATTCGAGGTTCGATTTAAGGCTGTTCAAATATGTCTTGATAAATACTTTAATGCCCAGTTTACATGTGTATCAGCGACATTACTGGTTATCACCGGTTGACGTACATAGTTGTACAAATATTGTTTAGCTAGCATCTAAAATTTGGAGCTCGTAGCTAAGTAACAGTCGTACGATTCGACCGATCAAAGGTTAAGCTGCGCTTGGCGCGGTTGGTCCGTGGATGGGTACCATCTATGTCATAGCGAGACTCTTCCGTGCCTCGGAAAGCTCCCGGTTGTCATTTGTAAATCTGTGACAGTCGTTACGGGTATTCAGAAGCTAGAAATTAATTAAGTCCTGAAGGAACTACCTCGCGCAGCCGGATGAAAAGTATCCTTTGTTTTAATCCAGGTTATAAACTATGTTTGCACTAAATTTCACCAAAATCCATTTAGTAGTTTTTGCGTGGAAGAGTAACAAACATACACACATCTCACAAACTTACGCATTTATAAGATTAACTAGCTGTTTCCCGCGGTTTCACCCGCATCCCGAGGAAACTACTTAGCGCACCCAGGTAAAAAGTAGCCTATGTTGTTCCTCAGGGTCTATTCTATCTCTGTACCAAATTTCATTTATATCGATCCAGTAGTTTTGGCGTGAAAGCGTAACAGACAGACAGACAGACAGACAGAGTTAGAAAGAAAGAAAGAAAGAAAAAACATTTATTCACACAAAAAAGACGCTAGAACAGAAAAAGTACAAAAGAGAAAAATATACAAAAGAAACTTAAATTACACTAACATAATTTAAAAAATAAATAAAAACTACTTTCGCATTTATAATATTAGTAAGGAGTAAGGATCTATTAGGATAAAGAAAGATACCTAAACAAGAAAATAGAAAGAGAGATAAAAAGACACTGGAATACAGACTGTCTAGTTGTTCTAGTGGTTGCGTAACGCGACTGCTGTAATCGTGAGTTCGATTCTCGCCTCGGGCCGAAATTGCTCTGTGGATTTAAAAAATAATCACAAAGCAGCCCGGAATCAGGAAGTTGGTGGTGTTACACCCCCGTGCCTGGGACGCTAAGCCGTCCCTGGCTGCTACATTGAGAGCTGGCAGTTGTTGTTACAATTCCATGTCACAGGCCGTCTGGCGGTTTTGAGAAAAATCTATATTAGCGACTAGCTTCCCGCCAGCGGCTTCGCCCGCGATATTTTAGCTAATGGATACAAAAACTTGACAAATTATATACTAAAACCTTCCTTATAATCACTCTATCTATTACAAATATCTTACGGAACCCTATTTTTCCAAAATAAAATTTAGCCTATGTTACTCGTGGATAATGTAGCTTTCGAATGGTGAAAGAATTTTTGTAATCGGTCTAGTAGTTTTTGAGCCTATTCATTACAAACAAACAAACAAAGTTTTCCTCTTTATAATATTAGTGTAGATGTCTGTGCCTGCAGCCCACATGATAAGAAGATTGGCTAGTGTTAATGAAAACTTTGTTCTTTTAGATGGGGTTCTAGATGGATAGTTTGCGGTCGGATTTGAGGAAACTGATACTGACTGACTGACTCTGACTTAGTCTTGTTACGTTAGGGGGTTAGACAAGTGGCAAAACGCTAACGCTAACGCTATAGAATAGAAAACAAAATGTATGGGAATGACATATAGCTAGTCGTAAACGAATGTCATTCCCATACATTTTGTTTTCTATTCTATAGCGTTAGCGTTAGCGTTTTGCCACTTGTCTAACCCCCCTGCAGCTCACACGACAAGAAGCTAGGAAAAATGTTGTCCAATCAACACTTATAAAAAGGGCCTAATAAAAAATTCAGGACATTTTTGACTACAACTTTATTTATATACTAGCTGTTTCCCGCGGTTTCACCCGCATCCCGAGGGAACTACTTAGCGCACCCGGGTAAAAAGTAGCCTATGTTGTTCCTCAGGGTCTATTCTATCTCTTTACTAAATTTCATTTATATCGGTCCAGTAGTTTTAGCGTGAAAGCGTAGACAGACAGACAGAGTTACTTTCGCATTTATAATATTGGTAAGGATATTACTTTCTATTAGAAGGAACGACTGAGCATCGACCACTTGATCGTAATTAATTTGTGGTGCATTCCTAAGCTAAATATGCGTGAGTGGATTGCAATGACGATCTCTCGTTTGCTTGTTAATAGATATTCAATCAGTCACTATTGCATCCGCGTGAGCGTATGAGAAAATATGTAGGTATGTTTCTATAGCCTAGCCTTTTCCCTACTACGGTTGGGATGGGCTTCCAGTCTAAGCCAGATGCAGCTGAGTACCAGTGTTTTACATCGAGCGACTGCCTATCTGACCTCCACAAACCAATTGCAACGGGTAACACGATACCCTGCCCTATGGTAGGGCTGGTTCTGCAAATGATAACCAGGACCAACAGCTTATCGTGCTTTCCGAGGCGCGAAGGAGTCTCGCTATGACAAAGATGGTCACCCATCCACGGACCGACCGCGCCAAGCGCAGCTTAACCTTTTGATCGATCGAACCGTGCGGATTACTAATATGCTAAATGGAAAATAAGAGAGCTGTTGCCCGTGGTTTCACCCGCGCCACGAGTACCCGTACTTTTTATCCGTCCGCTTGTGGAAAGCTATAAAAACTTTTTACAAAAAAAAAACCGACTTCCAAAAAAAAAACTGAAAAGTAAAAAATAAAAATTATTTAAACGCTTATCGACTAAAACATCGCTCTAGAAGTCGGTGTCTTGTAAGTTACTATTGTTGGTACTTCGCCACCGACTTGGAAGTCGGTTTTTTTTAAACACCACTTTTTTAGGTTGCCATAAGCGTGAATAACCAAATCATCTAAGTATTTGGCGTATGCGCAAGTAGAGATAAAAAGTTATTTTTAATATATTTATAAAACGGCTGAACCGATGTTGATGAAATTAAATGGGACCACACGGGAAGCGTCAGCTTTCTAATAAAAAAAGAATCATCAAAATCGGTTCACCCAGTCAAAATTATGAGGAAACAAACATAAAAAAAACATACACCTCCTCCTTTTTTTTTGAAGTCGGTTAATAAATATTCTTACCTATTCTGTTTCAAAAGAACTGAAAAATTCAGTTCAATTCCGTATGGACAGCCAGACAACACGTGTACCATTACGTAATACCGTGGAATTTTAAATGTGTTTGGCGTGTATCTATTTCTGATCGATCGTGAGCACGCAACAGCCCTGACCTTGTTGTGCTCAAACCTATTGGTCGGTCAAGAATACTATGTTTACTGATAACGTTTTTTTTTGCGAATCGAAATGAAATTAATTAATAATTATGTTGAATGTTTAGGCTTAACGATGACACCAAATTTTTTATCATTGATATTTTATACTTTTAAGTATATCACATAATAAGATATCAATAATTAGCATAGGTAACTTTTTGAGAGGTTTAATTATTGCCCTGTATATACACTTCAATATTCTTGATCGAAGTGGACTCGTATACACTATAGAAATCCCGGTTTATGCAGGACTTAAAATTCAAAAGTCATTTATTCAAATTAGGCTGAGAATCAGCACTTTTTGAACGTCAATTTACAAGAGACAGTCCCCAAAACGCCCGCCCTTCACCACTTCCTATGTGTTTTTGCTGGGAAGAAGAAGTGGCACAACAAACTCCCCAGCAACACATATCTGTCTGTAAGGTTTGAAGAACCTTCTTTTATACAATATTAATATAAAAAATATTAAAAAATATATATTTTACCACTTTCTCGGCGTGATAAAAATACATATCCATACCAAATTTCAGCTCTCTAGTATCAAGAACCTCGGATCTATGCCGCGGACAGACAGACAGACAGACAGACGGACATGGCGAAACTATAAGGGTTCCTTGTCGGACTACGGAACCCTAAAAATGGGTAATTATCATATGAAAAGATATTACATGGAAGGAGATTGTGATGGGATGATAGTAGACTAGAATATTAGAAACTATGGGGACCTATGGCGCCTGTTGAAACAATGAAACATTTAAAAATGGCAACTGGAGCCCTGTGACCCATAGAAATTTTTAAATTTTCTTGTAAGATAAAATATAATTTGACCCGTTGACTGACATGTCTATCTCGTGGAGCTCGTGGCTAAGTAACAGCCGCACGGTTCGACCGATATCACACGTTAAGCTGCGCTTGGCGCGGTCGGTCCGTGGATGGGTGACCATCTTTGTCATAGCGAGACTCCTCCGTGCCTCGGAAAGCACGTTAAGCTGTTGGTCCCGGCTGTCATTTGTACATCTTTAACAGTCGTTACGGGTAGTCAGAAGCCAGAAAGTCTGACAACCAGTCTTACCAAGGGGTGCCGTGTTACCCGGTAACTCGGTTGTGGAGGTCAGATAGGCAGTCGCTCCATGTAAAACACTGGTACTCAGCTGCATCCGGTTTAGACTGGAAACCGACCCCAACATAGTTGGGAAAAGGCTAGGCAGATGATGATGATGATGAGACATGTCTATATTTGATACCGTGAAAATTTACGGCTCTCATTATACGCAAGACAGAGGCGTAGCAACGGGCATAACCTAGTCTTAACTACGTACCCACTTTACATTATCACATTACAAGAATACTAACGAGATAAATAAACAAATTATATCTTAATAATAGTCTATATTTGTCGTATGCAGTAAAGCGCGAATAAGAACAGCAAATAGCATCCGACTAGATACCGCGCTTCCTAAAAACAATAGCTCCGTGAAAGCGGCAACTTATTATTGTAGTGTGTGTAAGTTAACTCAGTGTTTTTCTTATTTTTCTAGTATTATTTTCAAAACACATTTTAGTCCAGGTAAATGAAGTACATAGTTTTTTTAGGATACGGGTGAAATTGTGGCAAATAGCTAGTTTAAAAACCGGCCAAGTGCGTGTCGGGCCACGCGCAGTTGGGTTCCGTAGTAGGTCTAAGTTAGTCGACTATAACTCTGTAACCGGTTAACCCTACTTAGCCGTGATAGTTTTCCTTGTAAGTTGCAACGATTGTGATTTTTTTACATTTTCACTAAAAAACTGGCATTTTACTTCAGATTATGTTTGAAAATTATTTCAATCATTCGGGGCTTCTTCCTTGCAACGGGATTGGCTTCGGACTGGCTTGGGTATGCCGACTTCGGCATAGTATTTGTTGCTGCATTTTACAAGTACACTGGCGGTATCTAGTCGGAGCAGCGCGGAGACTTTCATTAATCTATGAGTCTATATTTATCGTGTGGAGTGAAATGCGAATCACAACAGCAAATCATCATCAGCCTATATATTGTCCCACTGCTGGGAACAGGCCTCTTCTCATACAGAGAAGGTATGTGCATTGATCACCACGCTTGCTCAAGGCGGATTGGCGATTTAAGACTTTTCAAGTCCAGGTTTCCTCACGATGTTTTCCTTCACAGTTAGTCAGCAAATAAGATTGTTTTATAGCAACTAGCTTTTGAACCCGACTTTGCTTGTTCTTATATACCAGTATAAAAAGTATCCTATGTGTTAATCCAAGCAATAAACTGCGTGTGTACCAAATTTCATCAAAATCCTTTCAGGGGCTGTACCACCACGTGTTTTTGCAATCACTATTCAAGTTTGAGAGCGTGACACAGCTACTAACGTCATATAGCTCCGTCTCTTTTTCAAAACCAAAATAATCTTGTTTGGCACGTCATGGTAAGGCCCCAGTAGTTTTTGCGTGAAAGAGTAACAAACATACATACACACAAACTTTCGCATTTATTATATTAGTAGGCTTATATTATACTAGCTTCCCGCCAGCGGCTTCGCCCGCGATATTTTAGCTAATGGATACAAAAACTTGACAAATTATATACTAAAACCTTCCTCATTAATCACTCTATCTATTAAAAAAAAAGTCATTTTATATATTTTTTATAGGTACAACGTGTAAAAAAATAAGCAATAAAATTTAAGCGGGCTACACATTCGGTGATAACTAATCTTTTGAGCAGTATTAGGAACTGGAAATCTAATAGTATCTTATAGTTCTAGAACAAAAAGAAGTAACAGATATTGTTAAAAAAAATAGGTTTAAGCTCTAGAAATGGGTTAATAAACTCAATTTGAAGATCGGTAATGCAGAGTTCGCAAGTCCGTTTCCCCTTATTTTCTGCCTATTCGTCAACGAGGCAAATAAGCCTAATAATATTTAGTGAAAAAAAAATATAGAAAAAAAAGTTAACAGATTTAATAATAAGATTTTGTCAGTGGAATCTTTACTTGATGCACATACAAACCGTCACGTTTATTAGTGAGGATTTAAGAATTTGTAAATCAAGCAATTTTATAATGACAACAGCTATAATGTTTACGTTTTATATACTTATTCTTCTTTGAAATACTTATTACCTAAGTACCTAATCTATCATAAATAGCGCTTATGTAGGTACAGTCAACAAATTTGAATTATGACCCACCATAAGGTTATACATATTGTTACATACATTCAAGTACAATTAGGTCGACATTCGCGCATTCCATGGTGACACGACATAAATTTATAAACAAATCCTTTTTTTTCTCATAGAAATTATTATCTGACATCAATTTCTGAGTGACTTTTAACGTTGTCATTTTATAATCGAAAGAGTTCGTTCGAACATACTTTTGAAAAAGAAAACATTTGTTCTGAGTTATAGTTAATTCCAAATAGATTGGATTCAAAATATGATTATTAATGCATTATAGAAAATATGATCTATTGTAGTGATAACAAAGGTTAAAATTGCATAGATCTCCAACCCGTATTGACATAGCTTGCTAAATATTTAAAACGTCCTAAGTGCGGCATGCACTGTAAAGGATGGAAATCTTTGTTATTTTGACGGTTTCAAACGATTTATCGTCAAAGTGGGTCATGATTCAAATTTGTCGATTGTACATACATGCATTTGGAATTTTACTGACATAGATACTTACTTCTAGAATTAGATACGTCATATATCAGTTATGTAAAGAAAAAAAGTGCATATCTTGCAATTGAAATGTTTATGCACACAATTGTTCTGGACTTTGATTTTAAAACGTTATTAGTGAATTTCTAACTGACAAAGAAATATAATTAGTCGCTAAGTAATTGTCTTTACGTAGTTTCTCTTATTGTACAATGATTATAATTATTAAAAGTATTTCAAATAGCTTTAATTTGGATTTTTTTATTCGTCGAGTGGCAAAATTATTGGAAAATGTAAACTATAAATTCACCAAACTTATTATCATTTATACTTTTACGAATATCACAAAACATAACATTAATATTTAGCATACTTTTTGTGATATCAATACATAGATATACTCAAGTAAATATAGGAGTATACCATAAATATTTTGATGAAAAACAAAATAATAATAGCAAAATTATTCAATTTTATCCTCGATTTTGACAGATCTAGGATGTCAGTTTTTCCATTTCATCAATTTATAAGTAAACGCATATTTTTTGGATTTTTGTAAACCGGCTGATAGCGAGTCTATCAGCCGGTTTACAAAAATCCGAATAATACGCGGTCGTATTCGCGGTAAAAAAACGTTGTACCAAAAAATGACTCACCAACTATTTTCGTGGTTCCCGCCAAAGACGCTATGTCACAGATTATAAATAAAAAATGAATTAAAATGAGCGTTCGGATGCGTGTACCGGCGCGCAGTTTAACTGGCTGAATGAAATTGTGACCGTTGTAGAAACATTTGAATTATTAATTATTATAGCTGTACCATTGTCAGTCGGTTTGTTTAAGTAAATATAGGATTCTACCAGTTCTTATTTGGTTGTTGCTAATTGTTGTTTTTCTGAGTTGTCAGATTTAACTGGTATGATTAATTTGCGTTAGTTTTTTTGAATAGAGAATGCTCGATAATTCTCGCTTGGAGTGGGAGGTGGAGGAGAGTAGGACTAGTCCAGATTTCATTTCCGCAATCTTGATTTCGAAAATATGAATTTGATTGAAATAATTGTGGTCGAGGATGGCGTTTAGGAACAACGCTGCAAGGCAGGCTTGTTTAGATGACATTTTAGGTTCGATTCCCAGTAGGGCTAGACAAGTGGCAAAAACGCTAGTAGAATAGAATACAAAATGTATGGGAATGACATTCGTTTACGATTAGCTATCTGTCGTTCAATGTCATTTACATATTTAAGCACAAGGTCCACTTTTTTATTGCGGATAGTATAGAAAACCATAACCACCTTTTCAGGCTTCACCGCAGTAGGTTAAAAAGACAAAGTACCTACTAAGAAAAAAAACATCATATAATCGCACCCTCCAAATTTTTTTATGTCACCTATCTAAGAACACTTGGACTAATAAGACGAATATAGTGGCTTGGAAGATATGAGGGAATAAAGAATATTACAAACAAACAAAGATAACCCTTTCCTGGCGCGAAAACCATAACCCTTTTCTTGCAGTCGGGTATAAAGCAACTGCAATTGCACAGTCACAGTTGCTAAGGGACCACAATCAAGTGTACAAGTGTCTTAATTAATGATGTTCTTCCATTGATTCGCGTGTTACATAGACTAGGTAAATGTAGATAGTCCAAACTGATGTTCCTAATATGCCTACGCCGTCGGGTCCTCACCAGGGCAGACGGAGTTTGAGAGAAGGCTGTCCTTAGGCTTAATCTAATGTGGCTGAGCAATTGGCTGCTGTGCTGCGTGTCGAATTAAAGAAACTAAATTATTCAAACTAGGCTGAAAATCAGCACTTTTTGAACGTCAAATTTACAAAAGACAGCCCCAAAACGCCTGCCCTTCACCACTATACTCTCTCTCCTCTCTCTCTCTCTCTCTCTCTCTCTCTCTCTCTCCTTATACACTATACTTCACACCTATGTGTTTTTGCTGGGAAGAAGAAGTGGCGCAACAAAATCCCCAGCATCACATATCTGTCTGTAAGGTTTGAAGAACCGGATTCGATTCCCGCTCGGACAACTGGTTTCGGGTCTGGGTGTTTGTGCACGTGTAATGTATGTTTGTAAACGCATTCACGATACAGCAGATATAAAAAAAAACATGACCTATTTTGTTTAAATTTTTCGTAAAACAATAATTGGTACAGACAGGTATTGATAAACTATTACTTTTTCCATCCCATTTCTGCCATGTAGGAGACTACAAAATTCACGGGACCTTTGAGAAGCAAATCATCCGATTATTATTGTTATTGTATTGTTTTGTAGGCAGTCATTTTATTTCATTAAATTCACTGCCCAGTTCACTGAAAGATGGTAACCTAATTGACCAGTTAAATAAAAACGATTTTTTAACCACGAAGCGGGAATTTTCGTGTTATCCACTTCTTTTCTAACCCCGGATTGGTAATCGACAGTTTTAGGGATAAAAAACCCAAATGATATAAGTATCCATCGTAAGACAGAAGTTTGAATGTATGGTAAACAGCTGTTTTGAGTTGATCGCACTGTAATCTTGTCGGTGAACTTGGGCCTAAGTAGACTAAGTAGGTAACGGGCCAATCAATCACACACATGCATCAAAGAAATGTCAGTTCTACGAAATAATCTTTGCCAGTTTGTGCCCGAGTATTATTTTCAATCATACCTCATTAGCGCGGACTTCAACGACGCTAAACATCAAAGGAAGCTCGTGAGCGCACAATAATAAAATTAAATAAAACACCGCACATGACGTACTTAACGTTAATGGTTTAGGGGGAAGGGGGGCAGGCTGACCATAAACAAGTAAACATATGAATACACTAGCTATCCGCCAGCAGCTTCATAAGAATTCAAATTAAAAATGACAGAGTTTCAAACAAACTCTGCCCCCCTATTTCACCCCCTAAGGAGTAGAATTTAGCAAAATCCTTTCTTATCGGATGCCTACGTCATACAAAGAACACACCCTCCAAGTTTCAGATCTCTACGATCAGCAGTTTAGGCTGTGCGTTGATTCGTCAGTCATTCAGGACAAAGCATTTTATATGTATAGATAGCACTCATATCAGTCGCTTGCTATGATTCCGGGTGGGGCCGAAGTCGTTATGTGGGATAAAAAAAAACAGTCAGATAATAGGCGGTGTTACACCCCCGCGCCATGGACGTAAAGCCGTCGTCCCCGGCTGACAGTCGTTATGTAGTCAGTAGCCCAGAAAGTCTGACAACCAGTCTTACCAAGGGGTATCGTGTTATCTAGAAAACTGGGTTGTGAAGGTCAGATAGGCAGGCACTCCGTGTAAAACAGTGGTACTCAGCTGCATCGGGTTAGACTGGAAGCCGACTCAACACAGTTGAGAAAAGGCTAGACAGATGTTGATGACAATGAAGATATCTTTGCTTAATCCCCTCGTCGTAAACGAGCGTCGTGTTATATAAGTCTTCAAACAATCTAGTCTTTTTATAGCGGTTATAAAGACCTAGAACATTTGTGCAAAACAGAGTGACATCATCTATTAAGATTATAATTGCTTTGTCTGATAAAAACTGTTACTATGTCAGTTAGTTGCTCAAAATACAAATGATGTTGCAGTCATCAATCATGTCCGGCACTGGGGCCCACTTTAATTCACCGAAACGAAACTTTGGAACGGCCAAGGAAGAAAGGAAAAACATTTATTGACACAACATAAGACAATCACATAGGGAATAAAAAAAACAAAGATAAAAGAATATTGTGCCAAATAGGTCCAGTTCAGCATTATGCCAGACAGCTAGTGCCTGACGCTGGTTTTCAACTGGACCTAAGACGAGTTGCAAGAATATACAATAACTTTTTTTGTGGTGCGGTAAGGTGCGATCTGATGTTCTGTACATAGAGGGATGTATTTATACTATCTATATACAGGGCTGGGCAAAATACATGCTTTGCTTTAATTGAAATACAAATTACAATATACTGTATAGCAGGTAATTAAAATACGAAATACAAAATATCTTTAAGTAAGGTATTTGAAATATAAAATACAAAATACAGTATTTTAGCTATTTTTAATTGAAATACAAAATACAAATTATAAAATACAAATAAAGTAGATCTAGACCAGCACGGGATGGAAAGTAGAGGAAAACAAGATTAATTAATCCCTGAACCAGAGTTTCCTTTCATGAACACTAGATTTTTAAATGACAAATAGCCTCTCGTTGGAGAGTGAATAAAACCTGCTAAAGAAAACCTGCTAAATGTATTTTAATGTTAAAATGTATTTTGAAGCGTCAAGTATTTGAAATACAAATTACAAAATACCTCGGCGTCAAGTATTTGAAATACGAATTACAAATTACATTTTAAGGAAGTAATTGAAATACAAATACTAAATACGTATTTGTATTTCAATTACGTATTTCAATTACAAGTAATTCAAATACTGCCCAACCCTGTCTATATATAACAATTGTTTGAAATTTACCGCCCTAAAATTCACAAGGAAAGGTGCGAATTTCAATCGAATCATCGTTTTCGTTGAGTTAGAGTAGGTCCGAGCCATGATCCGGAGCAAAACGGAATGGGAAGCCGTCACCTCCTTTTGCGAAGCAGTAATGCTGGAAAAGGATGTGGTGGAACGCGCGAGGGAGCGGCAGACCCCACGCCCCAGCTGCTGCGGGAGACGCCACGGGCGTCGGCAGCCCCAGGATGTCTCCCGGCCACCATAGGCCCGGGCCTGTGGACTTTGAGCTAAGGGTGGCTCGCCGTCCTCTAAGAACCAGGCCCGCGTCGACGGCGCGTTCGTGTTCCACGCGCGCCTCAAAGAGATCTCGTAACAGTGATGGGGCCCTCCCCCAGGGCCATGGCCTGCCGGGGCTGCGGGATGTTCGAGAGAGTTACCACGCCCCTGTAACGCAAAGGGCCGAGGAAGGAACATGTATATGTTTTAGAAAGTCTACATATGGTTTTCTTACACATCCTTATCCTACCTACCAATGATTGGTTTCAACGGTTTGAACCAATTTTCAGATCTTTATTACCAAGGTTCAAATCTTTATTAAAATCTGGGCCATCTTAATAAGGTGTAAGAAAAATGAAATTGAAAAATATAAGCTTGAATAATATTTATTTATTAATTAGGTATTGTCCGTTTTTATCACAGAATTTTCACTATTTTTGCACCGAACAGAAATGGCATCGACATACAAAAAAATACTGCTAATTATTGTCAGAAAACATATTTTTAGATTACAGCAATATAATAGGTGTAGTTGTATTTTTTAAGTCGCATGTTACATTTTTTTTTATAAGAAAAGATTTTTTTTTCTTATAAATTTCTTGCTTTTAATTTTTTTTAAAGATGTTTTAAAAATATTTTTTTCGCTAAGACATTTTTTTTGATAAAATAAATGAAAGATTGTTAACTCGTCTGATTGGTATGATTTTTGCCTACTTTTATTATTTTTTAGAAAAAATAATAGAAGAGATTGAAGATCTTTAATTATTTTTTGCTGGTTTTAAAATTACGAGAGCAGTATTTTTTCCAAAGTGACTTGAAAATCTAACAACAAAAACAAATAACTTAAAAGGAATAATTTACATTAGTTTTACTTAACATTTATATTATTTACACTTAAAATTATAGTAAAACTTAAGTTAAATAACTTACTTTTACTAAGACATATTTTGCATAGGATTAAAACGTCTTAGCTAAAAAATTTAGTCTGAACATTTAAAAAAAATGGAGCAATTTTAATTTATTTTGTATAAAAAGTAAGATTTTTTTAATGCTTTTTTTAAAAATAATTATTATTTGGTGAATAATTATTTCAGACTAACTTTAAATTCTAAGACATATTTTAATACACGACATACATATTTATCTAAACATAGATTAAACGTTGGTTTTAACTATCACATTTAAAATAAGGCAAGATATTTTTACAAAATATTATTTTAATTCCGTTAGGAAAAATAATGCACAAATCATTATTATTTACGTAAAAAAATTATAAATTTTAAAATAAATTTGATTAATTTTTCTGACATGACATTTTAATAAAAATACAAAAATTACTCAGGAACTGTCTAATTTGTAAAATAAAAATCCAACAAAAATGAATTTACTTTGACAATGCAAATAAAGTTTGAACCAAATAATTATTCTTTGTACTTTGCATTTTCAATAAATATTATAAATAATATTTTTATTTAATAATCATTATTTCTTCAAATCAATAAAAAAGGGAAACTCTGATCTAACCTTGTTGATAAGACATTTTCTAATAAATGCCAAATTTTAGTACCTTTCCCAAGACAGAACGAGACTGCTGTACCGCCATCTTGCTCGTCACAACTAAATGTCAAACATCTGTCAATGTCAAATGCTTTCATTCCCGCCATTTTCTGAAATCCGATTCACTACAACCTTTTGTCAATAAACCTATGAATTTGTTGATATTCACACAACCAATCACAGCCGCCAGACAATTTTAATACTGATCAAATTTTTCAGAAAACCGTTACAAGCTTCTTTCTACAAACAATATAGATTATTAGAGGTCTCGCCAATACCTACTTTGAGATCATACGAAATCATTTTGTCCATTAGAAATCTCACAATCATTTTTTAACCCAGTCTTGACACGATTATAATAACCACCCAAAATTTTGTACAGATTTTTTTGGTTAAGCTACGTTTTGTTTCTGCTACTCAAACCACGTTTCTATCTTTGTTGATCTCTCGTCTCCTAGCCGAGGCTCTAGTTGAGGCTCTGATTGAGGCCCTGATGGAAGCTCTAGAGCCGATAGCACTTGGAACAGCTCTGACGAACTCTTGGGGTTCATTGGTGGTTGTGACTGAAGCTCTTTTAGTGTACCTGCCTGGGTGGTCTTCATCAACCTCAGGTTTTTTCCTGTTGAAAGAGGTAAAATTTTAGTGTTAGGAGCATAGATATATACGTTACTAAAGTAAGTAGATTTGCAATCACCGAACACAATGCGAGCCAAAAAGGTTGAGCCCACAGACATAATTCATGCCATTTTTTATGTGGTACGCCACACCGTATTTTTCCTGGGAGCACTATTGCCATCCCTATCATACAGATGCCATGAACATTATGTTTCGGCTAGTGTGAGAGAGCAAGATATAATTTTACATCAAAATGATTACTAGTTTCAAAGCTACGTCTGCATTCTAAAAAATGGTTACGTTTTTGTTAACGCGTAATGTTCGGGATTGCATCTCTATTGATATATCTCGATGGAATAGACTAACAAACAAACATAAATCCTCCAAAACTTACGCATTTGTAATATTAATAAGCATTAGTGTCAACTTCCTAATTGTCGAACTTACCTGGGGAAACATGGGTTATCCCAGAACCTCTGGTCCTTTCCGAAGTTCTCTCCATCCTGGAGAGTTTGAGGCATCTCCGTGTCCATGGTCTCAGGCAGGAAGAGGCAGAGTAGACCACCAGCTACCCCAAGCACTCCCAGGATGAGCAGAGGAAGGTCTTGGGATACATTGGCCTGAAAATATTATGAACAGATAAATATAAAGTGAAGCTTCTAGAAATAAAGAAGTCTTGTTCGTCTAGTGGTTAAGGCACCTGCCTCTCGTGTAGGGGTGTGGTTCGAAACCTGCTAGTGACAATGTGACTTTTTTAAAATTATATGTACTTTCTAAGTATATCTTAGACGTCACTGACTAACGGTGAAGGAAAACATCGTGAGGAAACGTGGACTTTAAAAGTTTGAAATCGCCAATCCGCCTTGAGCAAGCGTGATGATTAATGATCATGTCTTCTCTGTATGAGAAGAGGCCTATGCCCAGCAGTGGGACAATATACAAGCTATTGATGAAGCTTCTGCACACGGCTTCGTCTGTTTTTTAAGCCCCGACGAAAACTGAGGGGTTTTATAAGCTTGACATGTGTATCTTTAGGTCTATTTATGGCATCGTAGTTCTCAAACGGATGACCCGATTTCATGCGGTTTTTTATAATTGATAATTAGTGTAATTGGGATGGTTCTTAACTATAGTTGATCAAAACCCGTCTGTTCGTTCAAAAGTTATGAGCTGTTTTAAAAGAAAGTGCGAGGTTTTTTTTTGTATTCAACAATGTCTTCTTTTCCTTCAAAAGTGGTTGAACTTTCTTATTCAAAAAATCTTAAACAAGATTTTTGTGCCTATTTTTTACACTTCCATAGTGATCAAGAATAGTTTTGTGAAGTTTAAAGTTTAAACTGGCTTGTATATAGTCTGTACCAATAGATTTTGTAAAAAAATGTAAACAAAGTCGTAACCTATTTTGTTCTAATTCTGCCACAGAAATCAACAAAATGGCGTAAGGATTTATGTCAATTTTATGTTCTAAACATCATCATTCATCATTTAATGCCATTTTATTTATCTTAGTGGGAAAATTAAAACAGAATAATTTTGTTTATGTTCTTCTTAAAATCAATTGGTACAGTATAGTATTCTTGCCCACAAAATTAACTTACCAAATAAACAACAAAGGGAGCTACAATTGATGCCACATAGCCCATGATGTGGATCAACGCGACGCCTTGAGCTCGCACCACGGTAGGCAGCAACTCCGCCGCGTACTGGAGCCCTATGTTGTAAGAAATGTTCACGGCGAAGCGCCCGAGGATGGCTAGAGAAGCTGATGGGCCACCTGGACACAAAAATATATTATGTTTAACCTGTTCTAGAATACCAACATGTTAACTGATCATAGAAATTTGTTATTTGCTACAACAACGTTTTTCTTCTTCTTATCGTGTGGGCTGCAAGGTTTACCAACCTAACAAGCCCTAGTGTCAGAGTTTTCTCAAATCCGCCTGACGGCCTCTGACATGGGATCGTAACAACAACTGCCAGCTATCAAGGTAGAAGCCGGGGACGATGGCTGGAATAACGTGCTCACCCAGGCAGGGGGTGTAACACCACCCACTTTCTGACTCCGGGCTGCTTTGTAAAATTTTCCAGAATACACAAAGCTATTTCAGCCCGACCCGGGAATCGTACCCGGGGTCCCGTTTATAGCCTCAGTCGCGTTATGCGACCACTAAACCAACAAGGCAGTCTACAACACCGTTCAAAAAAGATTATTTACTAGTTTGTTCCGCATCCTTAGAAAAGTACTTTGCGTACCCTGATAAAAAGTATCCTATATGTTTATCCAGGTTATTAAGTATATGTATACCAAATTTCATCCAAATCCATTCAGCAGTTCAGTCACTGGAGAGATAGTTACTTACCAACTGGTACAGCAGTGGCCAGAAGACTGAAAATACCACTGATGACCATGGAACCGCAAGCCAACCATCTGCGACCCCACCTGGAAGAATAAAGTTATCATTAACACTCTTCTTCCAAACTTCTTTCAATCGCCAATCTTCTTCTCCATAATCCATAGTGTCGAGTTTTCTCAAACCCGCCTGACGGCCTCTGACATGGATTTGTAACAACAACTGCTATCAAGATACCAGCCGGGGAAGACGGCTTAACGTCCCGGGCACGGGGGTGTTACACCGCCAACTTGCTGATTCCGAGCTGCTTATAATCCACAAAGCTATTAAGACCCGATGCGGGAATCGAACCCGAGGCCCTGTTCACAGCAGTCGCCTCATGCAATCTTTAGACCAATGCGGCAGTCTATAACCAGCTGTAACCGACACACGAACCGACAGACGAAGTGAAACCACGGGTTCCTTTTTAACGCCCGGCGAAAAAAGAGGGGTGTTATAAGTTTGACGTCGATGTCTGTGGCATCGTAGCCCACAAACGGATGGACCGATTTCAATGCGGTTTTTTCATTTAAAAGCCAGTTTCCTTGCGATGGTTCTTAGCTATGTTTGGTTAATATCGGTCCAGCAGTGTAAGTGTATCAGCTCTTTTCCAAAATGATTGCAAGGCAAGGCATTTTTGCGTAGGGGGTTTTTAATTTTTTTGATTTAATATTCGTTACCATTTTGGTTTAGAATCCTAAAAAGAATTTCAAAAACACTAACCTGTCCAAGACTGCAGTCAAAAATGTATCAGCTGGCAACTCTGTAGCTGATGCGATGGTGAAAGTTAAAAAGATGTCCAGCCCTAAGGAACCGACATTCCTGACGTGGCCATCGAAGACGAGAGATATGGCCATCCAGATGACGATAAGGAGGATAGCGTTGCGCCTCAGCCTTGGAGTCTTGAAGAGATCTAGCACGGAATAAGTCCTGCATTCAGCTTCTGATTCTTTGATAGTTTTGAGGGATGATTCCTGGAACAATAATACATCTTAATCATCATCTGCCTAGCTTCTTCTCTAAGATAAAGGGTGGGCGTTTGTAATTCTGACGTTCTAAAAGTCTAATTTGTATAAGTTTTAAGTTAAGATTTTTTGCAATAGTGTTAAGTCTTTTTCCAGTCTATTTGGATGTAACAGAATACAATTTTTTTTTTTTTTTTAAATGGAGCTTTTGTCCGTCTCCACAATCAATTAATAACTAATCATACCTCTTCGTAAGACGCGCCACCAACGCCAGTAAAAGTTATTACAGCTAGGACTAACGGCTTTCCGGGAAGCGAAGGAGTCTTGATATTAAATAGGTTGGACCATTGACCGACAGCGGCATGTACAGCTTAATCTTTCTCGTTTAACTTGAGGGCTGTTACTGAGCCAAGGACCACTCCAAGTTACCCTGTCCAAGTTGTTTCAATAAAGTAGGGATAAAAATATACTCACCGTGAAATCGCTAAGTACTTTCTCTGGGATTTTGGTCTTGTTGATCCTCTCAAATTTCTTCATGATTGTCAAAGCTTTGTCTATCTTGCCCTGAGACACCAACCATCTGGAAAATAGAAGAAGCTCTATCATCACCCTCACCTAAGATGCTTCAAACCAGATTAGAACTTAGTCCATTTAAAATAAGGTTCCAATTCTAAGCGCTGGTTTGGACACCCAACTCTTGGCTTGACTTTTGCTTATTCAACTTTTGCTTGCAGATCGATACTCCAACTAGCTGAGGGGGTCCTACACTATACTTGATCGATTGATACGTGGTTTCTAACCAAAAGTCCATTTACTTCAACGATTGTCAGCCCTTCGACAATTATGGTCAGCCCAATGATCACTGACACTGACATAACTTTATTTCTAACTAGCATCCAGCATAAGTTGCAACACCACGTTTTTTTTTACCAGAAACCTTTGCGGGCATCCCCAAAACACCATACCATAGTTTCATCATAATCTGATGTTTGGTTTAGGAGCGCATAGAGTATAAACATACAAACATTGTTTTTTTTTATTTTAATAAGCAGTTTCGCGCAATGTTACGTGCGTCCCGAGGAAATCACTTAAACGCACCTGAATAAAAAGTAGTCTAAAACCATCTCCAGGGTTCCATCTATTTCTGTGCTAACTTTCATCTAAATTCGTTTAGCCTCTCACTTTAATTTACAATATAAGTTAGAATTAAGTTTTTAATTAGGTTGAAAAGTACACATCGGCGAGAATTTTGGGAAGACCAGTTTTATAAACATGAGGCAACGATTGGTAGCATTTAACTCATACCTGGCACTTTCAGGCACCATCCAAGGTGTTGCGATAGCCAGGGCGAAAGGCAGGCTGGTGCCCAAAGCGAACATCCTCCAGTCATCAGCCCACAGCGCGATCCAGGGCAGAAGTGACGCCGCCAGTGTGAAGAACAAGGCTATAGACATATTCGCCACAAAAGTCCGCCATTTCGGTCCAACGTATTCTAGCACTGTGGAAGAAAAGAGAAAACTTATTCAACGATGAAAAATAAAACGGATCGGGTTTACAAGTCGACACGTCCACGTAAATCTTTTTACAGAGTAGTCCGATTTCGGTAATTCTTTTTTCGTTTAGTAAGTCATACTTCAGAGGTGGTTCCATATAAATTGTATCAACATAGGTTCAGTCGTTTTGTAAATATATTGAAAATAACGGTCTATCTCTATTTGGGCATACGCCCCATACGTGATGATCTGGGGGTTTAGACAAGTGGCAAAAACGTTCGCAAAAACGTGTCACGTTCGTGACATTCGTTTACGACTAGCTATCTGTCATTCCCATACATTTTATGTATTTATACGTTTACGTTTTTGCCACTTGTCTAACCCCCCTGGTTATTTAAGCTTATTGCAACATGAAAAATATTAAAAGTATGCTAATTCTTCATAATAATATCATGTTTTGTGATATTCGTAAAAGTAGAAATGCTAAAAAGTTTTGAGCAACCGGCTGTATATGTCTCCAAATAGTGAATATGCTTTTACTTACCAAGAATGTACATCATAGTGAAACAGTTGTCGAATGCTAAGCCGACGAAGAACCGACACAGTGCGAAGGTTAAGAAACTATCGCAGAACGATGTTCCAACACCAGCCACGAAGCCTAAGAGATTGGTGCCTGAAAGTAAAGAGCATTTATAAGTATATGAAAAAGTACACAAAGCGATGAAAAACCGCAAAAAAATTACCAAACATCATCACTAGCCTAGCCTTTTCCTAGCTATGTTGGAGTCGGCTTCCAGTCAAGCCAGATGCAGCTGAGTATGAGTGTTTACATGGAGCGACTGCCTATCTGACTGATAGCCAACCAACCTCTACAACGCAGTGACCGGGTGACACGGTACCCCTTGGTAAGAGTGACCGCCCATCATCACCAGCCTAGCCTTTTCCCAACTACGTTGGGGTCGGCTTCCAGTCTAGCCAGAGCAGCTGAGTACCAGTGTTTTACATGGAAGTACTGCCTATCTGAACTCTACAACCCAGTGGCCGGGTGACACGGTACCCCTTGGTAAGACTGGTGGTCACACTTTCGGGCTTCTAACTACTCGTAACGACTGCCAAAGATTTAGAGAGCAACGACTTATCTCGCTTTACAAGGCTCGGAGGAGTCTCACGTCACTCATCCATGGACTAACCACGATAAGCGCAGCTTAACTGTAATACTTAGCCACGAGCTCTTCCACCAATTGACTGCCCAACTTTATTAAAAATCTAGAGATACCCTATGATGATGGATATGACGAACACTTTTTCATTCGGATGGGAAATCATCAAATGACCCTTCCCGCCGTGAGTGGGGCGGAAGAGAGTGTCAGACTCTTACTGACTAAAACCCATCCATGTTTCTGCCTTCACCCCTTGTGTTCCGGGGGAGCGGCAACTCTTTCGAAGATTACCCTTCGTAAACTTAAACAGAGAGCTGATCTCTCATAGACAGTTGCTCCATGTAAAATAATAGGCATCCAGTTACACTGGGAGCTGATCCTGATAAAGTTGGGAAAAGGCTAGACAGATGAGCTATTTCAATGTTAGATGCGAAAGAAGATGAGGACTTACCGACTAGAGCTGGTATTCTCCCGTACTTGTCTGCTATCCAGCCGAAAATAAGACCACCTACTATGGCTCCGCAGAAGAAGATGGCTTGGGCAGTCGCTGCTAAGTTGTCCTTCTCGCACACCCAGTCCAACTGAAAAGAGATGGAGATACATCAGCTTAAGAATTTGATTAAACTTTCAAAGGCGGATTTATCCTCTAACTTGATGATCACCCATCCATAGCATGAGTGCGCTAAAGCGCGGCAGAGCAGGAAATGTCCATACAAACGTAATACCTTAATCATTTGTAAGTTGAGCATATTTCCATCATATTATGCTGGTATTCGTATTTAGACGGTATTTTTCTATGTTCCTACAACTTTTTTTTTCAAAATGCTTACCTAAAATGAAGTTTAAGCGAATTCCATTTAGCACATTTTTAAAGCTTAAATGGCATGTTTTCTTATTGATTTTTCTCTATTATAAACAACAATATCTGTTGCAGACGCCGAGCCCGCCAACGTAGATTTAAGAATAAATAAGATAATCTTAAATAAGTTTTAATAAATGGATTTTTTCGTATTAGGGAAATAAGAATATGTATGTAAAATAGGGATTGTTTTAATAGCCAATAGGGTTTCAGTAGGTCGGGTACGAACCAGTTCAAACCAGAAAGAACTGGGGAGGCGCCAGTGTGGCGGGACCGTCAAGGCCATAGGACTGTCCAGTCGACCGTGATTGGTCGGCTGGCGAAATCGCCGAGACGGTCCACCCACGAATCCAACAGGGATTCCGCTGCATATAAAGAGAGCAAAATCACGTTAAAATTGTCAGTCGTTCAGTTACATCAAGAAAGTCAGCAAGTCAACAAGAAGTAGTCAGCAAGTCTCTCTCTATATAGTGTACAGTTTAGTTTCAGTATAAGTTATTTTATGTGTTCAGTCAGTTTCTCAGTGCGTAGGTCGTTGACCCCGTGTATAGTATTGAGGTCAACGAACTCGGTGCGCGGTTAGGTCATAGGTTGTTTGACCCATCAGGCGTCGGGGTCATCAACCCCGTTTAGTGCGATCAGGTGTTCGCAGGTCATTGACCCCGCGTTCAGTGCGACCGGTACAGGTCATTGACGTGGGTAGCAGTGAACATTGTACATATAGACGTAAGGATTTAGTGATAAGGAAGATCAAGTGTAAATAAAACAATTGTGTAAATACGAACTCGTGTGTTATTGTATACAGTCCATTGAACATTCTTTGCGCAGTGGCCAAGTAGGGTCGTTGCAGCTACCAGTCCAAGTCCGGGACATATGGTCCTTCGAGCCGGATAGGATCTGGATCGTGATTGTGATTGTGATAGTGACTAGTGACTAGTGAATAAACTGAAACTCCGCGATGGTTGTCACTCGTAGCCAGGGGGACGCGGCGGAGTTACGCGATGACGAATCGCGTATCGAGCGGCGCCGGGAAGCTGAAAATTTAATGAGAGAGCGACTGCGCCGCATATCAATGGAGCCGCCTGCCTCGCCTGCGGCAGGGGCTGACAGCAGTATAGTTACCAGACCAACAACGTTGCCGGTCACCGGTGTGGACACAGGGCTGGGGGGGCCTTCGTCTCTTCAAGTGGAGGAGCGACAGCGCCGACCCAGGTCGCCTGCGCGGTCCATGCGGTCACAGCGGTCGACGACGAGCGTAACTACAAGGCTGCGACTAGCTGAACTGGAGGCCGCCGAGAGGATAGCGGCCCTCCAGACTGACCTAATAAAGAAAAGATTGGCGGTTGAAATGTCAGTGATACAGGACGACCGGGAAAGCTTGCGTGAGGAACGGCTCCCGACTCAAGACGAGGACCACCAAGTACGGGTGGACCAGTGGCTGAGGACAAGCCGTCTCAGCCACCCGGAGGAGGGGGTGGACGCAAGGGAAGCGCGGCGTCTACACGATGAAGACACTCAACGGCCACAGGAAGAGGAGCGGCGGAGAAGATCGCCCACTCCTATGAAGTCAAGGAATAGCATAGCGCACCTGGCTTCAGCGCTGGAACGAATGGCCAGGCCCAGACTGCGGCACACGGACTTACCAACGTTTTCCGGTGCTGTGAACGAGTGGCTGGCGTTCAAGGCAGCGGTGCGGGACACCACAAATATGTATCATGTGTCCCCGGCAGAGAACCTGCAAAGGCTAAGAAGTAGCCTGAAAGGTGAGGCAAGAGACGCAGTGGCGGCGCTCTTGCACACCGCGACCGACCCGGAAACCATCATGAAGACACTGGAGCAGTGCTTCGGGCGACCTGAGGTGCTCATCGACCGGACACTTGCCGAGGTAAGGAAGATGGCGAAGCCGGGCGCGTCGGCGGCGGAGCTAAATAGTTTCGCAATTAAAGTGCAAAATGTAACATACGTGTTGAAGTCAATAGACAAGAAGGGATATTTGCACAACCCTCTGTTGGTGCAGGAGATATTAGAAAAACTTAGTCCGCACGTGCGGTCTAGATGGTGCGACTTCGCGAGTGAGCGCGACGGATCAACGGACCCCGAGATAGAAGTGCTATCGAACTTTCTAATGCAAGAGGCAGACAAAGCACTGAGGTATAGTTATACCCCGACCGCAAATATCACGTCTGTTGCGCAGAAGAAGGAGACGAGGCCCGCTGTCGGCTTCAAGCGGAAGCCGAACGTCGTGTACAACACCGTCGAGAAGGCAAGTGAAGATAAACAACTACAGTGTCTCAAGTGCAATCAGCAACACGCGTTGCCCAAGTGTTCGCAATACGTGGCGATGTCAGTGCCGGAACGTTGGAAGTTCCTGAAAGAGAAGAAGGTGTGCTTCCGGTGTGCCCGGAGCCGGCATCAGCGAACCAGCTGCACCGCAAAAATGTGCGACAAGTGTCAACGACCTCATCACGTCACGCTGCACCAGGAACGCGTGAGTCCTCCTGAGGTACCAGAGCCAACAAAGGACGTAGCCGTCCTGTCAGTAGCAACAAACGTAAGTACTGAACAACGTACAGTGCTTTTGAAAATGTGCCCAGTCGTCGTGGTCGGTCCACGGGGGGAGGTGGCCACACATGCGCTCCTAGATGAGGGAGCAACGGTCACCCTCATCGACGAGGACCTGGCAACGAGCATAGGGGCAGACGGAGCGCTACAACCGCTCCACATCCACGGCGTCATGGCCATGTCAGCAGAAGCGCGCGACAGCAAGGTGGTGAACGTGGGGGTGAGAGGTGTACGCGACGGCAGCAAACTACATCAACTTCGGGCGAGAACAATAAAGGACCTGAAGCTGCATCAGCAGGCCGTGCCAGAGAGCCTGCTGAAGTGTAGGCATCTGCGAGATTTACCCCGGGAAGAAGTGTGCTACAAGGAGGCACGCCCCGGGCTCCTGGTGGGGACAGATCACTGGGAGTGTATTGTGTCGCGGGAACTACGCGTGGGCGAAATAAGACAGCCTGCGGCGTCCCGCACACAACTTGGATGGGTGGTGCACGGAACGGCACCACGTAGCATCGTGGTCAACGAGGACAGCGTGCTACATGTGTACGAGCCCGAGAAGTGCCGGCAGCCACAGGATAGAGAGCTGCACGATTTAGTAGATGCGCACTTTCAAATCGACTCGTTATGTATAGATAAGAAAGTTCGGGTCAGCGAAGCGGACCGGCGGGCCATCAACCAGGTAACGAAGACTGTGAGCAGGGTGGAGGGCGGCTACCAGGTGGGACTGCCGTGGAAAACCGACCACGTCACCATGCCGCCCAGCTACAGCGCAGCGCTTCGTCGGCTCAGGAGGATCGAGCAGAAGATGGACGCCTCGCCGGCCTTCGCCGAACAATATACTGCGCAGATTGAGAATCTGCTGCAAAAGGGGTATGCTGTGCCATGCGACGGGACCGAACGAGCGAGCCCTGTCTGCTGGTACCTACCACACTTCGCCGTGCATAATCCCAACAAGCCGGGAAAGCAAAGGCTGGTCTTCGATGCGGCGGCGAGGAGTCACGGCGTGTGTCTGAACGACGAGTTGCTGGAGGGCCCAGACCTGCTGTTGTCCCTGCCAGGCATAGTCTTCAGGTTCCGGGAAGGAGCCGTGGCAGTCACCGCTGACATACAGGAGATGTTCCTCCGCATACAGATTCGGCCGGAGGATCAGCCGGCGCAACAGTTCCTGTGGAGGGGCGGCGACAGAAAGGAGCCCCCGAAGACGTACAAAATGAAGAGTATGATCTTCGGTGCAGCGAGCTCACCATACATGGCGCATTACGTTCGCAACTACAATGCGGACGTACATGGGGACAAGTACCCGCGCGCCCTGAAGGCCATCAAGGAAAGTCACTACATGGATGATTTGGTGGCCAGCTATGACAGCCCCGAGGAGGCGTGGAGAACCGTCGAAGAAACCAGGAAGGTACATGCGGTCGCCGGCTTCACGCTGAGAGGCTGGAGCTCCAGCGACGAGACAGCGATCCGCGACGTGCCCGAGGAACTCCGATCCACTGCGCCTACACAACTAGGAGGGGAACAGCCTGAGAGCAAAATACTCGGGCTGTATTGGAGCGCTGAGCGGGACGAGTTGGGGTTCAACACTACGATGAGCAGAGTCTCAGCCGAAGTACGACAGCGCACGCGCGGGCCTACAAAGAGGGAGGCACTCAGCGCGGTAATGTCAATCTATGATCCACTAGGTTTGCTGAGCCACTTCACGGTACGAGCGAAGATAATCCTGCAGAGCCTGTGGCGCCTGCAGATAGCGTGGGACGAGCCGGTGCCGGACGAGGAGAACGAGCTCTTCGCCGCGTGGATCGCCCAGCTCGCCGAGGTCGCCAGACTACGGCTGCCGAGGTGCTACGGAGTGCGGGATTGCTGTGAGGTGGAACTACACGTCTTCTGCGACGCCAGCGAACAGGCGTACGCAGCAGTATCATACTGGAGGGTGACCAACGCCGGCGGAGAGGTAAACGTCGTGCTGGTCGCCGCCAAGGCGAAGGTGGCGCCGCGACGTGCGCAGACCATCCCGCGGCTGGAACTACAGGCCGCGGTCATCGGGTCGCGCCTAGCGGACACCGTGAAGAAAGAACACAAGATACAGATCAGCAGAACCGTGTACTGGTCGGACTCGTCGACCGTTATTCAGTGGATACATAATGACCGTAAGAGGTATACGGCGTTTGTCGCGCACCGTCTGTGCGAGATCGCCGAGTCAACCGCGAAGGAAGAATGGCGGTGGCTGCCCACAGACCACAACGTGGCAGACGACGCAACGCGACTCACCGACGCGCCGATCGGCGCAAGTGATCGATGGTTCCAGGGACCGGGCTTTCTGCGCCTACCAGAAGCGCAGTGGCCCGCAAAAGCAACACCCGACGAGGAGGAGCACGAGGAGGTGCTTCACGTATCAGAGGGGCGGAAATCCGATAGCTGGTTGCCAGACCCAGCCCGCTTCTCAAGGTACGAAACATTGGTGCGCGCCACGGCGCGGGTGTTCTTTTTCATCGACAGGTGTCGACGCGCCGCCGAGGGTGTGGAGTTGCGCCACGTGGAGCGCGCGGAGCGCGAGCTCCTACGGCGGGCGCAAGAAGATAGCTTCGGCGACGACATCTGCAAGGTCCGGTCTGCTCGCCCACTGACGAAGGCGAGCCGGCTGTACAAGCTGGATCCGGTGCTCGGAGAAGACGGGTTGCTAAGGGTGCGAGGTCGTATCCAGGCTTCGCCCGCGCCCGACGACACCAAGCGGCCTATCATATTGGACGGCCGCCACCAGCTGACGCGACTGATAGTGCAGCGGGAACACAACGCAGCGGGTCACGCCAACCGAGAGCGCGTGACGAACGACCTGCGGCAGCGGTACTGGGTCATTCACCTTCGACCCACGGTACGCGCTGTCGAGAAGGACTGCGCCCTCTGCCGACGACGTAGGGCTGCGCCGCAGGTACCAGCCACAGGGGACCTGCCGCACGCTCGCCTGGATGCATTCCAGCGACCGTTCACCAATTGCGGGGTGGACTACTTCGGTCCCATGACAGTAAAGGTGGGACGTCGACGAGAAAAGAGGTGGGGCGCACTGTTCACGTGCCTCACCTCCCGCGCCGTGCATCTCGAGCTCGTCGCTTCTCTTTCGACGGACTCTGCGATTATGGCCCTGCGCAGAATGGCTGCGCGCAGGGGCTGGCCGAAGCTCATGTACTCGGACAACGGGACAAACTTCAGGGGTGCTGACCAGGAGCTACGAGCAGCTTACAAGGAGTGGTCACCCGCGCTGAAAGAAGAAGCCCTGCTGCACCGAATGGAGTGGCGGTTCATCCCGCCCGGAGCGCCCAATCAAGGGGGCGCCTGGGAGCGACTTGTGCGCTCCGTGAAGAACGCCCTCGCCGCGACACTGCGCGAGAGGGCACCAGCTGAGGAGGTGTTGCAGACTCTGCTAGCTGAGGCAGAGTTTGCAGTCAACGCGCGACCGCTTACCCACGTAAGCGTGAGCCCTACCGACCCAGAGGCTCTCACCCCAAACCATTTCTTGTTGGGGTCATCCCTGGGCCTACCTTCAACTGGACCATGTCAAGAAGATGATCGTCGTGCCTGGCGAGCCAGCCAGGCCCTAGCAGACCACTTCTGGCGGCGCTGGCTGCGAGAGTACCTCCCTGACTTGGTACCTCGCGGCGAGCCGCAGCACCCCGTTCGCCCGTCGCAACCAGGCGACGTGGTCATCGTGGTGGACGGCACGCTGCCACGCAACGTGTGGCCGATGGGGATCATCGAGCGGGTCTACAAGGGACCAGACGGCGGCATCCGAGTCTGCGACGTGCGTACGAGGACAGGCGTCTTCAAGCGGCCCGTGAGCAAGCTCGTCGTGCTGCATGGAGAGGAAGAGGCTACGCGAGCTGCGCCGGGGGGAGAGCTGTTGCAGACGCCGAGCCCGCCAACGTAGATTTAAGAATAAATAAGATAATCTTAAATAAGTTTTAATAAATGGATTTTTTCGTATTAGGGAAATAAGAATATGTATGTAAAATAGGGATTGTTTTAATAGCCAATAGGGTTTCAGTAGGTCGGGTACGAACCAGTTCAAACCAGAAAGAACTGGGGAGGCGCCAGTGTGGCGGGACCGTCAAGGCCATAGGACTGTCCAGTCGACCGTGATTGGTCGGCTGGCGAAATCGCCGAGACGGTCCACCCACGAATCCAACAGGGATTCCGCTGCATATAAAGAGAGCAAAATCACGTTAAAATTGTCAGTCGTTCAGTTACATCAAGAAAGTCAGCAAGTCAACAAGAAGTAGTCAGCAAGTCTCTCTCTATATAGTGTACAGTTTAGTTTCAGTATAAGTTATTTTATGTGTTCAGTCAGTTTCTCAGTGCGTAGGTCGTTGACCCCGTGTATAGTATTGAGGTCAACGAACTCGGTGCGCGGTTAGGTCATAGGTTGTTTGACCCATCAGGCGTCGGGGTCATCAACCCCGTTTAGTGCGATCAGGTGTTCGCAGGTCATTGACCCCGCGTTCAGTGCGACCGGTACAGGTCATTGACGTGGGTAGCAGTGAACATTGTACATATAGACGTAAGGATTTAGTGATAAGGAAGATCAAGTGTAAATAAAACAATTGTGTAAATACGAACTCGTGTGTTATTGTATACAGTCCATTGAACATTCTTTGCGCAGTGGCCAAGTAGGGTCGTTGCAGCTACCAGTCCAAGTCCGGGACAATATCTATAATATTGTCGTAGCAGGAACATAGGTCATATTATCAAGTTACAAATCATTGAAAAATCATTCAAGTTTTCATTCAACATTTTTGGTGGAGACAATTATTGTTCGTACTAGGGCCGCGATAAAGGTCTACTTACCTCAGAAGCAATAGTGTCGTAAGGGACATCACTCTTATTGTATTCCCAGCCGTGTTGACAGGGAACTATGGACCATTCATCATCAGGAGTTGTTCTACCTTCAGCCAAAGCCCGGCTGAAGTCTGCAGAGTACATCTTGCAACGGTCGTGTGAGAAGGGACCATTGTTTGAGGGTGGTATTGCTAACGCTCGCCTGGAAAGAAAGAAAGAACGGTATTTAAGGTTGGAAAATTTTTGGTTGCGAAAAAGAGATGGTGTCTTTTTTAGGGATGGGAAATTATCAAATGCTTTCTTCTGCTGTGGACGTAGTGGGAGGGCGACTGGTTGCTAGACTTTCTAGCTTCTGACTACCCCTAATCATTGGCAATGATCTACAAATGGCAGCCGGTAACGACCACAAGGATCTCGATAGATGATCACCCATCCTCGGACTACCACGGAAAAGTTAGACCTTTTATTGAGAAACTGCCCCATTTGTGCTAGGTATAGAATACCAGCTTTCCGCCCGCGGCTGGGCCCGCGTGGATATTTTTTTTACACCTTGGGTTACATTATTCAAGTTTTAGTAGAGATCCGTAATTATTTCTGGAAATAAACATAGCCTATGACACTTCGTAAAGATGTAGCTTTCTAACGGTGAAAGAATTTGTAAAATTGGTCCAGTAGTTTTTGTGTTAAAACTCTACAAGCAAATCATTCCTCTTTATAATATTAGTATAGATTTATCAAAGTTTTATAAAATATTTCTATGCATACAAAAAAAAATGGAAAACTGCCTCCCTATTAAATGTGGTTAAATAGTGAGTTTCGAAAAGTAGGCACAGAATTTACGATTTCATTGACGATACAATTGTTTATTTCTTGTTTACGTTTTTTTTTATTTTAATATCGTGTCTCGTCACAAATTACTGGTTCGCAGACTTCCTTTGTAAAAACATAATACTCCTTCTTTGAACTAACGTAAAAAATGTTTTGTGCTCATGCTGTAGGTAATTATTATCTTCTATACTTTATTTACAATAAGATTAGACATTTAAACGCACCCCATTTATCGTTCCTTCAAACGATATTGAGTTCTATTCCGTATAGATAAGGCTGGTGTTGAAAGCAAAATAATGTTTACAATACCAAACATATTCTGCATCTGCTTTTTGTTAAGTCACCTAAGCAATAGAGCTTAAAATCGTTTGAACGAACGGTAAATGGGGTGCGTTTAAATGTCTAATCTTATTGTAAATGGAGTATAGAGGTCGAAAATCTACAATTTTTTAAATAAATTGTATATTTTTCGTAAGCGCTTGCGCAGACACAGGTGCACTCTCTATTCCCTCTCACAGTCCTCAGGGTCGGCAGTCCGACACGACCGGGGAGAGATCAGGCGCAGGACCGACAGCGCCACGTGCTCTCCGAGGCACGGAGGGATCTCGCTATGTTAAGAAAATGGTCACCCATCCATGGACTGACCGCGGCTAGCGCAGCTTAACCTTGCTAATAGATCGATCCGCACGGCTGTTACTTACGCGGTGTCCTGCGTGAGCGACGAACGCGACGCGACGCAACGCTGCGAGCGCGACGAACGCGATCAACTCAACGGCTACCCTACTTGCGGCCTATATGACAGTCGCGTTAGTCACATTACGTCGCGACGTGTCGCGTCGCGTCGCGTCGCGTCGCGTCGCGTTCGTCGCTCACGCAGGACACCGCGTCACGCAGGACACCGCGTTAGCTACAAGCTCACGTATACCTCATACCAAAAGCAACAATACATCTAAATCGGTTCAGACATTCAGGACTTACGATGGAGTAACAAAACTCGCATACATAAACTATAAAAAAATAAAAAACTTAACACAATTTTCTAGACAGTCGGTTAAAACCGTGAGACCAACCGCAAGTCTAACGAACCGTTAAACTATTAATTATTATATCGAAAGTAACACAGACCGGATGTCATTGTGCTATTCTATTTGCCAAAAAAATGTTTTTCAATTAACTAAGGAAATAAGTCTAGAATAGTTTTCATGAATTTTATTCGCGTCATTTGATTTGACATTGAAAATAATTCAATGACCTTTCGTTTTGTTTAAATGGCCTTTATTTAAGGTTGTGTGGTATTGTGATTTAGGTTATAATCAGCCGTTTAACTGGTGACGAAGCGTTCAAGTTATTAATCTGTATGGTAGGTATATAAAATGCTTTGTCCTGAATGACTGACGGATCAACGCACAGTCTAAACCGCTTATAATAGAGACCTGAAATTTGGAGGGTGTGTTCTTTGTATGACGTAGGCATCCCATAAGAAAGGATTTTCCGAAATTCTAAAAGTTCCAAAGTTTGTATGAAACTCTGTAATTTTTAATTTAAATTCGTATAGCCCTCGCGGGCGAAGCCCCTGGCGGAAATCTAGTCCTATCTAAATGCGAAATTGAGATTGTTTGTTTGTCGCGCTTTCACGCCAAAACTACCGAACCGATTTAAATGAAATTTGGTGCACATATAGTCTGGAACCTGAGAAAGGACATAGGCTTTTTACTTTTTACCCGGTTGCGGATGAAACCGCGGGAAACGAACTATAAAGGAAAACTATGATGGCTAAGGCCCAAGTTCACCGACAAGATAACAGTCCAATCAACTCAAAACAGCTGTTTACCATAAATTCAACCTTCTGTCTTACGATGGATACCTTGTCATTCATCCTCCTGCCCTTATCCCAATTTTATTTGGGGTCGGCGCAGCATGTTTTCCTCTTCCATACTCTTCTATCTGCCGTCATCTCGCTAGTAACATTCATTCTAATCATATCAACCTTCACACAATCCATCCATCGTTTCTTCGGTCGTCCCCTTCCTCTATATCCATCCACATTCATGTCCAAAACCTTTCTCACTACATAAGCCTCATTCCTCCTCATCACATGCCCATACCATGATAACCAGCCAAAACCATTTTTGTAGCATGGACAGATTAAACAGAATGAGCGATGGATACCTTGTCATTATAGTTTTTATTCCTAAAACGTACCCAGTGTTTTACATGGAGCGACTGCCTATCTAACCTCCACAACCCAGTTACCGGTAACACGGTACCCCTTGGTAAGACTGGTTGTCAGACTTTCTGGCGTCTGACTACCCGTAACGACTGTCAAAGATCTACAAATGACAACCGGGACTAACAGCTTAACGTGCTTTCCGAGGCACGGAGGAGTCTCGCTATGACAAAGGTCCACGGACCGACCGCGACAAGCGCAGCTTAACCTTAGATCGGTCGAACCGTGCGGCTGTTACTTAGCCACGAGCTCCTCATTAAAACGTATTACGGAACAATATAGCGCCAGGCCCGACACGCACTTGGTCGGTCTTTTATTTACAAGTAGTGATTAATCTTGCAAATGCTTTAACCTTCTCAGAAGAATAGCACGTATTTAAATCGTGCTGTATTCGCCCTTGTGATTAAAAAATAAGCTTACCCTTTTTTTAACAAGAAAATCTTTGCTACACACTAAAGTCTGTTTCAACTGAGTTTATGAAAAAATTAAACGAAATCATAACCTTATATGTATTGTTTTAATTTTCCCACATAGATAAATAAAATAGGAGGAGCTCGTGGCTAAGTAACAGCCGCACGGTTCGACCGATTAAAGGTTAAGCTGCGCTTGACGCGGACGGTCCGTGGATGGGTGACCATCTTTGTCATAGTGAGACTCCTCCGTGCCTCGGAAAGCACGTTAAGCTGTTGGTCCCGGTTGTCATTTGTACATCTTTGACAGTGGTTACGGGTAGTCAGAAACCAGAAAGTCTGACAACCAGTCTAACCAAGGGGTACCGTGTTACCCGGTGGCTGGGTTGTGTAGGTCAGATAGGCAGTCGTTCCATGTAAAACACGGGTACTCAGCTGCATCCGGTTTAGACTGGAAGCCGACCCCAACATAGTTGGGAAAAGGCTAGGCAGATGATGATGATGATAGATAAATAAAATGGCATTAAATGATGTTTGGAGCATGAAATTGACATAAATGCGCCATCCTAACGCCATTTTGTTAATTTTTGTTGCAGAATTAGAACAAAATAGGTTACGACTTTGTTTACATTTTTCGTAAAATCGATTAGTACCGACGATAGTTATCTTAATGTTCTGAAAGTTAAATGGAAATGGTTAAATGAAGGTTAAAGGTAGTATACCTATATACTTTTTTTTTTTTTTTTTTTTTTCGGATGGGAAATCATCAAATGACCCCTCCCGCCGTGGGTGGGGCGGGTGGGAGTGTCAGACTCTTACTGACTAAAACCCATCCATGTTCCTTCCTCAGCCCTTTGTCTTCCGGGGGCGCGGTATCTCTTTCGAACGTCCCGCAGCCCCGGCAGGCTATGGCCCAGTGGGAGGGCCCCGTCGCTTATTGCTGACAGCTCTTTGAGGCGCGCGTGGAACACGAACGCGCCGTCGACGCGGGTCTGGTCCTTGCCGGACGGCGAGCCACCCATAGCTCACCGTCCGCAGCCCCGCGCCTACGGTGGCCGGGAGTCGTCTCGCGGCTCCCGACGCCCGTGGCGTCTCCCGCGGCGGCTGGGGCGTGAGGACTGTCGCTCCCTCACGCGTTCCGCCGCCTCCTTCTCCAGCATAACTGATTCGCAGAAGGAGGTGACGGCCTCCCATTCCATCTCGCTCCGGACCATGGCCTGAACCAGGGCCGGACGCGAGAGGTCGCCGCCGCCGATCGCCCCTACGAGGACACGGCGGTGCTCCGCCCAAGCGGGGCAAACCTCCACCGTATGCTCCACCGTGTCCTCCGGGCGATCTACGCAATGGTGACACCCGGGCGTTACCTCCCGCCCGATTTTGTGCAGGAACCTCCCGAAGCAACCGTGCCCGGTAAGGACCTGCGTCAGGCGGTAGGTGAGGACGCCGTGGCGTCTCCCTAGCCACTCCTCAAAGAGGGGACTTACCGCCGCGATTGCGGCGTGCCCTAGTATACCTATATACTAAAACCTTCCTTGAAAAATATGCATTCAAATAACGAAAATCCCATTCAAATCGGATCAGTAGTTTTCAAGAAAATCGCGGACATACAAACATGCATACATACATAAATAAGGGTCGAATAAAGAACCTCTTTTTTTAAGTCGGTTTAAAATTGCTCAACGCATACAAAAAAAGACAATATTTCTTCGCCCACCCATCTGTACGACGTCAGCAGTCAGCCGGACGTCCGCCCCGCAGAAGGCTGTAAGTGTATTTAAATTGCACAACCACCGTAACGTTTACACGCTTGTTAATTACGTGTCTATTCGCGGAGACCGATAAAAAATGCGGATATTAACATTGTAGTCATATTTCATAGCACCGTTAAATACTACTACGCCTTACTATTATTATTATTATTATATACGAAATTAAACAAAATGGCGTAAAGATGGTGCATTTATGACAATTTCATGCTTTAAACATCTTCATTCATCCTTTAATGCATCATTCATATTTATCTACTAGCTACTGCCAGCGACTTCGTCCGCGTGGAATAGTGGTGCTCCGCTCCTATTGGTCTTAGCGTGATGATATATAGCCTATAGCCTTCCGCGATAAATGGACTATCTAACACTGAAAGAATTATTTAAATCGGACCAGCGGTTCCTGAGATTAGCGCGTTTAAACAAAATGACAACATTTCCCGTCATTGCTCTGCTCCTATTGATTGTAGCGTGATGAAAAGTATACTATAACCATCTCAGGAGTATGACAAATAATTGTACCAAGTTTCGTTAAAATCCGTCGAGTAGTTTTTATTTCTATAGAGTTTATACAGACAGACAGACAGACAAAAATTTTACTCATTGCATTTTTGGCATCAGTATCGATCCCTAATCACCCCCTGATAGTTATTTTGGAAATATATTTCATGTACAGAATGACCTATCTACAGATTTATTATAAGTATATAGAAGTATAGATATAGAAGATGTGGGAAAATTAAAACAGTACCTACCTACACTAGTATTTTTGTGCGTATGTTTGTAATGAATGAACTCAAAAACTACTGTGCCGATTTCAAAAATTCTTTCACCACTGGAAAGCTACATTTACCCTGAGTAACCTAGGCTAGCCGTGCGAAGCCGGGACGGGCCGCTAGTAGGTTATGATTTTGTTTACATTTTTGGTAGAATCAATTGTTATGTATTATATTTGAGCTGATAGCTATTAAAAACTGTGGGATATGTTTGTAGTGGGCACTTAGATAGACCATACTATGCACATTCCGGGAGACGGGTGAATCAGAATGGCAACGCTAGTCAGTAATTGTCATTGCTAAAGGCTGTGTTGTTCCATGGCCTGCCGGGGCTGCGGGATGTTCGAAAGAGATACCGCGCCCCGGAATATAAAGGGCTGAGGAAGGAACATGGATGGGTTTTAGTCAGTAAGAGTCTGACACTCCCTTCCACTCCACACACGGCTGGAGGTGTCATTTGATGATTTCCCATCCGAAAAAAAGGCTTACGCCTTTGGTTTTTCATAAGCAAATTGTAGCAGAACACCGTTTTCATAAAATAGATATGATGGTTCATACATAGGCACTTAGATACACATAAATACCACAGATTTGTTTGTTTGTTACGCTAGCCCGGTAAAACGGCTGAATCAAAAATTAAAGTAGGCATGAAATGAGGTGCAGGGGCCTTACCATGAAGTGCCAAAACAAGATTATTTTCGTTATGAAATAGAGACGGAGCTATACGACGTTAGTAGCTGTGTCACGCTCTCAAACTTGAATAGTGATTCCAAAAACACGTGGTGGTACAGCCCCTGGACCGACAGCATTCTCGCTATGTTAAGAAAACGATCACCCATCCTTGGACTGACCGCGGCTAGTGCAGCTTAACCTTGCTTATCCATTGATCCGCACAGACGTACTTAGCCACGAGCCCCCTCATAAAATAACTATCGCAATACATTCTTCTAAGAAGTTTGGATTTAACTTGCTGTTTAGAAAAACTCGTGTAAAAACTAAGTTGAGTACAGTCGACATCAAAATCGAACTATTATTTTGTTTATTAAATTGTTTCACTTAAAAATTTGTATGTGATATGAAGTCACTACATAGTATAAAACCAAGTCGCTTCCCGCTGTCTGTCTGTGTATGCATGCTGAGATCTGTAATACTACGCAACGGATTTTGATGTAGCTTTTTAATAGACAGAGTGATTCAAGAGGAAGGTACAGAAGAGAGGTACAGAGTTTACAAAAACAAATTATATACAAACAAACACAACTGACAAATTATATACTTTAGTATATAATTTATATTATATTACTTTAGTATATAATTTATATATATTTATATTATATACTTTAGTATATAATTTGTCAAGTTTTTCTATACATTGGCTAAAATATATTTATATTTATTGGAAGGTCCACGCGGGCGAAGCCGCTGGCAGAAAGCTATACTCCATTTACAATAAGAATAGACATTTAAACGCACCCCATTTACCATTCGTTCAAAAGATTTTGAGCTCTATTGCTTAGGTGACATAACAAAAAACAGATGCAGAATACATTTGGTATTGTAAACATTATTTTGCTTTCAACACCATCCTTATCTATACGGAATAGAACTCAAAATCGTTTGAACGAACGGTAAATGGGGTGCGTTTAAATGTCTAATCTTATTGTAAATGGAGTATAGTTATTATTATTAATCTTTAGCTAGTTGCTGTTTCCCGCGGTTTTACCCGCGTCCCGGGGAATTTCACACACCCGCATAAAAAGCCCATAACCTTCTTCTTCCCCTCTATGTCCGTACCAAATTTTATCTAAATAGGTTCACTAGATCCAGAGATTACCCCTACAACCTCACAAACTTTACCTCTTTATAATATGTATGGAGTAGCTATTGGCAAGTCGTGGGTTCGATTCCCGTACGGGACAACTAAAATTGTTCCAGGACTGGGTGTTTTTGCATGTGTAATATATGTTTGTAAAGGCACCCATGATTCAGGAGAAATTTCATTAACAAAAGTACAATCTTAAGTATTGTACCGCATTATTCTTGATCGGCTTTTGTGGTCAACTGTACCTATGAATGGGTAATTTAATCTGCGGTTTAAACAGACCATCTTTGACGTCATTCAAAATTATTAGAATCTAAAAAAAGCTACTAATATCTCTATAGGTATGCTAGACTTTCAGAATTCCGTACCACTAAGGTGAAACCATCGTGTGCCTAGACTTTTTCCTAGGGCAGACTTGCAGTCTAATCGGATGCAGCTGAGTACCTGTGTTTTACATGACGCGACTGCCTACCCAATCTAGTCGTAAAAGTCGCTGGCAAAATACTAACAAAGAGACACCGACTTCTAGAGCAATGTGGTCCACAAGCGTTTCAGCAGAAAGTATTTTCTTTTTCTTTTTAGCGTTTTTGAAGTCGAACGTATATTTTTGTGAAAAAGTTGTGACTATCCGTGATGACTGTTAATGACCTACAAATGATAACCGTGACTTGCAGCTTATTTCGTGTTTTTCAAGACACTGAGGATTTTCATTAAGTATCATGAAGTGAAAATTATGTATTCCTTTTAAAAATACGCGCTCGGTGGAGTGTAGTATTTGGCATAGCCAGGCATAACTAAAGTTGAAAAAAGCATGAGCATGAATGTGGATGGCTATAGAAGTAGAGGAAGACCTAAAAAACGATGGATGGATTGTGTGAAAGATGATATGGCTAGAAAGTATGTTACTAGTGAGATGACGACAGATAGAGAAGTATGGAAGAAGAAAACATGCTGCGCCGACCACAAATAAATTGGGATAAGGGCAGGCGGATGAGGCATAACTAAAGTTGCTGATGAGAAGAAGTGTAGAATGCTAATATTTTGACGACCTGAGTGGTTCAGTGGTCAACATGCCGGATTACCACGCAAGAGGTCCCGGGTTCGGTTCCCGGCCAGGCAGAAATTGAAATGATGAATTTTAATTTCTGTGTTGGGTCTGGGTGTTACTATGTATAATATGTATGTATTTAAAAAAGTATATAAGTAGTATATCCGTTAAGCTAGCACCCATAACACAAGCATGCTTGCATTGCTTACTTTGGGGCTAGATGGCGCTGTGTGAAATTGTCCAAAGATATTTAATAAACTCGCAAAATAAAAAAATAAAAAAAATATCTTAATATCATCTGTCTAGCCTTTTCCTAACTATGTTGGGGTCGGCTTCCAGTCTAAACCGGATGCAGCTGAGTACCAGTGTTTTACATGGAGCGACTGCCTATCTGACCTCCACAACCCAGTTACTGGGTAACACGGTACCCCTTGGTAAGACTGGTTGTCAGACTTTCTGGCTTCTGACTACCCGTAACGACTGTCAAAGATGTACAAATGACAACCGGGACCAACAGCTTAACGTGCTTTCCGAGGCACGGAGGAGTCTCGCTATGACAAAGATGGTCACCCATCCTCGTACCGACCGCGCCAAGCGCAGCTTAACCTTTGACCGGTCGAACCGTGCGGCTGTTACTTAGCCACGAGCACCTCCTCCTGTAGAATGCTAATGTTATTAATAAAAAAAAATGGTCGAATTTTGACCAGTGCGCGATAAAATATGAAATACTAACCAATTACCTTGTGCACCCGGATAAAAAATATTCTAAGTGTGAATGCCAGTTTTAAACTATGTGTGCACAAAGTTTTATCCAAATCGATTCAGTAGTTTTTGCTTTAAAGAGTAATAAACATGCATACATTCTCACACACTGTCGCTTTTAATATATTAGTAGGATTTTTCCATTAAACTTTAAATTCCTGGTAATTTTAAATTACACAATAATATTAACTATTTTGCAATAAGTATTTTTCATGAAATATACATTAGTTATATCTCTATATTTTAATATTAATATCAAGTTGACGTCTGTGTTTTATTTTTTACGAATAATAATTATTTTGAATGGCATTTAATAAATTTAAAAAAGATTAATTTTGTTTCATGAATTTCAATGGACAAAGTCGAATATAGAATCTCATAATTTGAAATACAGAGGAGCTCGTGGCTAAGTAACAGCCGCACGATTCGACCGATCAAAGGTTAAGCTGCGCTTGGCGCGGTCGGTCCGTGGATGGGTAACCATCTTTGTCATAGCGAGACTCATCCGTGCCTCGGAAAGCACGACCGCCTATCCGACATCCACAACCCAGTTACCGGGTAACACGATACCCCATGTTAAGACTGGTTGTCAGACTTTCTGGCTTCTGACTACCGGTAACGACTGTAAAAGATCGACAAATGACAGCCGGGACCAACAGCTTAACGTGCTTTCCGAGGCGCGCGGAGTTTCGTTATGAGATAGATGGTCACCTATCCACGGAACGACCGCGCCAAGCGCAGCTTAACCTTTGTCGAACCGTGCGGCTGTTACTTAGCCATCCCAACTATCCCAATATAATCCTACTAATATTATTAACGCAAAAGTTTGCCAGGATGTATGTACACTGACGGACTAATAAACTGCATCAATGTTCAACACGCCTACCTTTGAAAATAACCAAATATTCTAACTTTCTATGCAAATTTAAATTGAAACCTATAGTTTGGTTCATTAACTTCATAACAGCGTAGTATCATTATCCCTAAGTGTATGTTTGTATACTGGAAAGGGCCATTAAATTATTTTTTTAACAAAAACTTTGATGCAGTTTCTTTGTCTGGGGTGTATGTATGTTTCTAACTCTTTCAAGTTAAAACTACTTAATAAATGTATATGTTATTTGTTACACTCATCACTACATAGTATAAAACAAAGTCGCTTTCTCTGTCCCTATATCCCTATGTATGCTTAAATCTTTAAAACTACGCAACGGATTTTGATGCGGTTTTTTTTAATAGATAGAGAGACACACACACTGTTCACTCACAGACAGAGTGATTAATGAGGAAGGTTTTAATGTATAATTTGTCAAGTTTTTGTATCCATTAGCTAAAATATCGCGGGCGAAGCCGCTGGCGGGAAGCTAGTACCTAGTTCATAACCTGGATCAACACAGAGGATGGTTTTTATCTGGGTGCGCGAAGTATCTCCCTTTGGGATGCGTGTGAAACCGTGGGAACTAGCTAGCCTTATAATAATTAAAACAGGCCCTAATAAGACGCATAACTAAAATAATCCATAAACAATTAACACGACATAAAAACTTGTATTATAAATTAAATAAAAACTATTCCAATCTTCATAAATGTTTACAAAATCAGTTGTTAATTAAAGAAAAACTCGCGTCTTATTGGCTTAAATGAATTATTTATCACATTTTTATAAGTAAACAGATCAATTTGAGACAATTATATACCTATAGATTATTGTCTAGCTAGAGGATTATCTGAGAAAAATAATTAAAATAAGACATAATAATTAAAAGTTGGATTATCATTAAAATGATTAGAGGATTTCTTGCCTCAGTAACAGCCGCACGATTCGAGGAATCAAAGGATGGATGATGACCATCCTTCTCATATCAAGACTCCGTTCTTCTCACATGAAAACGTTCACCCACAGACAGACACATTTTTTATGTAAACTTCTATGACAGTTTTGTCAGAGGATTGAGAAATTCTAACTTCATATTACAAATGCGAAAGTGTGTTTGTTTGTAACGCTTGTGCGGCAAAACGACTGAACCAATTTAGATGTAATTTTGAAATGGTGATGTAAGTACCTTACAGTATTTGTGGCAATATGAGTTATTAACTCAACGGGTTGCTGGGGAGTTTGTTGCGGCACTTTTTCCCAGCAAAAAAACACTTAGGAATTGGTAAAGGGTAAGCGTTTTGGGACCTATCTCAAAAAGTGTTGATTTTCAGCCTAGTTAAAGAAAATGAATATTGAATTTTTGTTTTTTTTTATTAAGATCCGCTAACAAACGAATAAATTGTTGTATATCCATTAACAACCACTTAAAGTAACAATAAAAGGAATCGATTGTTTCAAGGTAACTCCTAAAATAATTGAACAACAATCATTTTTTGTACATACCACGTCCGCATTCTACGAACACAGAGTACATTAAACTTATATGTTAACAATATAATATCACGCCTCTTTTTTCCTTGGCTACATGAGGGCCTAGCACGGATACGTGCCTTGGAAAGCACGTTAAGCTGTTGCTCACGACTGTTATTTGTAGATCTTTGACAGTCGTTACAGGCAGTTAGACAAGACTCCTCCGTGCCTCGGAAAGCACGCTAAGCTGTTGCTCACGACTGTCATTTATAGATCTTTGACAGTCGTTACAGGCAGTCAGACAAGACTCCTCCGTGCCTCGGAAAGCACGGTAAGCTGTTGTTCACGACTGTCATTTGTAGATCTTTGACAGTCGTTACGGGTAGTCTAAAGCCTAAAATGTCTGACAAGCAAGAGGTATCGTGTTACCCGGGTAACTGGGTTGTGGAGGTCAGATAGTCAGTCGCTCCATGTAAAATACTGGTACTCAGCTGCGTCCGGTTAGATTGGAAGCTGACCCCAACATAGTTGGGAAAAGGATAAGTAGATGATAACATACCACGGAAATCATTAATACATATTTTTTTTTTGCTTTAAAAAAATCGCCCTTCGAATAAAATATTTGCATTACCAAAACGTTTTTTGCAATTATATATTATAATTTAGATAAGAAGTTTTTAAAATGGTAATTATAAAGTTATTAAGTAGATACTTGTTATGCCTCGCAGGTACGATCACGTATTTGTTTTTTGGATGTCCGGTTATTTTAAGGATGAGAAATCTTCAAATTACTCCGCTGTGGGTGGCGCGGGAGGGAGTGTCGGACTCTTACTGACTAAAACCCCTCCCATGTTCTTTCTCCCTTTGTGTTCCAGGACCCCGGTTATTCTTTCAAACAATCCCCAGCCCCGGATGTTACCATTTTAAGATGTTTTTGTAACTTTTAATTGCCCACGTGCGAGAAAGAGACGGCGCTATATCTATCTATACTAATATAATAAAGCTGAAGAGTTAGTTTGAAAATTCAAAATTCAAATGTTTTAATTTCAAATAGGTCTTTGCAGGCACTTATGAAACGTCAAGCTAGTTGCACGGTTCCAAGGAGTGGGTTTTATGGAGAAGAACCGACAAGAAACTCCATAGACACTTTTCAAAAGGAAATGTTTACAATAGTCTTTTTACAGTACAGGTTATCTCTGAGCTTTGTTTGTTTCAACGCGCTAATCTCAGGAACAGCTGGTACGAATTTAAAAATTCTTTCAGTGTTAGATAGCCCATTAATTGAGGAAGGCTATAGGCTATATATCATCATGCTAAAACTAATAGGAGCGGAGCACCACTCTTCCACGCGGACGAAGTCGCGGGCAGAAGCAGTTTTTTTCATTACCAAGCGTGGTTTTGACACTTCATTATAAGATTTCTGTGTTTGTATAATTATTGTTTTTTAAGTATATGTTTGAATTAATTATGACAATTAGAATTAGCGACAAAAACTAGTGACAAACGAATTATGTCGGTCACGGCTTGTACTTCTAATTATATGTATCATGCTCGTGCTGTCATTTATGAATTACGAGTATGTGCATAATTATTTTTTGTACTTAGTAATTATGTTTTATTTTTAAACGAATTAATTTTATGTAGGTATATAACAATTATTATGTCTGACACGTAGTAAACGTAGTAGTCGTAATTAATAAAAAAAAACTGGTAACTTAAAAACAACTGGTTAATGGTTAAATAAATTAATTGTTAATATTATATTAACTGCCCTAAAAATAATGCCTGCATACATATATAAAAACTTATAATTACCCAAAAAAAAAATTTTTAATGGTTCATTAACCTTCATAACTACATGGTGTTGCCATTATGAAAATTTTTTGACAAGAAAAAAGTTGCTAGTAAAAAAAAACACTCACCTTTCTTCCACAGTCATATTCGCGAGCTCAGGAACCCAACACCAATGTTCCTCAGGTACAAGCGTCATGAAAATTTGTGAAAAGTACACAAATGCAACAAAAAATGCAAACGGTATCATTAATAAAAACAATATCTTCTGGTACAATCCGAATTCTCCGACGTATGGCAACAAATCGTCGAAATCTGTGTTTTTTTTCTGCTCCACATTGTTTGTGGTAACATTTTTTGGTGTGGCAACATCGGAACTGTCATTATCGTATGCCTTATTGACGAAACCCCCGCTTAAGTCTATGTTAGATAAATTATTTGTCGTGTTTTGGCTGTCGTCCTCAGAAGCGTAAGAATTCCTTTCTTGTGGCGCCATGTTTAAGATTTTTGCATAATCTTTTTTCTTTTTAGTGGCAATCGTGATCTGGAACAAAGAAAATTGTTATGTTAATAATATTACATATTCTAATAAATTATTGACATTGAATGATGATGTGTAGAGCATGGAATTGACATAAATGCGCCATCCTTACGCCATTCTGTTAATTTCTGTGGCAGAATTAGAACAAAATAGGTTACGACTTTGCTTACATTTTTACGTAAAATCAATTGGTAGTTTTTTTTTTAATGAATAAATAAAAAATAAAAAAAATATAGCACCGAAATCTACCGATAGGCTTATAAATTTCGGGCGGTAAAGGGCCTTTAAACGGAGCATCGAAGCCACTTCTTCACGCTCTAAAACCCGCATGCGACGGCAACTCCCTGACGTCACGAAACGACACGTCATTCACGATTTTCTATACAAATAAATAAAATTGGAATGACTGTTTATGTAATAGGCACAGAATACATAATAGTACAAGTACAGAAGAGCCACTTTGAAAAGTCATCTAAAGAAATATAGACTTTAGCGACGATACGATTAAGTTCAATTCAGATCGCGCAGCGCGTAATTACCTACGCTTATAGTTGCCTAGAAGTTGCGTCTCTTTCTAGCGCGTAACGCTTACCTTTTCTAACGAAAACAGGGTTGTCTCCTTTTAAAAAATAAATTAATCTAAATACTGAATTACCATTTTTGTAGTACTCTAGAAAACAAATGACTTTCAAAATAAAACCTAAGGTAGGTGTTAACAGTACTTTAATTCTAATACATTTGTGCATACATACCTACTTACGTTTTCGATACCTTCACGAAAAGAGACACAGGCCTTATATTACTCAAATAATGTTGAATTACGCCGCCTTACTATTAATACCTTTGTCAACAAAAGACGTTTCAAATCGTATCACACGGTCACCAGAATGACTTACGATGCAAACAGATTAGTCCGGGAGCCCGTTCCTAAAAACATACGAATAATTGAAACGATTAAATGAAGTAGATACGTATATAAATATAATCAAAGGAACAAATCTTGCGCGTACGTCACTCACGGCTCGCGCGTGCGGCCCCAGTGACTAGCCGTCTCGGATAGGCCGCTGTGCGTAGGTACATTTTTGATACCTACACGGGGAGTGGGACAGGCCTGTAATAGGTAGCAAAATTACACATAGGAAGTGGTGAAGGGCGGGCATTTTGGAGCTGTGCTGATTTTCAGCTTAATTTGAATTTAATAAATGACTTTTGAATTTGAATTTTGAATTCAATTTTATCTTCCATTTTGACAATTTTACTCCGATATGCCTCTCGTGTACGAGTGTGCGGGTTCGAAACCTGGCAAGTAACTTGACTTTTCTAAAGTCATATGTACTTTCTAAGTTTATCTTAAACGTCACTGACTAACGGTGAAGGAAAACATCGTGAGGAAACCTGGACTTAAAAAAGACTGAAATCGCCAATCCGCCTTGAGCAAGCGTGGTGATCAATGCTCATGCCTTCTCTGTGTGAGAAGAGGCCTGCGCCCAGCAGTGGGACAACATATAGGCTGATGATGATGACTCCGATATGACAGTTCTATTCCGTTTTACGTAACTATATGTAGGTAATTTTTTTTTTGTTGCTTCTATAAAACTTGGACAACACCGCGCGACGAAGCTAGTTCACAAATAAACTAAGTTTGACTTAATTTAGTGTGTGAACTTTTAAAATAAGGTCACGGATGGCAAGTGACCGATCACATCAATTTAACTATTTAGTAATCTGTGGTAAGATCTAAAAATAGGACTTTCACAAAAGTGGTGGAAAAAATACAAATATTTATTTACGAGTACAACTAGAAAATACCATTATCTATAATCATATTGTAAAGAGGTAAAGTTTGTGAGTTTGTAGGCTGTAGGGGTAATCTCTGGATCTACTGGACCGATTTAGATAAAATTTCGTACGGATATAGAGGGGACTCTGAAGGTTAGCTGTTCCCCACGGTTCCACCCACGTCTCTTAGAACTACTTCACGCACCCGGATAAAAACTATCCTATGTCCTTGCCCAAGTTTCAATCTATCTCTACACCAAATTTCATCTCAATCGGTGCAGCCGTTTTCCTGTGAAAGCGGCAGACAGATAGTTTCTTTCGCTTTTATATTAATTTGTAGGAATAAGTCGTAGCGGCCTATAGTTAAGGCACCTGCTTCTCGTGTACGAGTGTGCGGGTTCGAAACCTGGCAAGTAAAGTAACTTGACTTTCCTAAAGTCATTATGTACTTTCTAAGTATAGCTAAGACGTCACTGACTACCGGTGAAGAGAAACATCGTGAGGAAACCTGGACTTTTAAGGTCTGAAATCACCAATCCGCCTTGAGCAAGCGTGGTGATCAATGCTCATGCCTTCTCTGTGTGAGAAGAGGCCTGTGCCCAGCAGTGGGACAACATATAGGCTGATGATGATGACTCCGATATGACAGTTCTATTCCGTTTTACGTATATGTAGGTTTTTTTTTTTTTTTGGTGCTTCTATAAAACTTGGACAACACCGCGCGACGAAGCTAGTTCACAAATAAACTAAGTTTGACTTAATTTAGTGTGTGAACTTTTAAAATAAGGTCACGGATGGCAAGTGACCGATCATATCAATTTAACTATTTAGTAATCTGTGGTAAGATCTAAAAATAGGACTTTCACAAAAGTGGTGGAAAAAATACAAATATTTATTTACGAGTACAACTAGAAAATACTATTATCTATAATCATATTGTAAAGAGGTAAAGTTTGTGAGTTTGTAGGCTGTAGGGGTAGGCTCTGGATCTACTGAACCTATTTAGATAAAATTTCGTTCGGATATAGAGGGGACTCTGAAGAAGGTTAGGTTTCACCCGCATCCTAAGAAAACTACTTCACGCACCCGGATAAAAACTAACCTATGTCCTTGCCCAAGTTTCAGTCTATCTCTACACCAAATTTCATCTCAATCGGTGCAGCCGTTTTCCCGCGAAAGCGGCAGACAGCTAGTTACTTTCGCTTTTATATTTGTAGGAATAAGACGTAGCGGCCTAGTGGTTAAGGCACCTGCTTTTCGTGTACGAGTGTGCGGGTTCGAAGCTTCGCAAGTACCGATATGACTTTTCCAAAGTCGATATGTACTTTCTAAGTATATCTAAGACGTCACTGAATAACGGTGAAAAGAAACATCATGAGGAAACTTGGACTATAAAGTCTGAAATCGCCAATCCGCCTTGAGCTAGCGTGGTGCCTTCTCTCTATGAGAAGAGGCCTGTGCCCAGCAGTGGGACAATAAAAATCTCATGGGAATAATAATCTCTTTTTAACCGACTTCAAAAAAAGGAGGAGGTTATCAATTCGACTGTATTTTTTTTTTTTTATGTTTGTTACCTCATAACTTGCGACTGGGTAAACCGATTTTCATGATTCTTTTTTTATTTGAATAATGGTAAAATATTGGCGAAATACTAACAATAGTAACTTACAAGAAACCGACTTCGAAAGCGATGTTTTGGTCGTAAAGTGTTTAAATAAAAATTATTTTTTACTTTTCAGTTTTTTTTGGAAGTCGGTTTTATTTTTATCTATTATAGTTTTTTACTCACGACTGCTATACATAATCCATTGCATAATCTCTTACGGTCATTTATCAGGGTCACGGTGAATAATGAGTAGTGGAAACCATAACCTTGGTACGTGTCTTAAAGAACCTCGTACAAAGCTTCTTAACGTAATGACAGCACGACTGGCTTACTGGCTGCCCAAGTGTCAAGTAATTTTTAATCGACTTCAAAAAAGGAGGAGGTTCTCAATTCGACTGTGTTTTTTTATGTTTGTTACCTCATAACTTTTGACTGGGTGAATCGATTTTGATGATTCTTCTTTTATTAGAAAGCTGACGCTTCTCGTGTGGTCCCATTTATACATATATTAAAAATAACGGTTTATCTCTACTTGCGCATACGCAAATACTTAGATGATTTGGTTATTCACGCTTATTGCAACCTAAACAAGTGGTGTGTTTATATTAAGATAACAAGATCGAGTCACTGAAAATCAAAAAATAAAAAATAAATCCAAAAAAAAACCGACTTCCAAAAAAAAAACTAAAAAGAAAAAAATAAAAAGTTTTTTTCCTACATGTCCTCTTGCAGGGTGCTTCTAACAGCATTCGACCTGCTTAACCGGACAATGTGGCGAGGTCCTAATTTAATTAATTAAATTAAGGCCTCCAGCCAAGGCTTACTACTAAGTTTAAAACTAAGTGACAGCGCGCTAAGGGCTCCCCCTAGTGGGGAACGAACCTCGGCTTAGGGCGTCACTGGGGAGGATAACTAGGGACTAGCTGGATCATATCAATATAGTGTCAAGCTCAACAAGCCCTAGTGTCAGATTTTCCTCAAATCCGCCTCACGGCCTCTGACATGAAGTGGCTTTTGACTACCCACCCGTACGGACGACTGTCCGCCCCTTTATTTTGGGGGGGTTTAATATATCGTTTAATTTCCCAGGAAATTCAAAAACGTACCTTTCTCTATATTTACCGATCTTTTTAGATTGAGACTTCGCTTTATTTATTTATTTTGATTTACGCGGCTTAAGAAACCAATTACATAAACCAAAGTATTGTTTAACTAGCTTTCCGCCGACAGCTTCGCCCGCGTGGACATTTTTTTTTACACCTTGGATTACATTATTCAAGTTTTAGTAGGGATCCCTAATTATTTCTGGAAATAAATATAGCCAGTTCGTAAAGAGATGTAGCTTTCTAAAGGCGAAAGAATTTTTAAAATCGGTCCAGTAGTTTTTGAGTTAAAAGCCTACAAACAAATCTTTCCTCGTTATAATATTATACTGCTCTTTATAATATTATATATAGTATAGAAAAAAAATACTGACCCATCTAAAAGTTGACCTCGAAATTTTGCTTAACCTCCCAGTGTCAATCGATTAGCAAGTCAATTTTAACTATACAATAATCTTATATAACATTGTTATATCTCAAGGTCGAAAGTACCAGTGAATGACCAGCCGTTACAACACTTGAACCTTGGTTAAGTTACGTGTTTAAACTATCGCGCGGTTAGTCATTGTATTTGACCTAGCTAAGTTAACTATTGTTTACTAATCGTCAAGTTTATGGTGATTTTTTAACAATAGCTGGTCAATCAATTTAAGATTGAGAGGTTCTATAACAGCCGTAGTTAATTTATCAAGGTTAAGTTATACTTGCCGCGGCCGGTCCTTGGATGGGTGACCGCTGCTTCCGAAAACACGTTACGCCATTAGTACCGTGTGTTCGTATCCGAACAAGAGTTTTATTACGCTGACTACATTATAACGTTTGTTTATTTTATACTGGCAACAAGGTGTTGGTTTTTGTTTTTTTCTTTCTATATAAAAAAATGTGAAACAATGTCATGTTGGCTAGAAAAAATGTGATCCACTAAAAGGGATTCCAAAGTTTTTCTATAAGTTTAATTTTATTAATGTTTCGCCACTAACACCGTGTAGGTTGCAAGTTTACTAACCTAACAAGCCCTAGTGTCAGAGTTTTCTCAAATCCGCCTGACGGCCTCTGACATGGAATTGTAACAACAACTGCTATCAAGGTACCAGCCGGGGACGACGGCTTAACGTCTCAGGCACGGGGGTGTAACACCGCCAACTACCAGTACCCGGACTGCTTATGTGATTTTTTTAAAACCCAGAACATTTTCGGCCCGATAAAGATAAGATAAAGATACTTTTTATTTTGCAAATATAGATGTTAGGATGTGAGGTTATCTATACTAATATTATAAAGAGGAAAGATTTGTTTGTTTGTTTAACTCAAAAACTACTGGACCGATTTTAAACATTATTTCACCATTAGAAAGCTACATCTTTACGAAGTGTCATAGGCTATATTTATTTCCAGAAATAATTAGGGATCCCTACTAAAACTTGAATAATGTAACACAAGGTGTAAAAAAAATGTTCACGCGGGCGAAGCTGCGGGCGGAAAGCTAGTATAATATAATATAAATTAGTTCTGCCATATTTTGCCAGTCGCCGTGCAAAATTATACAAATCAAAGAAAATTATATAGAGTCTAAGTAGGCAATTAAAGTTGTATTATAAAATTAAGTATAGAGGTAACTAAAACATTTTTTTAAATACTATTAGAGCCTTAGATTATACATATACATGTCTAGATGGAGCATCAAGTGCGCGCAAACGTGTCAAAAAGTGTCAGCCAACAATTAGCTCACAAGTGCTTACCCGCCGATCAGTACAGTACGTAACCGTCGGTAAACCTTGTCGTAATTAATAAGTCTATTATTTTTATGTGATTTATGGGAGAATTGTAGTAACTGTTATCATTATTTACACACACAGAGACGTATACGCACAGTGTAAAACGACGCCTGCACGCACACATGCTTGAAATTGTTGACTCGTTTTCTTTGTTATGATTGTAGCGCGACGCTCCATCTAGACATGTATATAATCTAAGACTATTGCATATATAATAAAATTATAACATTGCACAATAAGATAAAAAAAAACTAAATAAAGATGAGGTACGAAACCATGTACTTATTAAAATAAAGAATCACTCAAAATACAACCTTCAATATCAATAAATTAAAGTTTATTTTAATTTATAGCTTCTGATTGATAAATACCGTTATGTATACTGCAATTAATTAATCAATTTGTAATCCGAGCAACTATTGCAAATATTAGGGTGACCAGCATTTTTTTCTAAGTGTTGTTGGGACACTTTTTTAGGGACTTTTGAACAAAGTTCACGCCAGTCCCATCGTGAACTATATCTTTACTAATATTATAGAGAGGAAAGATTTGTTTGTTTGTTTGTAGGGATTCAACTCAAAAACTACTGGAGGCATTGAAACTTGAGAAATCTTGTCTCATAAGATGGACAATGATAATAAAAACTAAAAATGTGTTGCCCGCTCTTAGAAATGGCAAGATGAAATGAAGGCAATTGACCTAATTCCATTCAGACGTGCACCAACCACTTCACTCGCTCGACGCTTGCGCTCGACCAAAAAGTCATCATCTGCCTAGCCTTTTCCCAACTATGTTGGGATCGGCTTCCAGTCTAAACCGGATGCAGCTGAGCACCATTGTTTTACTGACCTCCACAACCCAATTACCGGGTAACACGATACCCCTTTGTAAGACTGGTTGTCAGACTTTCTGGCTTCTGACTACCCGTCACAACTGTCAAATCTACAAATGACAACCGGGACCAACAGCTTAACGTGCTTTCCGAGGCACGGACGAGTCTGCCTATATAGACACCCATCCACGGATCGACCGCGCCAAGCGCGATTTCTTTTCGGCAAAAGGAATTCAAATAAAAAACCGGCCAAGTGCGTATCGGGCCACGCGCAGTAGGGTTCCGTAGTAGGTCTTAGTCGACTATAACTCTGTAACCGGTTAAGCCTACTAAGCCGTATTAGTTTTCCTTGTAAGTTCATTACATGTGCTACGTCTGTGATTTTTTTTCAGATTTCTAGGTATAGCCATTCGAAAGTAAGAGGGGGGGGGATGCTCGTATCGAACAAAAATTTCCACTTTAAATCTAATTATTTCGGAAAATCCTTTCGTATCGGATGCCTACGTCATAAAATGAACGTACCCTCCAAGTTTCAGGTCTCTACAATCAGCGGTTTAGGCTGTGCGTTGATCCGCCAGTCATTCAGGACAAAGCATTTTATATGTATAGATAGACTAGCTTCTGCCCGCGACTTCGTGCGCGTGGAATAGTGGTGTTCCGCTCCTATCGGTTTTAGCGTGATGATATATAGCCTATAGCCTTCCTCAATAAATGAGCTATCTAACACTGAAAGAATTTTTAAATCATACCAGTAGTTCCTGACATTAGCGCGTTCAAACAAACAAACTCTTCAGCTTTATTATATTAGTGTAGATTGAATGCGGACAGGTAGTTTAAATCAATGTTCATTGATTTAATGATATACTTCCATAACAAACTAGAATAATCAACCTTGGTTTGACATCACAGCACGAGTGATGTTAAGTACATGTTTTTATATCTTCTGTCAAGACGCCTAATGATATATTGAGCTTGTGATCAACGTAAATGGTGATTATATCCTTAGGTTTTTTGTTGAACTGAATGTTTTGTGAAATGTCGTGGTGGTTAAGGCACCTGCTTCTCGTGTACGCGTGTGCAGGTTCGAAACCTGGCAAAGTACCAATGTGACTTTTCTAAAGTTGTATGTACTTTCTAAGTATATCTTAGACGTCACTGACTAACGGTGAAGGAAAACATTGTGAGGAAACCTGGACTTAAAAAGTTTGAAAATCCGCCTTGAGCAAGCGTGGTGATCAATGCTCATACCTTCTCTGTATGAGAAGAGGCTTGTGCCCAGCAGTGGGACAATATATAGACTGATGATGATGATGAATGTTTTATCTTTCCTGAGTAAAATACTCAAAGTGTATCCATAGAGTTTTTTGCCGGTTCTTCTCCATAAGACCCTCTTTTTGGAACCGTGCACCTAGTTCCTAGCTTTGACGTTTTATAAGAATCTGTAATTGGTTGATAAAAAACCTTTTTTTTTTTTTTTTTGTATGGCATCTCGCAGGTCAACCTAGAAGGTTGTCGACTGCTTAACCGGGCTTGCCTGTGAAGTGCCTTAAATAAATTTAGGGCCTCCAGCCAGGGCTTAACTTACAAAACTAAGCGACTACACGCTAAGGGCACCCCCTAGTGGGGTACTGGCCTCGGCTTAGGGCGTCGCTGGGGGAGGACAGCAAGGGACAGGCTGGATCAGAATATATTTTGATTATTATAATCGGGAATTTTAATGATAAAAAAAAAAAAAAAAAAAAAAAACCGTTGATTCTTGACTCCTGCACATAAACAGTCTTACTTATAAATAACCTGTAATCTGAAGTTCAACCATTTCTCGCCTAATCCTTACTTAACGTGGTAATCTGGGATTAAGCTACTAACTTAAGTTCGGATTAAAGCTAAATAGCATCTATGAGTGAGATTTCTGCTAATCCGTTACTAAACAGCAGATTCAAAATTCTATTTATTAGTAAGACGATCAAAGGTTATCTGGTAGATATTCTGTCAAATCAAATCAAATCAAATCAAATCGTTTATTTGTGATACACAGGTTACAAAGGTCTTAATACAAATGTGTTCATTCCGTGATCAGCCGCATGGGGCATACAAAATATAAAAAAATAAAATAATAGAATTATACTAATTAACATAATAATTAAACAAAAATTAAGCAAACAACTATAAATGACTACTACAACTAATCATGTTGACAGAAAGTCACCAACAGAGTAATAACAGTTTTCTAACAAAAAATTAAACAATTTATGTTTGAAAATATTAACATTATTATATTCCCTTATATTTCTTGGTTTTGTCTGTTATGTCTAATGTATTTTGCCTGTATAGTTTTTCTTATAATATTGTTCATATTTGTCAATCTCGTTGTGTCTGAATTAAGTTAGTGGAACTCAATCCTGCGCTAGCAGAACACGAAACATTTTTCTACTGTATGCTCCGATTTGGGCAATGACTATAAAGCCTCTTTCTCTATGGATTTGGGTCACCAAGATACAGGCTGTGCCTAGTTTGGGACCCGCAGCTTCGTCTGTCTCTGAACTGTCTTCTATTAGTATGATTCAACAGCATGATATTGGTTCTGTAAACTTTGTGTACGCTATATAAAGAATTTATTTATTTATATTGTCTTTAGCGAAAATACCGCTATACACACCATTTTTTAAAGTTTAAAATAGCTTACCACGATTCCCACAGTGTCCCCTCTCATTCAAAGGAAACTACTTTGCACACCTGTATAAAAATTATCCTATATGTTATTCCATGTTATAAAATACATGTGAACCAAATTTCATCCAAAACCGTTCAGTAGTTTTTGCGATAGAGTAACAAACATACACACATACATACTGACAAACTTTAGAATTTATAATTTTACTAGCTGTTTCCCGCGGTTTCACCCGCATCCCGAGGGAACTACTTAGCGCACCCGGGTAAAAAGTAGCCTATGTTGTTCCTCAGGGTCTATTCTATCTCTGTACCAAATTTCATTTATATCGTTCCAGTAGTTTTGGCGTGAAAGCGTAACAGACAGACAGACAGACAGACAGACAGACAGACAGACAGACAGACAGACAGACAGAGTTACTTTCGCATTTATAATATTAGTAAGGAAGTAAGGATTAGTAGGATTGTATCTGTTTTAATTTCTTTTGGCGTAGGTCTAGTGCCATATTATAATATTTTATAGTGATCTGAATTTCAGTGTGTGAGAGAGATGAAGCTACATGATAAACCCTTCCGTCTCATTTTCGCAGTGGAATTAGGATAACTTTAACATGTTATAATACGTCTCTCGTGTTGTTGATTTTCACAATCCATTCATACACTTATTATTTTATTGTATTGAAAACCACGTTCATTATATTTTTATAGGTGATGCATTCAATGAGGTTTTTACTGTATTTGTGGTTACTTTATGAAGAAATAAAAATAGAAAAAGAATGGAAAGATACACAAGACTTTTATTGGCTTAAGCATAGATATAATATATGTTCCTAAAGTAACTAGATCTGCAATCACCGAACACAATGCGAGCCATAAAGGTTGCATCAACTCAGTTTTTGTTTTCTCTGATTAATTGCTACTCAATATCTATACATACAAAATGCTTTGTCCTGAATGACTGACGGATCAACGCACAGCCTAAACCGCTGATCGTAGAGACCTGAAACTTGGAATGTGTGTTCTTTGTATGACGTAGGCATCCGATAAGAATAGATTTTCTGAAATTCTATCCCTAAGGGGGTGCAAAATGGTGGCAAAGCTTGTATGAAACTCTGTCATTTTTTATTTGAATTCGTATAGCCCACACGGGCGATGCCATTGGCGGAAAACTACAAGTTAATAAAACATACAAGAATCAATAAATATGTATTCTCAAAGCAATTGAGTACACATTCCTGACCTACATGTACCCCATCCGTTATGCGAGATTACAAAGTTTAATCACGTCGCCAAATGGCCATGTAGCTTGCCCATTAAAATTCAATTATACCTACAAACTTGGAAGGATCTTTAGTATATATTTTTTGCCCTTTAAAGGGCTTTTATCAAAGTAGTATAGCTCCTTTAGCGACGTGCGTACTACCAGCACACCTATTTCTGTGGTTATGCTTTTTTTTTTATTGTGCATGGCATCTCGCAGGTCAACCTAGAAGGTTGTCGACTGCTTAACCGGGCTTGCCTGTGAAGTGCCTTAAATAAATTTAGGGCCTCCAGCCAGGGTTTAACTTACAAAACTAAGCGACTACACGCTAAGGGCACCCCCTAGTAGGGTACGGGCCTCGGCTTAGGGCGTCGCTGGGGGAGGACAGCAAGGGACAGGCTGGATCAGAATAAATTATGATTATTTCGGGAATTCTGTGGTTATGCGTCGCTGCGTCAGTGATTAAGGAAGCGTGTAAAACAGCGGGTGACGCCATTTTAACTGTTTATAACCGTTGTATTGCGGAAGGCATTTTCCCTCGTATATGGCGTCGTGGCTTTATACGAATTATTCCAAAAAGCGGTGACAAGCCCCCGGACGACCCTAAGTCGTACCGGCCTATAACACTATTACCTTCTTTAGGAAAAATTCTTGAGCGCCTTATAGTTCCACGTTTGCTGCCAGACGGGCCAAAATTCCATAACAATCAATTTGGCTTTACTTTAGGAAAATCTACGGTAGACGCAGCACTCTCTGTCAGAAAGATAGTTAATTCATCTGAACATAAATACGTGGTTGGGATCTTCCTCGATATCTCTGGGGCTTTTGATAATGCTTGGTGGCCAATGTTACTACTAAAGCTTAAAACCCGCGGTTGCTACCGAAACATCTATACTCTCATTCGCTCGTACTTCCTTCATGGTTCCGCGAAACTTAAACTCGGGCATCATTCTACGTCGAAAGCACTAACCATGGGATGTCCTCAGGGCTCAGTTATCGGTCCATACTTATGGAACTTAGGTTTTGATGATTTCCTCGCGATTCCGCTTCCATGCGGCTGTACCTTAACCGGTTACGCGGACGATGGCCTTCTGCTCATACAGTCAAGTACTCGGGCTGGACTAGAGGCTTTGGCTGACACATGCCTACGTCTAATATCTCAGTGGGGTGATCGAAACCGTTTAACCTTTGCACCGCAAAAAACCTATCAGCTTTTACTAAAAGGAAATCTTAAATCGTGGCCTTCTATTAAATTTAACAACGTTCCCGTGAAACGAAAAGAGTCAGTGTGCTATCTCGGTCTGGTTCTAGAAAGAAATTTTACATTTATTGACCATATAAATACCGTCGGTGAAAAAGCTAAAAAGAACTTTTATGCTTTAACGCGAATATCTAAAGCTACTTGGGGCCTGTCATTTCTAACATTAAAAACGATCTATGGGGCTACTTACCTAGGTTGTATGTGCCACGGGGCACCTGTTTGGGCCGATAGGGCCACCATAGGGGCGGTACGACATAAATTACTTCAGAGCCAGCGCTTGGCATTGATATTTCTTTGTAAAGCGTATAGAACAGTTAGTACTGAAGCCCTACCGGTACTTGCGGGTGTACTTCCGGTCGATCTTGAAGTACAACGACGTGCGGCAATGTATTATAATACAAGAGATAATATAAATTCGGACTTTTTAACGCAACGCGATCGTGACAAGATCTCCAGATTATTTAAACCACAGACTGACGTCTGGGAGGAACTTTTATCCGAATGGCAATGTAGGTGGGAAAATTCCATCAAGGGTCGTCATCTCTACCAGTTCTTTCCGTCCGTTCGTGAGCGGCTGACTAGGACTTGGCTGGAGGTGGATCACTGTGTTGCCCAATTTCTCACAGGTCATGGCAACTTTAAGAGTAAATTATTTTCCTTCAAGCTTGTTGCATCGCCCTTGTGTCAGTGTTCTACATCAGACTGTGGATATGAACAATCTGCACATCATATCTTATGGGAGTGTGCTCTTTGGCAAAATGAACGTAATATTATGTTAAAAAGTATACAAGTTACATCTGGAGTTGTTTACTATACGGACCTTGTGGAAACTAGAACAAATTTCCGTGCGTTCAAGCGTTTTTGCCATACCTATTATTGGAATCAAGTGTAACAGCTCACTAGGACCCACTAAATGTAAATTATATTCCGTGGTGCTAGGCAACTGGGCTTCACCCAGTTGTTAAAAGTCCCTTTGTGCTAATTGGCCTAACTCTTTACATCTGTCTCCTGCTTGATATGGAGGGAAGTGGAAACTATGATTATTCCTACTCCTCCACTATCTTTTTCTGATTAAATTCGTTGCGGGTTCCAAGACAGTAAAAAAAAAAATCTCTCTGGGACTCGTCGAGCTTCATTGCCTCGACGTTTTCTTGTGGTCGCCACTGTTGATTCTGGCTTTCAGGAGTTGCAGTGGTTGGGAATGTGTGGCGGGCTTGTCCCAAAAAAAAAAAAAAAAGATAGCTAGTCGTAAACGAATGTCATTCCCATACATTTTGTTTTCTATTCTACTAACGTTTTTGCCACTTGTCTAACACCCCTGGTATAACAGAATTTCATGAGAAGTTTCTTTCTTACTTAACTAATATTATAAATTCGAAAATTTGTTTGTTTGTTTGTTATGATTTATATGGGTGTGTTATAACGCAGTTCCCTCCGGACGCGGAAAACAGCAAGTTCTATATAAAACAATAATGTAGATCTAAAATTCCCATTGTGTTATTCACAAAATATTTGTTTTATCCAGATTTTTTTTTGTCACGACTGCAGGTCTTAATTGGGACTAAACGAATAAAAAAAGACCAATTAAACAGACATTATAGTTTTGCCAGGTACACTCTCTATTCCCTCACTCTCATAGTCTGATTGGACGAGCACTCAGACAAATAGAGAGACACAATATTAAAAAAAATGGTCACTAATCCATGGACTAACCGTAGTACGCACACCCCCGCTATTACCTAGCCACGAGCCACTTTTCTAACCGGGAAAGTCCATATTTTATCGTACCGCATGGTCACCCTACTAGAGTGGATAGGCATTTATCTCAAGGATATATTTCGCAAGTTTTGGTCCTAACGTTTAAGCTATATTATTGCACGCGACCGCGCCCGCTTATTGCTAAGCTGTTATTATTATTGATTGATATTGTCTTTAGATAAATAAGATGTCGTGGTGGCATAGTGGTTAAGGCGATAAAGTGTGCTGGTTCGAAACCTGGCAAGTACCAATTTAACTTTTCTAAGTCATATGTACTTTCTAAGTATATCTTAGACGTCACTGACTAACGGTGAAGGAAAACATCGTGAGGAAACCTGGATTTAAAAAGTCTGAAATCGCGTATCCAATTTGAGCAAGCGTGGTGATTAATGCTCATGCCTTCTCTGTATGAAAAGAGGCCTATGTCCAGATTAAGTTTCTTACTTTAGAAAAGTCACATTGGAACTTGCCAGGTTAGAACCCGCACACTCGTACACGAGATGCAGGTGCCTTAACCACTAGGCCATCAACACTTAACTCATCTCTGTTAAACATGAACCTTACTGTTTAGTTCAACTTTTTAACCGACTTCAAAAAAAGGAGGAGGTACTCAATTCGACTGTGTGTTTTTTTTTAATGTTTTTGGTGACATCAAGTTATGGTTCAGGCTTAACTGGGTCTTGGTCAAAACCAAGTAAGATATTTAGGTCAGTGTCAAATGAGCAAGCAGAATCTTCTAGAACATTGCTTGTTACAATAGATATGAGGTCAATTTACCTATATTACTAACTGCCTAGCCTTTTCCCAACAAAAAACTGGTCGGTTTCCAGTCTAAATACTTATAAAATCCGTTTAATATGTTGCTTAGCAATGGATTACCAAAAATCTCACGCATAAAATGCTGTTTAGCGTTAATTCAAAACTTAAGTTAGTAGCTTAATCCTAGATTACGACATTAAGTAAGGATTAGGTGAGAAATGGTTAAACTTCAGATTACAGGTTATTTTTAAGTAATGGCGGGCCAATACCTGCCGGGGGCGCGGAAGAATGCGCGAGCGATACCCGTACCCCCGGCACTGGGTACAAGTAAGGAACACCGTGGTGGTTTTAGCCGGTAAGAGTCCGGCACTGTTCCCGGCCGCCCCATTGGGCCGGGTAAAAAAAAAAAGGTAAAAGCATGCCCCTAGTACCAGTATTTTACATGGCACAACTATGTTGGGGTTGACTTCCAATCTAACAGGATGCAGCTGTGGTACTAGTGTTTTTCCACAACCCAGGTACCGGGTAACACGGTACCTCTGGTAAGACTGGTTATCAGACTTTCTGGCTTCTGACTACCCGTAACGACTGTCAAAGATCTACAAATGACAGCCCAGATCAACAGCTTAACGTGCATTCCGAGGCATCATACATAACTAATCCCCACTCATATTATAAACATGATGGTGAGTCTGTTTATTACGCTTACGCAGTAAAACTGCTGAAAAACCGATTTTGATAAAACATGTCTCAGAACCACCGCTAGTAATACTGTTTTTAATTTAAAAAATCACACCCAAATCGGTTCACCCATTTAAGAGCTACGGTGACACAGACAGATACGCATAGCCCCCTTCTTTTGCATTAGGGGTAAAAATGAAACCTATTTTTTTAGGTCTACTTAGGTACACTAAAAATACCTAAATGTTTTTTTTAATAATTAGCGTCCATTCATTCTAAAATCAGCGTAGAATAAAATATTACCCTGTAGTTAGCACTAACCAATTAAGCGTTTAATAACCTTATTAAAACCAATCAAAATTAATCCTTACCTACCTCAATTTAGAGTCTAGAATCAATTTCCTAGTAGCACAAACTAATATTGTTCGGACAATTTTAATTTTGCCGTGCAAAAAATTGTGTGAAGACTTTGTAGCTTTGGATTAAGGTTGAATGTTGATTGTTAGATTGTATTGTTAATGTATTTAATAAGTTTGTAAACGCCGGCAATGACCTCTTTCGGTACTCATGACCACGAGCGGTAATTGTACTTTAATAATTATTTGTTTGAAAAAGAATTATAAAAAAAAATGGATACGATTTATTGAATAAAACGGCGTGTTTTTTTTGTTACTAGTTATTACAACGAAAATTTAAATCCGGCAATTCAGACTGCGGATCAGTTAATTGCGGTCCCAGTCGCCGAAACCCTCGTAACGAGAGAACTACATCACGCAACCAAATAAGAAGTAGCCCATAACCTACTCCAAGGTGTCATCTATCTCGGTACTAAATTTTATCCAAATTGGTCCAGCCGTTCACGCGTGATGCCGTGACCAAATGGAGATAGGGATTCATTTTTATACACATAGAAGATGTTGTCTAAACCTTTTGCATTCAAAAAACAACTGTCAAAATTGAACTGTGTTATTCTCAATTCGCATTTTTTATTTCGGTTAGAAGAAACAGGCGCCAAAGAATAAAATTGTCAGTCTGTCAGTTTGTCAAAATAGTTGAAGCTATATGCCCGTTTCAAAGCGGAGATTCCTATGAAGAAGAACGGGCAAAAAACTTTAGTCGGCTTGTAAATGGGTGGGACAGAATTTGACCATAGAGAAACCCCCGCCCCGTGCTTCGGAGAACATCCTACAAATATTATAAAATGCTAAAGAGAGTTTGTTTGTTTGTAACGCTTACGGCATTAATAATAGCTGAACCGACTGGATGAATTTTGGTATGGAGATAGATCGGATCCTGGAGACTGTTACGAAAGAACAAGTATATAAAATTTGTAACTAGCTTTCCGCGAGCGGCTTCGCCTGCGCCTTCGTACACGAATTCAAATTAAAAATGACAGAGTTTCAGAGAAACTTTGCCCCCCTTTTTTACCCCCTTAGGAACAGAATTTCGAAAAATCCTTTTTTATCGAATGCCTACGTCATACAAAGAACACACCCTCCAAGTTTCAGGTCTCTACGATCAGCGGTTTAGGCTGTGCGTTGATCTATCAGTCATTCAGGACAAAGCATTTTATATGTATAGATAGATATACTCGCTTATTCGGCCTGTTTTAAATGCTCAGAAAATGTACTAGGGCATCAAAAATAATATGGCTTTCTATAAGCGAATCGGTTTAGTAGTTCTGAAGATTAAACCCTAAATACAAACCAACAAAAATATCTTAAATATTAGTACAGATGGCATATCCATTCTATTTAGTGATAAAGATCTTTGTTTTACCGACACTGAGCGCTAAGGTTGGTTATAATTACTCTATTCACTAAAAAATACACGTTTTTCATACTGTTGTCTGTTAGTCTTAGTACCATTGCCCACTGTTGGGCATTAGATAGACTTTCTGTGGGAAAATGGGAAGAAGAACAAACACTATCGCATCCATATGTAATCCTAACTTTTTATATAATAAAAAATGCAAATGTTTGTTTGATATTCTTTTTACGTTAAAACGGCTGAACCGATTTAGATGAAACTTAGTACGGAGATAAATGGGACCCTAGAGATATTTATAGGCTACTTTTTATCCGGATGGGACGGGAGACGCGGCATTAATGCGAAACTCTATGTATGTCTGTTTGTTACAGTTCCACGTAAAAATGGCTAAACTGATTTACATAAAATTTGGTCAGGATATAGATTGAAGCCTGCGGTACGACATAGGATAGTTAGTCTTAGTACCATTGCCCACTGTTGGGCATTATACCCACTTTCTGTGGGAAAATGGGAAGAAGAACCAAAAAACTTTCTTATCCATATCTAATCCTAACTTTTTCTATTATAAAAATGCAAATGTTTGTTTGTTACACTTTCAAGCTAAAACGGCTGAACCGATTTAGATGAAACTTAGTACGGAGATAAATGGGACCCTAGACATATTTATAGGCTACTTTTTATCCGGGTGCGACGGGAGACGCGGTAGAAATGCGAAACTCTATGTCTGTCTGTTTGTTACAGTACCAAGTTAAAATGGCTGAACCGATTTACATGAAATTTGGCCAGGATATAGATTGAAGCCTGCTGTAGGACATAGGATAGTTTTTACCCGGGTACTTTAACTAGTTTTTTCAGGAAGCGGGTAAAACCACGGCATAAAGTTAGTTTCTTGATAAAATTAAACTATTACTTATGCTTTTCAAAAGGTATGAGTTGCAATCGACTGTCGTTTACGTCACAATATGGCGAAGAACCTCAGCTGGATAAATGTCAAAAGTTTGTTCACCTTTTTATTTTGTAATTGCGACGTTACAGAGCAAAAAATATCTGTTTATCAATCCTAATTCCTATAAATACGAAAGCGAATATGCTTGTTGGTTTGTAACGCTTTAACGATGAAACGGCTGAACTCATTTGGATGGGATTATTTAAATGCATAGGTATTTTTCAGGGAACATTTTAGTTGTTTGTATACTAATACTAGCTGTTGCTCGCGGATTCATCCGCCTCCCCAGGGAACTACTTATCGCACCCAGATAAAAAGTATCCTAAAACCGTCTCCAGGGTTTCCTCTATCTGCGTACCAAATTTTATCCAAATCGGTCCAGCCGCGGGGATTCATTTTTATATTCATAGATTTGTGACTAAATGCGTATTTTTTCATGTAACGTGTATTACAAAAAATTGAGGGGCTTGTAGCTAAGTAACAGCCGCACGGATCGAAAGATTAGCAAGGTTAAGCTGCGCTAGCTACGGTCACTCCATGGATGGGTGACCGTTTTCATAGCGAGACCCCTCCGTGCTTCAGAGAGCACATAAAGCTGTCGGTCCTGCGCCTAATCCCTCCCCGGTCAGATTGCCGACCCATCGGACTATGAGAGTGAGGGAATAGAGAGTGCACCTGTATCTGCAAGCGTGCGTGCACTATAATATCTCCTGCGTACCTGGCTAGTCATTCAAAATTGTATGAAAAGCACGCAGACATACAACACATACATACATGCACGCACATACACACACACCCGCACGCGCGCACTCACCCACACACACACACACTGAGACGTACACACACGCACACTAAAATGTTGCTAAATGTTACATACAACTATTATGATTTTTGTAATGACTATATAGATAGTTCTTAAATTTCTCTCCGAACTTCTTTAAGCTGTGCCCTATCGGGTCCATATTGTGTCTATACTGTAAGTAAATTGTCCCACCTGTTATGTAACATATGGAATGCTAATAAAGATTTTAGTATTGAGTATTGGTCGCCGTGACCGAAATCGGTATGGAGATTATTATAACTAACCCACATCGTAATATTATTTTTAATGAATTATGTGAACAAGGAAATGATATATCACTATATCATTATATTTAAGTGTTCCGCGTAGATATAACAAGCTTAAATTTGCATAACAAACACATACGCTTGCCCCAAGCGTGGTTTGAGGTTATGCTGTCAAATTATATAGCAATTTGCCAATTAAAACGAATAGTTTTACACTTTAGTTTTTATTAACAACTAGCTTCCCGCCAGCGGCTTCGCCCGCGATATTTTAGCTAATGGATACAAAAACTTGACAAATTATATACTAAATCCTTCCTCATTAATCACTCTATCTATTAAAAAAAACCGCATCAAAATCCGTTGCGTAGTTTTAACGATTTAAGCATACATAGGGATATAGGGACCGAGAAAGCGACTGTGTTTTATACTATGTAGTGATGATTTTTTATGTATGATATTATGTTAGTATGTATATTTGAATACAATTCCAAGTTTAAATGACAAGAAAATGAATTTAAAAAATATGTAGGTATCAACTGGTGTTTTTTTTTCCAACTACGTTGGTTTGAGTACCAGTGTTTTACATGGGGCGACTATCTGACCTCCACAACCCAGTTACCGGGTAACACGATACCCCTTAAGACTAGTTATCAGACTTTTTAGGTTCTGACTACCCGTAACGACTGTCAAAGATCTACAAATGACAGCCGGGACTCGTGTTATCCGAGGCACGGTAGATGGACAACCATCCACGGAGCGACCGCGCCAAGCGCAGCTTAACCTTTGATCGATCGACCCGTGCGGCTGTTACTTAGCCACGAGCTACCACTGTTGCACATTAATTAACAATATTGCATACAATAATATTGAGAAAGTATATTCGACGAGTCCTTCATGAAAATATTGTCGGAGGAACACGTTGCAAAAATTTGCACCGGTATCTATCTATACATATAAAATGCTTTGTCCTGAATGACTGACTAATATTAGAAAGACAAAAGATTTGTTTGTTTGTTTGTAGGTTTTTAACTCAAAAACTACTGGACCGATTTTAAAAATTCTTTCACCGTTACAAAGCTACATCTTTACGAAGTGTCATAGGCTATATTTATTTCCAGAAATAATTAGGGATCCCTACTAAAACTTGAATAATGTAACCCAAGGTGTAAAAAAAATGTACACGCGGGCGAAGCCGCGGGCGGAAAGCTAGTATATTACAAATGCGAATATGACTTTGATTGTATATTTGTTGGCGAAGTTGTGGTGGTCTAGTGGTTAAGGCACCTGCCTCTCGTGTACGAGTGTGCAGGTTCGAAACTGGCAAGTACCAATGTGACTTTTCTAAAGTCATATGTTATTTTCTAAGTATATCTTAGACGTCACTGACTAACGGTGAAGGAAAACATCGTGAGGAAAACTGGTCTTAAAAAGTCTGAAATCGCCAATCCGCCTTGAGCAAGCGTGGTGATTAATGCTCATGCCGTCTCTGTATGTGAAGAGGCCTGTGCCCAGCAGTGGGACAATATATAGGCTGATGATGATGTATATTTGTTTTGCTTTTACGGTGAAACGGTTGAATCGAATTTCGACCAGAATTTTATTACTAAAAGACTTAATTCTGCATGCATTTAATTACATCAAAAATTGCACAGCTATGAATTATTCACTTTTAAATCGAAAGCTGTTAACCTACCAATCGTATTAATAAGATAAATGAGAAAGTTTGCAAGGATGTATGTTTGTTTGTTTGTTACCATTTAACGCAAAAACTGCTTGACTGATTTAGATGATATTTAGTACACACATAGTTTATATCCTGGACTAGCTTCTGCCCGCGACTTCGTCCGCGTGGAATAGTGGTGCTCCGCTCCTATTGGTTTTAGCGTGATGATATAATTATAGCCTATAGCCTTCCTCGATAAATGGGCTATCCAACACTGAAAGAATTTTTCAAATCGGACCAGCGGTTCCTGAGATTAGCGCGTTCAAACAAACAAACTCTTCAGCTTTATTATATTACTAGCTTCTGCCAGCGACTTCGTCCGCGTGGAATAGTGGTGCTCCGCTCCTATTGGTCTTAGCGTGATAATATATAGCCTATAGCTTTCCTCGATAAATGGACTATCTAACACTGAAAGAATTATTTAAATCGGACCAGCGGTTCCTGAGATTAGCGCGTTTAAACAAAATGACAACATTTCCCTTCACTGCTCTGCTCCTATTGATTGTAGCGTGATGAAAAGTATACTATAACCAGCTCAGGAGTATGACAAATAATTGTACCAAGTTTCGTTAAAATCCGTCGAGTAGTTTTTGTTCCTATAGAGTTTATACAGACAGACAGACAAAAATTTTACTGATTGCATTTTTGGCATCAGTATCACCCCCTGATAGTTATTTTGGAAATATATTTCATGTACAGAATTGACCTCTCTACAGATTTATTATAAGTATAGATAGTATAGATTATTATGTAGGATACTTTTTACCCGACTGCAAGGAAAGGGTTATGTTTTTCGCGCCTATCTTTGTTTGTTTGTAATATTCTTTTTCCCTCATATCTTCCAAACCACTCGATGGATTTCTTTAATTAAGGTATCGTTAGAATCGTCTCATTACTCCAAGTGTTCTTAGAGAGGTGAGATTAAAAATAAATAAATATAAAAACTGCTAGACTTCATTGTTTAAGGTGTTTTCTTTAATCTTCTTTATCTTTCTTACTTCTTTTAACCCCCGACACAAAAAGAGGGGTTGTTATAAGTTTGACGTCGATGTCTGTCTGTCTGTGTGTGTATCTGTCTGTGGCATCGTAACTCTCAAACGGATGGGCCGATTTCGATGGGGATTTTTTCATTTGAAATCCAGTTTCCTTGCGGTGGTTCTAAGCTATGTTTGGTTAATATCGGTCCAGTAGTGTTAGAGTATCAGCTCTTTTCCAAAATTATGTAAGGCAATTTTGCGTAGTTTTTGATTTTTTCTTGTTACGTTTTTGCTTTAGGATAGTTGATTTTTTAGGGTTCCGTAGTCGACAAGGAGCCCTTTCAGTTTCGCTATATCTGTCTGTCTGTCCGTGGCATAGCTCAGAGGTTCTTTGTACTAGAAAGCTGAAATTCGTATGGATATGAATATTGAACACAAACAAAGTGGTAAAATAAAATTTTGAAAAATAGTAATTGTAGTGTGTCTTCCATACACGTAAAGTGGGGATGCATTTTTTCTCATATATCCCGTCGTGTGCGGATCGTAAGATAGGTCTTTCAAAACTAAAGCAGGTGTGTGAAGTATGTTAGTTTGTTCGTTTAGGCCCACTAGTCCTTAGCAGCTCGAGATAGAGAAAGGTGGAAAAGGGGGTAGGGATGCCTTTGCCCTGAGATGGACAACATGACCTTATAATATAAGTAGCTCATTCTCGCGTGTTTTGAAGAAAACTACCAAACATAATCCGATAAAAAATTCCCATAACCGTCTTCATTATCTCATCTATCTTCATACCAAATTTCATCCAATTCGGTTCAGCCGTTTTGCCGTTAAACCGTAACAAACAAATAAACTCATTTTCGCATTTTATAATTAGTAAGTTAAGTTAATTAGTATAATATAAATTATACAACTGCATTGTGCAACAGTGCAATAGCTGAGCGATTTTAATTCTGAGGGTCTTGGATTCCCACATGATGAAAAAAAAAAAAAAAACAAGAAAATCTTGCGACAAGCTTATAAAACCTAACTAATGTTATAAATGCGAATCTCAATTTGTTTATCTACGGTTTTCATTGTAAAACTACTGAACCGATTTAGATGAAATTTGGTAAAGAGATAGATGGGCTACTATATATCCGGGGTTGGGAATTTGTTCCCTTAGGATGGGGGCGCAACCACGGGACAATCTAGCTGTCTACACATGCATCTATGACTATATTTCATGTGAGTATGACCATTAAGTAATAATTATGCACAAGAAAAAGAATCGCCTGTATATCCCAAGTTTAACATCATCCTGTATATCCCAAGTTTAACATCACCTGTATAAATTTACAACAGCCCTTTAAAAAAACAACAATCATCACCTTTAACTTAAACCTTAAATAAAAAAAAATACTCACCAATGCTCCCTAATCTCGGAACTCGGTAACCGAAAGTCGGAAGTCGGAAAACTGGAGCACAACACTACACAACACTGGGTACTATTGTATTACAACATTACCTCTCGTGGCAAACGCAGTACGCGCCTACATCGACTGACGCGAAAAACCTAGCCTTGCTATTTAAATAGCTCGGTTAAGGCTTTTTTGTAGCGCCAGCTATGCTATAAAATATAGTAGCGCTAGGGTGACTGCGAATTTGTTCGCGACAAGACAATAAAAAAATAAAAGACACCTCCTTTTTTAATTTCGTCGTTTTGAAATTGGTAAATAACACAAATCATCATCTGCCTAGCTTTTTCCCAACTATGTTGGGGTCGGCTTCCAGTTAAAACTGAATGCAGCTGAGTACCAGTGTTTTACATGGAGCGACTGCCTATCTGACCTCCACAACCCAGTTACCGGGTAACACGGTACCCCTTGCTAAGGCTGGTTATCAGACTTTCTGGCTTCTGACTACCCGTAACGACTGTCAAAGATCTACAAATGACAGCCGGGACCAACAGCTTAACGTGCTTTCCGAGGCATGGAGTAGTTTCGGTAAGACATAGATGGTCTCCCATTCACGGACTGACGGCGCCAAGCGTAGCTTAACCTTTGATCGGTCGAACCGTGCGGCTGTTACTTAGCCACGAGCTTCTTGGTTACAGGCTATATTTTATCCAGTTGAGTGAAGTAGTTCTCTCGGGACGCAGGTGAAACCACGGAAAATAGCTAGTTTAGAATAATTTGACGTTTTTTTTACGCCCATTTTTAATTAGTAGTTTTTCCATATTTTTTGGGTGTTATAATTTACTTGCTTCCCGCCAGCGGCTTCGCCCGCGATATTTTAGCTACTGGATACAAAAACTTGACAAATTATATACTAAAACCTTCCTCATTAATCACTCTATCTTTTAAAAAAAACCGCATCAAAATCCGTTGCGTAGTTTTAAAGATTTAAGCATACACAGGGATATAGGGACAGAGAAAGCGTCTTTGTTTTATACTATGTAGTGAAGTTTTATTGTAAAAATCATTCAAAAGCGATAATATATTATTTTATATCATCGCTCCCACTAAAGCAAAACCTTTTCATATCATTGAAGGCTTTACTCAGTCAAAGAGACCAACACAAGATGACCTCCCCGCACTACGATTTAACACACAACCAGAGATCAAACTACACTAGTTATTGTTTTGATATAGTTCCTACACTCTAGTTAGCAATGACGTCATTTTTGACGTGAATTTTAAAACAAAGAAATTTGCTTTAACTTAATATCATGCCCTTACTCCCTCAAGGGATCATCATCAGACTATATATCGTCCGACAACTGGGCACAGGCCTTTTCTCATACAGAGAAGGCATGAGCATTGATCACCACGCTTGCAAGGCGGATTGGTGGTTTCAGACTTTTAAGTCCAGGTTTCCTCACGATGTTTTCTTTCAACGTTAGTCAGTGACATCTAAGATATACTTAGAAAGTACGTATGACTTTAGAAAAGTCACATTGGTACTTGCCAGGTTTCGAACCCGCTCACTCGTACACGAGAGGCAGGTGCCTTAACCACTAGGCCACCAGGACTTTTGACGAGTTTTCGAAACCATGAAGGAGTATCGTGAAGTACCCAACAAGCAAAATCAGTATTTAAAATGATCTACAAGACTACTTTTATTTTCACTTATAAGAAACTTGTACCGTGCTACAAAGCTGGATTTGGGCGCAGTTATAGGATCGGTTATTTCTATATCTATCTTATAATCAACTTATAAAATGTTACTAAGTCCTATAACATACTTGACGAAGCGCAATAGCTTCTATAATGATATAACAATACACAATTACAAGTACAAATTGTATTTGCTTTTGTTAGTATCTGACATAAGTATTTTACTGAAGTATTTTTTTTTATTTGGTAAATACTTAATATAAACGTAAGTAAAACTACTATTACTACTATTTTGTATTATTGTAAAACATAACTAATAATACATTTAAAATATAGTGTGTCAACCCGTGGGGAAGTCATATTTACTGTAAATGTGTACCGAAATATAGTTAATTTCACAATGCCCTCGAAAAATAACACATTAGTATATTATTGTGAATAAATTATTTCATCAATTTCTTATGATTATTTTTCCGACCCAAATATCGACCAATAGAATTGCACCATTCGACGTCACGTGGTACAACCTACATGGTATTATACTGATAATTTTTTGAATATTTTTATGGTTGTACCACGTGACGTAGAATTGCACCATTCGACGTCACGTGGTACAACGTACATGGTATTATACTGATAATTTTTTGAATATTTTTATGGTTGTACCACGTGACGTCGAATGGTGCAATTCTATTGGCCGACATTTGGGACGGAAAAATAATCCCCCGAATACCACATGAGCTTCAAAATTATCTGGCATTTCCCTCAAGGTTCCCTGCAAACAAATAAAGTCGTCAAGTTTTTCAGGAAAAATCACGAGCGCGAAGCGCTCGTGATTTTTTAACCTGAAAAACTTGACTCCTTCATTTGTTTGCAACGAACCTATCGGGAAATACCCGATAATTTTGAAACTCTTGTGGTATTATAAGTGAATATTCGCCATGTTTTAAAATTGCTCTTCATAAGTACTTTATAGAACCATTGTAGGTAAATTAGTACTTGTAGCAGTTTCCGTCCAGATAACTCACCTCCATTTTAAAACAAATTAGGGTTCCCTTGAAGTCTGCCGGCTAAAGATTTTTTTTTCTTGTGGAACCCTCATAGTTTCGCCATGTCCGTTTGTCTGTCTGTCAATAGCTTAGAAATGCTTGATACTAGAAAGCTGAAATTTAGTATGGGTATGTACCTATATTGATCACGCCGACAAAGTAGTAAAATAAAATTTAGAAAAAATTTTTTTTTAGGTAGCTCCCATACAATAAAGTGGCGATGAATATTTTTTTGAGTGTGGTCTTTCAAAAATAAAGCAGGTGTGTGAAGACTATTTTTCGATTTAGGGATCCATTTGCAAAATATCTAGCTTTAAAGTACAATTTTTAGTTCGATACGAGCATCTATAAAGTACCCTTTAACTTTTGAATGGCTGTCCCTAAAGATTAGAAAAAAAATCACAGATGTAGCACATGTAATGAACTAACAAGGAAAACTATCACGGCTAAGTAGGCTTAACCGGTTCCAGAGTTATAGTCGACCAACTAAAACGTACTACGGAACCCTACTGCGCGTGGCCCGACACGCACTTGGCCGGTTTTTTTAAGATTTAATCAACAAGATGGTCGTATGGTATTTCTTGATGTCGACTATTTTTGACAATTTGATCTTATAGCGCTCTTTTTAAGTACTATTAGATTTTAAAGAGTCTCGAGAAAGACTATGACGACACAAACTTGTAATCGTTTCAGCTAAGTATGTTATAATATCATTTTCTCTCACAAAGTGCTACTATAGAATCAAAATATTATTCAGGATTATTTAGTCTTACTGAAAACAATTATAGAAGACTTATTCCTAAAAGTGTCCTAAAAGATAATCTTGGAGTTAACTAAAAGACTGAGATATAAAGGCAATTACTCTTGAGGATATGTATGCTTGTGAAATGCTATTACTAGTAAAAAAATCCTATAAATGTTTTAGACGTCACTCTTGTAGCGAACTGTAAGACCGAGATATAAAAACGAATGAACTTGAGTATGTTAAGGCTTGGTAAATGCTATTATAAGTTAAAAGGTCTACCGCAATGCCTTTACAAGAACGTTATTAGTATTGACAGACTTATAATCTTTCTTATAGGATTACTTTGCTTGTTGGGTAGAATCTATATATCATCTGCCTAGCCTTTACCCAAACATTTTGGAGTTAGCTTCTAGGTTAACTGGATGCAGCTGAGTACCAGTATTTTACATAGAGAGATCTGACCTTTACAACAGTTACCGGGTAACACGGTACCCCTTGGTAAGACTGGTTGTCAGACTTTCTAGCTTCTGACTACCCGTAACGACTGTCAAAGATCTATAAATGACAACTGGGACCAACTGCTTAACGTGCTTTCCGAGGGAAGGAGGCGTCTCGGTAAGACATAGATGAACCACCCACGCGGCAAGCGCAGTTTAACCTTTGATCGATCGACCCGTGCGGCTGTTACTTAGCCACGAGCTCCTCTTCAAGACATCTTTAAATCTCTGACGTCCATAATACTGGAGTGGGATTACGTCCCACTCGGAAAGAAAAGGCTTAACCGCCCACTTAGTGAGAAATGGGGAATATCTATTTTTAAGGCTGGTCTTTATAAAAAAATAAAGTAGAACTGTCTGTCTGTAATGTCCAAGTAACAGCTTTTTACAATACTCGGTTGCCTATCTATTCCAAAAACACAAGTTTTGATAATAAAAGATCTTCGTCTGTTTGTTTGTTCAGAGTTATTTCCAAAACAGCTAGATTCATTTTGATGAGAATTTACAGATGTTTTAAGTGGTATGTTAGCCTCCTTTCATAGTCCAACGTAATTTTTTGAAATTGAGCTACGCGGGCGACGCCGCGGTATGCTCATAGTTTATAGTAAAGCTGGGTAGCTTTTCACCCACAGCATGTACTATTTATTCTGTGTCCGGGTAATTCTTAAAAAATATGCGGTTTGCTTTTTGACGCTGCTCGCTTATTCACACTAATTTCATCATTATCAGCCGTATAAAGTTCAATATTTACCTACATTAAGAGGCTATATCTATTTCATTATTTAAAGTAAAAATTTTAAGCTTGTAAATTATACGATTTAAACGACAGTCGCTGATGAGGGCTATGACGATTCGGAAACATAAAAATAACACTAAAATTAACCCTTCGAATAACTCAAGCATACGAACTCCTAAAATAAAACTAAGATAGTTAGATATAGAAAAATATTACCTATGTAATTTTTTGAGAAAATAGCTAACACGCTACTATTGTGCAGGCCATGCTTTTCTGTAATTGGTTCTGCATTCAACTATAAGCCCCTATGTACTTATTTATAAGATAACTAGCTTCCCGCCAGCGGCTCCGCCCGCGATATTTTAGCTAATGGGTACAAAAACTTGACTATACTAAAACCTTACTCATTAATCACTCTATCTATTTAAAAAAACCGCATCAAAATCCGTTGTGTAGTTTTAAAGATTTAAGCATACATTCCTATGTATGCTTAAATCTTTAAAACTACGCAACGTGGATATAGGGACAGAGAAAGCGACTTTGTTAACCGACTTCATAAAAGGAGGAGGTTCTCAATTCGATCGGTTTTTTTTTATGTATGTTCACCGATGACGCTGAGATTTATGATCCGATTTACGTGATTCTTCTTTAGTTTGATGCGGAATAGATGCCATTTGGTCCCATAAAAATTTCACATGGTTTGGCCCAGTAGTTTTAATTTTATGAACTTTTTTTAAATTTTTGTTTATATACTATGTAGTGATTGATATAACAACTGTTGGCAAGCTAAATAAATCAATAAAATAAAATCTCCAAACAGCAAAAATATTGTAGGGTCACCCGCCTACGGTCTTGTAGGAACCGTCAGTTCTTTCAGGCAGAAAAAAAAGGCTTAAGCACTCCAGAAATAAAGTAGGTTACTACCCTTATCAACTGAAATAATATACTGAAAGGTTTTTACCGACTTTCAAGAAAGATGGAGGATCTCAATTCGACTGTTTTTTTTTTGTTACCTCGAATCGTATCTTCGCTAATTGTGGGGAGTTTTTGACGATTCTTTCTGTTTTTGACTAGTCATATCACCTCGTTGAAAGAAAGAAAGAAAAACAGTTACAAAACATAAAATAATAACAAAAACAAATGGTACAATCTAAAACTAGGCATATAAAGGAAACAATCTAATAAATGCGTCACCACTACGCGAAACAGCTAACGCTCAGCATAATGCAGTGGCCCGGGCACAAAGGCACCAGTCCACGGCGCTGGTTTCCAGCGTTAACCGGGTTAGTTGAGAGTTTATTGCTATTTTTAAGCTTAGGTTGAATAGTTTGTGCTTTATAGTAATTTCACGCATCCAGATAAGTGTTCTATGTGTTAACCCAAGCTATTAACTATAGGTATGTGTACCAAATGTCATTCAACGTTAAAAATTAACATACATAAGATGTGTGATCTTGACGCATTTATATAGTAGTAGGATGTAGAGCAACTAAAAACAATCCGGTTATCCGGTTGTACATTAAACTTGTCCCTTTTCAAGGATAATAGAGCAATAATCAATTAAAACTAACTACCTTATCAATATCCGTGCAATTAACATTGACAATTAATAGTGTGATAAATTACTTATTATTTGACAACTACCTTAAATCCGCGACTTTGTTCGCTTTAACTTCAGAAGCAGTGGCGATCCGGGGGACATGACGTCATCTTTGACAGTCGTTACGGGTAGTCTGAAGCCGGAAAGTCTGACAACCAGTCATAAATAAGTAATCGTGTTACCCGATGTGATACCCGATCGTGATGACCGACCCGTGTTACTGGGTTGTGGAGGTCAGATAGGCAGTCACTCCATGTAAAACACTGATATACTGCATACGGTATGACTGGAAGCCGACCAACATAGTTGGGAAAAGGCTAGGCAGATAATGACTACTGGTTAGTATTGACAAAGTGATTCACAGTTTTTTGCGGGCCGAAATGACCATAACCATTGACCCAAAACTTTACGCTATCGCTGGCTCATATCTAGTTTTTGTCATAAATATTTTAAACAATAGTCCTGTAATTACATTTAATTATGACCTTTTTGCAGATTCATGGCTCATCGTGAGTAATCAAGCGAGTTTTAGGCGCTGGCTAAAATGATTACAAGAAATCTGAAAACACAATTTCACGGGAAAATTTCGCGACAAGTTTTTATCTGTCTATATCTATAGAAAAAATACAGAGGAGCTCGTGGCTAAGTAACAGCCGCACGGTTCGACCGATCAAAGGTTACGCTACGCTTGACGCGGTCGGTCCATGCATGGGTGACCACCTTTGTCATAGCGAGACACCTCCGTGCCTCGGAAAGCACGTTAAGCTGTTGATCCCGGTTGTCATTTGTAGATCTTTGACAGTCTAGACCAAGGGGTATCGTGTCACCCGGTAACTGGGTACAAATTCAAATTACCCCCCTTTTTATTTCACCCCCTTATGGGTAGAATTTGAGAAAATCCTATTATATCGGATGCCTACGTCATACAAAGAACACACTCTCCAAGTTTCAGGTTTCTACGATCAGCGGTTTAGATTGTGCGTTGATCCGTCAGTCATTCAGGGCAAAGCATTTTATATGTATACTATTGTATACCAGCGGACCCGACAGACGCCGTACTGCCCTAGCTATGGCGTTTCTTTTATAAAAACGACGACATCTACCGTGTTTAATTTTATTTTCATACCATCCATGGAACCACTGAAATATACACACAAAAGTTTATCCAAATCGATCAAGCCGGAGTTAGGTGACAAATAAACGTACAGAAGAATTTTATACATAAAGATATGAGATCGTGGTATCACTACGTAGTATAAAACAAAGTCGTTTTCTCTGTCCCTATATCCCTATGTATGCTTAAATCTTTAAAACTACGCAACGGATTTTGATGCGGTTTTTTTTAATAGAGTGATTAATGAGGAAGGTTTAAGTATATAATTTGTCAAGTTTTGTATCCATTAGCTAAAATATCGCGGGCGAAGCCGCTGGCGGGAAGCTAATGTGAACTAAAACAATCGTGACTCGAAACTGTCATTTAAATTTGATTGACCAGTTGATCTGTCAAACAGCTGTCAAAATTAATTATTAGATATTATAATGATTTGTGATTTCTATGGGATACATTTATTCAAGGTTAATTATTATTGTTTATAATTAATATATTACTTTTGTGACTGCTTGCGGCGATTCCTGTTAAATTTTCACAGCTCCGCCGTCTTTTTTCACATCCACATTAGCCAACACCCAGTTGCACTAAAAAATATCAGGTTACTTATACGTGAAACGGAAGAACTGTCATTCAATTGCTATTATTAACAGCCGGTCGCATCAAACTTTTTATCATTTATACTTTTACGAATATCAGAAAACATGATATCAATAATTAGCAAACTTGTAATATTTTTTATGATATCAATACATAGATATAATAATTAAGTAAACATATATATCATAAATATTAAGACGAAAAACATTAAATAATATTAAAATTATTCAATTTTATCCACCATTTCGACAGATCTTGACAGTTCTTCCGTTTCACGTATAAGTATCTACCTAAGTAACCTGATATTTTTTTGGTGTTAGTGTTGTTCGTCTTAATATGTACTAGCTTCCCGCCAGCGGCTTCGCCCGCGATATTTCAGCTAATGGATACAAAAACTTGACAAATTATATACCTTCCTCATTAATCACTCTATCTATTAAAAAAAACGCATCAAAATCCGTTGCGTAGTTTTAAAGATTTAAGCATACATAGGGATATAGGGACAGAGAAAGCGACTTTGTTTTATACTATGTAGTGATATGTTCGGATGTTGGAACGCTAAGGGCTAAAGAAGGAACATGGATGGGTTTTAGTCAGTAAGAGTCTGTCACTCCCTCCCGCCCCACCCACGGCGGGAGGAGTCATTTAATGATTTCCCATCCGAAAAAGGGGATTTTCACGGTAAAAAGGCTGGACCGTTTAGAAATTAATTTCAAATTTCACTCCGAAATATAGATAAGTCAAAAGTCAATAAGTCAATTTTTTTGTTTCACATAGGCCTACAAATAAAGCACTTATGAAAAGTCAAATTAGTTGCACGGTTCCAAGTAGTGGGTCCTATGGAGAAGAACCGGCAAGAAACTCCATGGATACTCTTTTCAAAAATTCGAGTTTACAAAATCATGGTTACAATAGTTTTCTGAGAAAATTATACAATACAATATGATGCTATTAAGGTATACCTAGTATAGAAATAGATGGAACCTTGAAGATGGTTTTAAGCTACTTTTTTCCGTAAGTACTTCTCCTAGGACACGCGTAAAACCGCGTGTAAATGCTATATTATTTATTTAAACCATAAAGCACGTTCAACCTAAATAAAATAAATAGTTAAATAAAATTTATTTAATTTAAGCCTTATTTTCGGAGAAATCTAGAGAGGAGCTCGTGGCTAAGTAACAGCGGTTATCCCGATCAAAGGTTAAGCTGCGCTTGGCGCGGTCGGTCCGTGGATGGTAGACCATCTTTGTCATACCGAGACTCCTAAACGTGTGATCAGCAGTGGTGCTTACTACTAGACAAGGCATCAATTTAATTTAAACAAGAACCTCTGAGCTATGCCGTGGACAGACAGACAGACGGACATGGTGAAACTCTAACGGTTCCTTGTCGACTACGGAACCATAAAAACTGGCTATGGCTCCCGTGTTTTCACTTGCGTCCAGACTGAGTTAACTACTCCACGCACCTGAATAAAAAGCCTATATCCAGCTCAGAGTCCCATGTATCTACAACAAAATTCATCTAAATCGGTTTACCCGTATTCCCGTAAAAGAGACAAACAAACAAACTCACAGCCTCATTGATTATTAATTTAGGAAGTTAGGATAATTTAATATATTTTTTATTATTATTTAAAAACATGACAAACGGAATCGATCGCTGAATGGACGAATGAACTAAGACCTTCGCTAGTTTCCGTTTAAAAAAAAACCATTTGTACTACAAAAAGTATTTAACCGGTTCTGTTAACTGTTATTCTTTTTTATGGTTTTAATGTAATTAGATAAGACTTTATCATCAACTGCAAAACTCAAAACTTAAAACTCAAATGTTTTAATTTCAAATAGGTCTTTGCAGGCACTTATGAAACGTCAAGCTAGTTGCACAGTTCCAAGGAGTGGGTCTTATGGAGAAGAACCGGCAAGAAACTTCATAGACACTCTTTTCTACAATAGTCTTTTTACAGTACAGGTTATCTCTGAGAAAATACAGGTTATATCTGCCTAGCCTTTTCCCAATATGTTGGGTTCGACTTTGAGTTTAATCTGATGCAATTGAGTACCAGTGTTTTACATGGAGCGACTGCCTATCTGACCTCCACAACCCAGTTACCGGGTAACACGATATCCCTTGGTAAGACTGCTCTTTATGTCTTGTCAAAGATCTACAAATGGCACGAAGAGGTCTCGCTATGTTAAGAAAATGGTCACCCATACATGGAGCTCTTACTTAGCTACGAGCCGCTCACATCTATCTAGACATATAAAATGCTTTGTCCTGAATGACTGACGGATCAACGCACAGCCTAAACCGCTGATTGTAGAGACCTGATACTTGGAGGGTGTGTTCTTTTAATGACGTAGGCATCCGATAAGAAAGGATTTTCCAAAATTCTACCCCTAAGGAAGTGTAAAAGGGGGGGGGGGGGGCAAAGTTTGTATGAAACTCTGTAATTTTAAATTTGAATTCGTATAGACCACGCGGGCGAAGCGGCTGGCGGTAAGCTAGTTTTAATATAAAGTCTTAATATACCGTCATCCATAACCCAAACAAAGAAAACCTTTGGCCGCCATCTTTCATTGTCAAGGTCAAATATACTCATATAAGCTATAAACGAGTCTATGGTACCTACTGTAGGGAATGCGTAGTCAGAGGTGGAGGTATCGTAGATTAAATCAAAGATTACTTTAAAGTCTATTTTTTTAATATAAATATATAAATCATAATGTTATGCTTTGCATTATAATGAACACAGTCACACTTTAAAGTCTTATGTTTTATTCCGTGATCATTATCGTTCGACTTGACTTGCTCAACTTTACTCTACTTACATCTTCTATCTATACTTATAATAATAAATCTGTAGAGAGGTCAATTCTGCACATGAAATATATTTCCAAAATAACTATCAGGGGTTGATTAGGGATCGATACTGATGCCAAAAATGCAATCAGTAAAATTTTTGCCTGTCTGTCTGTATAAACGTTATAGAAACAAAAACTACTCGACGGATTTTAACGAAACTTGATACAATTATTTTTCACACTCCTGAGCTGGTTATAGTATACTTTTCATCACGCTACAATTAATAGGAGCCGAGCAGTGAAGGGAAATGTTGTCATTTTGTTTAAACGCGCTAATCTCAGGAACCGCTGGTCCGATTTGAAAAATTATTTCAGTGTGAAATAGTCCATTTATCGAGGAAGGCTATAGGCTATACATCATCATGCTAAGACCAATAGGAGCGGAGCACCACTATTCCACGCGGACGAAGTCGCTGGCAGAAGCTAGTTGTAATATAAATATCTGCTATCTACCTTTTCTGTATTCTAATTTTAAAATGATTGTGTGGCCAGTTTAAACAATAAGGTTTAATTCTAGTATTTCATAAAACCTCCAACATCTTTATGGTAAAGTGATTCCATGCCAGAATTATTCATCACGTCTGAACACAGCAACTTCTGTGTTAAATAAGATTAAATTGTTTTGTTGGACGCTGTATATTAAGGTCAGGGTAAGGCTTTGTTCATATCGACTGCGGGATGGTCGGGCTGCGGGATTATTCGAAAGAGTTACCCTGGAATGCCAAAGATAGAACATGGATGGGTTATAGTCTTACTTATAAAGTTTGATTATTTTTTGATCTGCTGCTTACCAACGGATTAGCTAAAATCTCACTCATAAATGCTGTTTAGCGTTAATCCGAACATAAGTTTGTTGGTAGCTTAATCCTGGATTACGGCGTTAAGTAAGGATTAAGTGAGATATGGTTAAACTTCAGATTTTTATAGGTAAGACGGTAAGAGTATGATACTCCCTCCCGCTCTGCCCACAGCGGCAGGATTCATCTGATGATCTCCCACATCCATAAAAATGGCTGTATTCATATTTTATAACATCTTTTATATCAAACTGGGGGCTAGACAAGTGGCAAAAACGCTATAGAAACGCTATAGAATAGAAAACAAAATGTATGGGAATGACATTCGTTTACGACTAGCTATATGTCATTCCCTTACATTTTGTTTTCTATTCTATAGCGTTTCTATAGCGTTTTTGCCACTTGTCTAACCCCCCAGGTCTGTTCGTCAGCGGTTTATCCGTCTGACATTCAAGACGAAGCATTGTATATAAAAAAAAGATATTCGTAAAAGTTTAAATGATCAAAAAAATAAGTGAAACCGACTATAAGTGTAGTAAAAATGTATTCAAGTTACTTTTAAAGTTGTTCAACCATCAGAAGTAGCTCCAGTCTACCCACAGGTTTACCAAGCCAAACTATTTGGAGCAGAGATAATCAGGCACGTACGTCGTCACTCGAGCATGGCGAGATATTTATATAAAACTTATACGTTTTAATTATACATCAAGGAATGTTTATTGGAATATTACTAAGTATTTACATATTAACAAAAAAACTTACAAAAGCTAAAAACTATATATATATATTATATACTACACTACTAACTAATACAGAGCGTCAAAAAATTCCTCCTCATCGCGGTCAACTGGGAGCGTACCCAAGAGGCTGGCTGCATTGCCACGTTGGATAGCTATGCTTATCCGTTGGCCAAAATAACAGCCAGCCTTTGGGTCTCGAGAAGCGTCAATCAGCCGCCTGGATATTTCCTTAAATAAAAGGTGAGCATTCGGACCCCACGACCCAAGAGTTTCAACCCCAAACGGCTCGAAAATATAGTTGCCAATAAGGTTACTATATTTCCGCCGTTTGAGGTTTTCAGCAGCAGCAGCGGCAGCCGCTGCGCAGCACGCAGAGCCAGAAAGATGGGATGGCGCAAGAGTATCCACACAGGTCGCGTCCCACACTAAAGGCCTACCCATCTTCCAAGGAAACAACGACATACCATCTGGTCTCTTGCCATCGTCGCGTGCCAAGCCGTTTGGTTCTAGTACGGCTGGAACCCCGACGGCAACAAGAGCGCGACGAATGATATCATTGATGTTAGCGTGCCGCGCTATGCGGCCCGCACTTCTGCTACACGACAGGCCGTGGTGTCCGAGGCTATTGACAGGTTCCCCACAGTGGCAGCGGTGAGGAGAACAGCAGGGAGCGCCCAGACGTAAGCAAGCAGCGAGGCGGAAAGTAGTGTCGTCAAACATGGTGCCTATGTTTGACGACGGAAGTGCCAGAAGCCATAGACCCGACTCCCATTGACCCACAGCCAGCAGGCGCGCATGCTCGGCAGATGTAATTGACGTTTCAAGTAAATTTTCCCGTATTACTTTGCAGAGCGGCTCATCCCACTGCCTCTGGGAGGCCGGGTTGGCGGGTGGATCTGAATTCGGACAGGTGATTTTCCAGGCATCTATAGCCTCAGTTAAGAACGGTACATCAAAATTAACCAGTGTATGAGCTAAAATATTCCTGGTTAATTTCTCGGTACCGTGTACTGAGGATATAAATGCCGGTAAACTAATACTAGTAATTTTGCGGACTCCGAGGCCTCCCATACGGATGGGAAGTGTACATTACTATAGTGTGTATTATACATTACTTTATACATTTTTAGAGTTCCGTAGTCCACAAGGAATGCTTATAGTTTCCCTCTGTCTATCTATCTGTCTGTCCGCGGCTTAGCTCAGAGGTTTTTGGTACTAGATGTATATTGATCACGCCGACAAAGTGGTAAAATAAAATTATGAAGTTTTTTTTTTTGGGTTGTACCCAAACACCTAAAGTCGTGATGAATATTTTTTTTTCTCGCGTACCTCTCCATATGGAGTATCGTTAGATAGGTCTTTCAAAAATATTATGGGTGTGTGAAGACTATTTTTCGCTTAAGTGAGCCATTTGCGAAATATTTAGCTTTTAAGTGCAAATTTTTGTTAGATACGAGCATCCCCCCCCCCTCTAACTTTTGAATGGTTATCCCTAGAAATATGAAAAAAATCACAGACGTACCACATGTAATGAACTCACAAGGAAAACTATCGTGTCTAAGTAGGCTTAACCGGTTACAGAGTTATAGTCGACTAACTAAGACCTACTACGGAACCCTACTGCGCGTGGCCCGACACGCACTTGGCCGGTTTTTTAACTTGTTAAGGCAGTTCGTGTACAAGTGTATGGGTTCGAAATCTGGCAAGTACCAATATGACGTTTCTAAAGTCACATGTACTTTCTAAGTATATCTTAGACACCACTGACTAACGGCGAAGGAAAACATCGGGAGGATCCGCTTTGACCAATCGTGGTGATCAATGCTCATACCTTCTCTGTATGAGAAGAGGCCTGTGCCTAGCAGCGGGACAATATATAGGCTGATGATGATGATGCATTTATGTCTTATAGCACGTTTGGCGTAGTGGCTGAGCAATTGGCTGCTGCGCTGCGTGTCGCGGGTTCGATTCTCGCACAACTAGAATTGTTCTGGGTCTGGGTGTTTGTGCATGTGTAATGTATGTTTTTAAACGCACCCACGATACAGGAGTAGGTAATTCCTATATCGGGGCAAAGTTTATAAAAAAAATAGGGGCTAGCTACTGTAGAAAATGATGTTTTTTCCACTATGAGTGGAGGGGGAGGGAGTGTCAGATTTTTACTAACTCATCATCTGCCTAGCCTTTTCCCGACAATTTTGGAGTCGGGTTCCAGTATAACAGGATACAACTGAGTGCTTGATCAACAAACAAAGTGGTTTGATGGCTTTTATCTCGCTGTGAGCGAAGCAGGAGCGAATATCAGACTATATACTAACTCATCATCTGCCTAGGCTTTTCACCACTTTGTTGGGGTCGACTTCTGGTAGACACTTCAAGGGATACAGCTGAGAACCAGTGCTTTACATGGAGCGACAACCAAGTAACCCGGTAACACGATACCCCTTGGTAAGCACGGTTTTCAGTCGTTCGGACTTCTGGCTACACGATGTTATGACTAAGATAAACAATTTGTTTTGAACACAAACTATAAAAAGTCTTAATTTTTTATCTAGATTGACCTAAAAGTTAACATTTAGAACAATGACTAATTACAATAAATTGAAAACGAATTCGTCAAGCGCACCCATCCTTTTCCATGCCTCGGTTAGCGCCACTTAACCGCAACGACACAGAGAGGTTGACAAAAAAAATATTATAATAATTAAATTATTATTTCTTTTATGATTACTCTTTTAAGTGGAGCAAGGTCCCTAGATAATATTGACAAAATTATTTTTAATTGTCATACTTAATGGCGACAAAAACAGATTTTTGTCACGCAATGAGATATTTTATAGCAGATCATAATACCTATAGTACTTGGAGGAGCTGATGGCTAAATAACAGCCTCCTGAGACGTGCGGTCAAGGTGAATCTTCCATTGACGCGGTCGATGGATAGCCATCTTTGTCATAGCGAGACTCCTCCGTGCCTCGGAAAGCACGTTAATCTGTTGGTCCCGGCTGTCATTTGTAGATCTTTGACAGATGTTACGGGTAGTCAGAAGCCAGTCTGATAGCCAGTGTTATCAATGTAACTGGGTGGTGGAGGTCAGATAGGCAGTCGCTAAATGTAAAACACTGGTATTCAGCTGCATTTGATTACACTTGAAACTGACTATACTTCTTACAATTTTTTTTTTCAATTTACAATAAGATTAGAAAAACTCTTTTTGAAGCTTATTCAACCGATTTTGAGTTCTATTCCCTACTGATAAGGATGGTGTCGAAAGCAAAATAATGTTTACAAAAACAAATATATTCTGCATCTGTTATTCTCGTGTCACCTTGGTAATAAAGCTTTAAATCGCTTGAACAAACAGTAAATAGGTAGGCTACGTTTAAATGTCTAATCTCATAATAAAGGAGTATATATATATATAGTTGAGAAAAGGCTAAGCAGATGATGATGTTATAAATTTAATCTTATTCTTCTTACCATGTTGGCTGCAAGTTTTTACTAATCTAACAAGCTCTGTTAGAGTTTTCTCAAACCCGCCTGACGGCTTCTGACATGGAATTGTAACAACAACTGCTATCAAGATAGCAGCCGGGGACGACGGCTTAACGTTCCCAGACACGGGGGTGTAACACCGCAAAGTACCAGACTACTTAGTGACTTTTTTTAAAACCCTAAATGATAATGTTACAGACTTCATCAATGATAAATATACATTAAAATAATTGTTATGTAGGTAGATATAAATAAATAGATTTAATAATTTGTACACCAGAAATGGTAGAATATATAAATATATCTAAATAAATATCTTTGGACAATTTCACACAGCGCCATCTAGCCCCAAAGTAAGCAATGCAAGTAAGCCATGCTTGTGTTATGGGTGCTAGCTTAACGGATATACTACATATATACCTTTATAAATACATACATATTATACATAGATATTATATATATATATGAAACTTATGTACTATATTCTGACGAATAAATTTTTCTTTCTTTCTTTCTTAAAACCCAAAGCGATGCGATTTCTTCCCGACCCTTGAAGCGAACCTGAGACCCTGTGGACAGCAGTCGCGTTTACAACCACTTGACCATCGTACCACTCTATAACTGTTAATGTAAAATCAAAGAATATTATGAGGTAACAAGTTAATTTATTGATGAAGACCGTTAACTTAATTTAACCGTGACCTGATTACGGATTAAATTAACACGTATGTCGTAAAAGATTAAAATATTAACATACATACTTACTTTAGCTTGTGACTTCGTCTGCGTGGATTACAGAATCGGTTCCATATTCCGGTCACTACTAAAAAGTCCTCGTATTCATCTAGGTAATAAACTATCTATGTGCCATTTGCTAAATTCATCTATCTACACATATAAAATGCTTTGTCCTGAATGGCTGACGGATCTACGCACAGCCTAAACCGCTGTTCGTAGAGACTTGAAACTTGGAGGGTGTGTTCTTTATATGACGTAGGCAACCGATAAGAAAGGATTTTCCGGAATTGTACACCTTAGGGGGTGAAAAAGAAGGCAAAGTTTGTAAGAAACTCAGTATTTTTTTATTTGAATTCGTACGTCGTTGGCGGAAAGCTAGTTTCAATGTGATGTGATCTGAAATCCGCCTAGAGCAAGCGTGGTGATCAATGCTCATGCCTTCTCTGTATGAGAAGAGGCTTGTGCCCAGCAGTGGGATAGTAAATAGGCTGATGATGATAGTTTTAATCCATGTGGTGGACTACAGCAAAAAACAAACTCAATTTAATCGTTACCCGCCGTAATCTGTAACTATTACCACCATCGTTACCTGCCTAGCCTTTTCCCAACTATATTGGGGTCTTCCAGTATAACCGAATGCATCTGAGTACCAGTGTTTTAACATGGAGCGACTGCCTATCTGACCTCCAAAACACAGTTACTGGGTAGCACGATACACCTTGTTAAGACTGGTTGTCACACTTTCTGGCTTCTGACTACCCGTAACGACTGTCAAAAATCTACAAAATACAGTCTGGACCAACAGCTTAACGTGCTTTTCGAGGCACGGAAGAGTTTCGCTATGACATAGATGGTCGCCCATCCACGGGCCGATCGCGCCAAGCGTAGCTTAACCTTTAATCAATCGACCTGTGCGTTTGTAACTTAGCCACGAGCTCCTCAGCTTACAGTAAGCTTCATCATGATCTAAATAAATATCATAGAATGGTTTATGGCTTAAGACATTTATTTCTCAACTAGCTTTCCGCCAGCGGCTTCGCCCGCGTGTGCTATATGAATTCTCAGCCCGATCGGTTTAAAATTGACAAAGGCTTGTATGAACCATACAAGCTTTCATCCCCTATTTTATCCCCTTGGGGGTAGAATTTATCAAAATTCTTTCTTAGCGGATGCCTACGTCATAACATCTACCTGCATGCCAAATTTCAGCCCGATCCCTCCAGTGGTTTGGGCTGTGCGTTGATAGATCACTATGTCAGTCAGTCACCTTTGAGTTTTATATATATTTAGATTTAGATTAGATTAGAAAACAGAATAAAATTATTCACTTATAATGAGAAACACTGGTTGCATACATCATTGTAAATGTTCGTTGGAACGAGTATCGGAATGTTTAAAGTTAGACGTAGGTACCTATCATATACGATACGTCTACGGACTTCGTCCACAAATGACAGCCGGGACCAACAGCTTAACGTGCTTTCCTAGGCATGGAATAATCTCTTGATATCGTACCATAGTAATTTATTTATAGTAAGTAATAGGAACTACAAATTAAGGGTTTCCTAGTTTGCCTTAAAGTCGGAAGTGGCCTTGTGTAAATTTAGAATTTCACTCGCAATAGCTTACGAAGGTTAAGGTCGCCTAATTCTGAATAGACTTATTCCAAAAAAGACCATGACAATTTTTGTAGTGGCAAGTACATGCCTACTCACTTTATTCCAAAATACGGATATCGTTATTTTCTGTATTAATTGCTTTTAAGAAAAATATAAACAAAATCATTAACTGTTTTGTTCTAATTTTCCAACTGTATACTAATATTATAAAGAGGAAAGATTTGTTTGTTTCTTTGTAGGGTTTTAACTCAAAAACTACTGGACCGATTTTAAAAATTCTTTCACCGTGAGAAAGCTTCATCTTTACGAAGTGTCATAGGCTATATTCATTTCCAGAAATAATTAGGGATCCCTACTAAAACTTGAATAATCCAACCCAAGGTGTAAATAAAATGTCCACGCGGGCGATGATGTTTAAAGCATGAAATTGACATAAACGCGCAATACGATTTTTCTTCAAGAACACGCAAAACTGGTGACATGTCTTAATTCTTGCAAAATAGTAATTAAATCTCTCTTTTTTTATTATTTTATGTACAAGCTTATCTTTAAGTACCTCTTAAATTAAATGAATTATTCTCTTGCTTCTTAACCAACTTTAAAATAGAATAGGTTGTGTATTCGTCAGATTATTCCTTGGTAGTTTTATTCATCACCGTGAATCTTTTTAACTAACCACATAGAAGGAGAAGGTCATTGTTTTGGTGCGCATTTATTCATAAAAACCGACCAAGTGCGTGTCGGGCCATGCGCAGTCGGGTTGCGTAGTAGGTCTTAGTTTGTAGACTATAGTAATGTGAAAAAAAGAACAAACGTAGCACATGTAATAAACTTACAAGAAAAACTATCACGGCTAAGTAGGCCTAACCGTTTACAGAGTTATAGCCGACCAACTAAAAGGTGCTACGGAATCCTACTGCGCGTGGCCCGACACGCAATACGCCGGTTTTTTACTTTCCAATAAGGCCCCAAATTCTCGTGTGCCCCAGGGCCCCGGCGTAGCCTAAGACGGCACTAGCTCTAACCACCGGTAGCTACCTACACAGGTTCAAGATCACTGACAACGACCTGTGCCCATATGTGATAACATCACTTCTCATACTATATACCATCTACTTAAATACTGCCCAAAATTCAGCCTCGCAAGATACAAACACAAACAAACATGCAACAATAAAAACTTAGAACCATATTACCGGAAATAATAAAAAAGGAAGACACAACTCAATCGTTTTTGAGCTAGCTGAATACTTAGTAAATGCATTAAAGAAATTTAATGCCACCTAAACTTTAAATTCTAATCAGCACTAAATCACAAAAGGACAAACAGACCGCCCGTAACCTTCGCGGGGACTGAGCCTTAAAAACAAATCATCATCATCATCATCAGCCTATATATTATCCCACTGCTGGTCACAGGCCTCTTCTCATACAGAGAAGGCATGAGCATTAATCACCACGCTTACTCAAGGCGGATTGGCAATTTCAGACTTTTTAAGTCCAGGTTTCCTCACGATGTTGTCCTTCACCGTTAGTCAGTGACGTCTAAGATATACTCAGAAAGTACATATGACTTTAGAAAAGTCACATTGGTACTTATTAGGTTTCGAACCTGCACACTCGTACACGAGAGGCAGGTGCCTTAACCACTAGGCCACAACGATTACTTTAACAAATAGCATCTACTTAAAAAAAAACCGGCCAAGTGCGTGTCGGGCCACGCGCAGTAGGGTTCCGTAGTAGGTCTCAGTTAGTCGACTATAACTCTGTAACCGGTTAAGCCTACTTAGCCGTGATAGTTTTCCTTGTAAGTTCATTACATTTGCTACGTCTGTGATTTTTTTCACATTTCTAGGTACAGCCATTCAAAAGTTAGAGGGGGGGGGTAATTCGTATCGAACAAAAAATTTCACTTAAAATCTAGATATTTCGCAAATGGCTCGCTTAACCGAAAAATCATCTTCACACACCCATAATATTTTTGAAAGACTTATCTAACGATACCCCACACGAAGGGGTACGCGAGAAAAAAAATATTCAACCCTACTTTACATGTTTGGGAGCTACCCTAAAAAAAAATATTTTTCAAAATTTTATTTTACCACTTTCTCGGCGTGATCAATATACATATTCATATCAAATTTCAGCTTTCTAATAACAAAAACCACGGAGCTATGCCGCGGACAGACAGACAGACAGACAGACAGACAGACAGACAGACGGACAGAGCGAAACTATAAGGGTTCCTTGTCGGACTACGGAACCCTAAAAACCACCGGTAGCTTGGACCTTGGTCCGATCTACGCATGCGGCTTAAAAGTTCATCGAACACATGTAATATTCAATCCTAAATCAACAATTTACTCGATTACCTTTTTGCAATCACATCTTACGTTAACGAGATCGATTTAAAAATAATTATCAGCTGAACTGGCCAGTCACCGAGGGTAACTAGTTCGCCAGTGAGTAATGTATGTATTAATGATTACGTATAGAAAGGTGTATGACCTTAAATACTCGTTGCAGATGCCAAAATTCTAACCTCACTTATCTATACTTATAATAAATCTGTAGAGAGGTCAATTCTGTACATGAAATATATTTCCAAAATAACTATCAGGGGGTGATTAGCGATCGATACTGATGCCAAAAATGCAATCAGTAAAAATTTTGTCTGTCTGTATAACCGTTATAAAAACAAAAACAACTCGACGGATTGTAACGAAACTTGGTACAATTATTTTTCATACTCCTGAGCTAGCTATAGTATACTTTTCATCACGCTACAATCAATAGGAGCAAAGCAGTTAAGGGAAATGTTGGGAAAACGGGAAAAGTTCCTCCATTTAGTTTAAATGCGCTAATCTCAGGAACCGCTGGTCCGATTTGAAAAATTCTTTCAGTGTTAGATAGTCCATTTATCGAGGGAGGCTATAGGCTATATATATATATCATCACGCTTAGACCAATAGGAGTGGAGCACCACTATTCCACGCGGACGAAGTCGCTGGCAGAAGCTAGTTCATAATAAATCCATTCGTGTTATAAGCTACTAGATTTGCGCCAGCGGCTTCGCCCGCGTGTGCTATACATCTCCAACAAATATCATTATATTTTAGCCAATGTATACAAAATCTAAACAAATGATACACTAAAACCTTCCTCTTGAATCACTCAAATCTGCCTAGCCTTTTCCCAACTATGTTGCGGTCGGCTTCCAGTCTAAACCGGATGCAGCTGAGTACCAGTGTTTTACATGGAGCGGCTGCCTATCTGATCTCCACAACCCCGTTGTACCGGGTAACACGATACCCCTTGGTAAAACTGGTTGTCAGACTATCTGGCTTCTGAATCCCGTAACGACTGTCAAAGATCTACAAATGACAGCCGAGACCAACAGCTTAACGTGCTTTCCGAGGCACGGAGGTAGTACTACTAGCACTAGTAAAATAACACGGAAATGTCACGCCCAATATACTGCATAATTTATTATCTACATGTATATTAAATACGTTTGTACATGTTAACGTCACACTCATTCACGGTCGCAACCTACCTCACTGCGGTAACTAGTATTATTAAGCAATTGAAATATAATATCGTAATTATTAATAATCTTATTAATTGATCTGTGAGGTTACGGTTGAGCGGGTTTCTTTATTCATGATCACACATATTATTACTTTTTGAGGAGCTCGTGGCTAAGTAACGGCCGCACGGGTCGACCGTTCAAAAGTTAAGCTGCGCTTGGCGCGGTCGGTCCGTGGATGGGTGACCATCCTTGTCATAGCGAGACTCCTCCGTGCCTCGGAAAGCACGTTAAGCTGTTGGTCCCGGTAATTAGTATGTGTTACCCGGAAACTGGGTTGTGGAGGTCAGGTAGGCAGTCGCTCCATGTATAACACTGGTGCTCAGCTGCATCTGGTTTAGACTGGAAGCCGACCCCAACATAGCTGGGAAAAAGGCTAGGCAGATGATGACACATTATTACTTTTGACAAATGACCCCCCTCCCTCGCTCAGCACACCAGCGCCTCAAAGAGATGTCAGCATTGACGGGGATAGCCAGGGCCAGTACCTGCCCCCTTTTCCCAATGAGAAATTATCAAAGAACTCCCCTCACCTTGGGCTGGGCTAGAGGGAGTGGCAGACTGTTACTGAATACGCGGGGTATCTCTTTCGAACATCCCGCAGCCCTGGCAGGCTATAGTCCTGGGGGCCCAGCAAGTATGCTGACATCTCCTTGAGTCAACACGGGACTTGCCCGGGCTATGGGGTTGTTCGAAAGAGATACCTAGGCCCCGGAACGCAAGGGACAATTTTTAAGGGGCACGGATGGGTTTTCTCTCCCTCCCACTCCGCCCACAGCGGGGGAACGAAACTTGTGGTAACCCATCCGTAGACTGACGTAAACAGGCGTAGCTTAACCTTGGTCGATACCTCGCACCTGTTACCAAATACCTCACCACTTCCTTACACAAGTAGGTATCGTATTTTTTTTTTTCAGAAATAACACACGTTGACCAAAAATGGGCAAAAATATTGATAGGTAGGTTACAGGTACATTAAAAGAAACACGACCAATAATATTATGTTAAAAAAAAAAACAATTAAAACCTTTTTGCTTTTGCCGCAAACACATTAATATGCACTTATAAACAATGAAGGAAGAAAAAAAGCTTGTTTGTAAACTTTCTGCTATTAATATAGAACTGTCAGTTTGTATGTAAGCACTAGCTTCTGCCAGCGACTTCGTCCGCGTGGAATAGTGGTGCTTCGCTCCTATTGGTCTTAGCGTGATGATATATAGCCTATATATAGCCTTCCTCGATAAATGGGCTATCCAACACTGAAAGTATTTATCAAATCGGACCAGCGGTTCCTGAGATTAGCGCGTTCAAACAAACAAACTCTTCAGCTTTATAATATTAGTATAGATATGTAACTTGATTGAGCTTCGATTGCTGGAAGGATTTGAATGAAATTTATTATTAAACCTAAGTTTTTTTTTTTTTTTTTATTATTGATAGGTTCGCGTTTGACCACTATATCGTGAAATTTGTCGTCCGAAAGCAATCCCTGACTGCCTCGTTGGTAAAGTGGTCGCATAACTGCTGTAAACGGAGTCTCGCGTTCGATTCCCGGGTCGGGCCGAAATCGCTCAGCCTGGAGTCAGGAAGTTGGTGGTGTTATACCCCCGTGCCTGGGAGAGCACGCTAAGCCGTCGTCCCTGGCTGCTATCTTGATAGCAGTCGTTGTTACAATTCCATGTCAGAGGCCGTCAGGCGGATTTGAGAAAACTCTGACAATAGGGCTTGTTAGGTTGGTACACCTGCAGCCGACACGATAGGAAGAAGACCTAGACCCTTGAAAGCACATGAGCAGTTGATCGCGGCTGTCATTTGAAGATTTATGACAGTCAGAAGTTAAAAAGTCTGAACCTTAGTCTTACCAAAGAACTTTGTGTTACCCAGTACCTGGGTTGTGGAAGTCAGGCAGTCGTTCCATGTAAAATACTGCTATCTAAAAATACTTAAAGTCGATCCTAATATCCTTACCCATCTTAATCCTTACTAATATTATAAATGCGAAAGTAACTCTGTTTGTCTGTCTGTCTGTTACGCTTTCACGCCAAAACTACTGGACCGATATAAATGAAATTTGGTACAGAGATAGAATAGACCCTGAGGAACAACATAGGCTCCTTTTTACCCGGGTGCGCTAAGTAGTTCCCTCGGGATGCGGGTGAAACCGCGGGAAACAGCTAGTAGTTGATAAATTACTCGTCAGATGATATTGATTGATACCTCTCTCTTAGATTAATTACTGACTTCTGAAACACTATAAAGTGAACAATGACTAATACATCGTTCTAGAAGTTAATGGCGAAAATACACAAAACAATACCTAATTGGAAACACCGAGTTCTAGAACAATGTCTATTAGTCATCGTTCATCAATCAATACATATAAAAATCAATGCCACTTTTCGTTGTAATTTTATAACCCAAGAACGGGCTCACCTATCTAAACCAAATGTTTAGGCTTTGTTCGTACTATTTAGTAGATGCTGCGTACCAAATTTTATCCAAATCGGTCCAGCCGCGGGGATTCATTTTTATATTCATAGATTTGTGACTAAATGCGTATTTTTCATGTAAAGTGTATTAAAAAAAATTGAGGGGCTCGTAGCTAAGTAACAGCCGCACGGATCGAAAGATTAGCAAGGTTAAGCTGCGCTAGCTACGGGCAGTCCATGGATAGGTGACCATTTTCTTAACATAGCGAGAACCCTCCGTGCCTCGGAGAGCACGTAAAGCTGTCGGTCCTGCGCCTGATCTCTCCCCGGTCGGATTGCCGACCCATCGGACTATGAGAGTGAGGGAATAGAGAGTGCACCTGTGTCTGCAAGCGTGCGTGCACTTAATATCTCCTGCATCTGGCGAGTCTTTATTGAGATTGGCCACCGTGACCGAAATCAGTCTGGAGAGATTATTACACATTAAATTAGTGCGGTCATGCTAGACTTTGGGCCAAGTGCACAGATGGTTATCTAATCGACCCGTTAAATAAAAACGTGTTTTAACCACCAATCGCGAATTTTCGTGTTATCCACGTCTTGTCCAACCTCGTATTGGTAATCGACCGTTTTAGGAATAAAAAACACAAATGATAAGCTATCCATCTTAAGACAGAAGTTTGAATGTTTGGTAAACAGCTGTTTTGAGTTGATCGGACTGTTATCTTGTCGGTGAACTTGGGCCTTATTGTAATTGTCCAGCTACGCGAGCGAATTCGCGGGCAAAACTAAGTAAACAATAAGTAAACGGTATTATAACAAAAATAATTAATAAAAGAAATATGAGCATGACGCATTCTGTTATCCTTGACGAGCAAGACATTATGACGTACAAAATACAATCTAGATCATGATTTTGTTTTTCACTTTTAAATCACTTTTGAGTAGTAACCATATACATATGTATACACTTCTGTTGTCGCCTGGTTTTACTTGAATTTTGAAGGAAAAACTTTACACAATCGGGGTTAAAAATGATCCAATTTTCTACCCTTAGGTACTTACAAAATTTTATCTAAATCGGTTTTGCAATTTAACAGTAAAACAACACTACTTTCGCAATTATTATTGTAAAAAGGAACTCTGTTTGTTTGTTACTCTTTTATGGGAAAACGGCTGAATTGATTGTGATAAAATTTAGTAGTATAGTATAGTTTTTATCCGGGTGTGTGAACTAGATTACTGCGGGAAACAGCTACTACAAAAATATAGATTTATTACTTAATTGAAAAAATACAAAAAGCTAAAAATATTACACCTCATATTACTGACGTAAAGATAAAGATAAGTTTATTCGCAAATATGGGTACAATACAGGTGATACAGATACATTTTTGGTTCAGCCATATTTTGCCATGATGGCATGCAAATTTTAATCATAAGTAGGTACACAGTAGCATTCAAATTAAAAACTAAAAATTACAGAGAACGTAATCAACCCTTTTGGCTTAATAATAAATAAAGAATAGGAAAAGAATAATTATTTCCTCAATTTTAATAGGTTTTTTTTAATCAAAACAAATAAATATTACCTGGAGCACATATATAAAAGTATCGAAATAATTTCGAGCAAATATTTTTTTTCTATTTATAATTTCATAATCAATTTATTCATTTTCTATGTTTATAGCGTTACTAAATAAATTGATGCTATATGATGAATAGTTATTATATTATATTAAAATCTCGAAAACGTGAACCATGAAACCGTGACACACGATTGAAATCCGTAATTAAATTTAATAAAACAATAACTGTGTGTTGCAGATAAAAATAACCATGCATAAATAAATTTAATTTAAACCATCTATTAATAGTAGGTGGTGTAAATTTATTTTTAACCACCTTCTCAAAAAACTATATTCTGTTTTTGTCAATTTTTTTCTGTGGTACATTTACTTACATCCCGCATTTTTTTTCATTAGATTTTTTTCAACTATGTTGGGGTCGGCTCCCAGTCTAAGCCGGATGCAACTGAGTACCAGTGTTATACACGGAGCGACTGCCTATCTGACCTTCACAACCCAGTTACCGGGTAACACGTTTTCTTTCTTTTTCATTTCTTTCTTTATAGCCCTTATTAAAACTGGTTGTTAAACTTTCTAGCTTCTGACTACCCGTAACGACTGTCAAAGATCTACTAATGACAACTGGGACCAACAGCTTAACGTGCTTTCCGAGGCACGGAGGAGTCTCGGTATGACATACATATGGTCACCACCCACGGACCAACCGCCCCAAGCGTAGCTTAACCTACTTATGATCGGTATATATTTTACCAGTTAATAAGATAAATAATTTGTCTATGGTTAATTATTAATCTAAGCGTCATTATTATGATATTATCAAACTATTCGTAACAGCAGCGGTATGTCAATATTATGTGTTATTATTTTACCATCATCGTTTAATGAACCCATAATGGGCCATGAGTAATCGTACTAATATTTTGTGGTAAAAGATATTTATTTTTCAATAAAAAATTACAGAACTTCACTTACTTGAGAACATTTCGTAAACATAACTGTAATGATTTAAACACTTAAAAATTTAACGGTAAATTAGACATTAAACTTAGGGCCAAGTTCAACGACAGATAGTTATATAATCGGCCCGTTAAACAAAAACTTTTTTAACCACCAAGCGGAAATTTTCATGTTGTCAACTTCGTGTCCAACCCCGGCTTGGTAATCGACAGTTTTAGGAATAAAAAATCCAAATGATAGGTTATCCATCGTATGGTAGAAGTTTGAATTTAGGCTAAACAGCTGTTTTCAGTTGATCGGAGCGTTATCTTGTCGGTGATCTTGGGCCACAATTACAATTGATGGTACGCTACCAATATTTATTAACAAAACAGTTGAAATGTATTTTGCGTCTACCCGCAAATCTTATTACTATGATGGGTTACTTTGAGATAAGAAATGAGCCACAATAAAGTATAGTCTATACCGATTGAATTTACGAAACATATAAACAAAATCATAACCTATTTTCTTCTAATTTTCCCACATAGATAAATAAAATGGCATTAAACGATGAATGATGATGTTTAGAGCATGAAATTTACATAAATGGGCAATCCTTACGCCATTTTGTTAATTTTTGAGGCAGAATTATAACAGAATAGCTTTCGACTCTGTTTACATATTTCGTACAAACAATCGGTACAGACTATACGACTGCCACGATCGTCAGGGTATATAAGGTTCTTTAGCTACGATTATGAGCTTGTACATATTTTAGTGAAGTGTATGTATGGACTTATTGAGGACTAGCTTCTGCCAGCGACTTCGTCCGCGTGGAATAGTGGTGCTCCGCTCCTATTGGTCTTAGCGTGATGATATATAGCCTATAGCCTTGATTTCTGTGTAGCTTTAACCATTAAGGTTGCACACGCGACGGAAGCTTAAAAATGGAGCAACTTCTCCCGTTTTCCCAACATTTCCCTTCACCCTGCTCTGCTCCTATTGATTGTAGCGAGCTGAAAAGTATACTATAACCAGCTCAGGACTATGACAAATAATTGTACCAAGTTTCGTTAAAATCCGTCGAGTAGTTTTTGTTTCTATAACGTTTATACAGACAGACAGAGAAAAATTTTACTGATTGCATTTTTGGCATCAGTATCGATCCCTAATCACCCCCTGATAGTTATTTTGGAAATATATTTCATGTACAGAATTGACCTCTCTACAGATTTATTATAAGTATAGATTTTTCTTGTTAGTATGGTATGCATGAAATGGTTTAATGTTCATCAATTCACTCTTCCATATAGTTTTGTTTGTTTCCTTATGGGTTTTAGGGCGGTTTTGCAAACCATAGTTATACATGGATAGTATAAGTATATCCCTCTATGTACAGAGCATCAGATCGCACCTTACCGCACCACAAGAAAAGTAATCATCTATTCTTGGTGTTGCCGAAGTTTCGTTTAGGCGAGTTAGAGTATATAAGCGTCCAGGGGGGTTAGAAAAGTAGCAAAAACGCTAGTAGAATAGAAAACGAAATGTATGGGAATGACAGATAGCTAGTCGTAAATAGGGCTGCCATTCGTCCGGATTTCCCCGGATTTGTCCTAGTTTAGAGGGCGTCCGGGGTGCGTCCGGGCGAGTTTTCAAAGAGCGTCCGGAGAAAACCCGGTCAGTTTTTACCTGATATCCGATCCCGATTGATTGAAAGGTAAGCAATAAATTACAACAAATAATGAAAAGTGTCCGGGGAAAAAATCAAACTCATTCAAAATGTCCGGGGTTTTTATAGTTTTAGTCCAGGGTCGACGATTTGGGTGATGGCAGCCCTAGTCGTAAGCGAATGTCATTCCCATACATTTCGTTTTCTATTCTACTAGCGTTTTTGCCACTTGTCTAACCCCCCAGGTCACAGATATATATGGTACATTCTTGTACCAAATTCTCAATGAAAACTACGTTTTTGTGACGTCAATAGCTCTTTTAACCTTCAACTGACAGACGTAGGCATTTTATGTTATAATATATACGAAAGATTAATTCGGAACTGTTTTTAATGTTTGAGCCACTAATATCGCTTCCGTTTCCGTTTTGAATTGACCGTGTTTTTACAAGTTTATTGTCGCAAATTACTGCAGGAAATAATTTCTAATTGTGATTTTAGTGACGTAAGAATAATCCTTGGAATTTTATTCGATAATTAATTCTAAGTCTAAGTAGTATATCCGTTAAGCTAGCACCCATAACACAAGCATGCTTGCATTGCTTACTTTGGGGCTAGATGGCGCTGTGTGAAATTGTCCAAAGATATTTATTTATTTATTTATTTAAGTCTTAATTATAAATACGAATGTAACTGTGTATGTATGCCTGTCACGATTTTACGGAAAAACGGCTGAACCGATTTAGTTGAAATTTGGTATGGAGATGGATTATACCTTGGACTAGGACATAGGATAGTTTTTATCTGGGTATGAGAAGTAGTTCGCTCAGGATGCGGGTGAATACGCGGGAAACAGCTAGTGATTATATTTATATAGCAAAATTTTTGTTTTGTTGGTTTGAAAGCGATAATCTCAGAAACTAATAGCCGCCATTTGAAAAATGTTTTTTGCATTTGATAGGCCTTTCCTAGCTAGCTAGCTAGCTGTTTCCCGCGGTTTCACCCACATCCCAACAAAACTTCACACCCCGGTATAAAAACGACCCTATATTCTTCCCCAGGCAATCACTTATTATACCAAACTTGCTTTCCGCCTGCGGCTTCGCCCGCGTGGGTTATAGGAATTCAAATTAAAATAGGCAGAGTTTCATAAAAACTTTGCCCCCCTTTTTCACCCCCTTAGTGTTAGAATTTCGGAAAAACCTTTCTTATCGGATGCCTACGTCATACAAAGAACACACCCTCCAAGTTTCAGGTCTCTACGATCAGCGGTTTAGGCTGTGCGTTAATCCGTCAGTCGTTCAGGACAAAGCATTTTATATGTATAGATTGCATCTAAATCAGTATCTGTATGTATTCTTCTTAGGCTCAAGTTCACCTACAGATATCCTATAATCGGCCTATTAAACGAAAACGTTTTTTAACCACGAAGCGGGAATTTCCGTGTTGTCGACTTGTTCAACCCCGGCTTGGTAATCGACCGTTTTAGGAATAAAAAACCCAAATGATAGGTTATCCATCGTATGGTAGAAGTTTGAATTTATGCTAAACAGCTGTTTTTAGTTGGCCATGTTATGCGGAGGAATGAGGAATATGTTGTGAGGAAAGTTCCGAGCATGAATGTGGATGGCTATAGAGGTAGAGGAAGACCAAAAAAACGATGGATGGATTGTGTGAAAGATGATATGGCTAGAAAGGAGGTTACTAGTGAGATGACGACAGATAGAGAAGTATGGAAGAAGAAAACATGATGCGCCGACCCCAAATAAATTGGGATAAGGGCTGGAGGATGTAAGAAGAAAGAAAGAAAGAAGAAAAGCTGTTTTTAGTTGATCGGACTGTTATCTTGTTGGTGAACTTAGGCCGTATTTATTGAAGTCTAAACACCTTCGCTTCTGCCTACACCACATTAATATAGTCAAGCGCTTTTCATGTGAAACTCCCACATGTGATACTGTTTAATGTTAGCGTTTAAGTGAGCTTGTTTTGCTAACCCGATACTAGTTATTGGAACGGGGTAAGCAGAGTTCACACTAATTCAGGTCAATTAAGGTAAGTACCTATTAATTAATTTTTAATTAACCTATTTCCAGTGCCCCCATGTTTACTTCAAAGCTTGATATTTTGATAAAGCTTTTCTGGTCTGCCTCTAGGATTCTTTCCATCTTTTTAGGGTTCCGTAGCCAAATGCCAAAAAGCGTTCGTCATGTCTGTCTGTCCGTCCGTATGGCACAGCCACTTTTTTCCGAAACTATAAGAACTATACTGTTGAAACTTGGTAAGTAGATGTATTCTGTGAACCGCATTAAGATTCTCACACAAAATTAGAAAACAAAAACAATACATTTTGGGGGTTACTTATACTTAGACCTGAAACTCAATTTTTTTTGTTGACCACTTGGCGGGTTTTTTTGAGGATTGGAAATCATCGAACGACTCCCCCGCTATCAGTGACCGACAAATCCCATCCATGTTCATTCCTCCGCTAGCAACAAATTCCCTACAACCTATCCATCTGTCTAGCCTTCCAACTCTAGGGATCAGCTTCTAGTTTCATCTGATTAATGCTAGTATTTTACATGGAGCGACTGCCTATCTGACCTCCACAACCTGGGACTGTACCACCACGTGTTTTTGCAATCACTATTCAAGTTTGAGAGCGTGACACAGCTACTAACGTCGTATAGCTCCGTCTCTAGTTCATAACGAAAATAATCTTTTTATGGCACGTCATGGTAAGGCCCCTGTTACCGGGTAACACGATACCCCTTGATAAGACTAGCTGTTAGACTTTGTGGCTTTCACCAAATTCTTATCTACTACTGACAGCCGAAATTGTCTGATAAAAATTGGATGGTCACCCATCTAAGGGCCGACCGCGGCTAGCTTAATCTTGATCAATAGACCCATCATCATTATTTAGGCAAGCAATTGAGTATTAAGCGGGTGATACTTTCTTTACGTAACAAAACAGGTCAAGTGTGAACAAACCTTAAGTGTAAACAAGCTCTAATTTCAAACAGTTACAGGTACATTACCTCAGAACCACAGTTTAGCTTCAGATACCTTAGAAACACCACCATTTAAACCTCAACCAACATTTCCAAAAATACCAAAAAAATATCCAACATTTTTCCAAAATAATAATCGACAAAATTAAATTTACAACAAAAAATGATTTTGAATATAATAATAGTTCATTTTCGAATGTAGAATTTAAATTTGAATTATTAAAAAATAGGTTTTTTTTGTTTGAATAATGACGAGTTTTACTTATTATGTGTTAATAATAGTATTATTAAAATTGAAACATATTACATCGGTGAAAAGTAAAATAGAATGTGGTTACAAGGTAAGTAATCCTTACTAATATTATAAATGCGAAAGTAACTCTGTCTGTCTGTCTGTTACGCTTTCACGCCAAAACTACTGGACCGATATAAATGAAATTTGGTACAGAGATAGAATAGACCCTGAGGAACAACATAGGCTGCTTTTTACCCGGGTGCGTGGAGTAGCTCCTTCGGGATGCGGGTGAAACCGCGGGAAACAGCTAGTTTCATAATTTTAAGGGTAGCTAAACACAGCTCGCAGTCCGATATGATAACCACCACGTGTTTTTGTTACAGCAATGTCCACAAACAAGGGATGGCGCGCTGAACGTCCATCTGATACCTCACTCGCACATGGATGCTGGATGGGTGAAGACATTTGACGAGTACTACTATGGAAGTAATATCATCTTCCTTTCTTTTTATTTTCTAAATAATATTAGTTTATGATTGTTGGTGAACGCTAAACAATAATCCGTACAACTTTGCAACAATACTGCCGTCTTACGAAGAAAGGCTACTAATATATTATTTCTTATATTGACTTAAATACATATTCGTTATCAGTTTTTTTTACTGATTCCAAATATGTACTGAACTCAATATCGAGAAAAAAGGTAGTTAGCTGAATAATCCGTAGTAGGTACATTATAATATAAGGTGTTAGATGGTTGCTGCGGGACGTTCGAAAGAGTTACCGCATCCCCGGAATAAAAAAAATGCTGAAGAAGGAACTCGGATGGGTTTTAGTCAGTAAGAGTCTGACACTCCCTTCCGCCTCATCGACGGCGGGAGGGGTCATTTGATGATTAACATCCGAAAAAAAAGTTTTTAGTTTGCTAACTATAGTTCTTCTATTACTTATTTTATTCAATACATCCTTACTATCCTTATCCTTACTTCCTTACTAATATTATAAATGCGAAAGTAACTCTGCCTGTCTGTCTGTCTGTTACGCTTTCACGCCAAAACTACTAGACCGATATCAATGAAATTTAGTACAGAGATAGAATAGACCCTGAGGAACAACATAGGCTTTTTACCCGGGTGCGCTAAGTAGTTCCTTCGGGATGCGGGTGAAACCGCGGGAAACAGCTAGTATACAATATAATAATTAAGTAACCATATATCATCAATATTTAGCAGAAAAACATTCAAAAAATTATTCAATTGTATCCTCCATTTTGACAGATCTTGAATGACAGTTCACCCGGTTCACGTATAAGTAACCGCATATTTTTGGTGCAAACCGGCTTTATATCAGGATACAGCTAATAAGTAGCTGTAATATTAAGTTCTTGGTTACAGCTAAGACCTCAGTAAGCACAGCCAACGTCCAGCTGATCTATCACTCTGTTCTTTCCGAGTTGCTGCACGACAAGAGACGCAAGTAAGTAATTTTAACCGTACTAGCTTTCCGTCGAATGACAGAGTTTCATACAAACTTTGCCCTCGTCTTTCACCCCGTTAGGGATAGAATTTCGGAAAATCCTTTTTTATCGGATACCTACATCATAAAAAGAGTAAACCCTCCAAGTTTCTGAGGCACGGCCCGTGCGGCTGTTGCTTAGTCGCGAGCTTCTCAAATAAATCATCATCAGCCTATATACTCTCCCACTGCTGGGCACAGGCCTCTTCTCACACAGAGAAGGCATGAGCATTGATCACGCTTGCTCAAGGCGGATTGTCGATTTCAGACTTTTTAAGTCCAGATTTTCTCTCGACCGTTAGTCAGTGACGTCTAAGCTGAGAAAGTACATATGACTTTAGAAAAGTCACATTGGTACTTGCCAGGTTTCGAACCCGCACACTCGTAGACGAGAGGTGTAACCACTAGGCCACCTCGACTTCCTCATATTATATCTTACTAGCTTCCCGCCAGCGGCTTCGCCCGCGATATTTTAGCCAATGGATACAAAAACTTGACAAATTATATACTAAAACCTTCCTCATTAATCACTCTATCTTTTTAAAAAAAACCGCATCAAATCCGTTGCGTAGTTTTAAAGATTTAAGCATACATAGGGATATAGGGACAGAGAAAGCGACTTTGTTTTATACTATGTAGTGATTCTCAAATAAATCTAGCAATCTATATACTCATTATTTTGCAATCAGCAACAGTAATGCTGATATGTAACTATATCATCCTTCCCAAGGTTCACATTCTCGGAGACGGCTTACTTCTGGCGCTGGTGGAAGGAACAGCGGCCCACCACCAGGGCTACCTTCAGAGCTCTCGTGCAGGAGGGTCGCGTGGAGTTTGCTGGAGGAGGCTGGGTGCACAATGACGAAGCCACTCCAGATTACTTGCACATCATTGATCAGTATACTTGGGGGTTGAGGTAAGGTCTATTTCATGTCTGTCCGTCTGTCATAGGGCTGTTTACAATGTTTAGAAGAAAAGACTTCGGCATATCAACATTTTGAAATTTAACGTCCACCAACCCCCTACTCAAAGAGTTGAAGCCCTGATTGCCAATAGTGGACATAAAAGCAATTTTTTTTTTCTCGGGACCCAAAAGCTCGCAGGTCAACCTAGAAGGCTGCTTAACCGGGCTTGCCTGTGAAGTGCCTTAAATTAATTTAAGACCACGAGCCAGGGCTTAACTTACAAAACTAAGCGACTACACGCTAAGGGCACCCCCTAGTGGGGCACGGGCCTCGGCTTAGGGCGTCGCTGGGGCAGGACAGCAAGGGACAGGCTGGATCAGAATATATATGATTATTATAATCGGAAATTTTAAAGCTATTGGCTTAGCTCGCAGGCTGGCTCGTCGTGCTAGGAAATTGTATAGCAACCTATTTTCAGAAAACTAAACGACACGCTCGGACCCTGCGGGAAGCCCAAAGCCGCGTGGCAGATAGACACCTACGGTCACACCAGGGAACAGGTTTCCTTGCTGGCTCAGATGGGATACGACGGTCTGTTCATAGGTAATGAGTTGCATCATAAACGTAGCCATATCTATCTATATATCTAAAAGAAAGTTGTGTTAGTTACACTATTTATACCGCAAGAACGGCTGAACCTGTGTGGGTCATGGAAATTTTGTTTTCAGGTAGAGTTGACCATAAAGAAAGAGAATCCATGATAGAAGAAGACAGAATGGAGTTCATGTGGAGGGGATCCGATGTTTTAGGTGAGTTCATTAGGTAAAAACAATTATCAAAAACCGGAAAAGTGCGTGTCGGGCCACGCGCAGTAGCGTTTCGTAATACGTATTAGTTGGTTGACTATATATATATAGGTTGAGCCTATTTAGCCGTGATAGTTTTCCTTTGAAGTTCATTCTATATTATATATTCTACATCTGTGATTTTTTTCACATATCGAAGTACAGCCATTCAAAAGTTAGAGGGGGGATGCTCGTATCGAACAAAAATTTGCACTTAAAAGCTAGATATTTTCGCAATTGGCTCTTTTGACCGAACATGACTATAACGGTTTCTTGTCGACTACGGAACCCCAAAAAACAATTAAAAACGAACCCAAGTAAGGAATAATAATCTCAAAATATTATGCACAATTTAACACCACGGGGGACTTAATCAAAAAAATATGTTCTTAGATAAGAGTAGTCCTGAACTTTTCAAGGTCTTTTTAGTCGTGTTGGCTTATTATGTCGTGATGACTGAACCTGTATCACGTGTGCGGGTTCGAAACCAGGCAAGTACACATGTACTTTCACAAAATCACATGTACTTTCTAAATGTATCTTAAGTCTTCACTAACGGTGAAAGAAAACATCGTGAGGAAACCTGAACTTAAAAAGTCTGAAATCGCCAATCCACCTTGAGCAAGCGTGGTGATCAATGCTCATGCCTTCTCTGTATGAGAAGAGGCCTGCCGTGGGACAATTAGGCTGATGACGATGATGAATTTTGGTAAGGAGGGGTTCTCACAAATTCTGATAGTCATAAATTTAATTAAAGTCCTGTGTTCCAGGTAAAATGTCTGACATTATGACACACACACTATTCAACTTGTACAACGCCCCGGATGGCTTCTGTTTCGACTTCCTCTGCAATGACGAGCCAATTATCGACGATCCTGATAATAAGGTCTACAATGCTGATAAGAGGGTAAGACTTATGATCTTTAGTACTTTCTGGTAATCTAATCTTAGCAATATCTTTTAGGGCTAGCTTCTATTGACAAATTAAATTAAATAAACATTATTTTTTACTTTTCAGTTTTTTTTGGAAGTCGGTTTAGTTTTTTTGTAAAAAGTTTTTTTATTTTTTCACTTTTCAGTGTCTCGGTCTTGCTATCTTAACAAAATAAACACACCACTTTTTTAGGTTGTAATAAGCGTAAATAACCAAATCATCTAAGTATTTGGCATATCAGCAAGTAGAGATAAATCGTTATTTTTGATATATTTCTAAAACGGCTGAACCGGTAGTGATAAAATTTATATGGGACCACACGGGAAGCACCAGCTTTCAAATAAAAAAAGAATCATGAAAATCGGTTCACCCAGTCGCAAGTCATGAGGTAACAAACATAAAAAAAAACAGTCGAATTGATAACCTCCTCCTTTTTTGAAGTCGGTTAAAAAAAGTTCACATGGCAATCACACGAGAATCTTTTAAGCATTCGGTGGTTAGCAAAGGAACCTTTATGTTTATAGTTTCGCCATTCCCGTCCATTTGCTTGTCTGTCTGTCGACTTAAAGACCCTTTGTTATTTGGCATGGATCATCCATTCGCCTAGCCTTTTCTCAACTATGTTGGGATCGGATTCCAGTCTAACCAGATTCAGCTGAGTACTAGCGTTTTACATGGAGCGACTGCCTGTCTGACCTCCACAACCCAGCTACCGGACAACACGGTACCTCTTGGACTGGCTGTCAGATTTCTAGCTCATGACTACCCGTAACGACTGTCAAAGATCTACAGATATCACCGATACCAACAACTTGACGTGCTTTCCGAGGTATTGAGGATTCTCGGCACGATATAGATTGTCACCCATCCATAGAACGTGCCAAGCAAAGCTTACCCCTTGATTGATGCCGTGTGGCTGTTATTTAGCCACGAGCTCCTTTTGGCATGCATACACGAAGAGGTAAAATAAAATGCATGTCCAGAATAAATACCTACATTTTCTTTCTTTCGAAAGCATTAAAGTCGATTCAATTCGGTTACAGGTAAACGATTTTATATCTCAAATAGAGAGGCAAGCGAAGTACTACGACCATGACAACATAATGGTGACCATGGGGGGAGACTTCACCTACCAGAGCGCCGCCAACTGGTTCATGAATATGGACAAACTTATTAAGTAAGTCTATAGCTTCATATAAGCATAATCATGGATCCCGAGCTCCCGACCCACTGACCCACGCCACAAGCCTATAATTTTGTCCTTTTTGCTAGTCTCTTTAAAATCATAGCGTAATGATAACATAGCTCATGAAAAAGAAAAAGAAATTAAATATCTTGATTTGGCTCACGAGGTTGTCGACATGTGGCATATTGGACTCTGCAGTCGTTTCAGCCAATGGTTTGATAGCCAAAAGCCTTGATCTACATCTAAAGAGGCTCTCTTTAGATGGTTGGATCAAGCGCTTGATACAGAAAGCGGTATTACTGGATACGGCACGCATAGTCAGGAGGTTTCTCTCTCTGGGGTCCTGACCGCCCGGTAGCTTGGACCATGTTCCCGTTGCCGGTGGTGTACTATATTTATATTTTTAAATGTTTTTTATATATGTTTATAATTTAATATTTAAAAATGTAAATATATGTTAAATAAATAAATGAATGGACTACATAGCTCATAACATTCCTGAATAATCGGGCCATCCAATGCAAGAATGAAAATGTAATTTCTATCTCTATATAATTATGTTCGGTGAGCATAAGAACTCGCCTTATATTTTTTAAGTAGGTACCCACTCAACAAATAAGTATTGCATGGTGTGCTTACCTATAAGAAATTGGTACACTAGTCTTTAAGCCTATTGGATGTATCTTAATTTGTATCAGTGTATTCAATTGTTGGTGAACCAAAGAAATAAATAAAATAAAAATAAAGAAGAATAATACAAATCCAACTGGTACTTTTACCGTCTTACTTATAAAGGCTGATTAATTTTTAATCTGCCGTTTAGGAACGGATTAGCCATATTGCCCGGTCTTCAATTTACGCATCCTACCTGCCGGCAACTTTTCGCAGATCGTCACTCCACCTTGCCGGACGGTGTCCTACACTGCGAGATCTAGACTCCAAAAGCCCATTTACCTAAAAAACACAAATTCTTTTAATTTTCAGCCACGTGAACACTCATCCAGCGAATTTGTCTGATATTAACATATTCTATTCGACGCCATCTTGTTACTTGAAAGCTATTTATTTGTATGGAAGAAGAGACAAAGCGGTTTATACTGAAAAGGTAATTTATTTACTTCTTATTTCATGCTCAAATATCTTCTTAATATACTTATATAAATGTTCTAAAGCTGCGGGACGTTCGAAATAGATACCGCGCCCCCGGAATACAAAGGGCTAAGGAAGAAACATGGATGGGTTTTAGTCAGTAAGAGTCTGACACTAATAGCGGGTGGGGTCATTTGATGATTTCCCATCCGAAAAGTAAAATAAAAATATATACCTATATATGTTGATTCTTCTGCAATCGGTTTCCGCCACACTATCGTCTCAGCAAAAAACATAGGAAGTGGCGTAGTGGTTCGATTCTTGCTGATTTTTGAAAGATTTGTTTGTTTGCTTGTAGGGTTTTAACTCAAAAACTAATGGATCGATTTTAAAAATTCTTTCAACGTTAAAAAGCTACACCTTGACGAAGTGTCATAGGCTATATTTAATTCCAGATATAATTAGGGATCCCTACTAAAACTTGAATAATGTAACCCAAGGTGTAAAAAAAATGTCCACGCGGGCGAAGCCGCAGGCGGAGAGCTTGTTAGAAATAAGTCGGTTTGTTTGCTTTTAGAGAAAAATGGCTGAACCTATAAGGTTAAATTTGGGATGGCATAAACTTCTAAAACTGAAACTGTTATGCTGGCTAGACGAATATACTGATGGGAAACCCTAGATTGAATGGATTCATTAGTGTACTATGTTGAAATTCCAGGGGGACCAGCTTCCTTATGGCAGTGACTCTCTGACGTACTGGACTGGGTACTACACTTCCAGACCGAGTCTGAAATACTTCGCGAGAAGAGCTCATGTGTTTCTACAAGTAAGTCTAAGATAATACGAAGGGTTTTGTTGTTTCGTGGTTCATGTATGACGATGATTTTTTAAAGAAACTGCGATATATCTTAAAAAGAGGGGAGATTTTTTGTCCAGAGTTTTTCTTTTTTTGAAAGAGCTAGGTAGTACACAAACAACGGCAAAATGAAATGTGTCTTATGTGCATAGATTTATGATTTTAATTACAGTGTAACTTATATTTTCAGGTAGTTAAACAGCTGACGGTCATTGCCCGGCTCGGGGACTCTTATGAACTACATCTCCTAAGGCATGCTGTAAGCCTGGTACTCCATCATGATGCTATCACAGGTACAAAGCAATAACAATATAGTCCTTCCGTCATTATTCCCAGTTCATTTGTGAGCGACTAAGGGCCGATTTGTCAACAGTCAAATAACTTTTATCTAAAGAATGAATATGATAGGTTGACCAAAGACATTACCGACTTCAAAAAAGAAGGTTCTATATTCGAATCGTATGTATGTTTGTATGTCCGCGATATTCCCAAAAACTATTGATCCAATTTGAATGGGATTTTCGTTATTTTGAATACATTTTTTTTAACAGGGACGAGTCAACAGCATGTCACATATGATTTCGTAAGAATATTGAGCGAAGCCATCGACGCTTGTACTAAGAAAGTGTCCAATTTGCTCAGGTATGTTGTTATTAAAATTATTTTTCATTTCTCATACACGGAAAGTACGCTTGAAGTTACCTGATCAGAGGGACGAAAGTAGTACTTTTCGTCCCGGGGAAGCGATTTTCCCTGCTGTCAAAAAAAAAAAACTATGCAAGCCATGTCGCTGTATACAGCCACTCTGTTATATCGCGGCGTAAAATTGCAATAAAAAATATTATCAATAATTTTGTTAATGTCTTTATACTTACCCAGGTATTTCTATTTTAGAATTCAATAAATTATTAATTAATTTAAATAGATTTGAGCAATTTTTTTTACAAAAAAATAATTTACTATAAAAAAAATTAAAACTGACAAAAAACATTAGGTTTACGTTTACAAATAAAATATTGTTTGTTTATGTAATCAGGTTTGTATTTCCTTTCCTCATATTCGAAATGAAAAGCAGAGTGTTTACCTCGGGAGAAAGACCTATGTAGGCCCTCGAACTATTAGCGCCCTCGCTACGCTCGTGCGCCAAACCATCTCGGGCCTAAATAGGTCACTTTCATCCCTTGTGTAACAATCTACTATTTAACCCCCGTCGCAATAAGAGGGGTGTTATAAGTTTGACCGCAATGTGTGTTTGTATGTGGCCCCCTATCTCTTAAACGGGTAAACCGATTTGGGCGCGGTTTCTATTATCTAAAAGCAGGTTTTCTAGCGGTGGTTTTAAGACATGTTTTATCGAAATCCGTTCAGCCGTTTCAAGATCACTAGCTATTTTGTCATCTTCCGCGTGGGTTGTAAATTTAATACCTTCACCTTGGTGTCTACTAAAAGATCTTGATTTATTCTTTTCGCAGTTACTTGACTCCTACTTGGGGTGGAAGCCGTCGGACGAAGAATAACCAGCAGTTTGTGATATGTCATCAGCTAAACATGAGTCAATGCAGGGTAAGACATTCACTTCTTCTTATCGTGTGGGCTAGCTAACAATATTTGTGAAGCTAGACAATACTTCAGATTTTTTGTAATTTCTACGTAAAACTGCTTTCAGACTACGCTACATATAACATATAGCACTAGCCGCTGCTCACGACTTCGCTTGGAATAGTAGTGCTCCGCTCCTATTGGTTTTAGCGTGATGATATATAGCCTATAGCCCTTCTCAATAAATGGGCTATCTATATCCTGAGATTAGCGCGTTCAAACAAACAAACTCTTCAGCTTTATTATATTAGTATAGATATAGCTTATTTATTTATTTATTTCTTTAAATGCCTTAAAACTATCATTACAGGTCTCTTAACCTAATGCAATAGCCAAGTCAAACATTAAAATAAAAGAATAATATATACATAGCACAACAATATCGCGCACCATACATAGCCAACAATATATAGTACAGGGGGGTTAGACAAGTGGCAAAACGCTAACGCTCAATGTATGGGAATGACATTCGTTTACGACTAGCTATATGTCATTCCCATACATTGAGCGTTAGCGTTAGCGTTAGCGTTTTGCCACTTGTCTAACCCCCCAGTACAGTGTGAACGAGTCCATAAAAATGTATGGTGCGCGATATTGTTGTGCTTTGACCTATATACTATACGCTATTATATTACAGCGTAGTTTGAAAGCAGCTTAAATCTTCGCGGAGTTTTTTGACGTTATTAATGCCTGGCGTTCTAACTAATTTTCGTGTCCAGTTCACAGAGAACCAGGAGTCTATGTTACTCCTGGTGTACAACCCTCTAAGCGTGAAGACATACCACCACGTGCGGCTCCCAGCCATAGCTCTACACTACACCATCAGAGATTTTAATGGTACGCCTCTTTCTTTTACTTCTAATAGGCTTACAATGAGCTACATGGGATTTCGTCACCATCTGTCTTAAATAGCCTTTACCCAACTATATTGGGGTCGGCTTCCATTCTAACCGGATGAGGCTGAGTACCAGTGTTTTACATGGAGCGACTGCCTATCTGAATATTCGTCACTAATATCCATATCGCTTGAATCATCATCGCTGTCTGTGTAGCTTGAGGAGTCAGAATCTTGCAAATTAATAATAAATCGGTCCATCTCTTCATCAACGATGCGATCGTGCAGACAATATTCATCTTCAATAGTTTGTTTAATTTTTTTTGGTGATTTAAAATGTGACTTTTCTAAAGTCATATGTACTTTCTAAGTATATCTTAGATATCACTGACTAACGGTGAAGGAAAACATCGTGAGGAAACCTGGACTTAAAAGTCTGATATCGCCAATCCGCCTTGAGCAAGCGTGGCGATCAATGCTCATGCCTTCTCTGTATGAGAAGAGGCCTGTGCCCAGCAGTGGGACAATATATAGGCTGGTGATGATGGTGATGATTTAAAATTTACATTATTTTGTTCATCTTTCAGTTCATTTCATACATTGTATGCTATTTGTTTAGCTTGCTTGTTATTTTTTTGTTCGGAAAACTGGAAGAGCGATTCATCTTGAGATTTATCTTGGCAGTAGTATACCTTGTGCGTTAATGTCCAAGCGTCCGTAACAAAAATACCAACCGCGCGCTGCGCGCTCAGCCAGCGCACTGCCGCACTTGACGTCAGCTCTCTCTGCTCCGCGCACCCCTTTCACCCATCCGCTAACATCTCCCCCCGCTCCCTTCTTACCGCGCAAACGATACGCGAGTTAAACGGTCGGCCTATGCCCCATGTTTTTAATTTATCGTTTCAAAAAAGATTTAAGCGGTGACGCACAGCACACGTCAACTTCGTGAATGAGTGGCTGTCAGTCAGTGCTAGTCATTTCTTAACTGCTTAAAAGCTATAATGTCACTCCTCAACCCTCAGATGAGGAGGTGGAATACCAGCTAGTGCCCCTGCCAGCGGCCATCATCAACCTCCCCGGGAGGTCCTCTACAGCAATCCAGGAGTTGTGCTTCGAAGCTGAGAATATTCCACCTCTTGGGTTCACGGCGTACTATATTGCACCAGTCCGAGATCAATTGGTGAGCTATCACATTCTAACCGTAAACTTAACCTACTATTTATTCATCATGTGCTTGCCTTGAAGGCTTATCATGAGTTCGTAAAAAAACAGGACTGCCAAATGAACGGACCGGCCTGAAGGCTAATAAAATAATCTAGCGCAAATAGTAAACATTGCCATTGCCATTCAACATGGCAATGCAACCAGCCTTTTGGACACGATTACCCCTGACAGCCATGCGAATGCGGAAAATTGTCAGATAGAAGGACCATTATTTCCAGACGAGAAAATATCCACAACAATAAATAGTCTATTCGTATTGGGAAAGGAGATTTTTTCGTATCATGTACAATCAATTATAAGGTTTTGGAGAACAAACTTTGATGGCTAGTTTTATCACCTCCTGACAAGCACCCGTTAGCTTATCTGGAAGATAATTATTTCATAAAACTTTTGTTATATTTATGAATTTATGAGTTACACCCAGAATTTGTAAAACCAGTCCTGATTTCTTTTTCACAGGAAGAAAATGAATTCGCCAAGAAGTTCTCAAAATCTAATCAAGGGAAAGTTGAGGCGGAACAAGAGATAATTCCATTCATTTCCAATGAGGTGAGTGCTTACTTATCATAATTTAACATCACGCCTGTTTACCCCGAAAGATAAAGTAGAGATGCATCTTTAGTATTATACTAACGGTGACCAATGATGTATTATAGTGTAGACTCGTCATTAGTATTCCTCCAGAGGCTTCACTCGCGAATACGAATTTAAGACAAAAATGACAGAGTTTCATCCAAACTTTGTACCCCTTTTTCACCCCCTTAGGAATAGAATATCCAAAAATCCTTTCTTATCGGATGCCTACGTCATACAAAGAATACACCCTCCAAGTTTCAGGTCTCTACGATCAGCGGTTTAGGCTGTGCGTTGATCCGTCATTAATTCAGGACAAAGCATTTTATATGTATAGATAGGAAAAAAGAGCATACTTCAAATTTTGGACTTTGTCTTATTTTCGTCCTGCTTGGTCAATCTGGATAACACTTCCTATATTTTTTGGCATCTGTGTTTAATTACCGTAAACCTGCGTCAGTCGAAACGAATCAAGGAAGTGCGTTCAATTATTTAGCACTTAATTAACCAAATTAACACATACGTCCACGTGTTGTTTGTAAAAGAGATCAGTTATGGCGATGGAATAATCAAGAGACAACTAGTAGGCTTAATATTTCCTGCCGGGGCTGCGGGGCGTTCGAAAGAGATACCGCGCCCCCGGAATACAAAGAGCTGAGGAGGGAACATGGATGGGTTTTAGTCAGTAAGACTCTGACACTCCCTTCCGCGGGAGGGGTCATTTGATGATTTCCCATCCGAAAAAATATTTAAAACTAGCTGTTTCCGCGTTTTCTCCTACTTACCGCACCCGGATAAAAAGTAGACTATAACCGTCTCCAGGTTCCCCTCTATCCCCGTACCAAATTTCATCCAAATCGGTCTAGTCGTTTTACCGTGAAAGCGTAACAAACAAACAAACTCACTTTCGAATTTATAACTTTAGTTAGGATTTCAGTTCTAAACTGTACTAGATTAAGTAGTCAAGTCCTCATGTTTGATGCGACCATCATCATCTGCCTAGCCTTTTCCCAACTATGTTGAAGTCGGCTTCCAGTCTAAACCAAATGTAGCTGAGTACCAGTGTTTTACATGGAGCAACTGCCTATCTGACCTCCACATTCCAGTTACCGGGTAACACGATACCCCTTGGCAAGAATGGTTGTCAGACTTTCTGGCTTCTGACTACCCGTAACGACTGTCAAAGATCTACAAATGACAACCGGGACCAACAACTTAACGTGCTTTCCGAGGCACGGAGGAGTCTCGCTATGACATAGATGGTCATCCACGGACCGCTTGGTGCGAAAGTGCAGCTTAAGCTATGATCGGTCGACCCGTGCGGCTGTTACTTAGCCACGAGCTCTTCCTCTGCTCAATTAGAGAATAATAATACTATTTGATTTCCAGTACCTCAAAGTGACGGTGGACAAAGCATCAGGTCTGCTGGAATCCATTCAGCATGTGGATGGAGTCAGGGTGGACGTGACTCAAAACTTCTTCTTCTACGCTCAAGGTCAACAGACCCTGCAGTCAGGAGCCTACAGCTTCCGTCCAGATAGGCAGCGACCTGTACCTGTGAGTGAGCTTGGAATTTAATGACCATACAATTGTAGTGTGAGAGTTATATCGGATGGAAGGGAATCATTAAGATTTAACCACTTTTGAGATGAGACTACTTGAAAACTTTTTATATAGTATTTTTATTTATTTTAGTATTACTCAGCGTTGAAATTTTTCATCGGTTTTTTATTGAATTTTAATGAAAACTAATTTTCTTCTCTTCCGCCAGCGACTTCGCCCACGTGGGCTATAGGAATTCAAATTAAAACACAAAGACAGAGTTTCATAGAACCACCTTCTCCTCAAACTATTTGATATTTCAGGTGACAGACAAGGTAGCCTACAACACGATTCGAGGATCCCTGGTAAAGGAGATCAGGCAACGCTTTGGAGACTGGATCACCCAGATCATCAGGCTGTACCGCGGCGAAGAGTTTGTGGAGCTGGAGTGGATTATTGGACCTATACCTATTGGGTGAGGGAAGTCAGATGCGATTTTTTTAAATTATAATTTAATTGAATTAGATTAATGATTTAATAAAAAAAAGTTAATGTCAAAAAACAAGATAATCAGAGACCTATGGACATCATTCAACGCTATTCTCTTCAAAGTTAGAGTGAACAGGCTTCTTCAGGTTAAGCTCGCTCCATTGTCGACTTTGTCTCTGTTACCTCTGACCGAGACTGGAGTCATCATCATCATCTGCCTAGCCTTTTCCCAACTATGTTGGGGTCGGCTTCCAGTCTAAACCGGATGCAGCTGAGTACCAGTGCTTGACATGAAGCGACTGCCTATCTGACTTCCACAACCCAGTTACCAGGTAACACTGTACCCCCGCGGTAAGACTGGTTATCGACTTTCTGGCTTCTGACTACCCGTAACGACTGTCAAAGATCTACAAATGACCAACAGCTTAACGTGCTTTCCGAGGCACGGAGGAGTCTCACCCATCCAGGGACCGACGGCGCTAAGTGCAACTTAACCTTTGATCGGTCAAACAGAGTGGATGTTACTTAGCCACGGGGTTACTGAGCTGATGTTACTTAGCTCTTCTTCTACAGAACGGATCTTGGCAAGGAAGTGGTGAGCGTGTTCTCCACCAACATCACCAGCAACGGGGAGTTCTTCACCGACTCCAACTCTCGCCAGATGATGAGGAGGACCTGTTGGAACGAGACAGCTAGTGAGTCATCATTAGTTCTTTTTCCGTGGTTACACCCGCGTGTCCTGGCGAGCACTTACTGCATGCACAGTATTAAAAAAATTGCGACGATTACCCTATCTCTGTAAAAAAAAAAACATCTAACTCTTTTCTTCCGTCTTTACCCATTTCTGATTGGGGTCAGCACTTCTAATCAATTATTGTCTGTACCGATTGATTTTACAAAGCCGTTACCTATTCTGCCACAGAAATTAACAAAATGACATAAGAATGTGCATTTTTGTTAATTCAATGCTTTAAACATCATCATTCATCATTTAATGCTATTTTATTTATCTATGTGGGATTGTTTTTGACAAAAAACAGATGCAAATTTGACAAAATCGGTTGAATAAACTGCAAAAAGAGGTTGTATTTTTTTCTAATCTTATTGTTAACTAGCTTTCCGCCAGCGGCTTCGCCCGCGTGGCCTATATGAATTCTGAGCCCGATCGGTTTAAAATTGACAAAGTTTCATACAAACTTTCATCCCCTATTTATCCCCTTGGGGGTAGAATTTATCAAAATCCTTTCTTAGCGGATGCCTACGTCATAACATCTACCTGCGTGCCAAATTTCAGCCCGATCCCTCCAGTGGTTTGGGCTGTGCGTTGATAGATCACTATATCAGTCACCTTTGAGTTTTATATACATTTAGATGACGTATAAACTTTAATTAATTTTCTCTTTTCTAAGGTCAACAACAGAAGAAACCAATAGCAGCGTGCTACTACCCCGTCACCTCTCGCATTTGTATCCACTCCATCAACTCCAGCGTTGAGATGTGCGTGCTGGTGGACCGGACCCAAGGGGGGACCTCGTATAATGATGGGGAGGTTGAACTTATGGTAAACGAGCTTCTTTCTACGTTATTTTGTCAAGATTATATATCAGCCGAGTATGGCATCAAGCCACGGCCGTATCTAGGAGGGCATTGTGGGGCAATACCCTACCTTGAAATCACAATGCCCTACCTTAAAAATACCAAAAACTAAGATAAATTATTATAATTAAATTGTTTGTTCATAGTTTCACAATTGATTTAGGAGCCCATGCATCGAGGGCAGATCCATAATGATCCTTACTAATATTATAAATGCGAAAGTAACTCTGTCTGTCTGTCTGTCTGTATGTTACGCTTTCACACCAAAACTACTGGACCGATATAAATGAAATTTGGTACAGAGATAGAATAGACCCCGAGGAACAACATAGGCTACTTTTTACCCGGGTGCGCTAAGTAGTTCCCTCGGGATGCGGGTGAAACCGCGGGAAACAGCTAGTAAAATATACTTCCACCCTACCTGTAAACAATGCTGCCCTACCTCAAATTCGACTCTAGCTACAGCCCTGGATCAAGCTCAAATAGTTTCTATTGACTGCTTCCTTAACTTCAGGTGCATAGAAGACTTCTAACTGATGACGGCTTTGGGCTTGAGGAGACGCTGAACGAAGAAGCGTATGGTGTCGGCCTGGTTGTTAAAGGAAAGCACAGGATCCTGTTCGGAAATTATAGACAGGAAGGTAGGTAGTCTGGACTATAAGGAATTAAGAGTAGAGGTGGGGAGTATGCTTTGTCTCATCTTTCTTATTGCGGATAGCTATTTTTTACGCTTTAATCCGTGTCTTGATGCTTGTATAGGTCTTTATGCATCCGGAAACTACTCCATGTTCCTAAGACATCGGTCTACCTCCGTACTAAATTCTACCTCAATCGGTTCACTCGTTTCCTTACAATTTAAAAACTTGTCATCGTATTTCCAGTGGATGACCAGACCTTTTCGGAGAGGATGTCGTTATTCTCAAGGAAATGGCAGTACGAGCCCTGGCTGTTCCTGACTTCTGGCGAGAAGCTGAACAGGAGAAAGTGGCAGAATGTCCGGAATAAGAGAGTAAGAGTTTTCTATATCCTATAATTTTTCAGAAACGAAAATGTGTAAACTTTCCAAAAAGACTTATAGCTCGTGAGTGGACAAAAGCCTGGTAGATTTGCGAGCTGCTGAATATGCTACGTAGGTTTACGGATCATATTAAAACATCAGGATTAAAAGAAAAGGCAAAATTCAATTATTCAAATTAGACTGCTGTTCAAATCAGCACTTTTCGAATTAAGAATCACAAAACTACTGCCCATTTAAACGGCCACTCTCCACACGTGTTTTATTACTAAAAATAAGTGGTGTAACAACTTTCCCAGCAAGCCAAAACATGTTTACTAACCCGCTTATGTCGTGGTAGCCTAGTGGTTAAGGCATCTGCATCTCGTGTACGAGTGTGCGAGTTCGAAACCTGGCAAGTACCAATGTGACTTTTGTAAAGTCATTTGTTTCTTAGACACCAATGACTAAGAGTGAAAGAAAACATCGTGAGGAAACCTGGACTTAAAAGTCTGAAATCGCTAATCCGCCTCGAGCAAGCGTGGTGATCAATGCTCATGCCTTTATTGTATTAGAAGAGGCGTGTGCCCAGCGTTGGGACAATAAATAGGACGATCATGATGACTAATCTGTTTTTTGACAGTTTTCAGTTCTGAAGCTGCACGGTCTACCGCGCCACATCCATGTGTTGACCTTAGAGCCTTGGAAAGCAGGCACAGTGCTTCTAAGGCTCGAGAATACCCTGGAAAATCCTATTAGAGGTAATACCCAAATTTATTGCGTATTTGCGTAACCAGAGGTGGAGGAATCGTTAGTATAAATCAATGAGGTGCTTTAAAACTATGGTTTATTTGACTTACATCTATACATATAAAATGCTATGTCCTGAATGACTGACGGATCAACGCACAGCCCAAACCGCTGATCAAGACCTGAAACTTGGAGGGTGTATTTTTTGTATGACGTAGGCATCCAATAAGAAAGGATTTTCCGAAATTCTATCCCTAAGGGGATGACAAAGGGGGACAAAGTTTGTAGAAAACTCTGTCATTTTTCAATTTGAATTCGTATAGCACACGTAGGCGAAGCCGCTGGTTGTGCTACTTATAAGCTACTGCTGCTATTGTGCTGCTTGAGTATAAAATATCTACTAATTACCTTTTCTTCATATTCCAATTCCAAATTATTGTTTCGCCAGTTCACACATTAAGGTTTAATGTAGGTCTTCATAAATCTTCTACGGTAAACCTGCCCATCATGAGAAAAAGAAGTTATTTTTCAGAAGAGTTCGCTCACCATAGGATTTAACCCAAGTTTTTCTTTCAGATCGCTATAGAAACGACAAGTCTGATGGACCAGAAGATTACAATTCAAAGCCGACCCACATTACAGTAGAACTAAAGAAGATATTCTTACAAATGAACATCAAGGTGGTGAGGGAGACTACGCTGGCTGCTAACCAGTGGCTGGACGATGCCAGGCAGATGGACTGGAGTACCAGGTGATATTGCAAAGACTACTTTACACTGTTAGGACTTGAGTCGTTTATTGCACGGCATTGAGCTGGTTCAAACTTGAGGATGTTGAGAAGAAGAATTGCTTAGTTTTGAACTTTCGATGGTCTACTGGTTACGAACGTTACTGCTAAGTATAAGGAGTTTGATTCTCAGGTCGGGCGAGATGTTCTTGGGATTTTTCCATCAAGAATTTTTGAATAGCCGCCCAGAGTCTGGGTGTGTGGTCGGTTGATGGCAATGGCCTTAATTATAACTGGAATATTTGTCGTTGTCTCCAGATATGTATATAGTGGAGCTGATGATGGTATACTACCAGAAGACGCTGAGGAAGGTGATGAGAAACCTTCGAAGGCAGCTGAGAATAAAGATTCAGGTAGACTTTCATAAGAAAATTTGCTAATAGCGTAAGAAAACCTATCGCTATGGTCAGAGAAACGTGTCTTCCAATACCTATCCCCACTTGCAGTTACTGATCCCATCTACACTCATAATACAAAGATAAGTACTTTGTAAGTTTGTAGGTCATCATCTGCCTAGCCTTTTCCCAACTATGTTGGGGTCGGCTTCCAGTCTAAAGCAGATGCAGCTGAGTACCAGTGTTTTTACACGGAGCGACTGCCTATCTGACCTCCACAACCCAGTTACCGGGTAACACGATACCTCTTGGTAAGACTGGTTGTCAGACTTTCTGGCTTCTGACTACCCGCAACGACTGTCAAAGATCTACAAATGACAGCAGGGACCAACTGCTTAACGTGCTCTCCGAGGCACGGAGGAGTCTCGCTGTGACATAGATGGTCACCCATCCAAAGACCGATCGCGCCAAGCACAGCTTAACCTTTGATCGGTCGAACCATGCGGCTGTTACTTAGCCACGAGCTCCTCACGAACGAACCACGGATATGTATCTAAATAGATAACGTAAGTTCCGTCATTTGTATGAAAACCAAGCGTGTCACTTTGTCTACTTTCTGTGACGTCACAAGAGCGCGTTAATGATCTTTTTGCAGCTGAACACGGCACAATTACGCATTTCTCTAGCTTTCGGACTTAGCTGCATTAAACTCATCTGTCACACGCGAAATACCTACTACTCGCATCATCTATTAGATACATGTCATGCTGTCACGACACATGGCGTATTTGTCCAAATATTTGTGCTATTTCCGTATTGCAAAGTGAACATTATGCGACTATTAACAGGGTTCACTTTGTGTTTATATCAAACGAACTGCTTTACAAGATCTAAACGTGTATTTTCCATTTCCCAGGCCACTTCTCCGAAGAAGACCCGGAATATACGAGAAAAAAATACATCCGTCCCCGTTTCTCGGACAAATCTAGATCCAAAATCAAAATGCCGATCTACGCAGACTACGATAGAAGGAAACGCTCAGTCAATATCACTGAAAATGTCATGGAAAATACCATTAATGACACTTCAATTGATGACATCAGAATTAATGACACCACTGAATTACCCGCCAATGATACCACTGTCAGTATTCCAACTAAGATCGAAGTTAACGAGACCACGAAATATGCTGAGCCATTTAGGTTTTTCGTCACCCAAAAGACGCCGAAATTGAGTTTTCTGAGCAGAATGAAGCCTAGCAAACTGATTCCTGATTGGGGAGGGGAGACGGAGGAGATCGTGTCTTCAGAAGAAGATTTCTCTTCGAATTTAAAGAAGAGATCGCCTAGGAGGAGGAATGGGGGTAAGAGTTTGAAGAGGAGTAAGCCGGATGGTAAGTTTGGTGGAAAAAACCGGTTAAGCCTACTTAGCCGTGGTAGTTTTCCTTGTAAGTTTATTACCTGCGATATTTTTGTGATTTTTTTTCACATTTCTAGGGACAGCCGATCAAAAGTTAGAGGGCCACGCTCGTATCGAACAAAAATTGGCACTTACAAGCTAGATATTTCGCCAATAGCTCACTTTACCGAAAATTAGTCTTAACACCCAGAATATTTTTGAAAGACCTATCTAACGATACCCCAAACGAAGGGATACGCGAGAAAAAAAAATCATCCCCACTTTACGTGTTTGGGAGCTACCCTAAAGACAGACAGAATTCAAAATTCAAAATATATATAGCTCACCATCAGCAGATCCCGCACCTACTAATAACAATTAAATCCTTCACCCCCTAAACTATTAACTTCCATGTTTTTAGCTGAACCAGTGGTAGACGACACAGACGACGGTATAACAAAATCGATATACGAAATGTATTACAAACACCGCCCCAGAAACCAGTTCAGAACATTCCAGAAGAGTTCCGAAGAAGATAAGACTAGGAAGAAGAAGAAAGCGAGAAGACTAAGGGACAAAAACGATTATGATTACGATATTGAAGTTACTACTAGGAAATATTTTAGGGTTAAAAATAAGAGGGGGCGTGTCAGGGGTCTTACTGCTGATATGCCGTTCTTTATCACTGATGGAAGAAGATATAATAAGGGAGATAGAGAATATCTTGTGATGGATGATGATAGGAGAGGGAGAGACAAGACGATGGGTAAAGAAGGCCATATCAAAGGTAGGGAAGGTAGACTAATATTATAAACGAGAAAGTTTGTAAGAATGTATGGATGTATGTTTGTTACTCTTTCACGCAAAAACTATTGAACGGATTTGGATGAAATTTGGTACACACATAGTTTATATCCTGGATTAACATATAGGATACTTTTTTTACCCGAGTTGCCGAAGTAGTTCCCTTGGGATGCGGGTAAAGCTGCGGGAAACAGCTAGATACATTGTAAACTAGCTGTTTCCCGCGGTTTCACCCGCATCCCGAGGGAACTACTTAGCGCACCCGGGTAAAAAGTAGCCTATGTTTTTCCTCAGGGTCTATTCTATCTCTGTACCAAATTTCATTTATATCGGTCCAGTAGTTTTGGCGTGAAAGCGTAACAGACAGACAGACAGACAGAGTTACTTTCGCATTTATAATATTAGTAAGGAAGTAAGGATAGGATAGTATAATATAGTAAATAGTATATAGTATAGTAAGGAAGTAAGGATTAGTAAGGATGTGAAATTTATTTCTGTTTTACGCTTTCACGGTAAAGCGGCTAAAGTGATTGAGATGAAATTTGCAATAGAGATAGATAAAAACCTAAGGCAGGACATAAGGTAGTTTTTGTCAATCAATAAAATTTATTTGCCCGAATATGGTACAATGGGTGTTAACATTAAATTAATATTTTCAGCATTATCGTGCCATTAAATGGCGTGCCAATGAGTTAGGTACTTTAATCCAAGATTATTATAATGATAAAATTATTTTTTCTTTTAAATAGTCCTTAATGGCGAAATATTTCTTATTTAATAACATTTTAAATACTAACTACTCTCTTCAATAGTTTTATTGGTAAATCTTGGATATTCTTGGGTTGGTAAATAATAATAATATCTTTGGACAATTTCACACAGCGCCATCTAGCCCCAAAGTAAGCAATGCAAGCAAACATGCTTGTGTTATGGGTGCTAGCTTAACGGATATACAACTAATATACTTTTATAAATACATACATATTATACATAGTAACACCCAGACCCGTTAGAGAATTTAAAATTCATCATTTCAATTTCTGCCCGGCCGGGAATCGAACCCGGGACCTCTTGCGTGGCATGTTGACCACTAAACCACTTAGGTCGTCAATATGAAATGCAGTCAACATTCTTCTTATATAATTCAAATTATATTCTACTAGCTGTTTCCCGCGGTTTCACCCGCATCCCGAGGGAACTACTTAGCGCACCCGGGTAAAAAGTATAGCCTATGTTGTTCCTCAGGGTCTATTCTATCTCTGTACCAAATTTCATTTATATCGGTCCAGTAGTTTTGGCGTGAAAGCGTAACAGACAGACAGACAGACAGAGTTACTTTCGCATTTATAATATTAGTAAGGATCATCCTGGTGCATTTTAATGCTTAGGACAATTCCTGAAAGCATTACAGACACGGAGGCAGAGTTTTATTTTCACGTCTTATAATTATGTAAGTTGAGTTTTCAAAGCTGTTTTATTTACAGATGTCCCGCTAAAGTCTTCGGCTGCTCGTTTAAGGAAACGTAAAGACAACAGCGGCATGGAGGTGCAAGATTATTCTGATGAAGAAGACATTGATATTGAGAGGGAGAGCGACAGGAGAACGGAGAACAGCAGGAGGAAGAGGTACAGTTTTTCGATCCTATGTTCTTCCTCAGAATTCAAGCGGACTGTCTATCAAATTTCATTTAAATAAGTTTAGCGGTGTATGCGTGTAGACAGACTGATTGATTTAAAATATAAGTAGGTAAGGATTAATCTTTTAGACGCCAATAGCGGTCCGAGGGGGGGATATCGCAGGAGACATGACAGACCCCCCTCCCTCCCGAAATCGTACACATCTAGTTAAGGAAACTCCTAAAAATAAAAAACATATGAAAATTTTAATTGTAATAACGTATTGGTTGGTCGTTAATCGTAATAGATCGTTCAATTTTGGATCTTGCTTGAAACCTTCGGCTTCGGCCAACAGTTCGGGCAATTTTGGTTATTGATGATTTTATGCTTTTTTGCGTTATGCTTTTTTTGGCGGTGATCGCGCCTGTGATGCTTAATTCGCCTATTTGTGTCAAGCATTACGCGTCTCCCAGCGGATGCTAAACTTAAAAGGCAAACTAATAGGCTTAATTAAAGGTAAAGGTATTATACGAGCCACTCACACATACATACAAAGCAGTAGACACAAGCGGAGAGAGGGCATGACGGCATAAGCGAGTGTCATACTGGTTACCGTCTCGGCATACGTATTAGTTGCACTCTAAACGCACGAAAGATGACTGATGAGAGACTGACGTATCAACGCACAGCCTAAACCGAACCTGATCATAGAGACCTGAAACTTGGAGGGTGTGTTCTTTATACGACGTAGGCATCTAATAAGAAAGGATTTTCCGAAATTCTACTCCTAAAGGGGTCAAAAATGGGGGCAAAAGTTTGTATGAAACTCTGCCATTTTTTTATTTAAATTCGTATAGCCCACACGGGCGAAAGCGCTTGCGGAAAACTAGTACAAAATATGACAATATAACCTATTTATGTTCCAGAACCCTACCAAAAGATGACGAGCCACCCGCAGCCGACACAGGAACATCAGAACCTATTGATGACGTGGACTTCGTCATCACCCTAAGACCAACGCAGATCAGAACGTTCGTTATATGGTTCGAGAATAATCGAAAGAATTACAATACTTGAGTTTTGAGAAAAAGATTAAAAAAAACTGTAATGACGACTATCGTTTTTGTGGTCACCAGTTGGCGCCACTGGCGACTCGACGGCTAACGTGCTTAAATTCGCCGCTAGTGTAGAGTAAGGTCTCAAGAAATGTCAAATGTAAGAGATCTTTCCCTGCGAGCACTTTTATCGATTTCTACAATAATAATGATGTTTATCGCTAATATTGTACCATTCCTGATTAATAATACCAGATATTACAGCTGAATAAATGTTAGTAATCCACACGAAAAGCTAAGGATAGGTGCAAAATAAGTGGGCTTTAAAAACAGTTAATTCGAAGGTAGTTGTAGTAGTTACTATCTACATGTGCTAGTATGTGTTTTTCATCGTATTTATCTATCAACAGTTAGTATTGTAGAGTTTTGAGCAGTTTTTCTGTTGACTTACAGGACCTTACTCAACAGTGGCGCCAACTGGTGACCGCAGAAACGATAGCCCCCATTGAGTAATTGACACCACCAATCACTTGACATACTTTTTATGAGCTTTCAAAACGCGATTCTCCAATATACATTAGATACTATACTATAAACTTTTTAATGTTGCCTATACTAATATTATAAAGAGGAAAGATTTGTTTGTTTGTAGGGTTTTAACTCAAAAACTACTGGACCGATTTTAATAATTCTATCACCGTTAGAAACCTACATCTTTATGAAGTGTCATAGGCTATATTTATTTCCAGAAGTAGTTAGGGATCCCTACTAAAACTTGAATAATGTAACCCAAGGTGTAAAAAAAATGTCCACGCGGGCGAAGCCGCGGGAGGGAAGCTATAATGATACCCTTTGTGCGCGAGACCGACTCGCTCTTGGCCGATTTTTAAGAAAGTGGTGTCTTACAATTAATTATTATTGGTGTCAACTACTCAATTTAATTATAAATTAGATTAAATAACTACAACGTAACTTATTGTATGTTTAGAAATAAATAGTTAATTAATTTAATTTACATTTTTAATTAGTACGTCTAAAACAAAGGATTTTATTTTAGTAACAGTTGTTTTTATAAAATTACGCCCATATTTTTATTATAGTCTTATTTAAATGTTATTGTAAATAAAGTTATCTGTATAATTATTTAATGAGTTTTATTTACAAATATTCCCTTTGAACAGCAACAACATCTTTAATATAAAAATGGAGTGTAAATAGTAGTGCCTTTGTACAATGCTTTCCTATTCCTTCTTCTTTTCTTATATTCTGTGTACATAAATCTATACTAATATAATAAAGCAGAAGAGTTTGTTTGTTTGAACGCGCTAATCTCAGGAACTACTGGTACGATTTGAAAAATTCTTTCAGTGTTAGATAGCCCATTTATTGAGGAAGGCTATAGGCTATGTATCATCACGCTAAAACCAATAGGAGCGGAGCACCACTATTCCACGCGGACGAAGTCGCGGGCAGAAGATAGTTGTTAAATAAAATAAGTGAATAGCTGTTCGTTAGTCTCGCTAAAACTCGAGAACGGCTGGGCCGATGTAGCTGATTTTAGTTTTAAAATGTTTGTCGTAGTCCAGGGAAGGTTTAAACGGTGAGATGTAGGTAGCTGATACGAAGCACACCGGTTTAGAGCAATAGAGCTTAAAATCGTTTGAACGAACGGTAAATGGGGCGCGTTTAAATTTCTAATCTTATTGTAAACTAGCTTCTGCCCGCGACTTCGTCCGAGTGGAATAGTGGTACTCCGCTCCTATTGGTCTTAGCGTGATGATATGTAGCCTATAGCCTTCCTCAATAAATGGACTATCTAAAACTGAAAGAATTTTTCAAATCGGACCAGCGGTTCCTGAGATTAGCGCGTTTAAACAAAATGACAACATTTCCCTTCACTGCTCTGCTCCTATTGATTGTAGCGTGATGAAAAGTATACTATAACCAGCTCAGGAGTATGACAACTAATTGTACCAAGTTTCGTTAAAATCCGTCGAGTAGTTTTTGTTTCTATAGAGTTTATACAGACAGACAGACAGACAGACAGACAAAAATTTTACTGATTGCATTTTTGGCATCAGCATCGATCCCTAATCACCCCCTGATCGTTATTTTGGAAATATATTTCATGTACAGAATTGACCTCTCTACAGATTTATTATAAGTATAGATGGTGTATAGTTGTACTCGAAAATTCAGTAAAAGCTGAAAATAGTTTTGTCTATGTGACATACCTACACATAAAATTAAAAATTACTAGCAGACCCAACAGACGTACTGTACTAACTTTGGCGTTTTAAAACGACGACATCTACCGGGTCCAATTGTATTTTCAAACCGTCAAAGAACCTACTCAAATATACACACAAAAAATCATCCATATTGCCGTTAAAAATAAGTTAGGTGGCAAACAAAAGAAACTATATATATTAATAGGTGAACCAAAAACTTCGTTCCCAGTTTTACGAAAAGTGCGCGGACGGAAGAGTGTGAAATTTTGCACACTTATAGTGTATATAGAGGAGTGCATAAGGTTATAAACAAATATTAAAAAGCTAGTTGTCCGCGGTTTCACTCGCGTCCCGGGGAAGCTTCTTAACGCACCCGGAAAAAACGTCTAAAACCTTCTCCATTCTTCCCCTCTATCTTCATACTAAATTTTATCCAAATAACCTTCTTCGTCCCCTCTATCTTCATACTAAATTTTATCCAAATCGGTTCAGCTGCTCTCGAGATTTGCTTAGCAACACATTCAGCGATTCATTTTTATTTTATAGATATGGTCGAATTTCGACCAGTGGGCGAGCTCTAGTAATATATAAAGATTTCACTTCACTTCTCACTGCAGTCCGCTGATGCTACGCTGATGGTAGAAGCTGGTGCTATCCTGAAATCAAAATACCGTTCAGGCTCAAAAAGTCCCTTCCAGATATTCCCATAAAAGTTATTTTTATTTGAAATTGTATTGAATATGAAGGAAGGGATTTTTTTTCATTTTGGAAACGGGACATTTTGGGAAGGGAGCATTATGGGAAGGGAGCATTTTGTGAAAGTAACTATTTAAAAACAAGGGACATTTTGGGAGACGGACATTGTGAGTCTGAACGCAAAATACATTATAAATTTAATAAAAGACTAGTATCATCAATAGCTTTTTTTGTAATAAAACGTTGCCCCTCACTAGAGATTACTGTATCGTGGCTGCAAAAAAAAACTACATCCACATACACAAACAACCAGACCTGGAACAGCTACCTTAAGCGACACAAATATTTGTGCCGTGCGGGAATCGAACCCGCGACACGTAGCGCGACAGTCAATCGCTCAGATACTGAACCAACCGTATCGCCTAACCGGTTCATCCGTTTGGGAGCTACGATACCATAGACAGACACACTGATAGACGCGTTAAACTTATACCACCCCTCCTTTTTTGTGGGGGAGTTAAAAATACGAATAGTCATTGAAATTTTGGTTGATCTTTTAATATAGCTAGATCTAGTGTTACTCTTTTAGTACTCTCACGGCAGTCCAAGATATACGAACCAATCTTCGCTTAAACCATGTCTCCAAGGCATGATCTTTTCGAAAGAGTTACCGCGCCCCCGGAATAAAACGAGCTGAGGAAGGAACTTAGATGGGTTTTAGGCACTATCCACACATTCCCGGGTACCCGTCCCTGCCGTGTCTCGACGAGCCAGCCCGCGAACTGAGCTTATAGCTTTAAAATTCCCGATTATAACAATCATATTATATATTCTGATCCAGCCTGTCCCTTGCTGTCCTCCCCCAGCGACGCCCTAAGCAGAGGCCGGTACCCCACTAGGGGGTGCCCTTAGCGTGTAGTCGCTTAGTTTTGTAAGTTAAGCCTTGGCTGGAGGCCCTAAATTCATTCAAGGCACTTCCCAGGCAAGCCCGGTTAAGCAGTCGACAACCTTCTAGGTTGACCCGCGAGATGCCATACAAAAAAAAAGGCCCTGCCGTGTTCCATCAGGGACAGGGAAAAAATCGGTTACATACAACTTATACGAACTCGTTCACACATCTCCGTGTCAGGGGCATCCGGATCGTCAGTGTCGGACGCACGGACGCTCTGACAGGACTACTAAACGGACGGACTAAACGGACTATCCGATTTTTATCTAGGTACATTGACAGCCGTTTAATAAATATACGTTTTGCCAGCTGATAGTCTTCTTAGTGATCTTCTTCTTCTTCTAGCGCTATTGCAATCATTGCTAATTCTTCATTGTTAAATAAAGACATCGTGTTTGAATACGGGTGACGGATGGCACGTCCCTGACGGGAGCACTGACACGGACAACTCGGAACACGGATAGCACTGACCCGGAAATGTGTGGAAAGCGCCTTAGTGAGTAAAAGTCTGGCACTCCCTCCCGTCACCACTCGTACCCGGCTGAAGTTGTAGGTCAAATTCATCAGTTCTTCCAGATCTTGTCAAACTTGCTTTCACCGATACACATATACCCAGTGTTGCTGTTAGCGTAAATTTTACACATTTTCAACTAACATCCATACTCATAATATATCACATTCTCTGGCTGTCTCGCATTCTTTTATTCTGTCGGCGAGAGAAGCAGTAGTGAGTAATTTAAGTAAAGCATTAGACCAGTGCCAATAATTTTTGAAAACAAAAAAAATAATAGTAGGATGAAACCCATTGGAAAAGGAGGAGAATATAATAAAAATGATAGGAAAAATAAATTACGGGCGATCTGAGGTCGGGAAGTGGGGGGATGGGGGGTTAAAGGTAAAAAAACGGTTTATCTCAATTTCCGGCAAAACTTCAAGTCCTATGAAAAAAGTTAAATGGCAAAGTTGTAGGTAATAAAAAGATCTACAACTTTTGTATTAACTCTTTTTTCACATAATCTCAAAATTTATGTGAAAAATTAAAAAAAAAAACAAGTTTTTGGTTTTTTATTTTTATCTTTTACAATATTTTTTTTTTCCACGATATTTGGTGAAAACTTACCTTTTTATGTCCCAAAAGCACTGTAATTTATTTGATTTAAAATAATTATTCCCCTCACCCCTCCCTTCCCGACCTCAGATCGCCCGTAATTTATTTTGACTATCATTTTTATTATATTCTCCTCCTTTTCCAATGGGTTTAATCCTACTTTTATTTCATTCACTTTTTACCGTTTTTTAAGGTTAAAAGCACTGGCCTACATTGCTTATGTACCTTTTAACCCAAAATGTACCTTTTCAGTGCTGGAAGTGTACGTTTGTACCTTATTAGAACTCAGTTGCGGCAACAATGTATTTACCATTTTCACGTTCACAGTCTTGCTAATTATGCCTTCACGATAAGCTGCGATCATCTTCATTTAACGGTCCCGCTGAAAAGAAAGGGCGGGTCTTTCGACCCTACGTTTTGACTGCTCATCCGACCACGTTTTGACCTCCACAGAGACAGAGAACAATTTTTATTTTTTGGCGGCTTATCATCTCTCTTTTTTACAAAAAAAACAAACTGAAAAACCATCACAAGTCACTTTTTTCTTGTGTTACAATACAGCCGCCATTATCGCAACTTAGAAAAAATATTTTTTACCGCCAAATCGTATTTTTTTAACGGCTCGACTTTATTTCTTTTTTGTAAATGTTCTTTTTTACAAGTCTGTTGTTATTATTACACTAGTATGTACATTATATACGACGCTCGCTCCCTCGACATCTTTATTGCTATGCAAATATTCTAAGCTCTAAATTGCATTCATAATTTTGTTTAAACTAATGTCACAATAAGTACCTTACATTATAAATAATTTACTAAAGTAAACGCACGCATACTCAAAGGCAAAACTTAACTTTTAGAACGCAAATCAACTAAATATGACATGTTTTCATCATTCAAATTATCCCAAAATCTTTATCTAAGTCAGTCGAGAGAACGAGCGACCGTCGCCTTAAACACTAAAGACCAAACATTATGTATTTACAAAAACAATTAAAAACAAACCAATTATCTAGCGACTGACAGCTATGATTTTACAACTAGCACTTTCTAGCCATCGCTTTAGGAAATAAGTTCTAAACTGGGAACATTTTAATGCGTATACACTGCTGTTATTGGCTGAGACTTCGTCAGTGGGAACATTGAATTAGGAACCGGATACCAGAATAAAAAGTAAGATATGTTGTGATCAAATGGCAAAGACACTATCTTGAATGACATTGGCCATGATTAATTTGGATGTAACCAAAGCCAAAAAAAAATAAGCTTTTTTCTATTTTTTAAACTTTACCTGCGACTCTATACTGTCCGACCATCTATACTAATATAATAAAGCTGAAGAGTTTGTTTGCTTGAACGCGCTAATCTCAGGAACTACTGGTCCGATTTGAAAAATTCTTTCAGTGTTGGATAGTACATTTATCGAGGAAGGCTATAGGCTATATATCATCACGCTAAGACCAATAGAAGCGGAGCACCACTCTTCCACGCAGACGAAGTCGCGGGCAGAAGCTAGTCTTATATAAAGTCCGATTAATTTTTAATCGGCTTCTTAGCAGCGGATTAGCAAAAATCTCACTCATAAACGCTGTTTAGCGTTAATCCGAACTTAAGTTTGATTACGACGTTAAGTAAGTTAGGTGAGAAATGGTTAATCTTTAGATTACAGGTTTTTTTATAAGTGAGACGGTGAATATTATGTCAAAATTATGTATTATACTTTTCACCTTTTTAAGGACAAGGCTAGGCAGATGATGACTTTTACCATGTATGACTGACGATCTGAAAAGTCTGCAGGCAGAATTTGGATGGCTCAAGTTGAAGATCGGGCGATTTGAATACACTTTAGGAGAGATTGAAGAAAAGGGGTCTTTTTTGTGGTGCGGTAAGGTGCGATCTGATGCTCTGTACATAGAGGGATATACTTATACTATCCATATACAACAATTGTTTGAACCTTACCGCCCTAAAATCCATAAGGAAACGTATGAAACTTCAAACGAATCATCCTTTTCGTTGAGTTAGAGTAGGCCTTCAGGATTGGCTTCAAAGGAAAGAACTCCTCAATGGACAACAGCATAGACTCAGCATTATCGCGAGATTTTCCTGTTTTTTTTATGTACGTATTATGGCATAGCATTAAATTCCCAGTTCATAACTTAAATTTCAAAACCCCACCATCCGCAGAGCTAAAAATTACATACATAGAAACAAGAATAAAAATCTAACTTCAAAAAGACATATTTTGAATAACATTGAATGGGACAACTCGAAAGAGCGATTCACACGTGTTTAGTGAATAAAATTAAGTAACTCGTTGCTAAACTTTGACTAACAACTAATTAACTTGTTGTTTACATGGTATGAGCTATTAAGATTTAGTAAATCTAATATACGTTTGATAATTATTGCTTTTAATCATTTCAATGTTATTCAAAATAAGTCACACTTAAAATTAAAGTTAAAAACTATATAATTTATTAATAAAAAATAAGAATTTATGTAACATTATTGAAGCTCCGACATTTTATCGGAATTTAAGGATAACTCACACTGTATCGCAGAAGTAATGTCTACCTATCATATATTGGTCTATCTTAATATTATATATTTATTATAACATTTCATTTATACACAATGTATATTTGAGCTAATAACGATCTAAAGATATAATATATATAATTGACGCTAGAATTCCGACACAGCTTCACCGCAAATTGCACGCAAAATTAGCCTTTATTTTAAAAAGTTAAAGTTAAAATTTTCAAAGTATTTTGATAAATTCTAGCGTCAAATATAATACAGAATATATTTCAATCTATACTTGCTTTTCAGGCTTTAGTTACTAAACAATATCTATGATAGAATCAAAAATATTATTCAGTATTTAATTTCACACAATACAGTGTGAATGGTCCTTAACAAAGCTTAATTTGTAAGGGTCCTTACAGACTTGTTAACGGGAAAAGAAAAAACATAGAAATAATATATTAGACTTAACGAAAAAAAACTCCTCAAAGATAACCGCTCTGCGGTCTGTTAGTTCGGGAGCTAGGTACCGTTATATTTACATTATAAAATTTTATTTTATAATGAGTTTTGTCGTCATGGTAACATAAAAAAATAATTACCTCACTAATATAATATTGACACATCATCTATTTATTATAGTTCTGGGTTAAAAGCCTCTTCTCGAGCTTACTCAAGGCGGATTGGCGATTTTAAACTTCTTTTACAATTATTCATCATTAGTCAGTGGTGTCTTAGATTATCTTCAAAATTACATATAACTTTGAAAAGTAACATTGGTACCTGCCAGGTTTCGAGCCCTCACTCTCGTGCTTAAGAAATGGGCTCTTTAAACTCCGAATCACCACGACATTCAATTCTTCCATTCTTTGTGTACCAAATTTGAAGCATAATATAAAAAAAAAAAACTTTGATTTGATTAGATACTGGTTAAACCTATTTCATTAATGTATTTTAACGACACAAGTACTGTCATTACACCGACATTGACTCATTATAAAATAAATATTGTTATAAAGTAAATAAAACAGTGCCTAGCTCTTTGCCTATTCCTCTATAAACTTGCTCCTAAACCGTTCCATTAGACTCTAAATTCTTTGGCCCCATAAGGCTTCGGTCATTATTCGAGCGATCGCTATAACGATTGACAGCCTTAATGCTGACAACTTTGAAATTTTAAACGAGTTCCTAACGAAATCGATGAACATCGAATCAATGAAACTGGAATCGATTAACCCGAATCGATCAATTCGAATGGATTAACTCGAATCAATTAACTCGAATCGATACATTCTCAAAACATATCGAGTAAGGCGACCGGTCAATAAACACACATATTTCCTGTGTTTTATATATAGCGATACTACGAATATATGACAGAGGTAAATACCCTGCTATATAGAAAGCTAGGCGGTAGCGATGCAAATTCTCTTGTACTATTTTTTTATTAAAACACAGCTGATTTTTTCTGACAGTGACATCTAATGTCAAAACAATTGACGTCATTGATCAATTTTCATCTCATACTTCCGTCTTTATCGTTATTAATCTGAGAGAAAAAGATAGCTATATACCTAATACCACAATAGAATCAACACCGATATGAATGTACGGTACCACTGACAGTGATGACGTCATTCATATTCCGAACCCGCTTGCTGTATAGCAGAGCCTTATAGCCGGCGTAGATTTAGCTAAGCGGATATTTTTATAACTGCTTCTCTTTATACATATAATATCTTTGTAGAAAACAAAAATTACATATTGCACGCTCAATAATAAATTATAGGCAGTCGCTCCATGTAAAACACTGGTACTCAGCTGCATCCGGTTTAGACTGGAAGCCGACCCCAACATAGTTGGGAAAAGGCTAGGCAGATGATGACGCTCAATAATAAATTAGACTGATTAGATCCAAAATCGTAATTAATATTATAAATGCGAATGTGAATTTGTTTGTAAAGCTTAACAAAAGCTTTCACGGTCCTGCCGGGGCTGTGGGACGTTCAAAAGAGATACCGCGCCCCCGGAATACAAAGGGCTGAGGAAGGAACATGGATGGGTTTTAGTCAGTAAGAGTCTAACACTCCCTTCTGCCCCTCCCACGGCGAGATCCATTTGATGATGTCCCATCACAAAAAAATGGTAAAACAGCTGAATCGGTTTACATGAAATTTGGTTATGGCGATTGAAGTTGCTATGTTGAGCCACTTTTTCTTCCCAGCAAAAACACATAGGAAATGGTGAAGGGCGGGCGTTTTGGGGGGCTGTCAAATGTAAATTTGACGTTCAAAAAATGCTGATTTTCAGCCTAACTTGAATAGTTTTGTTTTGAGTTTTGATGGAAGACGGTTATAGGTAACTTTTCATCTGTGCGCTTGCTTGAAACCGCTGGAAACAGCTACTTACGTTCAGATAAAAATGCTATCATTGAACGAGCGATATAATAATTTATCTTTTACAAATATACAATAAAATACGTAAAGTCAAACAGTCATATGTCCGCTTCGAAACGCCGGTTTCGTGGCCTCAGAATAAGCGATATCCATTAACTAACAACGTATCTAAATTGTCGACTAAGTCTGGCTAAAATTTGAACTTTATATCTCCTAGCCTTTTGGCAGGAAGACTTGTAATAATCATTTTATATCGATAAGCGCTTGGGTTAGCCTATTACTTAATGTTATTGTTTTTTTTTTCTTTATTAATTGGTTATTTACTGTGTAATTCAAAGATTTTTTAGACTAGCGTTAGATTGGCAATAGAGTCAGTAGGGTGAGACCAAAAAAAAGTACACTAGTGTGCGTGTAACTGTGGATTTTCTATCCTAGATGAATTACATCCAGTTTTATTTTCTTTTTTTTCCCTACATGACCTCTTGCAGAGTGCTTCTAACAGCATTCGACCTGCTTAACCGGTCAATTTTACAACCAGGTTCTGCTTACGTAAACCATAATTGTTTGAGTCTGTTAACACCAAATTTACAGTTTTAAACGCGAGATTAAAAAGCGGGATTTGTTTCGTTCACAACTGGAGTTGGGCGTGTACGCGAATGGTCACGCCTATCTATCTCGCTCTGACACATGAATTAGATATGTTATTTCTCTCTCGCATTGCCGATCTAACGCTAGTATAAAAAAACTATGGTCTAATTTATTTATATAATAATGTAAATTAATGTTATCTCATTTTAGAAGAGATAGTATATTGAATAGAGGAGCTCGTGGCTAAGTAACAGCCGCACCGGTCTATCGATCAAAGGTTACGTTGGCGCGGTCGGTCCGTGGATGGGTGACCATCTATGTCATAGCTAGACTCCTTGCCTAGGTAAGCACGTTTAGCTGTTGATACCAGCATTTGTAGACCTTTGACAGTTGTCACGGGTAGTCAGAAGCTAAAAGTCTGATAACCAGTCTCGCCACGGGGATTCGTGTTAACCGGTAACTGGGTTATGGAGGTTAGGTAAGCTATAGCTCCATGTAAAACACTGGTACTCAGTTGCATCCGGTGGCACTGGAAGCCGACCCCAACATAGTTGGGAAAAGACAAGGCAGTAAAATCGGTATGGAGAGAAAATATTCCAGAATTTCTCAATATTCAGCCCTGGCTGGAAGATGATCACAAACTATTTGAGCTGAGTCAAACGATTGATAACGAATACTAAGATGTGAGTATGGTTTTTAAACTCTCCAATCTCAGAAACTATTAATCCAATATAGATAAAATCTTTTACTCCTGGATATCTATAATATCGCCGACTGCAAGTGATGACATCACTACGGGATGTTGAAACCAGTTACCGCGCCCCCGGAACACAAAGGGCTGAGGAAGGAACATGGATGGGTTTTAGTCAGTAAGAGTCTGACACTCCCACCCCACCAACGACGGGAGAAGTAATTTGATGTTGTCCCATCCAAAAAACAGTGATGACAAACAGAACAATGATTTACATTATTATATATGTATTAATATTAAACAGTAAATAACCCATCGCTTGTATATAAAGTCTGCTGTTCGTTATATAAATACTTTTAAGCAGTATTTTTACTATTTCTCACGTAAATCAATCCATTATGTAAAAAAAATCAATTCATGTACAAATGGACGCATAGCACGCGAATAACTGGCAGGGGAAAATACATATAAGTAGAAAACTGTAAAGTTACACGCGTTGGTAGAAAAAAACTACTACGCTTGCTATTTTTTACTAAAATCTACCATGTAGTGTTGCATTTTCTACCATGCGGTAATTTTAACAGTATTATAGTTACATGTATTGAAAGATTGTAATAAGAATAGAAATGGTTTTATTAATTGACCGTTAAGTATAACAGATTTTTTATTTATTAAAGACTAGATGACTCGGTGAACATGTGACATCTATTTTAACTTTTCTCACCGTTTAAACCTTCCCTGGACAATCTAACATTTCAAAACCATAAATCAGCGAAATCGGCCCAGCCGTTCTCGAGTTTTAGCGAGACTAACGAACAATAATTCATTTTTATAAATACAGATTTAGGAATATCAGCTAATTGCTAAACCGTTAGCCAAGCTTAGTTAGCCAAGCCTGGTTTTCATAACCCATTAATGATCATGACAAAGCTGTCGACTTGTAAAAATGATTTCTATATCCTTGTTAAAAAATAGATTATTTCATATCTCATATCAGATCCTGAGTTCGACTTCGAGGTGGGGTACAATTTTATTTCTATATTACTCAGTATTACTCAGCTGCATCCGGTATAGACTGGAAGCCGACCCCAACATAGTTGGGAAAAGTCTAGGCAGATAATGAGCAGACTGGAGGCGTAATTATGTGCTATACTTATAGCAATAGGTTCGTCAGCAATCCTTACTATCCTTACTTCCTTACTTAATATTATAAATGCGAAAGTAACTCTGTCTGTCTGTCGGTCTGTCTGTCTGTTACGCTTTCACGCCAAAACTACTGGACCGATATAAATGAAATTTGGTACAGAGATAGAATAGACCCTGAGGAACAACATAGGCTACTTTTTACCCGGGTGCGCTAAGTAGTTCCCTCGGGATGCGGGTGAAACCGCGGGAAACAGCTAGTTTCGATATAACTGGCAGAATGTCGTTGGCCACACTTCTACTTACCTCTTTGGTGATAACAGTCATATAATATTACCAATTCTATTCTTATAACAATCAACCCTGCGTCTCAAAACTTCAAGACAATTACCGAGCAAAACTATTTCAATTAACAATATGCGTATCGACTGTCAAAACTTAATTGATGTCGAATCGAAATTGTACTCATAAAATATTAAGGCCCAAGTTCACCGACAAGATAACAGTCCGATCAAATAAAACAACCGTTTACCGAACATTCAAACTTCCAAGTTTTGAAGATCTACACTATTAATTGAGCTTTTTATTCTTAAAACACTCGATTTTTAAACAGAGTTTAAACAAGAAGGGTAACACGAAAATTCTCGCTTCGTGGATAAAAAACATTTTTGTTTAACGGGCCGATTACGTAATCATCTGTTGGTGAACTTGGCCCTAAATGTTTCACTTTAGAAAATAATCGTCTTGAAGTTCTAAATTCGTGTTTAAAAATGGTTAGGGGAAAATATCGATTGGTAATAGTATCGATTCTAATATCGAAATGTATAAACACTTCCCTTCTTATGGTTCTTATGGTTCTTCATAATGACACCTTTTGTCTTAAAAGACTCGTTCAACTATCAAACTGTTTTGTCCTTTTTTGTCAAGTTAAAATGAAGTTTTACAGAAAAGGACAAACAGTTCTATAGGTAAAAGAGGATTTAAAGACAAAAGGTGCCATTATGAATAAGAAGGTTCATATTTTCAATCGATACTTTAGAGAAATCGATTTTATATTCCATGGAACTCCAATTATAAATTACATTAGATTATTTTAACCATTACAGTTTCATCAAGCGATTTTGCATTCTATTGCATTGATGACATAGATTTTTAACGCTAACGGAATAGAAATCAAAATCGATTGAAAAAAACTACCAAGTGGTAAGTAAAAAAATCTCATGTAATTTTTTGTGTTGCCATATTTTATTTACGTATGCGTTAAAGTGTATACTCTATCTCAATACGCCGATAGTTCTATCCTATTCTAACTTCGATAGAAACGCGGAGGAAACGGGTTTAATATACGATTTACGGAAAACCGAATTCACATTTGCAGTTTTACGGTATACGTTTGGAGATAACGTAAAAATTATAAAGGTGCGCGAATGATTATCCACAACCGCCTTATTCATAATCAAACCATTCGTCTTATAAGCCTCTTTTAGCTATCAAACTGTTTTGTCTTTATCTGTCTTGGCAGAAAGGGACAAAACAGTTCAATAGCTAAAAGAGGCTTATAAATTGAATGGTGTTATTATAAATAAGGGGCCAAGTACATGTCAGACGCGATACATCGTTAATTGTGATGAAGTGCTGTAGTATAGTATAGTACAGTACAAAGTACATTGTTTCGCAACCGTAGTATAGTATGTTACGGTTAAGTATATAAAGGTAAAGTATAGTATGTTACAGTATAGTATGGTACGGTCCAGCGGCGAGGCGGCGCGTGCGGGCGAGGGTCAACGTCTCCAGGAGCGGTCCTCGTCTGCATCATCTTCTTCTTCCTCGTCGAAGCGGAGAAGAGTGTCTTCTGCGAGTTCCGCTGGCGTCTGTTGGAAATTTGATCATTTTTAGGCGAGCTAACAGTCTATAGAAGAAGTTTATCTTTATATATAAAATAAAGTATGTTTTGTTCGAACACTTCTAATTCACCTGGACCTATTTTATTAATTGTAAGAAAAGTTACAGCTAAACAGATACAATAAGTGAAAAGTAAATACAAAATAAGGCCAAGTACTAGTTTCCACATGTATGTAAATTAACTAGCTTTCCGCCCGCGGCTTCGCCCGCGTGGACATTTTTTTTATTAACATTGGGTTACATTATTCAAGTTTTAGTAGGGATCAAAAAATGCCTATGAACTTCGTAAAGATGTAGCTTCCTAGCGGTGAAAGAATGTTTAAAATCGGTTCAGTAGTTTTTGAGTTAAAACCCTACAAACAAACAAATATTTCCTCTTTATAATATTAGTGTAGATGAAGTATAGGCGGATATTGAGTGGTAAGTATGAGCTACCTCATCCTTGTCGTCTCCGGGCTCGCCGTTCCGCGCGGAGCGGGTGTCGGGGCCGGCGCGGGGCGCGCTGTTCGCGTTCGCGTTCGCGTTCGCATTCGTGTTCGCCGTCCACGTGATCTGTAGCACAACGAATTGATAACAATATTTGAGATAAAATTTCATTGTATTTCCTTGAAATAGAAGGTCAGTGTGAAGTTGGTTTCAGTACTTAATATTACTGAAAATGAAATAAAACTAATTAAATGGCTTTGAATATAGAAAAAAGTATATAAGTAGTTTATCCGTTAAGCTAGCACCCATAACACAAACATATTTTCAGTTCCTTACTTTAGGGCTAGATGGCGCTGTGTGAAATTGTCCAAAGATTTTTATATTATATACCAGGGGTCTCCAAACTTTGAAGCCTTGGGGCCATAATTTTTTTTTCGGTATGTTGCTAGGGCCATAACAATTTTAATTTTTCTGCCCATCTAAGCAAACATAGGCTTTTATTGCATTTCAAATACTATTGATTGTGTATTGTGACACGTAACGATATCTAGTGTCGAGTAGTGATACTATGTACTGTTCTAGGTACTATCTATTTCAGCTACATATCATTGTGTTTTCATTCTTTTCCATTCAACTTATCACAGCAACAGTAACAACAGTAAAACATTGGCTGTCGCGGGCCGGATTGATGGCAGTGGCGGGCCGGATTTGGCCCGCGGGCCGTAGTTTGGAGACCCCTGTTATATACTATACTTTTTATGCGCTGTAAAAACGCGTTTCTCCCATGGCAATAGCAACTATGACATCACATATCCAACTCAATTGACTATTTATGAATTCGAAATTCAAAAATTATACTCAAAATCAACAAATTTTGAACGTCAAATTTACAAAAGACAGTCCCCAAAACACCCGGCCTTCACCACTTCGTACACGTTATTGCTGGGAAGAAGTGGCGCAACAAACTCCCCAGCAACAAATTTCAAAGCAAATCAAAATCTAATTTTACACAACACATTGAGTTTTCAGTCTTCTTTTCATGTTTTTATAGTCACTAGTTGAGTGTCAAAAATTGCTGACACACGGCACATAGACAGACAGACAGACGATGTACTCACGGAAAGCGTCCTATCGTTGTAGTGCTTCCCGTTGGCGATGGCGTGCTCGGCGTGCTGGCGCGACTTGTACTGCAGCACCAGCTGCGGCACCGACAGCTCCACCTCCTTGCTCATCACCTCGCCGAATTGCTGGGACAGACACACACACACACATTACACTCTATTCATTATGATGATGAATGACGATGATGATGAATGAATGGTGATAATGACGAATGGTGGTGATGGTGATGATGATGATAAATGGTGATGAACGGTGGTGATGATGAACGGTGATGATGATTAATGGTGGTTATGATGATGAATGGTGATGATAATAAAATTTATGACGAACGATGAAATAATGAAGATGATGATTATGTCTGATTATGAATGGTAATGATGATTAAATTCGTGCTGATATATGATATAATGATGATTGATGATGATACAATTTGTGACGAAATATGATATATTGATAATGATAAATAATGATGATCCAGAGATGATAATGATCCCGAAGTAAAACTTACAGAGAAATGCGCGACCAGAGCGTCCAGCTCATCAGCCTCGAACCCTGAGATGAGGAGCGCCCGCGGCCGGTGGTCCACCGACTGGTTGACGCTGAACATCTTCGTGGCGATACCGCCGCGGGTGAAGCGGGTAGGAGTGTTGAACCTCCCACCTCTGAGGGGACAACTTGTAATCAGATGGAGGAGCTCGTGGCTAAGTAACAGCCGCACGATTCGACCGATCAAAGGTAAAGCTGCGCTTGGCGCGGTAGGTCCGTGGATGGGTGACTCCTCCGTGCCTCGGAAAGCACGTTAAGCTGTTGGTCCCGGTTGTCAGGTATATATTTGAACACAAGCCAACATGTTATCTTAAAGATCTACAACGCCAAATTAAAATTAATTAATGAAAAAAGTTTAGAAATTTTCGGAGGGGGAATTCGCTATGCCACGCGAAACATCATTTTGTACTCAGCCGAAGTGCTAACCATTACTAGACCAATGAGGCAATAATTAATTAATTTAATTAAAAGCTTATAATATAAAACACTCATCTCACCTAAGTTTTCTCTTCACAATACGATAGCTTGAAAATTTAACAACAAAATAATTAACACTGATCTTTATTCCTAAATAAGAGAATGTTCCACTACTTCTAGATAGAGGTTATCTACCAGATTATAGTCTATACAAATTGATTTTACGAAAAACGTAAACAAAGTCATGAGTAAATTAACAAAATGGCGTAAGGATGGCACATTTATGTCAATTTCATGCTCTAAACAACATCATTCATCATTTAACCCGTCCTATGAGTCGATCCTAGACCCGCAAATGCCCTAAATGCTTACGACCTTGGACGAATTTTTTACTTTTGTGCACGCCATCAGAAAAAGGATGAATTTGCGTATTTACATTTATTATAACCATATAAATGATACATCGTTAGATTCGGAATGAAATTCCCTGTCAGATAATACCCTGCATTTATAATAAAACACTCACCTGAACTTATAGCGATGTAATAATTACAACGAAAACATTTTTTCACTCACTGCCATTTTATTTATTTTATGTGGGAAAATCAGAACAAAATAAGTTACGATTTTGTTTATATCTTTCGTAAAATCAATTGGTACAGAAAAAAATTATGATTGGGTAGATGTCACCACTAATAAATTGACAGAATTTTTAGGGTTCCGTAGTCGACAAGATACCCTTATAGTTTTTATGAGCTCTTTAACTTTTCGACGCCTATCTATATAATACGCGATGTGTCCTCCAGCGCCACACTATAAAAGTCGTACATTTATTTTATACTATTATTATTACTTCTAATCAAGTAGTGGCGCTGAGGGCACGAAAATCTCGAACTTGTATACAAGTGATTGGCGTTCAAAAGGTTAAACACGATTCTCCCATATCGCGTTTCAAGAGTCTAAAACCGGCTCCAGAGTGCGCTCTATCTCCGTACCAAATTTCATCCAAATCGGTTCAGCCGTTTTACCGTGAAACAAACAAACAAACTCACTTTAGTCAGGACTAGCTTTACTTCAGCGGCTTCGCCCGCGTGAGCTAAACGAACTCAAATTAAAAATGACAGAGTTTCATACAAACTTTGCCCCTCTTTTTCAACCCCTTAGGGCTAGAATATCGGAAAATCCTTTCTTATCGGATGCCTACGTCATACAAAGAACACACCCTCAAGTTTCAAGTCTCTACAATCAGCGGTTTAGGCTGTGCGTTGATCCGTCAGTAATTCAGGACAAAGCATTTTATATGTATAGATTAGGATAATTTTGTAGGGTATGTTACCTGGCGTGTGGCCTCCTCATGATGTTGTGTGAGGGGAACTGTATCGCCATCTGCCGGCGGAGCTCTGCAATCTTCTTCGTCAGCTCTGTGACATCTTGACCTTCCTGTTAATGAGAAATACTTGTGTTAAAAACTTATATAAAACATTCTATGTTAATATCATCATCACCAGCCTATATATTGTCCCACTGCTGGGCACAGGCCTCTTTTCATACAGAGAAGGCATGAGCATTATTCACCACGCTTGCTCAAGGCGGATTGGCAATTTCAGACTTTTTTAAATATTTTAGTTTCCTCAAATCCGTCTGACGGCCTCTTGTTGTGGAATTTTAATAACTGCCAGCTCTCAAGGTAGCTGTCGGGAACGACGGCTTAACGTGCCAGGCACCGGAGTATAACACCACCAACTTCCTGACTCCGGGCTGTTTTGTAGCATTTTCCAAAATCCGCAAAGAGATTACGGCCTGACCCAGGATTCTAATCCAAGACCCCGTTCACAGCATTTGCTTTATACGACCACGCGACCACGCAACCACACACTCACTCACTCATCCACCCACCCACTCACTCACTCACCCAGACTCACTCACTCACTCACATACCTGCTGTTTAGTGAATAGATCCAGTTCAGCGTCCAGGATCTCCTTCTGCGCCTCCTCCTTCGTCTTTGGTTTCTTCGCCTGCTGACAAACACAGTGGACATCTAGTTACAAGCTATGTACAAGGCTTTATCTATACATATATATATGTATAATGGGGTATATTCATGTATATTTTTTATACTGTTTAAACTTGTAGAAAATAATGAGCGTCAAAAAACTAAAATTTTGGAAGAAAAAAATAAAGTTTTAAAATAGCAATACTGATAATGACTTTTTAATCGGCCGATCTGGTGCATTTAATGTGAAGTCAAAGTCTATCATAAGAATCGATAGAAGCTTTACGCCAGAGGAGCTCGTGGCTAAGTAACAGCCGCACGAGTCGATAAATCAAAGGTTAAGCTACGCTTGGCACAGTCGGTCCGTGGATGGGTGACTATCTATGTAATAACGAAACTCCTCAGTGCCTCGGAAAGCATGTAAAGCTGTTAGTCCCGGCTGTCATTGGTAGATCTTTGACAGTCGTTACGGGTAGTCAGAAGCCAGTCTGACAACCTGTCTTACCAGGGGGTATCGTGATACCCGGTAAACTGGGTTGTGGAGGTCAGATAGGCAGTCGCTCCATGTAAAACACTGGTACTAAGGTGCATTTGGCTAGACTGGAAGCCGACTCCAACGTCATTGGGGAAAGGGCTAGGCAGATGATAATGAGAAGCTTTATACCAGAAAGGTAGAAATCAATTAGCCTGTACTTTTTTGCTTGCAGAAAACACTGCAACGACTCCATGTAACAATGTTATAATGTAAAAAAACACTATAGGCCAATCAACTCATTAATTTTTAAAGTTATTGGTTAACAATTAATGTCTTCCAGGCCAGTTACAAAGGCCTATGTTTAAAGCAAAGTGTCCACGGCAAGTAACTTCCACAATTTCTTGTAGAAGTCAAATGAAAACTGTTTCCACTGCAATTTCTCGATATGCACGTGCTCTCTACACACGTGCGACTTGCAGCAAGTTCGGCAAGTGACTAAAACTTGCAGAAGTCAACTTGCGCGAGCGTTTACACGTTGGAAGTCACTTGCGCAAGTCAACTTCCGCAAATTTTATTGCCCGTGGACACTTCGCTTTAAATAAATCTACTTGCTATGATGAAAGCTAAATACAGTTACAACACAGTGAAGCTAAGATTAGTAGATACAAACAAAAAGTGCACACACTTTTAGATATACACAAATTTGCACAACTTTTATACATGTACCACACGAACACAACCATTTGATATGCGAATACAGACAGACTGCGGTATGAATTATACGAAAACTGCTTAAAATAACGTGGCGAATATTCGCGATGGATAAAAAAACAAAGTCTGGTTTGTTCGAACACTTATAACTCGAGAACGGCTGGACCGTTTTTCATGGTTTTTGATTTTTCTTCGTCCCGAATAGCAGAATAAATATTGAAACATCGGAAAAATAACGAACAAAAACCGGCCAAGTGCGTGTCGGGCCACGCGCAGTAGGGTTCCGTAGTAGGTCTTAGTTAGTCGACTATAACTCTGTAAACGGTTAAGCCTACTTAGCCGTGATAGTTTTTCTTGTAAGTTCATTACATGTGCTTCGTCTGTGATTTTTTTCACATTTCTAGGTACAGCCGTTCAAAAGTTAGAGGGGGGTAACTCGTATCGAACAAAAATTTTCACTTAAAATCTAGATATTTCGGAAATGGCTCGCTTAACCGAAAAATTCCTTGTCGGACTACGGAACCCTAAAAATGATGAAGCGGTACGAAGTTCGTCGGGCCGGCTTGTATTTATATGCATTATTAAAAGTTCATGCAGTCTGTCCATATTGACATTTAATCTACATTAATTACATAAAACGAAAACCGTGTACAGTAATGTATGCGTTATCTTATTAATGTAAAAATACCATTAATGTATTATTGATGATATACCGACAATGAACTATGGGAGCTCTACCAGTTATATGCTCTTAGAATGAGTACGAAATTGTCAAAACAAAAGTGGTCTAGGAATTTGACTAATTTTGTCGTTACAGGGAGAAAAGTTTTACCCCCTTATTCATAAGAACGTATTCTATCTTAAAAGCTTATTTTAGCTAGCCAACTGTTTTGTCTTTATCTTTCATATAAACTTGATATTTGACAAAGCAATTCGATAGCTAAAAGACTTTTAAGACAAAAGGTGTCATTATGAATAAGAGGTTAATTTTAACGCCCAAAATTAATAATCGATAATATCGATAGATTTGCTTACTAGAGATTAGATTTTCTGCTTTTTTGAAATCGTATCAAATGTACCTATAGATCGCTTTTTAATTTCGAGCATTTATCATATCTTAAGGAAGCTTAAAATCAGCTCCTTATTAGTCAGTAATTTAGGCGGGTACTATATTTTACCAAAGAGTACGACAATTTGTGTATTTTTTGTAATTCAGAAAGTGTTTTTTGTACTTCAGATCATTTTTTTTCGTCGGTCAAAAATCCCATATATTTTAAACAAAACCATCAAGAATATTTTACAACAATTTCAACAGTTTAAAGAATGGGCGGACAGATGCGCTGCAGTGGCGCCACATTTTTTTTTAAGAGGGCTCATATTTTGTAATGACATTTAGAACCACTTAAGCTGACAATTTGATGGAATGTAATTAATAGATGTTTATATACATGTACAATACAATTAACTAATGAGAAATAGAACAAGTTGCGATGCGCATGCGTGTAGCTATTTAACTTATAACGCTATTATTACAAATGAGAGTAAACAGTGCCTAAGTTATTAATGAATGATATTTTTTTTATTTAGGGGGTAATTACTACCCGGAACTAAATACACTGATTCTAATAAATAAGTTTTACTAATCAAAAGCTACACTATCCCCGATTTTTTTTCTTTTCGGATGGGAAATCGTCAAATGACTCCTCCCGCCAGGGGTGGGGCGGAAGGGAGTGTTAGACTCTTACTGACTAAAACACATCCACAACACATAGGGTAATTATTATCCGAGTGCTCAAAGGAGTTACTTCAGAACACGGGTGAAACCGCAGGAAACAGCTAGTAACAATATGAAAGAAAGGATACGATCTGACTTAACTTGCAATTTCAAAATGCAGTGACATAAAAACTGAAGTAATGAAAATCAAGATGCACTCCATTCAAAAAATGCATGAAAACATTTCAAGGCATTGGAAATGAGTTGTAGATATTTTATCTGTAAAAATTATGTACAGATAACATACAGTATATAATATACTATGTTTTATTTATATTTCAGCTAAATACTATCTTTACAATGAACGTTACGAAGCGTGTTTATTCTTGTAAAAAGTTTTCCTAAATTCCTAATTGATATTATAAATGCGAAAATAAGTTTGTTTGTTTGTAAAAGGGCTGAAGCGATTTGCATGAAATTTGGTATGGAGGTAGATGGGACCCTGGAGACGGTTATAGGCTACTTTTTATCCGTGTGCGTGTAACTAAGCAATACATCATGTTTTTTTTTCTCATAAAGCAATTCTCCTGCTCAATATTATAACTGCCAAAGTGCACGCACTTTTTACTTTTACATTTTTCAAAAAAACCGACTATAGTCGTTACGTTTGCCGATATATTTCGATTTTCAATTTTTTAAGCGATTTTGCACCTTACAAATAAAGATATAAGGATCAAAAGACTAAAAAAAACTAAAAATCTAAATAAAACATTGTGAATGTTGAGGAAGGTCCTATGCGTCAACAGAAAAACAGCTCAAAACTCTACAATAGGTACTTTTAATAAAAGATAAATACGATGGAGTAAACACACTGACACATGTAGATAGTAACTACTACAACTAAATTTGAATTAGCTGTTTTTAAGGCCCACTTATTTAGCACCTATTCTAAGCTTTTCTTGTTGGCAACTGGCCTGGCTGGAATGGCAAAATATATGCAATAAACATCAATAATTTGTAGAAATCCGCGATAAACGTGCTCGCAGTAAAAGACCTCTTACATTTGACATTTCTTGAGACCTTACTCTACACTACCGCCTCTAGTGGCGAATTCATGCGCGGTAGCCCTCATTACGCAGGCGCAACAACGATATTGTTTGTTTTTGTTATATTGTTTTGTTTATTAAGCTATTGCATAGCTTCTATCGCGGGCCTTGAGCGTGGAGTCCGAATCCAGAAATTCCGTAACGAAAACAAAAACCTAACACCCGCCACTCCGACTGGCACTGCGGCGATTTTAGTTTTGCCATCTATCGATGAATAGCAGAACTTTTAATGACTTTTTGAAATATCACGCTTGTCTCTTTAATTCAGCAACTCGCCTCTAGGTGGCATTGGTTGTATCGGCGTTATTTATTTTTATTTTATTTAATTATAATTGCATAAGTTTATAAAAATGCTATGCAATAGCTTTACCGCGGCAGTCCCCGAGTGCCACACGTCTTTTTTTTGTTTATATCTACGATATTGTTTGTAAGCTTTTAGCTGGAATATAAATAAGTTGATCGTATATAGTGCACGGCATGCGAAACGCAACTGGTCGGTACCTGCGCTAGCTGTAGACGAGACATATTCCTCGCGACCGACTCGTCCTGTCGTATTACAATCATTTATTGCAATATCTGTATTTTATAAGGTGCAAAAAGATTCTTGTAGCCGGTTGCACCAAAAAGTAATACGAAAAATACTGAAGAACTGACACATAATATTTGTCAAAATGGAGGATAAAATTGAATATTTTTACTATTATTTTTATGTTTTTCGTCTAGATAAGTATGATATATGTTTACTTAATTATAATGTCTATGTATTGATATTAAAAAAAAAAACTATTAAAAGTATACTAATTATTGATATCATGTTTTGTGATATTCGTAAAAGTATAAAGTATAAATGATAAGAAGTTAGGTGCAACCGGCTGTGAATGATACCAAAATAACATAAAATCGGGTTTTTTCTAGCGTTCCAGAGTGCAACGTATCTTTTAAAATACAAATTTGAACTTTCAAAGTCACGTGTACTTTCTAAGTATATCTCAAACGCCACTGACTAACGGTGAAGGAAAACATCGTGAGGAAACCTGGACTTATAAAAAAAACCTGAAACCACCAATCAATTATCATCATAATTATTTGCGCGTAATGTAGTGCATGCTGTGCTTTTCTGTAAGTGATGAGGCGCTTAGACTTAAGTTTGAAATGTGAAAATTATACTGTAACAGTGTACTCATTGTTGAAAAGCCGAAATAAATAAATAAATCATAGGCCTATTTATTATCTCACCGTTGGGTTGTCCACCCCTTCTCACACAGAGAAGGCATGAGCATTGATCACCACGCTTGCTCAAGGCGGATTGGCGATTTCGGACTTTTTAGTCCAGGTTTCCTCACGATGTTTTCCTTCACCGTTAGTCAGTGACGTCTAAGATACACATAGAAAGTACATAATGACTAGAAAAGTCATATTGGTACTAGCCCGGTTTCAAACTCGCACACTCGTACAAGCGACGGCCACTACATAAGTGATATATCGCCAATCCATTATAAAACATGTAATTTTCGGTATCATAAAGATCTTTTTACACTCGACATTATACAGCACACAGAGTGAATTTTTTCCAACTTTGCAATATCAATATTTGCAACAAAATATAAGAAAATAAAATTAGCGTTTATCAATAGCTTGGGTAGTTGAAAATAGCAATCAATAAATACACAATTATCTAAAAAAAAACATCATATTTTATACCTGTAAAATTAGTTTTTTAGCTCCTTAAAAATCCATAAATAGTTGAGTGTACAAACAGATGACGTCATATGTTGCTATCGCCATAAAATCTATGGGAGAATCGCGTTTAGACAGCTCATAGGAAGTATATCAATTGATTGGTATTATCAACTACCCAATTTATCAATGACACTATACAATAAAGGCCCTGTTGCACCGTTGCTAACTAAACACATTTACTCCTCAAATATTTAGAATATCATTCTGTCTTTCTCTATTGTTTGATGTTGATAGAGACCGAACAATCTCAACAAATATTCTATACTATAGTAATATCAATAATTATAAATGAGAAAATTTAATTGTTTGTCACGCTTTCACGGTAAAACGGTTGAACCGATTTAGATGAGATTTTATATAGAGATCGATTGAAAAAACAAAGATCTAATTGACTGAGAAATATATTACATTTGAAACAAAAAGAGGGGAGTTAAGTTTGACGTCGATGTCTGTCTGCCTGTGTGTGTGAGTCTTTCTGTGGCATGGTAGCTCTCAAACAGATCAACCGATTTCGTTGCGTTTTTTTTTATCTGTGTTATGAAATAGTTCCCTTAGGACAAAAGAACCAACAGTGGGAAACATATATATTTAGTAAGCAAATGTGCAAAAGGGCCTAAATGGCTAAAAAAAAACAGTTTTTTAATCTATCCTTGTCTAACAGTATATCTATCTCATTCTATGAACAGGTACATACCTGCATCTGTTTAAGCGCGACGTTGTAAGCGACTAGCTCTTTCCTCAGCTTCTCAATGCCCTCCTGAGCCGAGTTGATAGCTTCCAGCAAGGCTGCTCGCTGCCCACCGGTTATATTGCCTGAAAATGATTATTATTTAAAACACATATAAAATGCTTTGATGCTGTCCATTAATCATGTGAGGCTCGAAAGGGGGGGGAGGGGTCCATAAAAAATCATAAGGGGGGAGGGGGGGTAAAGTATTATATCACGTGTACTTATTTTTTCGGCAAGCGCGCGATACTCAACCGAAAAGCGGCGTTACATGTATTTATTTTTAGTCAAACGCGTACAAAATCGAAAATGTAGTCTTTAATTTTCTATAATAAATGTAGATGATACTTATACCAGTATTTTTTTTAAAATAAAGAAATAGATTCTTTGCAGGTACGAAAAAATACACGTGATATAGGGGGGAGGGGTAGTCTTAAACCTCACCACGTATCACCAAGGGGGAGGGTGGGTCAAAAAATGCCAAAAAAAACATCACGTGATTAATGGATGGCCCCTTGTCTTGAATGACTGACGGATCAACGCACAGCCTAAACCTCTGATCGTGGAGACCTGAAACTTGGAGGGTGTTTTTTGTATGACGCAGGCATCCGATATGAAAGGATTTTCCGAGATCATTTTTATTTGGATTCGTATAGACCACGCGGGCGAAGTCGCTGGCGGAAAGTTAGCTTTTAATAAACAGTTATTGATAGGGCTGCCACCTGTTTTTTGAAGAAAAATAGTATTTTTTTTGTTAATTGAAAAAAAAATATAGTACTTTTGGGAAATTCAGGGAAAAAAATAGTACACATTTATTTTCAATCATTATTTATTTTTCCTCGAGTATTTATAATTACTTTTCGGTTTAACAGTGACATTGACATTTGACAATGACAAAGGAGTTAATAAGTGGTACCAACTAAGCGCCGTACATGAATGATTTTCGTTCAAAAAATACCTATACAGCGCTGCGGGTGCGTTCTATTCACAGTTAATTAAAAAAAAGCGCGACAATTGAATTGGCGATAAAAATATAGTATTTTTCGTTCTATATTGTTTTTCTATAATATATAGTACAATTGACTAAAATATAGTACGATACTATATAATATAGTACGGGTGGCAACCCTAGTTATTGAGTTTGGAGTTTCAAGATCTCTGCCCACTACACCATAACATACTGTGAGACTGCTAAATTGACTATTATGTCCACCACCCATTGATATTATGGAACTTATCCCACCCATGCTAAATTTTCTTCTTCAAATAGTTACGTGCAGACTTGGCCAAGTTGGCGCAAATAAAATACTCATTAAATGTATAGGAATTATATATCTTAAAGTTAAGTCGCGTGCTCCGAACTAATTAATTGAGAATTCTTAGCCAAGCCAAGTAGTTTTGCATGTACACCCAGCACACAAACGCTAAAAAATGAAGAAAGCGAAGTTATTTAACGATGCACATGCAGACTAGAGTAGTAGCAGTAGACTTTTTAACCGATTTAAAAAAAAGGAGGAGGTTCTCAATTCGACTGTATGTTTTTTTTTGTTTGTCACCTCATAACTTTTGACTGGGTGAATCGGTTATGATGATTCTTTTTTTATTAGAAAGCTGACGTTTCCCGTGTGGTCCCATTTGAATTTATCAACATCGGTTGAGCCGTTTTATAAATATATAAAAAAACTAGCTGTTTCCCGCGGTTTCACCCGCATCCCGAGGGAACTACTTAGCGCACCCGGGTAAAAAGTAGCCTATGTTGTTCCTCAGGGTCTATTCTATCTCTGTACCGAATTTCATTTATATCGTTCCAGTAGTTTTGGCGTGAAAGCGTAACAGACAGACAGACAGACAGAGTTACTTTCGCATTTATAATATTAGTAAGGATAGTAAGGATAACGGTTCATGTCTACTTGTTTCTAAAGATATTGAAGAATGGTCAAGTCAGTGAGCTCACCCGTCTCCAGGCGCTGTATGAGCAGCATCTGCTGCTGCAGCTGCGTCTCCAGCAGCGCCTGCGCGCGCTTGTGCATCTCCATCACCTGCTTGCTCTTCGTGATGGACTGCTTCACCACCTCCTTCTTAGGTTCCACCCCGTTTGAGAGCTCCTTCTCCTTCTCTTGCTGCGAACATCAGATAATATGTTTTTGAGTGTGGGACAACTTACATTGTTCCAGGATATTTATAGAATAAAGAGGAGCTCGTGGTTAAGTACCAGCCGCACGGTTCGACCAATCATAAGTTAAGCTGCGCTCAGCGCGGTCGGTCCGTGGATGGGTGACCATCTATGTCATAGCGAGACTCCTGCGTGCCTCGGAAAGCATTTTTAGTCCCGGTTGACATCTGTATATCTTTGACAGTTGGTACGGGTAGTCAGAAGTCAGGAAGTTACCAAGGGATAACGTGTTTCCCCATAACTGGGTTGTGGAGGTCAGACAGGCAGTCGCTCCATGTAAAACTCTGGTACTCAGCTGCATCCGGTTTAAACTGGAAGCCAACCCCAACATAGTTGGGAAAAGGCCAGGCAGATGATGACGATTCATATTCATTTTCTTTTAAATTTGAATTTATTTCACTGAAAACCAGCGCTGTGGCTCTGTTTAGTGCATGAGTCACAGCATTATGCTGAGTGATGGCCTTTTTGCGCTGATGTGTCGCATATATTCCTCATGTTACTATTTTTTGTTTAGTTTTTTTTCCTTTATATTTTATGCGGCACATTTTTGGCGCAAATAAATGTATGTATTTTCTTTCTTTCTTTCTTTCTTATATAGGCCGAGAGGGCGAAGCCGCTTGCGGAAAGCTAGTATGTAATAATATTAGTTAGAATTCGTATTGTTACCTTCTCCATGAGTTGTTTAGCATTGTTATCAGCAGTCGCCTTGATGTTATCCCTGTTGATCAGAACTTTGTTATGAGACATCGGGTGTTGGGAGTTCTGTCTGTCGTTCTGTTTATTCGCCAGCTGCCCGCCCGGCGCCATGTTTTCTTGCTTATTCTGTAAAAAAGCAATCTTTAAAGCACAAGTAAAGGGAAAATTCCTAAAATTAAAAAAGGAGGAAAATTTAGGTAAATTCTGGTACTTACAAGTTGTAGAGTAATGTGTATGTATTTAAAAATAAGTATATAAGTAGTATATACATTAAGCTAGCACCCATAACACAATCATATTAGTTGCTTACTTTGGGGCTAGACGCTGTGTGAAATTGTCCAAAGATATTTATTTATTTACAAGTTATCGCAAAAAAATAAATTTGTCTATTTCCCTTTATACTGTCGTCTCAAGACCTTGATTTCTATATACTAATAGGGACTATGGACCTCAGTATCTGGTATAAATTTCAACTTGCTATATCCACCCGTTCCTGAGACAATCGGTGGTGACACACAGACAGACGGACAAGAGAGTGATCTTGTAAGGGCTCCATTTTTACCTCTTGAGTTACGGAACCCCCTAAAAATAGTAGACTGTTATACAGGGTACTAAAAGCACTAATTATACACGAGGTAGTTTTACTTTCGAGCTTTAGTTGGGGAACCAATAGAATCATTATAATAGAGTTCAGCGCCGTGTGTTCCACCGTACTTTTCGCTACGATTGCGAGAAAATAAAATAATCTAAGACAATATTAAATGATGTAGTTTATTGTATTAAAAACCGGCCAAGTGCGTGTCGGGCCACGCGCAATAGACAAGCTAACAATAGCTGTGTCTCGTTCTCACACCAGAATAGTGAATGCAAAAACACGTGGCGGTACGGCCCCTGGACAATTAGGAAAAGACTAGGCAATTGGAAGATGTTAATGATGATCTTCATGCCCACAAGTAGTTCCTCACCTCAGGGTTATGCCAGAAGACCTTGATGAATCTGTTGTTGAGAACAGCCTCGGTACTCTTGTAAGCCACGTTGGCTTCTGTAGGGTTGCTGAAGGTGATCAGAGCCGCTTCTGGGTCGCCATCGTAGCACACCTGGGGGAGTGTTTAAAATTGATGTAATGACAAGAATAATATAGGCCGACAGGATGAACGGACGTGCTCTAGGACATGACTGCTACCACCAAAACTAACAAATTTTGTACTACTATAGAACTCTTCTTTGTCGTTATCACTGTTGACAGAGTGGTCGTCGTCATCACTTCAGGTGCTAGTGGCAAGCCTAACAACACGCCGCCATTCCTCTCTGATGGCCGCCTTCCTCGTGCATTCGTGTAGTGATGATGAGCCATTTACTGCCGCTTTTATCTGACTATAGAACTATTTCAATCAAAATCATTATCAGTTGCAAGATCATCATCATCATCAGCCTATATATCGTCCCACTGCTGGGCACAGGCCTCTTCTCATACAGAGAAGGCATGAGCATTGATCACCACGCTTGCTCAAGGCGGATTGGCGATTGCAGACTTTTTAAGTCCAGGTTTCCTCACGATGTTTTCCTTCACCGTTAGTCGGTGGTATCTAAGATATACTAAGAAAGTACATGTGAGTTTAGAAAAGTTACATTGGTACTTGCCAGGTTTTGAACCCGCAAACTCGTAATCGAGGGGCAGGTGGCTTCACCACTAGGTTACCACAACTCTCTCCACAATAATTATTAAGGTTTCACAAATTGGAGTCAATTTTCAATATTAGTTACGCTTTCACACTTAGATGAAATTTGGACAAAGGGTGCTTAGGATGTGAATGAGATAGTGTGAAGTAACTAGTATAGATAACTAGCTGTTTCCCGCGGTTTCACCCGCATCCCGAGGGAACTACTTAGCGCACCCGGGTAAAAAGTAGCCTATGTTGTTCCTCAGGGTCTATTCTATCTCTGTACCAAATTTCATTTATATCGGTCCAGTAGTTTTGGCGTGAAAGCGTAACAGACAGACAGACAGACAGACAGAGTTACTTTCGCATTTATAATATTAGTAAGGATTATAAACTAACCTGAATATTAACAATCTTTCCAAACTTGCAGAAGTGGTTATTTAGATGTGTGATGTCGTTAAGACCGCGAGGTACTTTCTTCACTTCTAAGGAACAGTTGGCGGCGTTCGCTGGTAACGGCGGACGGGCGGCACCTGGGAACACAATAGTTGTATTCAAACATTTTTAACCCCCGACGCAAAAACAGTTGACATAATTATTATGTGTAAAATATGACGACTGAGTGGTTTAGTGGTTTGACGACTGAGTGGTTTAGTGGTTTGACGACTGAGTGGTTTAGTGGTTTGACGACTGAGTGGTTTAGTGGTCAACATGCCGGAATGCCACGCAAGAGGTCCCGGGTTCGATTCCCGGCCGGGCAGAAATTGAAATGATGAATTTTAATTTCTGTAACGGGTCTGGGTATTACTATGTATAATATGTATGTATTTATAAAAGTATATAAGTAGTATATCCGTTAAGCTAGCACCCATAACACAAGCATGCTTGCTTGCATTGCTTACTTTGGGGCTAGATGGCGCTGTGTGAAATTGTCCAAAGATATACATATTTACCAAACCGGTTGTAGTCGAAATTCTTCTTGTGCGGAGGGGGGTGTCTGGGGGGGGCAGCTCCCGCACCCCGCAGCACCGGCGGCTCGTGACGGATTCTGGAGTAATACACACGTGAAGTTTAACATACAAAAGTTTTGTGATATTCGTAAAAGTGTAAAGTTATCATCTGCCTAGCCTTTTCCCAATGTTGGGGTCGGCTGCCAGTCTAAACCGGATTTAGCTGAGTACCAGTGTTTTATATGGAGCGACTGCCTATGTGACCTCCACATCCCAGTTACCGGGTAACACGATACCCCTTGGTAAGACTGGTTGTCAGACTTTCTGGCGTCTGACTACCCATAATGACTGTCAAAGAACTACAATTTTTTTTATACCTTATTAGTAAGAATACGAGTACATTCTTAATAATTAATTACGATCTAGCCTAAAAGACTAATAAGCAATTTGACTCTAACCTAATATGTTACGTGATAGATTGTTAAAACTAAGAATAGTGTCCATTTGCACTTTTACATATGTAAGTCCGTAGCACTTTCTTAGAGTCTGATATAATTTATAAAACACTATGTTCATGTGTTATATGTATAGCACAACATTGTTACTATTATTTATTAATTCACTTTGTACACTAATTCAAATGGCTTAGTTCTTTTTAGCCTATGCACTAAGTCTGTGTTGTCTAGCAGCTGGATTGCCTCCACGTTCACGTGTCGATGAAGTCTGCGTTCGTGGGCTTCAGCAAATTTTTGGATGATGGTGGTGATGAACTCCATTTTAAGGTCTAATAAAGAACTACAAATGACATGGAGGAGTCTCGCTATGACAAAGATGGTCACCCATCCACAGACCGACCGCGCCAAGCGTAGCTTAACCTTCGATCGGTCGAACCGTGCAGCTGTTACTTAGCCACGAGCTCCTCGAAGCCCTATAGCGTGTGACGTGTAGGATTTAACATACGAAATATTAAAATTTCGCTAATTTTTGATATCGTGTTTTGTAAAATTTGTTGCAACTGTCAAAGCGACATCTCAGTAGATTTTCCAGCATTTTGGATATGTAGACAAGCCGAGGCGGCGCTGACCTGGGTATAGGTATGAGCTCCCGGGGCGGGTGCGGGTGGTGCGGGTGCGGCGGCGGGTAGGCCGGGAACCCGCCGCACCAGATGTCCGGGGTCAGCGGGTTGTATTCTGGAAATATTATATATTCGTTACACGGTTAATTCATTATGGAAAGAAATTGAAGTATCTGTTTCTTTTATTATACATAAAAAAAATCAAATACACAATTTAAAAATTTTTAGTCGTCTTTGTTCAGAATAATTTCCGAAAGTCATGAACCGATTTTCACTAGCAGGCAGCTGAAGTTATAAAGGAATAACTTACTACTTTTTTTTTCAAATTACTTTCAAGCTACGAAATTAAACCTTCGAAATTGTACTATACCATACCAAAATTGTACTATACATATACCAATAGATTTTATGAAAAATTAAAACTTAAGTCATAACGTATCTACAAATGACAACCAGGACTAACAGCTTAACGTGCTCTCTGAGGCACGGAGGAGTCGCAAACACATTAAACTTAACGGCTAGGCAGATAAGGGTGTGTAGTACTGGCCACATCATGCGCCGCCCTATGGAGTACGTTGGAGATGCATGAATATGGCTGTCCTTGGGGCTAGGTCCCGTGGTCGTCAAGTCCGACATGAGAGACAATGGCCTGACTGAAAAGGATGTAGAAGATCGGGCAAAGTGGAGGAAGCTCAGTCGGACCCTGGCAATAGCCGGAATTAACGCCAGGGGGGTTAGACAAGTGGCAAAAACGCTAGTAGAATAGAAAACAAAATGTATGGGAATGGCAGATAGCTAGTCGTAAACGAATGTCATTCCCATACATTTTGTTTTCTATTCTACTTGCGTTTTTGCCACTTGTGTAACCCCTTAAGTCACCTTATTCCCCTGAATAATAAAAAAGGCCTTATAGAAATGAAGTCGGACTAGCGGGAGTCCCGAGCGGCCCCTACAAACGTGAACCTATGTTAGCAGGGAGAGGAGAGACTGACCCGGCACGGGCGCGGGCAGCGCCAGCACGCCGGACAGCGCGGCGTCCTCCAGCACCACGGGGTCGCTGCCGTGGTCCCACTGGCACAGGTCGCCGCGCATGCAGTAGCCCTTCTCTGTACAAAACACACAAATATTGTTATTCAAAAAATACATTAAACTGGCTTTCCGCTCGGTTTGGTAATCGACCGTTTCAGGAATAAAAATCTCAAATAATATGTTACCCATAGGAAGTTGGAAGTTTGAATTTATGGTAAATAGCTGTTTATAGCGCGTACCGATAACCGAGTAGCGGTGCCTGTCCCAACCCTACCTCGCCGATCGGCTCGTCTACGCGCATGCGCGTATCTAACCAAGCGGCGGCCATCTTAATCTTATTAGTGAGTCACGCGAACCGACGCAGAGCGCATGCGCGGCCGCTTGCGCAGCTCTCGATACTCATAAGTTTCATATTTGAACATTACGATTGCTATATCATTAAAAGCATGTTTAAGAAAACGTTTGTTTAATTTCACAATCTCACCTATATGTTTTAAGTTAATGAAATGAAATTATTTATTTTGTAACTAGGTAATTTTAAATCACTTTTACACGTCATTAGTTTTGTTATTATGAGAACGCTGGCGCCGACATTTCCTAGCTACCTCTGAGAAGAAGCGCCGAAACAAACTCAGGGGTCGTGGTCTCTAGTCCAAAGAAAGTTATTTATTTATTTTTTTATTATTATTGATAGGTTCGCGTTTGACCACTAAAGTTGATATCAATGTGAGTGCAATCGTGTAGGCAATGTCTGGAATGGTCTTTCGAAGAAAGATCCACAGCAGGTTTGAGTTGACCTGTCCTTACAGACGACACGCATCAGTCATCGTGTAGCTCAACCACATGTTAGGGAGCTCAACGACCCATCATACGACGAAACCAGATCTGAGTCTGACAAAAGAGTAACCATGGAGTTTCTTTTATTTTATTTATTTATTTATTTTTTTATTTATTTATTTGTGGTTTACCAACAGGTATTACAGCAATACATACATCAAAAATACATAACAATATATCTTAGTTCTACTGCACACCCAATTACAGGTAAACACAACATGTTCGTTCTATTTTGCAAAGGACAGCAGTACCATTGTTATTAACCTAAGTGCTAACATGAAAATGGGCTTAAAATATAACTTATTTCATATGTTAGTTTTGCGAATGAATGTTATTAGTGTTTCTATGTGGATATCGTTGAGGTCACTGTATTCATTTAGTAACTTACACATACGTGGAATAGGGGAGCTAGTACCAAACTTAGTTCGACGGAAAGGTGGAACTACAGGAGTGATCGGCTTACGTGGTGGCCTACGTGGGACTCGAAAAGAGATTTTACTTAGGAGTTTAGGGCAGTCAGTTTGGTTCCTGAGTAGCTTGTAGATAAACCTTAGATCTAAGATATCTCTCCGTTTTTCAAGGGACTTCATTTTGAAAAGGGCCAGTTTATAACTATATGTTTTTCTTTTGATTTTTTTCCCTATTGAGAATCCAAGATAATTTAAAAATCTTTTTTGGACACGCTCCATCCTAAGGGAATGAACAGCGTAGTGAGGCCGCCAGGCAGTACTACAGTATTCCAGAACACTGCGAACCAGAGTGCAGTATAATAATATTTTGGTCTCAGTTTTTTGGAATAGTTTGCTGTTACGGATCACAAATCCCAATGCGCGTAATCCTCTTTTTATAATACTGTCTACATGTGGTACAAATGTAAGCTTATGGTCTAACGTGACACCCAGATCTTTAATACAGTTGACTTCTGTTAGTGGGGTTTCATTTATATAGTACATCGTATTTATGTTACGCAGTTTTCGGCTAAATTTGATGTGTACGCACTTCTCGCAATTCAATAAAACATAGTTTTGGGAACACCATTCGGATAGTCTATCCAAATCCTGCTGCATCAAGACAGCATCCTGCGGGGATAGCACCGTCTTGATAATTTTCATATCATCTGCAAACAGGAATGGAGTAGTATTATGGAAGCATGTAGTGACATCGTTGATGAATATATTGAATAGAATAGGACCTAGATGCGAACCCTGCGGGACACCCGATGCGATGGCGTAATGAGCTGACCGGAACCCGTTAATAACAACATAAAATTCTCGATCGCACAAGTAAGTTTAGAGCCAATCAAGAAGTGTACCGTGGACTCCATACATGGAAAGTTTGTCTAGAAGGATTTTGTGGGAAACCCTATCGAATGCCTTGCTGAAGTCGGTGTACACAGCGTCTACCTGAAAACCATTGTCCATCGCTTCAGATAATGTCTCTATGTAAGATACAAGATTTGTACATGTCGATCGAGCTTTAACAAACCCGTGTTGGTCTTCACAAATAATTTTCTTGAAATAACGCTGTATATAGGGATAGAGCAAGGATTCTAAAACCTTTCCAAAGATGGACAGAATGGAAATCGGTCTATAATTGCCAACTACACGATTATCACCACTTTTAAATACTGGTACCACTTTTGCAAGTTTCCATACTGTTGGAAACTGTCCTGAGCTAAAGGATTTATTAAATATTGCCGTCAACGGAACCACAAGACTTCGTGCACAATTTACTATAAAATTTGGAGATATTCCATCGGGACCTGCACCTTTGGATGTATCTAGCTGACTTAGTTTTTTAAATATTTCCTCGTTACCTACTTCTATGGTTGAAAAACTGTCATGAGTGATAGCGTGTTCTTTATATGTTTGAGTAAAGTTGCCTGGCGGCTTCAGGGTGTTACTATAAACCTCTGCATACGCGTTTGCAAATAAGTTGCAGATTTCAATGCCATCCGATGATTCAATTAATCCGTTAGTCATGATAGCTGGGTAGTTACTCTCGCGAGCACGTTTATTTTTTATATACGTCCAAAAGTATTTTGGGTTTATATTTATGGCTTTTTCCACTTTATCTAAGTAGGATTTATAACATTCTTTAGAAATCATATCGCAACGTTTACTTAATAATTTGAATGATAAAGCGTCTAGCGGGTTATGATATTTTTTAAATCGCGTTCTAATTTTATTCTTTTCCTTTAGCATTTTTATTAAGTTTCTACTAAACCAAGTCGGGTACTTTTTATCTTTTCGACGAATTAATGGGATGTAAGACTTTATGCTGGCCTCCAATATGTTGTAAAAGATCTTTACCATATCGTCAACAGTGCTACAGTTTTTAAACAGTTCATCCCAATGTACACCATTTAAATGCTCGTTTATAATTACGTAGTCAGTTCTATAGAAGTCTCTTTGTTCGCTATTTTTATTAGGTTCAAGTTTTGCTGTGTTGATGGTCGATAACTGTATTTCTAAAGCAGGGTGATGACGATCAATCGGAGTTAATGGTCCGGTTTCTTGTACATGGCAAGAGGGGATGTTTGTTAGTACAATATCGAGGATATTGCCACTGTCATTAGTGATATAGTTACATTGCTGGAAGTTATTAACAGCAACAAAATCGGTTAACACATCTCCAAGAGCGGATGTATTGTTTACTGCGATGGAGTTATTAACTGCGACCCAGTTGATATTAGCAATATTGAAATCACCAATGACACAGGCATAAGCATCAGATTTATCTAAATGGTTATTGCAATTTGCCACGAAATAATCAAGTGTTGATTTGGTGACCGGCGGAGGAAGATAAACTGCACATAGTTCAAGTCGGCGCGTCATAGTGCGGGAGCTAATGTTTAAATTGACAGATACCCAAATATCCTCACAATTGCTCTCTCTGCACGATAATCTTTGAGAGTGAATTTTTTTGGATACGGCAATCAATACTCCCCCACCGTCCTTTTTGCTATTATTATTTGTAGTCTCTCTATCTCTCCTGTACACAATATATCTGTTATCAAATAATTCACTGCTATGGATATTACTATTAAGCCAAGTTTCCGTTAGTATTATTATGTCATAATTTTTTGTGCTTACAGATATCATAAAATTGTGTGTTTTACTTCGTAACCCTCTAACATTTTGATACAATATATTAAGCATTGAAAAAGACTTAGACTAAAAAGCATAAAATAATAATGAGGAAGTACAGAATAATATCTACTCGAGCTTTTCAAGGCAAGATCTATCCTTGATGACCTTATAATCCGAAGTGGCGTCTTTACGCATTAGAATACGTCCGCCTCTTACCCATACAAACAAATATCCGAGGGCCTTAGCCTTGGCTCTTGCAGCGGCGTGGAGACCTTTGTTTGATGGCGATAGGTGTTCCATAACAAAAATTGGTCTCTTCTCCCCTGCTATTCCCAAGTGAGATGAATTCAACTTCTCATTTCCAGTCTTCTTATTGTAGTCAATTGCAGCTGCCAAGTAACCGTCTCGAGCTCTCGGGGAACAAAATTGAACTACAATAGATCTAGGATGGTCAGAGTCACGGTTCAACTTCGCAACCCTGGTACAATGCAGTATCTGGTTATCTTCTACTTTATAACCAGATACTGCATTGTACCAGGGTTTCTTGCCCGTTTTTCTCCATAGGAATCTACGCTTTGGAACGGGCAAATAGCTGCAACTTTCTTTTCGACAAACTGACAGACTTATGACTCTTTGACAATTCAAAAGTGCCTGTAAATGGTCTAGTTGAAATAAATTATTTGAATTTTGATTTTTGAAAATTTTTGAGGGACATTTGCGTAGGCCAGTTAAAAATTATCGGACCGTTATCTTGTCGGTGAACTTCGGCCTTAATATATGACATGCTATAAAGCCCAGTACTCACCGTCGAAGTCTCTGCAGCGTCGCTTGTACGCGTCGTTGTGTTCCAGCCTGGTCTCCGGGTGCGGGGAGGTGGAGCCTCGCGAGCGGTCGCGGGACCTCTCGCGCGATCTGATAAACATACGAAAAAATATTAAAAAAATTACATCGTCCACGAAAACAAAAATGTTCATAAAATTAGACGGAGTTTACACGCTCATTCTGGCATCAGTTCAGTCTGTGACCTTGATCACATATAGACTGATGGCTGAATTATGGATTGACAGGTGGTATTAGACGGTAAGTCATCGAATTCGAATCGAAATTTTACTATAGATAATATACATCGAATTGAGAACTTCCTGCTTACAAAGTCGGTTAAAAATGCTCAAAAATGTTTTAAACATTACTTATAATATAAACAAACTGTTTAAACACCCGTATAAAGTATTAATATAACAATCTCCAGGATTCTATCTACATTCGTACCAAATCTATACTAATATTATAGAGAGAAAAGATTTGTTTGTTTGTTTGTAGGGATTTATCTCAAAAACGAATGGGCCGAATTAAAAAAATCTTTCGCTATTAGAAAGCTACATCCTTATGTAATGTATTTCCAGAAATAAATAGGGATCGATATTAAAACTTGAATAATGTAACCCAAGGTGTAAAAATTGTCCACGCGGGCGAAGCCGCGGGCGGAATGCTAGTGTCATATCTATCTCTCTCTATTCTAATAAGGCGTATTGCTTACCGTTCTCTATCCCTAGAACGGGACACCCTATCCCTATGTTCCCTGTCGCGCGACATCCTGTCTCGCTCCAGCTCGCGCGGCACTCGCAGTCTGTCTCGCTCGCGCTCGTGATCACGATCGCGGACCGTCGGTGATCTTGACCTGTGGATGAATAAAATATTATTAAGCTTATTCTTAGATTTCTTTATGTTTTAAAATTATACAATGTTAAAGTTTGTGACTTTGCGAGGTTGTAGGGTGATAATCTCTGGAGCTACTGAACCAATTTAGATAAAATTTGATGACGGTGATAGAGGGGACCCTGGAGAATAAATATCATTTAATAGTAAATAAATAAATGTGAATCTACAGGCACGACTCCTACGCCGTGACGGTAAACGGAATGACGCCGACGTTCGGAATCAAACTCAATCTACCAGTATTTTTTTAATTTCCCATATCAAGTTGGTAGGACTACTTTACCACTGTATTACAATTATATCATTTATTTAATATATAGCCTACTAGCTGTTTCCCGCGGTTTCACCCGCATCCCGAAGGAGCTACTTCACGCACCCGGGTAAAAAGTATCTAGCCTATGTTGTTCCTCAGGGTCTATTTTATCTCTGTACCAAATTTCATCAAAATCCGCTCACTGGTTTAGGCGTGAAAGCGTGACAGACAGACAGAGTTACTTTCGCATTTATAATATAAGTAAGGATATAAGGATAACTAGATATTTCCCGCGGTTTCACCCGCGTCCCGGGGGAACTACTTAACGCACCAGGATAAAAAGTAGCCTAAAACCTTCTCTAGGGCGCCCTCTATCTCCGAGCTAAATTTCATATAAATCGGTCCGGCCATTCACGCGTGATGCCGTGACCAAGGGAAAAAGGGATTCCTTTTTATATATATAGATTAAGCGCAAAAGGGGGGGGATACGTACCTAGACCTGCTGTTCTGTCTGTCGATAGCAGGCGGAGGGGGACTACGGTTTCTGTAGCGACCGCGGGGTGAAGGTGACCTGGACAGCGGCCGTCTGTCAAAAAGTTAGGCAATATTATCATACGCTAGCATATCTAACTTTAACTCAAAAACTACTGGACCGATAATAAAAATTCTTTCAGCGTTAGAAAACTACATCTTTACGAAGTGTCATAGGCTATATTTATTTCCAGAAATAATTAGGGATCCCTACTAAAACTTGAATAATGTAACCCAAGGTGTAAAAAATGGCCACGCGGGCGAAGCCACGGGCGGAAAGCTAGTAATTAATAAGATTATTTGACTAGTCCGAGGAAAAAGCACCATTAAAATTATGTTACACCAGATTTTTGTCTCGATTTACTGAATTAATCTGTCAGTGGCTATATATATATATATATAAAATGATTTGTTGCTGACGGATCAACAGCCTAAACCGCTGATCTCAGTGACCTGAAACTTGGAGGGTGTGTTCTTTGTATGACGAAGGCATCCGATAAAACAAGATTTTTTGAAATTTTACCTCTAAAGGGGTGGGGAAAGGTGGGGCAAAGTTTGTATGAAACTGTGTAATTTTAAGCGAAGCCACTGGCGGAAAGCTAGTGTACTATAAATTCTAAATATATTTACCTTCTGACGTCATTAGTGTGTTCGTTGTCCCGCGCGTGTCGGCGTGCCCTCGCGCGTCGCTCCCACGAGCGCGAGCGACGCCGCCGCCGGTCTGTGTCGCGCGTCTGTTTAATCATTACCAAGATAAATAAATAAATTAAAAAAAATCATCATAATCAATTCATCCAGTCAAAAGTTATGAGGTAACAAACAAAAAAAAACGAAAAAAAAAAAAACAAAACAGTCGAATTGAAAACCTACACGTTTGAAGTCGGTAAAAAATAGCCTACATTGCTGTTTCGTTCTTAAAATTAAAAAATGCCTATTTACTAAAAACTAAATTGGTTTGATTATATATCCGAATGAATTCACTAAAACATAATTATTAGCTGGTTGCATCAAAAAACATGCGGTTACTTTATACGTGAAACGGAAGAACTGTCATCCAAGATCTGTCAAAATGGAGCATAAAATAGAATAATTTTGCTTTTATCTTATGTTTTTCTTCTAAATATGTATGATATGTTTACTTATTTATTATATCTATGTATTGGCATCATAAAAAAAATTAAAAGTATGCTAATTATTGACAAAAAAGTCGCCTCTCATGTCCGAGTGTGCAGATTCGAAACCTGGCAAGTACCAATGTGACTTTTCTAAACTCACATGTACTTTCTTAGTATATCTTAAACGTCACTGACTAACGGTGAAGGAAAACATCTTGAGGAAACCTGGACTTAAAAAGTCTGAAATCGGCAATCCGCCTTGAGCAAGCGTGGTGATCAATGCTCATGCCTTCTCTGTATGAGAAGAGGCCTGTACCCAGCAGTGGGACATAACATAGGCTGATGATGATGAAGCTAATTATTGATATCATGTTTTGTGATATTCGTAAAAGTATAAATGAAAAAAGTTTGATTCAACCAGCTGTATATGTATTATGATGGATATGTAAAATACCTATATAAAGTAAATATATCCACGGTCCCTACGTACAAAAGGACATGTCGAAAATGGCAGTTTATTTTTTATTGCACAATTGGCTTTAGTTTGTCCACTTATTCATTGTAAATATAAAACTTGTTCTCATATACGACTTGTAAATGACGTTAAATACGTAATATTAAAAAAATATTTATGCATACGGACAATCTAAAGCCAATTGTGCAAAAAAAATAAACTGCCATTTTCGACATGTCCTTATGTACGTAGGGACCGTCGATATCTCAAAAAAATAACTAAATTGATGGTTGTAATGTTTAAACTTATTATTAAAGAAAGTGTAATTTATTTATTTTTTGTTTCGTATTCTTGTTGTTTTGAAACCACTCAATATTCGTTCGATCCATATTCCATGCAAGGTAAGTGATAAAATAGTATACTGACCGAGTCCCCTCGTCTGTCTCGTCTTCTAGGAGGCTGGTCTACTGGTTCTTCTAGCAGCTCAGTCAAAGGCACAACCTGTACAAAAGTAATTACAATTATTATTCTGAATACTAATATCCTGAGGGGCTCGTGGCTAAGTAACAGCACGGGTCGATCGATCACCGAGGCTGTGGGACGTTCGAAAGAGATACCGCGCCCCCGGAATACAAAGGGCTGAGGAAGGAACATGGATGGGTTTTAGTCAGTAGGAGACTGACACTCCCTTCCGCCCCACTTACGGCGGGTGGGGTCATATAATGATTTCCCATCCGAAAAAAAAGAAGTGTCGATTGATCAAAGGTTAAGCTACGCTTGGCACGGCCGGTCTTTGGATGGGTGACCATCTAAGACATACGTGTATAAGAAAGTATGTTAAGCTGTTTGTTGTTCCTGTGTGTCATTTGTAGATTCTTTATAGTAATAGGATAGTTAGAAGCCAGAAAGTCTGACAACCAGTCTTAGCACAGCCTAAACCGCTGATCGTACAGAAGCTTGGAGGGTGTGTTCTTTGCATGACGTAGGCATCCGATAAGAAAGGATTTTCCGAAATTCTTTGAAAAAGGGGGGCAAAGTTCATGCGAGCGTAATCGCGGGCGGAAAGCTAGTAAGGCCGAAGTTCACCGACAAAATAACACTCCGATCAACTAAAACAGCTGTTTACAGTAAATTTAAATTTTGAAGTTTCGAAGAGTAACACTATTATTTGTGCTTTTTATTCCTTAAACAGTGGATTACCAACCCAGTTTAAACAAGAAGTGGGTAACACGAAAATTCTCGCTTAACAGTAAAAAAAACCACGAAGCGGGAATTTTCGTGTTATCCACTCCTTTTCCAACCCCGGAGTGGTAATCGACCGTTTTAGGAATAAAAAACCCAAATGATAACGTATCTATCGTAAGACGAGAACTTTGAATTTATGGTAAACAGCTGTTTTGAGTTGATCGGACTGTTATCTTGTCGGTGAACTTGGGCCTAAATAGTTAAAAGTGCACAATACCTTGATGAGCGTCTGCTCGTTGTGCGGGTGCGGGCGCGGCGGCGCGGGCGCGGCCAGCCGGGCCGAGCGCAGCACCAGCCGCGCCGGCGCCGGGCCCAGCGAGCCCGCGCACGGGGACCGCGCGCCCGCCCCCGCCCCGCCAGCCCCGCCCTCCGGCGACACCGCCACTACTGCACAGTACAAACCAATTAGCGACATCTACAGTGACATGTCATCATCATCATCATCACCAGCCTATATATTGTCCCACTGCTGGGCACAGGCCTCTTCTCATACAGAGAAGGCATGAGCATTGATTACCACGCTCGCTAAAGGCGGATTAGCGATTTCAGACTTTTATGTCCAGGTTTCCTCACGATGTTTTCCTTCAAGAAAATACATATGACTTTAGAAAAGTCACATTGGTACTTGCCAGGTTTCGAACCCGCACCCTCGTAAACGAGAGGCAGGTGCCTTGTAGGCCCACCGCGTAAGTAAAATAGGTAACTACTTCATGCAAGTAATAAAAGAGGACCGTATCAACATTTCTGAAGAAAACTTAGTAAGTTTTTTATTAAAATTTATTTATGACTGTAATGTTTTTGTGGCCCCTATAATAAAAATGTTGAGTATGGCTGCTATAGAGGATAGAATTGAATAATTTTGCTGTAAGTATAAAATTTATGTACTGGAAATAGAAAGTATAACCCCACCTACCAAGACAACAAATTTAATTTGAATCATGTCTCCCAAAGGTATTACAAATAGATTACTTCGTGGTGGGAAACATTTTTAACTGTACTATACTTAATCTTCTATCTATACTTATAATAAATTTGTAGAGAGGTCAATTCTGTACATGAAATATATTTCCAAAATAACTATCAGGGGGTGATTAGGGATCGATACTGATGCCAAAAATGCAATCAGTAAATTTTTTGTCTGTCTGTCTGTCTGTCTGTATAAACTCTATAGAAACAAAAACTACTCCACGGATTTTAACGAAACTTGGTACAATTATTTGTCATACTCCTGAGCTGGTTATAGTATACTTTTCATCACGCTACAATCAATAGGAGCAAAGCAGTGAAGGGAAATGTTGTCATTTTGTTTAAACGCGCTAATCTCAGGAACCGCTGGTCCGATTTGAAAAATTCTTTCAGTGTTAGATAGTCCATTTATCGAGTAAGGATATAGGCTATATATCATCACGCTAAGTCCAATAGGAGCGGAGCACCACTATTCCACGCGGACGAAGTCGCTGGCAGAAGCTAGTTTACAATAAGATAAGAAAACCTTCCAAATTCTTTTAGCATCTTATTCAACCGATTTTGAGTTCTAGTCCGTACTGATAAGGATGGTGTTGAAAGCAAAATAATGTTCACAAATAACAAAAAAAATCTTCATTCTGTTTTTGTCTTGTCACCTTAGCAATAGAGCTCAAAATCGTTTGAACAAACGGTAAATAGGGTGCGTTTTAATGTCTAATCTCTTAGTAAATGGAGTATAGAAGTTTCCCGTGGTTTTACCTGTCTCCAGAGGTAAGTACTTCGCTCACCCGGATAAAGAATCCTACGTGTTCATCAGTTAAAACAGGGTGTCCACTCCATGCCAAAAATAAGTCACTGACTTTTCCCGAATTCCTGTTTTTTTTTTAGAAATATGAACAACAGAATTCTTAAGACGCCCTTGGAATATAAAGGGCTGAGGAAGGAACATGGACGGGTTTTAGTCAGTAAGAGTCTGACACTCCCTTTTGCCCCACCCACAGCGGGAGGGGTCATTTGACGATATCCCATCCATTTTCTTTCTTTCATTTCAAGTTAGTGTGGGTTCGAAACCCAGCAAGTACCACTTTTTCAACTTCATAATGTACTTTCTAAGTGTACCTATCTTAAGGGCCAAGTTCACCAAAAGATCCTTATCCTTACTAATCCTTACTAATATCCTTACTAATATTATAAATGCGAAAGTAACTCTGTCTGTCTGTCTGTTACGCTTTCACGCCAAAACTACTGGACCGATATAAATGAAATTTGGTACAGAGAAAGAATAGACCCTGAGGAACAACATAGGCTACTTTTTACCCGGGTGCGCTAAGTAGTTCCCTCGGGATGCGGGTGAAACCGCGGGAAACAGCTAGTGGTTATATAAACGGCTCGTTAAACGAAAACGTGTTTTAACCACAAAGCGGGAATTTTCGTGTTGTTAACTTTTTGTTTAACCCCGGCTTGGTAATCAACCGTTTTAGGAATAAAAAACCCAAATGATAGGTTATCCATCATATGGTAGAAGTTTGAATTTATGCTAAACAGCTGTTTTCAGTTGATCGGACCGTTATCTTGTCGGTGAACTTGGGCCTTAGAGACCACTGACTAACGGTGATAGAAAACATCGTGAGGAAACCTGGACTTAAAAAGTCGCCAATCCGCCTTTAACCAGCATGGTGATCAATGCTCGTGCCTTCAAGGTGTTAGAGCCTAGCAGTGGGCAGTGGGACAATAGTCAAGCTGATGATAAGATGAGTCTTACCATGTTTTTTTTGTGTATGGCATCTCGCAGGTCAACCTAGAAGGTTATTGACTGCTTAACTGGGCTTGCCTGTGAAGTGCCTTAAATGAATTTAGGGCCAGCCAGGGCTTTACTTACCAAACTAAGCGACTCCACGCTAAGGGCACCCCCTAGTGGGGTACGGGCCTCGGCTTAGGGCGTCGCTGGGGGAAGACAGCAAGGGACAGGCTGGATCAGAATATATGTATACGTACAATATGAAGTCTTACCATGGTTTTCACCTTCAGCCTCCTTAGGCGGCTCAGCTTCTGTTGGAGGTGGTGATGGCGCCTTCTTCTCCTCACGGCCAGGCTTCAAGTAGTCATGGCCCTCCAGGGATTTGAAGAGCATTTCCACAAACGGTTTTGTTTCTGTAGATAGGAAAAATATTTATAAGTTGCTACTTTAAGCACCTGGGTAAAAAGAACCGGTTAAAAAGAACGGGTGGGGGGACCCTGGAGAAGGTTATAGGTCTATCACCGTACCAAACGTTTATAATAGCTTTGACATTTTTTTTACACCTTGGGTTGTATTATTCAAGTTTTAATAGGGATCCCTAATTATTTCTGGAAATAAATATAGCCTATGATACTTCGTAAAGATGTAGCTTTCTAAAGGTGAAAGAATTTTTAAAATCGGTCCAGTAGTTTTTGAGTTAAAACCCTACAAACAAACAAATCTTTCCTCTTTATAATATTAGTATAGACTAGCTTTCCGCCCTCGGCTTCGCCCGCGTGGTCTATACAAATTAAAATTAAAAATGACATACAAACTTTTTTTCCACTCTTTTTCATCCCCTTAGGAGTAGAATTTCGGAAAATACTTATCGGATGCCTACGTCATACAAAGAACACACCTTCCTAGTTTCAAGTCTACGATCAGCGGTTTAGGCTGTGCGTTGATCCGTCAGTCATTCAGGACAAAGCATTTTATATGTATAGATTTAAGATGCAAAAGTAACTGTCTGACACACTTTTACGGTAAATGGCTGAACTGATTTGAATGAAATTTGCTGCGGGAAACAGCTAATTTATGATACTAAGTAATAAAGTAATAATTTTTAATATTACTGTGAAGCACATTGCTCATGCCATCTCTGTACGATCAGAGGCTCATGCCCAGCAGTGGGACAAAAGGCGGATGATGATGATGATTGGCAGGCTTACCTTGCTGGAGAAATACATCCAGCTGATCCACCATCACCTCCCGCAGCTCATCCAGGGGTTTGTCCTTCTTGACCAGGGCATATACATACTTAGCAAGCGCAGCGGGGTCGGCATCGCAACTGGAAAGTTTAAAAATTTATTTATATATTAAAAAAAAAAAACTTATTTATTTAAAACTTATTTATTTATATATTTTATTTGAGGAGACTTTGATTTTTTTTTAGGAGCTCGTGGCTAAGTAACAGCCTTCAGGTTCCAGGTTCGATCGATCAAAGGTTAAGCTGCGCTTGGCGCGGTCGGTCCGTGGATGGGTGACCATCTTTGTCATAGCGAGACTCCTCCGTGCCTCGGAAAGCACGTTAAGCTGTTGGTCCCGGCTGTCATTTGTAGATCTTTGACAGTCGTTACGGGTAGTCAGAAGCCAGAAAGTCTGACAACCAGTCTTACCAAGGGGTACCGTGTTACCCGGTAACTGGGTTGTGGAGGTCAGATAGGCAGTCGCTCCATGTAAAACACTGGTACTCAGCTGCATCCGGTTTAGACTGGAAGCCGACACCAACATAGTTGGGAAAAGGCTAGGCAGATGATGATTTATTTATATATTTTAAAAACTATTTATTTATATATTTTAACTAGCTGCCCCGCGCGACTTCGTTCGCGTGGTATGCAACTCCTACCCAACTCCTACCCAACTCCTACCCAACTCCTACCCAACTCCTACCCAACTCCTACCCAACTCCTACCCAACTCCTACCCAACTCCTACCCAACTCCTACCCAACTCCTACCCAACTCCTACCCAACTCCTACCCAACTCCTACCCAACTCCTACCCAACTCCTACCCAACTCCTACCCAACTCCTACCCAACTCCTACCCAACTCCTACCCAACTCCTACCCAACTCCTACCCAACTCCTACCCAACTCCTACCCAACTCCTACCCAACTCCTACCCAACTCCTACCCAACTCCTACCCAACTCCTACCCAACTCCTACCCAACTCCTACCCAACTCCTACCCAACTCCTACCCAACTCCTACCCAACTCCTACCCAACTCCTACCCAACTCCTACCCAACTCCTACCCAACTCCTACCCAACTCCTACCCAACTCCTACCCAACTCCTACCCAACTCCTACCCAACTCCTACCCAACTCCTACCCAACTCCTACCCAACTCCTACCCAACTCCTACCCAACTCCTACCCAACTCCTACCCAACTCCTACCCAACTCCTACCCAACTCCTACCCAACTCCTACCCAACTCCTACCCAACTCCTACCCAACTCCTACCCAACTCCTACCCAACTCCTACCCAACTCCTACCCAACTCCTACCCAACTCCTACCCAACTCCTACCCAACTCCTACCCAACTCCTACCCAACTCCTACCCAACTCCTACCCAACTCCTACCCAACTCCTACCCAACTCCTACCCAACTCCTACCCAACTCCTACCCAACTCCTACCCAACTCCTACCCAACTCCTACCCAACTCCTACCCATTTTTTTTTTTTTTTTTTTTTTATCCTATGTCCTTTTCCTGGTTCCAAGCTGCCTCCCCTCCAATTTTCAGCCAAATCGGTTCAGCCGTTCTCGAGTTATAAGTGGTGTAACTAACACGACTTTCTTTTATATATATAGAAAACTATTTATTTATATATTTTAAAAATAATTTATTTATATATTAAAAAAAATACATATTAATAATTTAAAACATCATTAATTTGATGTCATGTAGTATTTGTTATAGGATTTGAAGGGATCGTAGCTAAGTAACAACCATACGGATCAATACATTAGCAAGGTTAAGCTGCGCTGGCCGCGGTCTGTCCATGGGTGACCGTTCTCTGAATATAGCGAGACACCTGCGTGCATCGGAGAGCACGTAAAGCTGTCGGTCCTGCGCCTGATCTCTCCCCGGTCGTGTCGGATTGACACATCGGACTATGAGAGTGAAGGAATAGAGAGTGCACCTGTGTCTGCAAGCGTGCGTGCACTATAACATCTCCTGCATACCCGATTGGTGATTATTGTACTTTTTTTATTTACCCGTTGGACTACTATAGCGCCATCTTTATTTAACACATTTTAACGGACACTTTTTCATGCACAGAGATAGTTTTAATGGGGGTAGAAGTATTTTCTACCCCCCCTACCTCCAGTCTTAAAGGACACAGCTAAATACCTACTGATATTTATGTGGAACAACTATCTGATCACTAAAACCTAATTTTTGGACAACTCTATGAGTGGGTTACCGATTTAGCTAGGTGAAAAGAACAGAAACCTTTTTAACTGCTTTTAAATCAAGCAAAAACAGCTAATACAATTCAACACATGAGTTTCTTAGTCCCTTTTTATTTTCGGATGAGAAATCATCAAATGACTCCTCCCGCCGTGGGTGGGGCGGGAGGGAGTGTCAGACTCTTACTGACTAAAACCCATCCACGTTCCTTCCTCAGCCCTTTTCCTTCAGGCGCGGTATTTCTTTCGAACATCCCGCAGCCCCGGGAGTTCTTAGTCCCTGGACAACGCGTTCATTGTACCTTCAACCCGGTACTTATAATGCTTTAGAGGTAAAATTTCATAACAATAAAAATATGCATTTGTAAGTTACAAATTGATTAAACAAAACATTATGTCAGCATAGGTACTTCATCGTCATATGAAATAAAACTCTTATCTTCGTCATGAAATTGATAAGACAAATAATGTTACGAAAATTCGTGTTATGTAAAGTAGGTACTGAATGCATTGAAAAAATTTATAGATAAGCAACTGGAACTGTCTGTCTGTCTTTCATGGGTCTCTGAGACGTTTTAAAGCAGCTATACTCAACCTGCGGCCTTTGTGATTGACCCACATTGAGCTACAAAATTGTAAACCATTTTAAATTTCGCGTCCATCAGATAAACTGTGGGCCCACCGCATAAGTAAAATAAGTAACTACTTCATGTAAGTAATAAAATAGGCAACTAGTAAAGAGGACCCTATCAACATTTCTGAGGAAAACTTATTAAGTTTTTAATTGAAACCCAAAAAAAAAATTGTCTTGCGGCCCGCAACACCATGACAGAAACGTTTTTGTGGCCCCATAATAAAAAAGGTTGAGTATCGCTGTTTTAAAGTCATGGTCCCACTGGTCCCCATGGGACACAAAAAAAAGTCCCTCAACAAAAACTGCATAATTTTCGAACTAAGGTTACGAAACAGTCCGTTTAATAAATCCTCCTAAAGAAAATCCTGCAAACACCCAATTCTGCTGACAATCTCTTGGACGGTATCCGGTAATCTATTTTTAAAGCACCTGTGTGGTTTAACCATATACATTTCACCGAGCTTACTGCTGTTGCATAGTTTAAAAATAGACAAGTACTGGTTAATTATAATCTATCTGTTGGTCCAGTTGTTCAAAATAGATATTTAACGTCTTGTAACTTTCTTTTATTATGTCTAACTCTGTGTGGGTCTAGATTAAAGTATGATTTAACGGACATCATCACTCGGTTGCACCAAAAAATATCAGCATTACTTATACGTGAAACGGAAGAACTGTCATTGAAAATCTGTCAAAATGGAGGATAAAATTTAATAATTTTGCTTTTATTTTATGTTTTTGTCTAAATATTTATGATAATTGTTTTCTTAATTATTATAATAATTAAGTATGTATTGATACCTTAAAAAATATTAAAAGTATGGGTTGGTGGGTCATCTTCTATTCTTTTCTATTTTCTATATATTCTATATATCTATATATATATATATATATATAAAAATGAAACCTGTTTTCCGTTGTCACGACATAGCATGAAAACGGCTTGACCGATTTGGCTGAAATTTGGTACGGAGATAGAGGGGATTATCCGGGTCCGTGAAGTAGATCCCCCGGAACGCGGGTGAAACCGCGGGCAACAGCTAGTTATCAATAATTAGCATACTTTATGCTAATTATTGATATCATGGTTTAAGATATTCATAAAATTATTAAGTTTGGTGCAACCGGCTATTTCTCATTTAACTTTCTTCTTATGTCATAATTATTTTTCTTTAGTATACATTAAAAGGAACATCTGTAGCTTATGTTTAAGCGGGCTGTTTTCCGCAACTCCACAACAAAGCGCGTATTTTTCTTGAGAGGGTGTATTAGATGATTTTATACAATCCACCCCAACTCCTTGAAAAAAGCCAGCAAATGCTTGGGTCTGCTATGTCTTGGATAGTACCTGGGTTCCTGAAGTACTTACCATCTCTATATTCCATTAAATAATAAATGATATATGAATAATAAAAAAATACAATAAATAATAAAAAAAATAATTAAAAATGAAGTTTGACTGAACTATACAGTTTGATAGTTTTTTTATTTTATTTATTTATCAAAAGAATATTTACATGGTTATTTTGATTTAGTATCACTTAAACCTCTCGGGTTTGTGTGTGATGCTTCACAATTTCTATTCGTCTTAAATAATTTAAGCTACACAATTTATTACAATACAAATGTAGGTATTCAGAAAATAATATAATATAGTTAAAGAGGCTTATTCTGCAGTCAAAAGTAGAAAGGCTATAACTATTTTTTTTTTAATATTGAGTTAAATATGTGAATAAAAATAAAATTTTCTTATGACGGCAGTACAAGATGAATGGCGTTATCTATACTAATATAATAAAGCTGAAGAGTTTGTTTGTTTGAACGCGCTAATCTCAGGAACTACTGGTACGATTTGAAAAATTCTTCTCTCTTTCTCTAGATAGCCCATTTATTGAGGAAGGCTATAGGCTTATATATATCATCATGCTAAAACCAATAGAAGCAGATCAACACTATTCCATGTGGATGAAGTCGCGGGCAGACGCTATTATGAATAAGAGGGAAATTCATCCTGAATGGACCTATTTTTCAGTTATAGAATAATTTATATCTCTTTACACCAAAACTACAGAATGGCTTTGTATGTTTGTTAAGGGTGGGCATTTTTGGGGTGCTGTCATAATGTATTCTGACATGAAAAAGTACCAATTTAATTAGTCTAATTTCAATTAATGTTATTTTGAGTTTTGAGTTACGCACATATCTAAAAACATGAATAAATACATACATTGTCTATTTAGACATTATTTCTTTTCCATGACAAAACAGTATCTAAGACTTAGTAAATAATGTCAAAATGACCCTGATAAAAATGCATTTCTGCTTGTTAGTCATCCTAAAACTCGAGAATGACTGGGCTGATTTTGGTTTTGAAATGCTTGTCATAGTCCAGGGAAGATTGAAATGGTGAGAAAAAGTGAAAATAGATGTAGTCAATACGAAGTTGAGTCCCAGTCATCTAGTTTCAAATATTATATGATTTTGTTATCATTTGCACAACAACAAATTTAGTCCATTAAATGTTGCTGTTAATTAATCTTAAATGTTAAATATTTTGTGAATTTAGTGTTATTCTGGCGTATTAAAGTTAAATTAGGTTACAATGATCACGCTTTGTATTGTAAACACTATGCATCATATAATCAAATATTAATATTGTAAATAAAATATGACATATTTATATTATAAAATAAAATTGTAATAAACAGCTGTGTTGCTGGAAAGTTTGTTCATCACTGCTTCTTTTTTCCAGCCATAACACTAGGAAGCACTAGAAGCAGCAGGGAGGAGCTCGTGGCTAAGCAACAGCCGCACGAGTCGACCGATCAAAGGTTAAGCTGCGCTTGGCGCGGTCGGTCCGTGGATGGGTGACCATCTTTGTCATAGCGAGACTCCTCCGTGCCTCGGAAAGCACGTTAAGCTGTTGGTCCCGGTTGTCATTTGTACATCTTTGACAGTCGTTACGGGTAGTCAGAAGCCAGAAAGTCTGACAACCAGTCTTACCAAGGGGTACCGTGTTACCCGGTAACTGGGTTGTGGAGGTCAGATAGGCAGTCGCTCCATGTAAAACACTGGTACTCAGCTGCATCCGGTTAAGACTGGAAGCCGACCCCAACATAGTTGGGAAAAGGCTAGGCAGATGATGAACACTAGGAAGCAGTGAAGGGTGGGCGTTTTTGGGGTGCTGTCATAATGTATTTTGACGTGAAAAAGTACTGGTTGGTGGGTCATCTTAGGGACTAATTTAATTAGTCTAATTTCAATTAACGTTTTTGAGTTTGAGTTTGATAAGCTACTTAGCATAAAAACACTTAAACATGATGCTATTAAATCTTAGTCTTCCACAAAAATGTGATTTTTAAGGTTTTTTTATTTTATTTTGAAGATAAGTTTGCGACGTTATCTTGCGAAATACGAAAACTACCTGTTTCCTAGAATCATTATTTCACTGCACTATCGTAGATGTCAATAAAACGAAAACTTTTGTGTTAGGTCTTATAAGTTAGTATTAAAAGCAAGTAGTACACAAATCGACGTAAGCAGTTCTAGATTCAACTTAAAATCAGGAAAATAAACGCCATGTGTGCCCGTGTCAAATAAAAAAATAATGCTATTGAAATATGATACTTTTTATCATAAATCATTAGTAAAGCGTTTAAAATATCCTCCACAACTCCAGTTCGAAGTATCTTGGAACTTTTACATTAGAAAATTGGCAGATAATTATCAAATCGCGATAAAAATAATAAAATATGGCAGCGGATGTACTCACAGGGGCTCCAATATGGAGGTCAACCACGACTTGAAAGCGTCAGGATTTTCAATAATCATCTCGATACAACAATTAGATCGTCCACAGACGACAATCCATCAACAATGCACTTAATAAAACAGTGAAATTGTAATTAAAACTAATGAGAACACTACAATCACTAGAAAATAAACGTCCTTCACGTTTCACTATACACTTCACTTTTATGTAACTTTTTTGTTAAATGAAGAAATTTTTGCAAGGCTGACAAGTTATTCAGCCAAGTTAGTGTTGCCACTCTATAAAAGTATCTACCGCTCATTACAGCATGCCCAGTATACAATAAAACATAGACAAGGAAGCAAAATTAGAAAGAGAGCGCTGTGTGTTTGTTTTTAATACTAGATTTATCAGCTTTTTCCTAAATTTTATTAATTGCTCCACAAAATTCAATATGCATTAAATATTTTTTTAATGTTTATTTGGTTTCGATATCAAACAGTCTTATGAGGGATTATTTACAAAATAATAATATTTTCAGAGAACATGTACCTAAAACCTTACCTTACCGTACCGTAACCGTACCTTTAATAGCCCCCTAACACGTATGGCAAGGTTATATAATGAAAGATCCAACTTGAAGGATTACTATATTGACATTTTTTCTATGAGTTTCCATTCATACCGACATTACCTATATAAACAGTGTGAACAATGTTCGTCTATATAGCTCTAATGGTTTTGTTTTTGTATTGTTCTGGATTTAGATCTACTGGACACACTTTTGTTTTTATTTTTTATTTTTGTCTCTAATACTCATTATGTCAATGCTATGCATACCTGTTATTTGCAAGGTTACTGAAATGCCAATTTTATATGTTATTTTTATTAGAATTGTAAGTGACAGTGCTGTTGGTATGCTTATATTAAATAAATAAATAAAGATGTCGTGCCCTGATCTCTCCCTGGTCGTGTCAGATCACCGACCCGTCGGACTATGAGAATGAGGGAATAGAGTGTACACCTGTGTCTGCGCAATCGCTTGTACACAATATAACATTCTGTAAAAAAATAACTAAGTCTCGATGGAGCTACTTGTTTATCTCTAAAAAGTAATGAAATCTCTAGAGTTCTCTCTCTAAGTTATCTCTAAAGTTGAGCCAAGTCTAAGGTTCCTTACTGCAATTTCTTTATTATTATATTTAATGTTATGTGAATTAGCCGTTGACCTGTACCCACGAACGTGTAAAAAATGTTCAACCGTTGATCGCATTTTTTTCAATATCTAGAGCGTGAAAAAATGTTCAACCATTGAACATTTTTTACACGTTCGTGGGCTCAGTCAAGTCACTTTGTGCTTCCTTAATTTTATAGGAGACCACAGCATGCCTCTCATTATTAATGTTCTGAATGAATTAAGTACAAATTGTAATTAAAATATAATTAAAATGACATAAAAAATATGTTAGAATGTTATTAAAGTTTGGGACAGACAGACAGTCAACCCTATCAAAATTTAATGCAATAGCCCCGCAAATCAAAATCCTTGAAAAAAGCTCATTGCACCTCCTAGGTTCCCCAATTTTGGAAGACAGTTTTGAAAATTTCATTGACTCAAAAATAGCTAATCTTAAAGATATTTCGGACAGACTACTCAAAATTAATTTACACTCGGCTTTTACTTTACTAAAATATTGTTGTTTTGGCCCAAAATTTATTTATAATCTCCGCTCTTCCCCTCTATGGAAGCAGCCGCATCTATTAGACAAAGTTGACCAAATTATTCGTAACACGTTAACGTCATTATTTAATGTGGCTTTGGACGACCGTGCGTGGCTTCAAGCTACTCTTCCCATTCGTTTTGGTGGCCTCGGCGTCCGCAAAATTTCTAGTGTTAGTCTACCGGCGTTCTTATCCTCGGTCTACAGCACTGAAAGTTTAACCAGGAAAATTTTAGCTCCATCGCTGGTTGACTCTGAGGTGCCGTATTTGACTGATGCTATGAACGCCTGGAAAATGGCTTGCCCAAACACAGCTTTACCTGACCACCCCGCTTCCCAGAGACAATGGGATGAGCCGCTTTGCAGGTTGGTACGAAAAAACCTTATTGAAACGTCAACCAACACTGCTGAGCGCGCTCGCCTTCTGGCTTTGGGAGAGTGGGAGTCAGGTCTTTGGCTTTACGCACTTCCATCACCCAACATAGGCACTATGCTGGGTGATACAACATTTCGGCTCGCTACATGATTGCGCCTGGGCGCTCCCCATAGAAGATGGGAAGGTCTTTGGTGTGGGATGCAACTTGTGTCGACACCCTTGCTCCATCCCATTTTCCCAGTACGGTGGGCTGTGCTGGTGCAGCTGCCGCAGCTGCAGAAAACCTTAAACGGCGCAAATATATAAACCTTAGTGGTAATTATATATTTGAGCCGTTTGGGGTAGAAACATTAGGGCCATGGGGTCCAAGTGCCCGTCTACTATTTCGTGATATAGGCAAACGTTTAGTAGACTCCACGCGTGATCAAAGGGCTGGCCTATATTTCGTTCAAAGAATCAGCATTGCCATCCAACGTGGCAATGCAGCCAGCCTTTTGGGCACGATTCCCGTTGACAGCGATGCGGATGAATATTTTGATGCCTAATTATATTAGTATAATTTATTATTTTTATGTTTTTGTTATTGTAAATACAAGTAAAAAAGTTTGGGAGTTTAATAATACACACAATAAATAAAAAAATAAGGACAAGGGATGATGAATTACAAAATTGTTCAACGCAGGTTCGTTAAAATTTATTTTAATTATATATACACTCGGCGTCACAAAAATCGCACCTCATCAAGAATTCTTTTCAAAGTCATTTTAACCCTATTAATCAATGGTAGACATATGACTATGGGGTATCATTCGAAAGGTAATTTATTTAAATTTAAGAATAAAACAAAAGATTTCGTTTTTGTTTACCAGGGAATAAAAAAAAGCAAGTTGATTATGCAAATGACTAAAACATGTTTATTTACAACAAAAAAAATATATACAAAAGAGTCCTTAAAAACAACTTAAAACCTAGTGTTGCCCCCCCTAGCCCTGATAACTGCTTCCATGCGTTCCCTCATGGACCTAATTAATGTTACAACAGTCTCCTGAGGAATGTTGTCCCATTCTGCTACGGCGGCATCTTGGAGGTCCTGAAGCGTGGTAGGGGCAGGATCCCGTGCCCGTACTCGCCGTTTCAGTTCATCCCAAAGGTGCTCAATTGGGTTCAGGTCTGGACTTCTCGCTGGCCAGCGCATAACAGGTATCCCAACTTCTTGCAGGTAGTCCCTTACAATTAATGCGGTGTGACAGCGGGCGTTATCATGCATTAACATGAACCCACTGCCAATATAACCCGCATAAGGGACCACGTGCTCCTCTAAGATCTCTGTTATGTACCGAGGAGCAGTCAGCGACCCTTGCCCGCGAGCACCTCCAGTCCGAGAAACGCACACAAGGTTCGTCTTGCCGTCGATTGACATGCCGCCCCAGAACATGCACGAGCCACCCCCGTATTCTACTGTCTCTTGAATACAGGCATGTGTGAATCGTTCCCCTTGCTTTCTGTACACCCTCCTACGCCTGTCGTTACAGAAAAGACAAACCCTTGTCTCATCTGAGAAGAGCACAGTCCTCCATTGTTCGATTGTCCAATCCACATGTTCCCGAGCAAATTGTAACCGGTCTCTCCTATGCTGTGCAGTCAATTTTGGCCCTGTAGCAGCCCTATGAGCTGCAATTTTCTTCTCCCGCAACCTTCTTCTAACCGTGGAGACACTCACAGAAGTTCTGCGAGCTGATCGGAGTTGTTGTTGCAGCTCAACAGTATTGGAGAACCGATTTCGTAAAGACGTCGAAACAATGAAGCGATCGTCTCTTTCGGATGTGCAGCGTTGTCTTCCAGATCCACGTCTTCGAATATAGCCACCAGTCTCTTGGAACCGTTGGAACACTCGTCGAACGGAAAATCGACTCAAGTTCAGTTGCCGAGCAACATCACATTGCCGCATCCCTGATTGCAGTAGTGCAATGACTTGAGCGACTTCATCTGCAGTGGTATCCATCTTCAGGGGTATTTTTCTTAATGTAGCTATTCACGTGTGTTCACTTCAACGGTTGGAGAGCGAATGACTCACATTTAACCCGGGTCGCCCGTTTTATACCCTTCTAGAGGGGTGCAATTAGTGGATGATGTGATGCGTATTTTGACAACATTTTGTTTAACGTTACGTGCTAATGAGATTTGATGTGTTTGGGAATTCTAACTATTGTTAAATTAAAGGTCATTAAATATACTTTCAATTGATACTAGTATTAATTGGGTTCAATTGATTCCTTGATGGCGGGGCATGCCTAAAACTCATATTCGAAGAGGTGCGATTTTTGTGACGCCGAGTGTATATAATGAGAGACGATTTAATTAATCAAAAGTGCAGCATTATATTATTCTGTGGCATCATGTTTAAATCTGCATCCCATTATTTGTATGGGAAAAATGTCATTTGTGTTAAAATTCACTTCACAATCCAGCAGATCAGCTCTATTGAATGATTTGATCGTACGGTATGGTTTTTTTTCGCCTGTCGTCGCAATAAATGCCGATCCACAAAATTCCATACAAATTTTGCGGGCAACACGTTTTCTGAAAATTAAAATAAGCATTTATACTTTATGTCCCTACAGATAAGGTACATATTTCTTTCTTTCTATTTAGGGAGTCAAGAGAGCGAAACGGAGAATCTAACATAAATAAAATTACCATATGGTAGTTTTTATTTATTCTTCTGATAATCATTCTAAGAAGGCAGGCATGATATGTATTTAAATTAGATAAAATTTAAATGTAATCTGTGTTAGTAAACTTATACACACATCTCCCAAAATTATTAATTATTTATACTTTTGTACTCATTACATTTATGTGCAATGGCGAAATCGACGCCCCTTTTTTAGTTATGGGAAATCGTCAAATTACTCCTCCCGGTGTGAGATGCGCGGAAGGAAGTCAGACCCTCACTGACAAAAACCCATCTATGTTCCTATCCTCGCCTTATGCGTCTCAGGGTCGAGATAACTCTTTTGATCAAACCCGTAGCCCCAGGAGGCACTGGTCCTAGGGGGCTCCGTCAACTATGCTGACATCTCTTTGTGGCGCGCGTGGAACGTAAATACTCCATATATATGGGCCTGGTCCTTACCAGACGGCGAGCCACCCATTGCTTACCGTCCGCAGACCCACGCTTACTGCAGCTGGAAGTCGGCTCCCAAAGCCCGTGAGGACACCCGTGGCGGCTAGGGAGTGAGGTTTCCCTCTCCCTCACGTGTCCCACCATCTCCTTCTCCATGACTGCTTCCTATTCCCTCTCGCTCCAGATCATGGCTAGAACCAGGGTCCAGGCGCAAGTTGCCGCCTTATGCTCTATACCACCTTATGCGTATCCTCTGGGCGATTTTGACAATGGTGACACCCGGGCGTTTCCTCCCGCCCGATTCGATGCAGGGACCTCCCGAGGACTTAAAGCCTTATGCGTGCTCTACCTTTCTACCTTTTTTTCAGATGGGAAATCATCAAAATGACTCCTCTCACCATGAATGGGGCAGGAGAGAGTGTCAGACTCTTACTGACTATAACCCTTCCTTACTTTAGACCTTAGCGTTCTGGAGGCGCGGTAACTCTTTCGAACATCCTGCAGCGACGAACCTCTCGCAGCCCATTCTACCTTTGAGTGGTGGAAAAAAATCAAGTGGAAGGCGCAAAAGCTCTATTTAAGATCGATAAAAAAGATAATTATTATAATCACCACCGGTACATGGTGGACATCCCTGATCCCACCAAACGAAACGTACTGCTGAGGAGTTGAATTCCCTGCCGGCGTCTGTTTCCTAATAGAACCTGGGGAACTTTAAGTCTGGAGTGAACAGGTTACTTCTAGGCAAGCGTGTTCCATCGTCGACTACATCGTCACTTACCAACACGAAAATAATATTTACATATTTAAGTATATTTTTTACTATAATTCGATACCTTAGTTTCAACATATTTTTTTGTATTTGGCATTTTTCGTAACCAGGAGCAGTTATTATACCGTATGAAGTGAGGTAACTGAAAACCTTTTTCATCATTGGTCGCCAATACCGGATATTCCTTTCAATTATTTTTATATATTTCATCAATTGTACGAATGCCTGGCCCGAATCCTGAAAAATATGATATTAAAGGCTAGTTGCACCAAACTCTATTTAATTTACAAGATTAGTTTATATATATATATAATACTTACGTCCGGCAGCTTGTATTCATCCCGAATGTGTCGGACATACAAAACATCGACAGCCACTAAAGGATTAATTTTTTTTTGTTCACGCTTTATGTAACAACCGTACGCTATGTTCTGACTTAGGTATTTGCGTAGCCAATTACAAAATGAAACCATCGACACCTCATCTGTTAGCATGTCTAAAACAAAAGATAGGATTTCATTTAAACTCTGTCTCGTTGGTAGTGGTCGCAAACGCGACTGGTGTAAATGGAGTCTCCGGTTTCGACTCCCGGGTCATGCCGTTTTTTTAATAACTCATATATGCTTTATAGGTTATTAAAAAAAAAAGCAGTTAGGGGTTAGGTAGATGGCGGTGTTACACCCTTGTGCTTAGGAGGGCACATTAAGCCGCCTTCCCAGGCAGTCGTTGTTACAATTCCATGCCAGAAAGCATTTAAACTATCACGCTGCGATAGGCACGGATGCACGAAAAGTGACTACGAAGGCACACGCACAGACAAAGAAAGCATGGTGAACTCTTGAAGGTATTGATACTTCTTGTAGACTCTTACTTGCTGTCATATGATGTAATAATCTGTCACATGGTGACATCGAACAATAGTTTAAATGAGTTCTCGTTCTAAATAAATGTCTGTGACGATCAGCCGTGTTTCACTGATATACAATAAGTAATTTACTATCTTCAATGAGGCATTTTCCATGCAATCTGCCACAGCATTTCCAATATGATCTCGATTATCTATTACATGTGTACGTAAATTACCAAAGCGAAACCTAATACCACCCACTACCATTGATAACACCAACTATCCCAGCCCTGCTCACTTTAGTAGGCATAAATTATGCGTATTTCACAATCACATTGCGAATAACATTGCCCCTTTCTACAGGGCAATGTACGTTTGCGAATACGCGGTCTTTACTCAAGAACTAGACTAATTGATTATGCATAGTCATGAATACATTGCAATCAAGAAGCTTATTGATAAAAATGAATGTGTAACTCGTTTTAATTTAGACTAAAAATGTATGTCAACAAATATGCGCGATGTTATCTATCAGTTATCATTCATTTAAAATTTAGTAAAACGTTAACAATAGAACGATATAATTTTCAGTAAACATTTAAATTTTTGATTTTATGTTTAGACTTTACAACACTGACAGTCCGATCTTAAATCTTAAAGTACATAATTGAGCGGTCATTAAGTATATCTTTAATTGGTCTCCAGCTATATATAAGCTTCTTGGATTAAGTAACCTATCCGTTTTTACTTTCGTACAATTATTGTAGTAATATTTATCTACACTAATGTCTGGCAACATTATAAAAGTCATTTCCGCGCCGACTGAAAGACTAGTATCTACGGTCATGAATAAAAAATAAATAAAAAAAAACATTTCCGCGCCTGTTCCGCACCGCTAGAGATGTTATATTAGGGTCATTTTATATTAGTATAATTTATTATTTTTATGTTTTTATTATTGTAAATACAAGTAAATAGGGTCATTTTTAGGTAATCATATTATTGAATATATTAGTTAACGCATATTATGATACCATACCTATTACTGGGTATTAGTCAAATATTAGTGAACTGATTCATTATTAGCTACTCAATCTAATATTGATACCTGCTTTTATTCTCCATTAGTGAATATGACATTATGTACAAGATTCTCGCGAATATGCACTTTCATTATATTATTCACGTATGCCTATTACAGAAGTAAAACGGTGATTAACTTTTCCTTCATACTACTTTAACAGGCTTAGTCGGCAAATAGTAGGTGATAGACTAGCGAGGTGAGTCGCCTCGCGTCGCTATTACGCGTCCCTAATATTTGACTAATACCTGGTAACCTATTACTTTATATTCGCATATCCTAATATTAATATACGTGACTTGTATTATAATACCTGTACCTGTTATGAATATATTAGTCACACCTCTACGCACCGCACACACTTGTCTATGCTTCCGAACACGATGGACGGGGAATCCCGAATCATAATGACATAATTATAACCGAATGAACTAGAAAAACAAATATTATGTTGAAAACGAGGTTGAGGTGTAAAAAAGTAAATACGTGTCTCAGATCCTTTGATTTTATTTAAATTGTATTTAATCGGTTTTTAATTAGTATTTACACCAAAACTCCTATTATACACTCTAATAGTTGAGTACTTACATTGGTTGCACTTAAATGTAATATTTGAGCACTTAAACACCACCTGCCAGATCACCATCTACACATTGCTCATTAAGAATAAATTATCCATAGTTACAAAATATTTTATGATGTCTCAACTGTCAGAGATTCTGTCCATCCAAAAGAGCCTTGAGGAAAACTTTAACCGGAAGATGAATGAGCTTGGTGCCCAAATTCAGACTGCAGGGCCAGCCAAGGACACCGTGGCTAAGATAGCAGAGGAGTTCCGGACCTTTCGGGAGCTCATTTACAGTGTGCTGGGGTTGCTCAGAAAGCAAATCACTGAGTGTGTCTTGCAACTCGATGGACTGGAGATGAGACACCGTCGGAAGGCACTGGTTTTTCAGGGTTTTCCTGAATCTGATAATGAAGACTGCCAGTCCATGATTCTTGGTGTGCTTCATAGTAAATTGACACTTAAGGATATATCAGTGTCCAATATTAAAGCTGTCCACCGACTTGGCAGTCCGAGTAAGGATCATCCGAGGCCCATTCTTGTCAGATTTTCTAGTCTGGATGTAAAGTCGGCAATATGGAAAGCCAAGACTGGCCTTAAAGGGTCCAAATTATCTGTCAAGGAATTTCTGACGAAGGCAAGGCAATCCATCTTCGCTAAGGCTCGGCAGCACTTCGGAATGCGGTCATGTTGGACACAAGACGGTATCATTGTCATCAAGGTCACGGATGGGAGTCGGCACAAAATTACTTCAATGGACGAACTGAAGCAGCTCCTGGAGAAGTTCCCAATGAGGTCTGATGCTTCCTTGACTGTTAGAGATCCTTTAAAGTAATTGATGTTTGTGATGACTGCCATTCACATCAGCATTAAACAGAACGGGTAATCATTATTTTACTTATTGTTTCAATTTATAATCTTTATTTTCTTTCCTCTTGTAATTGTTATTTTTGATTGTCTTGTTTTATTATCTCTTATCCGTATAATGTTTGTTACTTTGTTTTATCTTTTCTGTTCGATAAATTACATAGAATCTTTAATTACCCACAATAATTGTTACTTTCGTTTCGCACAACAACATGATTACGAATATTTCGACAGAGACAGATGACAGATCATTAAATTGTCATGTTAGTTTAATCACAGAGTACATAAATGTCAAAGTCAAGGATGCACAGATTAAATATATGACATGTTATACCACTAAGGTGCGTTCCAAAATTTGGTCGCTGTTCTGTACAAAATGTGTTCCAAAATTGAATTTATTTTTTTTTTTAACTTTTTTTTTTTCTTCTTTTCGTTACTTTGTTTTTCGAACACTTTTCTGTTTAAGTTTTATATCGTTGTCTTTTCATGGTGTTTTCTTCATACTTTTTATTGTGACTATGTTTGTATTTGTATTATACTTGTTTGGTGTTAACTGGCGGGTGGAGTAGAAATAACTACCCGTATTCGTGTTTTATAATTTAATTGCTTAAAGCATTAGTACTTATTTATATATATATATATTTTTTTATTTATGTATTCTGATAATGATAGTTTTCATTCTGCTAATGAATCTTTTGAGTCTGATGGTGGCGATGATAGTTTCAGTTCTTTGACGGATACTCTTGGTGACACCTTACGGCATCAATTCAATCAGTCTGATAAGGTGTTTAACGTGTGCCACATTAATGCGCAAAGTATCCCAAGTCACTATAGTGAACTTTTTGAAACATTTTCTAACAACAATGTGCATGCTGTCCTGATTTCCGAGAGTTGGCTCAAACCTAATCTCTTATCTACCTCGTACCCTCTTCCAGGTTTTGTTCTTGTTAGGAATGATCGGCTTGGGAGAAGAGGGGGCGGTGTGGCAATATACCTTCGATCGGACTTTCCTTATAAGATCTTGGCAACTTCCTCTTGTCCTCTTGCATCTGCTGAATTTCTCATCTTAGAGGTTTCAGTCAAAGGTGCCAAGGCCGTCGTTGGAGTTGTTTACTGCCCCCCTTCTGTTGATTACTTCACTGATTTGGAATCGGTATTAGAATCTCTGGGTTCAGAGTATGCACATTACATCATCATGGGTGATTTCAATACAAATCTCCTTGCACCTACCTCACCACGAACCCGTAAACTTCTGCACCTTGTGGAATCAGCCAGCTTACATATTCTACCTCTTCAGGCTACGCATCATACTACCAATGGTGAAGACTCCTGGCTGGATCTCATGCTTACGTCCAACCCCTCCCTTATTTCCTCTCATGGTCAATTTATTGCTCCTGGCTTTTCTCATCACGACCTTATTTTCCTCTCCTATATCCTAAAACCTCCCAAGTCCAAGCCAAAGGTTTTGCATAGGCGTTGCTTTGCGCGTATGAATGTGGAGAGGCTTCTCAAAGATGCAAGTGATATTGACTGGACACCTTTGACTGAGGCTGTCTCCGTTGATGACAAGGTGTCCATCTTTAATAACTTGGTGACCAAATTGTATGATCGTCATGCACCAGTTAAGAAAGTTAGGTTGAAACGGCCACCAGCGCCGTGGATGACTAAATTAATCCAGATAGCAATGCGAAGAAGGGACCGCGCTTTTCGTAAATTTAAAAAAGATCGCACGGACGAGAACTGGTCACTGTTTAAGACTGCACGGAATCGGTGTAATTTGATGATACGCAACGCCAAACGCCGCCATATCCTTAACAATATCTCTTCATCATCTTCTGCTGATATCTGGAAGTTTCTAGGAACCCTAGGTATTGGCAAATCGCGACATTTAGACCTACCTAACACAATTGGTTTAGACACTTTAAATTGTCATTTCGCAAATACTTCTGTTTCTTTGGATAGTATAATCAGACAGGATACCCTGAACTTTATAGCTGGTCTTACGCGTCCCAATATTAAATCTTTTAATTTTTTCCCAGTCGACGAGGAAGAGATCAAAAAGATTATCCTATCTATTAAGTCTAAAGCGGTGGGTTGTGATAATATTAGCCGGCAAATGATTATCACTATCCTAGACTCAATCCTTCCCGCAATTACCCACATAGTTAACTTTTCCCTTTACTCCGGAGTGTTCCCCATGTTATGGCGTAAAGCCTACGTACTTCCTCTTCCCAAAATTTCCAACCCAACCCTATCCAGTCACTTCCGTCCAATCTCTATCTTGCCTTTCCTCTCCAAAGTGCTGGAGGCTTGTGCTCATAAGCAACTTGCTCATTATATATACTGTAACAAGCTTATCAGCCCTCTTCAATCAGGATTTAAGCCTGGACACAGTACTTCATCTGCCCTTCTTAAAGTGACTGGCGATATAAGAGCCGCTTTGGAAGACACTAAGCTCACCGTGTTGGTTTTAGTTGATTTTTCAAATGCTTTTAATACTGTTAGTCACGATATCCTCTTATCTATCCTGTCCTATCTTATGGTTTCTTCTAAGGCTGTAGACTGGTTTTCTTCCTACCTTCAGGATCGTCAGCAGTTGGTACGAGTGGACGAAGTTTCGTCAAACTGGTGTAAACTAAATGCTGGCGTCCCACAAGGCGGCATACTTTCACCTCTTCTGTTTTCAATTTTTATTAATTTTCTTACTCTTGAACTTCAGTGTGCGTATCATCTTTACGCCGATGACTTACAGCTGTATCGTCATGCTAGTGCTAATGAGTTAGTTGATACTATCGGGAAAGTCAATCAGGACTTGGCAGTAGTCAAAAATTGGTCAGATAAGTTTGGATTGACAGTCAATCCCGGGAAATGTCAGGCCATCATTATTGGGAGCTCGCGTAATATTGGCAAAGTGGACACCCTCAACTTGCCACCTTTAGTTTTTAATGGTTTAAGAATACCGTACAGCTGCACAGTGAAAAATCTTGGCCTATATGTTGACAACACTCTCAATTGGCAATCACAAGTTGCAGCTGTCAGTCAAAAGGTTACCAGTACTCTGCGGTTCCTCTATCGTTTGAGAAACCTACTCCCTTTCAATGTGAAAGCGATGCTTATGCGAACCTTAATCTTCCCTATAATCGACTATGGTGATGTTTGCTACTATGACCTGAATGCAGATTTACTCAATAAACTTGACCGCCTTCTCAATAATTGCATTCGATTCGTTTTTAACCTCCGTAAGTACGATCATATTTCATTGTATCGAACGCAGCTCAAATGGCTACCGATAAGACAACGACGTGAGATGAGGGCATTATCTACTCTGTTTTCCATACTTCATACCCCCAATTCACCTTCTTATCTAACTTCTCACTTTCAATACATCTGTTCTCAACATGACAGGAATCTTCGCTCGTCAAACAATCGTCTATTACATTGCCCCACTCACCGTTCTGACTTTATTCACTCTTCTTTCTTTGTTAAATCCATCCTCTTATGGAATGAGTTACCTCTGGAAATCAGGTTAGCAAATAGCCGTTACACCTTCAGACTAAAGCTACGTGATCTTATTCACAAGAAATTAGCAGAATTATCATAGTAATAATCAGTTTATATATATGTATATACATAATTATGTATCTATATTATACAATATATGCATATATATTTATTTTTATATATATTTATTTAATATTATATATTTGTGATTTATTTGTATTATATTATTATATTCCGTACTATTTCCATTTCTCCATACGTATCGTATAAGTTTGAGTTATGTTGTGCACCTACCAGAATTATTTCTCCACCACCCAAAGGTAGACTGGTAGAGAACGCCTAAGGCGTTAAGTCCGCCATTGTACATATTCTGTGCAAAAAGTATAATAAAAAAAAAAAAAACGTCTGTCAGACATGTGGAAAACTTAATATTTTTTTCGAAAATAATCTTTAGTAATAAGGTGGGGTAAGACAGACAGAGACAGAGATACTTTTATTTCTGTCAGACAAAAATGGGTTTTATGAAGAATTTATTTGCTCTATTTTTGAGGTAATCAGTATAGTGATATATGATAAAATATACTTTAATACGATTATAAACATTTTTGTATAAGTATCTTCAAAACGGAAATAATGAGGAAAGTGTAAAACTGGAAAAACTGTTAGTCTTGCCCCAGCCACGGGGCAAAAAAAATCTTACCTAACTAACCTCATTATTTTTAATACCCAACCTAATATTTTTAGTACCTCACCTATTATTTCATTGACCCTGTTTAATATATTTGCTATCTTATAGTAGCAGGCATTATTTAGTTTCTATAGATCCTTGCCTTTTGTAGTTCATAAAAATATTTCGGTAGGCACCATGACATTTTTTTGTAACCAAATAGTTAGTCGCCTAATAAGTTGTTAGTAGCCTCAAAAATTATTAGCCATACTTACTGAGAGCGCGAATTATTTTATCGTTCTCAAGAACCAGTTGTATACAACGTTCATGATCGTCGGGAGTGTTCAGAACTCTAACAAAATATCTGTAACAAAAGAAGAACACTTATTTTAATTTCTATATTCGAGACACAGAATAAATCCTTACTAATCCTTATCCTTACTTCCTTACTAATATTATAAATGCGAAAGTAACTCTGTCTGTCTGTCTGTTACGCTTTCACGCCAAAACTACTGGACCGATATAAATGAAATTTGGCACAGAGATAGAATAGACCCTGAGGAACAACATAGGCTACTTTTTACCCGGGTGCGCCAAGTAGTTCCCTCGGGATGCGGGTGAAACCGCAGGAAACAGCTAGTTTACCATAAATTCAAACTCCACAGTTTATACATGTGGATACATAGAAAAAAAAATATTCATCCTCATCACTTTACTTGTATGGGAGCTACCCTAAAAAAAATATCCATATAGATCACGCCGACAAAGTGGTAACATAAAATTATGAAAAATAATTTTATCCATACGAAATTTCAGTTTTCTAGGGCCAAGAACCTCTGAGCTATGCCGCGGACAGACAGACAGACGGACATGGCGAAACGTTCGAAAACGAAAGTGTTCCTTTTCAGACTACGGAATCCTAAAAACGGCAAAAAAACCATGTCTGTTGTATGGGGCCCTTGCTTATTGTAAGCCCCCCTTACATATATAAATTAAAATATAACTATTTTATTTTTAATGTGTTATAAATTTTGCCGTTATCAATATCGACCAAAAACAAGCAAAAAAAGACACTATTGTTGTATGGGAGCACCTTTAAATAATTATTTTATTCTGTTTTTTTAGTATTTGTTTTATAGCGGCAACAGAAATAAAATCTGTGAAAATTTCAACTGTCTAAATATCACGGTTCCTTTTTCCGGCGATGCAAATTTAGCGGACTCTAACTACATAGTACAATGGATATAAATTATTTTTACTCAATGTTTGTTGTAAGGATATTGCAAACGATAAGGTGATTTATGTTTGTAAATTAACTTAAATTGTAATTTAAATAAATATAAATTAATATATTTAAAAGGCCTATAGTCCTTTTGATGGGCGGTATGATGTTGCTTTTTTTGTTTTATAAGTTTGCGCGCCGCAATTCAAATTCATACACAATTTCTCTCCCGAAGTTATGCAAAAATAAACCTTATACCAATTAATTAAGTACAAAGTACAAACAACATTATTTATACAATTTTGTTCTATTTTTTGTTTGAAATATTAATAGGATATGTTAGTTAGGAAGTAAAGGATTACCGTTCCTCGTCATAATAAAAGTTAGTCCATATTTGGTCAAGCTCTGCATCATGCGGTTGTTGCCACATTTTATTATGCAAAAACAAAACACTACACTGAATAGCACCTTGACTTGCTATGCATCACAGCACTCTACATAATAAATGCTTCGCCATTTTGTTTGTGCATTATTTTTATCTCACTAGTGATAACACACTTATGGCGGCGAATGCGGCGATATACAACTTATACCGATTTAAAGCTGAAGATAATGCTTTAATGACTTGCTATAATGATTTCAAAAGTATATATAGGTACTAAACATTGCGTTCTGCGTTTTTTATAACATTCTATAAAAAACGTAGAAGAAAAAACTAAAAAAACACGCTTTTATTGCTGACCGAACTAAAAAGTAGAAAATAAGTTTCAAATAATTCAATTCAGAGTAAAAAGCGTGGGGTGCATTTTCCTATATTTTCATGACTCTCCTCTCATAAATGGTTGCCAATAGAATAGGTGTAATAATTAAAATATCAAGCACCCCACGCTTTTTACTCTGAATTGAATTATTTGAAACTTATTTTCTACTTTTTAGTTCGGTCAGCAATAAAAGCGTGTTTTTTTAGTTTTTTTAAACTATTATTTATTTTCCATTTTTTAGTTCGGTTAGCAATAAAAGCGTGTTTTTTTGGTTTTTTTATCGGATTATTGCATTGTCATCGGCCCTTAACACGTGTGCAAAGTTCCAAGTTGATCAGACGTCTAGAAACCAGTGAAAATTAGGTTCAAAGATTCCGTTACATACATACATACAACCCGAGCTAATAAAAGCGTGTTAAAAAAAAAATAAGTTTCACATAGAATCTATCAAACGGATTCAATGAAACGTGTACCATTTTATAGACAAGTTGTTGGCTTGTGCATTGCGGGGTCGCGGGGGTAAGCTCAAGCTCCTCCCATTTGCTCAGGGTCATTGGCGGTAGTCGTCACCTTAAATCATAATTCGCCCGTAATTTTCTAGGGTTCCCTAGTCGACAAGGAACCCTTTACCTTCGCCATGTCCGTCTGTCTATCTGTCTGTCCGCGGCATACCTCAGAAGTTCTTAGTACTAGATCACGACGATCATCTGCCTAGCTTTTTCCCAACTATATTGGGGTCGGCTTCCAGTCTAAACCGGATACAGCTGAGTACCAGTGTTCTACATGGAGCGACTGCCTATCTGACCTCCACAACCCAGTTACCAGGTAACACGATACCCCATGTTAACACTGGTTGTCAGACTTTCTGGCTTCGACTTCCCGTAACGACTGTCAAAGTTCTACAAATGACAGCCGAGACCAATAGCTTTGCGAGGCAGGGAGGTGTTCAGCTACGAAATAGATGGGTATCCACGGACCGACCGACGATGATATCTATCCCACACGACGGGATAGATAGAAATTCCTTGTCGACAACGGAACCCTTTTCTATTATTCGTATTGACTTCACACTAATGATAACGACCAATGAGGCAAACCTAATATATGTTTTATTATAATGTTAAACTTATACATTGACTAGCTATTTCCCGCGGTTTCACCCGCGTCCCAAAGTACTACTTAACGCACCCGGATAAAAAGTAGCCTAAAACCTTCTCCAGGGTAATCTCTATCTTCGTACCAAATTTTATCCAAATTGGTTCAGCCTTTCACGCGTGATGCCATGACCAAGGGATTCATTTTGATATACCATTTTTTTATATGTATAACTAGCTTCTGCCAGCGACTTCGTCCGCGTGGAATAGTGGTGCTCCGCTCCTATTGGTTTTAGCGTGATGATATATAGCCTATAGCCTTCCACGATAAATGGACTATCTAACACTGAAAGAATTTTTCAAATCGGACCAGCGGTTCCTTAGATTAGCGCGTTTAAACAAAATTACAACATTTCCCTTCACTGCTCTGCTCCTATTGATTGTAGCGTGATGAAAAGTATACTATAACCAGCTCAGGAATATGACAAATAATTGTACCAAGTTTCGTTAAAATCCGTCGAGTAGTTTTTGTTTCTATAGAGTTTATACAGACAGACAGACAAAAATTTTACTGATTGCATTTTTGGCATCAGTATCGATCCCTAATCACCCCCTGATAGTTATTTTGGAAATTTATTTCATGTACAGAATTGACCTCTCTACAGATTTATTATAAGTATAGATAGATATATAGATCTATATTGTTTTGCTGTTTGTGTAGAGAAACGATGAGAAAAATGAGAACAGAAACCTAAAATACATCAACATCGAAATATTGAGATACTATTCCACTGTTGGGTTAGGCCTCTCCTCATACAGGGGCCTTACCGTGACGTGCCAAAACAACATTATTTTCGTTATGAAAAAGAGACGGAGCTATACGAGGCTGTGTGGTCTATGGAGCTATACGACGTTAGTAACTGTGTCACGCTCTCAAACTTGAATAGTGATTGCAAAAACACGTGGTGGTACAGCCCCAGATTATAATGCCTTTTCTGGGGCTGTACCACCACGTGTTTTTGCAATCACATTTCAAGTTTGAGAGCGTGACACAGCTACTAACGTCGTATAGCTCCGTCTCTTTTTCAAAGCTAAAGATAATGCTTTAATGACTTGCTATAATGATTTCAAAAGTTTATATACTAAACATTGCGTTCTGCGTTTTTTATAACATTCTATAAAAAACGTAGAAGAAAAAATAAGTTTCACATAGAATCTATCAAACGGATTCAATGAAACGTGTACCATTTTATAGACAAGTTGTTGGCTAGTGCATTGCGGGGTGGCGGGGGTAAGCTCAAGCTCCTCCCATTTGCTCAGGGTCATTGGCGGTAGTCGTCACCTTAAATCATAATTCGCCCGTAATTTTCTAGGGTTCCCTAGTCGACAAGGAACCCTTTACCTTCGCCATGTCCGTCTGTCTATCTGTCTGTCCGCGGCATACCTCAGAAGTTCTTAGTACTAGATCACGACGATCATCTGCCTAGCTTTTTCCCAACTATATTGGGGTCGGCTTCCAGTCTAAACCGGATACAGCTGAGTACCAGTGTTTTACATGGAGCGACTGCCTATCTGACCTCTACAACCCAGTTACCGGGTAACACGATACCCCGTGTTAACACTGGTTGTCAGACTTTCTGGCTTCGACTTCCCGTAACGACTGTCAAAGTTCTACAAATGACAGCCGAGACCAATAGCTTTGCGAGGCAGGGAGGTGTTCAGCTACGAAATAGATGGGTATCCACGGACCGACCGACGATGATATTTTTTAAGAGAGGTCCCATACACGTAAAGGGTAAATGAATATTTTTTTCTCGCGTATCCCGTCATGTATAGTGTCGTTAGAAAGGTCTTTTAATAAGAATAAAGCAGATGTGTGAAGATCATTGTCCAATTCAGATAGCCGTTTTCGAGATATCAAGCTTTAAAGTGCAAATTTTAGTTCGAGAGATACGAACGCACCATTACCGTGACATCAACATTATAAATATTACGGAACCCTACTGCGCGTGGTCTGATAGTATACGTACCTACAGTGCAGTCGACGTGACGTCACGGTAATGTTGACGTGCAGTGGTCGATAGAACCCACCGACTTTAGACGGATGCGCAATGGCGTTTTTGAAATTAAAAACCGGCCAAGTGCATGACCAGCGACGCGCTAGGGTTCCACTCTGTAACCGATAAAGCCTGCTAAGCCGTGATAGTTTTCATTTTAAGTTCGCTATATATTATCTACTAGCAGCCCGTCCCGGCTTCGCACGGGTAGCCTAAGTTACTCAGGGTGAATGTAGCTTTCCAATGGTGAAAGAATTTTTGAAATCGGCACAGTAGTTTTTGAGTTTATTCATTACAAAAATACAAATCTTTCCTCAAAATTCAAAATTCAAAACATTTATTTCAATTAGACCATTTACAGGCACTTTTGAATTGTCAAATAATTAAGAGTCAGTCCGTTAGTCAAAAAAAAGAAAAATTGAAGCTATTTGCTCGTTCCAAAGCGTAGATTCCTATGGAGAAGAACGAGCAAGAAACTCCATGGTTACTCTTTTTCAACATGTTAGTTTACAATATTTGTTTTACATTTGGTATAAAAAAGATGTGAGAACAATGTACAGGTTATCTGAATCGTATCTAATGTTATTAAAGTACAACTTAAAATGCAAACTATGGCAATTTCGAGATGACCAGTCCCAACTGACAGCGCCCGTTCACGAACATGACGCGTGCATCAGCACCGCTGAACTCAACCATTTTGAAGGGAATCAAGCGATCCAATACACGCGCCACCATCAGCGAGACTTTTTAGCGAGCATGACATACTCTCAACTGCCAGACTAAGAACGCTTAAAAATTATGTAAATAGTTACATAGTACTCACATGTACATGAGTGAGAGAGAAATTAATCCAATTTAAGACAATCCAATATGAAACGAATGTTTTACAAAGCAAATTATTGTGCAAATTAAACATACTTGAAGACAAAATCTGTAAAATAAAAATAAATAAAATATCATTCTACATATGTCAAAGTATAAATTATAATAAAAAGATGACAAATAATACATTCACAATTACTTATATCATTAGTTAGAACCAAGTGGCAGTGGAGCAGGACCAGCATTAAGCCAAGCATCCTTGTCGGCAATATAATCTTCCAACCTGTAATATGCTTGACTACATAGTGTGCGTTTAACACATAATTTGAATTTTGTATCCTCTAACTGAAGAACATTTGGAGGTATTTTATTGTAACATTTAATACAGTACCCCATAAAAGACGTATGGACTTTCGACAATCTGAATCGTGGTTGAATTAATTTGTTACCATCTCGAGTGCTATAATGATGTCTTTCACATCTTTTACTAAAGAGATGACGATTTTTCCTAACATACATTATGTTCTCATAAATATATTGGCACGGTACTGTCATGATATTAATTTGTTTAAATAATTCCCTAAGAGATTCGCGACTACGGAGATTATAGATAGCTCTGATGGCTCGCTTTTGCAGAATAAAAATTGATTCAATTTCTGCAGCTCGTCCCCACAGTAGAATGCCGTAAGACATAATGCTATGAAAATAACTAAAGTAGACTAGTCTCGCGGTATCTACATCTGTTAATTGACGGACCTTTCTGACAGCGTAAGCAGCCGAACTAAGCCGTCCTGACAGGGAAGTTATGTGAGGATTCCATTGAAGCTTTGAGTCAAGCGTAATCCCTAGAAATACAGTGTTATCAATAAATTTAAGCTTTTCATTATTAAGTACCACGTCACAGTCACTACCTTTAACATTTGGTAGAGAGAATTTAATACATTTAGTTTTATTACCGTTCAGCACTAAATTATTCGCAGTGAACCAGTTATGAACCTGAAGAATAGCATTATTTAACTCATTGAGATTTTCAGCACGCCTGTCTACTTTAAATATTAGTGATGTATCATCAGCAAATAATACCATTTTTGGCTGATTTTTCAATAAATGGGGTAGATCATTTATATATACTAAAAATAAAAACGGACCCAATATTGATCCTTGCGGTACCCCATTTTTATCTCTAAGCCGAATTTATACCGTTTATTTGAACATGCTGCCGTCGATCATTCAAGTAAGATTTCACTAGGCTAAGTGCCAATTTATTTAGTCCGTAAAACTGAAGCTTCATCAATAAAGTTTCATGATTTACGCAGTCAAATGCCTTTGAGAGGTCACAGAAGATTCCAATTGCATCTTTTGCCTCCTCCCAAGCATCAAAAATATGTTTTAAAAGAGTGACACCGGCGTCAGTAGTACAACGTCCTTTGGTGAAACCGTACTGCTCCTCGTGTAAAATGTTATTGGTGTTAAAATGATGAAGCATTTGATTAAGCATAATCTTTTCAAACACTTTGCTGAATGCCGGTAGTACAGAAACAGGCCTATAATTATTACAGTTTTTAGTATTCCCGGATTTGAATAGAGGTATAACTTTACTATACTTCATAAGATCAGGAAAGACTCCTTGATCCACACACGAATTGAAAATTAAGGCCAAATAGGGCGCTACGGTCTGTATAATAGACTGACAAACTTTAATCGACATACCCTAAAGGTCTTCTGTCAATTTAACCTTAATTTCTTTGAAAGCTTTGATAACCGATATATGATTAATATGTTCAAATCTAAATTCAACCGGACAACTAGAGACGTTATTGTTGAGCAGAGCCATAGAAAGTCCTGGCGAGGAATCAAGAGTTTCCGTAGTTTTTAATGGAATATTGGTGAAGAAATTAACAAACTCCTGAGCTACTTCCATATTGGAACTCAAAGTACCTTGTGGCGTTTCAAGTCTATAGTCGTTGTTGATTGTTTTTTTCCGGTTTGTTTCATTATTAATTATTTTCCATGTTGTTTTTATTTTATTGTCGGCCGATTTTATTTTATTACTAATATACAAAGCTTTAGCAATTTTACAGACTTTTTTAAAAACTTTAGAATATGATGTGACATGCTGTCTAAAAGAGACAGTGTTATTAAAAGGTTTCATACCATACAGCTCGAATAGTCGTTCTCGGCTTTTTCTAATACCTGCGGTTGCCCAGTCGCTAAATATGAATTTGGGCGTAATACTTTTTGTCTTAACTTTAAATTTTTTGTCAAATTCTGTGTGAACTATTGAAAAGAACTCGGTGTACGCGTTATTAATTTTTTCTAAATTGTGGATAGGAACATATTGTAATTTACTGGCTAGAGTGTTTTCAAATCTCTTTAGATTACTTGCTGAAGTTGGTCTGAATTTAATTTTATTTTTAATTTTTTCCTGAGGTATATCGCACCTAAAACTGACCATTTGCCCGCTATGATCAGAAGGCAGATAATTTACGATGGCTTTCTCTAAATAATCACAACTACAGAAAACATTGTCGATACAAGTCGCAGAAGTCGAAGTTACACGAGTCGGTTCGAAAAACACATTCGACAAGCTAAAAGATTTGAATAATCCTAATAGCTTAATAACATAACACGAATTTTGAAGAATATTGATATTAAAATCACCACATATGATGATTGCTTTATTACTCGTTGAGAGTTTTGCCAAGACATCTTCCATTATCGACTCAAATGTAGCAAAGTTTTGAAAATTGGGGGGTCTGTACACGCACACTATAATATGCTTATCTAGCTCAACACATGACAGTTCAATGCTATGTTCAACCGAAAAGCAAACTATATCTTTACGCTGTTTGCATTTAATATTATTTTTAACTAAAATTAGTGAACCTCCATGTAACATAGTTTTTCGATTAAAGCAACTGCCCACACTATAGTTCTCATAACTAATTAACATTTGGTAATCTTTCAACCAATGCTCAGTAATGCAAATTATGTCAAACATTGTTTTTTCTAAAAACAATTCTATTTCTAATAATTTTGAAGACATACCTTGAATATTTTGATGATATACTGTCAAGGTATTCCTCACTTCTTTTTGATTTACTTTATTGCCAGAAGATGCCTTAGTTAGCTCCTTATTAGTGGTATCTTCTGTTGTCTTATGGACTAGTTTAAGCAACTATCCGGAGTGAGTCCAGAGACTCCAATGTCACTTACTGTACATTGATCCTCCTTCGTACTATATGTATAATTATTCGTAGCCATTGTGCTACAGTTATGTTGTGTATCATTAAAATTAGTAATAATATTACTAACAATTGTAGAAAAGGAACAGGGGGGTTAGACAAGTGGCAAAACGCTAACGCTAACGCTCAATGTATGGGAATGACATTCGTTTACGACTAGCTATATGTCATTCCCATACATTGAGCGTTAGCGTTAGCGTTTTGCCACTTGTCTAACCCCCCAGGACTTCGACATACTACTTATGTCTGAGTTTATATTATATGCTAATAGCCGTGCTATTTGACGTCTAAACCTAATAGGCAGGCCTCTTTATAATAGTAGTGTAGACTATGTTTTTGATTTTTTGTTCATAAATCTAGGAGCAACCATTCAGATTCAGAAGTTAGAGGCGAGGGGAGGAAGGGCTCGAACCTAACAAAAAGCTAGATATCTCGAAAAGGGCTACCTAAATTGGATTTGTTCTTCACACATCTGCTTTATTTTTGAAAGACCTATCTAACGGTATCCCACACGACGAGATATATGAGGAAAAAAAAAGATCCCCACTTTACCTGTATGAGAGCTACCTAAAACATTATTTCTTTTTAAAATTTTATTTTACTACTTGGTCGGGGCGGCGTGATCGTATAGCTGTATCTATACCACATTTAGCTTTCAAGCTGTGAGATATGCCGCGGACAGACAGACGAACATGGCAAAACTAGGATTCCTTGTCGACTACTGAACCCTATTCTATTATTCGTATTGACTTCACACTAATGATAACGACCAATGAGGCATACCTAATATATGTTAGAATAGAATAGAATAGAATATTCTTTATTGTATGTACACCAATAGGACAAACAAAATAGGAGATTACAAACAAATATGCAACAGTACAATAGGCGGTCTTATCGCTAAATGCAATTCCTTACAGACAACCTTTGGATGGAGTAAAAGTGTAAAAGAATAGATAACGGGTAATTAATGGCGTACATTAGAATATGATATGATATATAAAATACAATGTTTTATTATAATGTTAAACTTATACATTGACTAGCTATTTCCCGCGGTTTCACCCGCGTCCCGAGGGAACTAATTCACGCACCCGGATAAAAAGTAGCCTAAAACCTTCTCCAGGGTTACCTCTATCTTCGTACCAAATTTTATCCAAATTGGTTCAGCCGTTCACGCGTGATGCCATGACCACGGGATTCATTTTGATATACTTACCATTTTTTTTATATAATAGATATATAGATATTGTTTTGCCCTGTGTGTAGAGAAACGACGAGGAAAATGAGAACACAAACCTAAAATACATCATCATCGAAATATTGAGATACTATTCCACTGTTGGGTTAGGCCTCTCCTCGTACAAAGGCATTATAATCTGGGGGAGGCTTCCGGCGACTGGGACCGCAATTAACTGATCCGCGGTGTGAGTCGCCGGATGGATTTAATTTAAATATTTTTCTTCCGGCTACTGGGACCACTCATAAAATATAAGGTTCAAATTAAAAATAGTACAGTCAGACAAAAAAATCTTCAGTGCACTCTATAATATATATTAAAAGAATCAAATGGACATTGAACATTTGAAATGTTGCGTCACGAAAAGTACTAGGACATCATAGAATGAAAGAGACCGCAGTGTTGTTTCAACTACCCACCCGTATATAATGTAAATAAAATGCGCACGGAATACGCGGGTCTCGCCAAGGTAAAGAAGCAAACTTCTTGAGCGGGCCCGCGTATTCGTCGATTAGTTGCAGTCGTCAGCCAATCAACACTCAGCGAAGTTAAGAAGTGCGAAACCCTGGTATGTTACGTGGCATTATTACAAAGTAACTGGTGGGTAGTTGAAACATCACAGCGGTGTCTCTTTCATTTTATGCTGTCCTAGTAACTTCACTAGCGGGATGGGAACAACAGACTTAGGTGCAACCTACACATCCCGTCTTCCGATCCCACTATGTTGGTAGAATTGAATAGTTCCGTTATCCGAATGCGGACGGAACTTCTGCAACCTTATAAAGCCCTGGTATGTTACGTGGCATTTACAAAGTAACGGGTGGGCAAAGATTTTACATTATATACGGGTGGGTAGTTGAAACAACACTGCGGTCTCTTTCATTCTATGATGTCCTAGTACTTTTCGTGACGCAACATTTCAAATGTTCAATGTCCATTTGATTCTTTTAATATATTATAGAGTGCACTGAAGATTTTTTTGTCTGACTGTACTATTTTTAATTTGAACCTTATATTTTATGAGTGGTCCCAGTAGCCGGAAGAAAAATATTTAAATTAAATCCATCCGGCGACTCACACCGCGGATCAGTTAATTGCGGTTCCAGTCGCCGGAAGCCTCATCTGGGGCTGTACCACCACGTGTTTTTGCAATCACTATTCAAGTTTGAGAGCGTGAAACAGTTACTAACGTCGTATAGTTCCATCGACCACACAGCCTCGTATAGCTCCATCTCTTTTTCATAACGAAAATAATCTTTTTTTGGCACGTGATGGTAAGGCCACTGTACCATTACAAAAAACGTAAACAAAGTCGTAACCTATATTGTACTAGACCAGTGGTTCTCAAACTTTTTAAATGACGGAACCCTTTTGGGAAGCAAAATACTTGATGGAACCCTACAATAAAACAATTGTTTTTATAAGTGTATTTTTTATTAATCAGCATAATAAAAGTACAATCTAACAGTTACTAATTATTATTTACTTCACCACTTGGCAACGACAACAATAGAAAACATTAAAAAAGAAAAAATCTAACTAGTGGGAGGTATAAAACTGTTTTTTATTTTTCATCAATTGGTTGATATCAGGTTTGATGGAAGAAAGTTGGAGTCTCATATCAGCTTCGGCGTCCAGTCTATTGCGATATTTTGTTTTCGTGGCTGCGTAGGTAGAGAATCCTGTTTCGCACAAATATGTAGTTGGGAACGGGAGCAGAATATCCAGAGCCATTTGGCCAAGCATTGCATATTCATCTTGGATTCTGCACCAAAAATCATTGAGAGGCGTCGTTTTGAACAGTGACTCCATACTTGTGTCTGATGACATTTCTAAAAGAGATTCATATATCTCGTTTGACATGTTTTCAGGCTTTTCCAAGTTGGGTAAAAAAGGATTATGAATCCATGAATTCACTTTAATTTTTGTATTGTGTTCTTCGGGAAAATACTTTTCAAAAGATGCGCGCATCGAACTGAGATATTGGACCAATTCAAATACATCATCTTCAAACATTACTGAGTCGTTTTCGCTAACAAACTCACTGAGTAACGTAAAGCTTTCTATTTCTTTCTTACCAATGCAAATGATCCAAAAATCTAATTTTCTTTTAAAAGCAGTTATTTTATTATAGGCCTGAAACACTGTTGTCTGTTTACCTTGCAACGATAAATTCAATTCGTTAAGTTTTTGAAAGATATCCGCCATAAAAGACAATCGGAACAACCAAGTTTTATCATACAAACGGTCCTTCAAATTAAAAGAAGTATCTGCTGAAAGAAACATTTGTAACTCGGCTCTAAGTTCAAATAGCCTTGTTAAAGTTTTACCCCGAGACAGCCATCGCACTTCTGTATGGAGCAGCAGTGTTTTATGTTTGCTGCCATAATCTTCACACAATAATGAGAACAATCGGGATTGTAGTGGTCGTGATTTGATAAAATTAATTATTTTTACCGCTTCATCCATAACTAATTTTAGATTAGACGGCATTTGCTTCATCGCAAGTGCTTGTCTATGCAGAATACAATGACTGGAACTACAATTACGCGCTTTATTTTTAATTCGTGACACTGCTCCTGCTGTTTTACCTGTCATCGCCTTGGCCCCATCTGTACAAATGTCAATGCAATTGTTCCAACTGAGATTATTTTCTTCAAAAAATATATTTATTTTATTAAAAATTTCTTCCCCGGTAGTGTTTGTAAGCAGCTTTTATATGGATATCTCACAATAACCAGCAGGATAGCCAAACCAGCGACATCAGTCGACTCGTCCATTTGCAAGGCGAATCGTGTATTTTGTAGACGTGTAACTAGTTCTTGTTTGACGTAGCTTGCCAGATCATGGATTCGTCGTGAAACAGTATCGTTTGATAGCGGAACATTAGAAAGATGCTTTGCAGATTTTTCATCGAGCATACATTTTGTTATGTCTAATACACATGGTTTTATTAATTTCTCAGCGATAGTATGCGCTTCACCTGCTTGTGCAATGCGATAGCTAACTAAATATGATGCCTCCGTGGCCTTTTCGTTGATAGTTTGTGTTACATGCATAATATTATTTTGACTTTCTAATAACTGATCTTTTTTGCGAACAAAAAATTCTTTATTCTTGTCTTTAGACTCGGGGTGTACAGTTTCTAAATGTCGGCGCAATTTGGCAGGTGCCATGGAACTATTAGGAAGCAGTTTACTACAGAGCATGCAGAGAGGTGAGCCGTTGGAATCAACAAATCCGAAACTGATATAAGATTCATCATACTTCCTTCTTTTCGTCTTTGAAACCGTCGAGCTTGACGTCGTGGCATCATCTTCTGAATCGGTGGTTGCTATATTCTCCGCGCGCACTGCTTTTGAACATTCAGCGTCATTAGAAGATGTTGTTGCAACACGTTTAACACCTTTAAGCCAACGTTCCATTCTTCTTTATTTATAATGTTACACGTCAGGATAGTGGGGTTTAAATAATCCACAATCGTTACTGCGTATAAGAGACTAAATTTAGTACCTACGGTGAAGAAATGTACAAAACTGAGACAACAGAATGCAGCAGGCAGTAAAACAATGAACACTAGTTTCTCGCTAGCGAGCTTGTAAGTAGGCAGTAACTTATCGCTCCGAACGCTAATCGTCAACTGACGACGGGCGACGCTTTTATACTTAGTCCTAGACTCGATCTCAAATATTCTCGAAAATACTCGGCACCTTTGATAAACAAAAAGCAAAAATAAAAACAGAAATTTAAAAATTGCGTTGTAAACAATATCGACTTTATCCTTTGAAGTTAGAGTCGAAAGTCGCTTGTTGACAACTATAGCGTCTAATTCAGAGGCGGCTTTTATCAAAGAGACTACGCGCTCACAAGTATACTACCCGCACGTTTTAAGTTTGCCGCTGGCGATAGGTATGACGTTCGAAAAGTAGCGTCACCAAACCTAATATAAAAATATTTTTTATTTAATTGTAACAATAAAAATTGTAATATTTGGGTAAAACTATGACACATTATAAGTTTTGTTGTCACGTGGGGGAGGGTACGCGCATTCCACAGAACGGCAAACTTAGAGCGAACGGGTTGTACAAGTATAAAATTGTTGATACCAAACTTATGATATATTGTACCAGCTATTGTAACACATGTTTCTACAAATACAAATAAATAAATAAGTAACGTTCATAGCGTTTTGTCTCCGCGCGGCCGCGGAGTCCGCGCAGCCGCGGAGCGACCAGAGAGAGGTGTTTTGATTTTTTTTTCTAAATTCTTACGGAACCCCGACAGAGGTATCACGGAACCCTAGGGTTCCGCGGAACACACTTAGAGTATAGCTGTACTAGACTAATTCTGCCACAGAAATTAACAAAATGGCGTAAGGATGGCGCATTTATGTCGATTTCATGTTCTAAACATCATTCATTCATTATTTATGCCATTTTATTTATCTATGTAGGGAAATTAGAACAAAATAGGTTATGATTTTGATACCTAAATTGATTATTTTTAGGAAGTTTGGCAATTACGTGTAGGATTTTAGAGGAGGGGTCATGTCCCCCCGTGACACACTTCAGGTTCTCAGCAGCAGCAGCTGCGCAGCACGCAGAGCCAGAAAGATGGGATGGCGCCACTTCCTAAACACCATCGCTCTAGAATTCGGTGTGAATATTGTGTATTTTTGCCACCGACTTCTAGAGCAATATTTTATTTATAAGTAGTAAAAAGATTTTTTTCCAAAAATAAATCGACCTCTAAAAAACGGAAAAGTGAAACCAATTTATTTTCTGCTGAAACACATTCATTCGCCCTTTACATTCCAGGGCTACTGCAGCTCTTTCGAACCATCCCGCAGCCTCGGCGGGCGCGAGGCGGCGAGACTCCTTGCCGGATTGCCCCGTGGGATCCGGAGGCTAGTCTTCCGCACCTGTATGAGTGGTGCCAAACCAAACCAAACTCAAACTCAAAAGTTTTTATTTCAAATAGGTCTTTGCAGGCACTTATGAAACGTCAAGCTAGTTGCACGGTTCCAAGGAGTGGGTCTTAACGTGGGAGAAGAACCGGCAAGAAACTCCATAGACACTCTTTTCAAGAGGAAATGTTTACAATAGTCTTTTTACAGTGAGGTACCTATACAAAAAAAATATTAAAAAATTATGAAACAATTAAACTACAATTTAAGTTCACCGGAATTAAATACACCGGAGTGAAAATCCGTTGCCGCGACAAATCGCGACTCAGCGGACAGAGCTCCAGCACGATCTCATGGCGGAATAGAGAGAGCGACAGTCTTAACCCAGCACGCTACAATCGTGGCGATAAGTCCCCTCTTTGAGAAGAGGCTAAGGAGGCGCCACGGCGTCCTGACCTACCGCCTGACGCAGGTCCTCAGCGGACACGGTACTTTCGAGAGGTTCCTGCACAACAATCGGGCGGGTGAAAAATATGGTGGAGGTCTGCCCCGCTTGAGCGGAGCACCGTCGTGTCCTCGTAGGGGCGGTCGGCGGCGACCTCTCGCGTCCAGCTCTGGTTCGGAGCGAGGGGGAAAGGAAAGCCGTGAGGGAGACAGACCTCACTAGGCGCCACGGGAGACACCACGGGCGTCGGGAGCCGCGAGACGATTCCCGGCCACCGTAGGCGCGAGCCTGCCGATGGTGAGCTGTGGGTAGTTCGCTGTTCGCTAAGGCCCGTGTCGACAGCGTGCTTGTGTTCCACGAGCGCCTCAAAGAGAAGTATAATATAGAGAGGTACAATAGTTGTCAAGGAACACAATATCGGAAAAAATACTGATAGTAAGTAAGTATGACAGGTAGGTATCGATAAAATTAATCATTTGTTTGCATCTGAATCTCAATCGGTCGTTGAGCCATAAAAAACCAATGGTGTAACTCGTTTCAGTTTATTGCTGAAAACTACAACTACGAGTACCTACTTAAATAAAATATTAATAACTACTGTGTGAAATGAGAATTTTAATAGCATTCGTAATCAAGATTATAACCGTTTTATCCACAATAAATCGATTTAACTTATCGATTCTACAGCAAGCACGCCGCAGCCCTAATTCTATAAGTAGAACAAAGATAGCCATCTAAGTTCAGGGATCATACGATAAAATATGTAACTAAGAATCTAAAAAGCGCTTCACATCGCTTTCAACTCACGCCTATACGAGACGCACAATAATACCACAAGGTCATACACCGCTTTATTTCAGTGTCATGCGTAGTTATGACAAGACCGCGGTCGCACATTTTACGCGTGAACAAATAAAATAAGCTGCCAATTAAACGTTTTATAAATAAAGTTAAGTGTTTGTTGATAATGTCACGTAATCATAAATCATTAAATTATTTAAAAGTGTAAGTTCGTAGTGTAAAGTCGTTCGGTTAGGCGCGAGCGGTTGGCACATGTCAAAGTTTGGCGGGAAATTTGATCAGTCGCCATCATGCAGTGACAGTGTAGTGATGTGATAATTTTTTTTAATCAAATATTTATTTTATGTTTACGGTTATCTTTTTTATCGGATTTATATTAGTTTTTGTTTTAATTAAGTTTTTGGGGAAGTCTGAGGATTTAAGTAAGTATTGTTTTAATTACAATTTGAATTCGGTTTATAAAATCTCAAATCAATAATGACGTTATCATTTTAAAGTTGTTTTTTTGTTGCTGTGTTATACCTACGCTATGGTTTACTGAGAAATATTTTTTTTGTCCTTATTATCAAAAGTCACGCGTTGGCGTAGTAAATTGTATCGTGAATTACAAAAATATCTTACGTAGTGACGACAATGTCACCTAATTTGCATATAATGGCGCATTATTGTTCGTGCTCTTTAACATTTAACAGTATATTTGAATATATTTTACCTTCGATGCCTTAGAATTCATGCATCATAATTATTTTGTAAATAGGAAAAAAAATTACACACGTTTTTATTCATGTTTCTCAACTCGGACCTTATGCTTATTTTTCCTCAGTTGTATGTAGTAATATTCTCAGGAGGTCATGGTACGAGATATTACTTACGTTTTAGAAACGATGTTATAAATAAATAAAATAGGTAGTGACTTCACACTGTTATCTAAGATATTTAAAAAACAACATTAGTTTTTAAATTAAAGATGTACCTATCGCAAAAAGTAGAATAGAATAGTTTTTTTTTATTACATACACCAAAAGAAAAACATATGACATTTGAAAAAGAGTTACAAAGGGTTGTAATGGGCGGTCTTCTCGCCTTTGAAGTACCTTTATTTCAAAGAGAAAAATATCAAACTAATTCATCTAATTTTGGCGCCCACGAGGTAGGTGTAAGTGATTGAACATAGTCGCATCTACAATACTTTCGAAATTGCTAAAAACGCCTGAAGCAGGCTTTTGCACTTCCGTATAGTAATAGTCAGCAATAAAAGTATTATCACACGCAATTATTAACCAGACCCAGAATTTAAATCAAAAGAATTAGAAAATGAGAAATAACTATATAATTTTGCACGATAAATAGAGGTGGAGGATAATTCCAGAATCAACACTAAAAACGGCAATACTTCCAAAAAAACCGGCCAAGTGCGTGTCGGGCCACGCGCAGTAGGGTTCCGTAGTAGGTCTCAGTTAGTCGACTATAACTCTGTAACCGGTTAAGCCTACTTAGCCGTGATAGTTTTCCTTGTAAGTTCATTACATGTGCTACGTCTGTGATTTTTTTCACATTTCTAGGTACAGCCATTCAAAAGTTAGAGGTAACTCGTATCGAACAAAAAATTTCACTTTAAATCTAGATATTTCGCAAATGGCTCGCTTAACCGAAAAATGATCTTCACACACCCATAATATTTTTGAAAGACCTATCTAACGATACCCCACACGAAGGGGTACGCGAGAAAAAAAATATTCATCCCTACTTTACATGTTTGGGAGCTACCCTAAAAAAAAAAATTTTTCAAAATTTTATTTTACCACTTTCTCGGCGTGATCAATATACATATTCATACCAAATTTCAGCTTTCTAATAACAAAAACCACGGAGCTATGCCGCGGACAGACAGACAGACAGACAGACAGACGGACAGAGCGAAACTATAAGGGTTCCTTGTCGGGCTACGGAACCCTAAAAAGGCCTTTGGTTCGGTTAAAAAGAATTAAAACGATCAGTAAATATGACCATACGTATTCTGCCTATTTCGCGTGTCTTCAAAAAGTTCAGAATGAATAGGTAGCGACCTCATATAGCAACAATAACAAGTGTAATAATTATTTAATCACGGGTCCAGTTCTTCATATTTTACCGGTCTATCCAGTGTCCTACGTCACGCATACGAACCTGTTTGAACAACGCAGAATTTGTCAGAATATTTTGTAAGTTATGTATGAATATGTAGAACACAACCTATAATACCAAAGATAATAATGTATGTCAAATATTACCTATTCATTGTCCCACTGCTAGGCACAGGCCTCTTCTTATACAGAGAATTATAAAAAAGCATTGATCATCACGCTAGCTCAAGGCAGATTAGCGATTTCATACTTCTTAAGTCCAGGTTAAATCACGATGTTTTCCTTGACCGTTAGTCTGTGGTGTCATAGATACATTTAGAGAGTATATATGACTTTGTAAAAACATTGGTACTTGCCAGGTTCGAACCCGCACTTAGGTAGTTGAGATTCAAGCGCCTTAACTTTTTTTTTATGTATAATTCATTATTATTTATACATATATTACTATACTTATGATTTTGTTATACTTCATTATCACTAGCGTCTGCGGCAATTCCCGGGTTTTATACATATCAAACATAGCCTATGGAACTCAAGTATGGTGTAGCTTTATATTAGTGAAAGAATTTCGAGAATCGGTCCAGTATTTCCAAAGATTACCTATAAGAAACAAACCCACAAACTTTTGTTCTTTATGATAAAAGTGTAGTGTAAATAAGTGCAGGTACACAAAAATTGTAATTCTTTAAGTCTGTGTCTGATCTTTTAATAACAATTGTCTTTAATATTCAGAAAGAGGAAAAGATATCCATGTTTAAAACCTTGTAGATCATGAAAGGCCTTCTCCATGACCTTTGAAGAACAGCTTTTCGCCAATTCCATTCAATCTCGCATCGACCTTTATCGTGAAGTCACCGAGAAATACTACGCGAAACCTTTAAAAATATCCTCAATACTAGTCAGTCCTACTAGTATTAGCGACCTTTTGTAGGAAAATCACGAAAAGGGTGGTTGCCCGGGGCGGGCGCCAGGATTAGATGGATGCCAGGTTTAGTAGGGCGCCAGGGTTTCTCGGACATTGCAAATCGTTGATATTTTGGGCTGAACAGCTTTCCGGTCACAGTGCCAGTCTAGCTTTTTGAAACATATTATTAATTAATTTACTTTATTTCTATGATATATAATAATCGACTCAGTACCTTATTTGGTCAACGTCCCTCAAAATAAACTGAATATAAAGTGAAGGTTTTCGCGTTTATACTTGTTTGTCACCTGTTCAATTGAGTTTTAATAATGGTATTTAATTAAAATAAATTAATTGTTTCGTAAATGAAGTTAGAAACAAAATTCGCACGTTTCGAAAGGTATTATTTTGGTAGTATGTTTTGCGTAATGTGTGAACATAAATATTAACGACATTTTATTTGTTTCACATGTCGTCGAAAGTATGGCTTATTGAAAATGGCTATTCAGGGACTCTTTTTTGCATAATATTTATGCAATCAAGTATGTATTAAATTAGTAATCAATCAAGATTTCATAGGTATTGGCTGAAACTGTCACCTTTTTTTTTCTTTCGTTTGTGGTGTACTTGAAAATCTGTAAATTCAAGGTTTTGACGGAAACTCAAGTAAGTTTTTAGCAAAACATACATTATACATTATATGAACAATAAACATATATTAGGTAGCTGTTTCTCTCATTCTCTCATGCTAAGTGGAACTACATGTAGGTACTCTTGATATAATCCTGTTCAATTATTTTTTATTATATTTAATACCATATAACCAGTACCTTACCATGGGGTATCGTGTTAACTGGGTTGCGAAAGCCGATCACAATATAGTTGGATAGTTGGGAAAAGACTAGACAGATGATTGCCTTCGTACAAACAAACACTTCGTCCTTATATATTAATAGAAATATAGATATAATTATTTTTTTCGGATGGTAAATCATCAAATGTCTTACTGACTAAAACCCATCCATGTTTCTTCCTCAGCCCTTTATATTCCAGGGGTGCAGTAACTTTTTCGAACAATCCGTATCTTTTTTTTGTGCATGGTATCTCGCAGGTCAATCTAGAAGGTTGTCGACTGCTTAACTGGGCTTGCCTGTGAAGTGCCTTAAATGAATTTAGGGTCTCCAGCTAGGGCTTAGCTAACAAAATGAAGCAACTACACGCTAAGGGCACCCCCTAGTGGAGTACGGACCTCGGTTTAGGGCGTCGCTGGGGGAGGACAGCAAGGGACAGGCTGGAACAGAATACATGCCGCAGCCCTGGCAGGGAGATATACATGACAAACATACGTTAGTAAATAACAACGTATCACCATTGTTGATCAATTGACGATCCTTGAACGTTTTGGGCACAATAGCATGATGATAAGATAATCTAATCTGGTTTAGTAAAACGAGTTATGTTTATTTAGCATTGACTTCTGTCTGATTCCTTTGAGTTTGCATGCTCCCAGATCACAGCAGTACATTGTGATTTAGGTAGATGATTTAGTTATAATGCTCCTGTTAATTTTTGGGTTGTTTTGTTTTTTCTTCGACAAACTCATGTACGTGGTACTAATTAGATGAATTTTGATTTTATTTTATTCTACTATTAGCTGTTTTCTGCAGTTTACCTGGGTCCTGCGGAAACTACTTCTCGCAACTAAATTAAAACTATTCTGTTACTTTCCCAATGTCCATACTAATGTATATCTAAATTGGTTTAGTGGTTTGTCCATAAAACATTACAAACACACATTCGCGTTTATAGGTAATATTAGGCTAATTTTAATCTTGTTCAGATAAGAAGAATTTCTTTATTTCTAAGAAATACCTACGTATTACCTGAGTTTGAATAGCACTAATTGAAATACCAAACAGTAAGTAATATGCAACTGAACACTAACATGACACTGTATCATGCAAATTAGTTCTATGTTATATTATCCTATCAGATAAACCTCATCGTGGTTTGAAATTCAATTTGAATTTCTAATAAAATAAAAACAGACAATTATTTTTTCTATTTGTCAATTTTATCTCCATCGTACTAATGAACGCAACTACAAATTTTAATAAACATAATATCTGTGGAAGAGACACGAATATCTAATATAATCTACAAAGAGTTTATAACAATAATAAAAAAAAATCTACAAACATTTTAAACCTGACAATCACTCAACAAAAATGTATTGAATGCGTGCTACTGATGATTTTTGTAATCGTAATTAGCAACGGGCGGAATAATAGATAATTTTACACGGGTCAACAAAAGCGATAAACTAAGTTTAGCAGCGAAACGGTATAAATATTTTCACCTGAAATTGTAAATACGTTCACCTCACACCTGTAGGTACTAAATAATAAATCTGAATGGCCATAGTCGCCACGGATATCAAAAGAGACGGTCGCTTAAGAAAGTGCATCAAAATTTAAGTTATTTTTACTTGATAATTCGGCAAAAAAAACACTATTTTTACTTAATCCAATGTAAAATAAATAAAATAGACAATTAATTAAACTGTAACACGTAAAACAAAACTGCACAGTCAATTTTATCGAACACTTTTACGTATTTTAATTACCTATTTTTTTTTGGTGCAGTTAATTGAATAAGTTGACTTAATAAAGAACGACTTAATAAATGTCATTCAAAGTCAATCTCACACATATATTTGCCCTTTATTTCACTTCCGAAGATTTATCGTTCGTCCTATTTCACCTTCACAACGCTCATGCGCTCCCCGAACGAGAAATGTCAGTATCTGACACCGTGTCGACATTTGAACCGCGATAACCGTTAATTTAGATAACGAAAAATAACAAGCTGTGAAATAACCGATATCGGTGCGAACTCTTCCTCATCACTAGTGTTATTCTTTTTTTTTAATGTTGCACGCGTTATGGGTGTGTTTTTGAGTGTTGCCAGGTGCATAACGAGTTTTGTTTTTGGATACAATAAGGAAAAAGGTAGAATAGTTTTGTTTTTTTTCTATTGTGTGTTTAAGGGTAAGGTAGGTTGTAAAGTTGTCATCATTATGCCCAAGCTAGCTGTAAATTTCTCACCTCCATCACCTGCCTAGCCCTTTCCCAACTATGTTGGGGTGGGCTTCCAGTCTAACCGGATGCAGCTGAATACCAGTGATTTACATGGAGCGACTGCCTATCTGACCTCCGCAACCCAGTCCGGGTAACACGATAATCCTTGGTAAAACTGGTTGTCAGACTTTCTGGCTTCTAACTACCCGTAACGACTGTCAAAAAACTACAAATGACAGCCGCGACCAACAGTTTAACGTGCTTTCCGAGGCACGGAGGAGTCTCGCTATGACATAGATGGTCACCCATCCACGATCCAACCGTGCTAAGCGCAGCTTAAACTTTGATCGGTCGACTGTGCGGCTGTTACTTAGTCACGAGCTCTTCAGATTTGAGACTTTAAATGACGAACCTTTTAAAATAAAGGAAGTACTTCGTGTTTTTTTTTTTTTCAATTTATTGTAACTTATCTGTTTAAAACAATTGAAATTGTTGGAAGTTATTGTTGTAAAATCGTTTCGAAAAGTTTTATACCCACTCGTTCACGAGATGCTACCTGCATCTTACCACTAGGCCACCACGACTTAACTACCAAGCAATATCTATCTATATTAATATTATAAAGAGGAAAAATTTGTTTGTAGAGTTTTAGCTCAAAAGCTACTGGACTGATTTTAAAAATTCTTTCACCGTTAGAAAGCTACGTCTTTACAAAGTGTCATAGGCTATATTTATTTTCGGAAAATAATTAGGGATCCCTACTAAAACTTGAATAATGTAACCCAAGGTGTAAAAAAAAATGTCCACGCGGTTTAATATTATTATCAGGTCCCCAGTAATGGCATCTCTCTCACCGCAGATGGAATCTAATCGATTTTCATCATGAAATTCCACAGGGAAGTTATACATGCTAAAGATAATATACAAAAGGTTAAATTTGAGAAGTCTTGAAAAGATAAGAAAATATGTAGTTTGTTTTATATCCTCAATTATTCCAACGCATATCTGATTTAGTAAAACGCATCTACAACTCTAATAAGCAAAACTTTGTTTTGCATAACGCCAAAAATCTATACATAGAAAACGCTTTGTCCTAAATGACTGACGGATCAACGCACAGCCTAAACCGCTGATTGTAGAGACCTGAAACTTGGAGGGTGTGTTCTCTGTATGACGTAGGCATCCGATAAGAATGGATTTTCCGAAATTCTACCCCTAAGGTCCTAAGGTAAAAAAGGGGGCATAGTTTGTATGAAACTCTGTCCTTAGTGTTCCGTAGTTGACAAGGAACCCTTATAGCTTCGCTCTGTCCGTCTATCTGTCAGTTTGTCTGCGGCATAACTCAGAGGTTCTTGGTACAAGAAAGCTGGAATTTAGTATAGATAATATAATATTTTTTTTAAGGTAGCTCCCAAATACGTAAAGCCGTATCAATAATACTCCCCGTTACTCGGTAACTGGGTTGTGTGTGGAAGTCAGATAGGCAGTCGCTCCATGTAAAACACTGACTCAGCTGAGTCCGGCTAGACTGGAAGCCGATCCCAGATTAGCAGAGAAAATACTGGGCGGATGATGGTAGGATAACTTGGACCTTCTGTGAATTTTTCCTATCGTAAACGTGGGTATTTAAAAGAATGTAGGGCGGAATTGTTAGAACACGTCATAGCATTATCCTATACCTAGCATTGATAAAAAGTTCCGACGTGGTACTGACTCAATTTTAATTAGCTTCTGCCCATGACTTCGTCCGCGTGGAATAGTGGTGCTTTGCTCCTATTAGTCTTAGCATGATAATATAGCCTAGCCTAAAGCCTTCCTCGATAAATCGGCTATCTAACACTGAAAGATTTTTTCAAATCGGACCAGTAGTTCCTGAGATTAGCGCGTTCAAGCAAACAAACAAATTCTCCAGCTTTATAATATTACTATAGATAATATAATAACTTTTGGGTACCTAGAGCATACTAACATAAACATAGTGAACGACGAACCCTTATGCTTTTGCCTTGTCCGACTGTCTGTCTGTTTGCGGCATTGACTCAGAAAGGAATAGATTAGGTGTGAAAAAGAGACGGTGCTATACGACGTTAGTGGCTGTCTCGCTCTCACACTTGAATTGACTTGTGGTATGATATTTCAAATAATGAATTAATAATATATATCTACCTTTTTTCGGATGGGCAATCATCAAATTACCCCTCTCGCCGTGGGTGGGGCGGAAGAGAGTGTCAGACTCTGACTGACTACTGACTATAACCATAACCCATCCATGTTCCTTCCTCAGCCCTTTATGTTCCTTCTGGGGGCGCGTAACTCTTTCGAATATTTTTTTTCTCGTGTGCCCCATTGTGTGTGCGGATAAACAAATATTTTAAGCTTAAAAATTCGCAAACGGGTCACTGAATCGTAAAAGAGTGTACGACCTAACCATAATGACCTCTGAAATACTGGTAAAGACTGCTACAAATCAAAACACAGTATATGTTTACCAAGTTCTGGCATTACAATGGTATCTACTAGATACTATTACGAAATCTAGCAAGAAGCTTCTACTATTTAAATAGAGTGATCCAATTGTACTTTAATTAATACATTCGAGTGACGTCATATATTCATTATAAATTGAAATAAATAGGTGACGAAAACATTTAATTGAGAACAGAATTATGTAAGCTAGTAAATGAAATGCTTCTATTGTATTCAAGGTCTCGAAATAAGTAAAGAAATGTACTGAAATCGCCAATCCGCGTTGAGCACGCGTGGTGATCATGCCTTCTCTGTATGAGAAGAGGCCTGTGCCCAGCAGTGGGACAATAAAAATGATGATGATAATAAAAATGCAAAAGTAACTCTATCTGTCGTTTAAGCTTACACGCTAAAATGGCTGTAAGGCTGTAACGATCTAGATAAAATTTGGTATAGAGATAGACTAAACCCTGTGGAAGGACATAGCATAATTTTAGGATGCAGGAAACAGCCAGATGGCAGATAAATTGCAAAAAGTATGTTGAATAATCTCTTTCATGGAGAATTTCGTAGTTCATACCAATAATTTCAACTTCTTCTCTAAAATGCATTTTATTTTATCCCGTAAAATCCGGTTTTTATGAATTTAATGTAAAATTAGATTTTTAGTGGCTTTTGGAAAATTTTAGACTACATAGTCTACTATTGCCATACGAAATCAATGGGATAGTCGAGCTTTGAGAGCTTATACAAAGAATGTCAATTGATTGAGACCAAAGAATCAGCATTGCCATCTAACCTGCCAACTTATGATTTGACGCCTAAAACCCACTTAAGGCAATGAATAACAAGAACATGTATTATGGACAATAATGCCAGGAATCAGATTTTTTCATAACCATCTTATCAATTATAACTACCTAATCATTTTATGCGTAATCATTAATTATCTTGTATGCTATGTTTTGATAACCTTTATGTTAGATTATTCACTTGATTTGACCTAGCTCGACGAGCATGCCCGCGAGTTGAGCGAATAGCACTTCACAGGCAAGCCCGGTTAACAGTCGACAACCTTCTAGGTTGACCTGCGAGATGCCATATATAAAAAAAAACTTGATTTGCGGAGGTGACGGCACCAGTATAGTGTTTTAACAACGCTCAGACGCATCTAGTTAGAACTAATGACGTAATACAACCTTCAATATTATATAGATATTGTAAAATAACTGCCCCGTACTTTCCCACATTTAAAAGTGCCTACATGAATTCGTTACTTTAAACAATAAGCAACATATTGCGATATATAATTGAGTAGGCGTTTACGTGCTTACATGGTATGAAGGGTAGAGGCATGCTAGAGGTAAGAAGAACGATCTGTTATGGGGGACAAGTTAAAAAATCCAGCTGTGAGCTGTAAATAATAGCTCAAAAGCCCTCCAGAATGGTGCTCGTGCCGTTACAGGGTGTGAATGTAGCAGTTGTAGATGGATTGAATGCCGAATGCCGAGTAGGGGCGGTCGCAGCCAAATATTGGGGGGTAGGTCATCAACAACCAAAGTTGGCCGTGGGGAGGTGTCATCAACAACCAAAATAGGAAGTGGGGGGGGGGTGTCATCAACAACCAAAATTAGCCGAAGACGTGTACGATTTGGGGGGGGCATATCTCCTTTGACCCTCCCTGTGAGACTCTCCCCCCTCGCACCGCCACTGATGCCGAGTCAACAAAGATTGGTGATTGTAGTAGTTAGAGCAGGACGGACGTTTTAACGGACAGTTTTTCATACACAGAGATAGTTCTCCTTCCTTCTACCCTCCATATTACAAGTAGTCCATTGAAATGTTACATTTTTTAGGCCTAACCTTGCGTTTTTTAGAGGACGCAATTTTATTTTTTTGATGTGTAGGGGGGGTCAGTGTAAAGCTAAAACCAAGTTTGTGGGGTCGCCACCCTTGTCCCCCGGCCGCCATCTTGAAAATAGGGGTTGAAATGGTTTTTACGATATATCTCTTAAACTATTAATTTAATAAAAATAAATGTTAGCATTTTTTGTTGCAAATTAAATTCTCTACAACTTTGGTCCAGAAACTTTTTGTCGTAGAACTATAAATAAAAAAGTTATAAGCGAAAATGTTCAGAACCTTCAGGCCTTACTACCTGTTATTTCGTAGCGTTTCTTTATATTTTCTGAGAACATTTACCATAGAAATGTATATATTTTTTATACCATCAGAAAGTAGAGATTTCAACAAACAAAAAGACCACCGACTTTTTTAAAAAAAGTGATATTTTGACGCGAGAATTTTCGATTGAAAATTAGGGTGTTTTTTCGATATTAAGTCAAAATAAGGTTAAAAAATAATTATTTTAAATAAAATAAATTACAGTGTGTTTGTTTGTGTGTGGTATTTTGAATTTTTCACATAAATTTTGAGGTTATGTGAAAAAGTGTCAATACAAAAGTTGTAGGTCTTTTTATTACTTACAATTTTGCCATTTAACTTTTTTTCATAGGACTTGTAGTTTTGCCGGAAATTGAGATAAACCATTTTTTTAACTTTAACCCCCCTCTCCCCCCACTTCCCGACCTTATATCGCCCGTAATTTATTTTTTCTATCATTTTTATTATATTCTCCTCCTTTTCCAATGGGTTTCATCCTACTATTATTTTATTCACTTTTTACCGTTTTTAGAGGCTAAAAGCACTGGCCTATTACTTCGGAGCGCTGTAAAACCTTAACCTATTGACTTAATGAAAAATGTTTTACATAAAAGTTGTTGCTCGTAAAACGATCTACAAAAATGGTATAATATCATTTTTTCGTAAAATGATAAAAAAATAGTTATATCGAAAAATATATATTTTTTTCTGGAATTCTGAACATTTTCGCTTATAACTTTTTTATTTATAGTTCTATGACAAAAAGTTGCGGATCAAAGTTGTAAAGACTTTAATTTGCAACAAAAATGTCAAGATTTTTTTTAAATCGGATAAACAGTTTCGGAGATATATCGTGAAAACCTTTTCAACCCCTATTTTCAAGATGGCGGCCGGGGGACAAGGGTGGCGACCCCACAAACTTGGTTTTAGCTTTACACTGACCCCCCCTACACATCAAAAAAATAAAATTGCGTCCTCTAAAAAACGCAACCCCAAATGTAACTTTTCAATGGACTAAAGGACTATGGACCTAAGCACATATATATGCGTAAAATTATACAGCCATCATTCAGACTTATTAAACATCATCACTGTATAAGCTGAACGAGTAGGCAAAATTCCGCAGATCTAATTTTATTACCTATCCACTCAAATAGGAAATAATGTGGTTGTTGAAAATCAAAACGCAGTATGTGAATTTTTTCTCGCACTAATCCCAACACCTCTGCTTTTTGTGTTGTTAATAATATTAAAATTAATTATTTTCAGAGCATAATATGGCTGAACAACAGGACCAAGCACGTTGTTCATCAAGTGAAAGCGACAACTTCGAGAAAATCGACTCTGAAGAAGCAAAGGAAAATGTAAGTGTATCATGATTGTTATCTCATCAGAAAATGGTTGTATAGTCTGGAATAAATTTTACGAAAAATATAAACAAAATTATAACCTATTTCGTCCTAATTAACCCACATAGATAAATGAAATGGCATTTATTATTATTCTTTATTGCACACAAACAACATTTTAATAAATTTGATCCAGATAGTCTGTATACAACGGCGAGCTTAACCCAGAATTGGGTTCTCTAACAGCAAACCTTTGAGCGATAGAGAGATTTGGTATGGGTACACATAATAGTGCGCAACAGTACTTTATAAAATAAATACTACGTAATATCGAATAAATACCTACTTAATTTAAATTACAAGCAACGACATAAATATAAATTAAATAACGATACATAATATAAATATAAATTAAATATATACATATAAATACATACTTACATACATACAGGTCATGTTGAAAAGAAATGCTCCCTAATTCGTCTCTTGAAAACATCTAGCGATGGGCTATCGCGTATAGTGTGAGGAAGAGAATTCCAAAGTCGTACAGCGCGAACAGTGAAAGATCCATCATAACGACTCGAAGCATGGGGAGGGACACGAAGAAGAAGCGACAAAGAAGAGCGACAAGGTTTCCCTCTAGGCACCAGAAATTCAAAGCGTTCCCGAAGATAAGTTGGAGAGTTAGGATTGTGTAGAAGAGCAAAGAGAAAAGAAAGAATGTGAGTATCTCGACGCTGCCGAATAGGCAACCACTTCAACCGCCTCCGAAATTCCGACACGTGATCGTATTTCCGAAGGCCGAAAATGAAGCGGATGCACAGATTCTGCAGGCGTTCGAGTTTATCAAGAAGTTCCTCAGTCGCGTCGAGAAAACAGATATCAGCGTAGTCTAAAAGAGGCAGAAGAAGCGACTGAGCAAGAGTAATTTTTGTAGGAAAAGGCAGGAACTTCTGGAGACGTTTAAGTGACTGAAAGGAGCAGAAAACCCTCCTGCTTACTTCTGCAATGTGCACTCCCCAAGACAAGTTACAGTCCATAAGGACACCCAGGTTTTTGACATGCGAGGAATAGGGTAAGGCAACATTATCATACAAAACTGGAGGAATACTGTGCTGGTTTAAAAGATTTATGAAATATCTGCCACCAATAATGAGAGCTTGTGATTTTGTAGGATTGACTAAAAGTCCGAAACTTTTAGCCCACTCACTTATGTATTTAAGATCATTATTGATGGCATCTATGGCTCTAGGAAGCTCTTCAAGTTTAAAATGTCGATAAAGCTGCAAGTCGTCCGCATAGAGATGGAAGTGTGAAGCTAACGAAATAGTGATGGCGTTAATAAAAACGGAGAAAAGGAGAGGAGAAAGAACACCACCCTGAGGGACACCCGCAGCAAGATCGCACCACTCAGAGGAAGCCTCATGAGCGCGGACCGACTGCGCACGACCTCGAAGATAAGAATTAAACCATTCAATTACAGAAGGAGATACATTAAGTGAGGATAGGATCCCTAAGAGGATGTCAAAATCAACTGAATTAAAGGCACTGCTGAAGTCCAGTAGTACCAAAATTGTTAACTGCCTGTTCTCCATGGCAAGTCGGATGTCGTCAGTTATTTTGACTAATGCCGATACCGTACTATGGCCAGGACGAAAACCGGATTGGTATGGGCTCAGCAGGCTATTGGAGGAGAGGTAATAAGACAGCTGATTGTTGACAATGCTCTCAAGGACTTTAGATAGGATTGGAAGTATGGATATTGGACGGAACTGGGAGACTGACAAGGGATTGGGCACTTTGGGTAGAGGCAATACATGCGCTCTTTTCCAAGCAGAGGGAAAGGAGCTAGTGAAGAGGGAATAGTTGACAATATGTGAAATAACGGGAGTGAGTACATTCAGGATGGGGAGAAACATTTGGAGGTGCAAGCCATCATCTCCAACTGCTTTCGTGGAAATGGATAGGATGGCGCGCTTTATATCCCCCTCTGTAACTGAGTGGAAGGAAAAAGAAGTACAATTAGGCAAAGAAAGATTGGAGAGTTTGTCAAGCGTCAAAGATTTTACATTGTCATCCAGTGTTACTGGCGACTTAGAGAAATGCATATTGATTGCGTTAAGATCCATATCGGGACTGCTATCATTAGCAACTTTACCGATACCGAGGGACTTGAGAAATTGCCATACTTGTGCTGTATTGAAATTTTTTATGGAGTCATGAATGTGGCGTCTTTTTGCATCTCTGCACAGACGATTGCAGCAATTACGCAACCTCTTATATACTGACCAGTTCTCTTCAGTAGGATCCCTTCTATATTTTCTTTTTGCCTTATCCCTCTTACACATCGCGCTTTTAATAGTGTCAGACAACCATGGAGCTGGAAGATGCTTTACGCGTACCTTTTTGAGAGGTGCGTGTAGATCATAGAGGCTCAACATCAACCTGTTAAATTCCGAAACCTTGGAGTCTATATCATTGCAGTCATAAACAGAAGACCAGTCAATACTGCCCGCATCCTCTCTTAAACGATCCAAGTCAATGTTCTTGAAACTGCGAAGGAAAAGAAATTTGGATTTACGTCTAGGAGGACGGATTTTATACGAAAGAAATAGAAGGTCATGGTAAGAGAAAGAGGCAGAGAGTTGCCCATGGATGGCTACTTTGCTGGGATCGGAAACCAGAATAAGGTCTAGAAACGAAGGATTACAGTGAGGGGCATGATGAGTAGCGTTAAGTTGAAGAATATGCATGTTGACAGAAGAGACAAGAGATCGAAGTTAACGGCTGCGCGCATCATCCTTGATCAAGCAAGTGTTGAAGTCTCCGAGGATAATGGTATGGTCATATAAAGTAGTGAAGAATTCAAGCTTTGATTCGAAGGAGGAGAAATAATCAATATTACAGGATGGACTGTAGTAAACACCTAGAAGTATTCTTATATTGTTAAAAAAAAATTCAATGAAAAGATGTTCAGCAAATTTAGAGTAATCACTCGGAGACTGATCAACGATCTTGCATGAGATATCTCCACGAAGATAGATGGCGACCCCTCCACCTCCCTTGCCAGTTCTGTCATTACGCACAAGCTTGTAGCCGGGCAAAGAGTACTGCGTAGAAGGAAGTGCGGGCTTGAGGAATGTTTCTGAGACAAGAATAGCGTGGACAACACTGGAGTCAAACGAAGAAAGAAGGTCAGCATGGTGGGCAGGGATACTTTGAGCGTTAATGTGGACCACGTTGAAAAATTTATTGAAAGAGGAAAATGTAGTAAAAAGTTGCTCGCGAAGTTGAACAGAATCATCACTAAATGCACTGGCAAAACTCGCATTAAATGATGAATGATAATGTTTAGAGCATGAAATTGACATAAATGCGCCATCCTTACGCTATTTTGTTAATTTCTGTGGCAGAATTAGAACAAAATGGGTTACGACGTTTTTTAAATTTTTCGTAAAATCAATTGGTACAGTCTATAGTAGGTTCCCCTCCCTAAAGAATATTATAAATGCGAATGTGAGTTAGTTAGTGGTTGCACTTTCAAGATAAATCTGTTGAACCGATTGTATGGGTATGACGAATGACGGTTGAGATTGATACTCCAGCCATCGCGATCAGTTACGATGCACCGCTAAACAATTTTGATTAAATTTGGTATAAGTAGTATACTTGTTACCCTAACAATACTAATAGACACACTTGTAGTTTTGTCAGGCCGTTGGAACCGCCGGAAACAACTTTTGATGTTCTTTCTGACTACAACTAGGGTTTTACGGCTAGTATTCCAAATGGATTTCGCATTAATCTTTTATATGGGACGGTTTGAAGCGTTTAGATTACCCTAGTAACTAACTTTCATATAAATTCTTGCATCACTACTCCCCCTTGCTCTTGACGTGGATAATCTTCGTAGAAAGTGTCCAGATCTTCCCGCCATAGTTTTCATGATCTGACTCTATGGCATAAAAAACTTAAGATAGCGAAATTGTCCTGATAAATTTCTAGCTAGTACTGTCAAATCACTGGCTTTGTAACAACATGGTAACTAACATTTTTCAAAATAGCGATATGAGTTACATCAGATGATTCCCTTGTCCAACGGTGGACTAATTTTCGTGTACTACCTATCCCTGCCTCCTATAGTATGTACTTCGCAAAAGCAATGTCCCCCTAAAGTTTTAATTTCTCAATTCCAGGGCAGTGCAGCAAACTTCGTAGTAGGCGAGGAGGAACAGGAGCACCCTGATGATGCGCCAGCCCACGAGGGAAGGGACTCCTTCCCCAACGCGCCCCGGCCGAATAGACCACGTCCTCTGACCGTAGCGCAGCAGCTCGCTCTAGCGGAGAAAAGGAGTACTCTCAGGTAAGTTTACTGTTGTTGGACGATAGATGGCGCTGTTTTAAAAATATGATGTTAATTATTTTTTTTGTTTTATTGACTGTGTCAATAAAACAAAAAAACTGTGACTGTGTGAGGAGCTCGTGGCTAAGTAACAGCCGCACGGTTCGACCGATCAAAGGTTAAGCTGCGCTTGGCGCGGTCGGTCCGTGGATGGGTGACCATCTATGTCATAGCGAGACTCTTCCGTGCCTCGGAAAGCACGTTAAGCTGTTGGCCCCGGTTGTCACTTGTACATCTTTGACAGTCGTTACGGGTAGTCAGAAGCCAGAAAGTCTGACAACCAGTCTTACCAAGGGGTACCATGTTACCCGGTAACTGGGTTGTGGAGGTCAGATAGGCAGTCGCTCCATGTAAAACACTGGTACTCAGCTGCATCCGGTTTAGACTGGAAGCCGACCCCAAACATAGTTGGGAAAAGGCTAGGCAGATGATGACTGTGTATATTTATTTATCAGAAGGTTTTATTAACGTAACTATTCAAAAAAATATAGCAAATGACTTTATATCGTTTTCATATTCATGTACTCTCCATTTTAAACTTACCTTATGTATTTTATCCTTGTATATTGGTTAAGTATGTAAGCAAGGTGTAACTTGACATTGAAAATTCGATTTCTATGCTAATGATTTTTACTAAAGAATCGAGATTCAGGCTTCGGCGATTTCGGCAAAAAATCAACCGCGAACTTCGCCTCTATCGTCACTTGATCACTTCGTATAATCGAATCAAAAGTGAATTCGAGTAGTCGTCAGAGGAGCTCGTGGTTAAGTAACAGCCGCACGGGTCGACCGATCAAAGGTTAAGCTGCGCTTGACGCGGTCGGTCCGTGGATGGGTGACCATCTTTGTCATAGCGAGACTCCTCCGTGCCTCGGAAAGCACGTTAAGCTGTTGGTCCCGGTTGTCATTTGTACATCTTTGACAGTCGTTACGGGCAGTCAGAAGCCAGAAAGTCTGACAACCAGTCTTACCAAGGGGTACCGTGTTACCCGGTAACTGGGTTGTGGAGGTCAGATAGGCAGTCGCTCCGTGTAAAACACTAGTACTCAGCTGCATCCGGTTAAGACTGGAAGCCGACCCCAACATAGTTGGGAAAAGGCTAGGCAGATGATGATCATATCATTGCAATGTTTAATTCCCGAATAATCAAATTCTACACAAAAATGTAACAACAAACACAAAAAATCTAATACAAATAACTAAAAGTGCATCATCATCAGCATATTTACTATCCCTATGCTGGGCACAGGCCTCTTCTCATACAGAGAAGGCATGAGCATTGATCACCACGCTTGTTGGCGATCTCAGACATTTTAGTCTTGGTTTCCTCACTGTGTGTTTTCTTCACCGTTAGTCAATATTGTCTGAGATAAACTTAGAAATTACATGTAACTTTAGTAAAGTCACATTGGTGCTAGTTAGGTCTCGAACCCACAATCTAATACACAAGATGCCATAACCACACGACACTTCTACACCACGATACATACCTCTATGGTATTATGGCGGAATTTAAACATCATAAAAAGATACGAAGACTTTATTCCTCATTATCAAAATGCAATACGCGTCGATTTACGTAATCTATAATGGGCAGCCATTGTTGTGATGACGTAGGTATTTCATTTTCGCGGCAAAGCCTCCAGTATTCCTCGACCGTCGCGAGCGATACACGTCCGATTCGATTTCAACTAACAACACCGTGTATGGTTTTTCGATGTGTATATGAGCGCTGTTTTTACTCCGTGTTTTTGTGTGTCAGTGTGTTTATGTGGCGAAATTGCGCGGGAGAATTTATTTTTTAATTTTTTTGACTTTTAGTTAGTGGTGTGAATTTCTTTCGTTGCATAAAAAGGTTACGGATATTTATTTAGATAGGTATGTGTAGATATTCGGTATGTTCTTTTTAATAGATAATAACTCGCATATATATATATATATATCTAAATAAATAAAAGTAGCAAAAATGTGTAGAATTCGAATTCTTTTTGTGAATTATATTTTTTTATACTCTGTTATTATATTGCTAAAACAAAGTCGTAATTATTATTGGTTAGAAGTAGGTACCTACTATATTATGTACCTACCTATAATACGCAGGTGTTATCTAATCATTTAGTATATTTTAGTATATATCCAGTACTTATAACTCCAAAAACAATATTACGAATACAAAGATAAGCAGAGGCTCATTCATACTAAGTCCTAATGCTTACTTTTTAACTAATAACAAAATTAAAGCGAGTCGGGCTCGCGCACCTAGGGTTCCGATTATCCTTACTAATATTATAAATGCGAAAGTAACTCTGTCTGTCTGTCTGTCTGTTACGCTTTCACGCCAAAACTACTGGATCGATATTAATGAAATTTGGTACAGAGATTGAATAGACCCCGAGGAACAACATAGGCTACTTTTTACCCGGGTGCGCTAAGTAATTCCCTCGGGATGCGGGTGAAACCGCGGGAAACAGCTAGTACGCAATAAAGTCGCAATTACCTTGTTTTTCGACCGCATAATTAAGTTTGTTTGTAGAGGAAAATTGCTGATTACTTAAAAACTGCGATACTAAGAATCATAGTTTTATTTTTTCCTGTAATATTTAGATTAATGTCTATCAATCCTAATTATTTCAAATTTTTCCCTTCTCAAACTTTGGAGATAAGGGTCTTCTTTTGTGCAGATTTCATTGTAATTCGAAAATAAAAAGAAATACCATAAAACAAATAACTTTATTAGAATTTGCTAATCAAGCCCTTCCATATGATACCCCACATGACCTCGTAACTTGTGATAATCGTTACTTTTTGAAATAAAATACTATTAATTAAAGCATTATTATTATGGAATAATCTATAGCAAGCAAGTTTCAAGTCACTCCTTCATTCGAAATATGAAAACCAAAAACAATCAATTGTTGTTCAAAAAATTTACAACTTGATATTTTTAATTTTAATTTGGCTTCCTGGAAGCGTAATACTGCTCTGAAATTGTAAACCCCCACTTCCCCTCACTTTTTCCATAAATACAATGTGATTTTTCAACTGCAATACGCATGGGTAGGTTCTTATAATTATTGTTCAAAATTTCAAGTTGATAGCACTAGTAGTTTTTAAAATAATCAGCTGTGACAGACGGACAGACAGACGAAGTGAAATCATAAGAGTTAATAATAAATGTACGTTTTTGGCACGGAACCCTAAAAAATTATAAGTTATCATAAACTGTAATCATTTTAGAGTAATTTAACGCAATAATTGCTAATTTCACATAAGCAATGCATTATAATTATGATTGATTACATAATTATTGATGAATGAGATAATTACAATTAATCAATTGATATAAAATTGCCATAATTAATAAATAGAACTAATCTTGTTTTGGATGGGAAATCATCAAATGATCCCTCCCGCCGTGAGTGGGGCGGGAGGGAGTGTCAGAATCTTACTGACTAAAACCCATCCATGTTCTTACCTCAGCCCTTTATATTCCGGGGGCGCGGTATCTCTTTCGACCATCCCGCAACCCTGGCAGGCTAATCTGGAGGCCCAGTGGTCGAAATTCGAAGTGGGAATGATAGTTTGTTTAAATATTATTATTTTACAAGCTCTTCCCGCGGTTTCACTCGCGTCTCGAAGGAAATACTTAACTCACTTAAATAAAAAAATACCTATAATCATCTTACCTCTGTCCGTCTGTCTATCTGTCGATAACTCTTTCACGGTTAATGCAAATTCACAAACAGCAAACTATGTTATATAAAACTAGCTTTCCGCCCGCGGCTTCGCTTCGCCCGCGTGAACTTTTTTTTACAGCTTGGGTTACATTATTCAAGTTTTAGTAGGGATTCCTAATTATTTCTGGAAATAAATATAGACTATGGCACTTTGTAAAGATGTAGCTTTCTAACGGTGAAAGAATTTTTAAAATCGGTCCAGTAGTTTTTGAGTTAAAACCCTACAAACCAACAAATCTTTCCTCTTTATAATATAAGTAAAAGATTTAATTTGTGGTATTATGGTAAATACATAATATTGCAATAATGATAGATTTGTCACGTAACGTACGTCAATTTTACAATCCAAGCAAATTCTTTAACGAACGCGATGTTCAAGCATTTATTTATAGTAGTACTAACTATTCCTCGTGGTTTCACTTGCTTCCTGAGAAAACTACTTCACGCACCCGGATAAGAATTATACCAGGCCCTTTCTTAGGGTTCAGGTTATCATCATACCAAATTTCAGCAAAATCGGGTCAGCCGTCTTATCGTGAACGCGTAACAAACAAACTCACATTCGAGCTATAGGTTGAGGAATGAAATTAATTTAAGAAAAATCTTTGTTGGGCTCATTTCGGTCACAGAAGCCAATCACAATGAAGACTAGCCAAGTACGTAGGTGATATTATAGTGCACGCGCGCTTGTGCAGACACAGGTGCACTATCTATTGCCTCACTCTCATAGTCCTCAGTGTCGGCAGTCCGACACGACCAGGGAGAGATCAGGCGCAGGACCGACAGCTTTACGTGCTCTCTGAGGCACGGAGGTCTGGCCCATCCATGACTTATATCTATCGATCCAGCGGCTGTTAGCTACGAGCCCCTCAAATGAACAGCATCTAAAAATCACTAAACTGTTTGTTATGTGTGTGTGACAAGAGTCTTGAAGACAATATGAACCACGGAAGCAAATAGCAATTGTGTCCTTCACGCCTGTTAAAAATTACACTTTACTTATTTCATTAAGCACGTGAAAATACTTACGTTTAAATAAATAGTACGGTAGTGTATTTTAATAAGGTTTAAAATGGGCTAACTGCGTGCCGAGACATGCGCGATAGGGTTCCGTAATTCGTCGAATATAACTCTGTAAAGGGTTAAGCCTACTTAGCTGTGATAGTTTTTCTTACAACTTCGATATATATACTAACTCTGTGTTTTTTTTTCATAAAACTAAGAGCAGCCATTCAGGAGTTAGAGGTGGGGGGCTAGAACTAAACATAAATATGCATTTTAAATCTCGATATTTCGGAAACTTCTTCCTAAATTGGAAAGGGTTTTCACACATCTGCTTTATTTTTGAAAGAGCTATCCATTGATACCCCACACAAAGGATATACGAGAAAAGAAATTTCCACACTTTACGTGTATGGAAGATACACTAACAAATATATTTTTTGCAATTTTATTTGACCATTTTGTGGGCGTGATCAATATGCACAAAACATTGTTACTCAGCTGCATCCGGTTTAAACTGGAAGCCGACCCCAACATAGTTGCTTAAAGGCTAGGCAGATGAGTGATTAATATGCATATAATATACAAAAATTCAGCAACGACCTCTGAGAAAAAGACTCGATATTTTATCTGTGTGATAGAGAAATTCGAAAATACGAAAAGAATCTTAACAAACTCACTTTCGCATTTATAATATCAGTTAGTATCATCATCACTGATGATGGCCGACGTCCAGAAGTCTGACAATTACTGATGATTCATCAGTAATGGACATCGGCCTAGATCGGAGCTAGATCTTCAGCTCTCATGCTGCTCTCTCCCTGCTCGCTGCCTTAAGATGCGTACATATTAAGTAACATGTTGTGTTACTTGTGTTTTATAACAAATTGTGTTACATGTAATTAATATATACAAATGTTATACAACATAACATTGAGTATTCACATTATTGAAACCTGTTATATAACAACATTTTATAACATATTATGTTATTGACTGACTGACTGACTGACATAGTGATCTATCAACGCACAGCTCAAACCACTGGAGGGATCGAGCTGAAATTTGGCATGCAGGTAGATGTTATGACGTAGGCATCCGCTAAGAAAGGATTTTGATAAATTCTACCCCTAAGGGGGTGAAAAAGGGGGGCAATTTTTTTATGAAACTCGGTCATTTTATAACTCACGCGGGCGAAGCCGCTGGCGGGAAGCTAGTTATGTTATATAATTATGTACCCACCTTTACAAACCTCATCGCCCCACCTAGCTACTTAGGGCCAAGTACTCCGACAGATGGTTACGTAATCGGCCCGTTAAACTAAAACGTTTTTTAACCAGGAAGCTGGAATTTTCGTGTTACCCACTTCTAGTTCTACCCTGATTTGGTAATCCAGCGTTTCAGGCATAAAAATCTAACAATACGTTACCCATCGAAAGTTGGAAGTTTGAATTTATGGTGAACGGCTGTTTTTAACCGACTTCAAAAAAAGGAGGAGGTTATCAATTCGACTGTATTTTTTTTTTTTTTTTTTATGTTTGTTACCTCATAACTTGCGACTGGGTGAACCGATTTTCATGATTCTTTTTTTATTTGAAAGCTGGTGCTTTCCGTGTGGTCCCATATAAGTTTTATCACTACCGGTTCAGCCGTTTTATAAATATATCAAAAATAACTATTTATCTCTACTTGCTGGTATGCCAAATACTTAGATGATTTGGTTATTTACGCTTATTACAACCTAAAAAAGTGGTGTCTTTATTTTGTTAAGATAGCAAGACCGAGACACTGAAAAGCGAAAAAATAAAAAACTTTTTACAAAAAAATCAAACCGACTTCCAAAAAAATACTGAAAAGTAAAAAATAATTTTTATTTAAACGCTTTACGACCAAAACATCGCTTTAGAAGTCGGTGGCGAAATACTAACAATAGTAACTTACAAGACACCGACTTCGAAAGCGATGTTTTGGTCGTAAAGCGTTTAAATAAAAATTATTTTTTACTTTTCAGTTTTTGTTTGGAAGTCGGTTTGATTTTTTTGTAAGTTAATCGGACTGTTATTTCGTCGGTGAACTTGGGCCTTAAAAGGCCTTAGTTAGTTATAAGATAAGATGAATATTATGATAAAAACAAAATAATTCTGATTGAAAAGATACAGGAAAAAAAGTGTTTTAACGATATTTTGAAACGTTTTTGATTGTTGAATTATCCTTATTGTAATCTTCATTGTTAGATAAATATTTTCAGTGATGATAAGACAGGCTAAATACCGTCTTATCGTGTTTCTGAGAGGTTTGATTGACCAAACAAAAAACCGGTCGAGTGCGTGTCGGGCCACGCGCAGTAGGGTTCCGTAGTAGGTCTTAGTTAGTCGACTATAACTCTGTAACCGGTTAAGCCTACTTAGCCGTGATAGTTTTCCTAGTAAGTTCATTACATGTGCTACGTCCGTGAACTTTTTCACATTTCTTTGGACAGCCATTCAAAAGTTAGAGGGGGGATGCTCCTGGCATGAAATTGCACTTAAAAGTTACATATTTCGCAAATGGCTTCATTAACCGAAAAATGATCTTTGTACACCTATAATATTTTTGAAAGACCTATCTAACGATACCCCATACGAAGGCATACGCGAGAAAAAAATATTCATCCCCACTTTACGTGCTACCCTAAAAAAAATATTTTTCATAATTTAATTTACCACTTTGTTAATGTATCTAATATACATATCCATACCAATTTTCAGCTTTCTAGTACCGAGAACTTTTGAGCTATGCCGCGGACAGACAGACAGACGGACATGGCGAAACTATAAGGGTTCCTTGTCGGACTACGGAACCCTAAAAAGAAATATTTATTGACACAACAAAACATAAAAACATAGTATAATACAGAGGGTTAAGCATATCAAAATGGTTTCAAGAAGAGGCGGTACGGCTACGCCGTTGCTCGACTTGGCAGTTGCCCCAACCGTGCTCCCAGATCATCATCATCATCATCATCAGCCTATATATTGTCCCACTGCTGGGCAAAGGCCTGTTCTCATAAAGAGAAGGCATGAGCATTGATCACCACACTTGCTCAAGGCGGATTGGCGATTTCAGACTTAAGTCATGTTTTCCTTCACCGTTAGTCAGTAGTGTCTAAGATATACTAAAAAAGTACATATGACTTTAGAAAATTCACATTGGTACTTGCCAGGTTTCGAACCCACACACTCGTACACGAGAGGCAGGTGCCTTAACCACTAGGCCATCACGACTTTTTATTTGCTCCCAGATATTTTTGAATATTCTTAATTTAGTAATAAGCACATATTATTTTTTGTTGGTTCCGCTTTCACTAAACCGAATAAGAAGAAATTTGGTATGGAGAAAGGTTGAAACCTTGTGCATGCCGAGACTCCTCGTCGGCTTTTCCAAAACTATCATTAAAAATATTATAAGGAATGTTGTTCGACACAATCTCCATATTTTTTGCGTGGCCGCCTACTATCATAGTCCTTTTAGAGATATCATGGACTCATTGAAACAGTAAATTAATTAAGACTATCTGTTTCCTGCGGCTTTGGTCGCTTTGTAAGGATACTACTTCATGTAAGTACCTAGCAGGATAAAAATCCTCCTGCATACTCGGTACTTCCCCAGGTTCCAGCTTATCATCATCATGCCTAGCCTTTTCCCAACTAGCCTTAACAACCAACAACAACCACTGTCAACAGTGGCCGACTTGGGGTCGGCTTCCAGTCTAAACCGGACAAATTATTACTACTCCTGCGCACTTCTATGTTAAAAAATACCTTAGCTTAGTTTTTGGCATTAAAATTAAAAAAACTTTTTACAAATAAAATAAAACCGACTTCCAAAAAAAAACTTAAAAGTAGAGAAGTTAAGACTTCGAAAGCGATGTTTTGGTCGTAAAGCGTTTAAATAAAAAAATATTTTTTACTTTTAAGTTTTTTTTTTGGAAGTCGGTTTTATTTTTTTGTAAAAAGTTTTTTTTATTTTTTCGCTTTTCAGTGTCTCGGTCTTGCTATCTTAACAAAATAAACACACCACTTTTTTAGGTTGTAATAAGCGTAAATAACCAAATCATCTAAGTATTTGGCATATCAGCAAGTAGAGATAAATCGTTATTTTTGATATATTTATAAAACGACTGAACCGGTAGTGATAAAATTTATATGGGACCACACGGGAAGCACCAGCTTTCAAATAAAAAAAGAATCATGAAAATCGGTTCACCCAGTCGCAAGTTATGAGGTAACAATCATAAAAAAAAAAAAAAAAAGTACAGTCGAATTGATAACCTCCTCCTTTTTTTCAGTCGGTTAAACAGTGTTGGTTACCGGTATTCTAGCGTCAGTTTACATTATCTCCTGCCATGGCTGCGGGATGTTTTTTTTTTTTTTTTTTGTGTGTATGGCATCTCGCAGGTCAACCTAGAAGGTCGTCGACTGCTTAGCCGGGCTTGCCTGTGAAGTGCCTTAAATAAATTTAGGGCCTCCAGCCAGGGCTTAACTTACAAAACTAAGCGACTACACGCTAAGGGCACCCCCTAGTGGGGTACGGGCCTCGGCTTAGGGCGTCGCTGGGGGAGGACAGCAAGGGACAGGCTGGATCAGAATAAATTATGATTATTATAATCGGGAATTTTAAAGCTATTAGCTCAGCTCGCGGGCTGGCTCGTCGAGCTAGGGTCGGGAGGGCATGGACAAGGTCGTCGCGACGGACCTCGGCGGCGAGGTCGATACGAACGCGGTCTGTGTTTGTAGAGTGCTAGTGGACCTACTGCTCTCTTGGAAGAGGGTTATAGCGTCATCGGGTATGGTGAGAGTATGCCTCGGGCGGCGAATTTTACTGATCTGGGAGGGTGCGTATCCGGCGGCCGATACGACCAGAGGGTTTGAATGCTTTTCGGCAGCATCAAAGTAATACTTGGCGGCACGTTTCATGAACTGTTGGATGGTGGGGCTGCGGGATGTTAGAAGTCTGACACAACGGCGGGAGGAGTCATTTGATGTTTCGCGTCCAAAAAAAGTCAACATATTCTTTCAAAATTTTTTAGGTTGTTGTAAGAAAAAAATATGATATAACGTAGGTATCTGTTAAAATCTATATATAAGCACAGATCAAATAATCTATACTTATAATAAATCTGTAGAGAGGTCAATTCTGTACATAAAATATATTTCCAAAATAACTATCAGGGGGTGATTAGGGATCGATACTGATGCCAAAAATGCAATCAGTAAAATTTTTGTCTGTCTGTCTGTATAAACTCTATAGAAACAAAAACTACTCCACGGATTTTAAAGAAACTTAGTACAATTATTTGTCATACTCCTGAGATGGTTATAGTATATTTTTCATCACGCTACAATCAATAGGAGCAGAGCAGTGACGGGAAATGTTGTCATTTTGTTTAAACGCGCTAATCTCAGGAACTGCTGGTTCGATTTAAATAATTCTTTCGGTGTTAGATAGTCCATTTATCGAGGAAGGCTATAGGCTATATATTGGCAGAAGCTAGTACTACATATAAGTACGATCATTCCTTGTCGCACAGTCGTATTTATAAAGCATTAAACAGTTATACAGGCTGTTGATTTTATTTCTACATCCACTTACTATTATAATATTTTTTTCGGTAAATGAAGAATTTATCCTATCCTCATGTTAACTAATATTTTTTCTTTGTTTGTTTGTTACGTCGGAACACGGGAAAAAACTAGTTAAATATAATGTCTTCGCAGATAAAAACATAAATTATATTTGAACAAAATACGAATATTAAATGAGTATCTTTGTTCATAACAAAATAAATAAATTAATAATGGAAGTCCCTAAATATTCCCACGAATAAAAAATATTAAATACCTAAATAATCCCACGTCAGCCATTATGTAGTTACAACTCAAATAAACTATCTATGGCGCCATAACCTACATTAATATTAAGACACTAGCTTTTCGCCAGCGGTTTCGCTCGCGTGGGCTATACGAATTTAAATAAGAAACGTTCTCATACAAACTTTGCTCCCCTTTTTACCCCCTTAGGAGTAGAATTTCGGAAAATCCTTTACTTATCGGATGCCTACGTCAGACAAAAAACACACCCTTCAAGTTTCAGGTCTCTACGATCAGCGGTTGAGGCTGTGCGTAGATCCGTCAGTCATTCAGGACAAAGCATTTTATATGTATAGATAAGTAAGTAAGTAAGTCCCAAAATGTCGCGAACAAAAATATTGTTTTATTTGTGTTTTTAATTTTGTAAATAAACACCATTCCAAAACGGGTTTTGTTAAGAATATGTAAATTCTTCAAGGTTGGTATTGGTAAAAATGTTTAATGCATTTTATGGTCGTTAATTCTATGGACATAACGTTTCTTAATAACCGCTTTAAAAGGCGGAATATAAGGAAAACCCTTGTGAGTATATTAGGGGAAGTTTGAAAGTGGCACCGGTAACCGAAAAACTAGGTGGAAATCGGTTATCATGGTATGGGCATGTGATGAGGAGGAATGAGGATAATGTAGTGAGAAAGGTTTTGGACATGAATGTGGATGGATATAGAGGAAGGGGACGACCGAAGAAACGATGGATGGATTGTGTGAAGGTTGATATGATTAGAATGAATGTTACTAGCGAGATGACGGCAGATAGAAGAGTATGGAAGAAGAAAACATGCTGCGCCGACCCCAAATAAAATTGGGATAAGGGCAGGAGGATGATGATTAGGAAAACCCTTGTAGGCCTAACACGAGGGGTTAAACGCATTTTCTTTTTGATAGAACCAAACCAAAATATTATTTACTCGCTTTCCGCCAGCGGCTTCGCCCGCGTGGACATTTTTTTCACACTTTGGGTTACATTATTCAAGTTTTAGTAGGGATCCCTAATTATATCTGAAAATAAATAAAGCCTATGACACTTCGTAAAGATGTAGCTTTCTAATGGTGAAAGAATTTCTAAAATCGGTCTAGTAGTTTTTGAGTTAAAACCCTACAAACAAACAAATCTTTCCTCTTTATATTATTAGTATAGAGACAAACACGTGATGCACGAACTGCGCAGGATTAAGAATGCGACCAACCTTTTCGAAATCACCAATGACGAATTTTGAATGAGTATTTTTATCATAATTATGTTTTTCTTGTTATTTCGTATAGGTCAATATAATACAACAACACGCATATTTACAAGTTCTTACGTTCGTCTGTCTCGATATGGCTTGCATCTTACTTGTACGTTTTTTTTTTTCAAGTAAGCTACTTAGAGATAGAATTTCAGAAAATCCTTTCTTATCGGATGCCTACGTCATACAAAAAACACACCAAGTTTCAGGTCTCTACGATCAGCGGTTTAGGCTGTGCGTTGATCCGTCAGTCATTAAAGACAAAGCATTTTATATGTAAATATTAGTTAATACTTCAATTCTTAACAGCAACAAAAATAACTCAATAAATTAATATTTTTAATGCGCAAACGTTTTAAATCACACCGTAGATGACATACTGCAGATTTTCGTCATTAAGATACAGAACCAGCGTCGATCAACACGTATTCTACGCGTTAGTATTTATTATTGACAAAACATTAATTATTAATTCACAACTTTAAAACAGCATTCGTGTTTCAACAATCTACCTCAATAAAAGGCTTTATAGTGAAAACAATAAGTGCCAAAATAAAGTGAAAGTGTTGTACCTAACAATGAACAAAATTTTATGAACGTAATAGTATCAGTTTTTTGTTTTGTGAACAATTATTTCAAAATGTTGAAAAGGAGAACTTCGAAACGTTTCGTTTTGGGTGAGAATACCGAACAGCAGTCGTTTGATGATGGGGAACCGACGGAAGTCTTGCCGAATTTGACGCAAAAGTTCCAGATGACATTGAGCATGGACCCTGAAGAGAGACGGCATGATGAGGAACAGAGACAGCAGGATGGGAGGCTTTTGAGAACCCCAAGTAGCGGAACTTTGCAGTAAGTGGATGGTAGATTTTTAGGAATATCAAATGTGTGTAACAATAATTTTTTTTTGTCTATACAATTGTTTGTGGTTTACATAACATTTTGGAAAATTTAAAAGACGCATTTTTTTTTTTAGAAAATTCAAACTAAAAATATAGAACTCAGTAAATATTCTTGCCTTGGTCAGCCTTAAACCAGTGGACGATCAGAACGCTTCCAACGATATCTCATTTGTCAAATTGTTGGTCCCAGTACGTAATATTGTATTCTCTTTGGTCCCAGTTGTTGTTGTTGTCTTTGACAGTCGTTACTATATACCCGTAACGACTGTCCGAGTTTCTTATCAGATGCCTACGTCATACAAAGAACACATCCTCCAAGTTTCAGGTCTCTACAATCAGCGGTTTAGGCTGTGCGTTGATCCGTCAGTCATTCAGGACAAAGCATTTTATATGTATAGATGTATAGTGTACCTAGGAATGTACCATTTCGGTCAAAAATCAAATGGAGGCTTTAGTATATTTTTAAACGAGTAAATATTTAAGTAGTTCAATGCTTGAGTTCTTGGATATAGGTACTACTAATGGAGTGTGCTAGTCAACATGTGTAAAAATCTTACCTAATTAAATGTATTCTTTTTACAATTATTTAATCTATACTATTATATAAAATGACAACCTCATACACTGAATGACTGACTCATCAACGCGGAGCCGAAATGGCTGGACCTAGAGTAATGAAATTTGGACAGGAGGTACCTTTTATGTCCTAGACAAGTAATAAGAAAGGATTTTTGGAAATTCCGACCCTAAGTATATTAAAATAGGGTTGAAAGTTTGTATGGAGTAAGTTTTATTTCTGATTCGATTAAACTCAAATTTTGTAGGGACACTCTAAAATGAAAATAATTAAACACATGTTTCACAGTTTTTCAAGATTTTAACCTTAGGGTGAAAAATTAAGATTTTAAGTTTGTAAGAAAAAAAATCTATTTTAGCTTTACGCCAAAAGGTCTGAACAGTTTTACTTGAAATTCACCAAAGATGTTTGTTATGAATCGGTTCAAGTTTTAGGCTACAAATCATCACACTAAATATTATGGGGAATGAGCAGTGAGGCATTGAAATAAGTTTGTAATGGGATGACCTATCAAGTTTTTATAATTACCTATATGCATTTTCGCTATTATCTTTGACATAAAAATCATCACGCCCGTTTCTAAAGAAGATAAGGGTGATTTTCAAAAAAATTGACCCTGTGACGATCAGGAAATATAATTTTGGGATTAAATAAAATTGCTTAAATTTACTCTGGTATCAAAGAATACGTAATTAACTAGCTAAATATGCTATTTAAATTAAAATTTAAACATAAATATGAGAAATATTCAAGTTTTTCGGTCAACCTATGACGCAAAGTGTTCCTGTACGTCACACAATATAATCGGTCAGAAATAAAACAACCAGGTATTGAATCAAAATCAACTTAAATTAGCATAAAGATATGCTTAAAATGTTTCCAAAAATAACAAAAAGTTAGCATAATTCTATTGCAATAATAAATAATCAGCCAAATAGTTTCATTTTCGTCACTTCTTAGACACATTGCCCTAGAAAAGTTGTTGTTTACTAATGATACGTGTTACAAATTCAAAAATCAAGCAAGGTGAGGAATTTTTGGCAATAACAAAATTCTAATAGTGACAAAACTTAATATTGTAAAGAAATCTAGATATTTTTAAAACTAGTTTTGTAGAATTTAGAATATAGGACAGTGACTATTACGAAAATTGTGTGACGAATAGGAATACTTTGAGCAGTATCCACACTGCCAATTGCCACCACTGGCACTATTAATGTAACATTGATTTAAATCAAAATATGTTAGGATTTTGTCAACGTCCCAATATACTACTATATCGGCTATATCTCTCTTATCAAAATTAGGTAACACGTAGGTAAGTATCTTTTACAAGATTAAATATTTCGTTGTGCACTGAGCTTTATAGTTCAAGTTCGTCACGATTTTATTCCGGTAGTAAGTCACATGACGCACAGGACGTGACATATTCATACGACGAAACTTTTAAAATTAAAAATAACTAATAAGCTGTTAAATTAACTTGTTTTTAGCTTTATTAATCTAATATAGGTTAACTTATGTTTTGAATACAATATGCCAAAGTAAAGAAAATGAGTTTATTTGCCTTTTAAATACTGTCACTATTCAGAAAACTTTTTCTGCACGTCGAAGACACCAAGACTTTAGTCACAGATTTTGTCGCAACTGACGTTTAAACAGTATTGGCGGTATCAAAATACGATCACAATGATGCCAGGAAAGTAGAAAAAACACAAATTAGTAGATTTTGTCTTATGTAAGATATCAAATTCACCGTGACGATACCGGATTTTCCGGTACTATGGTTTTCGTAGGACAACGTTAATTTAATGATATTTGTTAAAAATAACTATAAATTAATCACATAAAGACCAAAAACACACTTTTAGACATAATGACATTATGTTCAAACACCTAAATATACTCAAAGCTCAATAGTCTACAAGTAAGAAGTATTCGAAATCACCGAGGGCACCGTGGGACACACGAAATCTTCACCTCCTGTGGTGCTTTTTTTTTAATATAAATATATCTATCGTCTTTTTATGGTGTTTTTCAATTTAACTTGATTTTAAAATGTCTGCCTTAATCATATAAAATTTCACATCTACATGTGCCATATAAAAAAACAAAAATAAAAATGTTTGAAGTTGTGGGACAGTCCGATTTTGCTAGGGTCATTTTTTATGAAAAACACCCATAAGCAGTAATTAAAATTGAAAACACTTTGTATTAGAATGTTAATTTTATCCACAATGTCAACGAGCACTGTAGTGGAGGGGCTGTATTCATGATCATGCGAATCGGTTACGTCGAGTTCAAATCCCACATATTTTTGTTCTTTTTTGAGATTGGTATTTACTTATTTTTATTTATTTTTTTTGGTTGATATCAATATAATATCTTTCACCTTAACGGCTTCAAGAATTAAATTACGAATTTGTTAAAAATAAGCGCTTTCAAGTCATAATGTGTAGATGTTATTCCATGGTGATTAATGCTCATGCGTTCTATATATGAAAAGGTCCTCTTTTAAGCGGGATAATTATAAACTAAAAAAAAATGCGCTTTCTATTGAATTCATTCTATTCCACACTTCAGAAATTAAGAATCTAGAATTCCCTTTGCTAATAAACAAATCATAAGGCCAAACATTTATATGGATTCGAATGAACCTGCGTGGGGATTGTTGTGGCGATAAATCCTCTCTTCGCGGAGTGGCTAAGAAGGCACCACGGCATCTTGACCTACTGCAGATCCAATGCCTACGCCTGACGCAGGTTCTCACTGGACCCGGTTAGGTTAGAGAGTGGGAATAGGAAGCAGTCACCTTCTAATGCTAACCAGTCATGCTGGAAAAGGAGATAGCGGGTTGCGTGAGGGAGAGACAAATCTCACGCCCCAGCCACGTCATCAACATTTGGAGCCAGGAATCGACTCCAGGCCACTGTAGGTCCAGCCTGCAGACTTTGAGCAATAAGTGGCTAACCGTCCGGTAAGGATTAGGATGGGCCTAATCAGCGGGAAGACTCGGGAAATGATTTTTCATTCCTAAAAGAAAACATTTTTTTTTGCAAAAATAGAATGCAAATACACAATACCTAATTGGAGACACCGACTTCTAGAATGATGTACCTATTAGTTATTTTTACATTTGTATTGTGTTCCAAGCCAGTGCTTTTTTACCAAAAAAGTTTTTCAGTTCTCTTTTTAGTGGCTCAGTTTGTAATTTAGATAAATTACAATATCCTAATGTCTAGACAAATGTTCATCACCTTTAATAAGGGTGAACTCTATATGTCTGTTTTCTCCTTTAAAGCTTAGAGGTGTGTTGTTATGTTATAGAACAGTGAAAACAATCACGGGCATACGATCGCAGCAATCGTGGTTCCTTTGCTATTAGTAATTGAAGAGTTCCATTGGTTATTTACGAAGAAATTCAACAGATCCCAATAATATATATTGTACTAAAACCTTTCTTGAAAACTATGCATTTGAAGAACCATATCTCTCATCCAATTCAGATCAGTAGTTTTTGAGAAAATCGGGGACATACAAACACATGCACACCGGTCAAATACAGAACCCCTTTTTAGGGTTCCGTAGTCTGACAAGGAACCCTTATAGTTTCGCTCTGTCCGTCTGTCTGTCTGTCTGTCTGTCTGTCTGTCTGTCTGTCTGTCCGCGGCATAGCTCCGTGGTTTTTGTTATTAGAAAGCTGAAATTTGGTATGAATATATATATTGATCACGCCAAGAAAGTGGTAAAATAAAATTTTGAAAAATATTTTTATTTAGGGTAGCTCCCAAACATGTAAAGTAGGGATGAATATTTTTTTTCTCGCGTACCCCTTCGTGTGGGGTATCGTTAGATAGGTCTTTGAAAAATATTATGGGTGTGTGAAGACCATTTTTCAGTTAAGCGAGCCATTTGCGAAATATCTAGATTTTAAGTGAATTTTTTTGTTCGATACGAGTTACCCCCCCCCTCTAACTTTTGAATGGCTGTACCTAGAAATGTGAAAAAAATCACAGACGTAGTACATGTAATGAAATTATAAGGAAAACTATCACGGCTAAGTAGGCTTAACCGGTTACAGAGCTATAGTCGACTAACTAACTCCTACTACGGAACCCTACTGCGCGTGGCCCGAAACGCACTTGGCCGGTTTTTTTGAAATCGGTTAAAAAACAAAGACTACCTACCCGTGCGAAGCCGGGGCGGGCCACTAGTATTGTATAAAGATGGTTCTTCAAACCTTACAGACAGACATGTGTTGCTGGGGAGTTTGTTGCGCCACTTCTTCTTCCCAGCTAAAACACATAGGAAGTGGCGAAGGGCGGGCATTTTGGGGGCTGTCTTTTGTAAATTTGACGTTCAAAAAGTGCTGATTTTCAGCCTAATTTGAATAAACGATTTTTGAATTTGAATTTGAAAGCATCATACAGTATAACTTTTGGTAAACCTTCACCGTTTTACTTATGAAGTCCGACTACTTTTTAAACCGCAGCTTAGCAACGGATTAGAAAAAGTTTCACTCATATATGATGTTTAGCATTGATCCTAACTTAAGTTAGTAGCTTAATCCTGGATTACGACGTTAAGTAAGGATTAGGAGAAAAATGGTAAACTTCAGATCACAGGTTTTCTATAAGTAAAATGGTCAGAGTAGGCAGCCCTTGCTGACTTCTGTCTGTCAAATATTTTAACCATAAAACATTCAAGTCAAGTCAAGTCAAGTCAAAGGGTTTTTTTATTTTATGTAGACCTATTTATAGGTACTTATAAAACTAGAAACTAGGTGCACGGTTCCAAAAAGTGGGTCCTATGGAGAAGAACCGGCAAGAAACTCCATGGATACTCTTTTAAAATTCAATAACGTAGGTAATTGGAATACAAAACCAATAGGTACGATAAAAGACGTAATAATCTAGAAATAACTCTACTCAATCAATTAATGATCGAGTCCAGTGACTAGCGGTGAGGAAAAACATTGTGAGGAAATGTCGATTTATGAACTCTGAAATCGTCAACCCGCCTTGAGCGAGCGTGGTGATCAATGGTAATTCCTTCTCTGTATGAGAAGAGGCCTGTGCCCAGCAGTGGGATCGTAGATAGGCCGAGTATCTCTATATCTATACTAATATTATGTATAAAGAGGAAATATTTGTTTGTTTATTTGTAGGGTTTTAACTATTCTGTCAACGTTAGAAAGCTTCATCTTTACGAAGTGTCATAGGCTATATTCATTTCCAGAAATAATTAGGGATCCCTACTAGACATGTGCGCCGATGCTCATTTAACCGGCGGCGGCGTCCAGGGTCTAATTTGTCGGCGGCGGCGGCGTCATCGGCGTATTCGGCGTGGATGGTCAAAATAAGTAAAAGACGTGTCAATCCATATTAAACTTTTTATTTACTCACTTATGATTTACTTGACTTATAGTCCTATGTCCCCTAGTTGGGGCCGAGGGCCACAGTGCTCCGCCATCGCGTCCGGTCTTGAGCTTCGCGCTTGATCTCACTCCACGTCCTGCCTATAGTCGCCGCCTCTGCGATGATCGTCCGCCGTCAGGATTGTTTAGGGCGACCACGTTTCCGCTTTCCTTGGGGATTCCAGTCTAGGGCTTGCCTCGGTATGTGATCGGGGTCCCTTCGGATCGTGTGGCCGATCAAGTTCCCCTTGCGACGTTTGATCTGCTGGTCGATCGGTGTCTCACCGCACCGTTCCCACAGTTCGATGTTGGAGATTTTTTTCGGGCCAGTAAATACCGAGAATACGAAGAAGGCAGCGATTGACGAAGACCTGGGGGGTTAGACAAGTGGCAAAACGCTAACGCTATAGAATAGAAAACAAAATGTATGGGAATGACATATAGCTAGTCGTAAACGAATGTCATTCCCATACATTTAGCGTTAGCGTTAGCGTTTTGCCACTTGTCTAACCCCCCTGGAGTTTACGCGAGATGTCTTTTGTGACTTTCCACGTCTCACATCCGTACAGCAATACGGTTTTGAAGTTGGACCGGGATATCTTGAGTTTAACTCTCCTGGTCAGTTTTCGCGATTGCTACACAGGACGGAGTTGTGCAAAGGTTGCTCTCCCCTTGGCAATCCTCGAAGTGATGTCATCTTCGGTCCCTCCTGTTTCTGACACAACACTGCCGAGGTATGTAAATTTGTGGACCCTTTCCACCCTTTCTGTGCCGATAAGCAACGGTAATGAGCACGACACTCCGCATCTCATTTCCTGGGTCTTCCGGATGTTAATTTTTAGTTCCGTCTCCATAGCCTCTCGCCGTAGGTCGTCCAATTTGGCTTGCATGTCGGCGCGTGTGTGGCTCAATAGACATAGGTCGTCAGCATAATCTAAATCTTCCAAGACGTTGGACAGCCCCCACTCTATGCCGCGGCGCTTGGTTTGGTGGTATTATTCATGATGTCATCGAGGACGACAAGGAAGAAGAGAGACGAGAGGAGACACCCTTGGCGCACACCCGCATGGACCTGTATGTCCACCGAGACGAGGCCGTCGTGTGTCATCCTACAAGAATATTTCCCGTAGATGGCCTTAATTATGGTCATGATCTTCTCGGGGACTCCAATTTCACGAAGCCGGTCCCAGATACAATTCCATCGCAGCGTGTCGAAGGCTTTTTCGAAGTCCACAAAGGTCAAAGTACATTCCCCTCTGCCATTCTGATGCCTGTTCGAGGATTATGCGCAATGTGTTGATCTGGTCGGTGCACGATCGGTTGGGTCGAAAGCCAGCCAGCTCTTTGCGAAGAAGAGGTTCGACGGCCCCCGACAACCTGTCCAGGATGATCTGGCAGAGCACCTTGGAAGGAGTCGACAGCAAAGTGATACCTCTCCAATTGCCACATTCACTCAGATCTCCCTTCCTGGGGGACGGTGATAAGAAGGCCTTTGTTCCAGTCGTCGGGTAACTCTTCGGCTGACCAGATATTCCGCAAAAGGGGCGTCAGCGCGTTTGCAGCGGTGGGTACGTCGGCTTTTAGCATTTCCGCTGTGATGAGGTCCAATCCCGGGGCTTTCTCATCTTTTTAAATTGCGGATAGCCTTCACTACCTCCCTCTCTGTAGGAGGAGACACATCGATGTCCAGGTTTTGTGTGGGCAGGCCGGCAGCAGTTATTATATTATTGACACGTTTAATCTAAAATACTATTTGAATTTTGACGCCGATGACGCCGATGAAAAACCCGGCGGCGTCGGCGTGGCCAAAATGACCGGCGGCGTGCGCCACGCCGATCGGCGCACATGTCTAATCCCTACTAGAACTTGAATAATGTAACCCAAGGTGTAAAAAAAATATCCAGGCGGGCGAAGCCGCGGGCGGAAAGTTAGTATTACTTATAATGCCGATGATGAGTAATGGCGGCGGCGTCACGTCGCCCCTGCATAACATTTTCAAGGGTTTTATTTTTTTAACGCAGAACTATTATTATTTTTCGGGAAATTTTTAACTGCACCTCTATTTAGAAATTTAAGCAAACAAAATTTCTCCACTAATAACCTACTGCATATCAAATAAATGACTGTACTACAAAATAACTACTTGATTACCTAAACATGTTGTATGTTTAAAATTCATCAAAATCTGATGGCTTTTTTATCTAATTTTACAAAGAATATTACTCACCGTAAAACAAAAATACTGATTTGCACACAAATTATTGCAATCTGGACTTTAGGGCACCCCGGTTAGGTTAGAAGAAGTTTTAAAATCGGTCCAGTAGTTTTTGAGTTAAAACCCAACAAACAAATCTTTCCTCTTCATAATATTAGTATAGATGTATACAGACACTTCAATTTCATTATTTGAATACATGAATAACTGTCTCGTTAGTTCGTGTTCACAAACGCGTGGGTGACGCCGCAGCGGAGATCCCAAGTTCGAGTCTCAGGTCGTGCAAAGTATCGCGAGACGACTCCCGGCCACCGTAGGCGCGGGGCTGCGGACGGTGAGCTATGGGTGGCTCGTCGTCCGGCAAGGACCAGACCCGCGTCGACGGCGCGTTCGTGTTCCACGCGCGCCTCAAAGAGACGTCAGCATCGTTGACGGGGCCCACCCCCAGGGCCATAGCCTGCCGGGGCTGCGGGACGTTCGAAAGAGATACCGCGCCCCCGGAATACAAAGGGCTGAGGAAGGAACATGGATGGGTTTTAGTCAGTAAGAGTCTGACACTCCCACCCGCCCCACCCACGGCGGGAGGGGTCATTTGATGATTTCCCATCCGAAAAAAAAAAAAAAAAAAAAAAAAAGGTCGTGCAAAGTATGACTAAGTTTTTCAAATGGAACTGATTCTGGCTTCGGGACCAGCAGCCCTACCATGACGTTTAAAGTAAGATTATTCCATTCTTATTCTAATGTGGACAAGAGATGGCGCTAGACAACCTTTATAGATCTGTCTCTTTCTCACACTGGGATAAGAATGGAACAATCTTACTTTAAACGTCATGGTAGGGCCGCTGTTGTATTTCGTTGCGCCACTTCTTCCCAACAAAAATATATAGGAAGTGGTGAAAGGCGGGCGTCTGTCTTTTGTTCATTTGACATTCAGTAAGTGCTGATTTTCAGCCTAGTTTGAATAAAATATTTTGAATTTTGCCCGTACCTTTTGCGTCATCATCAGCCTATATATTGTCCCACTGCTGGGCACAGGCACAGAGAAGGTTTGGCATTGATCACCACGCTTGCTCAAGGCGGATTGGCGATTTAAAACTTTTTAAGTCCAGATTTCCTCACGATGTTTTCCTTCACCGTTAGTCAGTGACGTCTAAGATATACTTAGAAAGTACATATGACTTTAGAAAAGTCACATTGTTACTTGCCAGGTTTCGAACCCGCACACTTGTACACGAGAGGCAGGTGCCTTAACTACTAGGCCACCACGACTTCACCTTTGCGTGAGAAGTGTTTGCCCAGCAGTGGTACAATGAATAGCTCGACCGATGGTAGTAAAATTGCAACGTAAAACAACGTAGGTTTAGTTTAATTAGATCTTGTTAAAATTGCCGACGAGATCATTTACTTACCTGGGGGGTTAGACAAGTGGCAAAACGCTAACGCTAACGCTAACGCTCAATGTATGGGAATGACATATAGCTAGTCGTAAACGAATGTCATTCCCATACATTGAGCGTTAGCGTTAGCGTTAGCGTTTTGCCACTTTTCTAACCCCCATGACCTCGCGTTACAATATTGTTAAACTAGTATAAGTTTATGGCTTATAATAGGTAACTAGCGTCTTGACAGTGTCTAGATTTGTATATTTAAACACTAGGGCGGTTAGACACGGGGCTGCGGGACGTCGCCGTCGGGGCTGCGGGACGTTCGAAAGAGATACCGCGCCCCCGGAATACAAAGGGCTGAGGAAGGAACATGGATGGGTTTTAGTCTGTAAGAGCCTGACACTAACGGCGGGAGGGGTCATTTGATGATTTCCCATCCGAAAAAAAAATGGCGGTTACGCTAGTAGAATAGAAAACAAAATGTATGGGAATGACATTCGTTTACTAGCTATCTGTCATTCCCATACATTTTGTTTTCTATTCTACTAGCGTTTTTGCCACTTGTCTAACCCCCTAGGTCACCTTATTCCCCCGAATAATAAAAATGTCCTTATAGAAATTAAATGGAAATTTCTAATTAGAGCCCTATGTCCCTGATGAGGGACCACAGGATCGCATCATCATCATCATCATCATCATAGAAATTAAGTCAGACTAGCGGTTGTCCTACCCGGCACCTACAAACGCTCACCCTTCACTACTTTATGTGTTTTTTGCTGGAAAGAAGTGGCGCAACTAACTAATCTGCCATGCAGCTGTTTCCCGCATCCTAAAATTATGCTATACCAAATTATATCTAAATCGTTACAGCCGTTTTAGCGTGTAAGCTTAAACGACTGACAGAGTTGCTTTCGCATTTATATTATCAACATCAGCCTATATATTGTCCCACTGCTGGGCACAGGCCTCTTCTCATATAGAGAAGGCATGAGCATTGATCACCACGCTTGCTCAAAACAGATATGCAATTACAAACTTTATTTATATAACTCTAAGAATCCTTTTCAGTTTTCCTTCAGTGTCCATGGCGTCCATGATAAACTGAAATTTTGAAAAAGTCTCAGTTACGCTTACATGGTATAACAGTTTAAACTATTTAGATAAAATTTTGCGACTTGCGAAAAAAAAAATACCTCGTAGGTATTAGAATCAGACGTCTAAATTATTTTTTATTAAATTAAATCGATGCAAATAACGTGAATATAATTTAAGAAATAAATACTTTGTTCACTGACAACGGTTTTTCTTGTATACATTTTAAATACCTATATTGTCGCGTAAATAATTGAAAATTATTACTTTGCGTAGATGTAAACTACCCGTTTCCTTGGTGTTAATTTCTTAATAAAATATATTATGCATCAATTATTTTAATCCGTCACGGATATATAATTATAAAAACTAATATTTTAATTAAAGCTTTTTTTATTTCCAAATACATCGTTTTTGCCGCTGTTTAATTAAAAAAATAAACTGTCAAATTCGAATTAACAATTATGGCAACTTTTATTTTAAAGGGATGTGGTGTGTTAATGATTATAATTTGTCGATATTATATTTTATTTTATATTGACATTTGAACAAGGCTCGAATTCGAATGTTTGATTTCTAAATAGCAGCCTGAAGTCTAGATGATATTTTTAACTAAATTAGAATCCTCTGCCTGGTCTAGATTAGCTTATTTATACGAGTAATAGTGTTTCCCGCGGTTTCTCCTACTAGCGCAGGGGAAACTACTTGTGTCCGAATAAATAGTCTTATGAACATTCCCCGGGTTTGAACTTTCTCCATAACAAAATTTCTTCGTAATTGTTTCAGGTGTTTTAGCATGAAAGCGTGACAGACAGACTGATAGATTTATCTTTGCAATTATTTTATTAGTAAGGATTAGTTTGAATGTTTTATATTTCGCCTATAATTTTGATAAAATAATTTCATTGATCCAATTACAGTATAATGATCTTAGTAAATATTGTCATACTGCAACTAATATTCGATTGCTTGTACTAACCTTTTAACACGATATCGTTAGACTGGGGTTAAATATTGCTAGCACAAGGCTCAGATAACAAGGATAGCCTTGAACGTATAGAATAAACAGTGACACCAGTATATTTGCTTTATGATTTGCGAATGCGATTAATACTAGTCAGATCTTTTTTGTGCTAAATATAGTATTTTTTTAGAAATACCGTCTTATGTATTGAGTTATAGGATCTAGGGGTTGGGTTTGCCATAGCAGTAACAATATCATTATCTGCCTAGCCTTTTTCTGTGTTGGGGTCGGCTATTAGTGTAATCCGGATGCAGCTGAGTACCAGTATTTTACATGGAGCGACTGCCTATCTGACTTCTATAACACAGTTACCACGTAATACGATACCCCTTGGTAAGACTGGTTGTCAGACATCCTGACTACCCGTAACGACTGTCAAAGATCTACAAATGACAACCGGGACCAACGATTTATCGTGCTTTCCGTGGCACGGAGGAGGAGTCTTGCTATGACATAAATGGTCACCCATCCACGGACCGACCGCGCCAAGCGCAGCTTAACACGAGTACAGTAGTTACAATAACGTTACGAAAAAGAGACGGTACTAGACGTAAGTCACTTATAAGCTGCGTTTTAGTCTCACATCTGAATCTGAACAGAATACAGAATCACGGTAAAGCCTTTTATTTCTGTCATAGATTTTGTATCATATAAAAAAACCTCAGTACTTATTTTTATTTGTGTGCGTGTCATAACTTGATATTTTCCCTGTACTGCCTGGGTGCGTTTGTAACATGCAAATAATCTCACTAGCGTTAACGTAAGTCCAGAAGATACGAGTATTTTTATCTTTAAGGAAAAATACCTGCAACTTTCAAGGAAACTTAAATGATTTGAAACAATCATTTAATTTCTAACAGTCTTTTATTGGTGCTATTCGCAAGTCTACTCTAATCTGGACTAGTGTATATTGTTTAGTAGTATCTTCACCCTGAAGTATCCAGCTATGTGTTAATCCAAGTTATAAACTATTAGCTGTTTCCTGCAGTTTTGCCCGCTTACCGAGGGATATACCAGATAAAGACTACCCTATGTTCTTCTCCAGAGTTCCGCTATCCCCATACCAAATTCCATCTAAATCGGTTCAGTGGTTTAAGCGTGAAGTGGTAATAGAAAGACAGACACACTTTCGCATTTATAATATTAGTAGCCAAATCCATACAGTGGTTTTTGCGTGAAAGAGAAACAAATATACATACACACATACAACTTCATGTTGTTTATAAACTTATATGGGTATATCGAGAATTCTGGATTCACAGATCCGCTTGTAGAAATTCCTTTACGACCAGAGGACTCGAAGGCTGCATTATTCTTGAATTCTAAAATCTAAGTGAAAACAAAAGGATCGTAGCCGTAAAAAGAATAGTACAATCTAGAAATAGATGCTATTAGAGTATTTCTCGTAGATATGTCAATGATATTAGGCTAATGACGATATTTACATTAGATGCTCACCTTCCAAATTAGCGTTCGCGTAAAAATGTATACATCCGCGTCAGTCATCTATTCTTATAGAGCGTTTATTAAAGATTTAGAAGTTTGTTTACTTTGTTTCAGTATATGTAAATAGGATGTAACTAAAGACCTGATTTTATTCTTTCACATATCATAAGCTGTAATAAGAATGACCTTTACTCCATATTCCGGTTATGGGCGCCTAATCTCAACTATTCTCAATTGAAAATAAAATAGCATCTTTATTTTTTGTCTCAGCAGATATTATAGTCTCATCGTGTGTGTACAGATAGGTTCACTATCTATTTTTTCTCTTTTATAATATAGAGACGGCAATCCCACACCATTCTATTGTTGGCTTTACGTGCTCACCGAAGCTCAGAGGAAGTCACTATTTATTAAGGAATCAGTTACTGCATCTGTAACTTGCTTGACTTAATTGATTATCATAATATTGAAGACCTGATTGTTACTAAAATAATTAGAAAATACTTTTAGAATTATGGCTCGACACTCCTAAGAGGATTTTGGGTACTTCGACAGTTTTAGGCAACTTATGTAAGGTTTCCAAATGACATCATGTTGAAGTACTTATAGACTTAACATGTGTAAGCAAATTGATTTGTATCTTATCGAGTTGCGGTGTGCGAAAATTCTAAGTGGCAATCATTATGATTTGGTTAGGCTATTTATTTACTGCTCCAATCAAAGCAGGTGGGCCTAGAATGTAAGTATTACTTTTGAAAAAAGTATTGGTAAAGGACTCTAAGGGTCTACATCATAATAGCAAAAATAGTAGATTGTTACACAAGGGATGAAAGTGCCCTATGTAGGCACGAGATGGTTTGGCGCACGAGCGTAGTGAGAGCGCTAATAGTTCAAGGAGTACAAGGAGTTCAGACTTCCTTTTCATCATCATTGATGCGACAGTTTAGACTTCTGGACTCTGGCCGTTTCTTCTTTAGCGTGTGCCATATCCCCCGGTTCTTTACCTTCGCACATCCAGACTCATTTCTAATTCTATTCATTCATAAAACTTCGTCAAAGAATAAAATTTCAAATATTAGTTGTTTGACGATTCAATATAACATCTGGACATTAGTATTTAGATTAGATTGTTAATACTGTCATAATATAGTAATCGAATACTAATGGTTCCATTATAAGTGGAACTCTTTTACTATGTTAGTTTTATACAAGACAGGCTCCTCTTATTCAGGTTTTGTTACGTTTTGTTATGTACTGTTTGTTATGTGTTAAAGTGGCCGTTTTGAATAATTTATTAATTGTTAGTTTTTTGAAGAGGAGATCGTGGCTCAGCAACAGCCACACGGGTCGATCGATCAAGGTTAAACTGCTCGGTCGGTCGGTCTTTAGATGGGTGATCATCTATGTCGACTCTTCTGTGCCTCGGAAAACACGTTAAGCTGTTGGTCCCAGCTCTCATGTGTTAATTTTTGACATTTGTTAGGGGTGCTGAAGCTAGAAAGTCCGACAATGAGTCTCATCCCAAGGGGTACCTGACCCAAAACTACCTAGTTGGGATAAAGTGTACACAGTATAATGTATAATAATATATGCTTCTGACGCGACACACATCACACGACGAGTGTGGTTCTAGTTCAAGATTCTATTGAGAAGAGCAAGCAAGAAACTTCATGGATATTAATTTCTTTACCTATTAGCTTTATTAACACCGACACCGACCGACCGTAAACAAAACTCTAACGTAACACTTGTGTATTTTAATGGTTTTTTTACTATACAGGTCTGACACAAACGATGAGCCTTGGTAATTATAATGTAGTATTGTCCTTTATTATTTTGTATGCATATAAAAAACGATGACGGCTTTAATGTTTTTTCATTCTCAACTGTTTCTTTTTAGCTTCGTGTTTACCTGGATATTTATAGATATACTTTGAAGGTGGTAAGGCTTATATTATCCGTTTTAGTTCAGCTTACGTAGACAGATAATATTTTTAGAATTAAAGGTTAATTAGCTTTGCTTTGCCTATAGTACCCTCGTAAGTTTGGTAGATTTATACGAAAATGATTAGTGCTTCAAAGTCAGAGCATGTACTACACCTTTAAAAAACATAGCATGTCACTCAGAGAAGGTGTAGCTTATGTTAAGTGAAAGAGATTTGTAGAATTGCTACTGATTTCATTTTCGCATTGCCATTTCAGAGGAAATTAATGCACTTAGATAGTTGATGTCTTAAGTTTTTTGTAACGGCTGTTTATTGTGGTAAGTAACAATAGAAACATGAACGATTCCCTGGGTTTTTTTTCTACATGACCTCTTACAGGGTACTTCTAACTTCATTCAACCTGCTTAACCTGACAATGTGGCGAGGTCCTAATTAAATTAGGGCCTCCAGCCAAGTTTTCCCTTGGCCTTTTGAAGCTCTGTTAAATATGTACTACGGAGTTTGAAAACGCGCCAGTACGAGCGAAAAGTCTGTGTTATTTTTGTCATGGGCATATGATGCGAAGGAGTGAAGGACATGTGACAAAAATGTTGTGAGTTTGAATGTGGATGGTTATTATAACACTAGACGCAGACCAAGAACACGGGATGAATTGTGTTAAATACATTTGACTAGAAAAGGAATGAATAATAAACTAATAACTGCTGATAGAGATGTTTAAAGGAAGAGGCATGCTGCAGAGATAGCAAAAATATCACCCAGTAGTACCTATAACTGTCTGAAGGAACTGTTTGTCTAACAAACAAACGGATAGAACAAGTTTCGCATATTAGTAATAAGGATTGTTGCGGATATTTGATTGGTCAGCGTCATATACTTAAATAACTTGCGTGCGGTTGAGAGATACTTATGAAAGCAAATATTATCATGTTCTTTAGTCTCTTATGATATGGCAAGGTCGCTTTTGTCGCTATTGGAAACACAACCGACTACTACTGGTTTTACTCGACTCACATTCCTCAGGAATTGTTTTCAACATTATGCCATTTTCCTTTTGTTATACATCATCTTTACTAACTACTTTGCTTTTGTTTGTGTATGGCATCTCCCAGGTCAACCTAGAAGGTTGTCGCGTGCTTAACCGGGCTTGCACTAACTTTGGTGGGCTTTGCGAAAGGCGATTCTTATACAGAATGCCTGCTAAGTAACCACCAAATTCTTTATAGGTACAACGTTTTGGACAAAAAATAATAATGAAGAAAAATTAACAGACCTATTTTCGCACCCATAAATTAGTTCATAATATTGCTGAAACGTAGGATTCAACTTTCTGCCACTTGTAGAAAGTATGAACTAAGAATCAAAGCTAAATCTTTCGTAGCAACCTTATTTAGTCGTGTCGCAAATTAAAGGCGTTGAATATCCTCAACCTTCCTAATATTATAAATGCAACTGTGAGTTTGGTTGTTTGTAAGAATTTAAAGCTTTCACGGTATAAAAAGATGAAATTTTGGTATGGACTTGAGGCGTAGTTTCCTCAAAACTCGGGTAAAATCGGGGCAAACAGCAATGGGCGGTGAAAACGGTTGACACAGAAATTCAAATTAATTTCTAATTAAAAATAGGTAGGTAAGTACAACTGACCCAACCCTGACAAAGCGACTTAATAATATGTGTGCTAATTAATATTCTTTCTCATTAATAATTCAGTTAACTATTTTGTCTCTGAATTATATGATTGAAGGCCGTTAAATTTGTAGATTTTGTCTATTTATCTATATGTGTTTTATATGTGGATTACCTACTAGCTTTAATTGGCAAATATCTCTAATATTTACGAGGTAAAAAGCTTTATATCCTTATTTAGGTTCCGCGGAAAACTGTAAATTCTGTGAAATCGTTAGAAACCGACTTACCTACATGGATAACTTTGTATTTATAGCTTATCTTGTTTATTTTGTAATAGAAAATTTAGTATTCCGTCATAAAAGAACTATTTTTTATCGTAAACTGATTAGATATTACTTCTCTAAGTGAAAAAGTGTCTATTGCTTTATCTTTATTTTGCACTGCAACAAATGAGCTGCGAATTGACATAATAATTTAATTTTTCGTCCCGAAAAAACTTACTATGCGTGTGGGGTAGACCGAGGACTGCCGAGGAGAAAAGTCGCTTATTTATTTATTTATTTATTTATTTCGCTTATCAAAATTAGTATGCATTATTATTTTTATTGTTGCCAAAAAACGCGTCAACTTTACAATGTAAGTAGCGTAGTTACATTAGTTGCAAAACATTGAATATGATTTATTTTTATCAGAGTTGTTTACAATCAAGATTTAAATGCTGCATTTGACGAGTAGCCAGTTCAGTCGCCAGATAATAATAGTGTTGTTTAAACACAATGCGTTATAACACGTGGATATTACAATTTATGAGATTATAAACTTTAGTGTTGTACCATTTGCATATAATGAAGTTAGTTATGTTATGTCTCCTATCTTAATGACCTACAGTTAAACCGTTAAACCGGTTTTATGGGATTATTTTATATTGTATACCCATTGTTTTATGTAAATAAATAAATAATAATAATATAAACAATATTACAATAATATAACAATACAACGTAAATAATGTGTAAAATTATCTATATTTCATATTTAAATTCATTTCATTAAATTTTAAGTTTTGATAAATCAAATCAGGCCATCAATTCCATTTATTTTGTCAATAAATATGTCTTCTTAATAACTGTCTATTGATAATAAAAATATTTCTTTGTCTGGGACTCGAACACTCGACCGGAACAGCTACTGTCAATTGTGAAAAGATAATTATTAATGACTATAGTATTACTTTACTACTACGTACGTGAAGGAATTAAAGCAATAATGATTGACTATTACGAATGACGCGAACAACCACATGAATGAAGCAATTAACACCAATGTAGCTGCATGCTTGTTGTCGATGAGTTAAAACTTATATATCAGCTGTTTTAGTAGTATAGTCTAGTATATTTCGTCATTTTTTTTAAGTATTCAATCTTGACTCAAAATCTGCCGTTTTTGAATAAACGTGCAACGAAAACAATATTACGTGTCAAAATCTGCAGTTTTTGAATATCAAATTTACAAAAGACAGCCCCCAAAACGCTAACCCTTCACCACTTCCAAAAAATGTACCGTTAAAATAATTAACACAAAAGATACATTAAATTTCATTATTTAGATTCCATATTGTTCTTATATAATTAAATAAATATACACATAAAAAGATGACTGAAGTTACTATAGAACAGTTGGTAAGTTTATAAATTAATGCTAGGTTTATAAAAATCTAATAAAAAAAAATTTTATGGAATCGAAGTAAACAACACAAAATGCACTTATTTTAACTTTTGATAAAGTACACCAGGTTTAACAGGTAATTCAAGTTCAAGTTAATTGTTATTTAATTATAGCCCAGGTGCAGGCAAGTATTAATGAATATTTAGTGGAAAAACGCGTCTCATTGTTAAACAAACAGAATATTATTCTGTTACACGTTCCACTGTTTAAATAAAGGGATTCGAATCAGCTTCCATTTGAGTGAAACTGTTTTTTTAGAAAGATCTCAATGAGAAAAACTACTTCTTTTTGAATATCAGTCTCGTGGACTTCGATCATAATGAATTCAGTTTTACGTAACCTTTGTGCCAATTAAAGTCAAAATACGAAACTTCTCATTATTTTCACGATTAATTATAAAATCTAATTATACATTTATCAAATTAGTGAGATAACATGTAAGATAAACATGCAGCGAAAACAATATGCACGCAAATTATTAATCTTATCGACTCATGTTGACCCTTTCCCAACCCTAACTTTGTGATAAACAAGTTTTCTTATGCAACCTTCCTTGCAATTTCCTTGTTATGGCAACTTTGATCCACTTAACGCAGTCTCTCTCACACGCGCGCTAATAAACGAGCGCAAGCGAGACGACATGATCGTATGATCCGTCATACGAGTTTTATATTGCAGGCGAATCCTTTACGTCAAAATAAGAAAACAAAACTGTGTCGATTGGATCGGAGAAATGTTTAAATATTATCGTTTCAATGAATTAATTAATACTATTAACGGCTGTTTTGTGTAAAAGAGAGCTTTCAGTGATTTTTCATTGATAAAAATGTATCAAGGAATGAATGGATTATACTCCGATGCGCCTTACAGGTTAGAAAAAAATAATTGCTAAGGTAGTTTTGTTTAAGCGTAATTTTTGTCGTAATTACGTTTTGTAAAGATGATTAGGTTGTTTAATTTGTTATTTATGTCGCCGATTTTGATTCTAGTCCCATTAATGTGTATGATTTACGTGTCGAAACGTAAAAGTATGCCACGGACTATGATTTCTCTTTACTAGTTGTGTTCACTGGTTAATTTAAATTATTGTGAACTCAAAAAATGTTGACACGAATATTAATGTATTTAAAACCTTTATTCTCGTTTTTTTTTCTCATAATTTTGGTATAATCTACCAAAAGTTTTATTTTGTACAACTTTGAAAAAAATATTTTTTCTGAGTTTAATAAACTTGAAACATTAACATAAAATAAGTTTTTGATAAATGTTTAAGATTGTTTGTGTATAAAACCTAAATTTTAACAAACACTTTAATAATTGTGTGAAAATTTAATACCTTTACTCATCTTTACACACATTAATTACAGTATGTGAAAATTATATTATAATCATAAACAGAAAAGTATTACTTAGTCTGTCAGTTACTCATGCCTGGTAAATTACAATACTGCCGTCATAAAAAATTAAGAAAAATCGAAAAATTTGGGTAAATTTGGGTATATTCAAGTTTTTGTGACAATCACAATTTGCTGATATCTTTTTATTGTGTTGATTTTTATACTACTAATAGGGATTATAGACCTCAGTATCTGGTAAAAATTTCAACTTGGTAGGTTCACCCGTACCTAAGAAAATCAGTGGTGACAGATAGATGGACAAGAGAGTGATCTTAAACGGGTTCCTTTTTTTTTCCTTTTAAGGTTTGGAACCCTAAAAAGGTGTAAATTATTTTTTTTATTTTAATATTGAGTTATGTACATATTTGGAATCGGGAAAAGAATCTGATTATTAAAATGCTAGTCGCATCCTTCTTTCTTAAGCACTGCAGAATACCATATATTAAATACATATCTACACTAATATTATAAAGAGGAAAACTTTGTTTGTTTGTAATGAATAGGCTCAAAAACTACTGGACCGATTTAAAAAATTCTTTCACCATTCGAAAGCTACATTATCCACGAGTAACATAGGCTATATTTATTTCTAGAAATAACTAGGGATCCCTACTAAAACTTGAATAAATTAACCCAAAGTGTAAAAAAATGTCCACGCGGGCGAAGCCGCGGACGGAAAGCTAGTATATTATATACAATTTAAATGATATTTGGTATGGATATAGATTAAAACCTGGGCAAGGATTTCTTCCTCTTCTTCGTAGTTGTAACCTCATGTTTGAGGGATGTGACTAACATGGGTAGCGCGCTACCACTGCTCACCAAGATGCTCGATCTTTAGCTTTACGAATGGTTGCCTGGGCAAGGATTAAGGATAGTTTCTATCTGGCTGGATAAGCAGACCTCTCGGGATGGAGGTGAATCACTGAAATTGGTGAGGGTGAAACGGCAGGAATCAGCCAGTAATTTATAAAATATTTTCTTCACATGAGAGTTGTGGTCAGATTCATCATCATCTAACACTAGTCCACTGCTGGACATAGGCCTCCCCTAACGTGTGCCATATGTTCGCCATATGTGGTCAGATTACTAAACAATAAATAAATGTTAAGTATCTAATTCTTATCAATAATACTTATAGTATTATCTCTTATTATTGTAATTAATCAAAATTTCAATTACTCATTATCACAACATCTTTTGATATGCAGTTTCTTTTTATATTGTGTCAATCAGTCAAATGAAAATCAATTTATTAAGTTTTTTAATATAAGATTATGCAAATAATTATATGGCACTAGCTTCTACCCATCCCTTCATCTGTGTGGACTTAGAATTGGGTCCAGATAACAGGATAAAAATGGCTTTAAAAAAAAAACGCTTCGAAATCGGTCCATCCGTTTCAGAGCTACGTTGCCACAGAGAGACACACACACAGACAGAAAGACATCGACGTCAAACTTATAACACTGCTCTTTTTGCGTCGGGGGTTTATTTATTTATTCATAACAACAATTATAAGCTTACAGTATAAACCAAGGCGCTTATAATGTTACACTAATTATTCAAATTATACCTACTTATAGATTGGAAATTATACAAATAAAATTATATTGAAATCATCGACTAGAAATTAGACAAATAAAATTATGTTTAATTTGTTCCAGGCCGTCTATGTCCCAGGGTACGGTGATCCATAGCCAGCGGTTCCAAGAGAAGGATTTTACGGTAGCTACTCCTGAGGAGTTTGTCAGGAGGTTCCAGGGTACCAAGCCTATAAACAAGGTCAGTGTTGCCATCTTTATTATTGAAATATTTTGTTTGTTATTACTCTTCTATACATATACAATGCTTTGTCCTGATTGACTGACGGATCAACGCACAGCCTGAACCGCTGATCGTAGAGACCTGAAACTTGGAGGGTGTGTTCTTTGTATGACGTAAGCGTCCGATAAGAAAGGGTTTTCGAAAATTCTACCCTTAAGGGGGTGAAAAAGGGGGGCTAAGTTTGTATGAAACTCTGTCATTTTTAAATTGAATTCGTATAGGTAGCCCTCACGGGCGAAGCCGCTGGCGGAAAGCTAGTTCCTACTATTTGCTGTGCCCATCAGGGTCCATAATTGTTATTATTTTTATATTTACACCTTATGTGTACGTTATGGAATGCAATAAAGAATCATCATCATCATCTGCCTAGCCTTTTCCCAACTATGTTGGGGTCGGCTTCCAGTCTAAACCGGATGCAGCTGAGTACCAGTGTTTTACATGGAGCGACTGCCTATCCGACCTCCACAACCCAGTTACCGGGTAACACGATACCCCTTGGTAAGACTGGTTGTCAGACTTTCTGGCTTCTGACTACCCGTAACGACTGTCAAAGATCTACAAATGACAACCGGGACCAACAGCTTAACGTGCTTTCCGAGGCACGGAGGAGTCTCGCTATGACATGGTCACCCATCCTCGGGCCGACCGCGCTAAACGCAGCTTAACCTTTGATCGGTCGACCCCTGCGGCTGTTACTTAGCCACGAGCTCATCAAGCATTGCAATAATGAATATTAATATGTATTTCTATATAATCTATAATATTTCTTCTGCCAACAGGTTCTGATCGCGAACAACGGTATTGGCGCAGTGAAATGCATGAGGTCGGTGAGAAGATGGTCCTACGAGATGTTCAAGAACGAGCGGGCTGTTCGCTTCGTTGTTATGGTGAGTCATCCAGTGGGAGTTCTAGTGCGGGGGTCACAGGGGACATGACCCCCTCTAAAATCGTACACATCTAATTGACAATCTCAAAAAAGTCCCAGGGGGGGGGCATGTCTGACACTCCCAAACGCCCCACCCACGGCGGGAGGAATCATTTGAATTTTTTAAAATTTATTTTAGGAAAACCAACAGCTATACAAAAAAAAACTAGTGTCTATAATAGGAAACATTAAGCCAATTATAGGTTTCCGCGGATAGTAATATAAAACACACTTATAGCTATTCCAGCCATCTTATCCTATATACTACAACTAACAAACGCAAAGTAAAAATTTAAGATCTAAAGAAATCAAGGTGCAGCAGTCTGCGAACCACGCTGCTCCTGGTATTAAATGGATCTATAGACTATAGAGTACTCCTTACAGAGGTTATTTAAGTCTTTGCTCGCTCGCAAAATATATGCATTTTGTCTATAGTTCGAGGATGAAAGTGGGACAAATATAGGTTGATGATTTCCCATCCGAAAAAAAGGCCTGATTCGCAGTTAGGTAGGTCTTTCATTTAGACTGAATATTTCCTTTAACCGGAACCTTTTAATCATCAGGTGACGCCCGAGGATCTGAAAGCCAACGCGGAGTACATCAAGATGGCTGACCACTACGTGCCGGTCCCTGGCGGCTCCAACAACAATAACTACGCCAATGTTGAACTGATCGTGGATATTGCTATTAGGACGCAAGTTCAGGTGAATATTCTTATTTATTTATTTATTTTAGTTCAAATTGGAACGGCCTAGACCAATTACACCAACTGAATCAATTATCCAGGATCAATTTCGGCACAAATGTTCTCCCCGTGGTCTCGGAACAGCAAAACACGCTTGAACAGCATTGGAGGGCGCCACTTCTCAATTGTTGGGTCTCCGTATTGTTGGGCAGACACTAATCATAATCATAATCATTTAATTCTATTGGAAATGCTATAGCAGAGTGCGTAATTGCAGGTGGTAAAATAGTTACTTTATATCACTGAAACACAGCTGATCGTCACAGACATTTATTTAGAACTAGCTGTTGCCCGCGGTTTCACCCGCGTTCCGGGGGATCTACTTCACGCACCCGGATAAAATGTCTAAAACCTTCTCCAGTGTCCCCTCTATCTCCGTACCAAATTTCAGCCAAATCGGTCAAGCCGTTTTCATGCTATGTCGTGACAACGGAAAACGGGTTTCATTTTTATATATATAGATATAAAATATATATAGACGACATCACATTTCAAATCACTGTTGATGTCATCATGTGACAGATTACTTATAACCCAACGGCCAGTAAGGGCCTATAAGAAGTATCAATAACTCCATCAAATTCGCAATCCCACTGTTGGGCAAAGGCCTTTTCTAATACAGAGAAGGCATGAGCATTGATCACCACGCTCGCTCAAGGCGAATTGGTGATTTCAGACTTTTTAGTTCCGGTTTCCTCACGATATTTTCCACAAAGTCTTGGTGGCCTAGTGGTTAAGACACCTGTATCTTGTGTACAAGTGTGCGGCTTCGAATCCTGGTACGAATATCACTTTTCTGAAATCATAATGTACGTTCTAAAGTGTATCTTACACGTCACTGACTAACGGTGAAGGAAAATATCGTAAAGAAACCTGAACTAAAAAGTCTGAAATCACCAATCGGCCTTGAGCAAGCGTGGTGATCAATGCTCATGCCTTCTCTGTATGAGAAGAGGCCTGTGCCTAACAGTGGGACAATATATAGGCTGACGATGATGTTAAAAAAAAACTTAATTTGTAGGCGGTATGGGCTGGTTGGGGTCACGCGTCCGAGAACCCCAAGCTCCCCGAGCTGCTTCACCGCGCGGGGGTCGTGTTTATTGGACCCCCGGAGAAGGCCATGTGGGCGCTCGGAGACAAGATCGCGTCCTCTATCGTGGCGCAGACTGCTGAGATACCTACCTTACCCTGGAGTGGGAGCGGTGAGTTTTAATTAACCGACTTTAATAAACCGCCTCGGTAAAGAAATAAATAAATATCTTTCTTTGAACAATTTCACACAGCGCCATCTAGCCCCAAAGTAAGCAACTAATATGCTTGTATTATGGGTGCTAGCTTAACGGATATACTACTTATATACTTTTTAAATACATACATATTATACATAGTAACACCCAGACCCGTCACAGAAATTAAAATTCGTCATTTCAATTTCTATACGGCCGGGAATCGAACCCGGGACCTCTTGCGTGGTATTCCGGCATGTTGACCACTAAACCACTCAGGTCGTTAATAGAAGGGAGTAGAAATTCGACTCGTGTATCCTTACTAATATTATATATTGAGGAGCTCGTGGCTAAGTTACAGCCGCACGGTTCTACCGATCAAAAGGTAAGCTGCGGTCGGCGCGGTCGGTTCCGTGGATGGGTGACCATCTATGTCATAGCGAGACTCCTCCGTGCCTCGGAAAGCACGTTAAGCTGTTGATCCCGGTTGTCATTTGTAGATCTTTGACAGTCGTTATGGGTAGTCAGAAGCCAGAAAGTCTGAAAACCAGTCTTATCAAGCGGTATCGTGTTACCCGGTAACTTTGTTGTGGAGGCCAGATAGGCAGTCGCTCCATGTAAAACACTGTTTATATTTTGTAGCTACGTTTTTTTAATGGACTTCAATTTAAATAATTTTTGTTTTGCAGAATTAAAAGCGGAGTACAACAGTAAGAAGATAAAAATATCTTCGGAGCTGTTCGCCAAGGGCTGTGTCACTAGTCCTGAACAGGGTCTGCAGGCTGCGCAGAAGATAGGTATGTCATCAACAAAAGTAAATGTCTATACTATCTATACTAATATTATAAAGAGGAAAGATTTGTTTGTAGGGTTTTAACTCAAAAACTACTGGACCGATTTTAAAAATTCATTCACCGTTAGAAAGCTACATCTTTACAAAGTGTCATAGGCTATATTTATTTCCAGAAATAATAAGGAATCCCTATTAAAACTTGAATAATGTAACCCAAGGTGTAAAAAAAATGTCCACGCGGGCGAAGCCGCGGGCGGAAGCTAGTATTTAATACTAGGAGTGCCCCGTGGTTTCACCCGCGTTCTAACCGAATGGGAGCTATCGTTATTGCAGTCACCAGCTGGCGCCACTGTTGAGTAAGGTCTTGTGCGTCAACAAAAAGCAGCTCAAAACTCTACAATACTAACTTTGATAGATAAATACGCTGAAGTAAACACATTGGCACATGTAGATAGTAACTACTACAACTACCTTCGAATTAACTGATTTTAAAGCCCACTTATTTTGCACCTATTCTTAGCTTTTCGTGTAAAGAACTAACATTTATTCAGCTGTAAAGTATGTCTGCCTATTTCAATCAGGAATGGCACAATTATTTGTAGAAATTACGTCGCGACACCAGATCAACTCAAAACTCTCAAATCTCATTTCTTTTATTTCAAACTAGCTTTCGCCAGCGGCTTCGACCGCGTGGGCTATACGAATTCAAATGAAAAATGACAGAGTTTCATACAATCTATGCCCCTCTTTTTCACCCTCTTAGGGGTAGAATTTCGGAAAATCTTTTCTTATCGGATGCCTACGTTATACAAAGAACACACCCTCCAAATTCCAGGTCTCTACGATCAGCGGTTTAGGCTGTGCGTTGATCCATCAGTCATTCAGGACAAAGCATTTTTTATTAGACTAGCTGACCCGGCGAACTTCGTTCCGCCTATCAGGCGATTCTTTAATTTTTTATTACTTTATTTTTCTAAAATAAACGTAGCCCCTTATTACATCAGCTATCTGCCAATAAAAGTCCCGTCAAAATCGGTCCAGCCATTTCAGAGATTAGCCGGAACAAACAGATAGACAAAAATTGAAAAAAATGTTATTTTGATGTATTTACCGTATATATATTCATTTATTTCAATATTACAAAAAGACACTCCAATTTTATTTATATGTATAGAAAGATAAGTCGGTTAGGATAATGATTGAAGTTTTCGTTTGACTTTTGCAGGATTTCCGGTGATGATCAAGGCTTCGGAAGGTGGTGGTGGCAAAGGTATTAGAAAGGTGGATAATCCTGAAGATTTCAACAGCATGTTTAGACAGGTTCGTCTATATAATGTAATATTTTTAGCTTTTTTAGGGTTCCGTAGTCCGCCAAGGAACCCTTATAGTTTCGCTCTGTCCGTCTGTCTGTCTGTCTGTCTGTCTGTCTGTCTGTCTGTCTGTCTGTCCGCGGCATAGCTCCGTGTTTTTTGTTATTAGAAAGCTGAAATTTGGTATGAATATGTATATTGATCACGCCGAGAAAGTGGTAAAATAAAATTTTGAAAAATATATTTTTTTAGGGTAGCTTCCAAACATGTAAAGTAGGGATGAATATTTTTTTTCTCGCGTACCCCTTCGTGTGGGGTATCGTTAGATAGGTCTTTCAAAAATATTATGGATGTGTGAAGACCATTTTTTGGTTAAGCGAGCCATTTGCGAAATATCTAGATTTTAAGTGAATTTTTTTGTTCGATACGAGTTACCCCCCCCTCTAACTTTTGAATGGCTGTACCTAGAAATGTGAAAAAAATCTAAGACGTAGCACATGTAATGAACTTACAAGGAAAACTATCACGGCTAAGTAGGCTTAACCGGTTACAGAGTTATAGTCGACTAACTGAGACCTACTACGGAACCCTACTGCGCGTGGCCCGACACGCACTTGGCCGGTTTTCTGATTAAAATTTCTATTGTACGTCCTTGGGCTGCGGGACGTTCGAAAGAGATACCGCGCCCCCGGAATATAAAGGGCTGAGGAAGGAACATGGATGGGTTTTAGTCAGTAAGAGTCTGACACTCCCACCCGCCCTACCCACGGCGGGAGGGGTCATTTGATGATGTCCCATCCGAAAAAAAAAACATCGTAGATTTCCAAGGTATAATAAAGGAATAAAGGTATACCAAATTTCATCTGAATTGATTTAGACGTTTGATTTGAAAGTGTAACAGACAGAAAGACAAAGTTACTTTCGCATCCTACTTCCTATCCTACTAATACTATAAACGCGAAAGGTAAGAATGTATGGATGTATGTTTATTACTCTTTCACGCAAAAACTACTGAATAGACTTGGATGAAATTTTGTGCACAGATAGTTTATAACCTGGATTAACACATGGGATACTTTTTATTCGGGACGCGGGTGAAACCGCGGGAAAAAGCTAGTTTATTATAATACTTTCTTCTGCCGGCGACTTTGTCCGTGGATGCAAATACCGAGATAAAAAAATCCTATATGTTTGTTCCAAGTTTTAAAATAGGCATGTGTACCAAATTTCATCCAAATCTGTTCAGCCCTGTTCTTCCCTGGACAAAATCAGCTACATCGGCCCAGCCGTTCTCGAGTTTTAGCGAGACTAACGAACAGCATTTATAGAATTAGTTTTTACCTATACTTATAATAAATCTGTGGAGAGGTCAATTCTGTACATGATATATATTTCCAAAATAACTATCAGGGGGTGATTAGGGATCGATACTGATGCCAAAAATGCAATCAGTAAAATTTTTGTCTGTCAGTCTGTATAAACTCTATAGAAACAAAAACTACTCGACGGATTTTAACGAAACTTGGTACAATTGTTTGTCATACTCCTGAGCTGGTTATAGTATACTTTTCATCACGCTACAATCAATAGGAGCAGAGCAGTGAAGGGAAATGTTGTCATTTTGTTTAAACGCGCTAATCTCAGGAACCGCTGGTCCGATTTAAATAATTATTTCAGTCTTAGATAGTCCATTTATCGAGGAATGCTATAGGCTATATATCATCACGCTAAGACCAATAGGAGCGGAGCACCACTATTCCACGCGGACGAAGTCGCTGGCAGAAGCTAGTATAATATATGATTATGTTATTCCCAGGTGCAAGCCGAGGTGCCTGGATCGCCGATATTCGTGATGAAGCTCGCCAAGTCAGCTCGGCACTTGGAAGTGCAACTCTTGGCTGATCAGTATGGTGAGTTTAAATTCATAAAGTTGTTCAGTAATTTCGGAGATTACTTCCCTATATATAGACAAGGAAATGTTTTAGTTAAAGTTTATATGGAGAAGAAAGAGCAGGAAAGAAAACTTCGTGACAAAATCGGGACTAACAAGATAAATTTAAAATTAAAAAAAACCCCCTACGTAAAAATGCCTTACATCATTTTGGAAAAGAGCTGATACTATCACACTGCTCGACCGATATTAACCAAACAAAACTAAGAACCAACGCTAGAAAACTGGCTTTCAAATTAAAAAAAATACCGCATCGAAATCGGTCCATCCGTTTGAGAGCCTCAGACAGATACACACACAGACAGACAGACATCGACGTCAAACTTATAACACCTCTTTTTGCGTCGGGGGTTAAAGAGTCTGAAATCACCAATCCGCCTGGATCAAGCGTGGTGATCAATGCTCATGCCTTCTCTGTATGAGAAGAGGCCTGTGCTTAGCAGTGGGACAGTAATATATAGGCTGAAGATGTAACTGATTTATCATAATATTACTCCAGGTAACGCGATCTCCCTGTTCGGTCGTGACTGTTCCATCCAGCGTCGTCACCAGAAGATCATAGAGGAGGCTCCAGCAGCCATCGCCAAGCCTGATGTCTTCATCGAGATGGAGAAGGTATGGACACAGTTGACATCAATAATCCAATAACCAATAGGAACAATGATTTTTAAAAGAGTGTCTATGGAGTTTCCTGCCGGTTCTTCTCCATACGACCCACTTTTTGGAACCCTGCACCTAGTGTCTAGCTTTGACGTTTTATCATTTGCCTAGCTTTTTCCCAACTATGTTGATGTCGGCTTCCAGTCATTTAGTACGTTGTATTTTGTAATCTTTTTATTTTGCTTAAGTAAAACCGACTAAGCTTCCAAACCATCTTTTAATTTCAACAATTACAATCATCATCATCATCTGCCTAGCCTTTTCCCAACTATGTTGGGGTCGGCTTCCAGTCTAAACCGGATGCAGCTGAGTACCAGGTGTTTTACTTGGAGCGACTGCCTATCTGACCTCCACAACCCAGATACCGGGTAACACGGTACCCCTTGGTAAGACTGGTTGTCAGACTTTCTGGCTTCTGACTACCCGTAACGACTGTCAAAGATTTACAAATGACAACCGGGACCAACAGCTTAACGTGCTTTCCGAGGCACGGAGGAGTCTCGCTATGACATAGATGGTCACCCATCCACGGACCGACCGCGCCAAGCGCAGCTTAACCTTTGATCGGTCGAACCGTGCGGCTGTTACTTAGCCACGAGCTCCTCAATTTCAACAATTACAATAATATAATTATATTCCAGGCCGCAGTCCGGCTCGCTAAAATGGTGGGCTACGTCTCTGCCGGCACCGTGGAGTACCTGTACGAGCCTGCCACGGGCGCCTACTACTTCCTGGAGCTCAACCCTCGTCTGCAAGTGGAACATCCCTGCACTGAGATGGTGGCTGACGTCAATCTGCCGGCTGCGCAGTTGCAGGTTAGTAGACTGAGTAGACCCAAAAAGACTAAGTAGAACTAAAGTTCAACTTACTTAATTTGAGGAAATGATTGAATATGAAGACTAAGTAAACCAATAAACCTTAGTAGACTAAGAAGACTCGGTAGACCAAGAAGATTCGGTAGACCGAAAAGACTTAGTTGACCCATTGGTCTAGAAGTAGACTAGTAGTCTTCTTGGTCTACTCAGAGTAATGAGACTGAAAACTAAAAAGACTTTTAGTAGTAGACTCTTAGTCTTCTAGTAGGCAAATATACAATGATTCTAGGTATTTGATTAAGGGCTGATCAATAGTCAGATAACTTTTATCTGATGAATAAATATGTAAGTTTGATAGATTTTGTAAAGAAAATAAAAATATGTCAAACTATCATATTTTTACTTTAGTTAAAAGTTATATGAGTATCGAAATATCGGCCCTAACTCATGTTGTTGTTGCTTTCTCATTAACCTTAATTGGCCAGTGTTGAGCATGCTATAATTTATATATTGTTAGGAATATCCAACAAAGTGACCAAAGACTCGATGACGTCATCTGTCACGAAGCGATATAAGGCGTCAACACGCCTGGATCGCCCCCCCTTGACTGGAGGCCTTAATTTAATTAGGACCTTGCCACATTGTCCGGTTAAGCAGGTCGAATGCTGTTAGAAGCACCCTGCAAGAGGTCATGTAGATAAAAAAATAAAAAAAAATGGATCGCCCCATTTGACCGGCGTGCTCTCTACCGATAACATGTCTCATAACCTCTCGATTGTCTAATTTTACCATATTTCTTTTTGATTCAATTGCACTTCTGATAAAAATTCGGCATTGTGTCTATTTTTTTTTTATTTAAAAATGGTGCCCTATTTCCTTCGACCAATTTGGATAAAATTTGGTACGAAGGTACAAGGGACCCTGGAGAAGGTTTTAGGCTACTTTTTATCCAGGTGCGTGCAGTACTTCCCTCGGGACGCGGGTGAAACCGCGAGCAACAGCTAGTTATATATTTTACAAAGTTTTAAATACTAAATTTTCTACCTCAGATCGCCATGGGTCTCCCGCTATACCACATCAAGGACATCCGTCTCCTGTACGGCGAGTCGCCGTGGGGTCTCTCGCAGATAGAGTTCGACGAGCCCAAGCAGAGGCCCTCCCCTTGGGGACACGTCATCGCTGCCAGGATCACCTCCGAGAACCCGGATGAAGGTATGCACAACCAGTCGCACCAAAGAAATATCAGGTTACTTGTACGTGAAACGGAAGAACTGTCATTCAAGATCTGTCAAAGTGGAGGATAAAATTGAATAATTTTGCTATTATGTTTTTTGTCTCACCGTCTTATTCATAATTTCACCCGCGTCCCGAGAGAACTACTGCAGGTACCCGGATAAAAACTATCCTGTGTCGTTACCCTGTGTCCAATCTACCTCCATACCGAATTTCATTAAAATTGCTTCATCCGTTTTCGGCGTATCAAACTTTTATTACTAAACACGTTTATAATTCCCAGGTTTCAAGCCGTCTTCGGGAACGGTTCAGGAGCTGAACTTCAGGTCTTCAAAGAACGTGTGGGGCTACTTCAGTGTGGCAGCCTCTGGGGGGCTGCACGAGTTCGCTGACTCACAGTTCGGGCACTGCTTCTCTTGGGGAGAGACCAGGGAGCAGGCGAGAGAGTGAGTAGATCTTATATAGACAACTAGCTTCGCCCGCGTGGGCTATACGAATTCAAATTAAATGTCGGAGTTTCATACAAACTTTACCTCCCTTTTTCACCCCTTACGGGTAGAATTTTGGAAAATCCTTTCTTATCGGATGCCTACGTCATATAAAGAACACACCCTCCAAGTTTCAGGTCTCTACGATCAGCGGTTTAGGCTGGGCGTTGATCCGTCAGTCATTCAGGACAAAGCATTTACATGTATAGACTCAGAATCACGTATATACAGTGTTAACCAATTTAAATTAATATGAAATTCAATATAAATTGTAGTGCTTTAAAATACTTATTGAAAAACTCACAACCGCTCTAGTCGCCCCTACGATTTTCGGTAGGTCCCCTCGATATCTCTGGTCTGCCATCATGGGACCACCTTTGAAATACCTTCTTTCCAACAAAAAAAGAATCATCAAAATCGGTTTATAAACGACGAAGTTATCCGCGGACAAACATAAAAAAGCGTACATGAAATATACGGTCGAATTGAGAAACCTCCTCCTTTTTTGAAGTCGGTTAAAAAGGACAAATATATAATTGTTTTCACCTCTTCCACAGAAATCTGGTGATAGCTCTGAAAGAACTCAGCATCCGAGGCGACTTCCGCACCACCGTGGAGTATCTCATCACGTTGCTGGAGACCGGCGCCTTCCAGAACAACGACATCGACACCAGCTGGCTGGACGCGCTTATTGCTGAGAGGGTGAGTATACCTAGTAGACCGAGTAGACTGAATACACTGAGTAGACCGTGTAGCCTGAGTAGACCTAATACGATGAGAAGACCGAGAAGACTTATTAGACCGAATAGTAAGAGTAGACTGAAAAGACCAGTGTTCTTTTTTTCCTTTTTTTCTTTTTTATGAATGATCTAGCTGATAATTTTCACTGTTACTGGGTAGACTAACGGCTGTTTTCAATAAGCTATCTATCCTGAGATTTGCTTACTAGAGATAGGGTTAAGACCTTATGTCAAAATTGTATCTCTAGAAAGAAAATCTTCGGATAGATAAGTTATTGAAAATAACCATCAGTAGACCAAAACAACAAAGTATGTCGTGGTGGCCTAGTGGTTAAGGCAGCTGCCTCTCGATTACGAGTGTGCGGGTTTGAAACCTGGCAAGTACCAATGTGACTTTTCTAAAGTCATATGTACTTTCTAAGCATATCTTAGATACCACTGACTAACGGTGAAGGAAAACATCGTGAGTGAACCTGGACTTAAAAAGTCTGAAATCGCCAATCTGCTTTGAGCAAGCTTGGTGATCAATGCTCATGCCTTCTCTGTATGAGAAGAGGCCTGTGCCCAGCAGTGGGACAATATATAGGCTGATGATGATGACCAAAACATATAAGTTCATATATCCATAAAACATTTTATTTATAATATTGTGTGTACCAACAGATGCAATCAGAGAAGCCGGATATTATGCTGGGCGTGATTTGCGGGTCCATCCTCATTGCAGACGCCTACATCACCGCCAACTTCCAGGAGTTCAAGAGTGCGCTCGAGAAGTAAGTCGTTGTACCAGAACTTACCCTCGTGTTAATAGTTCACCGAAGCGTTTGAGAGTATGTCAGGCATTCTAATCTAATCCTTATCCTTACTTCCTTACTAATATTATAAATGCGAAAGTAACTCTGTCTGTCTGTCTGTTACGCTTTCACGCCAAAACTACTGGACCGATATAAATGAAATTTGGTACAGAGATAGAATAAACCCTGAGGAACAACATAGGCTACTTTTTACCCGGGTGCGCTAAGTAGTTCCCTCGGGATGTGGGTGAAACCGCGGGAAACAGCTATAAGAAATAAATTACTTTTTATAACTTTACTAGCTTCCCGCCTATATTTTAGCTAATGGATACAAAAACTTGACAAATTATATACTAAAACATTCCTCTATCTATCTATTAAAAAAAAACCGCATCAAAATCCGTTGCGTAGTTTTAAAGATTTAAGCATACATAGGGATATAGGGACAGAGAAAGCGACTTTGTTTTATACTATGTAGGGTTTACTTCAGAATAATGCTCGCAACAATATTTTTTTAAATTTTATTTCTATTTAAGTAATTAAAAATTAGAGATCATAGAACTGGGTATACCACTTTTGTAACACCAGCCGCGCACTTATCTGCTAAATGATTTGTATGAAATTATCTGGCAGATAACTTTATCTAGTACTTTGCCGGAGGTGGTGAAACTGGGTATACTGCAACCTTTGCTATTGTCTCCAGGGGTCAAATCCAGGGTTCCAGTGCACTCTCCAACTGCGTGGAGGTGGAACTCATCCATACGGGTTCCAAGTACAAAGTGTCGGCCACCAAGTCTGGCCCCACTTCGTACTTCCTCGCTATGAATGGCAGCTTCAAGGAGATGGAGGTGCACAAGCTCACTGATGGTGGTGAGTAGACCGAGTAGACCAGTAGACTAAGTAGACGGATAAAACAAGTATACAAGAAGAACAGGTAGACGTGTAGACCAAGTAGACGAATAGACGAAGTAGACGAGTAGACCAAGTGGACGAGTAAACCAACTGGACACGTAGACCCGGTAGATAGAGTAGACCAAGTAGACGAGTAGGCTAAGTGTACGCGTTGACCCAGTAGACAGAATAGACCAAGTATACCAGTAGACTAAGTAGACGAGTAGACCTAAGGTTCAAATGTCTAATATTGATGGACTAAATGATTTATGTCAGTTTAGTGCTATTATCTCACTGATGGTGTTTGGTAGACCAAGTAGACCAGTAGACGAGGAAACAAAGTATACAAGAAGAATAGGTAAACGTGTCGACCAAGTAGACAGAGTAGACCCAGTAGACGAGTAGACCAAGTTGAAGAGAAGACCAAGTGGACGAGTAGACCATGTAGTTAAGTAGGCCAAGTAGACGAGAAGACCAAGTAGACGTCGATGAAACAGCGGGGAATCAGCTGGTTTAATTTAAATATTTTTTCTTACCCACCCAGGTATGTTACTGTCAATCGACGGAGCTTCCTACACGACCTACCTTCGTGATGAAGTGGACAAGTACCGGATCGTCATCGGCAACCAGACGGTCGTGTTTGAGAAGGAGAAGGACCCGTCCAAGCTGCGAGCGCCCTCTGCCGGCAAGCTGATCAACACCCTGGTGGAAGACGGCGGCCATGTAGACAAAGGGCAACCCTACGCTGAAATTGAGGTTTGTGATTCAAATTGTGGAGTTTCTTGCACGTTTTAGGGATCCGTAGTCAGCAGTCGTTTTAAGGCCCAAGTTCACCGACAAGATAACAGTCTGATCAACTCCTAACAGCTGTTTACAATAAATTCAGACTTCTGTCTTATCATGGATGCCTTATCATTTGGGTTTTTTATTTCTAAAACGGTCGATTATACATCAATCCGGAGTTGGACAAAATTGCTGAAATTGCGGGGTTGCTGAAATTTGGTATAGATATGTATATTAATCACGCCGACAAAATGATAAAATAAAATTATGAAAAATATTTTTTTACGGTTGCTGCCATACAAGTAGAGTGAGGATGAATATTTTTTCTCGCGCATCCCTTAGGTTATAGGATATATAGGATAGGTCTTTCAAAAATATTAGGTGTGTGAATACCTTTTTTTTGCAATTTTTTTTCGATATGTGCACACCCCCTCTCTCTTTTGAATGGCTGTCCCTAAATTTAAAAAAAATAAAAATAAAAAAAATCATAGTTTTTCTTTTAAGCACATGTAATGGACTTAAAAGAAAAACTATCACACGTGAGTAACACGCTTGGTTTTCATACAAATGAAAGAACTTGAGTTATTTATTTAGTTATATTTGTCAACGTTATTATGCTTACTTCTTCCTTCTCTAGTCTCTAGTCCTACCTTCTATCTCTCTCACTTATATCTTCAAAATTCGTTTAATTAAACTAGGCTGAAAATCAGCAATCAGCTTTTTGAACGTCAAATTATCAAAACGCCCGCCCTTCACCACTTCCTATGTGTTTTAGCTGGGAAGAAGAGCACCAAACTCCCATCTCTTTCGATCACCTATATATTTAATTCTTATCATCACCAGGTGATGAAAATGGTGATGACTCTCGCTGCGCCTGAATCTGGCAAGGTGACCTGGATTCTACGCTCCGGAGCCGTCTTAGACATGGGAGCTATGATCGGTACCCTAGGTAAGTTTGTTCAACATTTTTTTTAAATGTTAAATAGTTTTGAAATAAATATTTATCTATACTAATATAATGAGCTGAAGAGTTTGTTTGTTTGAACGAGCTAATCTCAGGAACTACTGGTACGATTTGATAAATTCTTTCAGTGTTAGATAGCCCATTTATCAAGGAAGGCTATAGGCTATATATCATCACGCTAAGGCCAATAGAAGCGGAGCACCACTATTCCACGCGGACTAAGTCGCGGGCAGAAGCTAGTATTCAATCATTATAATAATACATATTTCGAGGAGGAGCCCGTTGCTTAGTAACAGCCGCACGGGTCCATCGATAAAAGATTAAGCTTCGCTTGCCGCGGTCGATCCGTGGATGGGTGACCATGTACGTCACACAGAGACCCCTCCGTGCTTCCGAAAGCACGCAAAGCTGTTGCTTCCAGCTGTCATTTGTAGATCTTTAACAGTCGTTACGATTAGTCAGAACTCAGAAAGCCTGACGACCAGTCTTTCCAAGAGTCTCGTGTTACCCGATAGCTGGGATGTGGAGGTCAGATAGGCAGTCGCTCCATATAAAACACTGGTACTCACCTGCATTCGCTTAGACTAAGTCGATCCCAACTATGTTGGGGTAAATGATGAGTTTATACTAATAGCTACTTACTATACTTTATAGTTTTACGAATATCACAAAAAAATATATCGTTAATTAGCATTATTTTTATATATTTTATGATATCAATACATAGATATAATAATTAATTTAATATACGTCATAAATATTAAGACAAAAAAACAAAAAATAATATCAAAATTATTGAATTTTATCCTCCATTTTGACAGATCTTGAATGACAGTTCTTCCGTTTCACGTATAAGTAACCTGTCATTTTTTTGATGCAACCGGGAGTTAATATTCTCTCTCTTTCTAGAACTGGACGACCCATCCCTAGTGACGACGGCTGTCCCCTACAAGGGCCAGTTCCCTATTGAGGACAACCAGCAGCTGTCTGAGAAGCTCAACCATGCCCACAACAAGTACAGGGCGGTTTTGGAGAACACCTTGCAAGGTAATTGTTGTATTTGTTATAGTTGACATACACATTTTTTTTATGGGATAAAAAAACATTTCTACCATAGATTTTGTATGGCAATAGGAAAGTGTGACGTCACTTATTTTCCAACTAAATTCACTGACTGACTTATAATTGATTCCAAAGCAAATAAAAATCTAAATGGACAGTTAATTCGAAATTGAAGCGGTTTTCTAACATAAAGTGCTTTTTAGGAGTTCCGTAGTCCGACAAGGAACCCTTATAGTTTCGCCATGTCCGTCTGTCTGTCTGTCTGTCCGCGGCATAGCTCCGAGGTTCTTTGGACTAGAAATCTGAAATTTTGTATGGATATACATATTAAGTACGTTATCAAAGTGGTAAAATTGAAGGGTGAAAAAAAATCTTGATACTAGAAAGCTGAAATTTGGTATGGATATGTATATTGATACCCTAAACTATTTTTTTCAATCGAATAGAATCGTAAATGCATAGAACAAGCACATAAAAGTTGAGGTTTAGCAGTTTCGATGATTTACGTGGGGACCGTCGATATTTCTATATACATTTTGACTAATCTAAATATTCTATCTAATACTATTGTGTTGCTACAGGCTACTGTCTCCCGGAGCCTTACAACACTCCTCGTCTGCGTGAGGTGGTGGAGAAGTTCATGCAGAGTCTGCGAGACCCCTCGCTGCCACTCCTGGAGCTGCAAGAGGTAAACTAAGCTTAGGAACTACAATATATATTTCTTTTCTTTCTTCTTTCTTTCTATTGGTAAAATCTATATCTAAACTGTTTGTTTGTTTGTTTGTAGGGTTTTAACTCAAAAACTACTGGACCGATTTTTTAAATTCTTTCACCGTTAGAAAGCTGCATCTTTACGAAGTGTCATAGGCTATATTTATTTCCAGAAATAATTAGGGATCCCTACTAAAACTTGAATAATGTTACCCAAGGTGTAAAAAAAATGCCCACGTGGTGAAGCCGCGGGCGGAAAGCTAGTAAAAAATATAAGTCGTGGTGGCCTAGTGCTTAAGGCACCTGCCTCTCTTGTACGAGTGTGCGGGTTCGAAACCTGGCAAGTCATATGCACTTTCTAAGTCCATCTAAGACATCACTGCCTAACGGTGAAGGAAAACATCGTGAGGAAACCTGAACGTAAAAAGTCTGTAATCGCCTATCCGCCTTGAGCAAGCGTGGTGATCAATGCTCTTGCCTTCTCTGTATGAGAAGAGGCCTGTGCCCAGCAGTGGGACGATATATAGGCTGATGATGATGATGATGTTTGGTAAATCGTAGACAATCCGTTAAGGGGAGGTTATTTGCGACCAAATTCTACTAGCGTTTGGTTGCAAATGACCTCCCCTTAACGTATTCTATTCTACTAGCGTTTAGCCACTTATCTAGCCCTACAGGTCTTAAATATTTTCTTCTGCCACCAGGTCCTGTCTTCGACATCTGGCCGTATTCCCATAGCGGTGGAGAAGAAGGTTCGCAAGCTCATGGCTCTCTACGAGAGGAACATCACCAGCGTGCTGGCGCAGTTCCCTAGCCAGCAGATAGCCAGCGTCATAGATCAGTAAGTCTACATCAGAATCATATATCGGTCAAGTGTTCCGTACAATTGAATGAGATACAAAATTCTAATACCTTCTTTTTCTTCTTTTTAACCGACTTCAAAAAAAGGAGGAGGTTATCCATTCGACTGTATTTTTTTTATGTTTGTTACCTCATAACTTGCGACTGGGTGAACCGATTTTCATGATTCTTCTTTTTATTTGAAAGCTGGTGCTTCCCGTGTGGTCCCATATAAATTTTATCATTACCGGTTCAGCCGTTTCATAAATATATCAAAAATAACGATTTATCTCTACTTGCTGATATGCCAAATACTTAGATGATTTGGTTATTTACGCTTATTATAACCTAAAAAAGTGGTGTGTTTATTTTGTTAAGATAGCAAGACCGAGACACTGAAAAGCGAAAAAATAAAAAAACTTTTTACAAAACAATAAAACCGACTTCCAAAAAAAAAACTGAAAAGTAAAAAATACTTTTTATTTAAATACTAACAATAGTAACTTACAAGACACCGACTTCTAGAGCGATGTTTTGGTCGTCAAGCGTTTAAATAAAAAATATTTTTTACTTTTCAGTTTTTTTAAGTATAAAACAAAGTCGGGTAAGTTCGAACACTTATAACTCGAAAACCTCTGGGACCGATTTTCATGGTTTTTGAATAAACGGTAGTTTGACATATTTTCTTAACAAAATCTGTCAATCTGAAAAATTTAATCAAAAGATAAAAAATATCTGACTATTGAAAAATTAGCCCTAAAAGTAATGAATGTTTGTTACAGCCACGCAGCATCATTAGCTAAGAGGGCCGACAGAGATGTCTTCTTTATGAGTACTCAAGCACTTGTTGTCTTAGTACAGAGATATAGGTAAGTAATACTAACCTTCTATAATCATCATCTGCCTAGCCTTTTCCCAACTATGTTGTGGTCGGCTTCCAGTCTAACCGGATGCAGCTGTGTACCAGTGTTTTACATGGAGCTACTGCCTATCTGACCTCCACAACCCAGTTACCGGGTAACGCGATACCCTTTGGTAAGACTGGTTGTCAGACTTTCTAGTTTTCTGACTACCCGTAACGACTGTCAAAGATCTACAAATGACAGCTGGAGTCTCGGTATAACGTTGATGGGCAAGCGCAACCTCTAATCCTTACTAATATTATAAATGCGAAAGTAACTCTGTCTGTCTGTCTGTCTGTTACGCTTTCACGCCAAAACTACTGGACCGATATAAAAGAAATTTGGTACAAAGATAGAATAGACCCTGAGGAACAACATAGGCTACTTTTTACCCGGGTGCGCTAAGTAGTTCCCTCGGGATGCGGGTGAAACCGCGGGAAACAGCTAGTTTTCTATAATAAAAAGATGAATAACATTAAACATTGCCGCCATTTTGAAATTCTCATTATGACAGCTGACCATTCGTTAAGTTATAAGTTATTTTTAACAATAAACATTCTGGAGCATAAAGATAGTAAATCTATACATATAAAATGCTTTGTCCTGAATGACTGACGCATCAACGCACAGCCTAAACCGTTGATCGTAGAGACCTGAAACTTGGAGGGTGTGTTCTTTGTATAACGTAGGCATCCGATAAGAAAGGATTTTCCGAAATTCTACCCCCTAAGGGAGTGAGAAAGGGAGGCAAAGTTTGTATGAAACTCTGTCATGTCATGTATATTCTTTCTGAGATATTTGAGTTTGTTTCATCGTTAGTTTTGTTTTTCACAAGCCGCCAAAACGAGTGATTTTTTTACAAAATTGTTTTCAGCAAGTTGGTATACTTGCCTTGCCTTGGCCCCATTCGAAGATGTAAAGTTAATGGGATCTCTTTAACTAATTTAGTTCGAATGTAATATTTAATCAAAGTAAAATTTGAATTGATTTTGTCTAGGAATGGTATTCGAGGTAGGATGAAGGCAGCCGTCCACGATCTACTCAAGCAGTACTATCAAGTAGAGAGTAACTTCCAGCTAGGTAAGTTGATGTTTTAATTAATTATTACTTTCTAGGGTTCCTTAGTCGACAAGGAACTTAGTAGGCTTAACCGGATACAGAGTTTTAGTCGACTAACTAAGACCTACTACGGAACCCTACTGCGCGTGGCCCAACTCGCACTTGGCCGGTTTTTAATTATTTCGACTCAGAACTCGACGTAGATGGCGTTGCGCCATAGCACAAGTAAACAAACCGCGATAATGCCATCCATCTGCCTAGCCTTTTCCCAAGTATGTTGGGATCGGCTTCCAGTCTAAACCGGATGCAGCTGAGTACCGGTATTTTACATGGAGCGACTGCCTATCTGACCTCCACAACCCAGTTACCGGGTAACACGATACCCCTAGATAAGACTGGTTGCCAGATTTTCTGGCTTCTGACTACTCGTAACGACTGTCTATCTACGAATGACAACCGGGACCAATAGCTTAACGTGCTTTCCGAGGCATGGAGTAGTTTCGCTATGACATAGATGATCACCCATCCACGGTCCGACCGTGCTTTCCGAAGCACTTTTGTCTTTACCTGTCAAGTCAAAATGAGGTTTGACAGACAGGGACAAAACAATTCGATAGCTTAAAGCGGCATACTAGGCAAATATAGTGTTATTATGTATAGAGAGGAACTAAATAATATATCACAATGCAGGTTCGTACGACAAATGTGTGGTGGCTCTCCGAGATCGCTACAAGGATGACATGCAAGTTGTGTCCAACATCATATTCTCGCACAACCAAGTTGCCAAGAAGAATTTACTGGTAAGTGACTTATAAGTATCACCTATATGCAAGATAGTGCTTTAAACTAATCTTTATTAAAAAGACAATTTCAAAGAAAATTTTGCTATTTGACGACTGATAACTTAAACAAAATTTTGTTTGATAACTTTTATCTCATCATCCTCCTGCCCTTATCCCAATTTTATTTGGGGTCGGCGCAGCATGTTTTCTTCTCATAACTTTTATCTAAACACACATTATTATCTTTTGCAAAATTGACATATTTATTCTATATGTACAGCTATTATTTCACTAAAAAGTTTGTAATTTCACTACAAATATACTTTATTTCAACCAAGTTTGGCGGTAGTACATTAATTTAAATAAGAAATAGTTTTTTAATATTTTTTTGTACAGGTAACCCTTCTCATCGACCATCTCTGGTCGAACGAGCCCGGCCTCACAGACGAGCTGGCGACAACCCTCAACGAACTGACTTCGTTACACAGAGCGGAACATAGCCGAGTGGCTTTGAGAGCGAGACAGGTATATCACTATTATTTGTTACGGTTTTAAGGCATACGTGACGAGATAATACAACGGACGGGGCGTGCACGGGACCGGGACTGGTTGTCAGTTTTTCTGGCTTCTGACTACCCGTAACGACTGTCAAAGATCTACAAATGACAGCCGGGAACAACAGCTTAATATGCTTTCCGAGGCACGGAGGAGTCCCACTATGACTTAGATGGTCACCCATCAACGGACCGGTCGCCTTTGATCGATCGATCCGTGCGGCTGTTACTTAGCCACGAGCTCCTCCTTATATTCCCCAACATTATATAAGTAAATAGGGTGCGTTTTAATGTCTAATCTCATATTAAATGGAGTATAAATAAATAATCAAACTTCAAGACGAGACATTTAATGTCTAATCTTATTATAAATAGAGTATATGTTGAGATAATTAGAACAAAATAAGTTAAGGTTTTGTTTAAGGTTGTACAGACTAGAAATGATTTTTAAACACGTCTCTCTCTACCCAGGTCCTGATAGCAGCTCACCAGCCCGCGTACGAGCTCCGCCACAACCAGATGGAGTCCATCTTCCTCTCCGCAGTGGACATGTACGGCCACGACTTCCACCCGGAGAATCTGCAGAAGCTGATCCTGTCGGAGACTTCGATCTTCGATATACTGCACGATTTCTTCTACCATACTAATGCGGCGGTAAGTTTTTAGTTGTTTATTTACAGAAAGTATTTCCATTAATAGAAAAACAAGAAAAATTAAAAAAGAAAGTATAAATCTTCTATACTATCTATACTAATATAATAAAGCTGAAGAGTTTGTTTGTTTGAACGCGCTAATCTCAGGAACTACTGGTACGATTTGAAAAAATATTTCAGTGTTAGATAGCCCATTTATTGAGGAAGGCTATATCATCACGCTAAAACCAATAGGAGCGGAGCACCACTATTCCACGCGGACGAAGTCGCGGGCAGAAGCTAGTCTATAATATAAAAATGATTCGCTGAATGTGTTGCTAAGCGCAAATCTCGAGAGCAGCTGAACCGATTTGCATAAAATTTGGTACGAAAATAGAGGGGACCCTGGAGAAGGTTTTGCTTTCCGGGTGCGTTAAGTAGTTCCCTCGAGACGCGGGTGAAACCGCGGGCAATAACTAGTATTCTAATATAAATTTAACTAAAATAAGGCGTCAAAAAATTCTTCCTCATCGCCGTCAACTGGAAGTGTTAGAGGCTTGCAGCATTGCCACATTGGATGGCAATGCTTAGCCTTGCCCAAAGTAAAGAGTATGTTGGTCTATCCCATAGGAATTACGATATAAAATCTCCTTTGGTAGTGGCTCTCCCAATTTTTATTTATGTTTGACTAGCTCTTTCCTGCTGTTACAGCTGCGTACTAACTTTCATCGCCTATTTTAACCCTTTAGGGGATGAATTTAGAAAAATCCATTCTTAGTGCATACTTATGGCATTTAAAGAACATTTGTGGAAAATTTCATATTTCTAGAACCAGCGGTTTCAGCCGTGCGTTGATTATTTTTTCTTATCTTATCTTCAAGAACGGTTGGACAAATAAATTCGGTACGGGTTCAGCTATAATAAAAAAATCTCATAATAATGTATTTTATTATATTGGTAAATAAAAACACCAATTTAGTGCGTCAAATGAAATATTATTAAAGTATTAGAAAGGTATTGTGAATATATTTATAATTACAAGCAAAGTAAGGTTAGGTTAACTGACAATAAGGAGTGCAACTTGGTTATGTAAATAGATTTATGATCTCAACAGTGTAAACATTGAGTATGATGATTGTAGAATCTGAAACAAACAGAAATTCAATGTATTTACGATAAATAGAATCTTCGATCTTATAAGTGCAGATTGTGCTGCGCAAAAACTTTGACAATCTGCGCAAAAACTTTGCCAAATTGCGCAAAAACTTTGTCAATATGCGCAAAAAGCGACAAAGTTTGCGCAAAAATTGCGACGTATCTGGCGAAAATCTCTTACGTACTGATAAGAACAGCTCCATATCAAAGGCCATCATATTGAAGGCGGTGATCTCGTTGGGCACCTGCGCCCTCGCCACCATGAACAGCACCATCTTCCTCACGCGCTGGTCATGTACATGCTCCCATCCGCAGCTGTAGAACCGGTTCGACGTCTCCATGGACTACCACCATACAAAAACATGGAGAAAATTGTATTCGTATCATGGGCCCACATTAGTCGCCCGCCCTTACTTTTCATCTTTTTACTCGGCCACTAAAGGTTCTAGCCTGATGATATACTTTTAACCTTCCTTTATTATTGTTTTTTTTTTTCGGATGGGAAATCATCAAATGACTCCTCCCCCCGGTGGGGTGGGAGGGAGTGCCGAGTCTTACTGACTAAAACCCATCCATGTTCCTTCCTTAGCCTTTTGCGTTCTAGGGGCGCTGTAACTCTTGAAAGTCCCGCATCCCAGGCATTTTCAGCCTCATATTAATAACAAGCCTTTCTGCCAGCGGCTTCGCCCGCGTGGGCTATGATGATGATGATGATGCGATCCTGTGGTCCCTCATCAGGGACATAGGGCTGTAAGATGAAATTTCTATTTTTTGCGATCTTGTGCGGCGACTATACGAATTCAAATTAAATATGACAGAGTTTCATACAAACTTTGCCCCTTTTTTCACCCCCTTAGGGGTAGAATTTCGGAAAATCCTTTCATATCGCATGCCTACGGTATACAAAGAACACACTCTCCAAGTTGCAGGTCTCTAAGATCAGCGGTTTAAGCTGTGCTTTGATCCGTCAGTTAGTCAGTCATTCAGGGCAAAGCATTTTATATGTATAGATTTGTTTTGCCGTTCAAAGTCTCTTCTGAATATCTTACCATAACCTTCAATTTAGCCGCGTAACGACACGGTAGATAAATATGTACCACAGCGCCAGACACAAATATCGTGTAGCGAAGATCAAAACCGTAACCCTGGAAATTAAATTATATCCTTAGAAAAAGCGTTATATCATCATCTGCCTAGCCTTTTCCCAACTATGTTGGGGTCGGCTTCCGGTTTAAAACGGATGCAGCTGAGTACCAGCGTTTTACATGGAGCGACTGCCTATCTGACCTCCACAACCCAGTTACCGGGTAACACGATACCCCTTGGTAAGACTGGTTGTCAGACTTTCTGGCTTCTGACTACTCGTAACGACTCTCAAAGATCTACAAATGATAACCGGGACCAACAGCTTAACATGCTTTCCGAGGCACGGCATATTAATGGTATATGTTTACTTAATTATTATATCTATGTATTGTAAACATAAAAAGCATTAAAATTATTTTCATTACTAATTTAGTTAATTGGGTGCAACCGGCCGTTAAAATAACAGCTCGCTAACCAGTATTCGGCTTTGTTGCAATCACCCATTGTTTCCTTACCTCGGTAATGTGATACAAGCAAGTGCAAATTTGTATCATAGTCGCTATGAATATTAACCCCAGCCATATGTTGAAAGTGTCCTGAATCAACTCTACGTATCTGTAACATATTTTATAGAAATAAATGCAGTTTATTGTCACACTTATAAACTCCTGCAAAGGTGTGGTAGAAATACAACAAAAAATAAAAGAAAATAAAAAAATATATTAGAATGTGCAAATCAAGATCTTTCTTAAGATACCGCACATGACCAACTATACTTTGAAATTTTAAACCCCCACTTCCCCCCACTTTATTCATAAAAGCAATATGATTTTTCAACTTTTTTTATTTTCAATACGCAAGAGCAATCGTTCTTTATAACAGTTCCAAATTTCAAGTCGATGGAATGAGTAGTTCCTGAAATAATCAACTGTGACAGACGGACAGAAGAAGTGAAAACACAAGAGTTCCTTTTCACCATTTTTGGTACGGAATCCTTATAAAATCCAAGTTGCCGTGTGTGACAATGGGGTTTCCACTCAGCATTATGCTGGTTTGACCTTTTTTTTTTTTTTTTTTTTTTTCGGGGGGAAATCCTCATGGACGAACCCGGCCTGGGGAGGCCGGGAACAGTGCCGGACTCTTACCGGCTAAAACCACCCCGGTGTCGCTTCTCGCACGTGGGCGCGGGGCCGCGGGAATCCAGATTCGTCCGCAGCCCCGCACTGGTGCCGGCCCGTCCTGCCGGGCCTCGTCTCCTGCACGGGGTAGTGAGGTGTCCTACCCCGTGCATCGCCTCGGGGGCGCGCGTGGACACAGACGCGCGCCGCCGGCTCGGGTCCTATCATGGGGGGCGGGGACTTCCCCAAGTCCGTCGCCCCTGGACCCGTTTATGGGGGGCGGAAGAGGGCGTAGTCCGCCCTCCTCCGGCGCCCGGTGCGCCTGCTGCGGGCGGGGTTGAGAGTTGAGATCTCCCTTTCCCGCTCCGCAGCTTCCTTCTGCGACATCACGTCCTCGCAGAAGGACACCACCGCGTCCCACGACTCTGCGCTGCCGACCATACTCCGAACAACGGCCGGCAGCGACAGATCGCCTCCTACTACCGAGGTGAGGGCACGGCGCTGCTCCTCCCAGGACACACACTCCCGGAGCGTGTGTTGCGCCGTGTCCTCCCCGCAATGGACGCAGTGGTGGCACCGAGCGTCCGACTCCCTGCCTATGCGACACAGGTACCTGCCGAAGCACCCATGCCCCGACAGCACCTGCGTCACCCGAAACGACAGGGAGCCGTGCCTTCTCCCGAGCCATGCGTCGAGCACTGGCCGGATCGCCTCGACGGTAGCGAGGCCGGCGGTAGGGCGCAGAAGCCTCTCCCGCCATTCCGCCACCAAGACCTGGCGGAGCTCCGTACGGCGCAGCGCGATCTGCCGCTGCACCGGTCCGAAGTCCCGTGCCCGCTCTTCCTCGCGCCACCGATACAGCGACGCGAGTACTTTCGCCTCCAGGTCCCAGGGCGGGGATCCGGCCAGAGCGCAAGCCGCCTCGTAGGAAACCGTGCGGTACCCGCGGACGACCCTGACGGCCATCGCCCTCTGCGGCTTTCGCAGAACGGCGATGGTGCACCAATCCCAGATACTTCATGGTGGACTCGACAGCTATCCGGGCCCCACCGACCACGATGTGTGATCCCGGCGGCGGCGCGCGTCGGGGGCCATGGAACACGATGGCCTCCGACTTGCTCAGGGCCACCTCCAGGCCCAGGCGACGGATGCGGCTCACCACCTGTGACACCGCAGCCGTAGCTAGCAACGCTGCTTCCCTGTGGGAGCTCCCTCGGGCTGTGACAAGCGTGTCGTCCGCGTAACACGTCAAGTCTGCGCCCGACGGGAGCTCACCTCTGAGCACCCAGTCGTACCCGATGTTCCACAGGAGCGGACCCAGAACCGATCCCTGTGGAACACCGCACGAAGTGACGCGCCTTCCTGCGCCGTCACGTCCCCGATATGTGACACATCTGCCTCCTAAATAAGCCCCAACTGTGCGGCGGAGGTAGGGAGGCACGCAATGGTAGACAAGTGCCTCCCGTATACAACTCCAGGGCAGGGTGTTGAAGGCGTTGGAGATATCCAACGATACTGCCAACAACACCCCACCCCGGGACACCGTTTCCTCCGCCAGGGCCCTCACGCGCATTATGGCGTCGACGGTGGAGCGCCCACGACGAAAGCCGTACTGGCTGTCCGCCAAGTCCGGCCCTTCTGCAGACAAGTGGCTGACGAGGCGATCTGCGATGACACGCTCAAAAAGTTTGCCCGCCTCGTCAAGCAGCACTATGGGCCGGTACGCGGACGGCGAGTCCGCGGGGCGCCCCTCCTTCTTGAGCAGGGCCACCCTTCCTCCTTCCAAACGCTGGGAAACTGGCCCCGCTCGAGGCATGCCGTAAAGAGCCCTCTCAGCTGGGGCTCTAGCTCCTTCAGAGCCAAGACGAGAGCTCGGCCAGGAACTCCGTCGGGCCCGGGCGCTGTGTTCTTATCCCGGAGCCGCGACACGGCCGCTCTCGTCTCCACTTGTGTCACCTCGGGGACCTGGGTGCTCTCCTCTTCAGGAGAGCCTGTGGCCAAGGGCGAAACCATCGGCGGCGGAACGTGTTCCGCCTGCTCAGGGAAGAGGGCCGACACAACCTCCTCCAGCAGCTGGGGTTGTAGTCCCTCCGTGAGTGGAGGCGCCCAGGGGCGTAACTTGCCTCGCACCATACGGTAGGGGCGCCCCCACGGATCACGGTCTAGGGACCCCAGCAGCTCCTCCCTGGCTTGCGTCTTCGACTCGCCGATGGCTAGCCACAGCCTCTCCTTGGACGCGCGGTACACCTCATACAGCGCGTCCTCCTCGACGGTATTCCGTCGACGTCGCCGGCGGTATCGAGTGTACTAGCGACGGGCCGCCACGCACGCGACGCGCAACTGCGCGATCTCGGCGGACCACCAGTACACTTGGCTCTTTGCGGACTGTGTGCGGACGCGGGGCATGGACGCGTCGCAGATCTGCGTCATCGCCCCGCGGAACCACAGCGCCTCCGCTTCGACGTCGACGGAGCCGTCGGTCACCGACTCCCTTGTCCAGGCCTGGACAATAGCGGCTTCTTCGAGCAGTTCCCTGTCAATGCGCTTAAGCGCCCAGCGCGGGCCGTCGTTGCTCGGGGCTGTTGGACGGCGGTCGCTCGCGGTCTGGGCGGAGACGTCGAATCGGATGTATCGGTGATCCGAAAGCGTCTCCACCTCCACGGCGACCCGCCAGTCGCGGACCCTGCTAGCGACAGGGGGGCTAGCGAACGACATGTCCACTATAGACCCGCCCCGCTGCCGCACGCAGGTATACTCCGAGCCCCGATTCAGGATGACCAGACCGGTCGTCACCGCCCACTCCTCCAGCACCTCGCCCCGAGGATCGGTGACCGGGGATCCCCACGCCGATGACTTGGCGTTGAGATCCCCGAGCAGCAGTACGGGACGAGGGAGGTAGCGGCCTACGACGGCGCCCAACTCGACAAGGAAACTCTCGAAGTCGGCGAGACTCTTGTTGGGGGAGAAATACACCCCCACAACGGCGATGCCGCCCGAGACCGCAGCAACCCAACCGCGGCCCCGAGACGGGTCGATCAGAGCCCCGCCGATTATGGCCACCAAACCGTCCAGACACCCCACCCAGTTGTCGCGGGCGGGGATATAATACGGTTCAGCGACCACAGCCACGTGGATCAACCACTCTGCCATACTCTGGAGCAAAAGGTCCTGAGCTCTGGCACAGTGGTTGATATTGCCCTGGAGGAAATGGAATTGTGCCGTTATTGACACTCCATTCCCTCGGCAACGGTCCTAGGCCGGGAGTCGGCCGAGCCAGCCTGCGGGGGTTGCGAGACTCCCCCGGCAGGCTTGTTGCTCCTCTTCTTCTTCTTTTTTTTGGCCTTGCAGGCAGGCACGCCACAGGCCCTTCCACCCACTTTGTGCCCCGCTGGCCTTCCTGCAGCTGTACAGAGGCTGCAGTTGGGCTCAGCGGAGCACTGGGCCGCCTTGTGGCCGGGCCGACCGCAGCGATAACAGAAATCGCTGCGGTCAACCTCTGCGGTGCATTTTGCCCGGACGTGCCCCAATTCCAGGCACCGGAAGCACCGCAAGGCCCTGGGCTGCAGGAGCTTAACTCTCGCTGCAACCCAGCCCACCATGCTGGTTTGACCTAAGTCAAGGATCAGCGCTGATTTTCAGTGGCAACCAATATAATTTTATTATGCATACATCTTTATTTCAGCCTAACAAACAAAGAAGTACCTATACTTCATTTACAATAAGATAAGAAACACATCCAAACTCTTTTTGCAGCTTATTCAACTGATTTTGAGTTCTATTCCTTACTGATAAGGATGGCGTTGAAAGCAAAATAATGTTTACAATAACAAATACATATATTCTGCATCTGCTTTTGTCTTGTCACCTTAGTAATAGAGCTATAAATCGATTGAACAAACAGTAAATAGGGTGGGTTTAAATGTCTAATCTCATAATAAATGGAGTATAAATAAATAAACAAACTCATTTTCAAATTTAAAATATTAGTTAGTTTACCTGAACATGCGACACTGCTCTCGTATAACACCAACGACCCTCCCGTAAACCTCCTCCGTGTCAACCCTCATGGCTTCCTCCAGAGCCTTGCAGTACATGTCCATCTTCAGGCACGCGTGGTTGATGGACAACCCGAAGAAGCCGTCGTAACCGATGAAATTAATCACATACAGTATTGCAGAGTAGAACATATATACGAACATAATCTGAAATTAGATACTTAATGCCAATAACAATTAATTCTAAGACACCACTTTTCTAAAAACCCACCAAGTGTAAGTGTGTGTACGCGAGAAAAAAATATTCATCCCCACTTTACGTGTTTGGGAGCTACCCTAAAAAAATTTTTTCATAATTTTATTTTACTATTTTGTCGGCGTGGTCATACCTATATATGTATACTAAATTAAAAATTTCAGCTTTCTAGTACCAAGAACCTCTGAGCTATGCCGCGGACAGACAGACGGACATGACGAAACTATAAGGGTTCATTGTCGTCTACGGAACCCTAAAAATACCTTATTTTCATCATCATCAGCCTATATATTGTCCCACTGCTGGGCACAGGCCTCTTCTCATACAGAGAAGGCATGAGCATTGATCACCACGCGTGCTCAAGGCGGATTGGCGATTTCAGACTTTTTAAGTCTAGGTTTCCTCACGATGTTTTCCTTCACCGTTAGTCAGTGACGTTTAAGATATACTTAGAAAGTATATATGACTAGAGAAGCCACATTGGCACTTGCCAGGTTTCGAACCCGCTCACTCGCACAAGAGAGGCCATTTTCAATTAACTATAAAATTCGATGTTTACCGACCGCGCCAAGCGTAGCTTAACCTTTGATTGATCGAGCCACGAGCTCCTCCAAAACCTTACCAATACTATAAATGCGAAAGTAACTCTGCCTGTCTGTCGCACTTTCACACCAAAACTACTGAACCGATTTAAATGAAATTTGGTACACAGATAGTCTAGAGCCTGAGAAAGGACATAGGCTACCTTTGACCCGGATTCCCGAAGAAACAGCATAGTCTTATTATAACTTTACCTCAAAGTACGGAGATTCGAATCTCGCCTCAGCATCCGAGAACGGCTTTCTCAAATCATGTATCATAAACTTCTCTGGGTCCGATTTGAACGTAAAGTTGTATATGTTCAGTATTATCGCCATTGCAGGGAATGTCATCACGCAGGTGAAAACAGTGATAACCCAGCCCCTCTCGCTGTAAATCTGGCTATTCCGAATCGCCGCGCGGGCGATATCCTTGTACGTTTCAGAGAAATCGTTGAAGATTAGGTGGTCGCGATCTATTTCGTCTAGTATCTGTTTGGCTTGTATACGCTTGTGGAACAGTAGGAACATCTGAAATAAATCGTTGGTCCCTACGTACAAAAGGACATGTCGAAAATGGCAGTTTATTTTTTATTGCACAATTGGCTTTAGATTGTCCATATGCATATACGTGTATATATATTTTTCAATATTACGTATTTAACATCATTTACAAATCGTATATGAGAACAAGTTTTATATTTACAATGAATAAGTGGACAACAACTGTCTTTTTCGACATGTCCTTTTGTACGTACCGTACCGTCGAAATAAAAGGTATTTTATTTCAATGCTCAAAAAAATATCTAGTTTTGTTTTCTATACTTCATTTACAAACTTTTTTTGCGCCTTGTGGAGGATGGTGTTAAAAGCAAAATAATGTTTACAATAACAAATATATTCTGCATCTGTTTTTGTCATATCACTTTGGTAATAGAGCTTTAAATCGTTTGAACAAACGGTAAATTAAAAATAAGACATTTAAACGCACCCTCGTTTAAATGTCTAATCTTATTATAAATAGAGTATATGTATACAGTGTGTAAGTGAATTAATTTTTTACCGAAAGGTATCTATTCAGTCCATGATATAGAACCTTTCTAGAGCATTTGTTTATCAAAATAAAAATATTAATAATTATAATTAGCTTAAATGACGTGTATCATATACAAATATACGGTACCGCGACAAGCTTATGATAAAATTAATAATGTCTATTTTTTAAGATTATTTTTTAAATTATTTTTGGTACTTAGTCATGTAGAAATTTATTAACTGAGTATATACTTTTTGGGAAAACAGTCAGGTCGGTCTTGGATAGGGGACCATCTATGTCATAGCGAGACTCCTCCGTGCCTCGGAAAGCACGTTAAGCCGTGGTCTCTGTTGTCATTTTGTAGATCTTTGATAGTCGTTACGGGTAGTCGGAAGCCAGAAAGTCTGGCAACCATTCTTACCAAGGGGTATCGTGTTACCCGGTAACTAGGTTGAGAAGGTCAGATAGGTAGTCGCTCCATGTAAAACACTGTTACTCAGCTACATACGGTTTAGACTAGAAGCCGACCCCAAAAAACCCTTTTTTTTTTCAAACTATGTTGGGGCTATAGGGCTTATAGTGTGGTGGCTAGACTCTTACCTTAAAGAACCCGCCAAGAAATGGTCCCACGACGGTGCTGTGTCTGATGATGTTCACAATGTCGTTCATCATCCAACACCTATACATGTCGATGAAGATCATGGTAGCCAAAGGAGCTATCGACGCCACTATTATGGCTGTTAAAATAGACATCTTATAATCCTTACTAATATTATAATTGCGAAAGTAACTCTGTATGTCTGTCGCGCGTACACGCCAAAACCACTGACCCGATTTAAATGAAATTTGATACATAACGTGAGAAAGGAAATAGGCTTTTACGGGTGCGCGAAATAGTTCCTTCCCTTTTTGTTTCAGGGCCGCTTTGAGAAAACTTTGAGAGTACAATTTGTTTTGATGTTCCCTTTCAAGGTAGTCTGATAGGAAACACCGGCCTCGCCTAGTTAAAAAAAGAAGCTTGACGCGTATTAATGTTATTATATATCGTACTAGCTGTTTCCCGTGGTTTCACCCGCGTCCCGTGGGAACTACTTAACGCACTTAGATGAAAATTTGCCTATAGGGATTCATTTTATATTTATAAAAGACTAGCTTTCCGCCAGCGGCTTTGCCCGCATGGACTATACGAATTCAAGAGATTCGTACAAACTTTGTCCCCTTTTTCACCTCCTTAGGGGTAGGATTTCGGAAAATACTTTCTAATCCGATGCTTACGTCATACAAAGAACACACCCTCCAAGTTTCAGGTCTCTACGGTCAGCGATTTCTGGGTTTTTCGGTCCTTTCTTATTCTTCAGGACAAAGCATTTTATATATACAGATTTGCAAAATAAATATCATTTATCAATTCGTTCTTAGAAGCAAATTTGATCTCTATAACTTCAGTATAGTGTCTTAATTGCGATACTACAAACATAGTACTTACGTATGCTAGCCACTCTAATCTTCTCTGTTTTCGGATTTGGATATATCATGCCGATGCTAAGGGCGAATGTTATCATCTTATACGTCTCGTGGAAAGGCTTGAATTCTAACTCGTCGTCCATTGTCACTACAATATATTCTTCGATGTATTTTCGTGTGGGTGTCTTCTTATTGGCTGCAGCAGAGGCGTATTATAAGATTTAGCGCCCCGGGCCAGTTAGCTTTGCCGCCCCATTGACAAAAGTGAAAAAAAAAATACTTTTTTGCAAAAATAAAACCTAACTAATGCATCGTTCTAGAAGTTGGTGGTGAAAACACACAAAACAATAGTAATTGGAAACACCGACTTTTAGAACGTTCGTTATTTTTCAATTTTGTTTTTTTAAGTCATATTTATTTTTGCAAAAACGGTATTTTTATTGAAAAAGCTTTCTATAATATTTTTTATATATATAATTTATTATAATTTTATAAATATAATAGATAGCTTTACTTAAAATAGATAGTTTTTTTTAAAAAGGTAGCCTTTTGTTTGACAAGTTTCCCTTCCTTGTGTTTTTTTTTTCCAAAACTTTTCATCGCATATCGATGAAAAGTTTTGTTTTGTTTTTAATTTAAATGTCAATTAAATTATAATAAAATATATTAATTGAGGTCACTTTGACAATAAAAGGCACCCAGAGAAAGCTGAGAGAGGCATCGCCGCCTCTCGCAGCCTGCCGCCCCGGGCCATGGCCCCCTTGGCCCTATGGTAAATACGCCCCTGAGGCTGCAGGTTTAATAACATAACAAGCCTTTTTGTCAGAGTTTTCTCAAATGCCCCGACGGCCTCTGAGATGGAATTTGTCAAGGTAGCAGCCGGGGACAACGGCTAAACGTGCGTACCCAGGCATGGGGGTGTAACACCTGACTCCGGGATGCTTTGTGTAATTTTTCAAATTTATATTTTATTGTACACATACACAATTACATTAAATGACTTACATCGGAGAAAAGATATACGAAGGCGTGCTTAACCCGGATTGGGTTCGCTAACAGCATACCTTACATAGATCGAGCGATTTGACGATATTGACGACAGGAAAAAAGTGTACAACCTATTTATACTCTATATTAATATATAAAGCTGAAGAGTATGTTTGTTTGTTTGAACGCGCTAATCTAAGGCACTACTGGTCCGATTTGAAAAATTCTATCAGTGTTAGATGGCCCATTTATCGAGGAAGGCTGCAGGCTATATTTATGATCACGCTAAGATCAATAGGAGCGGAGCCCCACTATTCCACAAAGACGAAGTAGTTTGCAGAAGCTAGTATATACCTATATATACTACACAATGATGAATTATGTTTGTTAGATACTCTATTACGCTAAAACTACTGAATATATTTGTATGAAATTTGGTATACACATGGTTTATAACCTGGACTTAATATAGGATACTTTTATCAGTTTTTTTTTTCGGATGGGAAATCATCAAATCTCAGCCCTTTGTATTCCGGGGGCGCGGTATCTCTTTCGAACGTCCCGCTGCCCCGGTTTTTATCCCGGTGCGTCAAGTAGTTCTTCCAAGACGCAGGTGAAATCGCGGGAAAAAGCTAGTTCTTCATATGAATGATTAAGAAATTGCTTCTAAATGTTTCCTCATTTTCAAAAGAAATGCCAGCAGCGATATGCTTTGAAGTGAAATGTAATTGATTGAGTTAATCAGCCAATGAGTCCTTTACTTGGTAATCGGTTGTGATTTTCCTCATTACAACAATTCCTTTGTGAATAAAGTTCTCTTTGATAGGTTGAAATACGATATTATTGTCGCTGTTAAACTGCAAATCGTTTAAAAAAAAAAAACTTTTCTATTTTCTATCTCAAGTACAATAAAATAAATTTTCATAACAAAGTCTCTCGCCAAGATTTTGTCGTGACAAATATTATGAATACGAAAGTAATAATATGTCTATTAGTTTGTTTGTATGGGTGTTAGCTTTTGCAAAATTGTAATCTCTTCTGGTCGTTCCCTCAATGCTGAGGATCGTGACTGTATGTCACTCTTCTCCACTCGGTCCGGTTCGGTTAAAATTGTAATAGTTGCCCGAAAAAGGAAAAAGCAAAGAAACACTTTTCCTTTAGGATTTTGTCACATAGAAATATTTTATTTTGACAGTGTCTAACAATTTTATTTCCTAACGAGCTGTCTCCCGTGGTTTTACCCGCATCTCGAGGGAACTACTTAAAGCACCTTGATTAAAAGCCGCCTATAACAGTCTCCAGGGACCAATCTATCTCCGTACCAAATTACATCCAAATCGGTTCAGTTGCTTTACCGTGAATTTACAATATCCAAAATATGATTTAGGATATTTTGATTTTGAAGGGTCTTTGTCTTGTCTATTGTACTCACAAATCCATTTCTTTCATCAGGTATGCAATGCAGCTCTTGAAGTGTACGTCCGTCGGGCGTACACGTCGTACGACATCACCTGCCTCCAGCACCTGGCTTTGTCTGGCGAGCTGGGAGTTGTTCACTTCCAGTTCATACTGCCTACTGGACATCCTAACAGGTTAGAGAACATTTTTTGCGGTGTAGCTTTTGCTTTTTCTGTTTAAGTTTTGATGGATGGTTTGCGTGGCCTCAAAGAGATATCAGCGTAATTGAACGGAGACCACCCCCTGAGCCATAGCCTGTCGGGACTACAAAATGTTCAAAAGAGTTACGTTGTGACTCCGGAACACAAAGGGTGGAGGAAGGAACATATTTTAGTTAGTAAGAATATGACACTCCTGTTCCACCGTCAACAGGAGAAGTCATTTGTTTCCCTTCTTAAAAAAGAGGGTTGCGCGGTGGTCGAAATTAGGCTTGGAATTCGTAAAAATGATAAATTTGATATCTTTACTAATATAAGAAATTACGGTAGTAATAATCTGCCTTTTTATTATGCTTTCATATTTAAACAGCTAAATCGATTTTGATGATAATTTGGAACCGTGCTGCAGTATAACTGCGCAGGGTATGGTTTAAATTTGAAACAAAACTTTCACTTCATACATATTTTCTGAAAATTTCTCATAATTTTCGAAGGTTACTTTAGACGGATTTGCTATCATCTGGATGTCTCTACATGATTTTTTCACAATATCAGCTCAATTTTCTCCCCTCTAAAGTCAAAAAGTCAAAAGTCAAAATTTTTATTTCAAATAGGCCTTTGCAGGCTCTTATGAAAAGTCACACTAGTTGCACGGTTCCAAAGAGCCTTCTAACCTTCCAAATCAATTCGGAATCTTCAACAGAATCCCAATCAGCCAATCGGAGATCGAGCTGGCAGCTGGCGAGGACCAGGAAGGCATACCGGCGGAGCTCTGCACTGCTGCCATGAGGAAGTGTCACCACCGCACCGGCGCGCTGGCGTCCTTCGAGTCCTTCGACCAGTTCGTCCAATACTCGGACGAGTTACTCGACTTGGTGCACGATTTCGCTAGCTCGGCCACTGTGAGGAGGGAGGTGAGTTATATTTTATTTATCCTTTAGTTCAGGCACAATACATAATATATAAGAAGAAAAAATAAAGAAAAGAAATGTAATGTCTGTTAAAATATCATGACTAGTTCCAACCAAAGGGTATGCCAGAGGTGTTAATACCACCCTAAGGTAGACTGGTAGAGAACGCCTAAGGCGTTAAGTCCGCCATTGTACACTGTGTTTGTGCAAGAAGTATTAAATAAATAAATAAATAATACAATCACATTTTGCTTTCTCAGATTCTGAAACCGATATAGTAATAATAATTTATCGAGAACGATTTCGGAGAACACTAGCCAGGCACGCAGGATAGGGATAGATAGGATAGTATAATATACAGCTTAACTTTGCTAATCCCTTGATCCGCATGGGCCGTTACTTAGCTGACCTCCACAACCCAGTTACCATGTAACGATACACCTTAATTAGACTGGTTCTTCGAGCTTTTGATTACCCGTAACTACTGTCAAAGATCTACAAATGACAGCCGGGACCTACAGCTTAACGTGCTTTCCGAAGCGCGGAGAAGTCTTGCTATGACATAGATGGTCACCCATCCACGGATCCACTATACCGGCTTAACCACCTTTGACTACCTGTACCCACTGTCAAAGATCTACAAATGACAGCTGCGTTTAAGGTGCTTTTTGGACCATGAATTTTGTTTGCAGGACTTGGCAGCTTTGCAGGAAGGCAGCGAGAGTAGGGATAGTACCAGCATCAACGTTGGAATGGACTTCAAGCCTGCTGATGCTGATATTGAGGTAAATAGCATCGTGTTTTTATTTTATTCTACAAGAGGGGTCAGCAGATATAAGGGTGCATTTTGATATGTAAGATTTGAATTTAAAAGAAATTTCATTTTTAAATAATAAAAAATATTTTTTTTTTTTTTTATTTTTTTTTTTTTTTTTTTTTTACGTAAACATCGTATTTTTCTTTCCAATCCATTTCATTTGTTTGTTTGTAAAAGAATATGGGTACAGATGTTATAAAAAATAACTCAAATGTGCAATATATTCGGAAAGGAAAACGTGCGAAATTTCGAAAAACCTATTTTCTGAAGATTCCAGTCATTTTGGACGGTAAGTTCTGTCATAACATTAGCAGAAGGTTCTGACTTTTGAACTGTTTTATCGCAGGCTCCTCTAGAACCGATCCACATCTTAATGATAGGCGTGCGCGACTCGGGCGAGTCGGACGACAGCGCCGTGTCGCGCCGCTTCGGTAACTTCTGTCGCGCACACCGACACGAGCTGCACCAGAAGAGGATCCGGAGGATCACCTTCATGCTGCTCATCAAGTGAGTGGCTCAGACACAGAAATCATCTGCCTTAGACACGGACATCATCTGCCGTAGACACAGACACCATCTGCGTTAGACACGGACATTTCCTGTCTTAGACGCAGATATGATCTGTCTTAGACAGAGACATCATCTGTCTTGGACAGAGACATCATCTGTCTTAAACACAGACATCATCTGCCTTAGACACAGACATCATCGGCCTTAGTCACAGACATCATCTGCCTTAGACACAGACATCATCTGCCTTAGACACAGACATCATCTGCCTTAGTCACAGACATCATCTGCCTTAGACACAGACATCATCGGCCTTAGTCACAGACATCATCTGCCTTAGACACAGACATCATCTGCCTTAGACACAGACATCATCTGCCTTAGACACGGACATCATCTGCCTTAGACACAGACATAATCTGCCTTAGACACAGACATCATCTGCCTTAGACACAGACATCATCTGTCTTAGACACAGACATCATCTGCCTTAGACACAGACATCATCTGCCTTAGACACAGACAACATCTGCCTTAGACACAAACATCATCTGTCTTAGACACAGACATCATCTGCCTAGCCTTTTCCCAACCACGTTGGGGTCGGCTTCCAATCTAAACCGGGTGCAGCTGAGTACCAGTGTTTCATATAGAGCGACTGCTTACCTGACCTCCACAACCTAGCTACCGGGTAACGCGATACCCCTTGGTAAGACAAGACTGGTTGTGAGACTGTCGAGCTTCCGTTACCCGGTTGGTTACTGGGTTGTGGAGGTCAGATAGGCATACGCTCCATGCGGAACACTGGTACTCAGCTGCATCTGGTTATACTGGAAGTCACCTAAAATGGCTAGGCGGATAAGGCCTTTCGGCATTAAGTGATGCTCCTAATCTAAGTTCACCGACGAGATAACGGTCTGATTAACTTAAAACAGCTGTTTACCATACATTCAAACTTCCAACTTTCGATGGGTAACGTATTATTAGCGATTTTTATTCCCGTAACAGTCGATTACTAAACCATGGTTGAACTAGAAGTGGGTACCACGAAAATTCCAGCTTTCTGGTTAAAAACGTTTTTGTTTAACGGGCCGATTACGTAACCATCTGTCGATGAACTTCGCCCTAAAGCAGTTCTAAAAGCAGGTTACTATCCCAAACTCAAACGCCCTTCTCCTTCCAGACGTCAATTCCCCAAGTTCTTCACGTTCCGAGCTCGCAACGACTTCACTGAGGACACGATCTACCGGCACTTGGAGCCAGCGTCCGCCTTCCAGCTGGAGCTGTACCGCATGAGGAGTTATGAGCTGGAAGCTCTGCCTACCAGCAATCAGAAGATGCACTTGTATTTGGGCAAGGCCAAGGTAAGAAGTTGGCTTGCAATTATTATTTTTTTAATATCGGTCTCGCTCACGATGGTTCCCGTACCATTATCTATAAAAGCAGCAAAAAAATTACGTTTGTTGTTGGGAGCCCCCTTAAATATTTATTCTATTCTGTTTTTTAGTTATCCTCTGCCTAGCCTTTTCCCAACTATATTGGGGTCGGCATCCAGTCTAAACCGAATGCAGCTGAGTACCAGTGTTTTACATGAAGCAACTGCCTATCTGACCTCCACAACCCTGTAACCGAATAACACAATACCCCTTGGTAAGACTTGTTGTCAGACTTTCTGGCTTCTGACTACCCGTAACTGATCTACAAATGACAACCGGGACCAACAGCTTAACGTGCTTTCCGGGGCACGGAGGAGTCTCGCTATGACATAGATGGTGACCCATCCACGGACCGACCGCTCCAAGCGCAGTTTAACCTTTGATCTGTCGAACCGTGCGGCTGTTACTTAGCCACGAGCTCCTCACTGTTTTGTTTTGTTTTGGGCGGTGTTATCGCCAAAAGCGATATTTTACAGACAAGCAATATCGTTACACAACATTATATTCTGTGTGCAGGTGAAGAAGGGCCAAGAGGTGACCGACTACAGGTTCTTCATCCGTTCCATCATCAGACACCAAGACCTTATCACCAAGGAAGCCAGTTTCGAGTATCTACAGAATGAAGGAGAAAGGTAAAGTCAAAAGGTTTTATGTTGACCAATTACAGGTACTTATAAAACGTCAAAACTAGAAACTAGGTGCACGGTTCCAAAAAGTGGGTCCTATGGAGAGGAACCGGCAAGAAACTCCATAAAGGCACTCATAAGAGGAGCGAGTCTTTTGCCATCCATCTATACATATAAAATGCTTTGTCCTGAATGAATGACGGATCAACGCACAGCCTAAACCGCTGATCGTAGAGACCTGAAACTTGGAGGGTGTGTTCTGTGTATCACGTGGGCATGCGATATGAAAGGATTTTCCGAAATTCTACCCTTAAGGGGGTGAAAAAGGGGGGCAAAGCTTGTATGAATTGTCATTTTTAATTTGAATTCAGTAGTACTGAGAAATTCCTTACAGCATATTAATGTCCGGTGTTTTTGTCCAGGGTGCTTCTAGAAGCCATGGATGAGCTGGAGGTGGCCTTCTCCCACCCTCTCGCCAAGAGGACTGATTGTAACCACATATTCCTCAATTTCGGACCCACAGTCATCATGGATCCTGCCAAGGTATGGTAACCTAGATAATTTATATTTTATTTAGTAGCCCACTGCTGGGAAAGTCAAATCATCGGTCAGCTTTTCCCAACTATGTTGGGGTCGACTTCCAGAATAAACCGGATGCAGCTGACTACCAGTGTTTTACATGGAGCGACTGCCTATCTGACGACAACCAATCTGAACAAAAGAACAAAAGACTGGTTGACAGACTCTGGCTTCTTACTAACCAACTGTCAATGATCTACAAATAACAGCCGGGACCAACAGCTTAACGTGCTTTCCGAGGCACGGAGAAGTCTCGTTAAAACTTAGATGGTCACCCATCCACGGGACGACCGCGGCAAATGCAGCTTAATGTTTAGTTGGTCGACCCGTCTAGCTGTTACTTAGCCACGAGCCCCTCTCGACGATGGAGTCATTAAAGGAAATCTTTTCCTGCAGATTGAAGAGTCAGTCTTGGGCATGGTGATGCGGTATGGTCCTCGTCTGTGGAAGTTAAGGGTGCTACAAGCCGAGATCAGATTCACTCTGCGTATTGGTAAGTTTTAACATTAATAATTAACCGCTGATTAAGATCGGGCGATATATAAGTACATTTTGGGGGAAGCCCATGTCCAACAGTGGACCAATTTTAAATGGGCTGATGATGATGACTGTTTATATTTCTGCTTTTAAATAGCAATTTTTAACCTTATTACTAACACTACAATAATCGATTTGGCTTTCCAACTGCGTGGACGATAGTACACCTTTTACCTTTTGTATGACTTTGAGGCAAATCTAGAAAGAAAGAAAGAAAGAAAATACGTTTATTTGCGCCAAAAATGTGCCGCATAAAATATAAAAGTAGAAAAAATAAACAAAAAATAGTATTACGAGGAATATATGCGACACATCAGCGCAAAACGGCCATCACTCAGCATAATGCTGTGACTCATGCACTAAACAGAGCCACAGCGCTGGTTTTCAGTGATAGCCTAATCTTAACCTTTAGTGAGTCGATTAATGTACGTTATAGATAAATCAAAATGTTTTTTTTATCTGTGCCAGGTCCTGGGGCGCCCACGAAGAACGTGCGACTATGCCTGTCCAACGGCTCAGGGTATTCGCTAGACATCTATACCTATGAAGAAGTTTCCGACCCTAAGATCGGTGTGGTAAGTATTTTTTTACTCAACCACGCTTTTGCCTAGGCTAGTAGTTTTATTTTCTATGAGACACAGGTTCACGCTTGCGCAGACACAGGTGCTTTCTGCAAGCCCGATTAAGCAGTCGATAACCTTCTAGGTTGACCGGCGAGATGCCATACACAAAAAAAAGAGTTGCATTCTCTATTCCCTCACTCTCATAGTCCTCAAGGACACAGTACGACACAACCGGGGAGAGATCAGGCGCAGGACCGACAGCGTCACGTGCTCTCCGAGTCACGAAGGGGTAGAGCTATGTTAAGAAAACGGTCACCCATCCATAGAGTAACCGTGGTTAGCGTAACTTTACCTTGCTAATCTATCGCTCTGCACGGCTGTTACTTAGCTTATGAGCCCCTCATTTATAATAATTTAAGTAGTAGGAGCTACATAACGCAGTAAGGCCCAAGTTCACCGACAAGATAACGGTCCGATCAAATGAAAACACCTGTTTTGCATAAATTCAAATTTCTACTATACGATGGATAACCTATCATTTGAAAGAAGAAAGAAAGAAAAATCATTTATTGACACAATATAAGACAATCACAATAGGGAATTAAATCTGACGGCACGTTTGGCGTAGTGGCTGAGCAATTGGCTGCTGCGCGGCGTGTCGCGGGTTCGATTCCCGCACGGGACAACTAAAATTGTTCCGGGTCTGGGTGTTTGTGCATGTGTAATGAATGTTTGTAAACGCACCCACGACACAGGAGTAATTCCTAGTGTGGGGCAACGTTTTTAAAAAAAAAAAAAAAACAACACTAAAAGAATGTTGTGCCAAATATATCCAGTTCAGCATTATGCCAGACAGCTAGTGCCTGACGCTGGTTTTCAACTGGACCTCATTTGAGTTTTTTATTCCTTAAACGCTCGATTACCAAGCCGGGGTTGTACAAGAAGTTGACAACACGAACATTCCCGCTTCGTGGTTAAACAACGTTTTCGTTGAACGTGCCGATCTGTCATCTGTCTTTGAACTTGGCTCCAAGCCTCCTATCAGTTTTATTATAACACCAACATTGTTTACAGATAATGTTCCAATCGTTCGGACCCAGACAGGGACCCATGCATGGTCTACCCATCTCCACGCCATACGTCACCAAAGACTATCTGCAGCAGAAGAGGTTCTTGGTAAGTCATCATTTGCCTAGCCTTTTCCCAGCTATATTGGGGTTGCAGTGTAATTGGATGCAGCTGAGTACCAGTGCTTTACATGGAGCGACTGGGTAACACGATTCCCTCCTTTTTTTTCGGATGGGAAATCATCAAATGACCCCTCCCGCCGTGGGTGTGGCGGGAGGGAGTATCAGACTCTTACTGACTAAAACCCATCCATGTTCCTTCCTCAGCCCTTTGTGTTCCGGGGGCGCATACCCCTTGGTAGCAGTAGTTAATTTAAGATTTTATTTGCAATGGATTAATGTTACGGAAGTTTTTTTTTGTATTCCGTATTCAAAGTAAAAAAATGTGGTGTTTATTTCACTTGTATGTTACTAACTTTTTGGAAGTTCAAGTAAATGGTTCTTATTAATATACACATTAATAATATGTTAATTATCATATATTTTGTGCCCCTGGAATGGTTTTTTTTTACTCACTGAATAAATGTTTTATCTATCTATCAATCTTAATGAGCCATAGACAACATTTACATAATTCAGATTGGACTTTGAACTTTTATTTTTCCTGGACGAATACACCCACAGATTAAAGAGTTGGTATTAAAAAAAAGAACTATCCATAGGCACAATTCGGTCACCAATTCCAGTTGTTATGCTGTCATCCATTGAAGATTTGTTATTAGTTATAAGTCGTTTTTCTGTGTTTAGGCTACGTCACAGGGCACGACATACGTGTACGACATCCCGGACATGTTCCGGCAGATGGTGGAGAGGAGGTGGCGGGAGTGCATCGAAGAAGGCAGCGTTGACGGTAATTATTTATTCCTTTATTTACTTTCTACCCATATCTAATTAATTTAAAAATTATAAAAAAAAAACTTCAAAAATATTATTACCAATTAAGAGTTCAAACGGCTATCTCCGAGAATCTTCATCGGATCCTAATAAACTATTATACTAAAACCTTCATTGAAGAATAACGAAAACCTCATCCAAGTCGGATCGGTAGTTTTTGAGAAAATCGCGAACATTCATACACATAGCTCGAATACAAAGCCTCCTTTTTTAAAGTTGGTTAAAAAATAGGAATCCACTGATGTCAGAAACGTTATTATTAATAATTCATTATTACTAGCTTGCCCTCGGTTTCACCCGCGTCCCGGGAAACTACTTAACGCACCCGAATAAAAAGTAGCCTAAAACCTTCTCCAGGGTCCCCTCTATTTTCAAACCAAATTTTATCCAAATCGGTTCAGACCGTACGGTGAAAATGTAACAAACTCACTTTCGCATTTTTAATATAAGTAAGAATTAATTTAGTACAATATAATAATATGCCCATTTCCTCCCAGGTCCTCCGCCAGACAACGTGATGACAGTTGTGGAGCTGGTGGTCGAAGCCGACGGCGAGAGACGAGTCGTCGAAGTCACTAGACTGCCGGGACAGAATAACGTAAGTTTATTATAAACGACCTTAAACGGTGCAAATATATAAACCTTATTGGCAATTATATGTTTGAGCCGTTTGGGGTTGAAACATTAAGGCCATGGGATCCAAGAGCCTGTCTACTATTTCGTGATAAAGGCAAACGTTTAGTCGATTCCACGCGTGATCAAAAGTCTGGCCTATATTTCGGTCTAAGAATTGCCATCCAACGTGGCAATGCAGCTAGCCTTTGGACACGATTCCCGTTGACAGCGATGCGGATGAATATTTTGATGCCTAATTGTATTAGTGTAATTTATTATTTTTATGTTTTTATTGTAAATATTGTATCTATATCCAAATGAAAGTTTATTTTAATATTACTGTGGTTTCCCGTGGTTTCACACGCGACCCGAAGGAACTACTTAACGCACCCGGTTAAAAACTTATCCTATCAGTCTGTTGCACCAAAAAAATATGCGATTACTTATACATCAAACAGAAGAACTCTCATTCAAGATCTGTCAAAATGGAGGATAAAATTGAATAGTTTTGCTATTACTTTCTGTTTTTCCGTCTAAATATTTGTACAAACTATTCGGATTTCTATATTAGTAAAGATATAACTTTTTCTACCCACAGGTGGGTATGGTAGCGTGGCGTCTAACCCTGTTCACGCCAGAGTGCCCTGAAGGCCGGGACATCATACTGATAGCCAACGACCTCACGTACTACATGGGGTCGTTCGGACCTCAAGAGGACTGGGTCTACTACAAGGCTTCAGTGTACGCTAGAGAGCTTAAAATACCTAGGGTAAGTGACTTTTGATGTACTAATCTAATGCTTATAGATTAACAACCATTTTAAATAATCTATCTACAATGCGATTCAAATAAGAATAAGAACATAGATATATAATAATATGTTACTAAAGTAACTAGATCTGCAATCACCAATCAATATGCGTGCCATAAAAGTTTGACCCCCAGCCACAATTCATGTCATCTGTCAGCTTGACTTCAACTGAATATCTGGAAAAACTGACTGTCGCCCTCTTTGTCGAATAGATATCACGTACATAATGTTTCGGCTAGTGGGAAAGAGATAAATAGAATGTTGCATCAAAGTGGTTACTAGTTTCAAAGCTACGTCTACATACCAAAAAATTGGTTAGGTTTTTTTGTCATTTTTTTGACGTTATATTCGGGATTGCATCTCTATTGTATATATCTCGATGAATAAGAACGTCAATATCCTCTATTTGTCAAATATTAAAAACAATTCACTTACTACTACTACTACTAACAACAACAAAACCCACTTTCGAATTTATAATATGGGTGGTATTTAATACGTTAACTGTAAATCCCCTTTTTTCAATCAAAATATTCCAAATTACCACCAAAAATACTGAATTGTACACTAAATTTGCTCACCAAATAAATCAATTATACTATACTGTTTGATCTTTAAAGCTTAACTGTTTGACTGAATGACTATCAGTCATATTTATCTAATCAAAGTTCACTGGTCGCGGGTGGGCTTGGTCGACGGAGCCCGGCTACGCGGGGCTCCTACTTCTAGGTGGTTTATAAAAAAATAACCACGAAGGGGATGGCGGGGTCCCCTTCTAACCTAACCTGTCCGAGTCGGGGTGCCCTAAAGTCCAGACTGTAATAATTTGTGTGCAAATCAGTATTTTTGTTTTACGGTGAGTAATATTGTTTGTAAAATTAGATAAAAAAGCCATCAGATTTTGATGAATTTTAATAATTTTTTTGTTACAACATGTTTAGGTTATCAAGTAGTTATTTTGTAGTACAGTCATTTATTTGATATGCAGTAGGTTTATTAGTGGAGAAATTTTGTTTGCTTAAATTTCTAAATAGAGGTGCAGTTAAAAATTCCCCTTATAATATTAGTGAAGTTTATTAAGAAGTTTTAAATTTTTTTCAGGTGTACATAAGTGTCAATTCAGGCGCCCGTATCGGTGTTGCTGAAGAAGTGAAATCAGAGTTCAACGTCGCCTGGTTAGACTCTGAGAGGCCCGACAGGGGGTTCAAATATCTCTACCTGACCCCCGAATCGTACTCCAAGCTAGGACCCCTGGGGTCAGTTAAGACTACCCTGATTGAGGACGAAGGAGAGTCCAGATATAAAATTACTGATATTATTGGTGAGTTATCTTCCATTTAAATATATTTACAGGCCTTTATAAATAACTGGCTTTCGCTTTTAAGTCGTCACCGTGACGTGTGTTTATTGTGTCAAATTATATTGTATCCCCACATACAATGCCGTGCCAGGCTGTATTAACTTTCTCGAAGCCATTCAGGCCATTTTCAATCCCCATATTTTCTTTAAACTGCCCAGTCAACATATTAGTAAACGATTTAACAGAAAATAATGAAATTATTGTCTTTAAAACTTAATTATGAACCACAAATCAAATTCTAATCATAATCTATACATATAAAATTTTTGACCTTCATAACTGACGGATTAACGCACAGCCTATACCGCTGTTCGTAGAGACCTGAAACTTGTAGAGTGTGTTTTTTGTATAACGTAGGCATCCGATACGAAAGGATTTTCCGAAATTCAACCGCTAAAAGGATGAAAAAGGGGTCAAAGTTTGTATGAAACTATCGTCATTTTTAATTCGAATTCGTATAGGCCACGCGGGCGAAGTCGCTGGCGGAAAGCCAGTCTACCCTATAATAATGAATATCCCGTCTCTCAGGCAAGGAGGACGGTCTAGGCGTGGAGTGCCTGCGAGACGCCGGCCTGATAGCCGGCGAGACCGCGCAGGCGTACGAGGACATCGTTACCATTTCCATCGTCACCTGCAGAGCAATCGGCATCGGGTCCTACGTAGTCCGGTATGTATGTAGGGTTAGAGCGTTGAAAACACACTTTTTAGGCGCTATCCACACATTTCCAGGTACCCGTCCCTGCCGTGTTCCGTCAGGGACGTGGAAAAAATCGGTTACATACAACTTGTACGAACTCGTTCACATATCTCCGTGTCAGGCGCATCTGGTTCGTCAGTGTCGGACGCACGGACGCTCTGACAGGGCTATCCGATTTTTTTCTAGGTACATTGACAGCCGTTTAATAAAATACGTTTTGCCGGCTGATAGTCTTCTTAGTGATCTGCTTCTTCTTCTAGCGCTATTGCAATCATTGCTAATTCTTCATTGTTAAATAAAGACATCGTGTTTGAATACGGGTGACGGATGGCACGTCCCTGACGGGAACACTGACACGGACAACTCGGAACACGATAGCACTGATCCGGAAATGTGTGGATAGCGCCTTAGCTGACATTCCGTTCCTACATGTACGATATATAAATAATAATATGTGAAATGTGAACTCATCACCTTTAGTAAAGATATAAATTGTATTTAGTAAGCCATAGGCTATAAGTCTAAATATTATTTTTTTACTTTTCTTCACAGACTGGGCCATCGTGTCATCCAAGTAGAATCGTCATACATCATCCTTACGGGTTACGCGGCTCTCAACAAAGTGTTGGGTCGCGCGGTATACGCCAGCAACAACCAACTTGGGGGTCAGCAAGTGATGCACCACAACGGGGTCTCGCATGCCGTGGCACCCACCGACCTGGAGGCTGTGAGGACCGCACTGAGGTGGCTCTCCTTCGTGCCTAAGGTATGTGGGGGTCAAAAGTTTGGGGGTCGTTTTGGGGGTCAAAAGACGGGGGTCATAGTTTTTTTTAGGAATTATGTATGAAGCATCATGTATGAAGAATCATCATCATTTCTAAATTCTCGCAGGACAAGCTAAGCATGGTCCCGATGATGCGAGCCTCAGACCCCATAGACAGGCCGGTGGAGTGGACCCCCCCTCGCGCGGCGCACGACCCCCGGCTCATGCTGGCCGGGGACGCGGCGCGGCCCGGCTTCTTCGACGTGGGCAGCTGGGACGAGATCATGCAGCCCTGGGCACAGACTGTTATTACAGGTCAGTTCCTATTACTTCTAACTAGCTGTATAAATCTATACCAATATATAAAGCTAAAGAGTTTGTTTGTTTGCCGCGCTAATCTCAGGAACTACTGGTCCGATTTGAAAAGTTCTTTCAGTGTTAGATAGCCCATTTATCGAGGAAGGCTATAAGGCTATATATCATCACGCTAAGACCAATAGGCGCGGAGCAATATTCCACGAGGAGGTAGTCGCGGGCAGACGCTAGTCTAATATATTTGAATAAAAAAAACGGTATGGTTCCGTAAGGCTTCGTTCACACGGCATTGTCCTGCACGTTTTTTTTGCAGTATACGTCTTAACGTATAAATAGTGACCATACAACGTACATAGATCCATTCACACGACGATTGTACTGCAAAAAACGTGTAACGCTTATACGTTTAAACGCATACTCAACGGACTTATCAAGCAAATCGAATGAACTTTGACGGATTCGGTTTGCAGCGGCATATAATATAGCCTGTGACAACTGTGTGGAGACTGCGGCTATTCGTTTTTACACGAATGAAAATTTACCGTGTGAACACCCGGTTGACTATACGTTAAAAAAACGATTACAAAAAAACGTGCAGGACAATGCCGTGTGAACGAAGCCTAAAACGTTTTAGTTAGTCGACTATAACTCTGTAACCGGTTTAGTCTACTTAGTTGTGATAGTTTTCCTTTTAAGTTCATTACATGTGTTACGTCTGTGATTTTTTTTGCGATAAACATCAATAATTTGTAGAAATCCGCTCGTGCTCGCAATGAAAATCTCTTACATTTAACCTTACTCTACACTAGCGCCTCTAGCCGCGAATTCAAGCGCGGTAGCCCTCATTGTCCTCGTTTCCCAGGTCGCGCCCGTCTGGGTGGCATCCCAGTAGGAGTGGTGGCAGTGGAGACTAGAACGGTGGAACTGACGCTCCCCGCCGATCCGGCTAATCTGGACTCCGAAGCCAAGACCTTGCAGCAAGCCGGACAGGTTAGTTCTTTAAAAAATCTAAATAGATTTGTCTTAGGTAATAATAATAAAATAACTCGGGAGCCATAACCACCGGTAGCTTGGACCCGGTTCCCGATATCAGTGGATCCCTGTCTATACTAATATTATAAAGAGGAAAGATTTGTTTGTTTGTTTATAGGGGTTTAACTCTAAAACTACTGGATCGATTTAAAAAAATATTTCGCCATTAGAAAGCTACATCTTTCTGAAGTGTCATAGGCTGTATTTATTTCCAGAAATAATTAGGGATCGATACTAAAACTTGAATAATGTAACCCAATGTGTAAAAAAATTGTCCATGCGGGCGAAAGCTAGTTTTTTATATTTAGAAATGTTTTTTTTTAATAATTTTAGTAAGTAAAGAAATATTAAAAAAAACATTAATGTGTGTTAAAATTAATAAAGGAAATAACTTTATTTGCCGTATTTAAGTCGTGGTGTCTTAGTGGTTAAGCCACCTGTCTCTCGTGAACGAGTGTGCGGGTTCGAAAACTGGCAAGTATCAATGTGACTTTTCTGAAGTCATGTACTTTCTAAGTATATCTTAGACGTCACTGACTAACGGTGAAGGAAAAACATCGTGAGGAAACCTGGGCTTGAAAAGTCTGAAATCGCCAATCCGCTTTGAGCAGGCGTGGTCAGTGCTCATGCCTTCTCTGTATGAGAAGAGGCCTGTGCCCAGCAGTGGGACAATATATAGGCTGATGATGATGGATTCATTAACGATTATACACTACACCATCCCTAACATGATTTATCAAGTAGTAGTTTTTTAAATTTCGATTTTAAGACTTCTTTTTTTTTAAATCTACATCCTCCTGTGTTTAGGTCTGGTTCCCCGACTCCGCCTACAAGACAGCTCAAGCCATCAACGACTTCTCCCGCGAAGGTTTACCCATCATCATCTTCGCGAACTGGAGAGGCTTCAGCGGTGGACAGAAAGGTAAGCATGCTGTTTCAGTTACACACCTGAAAAGCTTGATAAAAATTCACGTGGTGGTATGGCTCCTGGACTAAAAAGTCTGAAATCGCCAATCCGCCTTGAGCAAGCGTGGTGATCAATGCTCATGCCTTCTCTGTATGAGAAGAGGCCTGTGCCCAGCAGTGGGAAAGTGAATAATGCTGATGATGACAATGGCCAGTTTCACTACCTCTAGATAAGTTCTGGTTTAATTTATCTGCCAAATAATTTTATACGTGATGTTTAAATTATTAATTATTCTAGTAATTGATCCTTATCCTAACTTCTAACCTTGGGAGTACATTTTCCTATTGTAACCGTTTTTTCGGCGACTATTATTGTAAGTTTACTAAAACTTAATATCCGCTATTTATATCATACTTTACTTTGAATTATTAACTTTTAGTACGAATGTGTAGGTTCGTAACTAGGTACCTACCAGTGTAACTATCTAAGTCATATACATTTTCTTAGTATATCTTAGATACCACTAACTAACGGTGAAGGAAAACATCGTGAGGAAACCTGGATTTAAAAAGTCTGAAATCGCCAATCCGTCTTAATCAAGCGTGGTGATCAATACTCATATCTACTCTGTATGAGACAAACCTTTATGTACTTGCTTCGGCAGTATATATACTAAAATTGGAACGATACCGAGAAGATTAGCATATGACCCCTGCGCAAGGATGACATGCAAGACAAATCTTTACCCAGCAGTGGGACAATAGCCCAATAAAGTATTTTGCAGTAGTTTTTATTTATTTATTCCTTTATATCAGGCACCTAGGGCCCATAGAAAATACAATACATATATTAACAAAACAGTAATTATAAACTAATGCATACAAAAAAAAAATAACAAAAACAAAAAAAAAATGCCCAATAAAGTATTTTACAAAATTCAAAATTCATTTATTCAAATTAGGCTGAAAATCAGCACTTTTTGAACGTCAAATTAATAAAAGACAGCCTCCAAAATGCCCGCCCTTCACTACTTCCTATGTGTTTTTGCTGGGAAGAAGAAGTGGCGCAACACACTCCCCAGCAACACATATCTGTCTGTAAGGTTTGAAAAACCGTTTATCCTTATCCTTACTAATATTATAAATGCGAAAGTAACTCTGTCTGTCTGTCTGTTAAGCTTTCATGCCAAAACTACTGGACCGATATAAATGAAATTTGGTACAGAGATAGAATAGACCCTGAGGAACAACATAGGCTACTTTTTACCCGGGTGCGCTAAGTAGTTCCCTCGGGATGCGGGTGAAACCGTGGGAAACAGCTAGTACAATATTAATTAAAAAAAATTGTAATGCAGTAGTAACCGAGTGCTGTACCCCGCAGACATGTACGAGCAGATCCTGAAGTTCGGCGCGGAGATAGTGCGGGCGCTCCGCGGGGCCAGCGCGCCCGTGCTGGTGTACATCCCGCCCGGCGCCGAGCTGCGGGGCGGCGCCTGGGCCGTCGTCGACCCCTCCGTCAACTCGCTGCGCATGGAGATGTACGCCGACCCCGACGCCAGGTCAGTGCACCCCACTGGGGGAATCAAGGGAAAATCATCATCATCTGCCTAGCCTTTCCCCAACTATGTTGTCAATACACACATACGCTTTACATACAAATTATTAAAATTCCGCTAATTGTTGATATCGTGTTTTGTGATATTCGTAAAGTGTAAATAACCCAGTCATTTTAGGCATTTTAAACCCCAATCTGCGGAAAAATTTCTAGAGAGCTGAATTTTTGTACACACCTTTAATACGGCGTTGTAATGAAGATGTGAAAAATCGACATTAATATCGTGCCGGCTAAAAAAGTTATCAAGGTCAAAAGGTCGCGGAAATCAGTTTTTTGCAAATATCTCGCGACCTATCGCTCGGAGGTCAATACAGGTCATTAAGAAATTGTTTGTCGTGAAATTATCTACAAAAAATGCCTCTTGCATTTTTCTGTAAAATTAACTGTTTTTGGAGTAGAGTAGAAGACTTAGACTTTTTATCTCGGTGCGTGGAATTAGTTTCCTGGGGACGCGAGTGAAACCGCCGGAAATAGCTAATTATATTATATAGGTCTACGACGCATAGCCCTTTTATAGTAAAAGCGTTACTGACAGACATATTGTCGCATTTATAATATTAGTAAAACGAATTATTCCTTTTTGTTCTCAGAGGTGGTGTGTTAGAAGCGGAAGCTATTGTGGAGGTGAAGTTCAAGCAGCGAGATATCCTCAAAACCATGCACCGCCTCGACCCTGAACTACAGAGGATCGGAGCCAGGATCTCAGGTATATATAGTCTGAACCAATTGATCCTATGAAAAATATAAACAAAATCATAACCTATTTTTGTCCTAATTTTCCCACATCTACCTATACTTATAATAAATCTGTAGAGAGGTCAATTCTGTACATGAAATATATTTCCAAAATAACTATCAGGGGGTGATTAGGGATCGATACTGATGCCAAAAATGCAATCAGTAAAATTTTTGTCTGTCTGTCTGTATAAACTCTATATAAACAAAAACTACTCGACGGATTTTAACGAAACTTGGTACAATTATTTGTCATACTCCTGAGCTGGTTATAGTATACTTTTCATCACGCTACAATCAATAGGAGCAGAGCAGTGAAGGGAAATGTTGTCATTTTGTTTAAACGCACTAATCTCAGGAACCGGTGGTCCGATTTAAAAAAAAAATTCAGTGTTAGATAGTCCATTTATCGAGGAAGGCTGTAGGCTATATATCATCACGCTAAGACCAATAAGAGCGGAGCACCACTATTCCACGCGGACGAAGTCGCTGGCAGAAGCTAGTCTATACTAATATTATAAAGAGGAAAGATTTGTTTGTGGGGTTTTAACTCAAAAACTACCAGACCGATTTTAAAAAATCTTTCTCCGTTTGAAAGCTACATCATTACGAAGTGCCATAGGCTATATTTATTTCTAGAAATAATTAGGGATCCCTACTAAAACTTGAATAATGTAACCCAAGTTGTAAAAAAAAATGTCCACGCGGGCGAAGCCGCTGGCGGAAAGCTAGTAGATGAATAAAATGGCATGAAATGATGAATGATGATGTTTAGAGCATGAAATTGACATAAACGCGCCATCCTTACGACATTTTGTTAATTTCTGTGGCAGAATTAGAACAAAATAGGTTACGACTTTATTTACATTTTTCATAAAATTTGTTGGTACCGACTGTATTCATTCTTTAGCATTTTAAAAGTACGGTCACCCTTCTCTTTGCTGACTACGGCAAGCAGCTTAACCTAGTTGTTGAAAAATTTTAATTATGCTGTAAATAGTATTTTTAACCCCCGACGTAAAAAGGGGGGTGTTATAAGTTTAACCGCTGTGTGCGTTTGTCTGTGGCACCGTAACTCTTAAACGGGTGAACCGATTTGGGTGCGGTTTATTTTATTTAAAACAGGTTTTCTAGCGGTAGTTCTTAGCCATGTTTTATCAAAATCGGATCAGAAATTTCAAGGTTTTTTTGACTTTTTAAATGTTCGCTTTTTTGCATTTTTATTTTTATTTTAATATCTTCAATTTCAATTGTTGCAGAATTGAAAGAGCAAATCAAGGAGATATCAAAGGGCTTGGATAGAAGAGGTTCCATTGATGAGAGCCTCATCAGAACAGATGCAGGCAGAGCAGGTAACAATAATATGTTTTATACTATAACTAGCAGTTCACCTGTTGGTTTCGTAATCGGTCCGTTAAACGAAGAGGTATTTTTACCAGGAAGCTGGAATTTTCGTGTTACCCACTTCTAGTGCAACCCTGGATTGGAAATCGACCGTTTCAGGAATAAAATATAAAAAACCCATCGAAAGTTGAAATTTTGAATTTATGGTAAACAACTTTTTTAAGTTAATCGGACTATAATCTTTTCGGTTAACTTGGGCCTTAATGCACCCGGATAAAACGTACCCTATAACCATCAGATATGGATCATGATACTAGTTTCTATGTTTGACAAGTGTAAGTAAGAGCATAGAGGTCGCTGCTGGAATGACTACAATTTGACGACCTGAGTGGTTTAGTGGTCAACATGTGAATGTCACGCAAGAGGTCCTGGGTTCGATTCCCGGCCGGGCAGAAATTGAATTGATGAATTATAATTTCTGTAACGGGTCTGGGTGTTACTATGTATAATATGTATGTATTTATAAAAGTATATAAGTAGTATATCCGTTAAGCTAGCACCCATAACACAAGCATGCTTGCTTGCATTGCTTACTTTGGGGCTAGATGGCGCTGTGTGAAATTGTCCAAAGATATTTATTTTATTTATATTTATTTAATGGAGAAAGGGACAATTATATGAAACGCCTAAGAAAAGAGAGACTAAAAATATATATGATTTCCGAATAGACCTGTAGGCATTGTATATGGTAATTTTTAGGTAAAAAGAACGAAAAACGAACTCCAGAGGGCAGAGAACGCATCAGGAACGAACTGAGCTAAAATAGAACGCATTTCGTTCCTTTTCGTACGCACTGACATCACTGCCTATGGTTAACCGTCTCCAGGATCCCGTATATATACTTACCAAATTTTATTCGAATCGGTTCAGCTGTTTTAACGTAGAAGCATAACAAAACAAACTTACTTTCGCTTTTATAATTTAAATTGTATGTAGGAATTATTGCTCGCTGTCGGGTAGTAGGTATAGTCCGAATAGATCTTAGGGCTTTGTGTCAGATTTCATTAAAATCGTAATAAAATAAACAATCTGTTATCTTGATAAGAGAGAGAGAGAAGAGATCGTTGTATGACTTCATTTAATAATTAAGGGGGCGACCATAAATTACGTGAGGCGTTTTTTTTTATTTTTTGTCCCTCCCTCCCCCCCTGGTGAGATGTCGTGAGATTTTATTCAACCCCCTCCCCCATCCCCCAATCTCACGTGAGATTTTTCAAAATGTGGATTTCTTACGTAAACGCGTTGGATTGTTATTGTAAAAAGTTGTGACTAGTACGCTTAAGATTAAATCTTAAGCATGTACAATCTGGATTAAATGGACCAAAATAGTATAATTTTTTTTGTTACAATCAGAAAAAAAAATCCGTGATATTTGCCGAGACCTCTCTCCAACGTAAGCTTCGATGAGATTTGACTCGACTCCCTCCCCCCCCCCTTAAACACATCACGTAATTTATGGACGCTCCCTAATTCATCATCAAAATCTGCCTAGCCTTTTCCCAACTGTATCGGAGTCGGCTCCCAGTCTAACGGGATGCAGCTGAGTACCAGTGTTTTACATACTACTACTCCACAACCCAGTTACCCTGGTTGTCAGACTTTCTACTTTCTGACTAAGATATTGTCAAAGATCTACAAATGACCAACAGCTTAACGTGCTTTCCGAGGCACGGAGAAGTCTCGCTATGACAAAGACGGTCACCCATTCACGAACCGACTGCGCCATGTACTAATCGGCTGTTACATAACCACGAGCTCACCAATTTAGGGCCAAGTTCACCGACAGATGGTTACCTAATCGGGCCGTTAAACAAAATCTTTTTTAACTAGAAAGCTGGAATCTTTGTGTTTCACACTTCTAGTTCAACTCTGGTTTGCTAATCGACCGTTTCAGGAATAAAAATCTCAAATAATACGTTACCCATCGAAAGTTGGAAGTTTGAATTTATGGTAAACAGCTGTTTTGAGTTAATCAGACCGTTATCTCGTCGGTGAACTTGGGCCTTAATATATTAATATACAATACTTGTTTCAGCGGAAACTCGCGTGCGGGAACTAGAAACGGAACTACTCGCCGCAGAGAAAACAGCTAAAACGCGAGAGAAGGAACTCAGCCCTATATATCACCAGGTTTGATTGTCTTCTTGGTCTTCTTCTAATTATTGATATGTTTTGTGATACTAGTAAAATTATAAAGGATCTATACTTCTATACTAATATATAAAGCTGAAGAGTTTGTTTGCTTGAACGCGCTAATCTCAGGTACCACTGTGGGCCTAGCACGAATCACTTTCGAAAAAGTATTCGTATCGACAGCGATTTTTAAATGCCATATACTCGTATTTTACGAACTATTTATTTAAATTTATGACTTAATTCATATCTTTGGATGCTGCAAATTGTTACTTACACATTTTAAACATAAATTTTGCTCTAGTATGGTTGTAGTTATGATTCGAAAATCGCTTTCGATACGAATACTTTTTCGAAAGTGATTCGTGATAGGCCCACTGTTCCTGATTTTAGCGCGTTGCGGGACGTTCGAAAGAGATACCGCGCTCTGGAATACAAAGGGCTGAGGAAGGAACATGGATGGGTTTTAGTCAGTAAGAGTCTGACACTCCCTTCCTCCCCACCCACGGCGGGAGGGGATCATTTGATGATTTCCCATCCGAAAAAAAAGGAACTACTGGTCCGATTTGAAAAATTCTTTCAGTGTTAGATAGCCCATTTATCGAGGAAGGCTATAGGCTATATCATCACGCTAATACCAATAGGAGCGGAGCACTAATGAAGAATGTTTCAAAATCGGGGGGTTAAAAAAGCTTGCTGCAACAGGCTGGTAATGTGTGTGTGGATAAAGAAAATTACTAAAACACTCCTATGACGTCACAGAAAGTATTATAATGTCTGTCATTTGAACTCATTGATTCATATTAAACTTATATTACCGTTTGTTCTCGTTCTAGATCGCTGTACAATTCGCCGAACTACACGATACTGCCGAGAGAATGCTGGAGAAAGGATGCATATTTGTAAGTAAAATATTTTTATGTCAGATCCTTAATAATTGATAGCGTTGTGTTTCATCAAGTTTTGGACTCATTTTTGCACTTTTTAAGGTTCCGTAGTCCGACAAGGAACCCTTATAGTTTCGCCATGTCCGTCTGTCTGTCTGTCTGTCTGTCTGTCCGCGGCATAGCTCCGAGCTTCTTGTTACTAGGAATCTGAAATTTGGTATGGATATGTATATTGACCACACCAAGAAAGTGGTAAAATAAAATTTTGAAAAATATTTTTTTAGGGCAACTCCCAAACACGTAAAGTAGGGATGAATATTTTTTAACCAGGAAGCTGGAATTTTCGTGTTACCCACTTCTAGTTCAACCCTAGTTTGGTAATCAACCGTTTCAGGAATAAAAATCTCAAATAATACGTAACCCATCGAGAGTTAGAAGTTTGAATGTATGGTAAACAGCTGTTTTAGGTTAATCGGACCGTTATCTTGTCGGTGAAAATGGGCCTAAGTCACTAAGACTAGTAGTCGGACCCTACTGCGCGTGGCTGACACGCACTTGGCCGGTTTTTATTTATTTTAGCACAACATAAAAACAGTACAATAGGCTTTGATCTCGCGGTAATTTATTTATTAGAAATCAACAGCGTCATATATATAATTTTTTTTACAAAAAAAAACTACAAAAAAAATGAAAGAAAAGGAAACATTTTAAAATATAAAAAAAAACATGGATTCACCTATATCGGGAACAGGGTCCAAGCTACCGGTGGTTAGGGCTCCAGTAGTATTATTATTTTGAACAAAAAATAATAATTATATTAATAAATATCGTCTTTTGTTGCTGTTGTACATCTTTATTATTCTAAATGGGCAATTGACAAATATAGTACTACATTTGACATTTCGATGTGTAGAGCATGAAATTGACATAAATGTGTAGCGACACCTATCACGCTATTCCTGCATCGCGCAAGCAGAGTTCTTGAGCGAATTAAACCATATAGAACATCCCGACATCAACCATGGGGCAGTAACCCGCCCGGGCAATATCACTCGCCTGGCCGCAGGATCCTCCCTTTTCAATGGAGGGACCCCGCACAGTGTTCCTCCATAGCGGGTGACCCCGACATGATCACTATCCTAACGCCATTTTGTCAATTTCTGTGGCAGAATAAGAATAAAATAGATTAAGGGTAGATTCGACCAAACCTGGATTTATACAAGAATAACTATGCGGAAAATAATATATACCACGATTTTATTCTTGAGTAAATCATTAGTCGTTTTTCCATGCAATCTAGCGTATAGCTTTACTTGGATAAGCTACTCACGAATAGCGAAGTGAATGTGAACGAATGTAATACGCGGCCAAAAAAAATTGCTCTACAAACGGGAGGGTGCAGTAGCATAACTCATTACAACTCTAATTTGTCGTATTATAGCGTGGAAAAGTAACTGCCAAGCGACAAAGCCCTTTAAATAAATTTAAAAAATTAAAATAAAAATGTCAGTGAATTAAAATGACAGCATAAGTCAATATGACGCCATTTTATTATTCCTTGAATAAACTTCTTATTCCACGCAAAATGGTGGTATAGTGACTATTCCCGAATAGACTCGTTATTGCTCGAATTGCAGTTGGTTAAACGTGAAATTGATTTATTCTCGAGTGATAAGCGATCTACGCCGAGAATAAAATTTATTCCAGTTTGGTCGAATCCGCCCTAAGACGTTTAAATTTTTCGTAAAATTAATTGGTACTGAGTATAGACTGTGATACCGTTGTCGTGCAGGACATAGTCCCGTGGCGCTCGTCCCGCAAGCAGCTGTACTGGCGGCTGCGGCGCCTGCTGCGCCAGAACCAGCAGGAGCGCCGCGTGCAGGCCGCCGCGCGCCCCGCCGGCGCCATGCAGCAGGGGCCCGCCGCCGCCACACTGCGCAGGTGGTTCACTGAGGACCGCGGCGAGACACAGGTCAGTAGCTAGCCCGGCACGCAGGCAGCAGGGGCCCGCCGGCGCCATGCAGCAGGGGCCCGCCGCCGCCACACTGCGCAGGTGGTTCACTGAGGACCGCGGCGAGACACAGGTCAGTAGCTAGCCCGGCACGCAGGCAGCAGGGGCCCGCCGGCGCCATGCAGCAGGGGCCCGCCGCCGCCACACTGCGCAGGTGGTTCACTGAGGACCGCGGCGAGACACAGGTCAGTAGCTAGCCCGGCACGCAGGCAGCAGGGGCCCGCCGGCGCCATGCAGCAGGGGCCCGCCGCCGCCACACTGCGCAGGTGGTTCACTGAGGACCGCGGCGAGACACAGGTCAGTAGCTAGCCCGGCACGCAGGCAGCAGGGGCCCGCCGGCGCCATGCAGCAGGGGCCCGCCGCCGCCACACTGCGCAGGTGGTTCACTGAGGACCGCGGCGAGACACAGGTCAGTAGCTAGCCCGGCACGCAGGCAGCAGGGGCCCGCCGGCGCCATGCAGCAGGGGCCCGCCGCCGCCACACTGCGCAGGTGGTTCACTGAGGACCGCGGCGAGACACAGGTCAGTAGCTAGCCCGGCACGCAGGCAGCAGGGGCCCGCCGGCGCCATGCAGCAGGGGCCCGCCGCCGCCACACTGCGCAGGTGGTTCACTGAGGACCGCGGCGAGACACAGGTCAGTAGCTAGCCCGGCACGCAGGCAGCAGGGGCCCGCCGGCGCCATGCAGCAGGGGCCCGCCGCCGCCACACTGCGCAGGTGGTTCACTGAGGACCGCGGCGAGACACAGGTCAGTAGCTAGCCCGGCACGCAGGCAGCAGGGGCCCGCCGGCGCCATGCAGCAGGGGCCCGCCGCCGCCACACTGCGCAGGTGGTTCACTGAGGACCGCGGCGAGACACAGGTCAGTAGCTAGCCCGGCACGCAGGCAGCAGGGGCCCGCCGGCGCCATGCAGCAGGGGCCCGCCGCCGCCACACTGCGCAGGTGGTTCACTGAGGACCGCGGCGAGACACAGGTCAGTAGCTAGCCCGGCACGCAGGCAGCAGGGGCCCGCCGGCGCCATGCAGCAGGGGCCCGCCGCCGCCACACTGCGCAGGTGGTTCACTGAGGACCGCGGCGAGACACAGGTCAGTAGCTAGCCCGGCACGCAGGCAGCAGGGGCCCGCCGGCGCCATGCAGCAGGGGCCCGCCGCCGCCACACTGCGCAGGTGGTTCACTGAGGACCGCGGCGAGACACAGGTCAGTAGCTAGCCCGGCACGCAGGCAGCAGGGGCCCGCCGGCGCCATGCAGCAGGGGCCCGCCGCCGCCACACTGCGCAGGTGGTTCACTGAGGACCGCGGCGAGACACAGGTCAGTAGCTAGCCCGGCACGCAGGCAGCAGGGGCCCGCCGGCGCCATGCAGCAGGGGCCCGCCGCCGCCACACTGCGCAGGTGGTTCACTGAGGACCGCGGCGAGACACAGGTCAGTAGCTAGCCCGGCACGCAGGCAGCAGGGGCCCGCCGGCGCCATGCAGCAGGGGCCCGCCGCCGCCACACTGCGCAGGTGGTTCACTGAGGACCGCGGCGAGACACAGGTCAGTAGCTAGCCCGGCACGCAGGCAGCAGGGGCCCGCCGGCGCCATGCAGCAGGGGCCCGCCGCCGCCACACTGCGCAGGTGGTTCACTGAGGACCGCGGCGAGACACAGGTCAGTAGCTAGCCCGGCACGCAGGCAGCAGGGGCCCGCCGGCGCCATGCAGCAGGGGCCCGCCGCCGCCACACTGCGCAGGTGGTTCACTGAGGACCGCGGCGAGACACAGGTCAGTAGCTAGCCCGGCACGCAGGCAGCAGGGGCCCGCCGGCGCCATGCAGCAGGGGCCCGCCGCCGCCACACTGCGCAGGTGGTTCACTGAGGACCGCGGCGAGACACAGGTCAGTAGCTAGCCCGGCACGCAGGCAGCAGGGGCCCGCCGGCGCCATGCAGCAGGGGCCCGCCGCCGCCACACTGCGCAGGTGGTTCACTGAGGACCGCGGCGAGACACAGGTCAGTAGCTAGCCCGGCACGCAGGCAGCAGGGGCCCGCCGGCGCCATGCAGCAGGGGCCCGCCGCCGCCACACTGCGCAGGTGGTTCACTGAGGACCGCGGCGAGACACAGGTCAGTAGCTAGCCCGGCACGCAGGCAGCAGGGGCCCGCCGGCGCCATGCAGCAGGGGCCCGCCGCCGCCACACTGCGCAGGTGGTTCACTGAGGACCGCGGCGAGACACAGGTCAGTAGCTAGCCCGGCACGCAGGCAGCAGGGGCCCGCCGGCGCCATGCAGCAGGGGCCCGCCGCCGCCACACTGCGCAGGTGGTTCACTGAGGACCGCGGCGAGACACAGGTCAGTAGCTAGCCCGGCACGCAGGCAGCAGGGGCCCGCCGGCGCCATGCAGCAGGGGCCCGCCGCCGCCACACTGCGCAGGTGGTTCACTGAGGACCGCGGCGAGACACAGGTCAGTAGCTAGCCCGGCACGCAGGCAGCAGGGGCCCGCCGGCGCCATGCAGCAGGGGCCCGCCGCCGCCACACTGCGCAGGTGGTTCACTGAGGACCGCGGCGAGACACAGGTCAGTAGCTAGCCCGGCACGCAGGCAGCAGGGGCCCGCCGGCGCCATGCAGCAGGGGCCCGCCGCCGCCACACTGCGCAGGTGGTTCACTGAGGACCGCGGCGAGACACAGGTCAGTAGCTAGCCCGGCACGCAGGCAGCAGGGGCCCGCCGGCGCCATGCAGCAGGGGCCCGCCGCCGCCACACTGCGCAGGTGGTTCACTGAGGACCGCGGCGAGACACAGGTCAGTAGCTAGCCCGGCACGCAGGCAGCAGGGGCCCGCCGGCGCCATGCAGCAGGGGCCCGCCGCCGCCACACTGCGCAGGTGGTTCACTGAGGACCGCGGCGAGACACAGGTCAGTAGCTAGCCCGGCACGCAGGCAGCAGGGGCCCGCCGGCGCCATGCAGCAGGGGCCCGCCGCCGCCACACTGCGCAGGTGGTTCACTGAGGACCGCGGCGAGACACAGGTCAGTAGCTAGCCCGGCACGCAGGCAGCAGGGGCCCGCCGGCGCCATGCAGCAGGGGCCCGCCGCCGCCACACTGCGCAGGTGGTTCACTGAGGACCGCGGCGAGACACAGGTCAGTAGCTAGCCCGGCACGCAGGCAGCAGGGGCCCGCCGGCGCCATGCAGCAGGGGCCCGCCGCCGCCACACTGCGCAGGTGGTTCACTGAGGACCGCGGCGAGACACAGGTCAGTAGCTAGCCCGGCACGCAGGCAGCAGGGGCCCGCCGGCGCCATGCAGCAGGGGCCCGCCGCCGCCACACTGCGCAGGTGGTTCACTGAGGACCGCGGCGAGACACAGGTCAGTAGCTAGCCCGGCACGCAGGCAGCAGGGGCCCGCCGGCGCCACACTGCGCAGGGTCGTGGCAGGCAGCAGGGGCCTGTAGCTAGCAGCTAGCACACCATGTACTCACGTGTCTTGCCCACAGCCCCACCACCGCCCTCCACTATAAGTCCTGCTCGCCTCGCGGCATAAGGACCTGGTTTTTACGTTTCTAGTTAAAAAAAATAAGCCTACCATACCAGGAAATGCTTTCTAAACTCCACAATGCTATATCCTGTCCTTTGTTACAGTCCCACCAGTGGGAGCACGACAACGAGGCGGTGTGCCGCTGGCTGGAGGCGCAGGCGGGCGACGACAACTCCGTGCTGGAGCGCAACCTGCGAGCCATACACCAGGACGCGCTGCTGCAGGCTGTCAACGACCTAGTGCTGGTGAGAGCCTTGTCATCTACCTTCATATTCATATGTTTATTTGCATTCCACAATGTTACAAAAGGATGTTACAGAGGCTTAAAGCTAAGTGCGATCATGGACCCTGTTAGGGCACAGCAAAATTACGTATTACAGATATATTATTTTACTTCTATATAATATATACTAAACTGATTATGTCTAAGCATCTATATTTAATATGTGGGTAGTACATAACGTACACAATACATAACGTTATGTCAAACCCGTTTGCCTTAGGGGGTTAGGTGATCCGGGGCTGCGGGACGTTCGAAAGAGATACCGCGCCCCCGGAATATAAAGGGCTGAGGAAGGAACATGGATGGGTTTTAGTCAGTAAGAGTCCGACACTCCCTTCCGCCCCACCCACGGCGGTGGGGATCATTTGATGATCTCCCATCTGAATAAAAAAGGGTTAGGTAAAAGAATACAGTCAAAAATCTACACACAAGCTAGGCTGAAAATCAGCACTTTTGAAACGTCAAATTTACAAATGATAGCCCCCAAAACGCCCGCCCTTCACCACTCTTTACGTCAGATTTAGATAGTTGACACATATAAAAAGTAAATCTAAAACACCACTTTCTTAAAAAGCACCATCGAACTATGACAAAACTATTAATTTTCAAAACTAAAATTGTATAGTTGGAATCATGAGTTGAGTTGGAAAATAAATATTTCTATTTCCATTTATCTATGGGAGAAACGCGTTTTGACGTTTCATAAAAAGTATGTCAATCAATCAATCAATCAATTTATTTGTTTGTCAATTAATAAATGAAAGTTAAATATAAATAAACTTAGATGCAACCAAATGGCCGCTTGTGTCAAATTGTATCATTTAGTTTGAAAGTATGGCGTAAAAAGTAAAACTAAATAATCTTTTTCTCGTTTCAGGAACTCACCCCGTCTCAAAGGTCGGAATTCATCAGAAAACTGTCAGCATTGGAAATGGAGCAATAATTAATATAGGTAATTAAAATATATTAGGACGAACAAATTACTTAGGGTACATATTTATTTGTGGGGGCTTCTAGATGCAAAATAAGTCTGTATAAATATAAAAAATATAGGCAGATGTTTCGGAAAATCTTTTTTTTTGCCCTCTTAGAAGGAGATAAAATTTGTAAGTCTGTTTGTGTAGGGGTTAATCTCTAAAACTACTGAACGGATTTCCTATATATTGCTAAGTACAATACACTGTTTTATGTGTGTATAATGCGGTTGAAACTGTTTACTGTTTTGTACATTTTTGTAGAAACGCAGCTCTTTAAATCAATTCCGTAAAGAATTTCCGAAATATCTTCATAGACTGTGAAACTGTCATAAATAGGCCTAAATTTAGCAAATAGTTTTGCAGTTTCAATATTTATATAACAGACTTGCGTGTGTTAACTTCAGAATTTATTTAAATTAAGGTTCACAGCCATACGAATTACGTTTACTCAATTTATAATAAGATCAGACATTTAAACGCACCCTATTTACCGTTTGTTCAAACGATGTGAAGCTCTATTACTAAGGTGACAAGACAAAAACAGATGCAGAATATATTTGTTATTGTAAACATTATTTTGCTTTCAACACCATCCTTATCAGTACGGAATAGAAGTTAAAATCGTGTGAATAAGCTGCAAAAAGAGTTTGAAAGTTTTTCTAATCTTATTGTAAATCAAGTATAAATATATTATAGTTCACTAAAAAACCCTATCTTATTTATCCCAAAGAAAAGTAGTGTTTCAATCCCTGTCTTCCATTTTTCAAAATAATCGAACCATAATGGTTAATTGAATACTGCCATTAACAAGTTTTACCCCTTTTTTACCCCTTAGATATAAGTTTTTGAACTCTTAGAAATTTTGAACCTGGGTGGATTTTTTATCAAATCCAGATTTGGAATAACGATATGTCTTCATTTCGAACAAAAATAGTATTTTGCAAATCCGTCTATGACGGATGTATGTCCAAACAAACATAAAAAATATATATGTAAACATATAAGTCTGTTAAAAAAATTTTTTTTTGATCCGGGTATTTGACCACAATTCGATGGCCACATAGACGAAGTCGCGGGTAGAAGCTAGCTTTGTTTTTTGTATGAGAAAAAATATCATTCGTTTGGCTGTGAAACACTAACATGACATTTTTTGTATAGAATCCTGTTTTTTTTTATTTATTTAGAACACACCTCAATATACTATACTCCATTTACAATAAGATTAGACATTTAAACGCACCCCATTTACTGTTCGTTCAAACGATTTTGAGCTCTATTGCTGAGGTGATAAAACAAAAAACAGATGCGGAATACATTTGGTATTGTAAACATTATTTTGCTTTCAACACCATCCTTATCTATACGGAATAGAACTCAAAATCGTTTGAACGAACGGTGAATGGGGTGCGTTTAAATGTCTAATCTTATTATAAATGGAGTATAGTTACCTCTTGGTACCTAATGGATGTCAGTCCATTTCCGTTTAGCCTTTTGACCGCTAGTCGTTTAGCCAATCGGCTAAACTGGCCGCAAATATTGCTTTGTAGAGTAAAAATATATTTGAAAAAAGAAGAAAAATATATTTAAAAGCTTTGCTGGTTTTTTTGATGCTGTAAGCAATAAATTGCTCATATATAAGTAGATTCTATAATAATCTGTACCGATTGATTTGAAGAAAAATGTTAACAAAACTATAACCTATTTTGTTCTAATTTTCACCACTCATATAAATAAAACGGCATTATTTGTTGTTTAGAGCATGAAATTGACATAAATGCGCCATCCTTACGCAATCTTGTTAATTTCTGTGGCAGAATTAGAACAAAATAGGTTACGACTTTGTTTACATTTTTCTTATAATCAATTGCTACAGCCTATAGTGTCTTTACCGCACCTGTGGATACCTAGCGGTCAAGTTGAAATTTTCAAGTGTATAAAATATACATACCTATATGAAAATGTAAAATTGTATACATAGTGTCATTATAATAATTGTTGCGAAATGAAAATGTAAAAAAAGTGTAAAATAACATATTGTTGAGCTATTTTTATGTCTTGCTGTATGAATTTGTATTGAGGAGTATCAGATGGAACTCAAATATCTTTTAAAATTATAAATCTCTCTCATTTACGATAGTAACGATCATTATCTAGCTGTTTTCCGCGGTTTCACCCGCGTCCTGGGGAAACCACTTTACTTATCCGAATAAAAAGTAGCATAAAACCTTCTCGAGAGTCCACTCTATCTTAGTATCAAATTTTATCCAAATCGGTTCAGCCGTTCACGCGTGATGCCGTGACCAAGGGAAAAAGGGATTCATTTTTATATAATAGATATATAGATTACTCTATCGGATGATGCTGGTTTCATCACTGGCCAAAAGCTAGGTTTTTTTTTTTCAAAATGGCGGCCAGAATAATAAAACTCGATGCTCTTAAAGAAAATTTATCAGTTTTGTTAATTACCATTACACATTTTTTTTATCTAGACCAAAGCATTTTTTATTTAGAGATTTATACATCAGATATTTCCCAGACCGCCAAACAATCATGTTTATAAAGCATTAATTTTATCCTATATTCATTCAACTATATAATAATAATAATTGTTATTGTGTTCATATGTTTTAAATGAAGTGTGTGAAACCCGCGATATGTACAAAATGTACTATAAAGTATCAAGACATTCCTGTTTTTGTTTGTTTGTTGTATAATTTTATTATTTTCAATACATTGAAGCTGAAACTCCATTGTTTTGAATGAGTTTGCAATTTTAACTTTTTTTTTAAATGAGAGGTTAAATTTTCTAAACTCGTTATTAAATATTACAAAATATTGTTCAAGTTTTTAGTTAAAAATACTTAAATAAACTTTCCTATAAATGCAAAAAATAAACTATTTTCATTTTTGATATAATCTTCGCAATGCAATAGTCGAAAATCACTTAAGTTTACAGAGACTTCGTGATATCGTATCGGTATCATATATGTCACAAATTGTAACATCAAACATCAAAAACTGTATAACATTTTAAATGGATTGAAAGTTCACTGAAATTGTATTAGAACTAGACTTTTAACACTTTTACGAGAAAAAAAAGTGCTCCAAATGGAGTTTAAAAAAAATGGAGTTTCAACTACAGCAAGTTTTTTTCTACTGTTGCAACACTGATACGCTAAAAGCCACAGTTTGAATAAATAGTGATATTAATATCAAATCGTTCGTAAACACGTTATTTATTATTTAATGTTATTTATGTTAAAAATGGGACCAAATAAATAAATGGTGTTTAATTTATATATTTTGTTTTTTTTTTATTATTATTCTTTCCTTTTTATCGGAGATGGTGAGTTTTGGTGATGATATTAACAAAACTTTTTATCATAATTACGGGTAGAATTTCAGAAAATCCTTTCTTATCAGATGCCTACGTTATACAAAGAACACACCCTCCAAGTTTCAGGTCTCTACGATGAGCGGTTTAGGCTGTGCGTTGATCCGTCAGTCATTCAGGACAAAGCATTTTATATGTATAGATTTCAAAAAATGGTTTTAGGTCGGTCAGCATCCAAAATGTCAGACTGGGATTTTTATGTGCTACTGTGCGCTATTCTAATATTCTTATAAATCAGAAAGTTACTTGTCTGTCTGCTACACTTTCACGAGAAAATGCGACACTGTCGTAGAACAAAGTCGGATCTACAAAATAGCTACTCTACAGGAGAGCACTTTAAAGTTTTGATTTTCTTTGGAACGTATTGGAAATACAACTTTGTTCGTTTTAATATCTCGGAAAGTACCAGATATATAATTTTTTTTCTTGCTTATATCGATAGATTATGTTTGGTAGAAGCTGATTTTGAAAAAATCACAATTTCACTGTATTATCACATCTGACTTTGTTCTACGACAGTGTCGAGTGGCTGAACCGATTAGTATGTTATTTGGTACGCAGATAGGTTAGAGCTAGTAACAAAATATTTTAATATAATTTGCCCATTTTGATGATTTTGGTTTCGAAAAAAAATCCTTTAAAGAATAGTTTATTCATTAACATAGTATAAAACTACCCATAACGTTGATATTTTCGCTTAATGAGCATATTATGTGTGATAGCACCAAGTGCTAAGCCCGACCTGATCGGATCGTTGTATATAATAAATATGTTTCATTTAAAAATTGTTTCATTTACCTATTCTCTTACAAAATACGCATTTTCCTTTGTTTCTTTGAGGAAACTAAGTAGTATTCTTTGCCATAAATAAATGCAAAAGGTATTTATCAAACTAAGGCAAATCCGACAAGACAACAGTCCGATCATTCAAACTTCTAAGTTTCGAAGATTAACACTATCATTTGAGCGTTTTATTCCTAAAACAGTCGAGTAACAACCAGAGTTTAAACAAAAAGTGGGTAACATGAAAACGCTCGCCTTGTGGTTAAAAAACGTTTTCGTTTAGGGTCAATTTATACAAGCGCAGAGTCGAAGCGTCAAATTCTTTACAACTAAAGCGAAGCCGCACGAATGCGCGCGCATTCGCCAGAATATACGTCGTGATCAACACCGACGCAGGCCAATTTCCGACTGATGACGTGTAGGTTCGCTAGTGGACGCACGGATACGCGCGAATGCGCGCGCACCAATCAGCATTGGTCGCGCGCAGATGCGCGAATTCCGAAGAATGCGCGCGTCTTTTTAAAATCTCAGAAGTAATGTGAGCGTTACGCTCGCTGTGGAGTTAAGGATGAATTTGTTATGTTCAGTTTTGGATAGACGCTTCGATGCGCTTCGACTCTGCGCTAGTATAAATTGACCCTTAACGGGCCGATTACAAAACCAGCTTTCGATGAACTTGGCCCTAAGTAACTCAATTGCAGCTATCTTTGACTCAGCACTCTGCCTATGGCGGGAGGAGTCATTTAATGACTTCCCTTCCGAAACAAAGCGTAGCTGGCCTATTGTAGCCCATTCATTATTCTCACAGAAAAAGCCTGGGGCATATCCACCGCCGGGAGGAGTCATTTGATGAAATTCCTCATATAAATAAAAACTATTTTTGACACCCAATCCACCTTGAGCAAGCGTGGTCAACAGTATGTATAATGTACTTGTATCTTCTCTGTATGAGAAGAGGACTTTGCCCAGTAGTCAAATAGAATCACTGTTTTAAAAAAAACAGTGATCCAACATCAATGTGCGCCACTTTTATGAAAGAGAATGTGGGTAGCTAGCCCGTTGTAGCCCATTCGGTATTCTCAACAGAAGGGCCTAGGGCTTCGCCCTTTTCTAAGGATTTAGAAGGAAAGGTTAAAAATTACTTCCATTTATAACAACATAAAATAAATTTGACAAATAATTATATTTCGCATGAAAAAATATTTGTTTCCAGTAAAGTGTTCATTAATTGATGAAATGAATTTCTTGTAATTATCATTTCATGTAATTTTAAAGATTTTTTAACCTATAATACCTATAACATCCATACTAAAATCATAAATTCCATCACCCTTTAACGAGAAAAAGACAAACGAATTGATGAAATTTTACTTGACCTAGCTTGTAATCTGGGAAAGACGTAGGCTCCTTTATATCCAGGTTCGTGAAGAAGTACCCTCAGCTAGTAATAATAATAAATAAATATAAAGACTTACGCAAAAGGTGATGCTTCGGCCTCCAAATATGTTCAACGCAGTTCTGGTAGACACAGTAGGTATCCATCACTACATCACACGCGAAAACAGGAGAACGTTCTCATACGGAGTAACGGACTAGACTGATTTAAGGATAGCATACTATGCAAAAACCTACCTTCTATAGAAAATAATGTATTTAGCTCACCCTCCATTTTTTTTTATTAGGTACCCACTTAGTTTTTGCGGGTAGTTTAATACTCATGCAAGGTGAAGAGCGGGCGCTTTTGCACATTTTACTTTCAAAAAGTGCCCTTTAAAAAAAAAAACAATATCTACCTAGTTTAAATAAATTATCTTTTAGTTTTGATTAAACCATCAAACATGAATTTAGCTTCTTCAATAGCACGCTGAGCGACTCGTAACTGTACATACAACATTATAACAGAAAAAAATTAAAAGTTTTCATCATCAGCCAATTTGGAATTGGAAACCAAATGTTGGACTATTTAACTATATTAATTTGACTTATTTAATGTGAAGAGACTAGATTGAGGAATTATTATACCTACTTAGAAAAAATACACAAGGCAGTTGAAAAATATATATTTATTTTCTACAATATATCACATTAATTAAGTAGGTACAGCTGTCATGCATTTATACATAACAGGACCAATAACAAATATCAAAGAAAATTAAATAAAACTCTATTAAGTAACTAATAAGTTCCTTAATAAAATTTCATTTAATTTCTTCGACAATATTTTAATAGAATAATTATACTAGATACATAATATTTGAACATAAAATTGACAAAATATAATTACATTTAAATTGGCTAATTACTTTAATTAAAATTAAGTAAGTATGTTACAAATTGGCTAAGTACAGTTTTTGTATACTTAATATACTTTTTATTAAGTAAATGGGCAAACTTGGAACTTTGGACTTGTAAAAAAAATGGATTAACTAGCTTTTAACCCACGGCGTCGCCCACGTTATGAATGGAACTTTCTATTAGTCATAGATTTTCAAATTTCAGTCGAGCTATTATACAAACTTACAAATGTTACCTATTTATAGATAATATTTAGTAAAAACGACAGCTATTTCTATTCTGAAGGCACAGTACTACATTTCAGTAAAAAAACTTAATTTATATATTCGAATTAAAACGTAAAATAATTGTAATTGCAATTTAAATACTGGTAACAGTCCTGTCATATCACATTGTTTATTTTGCTATTCATAAATTATTCGAATTAAAACATAATTATCACGTTTGTAAAACTTCCGCTCGCGTGTTTGCGTAGAATTCGAATTTGGGTGCAAATACGAAATAAAGTCTTGCGTTAAACTAAAACATGACGTACCTGCGTGCCCAATCCGTTCAATAGTTTTTGTGTATAAAAGATGCAAACATCCATCCATTTTTACATACTATCAATCTTATAATACAAAGTAGGTTTGGTGTGTGTAATCATAACATGGAAGGGAAGCTACCCCCCAGCTCTGAAAATGCGTGAAAGAAATAGTATGTCCACAATCAAAATTCGAAGATTTGTTACGTCCATCAAACCCGGGAGGGTTAAGGAATATCCTAGAACGATTTTTTTCAGTAGAAATATTAACAGCAGGTTGCACCAAAAAATATCAGGTTACTTATACGTGAAACGGAAGAACTGTCAATTCAAGATCTGTCAAAATGGGGGATAAAATTGAATAATTTTGCTATTATTTTATATTTTTCGTCTAAAATGCTTATGATTTATGTTGACTTAATTTTTATACCTATGTATTGACGGCATAAAAATATTAAAAGTATGCTCATTATTGATATCAAGTTTTGTGATATTCGTAGAAGTATAATTGATAAAAAGTTTCGTGCAACCGGCTGTTTTAAATTAAGTTTAAGTTTTTCGTTTATAAATAGTATAAAAGGAACGATCATATTCGAGATAGTTCGATGTACAAAATTGAGATAAATAATTTGCCATCCTTGAAAAGTGATTTTCTGGTTTCAAAAACATCATCATCTGCCTAGCCTTTTCCCAACTATGTTGGGGTCGGCTTCCAGTCTAACCGGATGCAGCTGAGTACCAGTGTTTTACATGGTGCGACTGCCTATCTGACTTCCACAACCTAGTTACCGGGTAACACAATACCCTTTTTAGATGTTGATTAAACTATTTGCAATAAGGCGATTTTTATTTTTTGGAAATAAAATTAAGAATTAGCTAGATCTAATTCTTAGCACAGAATTGAATTATTATAATTTTTGTTTTAGAAATATAAAATTATTATTTGACGTTAAATTGCATATATCCAATTGACTTCAGTGTTTTAATTGGCTTTTTATATCTAGATTAAATTAAATAATTTCACAAATGTGTTCCTATTACAATCACAAAGCAGCCCGGAGTCAGATAGTTGGCGGTGTTACACCCCCGTGCCTGGGACGTTAAGCCGTCATCCCCATCTGTTTGATAGCAGTCGTTGTTACAATTCCATGTCAGAGGCCGTCAGGCGGATTTGAGAAAACTCTGACACTAGAGCTTGTTAGGTTGGTAAAACTTGCAACCCACACGATAAGAAGAATATACTCAGAAGACGCTTGTCACCACTAGTCCACCGAGGCAGTGTTTTTTTTTTCTAAGTAACAAGTTTACATCATGTGTAAATTGTGGCTACTCAAATGCTTTTGTCACACCTGTATGCAAGATTCACTATTTTTCTCACCTCACAATCATTACATATTAAAAGCCTGTTCATGAACTTCTAGATAGAAACTATCTACCAGATTAATATATTTTTCATTAAGAAAATCGATTGATCCAATTATCTGACGGATAAGTTTATCCGTAAGTAGTGTACCCAGGCATTAATTTAAGAAATTAAATTACATAAAGGCGAAGGCATTTTGAAATTGACACTAATCATTTGCTAATTAGGTACATTAAATAATTAATTTGTATAATAATAATTACAATATTTTACTAAATACTGATGGTAAATAGATTACCATAAATGGCAGCTTATTTCACCTTTCTACACGGCCGACCAATGAGAGGTATGTACTATCGCGGGCACACCCACCTGACCACCACTAAGTTCATTTTTGCTTGCACTTAAAAAGTAGAAGCGCTCTCTAGCCCCGCCCCTTTGACCTTGAATAGACGAATGAAAGACAAGATCGGCCAGCGGCCGGTCGAGCACACTGCAAAGATATTGAAACAAATAATGCGTGTGAAAGAGAGAGAATGTAAGGGGGCGTGGCTTGACGTCGCCGCAGGATTTAGGCGAAAAAAATTTTAAGCGATCAGGCGGCAGTGACCGCGATAGTACCTACAGATAAATATATTAATGTCAAAGCACCTAAAAATCTTATTTTACAATAGATCCTAATTTATAAATGCGAAAGTGAGTTTGTTACGCTTTTGTGTTTGAGTTTGCTACGCTCAGTATAACAGCTAAACCCATTTGGATGAAATCTGATGCGTGGATTGAGGAGTGACTGTTATATTTGGACGATTGACTGTTGACCGTGGATTGACTGTTATAGGCTTAAATTTTCCAATATCCAGACTTTGTTTTATTATATAGATCAGCACCATGAAATTATTGCTCAAAAATATTTATTCTCAGATATTTTGCAGTACTTAACGTAATCAAAACGCGAATCGCAACCTTCTCTTAAATAACAAAGGCATTTTTTGCGACTTCCATCCTTTAAAATCGCGTTATTCTATCGTCAAACATAACATTAGACCTATATTATAAGATGGTATCATTTTACGTTGGCCCACATTGGCCGGCCATTGTGTAAAAGGCATTAACTATGGAGGGTAGAGTTGAAGGAGAACAATCTCTTACGGGGGACAAGTGTCCAGCTGTAAGCTGTTAATAATAGTTACCGCGGTCCCGGAATACAAAGAGCTGAGGAAGGAACATGGATGGGTTTTAGTCAGTAAGAATCTGACACTACGTCCCACTCCGCCCATGGCAGGAGTTAGTATTTAATGATTTCGCATCTTTAAAAAAAAGACGGATTGAATAATATGTATAAACACAAAACTATATACGCTACTTTTGGCGCTTTTTAAATGTACCCTGGTGCTATCGTGGCGCCGCCATAGTATTCGGCACGTTTGGCGTAGTGGCTGAGCAATTGGCTGCTGTGCTGCGTGTCGTGGTTTAGATTCCCGCACGGGGCAAATAAAATTGTTCCGGGTCTGGGTGTTTGTGCATATGCAATGTATGTTTGTAAACGCACCCACGACACAGGAGTCATTCCTAGTGTGGGGCAACGTTTTTAAAAACAAAAAAATATATATAATACATTTTGATGGGCAGTTTTCACACAGAGATTGTCCTCCTACTCTACCCTCCATAGCATATATGGAAGGAATGTATAATGTCACAGTTGTGTGCGATCTCACGAGTTCTTCTTCGATTCCATCATTTTGTTGTAACTCTGTAAAGAAAACTCTAAATAAATATCGAGCTATCGATACAACCATAGTTACTACTTAACTTTACACATGCAGGTGAGTAAGCCCTTTATTTCCTATTTTTCACTTAGTAGAGACTTTAATTATATTTTACATACGAGTCAATAACTGATTTATGTAACTCATTGCTTGAGTTATTGAATATAGGTACTGCTAAGGGAGTGTGCTAGTCAACATGTGTAAAACACTGACATTAGTGTTACAATGTATGTCATACGTGTGCGAAAACTAGGCCAAAGAAGCAATCAACAAATAAAAAGATCAATCGGTTGCGCAAATAGAATTATATTGCGCAAATGGATGCGCAATCGTTTTTACAATATTTAATAAGAATTATTACCTCTTCAGCCATTTTGTAAAGCAAGGCGGCCGTTTCTTGACCAGTTTGTTCCACCAAGGCCTTGAAAATACCCCCACTCTCCGGCTCCGATACCTCTGATCTGTAAATTATTAAGTTTCATTATAATTCCAATATAGAATATAATCAACCCTTACAACACAACTGCTAATATTAATATTATAAATGCGAAAATTCGCGAGCATGTATGTATGTTTGTTTCTCTTTCACGCAAAAACTACCCAATGTGTTTGGATTTTTGGATTGTACAAGCATACTTTATAACCTAGACACATAGGATATTTCTTTTTATCCCGGTATTAAAGATCACACAGACGAAGTCGCAGGCAAAAGCAAGTAATTATAAATGAGAACTTATTTCTGTCTTTTACGCTTCCACAAAAAACGGCTAAATGTATTTAGATTCAATTTGTCATGGATGTAGATTGTATAGTTTTAGTTCGGGTGAGTGACGTTTTTTTTTTGATAAATCATTCCCCCACACTAAGAATAACTCCTGTGTCGTGGGTGCGTTTACAAACATACATTACACATGCACAAACACCCAAACCCGGAACAATTTTAGTTGTCCCGTGCGGGAATCGAACCCGCGACACGCAGCGCAGCACCCAATTGCTTAGCCATTACGCCAAACGTGCCGTGCCGTATTTTCTACAGGATGTAATTGTAAACGCTGGAAACAGCTTTTTTACCAAACCGTTTTACGTTAACTTTAGTTTAACACACAAATTAAACTTTTCTTCATTCAAAAATAACATAATTGAAAAAAAAAACCTTACCTCCCGGAATACGTTCGTATTCTATCTTTAGCTAATATCACCGTTTCATTCTGATCACTCTGCGCCGTGCTAGGCTCAAACGTGAAGTTCTCTGGTATGGCTAGCGGCGCCTGAAAAACAATAACATTATCATCATCATCAGCCTATAGATTGTCCCACTGCTGGGCACAGGCCTCTTCTCATACAGAGAAGGCATGTGCATTGATCACCACGCCTGCTTAAGGCGGATTGGCGATTTCAGACTTTTTTAAGTCCAGGTCTCTTGATGTTTTTCCTTCACCGTTAGTCGGTGATGTCTAAGATATACTTAGAAAGTACTGAAGACTTTAAAAAAGTCACATTGGTACTTGCTAGTGTCGAACCCGCACACTTGTACTTGAGAGGTAATTGCCTTAACCACTAGCCCACCACGACACTTCCAATTTTTACAACAATAACATTAGGTCAGAAAATAATAATATGACTGTCTCGTTGATTTAGGTCCAAGTTCACTGACAGCTGGTTACGTAATTGGCCGGTTAAACAAAAACGTTTTTTAACCACGAAGCGAGAATTTTTGTGTTACCCACTTCTTGTTTAAACTCGGGTTGGTAATCGACTGTTTTAAGAATAAAAATCTCAATTTATAGTGTTACTCTCCGAAACCTAGGAGTTTGAATTTACTGTAAATAGCTGTTTTAGTTGATCGGACTGTTATCTTGTCGGTGAACTTCGGCCCTAGTGGTCGCATAACACCACTGCTGTAAACGGGGTGTCGGGTTGGACTCCCGATTCGGACCAAAATAGCTTTGTGGGTTTTGGAAAATTTCACACGCCTAGGTCCGCCTGAATAGAATAGAATAGAAATCGTTTATTTGCAAAAATGTATGTTACAAAATAAGATGTTAGGTTTTATAAGTAGTGTCTCAATACATTTCACCTTACGGCATGCAAAGTATTAGTTAATTATTAATTACCTAATCAACAACTTATGTTTACAACCGTTGTTATTTATAGAACTAGTGTCAGTCTTCATTCTTAATACTATTATTTAAAACAATAATGGAATATAAACACAAAATATTAAAATTAATTAAAAAAAACTAAACCTGGGACGTTAAGCCGTCGTCCCTAGCCACTAAGTTGATAGCAGTCGTTGTTAGAATTCCATGTCAGAAACCGTCAGACGGATTTGAGAAAAAACTCACGCAAGGGTTTGTTAGGTTGGTAAAACCTGCGGCCCTCACGATAAGAAGAAAAAAGTCACAAAAAAATAAGGTATATGAAGTCCTCCTACCTAAACGCTCGTACGTGCGATTAATGCGATTTTAAATGAAATCGACCGAAAAGCTTACCTACTGAGAAATTTCGCATAAAAAAAACCGATAGCAACCGATAGTCTGACCCAGGAATTGAACCCAAGATTTCACACTCAGCTGTCAAGCTCATGACTAATCGCGGATCAATAGATAAGATTTTCTTTCGTACAGAGTTTTGCCAGGAGTTTCTAAGGGTCAGTCCATTCACTTAAGAGTTGTTGAGTGTCAGCCCCTTTACTATGAGTGTCAGCCACATTATTGCGAGTGTCAGCAACTTCAGTATGAGTGTCCGACACTTCACTATGAGTGTCATCAACTACGAGTGTCAGTCCGCACACTCAGAGTGTGTGTCGGCCGTACGTGTGTCATTCAATTCACTTTCTAGTTTTTGAGTATCACCCTTGTCACTATGAGTGTCAGACGCTTCACTACGAGTGTCACACACTACAATACAAATTTCACCAACTTCACTATGAGTGTCAGCCATTTCACTATGAGTGTCAGACACTTCACTATGAGTGTCAGACACTTCACTATGAGTGTCAGACACTACAATATGAATGTCAGACACTTCACTATGAGTGTCGGACACTTTCTAGTGAGTGTTAGTCCGTACATGCTAGAGTGTGTCAGCTCGGTATGTGTGTCAGTCCATTCACTATGAGTGTCAGACACTTCACTATGAGTGTCAGACACTTCACTATGAGTGTCAGACACTACAATATGAATGTGAGCCAGTTCAGTAAGAGTGTTGGACACTTCACTATGAGTGTCAGACACTTCACTATGATTGTCAGCAATTTCACTATGAGTGTCATCCATTTCACTATAAGTGTCAGCCAATTCACTATGAGCGTCAGACACTTCACTATGAGTGTCAGACACTACAATATGAATGTCAGCAACTTCCTAGTGATTGTCAGTCCGTACATTCTAGAGTGTGTCAGCTTGGTATGTGTGTCAGTCTATTCACTATGAGTGTCGGACACTTCACTATGAGTGTCAGACACATCACTATGAGTGTCAGACACATCACTATGAGTGTCAGACACTACAATATGAATGTGAGCCAGTTCAGTAAGAGTGTTGGAGACTTCACTATGAGTGTCAGCAACTTCACTATGAGTGTCAGCCATTTCACTATAAGTGTCAGCCAATTCACTATGAGTGTCAGACACTTCACTATGAGTGTCAGACACTACAATATGAATGTCAGCAACTTCCTAGTGAGTGTCAGCCATTTCACTATAAGTGTCAGCCATTTCACTATAAGTGTCAGCCAATTCACTATGAGTGTCAGACACTTCACTATGAGTGGCAGACACTACAATATGAATGTGAGCCAGTTCAGTAAGAGTGTTGGAGACTTCACTATGAGTGTAAGCAACTTCACTATGATTGTCAGCAACTTCACTATGAGTGTCAGACACTTCACTATGAGTGGCAGACACTACAATATGAATGTCAGCAACTTCCTAGTGAGTGTCAGTCCGTACATTCTAGAGTGTGCGCTCGGTATGTGTGTCAGTCTATTCACTATGAGTGTCAGACACTTCACTATGAGTGTGAGACACTACAATATGAATGTCAGCCAGTTCAGTAAGAGTGTTGGACACTTCACTATGAGTGTCAGACACTTCACTATGAGTGTCAGACACTTCCTAGTGAGTGTTAGTCCGTACATGCTAGAGTGTGTCAGCTTGGTATGTGTGTCAGTCTATTCACTTTGAGTATCGGACACTTCACTATGAGTGTCAGACACTTCACTATGAGTGTCAGACACTTCACTATGAGTGTCAGACACTTCACTATGAGTGTCAGACACTTCACTATGAGTGTCAGACACTTCACTATGAGTGTCAGACACTACAATATGAATGTCAGCAACTTCATAATGAGTGTCAGTCCGTACATTCTAGAGTGTGCGCTCGGTATGTGTGTCAGTCTATTCACTATGAGTGTCACACACTTCACTATGAACGTCAGACACTTCCCTATGAGTGTCAGACACTTCACTATGAGTGTGAGACACTACAATATGAATGTCAGCCAGTTCAGTAAGAGTGTTGGACACTTCACTATGAGTGTCAGACACTTCACTATGAGTGTCAGACACTTCCTAGTGAGTGTTAGTCCGTACATGCTAGAGTGTGTCAGCTTGGTATGTGTGTCAGTCTATTCACTATGAGTATCGGACACTTCACTATGAGTGTCACACACTTCACTATGAGTGTCAGACACTACAATATGAATGTCAGCAACTTCTTTATCAGTGCCAGTCCGTACATTCTAGTGTGTGTCAGCTTGGTATGTGTCAGTCTATTCACTATGAGTGTCGGAGAGTTCACTATGAGTGTCGGAGAGTTCACTATGAGTGTCAGACACTTCACTATGAGTGTCAGCCAGTTCACTATGAGTGTCAGACTTGTCATTATGAGTGTCAGCCATTTCACTGAGTGTCAGACATTTCACTATGAGTGTCAGCAACTTCTTTATCAGTGCCAGTCCGTACATTCTAGAGTGTGTCAGCTTGGTATGTGTCAGTCTATTCACTATGAGTGTCGGAGAGTTCACTATGAGTGTCAGACACTTCACTATGAGTGTCAGACACTTCACTATGAGTGTCAGACACTTCACTATGAGTGTCAGACACTTCCTAGTGAGAGTTAGTCCGTACATTGTAGAGTGTGTCAGCTTGGTATGTGTGTCAGTCCATTCACTATGAGTGTCAGACACTTCCTAGTGAGTGTTAGTCCGTACATTGTAGAGTGTGTCAGTCCATTCACTTTACTACGTACACTTCACATTTTTAAAAATGTATGGTTTTTTAAACTGTCTTACCTGACTTTTAGACAGCAAACGATTCCTGGGCATCGTGTCATCTTTTCTCTGAGCGTTCCCTTGGGTCAGCAGCTCGAATGGATGACCTGACTCCGCTACACGACCCCTGATAAAAAATATAGCAAAAATAAAAAAAATGAAGTTTGTTCCATGAGATTGGATGTTTGATGGATGGGACTTGGATAATAGATGTATTATAGATGGCTGATATGTGGATAATAAATGGATGAAAGGTGGATGATAGTGGGATAATAGATGGATGATAGGTAGATGATAGGTGGATGTAAAATGGATGATGGCTACTAACTTGTCCATAACGATGACCCTATCGTAATCCATGACGGTGTTCAGTCGGTGCGCTATGGTCAGCACGGTGGAGTGCGCGAACTTGCTGCGAATCGTCCGCTGTATATGCTTGTCAGTGCTGGGAACGAAAATGTTGAAGTAGTGGTATACAATTTACTATAACTATTATATAAACAAAAATATACTTAAAGAAAAAACGATAGTTCGCTAGTGTAGCTACGGCGTAGCACAAAACGGGCTACGGCGTAGTATATTATAAAATACGGGGTAGTACAGCGCAAGCCATGGCGTAGAACAAAACGGGCTACGGCGTAGTACAGTACGAGCTACGGCGTAGTACAGCATGAGCTAAGGCGTAGTACAGCACGAGCTACGGCGTAGTACAACACGAGACATGGCGTAGTACAGCACGAGCTACGGCGTAGTACAGCACGAGATACCATAATACGTCACAGGGACCGTAGCAAAAGAGTTGACTTACTCAGTATCGACATTAGCCGTCGCCTCGTCTAGTATGAGCACCTTACAGCCGGCGAGCGCGGCTCTGGCGAGGCAGATGAGCTGCCTCTGTCCTGCTGAGAGATTTCCTCCACCGTCTCCGACCTTCGTGTTCAGCCCTGCAGGCATGTTGCTCACCATCTCTCGGAGTTCCACCTGTTATTCAGAATAATCTGCGTTTAGTATGGGGAAAGTAATACGAAAAATGTAAACCTAAATAGTAAAATGTAAACTTAATGTACGACTTTACTAGAATTTTTTGTGGTTTCACCTGCATCCTGAGGGAACTGCTACACAAACCTGGATAAAAACTAGGTTCCCCCAATTTAAAATATCTTTCATCCCAAATTTCATCAGAGGAATAGTTTCGTTGTGAAAAGAGAGGTGTGTACCTGGTCGAGCGCGCGGTAGATGTCGGCGTCGGAGTAGAGGCCCTCGGGGTCGAGGTTGTCCCGCAGCGCGGCGGCGAACAGCGCCGGGCGCTGCGGCAGCGCGCACAGGCGGGAGCGCCAGGCGCGCAGCCCGGCCGCGCGCGCGCCCAGCCCGTCCACGCGCACCGAGCCCGACACGCGCGCCAGCCTGCACGCACACCGGGTACACACTTTAACCATCATCATCAGCCTTTTTATTGCCCCACTGATCCTGAATTTTACCTCCCTTTTTAGGGGTAGAATTGCGGAAAATCCTTTCTTACACACCCTCAAAGTTTCAGGTCTCTACGATCAGCGGTTTAGGCTGTACGTTGATCCGTGAGTCATTCAGGACAAAGCGTTTGATATGTATAGATAAGACGGTAATTCTATCATCATCACCAGCCTATATATTGTCCCACTGCTGGGCACAGGCCTCTTCTCATACAGAGAAGGCATGAGCATTGATCACCACGCTTGCTCAAGGCGGATTGGCAATTACAAAACAATGGGTTTTTATTTATTGAAACACATGTCTGTGTATGAAACACTATTTTACAAAGACAGAAACTTCAATACGAATAATTTCTTACCTAAACAGCGCGCTGAGTAAGGAGCTCTTCCCAGCGCCCGTTCTGCCGACGACGGCGACTTTCTCTGCGGCTTTCACTGTGAAGTTGACGCCTTTTATAGCGTAAGCCGGCTCACCCGTCGCGCCCGGCGGCTTCTCATATTCTAACGAGACATCTTCAAACACTATCTCGCCTGAAACAAGTGTAGATCTATCTATATTTCTTCTTCTTTTTGACCCACTTAGAAAAAGGAGGTTCTGTATTTGACCCATATGTTTGTATTCTGCATTTTTTCCAATGACAATCTTGCGCAATGTCTAAGAGTGTTGTGCAGAAGTTAATACATTAGAGCAATAGTTTGCGCACATTTGCGCAAAGGCTAGAAAATTTCTTCAGTAAAGATAATCTACCTTTGGTGGGCCACTTCTCAAAGTCCAACCCTGGATGGTCTCTCTTCAAAGCTTCCTTGTCAACATCTACGGGTTTCTCCGCTGGTAAATTAGTATATTCTAGTATCCTTTCGACCTGAAATAAATTAAAATGTAGAGTATTGATATCATGTTTTGTTGAGTTGTTAAGTGTGGAGGAAGAAAAGGAAAAATAAAAGAAACTTAGCGCAATGGTAAAGAAGTTAGCGCAGTGACTGAGACATTTGCGCAATAGCTAGGACGGTAGCTAATAGTTTTACGCAGTGGATAAGGATGTTGCGCAATAACTTTACTATGTTAGCGCGGTGTTGAAAGGTTTTGCACAACTGCTAGAGAATTAGAACAGTGACTAAGCGATTATCAAAATATGGCCAAGGCTATTGTGCAGTAAGAGTTACGCGTAATGGCCAATAGATTAGCTTGCATAGTGATTCATACATTTTTCGCAGTGACAATACTTTAATTTTAGGGTTTTAAACACATGCGCAATAGTTAAAGCTTTTGCGCAATGTTTACAAATCCTTTGCGCATTAGTTCAAAATTTTGCGCCATGGTTACAAATCCTTTGCGCATTAGTTAAAACTTTTGCGCAATACTTACGGATGTCATTTGGTTCTCCACCTCAGCTGTCTGCCGCATACCATACTGACACATGCCGACTAGACCTATGACCTGCGTTATGGCTAGACCGACGTTACCTCCTAATGTGTCTGGAATAGAAAATACATATATGTACCGTCGGTCTGTCTGTTGAGTACAAAGACAATGACTGTAGGTTTTTTAATTGAAGGCAGGTTTCATAAAATACGTGTTAAGAAACCAAACGATGGATAAAAAATCTGTAATTATTCTACAAAAAACCGACTTCCAAAAAAAACTGAAAAGTAAAAAATAAATTTTATTTAAACGCTTATCGACCAAAAAAACATCGGTCTAGAATTATTTATTTATTTAATTAACAAAAACGACCATTGGTCAGTTACATTTGCTAACACAATAAAAGTACTCACACACTCACCTCACAGTACTCCAAACACACTGACAAGATCGTCGGATCGTCGTAGAAGTCGGTGTCTTGTAAATTACTATTGTTAGTATTTCATATTGTTTTTGAATTTAATTTAATTTAAAATTGATTTTGATAGTTTTGTATTAATTTTGCTTTGTTTTTATTTAACAATTGTATTTTTTTTTATGGACTATGCAGAATGTCTGAAATAAATGAATTATTATTATTATTTCGCCACCTACTTCTAGAGCGATGTTTTGGTCGATAAGCGTTTAAATAAAGATTTTTACTTTTCAGTTTTTTTTTGGAAGTCAGTTTTACTTTTTTTTGTAAAAAGTTTTTTTATCGCTTTTCAGTGACTCGATCTTATTATCTTAATATAAACACACCTGGGTTTGGGTTTTAAAATGTTTGTCGTAGTCCAGGGAAAGTTTAAACGATGGTCATATACAAAGTTCACCGAGTCATCTAGTACATATTACATAACAAATATATCTTACCTTCACTAGCAAACAAGAAGAAACTGAAAGTCACAAACGCCAAATAGACACAGCACAACATATCCATCCAGAAGCCGAATGCCCGGTTGGTACTGAGCACCAGGGTCCAAGCTGAGGAGTGCAGGTCCTGCTGCTTGTCGAACTCTCGCGCCAAGGTCCTCTGGTGCTGGCGAGCTGATCTGATGGTGGTTAGTCCGGAGACTGTCGCTGATAGGTGGTTGAGGGACTGGCTTCGAGCTGGTGGAAGATATCATAGTCAGATTAGTGCCTTAACAAAATCATCCTAAATCTAAAATTCTGCGAAATAACTCTACTCTTTTAGAGTCAACATGCTGAAGCGATACGGATTAAATTTTGTGTTAGTTTTGTGATTTGAAACCTGGGCAAGGACTAAGGATATTTTTTAAATTTCATTATAGTATAGTAGGTTCTTTTTGATGAGGGTGAAACCGCGCACAATATGAAAGTTGTTATAATCCAAATCGTTTTAGATGTCGGTGTCTTAAACTAGGTTAGGTGCCTTGTCTGTATTTTAGCCAACGACTTTCTTGAACATAATTCATTGGTTTACAAGCATCGAAACATATTAAAACCAATCCAAAATGGCTCAAGGTAACATATACAAAAAAAGGAGAATTAAGCACCACCATCTCTGAAGCCTGTTAAAGACTTACCAATAGCTTCAATCCTCTTCAGTTCCCGACTGGTGTTGAGGAACAGATCTCTCATGAGGAACAGCAACACGGCGACCACGGCGGTGGGTAACAATAGCCACCAGTTCACCAGGCACACGACTACCAATATGGCTATCACTTCTAGGAAGAACTGCAGAAGAATGGCGAAAAATTATTAATTGCTCATCTTCTAGAAAGGCTAAAGGCTAGGTTTACTATGATAAGTCATCATCTGGCTAGCCTTTTCCCAACTATGTTGGGATCAGTTTTCAGTCTAACCGGCTGCAGCTGAGTACCAGTGTTTTACATAGAGCGACTGATTTTCTGTCCTCCACAACCGTCGTCATATAACTGGGTTAACTGGATTCGGTTATCAGATAACACAGAACCCAAGGTAATACTGGTTATCAGTCTTTCTGGTTTCTGAGTACCCGTAACGACTGTCAAAGATCTACAAATGACAGCCGGGACTAACAGCTTAACGTGCTTTCCGAGGCACGGAGGAGTCTCCCCGGACCGACCGCAACAAGCCAACTTTCGATCGATCGACCCGTGCGGCTGTTACTTAGCCAGGAGCTCCTCCCCTTAATGATCTGTACCAATGGATTTGACGAAAAATGTGAACAAAGTCGTAACCTATGTTCTAATTCTGCCACAGAAATTAACAAAATGGCGTAAGGATAGCGCATTTATGTCAATTTCAGGCTCTAAACATCATCATTTAATGCCATTTTATTTATCTATGTGCGAAAATTAGAACTAGGTTATGATTTTGTTTATATCTTTCGTAAAATCTATCGGAACAGGCTATAGTACAATTGCAAGTCCAACTTACCCCAAGACAGTCGACCAAAGCCACTGGAAGCAGGGTGTCCACTTGACCCATGTCTTTGGAGAACCTATTGAGAATCCGACCTGATGGGTTGTGATGGAAGAACCACATGGGAGCGCTGGTCACACCTCTGTTGATAGAACAAATAGCAAGGAATCAATCAAGTCACCAATAAATTAAGTTCTAGAAAGTCGGTGGCAAAATTACAGATGAAGTATCTAGTTTTTTTTTTCGGATGGGTAATCATCAAATGACCCCTCCCGCCGTGGGTGGGGCGGGTGGGAGTGTCAGACTCTTACTGACTAAAACCCATCCATGTTCCTTCCTCAGCCCTTTGTATTCCGCGGTATCTCCGAGGCGACGGCTTCCCATTCCGTCTCGCTCCGGACCATGGCCTAAACCAGGGCCGGACACGAGAGGTCGCCACCGAAGTACCTAGTTTAAGACACCGACTTCTAGAACGATTTTGATTATGGCAAATGTTTCATATTGTATACTAGCTGTGCGTTTTCACCCGCATTCACAAGAAACTACTAAATGCACCCAGAATAAAATATATCCTTATTCCCCAGATTTCAATCTATCTATGCATATAAGATGCTTTGTTCTGACGGATCAACGCACAGCCTAAGCCCCTGATCGTAGAGACCTGAAACTTGGTGGGTCGGTTCTTTGTATAACGTAGGCATCCGATAAGAAAGGATTTTCCGAAATTAAACCCCTAAGAGGGTGAAAAAGGGGGGCAAAGTTTGTATGAAACTTTGTAATTTTTAATAAAGAAAAAAGAAAGAAACCCACAAGATAGTTGCAGGAAGAATAACAAACAAAAACAGAAGGAGAAGAAAAAGAAATACAAATAAAAAAATAAATAAAAAACAGTAGAATAAAGATGAATTCGGTTAACAAAAATATGCCCAAAATACGCGTATCCAAACTATTTTTTTTCTCTAGGGTCCACAGAGTATCGCAAAATGCGCGTGCGCCATGCGCCTTCTAATATGAATTCGTAAGCCGCTGGTGGAAAGCTCGTGATCTTTAAAACAACAGACTGTAACATACCTGAACATGTTGTCGTGCAGTGTAACAGACGCTTTGATGCAGGTATTGTAGAATATGACCAGTTTATTCCACGTGAATACTATGCAAATTCCGATGAGGCCGCCGTAAATGTATAGACACTGTTCTCGAGTCAATCCGAAGCGGTTGCTTGGTATGTCTTCGAAGTTTACCACTGGAAATAAAATACAAAAAAATAAGTCATCATAATTTAATTCTAACTACATGCGAAAGTGAGTTTGTTTGTTTCTTACGCTTTCATAGTTAAACGGCTGAACCGATTTAGATGAAATTTGGTATGAAGATAGGTGGGACCCTGGAGACAGTTATAGGCTATTTTTTTGCCGGCTACCTTAAGTAGACTCCCCGGGACGCGAGTGAAACCGCTAGAAACAGACAATACATATAAAATGCTTTGTCCTGAATGACTGACGGATCAACGCACAGCCTAAACCGCTGATCGGAGAGATCTGAAACATGGAGGGTGTGTTCTTTGTATGCCTACGTATCCGAAAAGAAAGGATTTTCTGAAATTCTACCCCCAAAGGAGGTGAAAAAGAGGGGCAAAGTGTGTATAAAACTCTGTCATTTTTAATTTGTATTCGCATAGCCCACGGGGCGTAGGCGCTGGCGGAAAGCTATCCTCAATCAAAACAATATTTTACCTGGTGGTGGGGAAGCTCCAGTAGCATTGGCGTTCCTGCTGGCTATTGCCATCGCGCTGTTGGCTTCTTCTAAATTAACCCTGGAATATATCAATGATATTTAAGATTGTTGTACCCATGCCATAGTCGCAAAACGTTTTCTAGTCGTAAATGTCTCTTTCGCATGATGTGATGTGATGTGATGAGGAGGAATGAGGATTATGTAGTGAGAAAGGTTTTGGACATGAATGTGGATGGATATAGAGGAAGGGGACGACCGAAGAAACGATGGATGGATTGTGTGAAGGTTGATATGATTAGAATGAATGTTACTAGCGAGATGACGGCAGATAGAAGAGTATGGAAGAAGAAAACATGCTGCGCCGACCCCAAATAAAATTGGGATAAGGGCAGGAGGATGATGATAATGAAATGTCTCTTTCGCAGAACGTCTTTATAGCAAAATGTTGCGAAAGTAACTAAGAATATAATTTAGCTAGACTTGAGGTTTTTTTTTCAATATCTCATCAAAGGCAATTTATTAAAAAACGCATTTTCATGCTTTATTTATAGAGAGAGAAGTTCGTGGTTAAGTAACAGCCGCCCGGTTGGACCAATCAAAGGTTAAGCTACGTTTGGCGCGGTCGGTCCGTGGATGGGTGACCATCTGTGTCATAGCGAGACTTCCCCGTACCTCGGAAAGCACGTTAAGCTGTTGGTCCTGGTTGTCATTTGTAGATCTTTGACAGTCGTTACGGGTAGTCAGAAGCCAGAAAGTCTGACAACCAGTCTTACCAAGGGGTTGTGGAGATTAGATAGGCAGTCGCTCCATGTAAAACACTGGTACTCAGCTGCATCCAGTTTAGACTCGAAGCCGACCCCAACATAGTTGGGAAAAGGCTAGGCAGATGATAACTTACCATTCTTTGAGCCAGACATCGGTTGAAGAGTAGAAGAGCTGCGCTAATAGGAAGAGTACGATGAGCAGGGCCATAGACAGCGTGCTGCCTCCGCTTCGTATGTATGACACGTAGACGCTGTTGTCTACGGAACCTTTCTTCTGACTCTCGCCTGAAAACAGACATATCTATCTATATATCTACATATATTTATATATCTACACTAAATATTAGAAAGAGGAAAACTTTGTTTGTTTGTAATGAATAGGGTCAAAAACTACGGGACCGATTTTAAAAATTCTTTCACCATTCGAAAGCTACATTATCCACAAGTAACATAGGCTAAATTTTATTTGGGAAAAAATAGGGTTCCGTAAGATATTTGGGTTTTTCGGACACAAGGTGTAAGAAATCAACCAGAAAAGTTACTTTTTTTGCGTACGCTACTAATCTCAGGAATTACTGGTCCGATTTGAAAATTCTTTCAGTGTTAGATAGCCCATTTATTGAAGAAGGCTATAGGCTATATTTCATCACGCTAAAACTAATAGGAGCGGAGCACCACTATTCCACGCGGACGAAGTCGCGGGCAGAAGCTAGTTTCAAATAAATTTATTGGAAAAACATTACATGATAAATTAAGAAAGAAAGAATAAAGAATCATATTTTTTTTATTCTTTCTTTCTTAATTAACTACTGTTAATAACACGTTATACACGTACACGTTATATATATATATAACGTGTACAATGTAACAATACAATAATATATATATTATTGTATTGTTACATTTAAAAAAATAAATAGGGATCCACTGATGTCGAGAACAGGGTTATAAAGTACAATATTAATGTTAATATTATTATTATATGATTATGTCTTACCTTCATATTTTGGGTCTAAATTATTGTCTAGATCTAGATTGAAGGACAGCTGTGACGCCTCAGACATGGACCGCTGAGATCTCAGTTTGTAGCTGTGTTCCTAGAAATTTTTACAGCTAATTAGTCTACATATACATTTAAACGAGTAAAGATATTGAGACGCAAAAAAGCGCATATTTAAAAAGTAAAAAAAAACTGATGATCTTTTACAGATAAACGGATTCTGATAAAATATGTCAAGAACCCCCGCTAGAAAACCTGCTTTTAAATAAGGAAAGTCACAACCAAATCGGTTCACCCGTTTAAGAGCAGACACATAGCGGTCAGATTTAAGACTCCTCTTTTTGCGTCGGGGGTTAAATAAAGGTACAGTTATAACCAGGGGGGCAAAAACGCTATAGAAACGCTATAGAATAGAATAGTTATAATAAATAATAGTTTTTGCCACTTGTCTAACCCCCCAGAACTACTAAATGTTTAGACTGTTTACTGTGTATTAGTGCTGCACTCTGGCGGGAAAACATTGCAGTAATGTTCCCTATTGTAATACACGTAAATGAAAGTTACATTATACAAACTGTGAGCGCGTTAGCTAAATTAATTTGTCTAGTCACTAACTATACTCCATTTACAATAAGATTAGACATTTAAACGCACCCCATTTACCGTTCGTTCAAACGATTTTGAGTTCTATTCCTTATAGATAAGGATGGTGTTGAAAGCAAAATCATGTTTACAATACCAAATATATTCTGCATTTGTTTTTTGTTATGTCACCTTAGCAATAGAGCCTAAAATCGTTTGAACTAACGGTAAATGGGGTGCATTTAAATGTCTAATCTTATTGTAAATGGAGTAAAGGTAGTCAGATAATAACAACAAAAAATGTACAACTAAAATCTATTAATAAAAGCCTGTGCAGACGAGGGACAGCCCTCGGAGTACCTTTTTGTACGTCAAAATTGATACCTTTATTAGAATAAGAATCATTTATTTGTAAAACATAGGTTTAAGGTGAAGTTCTTATTATAATTATGTATCGCAATTCGCACTACATTTTCTCATTGATGACTAACAAATATCAGAAAATATATATTTAAGATAAAAAAAAGCTAACAAAATTCACCACAGAAAATATAAAAATAAATGATCCATAACTTTTACATAAAAGTCATGGTAGTTTAGTGGTTAAGGACCTGCATCACGTGTACGAGTGTGCAGGTTCAAAACCTGGTAAGTACCAATATGACTTTTCTGAAGTCATATGTACTAAGTATATCTAGACGTCACTGACAAACGGTAAAGGAAAAACATCGTGAGGAAACCTGGACAAAAAGAGTCTGAAATCGCCAATCCCCCTTGAGCGCACGTGGTGATCAATGCTCATGCCTTCTCTGTTTGAGAAGAGGCCTGTGCCCAGCCGTGGGACGATATGTAGGCTGATGATGATGATGATATCCGTATCTTTTGGGTTAGAATTACAACGCATAAAGCACACGACTACGCTGTACTTTCGGCTCGTCCTTGTGCAATGTGCAATGCACTTACAAGTGATATATTATTTTTAAAGATAAAAAATACTCCGAAGACTGTCCCATGTCTGCGCAGGCTTTAACACAACATCGACAACTCAAACAACATTAAAACAACATATATTTAAATAAAAACTAACACTCCTTTTCGCGTCTGCTTTGTCTGTTTTGACCATAACGTTGTACACCTAGCGAAAAAAATAATTATTAATTAACAAGTTATTTTAGTAGCTGTTTCCCACTTACCCCATCTTACTTATAAAAAACCTGTAATCTTAAGTTTAACCATTTCTCACCTAATACTAACTTAAGTTCGGATTAACGCTAAACAGCATTTATGAGTGAGATTTTTGGTAATCCTTTGCTAAGCTGCAGATTAAAAATTTGTCAGACTTTATAAGTAAGACGGTTAATGTTCCAGTTACTATGCCTTATGCCCTTGGTTTGAACTATCTCCATACTAAACTTGATCCAAATCGGTTCAGTGGAGTTTAGCCATGGAAGCGTAACAGACAGAAAGAGTGTCATTCGTATGATAAGAGCCCTTCGCCTAATAGTGGGATAATAAATAGGCTGATGTTAATGATATCTCATCATCATCTGCCTAGCCTTTTCCCAACTACGTTGGGGTCGGCTTCCAGTCTTAACCAGATGCAGCTGAGTACCAGTGTTTTACATGGAGCGACTGCCTATCTGACCTCCACAACCCAGTTACCGAGTAACACAATACCCCTTGGTAAGACTGGTTGTCAGACTTTCTGGCTTCTGACTACCCGTAACGACTGTCAAAGATGAACAAATGACAACCGGGACCAATAGCTTAACGTGCTTTCCGAGGCACGGAGGAGTCTCGCTATGACAAAGATGGTCACCCATCCACGGACCGACCGCGCCAAGCGCAGCTTAACCTTTGATCGGTCGAACCGTGCGGCTGTTACTTAGCCACGAGCTCCTCCATGTTAACGATATCTATACATATAAAATGCTTTGTCCGGAATGACTGACGGATCAACGCACAGCCTAAACCGCTGATCGTAGATACCCGAAACTTGGAGGGTGTGTTCTTTGTATGACGTAGGCATCTGATAAGAAAGGATTTTCCAAAATTCTACCGCTAAGAGGGTGAAAAAGGGGGCAAACTTTGTATGAAACTCTGTCATTTTTTATTTGAATTCGTATTGCCCATGCGGGCGAAGCCGCTGGCAGAAAGCTAGTCCTAACTAATGTTATAATGCGAATTTGTTTGTTACTCTCTCACAGTAAAACCAGTGAATCGGTTTAGGTGATATTTAGACTGAAGATAGATTTCCAAACCCAGTTCTTCCTTCCATTTCTGGTCTAGATGTATAAGGATAGAGATCATCTATACTAATATTATAAAGAGGAAAGATTTGTTTGTTTGTAGGGTTTTAACTAAAAAACCGCTGGACCGATTTTAAAAAATCTTTCACCGTTAGAAAGCTACATCTTCATGAAGTGTCATAGGCTATATTTATTTCAAGAAATATATAGGGAACCCTACTAAAACTTAAATAATGTAAGAAAAAGTCAACGCGGGCGAAGCCACTGGCGGAAAGCTAGTTGATATATAAAAAACCCAAGATGCAAACTCAACGGCTCAAAACCGTCCGCATAAAATGAGTGCAACATTCTAAATTGTGCGCTCATTTGAAATAGTCTTGCGTCACTTAATAACAACCTTAAAGCAATTTGCGTAAGGTTGAATTTGCAAAAATATGTGTAGCATAACTATAGCTACGTGGATTTCAATTGTCTCGCGTCACTTAATAACAACCTTAAACCAATTTGCGTGAGGTTGAATTTGCTAAAATATATGTGTAGGTATGATTGATGAGTGTTTGGGGACATTTTCGAGCATTAGTTTTATTCGAGACTGTGTATCTTGGGTTTTTTATATATCAATGATAGAGATGGATTAATTAATATCATATTACTCACCACACTCTCCGTATTCTCATAAGTGGATGCTTTCTTCTGCTTCTCTTCTTCTACCTTCTCCCCCATTTCTATCAGCTTCTCGAACTCCGCCACGCCGTTCTTTAACTCGTGGTATGTGCCTTGAGCTACGATCTGGCCGGGCGAAAAATATATGTTAACTTTCTGAAAACTACTCAGAAGTCTTAAGTAACAGCAGCACGGTTCGATCCATCAAAGGTGAAGCTCCGCTTGGCGCGGTCGGTCCGTGGATGGGTACCCATCTTTGTCATAGTGAGACTTCTCCGTGCCTCGGAAATCACGTTAAGCTTTTGGTCCCGGTTGTCATTTGTACATCTTTGACAGTCCGGGTAGTCAGAAGCCAGAAAGTCTGATAACCAGTCATACCAAGGGGTACCGTGTTACCCGGTAACTGGGTTGTGGAGGTCAGATAGGCAGTCGCTCCATGTGGACCGACCCCAACATAGTTAGGAAAAGGCTAGCCAGATGACGATTTTAATGCATTCAGTTGTGTAGTTGTTGCTAGAATTTTGTGCAGTAAATCGCGATAAAAACCATTTTTTTTTTCAAACTTTGGATTTGACACCAAAAAATTAACGAAAAAAATCCAGACCGGTTTCGGTCAACGCCATTGCACGTGTCCCAACACGCACTTAGTCGGTTTTTTGATATTCAAAAAGATTTCTGGTCAGCCGATGGTGATAATGATAAGATTGTAAAACTAAAATACGTTGAAAAAGAGTAACCATGGAGTTTCTTGCCCGTTCTTCTCCATAGGAATCTACGCTTTGGAACGGGCAAAGAGCTTCAATTTTTCTTTTTTTGACTAACGGACTGACTCATAATTATTTCACAATTCAAAAGTGGCTGTAAATGGTCTAATTGAAATCATTGTTTTGAATTTTGTTTTTTTTTTTTTTTAATTTTGACTTACCCGTCCAGATCTCATGACACATACAGTGTGCGCATGTTTAGCGTACTGCACATGGTGCGTCACCAGCACGGTCGCCTTTTCTCGCAGGAATGTCCGGATACAGTCCTCGTATATCGCATGGGCCACCTGAGAAATACATGATTATTGTTGCGATCATCCTGAGGAAACTACCCCGGGCACCTGCATAATAATAGCCTATGTGATTATCCAGGTTATAAAGAAAAAAAAGACAAAAAAAATCTAGCATATTTATTAATTTTTTATGTCACCTATATAAATACACCTTGGACTAATGACACGAATCTAACGATACCTTAATTAAAGAAATTCATCGAGTGGTTTGGAAGATATGAGGGAAAAAAGAATATTACAAACAAAGATAGGCATGAAAAACATAACCCTTTCTTTGCAGTCGGGTAATAAATTATGTACTAAGTTTCATCCAAATACATTTAGTAGTTTTTGCTCAAAAGAGTAAACATGTTCTGCTGCTGCTGCTCTCCACTGCTCATTCCCCAAAATATTTAGCGTGATAAAGTAGTAATATAGCCTAAGACCTGACCCAGTGTACAACAGACAACTTCACATAATTACATGTAAATCTGTTCAGTACTTTTGGTATGAAGTGCAAACAGACGCACAGACAAACATTTTAAAAATCACATATTTATAGCATCGCTTGCCGATCACAAAGACATCACTTTTCAAATTATTATTTAGGAGGGGCTCGTGGCTAAGTAACAGCTGCAGGGTTGATCGGTCGCAGGTTAAGCTGCGCTTGGCGCGGTCAGTCCTCGAATGGGTGACCATCTCTATGTCATACTGAGACTCCTCCGTGTCTCGAAAAGCACGTTATTCACACGGCTGTCATTTGCAGATCTTTGACAGCCGTTACGGGTAGTCAAAAGCCAGAAAGTCTGACGACCAGTCTTACCAGGGGGTATCCCCGGTAACTGGGTTGTGGTCAGATAGGCAGTCGCTTCATGTTATACACTAGCTGAACCCGGTTAGACTGGTAGGGGAAAGGCTAGGCTGATGATGAGATAAGAAGAAGAATTTGTGTAATAAGTATTCTATATTGTTACCTTGGCATCAACAGCAGCTAACGGGTCATCCAGTAAATAAACATCGGCGTTCTGGTAGACGCACCGCGCCAGCGATATCCTCGCACGCTGACCACCCGACAGGGAAGCACCTAGAAATACGAATAATCACCGCATTAATCTACATTAATATTATGAAGAGGTACAGTTTGTGAGGTTATAGGGTTGTCTCTGGATCTAATGAACCGATTTAGATAAAATTTGGTACGGAGATAGAGGAGGTCTGGGGAAGGTTATAAGACGGGAACACCTCATGACGCGGGAGAACCCGACGAAAACAGCTAGTATTTAATAAATTAAATAAAATGACGGAATTTTATTTGTGCTTTCCAAGTGTATCTTACACGCCACTGTCTAACGGTGAAGGAAAACATCGTGAGGAAACCTGGACTAAAAAGTCAGAACTCACCAATCCGCCTTGAGCAAGCGTGGTGTTCAATGCTCATGCCTTCTCTGTATGAGAAGAGGCCTTCACCTAACAGTGGACACAATAGACTGATGAAGATGATGATTCTAGGATGTTTTTTTTTTAAATTAGTTTACAAATAATATATTAATTTATATTTATAACTAGTGTATGTGTTTAAATGCCACTTTTTTCGGCTAGGAACCTTTACGGGAGTACACACAAAAACTGATTCAAGTTTAATCACAGTCGGGTTTAGGAACGCATAGAGGTCAAACGTCCAAACATTAATTTTTATGAGTAGTTGTTGTACATTGTACAGTCCAAACTTTGGCGTTTTTTCAAACGTATTTTCAAATCATCTAGGCACTCATTTAAATATACACACTAGTCAAGCCGTTTAGGAGGTGTTAGGTGACAAACTCACGTATAGAAGACTTATATTTATTATATACTTCATTTATAATAAGATTAGTTATTTAAACGCACCCTATTTACCGTTTGTTCAAACGATTTAAAGCGCTATTACTAAGATGACAAGACAAAAACAGATGCAGAATATTTTTGTTATTGTAAAATTTATTTTGCTTTCAACACCATCCTTATCTGTACAGAATAGAACTCAAAATCGGTTGAATAAGCTGAAAAAAGAGTTTGGAAGTTTTTCTAATCTTGACTGATTAGAAAGATTTAATTGATTAGAAAAACTTCATTTTAAATAAAGTATAGATATGATATAGCTACACACCTCGTTCCCCCACCACAGTTTTATCCCCATGTGGTAATATTTCGAGGTCTGTTTTGAGCTGGCAACACTTGATCACTTGCTTGTACCTGCGCAGGTCCATGTCCTGGCCGAACAAGATGTTTTGGCGTACCTAAAACGAAAAATGGAAAATTCAATTCAATATTCTTATTAATAAGCTTTAAACTCGTCTGGTTGTATGGTGGTGGATTTTAAACTCGTGGTGGCCTTTTGGTTAAGGCAACTGCCTCTCGGCTGTCTATCAGACCACCACAACCCAGTCTTCTTCTTAACGTGTGGGCTGCAGGGTTTTGCCAACCTGATAAGCCCTGGTGTCAGAGTTTTTCATCCGCCTGACGACCTCTGACATGGAATTGTAACAACAACTGCTATCAAGATAACAGCCGGGGACGACAGCCCAGTTACCGGGTAACACGATACCCCTTGGTAAGATGGTGAATGAAACCTGCTAAAAGCTTTAGAAAAAAAGTATTACAAAAAAAAAACTCACAGACGCCTCAAACAGCCAGGGCTCTTGGGAAGCATACGCCACCACAGCGTTGACGGACAGATGCCCACTAGTGGGCGACAGTTCCCTCAGCATCGCCTGCAGCAGCGTCGACTTGCCAGACCCGACGGTGCCCACTACGGTCGTCAAAGATTCGGGCTTTACCTGTGGGCAAAATATAAATTAAATCATCGTTTCGAGGATCCGTGAGAGGTCGTTGTTGGCCTAAAAATAAATGGTGTCGGTCGGTGATCGTTGTTAGTTTTAAAAATAAAATATTTCACTTTCCTGTATCCTAGTAGACTTATTTACAAACCACTTTCTATGTTTCTCAAATTACCAGATCATCTAAGTATGGGTGTAGGCCCAGACAGGCCGTTTTTTTTTAACAAATATTTACAAAACGGCTGAATCTATGTTGATAAAATTACCACCTCTCAATTATTACTTACCATAAAAAAAAAATTATCAAAATCGGGCTACTCTGTAAAAAGATACGCGTGGTCATACTGGTCATACATTAGAAAAAATACGCGTCGACTTGTGAACCTTTTTTGTATTTTTTCGTCGGTTAAAAATAATTATGTAATCTCGAGGAGGGAGAAAGGTGCGGCTCGCACTTGCAACATGGCCTGGGGCCTAGGGCGACCAAGTCTGCAAATCCACTGAATGCTGACCGTTTTTTTTTCATTTATTAACAATCATCCATCTGTCTAGCCTTTTCCCAGCTAGTTGGGGTCGGCTTCCTGTCTGAACCGAATGCAGCCGAGTACCAGTGTTTTACATGGAGCAACTGTCTATCTGACCTCCACAACCCAGTTTATACCGGTAACACGGTACTCCTTGGTAAGACTGGTTGTCAGACTTTCTGGCTTCTGAGTACCCGTAACGACTGTCAAAGATCTACAAATTACAGCCGGGAACAACAGCTTAACGTTTTTTCCGAGGCACGGAGGAGTCTCGCAATGCCAAGGACCGACCGCGCCAAGCGCAGTAACCTTTTTTATGTATTAACAATATACCAGGATTAATAAGTGAAGGCAGACTATACTAACAACGAGATTGATGTCCACGAGAGCTGGTATCTTCCCATCTATGGTGTCATCATCCACGTTCTTCCAATGCGCCGTGTAATCCTTCATGGCGATCAGGACTTGAGGCTTCAAGTTGTCCAAATTGCTCTCCGACTTTATGTAGGCTTGCTGGCTGTAGAAAGACGGGTGTGAGAGGGAGACGAAGGCAGAAAGAGAGGGAAAGAGATGGAGATATCTAAATATAGCGCTAACCATCGAGATATATACAATAGAGATGCAATCCCGAACATTACGCGCCAAAAAAAACGTAACCAATTTTTTGGTATATAGACGTAGCTTTGAAACTAGTAACCACTTTGATGAAACATTCTATTTATCTCTTTCACACTAATTGAAACATTATATGCGTGACATTTGTTTGACAAAGACGGCGACAGTCAGTTTTTCCAGATATTCAGTTAAAGTCAAGCTGGCAGATGACATGAATTGTGGCTGGGGGCTCAAACTTTTATGGCACGCATTTTGCTTGGTGATTGCAGATCTAGTTACGTTAATAACATTAAACATCAATGGCGCTAACTATTTCGTAAATAACATAATTATACAGTGCAGATTACATTTTTTTTTATGTGGTCACATTCCATCACATTTAGTCGGTGGTTTCTAAGCATTAAACGTTTTAAATTATTTTTACCGACTTCAAAAAAGGAGATTCTGTATTCACTTGACCAAAAAGGCACTTTTGACTGGTTATTGAATTCCACGAAAAATGAAATATTTAATTGCATATATTACACTCAAGCCTGAAGAATTTCAAATTACTACGTCAAATAAAAAAAATTGTCGCAGAGCATAAGTAATCCACCGGATTTATTCATAATTGGAACATCGCTTGTATGGAATTATCTGTCAGATAAGCTTAACCGTTACAGTAGTAAAACTAGACTAAAGCACAGTCAACAAATTTGAATTATGACCTACCATAAGGTTATATTGTTACTTACATTCAAATACAATTAGGTCGACATTCGCGTAAACATACGTTTCCATGGTAACACGATATAAATTAATAAACAAATTACTTTTAATTCTCATAGAAATTATTATTTGACACCAATTTCTGAGTGACTTTTTGACGTTGTCATTTTATAATCGAAAAAATTCGAACATGGTTTTGAAAAAGAAAAAAAAAATGTTCCAAAGACGAGATTAGTAATGCTTTATAGAAAATATTATCTATTGTAGTGATAACAAAGGTTAAAATTGCATAGATCTCCAAACCGTATTGACATATCTTGCTTAATATTTAAAACGTCCTAAGTGCGGCATGCACTGTAAAGGATGGAAATATTTGTTATTTTGTCGGTTTCAAACGATTCATCGTCAAAGTGGGTCATGATTCAAATTTGTCGATTGTACAAATAACTCACCCATTCCCAATTTTTTCAAAAACACCATTCGCTTGAACGGCATTCTTCTCTTCAATCGTCAATAAATCGACGCCATCTTGATTATCAACTTCAGGCAACAACAAAAACTCTTGTATCCTTTTCACACTTACATAAGCTTCTAAGGTAAACGTGATTGAAAGAGGGAGAAAGTCGACAAGCGTGTATTTCAATATTTCGTAATAAGAGAATACGACGAAAACTTTGGCGGCGGTCAGGTCGTTTTCAAATGATATGTAAGACATTATGCTGAGCAAGATGGCGACTTTCGTGTTTAGTTTGACGCAGGAAATCATAACGGCGCGAAGCCATGACATTTTTTTTATTACGTTCATCTCTTTTCTGTGGACAATATAAATATTTTGTTTAAATCAGAGCTCTCTAGATCTATAGTCTTTTTAAACTGTGTCATGCATGTACTTATTAATTTTGGTAATAAATTAAAATTTGAGAGACGAAATGAAAAAAAAAACATGCAAAGGTTTTTACGGGTAACATTTACTTAAAAAAATAAGTCTAAATAGGGTTTCTAAAGTATGGAGTCAGGAGGAAAATAACTCTGTTTGTCTGTCGGTCTGTTTATTTGTAACGGATCAACTGTTAAACCACTAAACCGATCTAGTTAAAATTTAGAATGGAGATAGATTGGAACCTTACGAAGGACATAGGATAGTTTTTATCCGGGTACGTGCAGTAGTTCCCTCAAGCTGCGGGTGAATCCGCGGGGAAAACTTAGTGAAGTACTTACTTTCTCGCCTTCCCAATGATTTTAGCGAAGGCGTTCTCCCACGCGTACATTTTGATAGCCTCTATACTCTGTATGACTTCGTTCATCAATCTGATTCGATTGTCTGTCCGTATGGCTGTCTGTCTGCGGAGTTTGCTTGTTATTTTACCGAGATAACCTGAAAAACCGAATATTTATCTTAATATTATAAATGCTAAGGTGAGTTTGTTACGCTTTCACAGTAAATAGCTGAACCGATTTGAATGAAATTTTGTACGGAAACTAGCTTTCCGCCAGCGGGTTCGCCCGCGTGTGCTATACGAATTCAAATAAAAAACCACATAGTTTCATACAAACTGTGCCTCCCTTTCTCACCCCCTTAGGAGCAAATTTCGAAAAAATCTTTCTTATCAGATGCTTACGATACAAAGAACACATCCCCCAAGTTTTAGGTCTCTACGATCAGCGGTTTAGGCTGTGCGTTGATCCGTCAGTCATTCAGGACAAAGCCTTTTTTATGTATAGATAGTTGGAACCCTGGAGACTGTTATATAGACAGTTTTTTTGTCCGGGGTACGTTAATTAGTCGATATCGCGAGAAACAACTAGTAGTAAGTGAATAACTAACCTTGCAAAGGTATAAAAGTGAGTAAAAACGCCACTCCTATCAAAGTGGCTACTCCAATTTGGCGGTACATGAGGTAGACTATCAGGGCGCTCTCTATCGGAGTCCGGACCAGGTCCATCATGAACAGGCTCGCCATGTCGAACCGCTGAGCGTCTGTCGTGAGCAGGTTCACCACGTGGCCTGCTAAACCCTCGGATGCTTTACCGCCTTTTGTTAAATCTAGTCTGAGTAGCTGGAAAAAGGGAAAATACATATTATAGTTAAGTATAGAAAAAAAAAAAATATATATGTATATTTCAGGACACGTATAGGGACTTCATCTCATCATCATCTGCCTAGCCTTTTCCCAGCCATGTTGGGGTCGGCTTCCAGTCTTAACCGGATACAGCTGAGTACCAGTGTTTTACATGGAGCCACTGCCTATCTGACCTCCACAACCCGGTTACCGGATAACACGATACCCCTATACAAGACTGGTTCTCAGACTTTCTGGCTTTCGACTACCCGTAACGACTGTCAAAGATCTACAAATGACAGCCGGGACCAACAGCTTAACGTGCTTTCCGAGGCACGGAGGAGTTTCGCTATCATATAGATGGCCACCCATCCACGTACCGACCGCGCCATAGCTACACCTTTGATCGATCGACCCGTGCAGCTGTTACTTAGCCACGAGCTCCTCCATTAAGTAAATATAATTACCTTTCGATATATCAGCGACCCGCAAGACACCCTGATTTTCATTGCCATATGCAGTAACCATAGCAACATGGGGTGAACAAAACTTGCACTCAGCGCCATGAAACTGAAACAAAAATGCACTTTAAACCGTGATATTTAGCAAGCGAAAAAAACCCTTACGTAAAAATCATCATTTTGTAAAAGAGCTGATACTCTTACACTGCTGGTCCGATCTTAACCAAACATAGCTAAGAACCACCGTGAGGAAACTGGCTTTCAAATGAAAAAATCCGCATCGAAATCGGTCCACCCTTTTGAGAGCTACGATGAGACAGACAGACATCGACGTCAAACTTATAACACCCCTCTTTTTGCGTCTGGGGATAAAATTGCTAATTTTGTTGGATTACTTACCTTACAACGCCCAGGGCGTATAGGTACGCATGCTGAGCTGATACACCTGCGTGAGACGGCGAGAAATAATTGATGAGACCCTCCAAGCACATCGGTATTGATAGTCTGCGGATAAAAAGTCAACTCTTATAAAAATAAGACACACAATTGGAGGTGATCGTGGCTTAGAAACAGATGTGTTGCTGGGAGCTTGTTGTGTGAAGGCCGTTTGGGGGCTGTCTTTAGTATCCTAGCTCGACGAGCCAGCCCACAAGCTGAGCTTTAAAATTCCCGATTATAATAATCATAATATATTCTGATCCAGCCTGTCCCTTGATGTCCTCCCCTAGCGACATCCTAAGCCGAGGCCCGTACCCTACTAGAGGGTGCCCTTAGCGTGTAGTCGCTTAGTTTTGTAAGTTAAGCCCTGGCTGGAGGCCCTAAATTTATTTAAGGCACTTCACAGGCAAGCCCGGTTAAGCAGTCGACAACCTTCTAGGTTGCCCTGCGAGATGCAATACACAAAAAAAAAGCTGTCTTTAGTAAATTTAACGTTAAAAAGTCCTGATTTGCAGCCCAGTTTTAATAAATGACCTTTGAATTTGAATTAACAGCCAGTAGACAACCTAACCTTGACAGACGCACGGGTGGGTACCCGTGCGTCTGTCAAGGTTTTTTTTTTCATTTATTCAAATTGACAAGAGACAGTCCCAAAACGCCCACCCTTCACTATTCCTATGTGTTTTTGCTGGGAAGAATAAGTGGCGCAACAAACTCCCCAGCAAGCATTTAAGCTGCGCATATCTTAGAAGGTCCGTGGATGTATGGCCATCTATGTCGTTCTGAGCCTGACGGTATCAGTTGTCACTTGTAGACCTTTGACAGCCGTTACGGCTAGTCAGAAGCTAGAAAGTTTAACAACCAGTCTTACCAAGGGGTATCGTGTTACCCGGAGGTCAGATAGGCAGTCGCTCCATGTTAAACACTGGTACTCAGCTGTAGCCTGTTAGACTGTGAAGGACTCACCTAATAGAAGCATCTACGATGGCATATATAATATTTCCTATGATGAAATGCAGACCATATACTCGTATTATGGCTTGGAGTAGAGATGGATTTTTGCCTTTTTCTGTAAACGATAAAATAAAATATTAATTAGTACACCTATAAAAAAATTAAATGCTGATCGTTACTACGGCGGTAACCTAGTGGTTAAGGCACCTGCATCTTGTGTACGAGCGTGTGGGTTGGAAACCTGGCAAGTACCAATGTGACTTAAGTCATATATAATTTCTGAATATAACTTAGACGCCACTAACTAAAGGTGAAGGAAACATCGTGAGGAAACCTGGACTTAAAAGTCTGAAATCGCCTTGAGCAAGCGTGGTGATCAATGCTCATGCCTTCTCTGTATGAGAAGAGGCCTATGCCTAGCAGTGGGATAGTGAATAGGCCGATGATGTTCGTTAGCTTAGCGTTAAGCTTATTACTTGCGAACGGATGATTGGTAAAGTTATGTTTTGAAATGGCCGCATAATATTTAGGGAAACAAATAATTGTACATTTAATCAAAAACATCCGAATTGATAACCTCCTTCTTTTTTAGAAGTCGGTTAATAAATTAAAATGTCTCCCAGTTAAAGCACTTTTTTGTAATAGGTAGGAATAGGACCTCAAATATTTTAGCTATTTAGTAAGTCTGTCGGAACAGATTGATAAGTTTTTTTATAAAAATCTGATAAGACATCGTCTCAATCTCAAGCAAGCCATAAATATTCATGGCCTATTCATGAAGCTTTTCATATGTCAACTCACCCCTCTTTTCCAACTGTTTCTTCCATTCCACCCCCATTTGATCACCCCGGGGGGCCGCTCTGTGTCCCGGTGTACACCTGGAATCAGATTAATACAGGTTAGACTTATCTAATCTCAGATCTGATGCAGATTTTGACATCGCCAATCCGCCTTGAGCTAGCGTGGTGATCAATGCTCATGCCTTCTCTGTATGAGAAGAGACCTGTGCCCAGCAGTGGGACAATATATAAGTCGATGATGACACTTGATAAAGCTTGAAATTAAGTAGGAGACCTTGTGAACGAGTATACATCTAGCTATCTAAACATATAAAATGCTTTGTCCTGAATGTCAGCCTAAACCGCTGATCGTAGCGACCTGTAACTTGGAGGGTGTGTTCTTTGTATGACGTAGGCATCCGATAAGAAAGGATTTTCCTAAATTCAACCCCTAAGGGGGTAAAATGGGGGGTAAAGTTTGTATGAAATTCATATAACCCACGCGGGCGAAGCTGCTGGCGGAAAGCTAGTACGTATCTATATACATATATATATTCGTTATGTATACTAACCTATATACATCTGATATGCTGAGCTGACCTTTTCTGCCTTTCGCGAACACAGGCCGTGTGTACCTGAAAATAAGGTCAAAATATATGAATGTTATATCTACTGTCTGCCTACACCAGTATTAATGACAGTGTGAATATAAAGACGGCGACGTAGGAGTTTGAAATTGATAATGAAATATGATTGAAAAGGGTTCCCCCTATCTCCGTATCAAATTTCATCCAAATTGTTTCAGCCGAATAAAATTAATAGTAATATTAATGTAATTATGTATCCAGACCACTTCGGTCACGGTGGCCAATCTTAATGAAGACTAGCCAGGTACGCAAGAGATATTATAGTGCACGCACGCTTGCAGACACAGGTGCACTCTCTATTCCCTCACTCTCATAGTCCGATGGCAGTCAGATACGACCGGGGAGAGATCAGGCGCAGGACCGACAGCTTTATGTACTCTCCGAAGCACGGAGGGGTCTCGCTACTATTTATTTATTATACACCAAATAAGAATAGAATAGAATATTCTTCATTATGTGCACCAAAAGAAAAACATATGAATTTGGAAAATTTGTTACAAGGGTGACAAAATGGGCGGTCTTATCGCTAAAAGCGATCTTTTACAGAAAACCTTGATGATGGATTTATGATAAAAGGAGAAATGATGCTGTAGGTAGTCCATAGTGTACTGTTTACATATTATACATAGATAAATAATACAATAACATACATACAATATATGTATCCTTTCCATGAGGGATGGAGTAACAACAGAGCTGATTGAACTAATTACATACCCCCAGACAAAGAAACTGCATCAAAGTTTTTGTTTAAAAAAATTTAATGGCCCTTTCCAGTATACAAACATACACTTAAGGATAATGATACTACGCTGTTATGAAGTTAACGAACCAAACTATAGGTTTCAATTTAAATTTGTATAAAAAGTTGGAATACTTCGTGCGTGTTGAACATTGATGCAGTTTATTAGTCCGTCAGTGTATATTATAAGGTTACGACTTTGTTTATTTTTTTTATAAAATCTATTGGTATCGATTATAGTACGTTTTACTAAGTAGTCAAATAACCAATTCATAATTAAAAGTACTAAAAACACTTACCAGTAACAAAACTTGGATATAAAACTGGCAGTTTCTTTTGGATTCTGTTTCCTTTCGACATCGAAGTACCCAGGGTCCATTGTTCACTTAAATATTTATATCTCTATTTGGCACTTACAAATAGTGACAACAACATTTGGATCAGTAAGTACTTATTTTAAGTACAGTTTAGTATAGTTACAGCAATGTTGGATACCTGTAACAAAAGAAAGAAAATAAGTTTTTTTTGTATTTTGGCGTCAAAAAATCCTCATCGCCGTAAACTGGGCGTGTACCTTAGAGGTTGGCATCATTGTCACGTTTGATGGCTATGGCAGCCATTGGCGAAAATAAGTTAAATTTTTATATTATAAAATATATATATATTTTTTTCATATTTTATACTGTAAATATATTAATCTTTATTGATATTATAAAGAATCCGTTTGTACATATATGTAGAAGTTAATTTCTGAAATACCCCCCAGTAAGTAGAAAATATTTATCCAATGTTAATGTACAATTTATTTTACCAATAAACAATTGTACTAATATTATAAACTTAGTGATGTTTTTTACTCTTTCACTCCAAAACTGCTGAATGGATTCGAATTTTCGGAATTACAAACAAAAATCTATATCTATACTTATAATAAATCTGTAGAGAGGTCAATTCTGTACATGAAATATATTTCTAAAATAACTATCAGGGGGTGATTAGGGATCGATACTTATGCCAAAAATGCAATCAGTAAAATTTTTATCTGTCTGTCTGTCTATCTGTCTGTCTGTCTGTCTGTCTGTCTGTCTGTCTGTCTGTATAAACTCTATAGAAACAAAAACTACTCGACGGATTTTAACGAAACTTGGTACAATTATTTACGTCATACTCCTGAGCTGGTTATAGTATACTTTTCATCACGCTACAATCAATAGGAGCAGAGCAGTGAAGGGAAATGTTGTCATTTTGTTTAAACGCGCTAATCTCAGGAACCGCTGGTCCGATTTGAAAAATTCTTTCAGTATTAGATAGTCAATGGACTATCTAACACGATAAATGTAATGTCGAGGAAGGCTATAGGCTATATATCATCACGCTAAGACCAATAGGAGCGGAGCACCACTATTCCACGCGGACGAAGTCGCTGGCAGAAGCTAGTTACAAAATATTTCAACAGGCTAAATTAGGTCAGATTAGGACTAGGCAAAGCCTGTATTTCGGCTATCAGCGCCAAACCCCTCGAGAATTATACATATAAAAATAGCCATTAAAATGATTTCATATTTTCATATTCAATTTACCAACTTATTGTTTAATTTTACTTAGGGTAGATTCGACTAAACCTGAATTTATACAAGAATAACTATGCGGAGAATAATATATACCACGATTGTATTCTCGAGTAAATCATCAGTCGTTTTTCCATGCAATCTAGCGTATAGCTTTACTTGGATAAGCTACTCACGAATAGCGAAGTGAATGTGAACGAATGTAATACGCGGCCAAAAAAACTGCTCTACAAACGGGAGGGTGCAGTAGCATAACTCATGTCAACTCTAATTTGTCGTATTATAGCGTGGAAAAGTAACTGCCAAGCGACAAAGCCTTTTAAATAAATAAAAATAAAAAAAAATGTACGCGAATTAAAATGACAGCATAAGTCAATAGGGCGCCATTTTATTATTCCTTGAATAAACTTCTTATTCCACGCAAAATGGTGGTATAGTGACTATTCCCGAATAGACTCGTTATTCCTCGAATTGTAGTTAGTTAAACGTGAAATTGATTTATTCTCGAGTAATAAGAGATCTACGCCGAGAGTAAAATTTATTCCAGTTTGGTCGAATCCGCCCTTAGTTGTTATATAAAGAAAAAAAATGTATACAAAAGGACCTCTTGGTTGTGTGGGATGGGAATGTACGTGTCTGATGTGTAAGAGGATGTGTGTAGTGTTGTCTAGTGTTCTGGTGTGTTGAGGTGTGAGTGAGTGTGCGCGACTTTCTGTATATATAATGAAAAAATTAACATACATATAGTTTGTAACCTAGATTAACATATAAAATATGTATCTTATGTTTTCTACTCTTTAATTTAACAATAAATAAATAAAGATAAAAATAAAATCGACTTTGCTTACTAATTTTAAGAACACAACAAAACGAATAATTAAGTGTGAAATGACACAAATTACTAACATAAAACGGCCATGAATTTATGTAAAATACATGCAAATATGATATGGAACCCCGTGTCTGTTCGTTTATCTACTCGTATATGTAATTAGTATAATCAATTAGAAGTAATTATTCCATGAAAAAGAATATGGCAAAAGTATTATACAATACTAGCTTCTGCCAGCGACTTCGTCCGCGTGGAATAGTGGTGCTCCGCTCCTATTGGTCTTAGCGTGATGATATATAGCCTATAGCCTTCCTCGATAAATGGACTAACACTGAAAGATTTTTTCAAATCGGACCAGCGGTTCCTGAGATTAGCGCGTTTAAACAAAATTATAACATTTCCCTTCACTGCTCTGCTCCTATTGATTGTAGCGTGATGAAAAGTATACTATAACCATCTCAGGAGTATGACAAATAATTGTACCAAGTTTCGTTAAAATCCGTTGAGTAGTTTTTGTTTCTATAGAGTTTATACAGACAGACAGACAGACAGACAAAAATTTTACTGATTGCATTTTTGGCATCAGTATCGATCCCTAATTACCCCCTGATAGTTATTTTGGAAATATATTTCATGTACAGAATTGACCTCTCTACAGATTTATTATAAGTATAGATAGATAGAAGATATAGATATAGATAGATTTATTATAAGTATAGATAACTATATGATCTTGACGGCACGTTTGGCGTAGTGGCTGAGCAATTGGCTGTTGCGGGTTCGATTCTCGGACCACGAAATTTGTTCCGGGTCTAGGTGTACAAACACCATGCATGTTTGTAAACACACCTACGATACAGGAGTAATTCCTAGTGACGTATTTAAAAATCTTTTTTTTTTTACACAAGCGGCAATCTTAGTGAACAACATAAAATAATGGAATGGTACGGTACACCTCTGCTTACCTCTTCGAAAGAACAGAGCCGCGGTGGTAATGTATTTTTTTATCAAACCACACTTCAATCAATCTACAAATTTGCAATCAACATTTTTTATCTTAAACCCAATCATATTTTTTTGCTCGCAAAGTACTGTCGACAAAAAACTAAAGGTTAATATGTAAAGGTGACCGACTGTCGACTGTACCTACCCCTCTACATGTAGGTCAAATATTACACGCGAACGCGACGACTGGGCGACGGGTCAAAGATTAGAGAATGACCAGAGACTAATACCCGAAAATTTTACGGCACGTGTGGCGTAGTGGCTGAGCAATTGGCTGCTGCGCTGCGTGTCACGGGTTCGATTCCCGCACGGGACAACTAAAATTGTTTGTGCGTGTGTAATGTATGTTTGTAAAGTCATCCACGATACATGAGAAATTCCTAGCGTGCGAGACGATTTTTTTTTAGTTGTAACGCCACTTTAAGTACGTTTCTGATGGTGAGTTAAGCCAATAAATGCCTGAGTAATCCTAACTTCTAATTAATCATTTTCTTTATCTAACAATCCTTCTTCTTCTTTTCGAATCGACGGCATATTGAGACAAGAGAGCCATGCTTATATAGTTTTAACTAATATAATATTAAATGCGAAAGTAACTGCCTTACTGTCTGTATGTTTTGCCATTGAGTTAAATAAAATTTGGTATGATGATAGATTGAAACTAGAGAACGGATTTAGGATAAGGATATTTTTATTCCAGAGTAGACACATTTAACATTAAAACGGTTTAACGGAGCTAGGACTCTGTCGTGTACTTACTCTAGTAACTACTGGCGCCAAAATGCCCTGTTTATTGGGACATTCACATTTAATCATGGCGGAACGTCCCGAAGGATCTTGGATATACGCCAAAATTCTCGGAGGATTTTAGTCTTTTTTTTTCGCATGCGAAATTCTCAAGTGACACCTCTCACCGTGGGTGGAGCGGGGTCGCCAGACTCTTACTGACTAAAACCCATCCAAGTTCCTTCTTCAGCTCTTTTTATTCCGGGGCGCGGTGACTCTTTCCCTGGGGAAAGCTCTATCACTTATGCTGACAGCTCTTTGCGGCGCGCGTGGAACACGAATGCCGTCGACACGGGCCTGGGGCTGTACCACCACGTGTTTTTGCAATCATTATTCAGGTTTGAGAGCGTGACACAGCTACTAACGTCGTATAGCTCCGTCTCTTTTTAACCGACTTCAAAAAAAGGAGGAGGTTATCAATTCGACTGTATTTTTTTTTTTTTTTTATGTTTGTTCATAACGAAAATAATCTTGTTTTGGCCCCTGGTCCTTACCGGACGGCGAACCACCCATAGCTCACCGCCCGTAGGCCCGCGCCTACGGTGGTCGCGAGTCGTCTAGCGACACCCGACGTCCGTGGCGTCTATCAGCCGACCTTGTCATATCGATTGGTAAAAAACCGGCCAAGAGCGTGTCGGGCCACGCGCAGTAGGGTTCCGTAGTAGGTCTTAGTTAGACCACTATAACTCTGTAACCGGTTAAGCCTACTTAGCCGTGATAGTTTTCCTTTTAATTTCATAATATGTGCTACGTCAGTGAATTTTTCACATTTCAAAAAGTTAGAGGGGGGGGAAGCTCGTATCGAATAAAAATTTGCACTTGAAAGCTAGATATTTCGCAAATGGCTCACTTAACCGAAAAATGGGCTTCACACACCCATTATATTTTTGAAAGACATATCTAACGATACCCCACACGAAGGGTTACGCAAGAAAAAAATATTTATCCCTATTTTACGTGTTTGGGAGCTCCCCTAAAAAATTTTTTTTCATTATTTGATTTTACCGCTTTGTGTAATACACATATCTATACAAAATTTCAGCTTTCTAATACCAAGAACCTCTGAGCTATGCCAACAAACAGACAGACAGACGGACATGGCGAAACTATAAGGGTTCAATGTCGACTGCGGAACCCTAAAAACACTAAAGACTTGACATTCACTACGGTGAAAGGTCAATGGTTATTTTTGGCCATTGATTTTCAGCGAGCCCAGCCCATGGCGATAGGTTAATGGTGATTTCCATAAGCGTTTGACCTTAATAAGGAACTAACTGTTTACCGCGACGTCGCCCGCGTTTAACAATTTTGAGGATCTTTGGAGAAGATTCGCGGATCTTTAGTTCTTTCTTCTTCTACATCTTTTTATCTATACAATACATACACAGACTGCGATGGTATGGACACGTGAAGAGGAGGCCACCTGACTACGTAGGGAACTTGGCACTACAACTTTCCCTCCCAGGTCGAAGATCCAGGGGCAGACCCAAAACACGATGGAAAGATGTAGTGGTAAAGGACATGAGAGAGTGCGAAGTTTCCGAAAACGAAGTCGAGGATAGGGCGAAGTGGAGGCGTAAGACAAGAAAGGCGGCTGGTGGGGTCAACCACCATGTGGGACACATAGCCAGGAAGAGAGAGAATACATACACAGGGTCACAATGTTCACACACACACTACTTTGTCAATTTGCCATCTGCCTACGCTGATCGAACTGATTTAAATAAATCTAGCTTCCCGCCAGCTTCGCCCGCGATATTTAAGCGAATGGATACAAAAACTTGACAAATTATATACTAAAACCTTCCTCATTAATCACTCTATCTATTTAAAAAAAAACCGCATCAAAATTCGTTGCGGAGTTTTAAAGATTTAAGCATACATAGGGATATAGCGACAGAGAAAGCGACTATGTCGTGATTTTTTACGGAGACCGATTGAAACTTAGAGAACATAGAATAGTTTTTATTGAGTGAAGTTAGTTACCACAGTGAAACCACGGGTAACATCTAGTTCATCATAATCAGATAAGTACAGCCATTACAGAGATAATACTATACAAACATACTAATAGACCAGTGCTTTTAACTTTTGAAAACAAAAAAAATAATAGTAGGATGAAACCCATTGGAAAAGGAGGAGAATACAATAAAAATGATAGGAAAAATAAATTACGGGCGATCTGAGGTCGGGAAGTGCGGGGGAGGGGGGGTTAAAGTTAAAAAAACGGTTTATCTCAATTTCCGGCAAAACTACAAGTCCTATGAAAAAAAGTTAAATGGCAAAGTTGTAGGTAATAAAAAGATCTACAACTTTTGGATTGACACTTTTTTCACATAACCTCAAAATGTATGTGAAAAATTCAAAAAACCAAGCTTTTGGTTTTTTATTTTTATATTTTACAATAATTAATTTTTTATCACGAAATTTGGTGAAAACTTACCTTTTTATGTCCCAAACACACTGTAATTTATTTGATTTATAATAATTATTTTTTCACCCTTATTTTGACTTAATATCGAAAAAACACCCTAATTTTCAATCGAAAATTCTCGTGTCAAAATACCACTTTTTTTTTAAAAGTCGGTAGTTTTTTTGTTCTTTGAAATCTCTACTTTCAGATGGTATAAAAAAATATTTACATTGCTATGGTAAATGTTCTCAGAAAATATAAAGAAACGCTACAAAATAACAGGTAGTAAGGCCTAGACCGGCTTAATTTTTTTGCGTAGAAGCCTATTTATTGCTATTTTAAGATAACTTATGTATCTGAGTGACCTACGGAACCTCGGACCTCTCTATGAAATACCTTTTAGCTGATCAAAAGGTATTTCATAGAGAAGTGGGGAGTTGCTAGAAGGATCTTGGCCTTGCTAACTGTTATTTCGTAGCGTTTCTTTATATTTTCTGAGAACATTTACCATAGCAATGTAAATATTTTTTATACCATCTAAAAGTAAAGATTACAAAGAACAAAAAGACAGCCGACTTTTTAAAAAAAAGTGATATTTTGACACGAGAATTTTCGATTGAAAATTAGGGTTTTTTTTTCAATATTAAGTCAAAATAAGGGTGAAAAAATAATCATTTTAAATCAAATAAATTACAGTGTGTTTGGGACATAAAAAGGTAAGTTTTCACCAAATTTCGTGATAAAAAATTAATTATTGTAAAAGATAAAAATAAAAAACCAAAAACTTGGTTTTTTGAATTTTTCACATAAATTTTGAGGTTATGTGAAAAAGTGTCAAATTAAAAGTTGTAGATCTTTTTATTACCTACAACTTTGCCATTTAACTTTTTTTCATAGGACTTGTAGTTTTGTCGGAAATTTAGATAAACCGTTTTTTTAACTTAAACCCCCCCTCCCCCCCACTTCCCGACCTCAGATCGCCCGTAATTTATTTTTCCTATCATTTTTATTGTATTCTCCTCCTTTTCCAATGGGTTTCATCCTACTATTATTTAATTCACTTTTTACCGTTTTTAGAGGCTAAAAGCACTGGCCTATAACAGCTTTAGCTCTTTATGTAAAGTCACGTAGATAATAACACTAAATCACAGTACTCAAATACCAGCTATCATTCGACCATAAACACAAGTAACTATGCAAAAACCAGTATATCTTAAACTAGCTTCTGCCCGCGACTTCGTCCACGTGGAATAGTGGTGCTCCGGTCCTATTGGTTTTAGCGTGATGAAATATAGCCTATAGCCTTCTTCAATAAATGGGCTATCTAACACTGAAAGAATTTTCAAATCGGACCAGTAGTTTCTGAGATTAGTAACGTACGCAAAAAAAGTAACTTTTCTGGTTGATTTCTTACACCTTGTGTCCGAAAAACCCAAATATCTTACGGTACCCTATTTTTTCCAAAATAAAATTTAGCCTATGTTACTCGTGGATAATGTAGCTTTCGAATGGTGAAAGAATTTTTTAAATCGGTCCAGTAGTTTTTGAGCCTATTCATTACAAACAAACAAAGTTTTCCTCTTTATAATATTAAGTGTAGATGTAGATAGTGTAGACTATGAGCTTATCACATAAGTCTGATATCAGAGCTCAGCTTATACTAGACACGCATGTAGGTCAATGACATTAGCGAATGTAAGAGATAACTCGTAGTCATAACTATTATATCATAATGTATGATAGACAATTATCGAATTATGTATCGTAATTCATCATCTGCCTAGCCTTTTCCCAATATTGGGGTCGGCTATCCAGTTGGCGGCGGCTGTGCCAGTGTTATACATGGAGCGCCTGTCTATTTGACCTCCACAACCCAGTTACCGGATAACACGATACCTCGTGGTAGGACTGTTCGTCAGACTTTCTGGCTTCTGACTACCCCTTTCCGTGGCAAGGTGTGAAGGCAAAACTGTTAAATAAAAACCGGCCAAGTGCGTGTCGGTCCACGCGCAATAGGGTTCCGTACTAGGTTTTATTTAATTGACTGTAACTTTGTTACCAGTTAAGCCTTCTAAGCCGTGATAGTTTTCCTTTTAAGTTCGTTTTATATGCTACGTCTATGAATTTTTCCACTAATCTAGGATCTAGAATAAGAGGGGTGGGGGGAGTGACGTTCAAACATACAAAAAAAATGCATTTTAAAGCTTTATAGTTCGCAAACGGCTGCCTAAATTGGAAAACAATTCACACTACTTCATTTAAAGACCCATCAAACGATACATCACCCGACGGGATATAAGAAAAAAAAAAACATACCAACTTCACGTGTACGGAGGTACCGTAAATAAAATTATTAATAATTTTAATTTTACCACTTTGTCGGCGTTCTATAAACATATCCAGACCCAATTTCAGCTTTCTAGTACCGTACCAAGAACCTCAGAGCGATGCCGCCGCGGACAGACAGCGTGCGGCACGGCATGGCGAAACTATAACACCCCTTTCACACGACACAGTTCAGTTTTGCAGGATTCAGTAAAAAGCTAGTCCCGCAAAACTAAACTGCCGTGTGAACACTGCTATTGAAATATGTGTGATTAAACGGGATCCCGCTTTTTACTGGACTACGGATCCAGTTTCTAGTGACAAAACCGAATGGCACAATTCGACCGGATCGGTTTTTTGCAGGATCCCGCATGCGGGATGCTCGTGTGAACGCTAGCATATAAACACATTCGCCATCAAACGGGATCCTGCAGAAAAAGGGATCCTGTAAAAAACTGGACTGCCGTGTGAAACAGCTGTAAGAATTCCTTGTCGACTACGGAACCCTAAATTACTATAATGTTATGTGTATAGACACATAAGAAATTGTGAACGTCACGTCGGCTTGGGATGATGCAAATAAGTACTTATTACCTTTTATTTCCTTGTACACTCATTCGGATTCTGTAATTGAGGAAAATGTCAACAAACCTTCGCTTAAGGCTGAGGCTACATGAGACAGCGATTGTACTTGACTTAATCAGATAAAATACGGCCAAGAAATTTTAATTTCTATAATTAATTAATTCTAGCTGACCCGGCGAACTTCGTTCCGCCTAACAGACGATTCTTTAATTTTTTAGTTTCTTTTTTAAATAAAAGTTTTTTTTTCTAACATAAACGTAGCCTAAGTTACTCCTTATTACATCAGCTACCTGCCAATAAAAGTCCCGTCAAAATCGGTCCAGCCATTTCAGAGATTAGCCGGAACAAACAGACAGACTAAAATTGAAAAAAAATTTATTTTGGTGTATGTACTGTATATGTATATATTCATATACATGTAGTAAAAAACCGGCCAAGTGCGAGTCGGACTCGCGCACCGAGAGTTCCGACCATTGGAAAGAAAAAATACGCAATAAAGTCGCAATTATCTTGTTTTTTTCCGACCGCATAATTAAGTTTGTTTGTAGAGGAAAATTGCTGATTACTTAAAAACTACTTACTAGATCTAGTTCAAACCAATTTTCAATGGAAGTTTGCATGGTAATCTACATCATATATTTTTTTTAGTTTTATCATTCTCTTATTTTAGAAGTTACAGGGGGGGGGGGGGACACACATTTTACCACTTTGGAAGTGCCTCTAGCGCAAACTATTCAGTTTAGAAAAAAAATATATTAGAAACCTCAATATCATTTTTGAAGACCTATCCATAGATATCCCACACGTATGGGTATGATGAAAAAAAATTTTTTGAGTTTCAGTTCTAAGTATGGGGAACCCCCAACATTTATTGCTTTTTTTATATTTTTGTCTCAAAATCTTAAAGCGGTTCACAGAATACATGTACTTACCAAATTTTAACAGTATAGTTCTTATAGTTTCGGAAAAAAAAGGCTGTGACATACGGACGGACAGACAAGACAGACATGACGAATCTATAAGGGTTCCGTTTTTTGCCATTTGGCTACGGAACCCTAAAAACGGTTATTTCAATATAACAAACAGACTGAAAATCGCTCAGAGCACGTGTGGAAGCGTGCGTCTGAGTGGCTCGACTCGAACGTTCATTCTAATTTATCATACTGTATTACAATATTTTTACTGTGGTTATACAATGCAATTTTCCTCACTGACTATAAAAGTACGGTAAAGATGTAATGAGCATTGTTTTTCAATTAATCATGTATGTCATGAATCAATTGAGGCAAAATAAAGCACGTGGATGAAAGTGGTATTTCCGTAATAATATATATCCTATACTTCATTTACAATAAGATTAGAAAAACTTCCAAACTCTTTTTGCAGATTATTCAACGGATTTTGACTTCTATTCCGTACTGATAAGGATGGTGTTAAAAACAAAATAATGTTTACAATAACATTTATATTCTGCATCTGTTTTTGTCTTGTCACCTTAGTAATAGAGCTTTAAATCGTTTGAACAAACGGTAAATACGGGGCGTTTAAATGTCTAATCTTATTATAAACTAGCTTCTGCCAGCGACTTCGTCCGCGTGAAATAGTGGTGCTCAGCTCCTAGTGGTCTTAGCGTGATGCCTATAGCCTTCCTCGATAAATGGACTATCTAACACTGAAAGAATTTTTCAAATCGGACCAGCGGTTCCTGAGATTAGCACGTTTAAACAAAATGGAGTAACTTCTCCCGTTTTCCCAACATTTCCCTTCACTGCTCTGCTCCTTTTGATTGTAGCGTGATGAAAAGTATACTATAACCAGCTCAGGAGTGTGAAAAATAATTGTACCAAGTTTCGTTAAAATCCGTCGAGTAGTTTTTGTTTCTATAACGTTTATACAGACAGACAGACAAAATTTTACTGATTGCATTTTTGGCATCAGTATCGATTCCTAATCACCCCCTGATAGTTATTTTGGAAATATATTTCATGTACAGAATTGACCTCTCTACAGATTTATTATAAGTATAGAAGATAAGTATAGATGGAGTATATGATGTAGTTATCCTACTTATACTATAAACGCGAAAGTTTGTGAGAATGTATGGATGTATGTTTGTTACTCTTTCACGCGAAAACTACTAAACGGATTTGGATGAAATTCTGTACACACATAGCTTACAACCTGGACTAAAACATAGGATAGTTTTTATTCGGCTTCGTGCAGTAGTTCCCTGAGGACGCGGGTGAAACTGCGGGAAACAGCTAGTCTATACTAATATAATAAAGCTGAAGAGTTTGTTTGTTTGAACGCGCTCAGGAACTACTAGTACGATTTGAAAAGTTCTTTCAGTGTTAGATAGCCCATTTATTGAGAAAGGCTATGTATCATCACGCTAAAACTAATAGGAGCGGAGCACCACTATTCCACGCGGACGAAGTCGCGGGCAAAAGCTAGTATCTCTATAAACGCGAAAGTAACATGTCAGTCTGTTTGTAAAACGGGAGGCTGAACATTGATAACGACTCCTAACTAATAATATCATAAATGCGAAAATAATGTTTGTTTGTTTGTTACACTTTCACGGTAGAACGGCTGAACCGATTTGTATGCAATTTCGTATGGAGATAGATGGGATTCTGGAGACAGTTATAGACTAAGTTACTCGGGACGCGGGTGGAATTGCAGGAAAAGCTAGTAATCAATTAAAATTATTTAACTAAAGTTACCAATGTTGTGGCTTAAGGTTCTAAAGTGATATTACACATAAATATACACAGTTACTTTCACTAAGTCAAACTGGTTTAACTCTCATATCGGTTTCGCGTTCAAAATTAACTGGCTTGATTGAATTAATGACAGTTAACTTGGCACAGAAAAAACTTAAGACTTTTGAAATACTAGTTCTTCTATTCTACTTCCCGTGGCGTCATATCGACACTGTCGTAGAACAAAGTCAGATGTGATAATACAATGAAATTGTGATTTTTTTCAAAATCAGCTTCAACTAAACATAATCCATCGATATAAGCAAGAAAAAAAATTATATATCTGGTACTTTCCGAGATATTAAAACGAACAAAGAACAAAGAAAACCAAAACTTTAAAGTGCTCTCCTTTAAAGTAGCTATTTTGTAGATCCGACTTTGTTCTACGACAGTGTCGATATGTGGTTTTTTTCTTCACACATCTAAGGACAGCCAGATAGGCAGTCGCTCCATGTAAGACACTGGTACTCAACTGCATCTAGCTAATCTCAAACCCATTATTTGGGAAAAGGCTAGGCAAGTAAGGGTGACTTTTCCCTAATCTTTCTGTCACTTGGCCCTAACATCTATATAAGTAGACACATAAAAATGTGTGACAATGTTATCAGTACTTGACCTTGAGATTAGAATGTCAGATTAATATAGATTTGTTGATATATTTTTCCCTGTAGATAGTTTAGATTGGCTCTGATTTCTTTTATTAGTCACGAGCTTCTGCCCGCGACTTCGTCCGCGTGGAATAGTGGTGCTCCGCTCCTATTGGTTATAGCGTGATGAAATATAGCCTATAGCCTTCTTCAATAAAAGGGCTATCTAACACTGAAAGAATTTTCAAATCGGACCAGTAGTTCCTGAGATTAGTAGCGTACGCAAAAAAAGTCACTTTTCTGGTTGATTTCTTACACTTTGTGTCCGAAAAACCCAAATATCTTACGAAACCCTATTTTTTCCCAAAATAAAATTTAGCCTATCTTACTCGTGGATAATGTAGCTTTCGAATGGTGAAAGAATTTTTAAAATCGGTCCAGTAGTTTTTTAGCCTATTCATTACAAACAAACAAACAAACAAAGTTTTCCTCTTTATAATATTAGTGTAGATGTTGTTTCCATGTTGTTACTATATTCTGTACGCCAGGGCTTAACTTACAAAACTAAGCAACAACACGCTAAGGGCACCCCCTAGTGGGGTACGGGCCTCGGCTTAGGGCGTCGCTGGGGGAGGACAGCAAGGGACAGCCTGGATCAGAATATTTGAGGTTATACGTTGATCCGTCAGTCATTCAGGACAAAGCATTTTATATGTATAAAATCTATATAAGACGAAAAAGACAAAGTCGTGTGCTGAAGCTATAACGAATTAAATATAATTAATCATAGTCACAGTTTCATAGTAAACATTATTAAATGATTTTCAATCAACAAAGGTGCAATGATAAGAGTCAAAGTCGATCTAATATTTGCTGACAACCGAACAAACACACCTTGTAGCGATGTATACATATATATATAATTTTGTTTAGTTATTAAACAGACTGATAAACAAATAATTTACTTATTGTTCTCAATAAGTATATTTACTTTCAGAGGTTTATGACACTATAGAAAGCGAATAGTTTATTCAGGTTGTAGGCGAAACCGGGAAACAGCTCATCATCATCATCAGCCTATATATAGTCCCACTGCTGGGCACAGGCCTCTTCTCATATAGAAAAGGCATGAACATTGATCACCACGCTTGCTCAAGGCGGATTGGCGATTTCAGACTTTTTATGTCCGGGCTTCCTCACGATATTTTCCTTCACCGTTAGTCAGTGACGTCTAAAATATACTTAGAAAGTACATATGGCTTAAGAAAAGTCACATTGGTACTTGCCAGGTTTCGTACCAGCACACTCAGGCACGAAAGCCTTAACCACTAAGCCAACTACCTCAAACAGCTACAACCGGTTGCATGTCAAACTTTTGATCATTTAATACTTTATACCTTCACGAATATCACAAAACATGATATCAATAATTAGCATACTTTTAATATGTTTTATGATATCAATACATAGATATAACAATTAAGTAAACATATATCATAAACATTTTGACGAAAACATAAAATAGTATAGTCAAATAATTAAATTTTATCTTCCATTTTGATAGATCTTGAATGACAGTTCTTCCGTTTCAGGTAAAAGTAACCGCATATTTTTATGCAACCAGGTGCTAGTGTAGAATAATTTACGTACCCGTTCTACGTAAAATTAAACATATGTACAAACATAAAAACAAGTGCTGTGTACATTCTCGCTACTTCAATAAATATTTGATAATTTTATCTGCACTGTTTTATCAAAGTTGGAAACACTATTATTTGCACGTACAAATGATAGTTAAAGTATATTTAAACAAGTTTATTGTCTAAATAACAATGATGGATTTTCTATTTATAGCTAGACTAGCTGGTATTCCGCGGTTACACCCGAGGGAACTACACTGACGGACTAATAAACTGCATCAATGTTCAACACGCACCTACCTTTGAAAAAAACATTTTAACCAAGTATTCCAACTTTTTATACAAATTTAAATTTGAAACCTATAGTTTGGTTCGTTAACTTCATAACAGCGCAGTATCATTATCCCTAAGTGTATGTTTGTAAAGTGGAAAGGGTCATTCAATTTTTTTTAAACAAAAACTTTGATGCAATTTCTTTGTCTGGGAGTATACTTAATACATCCGGAATCCGGGTACAAAGTAGCCTAATATCGTCTTCTGGATCTCATTTATCTCAGTTTATTGCCTATATTCGTTTTAATTTATTGCCTATCTTTCAATCAATCGGGATCGGCATAAAAAACCCCCGGCCCGACCCGGGAACCGAACCTAAGATCCCGTTTACAGCAGTGGCGTTATGAAACCAACGAGCAACTATAAAATCAGCTGACGCGTAATTTGCAACGACAGGGCGTGATAAGGCAATAATTAACAATAAGCAATTAATACTTATCACAGCAGAAAGCCGTTACAATTACTTATTATCACATTATAAGTGACAAGACATTGTATTCATATGCTAATTAATAATCTATCTATACATATAAAATGCTTTGTCCTGAATGACTGACGGATCAACGCACAGCCTAAACCGCTGACAACTTCATTTCAACAAGACAGATAAGGTCACAACAGTTTGATAGCTAAAAGAAGCTTTTAAGACAAAATATGTTATTAAGAATAAGAGATCCTTCTTAGTTATATTTTTTTTCAGATGGGAAATCATCAAATGACCCCTACCGCCGCTAGTGTCAGACTCTTACTGACTAAAACCCATCCATGTTCCTTCCTCAGCCCTTTGTATTCCGGGGGCGCCTTAACTCTTCCCTTGGCTGGAGGCCTTAATTTAATTAATTAAATTAGGACATCGCCGCATTGTCCGGTTAAGCAGGTCAAATGCTGTTAGAAGCACCCTGTAAGAGGTCATGTTGAAAAAAAAGGTAACTTTCGAACTGGATTACACAAAGGATACTTTTCGTCCGGGTGCATGAAGCCGCTCCTTCGGGATGCGGGCGAAACCGCGGGAAAAACCTAGTTACAAATAATCTATACTAATTTTATAAAGATAAAAGATTTGTTTGTTTGTAGGGTTTTAACTCAAAAACTACTGGACCGATTTTAAAAATTCTTTTACCGTTAGAAAGCTACATCTTTACGAAGTGTCATAGGCTATTATTATTTCCAGAAATAATTAGGGATCCCTACTAGAACTTGAATAATGTAACCCAAGGTGTAAAAAAATGTCCACGTTGGCGAAGCCGCGGGCGGAAAACTAGTTACATATAATTGTGTGAAACAGTGTAAACGATAACAGCAGTTGGACACGAGCACGAATTATCATGACTCAGCTGATAGCTAACAGAGTCATAACACCTACATTATAACTAACGACCCGCCCCGGCTTCGCAAGAGAGATTTTTTTTGTGAAACATCTATGCCGTGACGACATACGGCATGACGGTCGATTATGCCGTCAGATATTTAACTAGCGACCCGCCCCGGCTTCGCACGAGAGATTTTTGTGAAACATCTATGCCGTGACGACATACGGTATGACGCTCGATTTTGCCGTCAGGTCGCCTTTAAAGTTTTCTTAAATATCGCTTCAATGGTTGACAGTTTTTGAGGCGAGAGGCGGGAAAATCATATTTTTTGGGAGCTTTTAAAGGTTTAAAAAGGGAAAAATAAATTTGTGTTAGCAAAATACCCACAACAGTAATCTTGAGACACCGACTCCTAGAGCGATTTGAATATGTGTTTTTAATTGAAAGCTAGTTGTAAAGTTTTTCCGCTCCGCTATATACTATTGTCTCGCCCACCTCAAAAACTCGGTCATTCTGTATTGTATATTTAAGCATTATTTACTGCGGGAACTTTAGCCGATAACATGAATACAACATTAGCAATATGATGAGATAACTAGCACCATAGTAGAAACAAATAAGTACGACATCTTCATACATACGCACCGAACATGGTTTGTATGTGAGCGCGCCCGTACGTATGCGTCGCCGCACTCACACACTGACACAATTTATTGCTGCTAAAGGTGCGCTAGTCGTGGCTACGCCCCGTACGTAATCACGCCCACGCATGCTTCGCCGCTGCGATGCCACTCGTAATAATTTGTACGTATACCTATCTCCTTTAACTACAAATTATAAGCGACAGCCCTATCGGCGCCGGCGACCTCTCGCGTCCGGCCCTGCTTCAGGCCATGGTTCAGAGCGAGGTGGAATGGGAAGTCACCTCCTACTGCGAAGCAGTCATACTGGAGAAGAAGGAGGCGGGCTGCGTGAGGGAGCAGCAGACATCACGCACCACGCCACGGGCGTCGGGAGCAGAGACGACGCCCAGCCATTGTAGGTGCGGGCCTGCGGACGGTGAGCTATGGGTGGCTCGCCGGAGTCATTTGATGATTTCCCATGCGAAAAAAATGCCCTACATGTTTAGGCTATTTTTGCTCACTCGGGTTGGTTTACTTATTTGTTTCTACTATACTAGTACATACTGTATAGTGTCAGTACTCGTGAACGGCTATCTGAATGACGACATAAGTGGAGTTCAACTGAGGACGCACGTGTGACCAAAGTATTTAAACACAACTAGTTGAAAATCCTTATTAATAATACATAATTCTGAAAGTAGTTCTGTCTGTCTGTCTGTCAGAAAACGGCAGTATCGATTTAGATGATATTTGCGTGTTTTTTCAACGACACCACACCATTGGGGTGTCGTTTACAATTATTATTTTTTTGGTAACCACTCCACCGAAATGAAGTTTAAAACAAAAGTTGTTACTAAAATTTTATTATACGTTGCGCTAAACGGTTTAAGGCGGTTTTTTATCCTAAAAATATGTTCTTCCAGGGGCTTCCCTGGAATAATCTGCTTAGATTAAACTCTTTTTTTTTTTAATAGGAAATCATCAAATGACTTCCCCCGCATGGATTGGGCGGCAGGGAGTGTCAGACTCTTACTGACTAAAACCCATCCTGCATCCATGTTCCTTCCTTAGCCCTTTGTGTTCCGGGGGCGCGGTTACTCTTTCGAACAGCAGTTAAAACTCCTTGGAAACAATACTATGGAGATAATACATCTTTTCCCCGTCGAGATAAGTAAGTCTACCACCTACCTCCCACTGTTTGACAAAGCAGATATACATTATTATGTCAACAAGCGCCCGGCGGGCACAAACACGGGCACTGTTTATGAGAAAGTCGTCAGTTTTTCCATAAACACCACGGTTACCTCGAATATGGCTTGTTATGACAACTGTTAAGCCTTTTACCCGACTGGCGAAGGAAGGGTACGAGTTTTTAAGAGACTTCAAAAAAAGGAGGTTCTGTATTTGACCTGTATGTATGTATGTTTGTATGTCCGCAATTTTCTTAATAACTACTGATTGATTTGGACGGGGTTTTCGCTATTTTAAATGCATATTTTGCAAGGAAGGTTTTCATAAATATATAGTATATTCGGATCTGATGAAGATATTTAAAGATGGAATATGGAATGGAACTTTTCAATCACTAACAACAAAGGATCCAACAATTCCATAACATAATATCACGCCTCTAAAGTCTAATGGAGAAAACAGAGGTTTAGAGCTTAATAAAGGTGATAAGCACTAGACATAAATATTGTAATTAGATAAATTACAAACCAATCCAATAACAATTTTTGTACGCCGAATATGGCAAAACATGTTGTACTAACTATACCTAACTTAATTCCAACTATATGTGCATATCAATGTATCATGTCTCACATGTTTATACAAATAAAGGCATCTTTATCTTTATCCACTGAGAGGCGAAAAATCTTTCAAGTAAATTAAAAACTTGTCTCCAATTAAGTATTGTTTTGTGTATTTTCGCCACCGACTTCTAGAACAAAGCATTGGTTATTTTTTAATTTTCTAGTGTTTTTGAAGTCTGTTCTTTTTTTGCAAAAAAGTTTTTTGTTTCTCGCCTCTCAGTGGATCGGTTTGTAATTTTATCTATCCTTACATTATAAATGCGAAAGTAACTCTGTCTGTCTGTCTGTTACGCTTTCACGCCAAAACTACTGGACCGATATAAATGAAATTTGGTACAGAGATAGAATAGACCCTGAGGAACAACATAGGCTACTTTTTACCCGGGTGCGCTAAGTAGTTCCCTCGGGATGCGGGTGAAACCGCGGGAAACAGCTAGTTTACAATATGTCTAGTTTTTTTTTTATATGGCATCTCGGGTCAACCTAGAAGGTTGTCGACTACTTAACCGGGCTTGCTTGTGAAGTGCCTTAAATGAATTTAGGGCCTCCAGCCAAGGCTTAACTTACAAAACTAAGCGACTACACGCCAAGGGCCCCTAGTGGGGTGCGAGCTTCGGCTTAGGGCGTCGCTGGGGGAGGACAGCAAGGGACAGGCTGGATCAGAATATATTATTATTATTATAATCGGGAACAATATGTCTAGTGCTCATCACTTTTAATATGTTCTTCTTCCCAATATGTCCCTCTTTCTTTTTTTAGGGTTCCGTAGTCCGACAAGGAACCCTTATAGTTTCGCTCTGTCCGTCTGTCTGTCTGTCTGTCTGTCTGTCCGTCTGTCTGTCTGTCTGTCTGTCCGCGGCATAGCTCCGTGGTTTTTGTTATTAGAAAGCTGAAATTTGGTATGAATATGTATATTGATCACGCCGAGAAAGTGGTAAAAGAAAAATTTTGAAAAATATTTTTTTTAGGGTAGCTCCCAAACATGTAAAATAGGGATGAATATTTTTTTTCTCGCGTACCCCTTCGTGTGGGGTATCGTTAGATAGGTCTTTTAAAAATATTATGGGTGTGTGAAGATCATTTTTCGGTTAAGCGAGCCATTTGCGAAATATCTAGATTTTAAGTGAAATTTTTTGTTCGATACGAGTTACCCCCCCCTCTAACTTTTGAATGGCTGTACCTAGAAATGTGAAAAAAATCACAGACGTAGCACATGTAATGAACTTACAAGGAAAACTATCACGGCTAAGTAGGCTTAACCGGTTACAGAGTTATAGTCGACTAACTGAGACCTACTACGGAACCCTACTGCGCGTGGCCCGACACGCACTTGGCCGGTTTTTTTTTTCGTAGATATGATTTTCTTACAGGATTCGCTTAAGAATAAAATACCAACAAAAAATCACCACGTAAGACAAAGCCTGCATTTTTTGCACCAGACCAATGCAGAAATAATTAAAATTCTATTTAAAGAATCTAATAATTACGCGGAAGTTTGATAAGTGATTACTTTAAAATTAATTTAACGATTAATGACAACGGCATGACATAGTGTTTTCCGGGTTTAAAATATACCTCTACCATAGTTTGTCGGGGCTGCGGGACGTTCGAAAGAGATACCGCGCCCCCGGAATACAAAGGGCTGAGGAAGGAACATGGATGGGTTTTAGTCAGTTAGAGTCTGACACTCCGGGACACTCCGGGAAAATATAAATTATAATAGTTTGTCGAAGCGATATTAAATCCTTTGCCAAAACTTTGCTAACAGCCGACATTAATGTTTTACAAATGTCGAGAGTCTGAAATCGCCAATCCGCCTTGAGCGCACGTGGTGATCAATGCCCATGCCTTCTCTGTATGAGAAGAAGCCTGTGCCCAGCAGTGGGACAATATATGTATAGGCTGATGATGGTGATAATGTGATAGAATGGAGATTATTAAATTATCCTAACTAATATTATTAATGCGAAAGTGAGTTTGTATGTTTGTTTGTTACGCTTTCACGGTAAAACAGCTGAATCGATTTGGATGGATATTGGTATGGAGGAAGAAGGGATCCTAGAGACGGTTATAGGCTACATTTAATCCGGGTGAAACCGCGGGAAACAGTAATTTACAATTAGCATATTAGTAAGTAGAAATTGTGGTAAAAGCTACATCATTATCATCATCTGCCTAGCCTTTCCCCAACTATGTCGGGGTCGGCTTCCAGTCTAAACCGGATGCAGCTGAGTACCAGTGTTTTACACGGAGCGACTGCCTGTCTGACCTCCAAAACCCAGTTACCGGGTAACACGACACCCCTTGGTAAGACTGGTTGTCAGACTTACTGGCTTCTGACTACCCGTAACGACTGTCAAAGATCTACAAATGACAGCTGGGACCAACAGCTTAACGTGCTTTCCGAGGCACGGAAGAGACTCGGTATGTCATAGATGGTCACACATCCACGGACCGGCCGCGCCAAGCGCAGCTTAACCTTTGATTGGTCGAACCGTGCGGCTGTTACTTAGCCACGAGCTCCTCTAAAAGCTACATAATTATAAGTAACGGATATACTATTACGGAAGAGCTTCGTCACTGAGAAGTAGTGACGGGCGACCTTGTGCGCTCACACGCAATGGGGCATAGCGATACTGAGATATTTTTATAAGCATACTAGCCTTTGCCCGTGGTTTCACCCGCGTCCCTGAGGAACTACTTAATGCACCCGGGTAAAAAGGAGCCTAAAACCTTCTCCAGGGTCCCCTCTATCTCTGTTCCAAATTTCATACAAATCGGTCCAGCCGTTCACGCGTGATGCCGTGACAAAGGGTAATAGGGATTCATTTTTATATACATACTAGCTTTCCGCCAGCGGCTTCGCCCGCGTGGGCTATATGAATTCAAATAAAAGATGAACCGCTCGAACGATTTTGTGCAAACTTCACATAAACCATCTACTAAATAGTCCGAACAAAGCCTATACATTTGGTTTGGATAGGTGAGCCCGTTCTTGAGTTATGAAATTACAACGAAAAGTGGCATTGATTTTTAGGGTTCCGTAGTCCGACAAGGAACCCTTATAGTTTCGCTCTGTCCGTCTGTCTGTCTGTCTGTCTGTCTGTCTGTCCGCGGCATAGCTCCGTGGTTTTTGTTATTAGAAAGCTGAAATTTGGTATGGATATGTATATTGATCACGCCGAGAAAGTGGTAAAATAAAATTTAAAAAAATATTTTTTTTAGGGTAGCTCCCAAACATGTAAAGTAGGGATGAATATTTTTTTTCTCGCGTACCCCTTCGTGTGGGGTATCGTTAGATAGGTCTTTCAAAAATATTATGGGTGTGTGAAGACCATTTTTCAGTTAAGCGAGACATTTGCGAAATATCTAGATTTTAAGTGAATTTTTTTGTTCGATACGAGTTACCCCCCCCTCTAACTTTTGAATGGCTGTACCTAGAAATGTGAAAAAAATCACAGACGTAGTACATGTAATGAAATTATAAGGAAAACTATTACGGCTAAGTAGGCTTAACCGGTTACAGAGCTATAGTCGACTAACAAACTCCTACTACGGAACCCTACTGCGCGTGGCCCGACACGCACTTGGCCGGTTTTTTATATATATTGATATAGATTTTTAATGACTGAGGGAAAATGATAACTTGATAGTCAAAAATAAACCCTCTTAACCATCTAAAAGACTTATCATTTTGATGGGAATTTCATTGGAAAAAAGAAAGAAAATGCTTTCAACTCTGAGATACTTACAAAGAACGATACAAAAGTCCATTATCCGTTTCAAAGTCTTAAGTCCAGTATATTAATGTAAGTCAAGTAACGAACGTATAACAGCTTTCGAGGAAAAAGCCTCGTTTCTGTATCTGAGTTGACTTCTGATGAAAAGCCCATGATTCCGTGATCTGGCTGAACAAACAGACGCTCATAAATAATAACCGTTAGGGTCATAGTCTTAGATAATAAACTAGCTTCCCGCCAGCGGCTTCGTCCGCGATATTTTAGCTAATGGACACAAAAACTTGACAAATTATATACTAAAACCTTCCTTATTAATCACTCTATCTATTAAAAAAAACCGCATCAAAATCCGTTGCGTAGTTTTAAAGATTTAAGCATACGTATAGGGATATAGGGAGAGAGAAAGCGATTTTGTTTTATACTATGTAGTGATGAAAGTCTCCGCGCAGCTCAAACTAGATACCGCCAGTTTACTTGTAAACTGCGGCAACAAATACTATGCCGCAGTCGGCTTACTCTAGCCAGTCCGAAACCAATCCCGTTGCAAGGCGTCCTGAACGATTTAAATAATTTTAGACATAATCCGAAGTAAAATGCCAGTTTTTGTAATGAAACTGTGTGAAAATAATACGAGAAAAATTAGAAAAATGCTGGCTTCGCTTACACACACTACAATAATAAGTTGCCGCATTCACGGAGCTATCGTTTTTAGGAAGCGCAGTATCTAGTCGGAGCTGAGCGGGTACTGTTTTGGCCTTTGAAAGACCGACGATCATGGCGAACCAGTAACCGTCTTACTTATAAACAACCTGTAATCTGAAGTATAACCATTTCTCACCTAATCCTTACTTAACGCCGTAATCCAGGAAGCTATTAACTTAAGTTCGGATTAACATGGGACATGGGATAGTTTTTATTAGAATGCGAGTAGTACTTCCGTCAGTATGTAGGTGTCACTGCGGGTTAACATCATCATCTGCCTAGCCTTTTCCCAACTATATTGGGGTCGGCTTCCAGTCTAACTGGATGCAGCTGAGTACCAGTGTTTTACAGTGTGACACTGCGGAAAACAGTACTTGTGTTATATTATATTACGTAAATCTGCAATCGGCAGAATAATACCGGCTTAACTATAAAGATAACACGCATTATCAATGGTGTACGACCATGGGGTTTTTGGCAATAAAAGGCCAAGTGCGTGTCGGGCAATAGGGTTCCGTAACAACTTTTAGTTCACTGACTATAAACTCTGTTACCGATAAAGCCTACTTAACCGCAATAGGTTTCCGTTCTATTTCCCAAATCTGAGATTTTTTCACATATAGTACAGCCATTCAAAAGTTAGAAGGGCGACGCTCGCATCGTACAAATATTTGAACTATTACGCAAAACCTCTAATCTATGCCGCGTACAGACAGGCGAAGTCGCTGGCGGTAAGCTAGGCTAATATAAGTACTCAATTAGTCATACAGCATACTTTATTTGAAAGGGTCTCAAACGAAATGCCAGCAAAGTTTCAATTGACAAGTTCAAATGAGGGCAACGAACAATACAGTGTAGCCATACAGATACCAGCTGAACAATTAAAGCATATGGATCTAAATTGATGGTGCATTGTTAAAAGTGAATGTCAAATCTTTTAGGTACTTGTATAGATGACCCTTCTTATAACAAATAGTAGGTTGCATCGAACTTTTTATCATTTATCTATACCGATTTGCTTGTTTGTTTGTAGGGTTTTAACTCAAAAACTACTGGATCGATTTTAAAAATTCTTTCACCGTTAGAAATCTACATCTTTACGAAGTGTCATAGGCTATATTTATTTCCAGAAATAATTAGGGATCCCTACTAAAATTTGAATAATGTAAGCCAAGATGTATGATATAAGCATCCGATACGAAAGGATTTTCCGAAATTCTATCCCTAAGGAGGTGGAAAAGGGGGGTAAAGTTTGTATGAAACCCTTTTATTTTTAATTTGAATTCGTACGGGCGAAGCCGCTGGCGGAAAGCTAGTATATTTTAAATACGAAAATAACTGTCTGTTACGCTTTCAAAGGGAAACGGTTGAAAAGATTTTAATGGTATTTGGTATGGAAAAGTATGTATGATATAAATGTTTGTTACTCTTTCACGCAAGAATGGATTTGAATAAAATTTGGTACACACATAGTATATAACCTGGATTAGCACACAGGATACTTTTTACCCGGGTGCGAGAAGTAGTCCCCTCAGGATTAGGGCTGCCATCACCCAAATCGCCGATCCTCGCTCATCCTTTGAATGATTTGTTTTTTTTCCCGGACACTTTTTTATCATTTGTTTTAATTTTGTTAATCGGGATCGTATATCAGGTAACAAGTGTCCGGGTTTTTTCAGGACGGCCTTTGAAAACCCGCCCAGACGCATCCCGGACGGACTAAACTAAGACAAATCCGGGGAAACCCGGACGGATGGCAGCCCTATCCAGAATGCAAACCGCGGAAAATCTCTAACTTACCTGCCTTCATATGTATAAATTGCAATGAAATGACGAGTCATATGAATAAAATTTCACACACAATTTTCCTCGTCTGTGGGGGAAGTCCGTAAGCCGTACGCGTATCGTATATGATATTTGTTTAAATAATTATGAAGCTTACTGTAAAACTCTGTTATCAACAAAAGATTTTACAGTACTATTATAATTATAATGACATGTTATTTGAAAATTCAGTTAGTCAGTGTTATTGGAAGACTCGCACGAATTGAACTGGCATGAAATAATGCGAATCGATTTTCTTTATTTATTTTTTCTGTAGGCGATTCGCACGTCATCATCATCTGCCTAGCCTTTTCCCAACTATGTTGAGGTCGGCTACCAGTCTAAACCGGATGTAGCTGAGTACCAGTGTTTTACATGGAGAGATTGCCTATCTGACCTCCACAACCCAGTTACCGGGTAACAAGGTACGGTAGACTGATTGTCAGACTTTCTAGCTTCTGAGTACCCGTAACGACTGTCAAAGATCTAGAAATGAAAACCGCATAGGTCGACCGTTCATAGGTTAAGCTGCGCTTGGCGCGGTCAAAAATGGGTGACATCTATGTCATAGCGAGACTCCTCCGTGCCTCGGAAAGCACGTTAAGCTGTTGTTCCCGGCTGTCATTTGTAGATCTTTGACAGTCGTTACGGGTAGTCAGGAGCCAGAAAGTCTGACAACCAGTCTTACTAAGGGGTATCGTGTTACCCAGTAACTGAGTTGTGGAGGTCAGATAGGCAGTCGCTCCATGTAAAACACGGGTATTCAGCTGCGGTTTAGACTAGAAGCCGACCCCAACATAGTTGTGAAAAGGCTAGCAGTTGATGATGATAAATTGTTAAATAAATAATTTAACATGCGAAAGTAACTTTTTCAGTCTGTCTGTTTTACGCTTTCGCGGTAAAACGTCCTGACGTCACAAACACGTCAGTTTGAATTTTGTACAAGGTCAGTACTCATACGAACAATCAGTGACGTCATCGTATTGCTAGACACATCTCACTGAATTGCACCATAATTATTATTGTTATTATAATGAAGCGATAACTAACTATATTTACGGGGCACTAGCCAAATGAGACAAGAATTTTCCGTTACTAAAATCTATATATAATATGCTTTGTCATGAATGACTGACGAATCAACGCACAGCCTAAACCGCTGATCGTAGAGACCTGAAACTTGGAGGGTGTATTCTTTGTATGACGAAGGCAACGGATAAGAAAGGATTCTCCGAAATTAAACCTTAAGGGAGTGAAAAAGGGCGGCAAAGTTTGTATGAAACTCAGTCATTTTTAATTTGAATTGATAGACCACGCGGGCGAAGCCAATGGCGCGAAGCTAGTTCCAAATTAACTTCTACAGACATTGGAATATTGTTCAAGGTTATTTTTTTACCGTTAAGCATTCAATTCTATATCTGTCCGTTGCTATGTACATAAGACGAATCGCCTTGTCTGTCATCTTCTTACGAATGTAAGCTTTCATATTACATAAGTTTTTTCCCGTGGAGTCTCCCGTGTTGTTTGAGAAAAAATAAACGCTCGAAGAAATCTAGTTTCATGGTCTGGTTCAGTCTCAAGTAAATGCTAAGGGCCAAGTTCACCGATAGTTGGTTATATAATCGGCCTGTTAAACGAAAACGTTTTTTAACCACGAAGCTTATGTTCTAGGCCTAGGTTCTGTGCGTATGTGTAATAATGTGTCATTACGATTATGAATAGGGCTGCCATTCGTCCGGGTTTTCCCGGATTTGTCCTAGTTTAGAGGGCGTCCGGGCGGGTTTTCAAAGAGCGTCCGGAAAAAACCTTGACTTTTACCTGATATCCGATCCCGCTTGATTGAAAGATAAGCAATAAAATTAAACAAATAATGAAAAAGTGTCCGGGAAAAAATCATACTCATTCAAAATGTCCGGGGTTTTTATAGTTTTAGTCCAGGGTCGACGATTTGGGTGATGGCAGCCCTAGCTATGAAACATCAGTGATAAACAAGTAAGTAGGTAATTGAACATTTAAATGTCGGGAAACGAGGCCGTGTTTGTTAGATTATTTTGTGCAACATTATTACTCGAATAATTATGTTGTTTATCTCTCGTAAAAGAAACAGATTGGCTGGCTGACTGATCGATCAACGCACAGCTAAAACAGCTCGTTCTAGAAGTATTGAATTTTGCACAAATGTTCCATAGATGACGTGTGTGTAAGAAAGGATTTTTCTAATTTCATAAAAGTTTGTATGAAACTCTGTCATTTTAAATTTTAATTCGTTTATAGCCAACGCAAAGCCGCTGGTGGAAAGCAAGTGTTATCTATACTAAATAAAGAGGGGTCTTCAAGTCAAGAGTGAATAGGTTACTTCTAGGTAAGCGTGCTTCATCGTCGACCACATCGTCGCTTACCATAAGGTGAGATAGTGGTCAAACGCGAACCTATCAATAATAAAAAAAAAAAAAAAAAAAAAAAAAGAGGAAAGATTTGTTTTTTTGTAACCCTACAAACTCAAAAACTACTGGACCGATTTTAAAAATTCTTTCACCGTTAGAAACCTACATCTTTACGAAGTGTCATAGGCATTGACATAATGGTCATAGGCTATATTTATTTCCAGAAATAACTAGGGATCCCTACTAAAACTTGAATAATGTAACCCAAGGTGTAAAAAAAATGTCCACGCGGGCGAAGCTGCGGGCAGAAAGCTAAGTACCTAATAAATGTGAAAACTTGATCATAACACTTGTCTAGTTTACTCATAACTTTGAGATATAGACAAACGACCAGCCAGTGACATCATTATGAGAAGTTAGGGTTCATGCCATGGATGAATGCAAAAGTGCATTGAAATTATTTTAGCCGATTTTCAGAGCGTCCGAAGAAAACCTGGACTCTTTTTAGGGTTCCGTAGTCCGACAAGGAACCCTTATAGTTTCGCCATGTCCGTCTGTCTGTCTGTCTGTCCGCGGCATAGCTCCGAGGTTCTTGTTACTAGGAAGCTGAAATTCAGTATGGATATGTATATTGATCACGCCGGGAAAGTGGTATAATAAAAATTTGAAAAATATTTTTTTTTAGGGTAGCTCCCAAACACGTAAAGTGGGGATGAATATTTTTTTTCTCGCGTACCCCTCCGTGTGGGGTATCCTTAGATAGGTCTTCTAAAAATATTATGGGTGTGTCAAGACCATTTTTCGGTTAAGCGAGCCATTTGCGAAATATTTAGATTTTAAGTGAAAATTTTTGTTCGATACGAGTTACCCCCCCCCCCCCCCTCTAACTTTTGAAAGGCTGTACCTAGAAATGTGAAAAAAATCACAGACGTAGCACATGTAATGAACTTACAAGGAAAACTATCACGGCTAAGTAGGCTTAACCGTTTACAGAGTTATAGTCGACTAACTAAGACCTACTACGGAACCCTATTGTGCGTGGCCCGACACGCACTTGGCCGGTTTTTAGTTCTGCATTTTACTTACCTGATATTCGATCCCCTTTGATTGAAAGAAAAGCTATAAATTTAAAAAATCTCTTTTGTTACTTCATGACTGTATCAAGTTCATAGAAGCTTAAAATCAGTAAAAGGGAACATCGATTTGACGAGGGTAAGACAGACAGACAGGCGGACAGGCAAAACCCAACCGTTTATTTTTTATATTGAACCCTGCTTAAAAAGTCGAGTAAAAGAAATCGACTTTTTGTCGGGACTTAAAAAAATGAAATAAAAAAGAGATTTTAATTCGAGTTTTTTTTTTCTGGTTTAGAAATGTTTTTATTATGAAATGTTATGTAATTCAAGTTTTTCTTAGATCTTTATTCAAAAGTTTTATTTTTGCTGTGTTAGAAATCGTATTATAATTAGGGCTGCCATCACCCAAATCGTCAACCCTGGACTAAAACTATAAAAACCCCGGACATTTTGAATGAGTTTGGTTTTTTTCCCGGACACTTTTATTATTTTTCAATCAAGCGGAATCGGATATCAGGTAAAAAGTCCGGGTTTTTTTCCGGACGCTCTTTGGAAACCCGCCCGGACGCACCCCGGACGCCCTCTAAACTAGGACAACCCGGACGAATGGCAGCCCTAATTATAATGAAATGTAGGTAATTTGAGTTTTCTTTTATTAGATAAATGATAGTTGTAAAGTAAACAATTTCATAACACTATCGTCACGAGCGGTGTGCGCAAGAGATAAATAACACCGAATTTCGATAGGTATTATCATCTATCTAGTCTTTTCCCAACTATGTTGGGGTAGGCTAAAAGTCTAAACCGAATGCAGCTGAGTACCAGTGTTTTACACGAAGCGACTGCCTATCTGACCTCCACAACCCTGTAACCGGGTAACACGGTGCAGTGCCGGTTTTACCCCCATCAGCGCCCTGGGCGAGATTTTTGCGGCGCCCCCTAACCCGCAATTTAAACCCATTCGGAAAAAAACTGGCCAAGTGCAAGTCAGACTAGCGCACCGAGGGTTCCAACATTTGGAAAGAATCGGCGTCGGCGTGATCAATACTGGAAAAGTTTTTAACCAGTCCGCATTTTTTTTGGTGGTTCGGTATCAGTAATTGAACACATTTCTATGTTTAGTAAGTAAAACATGGGCATAATCTTTTCGTAATAGCACTACACTGCCTAAGCATGCAAGAGCGAGCTCACAAGTACAATACGACTCAGCTGATATCTACACAAGCCGACCGGCGAGTTTTAAACAAATTAAGTTCTTAAATGAATATTTTGCGCAAACGATAACTTTTTTTAAGTACTAAGGCCTAATAAACTGAAAAATACGTGTTTGTTAAAAAGTGTTGAAGTTTATTTAGACAAAATTTGCGCACTGGTTAAAAAAATCTTGTATACATATCCATACCAAATTTCAGCTTTCTTGTACTAAAGAACGCTTAGCTATACCGTGGACAGACAGACAGACAGAAGGTCATGGCGAAACTATAAGGGGTGTCCATTATAAATACCAAAAATAGTTCCCTGACTTTTCCCTGACCATTCTACCACATTTCCCTGATCCAATATTGTCGTCTTATGGAAAATATTATATTATTTTGTTTTTAACCAGAGTGTATACTTTGGACTATTTATGTTAAAAATTTAGACCATGTGCACAGGTAGGAAAAGATATATTATCTGTTTTTGGAGTTATAAACCATAAACAGTAAGCTAAGAGAATATCAGAGCAATATGAGTAAGAGCGCGAGCGTAGCGAGCGCGAATTTTTTTTTAGGAATATGAGCATCAATATTCTTAGGAATCATATTTGTATTTCATGACTTTTACATTTCCCTGAAAATCCGTGACCACCTATTGCTTCCCTGATTTTCCAAATAGTGGACACCCCGATTTTTAAAAGTTTTTCTAGTCGCCTACGGAACCCTAAAAACTATAAATAATAAGGTGAGAAAAAATCAGAGGAATAAGAGTTAGAGCGCGAGCGAAGCGAGCGCGAATTTTTTTAAGTAATAGGTATGAGCAACATAATAATCCTTACTAATATTATAAATGCGAAAGTAACTATGTCTGCCTGTTTGTCGCGTTTTCACGCCAAAACTACTGAACCGGTTTAAATGAAATTTGGTACACAGATAGTCTAGAGCCTGAGAAAGGACATAGGCTACTTTTTACCCGGGGTGCGCGAAGAAGTTCTCTCGGGATGTGGGTAAAACAGCTAGTAACAATATTATAATAATTGAATGCTTCGTTTTTGGGGGGCCCCGTGACAATGGCGCCCCGAGTGCCCTTATGGTAAAGACGATACTGGTGGGGCACCAACACGCCCATTCTCATTTGCCGGAAAATTGACGACAGCTTTTTTCTTGTCAACTTTTGCATTCTAATGTCAATAACTCATAAAAACCCGAAATTGATAGACATTTGATGACAAATTCAAGAAAACTTTTGCTAAGCAAACTATATGTATGAGGGTAAGTAGGCCTCAAGGAGTGAGAGGATATAAAAAGGGCGCCTGCGGCGCCCCTTCAGATCCGGCGCCCTGGGCGGTCGCCCCACCTCGCCCTACCCTAACGCCGCTACTGACACGGTGTCTCTTGGTAAGACTGGTTGAGTTTTTGGCTTCTGACTTCCCGTCACGACTGTCAAAGATCTACAAATGACAGCCGGGACCAACAGCTTAACGTGCTTTCCGAGGCCCGGAGGAGTCTCGCTATGACAAAGATGGTCACCCATCCACGAACCGACCGCGCCAAGCGCAGCTTAACCTTTGATTGGTCGAACCGTGCGGCTGTTACTTAGCCAAAAATACCTATCTGTTTATTCAATTCCGTAAAGTACCTACCTATAAACGGTTCGGCTTTTACCTCTAAATAAGCAGATAGTCTCATATAAAATTATAACCGTACCGACTGTAAACATTCTGGCTGGAGATTTAAATGTAAATAAAAGTAAGAACTATCGAGAACTTTACACACAGTTGTGCAATAAAAAGTTGCAAGTAGGTATGTGAGAATACAGCCCGCTACAAGTATAAATAGGTACGCCATGAATGAATGAACCTTTACGATACATAGTACCTACCACACGTGACAATGAATTGTGATTGTAAAGATACTTTTTGAAGGTAAAATAATTAAGTACCGCCATGCAAATACTGAGAATATTCTCGTTCAAAAATATCGTCACAGGAAAATTACCAATAGATCTACCTATATCGAATGTACATCAAAATATTGACGAGCTTTCCAGAGAGAACCATAAATACGATTGAAAATATATAAATAGATACCTACTAACTTGTTGGAGTAAAAAAGAAAAAAAAAGTTGTGTAATGAATTCGACACTTAAGACTTTATTTTTTGTCTCACGTCAACATAGCAACAACCTCACGTTTCTCGAGCCGAACGAACTTAAATTTTATTACCTACTTACATTGAACTTGAAATCGGAAACAACCTTTTTGCAGAATCTTGATCAATTAAAAATCCGGTCGTGTCATTGTTTGTATCGAGGTAAATTTTATAACATGCAGTAAATTAAATTATATGTAAAATACTGGTAAAATTTATTGATAATTCTAACTGAAATATTTAATTAATTAACAAACATTACTCACCAAAATTGAAAATTCGCAGCAGAATCAGCTGTTGCACAGCTGACTAACTATAAATCCTATAACACAGGCACAGCACCAAAAATAGAACTAGAATAACAATGTAGGCTTTTATTTAGTATTTTATATACAAACACGAAAAACCAGGAACAAAATTGACCCGCACAAAGGCACAGAAATTCGAAAAATATCTTTGGCCTGTCACACAAGCTGTCATTCGACAAGACGGCTAAACGCGGATGGGGAACGAGAATGAAACACGATTCACGATATGTTCCTTGATTCACGCACGCACGACGAATCATAACTTGTACGGTGCTGCCAATGTAAAATTAAATTATTAAAATTATCGGCAATAATTTTACTATTATTTTAATTTTAAATAGGTTATAGACTTATTATTGAATGCTAAAAAAATATCCAATATATTTAATTTCATTCTGGGAAACGTGTTTGCATAAAAAGTATTTTCGTAGATTTCAATTGTTTGACTTAACTACAGTACTTATTACTAGATGGCGCTGTAACAAGTTCATTGATCTTAATGCTTTGAACGTTTTGATAGAAATGGGTAGGCAGGACATGGATTATTTGTATTAATTTTGATTTATATTTCTTTCCATGTCATGGGCATGTGATCTAAACGCGTAGCTAGAGCATTGTAACTGAACGTGATGTTGGTAAAATGTTTGGTTATAGCTAGCATTAGCGGGTATGACTCGAGCATTACATTACAGTATCGCCTCCCTGACTGACGAGCATTCGCGTGTAATGTAAGCACAAGTAGTACAAGTTGTATCATCAAGTTGCGCACTGTAGCGCTCAGTGCTTCTTTCTCAGCAACGTAATGCTGCTGTAATGCGAATCTGAAACATTACAGTTTGCGCACTGTAATCCTCGGTTTTTCCCTCACTGATGTAATGCTCGACTCTGAAACATTACATTACAGGCGAAGTGCTCCAAGTGCGGGAGCACCTTTAATCCAGGACAGGGGTCTCCAAACTACAGCCCGCGAGCCAAATCCGGCCCGCCACTGCCATCAATCCGGCCCGCGACAGCTTAAGACTAGTGTCATCAATCTGGCCCACGACAGCCATTATTTTACTGTTGTTACTATTGCTGTGATAAGTTGAATGGAAGAGAATGAAAACACAGAATGATATGTAGCTGAAATAGATAGTACCTAGAACAGTACGTAGTATCACTACTCGACACTAGATGTCGTTACGTGTCACATTACACAATCAATAGTAATTGAAATGCAATGAAAGTTTGTTGTTGTGATCTTTCCTTCTACTCCATGCGTCGGAAAGCACGAAACTGTTGGTCCCAGCTATCATTTATTTATTATTTCTGCGTTTACGTAAATTAAGTAACAACCGCAAAGGTCGACCGATCATAGGTTAAGATGCACTTGGCGCGGTCAACCCGCTGATGGGTGACCATCTGTCATAGCGAGACTACTCCGTGTCTCGGAAAGCACGTTAAGCTGTTGGTCTCGGTTGTCATTTCTAAGTCTTTGACAGTCGTTACGGGTAGTCTGTACCAAGAAAGTTTGACAACCAGTCCATGGGGTAGCGTGTTACCCGGTAAGTGTGGGTTGTGGAAGTTAGGTAGGCAGTCGCTCTTCTGACTGCGGAAATCGGCCAGGACCTCTCGCTTCCCAGCGTAGTTCATTACAGTTGGGGAGCGAAGGTGCTTGGGCCGCGGTCGCCTCCTTTTGCGAGGACGTCATTTCGCAAAAGGAGGCGGCGGAGCGCGCACGGGAGGACGACCCCCTCGCTGCGCCGCTCCGAAGGCGAAGAAGAGGTCGGAGAAGACGCCTTCTTCTCCCTCCTCGCGGTGGTGATGGGCGGGCGACAGGCGCGGGGGCGCCTCCGCCCGCATTGTACTCCACACCACCTCCGCCGGACATTCCCGTCCCTCCCCCGATGGGGAGGACGTGAGGGGCCCGCCGTGTAGGGCGGGCAATCGTCGGAGGGGGACTGGACGTAAAGGCTACGCCGGTTTCCCAGTCCCTCGCCACTCAGACGATGCGGGAATGCCGCTGGGTTGTTTTAGTGGGTATACCGGGCTTGCCCGGGGAGTCCCACATACCCCCCCATTCCCCTGGAGGGGGGGTATGCGTAACGCATTTTTTCCCAGCGCAAAAAAAAAAAAAGAAAAAAAAGGGCAGTCGCTCTATGTAAAACACTGGTACTCAGCTGCATCCCGTTAAGACTGGAAGCTGACCCCAAACATCGTTGGGAAAAGGCAAGGTAGATGATGATGGTTCAATTATTGTGATTGAATAAAACATCAGTGTTATAGGCTAGTCAAGTACAAAATAAAACAATAATATTACTAAAATATAAGTCTTTTATTCACAAGAAATAACATAGCAAGAAGAAAGAAAGATACTTTAAGCGTCCATTTTTTGGTATTAAGAAATAAATTGTATACAATACAAGCGCTTACCCAGAAGCAAAAATAATATTTACACATAATTAAAACAAATAATTATTATTCATTAAAATTAATAAGCAACATGATTACTATAATTTATTCAGAATTTTTAGAAGTATAGTCTGTACCAATTAATTTTACGAAAAATGTAAACAAAGCTATACTAACTAAACCTATTTTGTTCTAATTCTGCCACAGAAATTAACAAAATGTCGAAAGGACGGCGTATTTATGTCAATTTCAGGCTCTAAAAATCATCATTCATCATTTAATGCCTTTTTATCTAAATATATATAAAACTCAAAGGTGACTGACTGACAAAGTGATCTTTCAACGCACAGCCCAAACCACTGGAGGGATCGGGCTGAAATTTGGCATGCAGGTAGATGTTATGACGTAGGCTTCCGCTAAGAAAGAATTTTGATAAATTCTACCCCCAAGGGGATAAAATAGGGGATGAAAGTTTGTATGAAACTTTGTCAATTTTAAACCGATCGGGCTGAGAATTCATATAGCCCACGCGGGCGAAGCCGCTGGCGGAAAGCTAGTTTATCTATATGGGAAAATTAGAACAAACTAGGTTATGTTTTTTTTACATTTTGCGTAAAATCAACTGGTACAGGCTATACATCAATTTGTCACATTTTTGTGTCGTCGGCGTATAGGACACGTGCTTGCTTGTCACTATGGGGTATATAGGGTCTTTGTGCATGAAAAAGTGTCCGTTAAATAAGGATACAGCTACAGTAGTCCACCGGGTAAATTAAACAAAAAACCGGCCAAGTGCGTGTCGGGCCACGGGCAATCAGGGTTCCGTGATGCGTTTTAGTTCGTTGACTATAACTCTGTAACCGGTAAAGCCTATTTAACCGTGATAGTTTTCCGTTGAATTTCGTTAAAAATCTGTAAAAAATCATATATCTAGGTACAACCGTTCAAAAGTTAGAGGAGGGACTTTAAAGCTAGATATTTCGCAAATGTCTCTGTTAACCGAAAAATGGTCTTTACACACCTATAATATTTCTGAAAGACCTAAGGGTACCCTACACAAAGGGATACGAGACAAAAATTTATTCATTCAAAATATTCCTAGATATGCGAAAAAATTACATTATTGTAGCATATATAACGAACTTCAAAGGAAAACTATCACGGTTAAGTAGGCTTAACCGGTTACAGAGTTATAGTCGACTAAGTAAGACCTACTACGGAACCCTACTGCTTGTGGCCCGACACGTACTTGGTCAGTTTTTTATTATATTATTAATGTAGAAACGTCTCGAGGCGCACCTGGCGCTCATTCTGAACTTTCTAGCGCTCTTTCAGTCAAGAAAATCATTACATTTTTCACTTCTAACGCATGATGTAAGCATACACCTTATAATTTTTTTCCCAATTGCCCATAACAGGGTTGTTTTAATTTTGCATAATGGCAGAATAGTTTCCTTTTACTAATATGTGCATAGCATGTTGAATAAATTTTATTCTCCATCTAAAATAACATTTACAAAGAGCATTGACCATTGCTGGCAATTATCTATAAAGTCAACCAATAAAAAAAACTCGTTTTGACGGCTATTGTAGAAACTGGTGTCATTCGAATTTCGATAGTTATTTTTTCGGCTATTCTGAATTCTGATATTCTTGAATTCTGCTATTTTCATTAACATAATTATATATTCTTACAGCCTTTACTTTGTAAGTAGGTGAGTTCATCGAGATATATCAATAGAGATGCAATCCCGAACATTACGCGGTAACAAAAACGTAAACATTTTTTAAAATACAGACGTAGCTTTAAAACTAGTAATCATTTTGATTTAAAATTATATCTCTAGCCGAAACATAATGTTCATGACATCTGTATGATAAGCATGGCAATAGTACTCCCAGGAAAAAATGGTGTGGCGTACCACATAAATTATGTCTGTGGGCTCAACCTTTATGGCTCGCATTGTATTCGGTGATTGCAGATCTAGTTACTTTACGGCCATTTTCACTAACCATAGATTTGCTTACTAGAGATAGATTTTTGACATTAGTCGTATGGACTTTATGTCAAAATTCTATCTCTAGTAGGGAAATCTTCGGATAGATAGGATATTGAAAATGGCCATTAGTAACATATATATCTATGGGTGCGTTAAGTAGTTCCGGGAGAAGGTGAAACCGCGGGCAATGCTAGTTTTAACATAAATCTATCAATATATATAAAAATCAATGCCACTTTTCGTTGTAATTTTATAACTCAAGAACGGGCTTACCTATCCAAACCAAATGTTTAGGCTTTGTTCGGACTATTTAGTAGATGGTTTATGTGAAGTTTGCACAAAATCGGTTGAGCGGTTGATCTTTAATTTGAATTCATATAGCCCACGCGGGCGAACCGCTGGCGGAAAGATAGTATTTAATATTTTAAGGCGTACCATACAAACTACCGTTGGGTACAAATACAGGCTTTTCGCCGAGAATTTCGTCAGCTTGCCGGACGGTGGTGCAAACTTGTAGCGGCGTGCGTTTCCCGCTCCAGTGCGAGCTCAACCTTGCACTGCGTCGGACGGGCGTCACCGTGTACTTGGGGACTTCAAATTGGTTTGATTGGCGTCTGAAAAATAAATCATGTCATTATAATTACGTTTTTATTAAAATAAAAAGTTCCTTAGCGCAGCTTGCTGTAAGAATTTTCTGGTAGAAATAATCACGTAAGGAAAAAGCGTTATGCCCATATGTGCGACTTTCTGTCTCTTTCTGTTTGTATACTATAGTCTGTTCCAATTGATTTTACGAAAAATATAAACAAAATCATAACCTATTTTGTTCTAATTCTCCCACTCACACATTAATTGATGAATGATGATGTTTAGAGCATGAAATTGACATAAATGCGCCATTTTGTTAATTTCTGTGGCAGAATTAGAACAAAATAGTATTTGTACCAAGTTTCGTTAAACTCCGTCGAGTAGTTTTTGTTTCTATAGAGTTTATACAGACAGACAGACAGACAAAAATTTTACTGATTGCATTTTTGGCATCAGTATCGATCCCTAATCACCCCCTGATAGTTATTTTGGAAATATATTTCATGTACAGAATTGACCTCTCTACAGATTTATTATAAGTATAGATGATACTGTATTCTATGCATCACATTTCCTATGGCAAATCTATGTCTAAGACTACACACGAGGACTTAAAAGAATATACATTATACGCCCACCTTCAAATCTCTCTTTGCCTGTTATAAGACCGCCAAATCATTTCTTTAAAAGCGTTCCAATATTCTGTAACATCTTGATACCTGAAGATGATTAATTCTTTTTAATAATAACTAGCTTTCCGCCAGCGGCTTCGCTCGCGAGGGCTATACGAATTCAAATAAAAAATTTCATACAAACTTTGTCCCTTTTTTTTCACCGCCCTAGGGGTAGAATTTCGGAAAATCCTTTCTTATCGGATGCCTAATACAAAAACACACTCTTAAAGTTACAGGTCTCTACGATCAGCGGTTTAGGCTGTTCATTGATCCTTCCGTCATTCAGAACAAAGCATTTTAGATGTATAGATAGACTGAGTTTCAGGTACGGCTTATCTTAACGGAGACTAACATTTATAATATATAAGAATCTTTACTAATTCCTTATTCCTTACTAATCCTTACTAATATTATAAATGTGAAAGTAACTCTGTCTGTCTGTTACGCTTTCACGCCAAAACTACTGGACCGATATTAATGAAATTTGGTACAGAGATAGAATAGACCCTGAGGAACAACATAGGCTACTTTTTACCCGGGTGCGCTAAGTAGTTCCCTCGGGATGCGGGTGAAACCGCGGGAAACAGCTAGTAATATATAAGAATTAAATCCTACTAATATTATAAACGCGAAAGTTTGTAAGAATGTATGTATGGATGTTTGTTACTCTTTCACGCAAAAACTACTGAACGGATTTGGATGAAATTTGGTACACATATAGCTTTTAACCTAGATTAACATATAGGATACTTTTTACCCGGGTGCGCGGAGTAGTTCCCTCGGGATGCGGGTGAAACCGCGGGAAACAGCTAGTATAATATAATGGTTCTTATGTGCACAGACATGTGTGAACACACTCTCACTCTCATATTACGATGGCATAGCAAACGGAGGACGAACCGGTATGGTGCAGAAATGCTATGTTGCTCTCAGAGACATGGAGAGATCTTTTGTAGATCTTTGACAGGCGTTGCAAGTAGTCAGAGGCCAGAAAGTCTGATAACCAGTCTAAGGTTTCATGTTACCCGGTAACGGGGTTGTGGAAGGTCAGATAGGCAGTCAATCCGTGTAAAACACAAGTACTCAACTGCATGTAGTTAGACTGGAAGCCGACCCTGACATAGTTGGGAAAAGGCTAGGCAGATAATGACGACTTTCGACTTGTTTAAGTCTTTACTAATAATAAAAATGCAAAAGGAATTCTGTCTCTTGTTATGCTTTACTAGATAAACCACTAAACCAATACAGATGAAATTTGGTTAATTTGATACCTCGGGAAGGACATGGAGTATTTTTTATCAAGTTATATGTATAGTCGGTACCAATAGCATTTACGAAAAATGTAAACAAAGTCGTAACCTATTTTGTTCTAATTCTGCCACAGAAATTAACAAAATGACGTAAGGATGGCGCATTTATGTCAGTTTCATGCTCTAAACATCATCATTCATCAATTAATGCCATTTTATTCATCTATGTGGTAAAATTAGAACAAAATAGGTTATGATTTTGTTTAAATTTTTCGTAAAATTAATTGGTGGACAGACTATAGTATTTTCCTCAGCAGGCGAGACCCCGGGGAAAAGATTGTAATATACTCACAACTTGGCTTGTTGGACTGCAAATCTTATAATAGTGCTTTTAAACACATTCTTGACGTCCACAAGTTTGGGGTCCGCTTGGCGACGCTTCCCACTGCTGGGACTAATCTTCAGCTGCATGAATTTGTCCAGCAGCTGATCTAAATTGGCTTCTACGACAGAGTGCTGAAATATTGAAAAAAAAAAGTGTGGTGTGATTGGACGGCAAAATGTTGGATAAAACAAAAATATTCCTTCCCACTTTACGTGTTTGGGAGCTACCCTAAAAAAATATTTCTCATAATTTTATTTTATCACTTTGTCGGCGTGAGTATCAAGAATCTTTGAGCCATGCCGAGGACAGACAGACAGACGGACATGGCGACACTATAAGGGTTCCTTGTCGACTACGAAACCCTAAAAAAGGGACAGTGCTAAAACACGTCTTGAAATGCACCAACACCATTGACTAACATCCACATATACATTACATTGAACGAAGACATCGTGAGGAAACCTGGACTAAAAAGTCTTGAAATCTTCAATCCGGCTTGAGCAAGCGTGGCGATCAATGCTCACGCCTATTTTGTACGAGATGAGGCCTTAACCCAACAGCGGGACAGTTAATCTACCGATGATGATAACTTACCTCCGTCCCCTTGGCAATGGCTTCCTCCCAGCACTGCACGGAGGCGGGCAGGTCCCCTCGCCTCTCCTCGAGGGCGGCGCGGCACTCCCAGTAGGCTGAGCTGTGCGGTGCCGACGGGAAACGCTCTCGGATGGCACGTAGCCAGCGAGCACACTGCTCCCAGTCAAAACCCTGGAAAATAAAGAAATTTTACAATATATTTTTAGGATTTAACTTGAGTTCTTGAGGGGCAATGATATTCGCAGGGGGGGATATATATCAGGGGTTGGGGGAGGACCGCTTTGTGAGTTTAAAAACCTCTCATAGAGCTTGGAAGTAGTTGGCAGTGTTACACCCCCATGTCTAGGATTTTAAACTCCCCAGCTGCTATGATGTTGATACCAGTCGATGTTACAATTCCATGTCAAAGGCCATCTGTTAAGTGGATTTGAGGAAATTCTGACACTAGAAGTTGTTAGGTAGATAAACCTGCAGCTCACACAATAAGAGGATTATCACTACTTGTAGGACCAGACCTTATGCTCATCAGTCACAAGGCTTGTGACCCCAAGACCACTGAGAAGCAGTAAATAAATGCATCATTTCAAATTCCTGCTCTTTAAAATTTAAAATGTATATATAACAGCTTACCTCTCTCAAAATCTCAGTGAGATCATTCAAAGCCCCAATAACAACTTCATCCACATTCACAACATCGCTGCATGTTGCCGTAGTGTTGTGTGACTCGTTGAAATCAACACTGTCACTCACAACGCTAGCAGTTCTCCACTTATCCGCCGCACCTTGCCCTTCTTCATTCATATTCTCCGTGTATGAATCATCATCGCTATCTGATTCAACAGCTATATTTTCTTTATTTTCCTCGTCAAAGCCTTTCGTATCAAATTTAACACTATGCGGTAAGTGATGTATGCCGAAACATTGTAAATGGTGGTAGGAATCCAACGATTTGCCTCGCTTTTGAAGCCAAGACTTCAATCTCGCTTGGAGCTCTTCCGGTCTTGGCGTATTAAAATTACCCATCGGAGTCATGAATGTCACTTTCTTCCTCTCACTCTTAACGGCAGACACTACTCTATCTTGTTGGATATTCTCATCTTCGTTAATATGTTTAAGATGGACATTATTCAATTTGTCACCAATAGAAGACCATTTGTGGATGCAGTTGCCTAATTCCTCTTTTCCGATGCGTTTGAAGTGTACCGCAGATATAGATCTACGGACCGGGACTGCTATCTTAGGTTTAGTTTGTTCAAAAACTGTGTGGCGTTTATTTAAAATAATTCCTGAATTGCGTATCACTTTTTTTAAGTAATCTGGATCAGTGTGAAGTTTTTCTACGTCTTTTAAGTGGGTATTTGAAGCTGTCTTTGGTTTGTACAGCCGTTCGAAGACAGATTGAGATGTAGGCTTTGAGGAACTTTTGGGTATCATTGACTTTCTGCCGGCGTTAGGTTTAGGATTGTCATTGACAGTTACCGCGAGGCTCTGACGTAACTTCAAGTTGGTGGTCACACCTTCAGTCTTCCTTATTGCAAAGTTTTGTTTTTTATCAATATTAGCAATATTGCTACTAATTTTCTGTTTGTTAGTCCTGTCAATGTTAGAAGCGTTAGCCGGCTTCTTGTTAATATTAGTAAGAATTTTATTTGCGTTACCGGTCTGTCTGTCAATCGCTTTAGGTATGATGGAGTTTTTCACCTTACCATCAGTTTTTGGCCTCGTCAACTCTTTGTTTACAGTTGTTTTAACTGTGGGTACGGATATCGGTCTCTTAGTAGTACCATTGACATGAAAGTTGTTTTTGACAGAGGTAGAAGCATTATTTTTTAAAGTTATCTCTGATTTTACAGATTTGTTTACCGTTGACAAGTTTGTTGTAGATCCTTTTGTTGAATCTCCATTTTTATTGTATTTTTTGAGATTCAATTCTCGTAACTGAAATTAATAAAGTGTAATTTTATTATAAAATTGAGACAAAAAATTACCTAAATTCGAAATTAATTTTACAAATTATAATTATGGTCACAAAGTTCTGGCTATTATGATTAATTAAACCAATTAGGATAGGTGGGTCATCTTGGAGATGGGTTTGATTTTTTAAAGAAATCAAAACAAGCAGATTTAGTATGATAATAGGCACATTAGAAGCTAACAGCAATACTAATTTTATTATTACACAATAATAAGTTTTTATCACTTATTTCACAACTAGCTTCCCGCCAGCGGCTTCGCCCGTAATACTTAGCTAATGGATACAAAAACTTGACAAATTATATACTAAAACCTTCCTCATTAATCAGTCTATCTATTAAAAAAAACCGCATCAGAATCCGTTGCGTAGTTTTAAAGATTTAAGCATACATAAGGATATAGGGACAGAGAAAGTGACTTTGTTTTATACTATGTAGTGATATTAGATAAGAATATTATGGTTTACATTGCAGAATAGGAAATTAATTTTAAGTAAATACAGAATAAACCCTCCCCGCCCCAAGTGGCACACTGACCAAGAAACAACTGAAATTCTAGATTTCATACAAAGTCTTGTATAGAAGATTGTTTGTTTCTGTCGGTGGGTCATCTTAGTCATCAAATATCACGCAATCCACCGGCCCTTAATAATGAAACTTTTGGATAATACAGCTAACTAATAAGTCCAGTGCTAATACAAGTTTTATCAAGCTAAAGAGGTCAGAAAGTAAAATAATAATAAGAAAACGTACAAACCTTTTCAATGCGCGCTTTTTCCCTTGCAATTCTTTCTTCTCTCAATTTATTTAAGCGGTCTTTTACTGTATCCATTTTGGTAGATAATGGGTGTAAATTTATACTACAATCAATCAGAAATCGAAAAATAAATGCAATCGGACAAACAGTTTTTAACCGTTAAAGAACTATATTTAAACTGATTATCTGCCTAGATGTAATATCGTATATTAAACCTTAATCAATACACTTCACTCTGTTAATACTAAAATTAAACTACACACGAGTTAAAATTGTTTTATTTTAAAATTACGAGAGACGCGTTCCTTCGAAATCTTCAACTGATTAAAATGGCGGTTGGAATTTGATTCGGAAAATAAACTACGCCGCCGAGCGCCGCTACAGTTTAAAAATCAAAACAATTGCAGCTGCGTTCCAGTCATCCAATGAAGAGAAGAGCATTTAAAACATGATGTCTCTAATGCCAGTTACACACATTTGTATTAATAAATTGTCACAAAATGTATATAATAGTTAGGTATTTATTCTTTAATATTTACGCATGATGAAAATAAATGATAGCCATTAAGACATAATTAAAGTGTTTTTAGTGATTGAGCCAATTTTAAAATTGAGTTATGAAGTAAAATAAAGTCTTGAGGCAGACGACGACTAACCCGCGGGCCTATGAAGTTAATTGATTCTTCAGGAAGCTGTCCAAGATCCTCATCTCCAGCTTGCCTTCACTGGCTCGCTAGAGTGAAAAATGACGAGGAACTTGGTCTCTCACCTATGGCTTGGTGGGCCAATTTATTTGTAAATATCGTTATCCCTTGGTTTCATCTACGTCCCGAGGGAACTTGCAACTTGGAAAATGCAATCGGATAAAAAAAATAGCCTATCCTTTACCACCTCCGAGGTCTTATCTATCAAACAAATAAACAATTTCGGTTTCGCTTTCCTAATAAAATTAACGTTTGTTACATTACTGAACTGAACAATTTCCAAAATTTACAACTCTTAAATAAAGCTATATTATCCTAGTCGGATTGCAATACCTAGATAGTTTATTTTTTCATGAATTCACAAATATTGTATAATACGGGTAACGTTGTTTTATAAAAGCTAGTTGACAGATAATCGCGGAAACTTCCATTAAGTTCCCTTTTATTCAAATAAAGGTGCGTGATTTATTGTCTCTGAAACGTCACTCACGGAATACTGCTGTCAACAGAACCCCTAATTTTTATAGCATTTACAGCTGTCTGTATGCGGCTTAACGTGGCAAGCAAAATCTTATGTAAAAGGTGTGACCTAAGCTTGGACTGAAACGCCAGAAGGCTGCGTTCGGTTCAATGAACTTTAAGACAAAACTATTTAAAAAGTTTTAAATCGATATGACCATAAATGACCTAAAAATATACTCAGTCACAATAAAATTAATCCTAATGTTACTTTTCTGAATATTGCATAAAATAATCATAGGAGAATTCATAATTTTAACTGGAAACCCTGTGAACACCTCACTGCACTACCAACATAATAGTAAAAACAGTAAAACTCCGTCGCCGGTCACGTTGGTACCTCCGTCAGTGCTAATGTCCGCTAGGGTCACGAGTGTGCGCTGGTGAATTGCATTTTTAAGCAATTATTAAATTAAATTACGGATTAGTTTCGTGCAAGTTTTAATTACAGGTGAGTGCATAAAAAATAATTAATATTTCAACGTCTTTTGTGTTTCACAAGTGTATTATTTAGCTATAAGTGTGTATAAAAAGAAATAAAAAAACTCGCTCGACGCACCGGCCGCGCCGCGCGAAATCGTGAGATTTTTGCAAACAGGTTTTCCTCGGCCGCTTTTGTTTTATAAACTTTATTTTTACTGCATAGCGAATCGGGTTATATCAGTTAATGTGCCTTGTTAAACTTAAAACGTTAAACAATAAATATAAACTGATGTTCTAACATGATTCTTATATGAGTAAAATATATTGTTTTATATATTTAAAATGCCTAATTGGATTTTAAAAAGCATTGGACATTGGATATTTTTTGTAACTTATTCAGTGTGTTTTATCTTAATAATTTTAAAATAAAGATATTAACAATGAGGGTAGATTTATTTTTAGTGGTCGTTGACCGTCTGTTGTTTAAAAAAAAGAACAACATTTCCGTTTTGTTTTTTTTTAAACACACATGACATAAGTAGGGTAAATGGAAAATATTTATTTGATGCTATTTAAAAAATGTTAATTAGTATTAAAATAAGTTCAAATCATTTGGCGTAACAAATAACGTGCATCTGTACACTACACTGATAACATTTTTTTGTATTTTTTTCGTCAATCTGTCATGTGGACCAGATGGGAATAATTGGATAAGTACCTAATTAATTCTGCTTTAAAAACTTATAATTTTGGGACACTTTTACTGCCGAGGTTGTAAAACTAGAATGTACTCACACATTAAAAGTAGAACCTCATTTTTATCTCATAACTAATTATTTTGGCCGTTTAAGATGTCTCCTTAAAGATTTCTAAATCTGTTTTTTATCGAAATCAACATTAAACTTAACAATGATAAGAATATGGGCAAACGATTAATAATTACTCAGCCTATCTGCTGGAAATAGGTTTAATAGAGATCGCCTTTATTAACACCGGTTCCTTCAATATTGAGAAACAATTTAAAGAAACCCTGATAACATTGAAATGGCTGATCCGATTTTGATAAAACATATTTAAGAACCACCGCTAGAAAACCTGCAATGCTGATTCACCCGTTTAAGAGCTACAGTGCTACAGACAGACACTCAGCGGTAAAATTTTTAATACCCCTCTTTGCGTCGGGGTATAAAAACCACTTTTGCCCATGGTTTCGTAGCCGAAGTCAAAACTATTACTTACATAACCAGTACACGTATGTACTAATGTAATCATCGTGGTGGCCTACTGGCTAAGGCACCTGCCTCTCGTGTACGAGCGTGCGAGTTCGAAACCTGGCAAGTACCAATGTGACTTTTCTGAAGTCATATTATGTACTTACTTTCGAAGTATATCTTAGACGTCACTTACTGACGAAGGAAAACCTAGACTTAAAGTCTGAAATCACCAATCCGCCAAGCAAGCGTGGTGATCAATGCTCATGCCTTCTCTGTGTGAGAAGAGGCCTGTGCCCAGCAGTGGGACAATATATAGGCTGATGAAAATGTAGGCGATTTCTGATATGAATTCTTATATTTGAATATGATTCTTCATATTTGAAGATTTTCATCATGTCTGTGGAGATTTCTCCGTTGGTATAGTCGCAAGCAAACGTGACTGCTATGAACGGGATATCGGGTTTTATTCCCGGGACCCTCCGACATCGATTTGTGGGTTTTAAAAATTTCTCAAAGCAGCCCTAAGTCACTTGATGGTGTTACACCCTCGTTCCTAGGAGGTTACGTTAAGCTATTGTCCCCGGCTGCTGGATAACAGTCGTTGTTACAATTCCACGTCAGAGGCCGTCAGGCGGATTTGAGAAAACTATACTAGAGCTTGTTGGGTTAAAAAACCTGCATCCCACACGAAGAAAAAGATTTCCATGGATCACCATCATCATCAGCCCGTGTTAGAGGCCTATGCAGGGATACCTACTGCATATTGTTATTGTTGTATTTTAAACATGTTGTATGAAAACCGACCCTAACACCGTGGGGTCCGAGCGCCCACCTTCTTTTTAAAGAAATATCCAAGCGGCTTGTTGACACTTCCTGTGACCCAAAGGCTGGCTTTTATTTTGGTCAAAAACTAAGCATTGCCATCCAACATGGCAATGCCGCCAGTCTCTTGGGTACACTCCCAGTTGACGGCGATGAGGATGAATTTTTTGACGCAATATTTTAATATTATAGTTTTTTTTTATTTATATTGTTAAGAATGTATATATTGTAAATAATGTAAATACACCCTAACATAGTTGGAAAAAGGGTAGGCAGATGATGATGATCACTATCTTTAGGTAGGGACTCTGTTTTAATAATAATATTTATTTTATACGGCGTGTTCAAGCGATAATTTAAAATATCTTCGGTAATAATGAGGAAAAATACCCTTAATATGGATTGGCAAGGCAACACACCATAAATCACCACCATGGAAGGAAATCAGCACAAATTTTCCTGGTGCCGATAATATGAATATAACAGGAATGCGAAAGGGCTATCAATAGCATTGTGTTTAGCCTGCTAAATCTGTAATTGTATTGACCTACAAATATCTGATGGAATGGGAATCCTTATTAGCAAATAAGGATTCTCATTTTTCCCATTTTTCTCATTTCTCATGATTCCTATCGAGAAGAACCGGCAAGAAACTCCATGGATACTCTTTTCAAATGTAAAATAAATTCACATTGTAAATCTTGTTGAAAGAGAGTAACCATGGAGTTTCTTGCCCATTCTTCTCCATAGGAATCTACGCATTGGAACGGGCAAAGAACTTCAACTATTTTTGACTAACTCAACATGCTTTGACAATTCAAAAGTGCCTGTAAATGGTCTTATTGAAATAAATGGTTTGAATTTTAGAAAATACTTAATTTGTCCGGACAAATAGTAGCTTAGCGTCTCCAGGCTATCCATCTCCGTACCAATTTTCATCCAAATATAAAAGTCTATTGTTCAATAATATTTTGTGTTAATTCAGACTTCTTTTTCTTTTTGCTCGACTCCAAAGGCTAAATTTTCTTCAAAATTTAGGCTTTCAATTGCAAAATGAACATTTGAAATCAGACTGGTATTTCCAGATATTATCCGCGTTTAAATAAACAACCAAAAAAAGTCGTCTTCTTTTGCATTTATATTAGATAAATATTTAAATTAAATGCACCACACACACCCAGAAATGAAATCAGTGATGACGTCATGTTACCAACACGCGCATGACACCAGCTGATAGCTTTATTTTTTCTTTGCTCTGTCACAAGGCTCAGATACCACATGTTTTCCGAAGATGAATAAACCGCTAAGGAATGTATGGACACAATAAAAAGAAGTTTCGTCTTTAATTTTGTTGGACTGCTCCTAAGTTCCTTTATTTCATTTTGTTTATTTTTTTTTTTAAGGAATGATGAGTCATTTAGGATGAGCATATTCTTGATATCACACCTTTATTCAGTCCCAGCCGGGGTTGGATGAAAGGAGCTGTTGCTCGCGCCAGATGGCAAGGGATGCCAAAAATGATTTCATGAAAATGCTGTCGTTATACAGTGTTTTTCGAAACCAAAGGCGACCAAAGGGCGCTGAAAAACAATCTTGCTCTACCTTGATCAAGGGCTAAGGCCGGCGCTGCCTACATTTGGCCATAAATGGACCACAAACAGATATATCGGCAAACTGACAAATCTTGGACCGAAAAACTCGAATAACAGCCCACTTACCACCTGATAGCAACGAGGCAGACAGAAAGTCCTTAAAATCAAGAACATTCGAAAATCAATAAACACCTCAAGATATTTCTGTCTCAAATATGAATAACACAGCCAGGAGACGCCTTACGACCTAGACAGACACTGACCTTATTAACGGTGTCCTACAAAAGGTTACGTGCGCAGGCTCTACCGACGCACGTGCTAAAAGATGCATTAACGTGGAAAAACAAAGGCTTATGTACTATGTAACGATCAATACTTCTAATGCGTAGATACTGCTCACCATTTGGGGAGAACGTCGTGATGTTGCCATGTTTAAATCCTTGATTTATTTACAATTTCAAAACATAAGAATAATAAGTGTCATGGTGGCCTAGTGGTTAAGGCACCTGCCTCTCGTGTACGAGTGAGCAGGTTCGAAGCAATGTGACTCTTCTAAAGTCATGTGTACTTTCTAAGTATATCTTAAACGTCACTGACTAACGGTGAAGGTAAACATCGTGAGGAAACCTGGACTTAAAAAAAGTCTGAAATCGCCAATCGGCCTTGAACAAGCTCATGCCTTCTCAGTATGAGAAGCGGCCTGTGACCAGCAGTGGGACAATATATAAGCTGATGATGATGAAGAATAATAAATTAGACGTAACAATTTAGGTGTCAAAATATTCATCCGCATCGCTGTCAACGGGTATCTTGCCCAAAAGGCTGGCTGCATTGCCACGTTGGATGGCAATGCTGATTCTTGGATCAAAAATGCGAAAGTAACTGTCTGTCGTTTTAACAGTAAAACGGTTGTAACAATTTGGATGAAATTTGGCTTGGAGATAGATCAAAAAATGGTTTATATCCGAGTGTGTGAAGTTGTGAAGTAGTTCTTTTAGGATACGTGCAAAACCGCGGGAATCAGGTAGTCCCTACTTATATTACAATGCGATTATTATTAACTTCGTCTGTCTGTCTGTTATGCTTCCCGCGAAAACGCCTGACTCTTTTCAGATGAAGTTGGAAATGCAAATAGATTGAAGCCTTGGAGAGGACATTTAACTTCATCCAATTTAGCATTTTAAAACATTTTACAATAAGATAAGTAAAGTAAAGGAAAATAAACTAGTTACTTAATGCGACAGACACTCACAAGGACTTTGACCGAAACATTGATAAGAAAAGAAACAAGAAATTCTTATTCAATGCATCACTCTGTATAATTTATAGATGAGAAAAAATAAACACGTTTTAAAGTATTATATATTTTTTTATTAGAATATGTTTTTTCACTATTCGAAATGCCTTTCAAATAGCAAATCTGTAGATCCAAAAATCTGAGGTCTTATATTTTTACTAGCTTTCCGTCAGCGGTTTCGCCCGCGTAGACTATACGAATTCAAAGTTTCATACAATCTTTGCCCCCATTTTTCACCCCCTTAGAGGTAGAATTTGGGAAAATTCTTATTGGATGCCTACGTCATATAAAAAACACCAGTCAGTCGGAACGAAGCATTTTATATATGGAGATATAGATATTTTCGGATTTAGATGTGTGTGAGACCATGAAAAATTGCTAGTTGGCTCATAATTCGCTAAAAATATGCTGAAGTAGCCTTCACTGCAGTTACTTTGCTGTAATAAAGCCTCAGTACCTCGGTAGCTGTCGTTTGTAGATCTTTGACAGTCGTTACGGGTAGTTAGAAGCCAGATTTTTTTAACAACCAGTCTTACCAAGGAATATTGTGTTACCCGGTAGCTGGGCTGTAGAGGTCAGAGGCAGTCGCTCCATGTGAAACTCTAATTCTCAGCTGCATCCATTGAGACTGGGAGCCGACCCCAACAAAGGTGGGGAAAGTCTAAGCTGTTGGTGTGACTTTGCCGTAACGAAATTCTGAGAAAAGATTTTACTTTTTTAAAAGATGCTGGATGATGTGAATTATCAAACGCCTTTACTAAATCCTTGAAAATATAGCAGATTTAGTCATAGTTATTACCTTATCATACTGTAGTAAATTTTAAACCGTACCATTTTGTTTGTACAGAAATACCTAATGATTATTAGGTGTAATTACACTAAGAATCTTTTAATATCATACCTTTTTCTGACGGAGGGTTAAGCAAAGGTGTGGCTATAGGATTTGTAAGGGCTACGGGATTGTTCGGGGATGCGGGATTGTTCCAATGAGTAACTGCGACTCTGGGCGAACATGGATGGGTTTTTTTAGGAAGAGTCTACGCTTCCTCCCGCTCCACCTACGACAGTAAAAGTTATTTGATGATATGCCATCCATCAAACAATGGTGTGGCTATAGCACATCCCAATTTCGTCATTTATGATGAAGTATTATAGCCACTTGTGATGGAGGACGAGCTACAGACACGTATTTAAATAGATGACATTCGTGAATGTACTTAAAAGGGAGTCCAGTGTTTTTCCTTGGACGCCGTTTGAATTATTCCGCGCTCTACCGTTTTGGCAGACGTCAATCGAAATCTAGAAATATCCATAATTGTGCCGTAAAATGCTGCTAAAATTACTAATTTTGTCTTCATAAGGTGGTAAGGCTATGTGTTAAACCAGATTTTAAACTGTGTGCACCAAATTTCATCCAAATCCAGTTGTTTTTGAGTGCAAGAACCACAAATATACATACACAATCCTCATAAACTTTCGCGTATATAATATTATTAATATAGTTTTGTTTATGCTTGCTTTCTCAATGTCCGAGACATTGCAAAATTACCTTTCGATTCACCAAAATCAGTGTTCAGTACTTATTTAAGGTAGCTCCAAGGTTTTGCGGCGGGCGTTGGCGTATCGTATGCTAGTATCGGATGACGGGCGCTAGTAGTTTGCACGGTAGTTGTGTTTATAGTATTTGTTTGTATTCCTGTCCCTTTTTTCTGTTATATAAGTGTTTGTGATGATAGTTACGTAGTACACGACCTTATTAGAATTATTCTGAAATCAGCACTGTTCGAAAGTCACAATAACAAAAGGCAGCTCCCAAAGCGCGCACTTTAGGCTTCCGTAGTCATCGGAAATACTAAGTAGATGGTACAGAGCTTGAACTTGAGCAATAGTAGAAAAAGGTAGATGGTTTTAAGATACTTGTTACAAGAGTGCAAATAATTTCCCCTAAGAAGTGAGTGAAATTGCTAGTCAGTATTTTATTTTGGTAAGTATAAAATGCAAATCGTTGCTAAAATGAAATGGTTTCCAAAAGAATATTAAAATTACTTTATCATTTTCATTTATACAAGTCATGGCCTTCGTGAGATACTTGTCACTTTCTGCATGCTTTGTGTCAATTCATCGTATATCCATCCACAAACATTTTTAAGACCGATTTTGTTTCGTAACTAGAACGTAGGTATTAATTTATTTTAACTGTGAGTGTTAGATGAGAAATTCAATAAAATACCTTCTTCAACAAAATCAGATCTTACTGACTGAAACCCATCTATGTGCCTTACTTCGCTGTATGTGTTCTGCCGCAGTAACTCGAACAATCCCACACCCAAACTAAATGTGGTCATAAATAAAAATTACGTTCGGTTTTTTGCTTGTAAAAAATACACCAGACCTATTATTGTGCCTCGGGGGACCCCTTAACAAAGTAATGAGTTACTGGCACGATTTCTTGTAAAAAGAATATTTTCATAATGAAAATTAAATAACCTAGCCCGTCCTAAACACCCACGTTTATTTTGAAAGGTCAGCCTATTTTTGCGTGGGTTTGATACGGGTAAAATGTTATTGAAGGCCTCGGTATTATGTACTACCCAAAGTGTCATAATTTACTTTAGCTTTAGTATTTTCAGTTTTGACTAGCTGATTTACATTTCTCGTTAATCTAGCGTGACTCTCAAGACGAGGTATTATAATTTACAATTCTTTTTAATAAACCTATTTTGACTGACTTTCAAAAGAGATCTGGACTCGGTGCCAAAATACACACAACAGTACCTAACCTAGAGACACCGACTTCTAGATCGTTGTATTGGTCCACAAACGTTTCAGAAGAAAGTAATTTTCTCTTTTCAGTGTTTTGATGGTCAGTTGTATTTTTTGTAAAAGTTTTTGTCTAGCTGTAGCACTGTAGGAAAAGTCGGATTCAGAAAATTTGGGAAACAATTCCTTAGATATATATCCAATTATAGAATCACGAACATACATACTTTTTATATTGCTTACTGTAATTATCATTCACGCTTCATCGTATAGCACACTTGACTGCTTACATACGTTTATATACTTCATGTGTATCTGTTCATCCATATTCTTCCTAGCTAGTGAACTGAGAATCTATATAAACAAATATAATTTAATTTTCTGAATTTTCTTTTCGTCTTAGTCAGTCGATAATAAGAAAACATTTCAACATATATCAGAAACCAATTGTTCGCTACATATAGCAGCCGCTGTTAGGAGACATTGATTTCTAAGTTACAAACGATATTTTGTATCGATGAAACTCGATCATGAGCTCGTAGCAGAACTGCCAAAATTATTTGTAATAACTGAGTATGGAAACCAAGAAAGACATTTCTGGACCACTGCTCGATCCTGCTTTCTGTAAGAGCCTTAGTTTACGCCAGAATTATGCTAAACAAGCTAAATTAATTTATTTAAAACATTGTAATTTGACACCATGGTAACGTCTGGGGTTGCGAGATATTCGAAAGAGTTACCGCGCTGGAAGACAAAGGGCTAAGAATGAAACATGGATCGGTTTTAGTCAGTAAGAGTCTGACACTCCCTCCTGCCCCGTTCGCCGGGAAGAGTCATTTGATGATTTCCCATCCGAAATAATAAAATTATTATAGTAACCTGATATACTTAAGGCATTGAAATATAATGTTATGCATGTTTCGCAGTTTAGTCATCGGCGACCTGCGACCTTCACCGGGTCGTCTGCCTATTTAACGCGGAAACGTCACACTTAGCGTAGTAAACGCAGCATGAATCATATGTGTTACTGCATCAAAAATGGTAGTGTTTTTCAATCTATATCGAAACTGCCTGTGGAGATAGTATTTTTTGTCTGGAAGTTTGAAGAAGGGGTTGTTTTTTTTAATTGATTTTTTTGGTTTCGCTTATGTAGTTAACTTCCTTGTTTCACTTGGGATGTGATATTTTAAAAATGCTTTCATGAGTGCCGAGATTTAAATTTAATTAATTCTGGAGAGTCGTGCGGCAGTCTTGGGGGTAGATAGAAACTCCTTAATATTTTATCATCAACAAACGTATCAAGAACATCGAATATTCATCCATAAGTTTCCAGTACTTGGGACATCCCTTTGTGAGAAAGATGAACCCACAGTCTACCACTTCAGTACGTACTTACTATAAGTTGGTGGAAGTTTATAATTATTTTTTTACCAGGTTCTAGAACATGCAGGTTTCTTGGGTTTTCCTTATCTGTCTGTTGCATGAAGCTAAGTGTATGTATTTTTTTATTAAAACCCATCCATGTTCTTTCCTTCGCCTTTACGTGGTAACTCTTTCGGATTTCCGCAATCTCGCAATTAGGAACTCAAATAATGATTATTGAACCGAAAGTGCATCTTATTTGACCTTTCATAAAGTGCTTTATTTGGAGGCCTATGTATTATATTTTTTTTTACCTTTGAAAGAACATCGTCAGTTTTGTCACGAAATCAAGATCATGCCAAGTCCCATGTCTTATAGTTAGCCTTTTGTCATCAACTGGGTGTAATATGCATTCTGATTCCACTGAGAAATGAATATAGCAAAAATGACTCACACGACTATACTTCAAGTTAGCCGTTTGTACGTTTTTGAATCATAACCACTGACTCATGTTTTATCGATATTTGAAGTCTATTCATAGATTTATGTGATTTTGCGGAGAAATATTTGTCGGTGACTGTATCATGGACTGTCAGTCATAGGTGATAAAAATATTACACAAGCATAATGTGGCTTTTTGACACACGTGGAAACTTCTCACTCAGTTCAGTTCTCACATAGTCTTCTTTAAAGATGTTTTTCTAACTTATATGATCTAGATCTGTATCGCGGCTATCTCAGACCTTTTCTTTCTAAATTTGTAAGTCAGCGGCGTCCAAATTTAAATTAGTTAGCCTTGAAAACGCAGGCTTCAAACTCCGAACCAGACTTCCGAGCTACTACGAGGGGTAATGATGAATACATAATAGAACACAAGAGCAATGGTTGTTCTTATAGCAATCATAAGAAAAAAAAACTATGCCAGAAAAGCCTTTCTGGAATAGCTACGAATTCGCCATTATTAATTATGGGGTATCTCATCTCCCTATTATTTTTGGAGATGAAAATGGCTTGAATTGTAGCGTGTAAATATTGCATAGTGCGCGAGGCCGTATTTGCTTTGTTTCACGGGAAATTAGCCATTTTTTTTCAGACGGGACGTTATCATATGACCCATCCCGCCTTGGGTGGGGTGGAAGGGTGTGTCAGACTCTTACTGACTAAAACCCATCCATGTTCCTTCCTCAGCTTTTTATGTTCCGGGGGCGCGGTAACTCTTTCGCAGCCCGAGAAGGGAAATTCGCCTGGCGCACTCTTTGCGCTTAGATAGTAGACGACTTTAAAATCTACATCATCTTTTCTGTTGCTAAGACATTTGCAGCTAAAGATGAACTATCTTAGAGAACAATAATTATAGCAATTCTCTAGATCAGCTAGTCTATAGGGTGATTCTACTCATTAGACCACCCAATACTCCTGGAAACCCAAGCAAACCAACAAATAAACCCTAGCATAAAAATAACAATGATAAAACAGATCCTTTTGCAAAACAATCAGAGGAAGGCGTGATTGACGATTGTATGATAAATAATGACGCCAGTCTATACATAGGGATACTGGCTGACAATTAAGTTGGTTCTTCATTGTGAGCTTGGGTCAATGATGGCCACAATTTAACAGTAATTTCTGACTTATAATGTGACTAGCTTTCCGCCAGCGGCTTCGATATTCGAACGAGTTTCATATACATTGCTGCATATGTTTGGACGTTTATCTCATTGATACTTCCAACGCAGCAATGCATGGAAAAGTACTGCAACAGAAATTGAAAGAGGATAGGATTTTACAAACAAATTTTTCAAGGTTTTCAAGTGAGTGGTAAAATTCCACCAGTAATAATGTATCTGTTTCTATAAATAAACAATTAAATTCTGAACCACTCGATAATTAACAGGATAGCGAGTAAAAATATGCCACGGTTGGTTGTCCTGTCAGTCTTTTTCCTTGCTGTAAATATTAATAAATAACTATAGATATTATGTATGTAAATGTTGAGGGTTTTTGTAATATTGCCACAGGGAATGTGAAAAAAAAAACATTATGGTGGGCCAAAAAAAGGAAATTCGTTATGTAGTCTAGAGAACTCGTGGCTAAGTAACAGCCGCACGGGTCGACCGATAAGCTGCGCTTGGCGCGATCGGTTCGTGGATGGGTGACCATCTATGTCATAGCGAGACTCCTCCGTGCCTCGGAAAGCACGTTAAGCTGTTGGTCGTTGGGTAGTCAGAAGCCAGAAAGTATGATAACCAGTCTTACCAAGAGGTTTCGTGTTACGTCAGTGTGTGAGGTTCAGATAGGCAGTCGCTCCATGTAAAACACTGTTACTCAGCTGCATCCGGTTTAGACTGGAAGCCATAGTTGGGAAAAGGCTAGGCAGATGATGATGATTATGTAGTCTATACCCATCGTTTAGGTATATGAGGGAGAAAGCGGTGGCTGGTACTTATAACATGGCCTGGGGCCTAGGGCAGCCTGCAAATCTGCCAATGTACGTAGTGTAGGTCGCCCTGTAGCTAGGTAGGGCCATGATAATCGTAAGGCAGTGGCCAGGGATTAAAGGAGGACAGCTGAAGATGCTGTGGGAGAGGCCTATGTCCAGATAGAGCGGCCTTTACCCAATAGTAGGATAGTAAAAAGACCAAATGATGATGAAAAAAACTCTTCTGATTTAAATGTATGTTTATAATAGTGCCTGTCACATATATCGCGACATAGGCAGGCGTTTAGTCGACTCCACGCGTGACCTGAAGGCTGGCCTATATCTTGGCCAAAGAATCAGTATTTCTATCCAACGTGGCAATGCAGCTTTTGGGCACAATTCCCGCTGATAGCGATACGGACGAATATTTTGATGCCTTCTGTTTTTTTTACTTACCGTATTTTTTAATTTTTTAGATTTTGTAAATATACTGATAGTATACATAGTATAGCAGTCGTGGTGGCCTAGTGGTTAAGGCACCTGCCTCTCGTGTACAAGAGTGCGGGTTCGAAACCTAGCAAGTACCAATTTGACTATCAACTTTGTCTATCTCAGACGTTACTGACTAACGGTGAAATTAAACATCGTGAGGAAACTTAAAAAGTCTGAAATCGCCAATCCGCCTTGAGCAAACGTGGTGATTAATGCTCATGTTTTCTCTGTATGAGAAGAGACCTGTGCCCAGCTGTGGGACAATATATAGGCTGATGATGTATAGGATATAATGCTATACGTTAAAACTTTGTATCAAGAGTCTGCGTTACTTTTATTTGACCACTGTAAGGAGACACCAATATGTATAAAAGACCACTCAACTCGTTAAAACAAAGGGGTTTTCATAAAATGTCATAACATGCGAGCGTCTTATTGTACTTCGCTTGTTGACACGATAAATCGGTCAGTGCATTGTAATAAATTCTATCAGAACGTTAAATATAAACATTTATTATTATACAGGGTGATCGAATGTTCAATGAGATGGATTGACGACAGGTTTAAAAATTTATCGAATAAAATGTATCTTTCTTTCTTTACTATCTTGTCTTTAAAAGTATCTTTAATAAACTGACTGTTTCCCGCGTTTTGAGGGAACTACTACCCAGATAAAAGGCCTGGAACTGCCTCCAGGGTCCCATCTTCAAACCAATCTATCTATCTATACATATAAAATGCTTTATCCTGAATGACTGACTGACTGACGGATCAACGCACAACCTAAACCGTTTATCTTAGATGCCTAAAACTTGGAGGGTGTGTTCTTTGGATGACGAAGGCATCCGATAAGAAAGGATTTTCCGAAATTCTACCCCTAAGCCTAAGGGAGTGAAAAAAGGGGTCAAAGTTTGTATGAAACTCTGTCATTCTTAATTTGAATTCGTATAGCTCAAGCGAGCGAAGCTGGAGGAAAGCGTAGTTTCCCTAAAGCCTTACGCTAAGACTAGTGGCTGGCTAAGATAGGCTGATGATGATGATGTTTAACCGTGAAAGCGTAATAAACAAACAATCTCACATTCGCATATATAATACTAACTGTTTCCTGCTGTTTCGCCCGCATTCTGAGGGATTTAATTGTCCTATTTCCTTCCCCAAGTTCCAATCTGTCTCCATGCCAAATTGCGCTGTTATAGCGTGACAGACAAACAGAAAGACCGACAGTTACTTTCGAATATTTAGTATTAGTAAGGATCAATTAGTATAACCTTCGCCGCCTGATTCAAAATCAAAACTTATGTTTGTATTGTAAATTCTCGCAGGCTCATATCCAAGGTCGAATTAGTTGGATTAAATAGTCGTCTTTTAAGTATGCTACTGCACCCATCGCTTTTCACCAAGACCTTCGACCGAAAAAGGTCAAAAATGGTCATTTGATATTATAATATTACCCAATGAAATAGGGTAATGGCTGAAGCTTTGTGATCCAAATGGGTCTAGATTTTGGCAGGCCACACTAGGTCGATATTTGTAAGCACTTAACACTTCATAACCAGCCAGAGCATTTATAAAAAAAACTAGCTTTCCATCCGCAGCTTCGCCCGCGTGGACATTTTTTACACCTTTGGTTACATTATTCAAGTTTTAGTAGGGATCCCTCATTATTTCTGGAAATAAATATAGCCTATGACACTTCCTAAAGATGCAGCTTTCTAACGGTGAAAAATAGTTTTTAAAATCGGTCCAGTATTTTTTGAGTTAAAACCCTACAAACAAACAAATCTTTCCTCTTTATAATATTAGTATAGATTTATAAAACATTTTTTTAAGAACGCTACTGGCCAGTTACACCAAACTTTTTATCATTTATACGTTATACTTTTTCTAATATCACAAGACATCATCAGATTGATATCATCAATAATTAGCATACTTTTAATATTTATTATGTTATCAATACAGGGTATAATAATTAAGTAAATATACATCATAAATATTTAGACGAAAATAAATAAATAATAGTAAAATTATTCGATTTTAACCTCCATTTTGACAGATCTTGAATGACAGTTCTTCCGTTTCACGTATAAGTAACCGCGTATTTTTTTGGTGCTACTGAGTGTTAGTGAAGTACGGATTTTAAATAGTGTTTGCAGTGCGAAGCCGGGGCGCGACGCTAGTTAGTAAAACACCCTGTATAACAATTTACTGTGAAACGTTGGAAACAATTAAACGCGAAGATAATGTGCTATGCTAGTGCACATTCACACTTTGCTTAAGTAGTGGAAATTAGCAAAAGTTAATCACGCATTGCAAATTAACTTGACGCTTAGCATTTGAAACCTATTCCTGTCCTTGTCTTGTATTCAATAAATAAGGCGATGTCCTATAGGCAGCGCCGGCTTAGGCTATGCCGGGGCCCTGGGGCACACTAAAATTCGGGGCCCTATTGGACAGTACAAGAAGGGAATGACAAAAAAACTGCTATGATTTTTTAATAAGTTAGAAAAGTGATTTAATCTGTTGTAAGAGTTAATAGTAAGGTAAGAAAAAATCACAGCATTATGTGTTGGACCGCAAGCGAAGCGAGCGCGATTTTTTTTAAGTAATAGGTATGAGCAACATAATAATAACAATATAAAACTAATTGTATGCTTAGTGCAAGCGAACATTATTGATTTTGGGGCCCCCCGTGACGATGGGGGCCCTGGGCACGGGCCCCCATTGTTTCGGGGGGCCCTTATGTCCTTATGTTAAAGAGAACAGTAGTATGTAACATCAAGAGAAGTTAGTAGTTTCTCTTTTCGTTAACTATCTTTTTTTTTAAAAAATTGGTAACAGCCATACTTTTGTAACATGCAATGAATGTTACACTAGTATGCTGAAATGTGTCAGCAGGCGTGCTGGATATTTTACGGTCACCATGAGCAAGCCCGGTTAAGCAGTCGACATTCGACCTTATAGGTTGACCTGTGAGATGCCATACAAAAAAAAAGGTTACCATGACAATTCAGGATTTATATAATTGTAGCTTCGCGCCGAGAGCACGCCTTTGCATTTTTGACATGGCGGTCAAAGGGTTACATTTTCTCTAGATATTTTAAAATTATTGGTCATATCTTTGCGTTAATAAATAACAATACCATTTATATTCTCATCCCAATAATTCCACATTAAATGCAAGCTGTACTGTAGTCTAACCAACATCAATAATAATTCTGGTTCGACCTGGTCCCAGTTTAAGAATGAAAACTGGTCTTTGCACCCACATGCCATCTGTTATTTTATTTATATACTATTACCGGTAGTCTGGCCTTGGTTCGGTCTAGTCTTCAGCTGTTATAGACGGCCTGTTTTGGACTAGGTCATATTTTAATGTCTACTCTTAGTCTAGCAAGATCTGAGTCTGTGTCGTCATGGTAGCCTTTTTCCTATGTTGCTTTTGCCACAAATGTTACTAAAACCATTTTTTTTTTATCAATTTATATATATCCCTCTATCTCCGAAAATTCTTTCTTATCGGATGCCTACGTCATACAAAGAACACACCCTCCAAGTTTCAGGTCTCTACGATCAGCGGCTTAGGCTGTGCGTTGATCCGTCAGTCAATCAGGACAAAGCATTTTATATGTATAGAAGATATAGCGCTTTAGAAGTCGGTGTCCCTAAGTTACTGTTGTCAGTATTTTGCCATAGACATTGACACGAATCAATATGTAAAACGACTTTCCGTGAGATGCAGTAGAAGGGAAACAAAAACATTTTAAATAATTAGTTGCAATAATTAACATTAATGGCTTTATTTATTAGCGCCTTGACTTCTTTTAAACGCGAAGTTGCGAACACGATTTTTTGAAAGCAACTATGAAATAATTTAACAATAGATACTGAGATTGTAAATAATAGTCTTCTACTATTGTTAGTTTTCAATAACTTTTCCATCTAAAAATTTCTTATTAGAGATCGTATTTTGACATAAAGTCCGTACAACTAATGTCAAAAACCTATCTCTAGTAAGCATATCTTAGGATAGATGGGTTATTGAAAACCGCCGTAAGTATAGAGCTACTGCAGAACACGAGGTCGCCCTGAGCCGAGGCCCGTACTAGGGGGTGCCCTTTGCGTGTTGTCGCTTAGTTAAGTAAGATAAGCCCTAGCTGGAGGCCCTAAGGCACTTCACAGGCAAGCCCGGTTAAGCAGTCGACAACCTTCTAGGTTGACCTGCGAGATGCCATATGAAGATAGATTTAAACAGAGTTCAGGTAGAAATTTCGCCAAGATGTTTCAATTAAAAACACGAGAAACAGCGATTTAAATTTGCTAAAATCAAAGCAGCAAACCACTTACCTAAGCTATAAATAGCCAATCTAAGGCGCAAAGGCTATATATTAGCCAAAGATACGTATTAGGCGCCCCTAACCAACATTTCTGATCTTCAACACACATGGCAGACGGGCGCGGAATGCTAATGACTCAGTTAATTTAGCATTCAACACTGTCAACGACATTTTGTTAGGTTTGACGTCCTGTGAGTCACTGTTCTAAGCTATGGGAATCGACAAGGACAAGAAAACGTTTTTAAAAATATTACTTAATATACATTGGCGTTTTCGTTTTCTAAAAGCTAGTAAATCTATTATAAACGCGAAAAAATCCTGACTGCGACTGGATAATCTAATTTCTTCCGTACCAGTTTAAGGCTTGTGATCTTTCTTCAATTGGTTAAACCATTTTATAGTGCAAACAACAAATAAATCAGACAGTCACTTTTACAATTTCCGTTATATATGCCACTGATATTAATCTTTATTTTATCTATCCTCACCAATTTTTATCTAAATTGGTTCAGTAGATGCAGAGCTTTTTTTTTTTTTTTTTTTTTTTTTTTTCGGGGGGAAATCCTCATGGACGAACCCGGCCTGGGGAGGCCGGGAACAGTGCCGGACTCTTACCGGCTAAAACCACCCCGGTGTCGCTTCTCGCACGTGGGCGCGGGGCCGCGGGAATCCAGATTCGTCCGCAGCCCCGCACTGGTGCCGGCCCGTCCTGCCGGGCCTCGTCTTCTGCACGGGGTAGTGAGGTGTCCTACCCCGTGCATCGCCTTGGGGGCGGGCGTGGACACAGACGCGCGCCGCCGGCTCGGGTCCTATCATGGGGGGCGGGGACTTCCCCAAGTCCGTCGCCCCTGGACCCGTTTATGGGGGGCGGAAGAGGGCGTTGTCCGCCCTCCTCCGGCGCCCGGTGCGCCTGCTGCGGGCGGGGTCGAGAGTGGAAATCTCCCTTTCCCGCTCCGCAGCTTCCTTCTGCGACATCACGTCTTCGCAGAAGGACACCACCGCGTCCCACGACTCTGCGCTGCCGACCATACTCCGCAAAATGCAGAGCTTACCCCTACAACCTCACAAACTTTACCTCTTTAAACTTTATCTCATCAAAACCTTTCATTGAACTATCTTCTCAAGCCGGATCAATATAAAAACGGTTAGTTTAAACATGAATAGGTATAACCAGGTATTCTCAGCGTCTGCATACCAATGACGCTGCAACACAAGAAAGTATAATACATTATTAACCAGACTTTTACTTAGAAAGGTACATGGCAATGCTTTGCTGCGACTTTGCTAGATAAATTAGCGATGATGTCACTATATTTGCTGGGATTGTTCGAAATAGATACCTCGGCTCTGAAACGTAAAGGGCAAAAGAACAATGGGAAGACATGTATGGGTTTTAGTCAGCAAGAGTCTGACACTTCCTCCCCCGCCCCACAGTGGGAGGAGTCATTTGATTGCCCATCCCTGGAAAAAAAAACAAAATAACACTTGTGTTTGTTGTTTTAAGCACTTTATGAGGAGAAAATCATTACAGTCTTGTATGATTTTGTCGTTAACTTATAAGAACAAAACTCAAATTTAATGATTTAGAAGTCCTTCGTTCAAACTAGGCTGGAAATCAGCACTTTCAGAACGTCAAATGTACAAAAGACAGCCCTCAAACCGCCCTTCACCAATTCCTATGTGTTTTTGCTGTGAAAAAGTGGCGCAACAAACCTCCGATCTAAAATAACTCTGCCTGTCTTTCTGACACGCATTTGCTGCTAAACCGCTGGACATATTTAGATGATATTTCATATAGATACAGCTTGAACCCTGTGGATTAGGACTTTTTATGGGCGTAAATAAAGTAATTATATCCTGGCGGAGGACGCCATGGTCACGGGAACAACCTCAAACATCTCGAAAGTAACCGATAAGGATACTTCGCAAATAAACCGATAGAATTATACATCTGCCGCTTGAGAATCTCCGCAGCCATAGTGCCAGTAGAAAGATATGATGGCGCAAAATCCTCAGCTCCTTAGTCACAGCGTGATGTTAGGTAGCCTATAATATTCGCCAAGAATTGGGCTATCCTATATATAAAGAACCAACTTTCCGACCGAGGCTTCACTCGTGTGGACATTTTTTTACATTTTGGGTTACATTATTCAAGTTTTAGTAGGGATCTCTTATTATTTCTGGAAATAAATATAACTACAAACACAAACACTTCGTAAAGATGTAGCTTTCTAACTGTGAAAGAAATTTTTAAAATCGGTCCAGTAGTTTTTCAGTTAAAACCCTACAAACAAATCTTTCCTCTTTATAATATTAGTATAGATTTCTCAAATCTGACTGATATTTTTAGAGATTAGTGCGTTCAATCAAACCACTCTTCAACTTAATATATTAGTATAGATTTAAGTTTCACGTAGACTAGCTGATTTCATCTTGGCGAGATGTAGGAGAAACTTCAGGGGTGAAAGTATATTGTTTTATAGTATTTGTTGGAAATAATATTGAAAGTCCAAGAACGCTCTGTAGGCCAGTGCTTTTAGCCTCTAAAAACGGTAAAAAGTGAATTAAATAATAGTAGGATGAAACCCATTGGAAAAGGAGGAGAATACAATAAAAATGATAGGAAAAATAAATTACGGGCGATCTGAGGTCGGGAAGTGGGGGGGAGGGGGGGTTAAAGTTAAAAAAACGGTTTATCTCAATTTCCGGCAAAACTACAAGTCCTATGAAAAAAAGTTAAATGGAAAAGTTGTAGGTAATAAAAAGATCTACAACTTTTGGATTGACACTTTTTTCACATAACCTCAAAATTTATGTGAAAAATTCAAAAAACCAAGTTTTTGGTTTTTTATTTTTAGCTTTTACAATAATTATTTTTTTTTCACGAAATTTGGTGAAAACTTACCTTTTTATGTCTCAAACACACTGTAATTTATTTGATTTAAAATAATTATTTTTTCACCCTTATTTTGACTTAATATCGAAAAAACACCCTAATTTTCAATCGAAAATTCTCGTGTCAAAATATCGCTTTTTTTTTTAAAGTCGATGGTCTTTTTGTTCGTTGAAATCTCTACTTTCAGATGGTATAAAAAAAAAATTACATTTCTATGGTAAATGTTCTCAGAAAATATAAAGAAACGCTACGAAATAACAGGTAGTAAGGCCTAGACCGGCTTAATTTTTTTGCGTAGATGCCTATTTATTGCTATTTTAAGATAACTTATGTATCTGAGTGACCTATGGAACCTCGGACCTCTCTATGAAATACCTTTTAGCTCATCAAAAGGTATTTCATTGAGAAGTGGGGAGTTGCTAGAAGGATCTAGGCCTTGCTAACTGTTATTTCGTAGCGTTTCTTTATATTTTCTGAGAACATTTACCACAGCAATGTAAATATTTTTTTATACCATCTGAAAGTAGAGATTTCAACGAACAAAAAGACCATCGACTTTTTAAAAAAAAGTGATATTTTGACACGAGAATTTTCGATTGAAAATTAGGGTGTTTTTTCGTTATTAAGTCAAAATAAGGGTGAAAAAATAATTATTTTAAATCAAATAAATTACAGTGTGTTTGAGACATAAAAAGGTAAGTTTTCACCAAATTTCGTGAAAAAAAATTAATTATTGTAAAAGCTAAAAATAAAAAACCAAAAACTTGGTTTTTTGAATTTTTCACATAAATTTTGAGGTTATGTGAAAAAAGTGTCAATCCAAAAGTTGTAGATCTTTTTATTACCTACAACTTTTCCATTTAACTTTTTTTCATAGGACTTGTAGTTTTGCCGGAAATTGAGATAAACCATTTTTTTAACTTTAACCCCCCCTCCCCTCCACTTCCCGACCTCAGATCGCCCGTAATTTTATTTTTCCTATCATTTTTATTATATTCTCCTCCTTTTCCAATGGGTTTCATCCTACTATTATTTTTTTTGTTTTCAAAAGCTATTGGCACTGGTCTACTGCGTCTAGACGACATGATATATAGACTGATCGTAAACGATATATTTTGTTTATTTAATTAGCATTTTTGTATTGATGTAGATTCGGTGTCGAACATAACGTTAAATTTTGCATTCGGAACGGTATTTTATTTTGATATCTGGTGTAGGGTTATCGCTCACTATAGTCGTCATCACATTTGACAGTTAAATCGCTTAAGAAACTATTTCTTTCAAAATTACGTAATTATAAAAAGAGCTCTACTTAGGGATTTCCCCAAAGTTTAATAACAAGAAAAGCCAAGCGTTTCTACTTTCAAATCAAGTTCAATTTAGCAACTTATACTATGTGATATTTGCATTAAGACACAAAAGGATAGTTTACCATAGTTTCACAGTTTTCGCGTCCTGAAGTACTTTAGGATCCAGGTCCAGTAGTTAACTGTCTCTAGAGTCCTAGCTATAAATAGAAATACCGCGCCCGCGAAATGCAAAGGGCTAAGGAAGGAACATGGTTGGGTTTTAGTAAGTAAGAGTCAGACACTCGCTTCCGCACCACCCAACCCAGGAAAAGATATGGACTCCATACTAAATTTAATCTAATTTAATTAATCAGTTTTACCGTGATAGCGTAGCATACAAACTATATTCGCCTTTATAATATTAGTTCCATAAAAACAAAGTTTTATCGATGTTTTTGTCTCCGTGTCAACCCTAACACATTTAGTAATACTTGTTTTAAAGTTTGGTCGACACTTGTCGCAGAACTTTCACTTGTAAAAGCTTTATAATGCAAGGTCAGTGTATTCAGTGCCGTACGGTTAAAAAGTAAAAGTACGAGTAGGTATGTGCCTTCTTATGTAAACGTGCAGAATTCTTTAGTCGGGTTGTATAATTCTTAATAAAAGTTTTCGTTATATATATTAAATGCGAAATTTCACCCAAATGCATCGAGTCATTCAACTGCATTTGGGTGAAATTAATAGTAACATACAGTAGAATCCGTTTATTATGACTCCGCCTATATTGACCAACCGGTTATTATGACGTAACTATACTACGAAGTTTGGTTTTCATATGAAATTCTTTATAAATAGTCGGATATAATGACTTCCCTTACAGTGACATGTCGCTTATTATGACCCATTTTTAATAAATTATGATTATAATTATGATCATAAAAACAAAAGCAGACAAAAATTACAGATTACTTACAATAAAAATACACTTGTATGTGTTATAATGTGCTGATTACGTGCAATTTTGATTTAATATGTATGTATACATATGTAATTACTATGTTTATGTATTAAACTACTTAAGTACATTCATATTTACATAAAAAAGGTTTTTCATTTCACAAAACGCTTTGTATGACGTCCGCTTATTATGACTTGTTTGTCAATTCCTTTCGATGTCATTATAAACGGACTTTACTGTACATACAATCATCTATGTATACATATAAAATGCTTGTCCTGAATGACTGACGGATCAACGCACAGTCTAACCCGTTAATCGTAGAGACCAAAAACTTGGAGTGTCTTCTTTGTATGACGTAAGCATCCGATAAGAAAGGATTCCTGAAATTTTACCTCTAAGGGGGTGAAAATGGGGGGGCAAAGTTTGTATGAAACTGTAATTTTTTTTATTTGATTACGTATAGTCCACGCGGGCGAAGCCGCTGGCGGAAAGCTCACAAACTTTTGCATTTATTTATAATATTTAGTATTTATCAAGTCGTAGCCAGGGTTTGCCGTAATAGGCCAGTGCTTTTAGCCTCTAAAAACGGTAAAAAGTGAATTAAATAATAGTAGGATGAAACCCATTGGAAAAGGAGGAGAATACAATAAAAATGATAGGAAAAATAAATTACGGGCGATCTGAGGTCGGGAAGTGGGGGGGAGGGGGGGTTAAAGTTAAAAAAACGGTTTATCTAAATTTCCGACAAAACTACAAGTCCTATGAAAAAAAGTTAAATGGCAAAGTTGTAGGTAATAAAAAGATCTACAACTTTTGGATTGACACTTTTTTCACATAACCTCAAAATTTATGTGAAAAATTCAAAAAACCAAGTTTTTGGTTTTTTATTTTTATCTTTTACAATAATTAATTTTTTATCACGAAATTTGGTGAAAACTTACCTTTTTATGTCCCAAACACACTGTAATTTATTTGATTTAAAATGATTATTTTTTCACCCTTATTTTGACTTAATATCGAAAAAAAAACCTAATTTTCAATCGAAAATTCTCGTGTCAAAATATCACTTTTTTTTTAAAAGTCGGTAATCTTTTTGTTCTTTGAAATCTCTACTTTCAGATGGTATAAAAAAATATTTACATTGCTATGGTAAATGTTCTCAGAAAATATAAAGAAACGCTACAAAATAACAGGTAGTAAGGCCTAGACCGGCTTAAATTTTTTGCGTAGATGCCTATTTATTGCTATTTTAAGATAACTTATGTATCTGAGTGACCTACGGAACCTCGGACCTCTCTATGAAATACCTTTTAGCTGATCAAAAGGTATTTCATAGAGAAGTGGGGAGTTGCTAGAAGGATCTTGGCCTTGCTAACTGTTATTTCGTAGCGTTTCTTTATATTTTCTGAGAACATTTACCATAGCAATGTAAATATTTTTTTATACCATCTGAAAGTAGAGATTTCAAAGAACAAAAAGACTACCGACTTTTAAAAAAAAAGTGATATTTTGACACGAGAATTTTCGATTGAAAATTAGGGTGTTTTTTCGATATTAAGTCAAAATAAGGGTGAAAAAATAATTATTATAAATCAAATAAATTACAGTGTGTTTGGGACATAAAAAGGTAAGTTTTCACCAAATTTCGTGATAAAAAATTAATTATTGTAAAATATAAAAATAAAAAACCAAAAGCTTGGTTTTTTGAATTTTTCACATACATTTTGAGGTTATGTGAAAAAAGTGTCAATCCAAAAGTTGTAGATCTTTTTATTACCTACAACTTTGCCATTTAACTTTTTTTCATAGGACTTGTAGTTTTGCCGGAAATTGAGATAAACCGTTTTTTTAACTTTAACCCCCCCTCCCCCCCACTTCCCGACCTCAGATCGCCCGTAATTTATTTTTCCTATCATTTTTATTGTATTCTCCTCCTTTTCCAATGGGTTTCATCCTACTATTATTTTTTTTGTTTTCAAAAGTTAAAAGCACTGGTCTATAACCAATATTAAGTTTGATAGATAATGACGCCACAGTCTAATCTTTCTGCCAACTCTATGAAGTGGGCCATCAAGACCTGTTCAATTCTCACGAGATGCTAATCTGGCGATGTTATCTTTCCCTCGCTATCATATTGAGTGTTTATCTAAGATATTACAGTATTAGTTATGTGGGATTTTTGCTCGTTATATTTACGTGCAGTTTTAATACCGTTTATAGCTGTCTTCCTGGGCGCTGGCAGAATTTTTTTTGGGGGGGTGCAAAAAAATTTCAAGGGGTGCATTAAATTATTTTAGCAGATTGTACTTTGGACAACTTAGATTACTAAGAACTATTTGTACGAACAGTAAAAAATATGTTTAAATATTTTTATTTGTTTTTCTCCCAAGACAGGGGGTGCATATGCACTTCCTTGTAGCCATCCCGGTGCCCATGACTGTTTGAATGACGAACCATTCGTCAGTCGATAGTATCATTCTTTTCTCAAAATATATGACACAAAAATTAAATCAAACTGGCAATTCTCATTATAACGTTATATTTTGACCATAAGTCCAGAAGTTTCCACAGTTTTCTAGACACTTCTTCTATGCTTTGGAGCTGAGTTCAATCAGTTTCAATCCACGAAAACACAGCTGCATTACTGACATTGTTTAACCAACTTTCCTTCCCAGTGCAGTCGTTAAGAATAAACTGTATTGTCCCACTATTGTTCGTCGTTCTTGTATTTAAGTTTAATGAATGACTCATTTTATTGCATCGCAGTTTTAAAGCGTACGTCATCGGAGACATGTGTTTTGATACTTTGATTTTTTGGTTTATAAACCATTTGCAGATCTTTGAAAGTCGCAACATGGCAGTAATTAATTTAGAGTCAATTAATAATGACTTTAAAATATATCAAGTAACCGATGTGGTAGTTGTAATTACTGACATTTGTTAGTACATAATTAGAAAATTTCAAAAATAGATTTTCTCTGCTGTTTTAGGCGAAATTTTGGACCGGTAGGTGGTAGATTTTTTTAATTATCTGTAGCTAAAAAAACATCCACATTACTTCTGCTTTCTATAAAAAAAAACGCAATTAAATCAGTAATTATACACCCGTTAAACGTATTGTCGTAACACCCCTCTGTTTTCGTCGGGGGTTAAAAATAACCCCTTTCAAGGAATACGAATACCTACTTCATATTTCATTCCTGTATAGTATCTACTTTCTATTATTAAAACGTTTCTCGAATAAGCAGGCATTTAAAAATGCAGTAGAATAAGTAGATTATTGGCTTGTCGTAAGGTTTCAAGTCGTCAAGGGGATATCTGTATACCTCACGTGGTTAGACCGTGATATGCATAGATGCTATTAATCTTACGCCCGGTTTCTGAAAGGAGAATTATTAAATCTTAGATTAATCCGTGATTAAATGTATTTTGGGGTTTCTGAAAGTAAAATGTAACACGTCGATAATTCGCGATGTTCTCCTTCATAGTTAGTCAGTGACGTCTCACACTTAGAAAGTACATATGTCTTCAGACAAGTCACATTGGTACTTGCCAGGTTTCGAACCTGCACACTCGTACACGAGAGGCAGGTGCCTTAACCACTAGACCACCACGACTGTCCTTACTCATATAATAAGTGAGAAAACAACGCTGTCTGTTGGTCACGCTTTCACAGAAAAACAGGTAGACCGAGTAGATGGGTAAGGAGAAACATTCCATCCTGGTGAAGGGTATAGTTTTAGCATCCGGGTGCGTGGAGTAATTTCCTCGGGATGCGAGTAATTGAATAAAATCCGATTGCAACTTAATGTTAGCTTAAAATTCCATCAAATGCTTTTAACAGGGCGCCAGAAGTCTGACCTCTACCTCTGCAAAATCTAGCTTTTACATAACTAGGTTAGTCGCAGTATTATGTCACGTGTTACGTCACTAAATGCACGTCTAGACTACTAGACACCTTTGACAACGATATTATTAATGAATCGAAATCGATTCTTAGTTTTCGACCAATACGTCCTAGCGTCATCTTTGCTGCATCCCAAGTCTAGACAGGGGCCTTACCATGACGTGCCAAAACAAGATTATTTTCGTTATGAAAAAGAGAAGGAGCTATGCGACGTTAGTAGCTGCGTCACGCTCTCAAACTTGAATTGTGTATGCAAAAACACGTGGTGGTACAGCCCCTGGTCTAGAGGTGATGGGAATAGTCGAAGTATCTTGAAGGTCCTGGAGTTAGGTAATTGGCTACGCAATAGACCTTTAAGGAACAAATCAAAAGAAATCAATAGCTCAGCTTATCGGCTTACTTCAGGATATACAAGGTACGTCGGCCTTACCAGAAGGTGGGTCTTTAACAAATTTGGCTAAATTCGCATGTAGTACTAGTATCAGTACTACCTAATTCTTCGGGGAAGGCATTGGCGTCTTCAGGAAAGTGTTGAGGCAGGTTTATTAAATTCCCTATCTAATGAAGTAATGAGATAGGCCTGTGTGATAAGGATTCAAGACTAGCATTCAATTTTTAGGTGATTGTTCTACGGACAAAAATTTAAAACGCCATAAGAATTTGGCCAAGTATAAAAAAAAACTGTTTCGTACATTGTTTTGTATTTCTATTTCATGACAGGTGCATATACAGAGGGTGCAACCCTCCCATTCATTTAAATATAATATGTTTTGTACCTATATCTTCACCAAGTAGTTTTTAGCATGTAAGTAGACCGTAGTGGACATAGAGAATGGATTGAGCGTTCCTCCAGCTATGAAGGAAATCAAATGTGTACAGAAACTTGTGAGAGAGACGAAGAGACTCTTCTCGTCTTTTTCTAGAATTTTGATTGACCCACGTCATAGCCTTAAAAAGGACAAACCTATGGATCGAGAGAGGTAATCGCAGCAACAGAAGTGTCCATGAGGGTAATGCTCAGTCCATTCTTTATGTCTATGGTATTAGACTGTAGAGATCAATGTGTAGAAGTAGAAAGTAGTTAAATATGTTTGTCTCTTTCTTTTACAGCACAAATGGCAATGATATCAGCCGTCAACGACTTTTTAGACGATCTGCGGTGAGTTTAGTTTGGTTTGCGACTAAACTAACCAATGTGACTAAAACTGATTGTTACTAATACACTATTGTAAAACTAATTACTAACATATTTGTATACTAATTAAATAACGCAATTTTTGACTATGTTTATGGAATGGCTTAAAACTTGCAGGGCAAAAGTTTTGCTTTTCGCTTTTGTTTCACCCAAAGGCTGGCGTCCACCGGGTCGGGTGGGTTCGCATCACAACGCAAAAATACGCTTGCCTATGTTTTGTATGAAATATCATTCACTAGCGACGGATCGGGGCGGACCCGCAACGAATTTTCACAGCGGCGCGGTCAGATCCGATGCGAACCGTCCCGATCCGTCAATAATGGAGGCCAGCCTTTACGTGCTGAATTCACACACGTGCGGCGGCTTCTAAGTAGCTTCTGTTGATAGGAATCTTCTTGAAAGATATTGTCTAGGTGGGTACACGTATTGGCAGATATTTTATCGTGAAGTAGTCTTGTGAAAGTATTACTACTTTGTGCTCAGCGTGGTGTTTTTGGTCATGAAGAGCACTGCGAACAGTGTGGGTAGCAGTTCCCTTGATGTAATTTTCATTATAAGCCCACCTGCAGGCCTAAGGGGCACGAGGGGTGGGTAAACGTGTTCTGTAGTTTTTGCAGCTCAATATAGCATTTTCCAGCTTTACGTTCAAGTCTGTGGAGCGCGGACGAATTTAAACGGTGTGGAAGTGCGCGGCTCTCGCTTTTGACACGCGAAGTACATACACCCAAGTTATCTATTTAGATACATATGTGTGACTTCAATGGACGAGGTCGTATATAAACAGTTGCTTAAGATCTGCCCATCTAGCCGTACGTTACCGTAACAACATTCCTTAACAATTTGGGGGGTATTCAGAGCATACTGTAAACATCATTATCATTTCCGAATTTACCATGAACTCACACAGATGATGGAACGTGACATTATTAAATTAGCTTGCTCTAAATGTATTGCATAATAGGCATGGTTTAGTGCTAAATGAACTCTCAGCTTCAGTAAACATGGTTGACCTTGGAATAGCTGTTTTTCGTCAACTTACTGTAGTCTCTCAGGTTGTGTCGGATTGCCGTCCGTGTCATGACAGTGAGAGAATAGAGTGTGCACCTATGCAGTCCTGGATTTGTCAATAGGCCGTATAGGCCGGGGCCTAGGGGCGGCAGCGTCCTAGGGGCGGCAGATTTCAGAGGACGCAACTTGATTATTGGAAGGTACATGGGCGGCGGAAATAAAGTGGCCTATACTCATAAAAAATACAAATCCGGCACTGCACCTATGTCTGTGCCTGCGCCCTTACTAGTGCTCTGTTATATGTCCTGAGCATATAGGCTCTGAGATTGGTCCGTTCGTTTGAGAGTAATCCGTTAGTATGTGTGTTTATCTTATCTTAAACTGATAGTAGTAAGGAAAAACAGTACCTAATGAAAGCAGCTCTGGGTTTGAACCCATTCTCTCATAAGTCAGGACTACCATCCACGAAGTCACTCTTTCTCATAACACAACAAGAATGAATACGCATCTAGAATTATTTTCCAATCATATCTAGCAAGTTTACATAACGTTATTTACTATCTACTCGTATATTCTAGTTACCCATTTATCTATTATGTAAAACCATTCAGCAGGAGCCTTAAAACTAATTTGCACTATCCATCACGTCACGTCTCTGATAATTGCTCTTGGAATAACCACGCAGTTGTGTCGCTGGCTGTTATTCGTGTTGCCTTTGTCTAATAATACGTGTTCGTTTGCGTTAGAAAAAGAGAAATTTAATTGTCAATTTGACAGGTGTTCCCGCGGAATTTTAATTTCGGAACTTCTTAATTTAAATTATGAAATAGTTTTTTATTGAAAGTAATTTCAGTGGTTATCAATTAAGTTTTTAAAAAGTGATCTTATTTTATGGCAAGAACTCTAGAAGAACTGATTATATTAAAAAGGACAGCCCTAAGATATCTTTTGGCGAGGGAATCGAAACTTCTGGCCCTCGGGCAAAAACCGGTAAACAAAAAAATCGCAAACTTCGTTCGGAAATATGAGCATAACGATAACTGGTCCAGTTTTCTCGACTCGTTCAATGAAGATGTTACGAGGAATGTGAATATTTACGATTGGAGATTTAAAGAGGAGGCCACTTTTAATTTGCCAAGAAGGTACCGATTGGATTCGACGTCTAGAGACCTTTTGAGCAGTTTTAGAACGAGAATGCGGTAAGATTTCAAATTGGTTACCGAAACGTTACTCTTGCTACTGCTCCCACAAGACAACTATGATAGATGATGTCATTGATAAAATATTTGACGATGGTTTTTGTTAAATATTTTTAATTATATCGTCAACTTTTATAGGGCTTTCTGGATTAATTACAACCCGGGCTAATTGGTCGATTGAACGTTTAGTTGCGAATGCCGCGTAAAATACATGCTACTAATCGCGAACATTCGAACTTCTAAAATCGAAACGATTGAATGGTCTTTTTTGTGCAATTTGCATTAGTCCCAAAACTAAAAGATATAAAACAAAAATAACATTAGTAGTGTGCAGGCCAAGCCCTTTCACTTACAATAATAACTAAATCACTTTCATATGATTGACTTTGAAATTTTAAACCCCCACCCTCCACTTTTTCCATAAAAGCAAATTTATGATTTTTCGCATGGACAATGGTGTTGGTAGATCTACTGAAATAATCATCTGTGACAGACGGATATGCAAACGAATTGAAACCATTATGATTAATTTTTGGTCGTAACCTTAAAAATTGGTATTAAACCGCATCCGATTAGACTGGAAGGTGACTTCAAAAAGTCTAGGCGACAAAAATACCTGACATCTGTTTAAGCTAAAAATTACTGCATCCTCAAAATCTAGCGATGATCAATGATGGGCTTATAAAACTACAAATACTATCACGAAATACGATTGTACTAGATACGATATCATTATCTTTATGATAAAACTTTAGTATATCTACAACATTAGGCTGAAGTGGTACTGTGGGACTATTCCAATAAATTCTAATCTTTGAAATTCGGTGAGTGAGATATTTACTAGACTAACGAAAGGGGGTAATATTTTAAAAACGTATTTTTTTAACCCCCAAAGCAAAAGGAGGTGTGTTATAAGTTTGATCGCTATGTGTTTGTCTGTGTTTCCGTAGCTCTTAAACAGGTGAACAGATTTGGGTGCGGATTTTTTTATTAAAAAAGCAGGTTTTGTAGCGGTACTTTTCTTAATCAAAATTGGTTCAATCGTTTCAAGGTTCAAGGGCATCGGTTTTTTTTATTTGTTTTATATGTGCAGTTTAGTTTAATATGGACGTTAAATTGATATAGTTGAAGCCAGAATTCCACAAAGAAAATCCTAAGTAAAATTGCAAATGGGAAAGTGTGTTCGTTTGTTACGCTTTAGATAAAATTTGTTAAGGATATAGACGGGATCCTAGGAGAGTCATAAATCACTTTTTATCCGGATTCGTTAAATAGTTCTGAAAACTGAAAATACGAAGCAGGAACTTCTTGAAAATGTCGTGTTTTCCGAGTCCATGGGATTCAAATGTTTAGTGCAAATAGACACCACATCATTAATTATCGAACCGTTCGCTGTCAGTCGTAAACGATAAAATTATTTACTTAAAATGTTAGCATACCATCGCTAAACCACATAGCGAAAATGCTTTAAACCGTTAATCTAAAGATTAAAATATTTTAAAGTTATTTATTTCATGTGTTTGTAATAGATAATAGACAGATCTACATAATTCATCAAGATATCATTTTATCGGATATCATACTTTAAAATTATTAAGAGGTTTGTGTATAAGTAGGGGGTAATATCGATAACAAAAATTCATTCACTTAAATAATATTATCCCCATACATTGCAAAACTAGCCTCTCTTAGATAGGACCTGGATTACAGAAAAAAAAACATTATAGGTTTGTTTTACCATCTTTGGTCGGACGGAACCCTAAAAAAATAGGTGTTAAGTTAGCAAAACCTGCAGTCCACGCGATAAGAAGAAGAAGCCCTTATTTTAAAGAAAAAAATGTGATTATTTGGCTCAGATGTGTATCCCCGATGTTCTGCCTCTATTTTCCCCGATTCGTATAATCTAGGAGTCTTCAAGTCGAGAGTGAATAAGCACTATTTGAGGTTGCGTCGAACCTCGGTAGCATCGTCTCTCAGCATGAGGTGAGGTGTTGCCAAACGCACTCAAATACATAATAATAATTAAATAAAACACCATCTTACTTTCAATATAGCTGTGCGTTTAGCATAGAAATACAAAATAATGTTAAATATAATAAAAAATGCGTTTTCATCGTACAAACTCTTTCATATCATTAAATTACAAACAGATTAATTATATTCATAATTTACTAATTAAACGGTCAATATTGATCTTATCGGAAAGTATTTACGATGCATATCTTAATTTCTTATCAGATATCTGTATTGTTGTCGCGATAATCTCAAAAACGGCTCCATTGATTTTCACTTGCTTTCCTGGGAATGATAGTTGCTATCCGCTTATGGAATGCAACTTTTATACAACCCTGTCGCTTATGCTGCCAACTTGTGCCAATATTTTTTATACCTGTGCCTGCAGTCTCGACATTGATAGCGATGACTTTACGACAAAAATCGGTCGCTACGTGCTAACGAACCGATCACAACGATTTTTGGTAGTCTCTACTGCCAAAGCTATCGACTGTCATCGCAAACTTGACAAATATTGTTGCTAAGATACCGATTTATCGTTTTATTATCGAATTTCCTAGCGACCATTTTTGGCAGCCCGATAAGTGATCGCTACGATCGTTAGCATTGGTTCTTAGGTTGTTTCATGAGCTTGTTGGTGAACTTCGCCAATCTATTCGGCGTAACCGACGTTTTATGGAGTCCGAAGTCGTCTAGGCTCCATGCCTAAATAATATTTCTTGATTTTTTCTAGTCTCTAAGTACTTCTAATTATTTTCTTAATAGATACCGAAGGCACTTCGATTTTACGCAAGTGGGTGCTACCAACTACTTGTTGGCTTGGAGTGGGATTGTAGCATAAGCCAAAAGCCACTAAACCCAGTAATACATGTTGTGACTTTGGCTATTAATGAAAAGCTATGTTAAATTTCCCATGATCCAAGAAGAACGGTGTGCATTTAAAGAACAGTTTAGAAATGCTCCACAGCAGTTTCATCGATGGGGCATGACTGACACGGCGAGCCGTGACTCGCCTCTGTCGCGTTTGCACACAACACTCGGCAAACCCCGAACTCTTCGCGCTGGTTGCACCACGCCCCCACGCACCCTTTAATGCGTAGTCGGAAGAGTCAGCAAGACAGAGTACCACAAGATATCATATCAGATAGGATACCACATTGGCAGCCGAGGAAATGGAAGACACAAGGGACAGACGCAATAAAACACTTTGCTTCGCGATGTAACTGTAGAACTCTGCGGCTTGTATTTATTCGTCAGTAGTTTACATAAAATACACTTGTTATATATCATGAGATAGGGAATAAAGTCCCCTATCCGAAAATGTAATACATATGTACCTTAGTCTAACATACACAATATCAGTACATAATAATTAGACCCATGTGCCCAAAGACGCCGTGCGGCTCTACTTGTCGAGTAATGGTGGCCTGGAAACTTCTGGTGAGGTTCATCTCTCCTGGAGCAAAGTTTTCTATGACGCCTTGATCTTTATACACCATAATGGTGGTCCTAACCCCATGGGGGAAAAACCTCATTTTCAGACCACTCTCGATGTCTAACTACGACTCTTATCCTTTTAGTAGGTGACGTCTGCGGGTTTCCTGGGTGCCGTCTCCAAGCTCTCGTATCACTGACACAACACCGCATGCCACTGTTCCCATAAGATTCTTATACCATCATATTCAGACTAGTCTTATTGCTAGGCGATTATCTTTACACGGGTGCGTTAAGGTGCCACTGAATGCTATTTCCAGGAAGTGTGTAGGCGAAAGTGAAGTACATGGCTGCTTGGTAAATAATAATAAATATACATTATAATCTGGCTAGAAGAGGTTTCTCATTTGGCAGTTGAAAGTACTTTCTATGTTTATTCTTGTAACTGATGATGGATATCCGATGGAACCATGGTTGATGCCTCCTTTAAAGAATCAATGCCTTGAGTGTGCGGACCGGAGTGGAAATATACAAATGCTCATCGTTCAGCCAGGGGTATCGTTGAAAGATGCTTTGGTGTGCTGAAGTTTGTTTTTTAGGTGTCTGTGTTGGACAGACAACAACGCCAGTTGAGGTATGAGCATACACGTCGCCTGTGCCATTGTCCCCCAACATCGGAAAACAGTTTTTTATCAGTATTTATAACAGATCGGATTCAATCTATTTTGTGAACAAACAAACTTGACATTGACAGTTTGTCATGTATTTTTTTAATTTATTCATCATGACCATAGAAACGAGTCTTTCTGTCGGAGACATAAAGTTTGTCATGTTCAACGTCTGTGTTGCAAGGACGCGAACTATTATGTTCTTTGTTTAACTGTATTCTTAAAAACGGTTCAAGCTATTTACACGTTTCGTTGCAAAAAAGTATTAATATGATAAGGTTTACCTATCTTCTATACAATTTTCAAAGAAAGATAATTTTTTGAGAATATTTTGTCCCCCAATTTTCCCTTTAATATAAAGATTTTTGTTAACTGCCAATATTTTACAATAAAATCTCCGCACTATAAATACGATTTTCGTAAGTGTACCGACAGCGCAAAGTCAACATAGTGATGTGATTTTGTTCGCTATCTCGTCTGTCGAGACTTGCATTTATCGTTAACTAGCTGCCCCGCGCGACTTCGTTCGCGTGGTATGCAACTCCTACCCAACTCCTACCCAACTCCTACCCAACTCCTACCCAACTCCTACCCAACTCCTACCCAACTCCTACCCAACTCCTACCCAACTCCTACCCAACTCCTACCCAACTCCTACCCAACTCCTACCCAACTCCTACCCAACTCCTACCCAACTCCTACCCAACTCCTACCCAACTCCTACCCAACTCCTACCCAACTCCTACCCAACTCCTACCCAACTCCTACCCAACTCCTACCCAACTCCTACCCAACTCCTACCCAACTCCTACCCAACTCCTACCCAACTCCTACCCAACTCCTACCCAACTCCTACCCAACTCCTACCCAACTCCTACCCAACTCCTACCCAACTCCTACCCAACTCCTACCCAACTCCTACCCAACTCCTACCCAACTCCTACCCAACTCCTACCCAACTCCTATCCAACTCCTACCCAACTCCTACCCAACTCCTACCCAACTCCTACCCAACTCCTACCCAACTCCTACCCAACTCCTACCCATTTTTTTTTTTTTTATTTTTTTTTTTATCCTATGTCCTTTTCCTGGTTCCAAGCTGCCTCCCCTCCAATTTTCAGCCAAATCGGTTCAGCCGTTCTCGAGTTATAAGTGGTGTAACTAACACGACTTTCTTTTATATATATAGATGTCGTTACGGCAAACGATTTTTTTCGCTAATATTTAGCGATCGGTAGTTTGCGATGACATCGCTATCAATGTCGAGACTGCAGGCCCAGACCCCTAAAAGATTTCGTGATGATTATATTCTCCCAAAAATAACCAGCAGCCGTAATATGACACGTTAAAGTGATCCACATTCCTGTGCGAGAGAGCTATAGAAGATTAATACCACTGACCCTTTTACTCACTGCCCAGAAACGAAAAAAAAAACAACGAAAAGTGCCTACAGAATTCTTCGTACGAACATTTATTATGGTGTTACCCGGTCCAGCATACACCTTCAACTCACGCGAAAAAAACTTCGATAAGTCTTCACCGCCATGACCGTGAATTTTAGGAGTTCTTCTGTCTCGTTAGCCGAGCGTTTCAAAAGTCCCTCCAGAAGAGATTTACGAATAACCTTGCCTAATTTTGTCCACAGAGGGGGCAGAATGACAGAAGCACCGGTAGTGACCGTGGAGCAGGGCCAGCTCCAAGGCAAAGTGGTCAACAGTCCTACAGGAAAGGCCTACTACAGCTTCCAGGGGATCCCTTACGCCAAACCGCCCCTAGGATCTTTGAGGTTCAAGGTAGGTCACTATATTATTGACTAGCTGTTTCCCGCGGTTTCACCCGCATCCCGAGGGAACTACTTAGCGCACCCGGGTAAAAAGTAGGTTATTCCTCAGGGTCTATTCTATCTCTGTACCAAATTTCATTTATATCGGTCCAGTTTTGGCGTGAAAGCGTAACAGACAGACAGACAGAGTTACTTTCGCATTTATAATATTAGTAAGGATAGCTACGTTGGCCTAGTGGTCGCATAACGCGACTGTTGTAAACAGGGTCTCGGGTTAGATTCCCGGGTTGGACCGAAATCGCTTTATGGGGTTAAGAACCTGCCGGGGCTGCAGGACGGGAGGGGTCATTTCATGAATTCAAATGATATATAGGACCTTGGAGACGGTTATAGGCTACTTTAGGCTACGTTAAGTAAGTATTTTATAAAACCTAGGTAGCCTAAGTTTTGTCTATCAAAAACTCAGGTCCATAGCAGGAACATTTTTGTCATATATTATGTTTTGCAAGCGGTCAAGGGCTAAATCAGAAGAGTACAAGCTATAAGCAAGTCTAGGTGAACAAAAAAAAACTATAAAATAATTCTCCATTTTACAAAACATTTCACATTGCAGGTGAACAAATATTATTCGTTTCGTACAATGATAAGTTATATCTCTATCTTAACTATCTACGAGTAAACATGATAACACCTACAGCATCTTAGTTAGACACGTCATTATTATATAACGGTAATAAATGAAAAAAATAACTGGCTCAAAAGAGATGTCGCCAAAAAAAACGTGTTCCAAAGGATCTATTTCTGCACCTGGATTATAAGTAGCTTAAAATATAAGTAGCTTAAAGTCTTCAGAATCTCATCTATTTTTATACCAAATTTCGTCTAAATTCATCATCACCAGCCTATATAATGTCCCACTGCTGGGCACAAACCTCTTCTCATACAGAGAAGGCATGAGCATTAATCACCACGCTTGCTCAAGGCGGATTGGCGATTTCAGACTTTCACGATGTTTTCCTTCACCGTTAGTCAGTGACGTCTAAGATATACTTAGAAAGTGCATATGACTTTAGAAAAGTCACATTGGTACTTGCCAGGTTTCGCACCTGCACACTCGTACACGAGAGGCAGGTGCCTTAACCACTAGGCCACCACGACTTCTTATCTAAATTGGCTAAGCCGTTTACCGTAAAAGCGTAACAAACAAACTCACTTGTAAAATGTGGCGATGAAGTAAATGCTCCTATTTTCTGATTCCAGGCACCTCAGCCTCCAGAACCATGGGACGGCATCCGCGACGCCACTTCAGAAGGCAGTGTGAGCGCACAAGTTGATTTTTTCGCCGACAAACAATACACTGGGGACGAAAACTGTCTGTTCCTAAACGTTTCTACTCCCAACCTAGACGGAGAGTTCCTCCCAGTGATGGTTTTCATCCATGGCGGAGGCCTAATGTTCGGATCAGGCAATTCTAACTTGTACGGTGCAGATTACTTAGTAGAAAAAGATGTAGTTGTAGTCACCCTCAACTATAGGTGCGGTGTCCTTGGATTTTTGAGTCTAAACACACCTGAAGTACCCGGTAATGCCGGTCTTAAAGATATGGTGCAGGCCATCAGGTGGCTGAAGAGTAACATTCACAATTTCGGTGGTAACAGTGGTAATATCACCATTTTCGGAGAAAGTGCTGGAGGGGTATCTGTTTCGTTGCTCACAGCTAGTCCTTTAACGAAAAACTTGATCAGCAAAGCTATCATACAGTCTGGCACTGGATTATCAAACTGGTCCATACAGAAAAATCCTTTGGAATCCGCTAGGAGCCTGGCGAAGATCTTAGGATGCGAGTCTGATGACCCTGAAGAGATTTTGGACTTCCTAAACGCTACTTCTGCGAAGGACCTTGTCGAGGCTCATCAGAAACTAAGTCCTTTGGATTCATTCCCGGAGAAGAAGAATCCTTTTGGTTACGTTGTCGAAAAAGAATTTCCAGGAGTCGAAGCTTTTATTACAGAATCTTTTAACGACTTGCTAACATCTGGAAGGGTCGCAGACATCCCAATAATGATCGGATCAACATCCCTAGAATTTGCATTAGAAAGGAAATCAGATGATTTGCAATTCATCATCCCAGATGAGTTGAACATCGAGAGGAATTCAGAGGAATCGCTGGCGATCGCTGAACAAATCAAGAAATTGTACTTCAAAGGTAGTCATACTGGAGTTGAGAGTCTGCCAGAGTACTTCGAACTTCTATCAGATGCCGTGATCAATATAGACACACACAGACACGTGCAATACCTGATAAATGTATCAAAGAAACCAATTTATTACTATAAATTTGATTATGTTGGGGAATTGAATGTTGCAAGCAAGGTTCTGAACACTTTCGGTCTAAAACGAGCGATGCATATGGATGAATTAGGGTATTTGTTCAAAAATGACTTCCAGAAGGATGTTGAGCCCACTACTCTTGACCTGAAGATGAGGGAGAGAATGCTAAGGCTTTGGACAAACTTCGCTAAGAGTGGGTGAGTGGAAACTTTATTACTGTACTAACTGGTTCCCGTGGCTTTACCCGCATTCTAAGGGATTTCGCGCATCCAGATAAAAATATCCTGTTCTTCCTCAGGTTAATCTATGTCTATACCAAATTTCATTTAAATCGAATTAACTTTTTCACCGTGAAAGCGTAACAAACAGACAGAGACGCTTACTTTCGTATTAATAATATTAAGTAAGGATTCATTGGTTTAGTGGTCACGAACCACCCGTTAGTTAATTTCTCAATATTACTCAACTCCCATATGAATATGTAATTTATGAATTCTCAACCATCTTTCTCAATTCCAGAAACCCAACACCTGATGAGAACCATTACTTAACCGTCACCTGGTTGCCAGTAACCAAGGACAACCTCTATTACCTGAACTTAGGCCAAGAGCTCTCTTTGGCCACCAACCCGGACAAAGAAAAGATGGAATTCTGGGACGACCTTTATAGCAAATACTATCGCATCTGGGACCATCCTAAGACTCACATTGAGGAAACAGCAACCAAATTCTCAGAGCCGAAAATCGTTGAGACCATCACAGAAAGTGGCACGGTTTACACATACTCCGAAGTGAGAGAATCCCATACCTTCATATCGGAATCAAGCGAAATAATTACCGAGAACAACGAAATAATATCCGAGTCCCACGAAGTCGTAACGGAAAATAACGACGTCGCCCCACAAATACAAGAAGTCGTAACGGAAAATAACGTAGTCGTCACCGAGAGTCACGAAGTCCCGGAAAGAAATGACGAAGTCGATCATGTAGTTGAAACGACTCCAGTTATACCTGACCCGGTTAAAATTGAAAATGATGAGCCCGTTGCCATTTCTGGAACTCTAAACGGTGATCAAAAGCCTAAAGCGAGGCCTTCCAACGAAATTAAAATGGTTTCTCGCTCGAACGGCACTCCTAAGGACGTTATTAGGGCTAACGACCCCCCAGAAGATGATCTCCCTAAAAATATTGGAGTCAATAAGTTTGTGAACTTCTTCGAATCGCTCGGAGCTAAGAAGTAAGAGTCATTTTGTGATGTTTTGTTCTTTTTTTTGGAGTGAATGATAAAATGGCCAGGTTTTAGTACTTTAATAAGAACAGCTGGTTGATAGAGTGTGGGTTTTGGCCTTAGGATTAAGTTAAGAGTCCCATTTTCAAATGATATACTTCGACATTCAATTCTTCAGTTGAAATACTGAATAACATTAAAATTCCATTTTGAATAATACATTGCTACAAACACGCTCAATATTAAATAATTTATTTAAAATAACTACTTTAGTAAAAATGCCTAAAATTCAATTGCATTTATTTAAGACTGAAAAACTAACAATTACAAAAAGGCTAGAAAGAAAAGAGCATTAAAAATATAACAAGAACACAGCCCCTAAAACGCTCGCTCCTCACCCCTTCTTCTATGTGTTTGGGAAAAAGAAGTGGCGCAACAGACTCCCCAGCAACACATATCTGTCTGTTATGTTTTCAAAACATTAAATTATCTACAAAACTAATACAACACATGTTAGTTTTATCTTTGAGGTTGTCTCTGGATATTTATTTGGGGGTATTTAGAGGTAGTGAACACATACATGGTGCAAGGCCGAGGCCAAAATAACTAGGCCACAACTCACGAAAAAAATCATTCGCTTCAAAAATCTAACACAGCATCAATTAGTCTGTAGATATTAGTCACTAAAATAGTTTCTAAATTTACAGTATTTATTTACATTCCATTCAAATATTTTTTAAGAATATTTCTGTAAACATTTGAATGTTCGTATTTATAGAAAAAGTTACTTTTTAAATCATTGATTCATCATATTAATATGTATGAGTATTTGAAATTCTTGGTCATTCCGTTTATATATGCTATTTTTTATGTAACAATCAATTTGTGTACACTTAATTGACAAAACGCTAAGTAGACCAGTGCTTTTAACTTTTGAAAACAAAAAAAATAATAGTAGGATGAAACCCATTGGAAAAGGAGGAGAATACAATAAAAATGATAGGAAAAATAAATTACGGGCGATCTGAGGTCGGGAAGTGGGGGGGAGGGGGGGTTAAAGTTAAAAAAACGGTTTATCTCAATTTCCGGCAAAACTACAAGTCCTATGAAAAAAAGTTAAATGGCAAAGTTGTAGGTAATAAAAAGATCTACAACTTTTGGATTGACACTTTTTTCACATAACCTCAAAATTTATGTGAAAAATTCAAAAAACCAAGCTTTTGGTTTTTTATTTTTATATTTTACAATAATTAATTTTTTATCACGAAATTTGGTGAAAACTTACCTTTTTATGTCCCAAACACACTGTAATTTATTTGATTTATAATAATTATTTTTTCACCCTTATTTTGACTTAATATCGAAAAAACACGCTAATTTTCAATCGAAAATTCTCGTGTCAAAATATCACTTTTTTTTTAAAAGTCGGTAGTCTTTTTGTTCTTTGAAATCTCTACTTTCAGATGGTATAAAAAAATATTTACATTGCTATGGTAAATGTTCTCAGAAAATATAAAGAAACGCTACAAAATAACAGGTAGTAAGGCCTAGACCGGCTTAAATTTTTTGCGTAGATGCCTATTTATTGCTATTTTAAGATAACTTATGTATCTGAGTGACCTACGGAACCTCGGACCTCTCTATGAAATACCTTTTAGCTGATCAAAAGGTATTTCATAGAGAAGTGGGGAGTTGCTAGAAGGATCTTGGCCTTGCTAACTGTTATTTTGTAGCGTTTCTTTATATTTTCTGAGAACATTTACCATAGCAATTTAAATATTTTTTATACCATCTGAAAGTAGAGATTTCAAAGAACAAAAAGACAGCCGACTTTTTAAAAAAAAGTGATATTTTGACACGAGAATTTTCGATTGAAAATTAGGGTTTTTTTTCGATATTAAGTCAAAATAAGGGTGAAAAAATAATCATTTTAAATCAAATAAATTACAGTGTGTTTGGGACATAAAAAGGTAAGTTTTCACCAAATTTCGTGATAAAAAATTAATTATTGTAAAAGATAAAAATAAAAAACCAAAAACTTGGTTTTTTGAATTTTTCACATAAATTTTGAGGTTATGTGAAAAAGTGTCAATCCAAAAGTTGTAGATCTTTTTATTACCTACAACTTTGCCATTTAACTTTTTTTCATAGGACTTGTAGTTTTGTCGGAAATTTAGATAAACCGTTTTTTTAACTTTAACCCCCCCCTCCCCCCACTTCCCGACCTCAGATCGCCCGTAATTTATTTTTCCTATCATTTTTATTGTATTCTCCTCCTTTTCCAATGGGTTTCATCCTACTATTATTTAATTCACTTTTTACCGTTTTTAGAGGCTAAAAGCACTGGCCTAAAGAGCTAAGTTCAACTGGAATTCCTATAAGAAACTTGTCGGTAATTTGAAGATGTGTATCGAAAAAGTCGTGGCGGCCTAGTGGTTAAGGCACCTGCATCTCGTTTACGAGTGTGCGGGTTCGAAACCCGGCAAGTACCAAAGTGGGTAACACTTTAATTAACACTAGGATTCTTCGAAATGACACGAAACTAGGCTTTATTTAGAAGAGAAATTTTCTTTCAGGTGTCAAAACACACTTTGAATAAATAAAATATTAAAATTACCTTATTTAAAAATATCTTTGTCTTCCTTAAAGGTTGTATAATATATAATATACTCTATGTATTTATTCTATTGTTGAAAAATCCAAAAGTAAAATTATATGTACAGCTTGGCAAAAAAGTCTAGAAACGGAACTAATTTTTTTTATTGCTGGCAGCCGCTGTCAATTAATGTCGTTCTGTGTCGTTCGATGTAAACAAAGTTCGCGAGTTACTTATTTTTTTATTTCGACCATCAAAACGTTAATAAAACCACGTTATAATAAATAAAACCATTCAGAGTACTAGCAAGGAAACAATTTATAATGTTTATAGGCGATATCTGGTCGAACATGAGGCTTAAACTCTTCTTTCCGATCTCGACGATATTTACCAAAGTACCGCCATTATGACAGGTATGTAAGAGTTTGTTTTGATGTATTTAGTTGTATCAAGTGTTAATTTATGATCTCTAATTGGTTTTGAATTGCTTGAATACGAAATAAGTGAAATTTTGAACAATAAACATCGAGCATATAGGTTATGTTTACGTTTTGTCTTTGACACTTTGGTATAGCGCGACTAGATTATTTTGATACTTGAGTGGCTTGAGCCTTGATACTCTGCAATATGTAAATTCGATTTCTACATAACCTTATCACAAGATAATATAATACTTGTTATAACTAGCATTTAAAAACCACAAAAAAAACTTGATGGGTACCGTAAACTTTTTACATTAATTATTGATAGAGGTTTAATCATTTTTTTTATCTTTATAGGAAGCACCGAACGTGCATTTCAATCTATAACCGAGTATGAGTTCAAAAGAATTCATGCCAGCATGTTAACAAAATAGAAGAGGAGTATTATGAATTTATGAGAGGGCTCGTACTTGGACATAAAACGTTTAGGAATCAATCTCCAACATGATAGCGCAGTGCCTTTGAATCTGAGTGTGACTCAGATGAGTTTATGGCTAGCTCTAGCCAAGACATGGATGTGGCGGGCGTGGAATATTTAGAGGAAGATTTATTGAAATCAAATATAATAACGCTATATTCATACGCCTTTTTTTTATACCCAAAAAAAATTGTAAACACAGGAGTGCTTACATTATTAGTGCTAATAAGTAATTTGTATTCAGACGACGTGAATACTTGTTATTACATTTTATAATACTTACTGATTTTAATTAATTATAAAAATACAGCTTAGTATCAAGACGATAGCATGGTACGCTATACGGTCGCAGCGGGTTGCCACACGAACGGTAAAGTGGCGCCCCTATTAATTTCTACTCTTTTGTGCCAAGCTGTATGTAGTCGTTACTTATAATATTATACACTTTGGTTTACGAATAATTTGCAATATTTATATGCCATAATTTTATTGAAATTAAACATTATTAATTCTCCATCATGTTAGTTATTTATATATTTTTAAGATATTGAGGACTTAATTATAGCACTTTGAAGGTTAAGCAGATAATTTCAAAGGGCATGAATTAATTGTTCTAATTACCATTAAATAATTGTTCTATTGTCTGGACAGCCTTATAGGCCTATCATCATCATCAGACTGCCTCAGTGGCGGATCCAGGATTTTGGTTTGGGTAGGTTTTATCAAGCGAAACACTATAAAGGCACTGAACATTTTATTTTGCTTAACGCATAATAAGTCTCCTTGCTTAGCTTTTGGGGGGGACTTAAGCCCCTTAGCTCCCCCCCCTGGATCCGCCACTGGACTGTCTTGTTGGTCTAGTAATCGCGTAACATGACTGCTGTTAACGAAGTCTCGGGGTTCAATTCCTGAGTCGAGCTAAAATAGCTATGTGGTCGCTTTATGGATTTTGAAAAAATTCAAAGTCAGTCGGTGATGTTATACTGGGAGGGCACGTTAAGCCGTCGTCCCCGGCTGCTATACTGATAGCAGTTATTGTTACAATTCCATGTCAAAGGCCACTGAGAGAGAAAACTGGCCCTAGAACTGATTAGGTTGGTAAAACTTGCAGCCCATACGATAAGAATAATCATCATCAGCCTATTTTATATAAGTCCACTGTTGGGACAGTGTGCATATCGCTCGGTCTTCAGCAAGATGCATCCAACTTCTGCCAACTCTTCGCAGATCTTCGCTCCGTCTGGCCGGAGGGCGTACGATTGGTCTAAGAACATTTCCAAGTCGGGCATAGGAGTTTTTGTAAAGGTATTCTCAGTAACATAGTCGGGTACGTAACAGTAACTAACACCTGGATTAAAATTATTATCTGTCCTTTCCTGGAGTTCAAGCTATCTCTATATAAAATTTCGTTCAGCCGTTATACCGTGAAAGTGTAACAGACAGACAGACTTATTTTTGGATTTGTATTATTAATAAAAAGATTGAAATAGTGTGCTTAACTCTTCATTTTATTGCGGTTCGTATGTACTTAGGTATGTGAAATTATTTCCAAAACTATCGTTTACCTATTTACAAATTTAGTCAAGATTTTTTTAGTCTTATTATTCTAGTTATGTTTTATAATTAAGTCTACAATATCTATGAGGTTTTAAATCACAATGAGCGAAAAACTATTGCTTTGTAATTAATAATTGTATCGCTTTGGGCCATATTTTTCTCAGACCTATTTAAAAATACTATACACGATGATAAAAAAGACATTGTCTGCAGCGCCGGCCCTAGAACCTTGATCAAGGATCAGGCTAGAGCGAGGATGTCTTTCAGCGTCCTTTGTTAGTTTAAAAAAACTGTATATCGACGGATTTTTCTAGAGGCAATCTACGGATTTTTCAGCATCAACTACGGATTAAAAAAAAAACTGGTCTGGCAATACTTCGCGCTTCTCAAAAGGCGCCATCGATATTTTATATTGAGCTGGGTAATATTTTTCGCATTTGGGCGCCCCTTGGCATCTGACGCCTGGACCGACCCCGGGGCCAGCGCTGACTGTCTATTCAGAAAAGGGATTGATAATATTTGTAAAGGTTTTCGCCAAGTAGTTATTGGGTCAAGAATAAATTGTTGTAAAGCACTTTAAAACTGGCTATAAAATCTTACAGACATAGTCTCGTGAGGCCAAATCAAAAATGGCCTCTTAATTTTATTTATTTTAATGAATTATTTCTTCAAAAATTGTATTCTATATCTATAGTGTAGATATTATGTGCCAATATAATTGTTAGTCTTCATTATTTCCATTTTAATTATAATGAATAGATTAGAATTATATTTTTGTATAATTATTATGCGTAAATAAAATATGTTATATAATTTTTTTATGGTTTTATTTATATTATAGCTGTTTCGCGCGGTTTTGGAATTACTTACGGCCGATTTAAATACCTCTATCCTTGGATTTGCTTACTATAGCTTGTACCAAATGCTTTTAAGAAAAATATAAACAAAATCACAACCTATTTTGTTCAAATTTCCCCACATACATAAATAAAATGGCATTAAATGATGATGTTTAGAGTCTGAAATTGACATAAATGCGCCATCCTTACGCCATTTTGATATTTTCTGTGGCAGAATTAGAACAAAATAGGTTATAATTTTGTTTATATTTTTCGTAAGATCAATTCGTACAGACTATCGAGATAGGTTTTCGAGATTTATATGGTTTTAGTTGTATGGACCATTATGTCAAAATGTTTATGTAAAAATCTTCGAATAGATATGCCCGAAGCGTGGATCCGCGCGAGAACAATTGATTTCTATTGTCTTTAATTTAGTCGGCTTTACTTTAGTCGGCACGTTTGGCGTAGTGGCTGAGCAATTGGCTGCTGCGCTGCGTGTCGCGGGTTCGATTCCCGCACGGGACAACTAAAATTGTTCCGGGTCTGGGTGTTTGTGCATGTGTAATGTATGTTTGTAAACGCATCCACGACACAGGAGTAATTCCTAGTGTGGGGCAACGTTTTTTTAAATTAAAAAAAAAAAAAAAAAAAAATTACCTGGCATACGATGGGTTAATGAACCCTTATAAAAAGAATCCTGGATATTAACTATCATGAGCGTGAGGTGCTGCATTCGATTCCCAGAACAAGCACAAGTATGCGGGTTCGAACACTGACGAGAACTGGTGAGCAAGAAACTGTGAAGGAAAACATCGTGAGGCAACCTGGACTTACAAAAATTCTATTACCAATCCGCCTTGAGCAAGCGTGGTGATCAATGCTCGTGCCTTCTCTGTATAAGAAGAGGCCTGTGCCCAGCAGTGGGCTTAAAAAGCCATTGTTATTGATGCCTAAATAATAAATAAAACAAAGGTTATTTTTTAAACAATTTAATTAAATTCCGACCCATGCTACAACTAGAATTTTATAAATAATAATTTAACAATTAACAAAAATAATTAATCACAAAAAGTAACGTGCCATAAGTAGGTAACACAATTCGTTTTATAATATAACAAAATAACATAAATTATCATTCTTCTTTGAAATAAGTCACCAACATGGTATAAAAAATACATACAAGTCAAATCATAACCCTTCTTTTTGCTTCGCCGTAGTCGGATAATAAACAGATATTTTTAAAATAACTGAAGCTTCATTTTCATGGTATTACATACCAAAAACTATTTTTTTTTAATTATTATGAAGAAAATTTAAAATTACTCAATCAAATCTAGTATCAATATAACATCGCTGAAGTTGTAACAGCGCGTAATTCACTTTTGGTGGATTGGAGAAATGGGAACAAAACTTGAAATAACTTAAGTACTGTTAAAACTTCACCGACGATAAGTAAGCACCACAAAAAAATTAAATAGGCATTTTTGTCCGAAATATCTGACAAACGCCACTCATGCCGAAACACCCAAAATTGCACATACATATATAGCTATTTACATCCATCTGGGTCCATACCACCACGTGTATTTGCAATAGCTATTCAGGTGTGAGAGCGAGACAGCTATAACGTCGTATAGCTCCGTCTCTTTTTCACAACGAATCTATTCCAGCTATGGCATATCATGGTAAGGCCCCTGGTCTAAACATATACAGCCAGTTACACAAAACAATATTATACGTGAAACGGAAGAACTGTCATTCAAGATCTGTCAAAATGGAGGATAAAGCTTAATTCTTTTTCTATTTTTAATTAGTTTTGTATTTTTCGTCTCACGGTTATGATATTTGTTCACTTAATTATATTTAAATAAGTCTTGAAAATATTAAAAAATAATGTGAAAATTATGTAAATAATTGTTAGCAAGTTGTATAAGTACGTTAAAGTATAAATTATGTGAAGTTTAATACAAATAAATTTAATTAATGTATTTATTAGCTTAACTTCGCTTCGCCCGCAATATTTTAGCCAATGTATACAAAAACTTGACAAGTTATATACTAAAACCTTCCTTGAGAACCACTCTACCCATTGGTGAAAACAGCATAAAATCGGTGCAGTCGCTTTTGAGTATATCGCGAACAGACAGACGTGGCAGAGGACTTTGTTTTATAATATGTAGTGACTTTAAATAATTATGCTTTGTTTTAGTAACTTTAAAGTCATTATTACAATACATAGTAGTTACTTGTAATTATTATCACAGAAGAGAAATTTTGCTATTATAAGATTCACACGGTTTTTTCATTGGATATTTCCTTAGGCCTAAGTTTACCCAAAAGGTAACAATCTGATCAACAGAAAACATCCCTTTACAAACTGTCAACATTCAAAGGGTCATATTAACATGATTTTGGCTTTTTATTCCTTATAAGGTCGATTACCAAACAGGGGAGGGGACATGACCCCTCCCCCTAAACCGCACACGTCAAATTGATGAACCTCCTAAAAATAAACAATTACGAAAATTTTACTTGTAATTACGAATTAATGAGTCGTTAATTGGGGCTTGTTTGAAACCTTTGGCTTCAGCCAACACTTAGCCAATTTTGGTTGTTGATGACTATGAGTAATAGGAAAGTTCTAATTTCATGATAAAAAAAAATATTTTTAATTTAACGGGCCGCCACTGACATCTTAAGTAAGGCAATTAGCTTGATATTAAAACGTTTATAAGTTATTATAATTTGGAAATTTCCCCGGTAACTCCTAGCCAGAACCTTAGCCTGTCTATATCTGGGTTTGGGACACATTCTATGTCCTCATCTATTATAAGTATATGTTTGCCTTTTTTTGTGTATGGCAACCACTCTGTTTGTTGGTCTTGCCATGTTGGTTGTCTGAAAAATAAATTATTATAAATTAGGTTTGTATAGCAGCAGCTGTTACTTAGCCAGAGGAGCTCGTGGCTAAATCACAGTCGCACGGTTCGACTGATCAAAGGTTAAGCAGCGCTTGGCGCGGTCGGTCCGTGAATGGGTGACATTTGATTGACATTGTCATTTGTAAATTTTTGACAGTCGTTAAGGGTAGTCAGAAGCCAGAAAGTCTGACAACCAGTCTTACCAAAGGGCTTTCGTGTTACATATATCATAGAGGGCGGGACGGGAGGAAAAGTCAGACTCTTACTGACCAAAACCCATTCCCTCTTTAGCTCTTCGTGTTCCGGGGGTGCGGTAACTCTTTCGAACATCCCGCAGCCCCGGCAAATAAAGCCTTAAAACATTTTGTAATTAATCTGACTATTTATCAACTTGAGATATATTTTTTTCAACTCACCCGGTTCTTGCAAAGGTACACCAAGCTTCAGCCAGCATCTTCACTATCTTCATATCCTTCGTGCTGCATTTAGAATGCTTATTATCTCTATAGAATTGATACTGTATCATATCCCCATGGCTTGCCCCACTTAACCCTAAACTTCTCATGACCCTCGTATTCAAATTCCCTGTATATTTAAATTTATACACAAACACATCAGGTGAAACTTTGGATAAAATTTCAGGAAACAAAATTAAGTGGTATTGGAAGAATGTATCCGAAACCATGTTGACATACTCCAATTTGGTACCATCATCGACTGGGCGATTGTGAAAGTAAAATTTCCGAATCTTTTTCTCAATTTCGTGTACCCTCCTATCTTTTCTTGGTACATGTAAATAATGTGGTATAAAATAATAAAAGTCTTTTTCGTAATCGACGTTCCCTTGGCCGTCTTTTTGCAAGAACAACGCGCCTTCATGGGAATTCATGCCAGTTAGAACTGGTACTTTTGTAAATCGATTCAGAGGTATATCGATTCGAGGGTACTCGTCAAAAAATCTTTCGACTCCAGGGAATTCCCTTTCGACGACGGGTAAGAAGTATGCGTTGATCACAGACGGTGGTCGGCTTATTTCTGCCATGCTAAATGCGACTATGAGCTCTTGTATAGGTACTTCAAGTAAAAACTCATATAAACTCCGTTCGTCTGTCAAATCTTTGTCTAAATTTGCGGCGACATGCCTCGCTTTTTCAATAGGATCTTCCTCTATCATGTATATATCTGCGATGGAGTTCCCGGACTGTGCTATCACTTTATGAAACAACCCATCCGCCATTTTGGACGTCATATACGAAGCTACAGCACCAGCGCCCGCGCTTTCTCCAAAAACGGTAACGTTATTAAAATCTCCATTAAAATTGTCGATGTTATTTTTCACCCAGCGTAAAGCGAAAACGGTATCTTTTAAACCAGCATTGCCAGGTACCTCTGGTATATTTAAACACAAAAAACCTAATATATTTAATCTGTAATTTAGTGTTACTAGAATAACGTCGTGTTTTAAAAAATAATCAGGTTTATAGTAGTCGCCATAGCCAAAAATAAATCTACCTCCGTGAACAAAAAATAATACTGGTAGGTTTTCAATTTTTTCGTTTGGCAAACTTGGAGTGTATACGTTTAAATAAAGGCAGTCTTCGGAACCTTCCATGGTAGATTGTATATATGGGTTAAGCTGGCAACATTTGTTACCTGGTTTGGTAGCATCACGGATGCCTTGCCAACTTTCCGGTTCTTGTGGATCCTGAAAACATAGATGAAAATGAAAATAGAATAAAATAATAACAAAGTAGGTAGTTGCTTCAATGGAAAATCATTACCAGACCCATACGTCCATGTTCCTTCAATTACTTTTAGCGTTCCAAGGCCACAGGAACTTTTTTCTGAACTTTCAACAATCCCGATGGCCCCACAGATTGTAAATCTCCTTCCATCATAGGCCAATACGAAAATATAAAATTGTAAAGCTACACTTATTGAAAGGTTAAATACAATATGTCTAGCCAAAACATACTTTTATATGTATGTAAATACACATACCCGAAATCTCAGTCTCCCGACCGGAGGCTTAGCATATGGTATGCCTTCAAAACTATAATATTTCTTCCCGTAGAAAGTTTGGCATACTTTCCCTTGCAATATTCCTTGTGACACTGCCACTTGGCAGAACATTTCTTCTGAAAATATAAATAATTAGTTGTTTACAGTGGTTTCACTCACATCCTTAGGGTTCCCTACCTTAACATTGGGTGTATTTACAAAAAGTATACTATGTTCTTCTTTATGTGTCATATTCATAGCAAATTTCATCAATTTTGATTAAGATATTTTACAATGAAAGTGAAACAGACAGATACACAGACAGACAGAGTTACTTTTGCATATATAAGCTTAGTAAGGACCTGTTTCCCACAGTTTCGTCTGCATTCCAACGGAACTACTCAACGCACCTAGATAAAAAGTAGCCAGGGTCCTGTCTATCCTCGTACCAAATTGGTTAGGTTGTTCTCAAGTCAGTCTCTTTGGCCATACCATACTAAGGAAAACAGGGACTAATTTTTTATAGTATATCTATACTAATATTATAAAGCTGAAGAGTTTGTTTGTTTGAACGCGCTAAACTCAGGAACTGCTGATCCGATTTGAAAAAAACTTTCAGTGTTGGATAGCCCATTTATCGAGGAAGGCTATATATCATCACGCTAAGACCAATAGGAGCGGAGCACCACTATTCCATGCGGACGAAGTCACTGGCAGAAGCTAGTATGACATACACCGTTGTACCCATATTTTTAGTTTTTAAATTGTATCTGTCTTAATTTCTTTTGGTGTACAATAAAGCATATTTCTATTCTATTCTATACATAGATAATATATAAACTTAACATGATATAATTAACTTATAATATATATAATTACTATATAAATAATTAACATAATTACTTACTAAGTTTCAAACAAATTTACAGGATAACTTTAAAATTAGGTTAAGCAGTTTAGGCAAGTTCAACCTACACTTGGAACAATCCAAATGATTTGTAACTTTTATATAAAAAGACAACTGAATTTATTTTTTTACTTTAAGTACTAACAATAGTCTACAAGTTATTTTCCTAGAGATTCAAATGTAAATCTTTTATTCTGTAGTGTAGTTTTTCATTGTTAAAATTATTAGCATAAATGAATAGAAAAAAAATATATGTAAATCATTTACATGAATTATAATGGACCTTGACAAACAATGAAAAAAAATTATAACAAGGTTGTTATTCGGTTTAGTTTGGTCCAACAATGGGCTTGGTGATAATATTATTAACATTAACTATGTAACTTGAGAAGTTTCTTCAATATTTTTTATTAAATATATTTTTTAAGTATTATATTTACCTACTTTTATTTTTTTATAAATCCAAGGTAATATACTCTCTCAATAAAACTACTTATCGTATAAACCGGTTGTTAAGTTATTGCTGATAATTCGTTCCAAAGTGCACTTCGAAAATAATACGAAAACTTACTTTCACACATTTCAAGGTTTTCAATTAAGTTATCACAGCGAATTTTAAGTAAATATCTTTGCACTTTTTTTTCACGGCTTCTTTAAAAATGGAACAATTCACTTCATAACTTTTATTTTAATATACGGTTATTTTTCATGAACCGCGCGCGAACAAACAAACAAAATAATTTTAAACAAATCAATGACAGAACCTGACAATCTGCTGTTGACGTTTCAGTTGGCATTAGCGTGACATTTCAATAAAATGACAGAGTCGCTGTCAAGACCAAAAAGTTACTCGAAACTCGGCTGTGCTGGTGCAGCCGCTGCAGGCGCGGAAAACCTCAAACGGCGCAAATATATAAACCTCACTGGCAATTATATATTTGAGCCGTTTGGGGTTGAAACTTTAGGGCCATGGGGTCCAAGTGCCCGTCTCCTATATCGTGACATAGGCAAGCGTTTAGTCGACTCCACGCGTGAACCGAAAGCTGGCTTATATCTAGGCCAAAGAATCAGCATTGCCATCCAACGTGGCAATGCAGCCAGCCTTTTGGGTACGATTCCCGCTGACAGCGATGCGGACGAATATTTTGATGCCTAACTTCTGTGTTTTATTTTTTGTATTATACATAGAATAATAATATTAATTTAAATATATCTTTAATAAAAGCTAATACCCACTGTCAATAAATAATTATCTAAACGTCTCAAACTCGAAGACAGCACATATTGATATGAGTACAAATAACCTTAGATGTGATAACGAATTACATATTTTTAGAATGATTTGAATTAATATTATCAGATCAACAATATAAATGCTCGGAGTTCAATGTTCCATCTCTTAAGTTGTTGAAAATATAAGGTAATAAAGAATGAGTCTGGAAGATTTACCAGGATGTGAAGATAAAGTGGAACTAAAATTACTAAATCGTAAGTTGAAACTACTTAACTGCCCAAGAGACTGCACTGTACCCTCGTACTTCTTGCAAGTTGGCTTTTAACAACTGCTACTACAATTTTCAGGCATGGTCAAACGGTAGCATGTAAGCCGACTATTATAATTTCCCTTATTTATTGTGATAAGTACACAGTCACACAATTTGGTTTAGAGGTTAACAGTAAATTTCGAGCCTATAATAGTCTATATATAATTTAATATTCATGCAGTTATTTCATTGGACGCTATTATCATTTATGTGAATAGTAAGTGACGTAGACCTAAATAAATTAAAATTATATTTAAAAAATCTTTACTTTATTATTCGCCTCACTAATTTTTAGTAAGTGTTAGTCACAGCACTAGCCAAAATGTCATGGCCGCCTTCGCCATTGCGACATATGTACCGTGACAAGTCATGTCATTTGTGTCCATGATATATGAAAAATTCCAATGGCAGATTCTTTCTTCGGGTTCGATACTTCGTTATCGGTGAGTCTAAACAGTATTCTACCGAAAAAGACGATTTATTTGATATATAATAACCCTAAAACTGTGTGGTTTGGGACTGCCAGCACGCCACTTGTAACGCTGCATTTCACTATACAATCAAGTATTACCACTTTCTACCTTGTATTTACGTGCTTTACATTAGTTTGGGGTACTAACAACATTGAAACAGTTCACCACAGCACGATAAACAAGTAACGCGTCGTATTGTTGGGTATACTTAGTATAAATATATATTTTCAAATTTCTACTTGTCACTTGTTTGTTTCCGCTCACAATTTCGAGAAAAACACGTAATAGTCTAGATTATAGCCATAAAATACGCCTTAGCACGTCTGCCCATGTAAAGCGCGCCAAAATTTGCGCACATAACGTGGTATAACATTATGAAATTTGTTTTCCTAAGTATTGTGTATTTTTAGTGCCTACACTGAGTCAGACTTGTTTTGAAATACGTTTAGTTTTATTAGTCGTGTTTTTATACATGTACACTTAGCTTTAGTCATATATTTGCCTTGTTAGTTGCATTTACAGCCCACATATGGGCTGAGTTTTAATTGGAGCAAAATGCTTTTTATATTGCCATATGTGATGTGATGACAGACAAACTATATAGTTTCATGTGTTTACAAGTAAAACAAGATAAGATGCAGTTTACTTTGTATATAAGGACTTTGGAACTGTCAATGTGCATTGTTTAAACAATATGTTATTTATTCTAATTAGTAAAGTCTTGTTGTAAACATTCCTTAAAGTCTGTATCACTTTTAAGTTACCATGTATGAATAACTAGCTGTTTCCCGCGGTTTCACCCGCATCCCGAGGGAACTACTTAGCGCACCCGGGTAAAAAGTAGCCTATGTTGTTCCTCAGGGTCTATTCTATCTCTGTACCAAATTTCATTTATATCGGTCCAGTAGTTTTGGCGTGAAAGCGTAACAGACAGACAGACAGAGTTACTTTCGCATTTATAATATTAGTAAGGATATGACTAACTTGACTATTCATAACCCTCCATCAGACACATGTCTAAGTCACAAAACCAATATTAAAAAAAAAAAACAATTAAAACTTTATTTTTTCACTCTCTTTGGTATAAGCACAAAGTTATTTTTTTATTGTACCTAACTTTATCACCTGCATCTCTCACCCATAAAAAAAAATCCTGTGTTAATTTAATCCAGGTTTAAAACTATGTGTATTCCTAATTTTATCCAAATCCATGGATTAGTGTTTTCCATGAAAGTGTCACACTGAAACTTACTTCCATCCTAACAAATTAGCATTTAGATGTAGAAAAAGATTAAAGTTCCCTTTAGTTAAATGTGAAATGACTTTATACTTTTGGGGAGGAGCTCGTGGCTAAGTAACAGCCGCACGGTTCGACCGATCAAAGGTTAAGCTGCGCTTGGCGCGGTCGGTCCGTGGATGGGTGCCCTTCATGTCATAGCGAGACTTCTCCGTGCCTCGGAAAGCATGTTAAGCTGTTGGTCCCGGCTGTCATTTGTAGATCTTTGACAGTCGTTACGGGTAGTCAGAAGTCAGAAAGTCTGACAACCAGTCTTACCAAGGGGTATCGTGTTACCCGGTAAAGTGGGTTGTGGAGGTCAGACAGGCAGTCGCTCCATGTAAAACACTGGTACTCAGCTGCATCCGGTTAGACTGGAAGCCGACCCCAACGTAGTTGGGAAAAGGCTAGGCAGATGATGACTTTATACTTTTGGAGTTCAATTAATTAAGGTCAGATTTTAGTCATACCTTTTAATTACCTATGTCCATTACCATTCGTAAAACTGAAGATCAAGCATCTTGGAGAGTGGTGGTAGCGTGAATTACCCATGTTAGTCACATCCCTCAGACTTGAGGTTACAATTAGGAGGAAGAATTACCTATGTTATATATATTTACTGACATACTTATATGTCCATGTGTAGTTATTAACTGAAAACATTATAATAATTTACGGACTAAGGCCCAAGCTCACCGACAAGATAATGGTCTGATTAAATTAAAACAGCTGTTTACCATAAATTTGAACTTCCAACGTTCAATGGGTAACATATTATTTGAGATTTTTATTCCTGAAATGGTTGATTACCAAACCAGAGTTGAACTTCAAGTGGGTATTACGAAAATTCCAGCTTCCAGGTTAAGAAACCTTTTTGTTTAACTGACTGATTACTTAACCATCTGTCGGTGAACTTGGCCCTAAGTAAGTTTTAAAGAGAACTAGCTGTCTCCTGCTGCTCCACTTCCTCCTTAAGGGAACTGTACTTTATAAACCTTTCAGGTTTAAGTTTATATTCTCTCCAAATTGGTTGTATATAAATTAATGTAGTTGATAGAACAACAAAAGTATAAAGTCATGAACATTTAACTAAAGGGAACTTTAATCTTTTTCTACATCCAAATACGAAAGTTTATGAAGTATGTATGTGTGTTACTCTTTCATGCAAAAACTACTGAATAGATTTCAATGAAATTTAGTACACACATAGTTTATAACCTGGATAGGATAGATAGGGTACATTTTATCCTAGTAAATAAGACTATACAGACAAAGTCGCAGGCAGAAGCTAGTACTAAAATAAAAGATTTTTATTGTCACCCACCTACCTTTTTATTTTATCTTTTAACAAACAATATAACAGTGTCCGTAATGTGTGACACCAATGCAGTTTTTGTGATATCTAGGTCGCTATAGCATTGATATTCAACGGACATGTCTTGACAACTGGCCTTATTTACCTCATCTGTATATTGTAACAGTATACAACTGTTATTGTTTGCCTGTGTCACTTTAATGCTGGGCAAGGTTTTGCCCACTTGAAATTCTAAAATAAAATAAATATCACTTGATTCTGTTTCTTTTTTCTTGTCCTAAAGTGTAATTCTGGGCATGTTTTATATCATGAAAAAAACTATATCTATTATATAAAAATGAATCCCTATTTCCCTTGGTCCCGGCATCACGCGTGTACGGCTAGACCAATTATTATGAAATTTAGTGCAGACATAGAGGGAACCCTGGTGACGCAGGTGAAATCGTGATAAAATGCTAGTGCTAAAGGTAGTTGTCCACGCGCGTCTTGGTATTGGGTACCCGGATAACTACTACCAACTACTACTCCTCTATGTTTCAATCAATCACCATAACGAATTTCATCTAAATCGATTCAGCCGTTTCCCCGTGAAAGCGTAACAGACAGTCAGACAGATAAAATTACTTTGGTAATTATAAAATTCCGGCGTCTAATATAAACTACTAGCTTTACGCCAGCGGCTTCGCCCACGTGAGCTATACGAATTCAAATTAAAAATGACAGAGTTTCATACAAACTTTGACCCCCTTTTTCACCCCCTTAGGGGTAGAATTTCGGAAAATCCCTGCTTATCGGATGCCTACGTCATACAAAGAACACACCCTACAAGTTTCAGGTCTTTACAGTCAGCGGTTTAGGCTGTGCGTTGATCCATTAGTCATTCAGGACAAAGCATTTTATATGTAAGATAGATAACTGATCATACATTTAACGTGCAAGCGTAACAAGCAGACCGACTCCTGCGCCTGATCTCTCCCCGGCCGTGTCTGACTGCCGACCCATCGGACTCAAAATTCAAAAACGTTTATTGAAATTAGGCTAATTCAATTAGCACTTTTTCACGTCAAAATACATTATGACAGCACCCCAAAAAGCCCACCCTTCACTGCTTCCTAGTGTTATGGCTGGAAAGAAGACTATGAGAGTGAGGGAATAGAGAGTGCAGGTGCACTCTCTATTCCTGTCTGCGCAAGCGTGCGTGCACTATAATATCTCCTGCGTACCTGGCTAGTCTTCATTGCGATTGCCGCTATGATCGAAAATCGGTCTGAAGAGATTTATTATTATTATTATACTAGCTGTGTCCCGCGGTTTCATCCGCATTTCGGGAAAACTACTTCGCGCACCCGGGTAAAAAGTAACATATGTCATTTCTCAGGCTCTAGACTATCTGTGTACAAAATTTCATTTAAATCGGTTCAGTAGTTTTGGCGTGAAAGCGCGTCAGATAGACTACTACTACTTTCGCATTTATAATATTATAGTAAGGATTTTTCTACATCAAATTGAAGGTTACTTTTTATCCGTGTGCGTTAAGTGATTCCCTTGGGAGGTGGCTAAAACCACAGGGAACCGTTAATATTGAGTTTATTTCCGAAATAAAACTATTTAATGTCATTGTTTCAGAACTTAAATGATGACGAAGGAGGTGGCGAACCATCTGAGGACGAATATGATGCTCTCAACGATGAGACTTTTGGCCAAGGTTGTGAGTATATCTATATCATCGCTGGACTGGGATGGGCTTTACTAAAACAACTGTACTCCATTTACAATAAGATTAGACATTTAAACGCACCCCATTTACCGTTCGTTCAAACGATTTTGAGTTCTATTCCGTATACATAAGGATGGTGTTGAAAGCAAAATAATGTTTACAATACCAAATGTATTCTGCATCTGTTTTTTGTTATGTCACCTTAGCAATAGAGCTCAAAATCGTTTGAACGAACGGTAAATGGGGTGCGTTTAAATGTCTAATCCTATTGTAAATGGAGTATAGAAACATGCTTGCCATAACAGCTTTTAACAAACCTACTGCCTACTTATGGCCAGGTTCACCGATAGATGGTTATATAATTTCACCACAGGTTGGTTACATAATCGGCTTGTTAAACGAAAACGTTCTTTAATCACGAAGCGGGAATTTTCGTGCTGTCAACTTCTTGTTCAACCCCGGCTTGGTAATCGACCGTCTTAGGAATAAAAAACCCAAATGATAGGGTATCCATTGTAAGACAGAAGTTTGAATTTATGGTAAACAGCTGTTTTGAGTTTATCGGATCTTGTCGGTGAACTTGGGCCTAAGTATATCTTAGACACTACAGGCTAACGGTGAAGGAAGACATCGTGAGGAAACCTGGACTTAAAAGATCTGAAATCGTCAAACAGCTTTGAACACGTGGCGATCAATGCTCATGCTTTCTTTGCATGAGAAGAGGCCTGTGCCCAGCAGTGGGACAATATATAGGCTGATGATGATAAACTTTTAACAAACTAACTGCCTATTTATTTCCCTACTGCTGGCCGAAGGCCTGTTTTTATACAGGGAAGGTACAACCATTGATCACCACGCCTGCTCAAGTCGGATTGGAATTCTAACTATCCGTAAGAATTGTTAAAGGCGTCCAATTGACAGCCGGGACTTAAGCTTTGATGTGCTTCATAACAAGTTTCTTTATTTAATTCCTTTAAGTGCATTTTCATCTTTAAAAAGTACAAAAACACATTATAAATCTATACTAATATTATAAAGAGGAAAGATTTGTTTGTTTGTAGGGTTTTAACTCAAAAACTATTGGACCGATTTTAAAAATTCTTTCACCGCCCGGTAGAAATACATCTTTACGAAGTGTCATAGGCTATATTTATTTCCAGTAATAGGGACCCCTACTAAAACTTGAATAATGTAACCCAAGGTGTAAAAAAAATTTAAACGCGGGCGAAGCCGCGGGCAGAAAGCTAGTGTTACATATTTTACTAACATATTGCTTGATATAGGTTTGCGGATTGCTTTGCCATCATATTCATAGGTTTATGTTATCATCATCATCAACAGCCTATTTAATATTAGTCCATAGTGGGCCATAAACTGAAGTAAGGTATGATTTTATTCGCAACATTGCATCTTCAAAATTATTCTCACTCAGGTTTCAATATTTAAAAAAAATATAATGTAGATCAATTACAGGTTCTTATAAACCGTCAAAACTGGAAACTAGGTGCACGGTTCCAAAAAGTGGGTCCTATGTAGAAGAATCGGCAAGAAACTCCATGGATCTATCTCCTCACCAAATTACGTTCCAATCGGTTCAGATGTTTTAGCGTGAAATCTTGACAGACAGACGAGAGTTAACTGCATATTTTATAATATTAGTAAGGATTTAATTTCAGAAATTTTGGCATCCACTGTAACTGTACGTTAATGTAAGCGATTTTTGAAACCAAAATACCACTTATCTGAAAGTAAAAGAGTTGTTCGAAATGTAAAAAGATTGATTCGTGGCATCCAAAGATATGAATAGTGTTTTAATTTCAATCCTTACTAATATTATAAATGCGAAAGTAACTCTGTCTGTCTGTCTGTCTGTTACGCTTTCACGCCAAAACTACTGGACCGATATATATGAAATTTGGTACAGAGATAGAATAGACCCTGAGGAACAACATAGCATACTACAACAGCAACATAGCTACTTTTTAGCCGAGTGCGCTAAGTAGTTCCCTCGGGATGCGGGTGAAACCGCGGGAAACAGCTAGTAAATTATATGCGCGGTACGAGCATATTTAATAAACAAAAAAAGAACAACCGACTTCCAAAAAGACTGAAGAGAGAAAAATAAGTTTTATTTAAACACTGTGGACTAATTCACCGCCCTTCAACACTTCCTATGTGCTTTTGCTGGGGAAAAGTGTGGCAATAAACTCCTCAAAAAATATATTTACATACATATTATTTACATAGTGCGTTTACGCTAAGCCCAGAAACTTTTTTATGTTTTTTTTTTATTTTTGGTCGTTTATCCCATTGATACTTTCAACGAAGCTATGTATATCATTGAACTATCAAATTGAAAGGTACTGCAACTGAAATTGAAAGATATTGGCTTACGTAATAGGGGGCTGATTGACCTATTAACATTGCAGCTGACGAGTTCGACTGGGAGGTGGAACATGAACAGCTGGCCGAGCAGTTGGAGAGCAGCAGGAGACACAACAGCGGCATCGATGACCTCGCCAACACGCAGCTCGGTGAGTGGCCTATGTAGTCTAGAACCTTCGATACATGGTGATTGGTGGTTCCAATAGGTGATTTGGGAACGAAAAGTCAAGATTTTTCATATAAGTGGCAATTAGATTAGGTGCACTATTTTATGTAATTTGTAGATCTTTAACAATAGGGAATATTCGTGTATTTAAAAAAAACCTATCGGCAAACAAATACTAATATTTAAGACATGTTAAAAATAGCGTACTGACTTATTAGCAACATTTTGGCGCCAAAATTTGATGTGACGTCAAAATGACTTCAAACGATCAATAGAAGCCAGCTAATGTGTAATTTTTGGAATTGATAGACTTGTTCGTCACATCCTTTCGTTGCGTTTCATCTTCTTTGAATTACGCGCTAATTTTTTTTATATTCGTCGCGTTTTTTAATAGGTCTAAGCGTACAGATGGCGGGAAGTGACTTTGTTTTATACTATGTATAATTGTGAATGTTACAGAGGCATCCCTATCCCAGCTAGTGTTGGACGAGACAGACGCGCCCCACTCGAGGTCATTCAGCTCCAGCGTCTGGAGACATGACCCTATCTTCCCGAGCGCCCCCACTGTGAGTACGACATGCTATTCATATATATTCTGATCCAGCCTGTCCCTTGCTGTCGTCCCCCAGCGACGCCCTAAGCCGAGGCCCGTGCCCCACTAGGGGGTGCCTGTAGCGTGTAGTCGCTTAGTTTTATAAGTTAAGCCCTGGCTGGAGGCCCTAAATTCATTTAAGGCTCTTCACAGGCAAGCCCGGTTAAGCAGTCGACAACCTTCTAGGTTGACCTGCTAGATGCCAAACACAAGAAAAAATACGACATGCTATAGGTTCTTTAATAATGTCTAAAGTTTTACTTCATGTACATCTATACTCCATTTATAATAAGATAAGAAATTTAAACGCACCCGATTTGCCGTTCGTTTAAACAATTTTGAGCTCTATTGCTAAGGGTACATGACAAAAAACAGATACAGATTATATTCGTTAATGTAAACATTATTTTGCTTTCAACATCATCTTTATCTGTACGGAATAGAACTCAAAATCGGTTGAACAAGCTGCAAAAAGAGTTTTTCGAATCTTCTTGTAAACAGCTCTGTTTTTTTAATTTTTGAACATTCATCATCAGCCTATTTATTGTCCCTGCTTTTCTGGTACAGAGCCAAGATTCTGAACAGAATTTTTGCTCACGTATTTTATACCAACCAGCTATACGCTAGCGGCTTCGCCCGCGTAGACTATACGTGGATTTCAAATAAAAAAAAATGACAGTTTTTCACACAAACTTTGCCGCCCTTTTTCACCCCCTTAGAATTTTGGAAAATCCTTTATTATCAGATGCCTACATCATATAGATACTCTTATTAAATATATTCCTTCCCCGTCTCTAGCCGGTTCAAGGACTGAAGAATGTGTGCACAGTTGAGGAGTTGGAGCGGCAGCTGCGCCAGAAACAGGTGCCGCAGCCATCCTTCAACCAGAACTACTTCCAGGTCAGTTGGCTATGTTCTCTTCTTATTAGCATCTGTACAGCTTACCCGGCTGACACAGAAGGGGGCTAATAGAATATCAGAGAATAGAAAAACATTGATTTGATAGTGGACACATCACAGAACAAAACAATACACAAGAAAATTAACAAAATAAGACCTAAGTTCACCGAAAAATTAACAGTCCGATCAACTAAGCTGTTTACCGTACATTCAAACTTCCAAGTTTCAAGAAGGGTAACACTATCATTTGCGCTTTTTATTCCTGAAACCATTGATTACCAACCCGGGGTTCGACAAGTGGATAACATGAAAATTCCCGCTTCGTGGTTAAAAAACGTTTTTGTTTAACGGGCCGATTACGTACACATCTGTAGGTGAACTTGGCCCTAAGTAGTACAATTATTCAACGTAACATAGCATAGACACTAAGGCCCCCCGCGCACTAGGCAGCCACGATTTCCTGGCTGCAGTAGCCAATACAACGCGCCTGATTGCACGGCAGCTAGCTGGCTGCCCGCAGCCAGAGAGGGTGTAGGCGAATGTATGTGGCTGCCGTCAGTGTCCGCGCACTAGTTGTAGCAGCCAGACGTATTACCGGGGTTCCGAACTTTGATAAGATGACTTTCGATACAGAGAAGGACGGAAGGATCTAGACTAGTCGTTGATTGGCTGCTATAACTGGCTGCGCAAATATTCTGGCTGTCGCAGCCTGGCTGCGCAGCCAGGCTGCGCAGCCAGGCTGCCTAGTGCGCGGGGGGCCTAAAAAGCATTTTTTTTTTGTTATTTGTTTATGATTATGTACAAAAGAAAAAATAAATTGCTTCCATCTTAAGATAGGTATTGCATTTTTCGTGTAAAATTTGGAACTTTATAGATAAGACTAGCTTTTCCCGCGGTTTCACCCGCGTCCGGATAAAAAGTATCCTTTGTGTTAATCCAGGTATAACTATCTGTGTACCAAATTTCATCCAAATCCATTCAGCAGTTTTTACGTGAAAGTGTAACAAACATACATCCACACATCCATACATTCTTACAAAATAATGCGTTTATAATATTAATAGGATATGCGCGTAAAATATAGTCCTTCTGCAGACATCTTTAGTAGTAATTTTCAACTGAAAATTCTTCTTCTTCCAGCCAAGATTTCCACGGGTAATACTCCAAAGGCCGCCCGGTCTTCAAGCACCGGTGCCATTACCCTTCGCCCCACAGCAAACCATGTCCCACAGCATGAACCAACCCCTCAGCAAGCTGATGAACCAAATGGGACAGAACAACCAACTTCTACAGAACCACGTCAACCAGATGGGTCAGGGGGTCACTCCATTTATGAACAACCAGTTTCAGAACAACCCAATAGGACCAGGGAATAATATGATGAACCAGTTGACCCAAAACATGAGCGTTCACCAAAGCAACCAGATGATGGGTCAAAATGTCAACCAAATGGGTCAGAATTTGAATATGAGTCAGAGTATGGGTCAGCTGGGACAAAGCATGAATCAGATGGGTCAAAATGTCAATCAAATGGGTCAGAATATGAACCAGATGGGTCAGAATGTGAACCAAATGGGTCAGAATATGAATCAGATTGGGCAAAACGTGAACCAGATGGGACAAAACATGCCTTCGATGGGTCAAAATCTCAACCAAATGGGCAACCATTTGAGTAACAACCAAATGGGTCAGAACCACAACCAGATGGGTCAGAATCATAACCAGATGGGTCAGAATGTCAACCAGATGATGCCGAATGGTAACCAGTTTCCTGGTATGAATCAGTTTCAGCATATGATGGGTCAGCCCAGGATGATGGCGCCCCCTCCCGGTATTAATATGCAAAGGCCCAATTTTAACTCCAATATGCCTCAATATAACCCTAATTTTCGTGTAAGTATTTTATAAATAAGGTTGATAAAGAATCAGTTTTTTTTTTTTAAATACACAAAATAACATTAGCCCCAAACTAGGCGAGCCTGTATCTTGGGAGCTAATCAAGAAACTTCATTGTCAAACAATTTTTAACTTTATAGTTGGAACATTAAGGTTGAAAATTGTAACCTCCGACAGAAAAATACTATCACTTTAGAATTAATAATATTAGTAAGGGAATATAAAAAAAATACTAGCTGTTTCTCGCGGATTCACCCATTAGTGTCCCGAGGGAACTACTTAACGCACGCGGATAAAAAGTAGCTTATAATACTGTACAGGGTCTCGTCCATCTCTGTACCAAATTTCATGCAAAACGGTTCCGCCCTTTTACCGTAAATGGGTAACAAACAAACAATTTATTTCTTTATAGACGACCTGAGTGGTTTAGTGGTCAACATGCCGGAATGCCACGCAAGAGGTCCCGGGTTCGATTCCCGAAGAAATTGAAATGATGAATTTTAATTTCTGTAACGGGTCTGGGTGTTACTATGTATAATATGTATGTATTTATAAAAGTATTTAAGTAGTATATCCGTTAAGCTAGCACCCATAACACAAGCATGCTTGCTTGCATTGCTTACTTTGGGGCTAGATGGCGCTGTGTGAAATTGTCCAAAGATATTTATCTTATCTTATTTATAATTTGAGGAATGTTTTCTTTGAAAAATAATTATTCTTCTTTAATTTCCAGCCCTCAATGCCAACAAAACCAGAGCAACCAATAACCCAATCAAACATGATGATCAACCAACCAATGCTGATAAAAAACCAACCGCAACCGATTAACAACGTCAAACACTCACCGAGCAACCAAATTAGCCACATGAACCAGATGAACCAGTCGCCGCAGAACAAGAACGCGCCGAAAACCGCTCCTAAAGACCAGAAAGCTCAAAAAAGCCGCGTTTACAGTAACTCTAAACAAACACAGGGTTTAACTTCGCAGAATCTGGTACAATTGATACAGAACACTCATCCTATGTTGCAATTTAACAATAGTTTCCACAACGCCAACCATCACCCGATGTTGAATAACAGGAGTAATGTATTCACTAATAGTCAGTTTAGTCATCCTATGTTCAATAATCAAAGGGTTAACGGGACTTTTAATAATAGGTGAGTTTTTTAATTTAATACTAGTTTTTTTCTCCGTCTGACTCGCGTCTGATAGAACTGCGAATAGTTCTCTCTCCCAGATAAAAAGTATACTTAATTTTATCTAAATCGGTTCAGTAATTTTTCAACAGACAGACAATTACATAAATGATATTTTTTTTGCAAATCTAAACTAATATAATAAAGAGGAAAGATTTGTTTGTTTTGTTACGATTTAAATTAAAAAACAATTTGACCAATTTTAAAATTTCTTTCACCGTTAGAAAGCTACATTTTCATGGAGTGTCATAGGCTATATTTATTTCCAGAAACAATTAGGGACTCCCTACTAAAACTTGAATAATGGAACCAAAGGTGTAAAAAAATACATAAAAATAGGTTATAAAATAAAATAAAACTTTACATGTCAAGGATTTTTTATAGCTAGAGGCCGGTTTTTCCTATCTGACTACCTTGAGAAGCAACACCAAAACAAACTCAAGGGTCAAAGTCTTTTTTAACGTCCAGACATTTAATTGATTAGGCGGTATAAGTATTTCTTTCGGGAAACTGGTGTAACCACGGGAAACCTATAGAATAGAATAGAATAATTTTATTCGCAAAAACATGTGTATACATACACACACACGCAGGTGTATGTATGTAGGATGACAAAAATATAGAAGTGCTTATAAACATGATTGCCACTTGTCATGGCATGCAAATACTTAACAGACAACAATTAGGAACATCGCTACTTATTAATTAATTTATTAACAATTATTATTAACTAGCTTCTGCCAGCGACTTCGTCCGCGTGGAATAGTGGTGCTCCGCTCCTATTGGTCTAAGCGTGATGATATATAGCGTATAGCCTTCCTCGATAAATGAACTATCTAACACTGAAAGAATTTTTCAAATCGGATCAGCAGTTCCTGAGATTAGCGCGTTTAAACAAAATGACAACATTTCCCTTCACTGCTCTGCTCCTATTGATTGTAGCGTGATGAAAAGTATACTATAACCAGCTCAGGAGTATGATAAATAATTGTACCAAGTTTCGTTAAAATCCGTCGAGTAGTTTTTGTTTCTATAGAGTTTATACAGACAGACAGACAGACAAAAATTTTACTGATTGCATTTTTGGCATCAGTATCGATCCCTAATCACCCCCTGATAGTTATTTTGGAAATATATTTCATGTACAGAATTGACCTCTCTACAGATTTATTATAAGTATAGATAAAATCAAGTTTTTACATTAAACTAAATTCTAAATAAATATTATTGAAAAATACCATGTAATAAACATTACACAATTAATATTAAAAAAAAAATATATATATATATATAGATGAAGAAGAATAGATGCTGTAAATTCGGGATTTCAGAAACCCTGAAGTATAATACCGGTATTCCGACTTGTAATATAACCTGTATTACTTGCAGGCACTCTATAAACGGCGACGACGCGAGCGGCAGCGACACGGACGACTACGCGGGCCTGATGACCCTGAGGGAGAAGCAGTGGCTCATCAACATACAGATGCTGCAGCTGAACACTGGAACACCCTATATACACGACTTTTATTATACGGTAAGAGGAAAATCAAGACCTTTTATATGATAGGATATCCCCACATGACCTAGCAACTATACTTTGAAATTTTAACTTCCCACTTTTACCATAATAAAAACATAATTTTTCAACATTTTTCATTTGCAATTCGCATACAAAATCGTTCTTTATAACTGTTCCAAATTTCAAATCGGTAGTATGAGTAGTTCCTGAAATAATCAGGTGTGTGACAGACGAACAGACAGACGGAGTGAAACCATAAGGGATACAATATAAAAATATACGCGTCGACTTTAGAATCACCTCCATTTTTTTTGTCGGTATTTTCGGGCTATTTAGTATCCCACTGCTGGGCAAATTTTAAGTAGTAAAGCTGGTCTCTTCTCATACAGAGAAGACATGAGCATTGATCACCGCGTTTGCTCAAGGCGGATTGGCAATTTCAGACTTTAGTCCAAGTTTCCTAACGATGATTTATTCTGTAACTAGGTTCTGCTCGCGACTTCGTCCGCGTGGAATAGTGATGCTCCGCTCCTATTGGTCTTAGCGTGATGATATATAGCCTATAGCCTTCCTCAATAAATGGGCTATCCAACACTGAAATAATTTTTCAAATCGGACCAGCGGTTCCTGAGATTAGCGCGTTCAAACAAACAGATTCAGATTTATTATATTAGTATAGAAGTATAGATTCATGGTTATTTAGTTAAAATCTTGAAATGCAGAAGGAATATTAGGAGACTATAATTTTTGATCTGATTTTCAATTATCCATTGTATAATATTCCAGGTGTTCTTAGAGCGACAAGCCAGTAAAGAGAAGGAAGGCGTAAAGGAAGCCCACAAGGCGAACCAACAGAATCATCCATTTTATAGCGGAGGTATGTTATGTGTGTATTTAATTATCCCACTGCTGGGCAAAGGATTTTTCATATAAACGTAGTTCTTGTATGTAATCTCATCATCTGCCTAGCCTTTTCCCAAGTATGTTGGGGTCGGCTTCCAGTCTAAACCGGATGCAGTACCAGTGTTTTACATGGAGCGACTGCCTATCCGACCTACACAACCCAGTTACCGGGTAACACGATACCCGGTCTCAGTCTTGACTACCAGTACCGACTGTCAAAGATCTACAAATGATAACCGAGACCGACAGCTTAACGTGCTTTCCGAGGCACGGAGGAGTCTCGCTATGACATAGATGGTCACCCATCCACGGACCGACCGCGCCAAGCGCAGCTTAACCTTTGATCGGTCGAACCGTGCGGCTGTTACTTAGCCACGAGTTCTTGTATGTTATCTATACTCTATACCAGGGGTCTCCAAACTTTTAAGCCTTGGGGCCATAATATGTTTTTCGGTATGTTGCAAGGGCCATAACAATTTTATTTTTTCTGCCCACCTAAGCAAACATAAGCTTTTATTGCATTTCAATATTACTATTGATTGTGTATTGTGACACGTAACGACATCTAAAGGTACTATCTATTTCAGCTACATAATTATCATTCTGTGTTTTCATTCTCTGCACTTCAACTTATCACAGCAATAGTAACAACAGTAAAACATTGGCTGTCGTAGACCAGATTGATGACACTAGTCATAAGCTGTTGCGGGCCGGATTGATGGCAGTGGCGGGCCGGATTTGGCCCGCGGGCCGTAGTTTGGAGACCCCTGCTCTATACTATTGTATAAAGAGAGAACTTCATACACTGACTCATCAATGCAGAGCCAAAACGGCTGGATCTAGAGTCATGAAATTTTGACGGGAGGTGCCTTTTATTGGCTAGACGAGTAATAAAAAATGATTTTTGAAAATTCCAACCCTAATTATATTTAAATAGGGTTGAAATTTTGTATGGAGTAAGTTTTATTTTTGATTAGATTAAACTCAAATTATGTAGAAATACTAAAATGAAAATAATACTTTAATAAAATAGGGCTTCCAGCTCAGTAACTAATTGGCTACCGTTACCGTGCCCCTGGAATACAAAGGGGCGTTACTTAGCCACGAGCTCTTCTATTTATTTCCAGGTGTCAAACAAGAGAACCACACGCACAGGGAGCGTCACAACTCCAACCGACACAACTCCACGAGCGAGGACAGCGGCACTCCCCGCACATACGTACCTACTCAGTTTGAGAACTCGCTCGGGAAGTTACAGGTAACTTTTTAATTTTACTAACAGCCGGTTACACCATAAAAATAATATGTGAAACGGAAGAACTGTCATTCAAGATCTGTCAAAATGGTGGATGAAATTTAATAATTTAGCTATTATTTTATGTTTTTCGTTTTTTTTTTGTTTGATATAGGTATGTTTATTTATTATTAAATGACTTGGTGAAATTCGTATCACCTACATTTATCTTAACCTTTCTGACCGTTTAAGAAATTAATGCTTTTTCTTTCTTTCTTTCTTTAAACCTTCCCTGGATTACGACAAACATTTCAAAATCTAAATCAGCTACAGCGGCCCAGCCGTTCTCGAGTTTTAGCGAGACTAATGAACAGCAATGCGTATCTATGTATTGATATCATTAAAAATATTAAAAGTACGCTAATTTATTAATATTATGTTCTGTGATATTCGTAAAATTCTAAAGTATAAATGATAAAAATTCTGGTGACTAACTTTTTGCAGTCTGATCAAAATAGGATAGCTAATGTGCTTATCTAAGCTTCAATGAATATTATTAAAAGATATCATTTTGACATTACAAACTGACACTTAGGTCCAAGTACACCAACAAGATAACGGTCCGATTAACTTAAAACAGCTGTTTACCATAAACTCAAACTTTCAACTTTCGACGGGTATAGTAGGCGGCACGTAACTTGGCCAAAATTGTAAGTAGTTTTTCTATTTTCTCTAACTAATTTCTACATATAAATGTTTAAAAGGAAATTAATACAATAGACGATAGTGTAATGACAAGCATTGAAAGTGTTACTTTTGGATTACACTGGGTGCACATGCGCAAACTTGTTTCAACTACGTTAAAATCTGGCCAAGTTATTTGCCGGCAACTATAACGTATTATTTGAGATTTTTATTCCTGAAACGGTCGATTACCAAACTGGTTGAACTAGAAGTGGGTAACACGAAAATTCCAACTACCTGGTTAACAAAACCTCGTTTAACAGGTCAAGGCTGATTACGAAACTATCAGTCGGTGAATTTGGCCCTTCAATTTTATTTTGATTTACAGATTTTTTTTTTAGTAATTTCTCAATGAAATAACGTATTGATGTATGTTTTATGTTGATTATGTTCCCCCCCAGTGCGGCAGCGTGACGGCGCCGCGCAAGATTATCGACGTGGAGGTGGTGGGAGCCGAGCCCGCGCCCGGCCGCCTCTCCCGCGCGTCCAGCGTCGCCTCCACCACGCAGCCCACTGAGGTAGCCCACACTCCCACTGCTGGGCACAGGCCTCTTCTCATACAGAGAAGGCATGATCATGAGCATTGATCTCCACGCGGATGCGCTCAAGGCGGATTGGCGATTTCAGACTTTAACCCCCGACGAAAAAAGAGAGGTGTTATAAGTTTGACGTCGATGTCTTTCTGTCTATCTGTGGCATCGTAGCCCTCGAGCGGATGGACCGATTTCGATGCGATTTTCATTTGAAAGACAGTTTCCTTGCGGTGGTTCCTAGCTTGGGTGATATCGGTCCAGCAGTGTAAGAGCAGAAGGAATTTTTGCGTAGGGAGTTTTTAAAATATTTAGTTTAAGTCCAGATTTCTCACGATTTTTTCCTTCACCGTAAGTCAGAGACGTCTGAGATATACTTAGAAAGTACATACGACTTTAGGAAAGTCACATTGGTACTTGCCAGTTTTCGAACCCACACGAGAGGCAGGTGCCTTAACCACTAAACCGCCACGACTCGGTATCACCATCAACATGATTTGAATCTATCGACATAACACATATCATCCAAATTGGCTCAGCAGCTTTACCTTGAAAGCGTCACAAACCGACTTTGGAATTTATAATCCTTACTAATATTATAAATGCGAAAGTAACTCTGTCTGTCTGTCTGTTACGCTTTCACGCCAAAACTACTGGACCGATATAAATGAAATTCGGTACAGAGATAGAATAGACCCTGAGGAACAACATAGGCTACTTTTTACCCGGGTGCGCTAAGTAATTCCCTCGGGATGCGGGTGAAACCGCGGGAAACAGCTAGTGTTATAATAATAATGATGTGGGTGTCCAAAAATATATGATCTGATCTATTATGATTTTTGTAATGACTACATAGATAGTTCTTAAATTTCTCTCCAAACTTCTTTAAGCTGTGCCCTATCGGGTCCATATTGTGTCTATACCATAAGTAAATTGTACCACCTGTTATGTAACATCATCATCATCTGCCTAGCCTTTTCCCAACTATGTTGGGATCGGCTTCCAGTCTAAACCGGATGCAGCTGAGTACCCGTGTTTTACATGGAGCGACTGCCTATCTGACCTCCACAACCCAGTTACCGGGTAACACTCTTCTGACTACCCGTAACGACTGTCAAAGATGTACAAATGACAATCGGGACCAACAGCTTAACGTGCTTTCCGAGGCACGGAGGAGTCTCGCTATGACAAAGATGGTCACCCATCCACGGACCGACCGCGTCAAGCGCAGCTTAACCTTTGATCGGTCGAACCGTGCGGCTGTTACTTAGCCACGAGCTCCTCTCCTGTTATGTAACATATGGAATGCTAATAAAGATTTGAGTATTGAGTATTGAAAATAAAAATAAAACTGTATTTAACAGGTACCAAGAGAGATGAAGCGGACGAAGCAGTTACTGCTGGATATTGAAGCGCTGTACTTGATACTGCTGAGGTTGGAAGAGCTGAACGACCCTCTAGCGATATCCAACGCGCTCATATTGAAGGTGCGTTGAATCAGTGCTTGTAGATTAAGGGCCAGTTGCATCTAAGACCTATTTACTGTCCCACTGCTGGGTAAGAGCATCAAAGAAGGCCAGAATACCACGTTTGCTCAAGATATGACGGCATAAAAGACCGTCATGGCGTTAAAGTTGGTCTTAACCTCAAGATGCCTTAAAAATATATTACTAACTAGATGACCCGGTGAACTTCGTGTCACCTACATCTATCTTAACTTTTTCTCACCGTTTAAACCTTCCCTGGACTACGACAAACATTTCAAAACCAAAATCAGCTAAATCGACCCAGCCGTTCTCGAGTTTTATCGAGACTAACGAACAGCGATTCATTTTTATTATATAGACTAGCAATTTTCGAGCTTTCACACGCGTCCCGAGGGATCTACCTTCCTTAGGTTTCTATCTATCTCTAGACCGTATTTCATTTCAATCTATTTAGCCATTTCACTGTGAAAACGTAACAAACAATATGTTTGCTTGGTCACTCACTTTTGCACTTCTAATTATAGTTAGCCCTATTTTTCCGCAAGCGGCTTCGCCCGCGCGTGCTATACGAATTCAAATTAAAACTGACAGAATTTCGGAAAATCCTTTCTTACCTACGTCATTCAAAGAACACACCCTCCAAGTTTCAGGTCTCTACGATCAGCGGTTTAGGTTGTGCGTTGATGTTGTCATTCAGGACAAAGCATTTTATATGTATACATAAGACGGTAATTCTATAAATAATATTATTTATTTAACTTGACAGGAGAGGGAAGAGAAACAGAAGCAACTAGAAGCGGCGCAGAAGGAAGCTGAGAGTGAGCAGCAGGATGTGTCCAACTTGTTCTTGAAGAACATCGAGTCGGTGCAGCGGAGGCCTAAGCAGGACAGCCCCAAGAGCGAAAGCATTGATAAAAGACAGGTTTGTCCATCGAGATATATCCATAGAGATGCAATCCCTAACATTACGCGGTCACAAAAACGTAACCATTTTTTAGAATGCAGACGTAGCTTTGAAACAGTAATCATTTTGATGTAAAATTATATCTATCTCTCTCACACTAACCGAAACGTAATGTTCATGACATCTGTATGATAAGGATGGCATTTACTACAAATTTGCCCATATTATTGTTAAAATCGTCCTGCTGTCACTCTGATAGATTCAAACTGGCTACCAAGTGACAGATGTCATGAATTAGGACTGGTCAGAACCTTTATGGCACGCATTTTGCTTGGTGATTGCACATCTAGTTACTTTAGTAACATTTATATCTATGGGTTTGTCACGTTTTTATATCATCACTAGCTTCTGCCCGCGACTTCGTCCGCGTGCAATAGTGGTGCTCCGTCCCTATTGGTTTTAGTGTGATATATAGCCTATAGCCCTATCTAACACTGTTTTTTTTTAATGATATTTTTTTAAGTTTAATTATGTATGACTAAGTCTTAATCCAGATTATAATCCAGATAACTATGTGTATAAACAATTTTCATCAGAATTAAGTTAACACAAACACACTGTACAGATGACCTATCTTCTATACTTATAATAAATCTGTAGAGAGGTCAATTCTGTACATGAAATATATTTCCAAAATAACTATCAGGGGTGGTGATTAGGGATCGATACTGATGCCCAAAAAGCAATCAGTAAAATTTTTGTCTGTCTGTCTGTCTGTATAAACTCTATAGAAACAAAAACTACTCAACGGATTTTAACGAAACTTGGTACAATTATTTGTCATACTCCTGAGCTGGTTATAGTATACTTTTCATCACGCTACAATCAATAGGAGCAGAGCAGTGAAGGGAAATGTTGTCATTTTGTTTAAACGCGCTAATCTCAGGAACCGCTGGTCCGATTTGGAAAATTCTTTCAGTGTTAGATAGTCCATTTATCGAGGAAGGCTATAGGCTATATATCATCACGCTAAACCCAATAGGAGCGGAGCACCACTATTCCACGCGGACGAAGTCGCTGGCAGAAGCTACTTGTTAAATAAAACGAGTAATTAACGTACAAATTTAATAGTAAGAATATATATAAAAGATATTACACGCTATTCTAAAACAACAGCGCGCATGCTTACCAAAACGGGGTTCGCATAGCACCTAATTGAGTGAGCGAGAAAGGAAGGCTCGAAATTAAAATATACTAACACCTATAGACCTTGTATCATTCAGAAATCATCTTACCATTTAAAACAATAGATTCCTTAATACATTTGTTGCAGGTGGTGAACTTAGCTGTGAATCAGAAGCCGGTGCCCACCAAGAATTTGCTGGACGAAGATAAGGATGACCTGGTCAACAAGATGTTCGCAGGATTGCTTCATAGTGACCGGGTGCAGCAAATGCTGACGGTCAGGAAGGGACGGGTGAGTCTCCATCATCAATCATCATCAGCCTATATACCACAGTATCACGATATCTCCCTACAGTAGCGCAACGCCTTTGATGACGCGCGATGCCGCCGCCAGCGTTAGTAGATACGCTAAGGTTGTTACAAATAGTGAAATAACGAAGCGAAACAATTTTCAAAAAAACACGACCGCGTCTGCTCCTTGCGCTACGTCCCGCAAAGTAAGCGTGTTTGAGGGACGCGGGACACCGCCCGCCTCCCCGCGAGTCCCCCGCCGTTGCTCCGCGTAAGTACATTCGTTGCGCTACTGTAGGGAGATATCGTAATACTGTGGTATATATCGTCCCACTGCTGGGCACAGGCTTCTTCTCATACAGAGAAGGCATGAGCATTGATCACCACGCTTGCTCAAGACGGATTGATGATTTCGGACTTTTTAGGTCCAGGTTTCCTCACGATGTTTTCCTTCACCGTTAGTCAGTGACGTCTAAGATATACTTAGAAAGAACATATGACTTAAGGAAAGTCTGTTTCATAGGACAACCTTGACAATATCAAATTGATTGCAAATTTTGAAATCATATTATGTAATATAACTATTTCTTAATTTTTGCTTTAGAATTGCATTTATATGAGACACAAAAATGAAAAAATTAAAAGTGAATACCATGTAACTACCAAATAGACTTCCTGCCTTACCATTTTTTTCTTCTCATGTTTTTATTTTATACTAGCTGTTTCACGCGGTTTCACCCGCATCCCGAGGGAACTACTTAGCGCACTCGGGTAAAAAATAGCCTATGTTGTGCCTCAGGGTCTACTCTATCTCTGTACCAAATTTCATTTATATCGGTCCATTAGTTTTGGCGTGAAAGCGTAACAGACAGACAGACAGAGTTACTTTCGCATTTATAATATTAGTAAGGATGTATACATGAAAATGGTAAAAAAATATTTAAAAAAGTAATCATGAGTTTCTTGCCCGTTTTTCTCGATAGGCAACTACTTTTTGGAATGGGCAATTAATTATTTCTTTTTCGACTTTTATTAGGCCTAATTGAAATAAATGAATTGAATTAATAAGTTACTTAGAGATGAAATATTAACTGTCGTGTCTTATGCGCAAAAGAGTCATATTTCGACTTATGCCGTGACAGATAACGGCATGACGTTATTCTTATGCCATCATGTCTTGAGCGAATCGTGATCGATGCTTCTTTACCCATTTGTAACAGACACAAAGTTGTTTGGTAGTCGAATATCAGATTATAGTGTGTATTGTACTGTTCAGACGCTGGTATCCCGGTTCATATCCCGTGTATGTGCGTCCCACTGCCGCCTGCGGACCCTGTGGGCGCGGGTGCTGCGAGCCGTGCCCGCGGCCGCCCGGCGGGACGACGGGGGCCTCGCCTCGCTGGCGCCGCACTACAGGAGGTGACTCATAATAATAAGCTTTATTTCATGAAAAATTGTTTGTAGGCATCCAATAAGTAAGGATTTTCCGAAATTCTAAGGCAGTGAAAAAAGGCCTAAGGCCTAAGCTAGTGAAAAAGGGGGGGCAAAATTTGTATAAAACTGACATTTTAATTCGTATAGATCAAGCGGGCGAAGCCGCTGACGGAAAGCTAGTCTTCTTAAATTTACTGATCTAATGAGTAATCAAGGCATGCATAAGAAAATTAATTGTTTATATGAGCCTGAACCTTTTACTGTTTACCCTTCCAAGTTTTTTCTTTCAGTTTGTAACACATAAAAAACTGTTTTTATTAAACTGCAATAAAAATCTTATATATAATAAAAATGGATTGCTGTTCGTTAGTCTCGCTAAAACTCGAGAACGACTGGGCCGATGTAGTTGATTTTTGGTTTTGAAATGTTTGTCGTAGTCCAGGGAAGGTTTAAAAAGTAAGAAAAAGTTAAGACACAACATGTAGGTGAGAGAGAGAATGTAAGGGGGCGTGGCTTGCGCCGCCGCAGGATTTAGATTTTTTTTTTTAAGTGATCAGGCGGAAATGACCGCGATAGTACATACCCTTAAATTTTATTGCTTATTTTTTTACACATTGTATATATGAATGAATAATATTTCCAGTTACATCCAAACTACATCTGGCTGGTCGCCCATACTGGAGTCGTGCAGTCTACTAGCGGAAGCCTTCGACCCTGCTAGGACGCCCTACGCACTCACTACATCTGTAAGTCATTGTTTACTGTCTAGATAGTCTAGAATGTTCCTAGTTATCTAAATATATATAAAACTTAAAGGTGACTGACTGACTGACTGACATAGTGATCTATCAACGCGCAGCCCAACCCACTGGAGGGATCGGGCTGAAATTTGGCATGCAGGTAGATGTTATGACGCTATCATCCGCTAAGAAAGGATTTTGATAAATTCTACCCCCAAGGGGATAAAATAGGGGATGAAAATTTGTATGAAACTTTGTCAATTTCAAAACCGATCGGGCTGAGAATTCATATAGCCCACGCGGGCGAAGCTAGTTTTATTCATACGAGGCAAACTATAATTAACTTCGGCTAGGCAGATAATGCTGTGGGATGTTCGAAAGAGTTACCGCGCCTCCGGAATGAAAAGGGAAGGAACATGAGAGGGTTTTAGTCAGTAACAGTCTGACACTCCCTCCAGCCCCTTCCTCGGCGGAAGGAACGAACTCCTCTATGGATACAAAACCCCAAAGTTAGGCTAAGTAACAGCCGCACGGTTCGACCGATCAAAGGTTAAGCTGCGCTTGGCGCGGTCGGTCCGTGGATCCATGTCATAGCGAGACTCTTCCGTGCCTCGGAAAGCACGTTAAGTCGTTGATCCCGGTTGTCATTTGTAGATCTTTGACAGTCATTGCCGAACACAGAAGCCAGAAAGTCTGAAAACCTGTCTTACCAAGGGGTATCGTGTTATCCGGTAACTGGGTTGTGGAGGTGAGATAGGCAATCGCTCCATGTAAAACACTCGTACTCAGCTGCATCCAGTTTGGACTGGAAGTCGACCCCAACATAGTTGGGAAAAGGCTAGGCAGATGATGATGGGGTTTCGTATTCATAACGACTGTCATAGAACCACCGGTATTTTTCTGTCCCGATTTTTAAATTGAAAGCTGGCAATACAAATGTCTACAAATGTCTTAATTGTTTCAGTTCACCCTAAGCTGCGTCTGCGCACTAATAGAAAAGGCGTCGATGCTCGTCAACACTCCCGAAGCGACATCCAACGAGAGGCAATGGTCGAAATTCCTCAAAACATTAGCGAGAGCGCTTAAAAACACCACTTTAAACGTGGCCAGACCCATCCAGCCGATGTCAGCGACAAAACTAACGTACCACATGAAACAGCTGGACTCCAGGACAACTATAGAGATATTACAACGAGGTAAAACCGCAGAATTTGCAGATTTAACGAAGACAGAAGTTTCGGAGCAACTCATCAAATATTTGTGTTGATATTTGGCCGCAAATGTTTGGTCCAACATCCGGACGGAGGCCCTTAAATGCTTAGCGAACAGTGTTCTCAAAATATTAACGGATTAGATTAGGTATCGCTCTGTGACGACACGATTGACTGACGGATTATGACAAGGAATAAAAATGCGTTCGATAATGAAGTTTTTTTTTGAGTGCCACTCAAAATGTTATGAAATTTTAGCCTCAGGCTTCTCATATAGGCTACAATTTGAAGTCGTAAACTTCATAATGATTTTTTTTAAAGACTTGATTATAAATAAAATCAATATGTCGCCAATTTTTTCAGTGTAAATATATCAATATAACACAGTTATTATTTTAAAAGTGTTTTTTATTGTATTTTTTAATGACAGAATATTTCTTTTTAGTAAGAAATTGCAATATGATAACATAGTTATTTAATCATTTGTTTTTCGTTGAAAAACTCGAGTAGTTTGCTGATTAGCGGAATTAAAAAATATCGACACTGAATTTTGATTTTTACAAGGGAGACAACATTAATTTCAGTGAATTTTCTTGATGATATTCAGATATTGTCCACTGATGGGCAAAGGATCTACATTTTTCATAATTTCTGCTGTTTTATAAAAAAGTGGGCTTCCAGCTCAATTTAACGTAATTGCTTTAAAGTATGTAGAGATATAGAAAATGTTGCCGCTAAGAATAATTCATTATATGATTCAAAAGAAAATACTTAATTTCTTTCAAGGTGGCAGCTCACATTACTACACAATGTTTAGATAAACATGCAAAATTCAATATACTTGAATAAATTACGTACACCACTGCTTATACCCGAGGAATATAGGCGTAATATTAAATAGGCTTTTCTCTAGATCATAAGTGTTACCAATGGTGAAAATGGAGGTAACAATGGTAATTTTTTTAAATATTTTTTTTGGAATATTGTTTGGAGCTGTCATAATTACATCACACCAATAAAACTGCTAATACCTTACCAATAATAACAACACAACAAATAAATTTTCAAATCTTAGTGGCCTCACATAGCAAATTAATCCATATAAAAACAAACATTAATTGTTATGGCAAGCAATAAACTTTTCCTACTAGAAGTTAATGGTAAAAGAACACTGCCCAAATAGTTTTTGTAGAATATAAATTTGCATAGAATCTTAGTATCGAAAATGCTATGAGAATTTAATTCACATTTTTCACAAAGAAACTACATTTTCTGCGCTGCTATGATAGTATTACCACTTTTTTTTTAATCATTTGAAACTATCGAATTACAAAATCGTTAGCATGTTGGTTTTTTTCGGATGGGTAATCATCAAATGACCTCTCTCGCCGTGGGTGTGGCGGAAGGGTGTCAGACTCTTACTGACTAAAACCCATCCATGTTCCTTCCTCAGCCCTTTGTATTCCGGGGGCGCGGTATCCCTATCGAACGTCCCGCAGCCGTGTGTTGGAAATATATGTGAAGTGGCTTGAATTCTTCTATGTCTGCAATTTAAAAGCGTATAATCGAGTTTTGTTCCAATAAAACTTCTTTCCAATTTAGTCGAGTCGATTAGTAATTTTATATTGGCGAAGGTTTTCTCAATGATTCGGCACTTGACTTAGTAAAATGTCCTAAAAAATATTTTCTTCAAATTAATGTCGAATGCACTTGGTGTGGCTCACTTGGGGTAATTTTTACCCCGTTCGGCTTAATACACATGCGTTTAGTACTTGATAACAATTTTGGGGTACTCTGTCACCCCGCGAAAATGTTAAGGTATATTCCTTATCTATGACAACGGTGTTGCCAACTTATAATCGCAAATGTTTACTAAAAAAATACTTAAAAACTCAAAAAAAAAATGAGCACTTGTCTTGTACGCAATCATTGTGTAGATACTATTAATAATAATAAATAATTATTTTTTTTTGTAAAAAAAATCACTTCGGTATCTCAACGTAAACACATTTATCATTTAAATCATTTATTCTTGTAAATATTAAGTAATAAAAAAAAGTTTTATTCTTTGTAGATTTAGTAGCTTTTAATTTAAACGTGAAAAAAAAAATCTTGCTTTTATTTAATATATAGGGGCTTAATATCCACTGAATTTAGCAATTATGGAACTCATATGTTTTAGAATCCATAAAAATTCTTGGAGTATAGTTATTGTTATTAATTAATAATTAATAAGAGAACGGGTAATTCCGTTAAAACTGAACTTATCTACATTTAAAAAATATCTGGTATCATATGAGAGGAATTAGGTTGCAATCGATTTTTTTAATGGGATTTTTAATCGGGATAAATGATGGAATGGTGAAGGGCAATTTTAATTATTATTTCTACTAATTTGAGCCTAATTTCTTTCATATTTAATTATTTTTTCTTGCGTCAAGCATTTATTACAACTTGACCGTGCGTTGAAGCGTTTCCATAAATCCTTAATATTTTGTCTTAATACCGTATGTTTTAAAATAGAAAAGTTTCAGATAGCGGAAGGTACCTTTTTTCCTGAACCTAGCGGTTAGCGGTATTCGCGGCTAACTTCACATATATTCTTATTTCAAACCGCGATTCCCGCTGCCGTTAGAAATCTGAGAACTGACTTTTTAATCGATATTTTTATCTCATGATCGTTAAAATTGAGAGTATTTTTTCAACTCAAAGCGATCTTTTAATGTTTTTTTTTGTTGTGATTATATTTGTGATGTAAAAAAGTTGGTCCTCAGTACTTACAAAATCACATTTGAATATTTGTTTTAGTTAAATGTGACTTTGAACTTAGGTATGTATATGTTTAATGGTATAATTTTTTGTAGTGTTGGCCTGGGTATAGTGTCAGGCTTCGTTTTCACATATAATATGTTAAATATATAATGTTGTTCTGAATTTAATGTTCGTGGCCTGATACCTATAACCCAGGCCACAAATTAGTGGGGTAACTTATATTTCTTGGCCCAAAAATTTAGACTCATTAAATATTTTTTATCAAAAAATCGAGTCTTGAATTACATAAATGCAATCACTAGCTTTTAACTTTTGTGTGCGCTCTTTTTATATGCTTAAACTTAATATTGGCTGTTATACTATGTCGATAGATATATTTTTTTAATCAAAATCGACAGCTTAATTTATGAATTACGTATAGATTGTCGATAAATGTAATCGACGCATTTTTTATTTGGCGATTGAAGCAACGATCCTGACTGTCGATAGAATTTATCGATATCGATAAACAAGCACGCAAAAGTGAGGCGCAATAATATAAAGATATAGATTATTATATAAATTTGTATATACCATACTGCCAATAAACAAAAAAAATGTGAAGATAAAAAAAATCGTGAAAATTGTTAAAAAAAGGAAATTAATTTGTTTTTTGTAAAAATAAAAAAGTTTTTTCATGATTTGGTAGGCAAAGGTCGCGTTGTATTCTTTTTTTACTATTAGTAGTTTTTAGTTATTTTTTATCCGATAAAATAAAATAGTATAAATTGTTTATAGAAACAGAGTGTGTTTTATTTGCCCACTACAAGTGTAATGTGATCCTTATCAACAAACTGCTTCTGTGGTTTGCTTGTCCATGTGGCACACGACGATTACTGAGTATAAGGTCCTGGGGGGCTAGACAAGTGACAAAAACGCTAGTAGAATAGAAAACAAAATGTATGGCAATGACAGATAGCTAGTCGTAAACGAATGTCATTCCCATACATTTTGTTTTCTATTCTACTAGCGTTTTTGCTACTTTTCTAACCCCCTGGGGTTCAGTTCCCACGTCGGGCAATTTTACGTATACGTAATTAAAACAACGAGAACTTCTTAACGATTTTATTTATATTGGTAACAGTTTTTGTACATTAAAATGTGACATACATATTAGGTAATAATATTATTCACATATTTCAGGTCACTAGATGAATGCGCCATTTTTGATAAAATGCAATAGCTAAAGGTACGATATTATAGTCTGTACCATACCAACCTATTTTGTTCTAATTCTGCCACAGAAATTGACAAAATTTCTAGCTCTGAACATCATCATTCATTATTCAAATCATCTATGTGGGATAATTAGTACAAATAGGTTCATGATTTTGATTATATTTTTCGTAAATCCATTGGTACGGACTATACAGACAAGACTGAGTCCTTTGGTACGAGTTACTGATAGTATCTACCACGGGCAACAAATGGTACTGATCACCACGCTTGCTCAAGGCGGATTGGCGATTTTAGACTTTTTAGTCCAGATTTCCTCACGATGTTTTCCTTCACCGTTAGTACGGAGGGTAGACACAAGGAGAACTATCTCTGTGTATGAAAAAGTTTCCGTTAAATGTGTTAGGGATAGCGCTATAGTAGCCACCGGGTAAATTAAAAAAAAAAGCGCCTCGCTACTGTAACCAATCAAATTTGTTGACTCGGCATTCGATATACTTCAATACGTCTACAATTGCTACATTCATACCATACCCTGTAATTGCAGGAGCGCTTATGCAGGGTTTTTGAACTTTTATTTACAGCTGACAGCTGGACACTTTTTTAACTTGTCTCCTATAAGAGATCGTTTTCCTTACCTGTACCCTCCATAACCGTTAGACGGAGATTACACGCTCATTCTGGCGTCAGTAAAGTCCATGATTGATGTCAGAATGACGGGAAACTGACTGTATACGCGCAGACTGATGGATTGATGGTCCAGAATGATGGTTATTTAAATATTTTAATAATTTTTGTCAGTCTGGTGAGACTGACGCTTGACAAGCTTTTTTAGGGTTCCGTAGTCCAAAAAGGAACCCTAATAGATTCGCCATGTCCGTCTGTCTGTCTGTCTGTCCGTGGCATAGCTCCGAGGTTCTTGTTACTAGAAAGCTGAAATTTGGTACCTATGGAAATGTATATTGATCACGCCGAGAAAGTGGTTAAATATTTTTTTTTAGGGTAGCTCTCAAACACGTAAAGTGAGGATGCATATTTTTTCTCGCGTACCCCTTCCTGTGGCGTAGGTATAGGTGTGTTAAGACCATTTTTCGCTTAAGTGAGCCATTGGCGAAATATTTAGCTATAAGTGCAAATTTTTGTTCGATACGAGCATCCCCCCTCTAACTTTTGAATGGCTGTCCCTAGAAATGTAAAAAATCACAATCTTAGCACATGTAATGAATTTACAAGGAAAACTATCACGGCTAAGTAAGCTCCACCGGTTACAGAGTTATAGTCGACTAACTAAGACCTGCTACGGAACCCTACTGCGTGTGGCCCGACACGCACTTGGCCGGTTTTTTCTAATTAAATTAACGCAAATGCGTGCTAACGCGTAGAAGTTTTCGGTTGGACTGATCGTCAGTCTGACTTACCGTCTAATACCACCTGTCAATCCATCATTCAGCCATCAGTATATACGTGATCACGGTCACAGACTGAACTGACGCCAGAATGAGCGTGTAATCTCCGTCTTAGTCAGTGGCGTACAAGATGGCGATTTAAAGTGTAAGAGAACACAAAAAGAACTTACCTACTACTATTTTTTTAAACAAGGCATATTATTTCAAAATGGCGCCTAAATTTTTGACGTCTATTCGAATTATGAATAACTACAAGGTTTTATTTCTTGTAGCATTTCGAAGACCGTTTCGACAAGTTTGTATTTCATGTTGAATGTCATTCTCCGAGCGTCCACGGATCCATACAGCATGTTGAAAGTGAAGAGGCCCGGGAAAAACTGGAAAAACAAATATAATTTAGTACAAGTCGCAATTCTGTAAGTGATAGATAATTTGCAAAAGTACGTAAAGCAGGTAATTAGATTTTGATTTTTTTAAACTAGCTTCCATGACAATCTAACAGAACTATACTCCATTTACAATAAGATTAGACATTTAAACGCATCCCATTTACCGTTCGTTCAAACGATTTTGAGTTCTATTCCTTATAGATCAGGCTGGTGTTGAAAGCAAAATAGTTTACAATACCAAATACATATATTCTGCATTTGTTTATTGTTATGTCATCTTAGCAATAGAGCCTAAAATCGTTTGAACGAACGGTAAATGGGGTGCGTTTAAATGTCTAATCTTATTGTAAATGGAGTATAGGTATATTAAAGGCAAAGTTCACCGACAGCTGGTAACGTAATCAGCCCGTTAAACAAAAACGTTATTAACTACGAAGCGAGAAATTTTGTGTTACCCACTTGTTTAAACTCGGGTTTGTCATCGTCTGTTTTAGGAATAAAAAGCTCAAATGATACTGATATTCTTCGAACCTTGGAAGTTTGAATTTACTATATACAGCTGTTTTAGTTAATCGGACTGTTATCTTGTTCGTGAACTTGGGCCTAACAGTTTTACCGCTACAATTATCCATACATGACCAGGACCGCGCCGTCCCCTGGCAGCGCCTGTGTGCGAAACCTTTAAAGCGCCTCTTTTTAACCGACTTTAAAAAAGGAAAAGGTTCTCAAGTCGACTATGTTTTGTGTTTGTTACGCGATTACTCCACTTGATTCTGATTATTCTTTTTTGTTTGGTAAGTCATATTTCAGAGCAGTGGCGTAGCTAGCCTTTTAGGGGCTCCGTATAAACTTTTGCTCGGGGCCCTAGTATCAGATGGTAGATTTTTTACAAAAGAAACAAAACCTTTCGCACTTTTATAAAATAAATAAACACTATGTTGCTAGAAAATCTATGTTTTTTTTAGATAGATAAGAATTTGATGTTAGCTAAGCATCATCAGCCTATGTTTATATTGGTTTACTTTTAAATGTCTCACCATACGTATAGAATATCGCCTTGTACTCGGCTTGACATACTCGTATTCAACTTCGGCCGCAGTCCGTCTATCTGCTGCAGATAGTCACTTCACTCTATCTTTCTGAAAGGCTTCTACACGTTCGCGTAGCTGTGGTCTCCACTGAACTGAAGTATTAGTTTACCCCAAAGGTCGTCTGTTTTTTGACAAATAAGGCTCAGGCGCGGATCCAGGATAGTAGAATATGAGCGCGACCGAAGCGAGCGCGAAATTTTTTAAGGATTTCAGCGTCTGCGGACTTTTTACCAATTTGTTTTTTTTTTTAAGTAGAAAGCGCGAGCGAAGCGAGCGCGACCTTTTTCTTAACATGGTAATATTATTAGGAATAATATTTTTCAAAAGATAGTAACAAAAACAGAATTTGAAAAGAAATATAAATACGTATGTAATCGAAAGCGCGAGCGAAGCGAGCGCGATTTTTTTTTACAATGATATATTACAGGGAATAATATTTTTCAATAAATGGTAATAAAACAGAGGTCGAAAAGATATATAATACCTACGCAATCGAAAGCGCGAGCGAAGCGAGCGCGATTTTTTTTTAGAATGATATATTACAGGGAATAATATTTTTCAATAAATGGTAATAAAACAGAGGTCGAAAAGATATATAATACCTACGCAATCGAAAGCGCGAGTGAAGCGAGCGCGATTTTTTTTAGGATGATAGATAATAATAGGGAATAACGTTTTTCAATAAATAGTAACAAAACAGTATCTGAAATTAAATTATATACGTAATCGGAAGCGTGAGTGCAAACTTATTTTTTAACATGATAATTATATTTTTTCAATAAATTGTAACGAAAACAGAATCTGAAAAGAAATAAGAATACGTAATTGGAAGCGCGAGCGAAGCGAGCGCGAATTTCTTCTTTAGCAAGATGATTATGGCGAATAATATTTTTTGATGATGACTTGATTGATGATGTTGCAACCTATTTCATTTAGTTTCCGAAGATGGGAGAATTTTTCACTAGTTCAATAAGAAGTTGGCTAATCAGGTTTTGGATCATCGCCAGGCCTGTCCCACTCACCGTGTAGGTATCAAAAATGTACCTACGCACAGCGGCCTATCCGAGACGGCTAGTCACTGGGGCCTCACGCGCGAGCCGTGAGTGACGTACGCGCAAGATTTGTTCCTTTGATTATAGACGTATCTACTTCATTTGTTCGTTTCAATTATTCGTAAGTTTTTAGGAACGGGCTCCCGGACTAATCTGTTTGCATCGTAAGTCATTCCGGTGACCGTGTGATACGATTTGAAACGTCTTTTGTTGACAAAGGTATTAATAGTAAGGCGGCGTAATTCAACATTATTTGAGTAATATAAGGCCTGTGTCTCTTTTCGTGAAGGTATCGAAAACGTAAGTAGGTATGTAGGTATGCACAAATGTATTAGAATTAAAGTACTGTTAACACCTACCTTACGTTTTTATTTTGAAAGTCATTTGTTTTCTAGAGTACTACAAAAATGTTAATTCAGTATTTAGATTAATTTATTTTTTAAAAGGAGACAACCCTGTTTTCGTTAGAAAAGGTAAGCGTTACGCGCTAGAACGAGACGCAACTTCTAGGCAACTATAAGCGTAGGTAATTACGCGCTGCGCGATCTGAATTGAACTTAATCGTATCGTCGCTAAAGTCTATATTTCTTTAGATGACTTTTCAAAGTGGCTCTTCTGTACTTGTACTATTATGTATTCTGTGTCATCGCATCGTACTGCGTTGATAAACCCATCCACGGCACGGCCTTTGTAATAAAATAATCGCCTATTGTAGCAACTGCGGTGATTCTTTTGATTTTAATGCAGAGCTCGTAATTCATGTAAACTAAAACCCGAAACGTAAACAGTGGGTCAATTCAAATAGTGTAAAATGAAACCACAATCATAAATATTGTCTGGGGAGACTTGTATCTACTTAGTCATCGATGCTCAACTATGAGAGAATATGTTGATAAGTGACAAAAATAATGTTAATAACTGGCGCTTTCATTTCATCCGGCGCCCCTACTGACCTGGCGCCTGTGTGCGCCGCACACTTCGCACACAGGGGCGGCGCGGCCCTGTACATGACAAAGCAAAATGTGTCAGCACGTCACGGTCACGGCGAGAGCACGCGCGTGCATTTTTGAAGAGGGGGTCAAGGGGTTAAGTTGTCGATGAAACCAACTAGGTACCAACTTATTGAAACAAACCAAAATGTATTTTGCAATCCAAGCACCAAACTGCAATGCGACGTCGCATCATATTACGTCACAACGACGTGGAAAGATAACGCGTTGCCGCACGAAATCACATCGCAGTTTTCAGCGTTACTAATTCGCGTTTATCTTTGTGTACACTTGAGTTGAACTTACCGCCAGCCCCACTTGGGGTTCATAGTCGATCTCGGGGGTCATTTCATTGCATTTCAGAATAGTAGCACGTTCAGGGCTTACAGTCATAAGCTGCAGTTTGTTCTGGAAAATAATAGTAAGGATTAGCAAAATGTGTGTATGGGTAAGTGTACCGAAAGGTACTATCGCGGCCTTTGCCGCTTGATTACTAAAAAAAACGGTCAAATCCTGTGGCTTCGTTAAGCCACGCCCCCTTATTCTCTCACACATACGCACTATTTTTTAATGTCTTTGCAGTGTGCTCGGCTGGCCGTTCATCAATCTTGTCTTTCATTAGTCTATTCAAGGTCGAAGGGGCGTAGCTAAAGAATGCTTCTAATTTTTGAATGCAAGCTAAAATTAACTTGTGGTGGTCCGCGATAGTACATCTCTGCTTAACCCGTCTGGAAAAACAGGCGTGATATTAATTATGTATTCATATTACCATTCTCTTCCTGTCGACGTTTTCCCTTGTCTGTATGACTATGGTGCGGTAACCTGCTCCTTGATTCCATCTGAAAAATAATTTTAAATTATCCTTACTAATATTATAAATGCGAAAGTAACTCTGTCTGTCTGTTACGCTTTCACGCCAAAACTACTGAACCGATATAAATGAAATTTGGTACAGAGATAGAATAGACCCTGAGGAACAACATAGGCTACTTTTTACCCGGGTGCGCTAAGTAGTTCCCTCGGGATGCGGGTGAAACCGCGGGAAACAGCTAGTAATTAATAATTTTATATTTCTAGCTATTTCTCTCGGTTTTATTCGTGTTCAAATTGTTTAAAGCAACTGGAATGTAGATGTAAATGTAGCCTATACCCGTATTAATTCATCTAAATCGGTTCAGCCGTTTAATCGTGGAAGCGTACCTAACAAACAAACTCGCTTTCGCATTTTTATTACTAGTTTGTAGGACTAGCTTTCTAAGTTAGTTTCAATCGTATCGAGACAAAAATGGAGAATTGACTCGTCTCGCCTCGTTGGTCTAGTGGTCGGAAACACGACTGCTGTGAACGGGGTCGCGGGTTCGATTCCCGGGTCGAGCCGACATCCCATCGTGGGTATATAAAAAATTCCCTAGGCAGCCCGGAGTCAAGTAGTTGGTGGTGTTCTGGAAGGTCACGTCAAGCCATCGTCCCCGGCTGCTACCTTGATAGCAGTCGCTGTTACAATCGCATGTCAGAGGCCGTCAGGCGGATTTGCCAAAACTCCTCCGTGCCTCGGAAAGCACGTTAAGCTGTTAGTCCCGGCTGTCATTTGTAGATCTTTTAACAAAGTAGTAAGTTAGGGATAGAAATCAAAAAGTCTGACACCAGTTTTACTAAGAGGTATCGTGTTACCCGGTAACTGGGTTGTCGAGGTCAGATAGGCAGTCGTTCCATGTAAAACAGTGGTACTCAGCTGCACCCGTTTAGACAGAAAGCCGACTCCAACATATTAGGGAAAACGCTAGGCAGATGATTTACAGACAAATGACTCTAGAACTAGTCTTACCGGCTAGACTGAAAGTTGTAAGCCCGAGACAGGAACGCCATCGCGTGGTAGGTGTGCCTCTCCATCACCCACTCCTTAGGAGTGGACCCTTCCACGTGGTTGTGAGCATCGAAGTCAGGGAAGAAGTCACAGGACGCGTCGCGCATGAGCTACAAGGAATTATCTTCAACTAGCTGTTTCCCGCGAAACTACTTCGCGCACCCGGGTAAAAAGTAACCTATATGTTAATCCAGGTTATAAACTATCTGTGTGCCAAATTTCATCCAAATCCATTCAGTAGTTTTTGCGTGAAAGAGTAACAAACATACATCTATACATTCTTACAAACTTTCGCGTTTATGAAATTAGTAGGACTAGATAATGTCTCGACAAGGTCAGATCCTATTAATATTATAAATGCGCTCTTTCCCGCAAAAACTACACAATAGATTTGTATGGAATTTGGTTAACGCATACCTACCCTCTACCCTCTTATTCATAATGATACCTTTTGTCTTAAAAGCCTCTTTTCAGGCGCGGTCGCAGCCAAATAGCTATCAAACTGTTTTGTCCTCATCTGTGGAGTTAAAATGAAGTTTGACTGAAAGGGAGAAAACGGTTCGATTAGCTAGAAGAGGCATATTAGGACAAAAGGTGGATGGTTTAAGAGGGATAGTTTATAACCTGGATTAACTTATAGGATACTTTTTATCCGGGTGAGGTAAGTAGTTTACTCGGGAACTAGTTGTGTAATTTTGATGTTGGATGGGTACATTTTGACTATTTTCTTCCCAAAGACCCGAGTATCCGTCGGTCTATATTTTTTTATGGAAGGGATCTCATCAAATGACTCCCCCCGCTGTGGGCGGAGCAGGACGAGGTGTCAGACTCTTATTGACCAAAACCCATCCCTGTTCCTTCCTTCAGCCTTTACGTTCCGGGGGCGCGGTCTTAGCCCGCGAGCTGAGCCAATAGCTTTAAAATTCCCGATTATAATAATCATATAAATTCTGATCCAGCCTGTCCCTTGCTCCTTGTCCTCCACCAGCCACGCCCTAAGCCGAGGCCCGTATCCCATTAGGGGGTGCCCTTAGCGTGTAGTCGCTTAGTTTTGTAAGTTAAGCCATGGCTGGAGGCCCTAAATTCATTTAAGACACTTCACAGGCAAGCCTGGTTAAGCAGTCGACAACCTTCTAGGTTGTCCTGCGAGATGCCATATAAAAAAAAGGGGCGCGGTCTTTTCGAACATCCCGCAGCCCCAGCACAATCTTGCCGATACCTTAACCATTTTCTTGACACTGTAAGGCTTGTTGAAATGCTCCGCTAAGGCCGTAGTGGAGGCGTTCGTGATGGACTTGAGCTTCACGAAGTTGCTGACGCAGAGCCAGGTCACCGTCACGCAGAGACCCGTCACTGTGATCAGCACGCCTCTCCTGGAACAAGAAGAATAATTATGGAAATTTTTAGAACGTAGAAAAGTTGTGGTGGCTTCGTGGTTAAGGCACCTGCTTCTCGTGTACGAGTGTGAGGGTTCGAAACCTGGTACCAATGTGACTTTTCTGAAGTCATATGTACTTTCTAAGTATATCTCAGACATCGTGATTAACGGTGAAGGAAAACATCGCGAGGAAACCTGAACTAAAAATTCTGAAATCGCCAATCCGGCTTGATTAAGTGTGGTGATCAATGCTCATCCCTTCTCTGCATGGGAAGAGGCCTGTGCCCAGCAGTTGGATACCATATGAATGGCTGATGATGAATGAGATATTTTAAGCCGGCTTGCGATAGTTGACAAATATAAGTAGGTACATATACAAGTACATTGTATGTACTTATGTAACTAGTACTCTGCCTAGCCTTTGCCCAACTATTGGGGTCGGCTTTCAGTTTATCCGGATGCAGCTGAGTACCAGCGTTTTACATAAAGCGACTGCCTATCTCACCTCCACAACCCAGTTACCAGGTAACACTATAATTCTTTGTCAGGCCTTCTGGCTTCTGATTACCCGTAACACGGTAAAGTTAGATACCTTTACCGTGTCCGTAACGAGTGTCAAAGATCTACAAATGACAACCGTGACCAACGGCTTAACGTGCTTGCCGAAGCACGGAGGAGTCTCGCTATGACATAAGCATCTACTTCTTAATAAATTAAAACTGTCTCACCCATCTGGATCTGGCTTTATGTCCCATCCTTGGTATGGTAGATTGCTGTACCTCAATGTAGCTATACCTATTGGCCCTGGAATAAACTCTAACACTTATTAAATACAGAAAGTGGTAGGTGTAGGTTTAAATCGGTGAAGTGAGTGTCGGACTCGCGCACCGAGGCTTCCTAACTTTTCAAAAGTAAAGTCGAAATTTGTGCAATTTTCATTATAATTCAAAAATTAAAGACAGAAAAGAAAAAATACGTTCAAAAATAAGCTCTTTTATATGATAACCACGTTACCTAGTACGCATCCGTTACCATGAAAAAAGCAGATAATATAATACTCACAAAGAACTCCGGTTCTGAACTGTATAGTGAGCTTGTCCTCATTGAACTTATAGTCGTTGACATAGTTTGAAGTCCAGAGTTTCCTCGGCTCCTGCCACTGGACTACCACTGGTGGTTCGTTCCACATCACATCCTGAGGGAGGCTGAAAGGAACCGCATGTAAGTTTTGGTAGAACTTGGTTTATAAACCGTTTTTTTTACACCTTGGGTTACATTATTCAAGTTTAAGTAGGGACCCCTATATTTATTTCTGGAAATAAATATAGCCTATGACACTTCGTAAAGATGTAGCTTTCTAACGATGAAATATTTTTTTAAATCGGTCCAGTAGTTTTTGAGTTAAAACCCTACAAACAAACAAATCTTTCCTCTTTATAATATTAGTATAGATATCTGGCTAGCCTTTTCCAAAATGTCTTCCAGTCTAACCAGATGCAGTTGAATCCAACCATATGTTTTACGAGCGACTGCCTATCTGACCTACACTACTCAGTTACCGGGTGAGACGATACCCCTTGGTAAAAATGGCTCTGTCAGGCATTCTGGCTTCTAACTACCAACAGCTGGGTTCACCCGCGTACGCTAAACGAATTCAAATTCAAAAATGTCAGAGTTTCATAAAAACTTTGCCCTCCCTTTTCGCCCTCTTAGGGGTAGAATTTCGGAAAATCCTTTCTTATCGGTTGCCTACGTCATACAAAGAACACACCCTCCAAGTTTCAGGTCACTACGATCAGCGGTTTAGTCTGTGCTTTCTGTACAAAACATTTTATATGTATAGATTTGAGGGTGGTTTTATCTGATGTTATCCCGGAAATAATGTGGCTACTCACTCAATAAAAACCATGGCCAACTTTTCATACTGAGCCTCAACCTTCTTGATCTCCTGTTCAATCTCCTCGGGGGTCCTGGTGACTCCTGGGGGCGGGGGCCCGGGGGCCCTGTACTGCACCTGGTACTTCATTGGCTGCAGGCATTTTGGGAGTTGCACTGTAAAATGCAAAAAGAAATACACATTGTGAGGACACCTGGACTACAAAGTTGGAAATCGCCAATCCGCCTTGAGCAAGCCTGGTGGTCAATGCTCATGCCTTCTCTGTATGAGAAGAGGCCTGTGCCTAGCAGTGGAATAGTAAATAAATATATTTTTGACAATTTCACACAGCGCCATCTAGTCCCAAAGTAAGCAACTAATATGCTTGTGTTATGGGTGCTAGATTAACGGATATACTACTTATATACTTTTTTGAAATACATACATATTATACATAGTAACACCCAGACCCGTCACAGAAATTAAAATTCATCATTTCAATTTCTGCGCGGCCGGGAATCGAACCCGGGACCTTTTGCGTGGTATTCCTTTTATTTATGTTGGTGGTAGGTGGTAGGTAGTGGTAGGTTGGTGGTATTTTTATATGTTGACCACTAAACCACTCAGGTCGTCAAAATGTGCGTGTGAACGTCAAATAGGCTGCTGATGATGATGATGGTGAAAATGAAGACGAAAATGATACTTTTTAACCAGAATCCTGATATTTAGTACCTACTAGCTTTTCTCGAGATTTCACTTGCATCCTGAGGAAACTATTTCACGTCTATCACATCTATAAAATCCTATATCTTTCCCAGGATTTCAATCTATCTCCAAACAAAATTTCACGTAAATTAGTAACGAATAAAGGCACAGGCAAACAGTAAATTTCGCATTCAAATTAAAAATTAGATTTAGAATTCAATATAGATCTCATATGAGTAACTGCCGACTGCGATCAAAGGCACGCTGCACTTAGCGCAGATGGTCCGTGGATGGCCGACCAACTATGTAATACCGAGATTCCTTCGTGCCTGGGAAAGCACGTTAGGTCGTTGGTCCCGGCTGTCATTTGTAGATCTATGACAGTCGTTACGGGTAGTCAGAAGCCATAAAGTCTTACCAAGGGGTATCGTGTTACCAGGTAACTGGGTTGTGAAGGTCAGATAAGCAGTCGCTCTATGTAAAACACTAGTACTCGGCATCCGGTTAGACTGGAAGCCGACCGACTGAAAGATATATTAAAATTCCTATCAATTGTTGATAAGGATATATTTTAAATACATTTTGATCTTTCTCAAGTTTCAAATTAACCTCCATAGGAATCTCTACATTTTTAAAAATTTTCATGTTAAATTTACTCAACAATTTTTCAATAAATGTCTCTCGACCTCAAGATAGTTGGGAAAAGGCTAGGCAGATGATGAAATGTCACAGAAAAGTGTCAAACTGCAAAGGAGGCGGGCCTTTGCCAGCCAGCTGTTTTTTCACTGTGACGTCACGAATAATACTGAAGCGGAAATCCAAAATGGCGGATCCTTGTCTTTGACCGCTAGTGATAAGATATAATATTATCACAACACATTTGGTTTCGATAGATAGATTACAATAAACTTTATCGACAGAAATACTCGTGCAAAAATATATTTAAAAAAAAAATATTTTTATAATCAAATCAATATTAGAACAACTGTGTATTTTTCAGTGAAAATTTTAGTGCCATTGTGTATTTTTGTACACAGCCAATCTAGATTTGTGTATTTTTAATTTTGTGAAGTGTTTTCGTGGCAATGTGAAGGACGGAGTGTTTGTGTCTTAAACTATGACGCAGTTCAGACGTTTTTGTGCCAATTGTTAAATCAACATGATTTTCAGGGCCATCATGTAAGTTTCAAAGAAATCCTAACTTCTATCTATACATATAAAATGCTATGTCCTGAATGACTGACGGATCAACGCACAGCCTAAACCGCTGATCGTAGAGACCTGAAACCTGGAGGATGTGTTCTTTGTATGATGTAGTCGCCCGATAATAAAGGATTTTACAAAATTCTACCCCTAAGGGGGTGAAAAGGGGGGGCAAAGTTTGTATGAAACTCTGTCATTTTTAATTTGAATTCGTATAGCCCATGCGGGCGAAACCGTTGGCGGAAAGCTAGTTTAGTATAAAAACAAAGTTGCTTCCAGCCATCCCTACATCCCTACTAATATTATAAATGCGAAAGTAACTCTGTCTGTCTGTCTGTCTGTCTGTTACGCTTTCACGCCAACACTACTGGACCGATATAAATGAAATTTGGTACAGAGATAGAATAGACCCTGAGGAACAACATAGGCTTTTTACCCGGGTGCGCTAAGTAGTTCCCTCGGGATGCGGATGAAACCGCGGGAAACAGCTAGTGTGTAATAATTGTCCGGTTAAGCAGGTCGAATGCTGTTAGAAGCACCTTGCAAGAGGTCATCATCTTCAGCCTATATATTGTCCCACTGCTGGGCACAGGCCTCTTCTCATACAAAGAAGGTTGTTGGAAGAGGTCATGTAGAAAAAAAAGCCATGTGTACGCTTAGGTCTTTTAAAGTACGCAACGGATTTTAATGCGGTTCTCATTATTAGTCAGAGTGATTCAAGGGGAAGGTTCATGTATGTAGTAAATGCTATCTGAGCTGTGACGTCACATGGCTTGTAAACAAGCTTTTAAAATAAACATAAAGATTATTGGGCTGCAGGTTTACTAACCTAACAAGCCCTAGTGTCAGAGTTTTCTCAAACCCGCCTGACGGCCTCTGACATGGAATTGTCACAACGACTGCTGTCAAGACAGCAGCCGGGGACGACGGCTTAACGCACTTAAGATCCCACACGTGGAGGCCAAATATCCGACTTTGTGCTGTTTTATGAAATGATCAAATACAAGCTTTTCGGCCCGACATAGAAATCGAATTTTAATCAAGCATTACCACCAAAAATATCAATTATTAAATTGTAATTATGCAGCCATCTTGTAATTTTATTAACAGAAAATTATTATACCTTGGTTTAGTTACTCAAATACTAATATAACACTAGTCATTAATTGCATCAAATTTAATATGAGTCAAGTAGCTTATTGGGCTATAAAATGCAAAATCTTCAAGTCGACTGCTGGTATTTAGATTAAAGCGAGTAAACAAAATCTTCAACTTCATTTTATTATGTGTTGATAAAACAAATTACACAACAATTTTAATAACTTTGCAATATTATTTATTAAGTGTAGATAGATTTATATTGTACTAGCTGTTTACTGCGTTTCACCCGCATCCCGAGGGAACTACTTAGCGCACCCGGGTAAAAAGTAGCCTATGTTGTTCCTCAGGGTCTATTCTATCTCTGTACCAAATTTCATTTATATCGGTCCAGTAGTTTTGGCGTGAAAGCGTAAAAGCGTAATAGACAGACAGACAGACAGAGTTACTTTCGCATTTATAATATTAGTAAGGATAATCTGTACCAATTGATTTAACGAAAAATGTAAACAAAGTCGTAACCTATTTTGTTCTAATTCTGCCACAGAAATTTACAAAGAGACGTAAGGATGGCACGTTTATGTCAATTTCATGTTCTCATTCATCATTTAATGCCATTTTATTTTTCTATGTGAGAAAATTAGAACAAAATAGGTTAAGATTTTGTTTATATTTTTCTTAGAACAGACTTTAGTAGCTCCTGGTTAAGTGACGAAGTCAAAGGTTAAACTGCGCTTGTCATACCGAAACTCCTCCATGCATGAAAGCACGTTAAGCCGTTGGTCCCGGCTGTCATTTGTAGATCTTTGACAGTCGTTACGGGTAGTCAGAAGCCAGAAAGTCTGACAACCAGTCCCTTTATGCTTATAGCCCAACTCTTATATCTGTCTCCTACTTGATATGGAGGGAAGTGGAAACTATGTTTTTTCCTACTCCTCCGCAATTTATTTCTGATTAATTTCGTTGCGAAATCCCAGACAGATAAAATCATTTCTCTGGGACTCGTCGAACTTCACTGCCTCGGCGTTTTCTGGTGGTCGCCACTGTTGATTCTGGCTTTCAGGAGTTGCAGTGGTTGGGAATAGTGTGGCGGGCTTGACCCATTATTAAAAAAAAAAAACTGATTTACAAAATGGTATCGTGTTATCCGGTAACTGGGCTGTGGAGGTCAGATAGGCAGTCGTCATCATCAGCTCATATTGGTTCCCAAATCAGCTTCTACTATATATTTTTGCCGATTCATATCAAGATATCTTCCACTCAAGATATATTAATAGCTAGACAACATGATAAGGCGATGACTGAGTTATATACTTGATTCATTGATTATGAAAACAATAATACGATTGAAGAATAATATATTTGTAGAAATTAACGCTCGATTGGTTTAGCACTAATTTCTGAGTTGGTTGATTTGAATGGTTTTATCGGACTTGTAAATGGTTTGGTTATTGATCTACGACTACTGGTTTAATAATACTCAAAAATATGGTTAATAGATTATATTAGATACTACAGAACTTAAGAAATGGTAATAAATGGTAAGAAATGGTAAAAGTAGCACTAAGATGGTTTGATTAGAGTTACGCGATTGGTATCCGAACACGCACTAACTTGCGATAGTTGCAATACATGCATTTATGGAAATGCACGCAGGCAAAAGTGCTGAGCTGTTCGGTTGCAAAATATTGTACCGAACAATATTTTTCGTACTAGCTCAGCGGTTAGTAGGTGCTCGGTATAGCACAGGTTTGACTCCCGAGCGGTACAGATAGTTGTATTATTATAGTTCTCCCTTTCGCCACACTACTAAAATCACTTTCCCCTGATAGTTAGGATGTGGAAGTCATATAGGCAGTCGCTCCATGTAAAATACTGGTACTCAGCTGCATCCGTTTTAGACTGGAAGCCGACCTCAAAATAGTTGGGAAAAGGCTAGGCAGATGATGAGTTAGTATAGTTAGGATAGGTTGAAACAATAAATGCTTGTTATTCTACTACAACCTAGTTTAAGACCTAAATGTTTATCTAAAATATTTTATTATTTTAGTGTGTTTGTAGCAATTAATATCTTTATTTTCTTATCTCGATCCGTATGTCTAGAGTTCTACTTTAATTAACACGTTTATTGTGATTGTTTGTTTGTTCTTATTTAATTAATTCTAGAGAGTGGTCAATCTCTAGAGTAGTCAATATCTAGAGTGGTCAATCACTAGAGTGGGGTCAATCTCTAGAGTGTGGACAATCTTTAGAGAGTAGGCAAGTTGACGAAGGTATTTCTAAGTCAGTGTCGATCAGATTTTTTGTCCTCTTTCTAAGTCTTACAATAAGTACGCTTTCTTTTCAGACTATTCTGCTGTTTTCTATGTTCATCAGCGCACCCACCGAGAGCACCAAAATGTCTGTCAGGCTATATGACGGATGTTCAGGACTGGGTCGACGAAAATGGGAGGTTGATACCAAAACCAGGTACTTATACCGATACTGAGCCTTATATCTTGTAGCATAAGGTATAAATAGACTCTAAGCCGCCTTGGAGTTGAAGTTGCTGGGAAGTTTGTTGCGCCACTTCTTCCCAGCGAAAGCAGATAGGGAGTGGTGAAGGGCGGGCGTTTTGGGGGCTGTCTTTTGTAAATTTGACGTTCAAAAAGTGCTGGTTCTCAGCCTAGTTTAAATGAATGACTTTTAGTCCTAGGCCACCACGGCCTAGTGGTTAAGGCACTTGCCTCTCGTGTAAAAGTGTGCTGGTGCGAAACCTGGCAAGTACCAATGTGACTTTTCTGAAGTCATATGTACCTCCTAAGTATATCTGAGACGTCACCGACTAACGGTGAAGGAAAACATCGTGAGGAAACCTGGACTTAAAAAGTCTGAAGTCACCAATCCGCCTTGAGCTAGCGTGGTGATCAATGCTCATGCCTTCTCTGTATGAGAAGAGGCCTGTGCCCAGCAGTGTGACAATATATAGGCTGATGATGATGCTGATGATCTTGAGTCTTTCTAACGTTACCGCAAAATTGAATAACACTGCTATTACTGCTAACTACTTATACTTTCTGTCAATAAAACCTATTCAATTCTATACTCATGTCTTTTACAGGCGATCTACAAAACGCTATAGACCTGTCGACCACCGTAAATCCTGTCCAGATATTGAACGATAAGATGAACATGTTCAGACGACAAAGGATTGTGAAGTACCTCAGCCTAGCCAGGTGTCAGCTCACCAGGGTCCCACCGGTAAGACCAATCTAATATAATAAAGCTGAAGAGTTTGTTTGTTTGTTTGAAGGCGCTAATCTCAGGAACTACTGGACCGATTTAAAAACTTCTAGTGTTAGATAGCCCATTTATCGAGGAAGGCTATAGGCTATTTATCATCACGCTAAAATCAATAGGAGCGGTGCATCAATGAAGAATGTTTCAAAATCGGGGGTTAAAGTTAGCGATAGCCTAAAGTTACTATTATAAATAAATAATAATAATAATAAATGTTTATTGCCATAAAAAATACACACTAGAGAAACACAAACGGCAGAGACGATTGTTATTAAATGCTAGTTCTGTTGAACTCTGGCACCCAAATAAAGATTTAACTTGTGGTGTGGGTACCAGGGTCCTCGCACTATATTAATCTATTTCAAAGGTAACTTATAAGTGTAACGTGTTCATTTGTCTTTCGATCAGTGTAGGCAGATGGCAAATTGACAAAGTAGTAGTGGGTGTGTGTGTGTTCGTGTGTTTTTGTGTGTTTGTTCGTGTGTATTCCTATGTGAGTGTGATTGTGCGTATGTATGTGTGGTGTTTAAGGATGTCGTTTCTGTTGTGTATGGTGTATAAGGTTGAACTGTGTGTACTTGCGTAGACTATACGTATTTCCAGATTGAGGTGTACGATAGTGGTAAGGAGATGGTTTCTATTACAATATTGATAATTTAAGGAGGTTTTCTGTTTCAATGTAGGTTTTATTAAGAAGCCAACTAGAGACCTTCTTTTTGCACTCGGATCTAGTGAGTGGATAAATGTTGCAATATTTATTTATAATGTTATATATATGGCATCCAATCACATTGTGATGCCGCGCGGCTAGTGAACTAGCAAACCGTTGGGTTTGACATACTTTGTACGAACGACGCTTTGGTATTATATTTACTTCATACTCTAGTGTATTATGCTTCCTTAAAACTGTTGCCAGAACAAAGTGTTGCCTGACGGATAAAGTTTGACAGTCATTAAAAAGCTGAGCCGTTGGATATCTAAAAGGTTTAAAAGACATAACTTTAAGCACGGCCCTTTGTGCACGTTCCAGGGGCAATAAATGCGTTTTCACTGCACCCCCCCAAACAGATATGCAATAAGTCAAAATTGACTGACATAGGGCACAATATACCATCTTAATAGTGTTGTGATCTAGAGAATAGCGGAGTCTTTTAAAAATGTAAATCGTCTTCCGAACTCTGGCTGTGAGACACATTGAGTGGCATTTCCAGCTGATGAGTGGATCAATATACACCCCAAGGTATTTTACTTGGGTGGATCTGGTTAAGATGGGACAGCTACAAGATGCTGATTGCTGATTACTGTCGCAGGTATGAGCTTGAAGAGTAAAATGTCCACTAGGTGGTTGAGAAGAAGGTGTCATCGAAAAGGTTAAGTAAGTGCTTTTATTAAGATTCAGGGTTAAGAGATTACCTGATAACCATTGCATTACTTGCCTGAGAGCTAGTTCGGCTGCTTTAAAAACCTCAGGCCAGCTCTTGCCACGGACTAGTAGCGCAGTATCATCAGCGTAAGTAAAGATACTGCAGTTGGACAGGGAAAGTTTACATAGGGAGTTAATATAAAGGAGGAAGAGAGTAGGACCCAGAATCGAGCCCTGCGGTACCCCAAAGTCCAAAGACGCAGTTTCGCTAGCAAAATTTTCGATTTTAACAAACTGAGTTCTATCAGAGAGGTAATTACTAAAAAGTCGAAGGGCATATCCACGGATTCCCATCCTTTCCATTTTCAACAAGAGCTGAGGAACAGAGACAGTGTCGAAAGCTTTTGTAAGATCCAGGAAGATGCCAAGACATTTTTGTTTTTTATCGAGGATATCAACTATTTCGTCAACAAGAGATCCCACAGCATCCCCCGCGGATTTACCATCCCTAAAACCGAATTGGTTTGTAGCCAGAATATCACGTGTTTTCAAAAAATTTAGAAGTCGTATATTAAGTAATTTCTCAAGGACTTTAGATAGTGCAGGCAATACAGATATAGGCCTGTAATTATTGACACTGTCTCTGTTTCCGCTCTTGTAGATGGGGTGAACGATAGCTTTTTTGAAAATACTGGGAAAGGTGCCACTAGACATAGAAATGTTACAAATATGAGTAATAACCGGGACTAAAGTTTTAGAGCATTTTTGTAACAACTTCGTTGGTATTCCGTCGCACCCGACAGCAGCGTCTCCACGCAGGCTATGGATAATTTGTTCAATTTCATACTCATCAGCTGGCATGAGTACGAAAGAGTTGGTAAGAGAGCAACCGTCCAGTGAATGCTCTGAGTTCTGCTGGGTAGCAATAAGTTTTTGTGCAAGATCCCTACCTATACTGGAGAAATAGTTGTTTACCTGGTTTATAGACGTGGTTTTATCAGGCCCTGTGTTGAGAAGTTCAGTTAGAGGGTTTCTGGAATTATCTGATTGCATAATATTTTTAATTACCTTCCAAGTTGCTCGGGGGTTGTTTTTGGCCTTTTGGAACTCCCTTTTTTCAAACGCATGTTTTAGCCTTTTTAGTAATTTGTTGCAAAAATTACGGTATCTTACGTAAGTGACTTTAAGAGTATAGTTTTCGGGGGTAGTCTTTAAGCGTCGACCCATAGAGTCTCGATTTCGGATACACCGTAGTAAACCACTAGTTATCCATGGTTTAAGAATTCTGCATTTTGATGAAATAGGCCTAGTTACCGAGTGTTGTTGAATTATTGATTCAAGAATCGAAACTAATGTTTTAGCCGCTACATCAGCATCTAAAATACTTCCGACTGAACTAAAGTCAGCCTGTGATACAGCTGTGAAAACTGATGGATAGTCTACTTTGACGATTGAACTTTTACGATTTGTTAATTTTAGTTTGGTGTTAATATTTAAGAGTATAGGAGCGTGGTCAGTAATGTAAGTATCAAATACCAGTGTGATACTTTTTAATTTTGATTTAAATAAAATATGATCCAAGCTGTTCTTACCTCGGGTAGGAAGATTATGAGTAGGTAGGAGACCATGAAAGGCAGCTAAGTTTAGGTAGTCATTGGCCTGCTGATTTAGGTACTCTGGAATAATATTTATGTTGAGATCTCCGATTAATACTATATTTTTACTGTTGGATATTGATGTCAAAACGTTGTCTAGACCATTTAGAAAATTATCAATGTTACGATTGTGCGGCGGGCGATACAGAGCGATTATAATTAAATTAGTAGATTCTATTTTACATAACAAGCAATTTGCGTCTAATATAAGTGGTTCAGTTATTTTATGCGATATGAAAGATTTAATGTAAATAATTATTCCATCATTTTGGTTTATATTATTTCCTGTGTGATAACTTAAATAACCCTTAATTTGTGGAATAGTTGGAGTTTTGCTTAGCCAACATTCACTTAAGGTAATAACTTCCGGTTGTATGCTCATGCTTTGCAAGAATATAATTAATTCGTCGAAGTTTCGGTTTATGCTGCGTATATTGAAATGTAATATGTTTGTTTTATTACTAGTATTATTTAGAATATTCTCACATTCCTCCAGCTTACAAATATAAGACTGGGTTTCACCGATAGCATCCAGCTCATTAGATATTGTTGCTACGTCCAGCATTTTAATATATGGAAAAATACGCATACAAGTTCAACTCGGAAGTCGCTTCAGAACTGATTGATTCCTTGTCCAAACCAGAAACAATGAAAGACCAGCCTGGATAACAGTCTACGAAGTTAGGTTGCAGTATAGAAACCGTTTTAGTAATATATTGATATGTGTAGTTTATAAAAAAGGATCTCATGAAGTACACTGTATGTTTATGACAGTATGACTGATGCGAAAACCTAATTGTGAACGTGGTATTGATATAGTGATTATATTGTGTAGTTGTAGATGTGTATTGTGTCAATGTATATGTTATTAAGTGTTTACATAATATGAAAATAAGATAAAAAAGCAAAACACACAAAAAACCAACCCAAAACAAACTCAAAATCCAAAGAATGAAATATAAAAAAACTACAGATTGCAGGATAAGATTATTGCTGACTTTTTGACAGGTTAGCCAGACACGACATTGAAGTGATGATAATTGAGTCCAATCCTTCACGTTGGCGAAGAAAAATTTTATTGTTTTGTGACCAACAAAATTTGTAATTGTGCGCGCTGGCAAACTTGCGAGCTTCATAAAACAACTGGCGCAGGCTACTTGCAAGGTGGTCAGCGACGTATACAGGTTTAGGCTCACCTTTGATGCCAATATGTGTGCTATTTAATTTATCCGTGGAGGGTCGCCCTTTGTTGAACGCCCGGGTAGCGTCTAGAACCCGTTTCTTTAGAGGAACGGTGACCATCTCGACAACTATTGGTCTATTTGCATCCTTTTTTCCCGGTAAACGATACACATCTCGAAAATCTGTTAATTTTAAAGGAACATTGAGAACATCGCAAGTTTTCACTACCAAAGACGTTAAGTCTTCAGTAGTCTCTTTTTCAGCTGTCGGAATGTTTCTCATTTCGAAGCAAGAGGAGCGCGAACTATACTGCAAGTCGGACACCTTTTTCTCCAATTCTAAAATGTAGGAGCGCTGTTCCTGTCGTTCTTTTTCAAGTTTTTGTACAGACTGTTTCATGGTCTCGTACGCTGAATTTATTAATTCAATGGATCTCTCTATTTCCGTGTTTGTTCTGTGTATTTCCTTATTTTGGAGTTTTACTTCATTAATATCCGACGTTAATTTATTTAATAATATATCCTGGTCACTTTTCCACGTAGTAAGTAACTCCATTATTTTATCCTCGAAAGTCTTGAGATAACCTTGTGGAGAGTTATCGGGTGAGAAGTCTGGCCGAAAACGTTTGCTTCTTGAAGTAATGTTCGTTTGTTCGGGGTCACTATTAATATTCGAAATATCAGGTGATGACATTACCCGTTGACTTTCCATACTTGTGCCTGCAGGGGGTGACCGTTGAATCCGTGGCATTGTAATAATCAAATTAACGCGTAGTCGCAGCTTACGTAGTGTAACTCGCCGGTAGCAGTCACCTAGGTGCTTTCAATCGATGAGTCACGGCGCGCGCGATCCGTAGTGTGACGGCGCGCAGGTGGGGATGTCGCCCCACGTAGTGTCGGCGAAATTCGACGTACGCGCTTACGTTACGGTGGCTCGGAGCAGCGGGCGGGCACCTGAGACGCGGGAGTCTCGAGTTCAAATCCTTGTCGGACCAAAATCACCAATCACAGAAATCCACAAACCGATGCGATTGCGACGTATCACTGGAATTAGAGTCTATCCCTTTCGGGGGGTGGAGTTTAGTCGTAAGGTAACCGTAAGAGTAAACGAGAATTTATTTCGGACACATTACCCAATAGGAAATTAGTTGTAAAAATATTTGCACAAGGTACGAGCACACGCGACACACGTCCACTTCCAGTGACGGCGTACGAGAATCCTCTATTGAAGCTGTGATATAATAAACTAAAGATGCGTTGCACTCAAAAATGGCAACATGAAATGAAGGAATTTGACCTAATTCCATTGACGATCTAGCCTAGCCTTTTCCCAACTATGTTGGGGTCGGCTTTCAGTCTAAACCGGATGCAGCTGAGTACCAGTGTTTTATATGAGAAAGGATAAATAAATAGATTCAGGGTTAGCCCAATAGAAAAAGTTGTTCATACGCAAATATAAAATGCTTTGTCCTGAATGACTGACGGATCAACGCACAGCCTACACCGCTGATCGTAGAGACCTGAAACTTGGAAGGTGTGTTCTTTGTATCCGGGCATCCGATAAGGAAGCATTTTCCGAAATTATATCCCTAAGGGGGTGAAAAGGGGGGCAAAGTTTGTATGAAACTCTGTCATTTTTAATTTGAATTCTTACAGCCCACGCGGGCGAAGCTGCTGGCTGAAAATTTAAAGCATGCTTAAAGTATGCGTATGCATTGTCAGATAAAAACTCGGATGAATTCCATGATATAAGCAATATCTAGTCTTTTTAAGGTTTAAAATAAGATAACAATCATATCTTGACGTTCTCAGATCAATATTAGCATCGTCCGTTTCAGTTTTTTTTATCTATATTCGTTAGAAACTAAACTTTATCATGGCGTTTATCTCAGTGAGTCGTTATATCATATCATATAAAATATGTTGTTATCATAGGTAGACTAGATCTTAGCTTATAATCGACGGTTTGACATAAGGTTAAGCTGTGCTTGGCGCGGTCGTTCAATGGATGGGTGGCCATCTATGTCATAGCGAGACTCCTCCGTGCCTCGGAGTCGGAAAGCGCGTTAAGCTGTTGGTCCCGGTTGTAATTTGTAGATCTTTGACAGTCGTTACGGGTAGTCAGAAGCCCGAAAGTCTGAAAACCAGTCTTACCAAGGGGTACCGTTTTACCCGGTAACTGGGTTGTGGAGATCAGATAGGCAGTCGCTCCATATAAAACACTCGTACTCAGCTGCATCCGGTTTAAACTGGAAGTCAGCTCCAACATAGTTGGGGAAAGGCTAGGCAGATGATGATGATGACGGTTTGACACGGAACGATTATGCCGAATTAGCTACCGAAAATTAATACGTAATATTGTAAACAGAACAGTTCAAAGTTTTTCGTCAGCTTACGAGTCAGATTATGAAGTAACGGTATTAATAGTCTTACGGTGACATAATCATTAATTTATCATACACAGATGTTACGTTTCATTTATTTTGATAACAATTAATTACAAAGATAAGTGTTTAAATACTTGTTTTTCTGTATTTTATCTTAACGTTGTAAATAAAGTTGTTTTGACACATCCATTAATGGATCGGTTTTCCTTCTAAATACAGGATTTATTTTTAACCAGTATGCAATTTTTTTTTGGGTCGGTATCAGTAATAGAACACATTTCTATGTCTTGTTCAATTTTTTTTGTTTATTTTTTCACTCGTGTCCTATTATGAAATAAGTAAAACATGGGCATAATCTATTCGTAATAGCACTACACTGCCTAGGCATGCAAGAGCGAGCTCACAAGTACAATACGACTCAGCTGATATCTACGCACAAGCCGTCCGGCGAGTTTTAAACAAATTAAGTTCTTAAATGAATATGTTTCGTAAATGATAACTTTTTTTGTATTATCATCTGCCTAGTCTTTTCCCAACTATGTTGGGGTCGGCTTCCAGTCTAAACCAGATGCAGCTGAGTACCAGTGTTTTACATGGAGCGACTGCCTATCTGACCTCCACAACCCAGTTACCGGGTAACACGGTACCCCTTGGTAAGACTGGTTGCCAGACTTTCTGGCTTCTGACTACCCGTAACGACTGTCAAAGATCTACAAATGACAACCGGGACCAACAGCTTAACGTGCTTTCCGAGGCACGGAGGAGTCTCGTTATGACATAGATGGTCACCCATCCACGGACCGACCGCGCCAAGCGCAGCTTAACCTTTGATCGGTCGAACCGTGCGGCTGTTACTTAGCCACGAGCTCCTCCTAATTGTTGGTCGACTATAACTTTTTTTGTACTAAAACATAACAAATTGAAAAATGTATGTTGGTTGAAATGTGTTTAAGTTTATTTTGACAAAATTTGCGCACTGGTTAAAAAAAAACTGTATAATAAGTTGGAAGAATTTGTTTCATGCCATGAAGCTACATGTAATGGCGTAAATGAGTTTTTGGATTGTTCCAAAGAGTTATCACAGTCCCTGAACGCAGATGGCCATGGAAAGAAGATGGACTGGTTTTTTTGACGTTCAGCTATCGATAGGCACGCGCAATAGGGTTCCGTAGTAGGTTTTAGTTGGTCGACTATATCTCTGTAATCGGTTAAGTCTACTTAGCCGTGATAGTTTTCCTTTGAAGATCTGTATATAAGCTATATCTGTGATTTTTTCGCAACTCTATACTTCATTTACAAGATTAGAAAAACGTCCAAACTCTTTTTGCAGCTTATTCAACCGATTTTGAGTTCTATTCCCTACTGATAAAGATGGCATTGAAAGCAAAATAATGTTTATAATAACAAATACATTCTGCTTATGTTTTTTTCTTGTCACCTTAGTAATAGAGCTTTAAATCGTTTGAACAAACAGTACATATGGTGCATTTAAATGTCTAATCACTACATAGTATAAAACAAAGTCGCTTTCTCTGTCCCTATATCCCTATGTATGCTTAAATCTTTAAAACTACGCAACGGATTTTGATACTTACGTTTTTTTAATAGAAAGAGTGATTAATGAGGAAGGTTTTAGTATATAATTTGTCAAGTTTTTGTTTCCATTAGCTAAAATATCGCGGGCGAAGTCGCTGGCGGGAAGCTAGCCTCATAATAAATGGAGTAAAGGTACAGCCATTCAAAAGTACGAGGGGGGGAAATGAAAAATTTTCTTTTCCATTCCAGATTTTCCAACTCAGAGACAATGAACTTAGAACGCTGGCTGTAATGCTGGAATACATGACGCTGTACGGAAACAACTTCCTAGGCATGAGCACCGCCGGTGAACACTACACCTTGAGCTTCAACGCTACAGGAACTACCGTCATGAATTTGAGTAATTCGCCTCAAAGGCAAAGTAAGTCCTCATTAACCGACTTCAAAAAAAGGAGGAGGTTCTCAATTCGATCGGTATTTTTTTTTTTTTTTTTTTTTTTTTTTTCTATGTATGTACACCGATTACGCTGAGATTTATGATCCGATTTACGTGATTCTTTTTTAGTTTGATGCGGAATAGATGCCATTTGGTCCCATAAAAATTTCACATGGTTTGGCCCAGTAGTTTTCATTTTGTGAACATTTTTTACATTTTTGTTTACATCGATGACGTAATTGTTTCGGAGTCAATTTATATTTTCCGTTCCCGTTTCTTGATCTATATTGTTTAAAGCTGCACCTTTCGTAGGCCTACCCATAGCTACTTAAAAAAAAACTATTTAACATATAATTATGACAATAAAAACAACGAAATGTTATAGCCTTCCTTATGTAATCTATAAAAATCCTGTAAAAAATACTGTAGTTTACAGAGCAACTTATTACAGACACTAAAAAGTAAAAAATAAATTAAAAAAAACTACGTTTAAAAAAACCGACTTCAAAAAAAAAACTAAAAAGTATTAAAAAAGTATAAAATAACTTAATAAAGATTTAACACAAACCTAATACCTTTAATATTAATAAAACACCATTATTTGTATGTGTTACCTATTGACAGGTTTGAAGTCGGTGCCAAGTCCTAAACAAAATGAAATTCCTAAAGATTAACCTACGTAAATAAACTTAAAGAACAATGTGAATTAATGTGAAACAGATGAAAACTTTTTAATACCTGAATGAGTAACACTATTACATTTGGCTTGGCACCGACTTTAAACCTGTCAATAGGTAGCACATACAAATAATGGTGTTTTATTAATATTAAAGGTATTAGGTTTGTGTTAAATCTTTATTAAGTTATTTTATACTTTTTTAATACTTTTTAGTTTTTTTTTTGAAGTCGGTTTTTTTAAACGTAGTTTTTTTTAATTTTTTTAATACTATCATCATCTGCCCAGCCTTTTTCCCCTACTATGTTGGGGTCGGCTTCCAGTCTAAACCGGTTGCAGCTGAGTGTGTTTTACATGGACCGACTGCCTATCTGACCTCTACAACCTAGTTACCGGGTATCACGGTACCCCTTGGTAAGACTGGTTGTCAGACTTTCTGGCTTCTGACTACCCGTAACGACTGTCAAAGATCTACAAATGACAACCGGGACCAACAGCTTAACGTGCTTTCCGAGGCACGGAGGAGTCTCGCTATGACAAAGATGGTCATCCATCCACGGACCAGCCGCGTCAAGCGCAGCTTAACCTTTGATCGGTCGAACCGTGCGGCTGTTACTTAGCCACGAGCTCCTCCCTCATTTTAATACTATGCGACATAATTTTAATATAAATATAAAACAAAGTCGGGTTTGTTCGAACACTTATGACTCGAAAACAGCTGAGCCGATTTTTATGGTTTTTGATTTGTTGTGTTCGTCTCCGTCCCGATTGGTAGAATTACTATTAAAAGATAGGAAAAATTCACGAAAAAAAAACATGATGGGGAGGTACGAAGTTCGTTGGGCCGGCTAGTTAGTTGTGAGTTTGTTTGTTACGTTATCACGGTAAAACTATAGAACCGATTTGACCGATTTGGTGGTTTGGTAATCGACCTTTTCAAGAATAACATTACCCATCGAAAGTTGGAAGTTTGAATTTATGGTAAACAGCTGTTTTAAGCCAATCGGACCGTTATCTCGCCGGTGAACTTGGCCCAGTGACTTTGTTTTAACAAATTTCTATTTCCACCTTTCCAGTCGTCAGCGTCTGGTCTTCTGGTTTCGCAACAGTAAACTTCCCAAGTCTAAAAGAGCTGGACTTAAGATCGTGTTCTATACAGACCCTAGAGAAGAACCTCTTCAGAGGAATGCCTAGCCTGACCGCCCTTTACATTGGCGAAAACGAAATACATTTTATATCATCATCTGCTTTTTACGGCCTAAAGAGCTTAGTCCACCTAGATTTCAGCAGAAACCAAGCATTTGACGAGAATGGAAATCCGAAGAACCTAGCCACCGATGACTACCTAGTATTCACCTATTTAGAAAACTTGGTGTCATTAGATCTGTCACACACAAAATTAACTTTGAGAAACTTAGGTATGCTGAAGAGTCTAGGCAAAAGTGTGAAGAGTTTGTCACTATGCGACACTGGATTAAATGTTCTTCAAGATGGGATTTTTAATTCAACGTCTTTGCACGTGCTGGATTTGTCTCGCAACAGCGGGATACTGAACAACCAGAGACCCTTAAGGGGTCTAGAAAATACATTGCACGCGCTATACGCACGAGAAGTCAACTTACAGACGATGGAACAATTCCAGAACTTTTCCAATCTTCTAGTGCTACAGCTTGCAGGCAACGAAATAAATAGCGCAGATTTACCAACAGTAAAATCCCTGACGAGCTTAAAAGTTCTAAACTTGAACAACAACAGACTAAACTCGTGGTTCGAACCGACGTTCTCTCTCATACCAAATCTACAAGTGCTTACCCTTCAAAATAACAACATCAATATCATCACTGAACAAATGGTAGATGATTTAATAAACGTAGAATATTTGGGCCTTTCTGGAAATTTTATGGTCTGCAACTGTCACGCGAAAGATTTCTACAAAATGGCGGCTAAAAATGAAAAGAATAACAGCGAGGTTTTCATTGAAGTACCAGAGGATGTGCTGCATCGTAACATATATGGTTATTATAATGATCTTATTAGAAATAGGACAAGAGTCGGCTTAGAAGATTGTGTTGATCAATGCGTTGACGATATTGCATACTCTGGTAGATTTCGCCTCATAGATTACTCAACAGAGTCGTATGTGTGTCTTAAAATACCGGAAAGTAAGACGGTTCTGATATCCGACTTGTATAGTTGTGGCAGATTGGCCAGAGAGGTGGATTTTGAACAAGAATTGAAAGTGGGAAGGAGAAAATTACTGGCGTTGCTTACAATACCCTGTGTGTTATTACCAGTGGGATTGATCTACGCTTTTCGAAGGCATATTAAATATTTCTTCATTACTATGAGGAACTCTGCTATGTTGAGTTTGATTAACAAGAAGGATGCTGTAGATGGTAAGAGTAAGTTCTGATTCTGAGTTTTTTAGTCTGTTTTCTTCTGAATAAATACATCTGATTTTAAATCAAGTTGGCCAAATTCATCGCGCTCAAAAGTCAAAGTTTTTGAAAGAAATTCTATGTTCTTCTCGTGAGGCTGCTTTTGTCTTTGCATGTTTAAATTTTGAAGTAGTATTTTAGTAGTGCTATCTCATTCTATTACTTTTTGGATGCATTACAACTTGGCCTTTTATAAAGAAATTTTATTAGTTTTTTTTTCACACTAATGTTGCTTATTTTAATCTTTCGTATCCCTATTTAAATACATTATTTTAGCTTTGTCCTATCCTTAGACATATGAATTTAAATTAGTTATTTGTTTTTGCCTATTAAAATCAATTTTCGCTTGTTAGTCATAGGTTTCTTGTAACATCAAAGCCAGAAAGATACCCTTTTAGGTACTAGCTGGTATATTACAACTATGCTCTAATATTTATCTTCTAGATAACACAATCTTCAACTACGACGTGTTTGTGTCCTACTGCAACGAGGACCGAGGCTGGGTGTTGGACCACCTGCTGCCTCATATGGAGACGGAGTGCAGCATCAGCGCTTGTCTTCATGAACGAGACTTCCTAGTGAGTTACTTTTTGTTGTTAAACAACTATTAGCGCGCTTTGGGTGTACATAGCATGACGTGTAATTACTATGCCCTCTTAGCTACCGGTCTTCTCTCTCTCTCTCTCTCTCTCTCTTTTGGTCTCTTTCTCTGTCTCTCTCTGACTCTCTCTCTCTGTCTTATTGTGCGGAAGCCAGAAAGTCTGACAACCAGTCTTACCAAGGGGTATTGTGTTACCCGGTAACTGGGTTGTGGAGGTCCGATAGGCAGTCGCTCCATGTAAAACACTGGTACTCAGCTGCATCCGGATATATAGACTGGAAGCCGACCGCAACATAGTTGGGAAAAGGCTAGGCAGACGATGAGCTGTTTTTGTTGATCGGACTGTTATCTTGTCGGTGAACCTAGGCCTTAGTCCTTGAATTTTCCTCGTGTTCCAGGTGGGTCTCTCAATCCTGGAGAACATAGTATCCTGCATGGACCGCTCTAGGTCCATCATGCTGATCTTATCTCAGCGATTCCTACTCAGCCAATGGTGTCAGTTTGAGATGCATCTAGCACAGCATAGGTGAGTTGTATGACTAAAATTTGAGAGCAGATGGCTTGCCCAGCTAGGGGCTGTGGGATATTTGAAAAAAAAACCGCGTCCCTGGAACATAAAGGGCGCAGGAAGGAACATGGATGGGTTTTAGTCTGTAAGAGTCTGATACTTCCTCCGCTCCGCCCACAGCGGGGGAAGATTTGATGATTTCGCATCCTTAAAAACTTAACTATAGGTAAGGAGGCGATCCTTTTGCCATCAACTGGGCAGTATGTTAAGCCATAGGTCACGGCGTCACGGGTAGTTAGAAGCCAGAAAGTCTGACAATCAGTTTTAGGTACCAAGGGGTATCGTGTTACTCGTAACTGGGTTGTGGAGGTCAGATAGGCAGTCGCTTCATATAAAGCAATGGTACTCAGCTGTATCCGGTTAGACTGGAAGCCGATCCCAATTTAGTTGGGAATAGACTGGGTAAAAAAAATATACATATACAACGTGTAAAAAAAATAAGCAATAAAATTTAAGCGGGCTACACATTCGGTGATAACAAATCTTTTACGCCGTATTAGGAACTGGAAATCTTATGGGATCTTATAGTTTTAGAACAAAAAGAAGTAACAGTTTTTGTTAAAAAAATAGGTTACATCCCTAAAAATTGGTTAATAAACTCAAATTTGAAGATCAATAATGCCGAGTTCGCAAATAAGTTACCCCTTATTTTCTACCTATTCGTCAACTAGCCTAATAAGCCTAATAAAATTTAGTGAAAAAAAATTATGGAAAAAAAAAGTTAACAGATTTAGTAATAAGATTTTGTCAGAAGCATCTATACTTGATATATGTACATACCCTTAAATATTATTGCTTATTTTCTTTACACGTTGTATAGTTAAATAAAATGTATAATTTTTTGCAGGCTACTAGAAACTCGTCGAGAAGACTTAACCCTGGTTCTTTTGGAAGACATACCTCGTCGTCTACGGCCAAACACTCTCCATTACCTGATGCTAACAAAGACTTACATAGTATGGCCGAAAGACGAAGCCGAAAGACCTATTTTCTGGAAAAGACTTAAGAAGACCCTGATCGCTCAGAAGACCAAACCGACAGAGAATGTGTCTTTAGCTTAAATTTCATTTTAGATCTGGATGGTGGACCAGTGACAATGGAATTTAACACCTATTCAGGTGTCCAATAAGGTTTATTTTTGGGTGTTGATTCACTCTGCATATTGTGGTGGAAGTCGTAAAAAGTGTAGTAGGTCCCGAAAGACCGTTTGGCCAAATCTGAAGTTGAAGGTTTGAAGTGTTAATGTAGAAAAATTTAATGAAGGTTTTTTAGATCTAAGCAGACGATATACATATTGATAAATAGATCATGTGAGAGACATATGAATTTGAATAACATTAAGGATATATGAACAGAAGTTGCAATTGTTAAGTTGGTACAAAATATTTTTGTAGTAAATGTATATATATGTATAGAATATGTTTTTGCTTATTTCAATCCTGGTTTTCTATTATTTCTTGGTGAGCAGTAAGTAATGCTATAAATAGTGGCCTTAAAAGTTACCAGTAATAATTAATCTAGGATTCTTTACCAAAATGGTTAAATAAAAGGAACTCTAATTCTGTAACTTCAGTTTTTCTGACAGTTTCGGCTGATTACTATCATCAGCCTATATATTGTCCCACTGCTGGGCACAGGCCTCTTCTCATACAGAGAAGGCATGAGCATTGATCACCACGCTCGCTCAAGGCGGATTGGAGATTTCAGACTTTTTAGTCCAGGTTTCCTCACGATGATGTTTATCCTTACTAATATTATAAATGCGAAAGTAACTCTGTCTGTCTGTCTGTCTGTCTGTCTGTTACGCTTTCACGCCAAAACTACTGGACCGATATAAATAAAATTTGGTACAGAGATAGAATAGACCCTGAGGAACAACATAGGCTACTTTTTACCCAGGAGCGCTAAGTAGTTCCCTCGGGATGCGGGTGAAACCGCGGGAAACAGCTAGTGAGTAATAAAGTCGTTAAACCTATGTTTTCCTTCACCTTTAGTCAGTGACGTCTAAGAATACTTAGAAAGTACATACGACTTTAGAAAAGTCACATTGGTACTTGCCTGATATGAATTGAATTGAATGAACTGAATTTCTGGAACAAGTTTTCGTTCGTGACCCTTTGATCCTGTATATGGTGATGAGTGGCCCTCGTTTAATGTTTCGCCGCCTCTTGCTGACAACGCTATAATATGGTGTCTTAATTGGCGAAGTTAAGGCAACAAAATTGAAAATCAGTGGATTGAATATTTAAAAAAAGTGGTGTCCATGTGATCGGGAAATGATGCTGATGCTAAATATGTGATTTTTATTTGAAACTTTTGTCTCTTTGGATGTTTATTCGTTCAAGCTTCATGCCACAACCAGTGAACAGATTTACATGAAATTTTTCGTAAATTCAATTTTGAACCGGGTCATATAGACGGGTCGTATAAATCATCCTGCTATATGTTATGGGAACAGTAACGCATTATAATGGAAAGTTCGACACATGGACGATGTAACGGGCAAAGAACTAGTTTAATTAAAAATAAAATGTACTTACATGTGGTTATAGTTACTGCGTGCCTCATGCGTTTGGGTTGCGGCGGAGTGACGATTAAGTCCAAGTTTAGAACACCTCCACATATCCTAAAACAAATAATTGACCAGTGACCGTTTTCTTAACACAGCGAGACCCCTCCGTGCCTCGGAGAGCAAAGTAAAGCTGTCGGTCCTTCGCCTGATCTCTCTCCGCTCGTGTTGGATTACCGACCCACCGGACTATGAGAGTGAGGGAATAGAGTGTGCACCTGTGTCTGCAAGCGTGCGTGCACTATAATATCTCCTGCGTGCCTGGTTAGTCTTCATTGATATTGGCCGCCGTAAAATCGGTTTGGAGAAATTATTATAGGATTTATATAATTGATAACAGAATTTGTCGTAAAGCACTGTGCCTTGGAAAGCATGTTAAGCTGTTTGTCCCGCTTGTCATTTGTAGATCTTTGATAGTCGTTACAGATAGTCAGAAGCCAGACAGACTGACAACCAGTCTTACCAAAGGGTACCGTGTTACACGTTAACTGGGTTGTGGAGGTCAGATAGGCAGTCGCTCCATGTAAAACATTGACGACCCAAACATAGTTGGGAAAAGGCTAGGCAGATGATGATCTACAGTTGTATTTGGAATGTTTGGGTAAAGAATCTTACCGGTACTTCCTCAAGTTGAGTTCCCCAGTTCGGGTCTTAGTTCGACACGATCTTAGATATTTCTTGAATTCACGCTCTGGAGAGAAAAATATAGATTTTGGTACTTTTTGTTTTGCGATATAACAAATTTCTATCATCAAAGTTCGTTTACAATTCTACGATTTGACCCGGATAGATTATAAATTACCGAAAATTCATACGTGATATTGTAAACAGTATCGTACAGTTCACAATATTTTCGAAAGCTTACAATCTTACGCGACAGATTGTAAACTAACGGTATTCATAGACGTATTGTAAAATATGCATTAGAATCCAAAGATTTCAAAGATATGTGATTCTGAATGGTGTAAGGATAATAAAAACTAAATTTGGTTAAATTAGTCTAGTCAAAGGGTCAATTTTGTTTCATAAACATAAGTCATGGTTACACTCTAAACCAGTCATCTTGTCGGCCGTCATTTATCTAAGACTAGCTTTCCGACATTTTTTTTAAACTTGGGTTACATTATTCAAGTTTTAGTAGGGATCCCTAATTATTTCTGAAAATAAATATAGCCTATGACACTTCGTAAAGACGTAGCTTTTCATTTTTAAAATCGGTCAAGTAGTTTGTGAGTTTAACCCTACAAACAAACAAATAAACAAACAAATCTTTCTTCTTTATAATATTAGTATAGAAAATCTCATTGCTTTTTACCACTTACCACACTGGTAAGCGATCTGTTCCCTCGGACGAGGCATAAACGGCGGCTCGGACATGTTCAAGTTATCCAATTCCTCTTTTTCTTTATCATTTTTCAAGTACCTAAAACAATATAAACCATTAAAAGTTAAACCTAAAGATTTTCCATACTCGTCTGCTTTTCTGTTTTGATTTTCATTGCGGGTTAAAAGTGAGTTATATCAGTTCTCTGGTACTAGACAAGCTACATTGCCATTGGTAAGTACGCTCCGAAAAAAAAAGAGGTAATATTTTAACCGCAACCCCTAGTGACACCCATAGAGAAGTGTCTGACACTCAATGTGAATAGGCTGACATTTTCACTGTTGCGGCTGACACTCATAGTGAAGTGGCTAACACTCATAGCGAAGTGTCTGACACTCATAATGAAGTGGCTGACACTCATAGTGAAGTGTCTGACACCCATAGTGAAGTGTCTGACCAACCATAGTTAAGATTTCTATCTACTTACCTTTTTACTCTTTTGCCCTGAGCAACAGTCTGTATTCATAATTATATCTACTACTACATCTGTAATACTATGTAGAAGCATCACAGTTCTGCCATTCAAGACACAATAGCGTTACGTGTCACGGGTGGCACATACCCTTTTGTTTTTTGAGATGGGAAGTCATCAAATGACACCCCTCACTATGGGCTTAAGCTCGACGAGCATGCCCGCGAGCTAAGCTAATAGCTTTAAAATACCCGATGATAATAATCATATATATTCTGATTCAGCCTGTCTCTTGCTGTCCTCCCCCAGCGACGCCCTAAGCCGAGGCCCGTACCCCACTAGGGGGTGCCCTTAGCATGTAGACGCTTAGTTTTGTAAGTTAAGCCTTGGCTGGAGGCCCTAAATCCCTAAATAAAATTTAAGGCACTTCACATGCAAGCGCGGTTAAGCAGTCGACAACCTTCTAGGTTGACCTGCGAGATGCCATACAAAAAAAACAAAAAGAACCGCTTAGCCGTAGAAATACGTGCACTGGGAATACGGACACGGGTAAGCTGCTTTGCTAGGAACTCTAAAACTCACAGGTTTGCTTTGATAAACGCCTCTAGTTCCCTGACTCTCTCTCTCACTTCCTTGTAGAACTTCACTCTGGCTTCGTCCTGCGCCTTCTTCAATATCTGCGTCTCAATCAACTCTTTTACGTTGAAGGTGAATAGGTCTGAAACATGTATGTATAAAGTCCTGTTATTAGTAGATAATCTTATCTAATACTTGCTGTTTCCCGCAGTTTCACCCGCATATGAACTACTTCACGAACCCGAAAAAAAAAAGAAGAAAAAAGTAGCCTATAACCTTCTTGAGGTCCCCTCTATCTTCGTACCAAATTTTGTCTAAATCGGATCAGTAGATCTAGAGGTTACCCCCCACAACCTAACAAACTCACAAACTTTACCTCTTTATAATATTAGTATAACACAGATTATAATTCATACGAACGTGAGTTTGTTTGTTACACTTTTACGGTAAAATGGCTGAATTTATTTAGATCAAATTTGGTACGGTGATAGCTTGAACCTTTAGAAAGGACATAGGATAGTTTTTTTCCATATGCGCAAAGTAGTTCCCACAGTATGCAGCGGAAAACGCGGGAAACAACAAGTTTGTTTTAAACACTAACCTTCATAACGTTTAGGCATATCAGCTTTTAAAGCGAAGGATCTAGAACTCTCGCTGAGCAGGTCTATCAGCGAGCGAGCCGCGCGTACACAGACACAGGATCCATCTATTATTTTGGGCAGCCTCACTGCCACCTTCATGGAAGGGAAGGATAACTCAACTGGTTCTCTGAAAATAATTAGACAATTAAAAAGGAATTCTGTCTTCTCGCCCCGTTGGTCTAGACTAGAGGTTCAAAGTACTTCTATTGAGTACTAGCTGTTGCCCGCGGTTTCACCCGCGTCCTGGGGAAACTACTAAACGCACCCGGATAAAAACTAGCCTAAACCCTTTTCCAGGGTTCCCTCTATCTCCGTGCCAAATTTTATACAAATCCATCCAGCCGTTCACGCGTGATGCCGTGACAAAGGGTAATAGGGATTCATCCGTAGGTTCCTTTCCTAGGGCTGGTAAAGTATTATTGGGGTATCCCATCTCAGTATCAGGCTCAAGTCTGAATTTTTTTGATGAAGATCAAAAAACAAACGCTGAAGGAACTGCGTAAAAGACAACATGGGTAAAAAGAAGGAATGATGAGATGTTTGCTGTTAGAGATGTACGGATGAAAAGACATGCTGCCGGGACCCCGAATGATGAGGCCCCTATTTCATTATAACTAGTCTGATATCCATTGCTTGGTGATATAGGCGCGGTTGCAGTCAAATATTGGGGGGAGGGAAGTTTAGCAAATGTCCAACCAAAGCTTCGGCTTCGGCCATCTTCGGGAACACTTATTTTAAGCAAGAAGTTTAAAATTTTCGTAAATTATTTAATTTTAAGAGGCTTGTCAATTTGACGTGTATGTGATTCGGGTGTAGGGGTGGGGGTCCAGACTCTATGCCCCCCCTTAAACCGCCACTGTGGTGATATAGTTCATCAGAGCAAGGTGGATACGTCGATGGATTTTGACCATACTGAAAAAAAACAAAAAAAGTCTACTCACAGCTCAGGTTCCACTGGTTTAGGTTTCCTTGTAGGCCATTTAACAGCTACCCAGATGTTAAGACGCAGTCCCTTGAACTCTCTCTGGTATGTGGCTACCTTCGTAGACTCGGCTACCAGGTGGTTCTCTATGTCTCGAAGCAGGGTGTAAGAAGCTATTTGGATGGCGCTGGCGAGTTGAGCTCTGAGGGCTAGACGGACCTAGAAATATATTGTAGTTTTTGGGTGTGTTTGATGTACCCAGGTCTATCAGCTCCGATATAAGTTTTTACCATGCCATGGTTTTACGATGCTAAGCAGTTGTTCGATATAAAATACTGGTACTCAGCTGCATCCAGTTAGACTGGAAGCCGACCACAACATAATTGAGAAAAGGCTAGGCAGATGATGATGATTTTACGACATTTAATATATAGAGCTGTTTATAAAAATGCATGAATCTCTGGATATCCCAATTCTGGGCGAAGGCTTATACTTATAACATCACGCCATGACTCTCAACACCCACGGGTGGAATTGGATAAATAGAAAAACTAAAGTTTTTTGTATTCTTCTTTCTTTGTTCTTCCCCTACTCTTTATAATAGACGGAGCTCAATCCAATGTTTTAGAATACCTTCTAGCATGAATGTCGAATTATATCTCGACTACTAAGCTCAACTTACCTCGTCATAATTCGCGATTTGCCTTTCCGTAAACTGTCTCGTATTAAAACGGAATATCTCCAACATATCCAAGATCTAGAAGGGAAAAGAATTAAGTCAATACTTTATACAAAACGTATGTCTTCTTCTTATCGTGTGAGCTGCAGGTTTACTTGGCAAACAAGTCCTAGTGTCAGAGTTTTCTCAAATCCGCCTGACGTCTTCTAAAGCCGGGTATCCACTTAGGTTCGCCGTGGTTTGCGAACACTGTGTGCTCCGCGAACGTGAACGTGTATAGTGTACACACTTAGGCTGCAACATCACGCTCGCGTCCACGAACAAACTGCGCTCCCCTTTGAGATCGCGCAAAAAACCGCTTCCCGAGCGCTCCGCCGTGCTCCGATCGTGCTCCAGTCGCGCTCCGCGATCACGACGTATCCATTATGTTTGGTTTGCGGAACGGGCGCGTTCGCAAACCACGGCGAACCTAAGTGGATACCCGGCTTAACATGGAATTGTAACAACGACTGCTATCAAGGTAGCAGTCGGGGACGATGGCTTAACGTGCTCTCCTAGTCATGGGTTTGTAACACCACCAACTATATGACTCTGGCCTGCTTTGTGAAATTTCGTCGTGTTTGCTACCACCAGACCAGAACAGTCAGGACTAAAGTAATAATACTCTTCATACAAACCGGCAGGACTTCAATGAACTTCTTGTCTAGCTCGTTGTCATCGCATATCTCATTCTGCTGCCAGAGATGGAGGAAGGTGTTCATTTCTGTGACCACGCGAGGGTCGGGGAGACCATCACAACGGAGGTATTGCTGCCACTGTTGGGATAATACAGATAATTCATGCATTAATCGTTAGTAGACAATCACAGAAGACATTTAGCCTCAGACATGTATCTAAATAGATGACGCAAGTGTGTGTATTTCCTGCGGGATGTTCGAAAGAGATACCGCGCCCCCGGAATGCAAAGGGCTGAGGAAGGAACATGGATGGGTTTTAGTCAGTTAGAGTCTGACACTCCCTTCCGCCCCACCCATGGCGGGATAAGTCATTTGATGATTTCCCATCCGAAAAAACAGCACAGACATATAATCTAAATATATGACGCAAGTGTGCGTATTTCGCGTGTGACAGATGAGTGCAGTGCACCTAAGTCAACACCGTCTGAATTAGTCCGCGCTCCACTACGAAATTGTTTGTTACTTACAAATAATTTCATTGATGCGATCGAGGTAGAAGATAGACTACAAACCATAGAAAATAGAATTGCTCACCTCAGCATCTTCCTCCTTTTTGAGTTCATAATCCAGCTTCTGTCTTTCGAAACCTTTAAAAAGAGTAAATACTTAAATATATTTGTTTTTGAACAAAATATATTTATATTTTCAAGCTATTTTTTAAGGTTCCGATTACTAAGACTTAATTGTCCGTCCGTCAGTATGCCTGTCTGTCACCAGGCTGTATCTCATGAACCGTGATAGCTAGACAGTTGAAATTTTCACAGATGATGTATTTCTGTTGCCGCTATAACAGCAAATAAAAACAGAATAAAATAAATATTTAAGCGGGGCTCGCATACACGATATCAAAAATTGCGTAGTTTAAAAGATTTAATCATACATAGGGACAGACAGACAGCGGGAAGCGACTTTGTTTTATACTATGTAGGGATGATACATGAAAAGAGAAAAGTCGTGGTGGCCTAGTGGTCAAGGCACCTGCCTCTCGTGTAAGAGTATGCGGATTCGAAACCTGGCAAGTACTAATGCGACTTTTCTAAAGTCATTTTATGTACTTTCTAAGTATATCTTAGACGTCACTGACTGACGGTGAAGGAAAAACATCGTGAGGAAACCTGAACTCAAAAAATCTGAAATCGCTAATCCGTCTTGAGCAAGCGTGGTGATCAATGCTCATGCCTTCTCTGTATGAGAAGAGGCCTGTGCCCAGCAGTGGGACAATATATAGGCTGGTGATGATGAGTGAAGATACATACGTTGGAATAGATTGACGGCTTTTTGGAGTACATCTCTTCGAACTTCCTGCTCAGCTACCTCCTTAGCCATGAGCTCATTCCTGACCCTGGCTGCTGCAGCGCGTTTCTCCTTCGCTCCCGCCAGGATTGCTTGTCTGGAGACAGGGGTATTATCATTGAAATGCCCTTTAAATGTGACTAAAATTCGTATCTCAGTTTTAAACATCTTAAGTCTTTTTAGGGTTCCGTAGCCGACAAGGAACCCTTATAGTTTTGCCATGTTTGTCTGTCTGTCTGTCTCTCCGCGGCATAGCAAGCTCTAGAATCAGGTGAAACTGCGGTAAACAGCTAGTTTTATTATGTAATTACCATAAAACCAGTAAAAGCGAAACAAAGCCGAATCTTTAGCGAATTTTCGAATTTCCCCTAATTCTATTTTTAGTGAATTGTATAATAATTAATAGGAATTTTAATGAATTCAATTACGTTGTTAATTTAAAAATCTTTCATTAAAAATAATTATCGATCGCGTTTCGCCTTCGCTTCGCTTTCGCTACCGCTACAGATTCACAAAATAACTACTACTTCAAGTCTCAGTGCTAGGATTAGCATAGGATGATAGGTCAGGATGATAGTGTGGGATGGGATGATGGAATAGTATTCAACACTAACTTCGCAGCCTCCTTCTCAGCTCTCCAATCCTCTATCCTCTGTACAAGCCATGCCTCCCGTTCTTTCCTGTTCATCTTCTTCCAAGCTTTTGGCTGTGTTAATATTGAGGATCGTATAGTATTCAAGAGATATTTAAAGAAGAAATAGTCTGTTGTTTCGTTTAAGAAATACATAGGTTTAATTTGTTGGTAGCGAATATTAATGCTCCTCTATAATAAATTTTTTGATAGAGAATGAAAAAGTAAAGTTTTCGTGGTATATATGTTATAATGATTAAGTTCACATTTTAGCAAAACATAGAAATAATTAGTTACTATGTTAACTATATTCTTACCTAAAGATAATAATTATTTTCTAACTAGGTATGTAAAATATGCTATGTAGTAGATGCTTTTTAGAAAAAATTGAAACTTTATTCAATTTTATAAATTTGACTATCTTGAATAGTAATAGTAAATATCTTAAAAGTTTATAAAATAAAAATTAATCCATCTGTTAATTTTCTACTGTTTGGAAATTATTTTCTATTATTTTTTTCTTTACCAACAACTAACTACCTATCATTAATCAAAAACACATATTTATTAAAAAACTTACAAGTGAATGCGACTCAGCCATTTCATTTAAAACACTTAAAACATAATTACGACACAAAAACAATTAAAAACATTACTTCCGAACAACTTATTTCTTCACCAAACCCTTTTTATTTCAACAACCAACACGATACCAATTAATTTTTATTTTATTTGATACAATATTTATTTCATACTTTCCAACAACTTTATCAAATGAAAATATGGAGTACAAAAGATTTATTTAAACGAACAAAAAACAAGAAGGTTACGTGAGCTACCCTCATAAACATAGAATTAAAATGCTTGGGATTGTAAAAGGGTAGTTTTTATTGCAGTTCCAATTCCAAGGTATTATTTGCATTGTAAAAACGGTAATAAAAATGGTTTTTTATGTGTTACAAACGGGAAGAAACTTGGAAGGGTAAACAGTAATAAAGGTTTAAGCGGGATATTGTGGCTCATATAGGCCATTCATTTTCATGCATGCAATTTTTTTATAAGCTCAGTAAATATATGAAGATATTTGTTTCATTGGGAAACTACTTACTACTACTAACCTAACCTATAACCTTCTCGAGGGTCCCTTCTATCTCAGTGCCAAATTTCATCAAAATCGGTTCAGTAGTTTTTCCGTGAAAGCGTAACAAACAAAGTGAATGTAACTTACAATTAGATTTTTTTACTACTGTCTCTTTGTTACGATTTCAAGAGAAAACGGCTGAACCGATTGAGATGAAATTTGGTATGGAGTAAGTTTGGACTCTGGGGAAGAATATAGGAGGGGAGGAATTTTATCCGGGTGCAGGTGTCAGGACACAGTGGAAACATCAGCACAGAAGGTGCCACATGGTCATGGTGCTGGTCATCCATGTAGATTCATGCGTACCTTCTCAAACTGTGGGATTTCTTCTTCTTTCTTCTCCTTCTTCCCCTTCTTGCCTTTGCCTTTCTTTTTTTCAACAGGCTCTTCTACCAGAGGCTTCTGTTCCAATTCCGCTGAATTAAACAAGTATTACATTAATGTTTTAGTAATAATAACTGAGAAAGAGAAACAAATGAAGTATCTTGACTTGGCGCACGAGGTTGTCGAAATGCGGAATGTGGACTATGCTGTCATTGTGCCGATAGTCGTGACGGCGTGATGGCCAAGAGCCTCGACCAACATCTCAGGAGGCTCTCGTTAGGCGGCTGGGTCAAGGGCCTGATTCAGAAAGCAGTGCTCCTGGATACTGCACGTATTGTGAGGAGGTTCCTGTCTCTTGAGCCCTACCCCCGCTAGCTTGAACCCTGTTCCCGATATCGATGGATCCCTATTTTTTTATGATTTTTATTTTATTCTGTTAAAAATATTTAAAAATGTAAAGCATAAGTTTAAAAAGGAATAAATGGAAAAATAATCTCTCCAGACCGGCGGTCAATCTCAATGAAGGTTAGCCAGGTACGCAGGAGATATTATAGACCATCTATGTCATAGCGAGATTACCTACAGCATCATTTTTCCTTTTCATTTTATCATAAATCCATCAAAAGATCGCTTTTAGCGATAAGGCCGCTAACTAATTTTCCAATGTTATATGTTTTTCTTTTGGTGTGCATAATAAAGAATATTATTTTCTATTCTAAGCGAAACCCTTTATGTGTGTGTGTTCACATTTTCCTTAAACAATACATAATGGTTTAAAAAGGACGTAACATACATATCCCAAAGCGAGGTAGGGACTCTTCAGACCACTGGAACATCTCACTACTGGTCTTCTTAACCATGGAGGAATCTTTTTCCTATGGGAACAAAAAGGTTGGGAGGAAATAAGGCTGGCGTTTGATCACTAAACCTGGGGCCCTAAGGTATTATGCTTGTATTGGTTTACCATAGTTTTTGCAAGTGGGTTGGGGAGGTCAGATAGGCAGTCACTCTATTAAAAATACCGTAATTTAAGATAAGCCTTTTTAAGGATGGGAAATCATCAAATGATGGTGTCATTGATGAGGCACGCTAAACACTTAATGCGAAAGTGACAATGTTTTTCTTATTTATCATCGGCCTATATATTGTCACACTGCTGGGCACAGGCCTCTTCTCATACAGAGAAGGCATGAGCATTCACTACGCTTGCTCAAGGCGGATTGGCGATTTTCAGACTTTTTTGTCCAGGTTTCTTCACGATGTTTTCCTTCACCGTTAGTCAGTGGTGTCTAAGATACACTTAGAAATTCGCACACTCATACACGAGACAGCATACAGACAGACATTTTTAATTTTAAAAATATTTTGGAATACTTACCCCTAGTTTCTTCTTCTTCTTCTTTTTGGGTTTAACTTCTGTAAAAAGAATAAAAAAAATCATATTAATACGATGAATATTATAAAACATCAACACTCAGGAAAATGTGGATTCTATTAGTAATATAATTTCAAGGACCTGTTTAGTAATTACAGAGATCATTCTTTACTTACAAACTGACAAACTATATTTTTTTTAATATTTCGTGGTTTCACCCGCGTCTAGAAATAAATCACACACAACAAAGTCTAAAAAAAAGTCTAACACCGTCTCCAGAGTTCCCTCTATCTCCGTACCATATTTCATTCCAATCAGTTCAGCTATTTTATCGTGAAACCGTAACAAACAAACTCACTTTCGCATTTGTAATTTAGATGTTATCTATACATATAAAATGCTTTGTCCTGAATGACTGACGGATTAACGCACAGCCTAAACCGCTGATCGTAGAGACCTGAAACTTGGAAGGTGTGTTCTTTGTATGACGTAGGCATCCGATAAGGAGGGATTTTCCGAAATTCTACTACTAAGAGGGTGAAAAAGGGGAGGCAAAGTATGTACAAAAGTGACATTTTTAATTGGAATTCGTATAGACCACGCGGGCGAAGCCGCTGGCGGGAAACTAGTTTTAAATAAAATAAATTAATAAAATATTGTTTCAAAGCAAATAACATGAAAAATAAACACTCACTCCCCTAGGCCATAAATTTTTCAATACAAGACTATTACTTTTGAGCCAACCATTTGTATCGAAACCAAATGCATAATTTTAACATTAAAATTGTAAGGAATCGTACTTACCAAAGCTTTTGGAAACCAATTTATATGAAAAACTGGTTCGATTGTTTTTTATTTTATCGTATCTTCACAACCCACGTATAGGTTACCATGGCAACGTGATATTGATTAAATGTCAAAAGATTTTTTGGGGGGATTTTTTTGGGAGACTTGGAGTGTTTTAATAGCTTGTAGCTAATTCATTAATACTGTTATCTATATCTATCTATCTATCTTCTTCTATACTTATAATAAATCTGTAGAGAGGTAAATTCTGTACACGAAATATATTTCCAAAATAACTATCAGGGGGTGATTAGGGATCGATACTGATGCCAAAAATGCAATAAGTGAAATTTTTGTCTGTCTGTCTGTCTGTCTGTCTGTCTGTCCGTCTGTCTGTCTGTCTGTCTGTCTGTCTGTATAAACTCTATAGAAACAAAAACTACTCGACGGATTTTAACGAAACTTGGTACAATTATTTTTCATACTCCTGAGGTGGTTATAGTATACTTTTCATCACGCTACAATCAATAGGAGCAGAGCAGTGAAGGGAAATGTTGTCATTTTGTTTAAACGCGCTAATCTCAGGAACCGCTGGTCCGATTTGAAAAATTCTTTCAGTGTTAGATAGTTCATTTATCGAGGAAGGCTATAGGCTATATATCATCACGCTAAGACCAATAGGAGCGGAGCACCACTATTCCACGCGGACGAAGTCGCTGGCAGAAGCTAGTTAAGATATAAAGAACTAGCTTTCTGCCAGCAGCTTCGCCCGCGTTGGGTATACGAATTGAAATAAAAAATGACAGAGGTTCATAAAAAAATTGCCCCCTTTTTCACCCCCTTAGGGTTAGAATTTCGGAAAATCCTTTCGTATCAGATGCCTACGTCATTCAAAGAACACACTCTCCAAGTTTCAGATCTCTACGATCAGCGGTTTAGGCTGTGCGTTGACCCGTCAGTCAAAGCATTTTATATGTAGGTGGTTATCGAGATATATACAATAGAGATGCAATCCCAAACATTATGCGTCAAAAAAAGTAACTAATTTTTGGTATGTAGACGTAGCTTTGAAACTAGTAACCACTTTGATGCAACATTATATTTATCTCTTTCCCACTAACCGAAACATTATGTACGTGACACCTGTTCAACAAAGACGGCGACAGTCAGTTTTTCCAGATATTCAGTTGAACACAAGCTGACAGATGACATGAATTGTGGCTGGGGGCTCAAACTTTCGTGGCACGCATTTTGCTTGGCGATTGCAGATCTAGTTCGTTAGTAACATTATATAACAATGGTAGGTATACACAGATAGATTAAAGATTAATTTAATAACGAATGGTTTTCAGTCAGTAAGAGTCTGACACTCCCTCCCACTCTACAGCGGAGTCATTGGACGATTCATCATCAGCCTATATATTGTCCCACTGCTGGGCACAGGCCTCTTCTCATACAGAGAAGGCATGAGCATTGATCACCACGCTTGCTCAAGGCGGATTGGCGATTTCAGACTTAAGTCCAGGTTTCCTCACGATGTTTTTCCTTCACCGTTAGTCAGTAGTGTCTAAGATATACTTAGAAAGTACATAATGACTTTAGAAAAGTCACATTGGTACTTGCCAGGTTTCGAACCCGCACACTCGTACACGAGAGGCAGGTGCCTTAACCACTAGGCCACCACGACTTCGAACGACGAATTGGACGATTACCCATCCTAAACAAGGGACCCTAGAATATTCCTCAAAGGGCTCTTACCTTCCACAGGTACAGGAGGCAAGGACTCGAAGGAGGCGCTGGTGTACGACGTGTCAGTGAACTGGACCTCTTCTGGCTCAGGTTCCAGGTCTGTCGTCGTCACCAGCACCTCCTCCTGCACCTCGGACTCTGAAACAACCATCATTCAAGTAGTAAGGCCTTTGTTTAATTCCTTTAGGCGTAATACTCTGTTGCAATTGATTTAATGAAAAATATAAACAAAATCGTAACCTATTTTGTTCTAATTTTACCACATCTATACTAATATTATAAAGCTGAAGAGTTTGTTTGTTTGAACGCGCTAATCTCAGGAACCGCTTGTCCGATTTGAAAAATTCTTTCAGTGTTGGATAGCCCATTTATCGAGGAAGGCTATAGGCTATATATCATTACGCTAAGACCATAGGAGCGGAGCACCACTATTCCACGCGGACAAAGTGGCGAGCAGAAGCTAGTAGACAAATAAAATGGCATTAAATGATGAATGATAATGTTTAGAGCATGAAATTGACATAAATCCATCCTTACGCCATTTTTGTTAATTTCTGTGGCAGAATGAGAACAAAATAGGTTACGGCTTTGTTTACATTTTTAGTATAATTTATTGGTACAGACTATACATCATCATATAGGCGGGAGTAGCCGCACGGGTCGATCGATCATAGGTTAAGCTGCGCTTGTCAGTGTCGGTCCAGGGGTGACCTGTATCATATCATACCGAGACTCCTCCGTGCCTCGGAAGGCTTGGTAAGCTGTTAGTCCCGGCTGTCATTTGTAAATCTTTGACAGTCGTTACGGGTAGTCAGAAGCTAGAAAGTCTGACAACTAGTCTTATTAACGGGTATCGTGTTACCCGGTAACTGGGTTGTGAGGTCAGATAGGCAGTCGCTCCATGTAAAACACTGATGTTCAGACAAAAATACTGAAACAGGAATTCTCATTAACAAAATGTGATTAATTATTACAATACCTGTTGCTTCTGACTCCTGAAAATAAAGAAAAAATATTATATTACATTCTTATAATACTTTCGTAGAGCTATGATTTAAAACACTGGTACTCAGCTGCATCCGGTTTAGACTGGAAGCCGACCCCAACATAGTTGGGAAAAGGCTAGGCAGATGATGACTTTCGTAGAGCTATGATTTTCATATAAATTTTGGGTCCCGATTTAAATCCTAACTAGCATGATAAATACGAAAACAATTCCGTCTGTCTATCGCTTGCTTTAACGAGAACGGCTGAATCGGTTTAGGTGAAATTTGGCATGGGGATAGATTGAAACTTGGCAAATAACTTAAGATAGTTTTTAGCCGGCGTGAGTTGTTCTCGTAGTGGGTGAAGCGGAAGGAAACATATATTTAAACAGTCACCAAGTAATTGTTAGTAGGTTGGTCTGTATTTAATGAGGAGCTCGTGGCTAAGTAACAGCCTTTGATATGATCCAGCTAGTCCCTAACTGTCCTCCCCAGTGACGCCCTAAGCCGAGGTTCGTTCCCCACTAGGGGGAGCCCTTAGCACTCTGTCATTTAATTTTAAATTTAGGTGTAAGCCTTGGCTGGAGGCCTTAATTAAATTAGGACCTCGCCACATTGTCGGGTTAAGCAGGTCGAATGCTGAAGCAAAGCATGAGGTAATGTATAATAAAAAACTAAGTAACAGCCTCACGGGTTTATCGGTCAAAGGTTAAGCTACACTTGGTGCGGTTGGTCCGTGGCTGTGGCCATCTATGTCATACCGAAACTCCCGGTTGTCATTTGTAGATCTTTGACAGTCGTTACGGGAAACTTGTGGAGATCAGATAGGCAGTCGCTTCATGTAAAACGCTACTCAGCTGCAGCGGGTTAGACTTGAAGTCGATCCTAATATAATTGGGAAAAGGCTAGGCAGTTGATGATTGAATCCCAAAAAATTAAAATGGTTTTTACATAACGCAAGGAATACTTACTTTTTTCTTTTTATCCTTTTTCTTAGCCATTTTTATTATTTTATATATTTATCACTAAAATATGATATCAAATTAATTTTTATTTTACAAAAATATGTTTAAAAAATAATTAAGATAGTTTTTTTTTATTTATTTAGAAAATTAGCGACGTACGTCTAAATTTTGACACTGACAATCTAGTGGGTTTTTTAAATATATTTTTAGACATTTAAACGCGTTCAGTGAAAAATAATTTAGCTTTACAATCCACGGTATTTCTTTATTATAATTTAGTATTATACTATAGTTTTGATTATTATAAATAATAAATAAAAAATGATTACATCCACAGTAAAAATAATGTAATTTGCTTAATAATCTGGTACCAGGCAACTTCGACCAAGCAATGTTTAAATAAAAATATCGTATGGAAAAAGAATTTATTATGTCTGAAATCGGCAATCCGCCTTGAGCAAAAGTGGTGATCTAGACTTTGCCCAGCATTGGGACATTTGATAGGCTATTGCCGGGGTTCTCCCCCAGGGTCATAGCCTGCCGGGGCTGCGGGATATTCGAAAGAGCTATCGCGCCCCCGGAAAGAAAGGGCTGAGGAAGGAACATGGATGGGTTTTAGTCAGTAAGAGTTTGACACTCCCTCTTGCCACCCATCGCGGGAGAAGTCATTTGATGATTTCCCATCCGAAAAAAATGGTCTAAGACCACAGAGTAACTAATTCACAAGTGTACTGTTTTGTTATTCTGTTATTTCTTACTCTGCAACATAGTTCATGTTGAAAGCAGATCAAAGTTCAGTGCCTGTATAAAATTAAATTAATGTATCTTTTGTTTGAACCAAATAATGTTTGTAATGACCTACTTTTTTGAATAAAGACTACGTTTACAATATCAAAACATGATAATACTTAATTATCTTAACTAGGAAATAAAATATCTTGATTTGGCTCACGAGGTTGTCGACATGTGGCGTGTGGACTCTGCAGTCATTGTGCCGATAGTCGCTTCAGCCAATGGTCTTATAGCCAAGAGCCTCGACTTACATCTGAAGAGGCTAGATGGTTGGATCAAGCGCTTGATACAGATAGCAGTATTACTGGATACGGCACGCATCGTCAGGAGGTTTCTCTCTCTGGGGTCCAGACCGCCAGTAGCTTGGACCATGTTCCCTATGCCGGTGGAGCACTAGTTTTATATTTATTTATTTTTGATATATTTAAAAATGTAAATATTATGTGAAATAAATGAATGAAGAGTCGAAATTATCTTAACCAAATTTTACATTGTTTCGGCAGGGTCTATAATATTTCATAGTCCTACACAAACCGGGGATTGCATCCCTGGGTTAACTATACTTACATATAAAATGCTTTGTCCTGAATGACTGACGGATCAACGCACAGCCTAAACCGCTGATCGTAGAGACCTGAAACTTGGAGGGTGTGTTCTTTGTATTACGTAGGCATCGGTTAAGAAAGGATTTTCCGAAATTCTATCCCTTAAGGGATGAAAAAGGAGGGCAGTTTGTATGAAACTCTGTAATTTTTAATTTGAATTCGTATAGCCCGCGGGTGAAGCTGCTGGCGGAAAGCTAGTCTATGATAATTCAGTATGATGGTCACCCATCCAAAAACTGACCGCGTTAAGTTGAGCTTAACCTTGTCTGATAGGCTATTATTTTCCCTCTAGTCACTCATTTCACATTGTCACGGAAAATATTTTCCGTAAATTGTAAATCGTAACGTCATCTTTAGATTACGTAATGACTACCTAATGACAAACTGCTGATTAACATTTAAGGGGAAGTGGTGATTTGAATTGAGTGAGTTTTAATTGTGATGACAAGCAATTATGCTACTTAGGCTACTTCAGGCGGCATTATTTTCTAGTATACCGTGCGTATAAAGGATTTAAACCCAGTTGCACCAAAAAAATCAGATTACTTATGCGTGAAGCAGAAGACCTGTCATTCATGATCTGGCAAAATCTATACCTATCCTTACTAATATTATAAATGCGAAAGTAACTCTGTCTGTCTGTCTGTCTGTTACGCTTTCACGCCAAAACTACTGGACCGATATAAATGAAATTTGGTACAGAGATAGAATAGACCCTGAGGAACAACATAGGCTACTTTTTACCCGGGTGCGCTAAGTAGTTCCCTCGGGATGCGCGTGAAACCTCGGGAAACAGCTAGTTAATATATAAAGCTGAAGAATTTGTTTCCTTGCTTGAACGCGCTAATCTCAGTAACCACTGGTCCGATTTGTTTGTGTTAGATAGCCTGTTTATCGAGAAAGGCTATAGGCTATATATCATCACGCTAAGACCAATACTAGCGGAGCACGACTAATCCACGCGGGCAAAGTCGCGGGCAGTAGCTAGTGGAGGATAAAATTGAATACTTTTGCTATTATTTTTATGATATACTAGCTGTTTTGTTTCTATCTTCCTCCACAATATTATAAATGCGAAAATTAGTTTGTTTGTTTGTTTGTTTTAACAGTCTCCAGTGTGTGATCTTAGGTAGTGATAATGAAAAGCCATGATAATCACTTTTTTTTTACAAAAGATTCAAAACTTATTCTCCTTAACAAAGTACAATACTAAATCAAGGTATCGTCTTACTGTCGACATTGCAAACTCCGGCGCAGATACCTGCGCCTCTATTCTTTCTCACTATTGGTTGAAAAGAAAACAGCTTATCGATAATTGGTCGAAATTCATTCAAATTCAATAAATTAAAAAAAGAACTCTGTCATTACTTTTCAAATTTAGAACAGTTCGATTGAAGCAGTTGAGGCTGGCGGTGTTTTTTTAGAATTTTGAATAGCGAATACATATTTAAATTAAGTTTCTTTTTAAATTAAGTGTGTGGTGTTTTTTTCAATTGAAGAAAGTGAAAACAGTCTTTGTTTTTGCTTTGTTAAGGTTCAAAATGGGTTTCCTAGAAGATAGAGACCTAAGTCATGTGTCAAGTATTCCTGAATTTTACAAAGGGAAAACTGTGTTCATTACCGGCGGTTCTGGTAAGTTCCAAATTCAAATTTCGCTGTGACGTTATTCTACGTCATAATAGTTTGTATACTAAACAAGCCTGCTTTTTAACCGATTGCGACAGAAGGAGGGTTATGTTTTTCGAGTGTAATGTATGTCCATTTCTTTGGCACGCCCTACAGCCCAAACGGCTGGACACTTTTTGACATATGAGGTGTCGTTGGATTTGTCTAAATTGTAGTAGTGACATAGGCTATATAGATTTTCAAAATGGCGCCCGCAAATGGCGGAATGGGGGGGGAGTTGATTTTTTTTTCTTGAATGTTCTATATCGAAATACTGATGGTTAACCTTTATTTTAAGACCCCCCTGTGCCTCAGTTTAACATAAGAATATATGAATGCCTTTACGTCAGACGCGAGAAAGTCTGACAACCAGTCTTATCAAGGGTATCGTGTTATGCAGGTGTTTAGTTAGCCAGTTGCTCCACGAAAAACTCTGATACTCACCTTTAACCGGTTAGACTCGAAGCTGATACTAGCTAGGAGCTACTGGCTAGGAAAAGTCTAGGCAGATGATGACGCACCCCGTAATTGGGTTCTGGAGTTAAGATAGCTACTTACTCCATGAAAAACTCGGATACTCACCTGCAATCGTTTAGCCTGGAAGCTGATACCAACATTGCTGGGAAAAGGCTAGGCAGATGATGATGATGGCTACGCTAAAGTATATTTCTAGAATATTACCCTTAAAGTCCCTGTCTCCACTTTTCCAGGATTCATGGGCAAGGTGCTGGTGGAGAAACTCCTGTATTCCTGCCCAGATCTTGATAGGATCTACCTTCTTCTCAGAAACAAGAAGGGGGTGAAGTCAGAAGACAGATTGGCTCAGCTGTTCTCTTCTCAAGTGAGTATAGCTTCAACTTCTTTGAGGGTTTGGTGGTCGGAGACTGTGGAGTAAGGTCTAGGGTCCGAGGGTCGTATCAAAGTGTTACACCGAATGGCTTGTGATTGGATATGTTTACTTAATTATTATTTTCGTGAACTACGTCTGTATTTTTATGGTGATAACAGTGCATTTTTGGGTGACAGTATAAGTTAGAAACAATTATTATATCTATGTATTGATCCTTACTAATCCTTACTAATATTATAAATGCGAAAGTAACTCTGTCTGTCTGTCTATCTGTTACGCTTTCACGCCAAAACTACTGGACCGATATAAATGAAATTTGGTACAGAGATAGAATAGACCCCGAGGAACAACATAGGCTACTTTTTAAATAATTAGTTCGCTAAGTAGTTCCCTCGGGATGCGGGTGAAACCGCGGGAAACAGCTAGTATCATATAAAACATATTTTGTTCTAATTCTGCCACAGAAATTATCAAAATGGCGTAAGGATGGCGCATTTATGTCAATTTCATGCTCTTAACATCAGCATTCATTAAATACCATTTTATTAATCTATGTGGGAAAATTTGAACAAAAGGTTATGATTTTGTTTTAATTTTTCGGAACAATAAACGCAACTATAATTATTGATATCATGTTTTGTGATATTCATAAAAGTATTAAGTATAAATGATAAAAAGTTAGATGGAACCGGCTGATAGTGTCATCTAGTTATGTCTCGGTACCATCATCATCTGCCTAGCCTTTTCCCAACTATGTTGGGGTCGGCTTCCAGTCTAAACCGGATGCAGCTGAGTACCTGTGTTTTACATGGAGCGACTGCCTATCTGACCTCCACAACCCAGTTATCGGGTAACACGGTACCCCTTGGTAAAGACTGGTTGTCAGACTTTCTGGCTTCTGACTACCCGTAACGACTGTCAAAGATCTACAAATGACAACCGGGACCAACAGCTTAACGTGCTTTCCGAGGCACGGAGGATAATTATTCTACTACCTACTAATATTATAGATGCCAAAGTTTGCGAGGATGTACGTATGTATGTTTGTTACTCTTTCAAGCAAAAACTGTTGAATGGATTTCGATGAAATTCAGCACATACATAGTCTATCACATATAGGGCTGGCATCACCTAAATCGCCGACCCTGGACTAAAACTATAACAACCCCGGACATTTGAGTTAGTTTAATTTTTTTCCCCGGAAACTTTTTTATTATAGTTTTAAACAATCGGGATTGGATATTAGGTAAAAACCTGATCCAAAAAGTGTCCGGATTTTCTTCGGACGCGCTTTGAAATCCCGTCCGGACGCACCCTGGACGCCCTCTAAACTAGGACAAATCCGGGGAAACCCGGACGGATGGCAGCCCTAATCACATAGCATACTTTTCACCGGGGTACGCGACGAAATTCCCTTAGGATAGATAGATATAAAGCAACTAGTATTATTAATTAACACGAAACACGTTTCTATTGTCGTTGGGGTCAAAAGTCAAAGTGGGGTCTATTGTGTTTAAAATGCTCATTATGTTTAAAATCACTTTGAAGACAATCGATGACAATATACTATTATTTTGAAATCCATTGTTTCTAAGAATTAGGGTAGCCATCATTGCGAAAGGGCGTAAGATATCTTTACACGCAGCCTTCTTACGCCCTTTTTAGGGTTCCGTAGTCCGACAAGGAACCCTTATAGTTTCGCCATGTCCGTCTGTCTGTCTGTCTGTCTGTGCGTGGCATAGCTCCGAGGTTCTTGTTAATTGAAAGCTGAAATTTGTTCACGCCGAGAAAGTGGTAAAATAAAATTTCGAAAATAATTTTTTTTTAGGGTAGCTCCCAAACACGTAAAGTGGGGATGATTTTTTTTTTCTCGCGTATCCCTTCGTGTGGGGTATCGTTAGATAGGTCTTGAAATATTATGGGTGTGTGAAGACCATTTTTCGGTTAAGCGAGCCATTTGCGTAATATCTAGCCAAATTTTTGTTCGATACGAGCATCCCCCCCTCTAACTTTTGAATGGCTATACCTAGATTTGTGAAAAAATTCACAGACGTAGCACATTTAATGAACTTACTAGGAAAACTATCACGGCAAAGTAGGCTTAACCGGTTACAGAGTTATGGTCGACTAACTTACTTCTACTACGGAACCCTACTGCGCGTGGCCTGACACGCACTTGGCCGGTTTTTTAAAGACTTTTTATCGGGGTGCGTTATTTATTTCCCTCGGGAGGCGGGTGAACCCCGGAGTCAGGTAGTTCACGGTCTGCGGGATGTTTGAATGAGTTACCGCGCCCCCGGAACATAAATGGATGGGTTTTAGTCAGTAAGACTCTGACACTCCCTCCAGCCCCACCCACGGCGGGAAGGGTCAATTTGATGATAGCCCATTCGAACAAATAAAAAATAATTAAATATAAGGTAGTTCACAGTGTTATACTCCTTTGCCTGGGAGCACGTTAAGCCATCGTCCCTGCTGCTCGATAGCAGTCGTTGTTAAAGCTTCATGACAGAGGCCGTCAGGCGGATTTGGGTAAACTCTGACACTAGGACTTGTTAGGTTGGCGAATCTGCAGCCCCAAGAGGAAGAATATAAATATTTCTTATGCAATTGTTTCATCCATTTCAGTGTTTCGACAGACTTCGGAAAGAACGACCATCGTTTGCATCAAAAGTTTTCGTCATCGCTGGAGATGTTATGGAAGTTGGTCTCGGTAAGATTGTATAAAACAACAAACCTCTTTTATACATATTTGTGAACTATGTTTTGTTACTGGCCGTTTTTATATTCTTTTCACTTTTGACAGATAATTCAAATATGTAATACATTTCTGATTGCAATAAAATTTAGTTCTTTATACATTTTAATTTATTTTATCCATTAATACAGTAATACAATAATACATGATACATTATACATAATACAGTTCTTTCCATGGTGCCGAAACCCGGGACCTTTACATGGTGCCGAAAAATCCAGTCTAATATTTAATACAAACGCTATTTCGACGAGAATAAAAGTAAGAGAAAAAATTTTCTTTGCTTCATTTGTTTTTTCTTCACAAGCAATTTTGTTTGGAAAACGATGGCAGAACTAGACCTCAAGAGACTTATAGCTATAAAAGGTCAATGCAAAAGTGTTCTGACCAGATTAGAAAAGTTTTTGTTACATGAAGATGAACATTTTACATTAGAAGATTTACATGTACGTAAAAATACATTGGTTGCGATTTATGAAAAGTTCCAAGAAACTGCAATTAATCTTAGTATATTGGGCGAGACAGCGACGGAGGAGGCTGAAATTGAAGGTAGATATTTCCAGCTATCCGCCACATTAGAGCGTCATATCGGTAGGCTGCAGGCTTCACAAACCGATCCACCAAAACAAGGATTTTCTTACAATAAAGCGAAGCTGCCGTCATTAGATATACCCATTTATGATGGAGGAAATATAACGGAATATAAACCATTCATTGAAATGTTTCATGCTGTCGTCCACAAAGATAGCAGACTTACAGATATTGAAAGATTGTGTTTTTTAAAGAAATATTTGAAGGAAGAGCCACTCAAATTAATAGACTCTTTGCCTATCATCGGCAAATCATATGAGTCTGCTTTAAATTTACTCAAAAAGAGGTATGACAATCCAGCCCTTTTGGTGAGTAATCATATTGCTTATTTGCTGGACATGTCCGCAATACATCGTGGTACATCGCAGCTACTACGAGACTTCGTCGCGAAGGTCAGACAGCACACCACAGCACTCAAAAATCTTGACCAGCCGGTGACCGAGTGGAACGCGTTGTTGTCGTGTATACTACTGCGTAAACTAGACGGACTTACTGTGAGATTATTTCACTCTGAACGGGACGCCACAATGATTGTCAGTATTGATGAGTTATTAGACTTTTTAGACAAGCGTGCAGCAACTATGGAGGCAAGTCCAAGCACGAGCGAGAAACCTCCAAGTAAGAATTCATCTGTTAATCTAGCAACTTCTATTAAACCTAAATTATAATTTTAAATGCTCTGATTGCAATTCTAGGTCTCACAATACATTAATCCATATTGCCGAAGACAAACCACCATTGGAGATGAGTAAAAGCGAATGTGCACCCCAGGTAAATTTACATATTTCTCAACCTATTGCTGAATGCGTCTTATTACCCACAGCGAAAGTCTTAGTCACTGGAATTAACAACAAAAGATTTGTCGTTAGAGCACTCCTTGACTGTGGCAGTCAGACTTCATTTTGCACATCAGCCTTAGCAAAACAATTAGGTTTACCAATGTTTGATATGCATAAAAATATTAATACATTGGGTGATACTTGCAATAACTTCTCCAATAAGGGTATACATTTATCCATTGAATCTTTAATCAATAATTTCAAATTAAATATAACTTGTTCTGTAATAAATAAAATTACATCGAAACTTCCTCAAAGGCAAATGGATTTATCCAATTTCATAATACCAGGACATCTGTCACTGGCTGATACTGAGTTTCATATTCCAAGCGAAGTATCGTTACTTCTTGGCATTGATGTTTTCTTTAGAGTTATGTTAGATGGGAAAATAGAAGGTGGGCCAACTGACCCCATATTACTGAATACTCAGTTTGGTTACATTATTTCATCCACAAGTTTTTCCAATTCCACTACCGTCGCTATGCATACAGTCAGTCCTGATCTTGATCATTATGTCAGTCAATTTTAGGAGGCAGAAAAAGTACCGGATATCTATCACGAGTCTCTGCCCGTACACGAGTATAGTGAAAAGGTTTTTCAGGAATCTGTTAAATTACAAAATAATACATTTGAGGTGAAATATCCTCTGAAGGTTGGTTTGCAGGAGATCAACCCTTCAAATTCATACACAATTGCTTTACAAAGATTATACAATTTAGAAAAAAGATTTGCGAGAGATCCAATATATTTTAATTTATACAAAAACTTTATACAAGAATATATAGATTTAGTTCAGGACAAATCTATAGTAAAAATCTTAGGCATATCATATAATGCATATAAAGATGTATGTAAGTTAAGTGGTCGAGTTGTTACCCCCACTAAAACTGCCACAAAGAGAAGTGTTCTAAGTTCTATTAGCAGACTATTTGATCCTATGGGTCTGATAGGTCCAGTTAAAGATGTGCAGCTATTTGGATACTGCGACGTTTCAGCATTAGGATATGGTTGTTATATTTACATAAAAGTCACAAATAGTGATGGGTGTCACATTCACTTGTTGTGTTCGAAATCTAGATTAAAGGGTAATAATTCAAAACTAACTATCCCAAAATTACAGCTTCATGGGTGGTTATTATTAGCCAAGCTTCCATCACATGTGTCATCTCTTTTAAATATAAATAATTCATTGTTGTTGCACGGACCCGACTATTTAAAAGGGACCGAGAGTTATAATTTTTATTTAATTGATATAGAAAAACTATTTTATATTTGTAATGAAAGTTCATGTTATATAGTTGTAGATAAAGAGGAAATTAATCCAATTTTGAAAATTATTCTACGCTATACAAAACTTTTTGTTTTTGTTCACGTACTAAAATTTGTAAACAGACATAGAAAAGTCCAATATTGTCATTTGGCCTGTTTAATTACATGTGTTTATTATAATTGTTCATATTTTATTCTCAATGTAATACCTATATAGATAAAATAACTGTTATGTTTATGTGTTTAAAAAATATGTTTTATGTTAAAATGCTGCTTCATGTTTCATACAGCTATTTAAGTTTTAATACATTCTTGTTATCGTTTAGTTCAATATGTTATAATTGATCTGTTATATTTTTTTCCCCCGGCAGTATGTATAAAACAACAAACCTCTTTTATACATATTTGTGAACTATGTTTTGTTACTGGCCGTTTTTATATTCTTTTCACTTTTGACAGATAATTCAAATATGTAATACATTTCTGATTGCAATAAAATTTAGTTCTTTATACATTTTAATTTATTTTATCCATTAATACAGTAATACAATAATACATGATACATTATACATAATACAGTTCTTTCCAAAGATCAAAGGGCTGATAAATTTATCATCATCATCATCATGCTATATTGTCCCACTGCTGGACACAAGCTTCTTCTCATACAGAGAAGGCATGAGCATTGGCACGTGCGCTCAAGGCGCATTGGCAATTTCAGACTTTTTACGTCTTGGTTTCCTCACGATGTTTTCCTTCACCGTTAGTCAGCGGTGTCTAAGATATAATTACAAATTACATACGACTTTAGAAGTCGCATTGGTACTTGCCAGGTTTCGAACCCGCACACTCGAACACGAAAGGCATGTGTCTCCACGTGGTGGTGGAGTGTCGTTCCACCACCACGATAAATTTATATGAATACACAATCATTGCAGCCACGATTGACGTACTATGAACCCATGGTATTCTCATGCTATAAATTGTTTTTCACTTAATGACGTGGCAATTATGTGTTCTTATAATTGTTATTTCAGGATTATCTGAGGAAGACAGAGCCCTTCTGGTCAATCGTGTCAACATCGTGTTCCATGTAGCTGCTAGTGTCAGGTGAGTTTCGTTTTAATCCTTGAAACTGCTGGACTAATTTTGAAGAGACTTTCAATGACAAAGCACTGATAAGAGAAAATTTACTTTCTACTCGACCAATACGTGGTTCTAGAAGTCGGTGGCAAAATACTTTTAATAGAAATTTAGAAACACAGACACTCAGGGGTGGCTTAGACTTTAAAACCACAGTTTACCAACTGACTAAACCTTGTCACTATCATCAGCCTATCCTAAACTGGTCTACTTACGGAATCCTGTGCGATCTGGCAGTTACGGACTTCATAAAATTTTAAATGAAATACAGCAATTTTTTATATAAGAGCCGCATTTGAAGAGTTTTTGTTACAAATCTCTTTGTACGTCGCTTTTCCGACCAGTCGATCCAGTAAGCCACCCCTGCAATAGTATACTGATGGAATATTCAATACTTACAGGTTTGACGACCCTCTAGAATATGCTGTGAGAATGAACCTTCGAGGCACTAAGGAGATGGTGGAACTGGCTTCAGATATGAGGAATTTATGTGTGAGTTAATTAAGTCTTTGCGAAGTTAGAAGCCGACCAATGGTGCCTTGTTTATTGGGGTCGGCTTCCAGTCTAACATATACACGGATGCAGCTGAGTACCAGTATTTTATATGGAGCAGCTACCTATCTGACCTCCACAACTCAGTTACTGGGTAACACGATAACCTGCGGTAAGACTGGTTGAAGAACTTTCTGGCTTTTTACTACCCGTAACGGCTGTCAGAGATTTACAAATGTGCCAGGACCAACAGCTTACGGTGGGCTATGGATGGCTCGCCGTCCGGTAAGGACCAGGCCTGTGTTGATGAGGCGTTCGTGTTCTACGCGCGCCTCGAAGAGCTGTCATATTCTGTTCACGGATCACCCATTCACGGATCAATCGCGGTGGATTACTGACTAATGAGCCCTTTCAAAAAAATACTAGCTCAAATTTTTATTTCTTTTCAGTCCTTCATCCACGTGTCAACGTCTTACTCCAACACTAATAGGGAAACGATTGAGGAGGTTCTATACCCTCCTCACGCTGACTGGAGGGATACCCTGGAGGTCTGCGAGAATACCGACCCTCATACATTGAAGGTTCTAACCCCTAAGTAAGTATACTAGTTACATGTGCGGTCGTTAGCAGGATAATAGTCCTTATCCTAACTAATAATATAAATAAGAAAGTGTTTGTTTGTTTCTTATGCTTTCACGATAAAACAGCTGGAATCGATTTGGATAAAATTTGGTACGGAGATAGATGAGACCCTGGAGACGGTTATAGGCTACTTTTTACTAGGGTACTATCTGCCTAGCCTTTTCCCAACTATGTTGGGTTCGGCTTCCAGTGTAAACCGGATGCAGCTGAGTACCAGTGTTTTTACATGGAGCGACTGCCTATCTGACCTCCACAACCCAGTTACTGGGTAACACGCCGATACTCCTTGGTAAGACTGGTTGTAACGACAGTCAAAGATGTACAAATGACAACCAGGACCAACGGCTTATCGTGCTTTCCGAGGCACGGAGGAGTCTTGCTATGACATAGATGGTCATTCATCCACTGTCCGACCGCGCCAAGCGCAGCTTAACCTATGATCGGTCGACCCGTGCGTCTGTTGCTTAGCCACGAGCTCCTCATTTTACTAGGGTATATTAGGGTAAAATAATATTTTCAACCTTTAAACCATCACGACACTTGGGTGTCCTTCATTCCAGGTATTTGGGTGAGCTGCCGAACACATACACATTTTCCAAGCAGTTGGCTGAAAATGTTGTGGCGGAGTATAATGGGAAACTGCCCATTGTCATCATCAGACCTTCCATAGGTGAGTAACAACATCAACCATCTCATCATCTGCCTAGCCTTTTCCTATGTTAGGGTCAGCTTCCAGTCTCACCATATGCAGCTGAGTACCAGTGTTTTGCATGTAGCGACTGCCTATCTGACCTCCATAACCCAGTTACCGGGTAACCCGATACCCCTTGGTAAGACTGGTTGAAAGACTTTCTGGCTTTTGACTATAAAACTCCAAAACCCTAGCCCTTGAAGCTCGTGAACGGCGGTTTTGGGGGCTGTCTTCTGGTAAATTGACATTCAAAAAGTGATCTTCAGCCTCGTCATCGTCATCAGCCTATATATCGCCCCACTGCTGAGCACAGGCCTCTTCTCATACAGAGAAGGAATGAGCATTGATCACCACGCTTGCTCAAGGCGGATTGGCGATTTCAGACTTTCAAGTCCAGGTTTCATGACAATGTTTTCCTTCACCTTTAGTCAGTGGTGTCTAAGATATACTAAGAAAGTTCATTTGACTTTAGAAAAGTCAAATTGGTACTTGCCAGTTTTTGAACCCGCACACTCGTACACGAGAGGCGCCTTAACCACTGGGCCACCACGACATCCTTATCTTTAATCTTCAGCCTATTTTAAATGAAAGTAGATTTTTAGTTTTCCGGTAAGTCCAGTAACCAATATATAAAGACGTTTTTCGTATCATTTTCAGTGATATCAAGCGTGGAGGAACCAGTACCGGGTTGGATTGAGAACTTCAATGGTCCAGTAGGTTTACTGGTGGCCTGCGGGAAAGGTGAGTGAGTGCACGTTCCATTGGAGATCCTAGCACGACCATAATAATATAGGGTACTAGCTGTTACCCGCGGTTTCACCCGCGTCCACCCGTATAAATAGTATAGAAAAGCCTTCTTCTTTGATGTCCGTACGTCATTCCAAGTTGACCACTAAAAATCAGCGTGAGACGCGTGCGTCGCAGTCAGGACGTGCCAATAATTAAGCCACAGTTATTAATGTTGTTGTTTTTATTCCATTTTATTATCTGTATTTTTTTTCTCTTATTTACCTACCTATTGTTTGTATTGTAAATATGCACGTGTTGTCTGTGACAAATAAACATTTTTTCTTTCTGCAGTCCCCTCTATCTCCGTACCAAACAGCCAAATTGATCTAGCCGTTCACGCGTGATGCGATGACCAAGGGAAACAGGGATTAATTTTTATATAATAGACTAGTTGTTGCTCGCGGAATCACCCGCGACCCGACGAAACTACACCACGCACCCGGATAAAAAATAGCCTAAAACCTTCTCCAGGGTCCCTTCTATCTCCGTACCAAATTTAAGCCAAATTGATCTAGCCGTTCACGCGTGATGCCGTGACCAAGGCAAATAGGGATTCATTTTTTTATTATAGAGAAGATATATAGACATAAATGTATAAATTCAAAATGAGTGAGAGAGGGGTCATTTGATGATTTCCAGTCCGAAAAAAAAGACAAGCTACCTCGAAGCGGCGTTCTCATATTTTTTTTTTATGAATTGTCTTTTCAGGTATTATGCGTAGTCTATACACGGATCCAAGCCTCATAGCTGATTACATGCCAGTAGATATATCTATCAAGAGCTTAATAGTAGCCTCCTGGTTGCGAGGAACGAAGGAGTAAGTATTTTCTTCACATCACCTGCTTCGTTTTGTCATGTCAATGTGTGAGGGGCTCGTAGCTAAGCATCAGCCGTGCGAATCGATAGCTTAGCAAGGTTAAGCTGCCCTAGCCCAGTCCAGGGATAGGTGTTCCCTTAACATAGCGAGACCTCTCCGTGCCTCAGTGAGCACGTAAAGCTGTCGGTCCTGCGCCTGATCTCTCCCCGGTCGGATTGCTGACCCATCGGACTATGAGAGCGAGGGAATAGAGAGTGCACCTGTGTTTACGTAAGCGTGCGTGCACTATAATATCTCCTGCGTGCCTGGCTAGTCTTGATTGAGATTAGCCGCTGTGACAGAAATTGGTCTTTAATGGAATGTGAACCTGGTGAGGTTCTCCAGTGTAAAGTTCTGTCAAAATCGGTCCAGCTGTTTCGCAAATTAGTCGGAGTATTAAAAAAATATCGAATTACATCATAAATACAAGTAAACCTTTTTCATATAAAATACTAGCTTTCCGCTCGCGGCTTTGCCCGTCTTTTGCCCTTAGGGGTAGTATTTCGGAAAATCGGATGCCTACATCATACAACAAACACACTTTCAAACCAAGTTTCAGGTCTCTACAATCACCGGCTTAGACTGTGCGTTGATCCGTCAGTCAGTCAGGATAAAGCATTTTATATGTATAGATTATTCAGGACCTCATGGGGGTTACACTAGTGGCAAAAACGCTTGTAGAATAGAATAAAAATGTATGGGAATGACATTTGTTTACGACTAGCTATCTGTCATTCCCATACATTTTGTTTTCTATTCTACAAGTGTTTTTGCCACTTGTCTAACCCCCCATATCTTTCACCAGACTGTCACCAACAGACGACGTGCCGATCTACAATTGCTGTGCAGGCAAGCTCAACAACATCACCATGGGCGAGATGGTGAACATCGGTCGACAGATATACCCCTCAGTACCCCTGAATGATATGCTGTGGCATGTTGGGGGGGACCTCACGACTTCCAAGACTTTACATTTTATTAAGGTAAGAAAGCATTCGTACTACTAAAGGGTCAGTAAGAGGAGCTCGTGGCTACGAAAGAAACGTGGCTAAACTGCCGCACGGTTTGAACGATCAAAGGTTTAGCAGCGCTTGGCGCGATCGGTCCGTGATGAGTGACCATCTTTGTCATAGCGAGACTCCTCCGTGCCTCGGAAAGCACATTAAGCTGTTGGTCCCAGTTGTCATTTGTAGATCTTTGACAGTCGTTATGGGTAGTCAGAAGCCAGAAAGTCTGACAACCAGTCTTACCAAGGGTACCGTGTTACCCGGTAGCTGGGTTGTGGAGGTCAGATAGGCAGTCGCTCTATGTAAAACACTGGTACTCAGCTGCATCCGGCTTAGACTGGAGGCCGACCCCAACATAGTTGGGAAAAGGCTAGGCAGATGATGACTAAAGGGTCAGTAGTTCTTGAGAAAATCGCGGACATACAAACATGCGAGTCGAATACAGAAACTGCTTTTTATGGAGTAAATCAAATTTTAATTAACTACAGGAGAAATTTCCAGTGCCAGTTAATCTAGCTGTTTTTTTTCCTACTGCATGGCAAAGACACCTTCTCCAGCTTAGAAGACAAGCTTTAATTACAATCATCATTTGCCTAGCTTTTCCTAACTATGTTAGGGTCGGCTTCCAGTCTAACCGAATGCAGCTGAGTATACCAGTGTTTTACATGGAGCGAATGCCTATCAGACCCCACAATCCAGTAACCGGGTAAAACACTGTACCCTTGATAAGACTGGTTCTCAGACTTTTCGGGGTCTTCTGAACACCCATAACGCCTCACAAAGATCTAAAATGACAGCCGAAGCTTCCAAAGCATGGAAGAGTCTAATCCATGGTCCGACCACGGTAAGAGACACTTGACCTTGATCAAAAGCTCCATGCAGCTGTTACTTAGACACGAGCCCCTTAGCAAATACTTACTTAACACTTTTATTAAATTTTTGCTTCCAGGTGATTTTCTTGCATTTACTGCCAGCCATCTTGGTGGACACCCTGCTTTGGGCAATGGGCAGAAAACCTATGTAAGTAGTGTCATTACGTGCTTTTCGAGGCCCGGCAGGCAAAGACGGTCATCCATCCACAGACCGATTGCGCCAAGTGCAGCTTAACCTTGTTGGTTCTCGGCTGCCAAGGGGATCTTTTCATCCACTACGGCTACTAATTCTGTACTGACATTTTCAGGCTGGTCAAGGTCCAACGACGCATCTACATAGCGAACTTAGCCCTGATGTACTATATTACAAAGCAATGGACGTTTGACAACAAAAACCTGGTGCTACTCCGGTCGAAGATCAAGGAAGTCGATCTGAAAGCTTTCTACTATGAAATCGAGAATATCGATAAGTTCGAATATTTCATGAACTCCGTTAAGGGCGGCAAGAAGTTCTTGTTGAAGGAGAAAGATGAGGATTTGCCGAGAGCTAAAATTCATTATCAAAGGTGAGGTTTGGTGACGACCTGAGTCGTCAACATGTCGGAATACCACGCAAGAGTTCGATTCCCAGCCGGGCAGAAATTGAAATGATGAATTTTAATTTCTGTGACTGGTCTGGGTGTTACTGTGTATAATTAGTATGTATTTAAAAAAAGTATATAAGTAGTATATCCGTTAAGCTAGCACCCATAACACAAGCATATTCGTTGCTTACTTTGGGGCTAGATGGCGCTGTGTGAAATTGTCCAAAGGTATTTTATTACTATTTCTGTGGTTATGCGTCGCTGTCAATGTGATGGGATACTCTCCAGGGCGTTCGAAGAATTACTGCGCCCCTGGAATAAAAAGAGCTGAAAAAGGAACACGGATGAGCTTTAGTCACTAAAAGTCTGACACTCCCTTCCGACCTACGACGGGAGAGGTCGTTTGATGGTTTCCCGTCCGAAAAAGGGCGAAGAGAGTGTTAGTCTCTTACTCAGCCCTTTGTATTCCGGGGGCGCGGTAACTCTTCCAAACATCCCGAGCCCCGGCAGGCTATAACCCTGGGGTAGGCTTCGCCATCTTTGCTGGCAGTCTTTTAGATAATAATGTTATTGTATGCCTTCCAGAATGATGGTCATCGACACTTTGGTGCAAATTATGTTCTACAGCTACGTTTTCTGGTGGTTCCTAAACTTGAGCTTCATGCAGAATATTATTGCCTCCGTAATCAATAATACTTCATGAAGAAACAAACATGGCTGCTTTTTGGCGGGAAGGAAGGTCATTTTTGAAACTGTGTGACGATTCAATTGATGATTGAGTTCTTTTTTTAAATAAATAAATACTTTTATAAAGATTAAGGTTTTAAAAGAGGTTATTTGGTTTTATTTCACACTAGCTTTTCGCCAGCGGCTTCGCCCGCGTGGGCTATGCGAATTCAAATTAAAAATGACAGAGTTTCATACAAACTTTACCCCCCGTTTTCATCCCCTTAGGGGTAGAATTTCTAAAAATCCTTCCTTATCGGATGCCTACGTCATACGAAGAACACACCTTCCAAGTTTCAGGTCTCTACGACCAGCGGTTTAGGCTGTGCGTTGATCCGTTAATCATTCAGGACAAAGCATTTTATATGTATAGAAGATGTACAAAAAGACTGGCCGTTTCCCGCGGTTTCGCCCGCGTTTATAGGGATATACTTAACGGACCCGGGTAAAACTACGCTACATCCTTCTAGCTATCCCCATACTAGATTTCATCTAAATCGGGTCAGCGGTTTAAGCGTCTAGAGGTAACAGAAAGACAGACACTTCCGCATTAATAATATGCATTAATAATATTAGCACCTAGCCTTTTGTCTGACTCTTCGTAATCCTTTCAAAGGAAAATAACTAAACCAATATGGACATAAACTGAAGCTTAACCTAGCCTAATGTAATTTTAATGGAAAAGATAGGCGAACATTTCAATCCTATCCTAATTAATGTTATAAATTCGAAAAAGAACTATGTCTGTCTGTTACGCTTTCTTTGGAAAACGGCTCAACCGATTTGTACAAAATTTAATTTTATAATAACGATTTCGATGCATAGATTAATAAAAGTCTCCACGCTGCCCCGACTAGATATCGCCAGTGTGCTTGTAAAATGCAGCAACAAATACTATGCCGAAGTCCAGCCCGAAGCCATTCCCTTTGCAAGGAAGGCGTCCCGAATGATTTAAATAATTTTAGATATAATTCGAAGTAAAATGCCAGTTTTTGTAGTATAGTGAAAATGTGTGAAAATAACACTAGAAATAGAAGACAACCACTAGGTTCACTTACACACACTACAATAATAAGTTGCCACATTCACGGAGCTATTGTTTTTAGGATGCGCGGCGTCTAGTCGAAGCGGCGCGGAAACTTTAATTTTTCGCCAGCGACTTCGCCCGCGTAGACTATATCATCATCTGCCTAGCCTTTTCCCAACTATGTTTGGGGTCGGCTTCCAGTCTAAACCGGATGCAACTGAGTACCAGTGCTTTACATGGAGCGACTGGCTATCTGACCTCCACAACCCAGTTACCGGGTAACACCGTACCCCTTGGTAAGACTGGTTGTCAGACTTTCTGGCTTCTGACTACCCATAACGACTGTCAAAGATGTACAAATGACAACCGGGACCAACAGCTTAACGTGCTTTCCGAGGCACGGAGGAGTCTCGCTATGACATAGATGGTCACCCATCCACGGACCAACAGCGCCAAGCGCAGCTTAACCTTTGATCGGTCGAACCGTGCGGCTGCTACTTAGCCACGAGCTCCACGTAGGCTATATGAATTCAAATAAAAAATGTCTAGAGTTTTATTCAAACTTTGCCCTCCTTTTTCACTCCCTTAGGAATAGAATTTCAGAAAATCCTTTCTTATTGAATGCCTACGTCATACAAAGAACACGCTCTCCAAGTTTCAGGTCTCTACCATCAGCGGTTTAGGCTGTACGTTGATCCGTCAGTCATTCAGGACATAGCATTTTATATGTCTAGACGCCTCTACCTCTGACTACGCATTCCACATGCATAATTAAGTATCGAATTAATAATCTTGACCTGGGACACAATGTTGTCGACATGCTTACAGTAAAATCTATAGTCATCGTGTCGAACAGAAAGTGCTAATGACCTTATAGCCGAAAGGGCATTGACTGACCTATCTAAGTAGGTAGCTATATAAAGAGTTGCGGGATGTTCGAAAGAGATACCGCGCTCCCGGAATATAAAGGGCTGAGGAAGGAACATGGATGGGTTTTAGTCAGTAAGAGTCTGACACTCGCTCCCGCCCTACCCACGGCGGGAGGAGTCATTTAATGAATTCCCCATCCAAAAAAAAAGTATATTAATGAAAGATGTAGGCACCTATGTAGGGAGATATTAACCTTGCTATCCTTATTTCCTCATCATCATCAGCCTATATATTGTGTCCCACTGCTGGGCACAGGCCTCTTCTCATACAGAGAAGGCATGAGCATTGATCACCACGCTTGCTCAAGGCGGATTGGCGATTACAGTCTTTAAGTCCAGGTTTCCTCACGATGTTTTCCTTCATCGTTAGTCAGTGACCTCTAAGATATACTTAGAAATTACATATGACTTTAGGAAGGTCACATTGAGACTCGCCAGGTGTCGAACACTTACTAATCTATGCTAATATAATAAAGCTGAAGAGTTTGTTTGTTTGAACGCGCTAATCTCAGGAACTACTGGTACGATTTGAAAAATTCTTTCAGTGTTAGATAGCCCATTTATCGAGGAAGGCTATAGGCTATATATCATCACGCTAAAACCAATAGGAGCGGAGCACTACTATTCCGCGCGGACGAAGTCGCGGGCCGAAGCTAGTAATATTATGAATGCGAAAGTTAGTGAGGATCTACGTATGTATGTTTGTCACTCTTTCACGCAAAATCTACTGGATGGATTTAGATGAAACTTCGTATACACATAGTTTATAACCTGGATTAATACATAAGGTACTTTTTACCCGGCTGCGTGGAGTAGTTCCCTCAGGAAGCGGGTTAAACCGCCCGAAAGAGCTAGTATTCAAATCTGTTTAATGTATACAAATACATTAATGTACTTACCTAATATAATCAGAATTGCCACAGTTAAATTTGGAATGTAATAAATAACTATCACGGTTATTTACATGTCAAATATACATAAATAGCTTTTTCCCGTGGTTTCACCCAGTCACCCATCTACGGACCGACCGCGCCATTTGCTCTCGTTCGTTTCGACTCGTTTTTTTTTTCGGATGGGAAATCTTCAGATGGTCATCGGAAGAAACAATTGCATGAGAAATATTCATAGTTTTCTTATCGTGTAGGCTGCTTGTTTTGCCAACCTAACAAGCCCCAGTGTCAGAGTTTTCTCAAACCCGCCTGACGGCCTCTGACATGGAATTGTAACAACGACTGCTATCAGGTAGCAGCCGGGGTCGACGGCTTAACGTACTCCCAGGCATAGGGGTATAACACTGTGAACTACCTTATATTTTTTTTTCGGATGGGGTATTATCAAATTGACCCCTCCCGCCGTAGTGTCAGACTCTTACTGACTAAAACCCAACCATGTTCCTTCCTCAGCTCTTTGTATTCCGGGAGCGCGGTATCTCTTTCGAAGGTCCCGCAGATCGATCGACCCGTGCGGCTGTTACTTAGCCACGAGCTCTTCTTAGACAGTCCATCCACCTTTTTTCTTGCTTCCTCTAGTCCTAAATCCATTCACATTCATGTTCAGAACCTGAAATGGATGAAAAATCAATATTTTACTTGAAACGGATGCCTTTATCGTGGTTCCCGTAGCCACTATCAACTCACCTTAACAAGTATGCAGCTTCGAAACCTGGCAAGTACCAATGTGACTTATTCAAAAGCACGTTAGGCGTAGTGGCTGAGCAATTGGCTGCTGCGCGGCGTGTCGTGGGTTCGATTCCCGCACGGGACAACTAAAATTGTTCCGGGTCTGGGTGTTTGTGCATGTGTAATGTATGTTTGTAAACGCACCCACGACTCAGGAGTAATTCCTAGAACTGGGGCAACGTTTTTTCTAAAGAAAAAAGAAAAAAAATCCTTTAAGTCTATCTTGGACACTACTAACTAACAGTGAAGTAAAACATCGTGAGAAAACGTGGACTAAAAAGTCTGAAATCGCCAATCCGCCTTGAGCAAGCGTGGTGATCAATGCTCATGCCTTCTCTGTATGAGAAGAGGCCTGCGCCCAGCAGTGGGACAGTGAAAGGTGGATGTATTATACATATTTTAATGAAAGTTACCAGTGAGTAACCCCTCAGTAGTTTCCAGGTCGTTCCTCATGAATAAACATGTAGAGAAACCACAATTTCGTTTAATACGTTTATTCATAATTTAAAGGGAGATCATTTCACTTACAAAAACGAAAATTAATTTCTTTTTACCCCACTTTAAGGAAAGGGTTATGTTCTCGCGTCTATCTTTGTTTGAATGTGGATGGATATAGAGGAAGGGGACGACCGAAGAAACGATGGATGGATTGTGTGAAGGTTGATATGATTAGAATGAATGTTACTAGCGAGATGACGGCAGATAGAAGAGTATGGAAGAAGAAAACATGCTGCGCCGACCCCAAATAAAATTGGGATAAGGGCAGGAGGATGATGATGCTTTGTTTATAATATTCTTTATTCCCTCATATCTTCCAAACCACTCGATAGATTTCTTTAATTTAGGTATCGTTAGATTCGTCTCATTCCTTTCCTTCACTGTTAGTCAGTTAAGTAGTTAGTCGAAAAGCGTAACTACAGATGTTCGAAAGAGATACCGCGCCCCCGGAACACAAAGGCCTGAGGAAGGAACATGGATGGGTTTTAGTCAGTAAGAGTCTGACACTCCTCCCGCCCCAACCACGGCGGGAGGAGTCATTTGAAGATTCCTAAAAAAAGACAATCCCAATGGTAGCTATCGTTTTTGCAGTCACTAGTTGGCGCCACTGGTGAGTAAGGTCCTGTGCGTCAACAAAAAACAGCTCAAAAGTCTACGATACTAACTTTTGATAGATAAATACGCTGAAATAAACACACTGGCACATGTAGATATTAACTACTACGACTGCCTTTTTAGAGCCAAGTCCACCAACAGCTGGTTGCCTAATCGGCCCGTTAAGCAAAAACGTTTTTTAACTAGGAAGCTGGAATTTTCATGTTACCCACTTCTAGTTCAACCCTGGTTTGGTAATCAACTGTTTCAGTAACAAAAATCTCAAATAATATGATACCTATTGAAAGTTGGAAGTTTGAATTTATGGTAAACAGCTGTTTTAAATTAACCGGACCGTTATCTTGTCGGTGAACTTGGGCCTAAGCTACCTTAACTGTTTTTAAAGACCACTTATTTTAATAATAATAATACCACTTATTTTGCACCTATTCTTAGCTTTTCGTGTGAAGAACTAACATTTATTCAGCTGTAAGTAAAGTATATCTATCAATCAGGAATGACATAATATTTGCGATAAATATCAATATTTTTTTAGAAATCCGCGATAAAAGTGCTCGCAATCGATCGATCTCTTACGTTTGACATTTCTTGAGATCTTACTCTACACTAGCGCCTCTAGCGACAAATATAAGCGCGGTTCCCCTCATTATTTTGAAGGTAGGTCCCCTACCTACTGTAATTTAGTGAATACTAAGCTTCGCCTTAATTAACCGTTATGCATTAATCGACCTGCATGAATTAATTGAGTACATTTTGCCCTTAAACAACAATTCCTTCATTTACATTCAAACATAAACAATCTCGTGCTTAAAATGCACCATTTTGATTCGAAAACGCAGATCATTTATCATTTGGCGATCAGCGAATGTGTTCGGTTTTTAGAATTTCGTTTTCAAATTTGGAATGTAACAGTGTTCGTTGAATTTTAGTTGCTATTTTCAAATTAGAATCGAATGTTCTTATTTTTGAATTTGATTTGATTATTGAAGTGAATTATTTTTTTGTTTTGAACGTTCCTATTTAATTTTTGTTTGACAACTATCAAGTGAGTACCTATATTTTATTATACCTACACGAGCTGGCCCGGCGAACTTCGTACCGCCCCATTTTTTGTTCGGTAATTTTTCCGAAATTTTAATAGTTATTCAGCTATTCGGGACGGGACAAATACAATAAATCAAAAACCATGAAAATCTATGCAGCCAGAACAAACCCCACTTTGTTTTATATAGAACTTTAGGGTTTTTTGTAGCTTGTATCATCTCATATTCATATCGTATGGTTATTATTAATAAATTTCAAGTTTCATCAATTTTGTATGGAGAGATATTGAAATCCATGGTTAGAAACATTGGACAATTTTATCCAGGTGCTTGAAGTGTCCTCTATAAGCGTAAAAGTAACTCAGTTTGTTTATAAGTATAAAAGTAACTCAGTTCGGCCTGTTGAACGAAAACGTTTTTTAACCACGAAGCGGGAATTCTCGTGTTTTCAACTTCTTGTTCAACCTCGGCTTGGTAATCGACCATTTTAGAAATAAAAAAACCCAAATGATAGGTTATCCATCGTATGGTAAAAGTTTGAATTAACGGTAAACTGTTGTTTTCAGTTGATCGGACTGTCATCTTGTCGGTGAACTCCATGCCCTCCCGACCCTAGCTCGACGAGCCAGCCCGCGAGCTGAGCTAATAGCTTTAAAATTCCCGATTATAATAATCATAATATATTCTGATCCAGCCTGTCCCTTGCTGTCCTCCCCCAGCGACGCCCTAAGCCGAGGCCCGTACCCTACTAGGGGGTGCCCTTAGCGTGTAGTCGCTTAGTTTTGTAAGTTAAGCCCTGGCTGGAGGCCCTAAATTCATTTAAGGCACTTCACAGGCAAGCCCGGTTAAGCAGTCGACAACCTCCTAGGTTGACCTGCGAGATGCCATACACAAAAAAAAAAACAAAATTGTTGGTGAACTTGGACCTAAGTTTAACTTATCCACCACATATAAAATATGTATCTAATTAGATAGCGCAAGTACCGTCATTTGTATGAAAACCAAGCGCGTCATCGTGACGTCATAAGAGCGGTTTAGTGATTTTCTTTATACTAGATTTATATACAGTGGCGGATCCAGGATTTTGGTTTGGGTAGGGCTTGATTCTGGTGAGGGTAGGTTTTATCAAGCGAAACACTAAAAAAACACTGAACGTTTTATTTTGCTTAACACATAATAAGTCTCCTTGCTTAGCTTTTGGGGGGGGGGGGGTTGAGCCCCTTAGCCCCCCCCTCCCCTGGATCCGCCACTGTTTATATACTAAAAATGTTTAACTTTCTGTTGACGTCTGGTGCTAATACGGTGGGGCGTGGACTAATTCAGACGCTGTTGACTTAGGTGCACTGCAATCATCACACGCAAAATACACACACTTGCGTCATCTATTTAGATAAACAAGTTTGTAATTATCTATATTTAAATTAATTAACATTTCTTACAGATTCAATAACTTCTAACAAAGTCAAGGTGTTCCGATAAAACCATGGGTTTCCTTGAAGATAGGGATTTGACTGATGTACCAACCATACCAGAGTTTTATAAAGGAAAAACTATATTTGTGACTGGGGCTTCAGGTAATATTTTTTTTCTTCAATATTCTATTTATTAAGTAATTTTAATTATACACTAGGTTTCCACCAGCAGCTTTGCTACGAATTCAAATTTAAAATGGCAGAGTTTCAAATAAACTTTGCCCCCCTTTTTCACCCCCTAAGGGGTAGAATTTCCTTGCGGACGGTGAGCTATGGATGGCTCGCCGTCCGGCAAGGATCCAACCCGCGTTGACGGTGCCTTCGTATTCCACGCTCTTCAAAGAGATGTCAGCACATGTGACGGCGCCCTCCCCACAGGGCCATAGCCTGCCGGGGCTGCGGGACGTTCGAAAAAGATACCGCGCCCCCGGAATACAAAGGGCTGAGGAAGGAACATGGATGGGTTTTAGTCAGTAAAAGTCTGGCACTCCCTCCCATCACACCCACGGCGGGGGGAATCATTTGATGATTTCCCATCTGAAAAAAAAGGGATGCGGTGATATTGCAGGAAACAGCTAGTATCATAAATGCGAATGTAACTATGTTTGTCTGTCTGTCTCTCTGCCACGTTTTTCGGTTATATTATACACTAGCTTCTGCCAGCGACTTCGTCCGCGTGGAATAGTGGTACTCCGCTCCTATTGGTCTTAGCATGAAGATATAGCCTATAGCCTTCCTCGATAAATGGACTATCTAACACTGAAAGAATTTTTCAAATCGGACCAGCGGTTACTGAGATTAGCGGGTTTAAACAAAATGACAACATTTCCCTTCACTGCTCTGCTCCTATTGATTGTAGCGTGATGAAAAGTATACTATAACCAGCTCAGGAGTATGACAAATAATTGTACCAAGTTTCGTTAAAATCCGTCGAGTAGTTTTTGTTTCTATACCGTTTATACAGACAGACAGACAAAAATTTTACTGATTGCATTTTTGCCATCAGTATCGATCCCTAATCACCCCCTGATAGTTATTTTTGAAATATATTTCATGTACAGAATTGACGTCTCTACAGATTTATTATAAGTATAGATAGATGTTCGTGTACGAGTGTGCAGGTTCGAAACCTGGCAAGTACCAATGTGACTTTTCTAAAGTCATATGTACTTTCTAAGTATTTATTAGACGTCACTGACTAACGGTGAAGGAAAACATCGTGAGGAAACCTGGACTTTAGTCTGTAATCGCCAATCCGCCTTGAGCAAGCGTGGTGATCAATGCTCATGCCTTCTCTGTGTGAGAAGAGGCCTGTGCCCAGCAGTGGGACAATATATAGGCTGATGATGATACATGTTTGAATTTTGCAGGTTTTATAGGAAAAGTCCTGATAGAGAAGCTGCTATATTCCTGCACAGATCTTGATAGGATTTATATACTGCTAAGGAACAAGAAGGGCGTGAAATCTGAGGACCGGCTAGCCCAATTGTACGCTACACCGGTGAGTTACAACCTTATTTATTGATTCAATTTATTAATTAACGACACAGCGGTCCGAGAGGGGTCACAGGGTGCATGAACCCCCCCCCCCCCCAATCGTACACGTCTATTTAACAGACTTCCAATAAACAAACAATTTATGTAATTTTTGAGGGTTTCGTACCCAAAGGGTAAAACGCCCTATTACTCAGACTCCCTTGTGTGTCTGTCTGTCTGTATTTCTGTTGCCGCATTACACAACAAATACTATAAAACAGAATAAAATAAATATTTAAGCGGGCTCCCATACAACAAACGTGAACTTTTTTTTTTTGCTTGTTTTTGCTCGATATTAATACCGGCAACAGATAGACGTTTGAAATATTCACCGAATATTTAGTTATTATTATTCACTTAAAAAAATTTTTTTTTTTCGAAAACTATTGACGTAGTTAATGTAAATAAAACCACATAAATTACCTAAATTGCTATGTGAAACAGTAACACTACGAATTGAAAAATAACTAATCGCCATCATTCTAAAAGTCGGTGTCTCCAATTAGGTATTGTTTTGTGTATTTGCGTCACCGACTTCTAGTATATGAATAAATACTATTTGTAGTGTTTTTAAGGTCTGTTCTATTCTTGCAAAAGTTCAAATATATAATTTGCTAGTAAATGCTATTTATATGTATTTGTTTCAGTGTTTCCAGCGATTAAAATCTGAAAGGCCGGGAGTCTTTGAGTCAAAAGTCTTTGTGGTCTCAGGAGATGTTATGGAAATTGGCCTAGGTAAGTAGCTAACAGACAAAAAGAAAAAATAAAGTACAGTTCAGCCTCGACTCGTCAGCCGTACTGTATTTTTCAATCATCATTTGCCTAGACTTTTCCCAACTGTCTTGGATCAGCTTCCAGTCTAAGCAGATGCAGATGTAGCTAAGTACCAGTGTTATACATGGAGCGATTGGCTATCTGACCTCTACAACCCAGTTACCGGGTAACACTATACCCCTTAGTAAGACTGGTTGTCAAAATTTCTGGCTTCTAACCACCCGTAACGACTGTCAAACATCTATAAATGGCAGCCGGGACCAACGGCTTAAAGTGCTTTCCGAGGCACGGAGGAGTCTCGGTATGACGTAGATGGTCACTCATTCCCGTGCGGCTGTTACATAGCCACGAGCTGAAAGTAACTCTATCACAGCGTAACCTGCTTTGAATATAAAATGCTTGAATCAATTTCAATAAAATTTGGTATGGAGATATAGATTTGGACCTAGGAAAAGACATGGAATAAGGGGATAAGAAATTTTTATCTCGGTGTGCAAAGAAGTCTCAGAGTTTGACCGGGACCGTGGCTGCGGGACCTTCGAAAGAGTTACCGCGCCCCCGAATACAAAGGGCTGAGGAAGGAACATGGATGGGTTTTAGTCAGTAAGAGTCTGACACTCCCTTCCACCCCACCCCGGCGGGACGGGTCATTTGATGATTTCCCATCCAAAAAGGGCTTGAGTGGAACAGCTAATATATAAAAAATATCTATTTTTAGGTTTGTCGCAGGAGGACCGAGCTCTGCTAGTCAATCGAGTTAATGTCATCTTCCATGTAGCTGCCAGTGTGAGGTAAGAACCCTATACCATGTAGTGTAGTTGCTATTTGCCATTATTGTATAAAGTGAGGAAACCTGAACTAAAAAAGTCTGAAATCGCCAATCTGCCTTGAGCAAGCGTCGTGATCAATGCTGATGTCTTCTCTATATGAAAAGAGGTCTTTGCCCAGCCATGGGACAGTCATTGTTGTATTTGTATCTCAAGAAGGTCTTTACCAATCAGTAGGTCCTATCAAGAACCGGCAAGAAACACCATGGATACTTTTTTCATTAGATTTTTTCGAGGAGGAAGGTCTCAAAGACAGTGGTGGTTTATGTCGTATGCCAATGGCCTCTTTCTGAAGGTGATTTCATAATAATAAACTCTGAAATTTTCAGGTTCGATGACACATTGAAATTTTCAGCGCAATTGAATTTGCGCGGGACCGTTGAAGTCATGGAGTTGGCTAAAGATATGAGGGAATTATGCGTAAGTATACTTGCTTATGAAAACGAATTTTGAATGGAATATAGTCGTTTTTTACACACCATTTATTTAAATTGATGACTTTATATCTTTGGATCTTGGATCTATCTTTGGAGGAGCTCGTGGCTAAGCCACAGCCGCACGGTTCGACCGATCAAAGGTTAAGCTGCGCTTGGCGCGGTCGGACCGTGGATGGGTGACCATCTTTGTCATAGCGAGACTCCTCCGTGCCTCGGAAAGCACGTTAAGCTGTTGGTCCCGGTTGTCATTTGAAGATCTTTGACAGTCGTTACGGGTAGTCAGAAGCCAGAAAGTCTGACAACCAGTCTTACCAAGGGGTACCGTGTTACCCGGTAACTGGGTTGTGGAGGTCAGATAGGCAGTCGCTCCATGTAAAACACTGGTACTCAGCTGCATCCGGTTTAGACTGGAAGCCGACCCCAACATAGTTGGGAAAAGGCTAGGCAGATGACTTTATATCTTTGGATGCTGCAAATTGTTATTCATGCATTTAAAACATAAACTAGCTTTCCACCGGAAAGCGGCTTCGCCCGCGTACGCTATACAAATTAAAATAAAAAATGACATAGTTTCATACAAACTTTGCCCCCCTTTTTCACCCCTTAGGGGTAGAATTTTGGAAAATCCCTTCTCCTCGGATGCCCACGTCATACAAAGAATACACCCTCCAAGTTTTAGGTCCGTCAGTCATTCAGGACATAGCATTTTATATGTATAGATTTTGCTTTGTTATGGTTGTATATTTTACATTTATGATTCAAAAACTGCGTCACATTTGTGGTAGGCTCACTTAAATTCAATTCAATTCATTTATTTAAATTAGACCATTTACAGGCACTTTTGAATTGTCAAAGAATAGGTCTGTCAGTTAGTGATAATAGAATAATTAAAGCTATTTGATCGTTCCAAAGCGTAGATTCCTATGGAGAAGAACGGGCAAGAAACTCCATGGTTACTCTTTTAAACATGTTTACGTTTATGTTCACTGAGCGGCGCGAAAATGAAGACTGAGTCTCCCCACCTTGTCATGTGGGTCGCAAGTCCATTAAACTTCTAAACTCTTGACTGATTGACCTGTGCAGCTGTTACTTAACCACGAGCTAATTCGAAGCCGACCTTAATGTAGTTGGGAAAAGGCTAGGCAGATGATCTGATGGTAATGAAGGTTCCTCTTGCAGTCGCTGGTCCACGTTTCCACGTCATACGCCAACACTAACAGGGACCCCATTGAGGAGGTCCTATACCCTCCTCTGGCTGACTGGAGGGAGACGCTGGCCATCTGTGAGAATGCTGATGAACATACCCTGAGGGTTTTAACTCCTAAGTAAGTGATGGAAACTTCGACTTCAAAAACACTTGTAGCTCGTTGCAGCAACTTTATACAAAATATGCAATTACTTAAACGTGATACGGAAGAACTGTCATTCAAGATCTGTCAAAATGGAGGATAATTTTTTCTTTTAGAAAGAAAGAAGAAAGAAAGAAAATACGTTTAATTACGTTTAATTTAATTTTCATATTTTATGTTTTTTGTCTGATTAAGTATGATAAATATTTACTTAATTATGTATTGATATCATAGAAAATATTAAAAGTATTTTATTTATTGTTATCATGTTTTGTGAAATACGTAAAAGTCTACCTATAAACATAGTTATACATATATGTCACTAAAGTAACTAGATCTGCAATCACCGAACACAATGCGAGCTATAAAGGTTAAGCACACTGCCATCATTCATGTCATGTTTTATGTGGTACGCCACACCGTATTTTTCCTGGGAGTACTATTGCCAGCCTTATCATACAGATGTCATGAACATTATGTTCCGGCTAGTGTGAGAGAAATAGATAATTTTACATCAAAATGATTACTGATTTCAAAGCTACTTCTGCATTCTAAAAATGGTTACGTTTTTGTTATCGCGTAATGTCCGCTCGATGCCTATCTATCTACCTATATATAAAAATGAATCCCTATTTTCCTTGGTCATCGCATCATGCGTGAACGACTGGACCCATTAGGCTGAAATTTGGTACGGAGATAGAGGGGACTCTGGAGAAGGTTTTAGGCTACTTTTTATCCGGGTGGACGCGGGTGAAACCGCGGGAAACAGCTAGTAAATGATAATAATAATACTCTCTAACTTTTTTTGTGACCATCCTAACTATTGTACATTTGTCCAGGTATCTTGGGGAGCTACCTAACACATATACCTTCACGAAGCAGCTGGCGGAACACGTGGTGTGCGAGTACAGAGGCCAGCTCCCGATCATCATCGTCAGACCTTCCATAGGTAAGACCGACGGTCCTTCGTACATGTCGAAAATGGCAGTTCTTTTTTTATTGCCCAATTGGCTTTAGAATAGAATAGAATAGAATAGAATAGGTCTTTATTTGCTTAGAATGCAGGTACATACAAAATAGGATGGTAAATAACATAATAAGATCCATGTACATTCTGCCTTATTGGCATGCAAATACAATAATTATTATACAAAGTACAAAGCAGATAGGTTATTGAAATGTATCATCTAGGAAATCCTGAACAGAATAATATAACATTTACCTACGAGTAATTCTGTAAAACATTTTTTAAATTTTGAGATTGTCCATAAATTTTATCATACACGTCTGTCTGGGACCACCTCTGAAGTATGAGCTGCCAAACAACAAAAGAATTATTAAAATTGACGGCACGTTTCGCGTAGTGGCTGAGCATTTTTCATTCCCGCACGGGACAACTAAAATTGTTCCGGGTCTGGGTGTTAGTGCATGTGTAATGAATGTTTGTAAACGCACTCACGACACAGGAGAAATTTCTAGTGTGGTGCAACGTTTTTATAAAAAAAAAAATCCGGACTACTCTGAATAAAGATATGCGTGGTCATACATAAAAAAATAATAAACGCATCGACTTTTAAAACCTTCTCAGTTCTCGTTCGTCGGTTAAAAAAAGATTTTTAATAATGTCCTATTCGATTTTTCAAATCATTTGTGGCCTACCACAAACTGCACTGAACAAAAATGGCGGGCAAATACGCAAGCAAGCGAATGATTTAGTTCCGAAGTAATACACGTGGCGCTAGTAGACATTTCCATGCAAAGAGGCGAACTTTAAGCTTACAAATCTCAATCCGTGTAATATGTCGTATACAGGGCCGCGCCGCCCCTGTGTGCGAAGTGTGCGGTGCACACAGGCGCCAGGGCAGTAGGGGCGCCGGATGAAATGCTAGCGCCAGTTTTTAATATTAATTTTGTCACTTATCAACATATTATCTCATAGTTGAGCATCGATGACTAAGTAGATACAAGTCTCAAATTTTGTAGGGACACTCTAAAATGAAAATAATTAAACACGTGTTTCACAGTATTTCAAGATTTTAGCCCTAGGATGAAAAATTATGATTTTAAGTTTGTAAGAAAAAAAATCTGTTTTAGCTTTACGCCAAAAGGTCTGAACAGTTTTACTTGAAATTCACCAAAGATGTTTGTTATGAATCGGTTCAAGTTTTAGGCTACAAATCATCGCACTAAATATTATGGGGAATGAGCAGTGAGGTATTGAGATAAGTTTGTAATGGGATGACCTATCAAGTTTTTATAATTACCTATATGCATTTTCGCTATTATCTTTGACATGAAAATCATCACGCCCGTTTGTAAAGAAGATAAGCAGTAATTCAAATTGAAAACACGTTGTGTTAGAATGTCAATTTTACCTAAAATGTCAAGGAGCGCTGTAGTGGAGGGGCTGTATTCATGATCATGCGAATCGGTTACATCGAGTTCAAATCCCACATATTTTTGTTCTTTTTTTGAGATTGGTATTTACTTATTTTTTATTTATTTTTGGTTGATATCATATTATAATATCTTTCACCTTAACGGCTTCAAGAATTAAGTTACGAATTTGTTAAAAGTAAGTGCTTTGAAGTCATAATGTGTAGATGTTATTCCATGGTGATTAATGCCCATGCGTTCCATGTATGAAAAGGGCCTCTTTTCATACATAAGAGCGGGATAATTATAAACTAAAAAAAAATTGCGCTTTCCATTGAATTCATTCTATTCCACACTTCAGAAATTAAGAATCTAGAATTCCCTTTGCTAATAAACAAATCATAAGGCCACGGATGAACCTGCGTGGGGATTGTTGTGGCGTTAAATCCTCACTTCGCGGAGTGGCTAAGGAGGCACCACGGCATCTTGACCTACCGCAGATCCAATGCCTGCGCCTGACGCAGGTTCTCACTGGACACGGTTATTTTGGGAGGTTCCTGGATCAAATCAAGCGAGTGGAAATGTCGGGGTGTCGACACTGTGAGGATCACCTGGAGGTCACGGTGGAACATACGGTGGAGGTCTGCCCCACTTGGGCGGCGGCGATCTCTCACTTTCGGCCCTGGTTCAAACCATGGTCCAAAGAGAGTGGGAATAGGAAGCAGTCTAATGCTAACCAGTCATGCTGGAAAAGGAGATAGCGGGTTGCGTGAGGGAGAGACAAATCTCACGCCCCAGCCACGTCATTAACATTTGGAGCCAGGAATCGACTCCAGGCCACTGTAGGTCCGGCCTGCAGACTTTGAGCAATAAGTGGCTAACCGTCCGGTAAGGATTAGGACGGGCCTAATCAGCGAGAAGACTCGGGACATGATTTTTCATTCCTAAAAGAAAACTTTTTTTTTTGCAAAAATAGAATGCAAATACACAATACCTAATTGGAGACACCGACTTCTAGAATGATGTCTATTAGTTATTTTTAAATTTGTATTGTGTTCCAAGCCAGTTGTTTTTTGAAAAAAAAACGTTTTTCAGTTCTCTTTTTGTGGCTCAGTTTGTAATTTAGATAAATTACAATATCCTAATGTCTAGACAAATGTTCATCACCTTTAATAAGGGTGAACTCTATATGTCTGTTTTCTCCTTTAAAGCATAGAGGTGTGTTGTTATGTTATAGAACAGTGAAAACAATCACAGGCATACGATCGCAGCAATCGTGGTTCCTTTGCTATTAGTAATTGAAGAGTTCCATTGGTTATTTACGAAGAAATTCAACAGATCCCAATAATTGTATATATTGTACTAAAACCTTTCTTGAAAACTATGCATTTGAAGAACGACAACTCTCATCCAATTCAGATCAGTAGTTTTTGAGAAAATCGGGGACATACAAACACATGCATACCGGTCAAATACAGAACCACCTTTTTTGAAATCGGTTAAAAAACAAAGACTGCCTACCCGTGCGAAGCCGGGGATGGGCCACTAGTTTGAAATAAAAACATTTGAATTTTGAATTTTTTTTTTGAACAGGAAAGATTATATAGGCTTAGGCTAGCTCTCCTAAGTATTACATAAACCTACACAGAATGTACAAAGTTTTCATTGTTTTTGCGGAAAAGCAACATAAGCTTTAATTTGTTACAGTTACCACTTAAATCAAAGCGTGAGCAGAGGCGTAGCTACCCAGGGGCTAGCCGGACAGTGCCCCGGGGCCCCCAAGCTAGAAGGGCCCCCAAAATCTGATTAGCAAACCTCTTATTAAACTAGCGAAAAATTCTCCCATCTTCGGAAACTAAATAAAATAGGTTGCAACATCATCAATCAAGGCATCATCAAAAAAATATTATTCCCATAATCATCTTGCTAAAGAAGAAATTTGCGCTCGTTTCGCTCGCGCTTTCAATTACGTATATAATTTATTTTCAGATATTGTTTTTGTTACTATTTATTGAAAAACGATCCTATAATTATAATCCTAAAAAAAATCGCGCTCGCTTCGCTCGCGCTTTAGATTACGTACGTATTTTTATTTCTTTTCGAACTCTGTTTTTGTTACCATTCATTGAAAAATATTATTCCCTTTAATTATCATGCTTAAAAAAATGCGCGCTCGCTTCGCTCGCGCTTTCGATTACGACATAGTGTAGTTTCTAGCAGCATAGTGTTTATTTATTTTATTAAAATGCGAAAGGTTTTGTTTCTTTTCAGAAAAGTCTACCATCTATTAAGGCTTCGCCCAAGTCTGATACGCTACTCTCTCTAGGCTCTGAAATATGACTTACCAAACAAATAAGAATAATAAAAATCAATTCATAATTGGTGGAGTAATCGCGTTACAAACACAAAACATAGTCGACTTGAGAACCTTTTCCTTTTTTAAAGTCGGTTAAAAAAGAGGCGCTTCATAGGTTTCGCACACAGGCGCTGCCAGGGCTCGGCGCGGTCCTGGTCGTATAATAATATTATCTAGTCAGTGATTTGCAGTCAAATAATAGAAAAAAATAAATGATAATTGTTATTTTCTATTTCTTTCAGTCATATCAAGTGTTACCGAACCATTACCCGGTTGGATTGAGAACTTCAATGGACCTGTGGGAATATTCGTCGCATGCGGCAAAGGTAAGCAAAACACATCTTTATATCAATATCATTTTTTTTTATTTAATCTCCAAGATATTGATAAAATAAAGATATAATTTTTAATAAATTGCAAAGTATACTATGTTTTTACTATTTGACGATAGATGGCGCTGACACCAATTGTCCTATTGCTAATTTCGGGTAAATATTCTTCCGTTATTCAGTTTGGAATTGAGAATATTTTTGTGTAATAAATTGATAAACGTTAATTATTTTTTTTAAGTTAAAATTAAAATAAGAAAAGTTCAAGCATGTGAGTTGCGTAAATGAAACATAAATGGCGCTGTTCTACTGACAGTTGTAAAGTTAAATAGAATTAACTTGGCTCGAGATAGCACATTGTACGCATGTAAAATAGTAATAAACATTTGTACTTGCTAAAACTATACTATAGTTTGATTAAAAACCATGAATTATGTTGAGTTACTTAAACTGAATCATAGATGGCGCTGTTTTAACTAAATTCTTGTGTCCGGTAAAAATGAGCAACTGGTAGGGTATAATGCGTTTTGTTAATTAATTAAAAAAAATAGTTTTAGACATAATAAAGAGAATAGAGACACTAACTATTACAAAAATAATTTTGCTAAAAAAATAATAGAAAAACAAAAGAATAAAAAACCATATGAATACATATTTCAATACTGTAAAACAAGTCTTCGGTAGTATAGTGGTAAGTATCCCCGCCTGTCACGCGGGAGACCGGGGTTCGATTCCCCGCCGGAGAGGATCTTTTTGAGGTTGAAAATAAAGTTTTTGCATCTAGTCAGCATTTATTTACACTTTTTGTAATTTTTACTAATAGTTTCAACGGTTTAGAAATTTTTACTTAAAAATTACTAGCTTGTGTAACAAGCGGTTTACCCGCGTGCATTATACGAATTCAAATTAAAAATGACAGAGTTTCATACAAACTTTGCCCCCCTTTTTCACTCCCTTAAGGCTATAATTTCGGAAAATCCTTCTTATCGAATACTTACGTCGTACAAAGAACACACCCTCCAAGTTTCAGGTCTCTACGATCAGCGGTTTAGGCTGTGCGTTGATCCGTCAGTCATTCATGACAAAGCATTTTATATGTATAGAAGATTTGTTTGTTGTTAAATTTCAGGTATTATGAGGTCCATACATACAAAATCTGACATCGTGTGTGACTTTATACCCGTAGACTCTTGTGTTAAAAACATCATTGCCGGTGCGTGGGTCAGAGGGACTAAGAGGTACGTAAATACTAATAATGAGTTTGTTTGTTACACTTTTACTTTAAAACGGCTTAACCGATTTGGATGAAACTTGGTACAGAGATAGATGGGACTTTTGAGAAGGTTATGGGTTATTTTTGTTCGGATACGACCTCTGGACGCAGGTGAAATTGCTGGAAACAGCTAGTTAAATATATTGCATTTATAGCCTTTTAAACTTATAACGGCAAACTGCAAGTTGGCAAGATTGCTATAACATTTATATTAGGCGCTGATTAAATAATAGCCTAGTGAGTGGGGCATCTGTATCATGTGCACGAGTGTGCGGGTTCGAAACCTGGCAAATATCGATGTGTCTTTTCGAAAATCGTAGACTGTAAGCCACGAACAGATTTTGATAACCAATTTCCTCCCGGGCAAAAACTTGTAAGATGCTTATGATTTCCATCATTTACGAAATTTGCATTTAGCCTGCAGTCAATAATATATGTACTTTCTATGCATATCTTAGACGTCACTGACCAACGGTGAAGGAAAACATCGTGAGGAAACCTGGACTTTAAAAAGTCTAAAATCGCCAATCCGCCTTGAGCAAGCGCGGTGATCAATGCTCGTGCCTTCTCTGTATGAGACGAGGCCTGTGGCCAGCAGTGGGACAATATATAAGCTGATAATGATTGAATGATTGATGATGATTAAAAATGGATGTTTTATTTCCCAGCATGGAACCATTAGACGACATACCGATCTACAACTGTTGTTCTGGTAACTTGCATACTATGCTGATGGGCGATCTGGTGGAGATGTCCAAGATAGTAGGTGAGGAGGTGCCTCTAGACAACATGATGTGGCACACGGGAGGGACCATTACGGCCAGTGAGCGGTTTCATTACTTCAAGGTACGTTTTATTTATAAACAACTAGCTTCTGCCCGCGACTTCGTCCGCGTGGATTAGTGGTGCTCCGCTCCTATTGGTTTTAGCGTGATGGTATATAGCCTATCGCCTTCCTCAATAAATGGGCTATCTAACACTGAAAGAATTTTTCAAATCGTACCAGTAGTTCCTTCAAACAACAGCTTATTCTACCGATTAGGACGAGGGAGCCCCGCTTCGCGGGGCTGCTCAAACCCACCCTCGACCATGCTGCTTGCTTGCTTACAAAAACCAAATGTTCACAATCAACTGCTTTATTGAATTTAGGACTTATAACTTTTATTGAAAACGGTTTTATGTCTTTTGTATATTATTGATTGTAATATTTATGACAAACGGATTTAGGACATTATAATATTTAGGGATTTTAATTTTATGTGATATTAAGTTCGGGTGAGTTATCATTCGGACAAATGATGGTTAGGACAAAAGAAAGTGATGGCACTTTAAATTATGGATAAAAAAGTTAGGTGACACAATAGAGAACCGAGATGACTATTATCAGTTTAGTTATCATAATATCAGTTTTACTTTTGTAGTAAAAAGTTTTTTATCTGTTATAATTGGTTACAGGTATTACTACAACATCTATTGCCGGCCATCTTAGTTGATACATTGCTCTGGTTGTTTGGAAAGAAACCGATGTAAGATCACTATTTTTTATATATTATCTACTAATACGAATTATACAAAAAAACTAGCTTTCCGCTAGGCGTGGGCTATACGAATTCAAATTAAGAATGAATGGTTTCATACAAACTTTGCCCCCCTTTTCCACCTTTTTAGGGGTAGAATTTCGGAAAAGGATTTCGTCATACAAAGAACACACCCTCCAATTTTCAGGTCTCTACGATCAGCGGTTTAGGCTGTGCGTTGATCCGTCACTCATTCAGGACAAAGCATTTTATATGTATAAAAGACTAGCTTCTGCCTGCCTTCTTCCGCGTGGAATAGTGGTGCTCCGCCCCTATTGGTCTTTGCGTGATGATATATACCTTATAGCCTTCCTCGATAAATTTACTATCCAAAACTGAAAGAATTTTTCCAATCGGGCCAGCGGTTCCTGTGATTAGCGCGTTCAAACAAACAAACAAACTCTTCAGCTTTATAATATTAGTATAGATAAACGTTTTTTTCAGGCTAGTCAAAATCCAACGCCGCATTTACATAGCGAATCTCGCTTTACGTTACTACACGACACAGCAATGGACATTTGACAACACGAACTTCACAAAGCTGCGCGCTGTACTCAAATCTTCAGATAAGGAGCAGTTCTACTATGACCTGGAAGGCACTGACGTCATAGAATACTTCAAGCAGTGCTGCTTAGGTGGGAGAAGGTTCCTTTTAAAGGAGAAAGATGAGGATATCCCGAAAGCCAGGTTGCATTGTAAAAGGTACGTTGTTCATCCTTATTTATATTACTAGCTGTTTTCCGGGATTTCCATTTCTTATCCTAGGTTTTAATCTATCTCCACACCAAATTTCATCTCAATCGGTTCAGGCGTGTTACCGTAACAGACAGACAGGATAAAGTAACTTTCGGATTTTTGAAATTTATTCATTTGTTTAACAATTTTTGTACACAGAATATAAGAATAGAAGAAGGAATAGGAAAGCATTGTACAAAGGCACTACTTATTTCTTAAGAATTCTCTTCCAGTAGACCTGCGATAAGAGAGTAAGAATAAGAGATGTTGACAGACTGTGTAGAAAAAGAAAGTAATAATATTAGGCACAATATACAACATAAACTTTGCATAAATAATCTATACTAATATTATAAAAAGGAAAGATTTGTTTGTTTGTTTGTTGTAACTCAAAAACTACTGGACCAAAGTTCAAAATTCTTTCACCGTTAGAAAGCTACATCTTTACGAAGTGTCATAGGCTATATTTATTTCCAGAAATAATTAGAGATGCCTCCTCTTAAACTTGAATAGAATAAACTATAAACAACAATAAATAATATAGAAAATTATCAAGAGGATAGTTGGGACAATGGTAACGGTCATTAGCTATTAAAAAATCTTCCTGTGTTTCAAGAAATAATTGAAACAAAGAATAGAATTAATGATTTATTGTACACCAAAAGAAATGAAGGTAGATACAATTTAAAATTAAGATATGGGCACAGCGGCAGTCTTATCGCTAAAAGCGATATCTTCCAGCCAACCTTTGGATGGACAGGAAAGACAAAATACTTAGCTAATAAGTTTTATTTACAATAATAAAAACATAAAATTAATAAATTATACTAATAAAATTAGGCATCAAAATATTCACCCGCATCGCTGTCAACGGGAATCGTGCCCAAAAGGCTGGCTGCATTACCACGTTGGATGGCAATGCTGATTCTTTGACCGAAATATAGGCCAACCCTTTGATGACGCGTGGAGTCTACCAAACATTTGCCTATATCACGAAATAGTAGACGGGCACTTGGACCCCATGGCTCCATGGCTAATAACTTACATAATATGTTTATAATGGAAATATTATTTCCATTTCCAGAATGATGATCCTGGACAAGGTGTTCCAGATAGTTTTCTACGCGTTCCTCGTGTGGTGGGTGTGCAAGAAGCTAGTGCAAGTCTTCGGCCTACACAGCAACTTCTTCTAATAATTATATTCTACTAATAGTCGCCCGCGGTTTCACCCGCTTTCTGAAGGAACTACTTCGCGTATCCAGATAGAAACTATCCTATGTTCTTCATCAACGTTGAGACTATCTCTATACTAAATTTCATCTCAATCGATCCAGCCGTTATCCCGTAAGGGGGCGTTCATAAATTACGTGAGGTGTTTTTTTAATTTTCTGTCCCTCCCTCCCCCCTGGTGAGATGTCGTGAGATTTTATTCAACCCCCTCCCCCATCCCCCAATCTCACGTGAGATTTTTCAAAATGTGGGTTTCATACGTAAACGCTAAGATTGTTATTGTAAAAAGAAAAAAAAAAAAATAATGCTTCGTGCTATTATTTACGACTAGTTAAGACTAGTACGCTTAAGATTAAATCTTAAGCATGTATAAGTAATATGGATTAAATGGACGAAAATAGGATATTTTTTTGTTTCAATCAGAAAAAAATTGCGTGATATTTGCCGAGACCCCCCTCTCTCTAACGTAAGATTAGATGAGATTTGACTCCATCCCCTCCCCCCCTTAAACACCTCACGTAATTTATGGACACCCCCTAAAATGTGATAGACAAATGGTGTAAATTTCTAATCCTACTCGTATGAATGCGAAAGTGAAGATGTTTGTTACTCTTTCACGCAAAAACTGCTGAATGGATTTGTATGAAATTTGGTACACACATAGCTTATGACCTGGATTAACATATAGGATACTTTTTATCCGGGTGCGCGTAATAGTTCGGGGTGTGGGTGAAGCTACGGGAAAAGCTAGTTATTAATAGTCTTAGATTAATAATACTAACTATTATTTTTTAAAACCAACCCGGTTTCCTTCCTACTAAGTGTAATTTTAAGATTAAATTAAAGTACTATGAGTGTCATAACTTTGTTTTATTTTTCTGCGCAACTTCATCTACTAAACACTCGCGAAACGACGATGAAGTTTAATCATTTCTCACCTAATCCTTACTTAAACTCGTGATTCAGGATTAAGCTACTAACTTAAGTTCGGATTAACGCTAAACAGCATTTACGAGTGAGATTCTTGTTAATCCATTGCTAAACAGCAGATTAAAAATTAATCGAACTTTATAAGTAAGACGGTGAAAGTTCGGAATCAATACTTCAATACTAATGTTATAAAGAGGAAAGATTTGTTTGTTTGTAGGGTTTTAACTCAAAAACTACTGGACCGATTTTAAAAATTCTTTCACCGTTAGAAAACTACATCTTTACGAAGTGTCATAGGCTATATTTATTTTTAGAAATAATTAGGGATCCCTACTAAAACTTGAATAATGTTACCCAAGGTGTAAAAAAAATGGCAACGCGGGCGAAGCCGCGGGCGGAAAACTAGTTTATTTATATAAACAATCAATTAAACATACACAATGCTATTAATTACCTAGATAAATTTTAGGGATGGCCTTTTTTAGGGATAATAAAAAGGTCGCTTGTTACTTCAGCATTATGATATGAGCACGAGAGGTTAAGGACCTCTCTCATGATGGGACACCATCTATTGTTCTAATGAATCATTTTATCCTATGGGCTGAGATTTACCACAAGCCCTAGTGTCAGAAAGAAAGAAAGAAAGATAATTTATTTTACAAATATGGGTACAAAAATAGAGTTAGGTACATAATATGTAAAAAGTTCAGCCATATTTTACCAATCGCCATGCAAAAAAATATAAATTACAAAAGAGTTTTCTCAAATCCGCCTGACGGCCTCTGACATGGAATTGTAGGAACAACTGCTATCACGGTAGCAGCCGGGGACGACGGCTATATACGGATATAGACGGCTGGACATTGATAAAACATTTGAAATGTTGTGTGACGAATAGTAAGTACTAGGACATCATAAAATGAAAGAGACGCCGCTGTTATGTTTCAACTACAATGTTGCATGACGAAAAGTACTAGGACATCATAAAATGAAAGAGACGCCGCTGTTATCTTTCAACTACCCACCTGTAAATAATAATAAAATGTCATCATATCTTTGCCCACCCGTTACTTTTTAAATGCCATGTAACATACCAGGGCTTCATAATATTGCAGTAGTTCCATCCGCATTAGAGATAGCACAATAATAATAATTCAACATTTATCGTAAAAATCTCGGAATCTAATTTTGCTCACGAAAAGTACTAGGACGTCATAAAATAAAAGAGACACCGCTGTGACATTTCAACTACCCACCAGTTACTTTGTAATAATACCACGTAATGTACCAGGGTCTCATAATGTTGTAGAAGTCCTCACTGAGATAGCGGAACAATTTTGGTAGAAATTTTGTGTGTAGGTTGCGCCAGTCTTTGTTCCCTTCCCACTGGCGATGATCTTAGTATGCATATCATATTGGAAAAATCATCAAGCTTTCATTTGTGGTCGATAATTGTTGTGCTTGGAAGAGTGAAATCTTGGTGTCAAGGTCACGAAAATTTGTTTCTCACTATCACAAAATCTAGAAATGGTTTTTTTTATATTTAGTTGTTGTAAATTTATGTTTAAGCGGTACGAAGCCGGGACAGCTAGTATACAATAAAAATACAAAATGATAATTTTTTAAAAATATTTTTATTTCATTTTCAATAATTCATAAATATTTACAAAACAGTAGACCAAGTACCAAACGTAGAGAGAATACATTCTGTGGTTATAATTATTGAAAATAATAATTATAATTATTACAATTTAAAATTATTCACAAGTTATTTATTTGCTGAATAACAATTGGAAATTAATTGACTATTTTATTTAAACATTGAAATTCAAATTAAGATTTGATTTGATTATTTTGTTTTCTATTTCATAAAAGAATATTGTTTTCAAATATTAAAATTAAATATTTATTATTTTGAGTTGTCATTCAGCAACTAATGACCAAATTACATAACAATAAATTCGATTAATTATAAATACAATAATTATATTCAAAATATCACAACTTGAGTTGGTAATGTTTAGGCCATGGCCTAGGCCTGGCATTTATGGCCTTAAGTGCTAAACCTAACTTGTACCTAAAGTTTTTACCAATTCAGTGACCTTTTCTGGCCTATTTTTATAATTAACTTACTTAAATATAACTTAATGGCCTTTTATTCTAGATCAGACCTAGGTTTAGGCATTGTCCTGTTCCATCAAAAAAATATAAATTATAATTATTGTGGAAGGCTTTAAACAAAATGAAAATAGTAAGCTAGTAATTTATATGGTTCACATTGTAAGTGTATTATTCAAATCATTCAAATATATTAAATAAACCCTTTTAACGATAGAAAGCAACAAATATGAGTTATTATTTAATATGAATTGAACTATTTACTAAATAGAAGTTAGCTTTTCATTCAGTCGAATTGAGAATCTCCTCTTTTTTGGAAGTCGGTTAAAAAATAAATAAGACTTCCTTTTGATACTGAAAGTATTTTAGTAATTGACACAGTTTTTTCAGGAGTTCCAATCCAAATGAATGATAATTAATGATTTCGAATTTAGAGTTTTTTGCACATAATATGTCAATTTTTTAGTTTGAGAATGGTTCCTAATACATTTTTCAGAAACATAATCACTTCCTAAGACTTCCACAATGAAATGTAAATGATGAAACAGGTACACATAATTTAAATCTTAATTCCTACACTAAACTAGCTTTCTATTACATACAAAAGGTAGATATGGTTTCATTCTTGTAAAAAAGGAATGTATTTGAGCAAACGATAAAGATAAATAGCAAATATGTTCATTTTTATGCAGGAATTTAACTTTAAGGTTTTAAATTGTGAAATAAAATATGTATGATTTATTAAAACAATTTGAGAACCTTAAAAATCTAAAAGAAATGCTTTGGATACTGTAATGTTTTATGGAAATAAGTATGGCCTTTAAAAGGTGAAAAGCCTCCTTTAATAGTATTTCTTTTTTTTCTTCTTTTTGGGTTCAAACTATAACATTTTTTCCTGTTTCTTGTAATTTGAAAAGAAAAAAAATATGGATTCAGATTCCTTTTCAAATTATAATTATTATTATTTTTACACACATTATTTTTTTTCTTAAATTTAATATAATTTAATTAAATTTTGTCAAACAGAAAGTTATTCATACTTCATGATTTTGAATAATAAATATGGAATGTACATTTTGTCTTTATAAGATCTCATTTTTTTTTAAATTTCGATTTCACTGGCATAAATAAATATTTTCCAAATAATTAAGATACTCAAGTGAAATAAAATTTTCCAAGTTAATAAAATACAATAGGTAAAAATCTCTTTTTAATAATTTCTTTCACATCGCTAATAATTGTTTTTTGGTTAAAACAATGGCATGCTAGTTCAGACGGATAAGGTAGGCATACAGCATTATATTTATAAATAAAACTATTTTCACATTAAAAATATTAATAAAATAAGGCAATAATTAAATATTAACACACTATTAACAATAATTTCAGAAATGCACTAGAATAATAAACAAATGAGCTCGATCCCTGTATTTGATCAAGGCTTATTGTAGAATTGGTTTTTGAGTTCGATTTAGTCAAAGAAAATAACCAAGAGATTTTTGATAGGCAAAATTTAAATTCTACTATTATCATATATATATGACAGAAGTCCATAAAGGTACGCAAGTTCTAAATATCATCTGAATTTAAAGTTACAAATTACTGTAATTATCCCACAAATCCATGCCGCATGCAGGCGGATTTGAGAAAACTCTGGCACTAGGGCTTGTTAGGTTGGTAGACCTACAGCCCACAAGATAAGAAGAAGACTATCAATATCAAAAACAAATAAAATCCTGTCCCAAAATTATAACTAAAACAATATTGGGAACTATTAGCGTTCACTTGAAACTATCCTACCCTTTTAAAGTTCATAACTCATTAATAGGAAAAAAAACAGAATTACAATTTAACTAAATAGAAAAGAATAACAATTGGAAAATTCTGAGCAAAAATCGGCAATAATTATTAACAAATAAAAACAATTGGAAAATAAAAACAGGCAATAGTTTCGAAATGCGGCTAAAAATTATCAGTCGTACACATGGCAAGATTTAATCGTTGCACCCTATCTTATCTGGTGCAAAGATCTCCAAGCAAAATACCAACCACTCGAATTGAATCATGCAAAAATTCTTCGATGACGAATTCCCTCTACCTCCTTTCATCAGAATCTAATACCTTCAATTTTTCAGACCGTTCCGTCTCATATTTGTGAGGCACCAAATCGGATCCATCGTCTAAAATCTCCAAATACTTGTAATCGTCTTCACTGTCGCTTTGTCTGATAGCAGCATACTCAGCATCATTTTTGTAACCATCATGATAAGCTTCAGTACTCTTAGACCCTCGCCTCTCAAAAACATTCTTAACATGATTCAATTCTTCAACAACCTTATCTTTAACACTACCAACTGTGTCGTACATCCTATCACTAAGTTTGCAACTTAAATCTTTCAGTTTTTCACTGTGTATTTTTAAAACAGATTGCTTGCATTCATTTTCAGTGTCAGTGTCGTTTAGAGGTATTTCGCAGGCAGCGTAGATACCCTCCTTCTCCTTCCAAAGGTCGAAGGTCTTGGGTTTTCTGAACATGACCTTGAAAGTGAGGATGTAGACGGTGGATAGTATGAAGATGGCGCCAGTTATGAAGAGGAGGTACATGGCACCTTGCTCGACGAGTGGTAGGATGTTGAGGTACAAGTTGAATCTGTTTTTTAGGGACGGAGGGAGACCACTCATTTTCTGTGGACAAAGGAATAGATTGTGTTGTTAATGTTGCTAGATCTATTTTATGCTGTGGATGCGAACATGACAATAATTTATTTATATACTTAAAAAACTGGTGAGCTCCTGGGTACACATGGATGCAATTAAGATTTTCACTTCAATGCTGTCCAATTTTTTTCCGTGATTTACCGTGAACGCGAAACAAACAAACTCACTTTCGCATCTTTAATATTAGTTGTGTTTAAAATGAACATATGTGTCACCATTACATTTCATTTAAGCTGTCTCAAACAGCTTCAGCGTTCGCTTCGGCCCCACGTTCACCTCCCAAAGGTTCGGGACTCTGAGTCCATGGTAGAAATTAATATACTTACAATATCGAACCACAGTAGAGGTAGATACAGATCGGAGAAATGATCAGCGTTGGTTATTGAGGAGATGTCTCCCAGCGCCATGTTGATCTGGAACTTGGTGCTCACATCCAGGGGTAGACCCGCCTGTGGCTCAATCCAAAACCTGGAAAGAAAAAAATGGGTTAGGCACAAGAATGACAGAGTTTCATTCAAACTTTGTCCTCCTTTTTTACCCCTTTAAGGCTAGAATTTCGGAAAATCCTTTCTTATCGGATGCCTACGTCATACAAAGAACACACTCTCCAAATTTCAGGTCTCTACGATGAGCGGTTTAGGCTGTGCGTTGATCCGTCAGTCATTCAGGACAAAGCATTTTATATGTAAGTATAGATTGAAATTTAGTCGTTTTATCATGGCTTAATTAAGGTGATTTTTTTAGGCAAGTGGTGATTAGAATTAATTGTCTATTATTCTAGATAGTAGGTACTCACGCAGTCTCATGCTGTTCTTTGTTGGGGGTAAGACCTTCGACTTTGGTGAAGAGAATGTCGTCTCCCTTCCAGAAGTGGGGGTAGGAGAGGGCTATGGGGAAGCCGTAGTAGCAGTCTGTGACGTCGATTAACCCGTTTGGTAAGCATTTGCCTGTAACAAGAGAAATTAGTTTTTATTGATTGACATTAAGAAATTCTGGTAATCTACTTTTATTTATTTTTTCTAACTAGGTACAATGACCTGAGACTAAAATTAAAACATATTTTGTGTATTTTTATAAAATAAAATTCTTATATATTCTAGAAGGCAGGAGTTTTTGTATCTGTTAAGTTGCTGAGATATTGTAAAGGTAAATAACTTTTCCATTGCAAAAATTAAAATTATTATTTACACTATCCGTGTCTTTTTTTAAATTTTATTTTTCGTGTGGAAAATCATTAAAATGACTCCTCCCGCCATGGGTGGTACGGGAGGGAGTGTCAGACTCTTACTGACTAAAATACACCCACGTTCCTTCTTCAGCCCTTTGTATTCCGGGGGCGCGGTATCTCTTTCGAACACCCCGCAGCCCCGGCAGACTAGGATGAGACACCCTCCATTGTATGTAGGTACTAACCATTCCTGCAGAAGCATTCGTTCTCCTTGATGTATTGTCCGTTGTCCAGCATGTTCTCCGGGAAGGTGTACTTGTAGCCTTTCAAACCACTCTTCACGCCTTCATCAATGGGGATCTGATGCACAAAAAGATTAATTTTTAGTTTTCGTTTTACATGAAGCGACTGCCTATATGACCTCCACAACCCAGTTACCGGGTAACACGATAACCCTAAGACTGGTTGTCAGACTTTCTGGCTTCTGTCTCCCACTTCAAATGACAGCCGGGTCCAAACGTGCTTTTCGAGGCACCGAGTCTCGGAATAACATAGATGATCTACGGACCAACCACTCCAAGCATAGCTTAACTTTTGATCGATCGACCCGTGCGGCTGTTAGCCACGAGCTCCCTCAAACCAGGAACCAAGGACCGCATAACAGTGACTCAAAAGACCAAAAACAATTCTCACCAAAGGTGCAGCTCTGCATAAACTCTTCCTATAGAACAAGATGCTCTCATTCTTCGTGAGTCCTCCACGGAACTTGGTGCCGTCGGAAGCGTATTGGACATTGGAGCAGTGCTTTCCATTCCACTGGGGCAGGTCGGTGGAGCCCCTGTAGGTGTTGAGTAGACCAGAGTTCCTGACGTCATCGGTACCAGTAAACACAGTTTCGTAGTCTCCATCGAAATCGTACATCTGAGGAAGGGAATATTAATTTAATTGTTTTATAGTATAACTATACTCCATTTACAATAAGATTAGACATTTAAATGCACCCCATTTACCGTTCGTTCAAACGATTTTAGGCTCTATTGCTAAGGTGACATAACAAAAAACAAATGCAGAATATATTTGGTATTGTAAACATTATTTTGCTTTCAACACCATCCTTATCTATTAAGAATAGAACTCAAAATCGTTTGAACGAACAGTAAATGGGGTGCGTTTAAATGACTAATCTTATTGTAAATGGAGTATAGATTCTCTCGTAGTGTCGCCCGCGTTGTGTATAGTAAGGATTTTTTTTTCTGAAGTAAAAGTCGATTAAGTTACTAATTTTAATATCAGCTCATAATTTTAATCGGTTAAGTCGTTTCGGAGGAGGTTTCCCGGAACAGACAGACCAAATAAAAAATTTTTTGTTCATGAGTAAATTTCAATTTTTTCATAAAATCTGTTAGTTACACTTTAAATTTTATTATGTATTAATTTATATAGGCATAAACGCTTGTTTACCTATACATCGTTCTAGAAAGTCGTTGGCAAAAATTCATAAAAGGCCTCGTGAGATGACTTACCCTATCAATGAGTCCAAGTTTATCGAAATAGATCCATCCAGGCAGGAACGTGTTCCCAAGGGTCATCAGTTCAGACTTGTGACCCATCATGAACTCCTTGGCTGTCATCTTGGCAAGTGGCTTCGTTTTAGTCAAGGTAATCAGGTTGTTCAGACCGAATCTGGTGAAATAGTCCTTTTGAGAGACCACGTGGGCTATACTCTGGAATAAAAAGGTGAAAAATTAGCTTTTAAGACAATATTTTGGCTTTAACTACCTATATATCATTATTTATTATTATTTTTTATTTATTTATTGATCAAAAAGGCACATTTTAAGTCCAACAAAACTATACACATAGTTTGTCTATTGGATCAAAATTATTATTCTTTACTTATATCTTATGAACTAAATTTACAATTACATATTATAGTGTATTTTTATTAATTCTAAATATCATAAAGTAGAATTATATAATGTTATGTATGTATAGTACTTTTCACTAAGATCTTATGAGCTAGGTTTATTAGTAGTATATTCTATTAGTAGCTAGATACATTAAGTACGTAAGTATGAATATCGTAGATTAAATACAAGTATAGATATTATGAGTATATAGCTTATGTAAAACAGTAGTTTAGGATATGCGAAACGATATAATATACATACAAATATAACATTGGCCTGTTTAATATCCTACTGCTGGGTAACGGCCTTTACTATAAGAATGATAGGTACTTATACTTTAAACGTCTTACTTATAAAAAACCTGTAATCTGGAGTTTAACCATTTCTCACCTAATCCTTACTTAACATCGTAATCCAGGATTAAGGTGCTAACTTTAGTTCGCTAACGCTAAACAGCATGTACGAGTGAGATTTTTGGTAATCCATGGCTAAGCAGTAGATTAAAAATTTACCGGACTTTATAAGTAAAATAATTCGATGGTTATTTGCGTATGCAATCATGTAAAATATATTTCTCTAGTTGGTTTCTATATTTGCTCAATTGGAAGGATGGGCTGATTGCAACATGCAAGGATTGCCGAGGCATTTAGGTACGACATGCAAACCTTTCCATCTAAGTTGTAGATAAATAAATATTTGTATACTATCTACAACGTGTAAAAAAATCTATCTATCTATATATATAAAAGAAAGTCGTGTTAGTTACACCATTTATAACTCGAGAACGGCTGGACCGATTTGGCTGAAAATTGGTGGGGAGGTAACTTAGAACCAGGGGACGGACATAGGATAAAAAAAAAGGTAGGAGTTGGGTAGGAGTTGGGTAGGAGTTGGGTAGGAGTTGGGTAGGAGTTGGGTAGGAGTTGGGTAGGAGTTTGAGCCGGCACTGTTGGATGGGGTGGTTCGGTCGCTGTTCCCGCGCCGCGAGACCGACTTCACCCCACCAACGATGGACCCTCCGCAGGATGCGGCCTCACCGGAGGAAGAGGTCCCCCCGGTGACTGCGGAGGAGATCCACGCGGGAGTAATCAGCCTCGGCGCCAAGAAGACGGCCCCTGGACCGGACGGCGTCCCTGCTCGGGTGGTAGCCATAGCGGCCACTCAAATGGGGGAGAGGTTTCGGGAGCTTTTCGGCGCATGTTTAGCGGCCGGAAGGTTCCCGAAGCCTTGGAAGGAGGGGCAGCTGTGCCTCCTCCGTAAAGAGGGACGCCCGGTCGATTCCCCCTCGGCATACCGGCCCATCGTTCTGCTCGATGAGGTCGGTAAAATGTTCGAGGGGATCGTCGCCTGCCGCCTCAACGACCATCTGCGGAGGGTGGGGCCGGACCTGTCGGACGCCCAGTTTGGCTTCCGACGCGGCCGGTCCACCATCGACGCCCTGGCCCTACTTAAAGGCCAGGCGAAGGAGGCGGCGGAGGTGGGGGACGGATTGTTGGCTGTGTCATTCGACATAGCCAACGCCTTCAACTCCGTCCCCCACTCGACCATACTGGAGGCGCTCCGATATCACGGAGTGCCTCCATACTTGAGGGGCCTCTTGGCCAACTACTTGGAGGACCGCGAGGTCCTCCTCGTAGATAAAACGTCGGCGCTGAGGCGATATGGTGCGGAGTCCGGCGTTCCACAGGGGTCGGTGCTGGGGCCCACCCTGTGGAACATTGGGTTTGACTGGCTCCTGCGGGGGGCCCTTCTCCCGGGCACGAGTGTGATTTGTTACGCGGACGACACTCTGCTCACTGCCCGGGGGAGGAACTTTGGGGAGGCGGCCTGTCTGGCGTCGGCTGGCGGGTCCTTGGTGGCAGGGAGGATCCGCCGCCTGGGGTTGAGGGTGGCGCTGAACAAGACCGAGGCCGTGTTCTTCCGCGGGCCTCGGCAGCGCTGCCCTCCCGACGCCCACATTACTGTGGAGGGCGTCAGGATAGGGGTCAGGCCCCAGATGAAATATCTGGGCCTGGTGCTGGACAGCGGGTGGCGCTTCGGCCCGCATTTCAGCGGGCTGTCGACGCGCCTGCTGAGGGCCGCTGACGCCCTCTCATGGCTCCTCCCCAACCTGGGGGGACCCAGCGCACGGTGCCGGCGTCTGTATGCCGGCATCTTGCGGAGCATGGCCCTCTATGGGGCCCCCATCTGGTCGGACTCCCTCCACAGGAGGGAGAATGCCACCGCACTCCGCAGGCCGCAAAGGGCCATCGCACTGCGGGTGGCGAGGGCCTACAGGTCGGTGGGTTTCTCGGCGGCGTGCGCTCTGGCGGGCACCCCTCCTTGGGAGCTCGAGGCATGGGTGCTCGCCAGGGTGTACGAGTGGACGGCGCACCGAAGGGCGCTCGGAGAGCGCCCCACCGCGCAGGAGCGGGAGGCCGCGAGGCGGGAGGCGAGGGACGCCATCGTCGTCCACTGGACGGACGACCTCGCCACCGCCACTTTTGGTCGCCGGACGCTGGACGCGCTCGGGCCAGTTCTGCGGCAATGGCTCGAGCGGAAGCACGGTTTCCTCTCTTTTCGTCTGGTGCAGGTGCTGTCGGGGCACGGCTGCTTCGGCTCGCACCTGTACAGGATCGGGAGGGAGGAAACCCCAGCGTGCCACCACTGCGGCGCGGCAGAGGACACGGCGCGGCACACCCTCGAGGTCTGCCCCGCCTGGGCAGAGCCGCGCCGATGTCTGACTGCCGAGATCGGCCTTGATCTCTCGCTTCCCAGCGTTGTTCTGTCCATGTTGGGGAGCGAGGGGGCTTGGGCCGCGGTCGCCTCTTTTTGCGAGGATGTCATTTCGCAAAAGGAGGCGGCGGAGCGCGCGCGGGAGGATGACCCTCTCGCTGCGCCGCTCCGCAGGCGAAGAAGAGGAAGGAGAAGATTCCCTCCTCGCGGTGGTGATGGGCGGGCGACAGGCGCGGGGGCGCCTCCGCCCGCATTGCACTCCACACCACCTCCGCCGGACATTCCCGACCCTCCCCCAATGGGGAGGACGTGAGGGGCCCGCCGCCGTTGAGGCGGGCAGTCGTCGAGGGGGACTGGACGTAAAGGCTACGCCGGTTTCCCAGTCCCCCTCCTTTCAGACGATGCGGGAATGCCGCTGGGTTTTTTAGTGGGTATACCGGGCTTGCCCGGGGAGTCCCACATACCCCCCCATTCCCCTGGATGGGGGGGATGCGTAAAGCATTTTTCCCAGCGATACAAAAAAAAAAAAAAAAAAAAAAAAAAAAAAAAAGGAGTTGGGTAGGAGTTGGGTAGGAGTTGGGTAGGAGTTGGGTAGGAGTTGGGTAGGAGTTGGGTAGGAGTTGGGTAGGAGTTAGGTAGGAGTTGGGTAGGAGTTGGGTAGGAGTTGGGTAGGAGTTGGGTAGGAGTTGGAAGACCGAGGCCGTGTTCTTCCGCGGGCCTCGGCAGCGTTGCCCTCCCGACGCCCACATTGCTGTGGAGGGCGTCAGGATAGAGGTAAGGCCCCAGATGAAGTATCTGGGCCTGGTGCTGGACAGCAGGTGGCGCTTCGGCCTACACTTCGGCGGGCTGTCGACGCGCCTGCTGAGGGCCGCTGACGCGCTCTCGTGGCTCCTCCCCAACCTGGGGGGACCCAGCGCACGGTGCCGGCGTCTCTATGCCGGCATACTGCGGAGCATGGCCCTCTACGGGGCCCCCATCTGGGCGGACTCCCTACAAAGAAGGGAGAACGCCACCGCACTCCGCAGGCCGCAAAGGGCCATTGCGCTGCGGGTGGCGAGGGCCTACCGGTCGGTGGGCTTCTCGGCGGCGTGCGTTCTGGCGGGCACCCCTCCTTGGGAGCTCGAGGCATGGGTGCTCGCCAGGGTGTACGAGTGGACGGCGCATCGAAAGGCGCTCGGAGAGTGCCCCACTGCGGAGGAGCGGGAGGCCGTCAGGCGGGAGGCGAAGGACGCCATCGTCGTCCATTGGACGGACGACCTTGCCACCGCCACTTTCGGCCGTCGGACGCTGGATGCGCTCGGGCCAGTTCTGCGAGAATGGCTCGAGCGGAAGCACGGTTTCCTCTCTTTTCGTCTTGTGCAGGTGCTGTCAGGGCATGGCTGCTTTGGCTCGCGCCTGTACAGGATCGGGAGGGAGGAAACCCCAGCGTGCCACGAGTGCGGCGCGGCGGAGGACACGGCGCAGCATACCCTAGAGGTCTGCCCGGCTTGGTCGGAGCCGCGCCGCATTCTGACTGCGGAGATTGGCCAGGACCTCTCGCTTCCCAGTGTAGTCCGTTCCATGCTGGGGAGCGAAGGTGCTTGGGCCGCGGTCGCCTCCTTTTGCGAGGACGTCATTTCGCAAAAGGAGGCGGCGGAGCGCGCACGGGAGGACGACCCCCTCGCTGCGCCGCTCCGAAGGCGAAGACGAGGTCGGAGAAGACGTCTTCTTCTCCCTCCTCGCGGTGGTGATGGGCGGGCGACAGGCGCGGGGGCGCCTCCGCCCGCATTGCACTCCACACCACCTCCGCCGGACATTCCCGACCCTCCCCCAATGGGGAGGACGTGAGGGGCCCGCCGCCGTTGAGGCGGGCAATCGTCGAGGGGGACTGGACGTAAAGGCTACGCCGGTTTCCCAGTCCCCCTCCTTTCAGACGATGCGGGAATGCCGCTGGGTTGTTTTAGTGGGTATACCGGGCTTGCCCGGGGAGTCCCACATACCCCCCCATTCCCCTGGATGGGGGGTATGCGTAATGCATTTTTTCCCAGCGCAAAAAAAAAAAAAAAAAAAAAAAAAAAAAAAAAAAAAAAAAAAAAAAAAAAAAAAAAAGGAGTTGGGTAGGAGTTGGGTAGGAGTTGGGTAGGAGTTGGGTAGGAGTTGCGTAGGAGTTGGGTAGGAGTTGGGTAGGAGTTGGGTAGGAGTTGGGTAGGAGTTGGGTAGGAGTTGGGTAGGAGTTGGGTAGGAGTTGGGTAGGAGTTGGGTAGGAGTTGGGTAGGAGTTGAGTAGGAGTTGGGTAGGAGTTGGTTAGGAGTTGGGTTAGGTGGGGTTCCCGCGGTGGAGGCCCCGCCCTCCAACCTTGAGGATATAATCCGCAAGGTTGTATCGGAGGAGCGGGCATTCACCAGAGCCTGCCTCGCGGGCATCGAGGACCGGCTCTTGCCGGAGAAGCGCCTCCGACCTCCCCTTGCGGCGGACAAGAGGCAAGCCGAGCCGGGCCCATCTTCGCAGGGAGGGGACGCCCCCCTTCCTTCCGCCGCGCCGTCAAGCCAGCAGGGCTGGACTGAAGTCGTTAGGAAGGGGAAGGGGAAGAAGACCACCCATGCCCCCACCCCTATCCCCACTGCCGCACCTCCCAGCCAGCCGCAGACAGCTGGAAAGGGGAAGGGGAAAGGAAAGGGGAAGAAGACGGCCGCGCCTGCCGCCCCCACCACCGCGACCCCCAGTCAGCCCCAGACTGGCAGGGGTAAGGGGAAGGGAAAAGGGGGAATTGGGAAAGGGGGGAAGCTCGTTCCCCCAAAGACCGCAGCCGTGGTGGTGACGCTCACCGCCGAGGCTGCGGAGCGGGGCGAGACGTACGCGTCCGTACTATTGCGGGCGCGTGCCAACGCCGACCCCACCCAGCTGGGGATCGGCAGAGTGTCCTGCCGACGGACCCAAACTGGGGCTCGGATATTTGAGTTCCCAGGGGCGGAAGGCAGCGCTAGCGCCGACCTCTTCGCGGCCAAGCTGCACGAGGCCATCGCGGACGCGGCGAAGGTGGCCCGACCGATAAAAATGGCGGCCTTGGAGGTGACCGACCTCGATGACTCTGTCACCAAAGAGGAGGTCGTGGCTGCGGTCGCAGCCATTGGGGGCTGCAGCGTCGCAGCGGTAAAGGGCCGGGACATCAGACCCGGCCGCGGCGGCATGGGCACCATGCGGTTCGAATGCCCAGTCGCCGCCGCCAAAGCCGTCCTCGAAAAGGGGCGGCTGCTTGTCGGGTTTAGCTCGGGTGCGGTCCGGGCACTTGCGGACGCGCCCCTTCGGTGCTACAAGTGTTTCGGCATCGGCCACACCCGAGCCCTTTGTCCGTCTAACGTGGACAGGTCGGACACGTGTTACCGCTGCGGCAAGGACGGCCACAAAGCCGCCTCCTGCACGGCCGCCACGCCGCACTGTGTTGTGTGCGCTGCCAGTGGCCGCCCGGCGGGCCATGTGATGAAGGGGAGGTTATGTAATCCTCCCCCCAAGAAAGGCAAACTGCAGGCGCCGGTCGGGCCTGCTGCTCACGCCGTTGTTCCCGTAGCTGGAACCTCGGCAGCTGCGGATGAGGGGGGTGCGATGTCCGACTGATGGATAGGGTCATCGAACATCGCATCCTCCAGGCGAACATCAACCACTGCCGGGCAGCCCAGGATCTATTGACACAGACGATGGCTGAGTGGTTGGTGGACTTGGCGGTGGTCGCCGAGCCCTACTCGGTCCCCGGGCATTGGCTGGGCGACCTGGACGGCCTGGTGGCCGTATTGTCGCGGCCCTCCACAGACTCCCCTCCCCTCTCGCTCTTAGAGAGGGGACCGGGATACGTGGCCGCCGCGTGGGCGAATATGGCCATTGTTGGGGTATATTTCTCCCCAAACCGCCCTCTCTCCGACTTCGAGGACTTTCTGGAGATCCTCACTGCAGTCGTAGGGAGGGCGGCGCCGCGACAGGTCGTCGTGTTGGGCGACCTAAACGCCAAGTCGGCGGCTTGGGGCAACCCGGCTGCCTCTTGCAACGTCCGGGGGCGCGCCGTCGAATATTGGGCGACGTCGTGCGGCGTGTCCCTCCTCAACAGGGGGGCGGTCCACACGTGCGTGCGGCAGCGGGGAGGGTCAGTGGTCGACGTCTCGTTCGCCACCCCCGTACTAGCCGCGCGCATCATGAACTGGCGGGTGGAGATGGTGGAAACCATGTCGGACCACCGATACGTGCGGTTCGACATCTCCACCCAGAGTCCCCGGGGACAGATGGCCCGCTCCAACGGGTCTCCATTCCCCCGGTGGGCTCTCACTCGCCTGGACCGGGAGGCAGCCATGGAGGCGGCCTTCCTCCAGGACTGGCTGTCGCCCCCTGTTGAGCCCTCGGACGTCGACGCCGCAGCGGTCCGGCTCAGGGGATCCCTGACCGAGGTGTGCAATGCCAGCATGCCTCGCTCTCGCCGTCCGCCTCCTCGTCGCGCCGTCTACTGGTGGTCGCAGGAACTGGCGGGGCTCCGCGCCGCCTGTGCGGCAGTCAGGCGGGCCTACACGCGGAGCCGTCGGCGCGCCGCCGTCAACCGCAATCTGGCGGAGGAGGACCGTCTCTACGCCTCGTATCAAGAGGCAAAGGCGGCCCTCAAGACGGCCATGTGCGCCTCCAAGGACGCGGCGAGGGTCGAGATGCTGGAGTCCCTCGACAGGGATCCGTACGGGAGGCCATACAAGGCGGCGCGGAACAAGCTGCGCCCCCATGGTCCCCCGCTGACGGAAACCCTTGAGCCGGCACTGTTGGATGGGGTGGTTCGATCGCTGTTCCCGCGCCGCGAGACCGACTTCACCCCACCAACGATGGACCCTCCGCAGGATGCGGCCTCACCGGAGGAAGAGATCCCCCCGGTGACTGCGGAGGAGATCCACGCGGGAGTAATCAGCCTCGGCGCCAAGAAGACGGCCCCTGGACCGGACGGCGTCCCTGCTCGGGTGGTAGCCATAGCGGCCACTCAAATGGGGGAAAGGTTTCGGGAGCTTTTCGGCGCATGTTTAGCGACCGGAAGGTTCCCGAAGCCTTGGAAGGAGGGGCAGCTGTGCCTCCTCCGTAAAGAGGGACGCCCGGTCGATTCCCCCTCGGCATACCGGCCCATCGTTCTGCTCGATGAGGTCGGTAAAATGTTCGAGGGGATCGTCGCCTGCCGCCTCAACGACCATCTGCGGAGGGTGGGGCCGGACCTGTCGGACGCCCAGTTTGGCTTCCGACGCGGCCGGTCCACCATCGACGCCCTGGCCCTACTTAAAGGCCAGGCGAAGGAGGCGGCGGAGGTGGGGGACGGATTGTTGGCTGTGTCATTCGACATAGCCAACGCCTTCAACTCCGTCCCCCACTCGACCATACTGGAGGCGCTCCGATATCACGGAGTGCCTCCATACTTGAGGGGCCTCTTGGCCAACTACTTGGAGGACCGCGAGGTCCTCCTCGTAGATAAAACGTCGGCGCTGAGGCGATATGGTGCGGAGTCCGGCGTTCCACAGGGGTCGGTGCTGGGGCCCACCCTGTGGAACATTGGGTTTGACTGGCTCCTGCGGGGGGCCCTTCTCCCGGGCACGAGTGTGATTTGTTACGCGGACGACACTCTGCTCACTGCCCGGGGGAGGAACTTTGGGGAGGCGGCCTGTCTGGCGTCGGCTGGCGGGTCCTTGGTGGCAGGGAGGATCCGCCGCCTGGGGTTGAGGGTGGCGCTGAACAAGACCGAGGCCGTGTTCTTCCGCGGGCCTCGGCAGCGCTGCCCTCCCGACGCCCACATTACTGTGGAGGGCGTCAGGATAGGGGTCAGGCCCCAGATGAAATATCTGGGCCTGGTGCTGGACAGCGGGTGGCGCTTCGGCCCGCATTTCAGCGGGCTGTCGACGCGCCTGCTGAGGGCCGCTGACGCCCTCTCATGGCTCCTCCCCAACCTGGGGGGACCCGGCGCACGGTGCCGGCGTCTGTATGCCGGCATCTTGCGGAGCATGGCCCTCTATGGGGCCCCCATCTGGTCGGACTCCCTCCACAGGAGGGAGAATGCCACCGCACTCCGCAGGCCGCAAAGGGCCATCGCACTGCGGGTGGCGAGGGCCTACAGGTCGGTGGGTTTCTCGGCGGCGTGCGCTCTGGCGGGCACCCCTCCTTGGGAGCTCGAGGCATGGGTGCTCGCCAGGGTGTACGAGTGGACGGCGCACCGAAGGGCGCTCGGAGAGCGCCTCACCGCGCAGGAGCGGGAGGCCGCGAGGCGGGAGGCGAGGGACGCCATCGTCGTCCACTGGACGGACGACCTCGCCACCGCCACTTTTGGCCGCCGGACGCTGGACGCGCTCGGGCCAGTTCTGCGGCAATGGCTCGAGCGGAAGCACGGTTTCCTCTCTTTTCGTCTGGTGCAGGTGCTGTCGGGGCACGGCTGCTTCGGCTCGCACCTGTACAGGATCGGGAGGGAGGAAACCCCAGCGTGCCACCACTGCGGCGCGGCAGAGGACACGGCGCGGCACACCCTCGAGGTCTGCCCCGCCTGGGCAGAGCCGCGCCGATGTCTGACTGCCGAGATCGGCCTTGATCTCTCGCTTCCCAGCGTTGTTCTGTCCATGTTGGGGAGCGAGGGGGCTTGGGCCGCGGTCGCCTCCTTTTGCGAGGATGTCATTTCGCAAAAGGAGGCGGCGGAGCGCGCGCGGGAGGATGACCCTCTCGCTGCGCCGCTCCGCAGGCGAAGAAGAGGAAGGAGAAGATTCCTTCCTCGCGGTGGTGATGGGCGGGCGACAGGCGCGGGGGCGCCTCCGCCCGCATTGCACTCCACACCACCTCCGCCGGACATTCCCGACCCTCCCCCAATGGGGAGGACGTGAGGGGCCCGCCGCCGTTGAGGCGGGCAGTCGTCGAGGGGGACTGGACGTAAAGGCTACGCCGGTTTCCCAGTCCCCCTCCTTTCAGACGATGCGGGAATGCCGCTGGGTTTTTTAGTGGGTATACCGGGCTTGCCCGGGGAGTCCCACATACCCCCCCATTCCCCTGGATGGGGGGGATGCGTAAAGCATTTTTCCCAGCGATACAAAAAAAAAAAAAAAAAAAAAAAAAAAGGAGTTGGGTAGGAGTTGCATACCACACGAACGAAGTCGCGCGGGGCAGCTAGTACTAATATAATAAAGCTGAAGATTTTGTTTGTTTGAACGCGCTAATCTCAGGAACTACTGGTACGATTTGAAAAATTCTTTCAGTGTTAGATAGCCCATTTATTGAGGAAGGCTATAGGCTATATATCATCACGCTAAAACCAATAGGAGCGGAGCACCACTATTCAACGCGGATGAAGTCGCGGGCAATAAAAAAAAAATATATATTTAGTCCGGTCAAATTAGACCAAAAAATCAGTAAACCCACGACAAATTCAGGGGAAGCTGAAAATTCTTAAAATTGTTTAAATTATAATTATAAACATTGTCTTAAAAGTCCCAACCGATCCCATGTAAGGAAAAAATTTTAGCGGGGTAATAAGGTCCAAAAAATGAGTTTTTCGCGATTTTCTTGAAAACGGTAAGTTTTATCGCAAAATTACCCCAGACATAATTTGTAGATCAGGGAATTTCCTATAAAAAAGGTATCAATAATTTTTTCCCTAAAAGCCACCGCTTCTGAGATATAACGATGCAAAAAATTGCGAGCGTCATAATATGCCTAAGTACCTCACCCATATACTTTCTGTAGCTGTAATGTAAGTAAGAATATGTTTCTGTCGGTGATTTTAAGTTACATTTAAAATATAAAATACTCATGAGTATTATTCTGAGAATATCAGGTATAATGAAACTCGATCCCTTAATACATACAATAGTGTAACCTTGAGGCAACATCTGTCTCTCTGTTCAGTTGTGTGCGTGGCTACGGTCGTATACCTGTTTTGTCTAAATACTCAATACATAAAATAATGTTAGTCTTGAGCGTCACTCTGAAGTGAAAACACGTGTTCATTCTAACCTATTTCGAGTTTTTTTATGTTTTATAATAAAAATGTCCGAATATTGTTTTATTTGTGCTAAAAACACTACCTCAGAGGTGGCATGGAAACGTGTGCGTTTATGACGCTTGCAATTTTTTGCATCGTTATATCTCAGAAGCGGTGGCTTTTAGGGAAAAAATTATTGATACCTTTTTTATAGGAAATTCCCTGATCTACAAATTATGTCTGGGGTAATTTTGCGATAAAACTTACCGTTTTCAAGAAAATCGCGAAAAACTCATTTTTTGGACCTTATTACCCCGCTAAAATTTTTTCCTTACATGGGATCGGTTGGGACTTTTAAGACAATGTTTATAATTATAATTTAAACAATTTTAAGAATTTTCAGCTTCCCCTGAATTTGTCGTGGGTCAAATGTCTAAATTGACCGGACTAATTAATCAATAAAATTTAAGCGGGCTACAAATTCGGTGATAACTAATCTTTTGAGCAGTATAAGGAACTGGAAATCTTATACTATCTTATAGTTTTAGAACAAAAAGAAGTAACAGTTTTTGTTAAAAAAAATAGGTTACAGCCCTAAAAATGGGTTAATAAACTCAAATTTGAAGATCAATAATGCAGAGTTCGCAAATCCGTTACCCCTTATTTTCTACCAATTCGTCAACTAGCCTATAAACCTAAAAATATTTAGTGAAAAATATGTATGGAAAAAAAAGTCTTTACTTGATATAAATATGTACATACCCTTTAATATTATTGCTCATTTTTGTACACTTTGTATAGGTACTTTTAAATGACGTGGTGGCTTAGTGGTTAAGGCTGCCTCTAGTATGGTTGTGCGGGAAAACCTAGACTAATAGTCTGAAATCACCAATCCGCCTTGAGCAAGCGTGGTGATCAATGCTCATGCCTTTTCTGTATGAAAGAGGCCTGTGCCCAGCAGTGACACAATATATAGGCTGATGTTGATACAGACGCTATTTTGAAATGCATACAAAGAAGCTAGTACATTCTAAGTCGTAAAGTATATTACCTATGTGTCTAGATTTTTCGATGATTACTCCATCTAATAGTTAAAGCTTAAAGGTTACTTGTTTAAGAAATCCCATGTTTATTTTCCATTAATCAATATAAAGCTAAATGCAGACTAAACAATCAAGCTGTTTATGTTCGAAAGAGTTACCGCACCCCAGAAATAAAAAGGGCTGAGAAAGGAACATGGATGGGTTTTAGTCAGTAAGAGTCTGACGCTCCCTCCCGCCCCACCTATGGCGGGAGGTGTCTTTTGACGATTTCCCATCCGAGAAAAAAAAGGTAATTGGTAGACTATATTCATTTTATAAGCATTGCCATCCAACGTGGCAATGCCGCCAGTCTCTTGGGTACACTCCCAGTTGACGGCGATGAGGATGAATTTTTTGACGCAATATTTTAATATTTTAGCTTTTTTTTATTTATATTGTTAAGAATGTATATATTGTAAATAATTTTATAAGTTAGTAATATTCATAAGTTATAGGGGGGACGCTAGAACTTAACAAAACTATGCAATTTAAAGTTTGATATTTCGAAAACAGCTCGAAAAAAACCCTAAAATGGTTTATTTTCCAAAATATTTTTATGCAAAAACCGAATTTTGCGTTAGTTTAAAAATCGATTTAAAATAGTGCTTGCTCAAAATATATTTCAATTAGTTTCTATTAATGTTATCGTGCAATTGTAATTCGATTAATTTATGTAACAATAACACTAACAGCCGGTTGATATCAGTAATAAAAACATTTTTAATATGTTTTATGTTATAAATACATAGACATATTAATTAAGTAAACGTATTTAATAAATATTAAGACGAAAAACATAAAATAATAGCAAAATTATTCAATTTTATCCTCCATTTTGACAGATCTTGAATGACAGTTCTTCCGTTTCACGTATAAGTAACCTGATATTTTTGTGATGCCACCGGCTGTTAAAGTGATGTAAGATAAACTAAGCTAGTACTTATAAATAGATAGACTTGTCACAAAAGACGCCACTTATAAGTGACAACAATAAAAAGCTTATTGGTCATCGTATACCCTATTGATCAATGCATAATAATGTAGGTACTATTAATTATTATTGATAATATAATCCATCATAATAATATCCTTTATTATTCTAAATTAATGGCAAAGGTTAATTTGATAATTTAATAAATATCGTATTAACATTACACCTATTGTAAGTTAATGAATAACACTAATATATTTATTACTTGCTTCCCGTCAGCGGCTTCGCCCGCGATATTTTAGCTAATGGATACAAAAACTTGACAAATTATATACTAAAACCTTTCTAATTAATTACTCTATCTGTTAAAAAAAAACGCATCAAAATCCGTTGCGTAGTTTTAAAGATTTAAGCATACATAGGGATATAGGGACAGAGAAAGCGACTTTGTTTTATACTATGTAGTGATAACTTAATCGGGTGTTTAATGTCATTGTGGCCTAGTAGTTAAGGCACCTGCATATCGTGTATGAGTTTCTGGGTTCGAAACCTGGCAAGTACCAATGTGACTTTTTAAAGCCATGTATTTTCTAACAGCCAATTGTACCAAAAAAAAATATCAGGTTACTTATACGTGAAACGGAAGAACTGTCATTCAAGTCAAAATGATTGAATCTGTGATTGAATAATTTTGCTATTATTTTATGTTTTTCGTCGAAATATTTATGACTAGCTTCTGCCCGTGACTTCGTCCGCGTAGAATAGTGGTGCTCCGTTCCTATTGGTTTTAGCGTGATGATATATAGCCTATAGCCTTCCTCAATACATAGGCTATCTAACACTGACATTTTCTCCGAGGCACGGAGGAGTTTATGGACTTAACCCTGTACAGTTAAGTAAGCCAAGTGTATACTTGAACGCTAGTTCTTGCTTAACTTAGGTCAAAGGTGCAGTATTTCCTTTGGTTGCAAAACTTGACTGGGAGTTAGGATGCAAAGAACGTAATATTGGTGTTTGAAATATTCTATCTATACATACATATAAAATACTTTGTCGTGAATGACTGACGGATCAATGCACAGCCTAAACCGCTGATCGTAGAGACCTGAAACTTGGAGGGTGTGTTCTTTGTAAGACGTAGGCATCCGATAATAAAGAATTTTCCGAAATTCTACCCCTAAGAGGCTGAAAAAGGGGGGCAAAGTTTGTATGAAACTGTCATTTTAATTTGAATTCGTATAAAAAAAGCCCCACCGTCTTTTAAGGAATAAAGTCATACTGTCTTACTTATAAAAAACCGGCCAAGTGCGTGTCGGGCCACGCGCAGTAGGGTTCCGTAGTAGGTCTCAGTTAGTCGACTATAACTCTGTAACCGGTTAAGCCTACTTAGCCGTGATAGTTTTCCTTGTAAGTTTATTACATGTGCTACGTCTGTGATTTTTTTCACATTTCTAGGTACAGCCATTCAAAAGTTAGAGGGGGGGGTAACTCGTATCGAACAAAAAATTTCACAAAAAATATTCATCCCTACTTTACATGTTTGGGAGCTACCCTAAAAAAATATATTTTTCAAAATTTTATTTTACCACTTTCTCGGCGTGATCAATATACATATTCATACCAAATATCAGCTTTCTAATAACAAAAACCACGAAGGTATGCCGCGGACAGACAGACAGACAGACAGACAGACAGACAGACAGACAGACGGACAGAGCGAAACTATAAGGGTTCCTTGTCGGACTACGGAACCCTAAAAACCTATAATTTGAAGTTTAACCAGTTCAATCCTTACTTAACGTTGTAATCCAGGATTAAGCTACTAACTTAAGTTCGGATTAACGCTAAACAGCATGTATAAGTGAGATTTTTGCTAACCCGTTCCTAAGCAGCAGATTAAAAATTAATCGACCTTTATAAGTACGACGGTTAATGATTTGTGTATATAACTCACCAGCATAGCGATATGAGGAAGGTAGAGGGTGTCGTTCTCCTGGTTGCCTTCGGATAACTCCTCAACCCAGGTCAGAGGATGCAGGGGTATGGCCGAAAGTGTAGCGTTGTCATTAAACTTCGTCACTTTGTGCTCCAGAAATTCTCTGAAAAACAAATTAGATTATTAAGACCAAAAAAAATGATATTTGTTGTATGGGAGTCCCCTTGAATATTTATTTGATTCTGTTTTTAGAATTAGCTGTTATAGCGGCAACAGAAATACATCATCTGTGAATATTTCAACTGTCTATAACTATCACGGTTCATGTGATACAGCCTGATGATAGACGGACAGACAACGGAGTCTTAGTAATAGTCCTGCCATGTAGGATTTAACATTGAAATCCAAATTTCGACTTAAAAACTTTCGAATCATCTGCCTAGCATTTTCCTATGTTAGGGTCAGCTTCCAGTCTAACCTGATGAAACTGAGTACCAGTGTTTTACATAGAGTGACTGCCTATCTGACCTCATTAACCCAGTTACCGGGTAACACGCCACCAATTGGTAAGACTGCGACTTTCTGGCTTCTGAATACCCGTAACGACTGTCAAAGATCTATAAATGAAAACCGGGACCAACAGCTTAATGTGCTTTCCGAGGCACGGAGGAGTCTCGCTATGACATAGATGGTCACCCGTCCACGGGCCGACCAAGCGCCACTTCGATCGACCCGTGTGGCTGTTACTTAGCCACGAGCTCCTCTAAACACAAACAACCATTAAAATATTATATTATATAATTAAAATTATATAACACAAAACAATAGCTGCATTATTATTATAAAGTATTTAACTAGTAACAAACATTACTAATTGATTCTTTGAAAAGGAAATAATTAAGTACAATGAGAATTAATTATTTTACTCGTATATAATAATTAAGGAATATACTTTTAATTACTAGACGACTAGAATTTATGCTTATCTTTTTAATTGTGTTGGAAAAATAATTAAGTGCTTAATAAAATTTGTTTTGTCACTAAGGCGTTGTGTTTCCTAAGAGGTAACTTAGATTGTAAATATCTCAGGAAATGCTGAATCAATTCTGAAAAACCTTTCGCTACTCAAAAGCTGTACTATTATAGCCTGTACTAATTGATTTTACGAAAAATGTAAACAAAAACATAACCTATTTTGTTATAATTTTCCCACATAGATAAATAAAAAAGCTTTAAATGATGAATGATGATGTTTAGAGCATGAAATTGACATAAATGTGCCATCCTTATACCATTTTGTTAATTTCTGTGGCAGAATTAGAACAAAATAGGTTACGACTATGTTTACATTTTTCGTAAAATCAATTGGAACAGACTATACTAAACAATATGAGTTATGTTTGATGTAGATGCGATCAAAAGTGGATGAGCTATGATTATTTTTGTAACTCGAGTAGAGGTTTAAAATATGTGTATTTACTGGTCTTGCTGTTCGGGATAGAATATAATTCCTAACCGGAACTCTAGAAATAGAGAGATTCATGTTTTGCCAATAAGGTTTAACCATCCTAAGGGATGATTGATTGATGATTGAATTCGTGTACCCGGCTAAAAAGTATCCTATATGTTAATCTAGTTTTTAAACTATGTTTGTACTAAATTTCAACCAAATCAATTCAGCAGTTTTTGCTTGAAAGGGTAATAAACAATAAACATAGATAAACAGATTCACAAACTTTTGCATTTATTAATTACTTACTTATTCCCGCGGTTTCACCCGAATCCTGAAGAAACTACTTCGTTCACCTGGATAAATAGTTGCCTATAAGTTAATCCAGGTTACAAACTATGTGTGTACCAAATTTCATCCAAACCAATTCAGTAGTTTTTGCGTTAAAGAGTAACAAACATCCATCCCCAAACTTTTGCATTTATTATATTACTAGCTTCCCGCCAGCGGCTTATATTTTAGCTAATGGATACAAAAACTTGACAAATTATATACTAAAACCTTCCTCATTAAACACTCTTATCTATTAAAAAATCGCATCAAAATCCGTTGCGTAGTTTTAAAGATTTAAGCATACATAGGGATATAGGGACAGAGAAAGCGACTTTGTTTTATACTATGTAGTGATTATAAAGTTTTTTTTAAACCTTACCTATAAACGTAGGGGCCGACCTCTTTGACCTTGATTTTGCTGTCAATACCGGCCATGTACTCCTCAGCATTGGTGATGTTGAACAGGTATACCTTGGTGTACAGTTCCACCTCAGGTTTTCGCCACATTTCGAAAATTTCACCGCCATCGGTCAGCATTGCTTTCTGAAAGAGCGTAATACAATATTAGGTAAGTACTTGATTTTCAATGATAAATTGAGCAGTCAGTGTAACTTAAAAACTCAGTGAGTTTGGTAACTTAGTGAATTTCAAATGTCAGTGGGTTACAACGTATAGTATGAATAACTGAATGACCACTACTGCATTAACAGAACAAATAAAAATAATTGAATTTTAACTCAATTATCTGCAAAGTAAATTGATTTTTACATAATATGGATAAGCGCTTTAAATGGTAATAACTTCTGTTATAGTTTATAAATAAAAAACTCAGTTGATACTCAAAACGATTAGACAACAATCCTGAAACTCATCCATATACTCTCATCATGTTGTATCAAAAAACTCAGTTAATTTCAGAACTCAGTGATACCCAGAACTCAGTTAACATTGGAACAAAACTAACCTGACTGAAGAAGAAGTCGTATGGCTTTAAGAACAGGATAAAGCAACCAGCTGATAAAGCGAAAAATCCCAGCATCAGCAGAATAAAAAGACCTGGAACAAAAGAAAAATATCGTCAGTACCTATACATTTATCTATTTAAATTTATATCTAATCTTATTTAATAATATTTAGTGTTAAAGTTTTATATTTGAATAGTTTATGTATTAACGAAAATGGCTGCCAGACTTGGGGCATAAATATTGTCTGGTTCCAAATAAAGCATGTCGCTTTAAGTGTTATAAAAAATCTATACATATAAAATGTTTTGTCCTGAATGACTGACGGATCAACGCACAGCTTAAACCGCTGATCGTAGAGACCTGAAACTTGGAGGGTGTGTTCTTTGTATGATGTAGGCATTTGATTATAAAGGATTTTCCGAAATTCTATCCCTAAGGGGGTGAAAAAGGGGGGCAAAGTTTGTAAGAAACTCTGTCATTTTGAATTTGTATATTGTATAGTCTACACGGGCGATGCCACTGGCGGAAAGCTAGTATCATTTAATTACCTTTAATTCACGAATACATAAGCTCTGTTCGAACCACCAAATTATCTTTTATTACCTAGATAGACTTGTTTTCAAATAATAAGTGGATCTAGTCACGTTGCCGCGCACATTACTAGATTGAAATTATGCTGAACAGAAATTGAGATGATTCAAGCTGTTTTTATGTTGAAGCTAGATATTTAAATAAATCCTTTTTTGGATTGCCTTCAATAGTAAATTTAGTACCTATCGCATAATCTTTGCAATCCTACCTACTGATATTATAAACTGTTTCCCGCGGATTCACCCGCGTCCTGCTGCACTCCCGAATAAAAAGTATCCTATATGTTAATCCAGATTATAAGCTATGTGTGTACCAAATTTCATCCAAATCCGTTGAGTAGTTTTTGCGTGAAAGAATTACAAACATCCACACATCCATTCTCACAAAGTTTCACGTTTATCATGTTAGAAGGATTTTTGTGTAAAAATATTATTTTTGTGTAAAATAATTAAAATATAACGATAATTTTTGGAGGTTTCAGAAAAAATAAAGCCACCTGGGAACTTTCATGGAACACCTTGAGCTGATGCGATCCTACGATAGACAAAACATGTAAGCATGCTGTACTACCCGTGCGAAGCCAGGGTGGGTCTCTAGAAGAAAATAACACAAAAACAAATGTCTTTTTTTTTTAAAGAGTTATTTTTTGATGAGCTCGTGCTTAAGTAACAGCCGCACGGTTCGACCGATCAAAGGTTAAGCAGCGCTTGACGCGTTCGGTCCTCCGTGCCTCGGGAAGCACGTTAAGCTGTTGGTCCCGGTTGTCATTTGTAGATCTTTGACAGTCGTCACGGGTAGTCAGAAGCCAGAAACTATGACCACCAGTCTTACCAAGGGGTATCGTGTTACCCGATAACTGGGTTGTGGAGGTCAGATTGGCAGTCGCTCCATGTAAAACACTGGTACTCAGCTGCATCCGGTTTAGACTGGAAGCCGACCCCAACAGTTGAGAAAAGGCTAGGAAGATGACGATTTTTTGAAAAAAAAAGAAGAAAGTCTCTTAGCTCACGGAACCCTTAGCGTGTAAGTCCGACTCGCACTTGACCGGTTTTTTTATCACATGTGTGATGTGATACTTTGAGCTTTTTTTTTTGTTTATGGCATCTCGCAAGTCAACCTAGAAGGTTGTCGACTGCTTAACCGGGCTTTCCTGTGAAGTGCCTTAAATGAATTTAGGGCCTCCAGCCAGGGCTTAACTTACATGATACTTTGAGCCTATTCAAATATAGGTACACCCGGACATGAATAATATGTACATGTGTAAAATTCTAAAAACCATTATTACTTATCAAAAATTTCTAAATATACTCGCTATTACTAATCTAGATATGTTAATAGGCATAAAATAGTCTAAAATAAGTATTAAGAAACGAATAATTAGTAAGATCTTCTACTAAACCGTGTTTGTTATAGTCCAAGTATTTTAATCAAGCGATTTTATTGATTAGAATTATAATTAGAAGGCCTAGGCGTTTTTAGGGTTCCGACTGAATATGGTAAAAAGAAGCTTGTTGGTTTCACTTCGTCTATCCGTCTGTCATCATCATCATCATCATCAGCCTATATACTGTCCCACTGCTGGGCACAGGCCTCTTCTCATACAGAGAAGGCATGAACATTGATCACCACGCTTGCTCCGACACTAACATACTTAAAAAGGCTAGGCAGGTAATGTTTTGTCGTCTCATATGGCGCGGTAAAATTAAAACCCACTTAGGAGTCAATGACCTTCATCACCTACGCATAATTATCATTAATAACAAATTAATTGAGAACATTGGGAATCTTCCATTGAATCAAACAAAAGAACATCGTCATTGCAAAATTTGTTAGACGGTAAAAATATACGTAACTAGCTGTTTCCCGCGGTTTCACCCGCATCCCGAGGGAACTACTTAGCGCACCCGGGTAAAAAGTAGCCTATGTTGTTCCTCAGGGTCTATTCTATCTCTGTACCAAATTTCATTTATATTGGTCCAGTAGTTTTGGTGTGAAAACTTTTTACCCGGGTTTAGTAGTTCCCTCGGGATGCGGGTGAAACCGCGGGAAACAGCTAGTAGACTATAAATGATAAAAAGTTTGGTGCAGTTAGGAATTAAATTGCTAGTCATTTACATATATACTTAACTCTTAAGTGTATCAATTAAAATGTATTATATCATCTATATACATAATATATGCATATACATATAACCTTGATATTATTTTTTGTTTATTTAGCTGTACTAATCATGTATAGATCTGAGCTGGCTCAATAACAGCGTAGATCGATCTATCAAGGTTAAGCTACGCTAGCTGCGGTCATTCCGTTGCTGGGTGACCATAACCATCTCTGGTTGTCACACTTTTTGGCTTCTGACTACCCGTAAAGACTCTCAAAGATCTACAAAATGACAACCGGGACCAACAGCTTAACGTGCTTTCCGAGGCACGGAGAGGTCTCGCTATGACCAAGATGGCCACCCATCCACAGACCAACCGCGCCAAGCGCAGCTTAACCTTTGATCGGTCGATTCGTGCGGCTGTTAATTAGCCACGAGCTCCTTAATCAAAATAATAATAAAGTATTGGAGTCAATTACAAATAATGAGAGGAAATATAAGTCTGATCCATGATTATTATTTCAATTTGTTTGTATCGAGTTGTGCATTGATTATTTCGCAATTGCTGCACAATTTGCAATTGCGAAACTAGGTAATTTTCTGGCTTTAATTTTCTTCGTTCACACCTACAGTTACTACCGATTAATTTTATGAAAAATATAGTCAAAATCATACCCTATTTTGTTGTAATTTTTCCACATAGATAAATAAAACGGCATTAAATAATGAATGATGATGTTTAGAGCATGAAATTGACATAAATGCGACATCCTTAATTTCTAACCTAAAAACCCTAGTGACAGAGTTTCTTCACTGAGTGACTGAGTGTCAGACTCTGACTAAAACCCATCCATGTTCCTTCCTCAGCCCTTTGTGTTCCGGGGGCGCGGTATATCTTTCGAACGTCCCCCAGCCCCGACATGCTATAGCCCTGGGGGAGGGCCCCGTCAATTCTGCTGACATTTCTTTGACGCGCATTTTATATGGTCGCACCTTGATCTTCAGAAGGTCGAAAGATTTCTAATTGACCGAGATGTCACGAACAAGGCCCTCGCCTTCATGCTACAATTATATACGAAGTGACAGACAGTCAGATAATAGCAACTATGACAAACAGATTATAATCTTATTAATATAAATACTAATAGTATAGAGGTAAAGTTTGTGAGGTAGGGGGTAATCTCAGGATCTACTCTTTTTCTATATGACCTCTTGCAGGGTGCTTCTAACAGCATTCGACCTGCTTAACCCGACAATATGGCGAGGTCCTAGTTTAATCAATTAAATTAAGGCCTCCAGCCAAGGCTTACAATTAAATTTAAAACTAAGTGACAGAGTGCTAAGGGCTCCCCCTAGTGGGGAACGAACCTCGGCTTAGGGCGTCACTGGGGAGGACAACTAGGGACTAGCTGGATCATATTATCAAGTATTATTATTACGGGACTTTTTATGCTTCTGGGTCAGCGCGCGGGCTGGCTCATCGAGCAAGGGTCGGGGAGAGCATGGACGGGGACGTCGCGACGGGCCTCGGCGGCGAGGACGGTATGACGGGGGTCTGTGTTTGTGTACTGTACTGGTTACTCTGGGTCTACTGAACTGATTTAGATAAAATTTGGTACGGAGATAGAAGGGTAACTAAAAAAATATTTCCCATAGAAAATTGGTCAGCTGATTGAACAATTTGTATGGAAAACGAATATCTTTATGCGATTTTTACAAACTCGCAGAACAACTGTCTAGGAAAAAACACTCAAATAATATTCTTAACAATTAAGACACATTTATGATAATTAGTGCGATCTAAAATCGATTTCTAATCTTTAAGCACTAAGAACAAGTTATTTAAGAATTCTAATTTTCATCAACCTCAGAGCGAGTTTCGTATATATACAACTTAAATAAAAATTTCTAAAACTAATCTTCGAATTACCACTATAAAGTCTACTTTTCATTGGCAATTTCATTTCATAATTCTAACATAAGGATTGCAATGTAAATTGTATTTTATTCCATTTGTTATAGAGTGTATTTTTCATTAAACTATAATTTCAAGTTCACGGTAAACCGGCCCAGTTCTAAATATATAGGAAATAATTTAAATAGTAAGGAAGATAAAATTCTAGTGGATTATATCATTAATATGTCGGAATATCGCTTTCCGGGGTCAGCAGTGTTGCAAGTCACCTTTAAAGACGAGAAACAATAATTACAGTATCCGGACAGCTACTGAGAAGTTCTACATGGATAACTAGATCATATCTATATCTTCTATACTTATAATAAATCTGTAGAGAGGTCAATTCTGTACATGAAATATATTTCCAAAATAACTATCAGGGGGTGATTAGGGATCGATACTGATGCCAAAAATGCAATCAGTAAAATTTTTGTCTGTCTGTCTGTCTGTCTGTCTGTCTGTATAAACTCTATAGAAACAAAAAGTACTCGACGGATTTTAACGAAACTTGGTACAATTATTTGTCATACTCTTGAGATGGTTATAGTATACTTTTCATCACGCTACAATCAATAGGAGCAGAACAGTGAAGGGAAATGTTGTCATTTTGTTTAAACGCGCTAATCTCAGGAACCGCTGGTCCGATTTAAATAATTCTTTCAGTGTTAGATAGTCCATTTCAGGCTATATAATTATCATCACGCTAAGACCTATAGGAGCGGAGCACCACTATTCCACGCGGACGAAGTCGCTGGCAGAAGCTAGTTATGCTAATATAATTATATCCTAATTCAAATTCCCAATAATCCTAATTTCCTATAATATTCTAAATGAAAAAGTGAGTTTGTTTGTTACGCTTTCACGGCAAAACGGCTCAACCGATATGGATGAAATTCGGTGCAGAGATAGTTTGGACCCTGGAGACGGTTATAGGCTACTTTTTATCCGAATGCGCGAAGTAGTTGCCACGGGACGCGGGTGAAACCACAGTACAAAGGTAGAGCTAAATGCGAAAGTGAATTAATTGCTTGTTACGCTTCCACGGCAAAACGGCTGAACAGATTTGGATGAAATTTGATACGGAGATGTATTGATCCCTGGACACTATTATAGGCTACTTTTAATCTGAATGCGCTAAGTACTTACCACAGGACGCGGGTAAAACCGCGGCAAACAGCTAATTAAGATCAAAAGTTACGTATAACCAGTTGATCGTGAGTTAACCGGTTGATCTGGTCTTCGAACTTTATTTATTACTGTTAATCAGACGGTGTTGTTTGTATGTATGTCAATCGACATAGGTTTACCTATAGAACATTTACAGTTAGCCAGTCATGTTCAGGCTACCTCATTGGTCCAGAGGTCGAAAACGAGATTGGTGTAAACTAGGTCTTAGGTTCGACTCTGCGAGTTTTTTTTTGTGGGACAAGCCCGCCACACTACTACCAACCATTGCAACTTGAAAGCCAGAATCAACAGTGGCGACCACCAGAAAACACAGAGGCAATGAAGCTCGACGAGTCCCAGAGATTATTTTTTTTACTGTCTTGGAACCCGCAACGAATTTAATCAGAAAACTATAGTGGAGGAGTAGGAATAATCGGATCAGCAGGATGTTTGAGAGAGTTACCGGGCCCCCGGAACACAAAGGGCTGAGGAAGGAACATGGGTGGGTTTTAGTCAGTAAGAGTCTGACACTCCCGTTCCACAATAAAGGTACGGCCTGATATCGCTTTTTGTAAGTTTTTAAAATTTCACAAAGTTTCCCGGAGTCAGGTAGTTGGCGGTGTTATACCCGCCGGGGAGGGCACGTAAAGCCATCGATCCCGGTTGCTATCTTGATAGCTGGCAGTTGTTTGATATAATTCTAGGTCAGAGGCCGTTAGTCGATTTGAGAATACTCTGACGCTAGGGCTTGTTAGGTTGGTAAAACCTGCAGCATACACGATAAGAAGAATATAACATTTTCAACAATCTCTTGAAAGATATTTCTATTGGCAATGTTTTTCAAAATTTTTAATGACTGACAGCTGATAGATGTTTTTGCAAATACTTTGTTGCATTTTTAGTCTAATTTTAAATGAGTCACATTTTTTGCATAAAATAAATCTTTTAAGCGCGACCTCCATTTGCTCTAAACTCCTTGGTCAATCTCGCGCGCAAATCATATTTCCTGTCAACACCAGTATCTATTTGACATTGACATTGACAGTTAAAATTTTTGTTTTTTATATTTATGGTTATGTAAATGAAATCAAACTTCCTATTATTGTACAGTTGTGAGTCTGTTAAGGGTCACGGACTAGTCAAGCAAAGATTGCATAGTAATTAATAATTTAATGACCTACTGAATTACTGACCCATTGATACAGGGACTAGAAACTTTGCGAAAAAAGTGCCCTTAAATTAGAAACGACTAATCATGCAAAAAAAAAACAAATATTTATTGCAATTAGACTTTTTATAGGCACTTTTGAATGTAAATAATTCCGAGTCAGTTCGTTAGTCAAAAAAAAAGAAAAATCAAAAGCTATTTGCCCGTTCCAAAGCCTAGATTCCTATGGAGAAGAACGGGCAAGAAACTCCATGGTTACTCTTTTTCAACGTGTGCTTTTTCAACGATGCACATTTAAATTTAAACCTTCTTACAAGGACGCCAAAAAACAGTTTGGCTTTGGTTCAGATTTATTGAACTTTGGACGCGGATCCAGAATAGATTTAACCATTAATCACCACAACTGGTCTAAACTTTTTAAACTAATTAAAAAATGTGGAGATCTTATAATGTGTTTTATTGTTTTTTAAGATTCCAACATGGATAAGAACATCTTATCGAAGATAATTATTTTATTATTTTCATTATCTGTCTAGCCATTTCCCAACTACGATTAGACGGATGCAGCTAAGTACAAGTGATCTATGCCTTTCTGACCTCCACATCCCAGTTACCGGGTAACACGATACCCCTTGATAAAGTTGGTTGTCAGACTTTGTGGCTTCTGACTACTCGTAACAATTGTCAAAGTTCTACAAATGACAGCAGTATATGTAAAGTATCCTATATGTTTATCCAGGTTATGAACTATGTGTGTATCAAATTTCATCCAAATCCGTTAAGTAGTTTTTGCGTGAAAGAGTAACAAACATACATCCTTACATTATTTCAAATTTTCGCGTTTAAAAACTAGTAGTATTGTCTGAATTTTAATTGGTTAATCCATTTTGGAGATAGGAGATTAAATCAGTATTCTTAGTAGACAGACAAAAAAGTGAGACTAGTTTTAGTGCTTAAAAAGATTAAATTTTATATTATATATATCAACATCGTCCGACAATAATATCATCGCTTTTAATACAGCCTCTACTAAAAATACGGTCACCCCTCCAAGGCTTAACCTCACAGTCACGACAAAAACTCGTATATCAAATTTATTTGGGCGGTTACACACGAGTGAGGTACTAAGAAGAAAATTTTGCATAAACAACATACAAGTCACCCATCCAAGGTTTGTGTGCGGAAATGTCGGTTAAACGTTATTAATTCCGATTGGTAATTAGCACTCAAAGCCTTGTGGTTATAATTTGAACTGTTCTTATATGTTATCTGATCGTAAGATTGATGAGAAATTCCTCGGCACGTCATGAGACGGTGGAAAACTTCTACGCATAAAATATTACATCATCATTATCATCAGTCTATATATTGTCCCACTGCTGGGCACAGGCCTCTTCTCATACAGAGAAGGCATGAGCATTGATCACCACGCTTGCTCAAGGCGGATTGGCGAATTCAAACTTTTTAATTCCAGGTTTCCTCACGATGTTTTCCTTCACCGTTAGTCAGTGGTGTCTAAGATACACTTAGGAAGTACATATGACTTTAGAAAAGTCACATTGGTACTTACCAGGTTATGACCCTGCATATTTATACTAAGATCATCTGCCTAGCCTTTTCACAACTATGTTGGTGTCGGCTTCCAGTCTAAACCGGATGCAGTTGAGTACCAGTGTTTTACATGGAGCGACTGCCTATCTGACCTCCACAACCCAGTTACCGGGTAACACGGTACCCCTTGGTAAGACTGGTAGTCAGACTTTCTGACTTCTGACTACCCGTAAGGACTGTCAAAGATCAACAAATGACAACCGGAACCAACGGCTTAACGTGCTTTCCGAGGCACGAAGGAGTCTCGCTATAATAAAGATGGTGACATTCACGGACCGACCGCGCCAAGCGCAGCTCGGTCGAACCGTGCGGCTGTTACTTAGCCACGAGCTCCTCTACATATCTACATTTGTATTAAGATGCAGGTAGCTTAATCTCTACGCCACAAAATTTTAATAGATTGAGCAATATAACCTTTGATTTTAAGTCCATAAACGACTTCCGACATTTTTGTATTTCGCGAGGGCGTTGGCGAAATCCCCAAGGCTTCTAACTCCACTAATGCTTTTTAATATACACCTATACAAAACAAATTTGGCGACTATTTGACTTATACGAATCAAATGAAGGTGATCTAGGTATCTATACTCTATACTATAATATAATAAAGCTGAAGAGTTTGTTTGTCTGTACGCGTTAATCTCAGGAACTACTGGTACGATTTGAAAAAATCTTTCAGTGTTAGATAGCCCATTTATCGAGGAAGGCTATAGGCTATATATCATCACGCTAAGACCAATAGGTCGACCTATTAGTTTTAGCGTGATGATATGGGATAGATAGGAGCGAGGTAGGAGCGGAGCACCACTATTCCACGCGGACGAAGTCGCTGGCAGAAGCTAGTTTATATATAAATTTGAAAGTAACTTTGTAAGTCTGTTACGTTTTTTTTATAAAGATGGGAAATGAAATGACTCCTCCCGCTTTTTGAGGAGAGGGAGTGTCAGACTCTTACTGACTAAAACCCATCCATGTTCCTTCCTTCGTTTTTTGTTTTCTAAGGTCGCGGTAATTCTTTCGAACAATCCCATGGTCCCGGTAGTCTATTACGCTTATGACTGTACCGATTTGGATGAAATTTGATGTGGAGATAGATTGAAACCTGGGGAAGGACTTAAAGTACCTAGTTGAAATCTGGGTGCGGGCATTAGTTTCTTCCGGATGGAAGTGGAACTACGGGAAATAGCTAGTATTATCCTTACTTCCTTACTAATATTATAAATGCGAAAGTAACTCTGTCTGTCTGTCTGTCTGTTACGCTTTCACGCCAAAACTACTGGACCGATATAAATGAAATTTGGTACAGAGATAGAATGGACCCTGAGGAACAACATAGGCTACTTTTTACCCGGGTGCGCTAAGTAGTTCCCTCGGGTGCGGGTGAAACCGCGGGAAACAGCTAGTATTATATAATTATACTTATTACTCCTCGATGGGCTAAGCAGAGGTGTCATCTCAATGTCTTTCCCATCACAAAACAGACAGACATAGGTGTGTGTAATTATTAATTAATTCAATTTACTTAAAAATAAATCTCTCATTGCCAAAATCAATATATCGATATCTTTATTTGTATTTCAAGGTGTATCAATACTGCCGAATAGTTCGAAAGAGTTACGGCGGCCCCAGGGGCCTTACCATGACGTGCCAAAACAAGATTATTTTCGTTATGAAAAAGAGACGGAGCTATACGACGTTAGTAGCTGTGCCACGCTCTCAAGCTTGTAAAAACACGTGGTGGTACAGCCCCAGAACGCAAGAACGAATGAATGACTAAAAAGTCTGCCTTAAGCAAGCGTGGTGATCAATGCTCATGCCTTCTCTGTAGGAGTCGCGGCCTTTACCCCAAATTGGGATAGTCATAATAATGATCTCATCTCCAGACTGATTTTGTTTACGGCGGCCAATCTCAATGTAGACTAGCCAGGAGATATTATAGTGCACGCAAGCTTGCAGACACAGGTGCACTCTCTATTCCCTCACTCTCATAGTCTGATGTGTGGCAATCCGACACGACCGGGGACCGAGCTTCCAGACTAATTGGTAACTGGATGCAGCTGAGTAATAGTGTTTTGAATGGAGCGACTGCCTATCTGACTTCCACCACCCACTTACAGGGTAACAAAATACCCCTTGGCAGAATTTCTGGCTTCTGACTACCCGTAACGACTGTCAAAGATCTACAAGTGACAACCGGGACCAACAGCTTAACGTGCTTTCCGAGGTACAGAAAAATCTCGCTAGGACAAGGACAGTCACCCATCCACGGATCGACCGCGCCAAGTGCAGCTTAACTTTTGATCGGTCGAACCGTGCGGCTGTTATTTGGCCACGAGCCCCTCCCACCTCCCCTTTACTATCCCAAAGTGGGATAGTAATTAGACTGATGATGATGACAATGAAAACATATTTTTCTATTTCATCTTGTCTGGTACATAGTCTTTAATTTTAAGTTTTCACTCGCGTAGATTGATATCAGTAGAAATTGCAGACTTTCTATGCAATTTGATGCATCCAGATAGCTGCAATCTCGTGACAGGTTTCGCCGTGAGATGCATTAAATTGCATTGATGCAATTAGATGTTAAATACAGTTTGCATTCTGAGATAATCTATCTATCTATATCTATACTGATATATGAAGCTGAAGAGTTTGTATGTTTGCTTGAACGCGCTAATCTCAGTAATTATATACTGGTCCGATTTGAAAAAATCTTTCAGTGTTAGATAGCCCATTTATCGAGGAAGGCTATATGCTATATATCATCACGCTAAAACCAATAGGAGCGGAGCACCACTATTCCACACGGCCGAAGCTAGCTATATATATGTATAAAACAAAGTCGGATTTGTTCGAACACTTATAACTCGAGAACGGCTGGACCAATTTTCATTAGAAAACTTAACCAAAATTACTGATATAAGGATTTCAAAAAAGTACCCATGGTTGCAGTTTTCATTTAGTCCTTAAAAATAAATAAATGTGGTTTTAATTATCATTATTTTAAGTAATACAGGAATGTTATATCTTTTTAGAATCCTTGTTATGAGCCCTTTAATTTGATACCCATATTGCAGAAAAAAGAAGACCAGGAAAAAAAACACCTTAAACAATGGAATCTAACACCCCCCATTTTAATTTTTTTATGCCACCTGTCTAAGGAAACTTTGACTAATGAGACAAATATAACGCTGCTTTAAATAAAGAAATCCATCGACTGGTTTGAAAGATATGAGGGAATAAAGAATATTAGAAACAAACAAAGATAGGCGCGGAAAACATAACCCTTTCCTTGCAGTCGGGTAAATAAAGTGATGGGGCAATACGAAGTTCAATAATGTTAAGCTTAAGATAGCTTTTTCCCTCGGTTTCACCTGTTCACGAGAGATCTACTTAACGTACCTACCCGGATAAATAGTCTATAGTCTATACAGTTCAAAGATGATCTGCGAAAAAGTTTTTTCTTGTTAAAGGCATGGCAAGGCCATTATTATATTAATAAGATAATTAATTATAAATATGTGCGTAGTTAAATCTAAGTAGATACAAAGTTAACACAAAAAACGACATAAATTAATTATATTTTAAAACCAACAATTAATATTGCTAATAAATTTTCAATCAAACGTTTAGTGATTTATGTTTAGCAAATTAGATCGGTAACTAGTTTTTAGGGTTCCGCACAGAAATTGCTCGAACGGGAACCTGTTGCTCTATCCGTCTATCATAAGACACCTTTTGATTCAAAAGACTGCACACATGTATCTAAATACATGACGCAAGTTAGTGTATTTCGCGTGTGACAGATGAGTGCAGTGCACCTAAGTCGAAACCATCTAAATTAGTCCGCGCTCCTTCAGATTAGCACCAGATATCAAACGTAAGCTAGAAAAATGTATAATTATGCCGTATTGAGCTGCAAAAAGTAGAATAGAATAGAATTATGCTTTATTGTACACCAAAAGAAATGAAGACAAATACAATTTAATACAAAAATCTGGGTACAACGGCGGTCTAAAATGTTAGCAAATAAATCAACAAAACAACACTATTGAGATAGATTAAATAAATTAAGAAATATTATATTTTATGGTGGTACGGAACTCTTCAAGTACGAGTCCAACTCGCACTTTGCCCTTTTTTTTTGTTTCAATAATAATCAAACTTTTATTATTATTTATTATTAATGAAATGTCAAGGTGAGATATGGTTTGATACCAGGAAAATTGTTTTTTATAATAATTTATTTAGTAGGTATGTTACCTTACATAATATTATTAAATTGTCTATTTTACACATGGTAAAAAACGTGACTTTTTAGTTAATAATGGAATTATATTACACGTGTAAAAATCAAAATTATAAAATGTTTATTCAAAATAGACTGAAAATCAGCTCGTGGCTAAGTAACAGCCGCACGGTTCGACTGAACAAAGGTTAAGCTGTGCTGTGTGACCCTCCGTGGCACGGAGGAGTCAGTGTGCAGCCGGCTTTCATTTGTAGATCTTTGACAGTCGTTACGGGTAGTCAGAAGCTAGAAAGTCTGACAACCAGTATTACCAAGGGGTATCGTGTTACCCGCTAACCGGTAGCTGCTGTCGCGACACTTATCTTGTGTCACAACAAATGTCCTACACCTATTTACATTCAGACCCTCTCTGTATACTAGTCCAGTCATTTTAGATTTATTTGCGGAAAAATTCTTAGTGAGCTGAATTTAGAGGCATTTTTAGGGTTCCGTAGTCCGACAAGGAACCCTTATAGTTTCGCTGTCCGTCTGTCTGCCTGTCTGTCTGTCTGTCCGCGGCATAGCTCCGTGGTTTTTGTTATTAGAAAGCTGAAATTTGGTATGAATATGTATATTGATCACGCCGAAAAAGTGGTAAAATAAAATTTGGAAAAATATTTTTTTTAGGGTAGCTCCCAAACATGTAAAGTAGGGATGAATATTTTTTTTCTCGCGTACCCCTTCGTGTGGGGTATCGTTAGATAGGTCTTTCAAAAATATTATGGGGGTGTGAAGACCATTTTACGGTTAAGCGAGCCATTTGCGAAATATCTAGATTTTAAGTGAAATTTTTTGTACGATACGAGTTACCCCCCCCTCTAACTTTTGAATGGCTGTACCTAGAAATGTGAAAAAAATCTAAAACGTAGCACATGTAATGAACTTACAAGGAAAACTATCACGGCTAAGTAGGCTTAACCGGTTACAGAGTTTACTGCGCGTGGCCCGACACGCACTTGGCTGGTTTTTTTTTTGTAGATAATTTCACAACAAACAATTTCTTAATGACCTGTATTGACCTCCGAGCGATAGGTCGCGAGATATTTGCAAAAAAACTGATTTCCGCGACCTTTTTACCTTGATAACTTTTTTAGCCGGCACGATATTAATGTCGATTTTTCACATCTTCATTACAACGCCGTAATAAAGGTGTGTCACGTACAAAAATTCAGCTCACTAGGATTTTTTCCGCAGATTGGGGTTTAAAATGCCTAAAATGACTGGGCTACACACTGAGTGTACGGTGTAGTGTCGTAGTGTCGGTCTATCTAGGGAAAAGTCACACAGATGATAAATCCTTACTCTTCCTTACTTAATATTACAAATGTGAAAGTAACTCTGTCTGTTACGCTTTCACGCCTAAACCAGTGAGCCGATTTTGACGAAATTTGGTACAGAGATAGAATAGACCCTGAGGAACAACATAGGCTACTTTTTACCCGGGTGCGTGAAGTAGCTCCTTCGGGATGCGGGTAAAACCGCGGGAAACAGCTAGTAGATTATATTATTCTTCTACGAAACACGGTGAACTTTGATATTGATTTTAATAGATAAAAAAGTGGTTTATCTGTATCCGAATTTTAATGAAACGTCTGGACAGGTATGCTTGTGTTTATCCTCAAATATTAAAGGTTGGGGGCAAAGTCTAACAAATGATTAATATTGTAGCTATTTGATGTATAGAATAATATTATTGATTGATAATTTTATGATTTATTGGAATATATTAAGTTTTTTTTTATTTATGAATCCAAAAGTAACTGTGTTAGTCTGTCACGGTAAAATGGTTGAGTATTTTTGCATGAAATTTGGTATAAGGATAGCTCAAACCCTGAGGAAGATCATAAGATTTTTTAATTTTTATCTGGGTGCGTAAAGTGGTTTTCCGTGTTATCACCCAAATGCTGACGAAACTACTTCAGGTACCCAGATAAAAACTATTCTATGTCTTTCTCCGGGTTTCAATCTATTGCCATCCTAAATTTCATCTAAATCGGTTCAGCCGTTTTCCCGTGAAAGCTTAAAAGACAGAGTGACTTTCAGATTTATAATATTTGGGTCTGCCGTGCCGACCCCTCTGTTTGTAACGCTTTCACGAGAAAACTGCTGAGCCGATTTGGATGAAATTTAGTACGTGTATAGACTGAAGCCTGGAGAAGGACATAGGATACTTTTATTCAGATGCGTTTAATAGTTCCCCCAGGATACGGGTAAAACCGCGGGAGATAGCTAGTCAAAACAATCCTAAACCTAAAGTTGTTTAATGAACCAATCATATTGGATTGGGGTCGCGGTCGTATTGTTTACAAAACAAATAATTATTTGTATATTGTTTACAATTGATTAAAAACGGAATTAGGGCAGCCATGTTTGAATTAAGTAGGTATACCTATCACAGAAATAGTCAATGAATTTATGTCAATGGAACTGATGAGTTATTATTTTATTCATGACTAGCTTCCCGTCAGCGGCTTCGCCCGCGATATTTTAGCTAATGGATACAAAAACTTGACAAATCCTTACTAATATTATAAATGCGAAAGTAACTCTGTCTGTCTGTCTGTCTGTTACGCTTTCACGCCAAAACTACTGGACCGATATAAATGAAATTTGGTACAGAGATAGAATAGACCCTGAGGAACAACATAGGCTACTTTTTACCCGGGTGCGCTAAGTAGTTCCCTCGGGATGCGGGTGAAACCGCGGGAAACAGCTAGTTATATACTAAAACCTTCCTCATTAATCACTATATCTATTAAAAAAAACGCATCAAAATCCGTTGCGTAGTTTTAAAGATTTAACCATACATAGGGATATAGGGACAGAGAAAGCGACTTTGTTTTATACTATGTAGTGATTAAACTTGACATAATTAAGGTAGGAGACATAATGAGCGTCTTATCACTACAAGCGATCTCTAACAGATAACCTGTAGCTATGTCTGTTTTAACGCGGAATATCTCTGGAATTGCTGGTCGGATTTGAAAAAATCTTATAGCATTTGATAGCCCAATTTTTGAAAAAGGTTTTAGCTATTTAGCATCACGCTACATTTCTTAGGAGCTGAGCAATAGTATTTAAAAGTGATGCAACGCGCCGGTTTGAGTGCCATAGCTAGTAATTTATAAAGTTCAAATTATTTCTAATCTCTATTGTGGCATTATCTCTAGCTAAAATGATTCATCATCATTGACCTATTCACTATCCTACAGCTGGGCTAAGGCTAAGGCACACACAGAGAAGAATTGAGCATTGATCACCACGCTTGATCAAGGCGGATTGGCTTTCCTCGCGATGTTTTCTTTCACCGTTATTCAGTAGCGTCTAAGATACACTTAGGAAGTACGTATGACTTTAGAAAAGTCACATTGTTACTTGCCAGGTTTCGAGATTACACAAGATGCAGGTGCCTTAACTAGTAGGCCACCACGACTTAAAATGATTAGGCTATATTTTTTACACATAGTACGAACCGATTACATATTTAAAGGTCTAGCTTATTAACTGATCTATCATATCCAGCAAAAAATGTAGACTTTGTCCCCACGAATTAGCTAGTATTTTTATTTTTATATCTTAGAATGATTCGGCAAGAAATTTCCAATCATATAAAACTGTAGGTTTTAATTATTATATTTATGTACGTCAAAGCTGAAAAAATTTATTAATTTGTTATTTCCACAGGCATTTATCTAAGGCCCAAGTTCACCAACAGATGGTTACCTAATCGGCCCGTTAAATAAAACCGTTTTTTAACCAGGAAGCTGGAATTTTCCTGTTACCCACTTCTAGTTCAACCCTGGTTTGGTAACCAACTGTTTCAGGAATAAAAATCTCTAATAATACGTTAACCATCGAAAATTGGAAGTTTGAATTTATGCTAAACAGCTGTTTTAAGTTAATCGGACCGTTATCTTGTTGGTAAACTTGTGCCTAAATGGATGACGCAAGTGTGCATATTTCGCGTGTGACAGATGAGTGCAACGCACCTAAATCAACAACGTCTCAATTAGTCCGCACATTACCATATTAGCACCAGACGTCAACCGAAAGCTAGATAAATGTAAAATTGTGCCTTAATGAGCTGCAAAATGTACTAAAAATATTAGCTAGCTAGCTACTAGCCTAGCCTTTTCCCGACTTTATTGTGATGAGCCTCCAGTGTAACCGGATGCAGCTGAGTACCAGTGTTTTACATGGAGCGACTGCCTATCTGACCTCCACAACTCAGTTACCGAGTAACACGATACCCCTAAGATAAGACTGGTTGTCAGACTTTCTGACTTCTGACTACCCGTAACGACTTTCAAAGATCTACATGACAACCAGGACAGCTTAACGTGCTTTCCGAGGCACAGAGGAGTCTCGCTATGACATAGGTCACCCATTATATGTGTAGGTTTATTCATATAAATAAACTTTAAATACCTACATATATATTTTAAATGTAAAATGATAAATGATTTTACAAATCAATATTTAAAGATCAATAATGACGATACTAATATCAATAAGCAAAGCTGACTCACTATCATTTGTTAGTTAATAATCTTTTGTTAAAAACTGTTTGTGGTTTAATATAAAAAGATATTGTAACCGTACTAGGCTAGGAATGTTATATTTCAGGGGTCAATGTACTGCTTGCAATTGTTTTGTCCGCATAAGGTCATGATCTTACAACCCACGAGTTTTTGCACGCGATTTTGTCTGCATAGTCTTTAAATTGGGTTTAATATCGGGATAAAAATTACCCAATATGTTGATCCAGGTTATAAACTATGTGTATGCCAAATTTCATTCAAATCCGTTCAGTAGTTAAAGAGTAACAAACATCTAAACTTAGCTAAGAGGTGGGCAGAAGATTGTTAAAATCCTAATGTTTGTTACTCGTTCACGCAAAAAGTACTGATCAGATTTCGATGAAATTTGGTACACACATAGTTTATAACCTAGATTAACATATAGGGTATGTTAATCCAGGTTATATCCGGGTACGCGAAGTAGTTCCCTCAGGATGCGAGTGAAACCGCGGGATACAGCTAGCTAATTATTTAGTGCACATTGCTTTCTAGTAACGTTAAAGATAATTACAAAAAAAAGATGTTTGTTATCTTTGTATAAATTTCAGCTGGCTATTACAAAAAGTTTGGTCAAAAACCGACTACAAAAACACTATGTATAAAGTGAAAAATATCTTTTATGTGCCGAAAAGCTTGAGAACCAAACATCATTCTAGAAGTCGGTGTCTTAAATTAGGTACTGTTTTGTGTATATTCACGGCCAAACATACCTACATACAAAACACACTTTTTTAAGTCGCGTCGGTTAAAAACAAACTTAATTTTGTCTAGTACAATTCCATTGGTCAACAATTCTACATGATTGATATCATAATTGATAGTTTTCGTAGATTCACGTCAATCAATCAACCAGAGTCTATAGTTTGGCGTTTGGTTCTCATTTTTGGTAAATCAAAATCCGGGTTGAATTTGTTTTTTTTTTGCTATCAAAAAAACATATTTTTTGAATTATTTACGTATGTATGTTTCTGTTTGTATGTCCGCAATTATCTCAAAAAGTGCTGATCTGATTTAGATGGGGGTTTTGTTATTTAAATGGTTATTGTACAAGAAAGATTTTTGTATATTTAGTATATTAGGATCTGATGAAGATCTTCGGAGATAGCCAATAGAACTCTTCAATTACTAACAGCAAAAATATTTTTGCAAAAATATAACCCACTTTAAACATACTACTAATTGAAAAATAACTAATACATCGTTCTAAAAGTCGGTGTCTCCAATTAGGTATTTCGTCACCGACTTCTAGAACGATGGATCAGTTATTTTTCAATTAATAGATATTGTTTTTGCAGTCGGTTATATTTTTGCAAAATGCCCAAATGAGTGGCTGGTAGGTATAACGATATAACAATATACATACCTACTTAACTAATATGCAAGTCATTAAAAACAATGTGGGTTTGCTAAAAACTAAATAGATGTAATTATTTTTTCTTAAGTATTGGAAATACCCGGTGTGGCGAAAAAACTCGGCGTCTGCTATCAACCTAGATTTTAAATTTTATTCTCGTGTGCTGAGAATGGAAACATAAGAGGAGCTCGTGGCTAAGTAAAAGCCGCACGGGTCGACCGATCAAAGGTTAAGCTGCGCTTGGCGCGGTCATTCCGTGGATGGGTGACCATTTATAACATAACGAAACTCCTCCGTGCCTTGGAAAGCACGTTAAACTGTTGGTCCCGGCTGTCATTTGTAGATCTTTGACAGTCATTACGGGTAGTCAGAAGCCAGAAAGTCTGACAACCCGGTAAAACTGGGGTGTGGAGGTCAGATAGGTAGTCGCTCCATATAAAACACTGGTACTCAGCTGCATCCGGTTTGACTAGAAGCCGACCCCAAAATAGTTGGGAAAAGGCTAGGCAGACCACCATTTACCATTTTTGTTTTAATTATAAGACTTTCTGTCCTCAATGTTTTAGATCGAATTGACACCAGATATCGAGATAAAAAGTATCCTATATGTTAATCCAGATTATAAACTATGTTTGTACCAAATTTTATCCAGATCCGTTCAGAAGTTTTTGCGTGAAAGAGTAATAAACATCCATCTATATGATAGGTTTTTCACGCGCTGTAACGCAGGCGACGCCTAGGGCAGAAACTAGTATTACGATTAGTCTTTTCGCGTATATATTCTTTCCTGCAAATACTTAGGTACTGGAATTCGAGAGTGTATTTTTTTTGAAAGATTAAGCCAAGCGTCTTGTTGACACCTCCCGTGAACCAAAGGCTGGCTTTTATTTTGGCGAAAGGCTAAGCATTGCCATCCAACGTGGCAGTGCTGCCAGCCTCTTGGGAACGCTCCCAGTTGACGGCGATGAGGAAGATTTTTTTGCTCCATATTTTAGTTTATAATTTTTTTATTAATTAAATATCTAATTTTAATGTTTTAATGTATATAATCTATGTTTAATATATAATAGCCAAAACACTTCCTGCAAATATTTTATTTTAACCAAATTATTTTCTCACTTTGTGTTGTTGTCATAGAAAACCGGTCTGTTCTATATTTAGCCTAAATTAACATATATTCAACTACTTAATAATTCATTTGGTTACTTAGAATCCCTAATGTTTTAATTATTCACAAATTAATTTGATTAATTTAAGTTCTCGGTTTCAAATGTCGTTGTTATTAAGTGGTAGATACCAATTTTAGATTTTTTTTAATGGGTTCGTACTGGAAATCTAAGTTTAGATTATACCAGAAATTGCGACACAAATGTCAATCTATCTCCATACCAGATTTCATCTAAATCGGTTGAGCCGTTTTCCCGTGAAAGAGTAAAAGACAGACCGACAGATTTAACATTTAAATTATAAATCTAAGTAAGAAAAAAGAGAAGGAAGTACCACACTTTTGAAAATATTACCGAGACGCATCAACGCATAAAAAGATCCGTTATCAAAAAAGAATGGCGTTATACATCTCACATAAGTGTGTCTCACTCTCACAGTGGAACAGTTACTGGTAAACTGTATTGTGATACAATGCTTAATTGAATGGGAAATCATCAATTGACCTCTCAAGCTGTGGGCAGATCAGACTGTCAGACTCTTATCGTCTTACTTATAAAGTTGGATTAATTTTTAATCTGCTGTTTAGCAATGGATTAACAAAAATCTCACTCATAAATGCTGTTTAGCGTTAATCCGAACTTAAGTTAGTAGCTTAATCCTGGATTACGACTGTAAGTAAGGATTAGGTGAGAAATGGTTAAAACTTCATATTACAGGTTTTTTATAAGTAACTAGCTTCTACTCTCTGCTCCTATTGGTTTTAGCGTGATGATATAGCCTATAGCCTTCCTCAATAAATGGGCTATCTAACACTGAAAGAATTTTTCAAATCGTACCAGTACTTCCTGAGATTAGCGCGTTCAAACAAACAGACTTCGGCTTTATTATATTAGTATAGATACGGTTACTGACTAAAACTCGCCCTATATGGTCCGGGTAGGTCTTTCGAGCGATCTCGCCTATAGACCAGGGTTCAAGGGTCAAAGATGAATAGAGAGGAAATAATGAATTAAAATGTTTATCAGAACAATGAAATGACACGAGAAAGGTTCGACTGAGGTCACACTAAACAGTTCTTATCAAAAGGTCAAGAACATGTTATCAAATGATAGTGATAACGGTTATATAAAGGCTAATGACTTGGAATATCTACATTTATAATATAATAGACAGTTTGTATGTTATGGAATAATCATCAAAACTATAGAACCGATTCCAAAAAATTGACACCTCCTATTCTCCGCGGTTTTGCCTCCATCCTGAGAAAACTACTTTGTGCACAAAGATAAAAAATATCCTATGTCCTAACTTAGGTTTCAATCTACCTTTTTGCTAAATTTCATCCAAATCGGTTCAGCCGTTTTTCCTTAAAAGCCTGACAAACAACAATCACATTCGCATTTATAATTATTAAGCTGTTTGCCGCGATATCACCTGCATCTACTTCTTGCACCAAGATTAAAACTATTCTATGTCCTAGCCTAGATTCCAATCTACGTCTTTGCCAAATTTCATCTAAATCAGTTCAGCCGTTTTCTCATGAAAGCGTTACATGCAATCAGACAGCGCAAGCGTTACATTCATAATTGAGTCGTATTAATATTAGTAACTTTATGTGAGACTAGCTTCTGCCAGCGACTTCGTCCGCCTGGAATAGTGGTGCTCCGCTCCTATTGGTCTTAGCGTGATGATATATAGCCTTCCTCGATAAATGGACTATCTAACACTGAAAGAATTTTTCAAATCGGACCAGCGGTTCCTGAGATTAGCGCGTTTAAACAAAATGGACTAACTTCTCCCGTTTTCCCAACATTTCCCTTCACTGCTCTGCTCCTATTGATTGTAGCGTGATGAAGTATATTATAACCAGCTCAGGAGTATGAAAAATAATTGTACCAAGTTTCGTTAAAATCCGTCGAGTAGTTTTTGTTTCTATAACGTTTATAGAGACAGACAAAAATTTTACTGATTGCATTTTTGGCATCAGTATCGATCCCTAATCACCCTCTGATTTATTTTGGAAATATATTTCATGTACAGAATTGACCTCTCTACAGATGTATTATAAGTATAGATATAGAAATAAGTAGATCAAAGGTAAATAAGTAATAATTATTATAGTACCTACTCCTTCCCTCTAATTAGTATTTAATCTGAGGTCTTATGTCATGGCAAAAAATAGCTCTCATTAAGTAATTTTCAAGAATAACTGACTATAATCGGGACTTTAAAAAAATTACCGAGTTTCATACAAAATTTGCCCCCCTTTTTCACCCCCTTGGGGTTAGAATTTATCAAAATCCTTCCTTAGCGGATGCCTACGTCATAACATCTACCTGCATGCCAAATTTCAGCCCGATCTCTCCAGTGGTTTGGGCTGTGTGTTGATAGATCACTATGTCAGTCAGTCACCTTTGAGTTTTATATATATTTAGATTTAGATGTAAATAAAATCATAACCTATTTTGTTCTAATTCTGCCTCAGAAATTAATAAAATAATTCGCGCATACAGGAGACTATAGACCACTAGAGAGCTGCGTTACGACATAAACGAGCATCATGCCGCTTCCCGTCATGGCGTACGAGTCGGTCTAACAAAAAGCTCGCCAATAAATATCAAAAAGCAATGGAATAATTTGCGTTTAAAAAATAAATGTCTGATTCATCGCTATTCTATGGATCTATTAATATTTCATTCCCACAATAACAATAACAGTTTTTTGCTCATTTAAACAAAAAACATAAAACTATCGGTCAATTAATATGTAAGTAATCAATTTCACGGTTAGTTACTTAGGGGGCGTCTATAAATTACGTGAGGTGTTTTTTATTTTTTTCTGTATGGTGAGATGTCGTGAGATTTTATTCAAAGAACACTCCCTCCAAGTTTCAGGTCTCTACGATCAGCGGTTTAGGCTGTGCGTTGATCCGTCAGTCATTCAGGACAAAGCATATAATATTTTTTGACTTGACAGATAAGAACGAAATAGTTTGGTATCTTATGAATAAGGCAGTATGTGTGTACCTTTATTCAAAATATGCTAAGTCACAAATGAATACCAAAAGTTGATTCTCTCAAATAGATCTCAGAAACATTTGAATCAAAATCCGGGTTCAACTTCAAACAGACGTAAGAAATTAATAATAATTCATAAAATAATTAAAACGCGATAACCTTCCTAGTAATTTGCGAATTTAAGTGCCGCGGAATCTTTTGTGTTTTAGGGTTCTCTGTGGGGTTAAGAAAACCCTTTGTAAAACCAAGATTACGACTTAACGAGTATTCTAAAATCCGAATCTTAAAAAAAATATTATACCTTCTTACAATATTTAATGAACTTATGTGATAAGTTATAAATTACTTTATCATTATTTTTTTTTAACATTTTTTGAATTTTGAAAAAAAAAAAAAACCAAAAAATCCTTTATTTTAACTAGGCTGAAAATCAGCGTAAAATTTACAAAAGACAGCCCCCAAAATGCCCGCCCTTCACCACTTCCTATGTGTTTTTGTTGGGATTAAAGTATCTTATGTGTTAATACCTACAAGTTGTAATCTGTATACAAACTATGTGTAGTCCAAGTTTTATCTAAATCTGTTGACTAGTTTTTGCGCCAAAGAGTAAGAAGCACACATAATATATGTATATCCTTACAAACTTTTGAATTTACGATATATATAGGATAGTGGGTAATTAGTAATATCTATAATACTTTATTTCTGTTGATTTTTTTAAGTTGAACAATGTCATGGTGATCAATACTGCCGTCTAAGAAAAAAGGCCGTAACTAACCTTTTTTCGATATTTAGTTTAATACATATTTGTAATATTTTTTTTTTCTGTTTTCAAATTTATATACTTTATATGGAAAAAATGGTAGTTACGGTATATTAGTTATCTTATGACGGCAGAATAATAGACTGTTACATAATAACGTTGTTTTTTCATACGGAACCAAAGTGAACGAGTAAAACTCATGCTTGACCAGATTTTTGTTGTTGTCTAAGCTTTTAGTTGGTAATTACTGGTTGGGAATAATATACTAACTTTATGCGCATTAAACTAAAGTTTCATAAAAAGTCTAAAGTTTTTATTTTATTATATCTATCTACTATTGCATTTGTAGGTTTAGTCTGTCAGGTACTAATTGATTTTAGGAAAAGTGTAAACAAAATCGTAATTTATTTTGTTCTATTTTTTTTAATAGATGAATAAAATGGCATTAATTGATGAAATTGACATAAATGCGCCATCCTTAAGCCATTTTACACCCTCCAAATTTCAGGTCTTTACGAGCGGTTTAGGCTATGCCTTGATCCGTCAGTCATTCTGGACAAAGCATTTTATATGTATAGATTATAATAGTTAGGATAAGTACATATTTAGTAGAATTATATTACGTCTACCGATATGTAAATTGTTGGTCTATTTATAACGTAACCCTAAAAACTACTAAACAAATCTCGATAAAAATATGCGAAGTTAAAATAACAAAATTCCTTAACCAAAAAAAAATCGTATTTTTGTCCCATGTCCTAAGACTGTTCACTGATGTCCACGCAAGATAATCTATTAAAAAAACCGGTTTTTTAATTTATAATACACAATTAATAACCACACATTCGCACAGCAATGTGCTATTAATTACATTAATTAAAATAATTAAATACTTAACCACAGTAACGTATATAACGTTAAGTTAAAATTTACAAAAACTTGTGAGTCCCCGCGGACTTACTTCGCCACTAAAAATATATACGTACCATACCTATTTAAAATATTTTGCGGTTGCTTGGGCTGCCATCACCCAAATCGTCGACCCTGGACTAAAACCATAAAACCCCGGACATTTTGAATGAGTTTGATATTTCCCCCGGACACTTTTTATTATTTGTTTTAATTTATTGCTTACCTTTCAATCAATCGGGATCGATATCAGGTAAAACGTGTCCGGGTTTTATCCGTACGTTCTTTGAAAACCCGCCCGGACGCACCCCGGACGCCCTATAAACTAGGACAAATCCCGGGAAACCCGGACGGATGGCAGCCCTACTTGTGAGTAACATCCGACTGTATTCAGGGTTCCGTAGTCGACTAGGAACTGTCTGTCTGTCTATCTGTCTGTCCGCGGCATAGCTCAGAGGTTCTTGGTACTAGAAAGCTGAAATGTCGTATGGATAATGTGGAACTATAAAAAAATTGGGTAGCTCCCATACACGTAAAGTGGGAAAGTTTTTTTTCTCGTGTCGTGTGTGATGTGTCATTAGATAGGTCTTTTAAAAATATTGTTACCTATGCGAAGACAATTTTTCGGTTACGCGAGCCATTTGCGAAAGATCTAGCTTTAAAGCGCTAATTTTTCTTCGATACGAGCGTCCATTCCTCTATCTTTTGAATGGCTGTACCTAGATATGTGAAAAAATCACAGATATCCTTACTAATATTATAAATGCGAAAGTAACTCTGTCTGTCTGTCTGTTACGCTTTCACGCCAAAAGTACTGGACCGATATAAATGAAATTTGGTACAGAGATAGAATAGACCCTGAAGAACAACTTAGGCTACTTTTTACCCGGGTGCGCTAAGTAGTTCCCTCGGGATGCGAGTGAAACCGCGGGAAACAGCTAGTAGCATATATAATGAACTTCAAAGGAAAACTATCACCGCTTAACCGGCTACAGAGTTATAGTCGTCCAACTAGGCCGGTTTTATAAATAAAGCGTAGCCTATGTCAACCGAAACATTATATCGTGCGGATTAGCAAGGTTAAGCTGCGCTAGCCATAGTGAGTCCATGCATGGGTGACCGTTTTCTTAACATAGCGAGACCCCTCCGTGCCTCGGCGAGCACGTAAAGCTGTCGGCCCTGCGCCTGATCTCTCCCCGCTCGTGTCGGACTGCCGACCCTCGGCCCATCGGACTATGAGAGTGAGGGAATAGAGAGTGCACCTGTGTCTGCAAGCGTGCGTGCATTATAGTCTGTACCGATTGAAATTAAGAAAGATATAAACAAATCATAACCTGATTTGTTCAAATTTTCACACATGTATAAATAAAATGATGAATGACGATATTTAGAGCATGAAATTGACATAAATGCGCCATCCTTTCGCCGTTTTGTTAATGTCTGTGGCAGAATTAAAACAAAATAGGTTACGACTTTTTTTACATTTTTCATAGAATCTGTACCAAATCAGAATATAACATCTCCTGCGTCGTAACTGAAGCCGGTTTGGAGATTATTATTATTAGATAGCTAAAATCAGAACTCATCTTTTTAGCTTTGTCTTAGCCTAGTAAAAAACGCGCCATTTAAGCCAGTATCCCAGGATACTCCTATCCACACTTCGTTAAACTTAATGTGCCGGATCTAATCACGTGACGTCATACAAATTAATAACCAACAAACCACGTCATACAATGCTATTAATCAAAAAATAGATTAAAAAAATACATGTTTGGAAATTCCTTAATTAAACTTATGACATATGAATTTATAGAGACTAGCTTCTATCGACTATGATTCGACTACATAAATATAATAAATAAATAATGGTACATATAAAATGCTTTGTCCTGACTGACGGACGGATCAACGCACAGCCTAAACCACTGATCGTAGAGACCTGAAACTTGGAGGGTGTGTTCTTTGTATGACGTAGGCATCCGATAAGAAAGGATTTTCCGTAATTCTACCCCTACGGGGGTGAAAAAGGGGGGCAAAGTTTGTATGAAACTCTAACATTTTTAATTTGAATTCGTATAGCCATTGCGGGCGAAGCCGCTGGCGCAAAGCTAGTATATATATGTAATATATAATTACGGTGTATTTCCACAAGAGTGATTTAACGGAATATTCTGTCATACAAGTAAACAAGCTATTTGTTACGTAACGTAAACAATTATTATAACATTGTCTTGCATTACATAGGTATCAAGGTTTTCATGTTTTTAACTTCATAAATGTCGGGGAGTTTGTTTCGCCTGCTCAGCAAAAACACATAGGATGTGATGAAAGGCGGGCGTTTTGGGGGCTGTCTTTTGTAAATTTGACGTTCAAAAAGTGCTGAATTTCAGCCTAATTTGAATAAATGACTTTTGATTTTGATGTGAGGTTTGATGCGACTCTAAAGTCCAAGTTTACCGACGAGATAACCGAAAAAATTAAAATAGCTGTTTACCATAAATTCGAACTTCCAACTTTCGATGGGTAACGTATTATTTGAGATTTTTATTCCTGAAACGGTCGATTACCAAACCAGGGTTGAACTAGAAGTGGGTAACACGAACATTCCAGCTTCCTGGTTAAAAAGGTTTTTGTTTAACGGGCCGATTAGGTAACCGCATCTGCCATGTGATTCTATAATCGGCCCGTTAATCGAAAACGTTTTTTAACCACGAAGCGGGGATTTTCCTGTTGTCGACTTCTTGTTCAACCCCGGCTTGGCAATCGACCGTTTAAAGAATAAAAAACCCAAATGGTTATCTATCGTAAGGTAGAAGTTTGAATTTATGATAAATAGCTGTTTTCAGTTGATCGGCCCGTTATCTTGTCGGTGAACTTGGTCCTAGAGGGGACCCTGGACAAGGTTTTAGGCTACTTTTTATTTGGATGCGTGGCGTAGTTCCTTCGGGACGCGGGTGAAATCGCGGGCAACAGCTATACTATAAGAATTGAACTCGTGACCTCACACTTGCGAGCACAAGTCTAACGAGGCTACTAATACAGCAGACTATACTATTAGTATAGATAGAAGAATTTAAATGCCGTTACTTTTATATTTCTATGTAACTGTCTAGATCTACTAAATTCTCTAAAAACCAGTTAGACAGAAATCAATGATGGTCAGTTTTTAAAGCTATGAGTGAATGCAAGTATCAATACTTTACTAATATTAATACTATCAAAAATATTGCTAATTTGAAATGAAAAAAATATATACATTGAACCGTCTTCCAAAATAAATCATGATCTACCTAGCTTTTTCCCAACTATGTTCGGGTCGGCTTCCAGTCTAAACCGAATAAGCTGTTTACCAGTGTTTTACATGGAGCGATATCTGACCTCCACAACCCAGTTACTGAGTAACACGATACCCTATTGTAAGACTGGTTTTCAGATCTTCTGGCTTCTAACTAGGTACCCGTAACGACTCTCAAAGATCTACAAATGAAAGTGCTTTCTTTGTCTTCCAAAACTAATAAAAGTGAAAAATAAAAAGAAAAATATTTTCGCCAAAACATCGCTCTAAAAGTCGGCGCCTAACACCAAGTTACTATCGTGTCTTTTTCCACCGACTTCTAGAGCTATTTTTAAAAATATCTATTTTGAAGTCTGTTAAAAACTTAAAAACGTGACTTATCAAATAAATTGTATTTTTAATTGACTAGTAGCTTCCAGCGTTTTCCCCTTGTCACTTGACGCACCCGGATATTTTTTTCCCATAACTATCCCTAGGGTACAAGCTATATCTCATCTAAATCGGTTCAGTCGTTTCACCATGAAAGCGTTACAAACAAACTCACTTTTACATTTATAATAAATGCTTATGTTATAGTGAAATGCAAATGTTACCCTATGATAACTTTAGAACCAGAATTACCATATAATTAACGCCAAAATAAGTAACTAATTTGACTCTTTGAAATAAAGCTTATTTTTCGCTTTTATATATCAAATACGAAGAATTCCTGCTTCTGACATTAGCTATACCTAATCACCGTTAAAAATACAAATAATTAATTATCAAGTTATATATGTTACTAAAGTAACTAGATGTGCAATCACCAAGCAAAGTGCGTGCCATAAAGGTTCTGACCAGTCATAATTCATGACATCTGTCACTTGGTAGCCAGCTTGAATCTATCAGAGTACAGCAGGACGATTTTAACAATAATATGGGCAAATTTGTAGTAAATGCCATCCTTATCATACAAATGTCATGAACATTACGTTTCGGTTAGTGTGAGAGAGACAGATATAATTTTACATCAAAATGATTACTAGTTTCAAAGCTACGTCTGCATTCTAAAAAATGGTTACGTTTTTGTGACCGCGTAATGTTCGGGATTGCATCTCTATGGATATATGTCGATGGTTATAGATAATAGAACTAATAAGAAATAAGTCAAAAAGTGTAAATTTTTAGAGCTCAAAACAAGATGGCGGCGTTCTATTTGACGTTTCAAAGGACCAAAGATTATTAATTTATGGTAAAATTATTCAAACAAGGATGAATATAAGAGAATGGTTGCACGTGTTTTACTTCCTTCCCACGTTTTTTTAATTAAAAATCTTTATTTATTCAAACATGATTATGAAAACGTTTTTATCAATAATTAATATACTTATAATGATAATTAATATTATCAATGCGAAAGTGTATTTGTTTGTTTTTTACACTCTCACCGTAAAACTGCTGGAGCGATTTGGATGAAATTTGGTATGCAGATAGATGGGAGATGAATTTAAGCTACTTAATTAGGATTTATTTGACCGTTGTACCAAAAATATTTGAGGTTACAAATACGTGAAATGGATGAACTGACATTCAAGATCCATCAAAATGCAGGATTCAAGATAATATTGTTTTTATTATTATATTATATTTTCAGTCTCATAAAAATGTTTACCAAGTTAAATAATTATAAAATCGAGTACTTTACACCACCAATGAATTGTCATATTTTTATGAGATGTCATAACGCATGTCACTCGTAGATTTTATATGACAATAATAAACGATGACGTATTTTTTTTATTTTTGATTAACCAAGATTTTTATGAATAAACCAAGATAAATATTAAGTTTTGTAGAGGAGCTCGTGGCTAAGTAACAGCCGCACGGGTCAAAAGACCAAAGGTTAAGCTGCGCTTGGCGCGGTCGGTCCGTGGATGGGTGACCATCTATGTCATAGCGAGACTCCCCCTTGCGTTGGTCCCGGTTGTCATTTGGATATCTTTGACAGTCGTTACGGGTAGTAAGAATCCAGAAAGTATGACAACTAGTCTACGTGTTACCCGTTTAGGTGAGAACACTGGTACTCAGCTGCATCCAGTTTAGACTGGAAGCCGACCAACATAGTTGGGAAAAGGCTAGGCCGATGATAATATCAAGTTTTGAGATATACGTAAAAGACAAAGTTATAAATAAATGAAGTTTAATGCTACCCGACAAAATACTTTATTAAAATATTTAAATTGAATCCGGGTATTTTTTCAACAAGGAAAAATATGAAAAATAGCGTAAACTACGCGCGTCATAAATTGATTAGTTTTTTTTTATATATCGTAACTTTAACTTTTTGTAGTAATATATAACATATTAGATAGCAATCAAAATTGTATGACAATGATTGATCGCTTTTATAACGAACTTAATAAAAACAATAGAAAAAAACGGAAAAAAATATAAACGCCTGTCAGCCATCTTTTTTTTTTTGCAATATTTTTTGTTGCCTTTGTTATTGTAATGTAACACATTATGTAATCGTTAAGCGGTATTTATAAATATCTGAATAAAAATATTGTTATATTTATATAACGATATCGTTAAAAACGTTTTTTAGTCGACTACGGTAAGTCACGGAAGGCATATGACGTAAAATTTACTTAAAATTTGGTATAGAGATATGTACATTCAAATAAAGGAATCAGCTGTTGTGCTTACATGTCAGAGGCCGTCAAACTCTGACACTGTTTTTTTCCGACGGAAAATCATCAAATGCCTCCACCCACCACGGTTGGGGCGGGAGGGAGTGTCAGACTCTTACTGACTAAAACCCATCTATGTTGATATAAAAATTAATTGCCTACATTTTTATAATTTTTTTATTTTTCGTCTCTTCTATATATATAGATTCACTTAATTATTTTATTGTATATGTCTTAACTTTAACTAATATTTTACATATTTACAATGAAACTTACATTACCTAAAAAAAAATTGGAATACTAATAATAAATGAAGGGTATCAAAAAATTCCTCCCCTCCTCCCTATTACGGTAAACCGGGAGCGTACCCAAGATATATCTTGATAATATAACCATAAACACTTAAAATTATGCAAATATCTAATATCAAGTTTCGTCGCAAACGTAAAAGAATAAAACATAATTAATTAATACAAAAAATATTAGCTTAGTATAACCTTCAGCCCAACGATAAGAAAAAGAAGAAAAAAAAAATCGAAATAAATATATTTTTTAAGCGTATAATGCACCTATGTATACATATATAAACCTATATGCATACTATGTATCTCGATGAGGAGGAGCTCGTGGCTAAGTAACAGCCGCATGGTTCGACCGATCAAAGATTAAGCTGCGCTTGGCGCGGTCGGTCCGTGGATGGGTGACCATCTTTGTCATAGCGAGACTCCTCCGTGCCTCGGAAAGCACGTTAAGCTGTTGGTCCCGGTTGTCATTTGTACATCTTTGACAGTCGTTACGGGTAGTCAGAAGCCAGAAAGTCTGACAACCAGTCTTACCAAGGGGTACCGTGTTACCCGGTAACTGGGTTGTGGAGGTCAGATAGGCAGTCGCTCCATGTAAAACACTGGTACTCAGCTGCATCCGGTTAAGACTGGAAGCCGACCCCAACATAGTTGGGAAAAGGCTAGGCAGATGATGATGATGATGCATACTATGTATCTATACATAAAGATAATAAATAAAATTGCAGTACCTATACCTATAGACCAGTGCTTTTAACTTTTGAAAACAAAAAAAATAATAGTAGGATGAAACCCATTGGAAAAGGAGGAGAATACAATAAAAATGATAGGAAAAATAAATTACGGGCGATCTGAGGTCGGGAAGTGGGGGGGAGTGGGGGTTAAAGTTAAAAAAACGGTTTATCTCAATTTCCGGCAAAACTACAAGTCCTATGAAAAAAAGTTAAATGGCAAAGTTGTAGGTAATAAAAAGATCTACAACTTTTGGATTGACACTTTTTTCACATAACCTCAAAATGTATGTGAAAAATTCAAAAAACCAAGCTTTTGGTTTTTTATTTTTATATTTTACAATAATTAATTTTTTATCACGAAATTTGGTGAAAACTTACCTTTTTATGTCCCAAACACACTGTAATTTATTTGATGTATAATAATTATTTTTTCACCCTTATTTTGACTTAATATCGAAAAAACACCCTAATTTTCAATCGAAAATTCTCGTGTCAAAATACCACTTTTTTTTTAAAAGTCGGTAGTTTTTTTGTTCTTTGAAATCTCTACTTTCAGATGGTATAAAAAAATATTTACATTGCTATGGTAAATGTTCTCAGAAAATATAAAGAAACGCTACAAAATAACAGGTAGTAAGGCCTAGACCGGCTTAAATTTTTTGCGTAGAAGCCTATTTATTGCTATTTTAAGATAACTTATGTATCTGAGTGACCTACGGAACCTCGGACCTCTCTATGAAATACCTTTTAGCTGATCAAAAGGTATTTCATAGAGAAGTGGGGAGTTGCTAGAAGGATCTTGGCCTTGCTAACTGTTATTTCGTAGCGTTTCTTTATATTTTCTGAGAACATTTACCATAGCAATGTAAATATTTTTTATACCATCTGAAAGTAGAGATTTCAAAGAACAAAAAGACAGCCGACTTTTTAAAAAAAAGTGATATTTTGACACGAGAATTTTCGATTGAAAATTAGGGTTTTTTTTCGATATTAAGTCAAAATAAGGGTGAAAAAATAATCATTTTAAATCAAATAAATTACAGTGTGTTTGGGACATAAAAAGGTAAGTTTTCACCAAATTTCGTGATAAAAAATTAATTATTGTAAAAGATAAAAATAAAAAACCAAAAACTTGGTTTTTTGAATTTTTCACATAAATTTTGAGGTTATGTGAAAAAGTGTCAATCCAAAAGTTGTAGATCTTTTTATTACCTACAACTTTGCCATTTAACTTTTTTTCATAGGACTTGTAGTTTTGTCGGAAATTTAGATAAACCGTTTTTTTAACTTTAACCCCCCCTCCCCCCCACTTCCCGACCTCAGATCGCCCGTAATTTATTTTTCCTATCATTTTTATTGTATTCTCCTCCTTTTCCAATGGGTTTCATCCTACTATTATTTAATTCACTTTTTACCGTTTTTAGAGGCTAAAAGCACTGGCCTACTATACACCTAAATTAATATAAGTATTGTGTAGGTACAGTCAACCAATTTGAAATATGACCCACCATAAGGTTATATTGTTACATACATTCAAATACAATTAGGTTGTCATTCTCGTAGACACACGTTTCCATGGTAACAAATTACTTTTTATTCTCATAGAAATTATTATTTCACACCAATTTCTGAGTGACTTTGACGTTGTCATTTTATAATCGAAAGAGTTCGAACATGGTTTTGAAAAAGAAAAAAAAATGTTCCAAAGCGCTGGATTCAAAATATGATTATTAATGCTTTATAGAAAATATTATCTATCGTAGTGATAACAAAGGTTAAAATTGCATAGATCTCCAACCCGTATTGACATAGCTTGCTTAATATTTAAAACGTCCTAAGTGCGGCATGCACTGTAAAGGATGGAAATCTTTGTTATTTTGACGGTTTCAAACGATTTATTGTCAAAGTGGGTCATGATTCAAATTTGTTGATTGTACAAGACTAGGTACCTATATAATGCAAAGTGTACTATATAATTAATAAAGCTATTATTGATTTTATGTCCCTGTTAGGATGTTATTGGTCAGACATTGTTGTTCTTGACTTAATTATTACTTCCATTTACCTACTTTGTATCTTAAAATAACAGGTTACTAGTCTGGTTGCACAAATGAGGGCTATCCATAGATATATACATCTAAATAGATGACGCAAGTGTGTGTATTTCACGTGTGACAGATGAGTGCAATGCACCTAGGTCGACACCGTTTGAAATAATCTGCGCGCCGCCGTATCGGCACCACAATTCAACCGAACATAATTATGCAGTTTTTGACCTGCAGAAAGTACCTACTCAAAATGTTAGTTTTGTACAAATTTTATGTAAAATGCTTTGTCCTGAATGACTGACGGATCAACGCACAGCCTAAACCGCTGATCGCAGAGACCTGTAACTTGGATGTCTCTTTGTATGACGTAGGCATCCGATAAGAAAGGATTTTCCGAAATTATACCCCTGAGGGTGTGAAAAGGGGGGCAGTCTGTATGAAACTCTGTAATTTTTAATTTGAATTCGTATTACCCACGCGTGAGGAGCTCGTGGCTAAGTAACAGCCGCACGGTTCGACCGATCAAAGGTTAAGCTGCGCTTGGCGCGGTCGGTCCGTGGATGGGTGACCATCTATGTCATAGCGAGACTCCTCCGTGTCTCGGAAAGCACGTTAAGCTGTTGGTCCCGGTTGTCATTTGTACATCTTTGACAGTCGTTACGGGTAGTCAGAAGCCAGAAAGTCTGACAACCAGTCTTACCAAGGGGTACCGTGTTACCCGGTAACTGGGTTGTGGAGGTCAGATAGGCAGTCGCTCCATGTAAAACACTGGTACTCAGCTGCATCCGGCTTAGACTGGAAGCCGACCCCAACACAGTTGGGAAAAGGCTAGGCAGATGATGATTACCCACGCGGGCAAAACCGCTGGCGGCAAGCTAGTTACCTATAATCATGATGATTGACACACAGGCTGTATCAAAAATATTCTTGACATTATAAGCGCCAAAGTGTATAAGGACGTATGTTTCGCACTTCTTCACGTAAAAACTATTGAACAGTATTTTATGTAGCTTAGCTCATAGATAGATCAATTTCTGGATTATTACATTGTTAACATACTATACAAATCAACAAAGGTTAATGCAATTAAAATAACATAGTTACAAACTTGTATAAAATAACTAGGTATGGGGATAATTATAGATTTTCTTAGAATAAGTATTAATTTTGCAACAATGTTTTCTGTTTTCCTGATAAACATCAAACATTAGAATAATGAAAGTCTCCACGCTGCTCCGACTAGATACCGCCAGTGTAGGTACTTGTAAAATGCGTCAACAAATACTATGCCGAAGTCGGCTTACCCGAGCCAGGCAGAAGCCAATCCCGTTGCAAGAAAGGCTTCCCGAATGATTTAAATAATTTTAAACATATTCCGAAGTCAAATGACATATTTATGACTCAACTTTACGCTAGTATATTTTCCAGCCAACACGGAGATAAAATAGAATAACTTAATGGAAGAGTCACCGCTTTACTTTGTAAATGAAAACCACAAAAATGTATACACTAACCATTCTTAATTAGCGACAACTAGTTTACTAAGAGTAGTATTTTCCATGTCAATTAAAACTTTATTTACTACGAGGTAAATAGTAAATATATGTGCTATGAATCCTATTTTACATGCAAATGCTATACGTATATGGGGGAAGGTACTTCTAGCGTTCTAATTAATATCACATCTTTGGCATTTATCATAGTACTAGCTTTCCGCCAGCGATTTCACCCGCATGGACAGAGTTTTATACAAACATTGCTCCAATTTTTCACCCCCTTAGGGGTAGAATTTCGTAAAATCCTTTCTTATCGGATGCCTACATCATACAAAGAACACACCAAGTTTCAGGTCTCTACGATCAGCGGTTTAGGCTGTGCGTTGATCCATCAGTTATTCAGGACAAAGCATTTTATATGTATAGATTTGTTGCAGCATTTTATAATTACACTGGCGGTATCTAGTCGGAGCAGCGTGGAGACTTTCATTAATCAATTTTTTTCTTGCCTAAAAGGTCCTTGGACTGCAGGTTAATGTTACAACTGGTTATTAACTTTTTGACGAAACAACGGCTCCTACGTCAATAAAATAAATTGACCGTCGATGTTTTAAGTAAACAAACATTAAATTAATACCTCGTATTAAACTACAAGGAAATTTTCCAGCCTACGATGCGATTTCCACGCGGAAAGCAAAAGCGTCATCAAGTGTAATATGCATGTCGCATGTCGTATGTCAAAATCGGACAATCGATGGATTGCCTAGAATTTTTATAACATTACGAATTGTTTTTTTTTTTCAATGAAACTAATAATCCGATTGTACGATTTATTTAATTGGTAAAAAGCTAAATTATTCGTAAGTGCTGTAATCTAAGCGTTAATTTAGATGTTTTGTAATTTGTCGTTACAGTTACTTCAAATTTGATAGTACTGTAATTTTGCTAATAATATAATAATAATCCAATATGTGTACGATTATGGGAAATCATCAAATGACTCCCGCCCTTAGTGTCAGACTCTTACTGACTAAAACCCATCCATGTTCTTTCCTCAACCCTTTGTGTTCCGGGGCGCGGTAACTCTTTCGAACATGGGTATATTCTCAAACCTTAGAGCCACCATTTATGGTATCACCTACACATACTTTGGCTCCAACAAGTCTCGCACACTCAATGACATGCTAATTAACTGTTAATCCTACTTCCTACTAGTCGACTCCACGGGTGATCTGAAGGCTGGCCTATATCTAGGCCGAAGAATCAGCATTGCCAACCAACGTGGCAAGCAGGCAGCTTTTGAGATGAATAATTTGTTGCATAAACTTTGTTTTTTATTTTTGTAACGTTTAAATATTATTTATTCAATAAACTAAATTGCAAAAGTTTGTTTTGTATATAAGGACATTAATTTGTTATACCTACTCTTACTGCTAAAAGTACTGAATGGATTTGACACACACCTGGGTTACAGAAGATATATTTTTTTATCCAGATATTTAAGCAAATCGAAGGCCACGTCTCCAGAGTCCCATCTATCACCGTACCAAATTACATACAAATCGGTTTAGCCTTATTACCGTGAAAGTACGTACAAACAAACTCACGTTCGCATTTATGATACTAGTTAGGATTAAACGTCCGGTCATTATCTACGAATATTACTCATAATGATATGTAGGCCTAGCGAACGCACTAATATAATCGTTCAAAATTTTGAACTCATAAATATCCATATCAATTTTGGTATATCCATACCAAAGGTAAATTTATGTTTAAAATGCATTAATAACAATTTTCAGCATCCACAGATATAATCAAAGATATCATTTTAAATAAATAATATCTAAGAAGCAAGTATGGTTGTCATTTGTAGATCTTTGACAGTCGGTACGGGTAGTCAGAAGCCAGAAAGTCTGACAACCAGTCTTACCAAGGGGTATCGTGTTACCCGGTAGCTGGGTTGTGGAGGTCAGATAGGCAGTCTCTCCATGTTTAGACTGGAAGCCGACCCCAACATAGTTGGGAAAAGTCTAGGCAGATGATACAAGAAGCAAGTATATTTCAATCAAAAATCATTTCCGATACCAATAAATTGTTCGAAAGTGATTTGTGCTAGGCCTACTCATCGCCGAATGACACAATGGTTTATGAGTAAGTTTGACGTCCCAAATTGAATAGGTAATCAATGCAATTACAACTGTTTATTTAGAAGAATAGATACTTAATATATTAGCATGTCATGCAAGGTTATGTGATGTCTTGGAGGCTCGTAAGTTAAAGAGCTCGATTATGAAGCATGAATGTGTGCGTTAAAACCCTGGTACGTATAATCATGCCTTTCTTCCTTGATGGTCAAATGACACCTCCCGCCGTGGGTGGGGCGGGAGGGAGTGCCAGACTCTTACTGACTAAAACCCATCCATATTCCTTACACAGCCCTTTGTATTCCGATAACTCTTTCAAACATCCCGCAGCGCCTGATAATCCTCTGCCTAGCCTTTTCCCAATGTTGGGGTCGGTCCAGTCTAACCGGATGCACCTGAGTACCAGTGTTTTATATGGAGCGACTGCCTATCTGACCTTCACAACCCGGTTACCGGATTTCCCTTGGTAAGACTTTCTAGCTGACGACCGTAAACAAAATCTGGTAAGTACCAATGTGACATTTTCAAATTTATATTGTTTACTTTCTAAATGTATCGTTATTAAAGGTGAAGGAAACCAACGTGAGGAAACCTGGACTTAAAGCAACAGTTCTAGAAACATCAAGAAGTGTCGAGCAAGCGCAGTGACCAATGCTCATACCTTCTCTGTATGAAAAGAGCATTTTTTGCCTAGCATAAGAAAACAACTAGGCCATTGTAGTTTCAAGGTTAGTAGTTTAGAATTGATAATCGTATGACACATAGTTTCTAAAAGGTAAAACAAGACGATGAGTATGATCTAAACGATGATTCTCGCTATCCATACTAACATATTAAGTAGGTAGGTATTTTGCTGGTTGCATATTTTATTGCAGTTTTTTTTTACTGTATTTTGTATTTATCAGTAACATTCCCTTCTACATGTATCTATTTATTTATTCATTTTCCACTCTTACAACTATCCTGAGCCTCGATATATGTCATCATCAGCCTATATGTTGTCCCGCTGCTGGGCACAGGCCTCTTCTCATACAGAGAAGGCATTAGCATTGATCACCACGCTTGCTCAAGACAGATTGGCTATTTGAGGCTCAAAAATGTTATGCCTCACTGCTCAATGAGGAGCAGTGTGATTTTGAGGACGTATGATGATTGTTTTCTATGCAATTCAATGTTCTTTTTATATTTCTCAAAGTTTCAATCACATCTTAAGTGAACTACCTAGGTAATTCACTCTAATAAAACCAATCCAACATTCCTTATATTATTTGAATACGTTCATCAGTTTTACCATGAAAATGTAACAGACAGAGTTATTTTCATATGTAAAATTTGTAAGTATTTCATCAACTTTAAATTTGGCATTTCCAAAAATTCTCGACAAGGAAAAACGACTACACAAAAACACGTTTTGCAAAACCTCGCGCCGAAACCTTTACGCGCTAATTATGTTCCTTGTTTTATTTATCATCTAATTAACTAATAATTTTTCTCATATATAAAGCTTTGTCTTGAATGACTGACGGATTAAAGCACAGCCTAAACCTCTGATCGTAGAGACCTGAAACTTTAAGGGTGTGTTCTTTGTATGACGTAAGCAACCGTTAATAAAGGACTTTCCGAAATTGTACCTCTAAGGGGGTGAAAAAGGGGGCCAAAGTTTGTATGAAACTCAATCATTTGAATTCGTATAGCCCACGCGGGCGAAGCCGCTGGCGGAAAGCTAGTAATAATATAAATGCCAAAGTAATTTTGTCTGCCTGTCTGTTACTCTTTCACGGCTCAAAACAGAACTGATTGAGAAGTTTGGTTTGGAGTTAGATTGAACCCTGAGAAAGGACACAGGAGTTTTTATCTGCGTGGGTATTGGAAATGCTATAGCAGAGTACCTAATTGCAGATAATAAATTACTTATTGTATGTCACTGAAACACAGCGGATCGTCACAGACATTTATTTAGAACGACAACTCATTTAAACTACAGTTGATGTCATCATGTGATAGATTACAGATAACTCAACGGCCAGTAAGAGCCTACACGCGTATCAATAACTCCATCAATGCATGAAGTAGTTTTCAGACCGCGGGAAAATCGGTTCAGCTGTTTATCGAGAAAGTGTGACAGACAGACAAATGAAGTTACTTTCAGATTTATAATATAAGAAAGGATTAAAAATATAAGATATAACCGTCTTTCAATCATTGGCAATTGATTGACCAATTGACCAATTAGGATTGGCGTCCAAAATCCCGCCATGGGTCTAGGAGCGAGTGCGTTGACTGGAAATAAATATTATGTAGGTATGCAATCTTAAGTTATTTTTGAATAGTTTTATTTCTGTACTTACGTTATTTGTTTTTAAATACGATGGGACGAACATGGTACTAAAATACCAAAAAATATAAACAAAATATTCTCGAAAAGGCTGCCTAAGTGGTAACGACATCTTGGATTAGATTTTCGTTATTTTTAATGGTGTACTATTAAGGATATTAAAACGTTTTCTGAGGTGCTCGTGCTACAGAAAAACAAAGAAAAATAATTGATTGGTTGTGTAGAAGATAAGATGACATGAATGGAGAAGGGTTGTATGGTTTAATCACTGTCAGAATGGTGCTTTCTTGATTAATATGATAAAGTATAATTTGGGAAAACCTGGCTTTTTAGGAGGCCGGGTATTCACATGAACCGGTAGCTCTTAGTCTTTAAACGAAGGTTCTTCAAACCTAACTTGTGGCGCTAGGGAGTTTGTAGCGCCACTTCTTCTTGCCAGCAAAAACACATAGGAAGTGGTGAAGGGCGGGCGTTTTGGGGGCTATCTTTCGTAAATTTTATGTTCAAAAAGTGCTGATTTTCAGCCTAGTTTTTTTTTGAGTTCTAAATTTTGAATTTCACTGTTGATATAGATGTAAGTATGGAATAAAAAGACATCCTGAATTGAATTTTATAACGCACCCGCACCCGCAGTTTCACGCACTTCTACCCACACCCAGATAAAAACTAGTCACGCCCTTCCCTAAGATTCGAGCAATCTCCATACTAAATTTCATCCAAATCAGTTTAGACGTTTTACCGCGAAAGCGCAACAGAGAGACAAAGTTACTTTCGTATTTGCAAAGTAAGGATAACATAACATAAATTATAGAAATAACGATCTGTATTTAATTAAGATTCTATTTTACCTACTTATCCCTAAATATCTTCAAAGCCTGAAAAAGGTGCTAAGCTGTACAATAAGTTACATGTAAGATCTGCTATACCTTAGGACGCGAATAAATATTTTGAGTTTGACTTTTAAACATTAGTAAAGAAAAAAAAAACAATGCATCTGAATGGTAAACACATATTGATATTCAAAGTTTTGTTGTTACTTAATAAATAAAGGCCTTGTATAAAAATAAAACTAAATGGGCACATAATAAGGGTTTTCATAGTTTCAAATGTCAAATTTTTGGGCCGAAAAAAACAAAAAAAAAACTTAGGAACTTTATAAAGATACCGATATTGAATTATGCCGGTAACGCCTGCTGACAAAGACAGTGGTCGGCAGAGGTTTACATGCCATTCAAAGGCCGAGTCTCGTGTCCATTGTATTATTTATTTGTTATACGATAAAAACAATAATTTAACGGATGAATAAATTATCACTTATAAGTAGTTTACTGTATTTTTTTATTAGAAATGCGTAATCAAAATATTAAAAGTTATGCAACAGTTAAAAATATATATATCTATATTTTTATCTATTTCAAATAAATAAAATTAAATTATAGAAATACGACGCCTGCCGAAACGATGTAATATTTATCAGTACTTATAAATTATTTGTACAATATTTTCTCGAAACTAAATCTGAAATATATTTATTTAGTTATAGCTTTCCGCCAGCGGGCTCGCCCGCGTGGGCTTACGAATTCAAATTAAAAATGACAGAGTTTTGCTCCTCTTTTTTTCGGAAAATCCTTTCTTATCGGATGCCTACGTTATACAAAGAACACACTCTCCAAGTTTCAAGTCTCTACGATCAGCTGTTTAGGCTGTGCGTTGATCCGTCAGTTTCTCAGGACCAAGCATTTTATATGTATAGATAGATTATATTTCTTTTCTCGAAAAATTATACGTTACCTAAATCTGAAATATACTAAATGCTATCGGCTGTCAATTTAATATTTATTTATTTATGTCGTAATAAAGAATGACAATGGAAACAGTATCAATAAAAACCACACGATAATTATCCGATGACGTTTAGTATCTTACATTTGTAACTTGCTGTCCGTGTCATTATGTGAATACGTCAGAATTCTTGTCAGCTATTATTTGTATCAGTAAAACCCGGCTAAGACATGGCTTTGTGTGTTAATAATAGAATATTCCATAGATTAATGAAAGTCTCCGCGCTGCCCCGACTAGATACCGCCAGTGTACTTGTAAACTGCGGCAACAAATACTATGCCGAAGTCGGCTTACCCGAGCCAGTCCGAAGCCAATCCCGTTGCAAGAAGGGCGTCCCGAATGATTTAAATAATTATTATAGACCAGCCGGTTGCATTAAAAAAATATACGTTTACTTATACGTGAAACGGAAGAACTGTCATTCAAGATCTGTCAAAAAAGAAAAAAAAATAATTTTGTTATTATTATATATTTTTCGTCGTAATATTTGTGATATATGTTTACTTAATTGTTATATCTATGTATTGATATCCTAAAAACTACTAAAAGTATGGTAATTATTGATAGCATGTTTTTTGATATTCGTAAAAGTATCACTACATAGTATAAAACAAAGTCGTTTCTCTGTCCCTATATCCCTATGTATGCTTTAATCTTTAAAACTACGCAACGGATTTTGATGCGGTTTTTTTTAATAGATAGAGTGATTAATGAGGAAGGTTTTAGTATATAATTTGTCAAGTTTTTGTATCCAGGAGCTAAAATATCGCGGGCGAAGCCGCTGGCGGGAAGCTAGTCATAAATGATAAAAAGTTTGATTCAACCGGCTGTTATTTTATAACCTAGATTAACACATATAGATACTTTTTAAAGTGTATATATACCAAAGCGGGTTGGTTGGTTTGTTTGTTGAGGACTAGACATAGGCTGATGATGTTAGAAGTAGTTATGTAGGTAACCAACCAACAATACTGGTTTTAAGTTTAGTATCACGTTTTAAACTTGACAAAATAGTTAACTATTTGCATAATACACCCAATTAAATATCGCTAATTAGTTTTAACGATGATATTTTGAACTTACGGCGTCATTTTAATTTATTAATTATTCAATCGTAATATTGTTTTTGAATAATTTCGCAAAACAAGTTTGTGTGTTTGTAAAGTTAGATAAAAAAATGTAATTACGCCGTTTCGGAGAAAGCAATCTGTGACAGACGCACAGACACTAAAATTACCATGATTTATAAGGCTACAGATTTCAAACAGATATACGAAACCACTTACTATAGCAGTAGGTACAATTGCGGTCAAAAAAACCGGGTCAGTCGTAAAAAAATATTTAAAATTTGTTTTGCTACCGTCCTGGCGAACGTACCTACTAATTTAACGTAAAAATAATGTCAGTTATTTTCAAAATGAAAATACTCGTTTTACACAATATTTTCTGGGCTACTACAGGTAAAATGTTAATGGAAAAACTTAATACTACTGCCGTTCATGACGTTCGAACCCAGAATCTTGTGGTAAAAAGCAGCGCTTGCGACCACTCGACCACCAAGGGAAATGTTTTTTTTGTTATAAAAGTTTTTGTGAATGCTAGATTTTTTTTCCAACATATCTGTCAAATAATAATTTAAAACAAAAACAACGCCATATAAAAAAAAACAAACAATATCAAAACATTTAACGGGCGTTCTAAATTGTTTAAAATTAGAACTTTATTTGAATATTAATTTTTATTTATGTGTTTTTATTGGCCATTGCGTAGGCCTTCCGTTTCCTCGTACTTTAAACTGCGTGCTTCAAATAATATAAATAAAACACTTTAGGTACCTACTGGATCTTTCTAGTAGGTATGGCGACCTTTGAAAAGGGTCTGAGTAGTTTTGAAAAGGTCACACGAGACTATTATAATTAATTTCACATTGCCAAAGAAATCTTTACCTATACTAATATTTAAAGGTATGACAAATTGTAAGTTAGTATGTAAGGGGCAAATCTCCGGAATTACTGATCCGATTTTTAAAATTCTTTCACAGATAGAGAGCTATGTTATCCCCAAATGCTATGGGCTATGTTTTGTGCAATATTACCGTAACAATACGAGCACCGTTGGTTCATAATCTTACGCGTAACGCGTCAACTGTTTACAATATTACGTGTTCATTTTTGGTAGCTTATAATCATTGGTACGGTTCGACTTGGGGCAATTATAAGCTAATTAATGCGTACCATTAAAGCACAATTTGTATAGTTTTGTTTTATTTTACTTTTTGTACTACCTATATATTTTAAGTTCTAGTTTAGAGACGTCCTTTTGGGCCGTAAATGTCCATAAAATTCTATTTGTTTTTGTATTAAATATATAGGATCGAATTGTACCTATTAAATTAATTCTTCGATATTTCGAATCGTGTAGAATAACGTGGGTTGCTACCTGTATCATAACATCTAAATCGCGTCCAACTACTTTTGAGAATATTTTAAATATTTGTTTTGCGACTGGCCCGGTTTTTTTTGCTCGCAATTGTATTGACATTTAAGACTAGTCAGTTCTAATCATTAAAATGTAACATAATTACCAATACAGCTTTATGATAGGACTAATTATTTAAAATTGTTTTATTATGCAATAAATGACATTAAATATAAATAATTAGAATATATAAATGTTTCATTTTAAATGGATAATATTATGCATTTTATTATTTTAAATAATATACCTACTAGTACAGTGCTATTTCCTTATGATAATAGCAATGAAGTATATATGTGCGCATGATTGTCTTTCAAAAACATGAAATAAATTCTTTAGAACGCAACAGCAATTGAAGGGATGGGTTTTAGTCAGTAAGAGTCTGACATTCCCTCCCACCCACAGCGAGAGGAGTGATCTGATAATTTTCCCATCCACAAAAAAAAAGCCGAGATAAATATAATTGTTTCATTCTTTCTTTCACTGTCACTCTCAAATTACAACAGCAAGACAGAGACAGAAAGTTTTGTTTATTTCTGCCTGATTTTTTTAGCTGACCCAGTTCTATTGCTTCCAAGTGTATACCGAGAAGACGGTGAGACATTAAAGTCACGTATGACACGTACTTTCTTCAATGTATCTAGTAAGATCATGAACATACGTATTGTTTTGGTTTGAGGAATGCTGATGGGGAAATTTTAATCCATACTATTAACATCACGACTTTTCATTTTTTTATCGATGGTTTAAGGAGACAGAAAATAAATTTAGTTTTAAAAATTATTTAATTAATTTCAATAACTTAGACACAGACTTCTAAGTCTATGTCTAAGTTACTATTGTATATATGATATATTTTTGCCCATAAGCGTTTTGGAAGTCGGTTCTATTTTTTGGAATAAGCCTTTAATTATTTTTTTACAATTAAATATATATGAATATAGTGAACTCATAATAATAAATAATAGTGAACTCATTGTTGAAAAGCCAAACAAAACAAATTAATTCATATTTAAAAATAACAGGCGGACAACATCGTGAAGAAACCTGGTCTAAAATGTTTATATACATTTTAGTCCAATTTTCCTTCACCGTTAGTCTGTGGTTTCAAGATACATTAAGAAAAAACTAATGCCTTTAGAAAAGTCACATTAGTACCTAAATGATACTAACATTATAATTGTTATTAATTAAAATTATATAATTTTGTAATAAACTAGCTTCCCGCCAGTGGCTTCGCTCGTGTGGGCTTCACGAATTCAAATTAAAAATGATAGTTTCATACAAACTCCCCACTTTTTTTCACTCCCTGAGGGGTAGAAATCCGAAAAATCCTTTCTTATGGTATTGCTACATCTTACAAAGAATACACCCTCCAAGTTTCAGGTCTCTACGATCAGTAGTTTAGGCTGTGCGTTGATCCGTCAGTCATTCAGGACAAAGCATTTTATATGTACACATAACACCAAATAAACGGGACAAATCGATTTTTTATTCGATGTTATTTTCAGAGCATTCCTTACCCGTTAAGTCATTATTCTGACATGTAATCACATACATCTCGAACCAAAATAACCATAACAGTAAGTACCTAAAACAAAAACAAACTAATTCTTGTGCACGCCTTTGAAAAACCTCTTGGAAATCCCCAGATTGTCTGCCCAGTTCATTCTTCTTGCTAAATATAGCTTTATAATCTGTTGTTCAAGATTATTGCCAGGTAAACATTAACAACACAACACCTACTAGCTTTCCGCCCGAGGCTTCGCCCGCGTGGTCATTTTTTTTACACATTGGGTTACATTATTCCAGTTTTACTAGGGATCCCTAATTATTTCAGGAAATAAAGAATTTTTAAAATCGGTTCAGTAGTTTTTGAGTTAAAACGGTCGGCGCAATTAGGCGCAAGGGCCACGTATTTTTGCAATCACTTTTCAGGTGTGAGAGCGAGACATAGCTACTAAAGTCATATAGCACCGTCTCTTCTTCACAACGAAACTGGTACTGCATTGGCACGTCATAGTAAGGCCCTTTTTATAATGGGGAATCATCAAAATGACGCCTCCCGCCCCACTGAGGGCAGAGTATCAGACACTTACTGGCTAAAACCTATCCATGTTCCTTCTTCAGCCTTTTACGTTTAGGGGGCGTGGTAAGTCCTTCGAACATCCCGCAGTCCCGGCAGGCTATGGCCCTGTAAGGAGGACCCCGTCACATGGTTAGGCCCCTAAGCAGAGTTGTTGCATCAGATTTTTGAAAAACAATCCGTTGGGTGATACAAAAAAATCCGCATATTGCCTCTAGATGAACCGAAGAGCGCCGAAATGACAAAATCAGATAAATATATTAATTTCAAAAATAAAGTATATCAAATCTATGTAAACACATAAAGAACTTTGTCCTGAATGACTGGCGGATCAACGCACTGCCTAAACCGCTGATCGTACAGACCTTGGAGGGTGTGTTATTTGTATGACGTAGACATCCGATAAACTTGGAGGCTGTGTTCTTTGCATGACGTAGGCATCGGATAAGAAAGGATTTTCCGAAATTCTACCCCTAAGAAGGGGAAAAAGGGGGACAAAGTTTGTATGAAACTGTCATTTTTAATTCGTATAGCCCATGCGGGCAAAGTTGCTGGAGAAATGCTAGTTAGAGCAATAAATAAGTTTATAAGCTCAGTTATTGCAAGGGTAGATTGAACAAGGTTAAGCTGCACTTGCCACGGTCTTTAATGGATGGGGAACGTTACAGTCTACTTTTTACCCGAAGGCATCAAGTAGTTACATCATTCATTCAGTACAAAGCATTTAATATATATGTGTATAGATTTTAATTAATGTTTGTGATTAAGTTGGGTTATTCCTAAATACTAGTTTTTTTTAAAAATAATGTCCTCATTTTGTCATTCTACATTTAGGATTAAAATTATTCCTTTTTGGGGCGATGTCTTCATTTTTTTGTTGTTAAGAATTTTATTACCGACGTTGACAATAAACTTCTATGAATAAATAAAAGTATTGTGAATTGGCCGTGACTTTGTTTGCGAGTCTTTTAAAGATCCAGATCATCATCTGCCTAGCCTTTTCCCAACTATGTTGGGGTCGGCTTCCAGTCTCATGAGTGCAGCTGAGTACCAGTGTTTTACATGGAACGACTGCCTATCTGACCTCCACAACCCAGTATAAAAATGTCCTGTGTTAATTAATATCACCATCAGCCTATTTATAAGGTAGGATATTATCACCGCGCGCCGGGGCTGCGGGTTGTTCGAAAGAGTTCCCGCGCCCCCGGAATATAAAGGGCTGAGGAAGGAACATGGATGGGTTTTAGTCAGTAAGAGTCTAACACTCCCTCCCACCCCACCCACGGCGGGAGGAATCTTTGATGATTTCCCATCCGAAAAAAGAAGTAGGATAATATTATTATGATAGTAGGTATAACACAATACGTCATAATTTGATTAAAAACGATACCTATCACAAAATTTAAGACCGGATTAAAGATGGCTCAAATAGCGTTAATTAACACTTAATAAATTCAAAATTATGGTTATTACAGCCATAAATCATATTTTTTTTGTCAAAAAATTCCCGCGGTTTTTTTGTTTTTTTTTTTCAATCAATGGTTACAGACATATCTACATAAGGCCATAAAAAAGAGATCAGAAAGTTGGTGATTTAAAAAACAGTGAGTATTGGAAGTCGAGTATTTTTAGGGTACCGTACCAAAAATGGTAAAAAGGTATCGATACAGTACTTATAAAAAATAACTTTCCCTTGCCTCTGAAGTTTGAGAAGGGAAAAATCTGAAATAATTACGATTGATAGACATTAACTTAAATATTAAAAGACAAATATACTATGATCCTAAGTAGGTATAGCAGTTTTTAAGTAACAAGCATTTTTTCTCTACAAACAAACTTAATTATGCGGTCGGAAAAAACTAGATAATTTCCATTTTATTGCGTAATTTTTTTTTAAAACATTCGGTGCGCGAGTCCGACTCGCACTTGGCCAATTTTTATAATGAAGAGTCGAATAATTTTTAATTATTATCCTACTAATAATATAAATGCAAAGATTTGTGAGGATATATATGTAGGGACGTAAATGTACGTATTCCTCGATAAATGGGCTATCAAACACTGAAAGAATTTTTGAAATCGGACCAGTAGTTCCTGAGATAATTGCGTTCAAGCAAATAAACAAACTCTTCAGCTTTATAAATATTAATATAGATATCTATAATAATTATCATGGTTTTTTCCGTAATCTCTTAAATGAAAATTTAGCTTATTTTTTAGTGTTCCGGTTTAGTCATGAAACGTAAAATATGTAATTTAAATTATAGTTTTTAGTCTACCAGCCGAATTATAATCGATTAATTATGTATTAAACGAATTAGTTTTAAATTATTCGCCAAACTATACATATATAGGAAGCTAAAGGTCATTTGAGCACGGTCAATAACGAATTTTCAATAAAAAATCTTAAAAGGTAAGATTTATAAACAATAAGCAAAAAGTATGCCTAGATTAGAATAACAGAAAATTAATAACACATAAAAATTTCTAATAATATATTTCTTTATACCTATAATATTTAAAAAAAATATATTAAAAAAAAACAGCGACTTCAAATTAAATAGATAAAAAAACTGATTGATTGATTGAGAATTTATTTTTAAACCACTTAACGAAAAAACAAGGTTTTCAATTCGAATCAATATATTTTCATTAAATATATTTTTACACGTGTATCTATCCTGTTCTAGTAAATTTTCAAAGATGCCTAACTAAATTAAAGAAAATAAAATAGATAATTATAGTCACCAAATTTACACGTTATAATTTTTTCATATTATTTATCTTATTTTTCTTTTTCTTTAGTATTTTTTCATCATGTGTAACAAAAATGTCCGATAAAATAATAAAAATAAAACTTACATTTCGGCTGCCTGGCGATCTGTCCCTGTTTTCTCCTTTCGAACAACCGATTGATAATCGCGTTCTTCTTGTTGTTAAACTCCAAATCATCATTGAATTTATTATTTAGAGCCTCACACTCCGTAAAATTCGCTTCAAAATTATCGATTTCCGATCTCCTGTGCCGATTATTAGACAAATCTTTTAATTCACTCGTATTCACTGAGGAATACCTCCTGTTAGCCACGTTGTTCCAAATTTGCACTAAATCCTTCATTTTTAATAACAAAAAAACACGTCTTTACACAACAAGAATAACGAACCGATGTTTCTAGTAATTAATTGATTTATAATACGTTTTTAATAGCACTAGAGTTTAATTCCGTAAATATTAGTTCGTTTTTACAACGTCAGACCGTTCTCAATGTCGCACAATGAATAAATGAGTCCAGTTTGTTAAAAACCAAAATTGTTTTTAGAAAAAAAGAAAATCACAATATTTATTATTTTTTTATTATTTCTCGTTGAATAAAACACTTGAATGTCACATTTCTCCGTTCGATTGCACTGTTTTTTATTTATAAATTTCGCTGTTAGAAATTAGATTTTTTTTCAGTTGAGTGTCGCGTAATTAAAAAGCGCGCGCTGAGAAATAAAGGTAGGCATGCACGGTGCACTGTTCGCTGCAGTGACTTAGTATCTGACACTACCTACGGTGGAACACTGCCTTATATAAAAATTCGCGAGCTTGACGCTGCGTAGCGATGACGTAGGCAAACCGGTATTTTTATATATTACTCTTTTGTTTAATATGCTTCTGGTGCAAATCGAATAAATTAGAGGTCATAGGACGTTATTGATTACGGTGCATTCTATGATTTAATTAACGTAAAGTACCTAAATATTATAGTCACTCTGGAGACTTAGTAAAAGGAAAGAGACGGGCGTATACAATAATAACATTTGAATAGGTGACAAAATGTGGGTACTTACGGGTATGACGAAAATTACGTCATTTGATGCGTGGATAAAAAAATTTTTTTTTAGGTTTATTAGAAATTATTTTTAAACTATTAGTAACATAGTAAAATCTGGCCAAGTGTATGTTGGGCCACGCTCTAACCTAGCAAATATATACACTAAAAAGCTTGATATTTCGGAAAATTTTGGAAATCGAAAATGATCCTATTTTACAAATTTCAGCTTTCTAGTACTAAGAATCTCAGAGCTTACCGTGGACAGACAGACGGACATGGCGAAACTATAAAAGGTTCCTTGTCGACTACGGAACCTTAAAAACTGATTTAAAATAAAATAAGGAAAAACAATTCTAAAACAAAAAAAGTTAAATAATAATCAAAAAGCAAAAAAAAAAAGTTGATTTAAACAAAATAAAAAATATTTTAGTTTTATTGACACGCGAAGATAGCGGTCAATACTCGCTTCGCAAAATGTCAATGTCATTACATATTATTGATAGTTTTAATTTCCTTTACGTAATAGTAGTCGAGTATCAAGTGCGTGTGAGTCACTCGCTGATGACTTGCCGTATCACTTACAATGCTTAGTTGTATAGTCTCTTCCTATTGACTTTACAAAGAATGTAAACAAAGTCGTAACCTATTTTTTTTCTAATTCTACCACAGAAATTAACAAAATTGCGCAAGGATGGCGCATTTTTGTTAATTTCATGCTCTAAACATAATCATTCACCATTTTATTTATCTATGTGAGTAAATTAGAACAAATAAATTATGATTTTTGTTTATGTTTTTCGTGTAATCAATTGGCACAGATTATATACTAATCGATTTATTAAATTAGAAAATATTATCACTAGCCTATGACTATTTGTCGTGGTGGCCTAGTGGTTAAGGCACCTGCCTCTCGTGTACGAGTGTGCGGATTCGAAACCTGGCAAGTACCAATGTGACTTTTCTGAAGTCACTGACCTAACGGTGAAGGAAAACATCGTGAGGAAACCTGGACTTAAATAGTCTGAAATCACCAATCAAAATGAGCAAGCGTGGTGATCAATGCTCAAGCCTTCTCTGTATGAGAAGAGGCTTGTGCCCAGCAGTGGGACAGCGTATTGGCTGATGACGATGATGAAAAAAATATATAGAAATTAAATAAAAACAAGTTAGGAATGAAAATATTTGGAATCGTATCCAAAAGGAAAGGAAATGAAATCTAATTAAAATTAAGAGAAAGTATATGGGTTTTTGAGTAGATATTTCAAGGCTTGTATATAAATATTATAGTTACGCGAAGGTCGCCAGAGTTCCGGTTTCTACGCATTTCCCCAAAGAGTAAAAGTACCGTTATTAATTATAGTATTTCTAGAAAGACTGGTAGTGTAGCAAGTAGTGTTTATTGTTGAGCACAAGTTCCTGAGTTCTATTCCTAGGTCAGGCAAAATGTAATTGGGTCTATACATCTTTATATATAAAAATGAATCCCTATTTCCCTTGGTTACGGCATCACGCGTGAACGGCTGGACCAATTTAGATGAAATTTGGTACGGAGATAGAGAAGACCTTGGTGACGGTGACGTCTTTTTATTCGGGTGCGCCATACGCGGGTAAAACAGGGGTGAACTGAGAACGAAGTTAGAGTAGCTTATCTCTTTACCAAATTTCATCAATATCGTAACAAAGCGTAACAAACAAACACACTTGCGCATTTATAATTACATTAGTTAGGATCTACTAAAGGTTAGACGGTATACCTATCAGACCCTTAATCACCGTCAAAGATCTTTGTAAGTAGGTACCTACGTCAGCGGAAATCGACGCGAATTACGCGTTCGATAATATATGATGTATATATAATAAAATCTATTGTTCATCGTAGTGACCAAGCCCTCAACATATCCTTATGACGTCAGTTCCTTCAGTTTTAACTTTTATTTTTTTTAGATTTTCTTAATAATAGGCATGCCTTTTTTTAGGGTTCCGTAGTCCGACAAGGAGCCCGCCATGTCCGTCTGTCTGTCTGTCCGCGGTATAGCTCCTAGGTTCTTGTTACTAGAAAGCTGGAATTTGGTATGAATATGTATATTGATCACGCCGAAAAAGTGGTAAAATAAAATTTTGAAAAATATTTTTTTTAGGGTAGCTCCCAAACATGTAAAGTAGGGATGAATATTTTTTTTCTCGCGTACCCCTGCGTGTGGGATATCGTTAGATAGGTCTTCCAAAAATATTATGAGTGTGTTGAGACCATTTTTCGGTTTAGCGAGCCATTTGCGAAATATCTAGCTTTTAAGTGCAAATTTTTGTATGATACGAGCATCCTCCCCTCTAACTTTTGAATGGCTGTATCTAGAAATGTGAAAAAATTCAAAGACGTAGCACATGTAATGAACTTACAAGGATAACTATCACGGCTAAGTAGGCTTAACCAGTTACAGAATTATAGCCGACTAACTAACTCCTACTACGGAACCCTACTGCGCGTGACCCCACACTCACTTAGTCGGTTTTTTCGGATGGACCCCTCTCGCCGCGGGGGGGGCGAAAGAAGAGGCCTGTGCCCAGCAGTGTGTCGATATATAAGCTGATGATGATGATGATGAATATAAGTAAGGATTGTAATATGTATTATATGTTACGTCAGTTTAGTGATCAAGGAGGAAAAATGGTCACTCATCCTTCTGCGTCAGTTCGGAAAACGTCACCTAACACGAATTCGGCGAACGACACGGTCCCAGAATAATAAGTGCTTATTATTCTATGCATGTGGACGATATTTTCTGCCATCATATTCGGTAATCGTCTACTAAGGCCCAAGTTTACCGGCAAGATAACGGTCCGATCAAATACAATCAAAAAATTTCAAATTTAAAATAACCCTGTGAAACGTGAAAAAGCCTGACATCATTTTGGAAAGGAGCTGATACTCTTACAATGCTGGACTGATATTAACCAAACATAGTTATAAACCACCGCAAGGAAACTGGCATTCAAATGAAAAAACCCCATCGAAATCGGTCTATCCATTTGAGAGCTACAATGCCACAGACAGACAGACACCGACGTCAAACTTATAACATATCTTTTTGCATCGGGGTTTAAAAATAGCAGTTCACAGTGAATTTAAACTTCCAAATTTCGAAGTGTAACACTATCATTTAAGCTTTTTATTTCTAAAACAGTCGATTCCCAACCCCAGTTTTAAACAAGTGTTAGTAACACGAAAATTCTCGCTTTGTAAGTTAAAAAACGTTTTGTTTAACGGGCCGATTACGTAACCATTTATCGGTGAACTTGGCCCTAAACATCCACGGAATGGCCACAAAGCGGTTGTTTGTAAAACGATGGTCACGGTTAAGGTGAAAGTCAATGTTAAGTGCATGCATATATATAAATGTTAGGGTCAGTGGTCGTTTGAGATTACGTCTAATAAAAAGGTAGAAATAATCTTATTTATTTTTAGCCTTTTGTGTCCCACTCCCACTGCAGGACAAAGGCCTCCCTTCCCTCCTTCCATTTGGTCCGGTCTTGTGCAATCTGTGGCCATTCTTTTAGGTAGGAGTCCAGTTCATCCCGCCATCTCCTTCTGGGCCTGCCGCGATGTCGTTTATTGCTGTTTGGGACCCACAGAGTGGTTGTTTTCGCCCATAGCTCATCCGACATGCGGCAGATATGACCAGCCCAGTTCCACTTCAGTCCAGCAGCTGTTTGGCCAGTAATCTATACTTATAATAAATCTGTAGAGAGGCCAATTCTGTACATTAAATATATTTCCAAAATAACTATCAGGGGGTGATAAGGGATCGATACTGATGCCAAAAATGCAATCAGTAAAATTTTTGTCTCTCTGTCTGTCTGTCCGTCCGTCTGTCTGTCTGTCTGTCTGTCTGTCTGTATAAACTCTATAGAAACAAAAACTACTCGACGGATTTTAACGAAACTTGGTACAATTATTTGTCATACTCCTGAGATGGTTATAGTATACTTTTCATCACGCTACAATCAATAGGAGCAGAGCAGTGAAGGGAAATGTTGTCATTTTGTTTAAACGCGCTAATCTCAGGAACCGCTGGTCCGATTAAAATAATTCTTTCAGTGTTAGATAGTCCATTTATCGAGGAAGGCTATAGGCTATATATCATCACGCTAAGACCAATAGGAGCGGAGCACCACTATTCCACGCGGACGAAGTCGCTGGCAGAAGCTAGTGAATAAATAATCTTAACCGATATTAGAAATACGAATGTCTCTCGAAAGCGTTACAGCTTTCCTTTGTAGATCTTTGTCAGTCGTTACGGGTAGTCAGAAGCCAGAAGGTGTGACAACCAGTCGTACCAAGGGGTATCGTTACCCGGTAATTGGTTTGTGGAGCTCAGATAGACAGTCGCTCCATGTCAAACACTAGTATTATAGCATCCGGTTAGACTGAAAGCCGACCCTAACATAGTTGGGAAATGGCTAGGCAGATGACGTCGTGAAGAAACTACTCTACGTCCTTTTTTGAAGTCGGTTAAATACTCCATTACATGTGACAATTTGCGGGGTTAAAAAGGCAGACTGTGCCTCTGTTTCTGTGTTTTATTGATGGTGACCATAATCAGAATGGTTATCGGCTCGTTAGCCTCCAAAATAACATACGGTAATGCCCATTTTATTGACGAGACTAGCTGGTTCCGCAAGTCCACCCGCCCGTGGGTTCCAAAGCACCGCGACAAATTCCGCGCTCGCACTTTTAATCTGTTTGCTCAGCTCCTAAAAGTCATAGCGTGATGTTAAATAGCTTATAACGTTCCTCGAAAGTTGGGCTATTTAATGCAAAAGGGATTATTCAAATCAGATCAGCAGTTCCAGAGATAAACGCGTTCAAAAAAACAAACTCTACAGCTTTTTATAATGTTTTAAATATAGACCGTTATCTAGCTATTTCCTGCGACTTCACCCTCATCCCGTATTAACTGCTTTATGCACCCGAATAAAATCTAGTGTTCAAGCTACGTCCAGACCAAATTTCATCAAAATCGGTTAAGCCGTTTTACCGTAATAGCGTAAGAGACAGACAAAGGTTTTTCGTATTAACAATATTAGTAAGGATTTTGTATACAATAAGACACATGTGGTGCTTACGGCCATGGGTGCCAAAATCGTTATCTATAAAAGTGCTACCATAAAATTGAATAACTTAAGTCTTTTACAGATATACGCGATATTTACTTATAAGGCCAGATAAAATATCACGCCTCTGACGGGTGAGCTCGTGGCTAAGTAACAGCCGCACGGGTCGATCGATCAAAGGTTAAGCTACGCTTGGTGCGGTCGGTCCGTTGATGGGTGACTATCTATGTCATAGCGAGACTGTCCTGTGCCTCGACAAGTCATTAGTTGGTCCAGTCTAATAGGATGCAGCTGAACAGCAGTGTTTAACATGGAGCGACTGCCTATCTGACCCAGATACCGGGTAACATGATACCTCTTGGTAAGACTGGTTGTTAGACTTTCTGGCGTCTGACTACACGTAACGACTGTCACAGATCTACAAATGATAGCTAGGACCAATGGCTTAACGTGCTTTTCGAGGCACGGAGGAGGCTCGGTATGACAAAGATGGTCACCCATCCACGGACTGACCAGGCAAGGTTTACTGAACCTTTGTCTATCAACCCGTGCGGCTGTTACTTAGCGACGAGCTCCACAATCATGAAACCGTTGTCAGAAAAAATTACATCATATTTTTCTTTTGTTACTAAGCCGGTAAACAAAATGAAAGTGTTAATTAAATATATTAGCGTTTATTACTATAAAAAGTCTTGTAATACCTTCATAATTAGATTTATAAACATACTAGCTAGGCCACAAGCATCACCCGCGTTTTACGTAGTCACATATAAAAAAATGCAGTTTAGCAGTCTTTGGTACTTCGGGTACCCGGATAAAAAGTATCCTATATGTTAATCCAGGGTATAAACTATGTGTGCACGAAATTTCATCCGAATCTGTCGAGTAGTTTTTGCGTGAAAGAGTAACAAACATACATACATCCATCCTCACATACTTTTGCATTTATAATATTAGTATAGTACTATACTTCCGCCACCAGCAGCTTTACGAATTCAAATTAAAAATGTATATTTATTTATTCTGAACCAACAAAAAAAATAATTTTACACTAAATTAAACATTTATCACGTTAATCAGGTGCCTTAACCAGACCACCACTTAAAACGATATTGTTAGTGTCTATTAGAAATCTAGCTCTAACAGACCGTGTGGCCTAATGGATAAGGCGTCGGACTTCGGATCCGAAGATTGCAGGTTCGAGTCCTGTCACGGTCGACTTTACATTTTTGTAATATACAAGATTTAGACATATTCTTAGGCTTAGTGCTAGCCAATGGGTGACAAAAATGATTTAAAAAATGCTTGATAGTAATTACAGTATTTTTAGCCGACTGCAAGAAAAGGGTTGTGATTTTCGCGCCTATCTTTGTTGTTTGTTTGTTATATTCTTTATTCCCTCATATCTTTCAAACCACTCGATGGATTTATGTATATTCGTTAGATTCGTCTCATTAGTCCAAGTTTTCTTAGATAGGCGGGTGAATCTATACTAATCTATACTAATATTATAAAGCTGAAGAGTTTGTTTGTTTGTTTGTTTGAACGCGCTAATCTCAGGAACCGCTGGTCCGATTTGAAAAATTTTTTCAGTGTTAGATAGTCCATTTATCGAGGAAGGCTATAGGCTATATATCATCACGCTAAGACCAATAGGAGCGGACCACCACTATTCCACGCGGACGAAGTCGCGAGCAGAAGCTAGTCTTCAATATTTTGCTGTTTGGTTTCCGAATTGTCATTATCCTCATCACCGACTGTCGTTTAAATTGTATAATTTACAAGCTTAAACTTATAATGTTAAATAATGAAATATATATAGCCTCTTAATGTGGATAAATATTGAATTTTATACGACTGGTAATGATGAAATTCGTGTGAGGAAGCGAACAGCGTCGAAAAACCAACCGCACATTTTTGAAGAATCACCCAGGCGACATAAAGAAATAAAAATATGTTAGATGCTAGATATCATTTTTTAAGATGAAATATTTTTAGTCTTGTAATCACTACATAGTATAAAACTAAGTCGCTTTCTCTGTCCCTATATCCCTATGTATGTTTAAATCTTTAAAACTACGCAACGGATTTTGATGCGGTTTTTTAATTGATAGAGTGATTAATGAGGAAGGTTTTAGTATATAATTTGTCAAGTTATTGTATCCATTAGCTAAAATATCGCGGGCGAAGCCGCTGGCGGGAAGCTAGTATTGTATAAACGAAGGTTCTTCAAACCTTACAGACAGACATGTGTTGCTGGGGAGTTTGTTGCGCCACTGCGCCTTTGAATGGCGGGCGTTTTGAGGGCTGTCTTTTGTAAAATTAATTATTGACGTTCAGAAAGTTTGAATGAAATTTAGTACACACATATTTTATTACCTGAATTAACACATAAGATACTTTATATCCAGGCGCGAAGTAGTCTCCAGGATCCACGTTAAACCGAAGGAAACGGCTAGTTTACTTATAGTAATTTTATTTAGCACGTTAAGGGTAGAATTTCGGAAAATCCTTATCAGATGTCTACGTCATACAAAGAACACACCCTCCAAGTTTCAGGTATCTACGATCAGCGGTTTAGGCTGTGCGTTAACCGTCAGTCATTCAGGACAAAGCATTTTATTTGTATAGATTTTCTGAGTCATAGAATGACTAGCTATTTTCTAAAGGAAACAAATTTTCTTACTATCATAGGTAAAGTAACTATTGTATTTATCACCATTATTTACTTAAGTAATGTATTCTCACATAGCATGAAAATTGCATCATCATTTTGCATATAAAGTTGGGAAATTTAGATATATGTTGTCCCGGCCGTCATTTATGGATCTTTGACAGTCTTTAAGGGTGGAAGCCAGTAAGTCTGACAACCAGTCTTACCAGGGGGTATCGTGTTGCCCGGTAACTGGGTTGTGGAGGTCAGATAGGCAGTCGCTCCATGTTAAACACTGGTACTAAGTTGCATCTGTTTAGACTGTAAGCCGACCCAAATATAGTTAGGAAAAGGCTAGGCAGATGATGATATGAATGGGGAAGGATTTAGGATAGTTTTTATGTAGGTGCGTGTCGTGGTGGTTTAGTGGTTAAGGCATCTGCATCTAATGTACGAGTTCGAAACCTAGCAAGTAACAATGTGACTTTTCTAAAGTCATATGTATTTTATATATCTCAGACGTCACTGACTAACGGTGAAGGAAAACATCGTGAGAAAACCTGGACTTAAAAAGTCTGAAATCGCCAATCCGCCTTGAGCAAGCGTGGTGATCAATGCTCATGACTTCTCTGTATGAGAAGAGGCCTGTGCCCAGCAGTGGGACAATATATAGGCTGATGATGATGACGATGCGGACGAAGCCGCGGGAATCAGATAATTTGTATGTTAACGATAAAATATTGACTTAAAACAATTCTATTTTATTACTAACTAGCGGCCCGTCCTGGCTTCGCACGGGTAGCCTATGATACTCAGGGTGAATGTAGCTTTCCAATGGTGTAAGAATTTTTGAAATCGGCACAGTAGTTTTTGAGTTTATTCATTACAAACATACACACAGAAATACAAATCTTTCCTCTTTATAATAGTAGTGTAGACAAGTTGTTTCAACCTAAAAAGATTTGCAACCTTAAGACGTATCCTTCAAATAGCTATAAAATTGTAAAACCAATAAATACCATTTAAAAATATATAATCATGTCATGAGTCAGAGATGGCCATCTCTTTCTTTTATGAGTAAATTTCGACGTGCGAGAGAGATAGCAATAAGTTGGAAAACCAGAAGGCTAATGCGATTTTTACTATATTTGAAATGTTGTTAATTTATTATTTTAGAATGTAAAACTGTTTGTTTATTAAATACTAGTTTTTACACGCAGTTTCACTCGCATCCCGAGATAAAATGTGGCCTATAACCGTCTCCTGGGTCCCCTTTTCCTCCATACCAAATTTCATCAAAATCGGTACAGCCGTTTTACCGTGAAAGCGTAACAAACGCAAACCTAGATTGTCTTCATAAGTTCTTAATTAATGATGATTAATTAATGACTCAGTACTCAAACACTGGTACTCAGCTGCATCCGGTTTAGACTGGAAGCCGACCCCAACATATTTGGGAAAAGGCTAGGCAGATGATAATTAATGACTCAGTAGGTTGTGCTCAATAATTAAGGATATGCATATGATCACGTTTATACTAATTGCTTTTAATATCATAATGGGATTCATTAAGAACGTCCACTTTTAAAGATACTAAAATTGTACCGTTTATACGACAGACAAGTAAATATGTATCGAAATAGATAATGTTATTTCCGTCATTGCTATGAAAGCCAAGCGTGTAATTTTATATCTACTTTTTGTGACCTCACAGGAGGACTTTTAGTGTAACATTTTTAGTTGTTTTTGCAGCTAAAAACAGTCCATTTTCTAGCTTCTAGCGTCTTGTCAAACGAGGTTGAAGGAACTGGACTCCCTTTTAACACGCGGTTCATATACACTCCTTTTCGAGGCCATCAACCACGACCACAACCAACGACACAATCATCAAATTACTCCCTCTGCTGTGGGTGGGGCGGGAGGGAGTGAGTCTTACTGACTAGAACCGATCTATGTTCCATGCGTTCTAGGGTCTAGCTAAACCTTTGATCGGTCGACCCGTGCGGCTGTTACTTAGCCACGAGCTCCTCTGTAGTAATCAACTTATAATTAACGGAAAATCCTAATCATATGATCAAGGTAAAGATGTGTGCATAATGATACTGAAATTTTTTGTTGAGTAAGTCAGAAGTCGTGGTGGCCTAGAGGTTTTGGCGCCTTTTTAGGAATGGAAAATCATCAAATAACTTCTCCCTCTGCCAGTGGAGCGGGAGGGAGTGTCAGACTCTTGCTCACTAAAACCTATCAGTGTTTTCTCCGTTCTTTGCGTTTCAGGGCAGCGGTTACGCTTTTGAACAGTACCGGCTTCGCCACGGGAGATGCCTGGGCTTTGGGGGCCGCGAGATGACTCCCGGCCACCGTATGCACGGGTCTGCGGACGGTGAGCTATGTGTGGCTCGCCGTCCGGCAAGGACCAGGCCCGTGTCGACAGCTCTTTTATGTTCCACAAAAGATGATGTCAGCAAAAACGACGGGGCCCTCCCCCAGGGCCATAGCCTAACGGAGCTACGAGACGTTCGAAAGAGATACCGCGCCTCCAGAACGCAAAGGGCTGAGGAAGAAACATGGATGGGTTTTAGTCAGTAAGAGTCTGATAATCCCTTCCACCTCGCCCACGACGGGAGGAGTCATTAATTGATGTTTTTCCATAAAAAAAGCCCATATCATTATCTTAAAAATGTGCATATTTCGCTTATCTATACTAATATTATGAAGAGGAAAGATTCGTTTGTTTGTTTGTAGGGTTTTAAACTCAAAAACTACTGGACCAATTTTAAAAATTCTTTCACCGTTAGAAAGCTACATCTTTACGAAGTGTCATAGGTTATATTTATTTCCAAAAATAATTAGGGATCCCTACTAAAACTTGAATAATGTAACCCAAGGTGTAAAAAAAAAATGTCCACGCGGGCGGAAAGCTAGTTATAAATAACTAGCTGTTTCCCGCGGTTTCACCCGCATCCCGAGGGAACTACTTAGCGCACCCGGGTAAAAAGTAGCCTATGTTGTTCCTCAGGGTCTATTCTATCTCTGTACCAAATTTCATTTATATCGGTCCAGTAGTTTTGGCGTGAAGGCGTAACAGACAGACAGAGTTACTTTCGCATTTATAATATTAGTAAGGATTAGAATTATGAAGGTATCTTTATGTATAATTTCATATAATATACTTCGAGAAGGCGTTGGAAAACTTTAGAGTCAGTTACCGTGACGAAATGTACGAACAACATGTAACATTATATCTTGTAGCATTTTCCATACAGTTATGGTCTAATTAATTTGAAAGAACGGAATTTCTTAGCCAATATAATCTTGAAGGATTGGAATATTTTCTAGCCAGGTAGTATGTGTTTTCCATGGGTCTAGGCAGATGAAAACTGCTTATGTGGATAAAAAGAGTAAGGGCAGATTTCACCTATCAAATTGTGATATATAGACCTTGCATGAACGAATTAATACATAATGATTTTTGAAAATAAAGTACAACCTATCTATCTATATTATTGTTTCTATTCCCACTTTTTGGAACCGTGCACCTAGTTTCTCTTCTTGACGTTTTATAAGTACCTACCTGTGATTGGTCTATGAAATAAAAAAAAATGACTTTGACTTTATAGTAAGTAAGTAAGTAAGTAAGTAAGTTTATTTGTTTAAACATGGTGTACATGATACATTGCATGCAAGATAACAAAGGATTCACATTAAGATCTATCATGTTCAGCCGCTTAACGTGGCGTACAAATTGGTAAGAAGAGATGGTGCATAAACCGTGATAATATTCATCATTTCATCAAAAAGTCAAGAAGCAAATGTTTAAGATACAATTCAATGTCAAAGTAAGGTCAATAAAAAATATGAAATAATATTATAATCACAATTCCAAATAACATGTCAAAAAAAAACAAGCATTGTCATCTTATAAACAAGGAAAATTTTCTTCTTTCATAAATTCTGCTATACAGTAATATGCTCTTTCAGTTAGGAAACTCTTCAATATACTTTTTAGAGCAGATATATTTAAGGACTTCCATGATTTGGGCAATTTATTAAAAATGGTCGGAGCCATGCAAAAGATGCTCCTACGCATAAGAGTTGTTTTAGCGCCGTGAACACAGAGTTTGAAATTATCACGTCTATTCCTAGGGACAGCATCAGACATATAAAATATACATATAAATATACATATAAAATGCTTTGTCCTGAATGACTGACGGATTAACGCACAGCCTAAACCGCTGATCGTAGAGACCTGAAACTTGGAGGGTGTGTTCTTTGTTTGACATAGGCATCCGATAAGAAAGGATTTTTTGAAATTCTATCCATAAGGGGGTAAAAAAGAGGGGCAAAGTTTGTATGAAACTCTGTAATTTTTAATTTGAATTCGAATAGACCACGTGGGCGAAGCCGCAAGCGGAAAGCTAGCTTTATATATATTAAGCTGTAAGTTGATTCCCGATCACGAATTATGACCCAAGTGTTAAAGCTCCTCTTTGATTTATAATATACTAGCTGTTGCCTGCGGTTTCACCCGCGTTCAGAACGGAACGGACGGAACGACACCACGCACCCGGATAAAAAGTGACCTAAAACCTTTTCCAGGTTCCCCTATATTTCCGTACCAAATTTCATCCAAATCGATCCAGCCGTTCACGCGTGATGACGTGACCAAGGGAAATAGGGATTAATTTTTATATATATATATAGACTACCACCTCCTCTGACTACGCATTCTCTATAGTACATAATATATTATGTACTAGCTTCTGCGCGCGACTTCGTCCGCATGAAATAGTGGTGCTCCGCCCCTATTGGTCTTAGCGTGATGATATATACCCTATAGCCTTCCTCGATAAATGTACTACCTAACACTGAAAGAATTTTTCAAATCGGACCAGCGGTTCCTGAGATTAGCGCGTTCCAACAAACAAACTCTTCAGCTTTATAATATTAGTAAGTAAGTATAGATTAAAACGTAGTGTTAATAATATACTCTGTGTTATGTATAGTTTGTATTTCATTGATTAATTTACTTATCTAATTAGGAACAACTCTAAATTCTTTTGCAATGTTTTACATCCATTAAGTGGTTAAACGATGTACTTTATAATCATTATATTTTTAATTAGTATCTTTGTTAAATATGTTTAAGTTATGTTATGTAACTGATGCATGGCGGTTAAGTAATCAATTATATAGTTACATAAGTTTTAACTGTGTAATGAATACTAAATATTAACTATAATAGCTTTTTCTAGCAGCTCGTGGCTAAGTAACAGCCGCACGGGTCGACCGATCAAAGGTTAAGCTGCGCTTGGCGCGGTCGTCCGTGGCTGGGTGACCATTTTTGCCATAGTGAAACTACTCCGTGCCTCGGAAAGCACGTTAAGCTGTTGGTCCCGGTTGTCATTTGTAGATCTTTGACAGTCGTTACGGGTCGTCAGAAGCCAGAAAGTCTGACAACCAGTCTTACCAAGGGGTACCGTGTTACCCGATAACAGGGTTGTGGAGGTTAGATAGGCAGTCGCTCCATGTAAAACACTGGTACTCAGTTGTATCCGGTTTAGACTGGAAGCCGACACTTACATAGTTGGGAAAAGGCTAGGCAGATGATGAGGTTTTTCTAGCAAGATGTTGCGTTGACTCTTAAGCTACCTCATAGTTACATCTAAAACAGTCATCGTCATCATCAGCCTATATAATTATCATCAGCATCATCACGATGTGTTCCTTCACCGTTAGTCAGTGACGTCTAAGATATACTTAGAAAGTACATATGACTTTAGAAAAGTCACATTGGTACTTGCCAGGTTTCGAACTCGTACACGAGAGGCCTTAACTACTAGACCACCACAACTTCGTAAGTTATGGTAGAATTAAAAATCTCACAAACTTTAATTCTAAAAACACAACACTCCTTTTCATGAGCAGTCGGGTAAAAACCCGGATTAATTAAACTATTTTATTATTAATGGAAAATTGTGATTAATCCTCAAACTCGGTACTATTCCGATCCAGCAAAAAGATATTTATATCCGCAAAAAATACCTTGATTACTATTAGTCACTGGTATTTATTTATAGGTCCTTGTTAGTGCTTATTTACGTAGTAAACAAGATGTAACCAGTTTTGCATGGCCTATGCAAAAATATGTTTCTTCTATACATATAAAATGCTTTGTCCTGAATGACTGACGGATCAACGCATAGCCTAAACCGCTGATCGTAGAGACCTGAAACTTAGAGGGTGTGTTCTTTGTATGGCGTAGGCAGCTGATAAGAAAGGATTTACCGAAATTCTATCCCTAAGGGGGTGAAAAAGAGGGGCAAAGTTTGTATGGAACTCGTGAAAAAATGAATTCGTATAGCCCACGCGTTCGAATCCGCTGTCGGAAAGCTAGTCTATACTAATATAATAAAGCTGAAGAGTTTGTTTGTTTGAACGCGCTAATCTCAGGAACTACTGGTACGATTTGAAAAATTCTTTCAGTGTTAGATAGCCCATTTATTGAGGAAAGCTATAGGCTATATATCATCACGCTAAAACCAATAGGAGCGGAGCACCACTATTCCACGCGGACGAAGTCGCGGGCAGAAGCTAGTTTCAAGATAAAATCCTACATTAATTTGCATTCAATATACTACCCAGATTCTTTTGAGCTGTGGTGTTGAACTATGTGAGGGCATGAGGGGTCAAGATAAGCTGGACTTATTGGTGGTCATTGGCGTCAACAACGTCATCATTCACGACGCATGCGCAAAATACGTCATCTCAGAGTTCCGTATTGTTAAATATTAATTTGGTTTTTTTTTCTTAATCTTTTAGGTATTTTTTTTTTTGTGTCGCTTATTAAAATTTATATTTATTGACTGTATTAGAGTTATAACATGAATGAATACTATAATATTATTTACAATATTTACAATAACAAAAAAGATAGGTATTAATGTAAACCACATATTTTGTATTACCATCATCTGCCTAGCCTTTTCCCAACTATGTTGGGCCCGGCTTGAAGTCTAAACAGGATGCAGCTGAGTACCAGTGTTTTACATGGAGCGATTGCCTATTTTACCTCCACAACCCAGTAACCGGTTAACACGATACCCCTTGGTATAACTACTGGTTATCAGAATTTCTGGCTTCTGACCAACGACTGTCAAAGATTTACAAATGACAACCGGGACCAACAGCTTATCGTGCTTTCCGAGGCACGGAGGAGTCTCCCTATGACATAGGTGGTCACCCATCCACGGTCAGACCGCGCCATGCGCAGCTTAGCCTTTTGATCGGTCGAACCGAACGGCTGTTATTCCACATATTCTTTTGTAAGCAATTTTGAATATTAATTATTAAAAAAAACATAGAGAAATAGGAAAAAAAGAAAATCTATTAATAGCAATATTTACACGATAACACACAATATATACAATCTCATGTGTGATTTATTATTTTTATTATTTATTTATTAGAACTACTTAGCGCACCTAAATAAAAAGTGCCTATACTATGTATTAATCCAGGCTTTCACATTAATCATATTAGTAGGATAACTTTAAATTGATAAATTAACAAGAAAAATAATGATTCACATCTGAAGTGTACGAAATCTATGCTGCGTGAACCCCACTCACACTTGACCATTTTTTTTTTCATTCATAAGTACCAAAATAACAGAATACTAAAAATAACTCGAGAATGTACAATTTATCTTATAAATAAAATAACAATATTTAAACATATATTTCACAAATCCATTATAAGTCGACCCATACTCTAGAACTATTTCTTAGATTAAGAGAGTTCAAGTAATTTTGTGTTTCTCATGTTCACTGACGACGATATTGCAAAAACACTTTTAAAAGATGACTTTTTTATTTAAATTCTTATTGTGAATACGGAAGGCTTAATTATTTATGTAACTTGACTTTATTTCTATAAATCCACGGTATCTGTCGGATAAACTCCGATTAAAGATAGTCCTACATAATATAATATGAAGTTTTAACTATAGGTACTATCGTGGACGCTCCCGCCTGACCACTAAGTTCTTTTTGCTTGCACTTAAAAATAGAAGCGCTCTCTAGCCCCGCCCCTTTGACCTTGAATAGACGAATGAAAGACAAGATCGGCCGGCGGCCGGTCGAGCACACTGCAAAGATATTGAAACTAATGAACAATGTAAGGGGGCGTGGCTTGGCGCAGCCGCAGGATTTAGGCGAAATTTTTTTTAAGTGATCAGGCGGCAATGTCCGCGATAGTACCTCTGCTTAACGCTTTAGAGCTAACAGGCGTAAAGTAATCTTTAATTTTATTCACTGGTTCATCACAACCGGTTTAGCACAAGATTTTACAAATGAACTGTTGTTTTTTGTCAGTCAAAGCAATTTAAAAATAACTTTGAACCTCAAAATATTCCATAAACGCTGGGGTGTGCGTGCGTCATGGGGAATCCACGGGTTTTGAGAACTGCAATCATTAGGCGTGGTGTAGACGAGCCACCGACCATAGCACAGCTACCGGTCGTCAACTACGAACTGATCACACACTTTTTACCCGACTACGGCAGGCCTAATAGAAGGGTTATGATGTTAGCGGTCTATGTATGATAAGTATTATGTATGTAACTACTGAGCCAATTATGATGAATGTGTCAATTGATTCGTTATTATGGCCTGACTGACATACAGCCGGTTACATCAAACTTTTTATCATTTATACTTTTACAAAAATCACAAAACATTATATCAGTTATATGAAAATCACAAACCATAGATATATTAATTAAGTAAACATATACCATAAGTATTTAAACGAAATAGCAAAATTATTTTTTTATCCTCTGTTATGACAGATCTTAAATGACAGTTCTTCCGTTTCACGTGTAAGTAACCTGATATTTTTTTGATGCAACCGGCTATTAGCATGTTTTATACAAACAATAATTTTAAAAACGAAAACAAAATTAAGGAAAAAACCAAATGAAAATCATGAAAAAATATTTTTTTCCTGCCGTGGTCATATGCCACAATATATTTACTAACGATACACTAAAAGTGCGTGCGGCAAGAAAATTTTATTGTTTTATGAGTTTTATTTAATATTTTTCCCTGTTATTTTCATTTTCAAAATAATAATTTTGATAAACTATTTTTTGTAGTTTTCAATTCAATTTTTTTCGTAATTTGTTAACCTTAAAAAAAATGGAGGATTTATTTCACAAAAAAGGTAGTGTTTTTACAATAAGTTAATTAAGCCCTTTCGATTTATTATTTACCCAACATATTATATACATACCTATAATGTTAAAATCTTAACCGAGAAGACGTTTGTAAGAAGTTGCAGTTGCGAGCGACAACCACTGTTGCTATGGCTCGTTTGAACCCAGCCTTATGAAGGCGGGAGATAAACCTTTTTTTACACAAAAAATGTTCATGGAAGAAATCGTTCCAAACCTTAATTACAGAAAATTTCGTTTGAAATAAATCTGATAAAAATTCAGATACATTTTCGACGTTGTTTTTTTTGTCCGTGAATTGGAACTAGATATTCGGCCATCTATGTTTTTGCCTAGACACTATTTAAACATAAATATAACTTTCATTTCATTTTTTTTTGCTTTTCAATTGATTTAAGCGTTTTGAAGTTATCTTAAAAAAAGAAACTCACTTTTTAACCATTAAAATAAACTCGCGTCACTCTTTAACCATAAAAAAATGGTGTACCTTTATTAATAAATAAAATACTGCACTTTTTGGACAGAGTTGTGTAAGAAAAACATTATTTATTATAGAAATATTAAAATAATAATAAAAATATAATACTCACGGTTAAATGTGTACATGTTGAATATCTTGATACGGCCTTTTTCTTCTTATTTTACAATAATAATAATATATTTTAATAACCACTAAAAATATCAATATATCATATAAAATATTTTTGTAAAAATATTTAATATTATTAAAATGAATAATAAATTTAGTAATAATATTTGTATTATATTGTAATTTATATAATTCTCTCTAGTTTGGCACTTGGTATTTTTATTGTTTTAATAGTATTCATGTCAAATTACTGATAGTTTTCACTGCGCCCTGCGTTGGATTCCTGAAACAAAATACAAAAAAACATTGTCAACATTTTGAGTTCAGCGAGTTTTTCAAAGTCAAAATGTTTTTATTTCATATAGACCAATTACAGGTACTTATAAAACATCAAGAAGAGAAGCTAGGTGCACGTTTCCAAAAAGTGGGTCCTATGGAGAAGAACCGGCAAGAAACTCCATGGATACTCTTTTTAAAATAAATTGTTCTGGTTACAAATAGTAGTGTAATGTAAGGATCACGTAGGTCAATGAATGTCGTATTTGTATGAAAAGTTAAAAAATAATAATAATAATAGGTACTAAAAAGCAAAAATAAGAGATAGTCTTATCTGATTGCCATGGCAGTTTGAAGCTGACCAGTCCCGACTGACGGCACCCGTTCACGAGCATGACGAGCGCATCAGCCTTACTTAGCTCAACCATATTGAAGAGAACTTAACGACCCGATACACTTCGCCACCATCAGCAGTACACTTGAGTGAGCATGACAGACTTCTGTTGCCAGACAACAGACCGACAAAGCGAGCTTTTGCTAATATTGTACATTCGTTTACATATTAGGTATATAGTCTGAAATCGCCAATCCGTCTTGAGCGCACGTGGTGATCAATGCTCATGCCTTCTCTGTATGAGAAGAGGCCTGTGCCCAGCAGTGGGACGATATATAGGCTGATGATGAAAGGCAGAGTTAAGTTTGTATTTTTGACACATAAAAGCAATTCATTGGTATGATAATTTCTACAGGCGTATGTCATACCGAGCCTCCTCCGTGCCTCAGAAAGCACGTTAAGCTGTTGGTCCCGGCTGTCATTGTGGATCTTTGATAGTTACCGGGTAGTCAGAAGCCAGAAAGTCTGACAACCAGTCTTACCTAGGGGTATCGTGGTACCTAGTTCTGTGGTAATGTAATCTATCTATCTATCTATACTTTTATACTTATAATAAATCTGTAGAGAGGATCAATTCTGTACATGAAATATATTTCCAAAATAACTGTCAGGGGGTGATTAGGGATCGATACTGATGCCAAAAATGCAATCAGTAAAATTTTTGTCTGTCTGTCTGTATAAACGTTATAGAAACAAAAACTACTCGACGGATTTTAACGAAACTTGGTACAATTATTTTTTATACTCCTGAGCTGGTTATAGTATACTTTTCATCACGCTACAATCAATAGGAGCAGAGCAGTGAAGGGAAATGTTGTCATTTTGTTTAAACGCGCTAATCTCAGGAACCGCTGGTCCGATTTGAAAAATTCTTTCAGTGTTAGATAGTCCATTTATCGAGGAAGGCTATAGGCTATATATCATCACGCTAAGACCAATAGGAGCGGAGCACCACTATTCCACGCGGACGAAGTCGCTGGCAGAAGCTAGTTCATAATATAAACTTTAGGATCTGCAGGATGTTGTGTGTGTGTGGAAGTGTGTTTGTGTGAAAATGTGTTTTGAGGAAGGAACATGTATGGGTTTTAGTAGTTAACCGTGATACGCATAAAGGCCGATTAATTTTTAATCTGCTGCATAGAAACGGATTAGCAAAAATCTTACTCATAAATGCTGTTTAGCGTTAATCCTGGATTACGGCGTTAAGTAAGGATTAGTTGAAAAATGGTTAAACTTCAGATTACAGATTTGTTATAAGTAAGACAGTAAGAGTCTGACACTCCCTCCCGCCCCACCCACGGCCGGAGGAGTTATTTATTGATTTCCCATCCGAAACAAAAGTTTGCATTAGGATAGATGACGCAACGACAAATCTATTATTTCGTAGGTATTCTTGTTTTTGTATCGCCAATTAATTCTAACAGATTATTGACGGCTATCTAAAATTATAGATATTATTAGACTTCAAATTCGTGTGTATATCTTATCCTAAGAAGGCCAGCAAAAAATAACCCTACTTCGTTACTGGGTAAAAAATACCCGGATCTTAGTTTTGTATATGAAACTTTTAAGTGTAATATAATGATGTCCTCCTAGACGTTTCCTTCGACGGCGACACCCTGGCATACACCGGCAGTTTGGTTTCGTTCATGGGCTCGAATGTGACTCGCGAAGCCAAATTTTGCCTTGAACACGCGGTCACAAATAGCGCAGTAAAGTTGCCCTTGCGCATTGTAGCTGGCGTTTGGCGTCTAGGTCTTCAAGACGCCGCTGCAGTATTTAAGATACAGGGACGTACTAAAGCGCCATTTAACATCAGTCGGCTTGTCGCCAAACTCATGGGAACAACTAGCTACCCAACCAGAGTGGCGCAAAGCTGTTCATCAGAGCATACAAGATTTTGATAATATAATAACAAGCTGCTAACCGAACTTTGTCTGCATGGACTTCAGAATAAGATTCAGATTATCAGCATCATCCGCCTAGCCTTTTCCCAACTATTTTGGAAACGAAATACAGTATACAGTGTAAATTTTACATGAAGCGACTGCCTATCTGACCTACACAAGCCAGTTACCGGGTAACACGATAGCTATTGACTACTCGTAACAACTATACGATACCAGGATAACAGTATTCTATATTTTAATCATCATCTGCCTAGCCTTTTCCCAACTATGTTGGGGTCGACTTCCAGTCTAAACCGGATGCAGCTGAGTACCAGTGTTTTACATGGAGCGACTGCCTATCTGACCTCCACAACCCAGTTACCGGGTAACACGGTACTCCTCGGTAAGGCTGGTTGTCAGACTTTCTGGCTTCTGACTACCCGTAACGACTATCAAAGATGACGACTGACGGTGACGATCAAAGATGAAAATGACAACCGGGACCATCCGAGGCACGGAGGAGTCTCGCTATTACAAATATTGTCACCTATCCACGGACCGACCGCGCCAAGCGCAGCTTAACCTTAGATCGGGCGAACCGTGCGGCTGTTACTTAGCCACGAGCTCCTCCTTAGCCTCAGTATTCTATATTTTAATCCGAGTTATAAACTATACCAAATTCCATTGAAATCCGTTCGGCCGTTTTACCGTGAAAGTGACAAACATAGAAATATAAATAACTTATTTATTATATCAATCGTAACAAACAAACAAAGTCACTTTCGCATTTTATAACATTCTTTAGGATTTTCTAATTTGTAGTTTGGTAGTGTTCTACTATGCATGGGACTACAGAGTCCCGGAACTTTGGAAGGCGTATGTGGAGCCGAAGCCAACACGAAGAAGCCCTTTGAGACAACTTTAATGGTGAGTATGGTGACACGATATGGAGAACTATTGAGAGAGAGGAGAATTATGAAATAAATGGATAAAAAAATATAAAATAAAAAAATTAGACCTATGGCGCCCTCCGAAACAATGTATACATGTAAAAATCTCAACTGTCTGGCTATCACGGTTCATGATACAGCCTGGTGACAGACAGACAGACGGACGGACAGTGAGGTCTTCGCAATAGGATACTTCTAAGGGCGGCCGCATACACTCGGTTTCCTGATTAGGTTTCCTGTTCCGGAATTCAGATTCGGAAACCTGAATGCTCAATTTACATACAAAATGTTCAACACGGCGCACAAGTTCTTACTATTTCCGAAAGGAAAAATACCCGACGTTCATTTCGGAATTCATTGAACACAGAAAAACGAATGGTTTGCGCTAGGCACGCGGAATTCCGGATCAGGAAACCTAATCAGGAAAACGAGTGTATGCAGCCGCCCTAAAAAATTGCAGTCGGAGACTTGGCAGCTTATTAAACGGGCCCCCAAAAATAGTCACTAAATTAAGTATTTATTGTTATTATTTATATTATTATCGACATGTTCCATGAACTCGGAGGAGCTCGTGGCTAAGTAGCAGCCGCACAGTTCGACCGATCAAAGGTTAAGCTGCGCTTGGCGTGGTTGGTCCGTGGATGGGTGACCATCCATGTCATAGCGAGACTCCTCCGTGCCTCGGAAAGCACGTTAAGCTGTTGGTCCCGGTTGTCATTTGTACATCTTTGACAGTCGTTATGGGTAGTCAGAAGCCAGAAGTCTGACAACCAGTCGTACCAAGGGGTACGGTATTACCCGGTTACTGGGTTGTGGAGGTCAGATAGGCAGTCGCTCCATGTAAAACACTGGTACTCAGCTGCATCCGGTTTAGACTGGAAGCCGACCCCAAACATAGTTGGGAAAAGGCTAGGCAGATGATGATCGACATGTTCCATGAAAAAATAGTAACGTCATAATTTACTTACGTTTGATTATATATTTATCTTTCTTAGCACACTATCACATTTTCTACTTTGTATTTACAAAGAAAACATCGTTCGACAACCGTCACTGAGTCTAAACTTTTACGTACTAGCTGTAACTACACTGATTTGTTTCTTTCTAATGACCTTATAGGCGAACACGAATAAAACTAGCAGATAATATTCATATTTGTTTTGAAACTACCCGTAGAATTATTAATTTTAGCAATTTTTTTATAAAGACGACGGTATCTCAAAATTCTCAAAGAGTATTTTTGTTCTGTGGATGGTGTACACGAAACGAAAACTTAAAACCTCTTTCTATTGTCTATACGAATTGATTTTACAAAAAATGTAAACAAAACCTTAAACTATTTTGTTCTAATTTTACCACATAGATAAATAAAATGCCCTTAAATGATGATGTTTAAAGCATGAAATTGACATAAATGCGCCATCCTTACGCCATTTTGTTAATTTCTGTGGCAGAATTAGAACAATTAGTTACGACTTTGTTTACATTTTTCAAGCCCAGTTAAGCTCAGTCCCAGTTCTGTTAAACTAACGTAGCATATATAAGCACATTTTGTAACTAATGTATTACTAACAATCTATGGACTAATGATGTCTGAAATAAATACATTTTGTTTTTTTTTTGTAAGCAGTCGACAACCTAGGTTGAACAGCGAGATGCCATTCGCGAAAAAAAATTAACTAGTATTTACTACTATTTATTAAATATTTTTTAGTACCTACTTATTCACATAGAAATTCATTAACTGAATACATACTTTGTGTATATTATATACTAGCTTTCCGCCCGCAGCTTCGCCCGCGTGGACATTTTTTTTACACCTTGGGTTACATTATTCAAGTTTTAGTAGGGATCCCTAATTATTTTTGGAAATAAATATAGCCTATGACACTTTGTAAAGATGTATCTTTCTAATTGTGAAAGAATTTTTAAAATAGGTCCAGTAGTTTTTGAGTTAAAACCCTACAAACAAACAAACAAACCTTTCCTCTTTATAATATTAGTATAGATGCAAAAATACCAAAAAAATATATCTTATCACGCTGTGTACTTGCAGTCAACGTGCAATTTCTCAAACTGCACTCAGTGCCGATAAAATATGACACAATCAGCACTCTGACCTGTGTCAATAGTTCTGATACATTGCAGATAGTAATGCATTCAAAGTAGCTATAATAAGAAAGCTATTTAACTATACATATCTATCTATAACTACATATAAAATGCTTTGTCCTGAATGACTGACGGATCAACGCACAGCCTAAACCGCTGATCGTAGAGACCTGATACTTGGAGGGTATGTTCTTTGTATGACGTAGGCATCCAATAAGAAAGGATTTTCCGAAATTCTACCCCTAAGGTGATGGACAGGGGGGCAATATTTGTATATTTTAACCTTCATACCTACCCGTTGTCGACAAGGAAGCCTTATATGTAGTTTTACTTTTAGTTTATAGTTTATATATATTAGAAAGCTGAAATTTTGTGTGGATATTCATATTGATTAAGCCGAGAAGGTGGTAAAATAAAATTTTGAAAAATATATTACTTTAAGGGAGGTCCCGTACACGTAAAGTGTGAATGTTTTTTTTCTCGAGTAGGTACACATAAATTTGTGTGTGCGTAGTGTGCGTGTAGAAAAAATCATAGATATGTATACCTATATATATGTCATATAATGTAATGTTACCTTTGACTAAAAAACTTTTTATTTATTTATTTATATATATATAACGAACTTCAAATGGAAACTATCACGGATCAGTAGGCTTTACCAGTTACAGAGTTATATTCAACAAACTACAATGTATTACGGAACGCTATTGCGCGTGGCCCGACGTGCACTTGACCGGTTTTTTGAAATGCGCAACAACAAGACTCCTCTACAGATATATTATATATAAGTCATAATAAAATTGTTCTAGTATAGTCTATTCCAATTGATTTTGTGAAAACTGTACACTGTAACTGTAACTAACTGTAACAAAACCATAACCTATGTATTTTGTTTTAATTTTCCCACATAGATAAATAAAATGCCATTAAATGATGGATGATGATGTTTAGAGCATGAAATTGACATAAATGCGCGATCCTTACGCCATTTTGTTAATTTTTGTGGTAGAATAAGAACAGAACAGGTTACGGCTTTGTTTACATTTTTCATAAAACCTATTGGTACCGACTATACTATTGTAGTTAAGTAGATAATGTAAGGTCAGAAGGTCGTAGAATCACAATAAGCTTGTATTAACAAGGTTTAAGAGTAGATAATTAGCTTTACATCTTTTATTATTTAAACAAAGCCATTAAAAATATCGATTGGTAATAAAACATGCATTTTTACTCGTGATTAAGTAACAGCCGCACGGGTCGACCGATCAAAGGTTAAGCTGCGCTAGGTAAAAATATCGATTAATTAAAATATGATTATCGATTGCTTATTAAAATTATCGATTGGTAAAACATGCATTTTTTACTTGTGGCTAAGTAACAGCCGCATGGGTCGATCGATCAAAGGTTAAGCTGCGCTTGGCGCTGTCAGTCCGTGGATGAGTGACCATCTATGTCATAGCGAGACTCTTCCGTGCCTCGGAAAGCACGTTAAGCTGTTGATCCCGGCTGTCGTTTGTAGATCTTTGATGTCAGAAGCTAGAAATTCTGACAACCAGTCTTACCAAGAGGTATCGTGTTAATCGGTAACTGGGTTGTGGAGGCCAGATAGGCAGTCGCACCATGTAAAACAGGTACTCAGCTGCATGCTATTTAGACTGGAATACGACCCCAAAATAGTTGGGAAAATACAGATGATGATGAATAAAACATACTTTGTACACGCGTAGTTAAAATGTCCCACATATTAAAAAGCTTTTTTTTTTTAGCCTGTACTGTCCCACTGCTGGGCAAAGGCCTCCCCACCCTTCTTCCACACTTCCCGATCCTTCGACCGAGCCCAAAAAGTATATAAGTAGTATATCCGTTAAGTTAGCACCCATAACACAAGCATGCTTGCTTGCATTGCTTACTTTGGGGCTAGATGGCGCTGTGTGAAATTGTCCAAAGATATTTATATATTTATTTATAAAATAATATATTGTCACCTACGTTTTCAAGAAATTATTTACCTCATCCGGAAAATAGCCTAAAATCGTCTCCAGGTTTCCCTCTAGCTACGGGATGTTCGATAGAGTTACCGCGCCTCTGGAATGCAAAGGGCTAAGGAAGGAACATCGATGGGTTTCGACGCCCACAGCAGGAGGAGCCATTTGATGATTTCCCATCCGAAAAAGCACCTTATTTGAAGGACTAAATAAAATAAAATGTTAACTATCACTACATAGTATAAAACAAAGTCGCTTTCTCTGTCCCTATATCCCTATGTATGCTTAAATGTTTAAAACTACGCAACGGATTTTGATGCGGTTTTTTTTAATAGATAGAGTGATTAATGAGGAATGTTTTAGTATATAATTTGTCAAGTTTTTGTATCCATTAGCGAAAATATCGCGGGCGAAGCCGCTGGCGGGAAGCTAGTAACTTCTATAAATTGTCAAAAATTTATAGATACCTACGACACATTATCCAATGCTAGTTACGTATATTTGCAGGATCACCGACGATATGTAAATATCTAAAAATAATTTTAAAAAAATATACTCACTCTTCACAAAAACGATTAAAATCCAAACCACCACAAATAACTGTCATTGTCCACAAGAACTACTACATACAATCCTCAACCAATAATTATGCAAACAATAATTATCGCGACCACGTCTCTAACATAATTATTACAATAAATAATTATCTTGACCACGCGTTTTGTCTCTGAATTAATTATTGTAATTAAAGACACGTTTTAACTGGAGCACTTCGGACGGTGAATTAAAGTGTTATCTTTAACTAGGAAACTCGATGCAACGCTAAACTAAATAATAATATAATTATTGTAATAATGTGTTTGTTTGACGTTTGTTGACGACAAGGATGCGTGGCGTTAATAACTTATTTTCTGCACAGGTGGTTTCCCTGGCGACCAGAAAACTAGTAGAAATATTATTCATATTGCTGAATTTAAATTGTAATTTAATAGTTTCATTTTTGTTTTAGCATCATTTGAATTGTATAACTTTCTCAGAGATAACCTGTACTGTAAAAAGCCTATTGTAAACATTTCCTTTTGAAAAGAGTGTCTATGGAGTTTTTTGCTGGTTCTTCTCCATAAGACCCACTCCTTGAAACCGTGCAACTAGCTTGACGTTTCATAAGTGCCTGCAAAGACCTATTTGAAATAAAAACATTTGAGTTTGAGTTTGTAATGCTTTTATATCAAATTGATTGAGAACGCACAAAACTAGTTTTAAGAACAATTAAATAGTTCACGTAACAAAATGGGCGTTTCGCTAATAAAATCCTCACTAAGTGAATTTGTTTGTTTATTCGATATTTTTATAGTTTCGCTATGTCCGTCTGTCTGTCTGCCTGTAAGCGGTATAGCTCAGAGTAGTACCTACAAGCACACCGAAATTTGGTATGGATACCTATGCATATTGATCACACCCACAAAGTGGTTAAATAAATTTTGAAAAATATTTTTTACTAGCTTCTGCCAGCGACTTCGTCCGCGTGGAATAGTGGTGCTCCGCTCCTATTGGTCTTAGCGTGAAGATATATAGCCTATAGCCTTCCTCGATAAATGGACTATCTAACACTGAAAGAATTTTTCAAATCGGACCAGCGGTTCCTTAGATTAGCGCGTTTAAACAAAATGAAAACATTTCCCTTCACTGCTCTGCTCCTATTGATTTTAGCGTGATGAAAAGTATGCTATAACCATCTCAGGAGTATGACAAATAATTGTACCAAGTTTCGTTAAAATCCGTCGAGTAGTTTTTGTTTCTATAGAGTTTACACAGACAGACAGACAGACAGACAAAAATTTTACTGATTGCATTTTTGGCATCAGTATCGATCCCTAATCACCCCCCGATAGTTATTTTGGAAATATATTTCATGTACAGAATTGACCTCTCTACAGATTTATTATAAGTATAGAAGATATAGAAATAGATAGATAGATATAGATTAAATAAAACTATATCTACTCAGTAGATCCATTAGATATTACAGAGTACCTAATTAGCAAAATATATCAATTAGTCAGACGTTTTTATGCTCGAGTGCAATCTCGTTAAACTCGCGAGAGACACAGTTACTAACAACGTATAGTGCCGTCTCTTTTTCACAACGAAAATATTCCTGCTTTGGCACGTCATGGTAAGACCCCAGGCCCGACATTGGTACGTCTGCAGTGTTTCGAACCCTCGCAATCGTACACAAATGCAGGTGCCTTAACCACTAGGCCATCAGGACATTCAGTTTTTTTTTTTGTGTATGGCATCTCGCAGGTCAACCTAGAAGGTTGTCGACTGCTTAATCGGGCTTGCCTGTGAAGTGCCTTAAATGAATTTAGGGCCTCCAGCCAGGGCTTAACTTACAAAACTAAGCGACTACACGCTAAGGACTACCAATTGGGGTACGGGCCTCGGCTTAGGGCGTCGCTGGGGGAGGACAGCAAGGGACAGGCTGGATCAGAATTTATATGATTATTATAATCGGGAATTTTAAAGCTATTAGCTCAGCTCGCGGACTGGCTCATCGAGCTAGTCAGGCCATTCAGTGTTGTTATTGTGGATAGTGGCAGCGTCTGCTTGTCCATATATTATTGTTAGTGTTTTTTTTATACGCACGTGTGAGTTTTACTTATAAGTATCCGTTTAAAACGTGAGGGTTGATAACAGAAGTCATAGGTGGCTATGACGTTACGCCGTATCGAGGTTGAACCGCATGTTATAGTATAGTTAAGTTATACGGGTTTGCTTTTGTAAAATATAGTATCTTCTTCCTCTTATCGTTTGGGCTGCAGGGTTTACCAACTTAACAAGCCTGTCAGAGTTTTCTCAAATCCGCCTGACGGCCTCTGACATGGAATTGTGACAACAACTGCTATCAAGATAGCAGCCGGGGACGACGGCTTAACGTGCCCAGGCACAGGGGTATAACACCACCAACTTACTTTTTTGTATAATTTTAGATTTTTAAACATCTTTTTCGTAGTCCTAGCTATCGAATTAGATGTACCAGTAATGATAGTTTGAGAGTTTAAAATAAATAAATAAACTTCCTTACTCCGGGCTGTTTCTTGCCATTTTTCCAAAATCCACAAAGCGATTTCGGCCCGACCTGGGTATTGAACTCGACACCCCGTTTATACACCAACAAGGCAGTCAATATACTACCTCATTCCCGCTTCTTGGTGAAATTTCTTCGCACACCCGGATAAGTTTATCCTTTAAACGTCTGCAGGGTATCATCTATCTCCGTATCAAAATGGGTGAATCAATTCATATGAAAATTGGTATGGAGATAGCTTGAACATTGGGGCATATGATAGTTTTTGTCCGGGTGAAGCAGTTTCCTCAGAATGCCGGTGAAATCATGGATAACAGCTTGTATGTTTAACAGATCATTGTATTATCTTCTAGAGATCATAGTTTTATTTGAAACTAGCTGATCCGGTGAACTTCGTACCGCCTATACGGCTATACGAATTCAAATTAAGAATGACAGAGTTTCATACAAAATTTGCCCCCTTTTTCACCCTCGTAGGGGTAGAATTTCGGAAAATCCTTTCTTATCGGATGCCTATGTCATACAAAGAACACACCCTCCAAGTTTCAGGTCTCTACGATCAGCGGTTTAGGCTGTGCGTTGATGCGTCAGTCGTTCAAGACAAAGCATTTTATATATATAGATATATACTCGTAGATAGATTATAATAATAATATAAAATGTATACTAACAAACTTCCAAAGATTTGTTTATTTATTATTCTCAGTTATTATGTAAATCTTAGCATAACCCAATTAATTGTTATTATTAATGAAATACTCTTTTAATTAGCAGCAATTTGAGTTAGATTAGAGTTAATTGACAATTGTTATCTAATATGTACTGTCAAAAATAGTTATATACTCGTATGTATATATATATTCTCCAGGCTGACTTCGGTCACGGCGGCCAATCTCAATGAAGACTAGCCAGATACGCAGGAGAGAGCCAGACACTGGGGTGATATTTCAATTATTTTGAGGAGCTCGTGGCTAAGTAACAGCCACACGGGTCGATAGATCAAAGGTTAAGCTGCGTTTAGCGCGGTCCATAGTATAGGTGACCATCTATGTCATACCGAGATCCCTATGTGCCTCGGAAAGCACGTTAAGCTGTTGGTCTCGGCTGCCATTTGTAGATCTTTGACAGTCGTTTCGGGTAGTCAGAAGCCAGAAATTCTGACAACCAGTCTTACTAAAGGATATCATGTTACCCGGTAACTGGGTTGTGGAGGTCAGATAGGCATTCGCTCCATTGAAAACACTGGTACTCAACTGCATTTGGTTACACTGGAAGCCGATCCATACATAGTTGGGAAAAGGCTAGGCAGATGAGAGACAGGCGTGATATTTTGAAGGATCCCGTATTGTGTAATTCTGTTCTCAATTATTAATTTATCTACATAATTTATGTTTGTCATGGCCGACTGACACCGGTGACCCGTTCCTGGACGAATGGTGCAACGCATGATAAGATAAAAATAGTACAATAATAATTCTGTGGTATTTTAATTAGTACTGCATTTTAGTTGACAAAAAAATTTGGTATATTTTTAAGACGAGAGTAGTTAATTTCGTTTTGTTTTTTTTCTGTTTGTGTTGAGTTTTTTCTTGTTTATATTTTCATTTATTTTGTAATTATTACATTTGTTATACCTTACGAGGCTGGCTTGGCGCAATAGCGTAAAAAGCCTCAACAAATAAATGATTTAAAAAAAAAAAAAAAGTTTTAGTTGTTCGACTACCAGCCAGTATTTCTGTCGTGTAGGCTACAGGCACAGTATTACAATATCTCCATACAGTAGCGCAACGCCTTTGATGACGCGCGATGGCCGCCGCCGGCATAAGTAGATACGCTAAGGTTGTTACAAAATGGGAAATAAAATAGCAACGAAGCGAAACAATTTTCAACAAAACACGACCGCGTCTGCCCCCGCGCTCCGTCCCGCAAAAGTAAGCGTGTTTGCGGGACGCGTGACACTGCCCGTCTCCCCGCGAGTCCCCCGCCGTTGCTCCGCGCAAGTACATACATTCACTGCGCTACTGTAGGGAGATATCGTAATACTGTGCTACAGGTTTACCAACCTAACAAGCTCTAGTGTCATTTTACTCAAATACACACGCTTGCGCAGACACAGGTACACTCTCTGTTCCCTCACTCTCATAGTCCGATGGATCGGCAACCCGAGACGATCGGGGAGAGATCAGGCGAAGGACCGACAGCGCCATGTGCTTGCCGAGGCACGGAGGGGTCTCGCTATGAACAGAAAATTGACACCCATCTATAGACTGACCCAGGCTAGCTATCTATCGATCCGCACGGCTGTTACTTATGTTACGAGCTCCTAATCAGAACATATTATGTATTAAATAATGAATAAAACAAGTTTTATTATATAATAATTTAATTTAACTTTAATCGGTTAACCTAACAATTTCTTATGAACTATTAGAGTTAATTATTACATAATTACAAGATAACTAACTAACCTTTGGCGTTAAACTTAAATTACGGTAACTATTACACTTTAATAAGATATAATAAGCCTTATTATGCTAACAATAGCCACGACCCTGATTAAATGGGGTATTTTGAAAATAATGGCGATTTGAGTAGGTATACCATTTTTACCCGACTAAGGGCCCTCGCCCACGGGCTCAGATTCAGTCGCGATGTAAACGCGATACTGTCGCGCTTCTGTCTCGATACAAACGCGATTCAGTAACAGCACAAAAATACCTACGATCGCTACAGTTGCAAGATGGACTCCGTTGAGGCAACATTAGTCACGTCGTCTTTGGTTCTGCTTTTACGTAAGCAGCCGAAGCGTAGGCAACGAAAGCAGCGTCAATCCGTTCTTCCCCCGATGTCGTCCAACACGGTCGCGCGGTTGCATCGATACAGTCGCGATGCAGTAGCGCGTTGGCATTGCTATTGTAGCGCGTTGCAAATGCGACTTACACGCGTTAGTAACGATGCTGACGCGCGTTTACTAAACGCGCGACCGCATCGTTACAAAAAGTCGCCGTGGGTGAGGGGCCTAAAGCGAAGGGTTATGATTTTAGCCAACTGTGATGACTAATTATTAAAAAAAAAACAATATTTCCCGGACCTGCGCTTAATTAGCACTTTATAAAAAACACCCAGCTGCACCAAAAAAAATATCAGGTTAATTCTACGTGAAATGGAAGAACTGTCATTCAAGATCTGTCAAAATGGAGAATAAAATTTAATAATTTTGCTATTATTTTATGTTCTTCGACTATTTTTTTTTTTTGATAAAGGTTTACTTAATTGTTATGGATTGATATCATGAAGTATATTAAAAGTATGTATGATAACTGAAATACAGGCATCGCCTAGTTCAGTTACAGATGCTTGATTTTCTGTCTGTTTAAAAAAATGGTGTAAAAAGTAATAATATTGATATCATGTTTAGTGGTATTCGTAAAACTATACAGTATAAATGATAAGCAATTGGGGTAGGTGGGGCGGGTAGTCAGAAACCAGATAGTCTGACAACCAGGGTATCGTGTTACCCGGTAACTGGGTTGTGGAGTTCAAATAGGCAGTCGCTCCATGTAAAACACTGGTACTCAGCTGCATCCGATTTAGACTGGAAGCCGACCCGAACATACTTGGGAAAAGGCTAGGCAGATGATGATAATCTATAAAAGATAAAAATTTTAGTGCAACCGGCTGTTTTAGTGAAGAAGCGTTGGAATTCGAATACTTAGCGTGTTCTGTAGTGTCAGAAACACTTCTAAGTACCACTTAATATGAGGGCCTAGCATTAATTATATCGACAGATTCACTTATAAGTGGCACTTAAGACTACTCACCCTTTTTCGTGTGTGGGCTTAGCGTACCACTTATAAGTGCCACTTAGGGCCAAATACACGGGCCGTTAAACGAAAATGCTTTTTAACCACGAAGCGGGAATTTTCATGTTGTCAACTTCTTGTTCAACCCTGGCTTGGCAATCGGCCGTTTTAAAAATAAAAAACCCAAATGATAGGTTATCCATCGTATGGTAGAAGTTTGAATTAATGCTAAACAGCTGTTTTCAGTTGATCGGACCGTTATCTTGTCGGTGAACTTGAGCCTTAGGGCCAAGTTCACCAACAGATGGTTATGTAATCGGCCCGTTAAGCAAAAACGTTTTTTAACCAGGAAGCTGGAATTTTCGTACTATCCGCTTCTTGTCCAAGCCCGGATGAGTAATCAACCGTTTTAGGAATAACAAACCCAAATGATAAGGTATCCATCGTAAGACAGAAGTTTGAACTTATGCTAAACAGCTGTTTTGTGTTGATCGGGCTGTTATCTTGTTGGTGAACTTGGGCCTTAGTACCACTTAAAATTAACAGGCGATGAAATATGAGTTCCGCGCATATATTATATCGACAGATTCACTTATAAGTGGCACTTAAAACTACCTACCCTTTTACGTGTGTGGGCCTAGCGTATATTGTAGCAACAAAAATACTTATAAGTGCCACTTATAAGTACTACTTAATACCCAATTTTATGTCCTAAACTAGCAGCTGTGTGTCTGATCCAGTCTACGTAGGAAGCTACTCTAGTGTAGACCCCGGGTCTTGCCTTCCTAGCGCAGCCAGACCCCCAAGAGACCACGCCGTGAAGCTGCCATCTGTCGGAGCTCATGCAGGCTAGTGGTCCCCCGGAGTCTCCGCGACAAGCGTCTACTCCGCCTGACAGGATACCTGGAGGAATTAAAAAAACTTAAAAAAATCTTAAATAATATTATAAATGCGTCAGTTTGTTTGTTCCGCTGGCCCTATAAAACGGTAGAACTGATTTGGATGACATTTGGTACGGAGATAGAAGGAGTTCCGGAACGCGGGTGAAACCGCGGGAAAGAGCTAGTTAATTGATAAAATATATTATAACATCATATAGGTACACACGCTTCTAGAAGTCGGTGTCTTAAATGACCTCCTTTTTTATGAAGTCAGTTAAATTGATATAATTTTGTGCACTTTTGCCACTGACTTCTCAAACAAATATCAATTAAAAACTGCAAGATACTTGGTTTGTCGATATCAATTAAAACATTTCCAAGACACAATTTATCTTAAAATAAGATTGATCTCACACCTAAAAACCTGATTAATATCGAAATTACGTACTGAAAAATAAGATTTTTAGTAGCTTTGGAATCAATAAAATAGTAAGAGAGAGTTTTGTTGGAAAAATAGTGACGTCATTATTGCCGTACAAAATCTATGGGAGAATCACGTATTGACTGCTCATCTAGATACTAATATTATAAAGCTAAAGAGTTTGTTTGTTTGAACGCGCTAATCTCGGGAACTACTGCTACGATTTGAAAAATTCTTTCAGTGTTAGATAGCCCATTTATCGAGGAAGGCTATAGACTACATATCATCACGCTAAGACTAATAGGAGCGGAGTACCACTATTCCACTCGGACGAAGTCGCGGGCAGAAGCTAGTAATAAATATTTCAATAGATTGGCGTCTTGTAAACCGATCTGATGATGCAGCCAGGAGGCTGATAGCGGGAAATTCTACTGGTAAACCTCTCAAGTTTAGGCTTAATTTTTAAACTATATTTTTATCTGTCTATTTACTCCGCCTGATAATAATCGTATAGCAGTCATTTGCACTAATGCGTCAAACAATCTTTGTTGCTCGGAATTGGAGCAAAACAACGGCGACAGATATTTCTATTCTAAACTTACCTGCACATATCATAGAGTCCAATATTGCCTGTTGTCTACCACCAAGCACCTGATTCTTTCTACACGTGGTGAGGTCCAAAACAGGTACGGCTGCTGCCCTTAATGTTGGTGCGAAATTTTCTGTGTTCTCTGAAAAGAAGTAAACCTAATATGTAAGAATTCTTTTAAAAGCGACCAATAGGACAATCTGGCATTTTCTTTTCCAATTATTCATAATAGTTTATGTGTATAAAAAAACCGACTGAGTGTGAGTCGAACTCGCGCACCGAGGATTCCGATGTTTAGAAGGAATTATATAGGCAATAAAGTTTGTTTGTAAAGGAAAATGGCTAATTACTTCAAAACTATTACACTTACAGCTGGTTGCACTAAACTGTTTATCATTTAAACTTTTACTAGCTTCCCGCCAGCGGCTTCGCCCGCGATATTTTAGCTAATGGATACAAAAACTTGACAAATTATATGTTAAAACCTTCCTCTTCCTTATCACTTTATCTATTAAAAAAAACCGCATCAAAATCCGTTGCGTAGTTTTAAAGATTAAAGCATACATAGGGATATAGGGACAGAGAAAGCAACTTTGTTTTATATGTAGTGATTACGAACCAAAAACCAACAGCAACGGAAAATCAAATCTGAAATGTGTCATTTGAGTGTAGTGACCGTATTTAGCAGATCGGGGCTAAGTAACAAACCCACGGGTCGGTCGAACAAAAGTTAAGCTACTCTTGGCACGGTCAGTCTGTGGATGGGTTCCTTCAGGATGCGGTTGAAACCACGACAAACATATCTATAAAACCAAGTGGCTTCCCATCGTCTGTGCGCTTAGATATTTTTTAATACGGTTTTCATCAATGGACAGAGTAATTAAAGAGAAAGTTTTATATGTATAGTACGTGCATAATTATAGTAGATAATCTATATATTATCTACATTGCTCCGCGCGTAGCCGGGGTAGGTCGCTAGTAGAAAAAAAAAATAACAATCAAAGAAGACCAGTACCTGCCTGATACCCCCATCCACTGACAGCACACCACTTGCCAGCCGTGACTCCATCATCAGGCAGGCAAATAGGTCTGACATGTGAGTTGAACTGCACGCCAGACCCTGAGCGGGAGACCAGTATCACTGCTATATCGTTGCTGTGAGGACCGTCTGCAAATATAAGGTAAAAAAAAATATCTTCTGTTTCTTATATACTACTTACTAACGTATTAGGGTGCTTTTCCACCAGAGATGTGCTAAGCAGCTATGCTGCGAAGATGTGAAATTTACGCTACGGAAATATGTGACCGTTTCCACCAATACTAAGCTATGTAGCTATACGAGGAAGATGCGCTATGAAGATGCGCCGCCGCAAAGTAGCTGCGCGAGAAATGGCATGTCTACTTTCAGCGACAATCGCTGGCATACTGTAGGTACTCTGCTCTGCACGTAGCTACACCACTCGCGACGGCCCATAGCACGCATCCATAGCACGCATCCATAGCACGCATCCATAGCACGCATCCATAGCACGCATCCATAACTCGCATCCATAGCACACATCCTTCCATATAAAAAACATATCTTTGTTGAATCCGTTCCCACCAGTGCTAAGCTATGTGCACCAATGAATAAGATTGGTGGATATCAAACGCATCCATAGCAGCATAGCACATCTCTGGTGGAAAAGCCAGGCTTAAGCTGGAAGATATACATTACAACTTCTTACTTTTCCTGAAGTCAGGATGCCGAACCACCTTCTCAGCTAGGAACCGGTGCTCGTGCTTATCCTGAACCTTCAGACGGTGTTCTCCAACCACCAGCCGTATGTGCTCCAAATTTAACGGTTGCTGCAATTCAAGCAAATAGACTTTTTAATTTTTAACAGACTTCCAAAAATTCGTCGAAAACGCTTTTTTTGTATGGCATCTCGCAGGTCAACCTAAAGGGTTGTCGACTGTTGAACCGGGCTTGCCTGTGAAGTGCCTTAAATGAATTTAGGGCCTCCAGCTAGGGCTTAACTTACAAAACTAAGCGACTACACGCTAAGGGCGCCGTACACCTAGTGGGGTACGGGCTTCGAATTAGGGCGTCGTTTTGGGAGGACAGCAAGGGACAGGCTGGAGCAGAGTATATATGAGTTGTATGAATTCGAAAAACATCTGTACCGATTTGGAATTGAGATGATAATAAGACGATTTGGAATAGAGAATATTTTCTTAAGCTTAGCAAATAGGTAGTAGCTCCGTGTAAAATACTGTGTCCAGTTAGACTGGAAGCCGTCCTCAACGTAATTGGCTAAGCAGATGATGATCTATACATATAAAATGCTTTGTCCTAAATGACTGACGGATCAACGCACAGCCTAAACCGCTGATCGTAGAGACCTGAAACTTGGAGGGTGTATTCTTTGAATTACGTAGGCATACGATAAGAAAGGATTTTCCGAAATTCCAGCCCTAAGGGGGTGAAAAAGCGCGGCAAAATTTGTATGAAACTCTTTCATTTTTAATTTGGATTTGTATAGCCCACGCGTGGGAAGCTAGTGTTCAATAAAAGGCAACATACTTTATCGAAGCAATGCGCTGCTGACAGGACGAGTCGCTCGGCGATGACAGCGCCCCCACAGTGGTGCTCGAAAGTCAACTTGTCCACGTCCAGCATCTGGATCTCCACCTGGAAATATTGGTGAAACACGTGAGAATGAAGAGGAAGATCGTTTTAGACTTTTTTTTCCTTTTAAAAATAGCATTTAGAGTAATGCTATCTATACATATAGAATGCTATGTCCTGAATGACTGACGGATCTACGCACAGCCTAAACCACTGATCGTAGAGACCTGAAATTTGGAGGGTGTGTTCTTTATATGTCGTAGATATCAGATAAGAAAGGATTTTTCGAAATTCTACCTCAAAGGGGTGAAAAGGGGGGGCAAAGTTTGTATAAAACTCTGTTATTTTGTGGCCGCTGGGAAGTTAGTCCTTACTAATATTTTAATTCCAAAAGTAAGTCTGTCAGTTTGTAACGATCCTCCACTAAGGCGCAAGTTCACCGACACGATAACGGTCCGATAAACTTAAAACAGCTGTTTACCATAAATTCAAACTTCAAACTTTCTATAAGTAACATAAAATTATTTGAGATTTTTATTTCTGAAAAGGTCGATTACCAAACCAGGGTTGAACAAGAAGGCACCACGAAAATTCCCGCATCCTGGTTAAAAAAACGTTTTTGTTTAACGGGCTGATTACGTAACCATTTGTTGGTTAATTTGGCCCTAAAGCGGTTGAATTTAAGGCTCAAATTTAGATGAAATTTGATATGGATAATAATTGAAACCTGGGAAAGGACTAAGGAGTAGTTTTTATCCGGCTGCGACGAACTATTTTCCTGAGGATAGGACGGATCAAGTCTGTATTATCAAGAAGTGAAGCATGTAAGTTTGTTAATCTTTAGAATTACTGAAGCGTTCTAAAAATCCTCTTTTCTAAAGTCATAAGCACTAATTATATTTTAAACTAGCTTCTGCCAGCGACTTCGTCCGCGTGGAATAGTGGTGCTCCGCTCCTATTGGTCTTAGCGTGATGATATATAGCCTAAAGCCTTCCTCGATAAATGGACTATCTAACACTGAAAGAATTATTTAAATCGGACCAGGGGTTCCTGAGATTAGCGCGTTTAAACAAAATGACAACATTTCCCTTCACTGCTCTGCTCCTATTGATTGTAGCGTGATGAAAAGTATACTATAACCAGCTCAGGAGTATAACAAATAATTGTACCAAGTTTCGTTAAAATCCGTCGAGTAGTTTTTGTTTCTATAGAGTTTATACAGACAGACAGACAGACAGACAGACAGACAGACCGACAGACAGACAAAAATTTTACTGATTGCATTTTTGGCATCAGTATCGATCCCTAATCACCCCCTGATAGTTATTTTGGAAATATATTTCATGTACAGAATTGACCTCTCTACAGATTTATTATAAGTATAGATAGATAGATTTATATTTGAAAACATCGTGAGTAAACCTGGACTTAAAATTCTGAGATCACCAATCCGCCTTGAGCAAGCCTGGTGATCGATGCTCATGCCTTCTCTATATGAGAAGAGGCCTATGCCCAGTGGTGGGACAATAAATAAGTCGGTGATGATGCGGTACAGCATTCATAAGCCTAGTCATAATTTATACCAAACTCAACCCACTGAATCACTCTTAATTTCTTTCTCAAAGCCTACCAAACAAATCAAAAGCCCATTAACAATACTACATTCAATCAACACCATAAAATACTCATTACGAAAAGTGAAAGTTGACATAATTGCCCGCCGTTCGTTTTCGAACGTAACAATAACTGTCATCTTGACATTTCGCGGCCTCTTTGCGCGGGAACAAACAAAATGGAGGTTATATTACATAATATGTCATCTCACATCTGTTGTATTGGAATACTTTTCGGTTTTGTAAACGTTAAAAACATTTTTGTGGTATAATTATTATTTAATGTACCCTACCTGTCTTCCCCGGTGTCACCCACGTCTCGAGGGCACTAGTTAACGCATCCGAATAAATACCCTTTTCCCAACTATGTGGGAGTCGGCTTCCAGTCTAAACCAGATGCAGCAACCAGAGTACCAGTGTTTTAGATGGAGCGACTGCCTATCTGACCTCCACAACCCAGTTACCGGGTAACAGTACCCCTTGATAAGACTGGTTGTCAGAGTCTCTGGCTTCTGACTACCCGTAACGACTGTCAAAGATCTAGAAATGACAAGGGGGGGAGCAACAACTTAACGTGCCTTCCGAGGCACGGAGGAGTCTCGCTATGACAAAGATGGTCACCCATCCACGGACCGACCGCGCCAAGCGCAGCTTAACCTTTGATCGATCGAACCGTGCGGCTGTTACTTAGCCACAAGCTCCTCTTCTAGTCTGTTACGAAAAATTATTAATTATATTTTGTTTATGTTTTTCGTAAAATCAATCGGTACGGACTATAATGTTGTTTATATTTTGCCACAGATTTCTAGGGCGATATATTTTTAACCGACGAAAAATAACGGAGGAGGTTTACAATAGTCGACGCGTACCTAATTTTTTTTTATGTACCTACGTGTGACCACGCATAACTTTTTACAGATTAGTCTGATTTTGATAATTCTTTTTAGGGTTTCGTAGTCCGACAAGGAACCCTTATAGTTTCGCCATGTCCGTCTGTCTGTCTGTCTGTCCGCGGTATAGCTCAGAGGTTCTTCTTACTAGAAAGCTGAAATTAAGTATGAATATGTATATTGAACACGCCGAGAAAGTGGTAAAACATTTTTTTTTTGGGATGTTTTTTTTTCTCGCGTACCCCTTCGTGTGGGGTATCATTAGACAGGTCTTTCAAAAATATTATGGGTGTGTGAAAACCATTATTCGGTTAAGCGAGCCATTTGCGAAATACCTAGCTTTTAAGTGCAAATTTTTGTTCGATACGAGCATCCTCCCCTCTAACTATTGAATGGGTGTACCTAGAAATGTGAAAAAAATCACAGACGTAGCACATGTAATGAACTTACAAGGAAAACTATTACGGCTTAGTAAGCTTAACCGGTTACAGAGTTATAGTCGACTAACTGAGACCTACTACGGAACCCCACTGCGCGTGGCCCGACACGCACTTGGCCGGTTTTTTGTTTAGTAAGTCATACTTCATTTAAGTGTTGTGAAAATGTTAATGTCACATTAAACAAATATACAATTTCTCATCTGTTTTTTCTTAATGGTAAGCAGATGTATTTATTTGTATTATTTTCTAGTTATTTTATAATAGAATTCTAGAAAGAATTATGGCTTGTAGCTAAATAACAACCTGAATTGCCTGGTAGATATAGCAAAGATTATTGAGGTCAACACCGGATTGGTAATCGACCGTTTTAGGAATAAAAAAATCCAAATGATAAGGTATTCATTGTAAGACAGAAGTTTGAATTTATGGTAAACAGCTGTTTTGAGTTGATCGGACTGTTATGTTGTCGGTAAACTTGGGCCTACCAAACAAACAGACAAACCAATTAGAGAAAATCTTTAACTAATTGAAACTACATTATTCTTAAACCCCATAGACCAGCAGAGGTTCGTAGACGTAGACCGGGTGTCTTCCAAAACAAAAAGGGCGAAAACCACGGATACTAAATAAATGAAAATTCTCCCTATCTTTTATCTAGCAGGCCTAGTAAGGGAGGTAAATAAACGTGTTTTCTCATGCCTTTGTCTCCCGAATACGTATTTAACAAGGAGACAAAGGGTGGAGAAAACGCGTTTGTCCACCCCCCGTGCTAGGCTTACAGCTATAAAAAACAAACTATTCTACTATTTTAAAAAAAACGACTTCCAAAAAAACTGAAAGGTAAAAAAATTATTTTATTTAAACGCTTATCAACCAAAACATAGCTCTAGAAGTCCGTGTCTTATAAGTTACTATTGTTAGTATTTCGCCACCGACTTCTAGAGCGATGTTTTGGAATAAAAAAAGAATCATCAAAATCGATTCACCCAGTCAAAAGTTATGAGGTAACAAACATTAAAAAAAAACAGTCGAATTGAGAACCTCCTCCTTTTTTTTGAAGTCGGTTAAAAACGCTCAACATATCACATACAAAAAATCTAATATTATAAATGCAAAAGTTTGTAAGGATGTATGTATGTTTGTCACTCGTTCCCAATAAAACTACTGAATAGATTTTGATAAAATGTTGTACACACGTAGTTCATAACCTGGATTAACACATAGGATACTTTTTATGCAAGTATCTGGTGCCAATTATAAGTTCATGCCGACGAAGTCGCGAGAAAAAACACTTTCAGGCTAGAAAATTTAAAGACCAAAATGCAGGAGCGACGAAAAATAATACTTACTTGCCATGGAAAGGCTCCGTACGGAGTTTCAGTACCACCCACAATCTTCCCAGTCCTTCTCGGGTTAAAATCCACAGTCCTCGTACCACACTGCACTTTTTCAGCTTTCCCTGGATTCTGCACTGAGTTCTGATTGAAGTAATTCATTGAGAAACTAGTAAAAGCCTTTGAGGGTCTCGTTCTGTTTTTGTAATACTCATAATGATTGACTCTATTAAGAAAATATTCGCAATTAACAGCACTCATTAAAAAATATAAAGAAAATACGTATGTCAACATTTTTTGTTACGAAAGTAAAGTATTTCTAACTTTTAAAGCGTGAATTTTTCTATAAAGTCACAATTGTTTATATAATAAAAAAATAAAATTAATAATTTCGAATTTCGAACATCAAAATCCGAGACGACCACACATAATGGCGGCCGAAAACTAAATGAGACATTACTGGTCCGTTTTTATTTTTTTTAATATATGCACTGGCAAAGGCTTTGATCACAATGCCATGAGTGACATACACGATAATGTGGGTCACTAGATCGATCCGCGGATGCATCTTTTGTGTTTTTATTTAAATGAAAGGACGTTTGAGACGCTTGTCATTGTATTTTTTTGTGTTGTTTTATAGGTCAGAGAGTACAGATTTATACATGCAATTTGTGCAATGATGTTGTTTTGAATTGTTAGTGAAGGCAGTTGTTTTTTTAAGAGCTCTATTCTTGTTTGTTTAGGCACATGGAATAAGGAAAATAGACTGAGAAATAACATTTATCAGTCAGAATTGGTGTAGTAAGGGCCCAGATCACAATAACAGATAACATAGGCTAAAACATTATTGAATAACAAATTTAGGAGTCTGTGCTCAAAAATTTTTGCATTAATTTAGTAGCATAAATCATTCTAAAATATTTTGGGAGGTAAAGTTTTAATGATTTTTTTCAGGGTGCACTGACCGATTCCAGAAATTATTTAACTATCATCATCTTCATCTGCCTAGCCTTTTCCCAACTGGGGTCAGCTTCCAGCCTAACTGTCTATTTGACCTCCACAACCCAGTGTAACAAAATACTCCTCAGTAAGACTGGTTATCAAACTTGCTGGATTCTGAATATTCGTAACAACTGGGGGGTTAGACAAGTGGCAAAAACACTAGTAGAATAGAAAACAAAATGTATGGGAATGACAGATAGCTAGTCGTAAACGAATGTCATTCCCATACATTTAGTTTTTTGAAGATCTACAAATCTAGACAAAGTAGTATCTTCTAAAATGAACGAAGGATTTATCTTAAGATGTATCGCCCAAAACAAATCTCGTATGTCCGTCTGTTCGTTCAATGTCGTCGTAACAGAGTACTTCAGTAATCATTGTAGTAGCATTCTTCGCGTTTGTGTTTATGTGCTGAAAACTAGATAACCGTTAATTTTATTTATATACTAGCTTTCCGCCAGCAGCTTCGCCCGCGTGGTCTATACGAATTCAAATTAAAAAAATAAAAAGTTTCATACAAACTTTACGCTTACGTAAACAATCTTTTGTACTAACGCAAAACATCTGAAAAAAAAAAATTTTTTTCAAGAAAGAATTTTAAATATATTTTTTTTGGCACTGTAATTTTTTTTTTTATTTGTTATTTTAATAAAAGAACTTGTATTTTATATAATTTCAATTTGTTTTATAATGTATATAGACTATGTTTATATCTAAAATAAATACACAGAATTGAATTTTACATAGAAGTATAATTTCCAAATTATTTACTCACACGGACATGTCAGAAAAGCAAAGTATAGTTATTAAAACTATGGAAAATCACTTCAGAATCGATTTACAAATCTCCATTTATCTACAAAGTTATTTAGGATAACACCAACTAAATAATTAACTGGTAACTTTCCTAATTATTAATGCCATTGTTCCGTTATTTCATGTGTAAAGTATTTGTTAAACCAAGCGCATAATTAATGGCATTTCCATTCATAAATTATGAATGGAAAAACAACGTAATATGTTATTTACTTACTATTTATCCCTTAGGGCTGTGGGATGTTCGAAAGAGATACCGCGCCCCCGGTATACAAAGGGCTGAGGAAGGAACATGGATGGGTTTTAGTCAGTAAGAGTCTGACACTCCCTCCCGCCACACCCACGGCGGGGGGAGTCATTTGATGATTTCCCATCTGAAAAAAAATGCTTGAGAATATACTCTCACACATTGGACTGGACTGGACCAGGGGGGTTAGACAAGTGGCAAAAACGCTAGTAGAATAGAAAACAAAATGTATGGGAATGACATTCGTTTACGACTAGCTATCTGTCATTCCCATACATTTTTTTTCTATTCTACTAGCGTTTTTGCCACTTGTCTAACCCCCCTGATCTCTCTATATATTGGATTATTATACATACTTACAGCAAAACGACTTTGTTTACATTTTTCGTAAAATTAATTGGTACAGGCTATATCTGTTTTTATACGGTACCCTTTCATATGTGAGCCCGACTCCCACTTGACCGTTTTTTATTATATTGTTGTTTTATTGAAATTTTCCGACCTTTGTGAATTTTCTATAGATATATTTTTTCTTTCATGTTAACATTGTCTGGTCAAATTGCGTAAGCCTGATTAATATTCCATTTATGCGGCAATTGATGTACACTTTCATTTACATACTAACTGTGCCCGCGGCTTGGCTCACACTAAATGATTTTATGCACAATTTCATGGGTTTTATCACAATCATATTTTTTTTTTCTAAAATAAAATACGAATGAGTTACTTCTTATTACATTAGCTGTCAGCTATGCCTTCTCTATTTGAGAAGAGGCCTGTGACCAACAGTGGGACAATATATAGGCTGATGATGATGACATCAGCTATCTGCCTACGAACACACCCTAATATTCATCCAGCCTCGTAGATTTGCTAAAAAAAAATTTTGAAATTACAAACGGACATTTCAATTATAATGAAGTATAGATAGATAGATTTCAGTATATTTTCATAACTAGTTGTAACCAGATTGCATACCTCTATATAGTCGACCTAGTTAAATTATTTATTGTACATTACCATATTATCTGTAACGCGTAACTTTGACCCATAATAATTTTACTAAGGACATATGCGCATGCGCAGATGTTCATATGGCGGTATGAAGACAATAGTTTATTAATGTGTATTAGTTTTACAATTTGACGCGAAGCTAAATAGTAAAATTGCTTTCCGCCAGAGGCTTCGCCCTCATAGGCTATACGAATTCATTTTTAAATTAAAAATGGCAGAGTTTCATACAAATTTTCACCCCTTTTTCACTCCCTCAGGGGTAGAATTCCGGAAAATCCTTTCTTATAGGTTGTCTACGTTAAACTAAGAACACACCTTCCAAGTTTCAGGTCTCTACGATCATCGGTTTAGGTTGGCGTTGATCCGTCAGTCATTCAGGACAAAGCATTTTATATGTATAGATTGAAGTCGTGATGACCTAGAGGTTAAGACGCCTGCACCTTGAGTACGAATGTGCGGGTTCGAAACATGGCATGTTCTTTCTAACCGCCCGTTCACGACTTCGGTCTAAGCGGCGAGCGGTGCGGCGTGCGGCGCGGCGGGGCCGAGCGGTGCGTCTAGCACGCCACGTACCCTCACTAGCGGCGAGCGGCAGCGGCCGAGGCGGACGTACTTGGATACTCAAAATTAAATTCATAACGTCATCTAAATTATCCCTTCTCTGTTTTGAAAGCAATATATATTTTTAAAACAAGATATTCTTAATATTAGGGAAGGAGTGCACGACCTGAATAAAGGTCGGTATTTAAATGGAAAATTTCGTGAATTATACGAAGATTAAAGAAAATATCCAGATAAGTTTTATGAGTACACAAGAATGAGAGTGACATAGAAGAACATTTAAAGCAGCACATCAGATAAATCTTTCAATTCTTTAATCAAAATCTTTGTTTTATTTCTTCTCATAATATTTTAATGACATGTTTAAATTTATTTTAGGATGTTTTGACATCCATAGAGGCGGTCGATTTAAAATTTCTGATAAAAATGCCTCGGTGTTCATAACTGCTACAAAATCCTTTAAAATATTTTAAGCGTCCCTGAGTCCGTCATTCCTACACCGCCGTTCGCGCCGCTCTGGGTCGTGGCGTCGCATTCCTGCGCTAGTACATTTGTTCCCGCCGCTCGCCGCGCCGCGCGCCGCTGTACATTTCGCTCGGAGAAATTCGCGCGGTTTTTCGCTGTGAGCGGCGACTCGTGGCGTGCTTCATACATTTCTATACATTTGATTTCGCCGCTCGCCGCGCCGCGCTAAGCCGCCGCTCACAGCGGCAAGGTCGTGAACGGGCCGTAAGTGTGTCTTAGACACCACTGACTAACGGTGAAGGAAAAGATCGTGAGGAAACCTTGACTAAAAAGTCTGAAATCGCCAATCCGCCTTGAGCAAGCGTGGTGATCAATGCTCATGACTTCTCTGTGTGAGTAAAGGACTTTTTTTAGGGATAGGATATCATCAAATGACTCCTCCGTGGAGCGAGAGAGTGTCAGACTCTTACTGACTAAAACCCATCCATGTTCCTTCCTCAGCCCTTTATATTCCGGGGGCGCGGTTACTCTTTCGAACGTCCCGCAGCCCCGGCAGGTTGATCTATAAACCCGCGGCTGTTATATATGTTTTTAATTACAAGTTAATTAGATGACATTGCGCTAAGTGGAGCGAGGTGTTTCATAGAAACAGTATCATCAAGGCAAAACCTAGATTAATGGTGACCTAGCCTAGATTTATAAACCTTTAAACGAATTGACAAGGAAAAAAAAACTCGTTCTAATAATTTTTTTGACACATTTCAATTTCCTAATAATTGTAGATTAGTCACACATGAGACAATAATAAAACCGGCCAAGTGCGAGTCGGACTTGCGCACGTTTCGACCTTTGGAAAGAATATTTTATATCTTCTTCTTCTTCTTCTATCTATCTTCTATCTATCTATCTATCTATCTATACTTATAATAAATCTGTAGAGAGGTCAATTCTGTACATGAAATATATTTCCAAAATAACTATCAGGGGGTGATTAGGGATCGATACTGATGCCAAAAATGCAATCAGTAAAATTTTTGTCTGTCTGTCTGTCCGACTGTCTGTCTGTCTGTCTGTATAAACTCTATAGAAACAAAAACTACTCGACGGATTTTAACGTAACTTGGTACAGTTATTTGTCATACTCCTGAAATGGTTATAATATACTTTTCATCACGCTACAATCAATAGGAGCAGAGCAGTAAAGGGAAATGTTGTCATTTTGTTTAAACGCGCTAATCTCAGGAACCGCTGGTCCGATTTGAAAAATTCTTTCAGTGTTAGATAGTCCATTTATCGAGGAAGGCTATAGGCTATATATCATCACGCTAAGACCAATAGGAGCGGAGCACCACTATTCCACGCGGACGAAGTCGCTGGCAGAAGCTAGTAGACAATAAAGTCGCAAGTATTTTGTTTTTTTTCGACCGCATACTTAGGTTTGTTTGTAGAGGAAATTTGCTGATTACTTAAAAATTGCGATACTTAGAGTCATGGTGTTATTTTTCCTGTAAACATTATATTGTCATCAATCCTGATTTTTTAACTTCGGGGATAAGGGGGAAGGAACAGTCTTTTTTTTTGTGCGGATTTCATTATAATTCGAAAATTAATAGGCATACAAGAAAACATAAAAATATATTAGAACGTGCAAAAACTTTTCATAAGATACCCCACCTAGTAATTTATACTTTGAAATTTTAAAACCCCCATTTCCTCCCACTTTTTCCATTAAAGCAATATGATTTTTCAACGAAAAAGTCGAAACCCTCGGTGTTTGAAAAGTCGTTCTTTATAACTGTTCCAAATTTCAAGTCGATAGCATGAGTAGTTCCTGAAATAATCAGGTGTGACAGACGGACAGACAGACGGAGAGAAACCAGAAGGGTACCATTTACCATGTTTGGTCGGGACCCTAAAAACAGGGGGGATGTTGCACCTCCAACAAACTCACTCCGGGCCGCTTTGTGAAAATTTTACAAACCCGCAAAGCGAATCGACCAGGGGCCTTACCATGACGTGCCAAAACAAGATTATTTTCGTTATGAAAAAGGGAAGGAGCCATACGACGTTAGAACTTGTGTCAAGCTCTCAAACTTGAATAGTGATTGCAAAAACACGTGGTGGTACAGCCCCAAGCCCGGGACCCGCTCACGACCACTACACCAATGAAAACACAAATCCTCTACAATCATTAGCATAATATCGACAGTTATCTATACTTATAATAAATCTGTAGAGAGGTCAATTCTGTACATGAAATATATTTCCAAAATAACTATCAGGGGGTATTAGGGATCGATACTGATGCCAAAAATGCAATAAGTAAAATTTTTGTCTGTCTGTCTGTCTGTCTGTCTGTCTGTATAAACTCTATAGAAACAAAAACTAATCGACGGATTTTAACGAAACTTGGTACAATTATTTGTCATACTCCTGAGATGGTTATAGTATACTTTTCATCACGCTACAATCAATAGGAGCAGAGCAGTGAAGGGAAATGTTGTCATTTTGTTTAAACGCGCTAATCTCAGGAACCGCTGGTACGATTAAAATAATTCTTTCAGTGTTAGATAGTCCATTTATCGAGGAAGGCTATAGGCTATATATCATTACGCTAAGACCAAAAGGAGCGGAGCACCACTATTCCACGCGGACGAAGTCGCTGGCAGAAGCTAGTGTTATAATATTACGGTTATTATGGAGACATCACTAAATGTCAGTATGTCACGAATGTCATAGATCTATGATATTGAGTCCATTGTGTTGCGTATACATCATCTTTGTGGTAGAACTGGTAGAGGATTCTATCCGAACTATCTTGTTATCGGTCTATAATTTCCAAGTACAGGTGTTTATCATATCTATTGTCCCTCGTCCATCGGCTATTATAAAAAAAATATTCAAATACTGAAGTTATTAAATATTTTTTTTCAATTCCGTAACAGGAAAGTACCATCAAAACATAAAATTATGTATTGAATAATATAATAATTTATGTATTTCGGAACTGCATTGATATAAGCCAGAGATTGTAATACATTTGTCATGGAAAGAATTCCTCTGATTCATTGGCAGGGGTTTGCGACATTTTGTCCGTCTTTGGTATTTATTTAATAAAAAAATACCCAACTTGAAAAAAGTGAAAATAAAAAAAGTGCGTAAAAATTAAAATTAAATAGAATCTGAAAAGAAAAAAAACTAGTGCAGGAGTATAACTATTATGTTGAGAGATACTGAAAAGCATAGAACATAGCGACTTATCAGTCGGGACCTATTAGCATATAGACCGGCTTAAATCGTCACAATAATGGGCCCGACTGTTAAGTCGCTATGTTCTATGCTTTTCTCTATCTCTCAACATAATGTGGGAAAATAAGAACAAAATAATTTATGATTTTGTTTATATTTTTCGTAAAATCAATCAATCAATCAAATAAAGTAGAATTATTATTAGAGGAGCTCGTGGCTAAGTAACAGCCGCACGGGTCGACCGATCATAGATTAAACTGCGCTTGGCGCGGTCGATCCGTGGATAGGTCCATCTTTGTCATAGCGAGACTCCTCCGTGCCTCGGAAAGCACGTTAAGCTGTTGGTCCCGGCTGTCATTTGTAGATCTTTGACAGTCGTTACGGGTAGTCAGAAGCTAGAAAGTCTGACAACCAGTCTTACCAAGGGGTATCGTGTTACCCGGTAACTGTGTTATGGAGGTCAGATAGGCAGTCGCTCCATGTAAAACACTGGTACTCAGCTGCAGCGGTTTAGACTGGAAGCCGACCCCAACATAGTTGGAAAAAGGCTCGGCAGATGGAAAGTAAAATTAAATAAACAAAATGTTTTTAATCTCTTAGCGAGCGGTATTGTATTGTCAAACATGAGATGTGGTATCGCCATTACAGTTAGTTGAATATATCGCTTAAATGTCACTGGGGTGTTGAATGACTCATATTTTACACGGCTCAGATAATGATACTTAAATGATAATATTTATTTTGCAAATAGGTTACGTATATAAAAACTTATTTTTACAAAAAAAATATTCCGACTTCAAAAACGCCACTAAAAGCCGATTGCATCAAACATTCCCGCCAGCGGCTTCGCCCGCGATATTTTAGCTAATGGATACAAAAACTTATATACAAAAACCGCCAAATCCGTTGCGTAGTTTTAAAGATTTAAGCATACATAGGGATATACGGATATAGGGACAGAGAAAGCGACTTTGTTTTATACTATGTAGTGATACTTATACGAAAATCACAAAACATTATTATCAATAACTAGCTTCTGCCCGCGACTTCGTCCGCGTGGAATAGAAACTTTAGGCTATCGCTAACTTTTTGAAACATTCTTCATTGATGCTCCGCTCCTATTGATTTTAGCGTGATGATATATAGCCTGTAGCCTTTTCGATAAATGGGCTATCTAACACTGAAAGATTTTTTTAAATCGGTCCAGTTGTTAGAGATTAGCGCTAGCAAACAAACAAACTCTTCAGTTTTATTATATTAGTATAGATTAGCATACTTTTAATATTTTTATGATATTAATACAAACTAAGTAAACATATATCATAAATATTTAAACGAAAAACATCAAATTATACCGAAATTAATCAGACCTTAAATGACATTTCTTCCGTTTCACGTATAAGTAACCGCATATTTTTTTGGGTCAATCGGGTGTGTTTTTGGCAGTTGGCTCGCCCCCTTTTTCAAGGAACTTTATATAGATACCTCTGCTTATCCCTTTGAGGAAAAAAAAGCTTTATATTTCGTTACCAAGCAAAACAGAGCAGCATTGATCTTCGAAACTGTTAATTCAATTCCAAATGTCACTTGTTCATGATTCATCTCATTTCGAAAGTAGTACGTGAGCGAGATATTAAAAACATATATACATTAATTACTTTCATGTCATATGACGTCATAACTCCTACTACCTAGGTAGAATGATAGGTTTAGAATGCCAATATTTCGTGAAAAATATCTAGACCCTACTAAAAATACGCCAACTACGAGTCGGAATCGTGCAGGAAGGGTTCCGTAACATTATCTATACTTATAATAAATCTGTAGAGAGGTCAATTCTGTACATGTATCATCATGCAATTAGTAAAATTTTTGTCTGTCTGTCTGTCTGTATAAACTCTATAGAAACAAAAACTACTCGACGGATTTTAACGAAACTTGGTACAATTATTTGTCATACTCCTGAGCTGGTTATAGTATACTTTTCATCACGCTACAATCAATAGGAGCAGAGCAGTGAAGGTAAATGTTGTCATTTTGTTTCAACGCGCTAATCTCAGGAACCGCTGGTCCAGTTTGAAAAATTCTTTCAGTGTTAGATAGTCCATTTATCGAGGAAGGCTATAGGCTATATATCATCACGCTAAGACCAATATTCCACGGAGCGGAGCACCACTATTCCACGCGGACGAAGTCGCTGGCAGAAGCTAGTCTAGTAATAAAAATCATGTTTGTTGTATGGGAGCCCCCATTAAATATTTATTTTATTCTGTTTTTAAATACAAAAATACATCATTTGTAAAAAATTCAACTGTCTAGCTATCACGGTTCATGAGAAACAGCCTGGTGACAGAGAGACAGACGGACGGACAGTGAAGTCTTAGTAATAAGGTCCCGTTTTTACCCGGTGTGGAACGGTTATAAAAATAAAATAAATAAACTCTTCAGACCGATTTCGGTCATGGCGGTAAATCTCAAAGAAGACTAGCTAGGTACGCAGGAGATATTATAGTGCACGCACGCTTGCAAACACAGGTGCACTCTCTATTCCCTCACTCTCACAGTCCGACGGGTCGGCAATCTGACACGACCGGGGAGAGATCAGGCGCAAGACCGACAGCGACACGTGCTCTCCGAGGCACGGAAGGGTTTCGCTTCGTTAAGAAAACGGTCACCCATCCATAGACTGACCAAGACTAGCACAGCTTAACCTTGTCTACGAGCCCCTCAACCTAAAGTATCCTGAACTCTGAAAGCGAAAAACAAAATGAATCATTCAAATAACACAATCGAAAACTGTTAAGCAATTCCTGAGATGAACAACAAAAACTTTCACCGAACTTTTATCGATTAAAGTGTATTGTTTAATAATCGAACCGACGACCGGGAAGAATGTAGGTCACTGTGCCATGGGGGACAATGGCTGCTGGGCCATTGTGTAAACGGCGTGGGAGGATGGCTCATTATTATTTAAAAAGGTGTGCATTGTCATATCAGACACAACACGAGTAGATCTTTGTCGTACCTTTCGATTTAACGTCTGGTACTTTAGTTGTGGTGGCCTAGTGGTTAAGGCACCTGCATCTCGTGTACGAGTGTGCGGGTTCCAAACCTGGAAACTACCGATGTAACTATGAGTGTTACTATGTATAATATGTATGTATTTATAAAGGTATATATGTAGTATATCCGTTAAGCTAGCACCCATAACACAAGCATGCTTGCTTGCATTGCTTACTTTGGGGCTAGATGGCGCTGTGTGAAATTGCCCAACGATATTTATTTATATTTATTTAACTTTCTTAAAGTTTGACGACACGTTTGGCGTGGTGGGTAAACTTTGGCTAAAATTGGCTGCTGCGCTGCGTGTCGTGGGTTCGTTTTCCAGGACAAATAATATTCCAGGTCTGGGTGTTTGTGCATGTGTAATGTATGTTTGTAAACGCACCCACGATACGGGAGAAATTCCTAGTGTATTATATACTTTCTAAGTATATCTTAGACGTCACAGACTACGGGGCTGCGGGACGTTCGAAAGAGTTACCGCGCCCCCGGAACACAAAAGGCTGAGGAAGGAACATGGATGGGTTTTAGTCAGTAAGAGTCTGACACTCCCTTCCGCTCCCACCCACGGTGGGAGGGGTCATTTGATGATTTCCCATCCGACAAAAAGAAGTACCGATCGATGTAACTTTTTTAAAGTTACATCGATCGGCACGTTTGGCGTGGTGGCTGAGCGGTTGTCTAGGTGTTTGTGCATGTGTAATGTATGTTTGTAAACGCACCTATGATGAAGGAGAAAATCCTAGTTCAAAGTTAGTAAGTAAAGATTTTTCTAAAGTCATATGTTCTTTGTATGGAGATATTTAACACCCTGGAAATGGCTTTAGGCTACTATTTATCCGGGTGCGTTAAGTATAAGTAGTTTCTTCAGGGCGAAGATGAAACCGCGGGAAATGCTTGGAGCCATTTGCATCAAACTTTTTATCATTTAAACTTTATACTTTTACGAATATCGCAAAACATGATCTCAATAATTAGCATACTTTTAATATTTTTTATGACGTCAATACAAAGATATAATAAACTAGCTTCTGCCCGCGACTTCGTCCGCGTGGAATAGTGTTCGAAAACCCAAATATCTTACGGAACCCAATTTTTTCCAAAATAAAATTTAGCCTATGTTACTCGTGGATAATGTAGCTTTCGAATGGTGAAAGAATTTTTAAAATCGGTCCAGTAGTTTCTGAGCCTATTCATTACAAACAAACAAACAAACAAAGTTTTCCTCTTTATAATATTAGTGTAGATAAGTAAACATATATCATTTATATTTAGACGAAAAACATAAAATAATAGCAAAATTATTCTATTTTATCCTCCATTTTGACAGATCTTGGATGACAGTTCTTCCGTTTCACGTATAAAGTAACCGCATATTTTTTGATGCTATCGGCTGTTGATCTGTAATACTTTTGACCGCAAAATTTTATCCGTTATTCAGCTTATGAAACATATTCATCAATCATTGTAGTAATATTACTTATAATAATAAACTTGCTAGACGTTACGGTAATGTAATGTACAATGATTCGGTCAATTTATCATCGTGACTCATAGAAATACTAGGTAACTAATTCTATACTTAAGTATTTTTTAACTGAGTCATTATTTTTGAGGATATTTTTTTTATTACAACATCATCATCGGATTGGATGCAGCTGAGGACCAGTGTTTTACATGGAGCTACTACCTATATGAACTGCACAACCCAGTTACCGGGTAACACGACACCACACAGCAAAACTGGTTGTCAGACTTTCTGACTCCGTAACGACTGCCAAAGATCTACAAATGACAGCCGGGACCAACAGCTTAACGTGCTTTCCAAGGCACGGAGAAGTTTCCCTATGACATAGGAGGTTATCCATCCACGGACCGAACGCGCCAAGCGTAGCTTAACCTTTTGATCGATCGCTCCGTGCGGCTGTTACTTAGCCACGAGCTCCTCCATAAAAATGGATACCTATATATGATAAAAAGTTTGGTACAACCACAGAAGATGGAGAGAGAAGAAGAAGCCACAGAAATCTGATAGAGAAATTTTATTAAAAGACTAGCTTTCCGCCAGCGGGTTCGCCCACGTGGGCCATACGACTTCAAAAATGACAGATTTTCATACAAACTTTGGCCCCCTTTTTAACCCTCTTAGGGATAGAATTTCGGAAAATCCTTTCTTATAGGATGCTTACGTGATACAAAGAACACACCCTCCAAGTTTCAGGTCTCTACGATCAGCAGTTTCGGCTGTGCTGTTGATCCGTCAGTCATTCAGGACAAAGCATTTTAATGTATGGATAAAGTAAAAAAAAATATAAACAATATATTAACAGCACAACACACTTTTATTATACATAATTATATAAATATATATTTACATAAATATTGAACAATTAATCGTCTAATCCTGGTTGATCTTGAACACAGCCTTCGCTACGGAACCCTTTTTCAAGTCATCTAAGGCAGCTTGGTACTCCGAGAGACGGTATGTCTTCACGCCTAGCTTGTGGTAGTCCAGATACCTTGGGTACAGAAATCAGGATATTTTCAACTATTTCTAAAAAATCAAAGTGCGTCTCGGACTATGCGCCGTAATACATTTTTTAGTCGGTCGACATATCTCTTTTTTTTCGGATGGGAAATCATCAAATGACTCCTCCCGTGGGTGGGGCGGGAGGGAGTGTCAGACTCTTACTGAGTAAAACCCATCCATGTTCCATCCTTCCTCAGCCCTTTTTTATTATTTCGATCGCACTGTCTACAAGGGCTTAGGGGAATTTTAGGGCAGTAAGGTTCAAACAATCGTTATTTATATGAATAGTATTAAGTATATCCCTTTGATCCCGGTTCTTGAGATACAGCCTGGTGATGGACAGACGGACGGACAGACAGCGAAGTCTTAGTAATAGGGTCCTGCTTTTACCCTTTGGGTACGGTACCATAAAAAGAGAATAAATACCTGCTGCCCATAGCCTTGAGCCAGCTGATGGCACTAGGGAAGCTGAACGGGTTGATTTTCACGCCAATGATGGTCAGCTCTTTGTTGTATATGTCGAACGGATTCAAGCTGAAAGTCAAACAGTAGATTGTTATACAAGGGGCTAAAATGATTAATTATGTTCTTCTTCTTATATATCGTGTGGGCTGCAGTTTTGCAGCTATAACAACCGCTATAGTCTGTTACAATTGATTTTAAGAAAAATGTAAATAAAGTCGTAACCTATCCTTACTAATATTATAAATGCGAAAGTAACTCTGTCTGTCTGTTACGCTTTCACGCCTAAACCAGTGAGCCGATTTTGATGAAATTTAGTACGGAGATAGAATAGACCCTGAGGAACAACATACATAGGCTTTTTACCCGGGTGCGTGAAGTAGCTCCTTCGGGATGCGGGTGAAACCGCGGGAAACAGCTAGTTTTGTTATAATTCTGCCACAGAAATTAATAATATGGCGTAAGGATTACGCAATTTTGACAATTTCATGCTGTAAACATCATCATTCACCACTTTTTTCATCTATGTCGGAAAATAAGAAAAAATAAATTATGATTTTATTTACATTCTTCGTAAAATCATTTGTCAGAGTTTTTTCAAACCCGCCTGACGGCCTCTGACATGGAATTGTAACAACAACTGCTATCAAGATAGCAGCCGGGGACGACAGCTTAACGTGTCCTCCCAGGCACGGGGGTATTACACCACCAACTTCTTGACTCCGGGCTGCTTTGTAACATTTTCCATTATCCACAAAGTCATTTCGGATCGGAATCCCCATTTACAGCAGTCGCGCTATACGACAGCTAGACCAAGGAGATAGTAAGTATACATGATGTGAAAAAAAAAACCCCTAGGGAGAAATATGCTATTTTTTCCTCGCTCTAATGTGGGATTTTTGAGCAATGCGCTATATATATGATGTCAAAATCTCCTACAGAAAATGAAAAATGAAAAAAAACCCCTACATAAAAATGCCTTAGATAATTTTGTAAAAGAGCTGATACTCTAACACTGCTGGACCGATATTAACCAAACATAGCTAAGAACCACCGCAAGGAAACTGGCTTTCAAATGAAAAAAAAAAACGCATTGAAATAGGTCCATCCATTTAAGAGCTACGATGCCACAGACAGATACACACACAGACAGACATCGACGTCAGACTTATAACGCCCCTTGTTTTGCGTCGGGGGTTAAAGATGAGTGACGCCACGGCTAAACGTTAGTATTAAACATGGTATTCTTACGTGGTGGTGTGGGAGGGTGGACAGCATCCGAAGAGCACGTACTTCCCCCCCTCCTTCAGGTAGTTGAAGGTGATCTCCATGACCTTGCCCACTCCTGGGAACAGACAATTTAGTAAGTTTTTTTTGTTATTTGCAGCTGTTTTTTACTTATTTGAGTAGATATTGGAGGCCAATAGTTGGCTGTAATATAGGAAGCTTTTCTATACATATAAAATGCTTTGTCCTGAATGACTAACGGATCAACGCACAGCCTAAACCGCTGATCATAGAGACCTGAAACTTTGAGGGTGTGTTCTTTATATGACGTAGGCATCCGATAAGAAAGGATTTTCCAAAATTTTACCTCTAAGGGGGTGAAAAAGGGGGGGCAAAGTTTGTATGAAACTCTGTCATTTTTTATTTGAATTCGTATAGCTACGCGGGCGAAACCGCTGGCGGAAAGCTAGTAGTTATATTATATAAATATATTATTATGTTACCTGTACAATCAATGATGACATCATATCTAATGTTTTCATTAGCCAAAACGTCAGGTGTGACCAGCCTGTAACCAGTTTCTGTAAAAATAAAAAAACACATTTAAAAAAAAATATTTTCAGATCAACGCTTTTAAAAAATAATTCATATTCATATTTTAAAAATACGAAAGTGAGCTAGTTTAATTAAAAAAAAAACGAATCTAAAAAACACTGTAAAACGACTGAACTGGGGGGTTAGACAAGTGGCAAAAACGCTAGTAGAATAGAAAACAAAATGTATGGGAATGACATTCGTTTACGACTAGCTATCTGTCATTCCCATACATTTTTTTTTCTATTCTACTAGCGTTTTTGCCACTTGTCTAACCCCCCTGATTTCTATGAAATTTGATATGGAGATAGATGGGACTTTGAAGACGGCTATAGATTACTTTTTATCCTGGTACCTGTAGTATAAACAAATAGTGAAGAAATAATTACAAGGCATCTAAAAATCATGGATTCCTACCCAATCTCTTGACAATATCCAGTCTTGTTTTGTTCATCTCCGATACAGTAACTTCCCTGTGTCCATGGTGATGAAGGGTGGTGATCCATAGGTTACCTGGATGTAGAAGAAATAAATATTAACATTAGAAAGCGGGTAAATTTATCTGCCTGTCTGTGACGCTTTCATAGGAAATTTGTGATGGAGATAGATTGAAACTTGAAGGAATATGGTTAAAATCACGGGTAAAACATTCTTGTTATTGAATTTTTATAAATGGCCCATTTTCATTGCAACAAGTGTGTTCAAACACAAACTTAAATTATATCAAATAGGCCTTTGCAGGCTTTTATGAAAGTGTGGGATATTCGAAAGAGGTACGCTCCCGGAACACAAAGGGCTCAGAACGGAACAGGGATGGGTTTTAGTCAGTAAGAGTCTGACACTCCCGCTCCGCCCACGGCGGGAGGAGTCATTTGATGATTTCCCATCCGAAAAAAGGCTCTTATGAAACGTTAAACACTAGTTGCACGGTTCCAAAGAGTGGGTCTTATGGATAAGAACCGGCAAGAAAATTCCATAGACACTTTTAGTTGTTACTACAGATATAGCCTAGATAACGAAAGTATCACGATTTATATCGAAACCAATCGTGCCGACTTTTTAACACATATTGTGACGTCACAGCCGAAATTTAGTGATGAGAAATCCAAACCAATTCAAAGACATCGATGCCGTCGATGGCCGTCTGCCCCGCTACGATTTTTTTAGTTTTTGTGGCGTCCGCCTGCAACAACAGACGCGCGCGGATTCCATGCCCTCCCGACCCTAGCTCGACAAGCGGGTCCGCGAGCTGAGCTAATAGCTTTAAAATTCCCGATTATAATAACCATATATATTCTGATCCAGCCTGTCTCTTGCTGTCCTCCCCCAGCGACGCCCTAAGCCGAGGCCCCTACCCCACTAGGGGGTGCCCTTAGCGTGTAGTCGCTTACTTTTGTAAGTTAAGCCCTGGCTGGAGGCCCTAAATTCATTTAAGGCACTTCACAGGCAAGCCCGGTTAAGCAGTCGACAACCTTCTAGGTTGACCTGCGAGATTTCATACAAAAAAAAAACGCGCGCGGTCTGTGAGACGCGGTGGCCATCCTTGACGCTTGGTCGGGTTCGGACACGCGAAGGACATGCATTTGCGTTATCTAGTCTATCTTTATCTGTGGTTGTTACTCACCGATGATACCAGCTCCGACAATAAGGATCTTCTGGCCTACTTTAAGGGGGGAGGCTCGGTCGAACCCATGGGATACGCAGGAGTATGGCTCGCAAAGACCCGCTGAAAAGAATAACGTTTTTGATTAGAAAAGCACCACAGAACATCAAAAAAAATAGTTGAAACAATGAAAAATCGTAGGGAATTTTTCATGTTATTTGGTGATAAAAATTAAAGAGCTTGTGGCTAAGTAGCAGTTGCACGGGTTGATCGATCTAATGTTAAGCTACGGTTGGTGTGGTCGGCCCGTGGATGGGTGACCATCTGTCATACCGAGACTCCTCTGTGCCTCGGAAAGCACGTCATTTGTAGATCTTTGACAGTCGTTACGGGTAGTCAGAAACCAGAAAGTGTAACAACCAATCTTACCAAGGAGTATCGTGTTACCCGGTAACTGGGTTGTGGAGGTCAGATAGGCAGTCGCTCCATGTAAAACACTGGTACTCAGCTGTGTCGGATTAGACTGAAAGCCGACCTTAACGTAGTTGGGAAAAAGCTAGGCAGATGATGATGAAGAAGCTTACCTTGTTCAGTAGTTATTTCATCAGGCAACGCGAAGACCTGACATTGTGGTGCCTTTAAATACTGTGCCCATCCACCGTCCTTCCAGATCCCGATAGTGCTGTTGATGCCGGCTGTCAGACAGTACTGGTAGTTCCCATTGCGGCAGAAGTCACAGAGGCTACAGGATCTAAAAGAAAGAAAGATTGGAATGAAATTTTGAACGATAGCTTAGCTCACTATAGACTAAAGTATAGGTTTTTAAGGTTCCGTAGTCGACAAGGAACCCTTAGTTTCGCCATGTCCGTCTGTCTGTCTGTCAGTCTGTCTGTCCACGGCATAGCACAGAGGTTCTTGATACTAGAAAGCTGAAATTTAGTATAGATATGTATATTGCACACGCCGACAAAGTGGTAGAATAAAATTATACAAATAAAAATGTTTTCTAGGCCAGCTCCCAAACACGTAAAGTGGGGATTAATATTTTTTTCTCGTGTATCCCTTCGTGTGGGGTATCGTTAGATACCTAGGTCTTTCAAAAATAGGTAAATAATATGATATTAAATGATGATGATGTTTAAAGCATGAAATTGACATAAATGCGCTATCCTCACGCCATTTTGTTAATTTCTGTGGCAGAATTAGAATAAAATAGGTTACGACTTTGTTTAATTTTTTCCTAAAACCAATTGGTATAGGCTATAATATCTATTTTTACACGTTTACTTACATGTTAGGGTCGACCACCACTTTTTGTCCCACTTTGAAGATGGACTTCTTGCCAACAGCGTGGACGACTCCTGAGGACTCGTGGCCCAGGGCTATGGGGTGGCTTTTAATAGCTGGGAACTCCCCCTGGAAACAAACAACATTTTGATATAAGTCAAAATGTACAACAAATTGAATATAAAAAAAAATGACATGAAAATTTTTTATAATCGTTACTGATTTTTATAGCTAAATTAATTCAGTCCGTCTGTGTGTTACGCTTTTAAAAGAAAAACGACTGAACCAATTTGGATGAAATCTGGTTTAGAACATTGAACCGTGGAGACCCGCCTCCACCGTAGGATAGATTTTATCATAGGATGAGTGTGAAACCGCAAAAAAGCTAGTTTACAAATAAACAAAAACATAATTTTTTTTATTATTATTAGTTTTTCACGGGACTACAGAGTCCCGGATCTTTGTTAGGCGAATGTGGGGCCGAAGCCAACACGCAGAAGCCCTTTGAGACAACTTTAACTTTTTATTATTAATAATAATAATATTATTATTACATGAATAAATAAAAGGGTGGGTTTTATTAAAAACTTAAATAAAAGCTAGTTATTTCCCGTGATTCACCCGCGTCCTGGTGGAACTACTTAACGCATCCAACTAAAAGGTATATGCGTCTCCAGGGTCCCATCTATCTGCATACCAAATTTCATCTCAATCGCTTCAGCAGTTTTCCCGTAAATGCATAACATATATACAGATAGAGTTAAGTGCTTTAAGCACTTATAATATTAGTGAAGATACTCATTAACTCAGAACGTTAATTAATGATTAACGACCACTTATTAAACGATTACTAAAGTTTAAGATGATTAATCTGTTTTAAATCTTATCTCAGTAATAAAAATCTGAGTGATTTTCACATTTCAAACGGATTGTATGGCGAAAATCATGATTGGCAATTAGACATCTTAATTGAGAAGAATAATTAAAGGAGCTCGTGGCTAAGTAACGGCCGCACGGTTCGACCGATCAAAGGTTAAGCTGCGCTTGGCGCGGTCGGTCCGTGGATGGGTGACCATCTATGTCATAGCGAAACTCCTCCGTGCCTCGGAAAGCACGTTGCTGTTGGTCTCGGTTGTCATTTGTAGATCTTTGACAGTTGTTACGGGTAGTCAGAAGGCAGAAAGTCTGACAACCAGTCTCACCAAGGGGTACCGTCTTACCCGGTAACTGGGTTGTGGAGGTCAGATAGGCAGTCGCGCCATGTAAAACACTGGTACTCAGCTGCATCCGGTTTTGGAAGCCGACCCCAACATAGTTGGGAAAAGGCTAGTCAGATGAATTGATAAGAAATAATTAGTATTGACGTTTGATGTGGAGGCTAAGGAATTGAAGAAGAAGTGTCAGCGTTTCGATTCCCGCACGAGTCTGGGTATATGTGAATGTTAAAAGTATGTTTTTAAACGCGGCCATGTATCGCATGAGAAATTTTCAGAAAGAAAGAAAGAAAGGCCCCTAAGCAAATGTGACTTCAAGTATACATATATTTAGATTTTGATTTACTAAATATTCGAATATTCCGTAGTTTTGTAAGTTTGTAGGTAGGTACTTCATAGTTTTCATGATAACCCAACTATTCTAATATCATAAATGCGAAAGCGATTTTCTTTGTTCTCTCACGGTAAAACGACTAAACCGATTTGGCTGAAATTTTGCACGGAGATAGAGGGGACCCTGGAGATCGTTACAAGCATATTTGTATTCGGGTGCGTAAAGTATTTCCCGCGAGAAACAGCTAGTAACTAACTAATATATATTTTTTTTAATCTGACCCAAAATTTTTGCTCCCAAGTGTAAGAAAAAAAACTCACCTGAATAATATGCAGATCAGTGCCACAGATACCGGAGTAGTGAACCTTCACGATGACGTCATCGTCGTTAGTGATCTGTGGCATCGGGTATTTCTTTTCATAGCTTAAAGATAGTTTGTTCCCGTCAAATACTACGGCCTCCATGTTTAAATATTACTGAAAAGTTGAAAAAGAAATACAAAAACTCATTAAATTTTCACTGAATTAAAGTATCTTGCTTAATACATTCCCACTTCAACCTGCTAATTAATTATTTATGTCTAAAACCTCTTCATATCAAATATTAACAATTTAACTTTACTAAAGTAGGCACATCAAATTAGTCTGAATAATTTTAGTTCGAAGTTTCAAATTTTAGTTTTATTTTTGACGTTAAGTGGTGACAACAGAATACCAAAATCGTTACAATGAACTGGATTTAGTAACTTATTTTAATCCTGTCAACTAAAATTGGTCAAGTTAAATGACTTCACAATACAAAACGTCGTTTGACAGGACTACGATTATCCCCCCTCTAACTTTTGAACGGCTATCCCTAGAAATGTGAAAAAAAAACACAGACACACACAGAACTTACAAGGAAAACTATCACGGCTAAGTAGATTTAACCAGTTACAGAGTTATAGTCGACTAACTGAGACCTACTACGCGTAGCCCGACACGCACTTGGCCGGTTTTTTTTAGTGTAGTGTTTCTTGTTAGAGATCCTAATAATTTTATCTTAAGTTAAAAGATTAAAAGATAACGAGGCCTCTTCGCTTCTAGTAATTTTCCTTGTTTCTATCTTCAAGGAAAATTACTAGTAAATAAATAATAATTATACCTCTATACTGATAAGTAAAAACAGATAGAGACTACGTAATCATTTTAGACATAAGGAAGAAAAACGGCCAAGTGCGAGTCGGATTCGCGAACCGAGGGTTCCGAAGAAAAAATATTCGCAGTAAAGTCCTAAGTATGCCTTTATCCCGGAGACCGCATAATTAAGTTTGTTTGTAAAAGAATTTTGATAACTAAAATCAGTGTTTTTATTTAGGTTAGTGTACAAATTATTTCGCATTTTTACTTTGCCTTATAAGATAAAGGGCGTTTTTATCATTATTCGATCGGCTTTATGAGATGAGCAGACAGACAGATAGACAAAAAATTGACAGTTGATACCTACATAACGGAGTTAATTTTTTTCTCACTTACTGTAATTTTAACGTTTTTTTAGATACTGTAAATAATTTGATCATAATCTAATATGATTAAAACAATACTTAAAAACATTAAAAAAAACTAAATTAATAATAAAAAATAGTAAAGTTTTGATGTTTGCAACTGGCCCAAATTCATTGGCCTCCACTGTAAGAAGTCTCAACATTAAATTTTTCCTTTATTTATCTACAATAATTATTATCTATATATATCTATACTAATATTATAAAGAGGAAAGATTTGTTTGTTTGTTTGTAGGGGTTTAACTCAAAAATTACTGGACCGATTTTAAAAATTCTTTCACCATTAGAAAGCTACATCTTTATTTAAATTTCATAGGCTATATTTATTTCCAGAAACAATTAGGGATCCCTACTAAAACTTGAATAATGTAACCCAAGGTGGAAAAGAATTGTCCATGCGGGCAAAGCTAGTTTACAATATTTAAAATAATAAAGATAATAAATTACACTACCTAATAAAATTGTACATCTACACTAATATTATAAAGAGGAAAACTTTGTTTGTTTGTTTGTTTGTAATGAATAGGCTCAAAAACTACTGAACCGATTTTAAAAATTCTTTCACCATTCGAAAGCTACATTATTCACGAGTAACATAGGCTAAATTTTATTTTGGAAAAAAGTAGGGTTCCGTAAGATATTTGGGTTTTCTACCACTATTCCACGCGGATGAAGTCGCGGGCAGAAGCTAGTGTACAATAAATACAAGAAAAAAATATATTTACCCGACTTGACTATCAAATCCAAGACTAAAAGACGTGTAGCCGACTGTGCTACCACTGAACGAATGAGGATCGGAAGAGTGAATCTAAATGAAGTTTTTTAATCAACATGTTAGTTTATCGTGTAGGTACTTGAGATAACGTAAGTACACGTATCTTGGGGTCAAAACTTCTACCTAATATTAACTAGCTATGGTAAATATTATGGTTTTGCTCGTTCTAGATAGGGCTGCCATTCGTCCGGGTTTTCCCGGATTTGTCCTAGTTTAGAGGGCGTCCGGGGTGCGTCCGGGCGGGTTTTCAATGAGTGTCCGGAAAAATCACTGACTTTTTACCTGACATCCGATCCTGCTTGATTGAAAGGTGAGCAATAAAATAAAACAAATAATGAAAAAGTGTCCGGGGAAATAATCTGATTTTATAGTTTTAGTCCAGGGTCGACGATTTGGGTGATGGCAGCCCTAGTTCTAGATAATTAGATTTTTTTTTTCGACTTTCAAATGTGATTATATTTAAGCTCTGCCGGGCCTGCGAGATGTTCGAAATAGTTACCGCGCCCGCGGAATGTAAAGAGCTGAGGAAGGAACATGGATGGGTTTTAGTCAGTAAGAGTCTGACACTCCCTCCCGCCTTACCCACGGCGGGAGGAGCCATTTGATAATTTCCCATCCGAAAAGAAGCCTAATTGAAATAAATGAATTGAATTGAATTAAGACAATCAAAAGTCGTGAATTATAACGTTCCGAGCAAAAACTACTGTATGGATTTCGATGAAATTTGGTACACACATAGTTTATAACCTGGATTAAAACATAGGGTACTTTTTACCCGGGTGAGTGAAGTAGTTCTTACGTGATGCGGGTGAAACCGGGGTAAACTGCTATATATAAAATAACGACAGATAATTCAGTTCACTAAAGATCATAATAAAATACGCACGTATCCTGTTATCTACATTATATAACCTTTCTGTTATCACTGATTATATTTAATAACACATTTATGAGTTTATTATTAAACGCTTACAAATAATAATAAAGTGTAATAATTTGATAATTGGCAAACATTATTTGTGTAAATAAAAATATTGTCAAATGGATAAAAAAAATGATTGTTTGTGTATACGTAGCGATATCTGAAAGTAATGAGGTGTTTCTTAAAAATGCTACCAAAAATGGCTGAGTCCTGACCATTTTGATTATTCTTTCATTACTTTGTAACTAAATTAGTCGTGGTGGTGCTAAGTAACAGCCGCGAGTTCATCGATAGATTAGCAAGGTTAAGCTGTGCTAGCGCGCATTCCAAAGATGGATGACTGTTTTCTAAACATAGCGAGACCCCTCCGTGCCTCGACGAGCACGTAAAGCTGTCGGTCCTGCGCCTGATCTCTCCCCGGTCGTGTCGGATTGCCGACCCATAGGACTATGAGAGTGAGGGAATAAAGAGTGCACCTGTGTCTACAAGCGCGCGTGGCTAATATCTCCTGCGTACCTAGCTAATCTTCGTTGAGATTAGCCACCGTCACCGAAATCGGTCTTGAGATTAATTAGATTACTTGGATAATTAGGCCCCTCGCCCACGGCGACTTCTTGTAGCGATGCTGTCGCGCGTTTAGTGAACGCGCGTCAGCATCGCTACTAACGCGTGTAAGTCGCATTTGCAACGATGCCAACGCGCTACTGCATCGCGACTGTATCGATGCAAACGCGCGACCGTATTAGATGACATCGGGGGATGAACGGATTGACGCTGCTTTCGTTGCCTACGCTTCGGCTGCTTACGTAAAAGCAGCACCAAAGACGACGTGGCTAATGTTGCCTCAACGGAGTCCATCTTGCAGCTGTAGCGATCGTAGGTATTTTTGTGCTGTTACTGAATCGCGTTTGTATCGAGACAGAAGTGCGACAGTATCGCGTTTGCATCGCGACTGAATCTGAGCCCGTGGGCGAGGGCACATAGCTAGCGACCGCTTCGCGACTGCATCGATGCGAACGCGCGACAGCATCGCTACAAAAAGTCGCCGTGGGCGAGGGGCCTTACTGTCACACTTGTTTTTGTATACCGACACAAAAATGTTGATGATTCAAAATTTTATTAACGTAATATTATGAAATTAAATTACTTTTATGATAATGTTTATGATTTTACCGCATTACACTTACGTAGGAGTTTTATCTTTAAAATAAAGGTAGGTACAACAATTAAAGCAGGCTAACATAATATCTATTTATTAATCTGTTAATTAATTGTTATCTATTGCCGAGCGATGCTTCCCTACGCCATAGTATAAAAAGGACATGCGGTATTCGTCATTTCGTCTAGTAGGTACTTTTCATTCGTACGCTACGGGTTGATTTTATAAATACATACGTAATATTGTAAACAATTAGTACAGTACAAAGTTTTTAGTCAGTTTATAATCTTACTAGTAAAATTATAAACTAACGAAATATGTAGACTCCTACATCTACAGACTTTTGTTAAACCTAAGGTCGGCGACAGACAATTTGAATTCCGACTCATTCTACCCTGATTAAGAGCTAGAGGTGACGCTGATACAAGTAGGTATTATGCGCAACCGGTTTTGTACCTATATATTAAGGTATCTCGTACAAAAGACACCCCCCAACACGCCCTCCCTTCAGCACTCAGTCAAGCTGAGGACTGGGTACTTTACGAAGCCTATGCCCAACAGTGGACAACTATAATATACGCGGACTAGCTTTCCACCAGCGGCGTCGCCCGCGTTCGCTTAAACGAATTCAAATTAGAAATGACAGAGTTTCATACAAACTTTGCCTCCATTTTTCACCCCCTTAGGGGTAGAATTTCAGAAAATCCTTTCTTATCCGATGCCTACATCATACAAAGAACACACCCTCCAAGTTTCAGGTCTCTACGATCAGCGGTTTAGGCTGTGCGTTGATCCGTCAGTCATTCAGGACAAAATGTATTAATTAAAAAGATGATAATAATGATGGAGTAAATAAAGAAACCAACTTACATATCAGTCCGGTACGACGGTTGGTATCAAAATAAACATCATCAGATAATTTGTCAGGTTTAATAAACAGTTTAGTTATGTACGTAATTAGTGATAATTTAGCGCTGCCATTGAATAATTAAAATGTTGTGTAGAAGTGACACTTATGTCACTTGTATTTTGATTATTATTTACGGAGCGTTTTATACCTACACTAGCTGTCAAATCGCTGTCAAATTTTGACGTCTCACTCCATCGAAGTATATCCATAGAGATGCAATCCCGAACATTACGCGGTCACAAAAACGTAACCATTTTTTAGAATGCAGACGTAGCTTTGAAACTAGTAATCATTTTGATGTAAAATTATATCTATCTCTCTCACACTAACCGAAACGTAATGTTCATGACATCTGTATAATAAGCAAGCATTTACTACCCATACATTTACTACAAATTTGCCCAAATTATTGTTAAAATCGTCCTTCTGTACTCTGATAGATTCAAACAGGCTTCCAAGTGACAGATGTTATGAATTAGGACTGGTCAGAACCTTTATGGCACGCATTTTGCTTGGTGATTGCACATCTAGTTACTTTAGTAACATGTATATCTATGTCTCACTCAAAATTTGATAGTGATTTAAAATGTGAAATAAGAGTAGAAATCACCACTATATCCTTCTCCAAGTTACAGCCTATCTCCATCGGGGCTGTGGGACATTCGAAAGAGTTACCGCACCCCCGGAATACAAAGGGCTGAGGAAGGAACATGGATGGGTTTTAATCAGTAAGAGTCTGACACTAGCAGCGGGAGATGTCATTTGATGATTTCCCATCCGAAAAAAAAGCCTATCTGCATACCAAATTTTATCTCAATCGGTTTAGCCGTTTTCCCGTTAATTAGTAGATACCTAAATAAGGAGTTTGTTTGTTTTTTATTCAAGACATGTTAACTTATTATCAGTGCTACCTATAGGTAGATGTGTTTAATGAGTCATCTACAAAATTATTTAAATAATCTTTGACCATCGTTGTTGATAACGGTGTAGGGTAGCCATGATTTGTATGATCTCGTCACAAAAAAAGACAGACAAAAATTAATCCTTATTTTCTCTACATAGTTTACAAAATCGCTTGCCGCCATCTGGGGGGTTAGACAAGTGGCAAAACGCTAACGCTAACGCTAACGCTCAATGTATGGGAATGACATATAGCTAGTCGTAAACGAATGTCATTCCCATACATTGAGCGTTAGCGTTTTGCCACTTGTCTAACCCCCCTGCACGCTTAGATCTTTTAAACTATGCAACGGATTTTAATGTGGTTTTCACCAATAGATAAACTTATTCAAGACGAAAGTTTATACAACACATGCACTAATTATATCATTGTATCCGTACGTAAGAAGATGTTATTTGATGTTGTCCTGTAAATTGAGACTTAATTCATAGTTACTTTAACAACTAATATTCACAGATACAGTTTATCTGCATTATTGCTTTGTTTTCCATAGTTAAATTAATTTAAAAACTATACTATGTATAAGCCACGGATTTCAACAACTTTTTTAAAGAAGTGGTAACCGACATACTCATGGTGGCCTAGGGGGTTCGAAACCTTGCAAGTATCAATGTGACTTTTCTAAAATATCTAAATAATGAACTTTCTATATGTATCTTAGACATCACTGACTAACGGTAAAGGAAAACATCGTGAGGAAACCTGCACTTAAAAAGTCTGAAATCGCCAATCCGCCTTGAGCAAGCGTGGTGATCAATGCTCATGCCTTCTCCGTATAAGAAGAGGTCTGTGCCCAGCAGTGGAATAGTTAATGCCGATGATGTGATGAACCGTACTAGAGATTAGATCAAACCTACTTTATTTATTATTCCCGAAGTTTACACCGTAATACAAAGTAACCTATAACTACCTCCAGGGTCCCGTCTATGTCCATACCAAATTTTATCTAAATAGATTCAGCCGTTTTACTGAATAAATTTATTTTATAAATTAGTTTTTGATATTTTGAGCTTCATAATACTCTAGCCAAAGGTTACCCACTATTTTCTTTAAGCGGTCCTAGATTCGATCCTAAGGAAGAGGAAGAAGCCTAAGGAGCTCGTGGCTAAGTAACAGCCGCACGGTTCCACCGATCAAAGGTTAAGCTGCGCTTGGCGCGGTCGGACCGTGGATGGGTGACCATCTTTGACATAGCGAGACTCCTCCGTGCCTCGGAAAGCACGTTAAGCTGTTGGTCCCGATTATCATTTGTACATCTTTGACAGACGTTACGGGAAGTCAGATGCCAGAAAGTCTGACAACCAGTCTTACCAAGGGGTACCGTGTTACCCGGTAATTGAGTTGAGGACGTCAGGTAGGCAGTCGCTCCATGTAAAACACTGGAACTCAGCTGCATCTGGTTTAGACTGGAAGCCGACCACAACATAGTTGGAAAAAGGCTAGGCAGACGCGATGGTCCTAGATTCAATCCCCGTGTCAAGCAATATATAATGAAGTCGAGATAGTTAAAAGATAACTTCTACATACTGGATTAATGATTAACACCCAGTAAACTACTTTATCGTGATAACAGAGGTGTAATAGCAATTTTCAGAGGATGTTATGCTCGTAAAAATATTAATTAGTCTTTCATTTCTTTGTAACTAAATTATCCATAGTGGTCTTTGAGGGGCTCGTTGCTAAGTAACAGCCGTGCGGATAGATAGATTAGGAAGGTTAAGCTGCGCTAGCCGCGGTCATTCCAAAGATGGGTGACTGTTTCTGAACATAGCGAGACCCCTCCGTGCCTCGGCTCGCACGTGGCGCTGTCGGTCCTGCGCCTGATCTCTCCCCGGTCGTGTCGGATTGACACATCGGAATAAGAGTGAGGGAATAGAGAGTGCACCTGTGTCGTAAGCGTGCGTGCACTATAATATCTCCTGCGTACCTGGCTAGTCATTGAGACTGGCCGCCGTGACCGAAATCGGTCTGGAGATTATTATTAGTTATGGTGGATCAGAGGTTCAAACGGGACCAATGGGACGAACATGTTATATATTTTTTTACTTAACTTATATACATCATTTACAATATAAAAAAAAATGTAAAAATAACAGTAAATTAAAAAAAACAGAAGTTAGGCATCAAAATATTCATCCGCATCGCTGTCAGCGGGAATCGTGTCCAAAAGGCTGGCTGTATTGCCACGTTGGATGGCAATGCTATGATTCGTAGGCCTAGAATTATTCTGTGGCCTTAAAGGCCAGCCTTCGGGAATGAACTATATTAAGTTTATCTTGAATCTGTCTAATGAATCGTGTAGAAAAATTCCGCGAGAAAAAATGGACATCTAAGAAAAAAATATCAGTAAACTCGAATTTGTCTTAGGCACTGTATTTGGTTTGTTTTCTTTTGTGTGTTGCTATACAATATTCTTTGCGATTAACTTAGATATATCTTAACCATAATTACATAAGAGATAACACCTCATATTGTTTACATTAATTAGTGTAAATAGAATCATCCGACAGTAATGTTTCCATTAAATAACAAATAATAATGTTTAGCTTAAAACAGAGAATATTACTGACTATTCGTTTTCCGCGGTTTCACCCGCGTCCAGAGGGAAGTACTAGACGTACCCGTATAAAAAGTAACCTAACCTTCCCCAAGTTTCAACCTATATCCATACAAAATTTCATCAAAATCGGTTGAGCAGTTTAAGCGTGAAGAGGTAACAAACAGACAGAGTATATCGGATTTATAATAGCAGTAAGGATTGCTATGTAATAGGGGCGAGTTGAGGGTACTCTTGACTGCTATTTGCAGGCGCGCTCGCAGCCTAATATTGGGGGGGGAGGGGTCAAGGTTCAACAATTGGACATGCGTTATAGCAAATGAAAAAAGTTGAAAAATCATGTTACTTTTATAGAAAAAAGTGGGGGTAGAGGAGGGTAAGAGGGGGAATGAGAGAAGAAGAGGGGGAGGGGGAGGGGGGAAGAGAGGAAGAGTGGGAGAGGCAGGGAAGGGGGGATTTTAAATTTCAAAGTATAGGTAAGTACTAGATCATGTGGAGTATGATTATAAAAGGTGTTGTTGGAGTTGATTAGCACATTCTAATATATTTTTTGTATTTTTTTTTCATTTTTGAATTATAAATGTAATTCGAAAAATAAATTACCGTTCCCCCCGCCCATATCTCCGAAGTTTGAAAAGGGAAAAATCTGAAATAATTATTGATAGTCATTAATCTAAACATTAAAAATATATATATTCAATAGAAATTAAAAATATGATTCTAAGTATCACAGTTGTTAAGTAATCAGCAATTTTCTTCTACTAACAAACTTAATTATGCTGTCGGAAAATATAAGATTATTGTGACTTTATCGCGTGTAACATTCCTTCTAAAGATCGGAACCCTCGGTGCGCGAGTCCGATGTGCACTTGTCGGGTTTTTTTTTATATTAAATCTATGAGGGAATCGTAGTTTGATAATTCATCAAAAGTATATCAATTCTGATTGGTGGTGTCAAATACCAAAGTCAACCTAAAATCCTACCTTATTATTGTTTCATTGTAGTCTAACCTTTATTTAGGTATTTAATCCCCGTTTATAATTAGGAAAGTATCCAAAAAAAGTTGATTGACTGATGTTAATTTTTGCTTAGCAGTAAATTCTAGTTTTAACAAATACGCTTAGTAGAAAATAGTTTTAACTAGGAGATACACCTTTGATATCGTTTTTTACCATAAAGGTGTTTATTTGTCGCAATAAAAACTAACCTAGATAAAAACAAGTTAATTATTCTAAAGCAAAATTTAGATGGATTTCCTACCTAGGTATCTACTAATTCGGTGCAAGTCAGGTTTTGTTATTATAGGTTTCATCAAAGACATTATGTTATGCCGAATTGTAATTTGATAAATACTTAAAATAATTCACCTATCATAATTATATCTGGCAGATAGATAAAGTGTGTGTGTGTGGCTTGTGTGATGGATTTTTGGTAATAATGAATAGTTTTGAAAAGTATTGTGACCTATAAACATAAAGTAAACAATAAATAACAATGGTATTAATGATCTACTTACTACAACTGCGCCAAGAAGTGCTATTTGCAAAAGAGGAGGAAAAAAATTGTAACAAGTTTGAACGCATTTCATAATTTGAAACCACTGCCATCTATTGAACAACATAAAAACTGATTCAATATTGAATTTTGCGACATCTGTTAGCGAATAGAAGTACTAATTAACACTGTTTTACCGACAATGAAGGCGTGGCATTGAACTCCGTCATTCATTCAATTAGGAATGACTGAGTATTGCAAATGACCATGAGTGTGACCAATTAATGAAATGATTGATAAAATGAAAAGAAATTTTATCAATGAAAAACGTATTTTTGAATAGTAAAAGAAAATGAATTAACCATCAGATTAATAGAAGATTATTTTTCATTCATAATTATTTACGTCGTTCTAGAACTTTGGACGCCAATAAAATTATCATTGCTCAAGTTCCGTCATTCATTCTCATTCAAACGAATCATTCAAACGGAATAAAAAAATCAAAGTTTTCTGTTGTTTGCAGTGTTACCAACTTAGGGGTTTTCCCCCTAAATTTAGGGGGTAAATAAGTGAGTTGGGATTTTTTAGGGGTGTTCTATTTTTAGGGTGATTTTTAGGGTTTTTTTTTCTTTCTTATATTTTTCCTTATTTTTTATATTTCTCATATTTTTTTATTAAAATAATAAAAGTATGAGTGAAAATATTAGTACGGTTCCTCAATACTAAGAAAAATTGCGTAATAAGCACAAGACTGGTGGTCTGTGCTTACTGGAAATACGTTAAATGTTGTTTATTTGTTTAATTTTTCTATTGTACTGTTGTGTCGACCAGCGATTTGTTAATAATGCCTAAAGAAAAAAGAAATACATTCAAAAGTATACAAAGATTTGGGAAACAGATCCAGATCATATGTCACATAAATGACGTATATTTCTTTTGTTCCCGGATATATACTTTTTCAGTTTGGGTACTAATTTATTTTTTACTCTTATTTTATTTAAAAAATTTAGGGGGATTTTCATGTAATTGTGGCAGTTTTAGGGGGTTTTAACTTAGCTTTAGGGATAAATATTTCTGGGAGTTGGTAACACTGGTTGTTTGTTGGTTTGTGACGAGAAGTGATTAGTGATGCGTGTTCCGACAATGGAGTTCAAAAATTACGTTTATTTAACCTTTTTACTGTGCTTTTCATCAATTGGTGAGTAAAAACATTTAATTTAGAGTCTATCTCACTGTAGTAGACGATAAAAATGGCGCAGCACACCGTATTTTTTTTAGTCCACGCCTTTAATTTCGTACTTTTTAGAACAGCTTTTGTGGTTGTTGACACACCCATTGTGTTTGATGATTATTACTATTTAATACACCTTAATTTATTAATGTTTTGGTACTTAATTAAATACTGTACTTACAGTAATTGCCATTTTAACATTATATGTAGCTAGCTTTTGTTTTAAAATCATCATTTCGTATTCGAAATTTAAAACCTGTCGGCATCAATTTTTCTCCAATAACGAATTTATCTACATTTTCTCTTATTTGTTGTGTTGCAATCACGACTTTTTGACTTCCCGGTGCTTCAAACTAATATTTTAGCAATTTTAGTCGTTATTCATATAAAAAAAAAACGAAGTAACTGTTCGTCTTACGCTTTCACGGTAGAATGGTTGATTGAGTTGAAAATTTTTATCGAGATATATTGAAATTTGAAGACATAGTATAGTATTTATCCGGGTGCAGGATTGCTGGAGTAGTTCCTTCGGGATGCGCGTGAAACTGCGGGAAAATACTACATAGTAATAAAAAATAATAGTAGACACTGTTTGTCATGGTATGAGCATGTTATGCGGAGGAATGAAGAACATTTGAGGTCCTGAGCATGTATGTGGATGGCTATAGAAGTACGAAGACCAAAGAAACGATGGATGGATTAGTGTGAAAGATGATATGGCTAGAAAGGAGGTTACTAGTGAGATGATGTCAGATAGAGAAGTGTGGAAGAAGAAGACATGCTACACCGATCCCAAATAAATTGGGATAAAGGCAGGAGGATGATGAAGTTTTGCTAAAGGGTGCATCTTCACCTAACTTATACCAATTCTTACCAACAATTATTTGTTATGACTATACTCTATTTATAATAAGATTAGACATTTAAACGCACCTTAATTACCGTTTGCTCAAACGATTTAAAGCTCTATTATTAAGGTGACATGACAAAAACAGATGCAGAATATATTTGTTATTGTAAACATTATTTTGCTTTCAATGCCATCCTTATCAGTAGGGAATAGAACTCAAAATCGGTTGAGTAAGCTGCAAAAAGAGTTTGGAAGTTTTTCTAATGTTATTGTAAATGAAGTATAGGTTGTTCCCTTGGTTTCACCCCGTATCCGAAGAGAAGTACTTTCCACACACATAAAAACTGTTCCATGTTCTTATGATAAATGATATAATTATTTTGCAAGTTGGTTATAAAATAACACTTTTACACGTCAAACATATTTTTGTTTATAGCTAGGTGAGGCCGGTGTTTCCTATCCGACTACCTTGAGAAGAAACACCGAAACAAACTCAAGGTCACAGTCTCTTTTAACGTCCAGACATTTAATAACCATTGCAATATGGGAGAACTTACCCAGTTTACAACCCATTTCCTTACTAAAGTTCATCTCAATAGGTTCAGCTGTTTTACCATGAAAACAGACTGTCTTAGTTACTTCCACAGTTATAAAAATTAAGGATTTTGTGAGTTAATGACTATTAAAAGTATTGTTTCATATCAATAAAAAATGCCTTTAACTGACACAATTAAATAATAATATGAATATATATTTTCATTGAAAAGTTTGTTACAGGATTATTAATTAATAAATATATACTTAAATATAAATCTAAATAATAATGCTTAGTCTTACCTGAACTAGGTTATCATGTGTTTCAGGCAAACCTTTTAATGTAATCCTTACTTCCTTACTAATATTATAAATGCGAAAGTAACTCTGTCTGTCTGTCTGTCTCATGTCATGTCTCTCATTATGATTAATAAATACTATTTCAAAAAAATATGTTTTCGTTACCTCTATACTTAATTTTATAATATAACTTTAATTGCCTGCTTAGACTCTAATTTTCTTTAATTTGACTGGCAGATATGGCAGAACTAATTTATAATAACACCATTTACATGTACCTTACTATATATATATAAAATTTACAACATAAAAAGTATTTTTATGAGGGATTATTTTTCTTTGCAGCGTCAGCACAGAGGACTCCGACCATATCACATATAACACAGGAACAGATCAGGGATATCGGGAGTCAGGTCGACTTGGACTGTTCTGTACATTATGCTCAAGATTTTCCTGTTATTTGGGTAAGTAATTTTCCTTCCCGTTTTAAACTTTTTCTTTTTTATAACTGACCCACACTAGGAATTACTCCTGTGTCGTGGAGCCGCATGTAGTCCTACTGCTAAAGCTATCAAGCTAATCAATGATTTTTTGCAAAAGCATCCAGACGTTGATATGTTCTTTGATACACCTAATATTATCGCAAAAAATGTCATACTTTATTTAGACGAGGCTAAACGATAATTAAAATTAAATTTTAACTGTGACAATATTTATCATTGGGTATAATTATTAAATTAAACTGTCTATTATGTCTATGTAATTTATTTAAAATGTCAATTGCTAATTTCAAAATTTCCTTTCTAGTCAATGAATTCAATATAATTTTATTTGTATAATTTCCAAGCTATAAGTAGGTATAATTTGTATAATTAGTGTAACATTATAAGCGCTTTGGTTTATACTGTAATCTTATAATTGTTGTTATGAATAAATGAATAAAGGTGTGTGCTAGCCAAAACACCTGGAGCTGGAACAATTTTAATCGGGAATCGAGCGCAGCAGCCAACTGCTCAGCCACTACGCCAAATGTGAAGTGTTACCGAAGAAAGTAGTTTTTTTTTCACACACAGTCTTTATTTAAACTAATATAATAAATCAGAAAAAAACATGTCTGTCTGTCACGGCAAAACAGATGAACGGATTTTAATGGACTTTAGTATAGAGTGTGTGTAAGACAATTGTAATAATAAAAAAATAAGAGAAGTGTTAATCATCATCAGCCTATATATTGTCCCACTGCTGGGCACAGGCCTCTTCTCATACAGAGAAGGAATGAGCATAGATCACCACAATCAATGAGACATTTTTTTTTTCGGGTGAGAAATCATCAAATAAAGAGGATAATGGAAAGAGAAAGAAGCATGAATCCCTGAAGGGAGTGTCAGACTCTTACTGACTAAAACCCATCGATGTTCCTTCCTCAGCCCTTCTTATTACGGGGGCGCTGTATCTCTTTCGCACGTCTCACCGCCCATTAATGAGACATAATGCCGATATTCTCACACATGCAACAGGCTGATAAGACTTTACAAGAGATAGTTGGGACCCTGGGACCCTGGAGATAGTTCTAGGTTGCTTAGTATCTTTAGGCTACATTTCCGCTGTTCCTTGAGCTTTCAACCACAACCTGAAGGAAACTTCACATGGCCCAGACTTCAATCTATCTCCATACCAAATTTCAACATAACCGGTTAACCATTTTCTTGTAAAAGCATAACTCTGTTTGTTAGTTCTCAAATAATTTATTTTATTGGCTCAGCAATTCTTGAGATTACCCATTACCTACGTACAAACTAAATCTCTTTATTAATGTAGTGTGTTAAAATAAAAAAAATCACATAGTAAATAACAATTACATCACTTTTAATTACACAATAGGCGTGATCAATGCATAGTTTTCATTATACTTTGGTATAAAATAAATAAACACACAAAAGTATTTATTGTAAATATTGAGACAATAAATAGGTACTTTTGATTTTGATTTTTGAAACACAAATCTTAACAATAGAATGCATAATAAATACTACTGTTATAAGAAGAAAGGCTATAACTAACATTATTTCGATATCGCGTTTAGTTTAGTTACAGCCTTTCTTTAATTAAGCACATATTCGTAATCAGATTTTTTTCCTGATTGCAAATACTCAATTTCGAAAAAAAATGGTAGTTACGGCCTTTTTCTTATAATGGCAGAATAGGTACCTACATATTGGAATAACTCAATAAACAAAGTCTCAGGCCACATCCTGTATTAATATATTTTATTGTGTTGACAGTTACAATATATTAAGTACTCATAGGTACCCATAATTTAAATTAAGTAGGTATAAGATTGGTACGGAGATAAATGGATCCCTGGAGACTTTACAGGGTAAATCTACTTAATCTCATACTTAAAAGGAGGTCTCCACGTAAGATTAATTGTCATAATTGTAAAAGTTGACGGAATAAACCTTTTTTTTTTTTTTAATCTCCAAGTGGTGAAGGGTTATGTTTTATAGATTTTAGATACATACAAGTTACGCGCGTTCTTGACAGTCGGTAAACATATACAATAAATATTATTCAAATGTATTAACAAATAATTTTAAAAATAAATAAAATACATAGTACTTACATTTGACTTTATTTCAATCACGACAATATAATATGTCAAATAATTTTTAAATCGAATAAATTAATACGTTAAAATTTTATCAAGTACAACAATAAATCATAATTTTCTAGACTCACAAAATGACCACACCTAACGATGTTTCTATTCTCACTAACTGCTTCATAAACACACTGATTTTTATAACACTTTGTAGGACAACAAGCAATCTAATACATTTTAGAGATCCTTAAGTTCAAAACATAAAACGTATTTTCTTCTTTCGTATGCCAATATGAAAGATCATCTTTAATAAGATGTACATATTTTACTGAATAAATTGAAATGCATATTAGATGGCCTGTGACTTGGTAGCGGGGCTAAATATGATCCACGCACGCATCAAAGAGATTTCAACAACAGTAGCAGGGCCCTCCTCACAGGGCCACAGCCTACCGGGCTGCGGGATGTTCCAAAGAGTTACCGCGCCCCCGGAATGTAAAGGGCTGAGGAAGGAAAATGGATGGGTTTTAGTCAGTAAAAGTCTGACACTCTCCTACCCCACCCACGGCGGGAGAAGTAATTTGATGATTTGACATCCGAAAAATAAAATAATTATAATAAATTCCATCCAAATCAGTTTGGCCTTTTTACCGTGAAAACGGAATTATAAAACGAATAAAAAAAAAGTTTATTTAGTCAACTTTTACAATCATGACAGTTTATCTTACGTGGAGATCTCCTTTTAAGTATGAGAAATACCTGTGCTAGGAGGCCCCGCTCTTCATAACATAAAATATGACAGTAAAAGTAGTGCTCTAAATAAACATAGGTAGTAAGAATTATGATAAAAAAAACCAATTGAAAAAACATAACACAATTAAAAATAAAACGACGGAACCAAAGCACAAAACACAATTATAACACTTTAAATAATATCCCATCTTCTAAATTACTTTAGATTGATTCAAGGATCTCTATAAATACTTAGTACTGTTGTTATTTTAACAATTTTGTCGTTATTACAAGTTAAAGACGTATGTGAGAACAAATTTAATTTGTACTTACAGCAAAATAATGTGTGCACTTACTTTTAATCTTTATCATAATTCTTAATGAGGCAGTAATTAGTGGACATACATAATGTGTATCAGCAGTGATTGAGAGAGTTGTGAGTTCGATTCCCATACAAAACAAATATTTGATCTGTAATTAATAAATTAATTAGTAGTTCTGGGCCAGTGTTTGTAAAAGTATTTATGAGATAGTAAAAAGATAATTAATTATGTATTTTGAGGGCCTCGTAGCTAAATAACAACCGTACTGATCGATAGACTGGCTAAGGTTAAGCTGCGTTAGCCGCGGTCAGTTCGTGGATGGGTTACAATTTTCATAACGTAGCGAGATTCGACCCATCGGTGCCTCGGTACGTTAAGCTGTCGGTCTGCTTGTGATCTCTCCCCGGTCGTATCAGACTGCCGACCCATCAGACTATGAGAGTGAGGGAATAGAGAGTGCACCTGTGTCTGCAAGCGTGCGTGCACTATAATATCTCCTGCGTACATTGAGATAGGCCTCCATAAAAATTGGTCTGGAGATTATTTCGTAAAAGTCATCATCTGCCTAGCCTTTTCCCAACTATGTTGGGGTCGGCTTCCAGTCTAACCGGATGCAGCTGAGTACCAGTGTTTTACATGGAGCGACTGCCTATCTGACCTCCACAACCCAGTTTACCGGGTAACACGGTACCCCTTGGTAAGACTAGTTGTCAGACTTTCTGGCTTCTGACTACTCGTAACGACTGTCAAAGATCTACAAATGAAAGCCGGGACCAACAGCTTAACGTACTTTCCGAGGCACGGAGCAGTCTCGCTATGACAAAGATGGTCACCAATCCACGGACCGACCGTGCCAAGCGCAGCTTAACCTTTGATCGTTCGAACTGTGCGGCTGTTACTTAGCCACGAGCTCCTCATTATTTTGTAAAAGTACGGTAAATAAAATCGTCAGACTCCAACACGCAATGCATTAATTGCGTGCATTATCAGTATGAACTCTGTAACCATTTATATGCCCTTGGATACCTATTTTTAGTTAACCAACAATATAAGTGTACCTATTGTCTCAAGTTGACGAGAGATACAAAATCAAAATTTGTGTCCATACATTATTGACAAGGAAATTGGTAAACATACACAAAATTAAAAAATACAGCCGAATATACAGCCTCCCCCTTTTTTATAAATCGGTTAAAAAGGAAATTGTAAAATGAAATATATTTTTTGGAAAAAAATTGAATCGTTCTTTTTATTGAAAAACAAAAGCATTGAATTTATTTGTTTGGAAAAAAATTTAATCGTTCTAATTATTAAAAAAAATGCATTGAATTTATTTTTTTGGAAAAAATAATGAATTGGACTATTTTTTTTTTTTAGGTGAAGTATGACCGCTTCAAGACTGTGGAGTCCATACCGTTATCAACCAACGCTGGTCTCATCATCAAGGATTCCAGGTTCTCCCTCAGGTTCGACGATGCTACTGCCACATATACGCTTTCGGTAAGTCTTAGAAATATCTAGAATAATATCTTTCACTACCAGTCGAGATATATCAATAGAGATGCAATCCCGAACATTACGCGGTAACAAAAACGTAACCATTTTTTAGAATGCAGACGTAGCTTTGAAACTAGTAACCATTTGATGCAACATTATATTTATCTCTTTCCCACTAACCGAAACATTATGTACGTGACATCTGTTCGACAAAGACGGCGACAGTCCAGTTATTCCAGACATTCAGTTGAAGTCAAGCTGACAGATGACATGATAGCTGGGGGCTCAAACTTTCATGGCACGCACTTTGCTTGGTGATTACAGATCTAGTTACTTTAGTAACATATGTATCTACACTGACGGACTAATAAACTGCATCAATGTTCAACACGCACCTACCTTGAAAAAAAACATTTTAACCAAGTATTCCAACTTTTTATACAAACCTGAAACCTATAGTTTGGTTCGTTAACTTCATAACAGCGTAGTATCATTATCCCTAAGTGAACGTTTGTATACTGGAAACGGCCATTCAATTTTTTTAAACAAAAACTGATGCAGTTTCTTTGTCTGGGGGTATATAGATAATAGGATATAGATAATACCTATACGTAAAGCGAAAGAACTGTCATTCAAGATCTGTCAAAATGGAGGATAAAATTGAAGAATTTTGCTATTATTAATACTATATAATTATTGCTTGATGTTCAAATATACCCCTCGTGTTAGCCATGTTTTATCTGCAAGGAAGAGATAGAGTATTAGCTTACAATAATATTAAATAACTCAATTCCATTAGCTTATCTCTTCGTCCGGTAGTTCATGTTGTACCTAACTATCCATACCTATGTGCGCCATATAATAATCTACACTAATATTATAAAGAGGAAAACTTTGTTTGTTTGTAATGAATAGGCTCAAAAACTACTGGACCGATTTTAAAAATTCTTTCACCATTCGAAAGCTACATTATCCACGAGTAACATAGGCTAAATTTTATTTTGGAAAAAAATAGGGTTCCGTAAGATATTTGGGTTTTCTACCACTATTCCACGCGGACGAAGTCGCGGGCAGAAGCTAGTTATTTAATAAAACATAATTCGTATGGTCAGCTGGAGACTCAAGCCCACATTTTGTCAATTTGAAAGAATAAAAAAAAAAAAAAATTATATTATGCTGGTCATGGACAGGAAATGTGATAGTTTTCCTTGTAAGTCCATTACATGTGCTATGTCTGTGATTTTTTTTACATTTCTAAGGATAGCCATTCAAAAATTAGACAGGGGGGACGACGCTCGTATCGAACAAAAACTGCACCTAAAAACTAGATATTTCGCTTCGTGTGGGGTATCGTTAGATAGGTCTTTCAAAAGTATTGTGGGTGTGTAAAGACCATTTTTCGGTTAAGTGAGCCATTTGAGAATTATCTAGCTTTTAAGTGCAAATTTTTGTTCGATACGAGCGCCCCCTCTCTAACTTTTGTAACCGGTTACAGAGTTATAGTCGACTAACTAATGACCATTTTAAATATCCTATCTATCCGAAGATTTCCTTACTAGAGATAGAATTTTGACATAAAGTCCATACGACTAATGTCAAAAATCTATCTCTAGTCAGCAAATCTATGGATAGATAGGATATTAAAAATGGCCGTAAGACCTACTACGGAACTCTACTGCGTGTGGCCCGACACGCATTTGGCCGGTTTTTTTATATTTCATTTTATTAAATACTAGCTTCTGCCCGCGACTTCGTCCGCGTGGAATAGTGGTGCTCCGCTCCTATTGGTTTTAGCGTGATGAAATATATCCTTTAGTCTTCTTCAATAAATGGGCTATCTAACACTGAAAGAATTATTTTCAAATCGGACCAGTAGTTCCTGAGATTAATAGCGTACGCAAAAAAAATTGATTGATGAATTGAAAAGATGGTTGATTTCTTACACCTTGTGTCCGAAAAACCCAAATATCTTACGGAACCCTATTTTTTTTCCAAAATAAAATTTAGCCTATGTTACTCGTGGATAATGTAGCTTTCGAATGGTGAAAGAATTTTTTAAATCGGTCCAGTAGTTTTTGAGCCTATTCATTACAAACAAACAAAGTTTTCCTCTTTATAATATTAGTGTAGATGAAAATATTTATCGTATTATATTAAAAAAAAGTATCTTAATCATGTATTTTTTATAGATCAAGGACATCCAGGAGAATGACGCTGGTTGGTACCAGTGCCAGGTACTGATGTCCATCAGTAACAAGATAACGGCTGAGGTGGAGCTGCAAGTGAGGAGGCCGCCCATCATTTCTGACAACTCTACCCGGTCTATAGTGGCGAGCGAGGGAGAGAGTTAGTACATTTGTTCATACATTTATTGAAGCCGGCCGGCGAACTTCCAACCGCCCCATCATTTTTGTTTTCGTTATTTTTCCGATGTTTTAGTTATTAGTTATTCTGCTATTCGGGACGGAAATGAAAAACCATGAAAATCGGTTTATCCGTTCTCGAGTTATAAGTGTTCGAACAAACCCGACTTTGTTATATAAAGATAACAAATCAAAAACCATGAAAATCGGTCCAGCCGTTCTCGAGGTATAAAGTGTTCGAACGAACCCGACTTTGTTTTATATATATATATAATATATAGATATACTCATAGGATATCGAAATATTTTAAGAGATAATTGGTAGATGCCATATAAACGATTTTTTTTATCTTATTTTTTTTTGTAAGAGATTAATAAAATTGAAATAATTCTGGTGACGTATACTGCCGTCATAAGAAAAAAGGTCGTAACTACCATTTATTATCGATATACAAAAAATCTGGGGGGGTTAGACAAGTGACAAAAACGCTAGTAGAATATATAATTAAATAAAATATATATAATTTTCTATTAGCGTTTTTGCCACTTGTCTAACCCCCCTGATTACGAATAGGTATTTAACTCAATATCGATAAAAAAATGTTAGTTACGGCCTTTCTTCTTATGACGGAAATAATACATAATAGACCGATATTAAAGCATTTGTACACTAAGCTTTACCTATATTCTTTGTCACCAGGCGTGCAGATGGAATGTTACGCCGGAGGGTTCCCGCCACCGAAGATCTCATGGCGTCGTGAGAACAACGCCATCTTGCCCACCGGTGGATCTATCTACAGGTAAATCAGCAACTCATCATCTGCCTAGCCTTTGCTCAACTTTGTTTAGTGTTTGTTTGTAGGGGTTTAACTCAAAGACTACAGGACCGATTTAAAAAATTCTTTTACCGTTAGGAAGCTACGTCTTTACGAAGTGTCATAGGCTATATTTATTTCCAGAAATAATTAGGGATCCCTACTAAAACTTGAATAATGTAACCCAAGCCTTAAAAAAAATGTCCACGCGGGCGAAGCCGCGGGCGGAAAGCTAGTAATAAATATATAGACGGAAACCATAAAATAATAGCAAAATCATTCAATTTTATGCTCCATTTTGATAGATCTTGGATGACAGTTCTTCCGTTTCACGTATAAAGTAACCGTATGTTTTTTGCTGTAATTATTCGTAACATTATTTCAGAGGGAACATTTTAAAAATCGCCACAGTACACAAGGAGGACCGCGGCACATACTACTGCGTGGCTGAAAATGGAGTGGGCAAAGGTGCCCGAAGGAATATCAACTTGGAAGTGGAGTTCGCGCCCGTTGTCACCGTGCCTAGGCCGCGGTTGGCGCAGGTTAGTCACATTTTGCCCACTGCTGGGCATAGAGAATTGGTGCTCTTAGAAATTTGCACAGATTTGTTTTCGGTTGGTCTCAGTCCAATGTTGGGCTAACATTTAACCGCGGGAAACAGCTGTAATAAATGGTTACTAAGCTCATTTAGTTATAAAAACATAGAAATAATCCTTACTATCCTTACTAATATTATAAATGCGAAAGTAACTCTGTCTGTCTGTCTGTCTGTCTGTTACGCTTTCACGCCAAAACTACTGGACCGATATAAATGAAATTTGGTACAGAGATAGAATAGACCCTGAGGAACAACATAGGCTACTTTTTACCCGGGTGCGCTAAGTAGTTCCCTCGGGATGCGGGTGAAACCGCGGGAAACAGCTAGTAATAAATAATACTAATAAAATTAGGCATCAAAATATACATCCGCATTGCTGTCAACGGGAATCGTGCCCAAAAGGCTGGCTGCATTGCCACATTGGATGGCAATACTGATTCTTTGACCGAAATATAGGCCAACCCTTTGATCACGCGTGGAGTCTACTAAACGTTTGCTTATATCACGAAATAGTAGAAGGGCACTTGGACCCCATGGCCCTAATGTTTCAACCCCAAACGGCTCAAATATGTAATTATCATTAGTGATAATTACATATTATATAGCTCATTTAATTGTATTTATTTGTTCCAGGCCTTACAATATGACATGGATCTAGAGTGCCACGTAGAAGCGTACCCCCCGCCTGCTATCTCCTGGTTGAAGGATGAAATACAGCTGTCCAACAATCAACATTACAGGTAATAGATCATCAGCCTATTGCCCCACTGCTGGACTAAGGCCTTCTCATGATGAGGATTGCAGACTACGTTTTTCAGTCAAGGTTTCCTCACGATGGGCTGGGGGGTTTTTCGAAAGAGTTACCGCGCTAGGTTAGGGAATATGCGTGTGATTCTAATTAAGACCAAATATTTTTTTACAATCTTTATTACTTTAAAATGATGCCTGCATTTTTAATGTTATTTCTTATTAATTCAAAAAATAATTACTTAAAAATTTGCAAGAAATTCAAAGTAGATAAAACGCAACGTTATCAATACGAAAGGAAGTGACGAAAATGTTCACGAAATCAAAGTGAAAAATTACATATTTGCCCAGTTTGACGTCACATCAAGCACGCCAAAATGTCGGCAGTTTAAAAACCTTTATCATTTTATTTTATTTATGTATTTTTAACATGTTATTTGTTACAAAAATTAATCTATCATATGAAAAAAATAAAATACATTCATATTCCCTACTGAAGTAATAAGGATTAAAAGAGTTTGACACTCCCTGTCGCTCCGCCCACAGCGGGAAGGAGAAATTTGATGATTTCGCATCAAAAAAATAAGGTTCGAGTGACATCGCGGAAAATAGTCCCTTGACATTTTAAAAGTGCCTGTAAATGGTCTAATCGAAAATAAATAATTTGAATTTTGAAGGGAAGTCATCTAAGTTATTTTTCTTTTTGTTCCAGAATCTCTCACTTCGCGACCGCAGACGAATTCACAGACACTACCATTAGAGTGATTACTATTGAGAAGAGGCAGTACGGTATCTTCAAGTGTAAGGCTCAGAATAAACTGGGAACAGACGAAGGTCAAGTCGAATTAGTCGGTAAGTAATATTTATGTATAACTAGCTTCTGCCAGCGACTTCGTCCGCGTGGAATAGTGGTAATCCGCTCCTATTGGTTGTGGAGCATAGTTAGTCATAAGTTAATCATAGTCGCTCCACATGATCTTAGCGTGATGATATATAGCCTATAGCCTTCCTCGATAAATGGACTATCTAACACTGAAAGAATTATTTAAATCGGACCAGCGGTTCCTGAGATTAGCGCGTTTAAACAAAATGACAACATTTCCCTTCACTGCTCTGCTCCTATTGATTGTAGCGTGATGAAAAGTATACTATAACCATTTCAGGAGTATGACAAATAATTGTACCAAGTTTCGTTAAAATCCGTCGAGTAGTTTTTGTTTCTATAGAGTTTATACAGACAGACAGACAGACAGACAAAAAATTTACTGATTGCATTTTTGGCATCAGTATCGATCCCTAATCACCCCCTGATAGTTATTTTGGAAATATATTTCATGTACAGAATTGACCTCTCTACAGATTTATTATAAGTATAGATTTGTCGTAAAATTTTGTTATGTCGGAGAATCTCAACAACGCAGGGGAAATATCCCCTTATGTCCCATATGAGGGAATATTTCTACGACGTTGTGGACTTTATATAAATATAAATAATATTTATCTTTTTGTATATTAATACAAAAATTATAGCTTGCCATTTTTGATATATTTTTGAAGAAATTCGGTAGTTGACACTACCAAAATATGTGTTGACTGAGTATTAAAAATTATTACACATATTATACTACCAATCAATTGTTTTGGGTTTTTTTGTAATGTCAGTTGGTCTATAACAAGCCGGATTGCAGCGTTTTCTTTTTTAGAATTTATTTCTTGATATTGTTGGTTTAGTGGTGTCAGCTATCCAATTTTTAACCTGCTTTAGTTTTGAAAGCATTTTACATCTTAGTATTTGAAACTTTGTTCTGATCAGTGATTGGAGAAGGTAATAATATGGACATGACCTGAATTTAAAATATACATTACTAGCTTCCCGCCAGCGGCTTCGCTCGCGATATTTTAGCTAATGGATACAAAAACTTGATAAATTACATACTTAAACCTTCCTCATTAATCACTCTATCTATTAAAAAAACCGCATCAAAATCCGTTCCGTAGTTTTAAAGATTTAAGCATACATAGGGATATAGGGACGGAGAAAGCGACTTTGATTTATACTATGTAGTGATTTAAATTCACGGTCATATAGACTTCACCCCCCTCCCCCCACAACTGTGGCAACATCTCGCGGTTACGCATTGAAAAGTCGATAATATATTGACTTAAGACTAGACATTTTCCGTTTATTTTTAATTAAAATTTCCGTTTTTTTTAAGTCCCTGGTTATATCCATATTAATATCTATATTTGCGGTCAATGAACTCAAATAGCTTTACCTTCACTGATCACGAGTCTTTTGCTAAAATACACAAACGCTACTCAATTTTAAGTGGCGTTTAAAAATCTGGGTATCATTGTTACATAAGTGGAGTTTCTTGCCGGTTCTTCTACATAGGACCCACTTTTTGGAACCGTGCACCTAGCTTCTATTCTTGACGTTTTATAAGTACCTGTGATTGGTCTATATGAAATATAAACCTTTTGACTTTGACTTTGAAGTACAACTTAACATTAAGTGGCGTTTTGTGTATTAGGGTATTCATTGTGCAAAAAGCTTCTTGCATCATTTTTGAACTTTGGTTTTTTGCAAGCATTATAGAGAGTGAGAAAAAAATATAAGAATCGTTTAAAAATTAAATCATGTTTTAGAAAATAATTTGATAAATTAACAAGTAGCTCACTCTGTATATGCCTAATAATTAATATCCTGCATCGCATGCATATCGTCGCATGCTACATACACATTTTGTCTGTAGAGTCTATAATCCCGGTGTGCCCGCCGGCGTGTGGGACTGCCCGGTTCGCGGGCGCGGCCACCGTCGCGCCGTCGGCTGCGACACTAATGTCTATGTTTGGTGTTTACGTCGTATATGCTGTTAGAAGGTGAGTTTGCTTATGGTTTTCTGTATTTATGGGTCGATTTTTCACTCAAAAAAAGTTATTTAGCAATTTAAATATTCCTTTTAGGACCTATTTTTGAATAGTCTTAACTTAGGGCTGATTTTTCAATAGTCAGATAATATTTATCTGATGAATAAATCGACACTGTCGTAGAACAAAGTCAGATGTGATAATACAATGAAATTGTGATTTTTCAAATTTTCAAAATCAGCTTCAACTAAATATAATCTTTCGATATAAGCAAGAAAAAAAATTATATATCTGGTACTTTAGCCTCTTTCAGCTATCAAACTGTTTTGTCCTTATCTGTCATGTTAAAATGAAATTTGACAGGAAGGGACAAACAGTTCGATAGCTGAAAGAGGCTTAATATACGAATGGCAATTGGCATTATTATGAATAGTAGTATTTGAAACTTTTTAATAAGTAAAAAGTCGGCTCAAACAAAATAGTTTTTTTTTTTAATATGTCTGTTAGCTCTTTTAAGCATGTTGTACTACCAATTTTTATTTTCGACATCTAGGAATGTAATTATTCGTTCCTTTTATATTTCGCATGTTGTGTAACGATCAGAAATGTGGCTACAATATTTTGTAGTTTTTTTGTGGCTGCTTTTTATTACATTGCCATTTAGATAAATTTAATACATTTCAAATTAGATCAGTCGTAGGTTATAAGATATTATTAGCATCAATTAATTAAGGCGTGAGGAGTCTTAAAAACTTACTTTTTTAATGGTTCTATGGTTTTGTTTTGTGTATAGATTTCTGTTATTAAGTTTAAATTTTGACTGATGCATAAACAGTTAAATCTACTTTAGATTACTATTTCTTTTCAAATAATTATCGCAGGGAAACTACACTATTGTGTCATTAAATAACCGTAACAAATAAATTGTTACGGTTATTTACAATATAATACATTCTTAACATATATTATATGAATTAAAAAAAAAACTATAATAATAAAATATTGGTTCAAAAATTCATCCTTATCGCCGTCAACTGGGAGTGTACCCAAGAGACTGGCGGCATTGCCACGTTGGATGGTAATGCTTAGCTTTTGACCAAAATAAAAGCCAGCCTGTGGGTCACAGGAAGTATCAACAAGCCGCTTGGCTATTTCTTTAAGAAGGTGGGCGCTCGGACCCCACGACCCGAGAGTTTCGCAGAATTATATATTTTTGTGTTTCCAATGGTGGTCTTATTTTTCCAAAATATTTTATTGTACATTCTTTACAAAAATTGGTTGAAATATCAGAAATTATTTTTTTAATAGAATATAGGTCTGTATTTATGTAACGTTTCTCATTTTCCAGAGTCGCCAATGCCGGACATTAATTATCCTGGACTAAGGCCTGACCCATTAGTGTATGGGACAGCCACAAACACTAAAACAAAACATATCTTAAACCTTTTGGCATATCTATTAATAGTACTGACTTAATCTATGACGTCATGTTAAAAAAAATATCCCTAAAGCAAAGTGTCCACTGGCAAGTACCTTCTACAATTTCTTGCAGAAGTCAAAATTGACAACTGTTTACACTGACTGCAATTTCTCTGTATGCACGTTCTCTCTACACGTGCGACTTGCAGCAAGTTCGGCAAGTAAAACTTGCAGAAGCGTTTACACGTTGGAAGTCACTTGCGCAAGTCAACTTCCGCAAGTTTTATTGCCAGTGGACACTTCGCTTAATAGTTATTACATTGGGGACTACTATCAATTATTTGATGACAACACAAATGAACTTAGTGTGACTTTCTGTGATGTTATACACTGACGGACTAATAAACTGCATCAATGTTCAACACCTTTGAAAAAACATTTTAACCAAGTATTCCAACTTTTTATACAAATTTAAATTGAAACCTGTAGTTTGGTTCGTTAACTTCATAACAGCGTAGTATCATTATCCCTAAGTGTATGTTTGTATACTGGAAAGGGCCATTCAATTTTTTTTAATAAAAACTTTGATGCGGTTTCCATGTTTGGGGGTATATATATATATAAACTTAAACACCACATTTTAGCAATATATATTGAATATTAGCTTTTTCTTTGGTTAAGTCTCGAGTCCTGGGGAACTACATAAAGGGCCAAGTTCACCAACAGATGGTTATATAATCGGCCCGTTAAACGAAAACGTTTTTAACCACGAAGCGGGAATTTTCGTGTTGTCAACTTCTTGTTCAACCCCGGCTTGGTAATCGACCGTTTTAGGAATAAAAAAACCCAAATGATAGGTTATCCATCGTATGGTAGAAGTTTGAATTTATGCTAAACAGCTATTTTCAGTTGATTGGACCGTTATCTTGTCGGTGAACTTGGGCCTAAGTAACCAGATGAAAAGTATGCAGTGTCATTCCACAATGTTCAAGCCATCTCCATAACAAATTTCATCTAAATAGGTTCAGCAGTTTTTCTGTAAAAGCTTGAGAGACAGAGTTACTTTCGCATTTATCCTATCTAATATTATAAATGCTAACGTCAGTTTGTTTATTACGCTTTCACTGTAAAACAGCTGGACCGATTTCGATGAAATTTGGTACGGAGATAGATGGTAGTATGGAGGCTGTTATATGCTTTTTATCAGGGTGCGGGTTCCCTCGGGATGCGGGTGATATGTTACTCGAATGCTTTCAACAAAAATATGTATATTACTTTTAGTGCCAAAGTATACATGCCATCTCAAAATATAATCAATTTATAATAACTTTGTACTTGTAAACTATATAGAAAAAATATTCTACACACAAACGGGCACAATACATTTGTTTTTATATGTAGAGAATAAGTTTATTTCTTATAAAATGTGACAATATTTTTTTAACTGGCAACCATACAGTGCAACTTATATGACAGTAATTTAACTCCTAATTTTAATTTAAACATGGAAGTTTACAAACAGATAAGCAAGACAATACAATAAATGTAAAGAAAAATAACTTGTTATACAAATTCATATTAAATCTATACATATAAAATGCTTTGTCCTGAATGCACAACCTAAACCGCTGATCGTAGAGACCTGAAACTTGTAGGATGTGTTCTTTGTTTGACGTAGGCATCTCATAAGAAAGGATTTTCCGAAATTTTACCCCTAAGGGGGCAAAAAAGGGGGGCAAAGTTTGTAGAACATTACATTACATTAGTAGAACAATGATAGACTCAACACGCTAGAGTTGCCTTATAAAAAATAATATACCAAGTAAATAAGTACTATTCATTAAAATAATATTTCAGCACATAGTTACTAAAAATAACAAATAGTATTTTTGTTCAATTAAAGTACTCAAAAAGTGTTCTCCAGCAAAAAAGTTTAAAATAAAAATCTTTTTTGCATAAAAAATATGTTCTATGGCGAACTTCGAAAAAATAGGATTTAAAAACTAAAGGTTTTATAAAACTTCCTAACATCATAATAATAATACACTGTATCAATACGCCATTTATTGAAATAACTTATATTTAAAATGGTATATAAAACAAATAAATTGTATGATTTTGTTCGGTCAGTTTTTAAATAAAACAATTTATTGTATTTGCTGTGAACTGAAATTAAAAGTTCAAATGTATTGAAAAATATCTTCGTATCAAATTGAATCTCTTTAAAAACATAAACTTTACTGTATATTTTTAAGAATTTTAGGCCAAATTTTTCTTTTAAAAAGGCCATGATTTTAATGAGTATTTTTTTATCAAAGCCCAGTTTAATTATTCCTAGTATTAAGAGCCTAATTCGTCATTTAAACATACAAAATAATCTCGTAATATTAATATATAATGATGATAGTTTAAGTACCTGCAAATGTATGTCGTGTGTGTAGCTTTTATAATATTTTTGTACTGAATTTAATATTAAGATTGTGACTATGTTGTGCGATGCTATGAAAAGATATAATTTTCAGCTCAAATATGGAATGGATTAATTTATTTAGATTAGATAGTACAACTATTTACATGTAATCGTATTTAAATAAACTTTTAAGATCATTTATTTCAATTGTAAATGTAAAAATTGAGACACAATGAAACATATTTAATTTTATTATTTTACGATCATTTGGCAATGGGCAGGGCACATCGCTCGTAGAACCGACGGCCGCTGGGGCCGTCGAGTTCTTGAGTGGCGACCACGCACCGGACGACGTAGCGTGGGTAGGCCCCCCACAAGGTGGACTGATGACCTGGTGAAGGTCGCTGGAGTCCGCTGGATGCGGGCGGCGCAGGACCGGTCAGTGTGGCGTTCTCTGGGGGAGGCCTATGTCCAACAGTGGACGTCTTTTGGCTGATGATGATGATGAAGATCATTTACAATTTAGTGCACAAGCAACAAATATGTGTACAATTTTACCTGATGTTTACTTTGCAGCTAAAGGCAGCATAAAATAAAAATACGTGCGTATTATAAAATTATTTTGTATTTTTTTATATCTATAGCATCGCACAGCAACTGCAATACATACTTAACGTAAGAGTGCGCAGTTTTATTATGTTTTAAAGCTTTATTGCACTTTGACAATATTTTAAGAAGACTTTGGTTAGATGACACCACTGATCAATGATGAAAGGCAGTCTCCCAAGTGACAATTGTCTTATTATTATTTTCGATATTGCGTTAATATTGACAGAAAAAATGTCAGTTACGCCCTTTCTTATGAAGGCAGTATTGACTTCAAAGCAACAAAAAAAAATACAGCCAACTCAAAATAACTCTCTTTTTCAGAGCTAAAATGAAGTGTTTTTTTTATAGAAGTCTTAGGATTAATGGTCACTGGTGTCATCCAATCCATATACCCTGACGTAATCTAATTAATGACAGAAATCATCGCATTATATTGACAGATAGATCGCAAAAGGTACGCTAAAATAGACCTTATTTCAAAGAGAAGTGTGATTTGACATCTTAAGTTACTTTGACTAATTTTAGCGATAATATAAATGAGCATTCTTTTCCTTATTGTGTGGGCTGCAGGTTTACCAACCTAAAAAGCCCTAGTGTCAGAGTTTTCTCAAATCCGCCTGACGGCCTCTGACATGGCCTTTGAAATGAGCCTATTTTTTAATTAATTATTAACAAACCATTTATTAAAGATTTAATTGTAATTTTGCTTAATATTAAGGATAAGCGCAGACTCATATCTTTGCGTTGGCTGGCAATATTTTGACAAATATACCATTTTGTGTATTAGAATTATTATTATTTTTATAGTAGTATATATTGTTTTTGCTTTGTATAAATTGATGGTTATGTATATTTTTTTAAATGAAATAATTAATAATTGATGAAATTATCTGGGAAAAAAATAGTAGTATTTTCTGTATGGTATTTCGATGAAGTAATTTAAAACAAACCTAATTTAAAAGTCTAAATAATAAGTAATAAGTTTTAATTATACATTCCAGAAATTTGTATAACATTAGGATACAAGACTTACCTAAGATCTGGCTACGAAACACACGATTTACTAGTTTCAGTTAATTTGCACTGGCCGCTCTCAATTAATAGATGGGTGACCGTTTTTTATACGAAAAGGCCGCCTATGCCTTCTGATATTAATATCTGGGACCGTAGTTACGGCGAGACTGGCAAAAACCAGTGTTTTTGCCCAGAATACCGGTATTATACAGTAACTGTGTTGTAGAGGTCTGATATTTGATGTTTCATGTAATTATACATAGGACCTCAATCTTTTTCGTCATTAAGTATAGGCAATAAATGAGAGAAAATAGGTAATTTTGTATCTAAGTTGTATAATAATATAAAGTCTTAATTCAAATTTTTTTGACTGGTATTACAATATTCCATCCAAATTGTAAGACTTTAATGTTAGTAAATATTTTTTACATCCAGAATATTTGTAGGTAAGCTTTTGTATTGTATGGTTTTATTTATATATTTTGACCATGGCCTATTCTTTTGTATAAAAATGTTTAAATTCATTTCAGATCCCATCTCAAGCTCAAAAATGACATAACGTCAAACAATGTATGAACTAGAGGCCACCAGAACCAGAGCGGTCCAAACCATAATTTGTGATATATTAGTTGACCACGGTAATGTTCAGTTCATCAACATTTTATCAATACCATCATATTTTACAAAGTTTTAAACACAGTGTCTATGATTTTTGTTTTAATTACATTTACTTAAAATGTCACATTAACTATTTTGGCACATATCCAAATAATTGTAGTTTGTTTGTGGGTCACTCTGCTTCTGGTGGCCTTTTTTATGATATAACTTCTTTCAGCGGTGTCGCCTGCATTCGACAAATTCACGAGTTTATTTTTTTTGCCCGATGTCTTAACTGTTTTTCTGAACTAAAAGTAGTCTATGTTTTTACTTATAACACCAGCTATTGGCTAGTGTAAAGTCCTGTCAAAATCTATCAATAAATTTCGGAGGTTAGCCGAAACAGGCAGACATTTTTTTGTATATAGATTCCGCGTAAAAAAACGAAGCTTTAATTTTGAAATTACAAACTGACATTTCAGCTTTATTTATTAGTGTAGATTAATTAAAAAGTGGTCATATTATGACATTGAGATGGGATTTAGACAAGATTTTTATCACGTATAATTACGAGAATTGCCATTTTTTTAAATATTCCTCTTTTGTATATTTTGAAAGCAATTTAGGCCAAGTGTTTTTTAATTACTTTTAACGCCAGCACTGATTTATCAATGTAATAATTTACATTAATTTATGTTTCATAGACTTGCATAGAATCTCAGTTTAGTTTGTAATTAATGTCAAGTGCAGTTTTTGTTTGAATAAAGAAAATTTTGAAAATATTTATTGTGGTTTGGTAATGTCAGCATTAAGTACTACGCCACCAATCAACCAATGATTGGTGATATGATTCTTTTTCGTTAAATGGTTTAATTACATCAGTGGCATCCTTTATTGAAAAATACAAATCTTTATTTTGCAATCACTATTCAAGTGTGAGAGCGAGACATAGCTACCAACGTCGTATAGCACCGTTTCTTTTTCACAGTGATACTATTTCTGTGTTGGCACGTCATTATGTGGCCGCTGGATGCCCAAAATAACTGGATTCGTCTGAGGTAAGTCTTGGACCTTCCGTAAAGGCATTTTGAAGTAGTTGACACAGAAAAAAATAATTCGTTTATTTATAATTTTATTTTTGTATAATATAATAATTACAATATTTTTCGCTTACAATCTAAGCTATCTACTTATTAATATAATTACATGTTTTACCATTTTTTACAGAGATTTTATATCTCGTATTCCGGTTTTGACAGATTATTTGATTTGCTCAGTTTCGGACCAAACACAACGCCTGCCTAAAGCTGGAAAACTTCAACCCTGGCGCCCTTACCAAGCCTGGCGCCCGTACCAAGCCTGGCGACCGTACCAAGCCTGGCGACCTTACCAAGCCTGGCGACCGTACCAAGCCTGGCGACGTAGCCTAGCCGGGCGTTTCGAGCAACCGTCCTTGGACGATAGAAAATCAACAGGCTAAAAATGTGGTTGGTATGTATTTAGCACCAAATTAGATGATTAACTAAATAATAACTTAGAAAAATACTTATTTAAAATTCATCATTTACAACATATCTAAATTAATTGTTTTATAATAATAATAATTACGTTTTGGTAACTGTACTGTACCTAACGTTATTATTTAAATACCTATATCTTGATTTATTATATTTTACAATGGTTTTGGTTTTCAAAAAAAATAAACAAAATTATAAAATTTCTTCATTTTAAAAGTTCTTTGAGTAAGACCACGTTGTGTAACTGCTGTTTAAACAATAATAAAAGATTCGCGAATTGGTCGTTACACAATTATTCACTTACATGAGTGATTTTTGTACCCGATTACCAGTCCAAATCTACATCAATTTTCCAGGTCTTTTATTTACAGGTTGCGTATTTATTTTTAAAACCATATTATTTAAAATCACCTTTTTAATATAAACTGTACAATTTAAAATTAAATCACCATATTAAAGATAAAATCCACCATAGAGCGTACACCGCCAGGATGCAGAAAATAAATCTAGCTATCTGATGCAGATAGTATAATCTGAAACAAAAAATATCATTTATACACTTATTTTTTTAATCGATTTTAAAATACTTTAATGTACCTTGCGTCATAGCGGAATCCTACTTAAAATTTTAGAAACCTACTGTAAAAAAGGAGGTTGTGAAGCAATTCATCGTTCTGGAAGTCGGTGGCGAAAATAAACAATTTAGAGCAAGACACCGACTTCTATAGCGATGTATTTATCCACAAGCGTTTCTGAAGAACTTAAACATTTCTTTTTGTTTTAAAAGTCGGTTGTATTTTTAACCGACTTCAAAAACATGTTCTCAATTCTACTGTAATTTGTGTAAAACGTTGGTACTCGGCTGCATCCGGTTTAGACTGGAAGCCGACCCCAACATAGTTGGGAAAAGGCTAGGCAGATGATTGTGTAAAAAGTTTTTTGACTCACAGTAATTTGGAAAAAAATGGAAACTACGAAAAAGAGCGCATGGTTTCTAATGCACAATACACGCTTTACCAATGTGAAATAAAACTAGCAGTACTGCTTAATGAGCTCATGGTAAGCCCCATAACAGCCTCAACTTTTGTCTATACCTTTTCCACTTAATCCTGGCTTGTGGTAGTGTATCATCGCTCTCCTTGAAGAGAAACCGTCTGATGCCTCCTAAGTAGTTCTGGAAATATTCCTCCCAGTTCATTTCGCTCATACTGAATGGGTAAATCTGGAAAGTAACAAAAAATACGTCATTAGGTTCTATAAAGTAATTAATTTAATTAGCACTGGCGTAAAACGATAAAAGAACATTCAAAATTCAGTGTGGAAGAGTATGTTTCGGCGTTTATAAGACTAATCAACTGGCAGGCGGTCCGTGGATGGGTGACCATGACCATCTATAGATATCAAATCGAGCCTCCTCAATTTCTTGAAAAGCACTTTATGCCATTGGTCCGGGCATTCGTAAATCTTTGCTAGTCATTACGGATATTCAGAAGCCTGAAAGTCACACAACCAGTCTTTACCAGGAGGTATCGTGTTACCCACTAACAGCGGAGATCAGCTAGGCAGTCACTCCATGTAAAATACTGGTATTCATCTGGTTAGATTGGAAGCCGTCTCAAACGACGTTCATCTGCCCTGCTATCTCCGAACTATGTGGATTCTGCTTCCAGTCTTACCAAATGCAGCTAAATACGTTTATTTAGTGACGAAGCCCACTGGAACATAGTTGAGAAAAGGCTAGGCCGGTTGTTTCTAAGGCTAATGAAAGGAATTCTTACCTGCTTATCAGCTTCTGATGTCTTCTCCCAAAGTTCTCGCGTCCGACTATTGCAGAACGTGATCTCCCTCGTGCAGAAGTACGATAAGACTGATGAGAACTTGTGGATCTTACGGTAGACTTTCAGCATCCTGCAAGAAGAATGTTTTATTAATTAGAGACAAAAAATCCCTCATAAATAATGGTACGTCGTGGTGGCCTTGGGTGGTTCGGAAACATGGCAAGTACCAATGTGACTTTTCTAAAGTCGTAAATAGTCGTGGTGGCATTGGGTGGTTCGAAACCTGGCAAGTACCAATGTGACTTCTCTAAAGTCGCTTTCTAAGTATATCTTAGTGACTAACGGTGAAGGAAAACATCGTGAGGAAACCTGGACTAAAAAGTCTGAAATCGCCAATCCGCCTTGATGAGAAGAGGCCTGTGCCCAGCAAGGGGTCAATACCTGACTCCCGTATCTCCTTGTGGTGCCTACTAGTGAAGATTAGCAGTCAGTTTTGCATTATGTTTTCTAATCTTAGCAAGGTGAAAAAGTCTGCCGGCACTTGTGATCGCCTCCTGTATGGAACGTATATATTTTTGAAATAAAATGTACCCTGTCTTAATTCGAACATGGACGATCTTTGTGCCAAATTTCACGCAAAAGTTCACCATTTTTGACTAGGCCTGATAACTTTTATGGTTTAAATAGGTTTCTACTTATTCAAACCGTAGATTCCCTAAAACTAAAGATTGTACTTACTTTGGCTTTCTTCCTAAACAGATGGCTAGGCCATCGACCAGCGCCGCCGGAAACAGGTGCAAGAAAAACATGTATATTTTGTTGACTATCGCTGATTTCGTTAATCTCAGCGATATGAACCTGGAATCAGGAAAGTTTTTAATAAGGAAGGATGCTGTTTATTGCCTTTCAAAACCACTGGCTGGTTCCTAGCAAGGTCATCCTTAACTCCAGATTTCAAAGATGTCAGCCTTGCTAATACCATGACTGACTGGTGACATGATCATACAAAGAAAACGCCCTCCAAGTTTCAGGTCTCTACGATCAGCGGTTTAGGCTTTGCGTTGATCCGTCAGTCATTCAGGACAAAGTATTTTATATGTATAGATTTATAAGGATTTTCGAAGCACACTCACCAAACAGCATCTGAGAAGGGGTAGTAATGTATCCAGGCCATATTCTGTGACATAAAATCCCCCCACGTTATCCTGTTCTCAACCGAACTCACGTAGTTGAAGATTGGAGGCTCCAGGGGCGGTGAACTGCAAAAACAAACACTTATTTTACTACATAACCAGCTTTCGTATGCTCGTGGCTAAGTAACAGCCGCACGGGTCGATAGATCAAAGGTTAAGCTGCGCTTGGCGGGATCGGTCCGTGAGATCCATCTATGTCATAGCGAGACTCCTCCGTGCCTCGGAAAGCACGTTAAGCTGTTGGTCCTGGCTGTCATTTGTAGATCTTTGACTGTCAAGTAGGGTAGTCAGAAGCCAGAAGTGTAACGACCAGTCTTAACAAGGGGTATCTTGTTAACCGATAACTGGGTTGTGGAGGTCAGATAGCCTGCTTCATGTAAAACACTCAGCTGCATTCGGTTAGACTGGAAGCCAACAAACATTTACAAAAATTATAATAGTTATATGTAACATTTAGCAACATTTTAGTGTGCGTTGTGATAGGTTAAGGGTAGTATAGAAACATATTCGTGACCAACCTTTGTTTGTAAGAGTTGTGCACACTGCAGGCGGCTACCATCAGACAGTTGACGACGGAGTCAACAGGCACTATGTCTGCTGACACCATTTCATCACATTGCACCGTCCTTAAGATACCCGTAGCTGTAAACAATAATTGTATTAATTATTTAGCGATAATTAAAATTTATTAACGGTATGTAAAATACTGTTACTCAGCAGGATCCGATTAAAAAGGTGACCCTGAGAATGTTGGGAAAAGGCTAGGAAGATGATATGTATATTATAGTGACAAAAATCGGCCAAGTGCGTGTCGGGCCACGCGTCGTAGGGTTCCGTAGTAGGTCTTAGTCGACTATAACTCTGTAACCGGAAAAGCCTATTTAGCCGTGACAGATTTCCTTTTGAGTTCGTTATATATGCGAAGTCTGATTTTTTTCATAAATTTAAAAGCTATAATTCATAAGTTAGAGTCGGGGGGTTCGCTGGAACTTAACAAAAATGGGATAAACGATATAATTCATTCCCATTTTACGTATGGGATAGCCTAAAAAATATTTTTCAAAATTTTATTTTTCCAGTTTGTCGGCGTGATTAATATAACATCCATACCAAATTTTATCTTGCTGCAGACAGACGGACACGGCGAAACTATAAGGATTCCTAGTCGAATACGGAACCCTAAAAAATGCAGAGAACTCACCACTTCCAACTGCAACTCCGGTGGGCCCGTACATATTGTCCAACCAACCTTTTAAAGGCTCTTTTGCGGTTGATATAACTGAAAAAATTACAAAAAAATAAATATTTTTTTCAATATTTTATAAACACCAGTCGCCCGCCTCACATAAGAAACACACACATACTTTCAGAATAAAAGGTATCCTATCTATTTCAATTAGTACAATTTATAAAATACTAGCTGCCTCCCGTGATTTCACCCGCGTCTCGAGGGAACTTCTTCACGCACCCGGATAAAAAGTAGCCTAAAACCTTTTCCAAGGTCCCCTCTATCTCCGTACCAAATTTCAGCCAAATTGATCTAGCCGTTCACGCGTGATGCGATGACCAAGGGAAATAGGTATTCATTTTAATATACCCCCAGACAAAGAAACTGCATCAAAGTTTTTGTTTAAAAAAAATTGAATGGCCCTTTCCAGTATACAAACATACACTTAGGGATAATGATACTACGCTGTTATGAAGTTAACGAACCAAACTATAGGTTTCAATTTCAAATTTGTATAAAAAGTTGGAATACTTGGTTAAAATGTTTTAGATTAGCTGTTTCCTGCTTTATGAGCAAACTACTTGACACACCAAAATAAAAACTATCCTATGTCTTTAACCAGGGTTAAATCTATCTGCATACCAAATTTCATCTAAATCTGCTCAGCCATTTTCACGTTTCACGTTGTACTGTCCTAACTTTGGCGTGTTTATGAAACCACGACATCTACCAGGTCCAATATACACACAAAATTAAATCCAAATCGGTCAAGCCGTTTAGGAGGAGTTAGGTGACAAACCAAAGAATAAGATACTTACCAATGGCCGGCCTAAATATACCTATAGGCATGCCTCCCGCGTTCAGTAGTAGTTCCTTCTCGGCTAAGGCTTTTGTGAAAGTATACGTGTTTGGCCAAGGTCCAAGTATCCTGAAAAATACATAAAAAACATTATAAATAACTATTTCCCGCGTTCTCGCCCGTATTCTGAAGAAGCTATTTCGCGCATTTGGATAAAAACTATATAACGCCCTTTCCAAGATTTCAATCTACCCCCATACTAATTTTCATCCAAATCGGCTCAGCCGTTTTGCTGTGAAAGCGTGACTGACAGACGGACAGTAAGACTTGTGGTTTTATAATATTAGTAAGGATGTTGAGTCTTTAAATGCTAAGTGATCAATGGTCCCCTAAATAATAGTTTTAACACTAGTATTAATCATTGATAATCATCATCATCTGCCTAGCCTTTTCCCAACTATGTTGGGGTCGGCTTCCAGTCTAAACCGGATGCAGCTGAGTACCAGTGTTTTACATGGAGCGACTGCCTATCTGACCTCCACAACCCAGTTACCGGGTAACACGGTACCCCTTGGTAAGACTGGTTGGCAGACTTTCTGGCTTCTGACTACCCGTAACGACTGTCAAAGATGTACAAATGACAACCGGGACCAACAGCTTAACGTGCTTTCCGAGGCACGGAGGAGTCTCGCTATGACAAAGATGGTCACCCATCCACGGACCGACCGCGACAAGCGCAGCTTAACCTTTGATCGGTCGAACCGTGCGGCTGTTAGTGCCTCCTCCTAATCATTGATAATCAAAGAAATACTAAACTAAAGATGCATTGCCCGCGCTTAGCATTGGCAAGATGAAATGAAGGCAATTGACCTAATTCCATTGGCCAGCTTGACCAATAAGCATGCTACATCACAATGTAACCAACGATGTATAGTCATCTCTCTGTAACAACAAGTACACCGTACGATGTCATTTATTTTCTTTCCCTTTCTTCGCGCGTATTTGTATAGCTATCTTGGAGTATCTTGGAGTAGATGGCGCTGCCAACAAGTAAACATTGAGCTCCGTATTTTTTTTTCTAATTTAATTCATAAAAATATATAAAGCAGTTACTTTGAAGTGATATAAGTATTAAGATAAACCTTTTAGTGTAAAGTTTTAGTGAAAGTGTTTTCAGGACTGGACTAATACAGTGAACAAATTTATAAAGATTTTTAAATGTGAATAGAATTTCGCGCGAATCTACGGACTGTGTAAACAAGGCAAGTTAAAATATAGACATTACCCTTTTCAACGTTTACATAACAGTACATAAACATTTAAACGCAGTGTTTTACATAATATAAAATATTGACTCCAAAAATAGTGTCCAAAGATTTGAAAGTGCGTCGTTTTTTTTTTGAATCGAAAGCTTGTAAACAAACTTTCTAACGAATTTACGTAGCTTAAAACTAGAACTGTAATTTCGATAATCATTGTACTCAACAATATAGCGTCGGCGTTATGAGCGCCGCCTTCCGCGCTATAAGTGCCTGGTTCGCATCTTAACTTTGTCATTATTTTTTTGAAATATTTTAATTTTATTTTTCTAACTTTAAATTTAACAAACAGTTAGTTTATTTAATAAAAGTGGACAATAGTGTTGTGAGTGATAATTATATGAACTATTTACTAAAAACTTTTTTCAATGTTTATATTGAAAATCCAAAAGCTTCAAATTAATATCAAAAGATGGCGTCATAAAAGCCATTAAAAAGCCGTACAAAGATAAAATAATTACCTAGAGCAAACGGATGAGACTCTGAAGAAAAGTACTAATACAACAAAACTTATTTGAAATATAGCAAATCAATACAAGAATTTTCAATAAGTACTCAATATTCTTACATGATGAATTTTCTAGAAAATATTACATTCCGACGTACTCGCCGCCGGTCTAGTACAAAATCCAACTCACTGAGCAATAATAGTCAATTCGATAACGAACTCCTAACTCAAACAATGGATGACACCACTCTCCCTGACGTGAGTAATGATGACACTAATAATCAAGATTTTATAATGAAACTTCAAGAAAATGTTGAAGAATTAACTTTACAATTAACTAGCGCCAAGGAAAAAATTGATCTTCTGTCAATTGAGAATAGCGAGCTCAAAAATACGAATGAAAAATTAAAAAACACGCTTAACATACAAGAAAAAAATAACGTTAGCAAAAAAGTCAGCAAAAGCCCTAATAAAAAGAAAAAAAAAGAAAAAGTATATTCCCCTGAAACAATAGAAGAATTATTAGATAGTAAACAAACACAAACGGAACCAATAAGAACAACAGAAGAGAAAAAAAATAGTAAGGGAACGCAAACTACTGCAGCATATATGCAGGAAACAGCAACAAAGACATTGTCGTCGGACGATCCAACGATTCGTCAGTCCATAAGTAATAATGTACAATTGAGAAGTAAAAGTCACACGAGAAACAAAAGTAAGATTTATATTATTAGTGAGAATAAATCTAACAAAATACGCACTATAGCCGAAAAAAAACTTGAGAGCTCCGAGATGTGTCACTACTTAAACCCAAATTTTGGAATTCAAAATATAATACGTAACTTAGCACCCAAGTTAAAAAATTTCACTCTAGATGACTATTGCATTATCTTAATAGGTGAAACAGACTTCACAACAACGAAGGACTATTCGAAACTTGTTACAAATATAAGAGAAGGCCTCAAAGATATTCAACATACAAACGTTATATTCTGCATGCCAACATTTAAGACAAATCTGAGTAATTCCACAATATATAACCAGAGGATAGAACATTTTAATAATCTACTCTACCAGGACATAATTACTCATGAACATGCATATTTTATTGACTCAAACAAGAATCTTACATGGGACTCCAAAATGTACAGACAATATACGGGCACAGTGAATAATTATGGCATGCAAGTAATTTTCGAAGATGTGGCCGCTCTCATAAACTACGTAAATGAAAACAGACATATATATTTAGAATGCAAACAAACTGATAATATAATAAACAAAGAGACTCCTGAGCAGTTTTTTCTATTATAAGCACCTGAATTTAATGCATCAAAATATTGCTGGCTTGGTCAATAAGAGTAACGAACTCGTCGTATGTATTGAAGAGATGTCAGAGAAAGATGCAGATATTGATATTATATGTTTAACAGAACACTTTATGATGGCCGGTCACGAACATTTATTGTTTGTACCTAATTATATTTTGGCAACATGTTACGCTAGAAAAGATAGCAAGAGAGGTGGATCATGTATTCTTGTTAAGAAAGGTCACCAGTTCAAAGAACTAAAAAGTTTAACGAAACTGTCCATAAAAGGAATCTTTGAATGTTGTGCAATTGATTTAACAAACCATAAAACAATAATCGTCTGTATATACAGGGTGCCAAAATTTAATAAATTAAATGTATTTTTTGAACAGTTTGAAAAAATGTTACAAATGTTATTTAAGGAAAATCCAAACAGAAATGTCGTAATTGCAGGCGATTATAATATTGATTGCTTAAGGCGTAATAATACTTTTTTAGAATTGGAATGTTTGCTCTTAAATTTTAATCTTAAATTGGAAATATTTCAGCCAACTCGACATGCAAGTGGCACGTGCATTGATAACTTTGCACACAATTTAGGAAAAAAGTGTAAATCTAATGTTATTGACTTTGGTTTGTCAGATCACACAGCACAATTTTTAAAATTACCAGTCACTAAAGTTCTCTTATTAGACCATTGGAAAATAAAAAGGCGTGACTATAATAATAGTAATTTACAAAAATTTAAAAATTACTTACAACATATATCCTTCACAGATATCTATGAGACCGATAGCCCAAATAAAGCCTACAATATATTCATACAGACCTTCAAATTACTATATAATTTATGTTTTCCTTTTAAAAAGATTACTGTTCGAATTAAAAAAAAACAACAATGGTTATCACATGGAATAAAAATTTGTAGCAAAAAAAAGAGAGCATTGATGTGGGAATATCGACTTAATCGTAATAATATAAATAAAACAAAATTTAAAAAATATGCAAAACTTTATAAAAACATAATTCAACTAACGCAAAAAGCTCAAAATACTTATAAAATTAAAACAGCAACTAACAAATCCAAAGCTACCTGGGCAGTTATTAACAAATCAAAAAATAATATACCCAAGGACATGATCACTTCTTTAAGAGTTAGTGACAAAACTGTAACTAATCCAAAAGAAATTGCAAACGCCTTCAATAACTTTTTCATCGACAAAATTAACCCAATATTGGGATCGGGCAAAAAAGTAACTTCATATATCAACAAGTCAAGTAAATCCATGTTTATGGCACCGAGTACACCATACGATTTACTTAAAGTCATTAGATCGCTGAAAAATACCACAAGCGTTGGACATGATGAAATATCGACAAAAGTTGTAAAGTATGTTGCATTCGAAATCTGTGATCATCTCAGCCATATTTTAAACATGTGTATTAACAAAGGATCATACCCAGATAGTCTCAAAACGTCAATTGTAAAACCTTTGTTTAAAAAAGACAACAAACAAAACATGAACTGTTATAGACCTATTGCACTTATTCCCATAATCTCTAAAATTTTTGAAAAATATATATATTTACAAATGTACAACTATCTAGAAAAATTTAATATACTTACAGAAAAACAAAAAGGATTCCGTAAAAATAAAACAATAAATTTAGCTATTTTTGATTTTTTGAATAAAGTTATGATTAATGTAGACAAAAAGACACCGGTATGTGCGATTTACTGCGACATGACTCAAGCATTTGATTATGTTAATCATGATATTCTACTTAATAAATTAGAAGCATATGGCATCCGAGGAAATATATTAAAATTGATAGAGTCTTATCTCAAAAATCGTAAAATTTACACAGAAATCTCTAAAATAAATTTTAATAGTAAAAGAGAAGAAACATTTGCCTCATCTAAACGTATAGTTGAATATGGAGTTCCCCAAGGGAGTGTGTTAGGTCCTCTCTTGTTTCTCATTTATATAAATGATCTACCAAAAGTAACAAATCATCCGATATGCCTTTTTGCCGATGACAGCACGATAACAATTAAGTCTAATAGTAAAAATACCTATGAAAATGAGATCAATAAAACAATAAAATCAATAATAGAATGGTTAAACAACAATAATTTAAAAATAAATCTTGAAAAGACCAAAATAATGTTCTTCAGTCAACGATTACCAACACTAAACATTAATGCTAACTACCAAGGAACAGTAATCAATAAAGCCAACACAACTAAGTTTTTAGGTATTATTGTTGATAAAAATCTTAATTGGAAAGCCCATACGGAAGAACTAAACAAGAGAATTAGTTCATCTGCTTATGCACTCTATAAGCTTGCACCTATTATAAGTAAAGACGCGCTTTGCACGGCCTATCACGGTATGGTTGGTTCTATCCTCAGATTTGGAGTCATGTTCTGGGGAAACTCAACTAACAAAGAAATAATCTTCAAGTCCCAAAAAAGATGCATTAGGGCCATGTTCGGATTAAAAATGACTGATAGCTGCAAACCATACTTCATTGAGAATAAAATTTTAAGTCTGCCATCCCTATTTATATATGAAATAGCAACTTTTGTTCGTAGCAACCCTAATTTATTTACCAAACAGTCAGAAATTACAATTAGAAATCGTAGAGATAATGATAGCCTTTGTATAATTAGATCCAGCACGGCATTAATGCATAAAAGTATTTTCTGTTTGGCGCCAGTAATTTATAATAAAATTCCTAAACTCATTCGACAAATGCCTGCTACACTATTTAAGAAACATCTTAAAAAATATTTAATTACTAAATGTTATTATAGCTTAGTAGATTTTTTTAATGATTAACTGAAATTATTATGTGTTATTTGATAGGTATATTTGTAATTGTATAAAGTCATAAACTTGTAGCCCTCTGATAGTTTTTTTTTAAATTTTTATTATTATTATTTTTATACCTAGATAAGATAATTTAATTTACAAATATATTATTTTCTTAGATTTAAGTAATGTCTTAAGTTAGCTTAAGAAAAAACTAAATTTTGTGCGCCATCCTGGCAAAACATGAGGTTCTATATTTTACTTATAAGACCTATGTAACCATATCTACTCATGTTTTACAAAATAAATATCTTTATCTTTATCTTTATCTTTATCTCAGTATTTACGCTGTTTTCGAGTCTATATTATAAACATTGATATATAAAAAACTCAAGATGCATAGTCTCGAATAAAAGTAAAGCTCAAAAATGTTCTCAAACACTCATCAATCATACCTATAATATATTTTTGCAAATTCAACCTTACGTAAATTGGTTTAAGGTTGTTTTTAAGTGACGCGAGACTATTTGAAATCTACGTAGTTATAGTTATGCTACACACATAATATATTTTTGCAAATTCAACCTTACGCAAATTGGTTTAAGGTTGTTTTTAAGTGACGCGAGACAATTTGAAATCTACGTAGTTATAGTTATGTTACACAAATATATTTTTGCAAATTCAACCTTACGCAAATTGGTTTAAGGTTGTTTTTAAGTGACGCGAGACAATTTGAAATCTACGTAGTTATAGTTATGCTACACACATATATTTTTGCAAATTCAACCTTACGCAAATTGGTTTAAGGTTGTTTTAAGTGACGCGAGACTATTTGAAGTGAGCGCACACGGTTGCATGCAGACGGTTTGAGTGTATTTCTTGGGTTTTTTATATATCAATGATTATAACGTCATTGATCACAACGTAACAAACTTACAATCTCATTTTTATTATTAGAGAAATACTCACTTAGGCAGCATTTTATTGATTTCGCTGTCTGTCAGTTTGTCAATCATTTGGTGCAGCTGTTCGCAGTCAGCCTCGCATGGGTAGAACCGCTCCTCGATCTCGGATAAATGGGAGTTGGAGTATGCTGTCGATATGTGCATTAGTACCTGGAAATAAGGTTGAATTTTGAGTAAAAATTAAATTTCACTTACAACTTTTTGTATTGTTGCGTTTTGAAAATGCAAATGTAGTCTATATTATAAAGAGGAAAGATTTGTTTGTTTGTTTGTAGGGTTTTAACTCAAACACTACTGAACCGATTTTAAAAATTCTTTCACCGTTAGAAAGGTACATCTTTACGAAGTGTCAAAGGGTATATTTATTTCCAGAAATAATTAGGGATCCCTACTAAAACTTGAATAATGTAACCCAAGGTGTAAAAAAATGTCCACGCGGGCAAATCCGCGGGCGGAAAGCTAGTGTAATATAAGTAGGAGGTAAAATAGACTTTATGGTGTAGTACTTACGTCTAATTTCTTCATGTCCCTGGCCAGTCGGAGTAGATGAAGTGGCGCCCTGACATTGGTCACCAGGGCTGCTCTTAGATGCTCATCGAATTTGACAGTAGCAGCTGAGTGGAATATAATATTCACCTGCAATCAGATACGAGAAAGGTAATCAAGATAGTCTTGTCTGTCTGTCTGTTTAACAAATTTTGCGTGTGGGGAAGTCACAAAGAAACCCAGAGACAATGTTAAAATTGTTCTTAATTTTCATATTTCCGCTACCAACTTCAAGAGTCGAGAAAAAAGGAAAAAAACAAAAGCAAGCTTGGTGATCATAGGCTTCGATTGTTCAAAAGAGTTACCGCCCTGGATCAGAAAGGGCGCAAAAGAGTGACACTTCCTCCACCCACAGGGGGAGGAGCTATTAAATGATTTCCAATCCGCAAAAAAAGCGCGGTTATTTTTCTCATGACTTGTCTGTATGAGAAGCTACATAGATATATATGTTACTAAAGTAACTAGATGTGCAATCACCAAGCAAAATGCGTGCCATAGACCAGTCATAATTCATGACATCTGTCACTTGGTAGCCAGCTTGAATCTATCAGAGTGACAGCAGGATGATTTTAACAATAATATGGGCAAATTTGTAGTAAATGCTATCCTTATCATACAGATGTCATGAAAATAACGTTTCGGTTAGTGTGAGAGAGATAGATATAATTTTACATCAAAATGATTACTAGTTTCAAAGCTACGTCTGCATTCTAAAAAATGGTTACGTTTTTGTGACCGCGTTATGTTCGGGATTGCATCTCTATTGATATATCTCGATGGAGAAGCTAGGACTTTGCCCAGGAGTGACACAATATAAAGCCCGATTTTAATACTTACCACATAAAACGAATGTATCGATATAAAACCTAATGTACTACGCTTACCTTTTCAGTGAGCATCTGTCTGTCTGTCAGGGTAAGCCCAAGACCAGCTGCCTCGCAGTCCGCTGGCACCACCACCACCTTGTGGCGGAACTTGGGCACCTCATCCTTTAGTCGGCTGAACACCTGGAATTATTGTCAAGGAAGATTAATGGAAGATTTCGTTGCTTAAATCTAAACAGCATTTAAAATTTACAATGATAATCACTACATATTGTAAAACAAAGTCCTCCCGCCGCGTCTGTCTGTGTGTTCGCGATAAACTCAAAAACTAATGATCATATTTTCATGCGGTTTTCACCAATTATCTATTGTGATTCATGAGGAAGGTTTAGGTACCTACACAATTGGTCAAGGTTTTGCGTAAATTGGTTGAAATACTTATAGGTAACGATATTTGATGGAACTGTCAGAAAGGTAACCGCAGGTTTACTATAATCTTAATCTATATATATATATAAAATGCTTTGTCCTGAATGATTGACGTCCGCCAGCGGGTTCGCCCTCGTGGGCTATATGAATTCAAATTAAAAATTACAGAGTTTCATACAAAATTTGCCCCCATTTTTGTCCCTAGGGGTAGAATTTCAAAAAATCTAAAAATCTTTTTTATCGGATGCCTACGTCATACAAAGAACACCTCCAAGTTTCAAGTCTCTGCGATCAGCGGTTTAAACTGTGCGTTGATCCGTTAGTCATTCAGGACAAAGCTTTTTAAATGTATAGATAATAATAATATTTACGTCCTGTGTCATTGCTTGGGCAAATATTGTAAGTGCCAATTCCTGCTAATATGCCTTGACCGAGTTGTGTGTTTGTTTGCAACTTAAACCGGTGAAGGCTACTATTTAAATACATAAAAATCTCTACATATTATAAAACAAAGATGCTTAATTCCCGCCGTCTGTAGGCTTAGATCTTTTAAACTACGCTACGGATTTTGATACAGTTTATCATCAATAAACAGAGTGATTCAAGAGGAAGGTTTATATGTATAATACATGCATATTATAATAGAAAAACTAATAATACCTACATTGCGCCCGTGCGAAGCCGGGACGTATAAATCTTATATATCTATACTAAGTAATATATAAAGCTGAAGAGTTTGTTTGCTTGAACGCAGTAATCTGAAGAACTACTGCTCCAATTTGAAAAAAACTTCCAGTGATAGTTAGCCCATTTATCGAGGAAGGCTATAGGCTATATATCATCACGCTAAGACCAATAGGAGTAGAGAACCACGTGGGCAGAAGCTAGTCTTCTATATATAAATAAAAATATATCGCCGAAATGTATTTACCGATTGCACCAGATTGGAGTTTTTTTTTTAGTTTTTTATTGTCAGGACAAGGTTTGTTTAAAAGAAAATTTTAAATAAACAAACATAAAAAGCCGCCGTGTCAGCTAATATTATGTAGGTACTTAGATATTTTTCTATTTCTTTATTATTAAAACAGATTTGAAAATAACTCCTTTTTCTGCCGCAGTTGGTCCGAAAATTATTCAACTCTCTAATAATGTAGGTGCGGTAATTATATAAATGTATTTAAAAAGTTTTCTATCAGAGGCCAAGTTCATTCTCGGTAGCCATGACCAGGAGACCTTGGCATTTCCTCGGCAGATGACCCAGGCAATGAAGATGAGCCTTTTAGGGTACCTGATTTAATTGCTAAAAGTAATGATAAAGTTCACCTTGTGATGATCGGAAGAGGTTTTAAACACCCTTTTTGGAGAAATGATGGGTTCGTAGTTTATTGCTTAATAAGCTGGTAAGCATGTACTTTGAAGGTATTTCCTTATTAACCGACTTCAAAAAAAGGGAGGTTCTCAATTCGATTGGATTTTTTTTTGTAATTTTATAATTATACTAGCTTCCTGGCTTCGCCCGCATGGGCTATACGAATTCAAATAAAAAATTACAGTTTCAAACAAACTCCACCCCCCTTTTTCACCCGCTTAAGGATAGGATTTCGGGAAATCCTTTCGTATCAGATGCCTGCATTATACGAAGAACACACCCTCGAATTTTTAGGTTTCTACAATCAGCGGTTTAGGCTGTGTGTTGATCCGTCAGTCATTCAGGACAATTTATATGTCTAGGTACTCACGGGATCATCAAAGATTTCTTCCATCCTCGTGTAAATGTCCTTCCCCCTCTTCTGTCGCACCAGGAGGTACAGGTTCTCCACACCTGGACAGCATCTGAGTAGCTTCTCCACCAGAATCTTACCTAGGAAACCTGAAAATATTTTTGCTGTAAGTATTTTGTATATGTGCGAGTCATGGTGGCTAAGTGGTTAAGGCACCTGCATTTAGTGCACGAGTTTGGCGGTTCGAAGCCTGGCAAGTACAAATGTGCCTTTTCAAAAGTCATATTTCTAAGTGTATGTCATGTGACTAACGGTGAAGGATAACATCGTGAGGGAAACTTGACATACAACTCTGAAATTGCCAATCCGCCTCGAGCAAGCGTGGCGACCAATGCTCATGCCTTCTATATATGAGAAGAGGACTGTGCCCAGCAGTGGGACAATTCAATTCATTCAGTGTTTTACATGGAGTATTGGACAGCCTATCTGACCTGCATAACCCAGTTATCGGGTAACTCGGTTGTAAGACTTTCTGACCGTCAAAGATCTACATATGACAGCCGGGACCAACAGCTTAAGGTGCTTTCCGAGGCACATAGGAGTCTTGGTATGACATAGATGGTCACCCATCCACAGAGCGACAGCGCCAAGCGCAGCTTAACCTTTGATCAGTTGACCCGTGCGGCTGTTACTTAGCCACGAGCTCCAATATACATACATAGGTACTAGTGTATGAAAACCCTCCTTTTTGCTTCGCCGTAGTCGGTTAAAAAGGGTTCGGCCTTACCTGTAGCACCAGTAATAAGGATATTTTTCCCATTATAAAATTTCTGTACTTCAGTCATATTTTCATATTTATTGTTCATATTTTCATCGACACCGTCGATACATTGGGCACAATAGTTCATTTCTTTTTCATTCTTCAAATTCTCGCTGATGATGTCATTGACAGATATCAGCTGGGGGGCGGCCATCTTGGTATTTTTTTCTTTCGCGGTTTTTTTATTGCATTTTTTCTGTAACAAAAAGAAAATTTTCTGTTAAGATAATTTGAAAAGGAATTTATACGTTAACCTGTTTAAACAACAATAAACATAAATCAATTTTAAAATTAATAAGCTCGAGAAGTCGGTGGCAAAATAAATTACACGAATCAAATTCTAATGTAAGCCATCGACTTCTAGAACGATTTACCTAACTTATTTTGTACTAATTGGACCCGAATACCGGGATAAAAGAGTATAAATATGCGTGCCAAATTTCATGCAAAACTGTCCAGCCGTTTTTAGGGTTCCGTACCCAAAGGGTAAAACGGGACCCTATTACTAAGACTCCGCTGTCCGTCCATCTGCCTTTCTGTCACCAGGCTGTATCCCATTAAACAGTTGAAATTTCACAGATGATGTATTTCTGTTGCCGCTATAACAACAAATACTAAAACCCGGTCAAGTGCAAGTTGGACCCGCATATGTAGGGTTCCGTACCATGGAACCTACAGGACTTACAAAACTATATATGGTCCGACTCGCACTTGACCGGTTTTTGAGGATAGCGTGCAAAAACACAACTCTACAGATATAATTATGTATTATACCTACCTATGTAATTATTGGTCGAATTATTTGTATGTTGATAGATGATTTAAACTGTTTCTGAAGTTGTTTTAAAATTAAAAACACCATGGTTTAATTACGTATGAAAGAAAGAAATAAAGAAATGGCATTTATTTCTGGATACGCACAGGTAGTAGACAATTAGTAGATAGTTAACAAATAAAAAAGAAAAAAGAAGTGATTTTTTTTTATGGTCTTAATTATTTAATGTTCATAATAATATATTAATTAATTTAAACTACTTAAAACTACTTAAGATTAAAGACTACTACTACGACATACATATATGCAAAAAATATAAAATACAAAAAAAAAACACCTAAAGGAACAGCTCAAGGTTAAGCGTCAAAATATTCCTCCACATCGCTATCATCTGGTAATGTGCCCAGAAGACTGGCAGCATTGCCACGTTGAATAGCAATGCTTATTCTTTGTCCAAGAAATAAGCCAGCCCTCTGTGCCTGCAGTCTCGACATTGATAGCGATGACTTTACGACAAAAATCGGTCGCTACGTGCTAACGAACCGATCACAACGATTTTTGGTAGTCTCTACTGCCAAAGCTATCGACTGTCATCGCAAACTTGACAAATATTGTTGCTAAGATACCGATTTATTGTTATATTATCGAATTTCCTAGCGACCATTTTTGGCAGCCCGATAAGTGATCGCTACGATCGTTAGCATTGGTTCTTAGGTTGTTTCATGAGCTTGGTGGTGAACTTCGCCAATCTATTCGGCGTTACCGACGTTTTATGGAGTCCCAAGTCGTCTAGGCTCCATGCCTAAATAATATTTCTTGATTTTCTAGTCCCTAAGTACTTCTAATTATTTTCTTAATAGATACCGAAGGCACTTCGATTTTACGCAAGTGGGTGCTACCAACTACTTGTTGGCTTGGAGTGGGATTGTAGCATAAGCCAAAAGCTACTAAACCCAGTAATACATGTTGTGACTTTGGCTATTAATGAAAAGCTATGTTAAATTTCCCATGATCCAAGAAGAACGGTGTGCATTTAAAGAACAGTTTAGAAATGCTCCACAGAAGTTTCATCGATGGGGCATGACTGACACGGCGAGCCGTGACTCGCCTCTGTCGCGTTTGCACACAACACTCGGCAAACCCCGAACTCTTCGCGCTGGTTGCACTACGCCCCCACGTACCCTTTAATGCGTAGTCGGAAGAGTCAGCAAGACAGAGTACCACAAGATATCATATCAGATAGGATACCACATTGGCAGCCGAGGAAACGGGAGACACAAGGGACAGACGCAATAAAACACTTTGCTTCGCGATGTAACTGTAGAACTCTGCGGCTTGTATTTATTCGTCAGTAGTTTACATAAAATACACTTGTTATATATCATGAGATAGGGAATAAAGTCCCCTATCCGAAAATGTAATACATATGTACCTTAGTCTAACATACACAATATCAGTAAATAATAATTAGACCCATGTGCCCAAAGACGCCGTGCGGCTTTACTTGTCGAGTAATGGTGGCCTGGAAACTCTTCTGGTGAGGTTCATCTCTCCTGGAGCAAAGTTTTCTATGACGCCTTGATCTTTATACACCATAATGGTGGTCCTAACCCCATGGGGGAAAAACCTTATTTTCAAATCATCCTCGATGTCTAACTACGACTCTTATCCTTTTAGTAGGTAACGTCTGCGGGTTTCCTGGGTGCCGTCTCCAAGGTCTCGTATCACTGACACAACACCGCATGCCACTGTTCCCATAAGATTCTCATACCATCACATTCAGACTAGTCTTATAGCAAGGCGGTTATCTTTACACGGGTGCGTTAAGGTGCCACTGAATGCTATTTCCAGGAAGTGTGTAGGCGAAGGTGAAGTACATGGCTGCTTGGTAAATAATAATAAATATACATTATAATCTGGCTAGAAGAGGTTTCTCATTTGGCAGTTGAAAGTACTTTCTATGTTTATTCTTGTAACAGATGATAGATATCCGATGGAACCATGGTTGATGCCTCCTTTAAAGAATCAATGCCTTGAGTGTGCGGACCGGAGTGGAAATATACAAATGCTCATCGTTCAGCCAGGGGTATCGTTGAAAGATGCTTTGGTGTGCTGAAGTTTGTTTTTTAGGTGTCTGTGTTGGACAGACAACCACGCCAGTTGAGGTATGAGCATACACTACGCCTGTGGCATTGTCCCCCAACATCGGAAAACAGTTTTTTTTCAGTATTTATAACAGATCGGATTCAATCTATTTTGTGAACAAACAAACTCGACATTGACAGTTTGTCATGTATTTTTTTAATTTATTCATCATGACCATAGAAACGAGTCTTTCAGTCGGAGACATAAAGTTTGTCATGTTCAACGTCTGTGTTGCAAGGACGCGAACTATTATGTTCTTTGTTTAACTGTATTCTTAAAAACGGTTCAAGCTATTTACACGTTTCGTTGCAAAAAAGTGTTAATATGATAAGGTTTACCTATCTTCTATACAATTTTCAAAGAAAGATATTTATTTGAGAATATTTTGTCCCCCAATTTTCCCTTTAATATAAAGATTTTTGTTAACTGCCAATATTTTACAATAAAATCTCCGCACTATAAATACGATTTTCGTAAGTGTACCGACAGCGCAAAGTCAACATAGTGATGTGATTTTGTTCGCTATCTCGTCTGTCGAGACTTGCATTTATTGTTATCGTCGTTACGGCAACCGAATTTTTTCGCTAATATTTAGCGATCGGTAGTTTGCGATGACATCGCTATCAATGTCGAGACTGCAGGCCCTGGTCTCGCGAAGTGTCGACAAGTCTTTTCGATATCTCCTTGAAGAGGAGACGCGAACTCGGACCCCATGGCCCAAGCGTTTCGACCCCAAACGGCTCAAAGCTATAGTTACCTATAAGGTTACTATATTTGCGCCGTTTGTTGGTCTCTGCAGACGCAGCGGCCGCACCCGCATAGCCCACCGTGCTTGAAAGATGACATGGTGCCAGGGTGTCGACGCAAGTTGCGTCCCACACCAAGGGCCTACCCATCTTCCAAGGCAACAACGTCATAACATCTGGTCTCTTCCCATCGTCACGTACCAACCCATTAGGCTCTAATACGGCTGGTACGCCAGCAGTAGAAAGAGCGCGACGAATAATGTCGTTTATGCTGGCGTGCCGTGAAATGCGACCAGCACTTCTGCAGCACGAAAGACCATGGTGTCCGAGGCTATCGACAGCTATCCTTTAGTGAAAAATTAAATATTACTAATTAAAGACATTTTACCTGTACGAGGCCAGAAAAGGCTCCTATCTCAGCATAATGCTGCAACATTTACCTGAGTAAATGCGGCAGCGCTGATCTTCCGATAGGAGACCATATGTCAACTGCAATGTCAATTGCTATCGCATGCCATCATAACAATTATTTGCAATAGCAGTGAATTCCTATCACAGACCACTGCCAGTCGACACACGTAATCTAAACTCATCACGGACCTACTAACCCTCAAAGTTAACTTACATAACTCGACAGTTATATAATCAGTTCAAATATTTAACTGCACTAACTTGGCCTCCAAGCTGGCGTGTTATCACAAAGCCAATAAAATGTGTTTGTTTTATATTTCTAAATGTGCAACTCATTATCTGCCTAGCCTTTTCCACCTATATTGGGGTCGGCTTCCAGTATCCGGATGCAGCTGAGTACCAGTGTCTTACATGGAGTGTCTGCATATCTGATCTCCACAACTTAGTTACCGGGTGACACGATACGCCTTTGTAAGACTGATTGTCACATTTTCTGGCTTCTGACTTCCCGTAACGACTGTCAAAGATCTACAAATGACAGCCGGGACTAACAGCTTATCGTGTTTTCCAAGGCAAGGAAGAGTGTCGGAATAAACTAGATTCACAGACTACCGCGGCAAGCGCAGCTTAACCTTGTTTGAACAACCCGTGCGGCTTGTTACTTAGCCACGAGCTCCTCTCTGGTCTAAAATCGCCTATCCGCCTTGAGAGAGCATGGTGATCAATGCTCATGCCTTCTCTGTATGAGAAGAGGCTTGTGCCGAACAATCCTAACTAAAGGGAGTTTGTTACGGTTTTACGGTAAAATGGCTGAACAGATTTGGATGAAATTTGGTATGGAGATAGATGGGACCCAGGAGACTGTTATAGGTTTCACCCGCATCCCGAAGGAGCTACTTCACGCACCCGGGTAAAAAGTAGCCTATGTTGTTCCTCAGATTCTATTCTATCTCTGTACCAAATTTCATCAAAATCGGCTCACTGGTTTAGGCCTGAAAGCGTAACAGACAGACAGACAGAGTTACTTTCGCATTTATAATATTAGTAAGGATTTAATTGTAATTACGCATTGGTAGGGTCGTAAATCGTAATAGATCGTTTAATTTCGGATCTTGCTTGAAACCTTTGGCTTCGGCCAACACGTCGACAAATTTTGGTTGTTGATGACAACCCCCCCACTACCAATTTTGGTTGTTAATGACTCACCCGAAAATATTTTGCTGCGACCGCGCCTTTTTAAAATTTTGGTTTAGGTTTTAAACTATATCCATGCAAAATTACATCTTTATAAATAAACGAGTAATTGACAGACAGATAGATAGACATCATAATATAAGAAAGTATTTATTCTACAAATGGATTTTCTTAACTTTCCTGTACAGTGGTAATAAAACTATCAATGATTAGCAAAGTATATTATGTATGACACAAGGAGGTCGTCACACTCTGCCGACCCCACTAAGCTCATAGCGTGATGTTTGACAAGTTTTTATCAAGTACTAGCTGCCCCGCGCGACTTCGTTCCCGTGGTATGCAACTCCTACCCAACTCCTACCCAACTCCTACCCAACTCCTACCCAACTCCTACCCAACTCCTACCCAACTCCTACCCAACTCCTACCCAACTCCTTTTTTTTTTTTTTTTTTTTTTTTTTTTTTTTTTTTTTTTTTTTTTTTTTTTTTTTTACCCAACTCCTACCCAACTCCTACCCAACTCCTACCCAACTCCTACCCAACTCCTACCCAACTCCTACCCAACTCCTACCCAACTCCTACCCAACTCCTACCCAACTCCTTTTTTTTTTTTTTTTTTTTTTTTTTTTTTTTTTTTTTTTTTTTTTTTTTTTTTTACCCAACTCCTACCCAACTCCTACCCAACTCCTACCCAACTCCTACCCAACTCCTACCCAACTCCTACCCAACTCCTACCCAACTCCTACCCAACTCCTACCCAACTCCTACCCAACTCCTACCCAACTCCTACCCAACTCCTACCCAACTCCTACCCAACTCCTACCCAACTCCTACCCAACTCCTACCCAACTCCTACCCAACTCCTACCCAACTCCTACCCAACTCCTACCCAACTCCTACCCAACTCCTACCCAACTCCTACCCAACTCCTACCCAACTCCTACCCAACTCCTACCCAACTCCTACCCAACTCCTACCCAACTCCTACCCAACTCCTACCCAACTCCTACCCAACTCCTACCCAACTCCTACCCAACTCCTACCCAACTCCTACCCAACTCCTACCCAACTCCTACCCAACTCCTACCCAACTCCTACCCAACTCCTACCCAACTCCTACCCAACTCCTACCCAACTCCTACCCAACTCCTACCCAACTCCTACCCAACTCCTACCCAACTCCTACCCAACTCCTACCCAACTCCTACCCAACTCCTACCCAACTCCTACCCAACTCCTACCCAACTCCTACCCAACTCCTACCCAACTCCTACCCAACTCCTACCCAACTCCTACCCAACTCCTACCCAACTCCTACCCAACTCCTACCCAACTCCTACCCAACTCCTACCCAACTCCTACCCAACTCCTACCCAACTCCTACCCAACTCCTACCCAACTCCTTTTTTTTTTTTTTTTTTTTTTTTGCGCTGGGAAAAAATGCATTACGCATACCCCCCATCCAGGGGAATGGGGGGGTATGTGGGACTCCCCGGGCAAGCCCGGTATACCCACTAAAATAACCCAGCGGCATTCCCGCATCGTCTGAAAGGAGGGGGACTGGGAAACCGGCGTAGCCTTTACGTCCAGTCCCCCTCGACGATTGCCCGCCTCAACGGCGGCGGGCCCCTCACGTCCTCCCCATTGGGGGAGGGTCGGGAATGTCCGGCGGAGGTGGTGTGGAGTGCAATGCGGGCGGAGGCGCCCCCGCGCCTGTCGCCCGCCCATCACCACCGCGAGGAGGGAGAAGAAGACGTCTTCTCCGACCTCGTCTTCGCCTTCGGAGCGGCGCAGCGAGGGGGTCGTCCTCCCGTGCGCGCTCCGCCGCCTCCTTTTGCGAAATGACGTCCTCGCAAAAGGAGGCGACCGCGGCCCAAGCACCTTCGCTCCCCAGCATGGAACGGACTACACTGGGAAGCGAGAGGTCCTGGCCGATCTCCGCAGTCAGAATGCGGCGCGGCTCCGACCAAGCCGGGCAGACCTCTAGGGTATGCTGCGCCGTATCCTCCGCCGCGCCGCATTCGTGGCACGCTGGGGTTTCCTCCCTCCCGATCCTGTACAGGCGCGAGCCAAAGCAGCCATGCCCTGACAGCACCTGCACAAGACGAAAAGAGAGGAAACCGTGCTTCCGCTCGAGCCATTCTCGCAGAACTGGCCCGAGCGCATCCAGCGTCCGACGGCCGAAAGTGGCGGTGGCGAGGTCGTCCGTCCAATGGACGACGATGGCGTCCTTCGCCTCCCGCCTGACGGCCTCCCGCTCCTCCGCAGTGGGGCACTCTCCGAGCGCCTTTCGATGCGCCGTCCACTCGTACACCCTGGCGAGCACCCATGCCTCGAGCTCCCAGGGAGGGGTGCCCGCCAGAACGCACGCCGCCGAGAAGCCCACCGACCGGTAGGCCCTCGCCACCCGCAGCGCAATGGCCCTTTGCGGCCTGCGGAGTGCGGTGGCATTCTCCCTTCTTTGTAGGGAGTCTGCCCAGATAGGGGCCCCGTAGAGGGCCATGCTCCGCAGTATGCCGGCATAGAGACGCCGGCACCGTGCGCTGGGTCCCCCCAGGTTGGGGAGGAGCCACGAGAGCGCGTCAGCGGCCCTCAGCAGGCGCATCGACAGCCCGCCGAAGTGTAGGCCGAAGCGCCACCTGCTGTCCAGCACCAGGCCCAGATACTTCATCTGGGGCCTTACTTCTATCCTGACGCCCTCCACAGCAATGTGGGCGTCGGGAGGGCAACGCTGCCGAGGCCCGCGGAAGAACACGGCCTCGGTCTTGTTCAGCGCCACCCTCAACCCCAGGCGGCGGATCCTTCCCGCCACCAAGGACCCGCCAGCCGATGCCAGACAGGCCGCCTCCCCAAAGTTCTTCCCCCGGGCAGTGAGCAGAGTGTCGTCCGCGTAACAAATCACACTCGTGCCCGGGAGAAGGGCCCCCCGCAGGAGCCAGTCAAACCCTATGTTCCACAGGGTGGGCCCTAGCACCGACCCCTGTGGAACACCAGCCTCCGCGCCGTACCGCCTCAACGATCCCATTTTGTCTACAAGGAGGACCTCGCGGCCCTCCAAGTAGTTGCCCAAGAGGCCCCTCAAGTATGAAGGCACTCCGTGATATCGGAGTGCCTCCAATATAGTCGAGTGGGGGACGGAATTGAAGGCGTTGGCGATGTCGAATGACACCGCCAGCACCCCGTCCCCCGCGTCCATCGCCTCCTTCACCTGGCCTCTGAGTAGGGCCAGGGCGTCGATGGTGGACCGGCCTCGTCGGAAACCGAACTGGGCGTCCGACAGGTCCGGCCCCACCCTCCGCAGATGGTCGTTAAGGCGGCAGGCGATGATCCCCTCGAACATTTTTCCGACCTCATCGAGCAGAACGATGGGCCGGTATGCCGAGGGGGAGTCGACCGGGCGTCCCTCTTTACGGAGGAGGCACAGCTGCCCCTCCTTCCAGGGCTTCGGGAACCTTCCAGATGTAAAGCACGCGCTGAAGAGGTCCCGAAACCGGTCCTCCATTTGAGTGGCCGCTATGGCCAACACCCGAGCAGGGACGCCGTCTGGTCCAGGGGCCGTCTTTTTGGCACTGAGGCTGATGACTCCCGCGTGTATCTCCTCCGCAGTCACCGGGGGGACCTCTTCCTCCGGTGGGGCCGCATCCTGCGGAGGGTCCATCGTCGGTGGGGTGAAGTCAGTCCTGTGCGGAAACAGGGACCGGACCACCCCATCCAAAAGTGCCGGCTCCAGCGTTTCCGTCAGCGGGGGACCATGGGGGCGCAGCTTGTTTCGCGCCGCCTTGTATGGCCTCCCGTACGGATCCCTGTCGAGGGACTCCAGCATCTCGGCCCTCGCCGAGTCCTTGGCCGCGCACATGGCCGCCTTGAGGGCCGTCTTTGCCTCTAGGTACGAGGCGTAGAGGCGGTCCTCCTCCACCAGGTCGCGATTGATGGCGGCGCGCCGGCGGCTCCGCGCGTAGGCCCGCCTGACTGCCGCACAGGCGGCACGGAGCCCCGCCAGTTCCTGCGACCACCAATAGACGGCGCGACGAGGAGGCGGACGGCGAGAGCGAGGCATGCTGGAGTGGCACACCTCGGTCAGGGATCCCCTGAGCTGGACCGCTGCGGCGTCGACGTCCAAGGGCTCAACAGGGGGGGACAGCCAGTCCTGGAGAAAGGCCGCCTCCCTGGCTGCTTCCCGGTCCAGGCGAGTGAGAGCCCACCGAGGGAAGGCTGACCCGTTGGAGTGGGCCACCCGCCCCCGGGGACTCTGGGTGGAGATGTCGAACCGCACGTATCGGTGGTCCGAAAAGGTTTCCACCGTCTCCACCCGCCAATTCACGATGCGTGCGGCTAGCACGGGGGTGGCGAACGAGACGTCGACCACCGACCCTCCCCGTTGCCGCACGCACGTGTGTACCGCCCCCCTGTTGAGGAGGGACACACCGCACGACGTCGCCCAAAACTCGACGGCGCGCCCCCGGACGTCGCAAGAGGCAGCCGGATTGCCCCAAGCCGCCGACTTGGCGTTTAGGTCGCCCAACACGACGACCTGACGCGGCGCCGCCCTCCCCACGACTGCGGTGAGGACCTCCAGAAACTCCTCAAAGTCTGAGAGAGGGCGGTTTGGGGAGAAGTAGACCCCAACGACGGCCACGTCCCCCCACGCGGTGGCCACGTATCCCGGTCCCCTCTCTAAGAGCGAGAGGGGAGGGGAGTCCGTGGAGGACCGCGATCCAACACCAACCAGGCCGTCCCGGTCGCCCAGCCAATGCCCGGGGACCGAGTAGGGCTCGGCGACCACCGCCAAGTCCACCAACCACTCAGCCATCGTCTGAAACAACAGATCCTGGGCTGCCCGGCAGTGGTTGGCGTTCGCCTGGAGGATGCGATGTTCGATGACCCTATCCATCAGTCGGACATCGCACCCCCCTCATCCGCAGCCACCGAGGTTCCCGGCACGGGAACGACGGCTTGAGTAGTAGGCCCGACCGGCGCCTGTACTTCGCCCTTCTTGGGGGGAGGATTGCACATCCTCCCCTTCATAACGTGGCCCGCCGGGCGGCCGCTGGCAGCGCACACTGAGCAGTGTGGCGTGGCGGCCGTGCAGGAGGCGGCCTTGTGACCGTCCTTGCCGCAGCGGTAACAGCAGTCCGTCCTGTCGACAGTGGACGGACATAGGGCTCGGGTGTGGCCAATGCCGAAGCACCTGTAGCACCTTAGAGGCGAGTCCACAAGTGCCCGGACTGCACCCGAGCTGAACCCGACTAGTAGCCGCCCTTTTTCGAGGACGGCTTTGGCAGCGGCGACTGGGCACTCGAGCCGCATGGTGCCCATGCCGCCGCGGCCGGGTCTGATTTCCCGGCCCTGCACCGCTGCGACGCCGCAGCCCCCAATGGCTGCGACTGCCGCCACTACCTCCTCCTTGGTGACCGAGTCGTCGAGGTCGGTCACCTCCAAGGCCGCTGTCTTGACCGGTCGGGCCACCTTCGCCGAGTCCGCGATAGCCTCCTGCAGCTTGGCCGCGAAGAGATCCGCGTTGGCGCTGCCTTCCGCCCCCGGGAACTCAAAAATACGTGCCCCTGTTTGGGTCCGTCGGCAGGACACTCTGCCGATCCCCAGCTGGGCGGGGTTGGCATTGGCACGCGCCCGCAACAATACGGACGCGTACGTCTCACCCCGCTCCGCAGCCTCCGCAGTGAGCGTCACCACCACGGCTGCGGTCTTTGGAGGAACGAGCTTTCCCCCTTTCCCTTTTCCCCCTTTTCCCTTCCCCTTACCCCTGCCAGTCTGCGGCTGACTGGGGGTCGCGTTGGTGAGGGCGGCAGGCGCGGCTGGTGCCGTCTTTTTCCCCTTTCCCTTCCCCTTCCCCTTTCCAACCGTCTGCGGCTGGCTGGAAGGTGCGGCGGCGGGAATAGTGGTGGGGGCATGGCAGGTCTTCTTGCCCTTCCCCTTACCCTTCCTGACAACTTCTGTCCAGCCCTCCTGGTTGGACGGCGCAGCGGAAGGAAGGGGGGCGTCCCCTCCCTGCGAGGAAGGGCCCGGCTCGACTCGCCTCTTGTCCGCCGCGAGGGGAGGTCGGAGGCGCTTCTCCGGCAAGAGCCTGTCCTCAATGCCCGCTAGGCAGGCTCTGGTGAATGCTCGCTCCTCCGTTACCACCTTGCGGATTATATCCTCAAGGTTGGAGGGCGGGGCCTCCACCGGCGGCGGCGCGGCCTGGCTAGGCCGGGCGGTGGCGTCCGCCAGCTTCTGGTTAAGCTGGCTGACCTCTAACTGCAGGCGATCAACCCTCGCCTGCAGCTGTCGCGTCTCCTCAGTCGCCTTTCTTTTCACAAGCTCCTCGATGATGCCGCGCATGCTCGCGGCGCGGCATTTGAGGGCCTTCTGAAAGGTCCCTTTCAGGTTGGAGGACTTGGAGGCGACCTCCATAATTTCCTCCTCGTCCTCCTCCGCCATCCGTGCCAACTCGGCCACGGAGTGGTCGGCGTACAAAACACGGGATGCACCGTACCCGGATCTGACCCGGGCGGTACGCGCCCGCTGCTCCTTAGCGGCGACCCGCTCCTCCAGTTCCTGCTGGAGCTGCTCTCGCCGGGCCAGGTTTAACTGGCGTTGGGCGTCCGCGAGGCCCACGACGTGAATGTCCGATGCTGTCGCAGGCTTTTTGGCTCTCCTTTCTGACTTCGCCGATCCCGCTGAAGAGCCCTCGGACCCATCATCACCCTTCAAATAAGCGCGCTTGCGCGAAAGGGGCCTGAACTCGCCCGTGTCAGAAACGGGAACGAGTGACACGACGGAATCATTGTCAGAGTCCTCCGACAGACCAACACTACCGAAGAACGGATCCCCGTAGAAGCTCGCCGCAGACGGCGCGCGGCTTGCTTCAGACGCCGAAGCGTCGGTTTGGCCCTGAGAAGGGCCTTTGGGTTGGCCCTGAGAAGGGCCTTTTGGTTGGCCCTGAGAAGGGCCTTTTGGTTGGCCCTGAGAAGGGCCTTTTGGCTTTATGAAACGCCCGAGAGCGTCCCGCGGGGATTGAGACATGGTCTCCCGCTCGATCGTAGCACGCAAGTCGCAAGATAGCTACGAAGCACAGTGCACTTTGGCCGAGCCCAGCCTGCCACTCCGTTACGGTGGTCAGGACTGGGTCGTTTCCAGGGGACACGACGTGGACGTAAGCACTGTGGGGTGGTCCCCCTGTGGGGTGGTCCCCCCTACCCAACTCCTACCCAACTCCTACCCAACTCCTACCCAACTCCTACCCAACTCCTACCCAACTCCTACCCAACTCCTACCCAACTCCTACCCAACTCCTACCCAACTCCTACCCAACTCCTACCCAACTCCTACCCAACTCCTACCCAACTCCTACCCAACTCCTACCCAACTCCTACCCAACTCCTACCCAACTCCTACCCAACTCCTACCCAACTCCTACCCAACTCCTACCCAACTCCTACCCAACTCCTACCCAACTCCTACCCAACTCCTACCCAACTCCTACCCAACTCCTACCCAACTCCTACCCAACTCCTACCCAACTCCTACCCAACTCCTACCCAACTCCTACCCAACTCCTACCCAACTCCTACCCAACTCCTACCCATTTTTTTTTTTTTTTTTTTTTTTTATCCTATGTCCTTTTCCTGGTTCCAAGCTGCCTCCCCTCCAATTTTCAGCCAAATCTGTTCAGCCGTTCTCGAGTTATAAGTGGTGTAACTAACACGACTTTCTTTTATATATATAGATATGAATGAAATACATAGTATAGTACACAAACCGGTGTAATGTGAAATTGCTTTGATTAATTTGAAGCAATTTATATCAATGTGTCAAGTGTCAAGAGACTAGTTTTTAACCGACTTCAAAAAGGAGGTTCTCAATTTGACTGGTTTTTTTCGTATGTTTGTTACGCGAGCACTCTGCCAAATATGAAATGATTTTGATGAAGTCGATGAGAAAATAGTGACAGTAACTTAGAGACACCGACTTCTAGAGCGATGTATTTGTCCACAAGGATTTCTATTGTAAAACAGGGCTAGAGTCTTTCCCGGGATTTTGACCGCGCGATAAAAACTATCTTATGACCTACCCTAGTTATAGCTATCTCTACACAAAATATCGTCTCAATCGGTTCAGCCGTTTTGAGAGCAAAACAGACAGACAGAGTTACTTTCATATTCATAATATTAGTAAGGACAGCACCTTTATACAGGAACCAGGAACGAGAAGTCTGACAACCAGTCTCACCAAAGGGTATCGTGTTACCCGGTAACTGTATTGTGGAGGTCAGATAGGCAGTCGCTCCATGTAAAACATTGGTACTCAGCTGCCTTCGGTTAGACTGGGAGCCGACCCCAACATAGTTGGGAAAAGGCTAGGCAGATGAAAAGCACCTTTATACACTACACTTCAACTTCACTTTAAAACAATACTATATGTAAACCAGTAAATATTGTCAATAATGCTTCATAAACATTTTAAGTAAAATTAACAATATAACACGTTTTAAATATTGAGGCCATCAATTTGCTAGTCGTGCGATTTACAAGATTGTTACCACTCGACATGTAAAACATGTTCTTTATTTCATTACTAGCTTTCCGCCCGCGGCTTCGCCCGTGTGGACATTTTTTTTACACCTAGGGTTACATTATTCAAGTTTAGTAGGGATCCCTAATTATTTCTGGAAATAAATATAGTCTATGACACTTCGGAAAGATGTAGCTTTCTAACGGTGAAAGAATTTTTAAAATCGGCCCAGCAATTTTTGAGTTAAAACCCTACAAACAGACAAACAAACAAATCTTTCCTCTTTATAATATTAGTATAGATATAGATGTAGTCTAAATAGACACAGAGAGAGAGAGAGAGTCACATAGTGATGTTTTAACATAGATTTATTATACTGGCGTTAGATTGACAATAGAGTCAGACCAAAAAAAGTAGAATAGTGTGCGGTAACGTACAACGTTTTTTCCTACATGAATGACAACCAGGTACTACACACGTAACCATATTTTTTTGCGTCTATTAACATCAAATCATACGAGATTAAATAAAAAATAAGCGGGATTTGTTTCATTCACAACTAGCGTTGGGCCGATACAGGCCGCTACCGTGTACGCGAATGGTCTCACCTATCTATCTCGCTCCAAGACACATGTTATTTCTCTCTCGCATTGCCGATCTAATAAATCTATGTGTGTATAACCCCTTTTCCTTACGGTTGCCGTAGTCGTGGTGGCCTAGTGGTTAAGGCACCTGCTTGTCGTGTACGAGTGTGCGAGTTCGAAATCTGGCAAGTATGTACCAATGTGACTTTTCTAAAGTCATATGTACTTTCTAAGTATATCTAAGACGTCACTAACTAACGGTAAAGGAAAACATCGTGAGGAAACCTGGACATAAAAAGTCTGAAATCGCCAATCCGCCTTGAGCAAGCGTGGTGATTAATGCCTTCTCTGTATGAGAAGAGGCCTGTGCCCATCAGTGGGACAATATATAGGCTGATAATGACTTACGTTAGCCGCGTTAAAGAACTTCGTTTCAACAGTAGTAAGGTTAGATTTATTTCTCAATATTACCCACAGACTTACTTCACATTATTATGTAAGGAAAATCCGTTAGAAGCCGGCAGGGAATATTCGCGGAAGTTTATGACATCGTAGCTTCAAATGTATGTATATCTAACTACTAGATCGCGACTTCGCCCGCGTGGGCTATCAGCATCATCAGCCTATATACTGTCCCACTGCTGGGCACAGGCCTCTTCTCATACAGAGAAGGCATGAGCATTGATCACCACGCTTGCTCAAGGCGGATTGGTGATTTCAGACTTTTTAAGTCCAGGTTTCCTCACGATGTTTTCCTTCACCGTTAGTCAGTGGTATCTAAGATACACTTAGAAAGTATATATTAGTTTGGAAAAATCACATTGGTACTTGCCAGGTTTCGAACCCGCACACTCATACACGAGAGGCAGGTGCCTTAAACACTAGGCCACCAAGACTTCTATCGTGGGCTATACGAATTAAAATAAAAAATGCATTATTTCATACAAACTTTGCCCCCCTTTTTCATCCCCTTAGGGGTGGAATTTCGGAAAATCCTTTGTTATTGGATGCCTACGTCATATAAAGAACACACCCTCCAAGTTTCAGGTCTCTACGATCAGCGGTTTAGTATGTGCGTTGATCCGTCAGTCATTCAGGACAAAGCATTTTGTGTGTATAGATTTCAAATAATTCCTTCTTAAGGCTTTAATTTGGGAAATTAGGTAAAGTCAACAAATTTGAATTATGACCCACCATAAAATATTCTTACTTACATTCAAATACAATTAGGTCGACATTCGCGCAAACATACGTTTCCATGGTAACACATGGTGACTTTTTGACGCTGTCATTTTATAATCGAAAGAATTCGTTCGAACATGGTATTGAAAAAGAAAAAAAATTGTTCCAAAGAGTTTGGATTAAAAATATTAAAGCTTTATAGAAAATTATTATCTATTGTAGTGATAACAAAGGTTAAAATTGCATAGATCTCCAACTCATATTGACTTAGCTTGCCTAATGTTTAAAACGTACTAAGTGCGGTATGCACTGTAAAGGATGCAAATTTTTGTTATTTTGACGGTTTCGAATGATTTATCATCAAAGTGGGTCATGATTCAATTTTGTCGTTTGTACAAATATAGTTTACAGACAAAAGTCACATGTCACATACCTCTATACACAATGGCCCATACTGGACAATGGATTGTCACAAAGTTCCATACGCATAGCAATATTATTCTCAGTACCTGCCGGACCATACCCCGATGATCGTCATTCGCTTACGACACAGCCCACACAGTGAAACCGACTGACTTACGTAACAGAAATTCATGAACTTGAACCAGAAATATTATATAGGTGCGTACATAATTAGCTGTTATTTCGGCATCAAAGAGAGAGGTGTTTGTGCAAAAATTATTTCCTATTTAGATTCTTTATAAGCTTAGACTTTTCTTTAAGTTTTGATGTGAAATGTTTGTCTATAACGAGGTAGGTCTCGGTGTGAAATGGGTGATCAACCATTCTTGAACCAATTAAATAAAAATGCTTCGTCTAATAAGACTATAATACCTACATTATTGGTGTAAAAACTACATATTAATTTAATAATTATTACTTATTACTTTACTAATATTATAAACGCGAAAGATTGTAAGAAAGTATGTATGTTTGTTACTCTTTCACGCAAAAACTACTGAGTGGATTTGGATGAAATTTGGTACACACATAGTTTATAACCTGGATTAACATATGAGGTATGGTTTTTTTTAGAGGTTTATCCGAGTGCGCGAAGTAGTTCCTTCACAATGCAGGTGAAGTCGCGTGAAAAAGCTAGTAATTTATTTATAACTAGCTTCTGCCCGGGACTTCGTCCGCGTGGAATAGTGGTGCTCCGCTCCTATTGGTTTTAGCGCGATGATATATCGCCTATATAAATCCTCAATAAATGAGCTATCTAACACTGAAAGAATTTTTTAAATCGGACCAGTAGTTCCTGAGATTAGCGCGTTCAAACAAACAAACTCTTCAGTTTTATTATATTAGTATAGATATTACACTTAACACTCACATAGGCTCAGTTTATGCAAGTCCGCATACTAACTGCAGCTCATTAGTATGCAGGTTGCGTTCCAGCCATACAAGGTTAGTGAAATGGGTCGCTGGTTCGATTCCGAGTTGCTGCTCACGAATATTTTTGGCGTGTAGTTATCGGAGTGTTGGTAGCCTTGTTCGCTTGTTAAATAACTGGCATTTAAGTTAAACTTAATTGATTACTTTAAGAGGCTCGTAGCTAAGTAACAGCCATGCGGATCGATAGATTAGCAAGGTTAAGCTGCGCTAGTAGCGGTGAATCCTGGGATGGGCGATCAGTTTATAACATAGCGAGACCCTTCCGTGTCTCGAAGAGCACGTAAAGCTGTCGGTCCTGTGCCTGATCTCTCCCCGGTCGTGTCGGATTTCCGAATCATCGGACTATGAGAGTGAGGGAATAGAGAGTGCACCTGTGTCTGCAAGCGTGCGTGCACTATAATATCTTCTGTTTACCTGGCTAGTCTTTATTGATATTTGCCGCAGTGACCAAAATCGGTCTGGAGAGATTATTATTATTAACTAGCTTCTGCCAGCGACTTCGTCCGCGTGGAATAGTGGTGCTCCGCTCCTATTGGTCTTAGCGTGATGATATATAGCTTATAGCCTTCCTCGATAAATGGACTATCTAACACTGAAAGAATTATTTAAATCCGTCCAGCGGTTCCTGAGATTAGCGCGTTTAAACAAAATGACAACATTTCCCTTCACTGCTCTGCTCCTATTGATTGTAGCGTGATGAAAAGTATACTATAACCATCTCAGGAGTATGACAAATAATTGTACCAAGTTTCGTTAAAATCCGTCGAGTAGTTTTTGTTTGTATAGAGTTTATACAGACAGACAGACAGACAGACAGACAGACAGACAGACAGACAGACAAAAATTTTACTGATTGCATTTTTGGCATCAGTATCGATCCCTGATCACCCCCTGATAGTTATTTTGGAAATATATTTCATGTACAGAATTGACCTCTCTACAGATTTATTATAAGTATAGATAGATATAGATTATTGTTTACTTAATAATAACAATCACGCTTGTTCTCGCTTAAGAATTAGGCAAGGTTGCTGGTACCTATAGTGTCGTGGTAGCCGCAACTCTAGCACGAATATGTAGGTTCGAAACCTGGGGAGGACCAGTGTGGATTTCAAAGGCCTATACACTTTCTGGGTCTTATTACAAAAACGGTTGTGCGTTATACGCGATAGACTTTAGAAAAGTCACATTGGTGCCAGGTTTCGAACCCGCACACTCGTACACGAGAGGCGGGTGCCTTAACCACTAGGCCACCACGACTTATTTCTGTACCTACTGAATCAAAAACCTACTGGGCTCGGAAGTGGCCAATAGGTTTAAAAAAATACTAGGTCAGCGACTTGCCGACCTAGGCTTTTTTGGAAACAATCAAGGTCTATAAAACTATTTAAGGAAAAATCTATAAATTACGATTATTTTTAATTAATTATATCACACTACTAGTTTTCAGCGGTTACACTTGCCCTACTTTTTTTTCGGATGGAAAATCATTAAATGACCCCTCTCGCCGTGGGTGGGGCGGGTGGGAGTGTCAGACTCTTACGGACTAAAACCCATACATGTTCCTTCCTCAGCCCTTTGTATTCCGGGGGCGCGGTATCTCTTTCGAACGTCCCGCACGGTTACATTGCCCTGGAAAAATATTTGACGTGGATACCCGGATAAAATATATTCCAAGTCCTGGTGGTCAATCTGACTCTATACTACAAAATTTTATCTATATCAGAATCTGTTCAGCAGCTTAACAAAGCAGTCAGTGATAAAATGAAGAAGGTTATGAAGGTTATGATAAAAGCCTTGTTATTGAAAAACGAATCAAAATATTTAAGTTTTTGGGCACGTATCCTTGCTAATATTACCTACAAATACGAGAGTAAATCTGTTTGTCCGCCTGTTGCGTTTTCACGTTAAAACTGCTGAACTGATTAAAATGAAAATTGGTGTGCTTCCTTCGGGATGCGGGTGAAACCGAGACTAAAATAGTAGTTTAATTATTCATTCAATGGCTTATCCAGGCTTTTTTTTTGTGTATGGCATCTCGCAGGTCAACCTAGAAGGTTGACGACTGCTTAACCGAGCTTGCCTGTGAAGTGCCTAAAATTAATATAGGGCCTCCAGCCAGGCTTTAACTTACAAAACCAAGCGACTACATGCTAAGGGCACCCCCTAGTGGGGTACGGGCCTCGGCTTAGGGCGTCGCTGGGGGAGGACAGCTAGGGACACGCTGGATCAAAATACATATATAATGATTATTAAAATCGGGAATTTGAAAGCTATTGGCTCAGCTCGCGGGCCGGCTCGTCGAGCTAGGGTCGATATCTAAGCTGTCTTTACAAATTAAATAAGGTTAGGAATACAACCTTGTACTTCTAAAAAACCGGCAAAGTGCGTGTTGGGCCACGCGCAGTAGGGTTCCGTGGTAGGTCTTAGTTAGTCGACTATAACTCTGTAAACGGCCTTAAGCCTACTTAGCCGTGATAGTTTTCCTTGTAAGTTCATTACATGTGCTACGTCTGTGATTTTTTTCACATATCCCACACGAAGGGGTACGCGAGAAAAAAAATATTCATCCCCATTTTACGTGTTTGGGAGCTACCCTAAAAAAAATATTTTTCAAAATTTTATTTTACCACTTTCTCGGCGTGATCAATATACATATCCATACTAAATTTCAGCTTCCTAGTAACAAGAACCTCGGAGAGACAGACAGACGGACATGGCGAAACTATAAGGGTTCCTTGTCGGACTACGGAACCCTAAAAATAACTACGAAATCTATAACATAATTACGTATTTGTTTAAAAACATACTATAAAATACTATATTCGGATTACCCCTACGTATTAATTTCGCGAAAAACCTAAGTTCAATGTCAACACAAAAATAAGATGCGGAAACAAAACAAAATGGCGTCCGATCCTAAAAGGTTGAAAAGGACAAGTGCACCTGTAGATGGATGTACCTTTGGGCATCATCTATCTATACCTACATATAAATGCTTTGTCCTGAATGACTGACGGATCAACGCACAGCCTAAACCGCTGATCATAGAGACCTGAAACTTGGAGGGAGTGTTCTTTGTATGACGTAGGCATCCTATAAGAAAGGATTTACCGAAATTTTAGCCCGAGGGGGTGAAAAAGGGGGGCAAAGTTTGTATGAAACTGGAATTTTTCATTGGAATTCCTATAGCCCACGCGGGCGAAGCCGCAGGCAAAAAGCTAGTAGTTAAATATACATACATTTAGAGCTACGTGTCATATACTTCTAAATAAATCTGACTCCTATCTGACCTCCACAACCCAGTTACCGGGTAATACGATACCCCTTGGTAAGTTTGGTTATCAGACTTTCTGGTTTCTGACAGCTAACACGATACAAGAAAAAAAATACCGACTTTACGTGCGTGGGAGGTACCCTTGTCGGCACGATAAAATATGATTTTCAAAATTATATTTTACCACTTTGTCGGCGTGATCGATATATATACCATATCCATATCACATTTCAGCTTTCTAGTACCAAGAACCTCTGAGCTATGCCGCGGACAGACAGACAGACATGGCGAAACTATAAGGTCTCCATGTCGACTACGGAACCCGGCCATATTTCCGACGTAAACTATATTCTATTGTGCTAAAAACTTTTACTTTGGCGGGCTTACTCAGAAAAAGTTCACCTACATAACTTTAACAGTTAGATCAATTTGAACCTTTCTAGTTAATGTTTACCAACAGTTACACTGGGTTTTACCTGTCAGTTAGTCATAAGATTTCGACACCAGCCCACCTTGGAAGATCGGTAGAAAGTTCAACTGCCCAATAAACAGATATTTTTGTTCGTGTAAAAATCAAGGTTAAGCTACAGTTGTTGTGGTCGAATATTGGGTGGGTGACCGCATATTACCCGTAAAGATCACACCGAGATAGCTTTTTCTTTTGGATGGGATATCATCAAATGACTCCTCCCGCCATTTGTGGGGCGAGAGGGAGTGTCAGGCTCTTACTGACTAAAACCCATCCATGTTCCTTCCTCAGCCCTTTATATTCCGGGAGCGTGGTAACTCTTTCGAACATCCCGTAGTCCCGGCAGGCTATGGTCACTCCGGGATAGCTCGATAATTACGAGAAAAGTCATGACAGCGGGATCGCGGTATTAGCGAAAGTTTTTCTATAAATCGGTCCAGTAGTTTTAGAGATTCGCCATTACAAACAACCGTACGAACTTTATCAACAGTGTAGATAGATTTACCTTCTCAAATATTACTCGTTATTAAAATAAGGAGCTCGTGGCTAAGTAACAGCCGCACGGATCGATCGATCAAAGGTTAAGCTGCGCGTGCCGCGGTCCGACCATCTGTCATCTCGAGACTTCTCCGTGCCTCGGAAAGCACGTTAAGCTGTTGGTCTCGGCTGTCATTTGTAGATCTTTGACAGCTGTTACGGGTAATCAGAAGCCAGAAAGTCTGACAACCAGTCTTACCAAGGGGTATCGTGTTACACAGTAACTGGGTTGTGGAGGTCAGATTGGGAGTATTTTTTCAAGATTCAAAATTCAAAAGTCATTTATTCAAATTAGGCTGAAAATCAGCAACGTCAAATGTACAAAAGACAGCCCCCAAAATGCCCGACCTTCACCACTACCTATGTTTTTGCTGGGAAGAAGAAGTGGCGCAACAAACTCCCCAGCAACACATATCTGTCTGTAAGGTTTGAAGAACCTTCGTTTATACAATATTAATAATAAACAATTGTTACAATATTGCCAAAAAAGTCGCTCCGTTTAAAACACTGGTACTCAGCTGCATCCAGTTATATTGGAATCCGACCCCAAAATAGGAAAAGGCTAGGCACATGATGAAAGCAAGACCTTATATAACTCATATGTGGAACACACAATTATTTTGTTACATATTTACCTGCCATTGTTACATATTTACTTGACGCATCACCGTAAAGATTGTAACGAAAGATAGAAAGGATTTAGATTTTAAGATTAATCTTAATTATAATGATAATTATCTTTTAAGGTAATATTTAAGTAGGTATCTAGATATGACATCGTAATATCAGGCCTTTATCCTGAGTAATTTGTAACCACATCATCATTTATAACCACAGACAGACTGTTGCAAGTACAGCTTAAACTTTGTTCAATGTATTTAGGCCCAAGTTCACCGACAAGATAACAGTCCGATTAACTTATAACAGCTGTTTACCATAATTTCAAATCTCCAACTTTCGAAGGGTAACGTATTATTTGAGATTTTTTTATCCCTGAAACGGTCGGTTACCAAACCAGGGTCGCACTAGCAGTGGTTAACACGAAAATTCCAGCTTCCTGGTCAAAAAACCTTTTTGTTTAACGGGCCGATTACGAAAGTATCATGATAGCAGTTGGTGAACATGGCCCTTAGTAGTTTTTTTTATCGGGCAAAAAAATAAGAGTTTTCGCGGTATACTTATGCATTTTTGTAGCTTTCTTAGCTTCTAGTGCCTTTATTTAAATGGCTTTTGTAACGCGAAGTATTCTTACTGCATCTAAAATAGTCTCTCCAGACCGACTTCGGTCATGGCGGTCAATCTCAATGAAGATTAGCCAGGTACGCAGGAGATATTATAGTGCACAAGTGTTTGCTTAGACACAGGTGCACTCTCTATTCCCTCACTCTCATCGTCCGATGGGTCGGCAATCCGACACGACCGGGGAGAGATCAGGCGCAGGACCGACAGCGACACGTGCTCTCCGAGGTACAGAGGGATCTTGCTGTGTTAAGAAAACGGTCACCCATTTATGGACTGACCACGGCTAGCGCAGCTTAACCTTGCTAATCTCTCGATCCGCGCGGCTGTTACTTAGCTACGAGCCCCTTATTGTCTATCTACTGTGTACATAACAATATATATTATTTCAAAAGTATATAAAACTAGCTTCTCGCCCGTCATGTCTGTCTGTCTGTCTGTCCGCGGCATAGCTCAGAGGTTCTTAGTCCTAGAAAGCTGAAATTTGATATGGATATATTATATTGATCACGCAGACAAACCAGTAAAATATATATTTTTTAGTGTAGCTCTCATACATGTGAAAACCAACTAAAACATACTACGGAACCCTACTGCACGTTATCCGCACTTGGCCGGTTTTTTAAGAAAAATGCGAGTTGTCTAACGATACCTAAAACTATTTATTTATTTATCACAAATATTTACTTTGCCATTACGGATATACTCGTAACTTAACCTAATTCGACATAGTAACTTAAAATATATTTCCTTAACTATAACTTAACTATACTTCCTTACATACTACACAGTAAGTGGCCCTTGTGAACTGGCTCAGTGGACAGATAAATAAATTATTAAAACATCTAAATTAGTGCAGTTATTCAGAAGTTATGATAAAATAAAAAAACCTACATCCTACATGAAGTGTAAAACATAACACTCGTTTCTGTGGGCGATTGAACCGATCGAAAACAATTGTGAAATTAATGTATTTTATTTATATTATGTAAATAAAGTTAAAACAAACTGGATACCTGTTTCAATGCCAATAAGTATGTCCCTAGTAATATTGAGAAATCTTCAATGTCAGTTATTTTTGAAAGCAATCCTAAGGTATTGGAATGTTTAGCCATGACTTCACTGGCTCGAAGGTTTAGTAGTAAAAAGGGCATATGTTGGTCTTCAAAATTAAACATTTTTAGAGTTCCGTAGCCGAAGAGAAATCTTTATAGTTACGCCTTGTCCGTCCGTCTGTCTGCGGCATAGCTCAGCTGTCGTTTCAATAGTACAGTAGAAAACTGAAATTATTAAAATTTATTTGAGCTTCACGCCAAAACTGCTAAATAGGTTTACTAGTAATTTTTCAAAAGTGATCATCTGCCTAGCCTTTTCCCAACTATGTTGGGGTCGGCTTCCAGTCTGACTTTAAGTTATAAATTATCACGTACCTATATTATGGAAGATAAGATAGTGGTTGACATGGTGATTTCAGACTTTTTTAAGTCCAGGTTTCCTCACGATGTTTTCCTTCACCGTTAGTCAGTGGTGTCTAAAATATACTTAGAAAGTACATATGACTTTAGAAAAGTCACATTGGTACTTGCCCGGTTTTGAACCCGCACGCTCGCACACGAGATGCAGATGCCTTAACCACTAGAGTACCACGACACGACTTATCACGTTACTTTAATATAGTATTGAGTATCATCACTACATAGTACAAAACAAAGTCGCTTTCTCTATCCCTATATCCCTATGTATGCTTAAATCTTTAAAACTACGCAACGGATTTTGATGCGGTTTTTTTAAATAGATAGAGTGATTAATGAGAAAGGTTTAAGTATATAATTTGTCAAGTTTTTGTATCCATTAGCTAAAATATCGTGGGGGAAGCCGCTGGCGGGAAGCTGGTTTAATATAATTACAAAACTACTGGGCTAAACTATGTTAAATTTTTATGGGAACAAATGGCAACTATTCCGCATCAAACTAAAGAAGAATCACGTAAATCGGATCATTAATCTCAGCGTAATCAGTGTACATACATACTTAAAAAAAATACCAATCGAATTGAGAACCTCCTCCTCTTTGAAGTCGGTTTAAAATAATTTAAAGACGGCACGTTTGGCGCAGTGGCTGAGCAATTGGCTGCTGCGCGGCGTGTCGCGGGTTCGATTCCCGCACGGGACAACTAAAATTGATCCGGGTCTGGGTGTTTGTGCATGTGTAATGTATGTTTGTAAACGCACACACGACACAGGAGTAATTCCTAGTGTGGGGCAAATTTAAAAAAAAAAAAAATAACTCAACCTACGTAAATAATAGGACATTTTTAATGAGTCAAACTAGGTGATTTTACTAATCAAATAAAGATATAATCATAAAAAAAATCGGAGAAGTGTGATTTGGACCCGCACATGCAAGGCACCGTAGCTTGGTACAGGATTTACAAAACTATGTGTAGTGCAGAAACCTTCATACGCGAGTCAGACTCACACTTGACTGGTTTTAGTGTACGGTGTAAGAAATACATCATCTGTGAAAATTTAAACTGTCTAGCTAGCACGGAGTGGAAACGTGGACAATACGGGATCGAGAAAGGCACAGGATTGATGCATTCGAAATGTGGTGCTGGAGGCGTATGTTGCGGATACCCTGGACCGCCAAGCGCTCCAATGTTTCTATTCTCTCACAACTTCCAATCAAAACTCGCTTATCTATACTAATGAAGAGTTTGTTTGTTTGAACGCGCTAATCTCAGGAACCGCTGGTCCGATTTGGTCCGAAATTCTTTCAGTGTTGGATAGCCCATTTATCAAGGAAGGCTATAGGCTATATATCATCACGCTAAGACCAATAGGAGCGGAGCACCACTATTCCACGCGGACGAAGTCGCGGGCAGAAGCTAGTACACCATATGCCAACAACGAATTCTGTCGTATTTCGGCCATATTATACGGAGAGGAGATGAGAGCCTGGAAAAACTAATCGTGGTTGGGAATACAGAAGGCAAGCGAGCTCGCGGACAATCCCCAACACAATGGAGCGATCAAGTCAAGGACTCGTCTTCATCCAGTTTTGCTCGGTCGTCAGAGACGCATTGGATAGAAACCGATGGAGGCAGTTCATTAGATCCAAATGTAGACAACCCGATGGTAATCACGATCCTCAGTCATGAGGGAACGACTACAGAGAGAGAGAGAGAGAGAAAAAGTGGGTCATTTGTCCAACATACTAAAATCATAATCTCCCTTTTAAAATATGAACAGATTAGAGTCTGAACAGACCTGGATAAATTTAGCACTACGTTAGGCTAGCTTTTTTCCAGGGTTTCACCAATCGTGAAAGAGTAACAAACATACATCCATACATTCTTACAAACTTTCGCGTTTATAATATTAGTAGGATGGGACCCTGGCTGACTATGCCTTAATTAGTTCCGGGACACGAGAGAAACCGCGGGCAAGAGCTATAGTCAGTTATAATCGGATAAAATAAATGTGACGTACGCCCCCTATAAAAGACATCAACGCGCAAAATACCTTTGACTATAAGAGTTTCTTAAGAGAATGTTGGCTTTCTGCCAAGCCCCATAGTGTTGCAGCGCTGTTATATATTGCAGATAATCGCAAACAATCTATTTCGTATGTTCGTATTAGTTTTCTATGTCAAAAAGGCTGTGGAATGCAGGCTGACCTACTTTTTAGAAATGTAAAAAAAATTAGTAATGTTGTCAATTAAATAGGGTAACCCCAATTAATGTTGCCCTAATTTCTGTTTCACCTAATGACCTACTGATTGACTGACATCATAGTTTACCGTGTTACATCAAATAATCATCTGTTATAATATAACAGTATAAATTAAACATAAAAACCGAATTATCATACTAATTAGCATTATTGCAAAATATAACTTCAAACATCTAATTCAACCAACAACGAAGAATGATATTTAAAAAAAAGTAGGTTAAGCTATCGCAACCGAATTATCTAATACCACGAAAATTGGGCAACATTAAACTTGGAGCGGTCATATACATAAGAAAAACGGATAACATAAAACCTCTAACAACATAGACTTTCACAAAACAACATGAGCATTAAAAAAAAGAAAATTAAAAAAAACTTACTTGACAGCTCAGTCCTGACACATTTCACTTTTTAAACACAGAACACCAAACTTTTTAATTTGAAATTAGGACACAGTTGTCAGTTGGAAAGCGCGGACAGTTTTATCCATGGCAAACCGTCGACTATCGCAACTACCAAAATATGAGGCCGAAATGATAGTTATGCAACTGTTACTTGTATTACATAAAAATTGCCGGCGGCACAACTACTTTATTATGCAAAGAGTAAACTTTTTGGGTTATAAGATGAATCCTTACCGGGCTTTACGGATATAATGAAATAAATTAAAAAAAATAGAATAATAGAAAAGTAAAAAAATGACAGCTATTTGAAATTCGGAATTCGATTTTTTTAAAAATGCCGCGAAGCCCGACGCGGAATGCGCGGCAAAATTTATATGTTTTTTTATTTACTTTTTAATATTTCGCAGGAGACACAGGTATTGTATTTGACAGTGCGACAGAGTATGAATGGAAATGCCGCCGTTCGAAGGTGCAGTAATTCAGCAAATTGTCCGTCCCCTCTACAGCGAAAGTGGGGATGTCTGACTGACCACTGTTTCGACGTCAACGCAATAAAAAAGCGTAAAAACAAACGGGCAAGTGTCGATGGAAAAAATCGATTGTTGCCAAGGTTAAAAATGGGATGGGTTTTAAATTTTATAAAGGAGGTCAGGTGATTTATATATTATGTAGACGCGTTAACTAAAATTGGGAAATGGTGTTGGTTGTTGATGAAAATTAACATTATTAATTAATTCTATTATTGCATCAACATGTTGATATTTTATCTGGGATTGACCTTAATTAAGTTCATACTTTTTCTATTTTTAACGATTAGTTAGAATTTTAATTAGGTTTGGTAATGTTTTCTAATAAGGTTAATATAAGGGCTTCAGAGTGTTGGGTATTGAAGAAGAAGGATGAAAAAAGAGTGCATGTAGCAGAGATGAGAATGTTGAGATGGATGTGTGGAGTAACAAGAATGGATAAAGTGAGGAATGAGTATATAAGGGGTAGCTTGAAGGTAGCGCCAGTAACTGAGAAAATGAGAGGCCAGCGATTGTCGTGGTATGGGCATGTAATGAGAAGGGACGAAACACATGCCACAATTTTTTTATTGAATATGAATGTAGATGGACGAAAGGAGAGGGGAAGACCAAGGAAGAGATGGATTGATTGCGTGAAAGAGGATATGAATGAAAAGGGAGTGAATGATACTATGACGGCTAACAGAGAAAAATGGAAGCGAAAAACATATATTGCGCCGGCCCCAAATAGATTGGGAACAGGGCAGGAAGAAGAAGAAGGGCTTCAGTTTTTGTTTGTCAGGATGCAATTCCAGTAAACAGTAATTAAGAAATAGTTACGTACCTTAGTAAAATCTATATTCGTCGTACGTACGAATTATAATGTAGTTAGATGATGCGGGATGCGCAGATGCGGGTTGTTTTGTCCTGAACGACTGACGGATCAACGCACAGACTAAACCACTGATCGTAGAGCCCTGAAACTTGGAGCGTGTGTTCTTTGTATGACGCAGGCATCCGATAAGAAAGGATTTTCCGAAATACTACACCTAAAGGTGTGAAAAAAGGGGGGCAAAAGTTGAAAAGTATGAAACTCTGTCATTTTCAATTTGAATTCATATAGCCCACGCTGGCGGAAAGCTAGTGTTATAGAAAATATCTATTAACATACCTGCGATAAATCAAAAAGTCTTGATGAGCTTTGACGCGAGTTCGATTCCCGTCTAAAGAACAAAAGCTGTGCTGTATGACATGCGTGTACTGACACCGGCACCCATACCCTTCACACTGACACAACGACGCATAGAAACATAAATATGTGTGGCGGTAGTACCCACACGAGCTGTTATTTTTGAAGATCTCTTCTGAGTGCAATTAAATTTATATATGTGTTCACCCCCTTGTTATGTTTTCTATACTAATATTATAAAGAAGAAAGATCTGTTTGTTTGTAGGGTTTTAACTCAAAAACTACTGGACCGATTTTAAAAATTCTTTCACCGTTAGAAAGCTACACCTTTACGAAGTGTCATAGGCTATATTTATTTTCAGGAATAATTAGGGATCCCTACTAAAACTTGAATAATGTAACCCAAGGTGTAAAAAAATTTACACGCGTGCGAAGTCACTGGCGGAAAGCTAGTTTGTTGTAATTTGCATTATATTTTTATACCTTTAAACATATCTGGAGGTACCTATATTAAACCGGCCAAGTGTGAGGTGGGCTCACACAACGAGCGTTCCGAACTATGAAATGAAAATTCAAAGTTCGGAGACAAGAACTGGGGAAGTGAACAGTGTATGTTTGAGCATTATAATTCAAAAGCTAAAAGTCAAAAGAAAACATAAAAAATATATTCATCTACTAGCCTTTTCCCAACTATGTTGGGGTCGGATTCCAGTCTAAATCGGATGCAGCTGAGTACCAATGTTTTACATGGAGCGACTGCCCATCTGACCTCCACATTTCACTTGCATCTCGTATCGAACATGCATCTTCTTCTCGTGTGGGCTGCAGGTTATCAATCCCTATAGTGTTATTTATCTCAAATCCACCAATGACCTATGACTATTTATAGAAGAAGATATTTTAAAACCCCGTTTAGTATTTTTGCGTGAAATGGTAACATACATCCATCTAAGCTTCGTTGCTTAAAAATACATCGAACCCTTGACATATAACATAGACTGCTAATCTTTTAACCACTGTGAATACTCAGACAATGTGTAAATGGTATATATATATATACGTTAATCATGTGGTTTGTAAGATTAAGAAATATTTTTTTTAAATTAAAATACCTAGCTTATTCCCGTTGATTCATTCGCACCTTGTAGGAACTACTCTATATACTTACCCGGATAAAGTTTCCTTTGTCTCAATCTATCTTCATAACTAATTTTCATCGCGATAGGTTTAGCCGTTTTTCACACAAAGATCCTTTCGCATTTAAATTATTAAGATAAGGATAACCATCAATTATATTTTTAACTGGAAGGTTGTTAAAAAGGTATTTGAATACAGTGTTCCCATGATATTATATTAAGGCCCAAGATCACCGACAAGATAACGGTCCGATCAACTAAAAACAGCTGTTTAGCATAAATTCAAACTTCTACCATACGATGGATAACCTATCATTTGCGTTTTTTATTCCTAAAACGGTCGATTACCAAACCAGAGTTGAAAAAAAAGTTGTCAACACGAAAATCCCCGCTTCGTTGTTAAAAAATCATTTTCGTTTAACGGGCCGATTATAAAACCATCTGTTAGTGAAATTGGCCCTAAGGCCAGAAAAAAAATTGTATTTCCTTTTTGAAAAATAATTATTTTTTCCCAAATGGGATTTCCGTCATTTAATTAATTACAAAGATTTTTATATGATATGTTCAAAAAACCCTATCTGATCTGAAAAACCGGCCAAGTGCGTGTCGGGCCACGCGCAGTAGGGTTCCGTAGTAGGTCTCAGTTAGTTGACTATAACTCTGTAACCGGTTAAGCCTACTTAGCCGTGATAGTTTTCCTTGTAAGTTCATTACATGTGCTACGTCTGTGATTTTTTTCACATTTCTAGGTACAGCCATTCAAAAGTTAGAGGGGGGGGTAACTCGTATCGAACAAAAAAATTAACTTAAAATCTAGATATTTCGCAAATGGCTCGCTTAACCGAAAAATGATCTTCACACACCCATAATATTTTTGAAAGACCTATCTAACGATACCCCACACGAAGGGGTACGCGAGAAAAAAAATATTCATCCCTACTTTACATGTTTGGGAGCTACCCTAAAAAAATATATTTTTCAAAATTTTATTTTACCACTTTCTCGGCGTGATCAATATACATATTCATACCAAATTTCAGCTTTCTAATAACAAAAACCACGGAGCTATGCCGCGGACAGACAGACAGACAGACAGACAGACAGACAGACAGACAGACAGACAGACAGACGGACAGAGCGAAACTATAAGGGTTCCTTGTCGGACTACGGAACCCTAAAAAGGTCATTATACTCTTCACTGTAAACAACCTTAATGATAAACCTTGTCTTTATTACTGGACAGAATGTGTCATCATCGTAATTATCAACTGCTGAAGCGGATTGGCGATTCCAAACTTTTTAAGTCCAGGGGCCTTACCATGACGTGCCAATCCATCAATAATCATCTATACATCTATTCAATAATCCATCCATGACGTGCCAAAACAAGATTATTTTCGTTATGAAAAAGAGACGGAGCTATACGACGTTAGTAGCTGTGTCATGCTCTCAAACTTGAATAGTGATTGCAAAAACACGTGGTGGTACAGCCCCAGATCTCCTCACGCTGTTTTTTCTTCACCGTGAGCCAGTGACGTCTAAGATATCGTTAAAAAGTACATAATAATGAAAAGTCTGAAAAGTCACAATTTCGAACCCGCACACTCGTACACGAGAGGCAGGCTATAACCACTAGGCCACCACGACTTTTTACCTGACTTCGCGACGCGTAGGAACGGTGTGTTTATCAGCCTATGTATGATTTTGTATTCCTATGTGTAAATCCATTTAGCATTTTTTGCGTGTAAGTTTAACAAACATACATATTCTCACAACCTTTCGTATTTATATTATACTAGCTTCTGCCCGCGACTTCGTCCGCGTGGAATAGTGGTGCTCCGCTCCTATAGGTCTTAGCGTGATGATATATAGCTTGATTTCTGTGTAGCTTTAACCATTAAGGTTGCACACGCGATGGAAGCTTAAAAAATGGAGTAACTTCTCCCGTTTTCTTAACATTTCCCTTCACTGCTCTGCTCCTATTGATTGTAGCGTGATGAAAAGTATACTATAGCCAGCTCAGGAATGTGAAAAATAATTGTACCAATTTTCGTTAAAATGTGAGGTGACGAAATCTACAATTATTTTGTTATGTCTCTGCCATACACGGGACTATAGAGTCCTTTACCTTTAGGAGGCGAACGTGGGGCCGAAGCCAACACGCAGAAGCCCTTTGAGACAATTTAATGAAATGAAATGTGATGGTGACTCATAACCGGCGATTGTCCCTGTGTACACTATAGAAATGCATCAAGGGACAATCCCAGGTTTGTGCAGGGTTAATGCAAAATATAGAAAGATACTACTTATGATAGTGGATATGGGAAACTATGGGAACCTATGGCGCCTGCCGAAACAATGAAAAAAGTATACACGTAAAAATTACAGGCGTTGACTCGCCAGCTCACACGCTCGCTACAATTATTATTATTATTCTAAAGAGGTAGATAGCATATGTTTTTTGTATTGGATAACCCATCTGAGTGGACTGTACATCCAAATATTTTGATATTTTTGGGCCATCTTTTTGTGCTTGCTTTGGGCTGTCGTGTTAAATGTTCTAGGATTTATTATTGTTTATAAAAAAAAATGTAATCACTTGCTAAAAAAACTTAACTGACTACACTGACTCGAATAAAAAGTCATCTGCCTAGCCTTTTCCCAACTATGTTGGGGTCGGCTTCCAGTCTTAACCGGATGCAGCTGAGTACCAGTGTTTTACATGGAGCGACTGACTATCTGACCTTAACGACTGTCAAAGATCTACATATGACAGCCGAGATCAATAGCTTAACGTGCTTTCCGAGGCACGGAGGAGACTCGCTATGACAAAGATGGTCACCCATCCACGGACCGACCGCGCCAAGCGCAGCTTAACCTTTGATCGGTCGAACCGTGCAGCTGTTACTTAGGCACGAGCTCCTCTCGACTCGAATAAAAAGTAAGAAAACCTAATTCCACCCTCGTTCTTAATTAACAGTTTTGGCCTGCATGTTGTACCTAGCTAATGTCTAAACACTCTCTATATAATTTTAGTACCTACCTGTTTGGATTGTACATAGGGTAATTATTTAAGCAATAAATTACAAGATAATGTGCAATGTTATTTAATAGCTTTAGCCTGCGAGTTCGCCTGCGTGGTTTTCGAAGTGTCTAAATACCAGGCTAAAGTATTCTATGTGTTAATCAATTGACGTGGCCCTCCCCCAGGGCCATAACATACCGGCACTGCGGGATGTTCGAAAGAGATACCGCACCCCCGGAATACAAAGGGCTGAGGAAGGAACATGGATGGGTTTTAGTCAGTAAGAGGCTGACACACTTCCGAGCCACCCGTGGCGAGAGAGCTGCGGGACGTTCGAAAGAGGTACCGCGCCCCCGGAATACAAAAGGCTGAGGAAGGAACATGGATGGGTTTTAGTCAGTAAGAGGCCGACACTCTCTCCAGCTCCACCCACTGAGAGCGAGTCATTTGATGATTTCCCTTCAGAAAAAAAGGTGTGTCAATCAAGGTTATAAACTATCCGTGTACCAGATTGCATCCAAATCTATTCAGTAATTTTTGCATGCAAAAGTAACAAACATACATACATTCTCTCAAAGTTTCGCATTTATATTATTAATACGATAACTAAATAAGAACCCATAAAATTAACACTTCAATAAGGAAATCTTCTGTCTTGTTTAACTATTTCATTATACTTATGGCTAACTGGCTGTGGGTGCGTTTACAAACATTCAATATACATGCACAAACACCCAGACCCGGAACAATTTTAGTTGTCCCGCGCGAGGATTTAACCCGCGACACGCAGCACAGCAGCCAATCGCTCAACCACTACGTCAAACGTGCCATCTGTGAATCATACACGTTTAGTTTTTCAAATAATGATAGATGCAAAAGTTAATAGACGCTTTGTAATTTTGCAAAACAATTTGACAAGATTGCTGCCCTCGGACCCTGTTATTTGACCAAGAGATTTAAACACAAACATTGTAATTTTCAAAAGATAGCTATATTATTTTGTAATGATGTAAAAATTGCAGATCATGACTGTTTGCAGTTTAAAAGTGCAATGTAATATTAAACAGAGAAGCCCAGGGCATTTTAACAATCATAATTATACCAAGGGGTATCGTGTTACCCGGTAACTGGGCTGTGGAGGCCAGATAGGCAGTCGCTCCATATAAAACACTGGTACTCAGTTATATTTTTATTAATTTAGTAGTTTTTCCCCAGGTTTCATCTTTCTCCATAAAACATTTCATCTAAATCGGTTCAGCTGTTTTACTGTGAAAGCTTAACAGACAGACAAAGTTACTTTCGCTGTAACGACCAGCCCTTGCTTCGTAAGAGGATCTTTCTTTCCAAAATGTTCTTATAACACACACTTGTTCTAACAGTCTGGAAGTTAACAAAGAAAATTGATATATCGGTCGAGTCATTTAAAAGTTTTTAATAGCTAATTAGCTACATAATTTACGCAAGGCAGTTGTTTTTTTAAATTCTGATAAGAGTGATGTTTTAAGCAGTAACAAAACGCTGTTTGACAATTCGACATTTTGTTCCCGTGACTTGTGTCTGGCTATGACGAATAAGATACATGACTGTCATTGGTTAATAGCTGTATTGCGTGATAAATCCAGCCAATGAAATTCCTTAAAATTTGAATATGATGTATTTTAGCGAATGGGTGAAATAAACATCAAATTTTAATATAATTAATGGAAAACGTACCGAAACATTTATTGATTGATCGCACAAAATATTTTGTATTTTGATAACTTCTTGCCTTGAAAACCTTTACGAATTTAATTAACAGGTATCCATTATTTACTATATTTTATTTCTATGTTGATTTCCATCATCAAAATAACATTAAAACGTCGAAAAACAAACAGTGACACAGAAAAAAAAATCACGACAAAAAACTAACGAATTGTAACTACTTTCTCACAATAAATGTTCTAATTTCAGTGACTACGTAGCCCAAAGATGTTACCACGACAGTATTACAGCGAGCAAGATATTAGAAAACGTCAAATCGACACACTAAAAGTATTTAACGATCACGTTGTTGAGGTAAACGAAAATTCTGAGTATCGTGTGGAATTCGTGGCTGACGCTAAAAATATGAGCCTGACAGTGGTATTGGGACCAGAATTTCCTAGTGAGAAACCGACTATATTCGTAAACCCGCCTATACCTCACCCTTGGATAGGGGAAAACTCAAACCAAGTGATTGGTGCTCCTGGTCTTCTGAATTATACTTTACATTCTGATTTAGGCCGTGTAGTGCAAGCTATAATAAGGGAATTTCAGAAATCTATGCCGAAGCTCTCAAATTCTGATGAAGCTTGCAAGAGTAATGATGTAAGTCCACAATCAAACTACAGCGGACAATCGTTGATGTTTCCGGAGTTGAATGACTGTTGTATCGAAGAGTTGCAGGAGATTCTGCAGAATACTGATTTGCAGGTAAGGTTTATTCTATTTTGGGGGTAATTTTAAGTGTCGAAATTACTTTTCGTACTAGAAACATCGAAATTCAATCCAGTTTCTGAAGGACTTTTAAAGTTAAAAACAAAATTGATCAAACCTTTCCTCAAACAAAAAGCTATTATATTACTTTAATTATTTTCCAAAAATTGCTCAGTAATAGATTCTGAACACATGGTTACCGGAATTAAACAACAGAAAAATAACCGTGTAATATTGTATTAAAATAATCTCTTATCTATATTTAATTAAAATTATTTTAAACTTCAGCAATTAATAAAGCTTTAAACAACTATATTTTAGACTGTTTACTCGTTGTGCTAGTGCTGCACTCTGGCGGGAGAACATAGCAATAATATTTCCCTATTCTCTAATTATTTCCAGGACAAAATAATAGAAGTAAACCCACAGCTTGTTGAATTGGACTTGGAAACCGAAGAGCTGATGAACAGTATCGAGCTCATAGCACAAGAAAACATTGTAAAACAACAAGCCCTGGACGATTTAAAAACTGAAGTTATCGATTGTATATCAACTATTGTTCAAATGAAGATGAACTTCGAAGAGTTGAATCGCAAGCATATGAAGTTAGCGGAGATGTATGATCCGCATCGGATCAGGGATTGCTTGAAGGAGGCTGCGTTGAAGGTCGATGAGGAGTCTGAAGTTATTGCCGAGCAGTTCTTAACAGGTTTGTGTATTGTTTATGGTTTTAATTAAATAAGCAGAGGCCCATAGCGTCACTCGTATTTTATGATGAAAACAGCTTACTAACTGTTTTCATCCGCATCCCGATGAAACTATTTGTGTATAAAAAGTAGCCTAAAACCGTCGCCAGGGTCCCCTCTATGTCCATACAAAATTTCATCCTTATCAGTCCAGCCGTTCACACGCGTGGTGCCGTGACCAAGTGAAATAGTGATAATTATATAGATTAAGATTATTATTACATATACTGAAATTAAAAATGCTTTTCATAAGTTTTTTTTTAAATCAGTTGGTTTATTATTTAGTATCAATGGAATGATGAATGCTAATAAACATGCAATGTTTTGTCTCGGTCAGTTCCTGGATGGTTGACCAGGCCGTTGTGAGCAATTTTGTGGAATGTATTATAATATTTGTTTATGTCTATTCCAATCAACGTCAAAATCAATCGTGTCGCCTATTGTTAAAATCTTAGAATATATTTGCCTAATTATTGTTCCTAATTTTACAGGTAAGATGCCAGTAGAGACATTCATAGCAAAATTCGCTGAAAAACGAGGACTTGGTCAAGCCAGGCGGGCGCGGGAAGAACGGATCGCACACCAACTGGCACAATTAGACAGAGCCACGACCAAAAGTTAGAGAAAAAAAAACAAAACATTCCAATTGACAGCTGTCAATGTCAAAACAAGGAGTGAGTCGTTGTCTATTTTATTTACAGAACATGTAACGCAACCGTTTACGTTTTTGATACCGCGTAATGTTCGGGATTACATCTCTATTGATATATCTCGATGGGCGCAGTAGTCAGTACCGACTCGTTTGCCACAAAAAAGCGTTTCCATAAAGACGAAACTAGTTTTCGAACTAGTCCTCTTTGCAACCGGTTTCGTTGCTCGTGTTCGTATTATATTTTACTCGGACACTGGTTTTTAAGAGAACGATCGCGAAATGCGAATGATTGAAACTAGTCACTTCTTTTTGTTTGAAATATATTATATTTTAAACTCAATGGTAAAGATTTGATCGCAGATGAAGACAGGTTTTGCGAGACATTGCATTTTCGACTATATTCCTTAACATAATCACGCATTCGAAGACTAGTTTGTAAAACGACTTCTTTAACCAATATATGAAAACAAGTCCTTCGTCGCAGAACAGATAACGGTTGTTCAAACCAGTCCGTCTTTGGAACGCTCACTCCTTGTCAAAATTGCCGCCAAAATTTTAAAGATGGCGTCTTTTTATTGTTGTTGAATTTGTAATGTGATCGAAAAGTAGAATATGTAATCTTTTGTATGGGATAGTGCAATTTGAGTTGAGGAGGTAAACAGTCTTCCTATTTCTGAAGTTGAAAATAGGCAATTGGTTAGACTTTTGTTCGGACTCTAGTAATACTAGAGGTCATTGTGAAGTAGCTCGTCCGTGTGGGTACTATATATAGGCTGTACCAATTGATTTTACGAAAAATATAAAGAAATTCATAACCTAATTTGTTATAATTTTCCCACATAGATAATTAAAATGGCATTAGATGATACATAAATGCGCCATCCTTACGTCGTGGTGGCCTAGTGGTTAAGGCACCTGCCTCTCATGTACGTGACTTTTCTAAAGTCATATGTACTTTCTTATATCTTAGACAACGCTGACCAACGGTGAAGGTAAACATCGCATCGTGAGGAAACCTGGACTTAAAAAGTCTGAAATCGCCAATCTGCCTTGAGCAAGCGTGGTGATCAATGCTCATGCCTTCTCTGTATGAGAAGAGGCCTGTGCCTAGCAGTGGGACAATATATAGGCTGATGATGAAAGGTTACGACTTTGTTTACATTTTTCGTGTAATCTATTGGTAGGTACCGACTAGGTAAACCATCTGACTTTAAGTGCATTTATAAGATACAAAACAACCTTTTTATTATGTAAAATACATTTGTAAAAAAAGCAAAGGGCACTGAAATTTGTACTTAAACCTTTCTGGCGCTACAATTCACATAAAAGCGACAATTATAAGCGCCGTATAAAACTGTGTATGGAATACGATGTTCATGTATGAAATGTATGGTTACATTAAAGTTATATAAAAAATGTACTCAACTATTTATTACTATGAATAAAATGTTTGTAACTTTGTGATAAATTATTATTAAAATGATTCTCATTTATTTAGTTTTTTTTTTATTTCAACACCATCTAGTGGTGAGAAGTTATAATTTTGTAAAAAAGTTTTTAAGAATAAATTTATTAAAGAAAATAAAGAATACATAGTTTCGAGTTATGCTTAAGAATTAGATTTATTTAAAGAGTTATAAACAAGATAAGTTTCAAAGACTTCCTGCACTAGGCTGGGCCTATCCCGCAGGAAGCTTATAAGACTGTCCTTGTTAGCACAATAGTATGAGTAAACACAGAGTAAGACTGAGTGAAATACAAATGTACTAATATGGTGGAATAATGATGCAATACAATCTAAGGATAGAATATGAATGATGAAATCTATAATTAAAATTAACAAAGTTAAACTTATACAAAAGAAAAACAAACTATATTTTTAATAGAAGAATTACAACTAAGTGCCTTTAATGCCTATGCCTATATATAATTTAAAAGCTATGAGAACTTAAAATATTATAATAATTGTCTTAAAAAGTTTTCTGTTTTATCATACGTCCAGTCTATTAATTTTGGTAAATTTTATCCCAGTATATTAATCCACGCAGACAAAGTGCGGACAGAAGATATTTCACAAATTATTGGTGAGGATTTGTTATTTCCATGAAGGTCAGACCATGGCTATTTCACAAATTACGCGGTTGTTTTTACAAAATACCTATTGTGTTTATCAACCGACTGGAAACGATTCATTGAGTATCAATGACGAACTCAAGAACTACTCTTGAATCGATAATTTAACTACTTCTGATTATTTACAAACAATTTGTTGTTGTTCTGCATTGAAACAATTTTCACAAGCATTGTCTTTACACTGACTATACTGCTGTAAGTGCTCGTGGCTAAGTAACAGCCGCACGGTTCGACCGATCAAAGGTTAAGCTGCGCTTGGCGCGGTCGATCCGTGGTTGGGTGGCCATCTTTGACATAGCGAGACTCCTCCATGCCTCGGAAAGCGCGTTAAGCTGTTGGTCCCGGTTGTCATTTGTAGATCATTGACAGTCGTTGCGGGTAATCAGAAGCCAGAAAGTCTGACAACCAGTCTTACCAAGGGGTGCCGTGTTACCTGGTAACTGGGTTGTGGAGGTCAGATAGGCAGTCGCTCCATGTAAAACACTGGTACTAAGCTGCATCCGGTTTAGACTGGAAGTCGATCCCAACATAGTTGGGAAAAGGCTAGGCAGACACCTACACAGTCACAGAACAGACAGAGGCAGACGATGATCTCTTTACACTGACTAAGCGATCAACATAGGCTCTTTTTTTCGGATGGGAAATCATCAAATGACTGCCGCCGTGGGTGGGACGAGGGGGAGTGTCAGACTCTTACTTACTAAAACCCATCCATGTCCCTTCCTCAGCCCTTTGTATTCCGGGGGCGCGGTATCTCTTTCGAACGTCCCGCAGCCCCGACAGGCTATGGCCCTGGGGGAGGGCCCCGTCACTGATGCTGACAGCTCTTTGAGGCGCGCGTGGAACACCAACGCGCCGTCAACTCAGCTTACGAGAGAGCCCTTACCGGACGGCGAGACACCCATAGCTCAGCCGCAGGCCCACGAACGTAGGTAGGCCTACCTAGCATCTACGGATTTTCAACGTCAGCGTAGGGATTTTTAAAAATATGACCTGGCAAATTTGCCCCTTGCCATCTGGCGCACCTTGACATCTGGCGCCCCTTGCCATCTAGCGCCCCTTGCAATCTGGCGCGTCGAGCGACCGCTCCTCTCGCTTTACCCCAGGGACTTATATAAGAACTTCGGAAAACATATATACCTAATGGATATTTTGAACTGTATGTAGGTACCTACATCTATTTATGTTAATCACTATGTTAATTTCTGATGTAAGTTGAAGATGTATTTATGATTGTTCTCAACGTTTATTTATAGCGTGTGTCGTCAAACTACGGGGCATTGACTCTATGTAGATAATACCCAAGATAGGTACGTAGATAATAATTTACATTATAGTTAACAAAAACTTTTTGTACTTAATTAGTAAAAATAGATAAAATATGTTTAGAATTTAGATTTTATAAATTAACTACCGAGCCGTTAAAATATCCCAGTTCTCCAAGTTATAATTGATCTTCAAAAGAAAGTACATCTAAATAGGTTTAGTGTTCAAGCCTCGTTGGTCTAGTAGTCGCATAAAGTGACTGCTGTAAACGGGGACTCGGGTTCGGTTCCCGGGTCGGGCTGAAATTGGTTGGTGGATTTTGGAAAATGTCACAAAGCAGCCCGGAGTCAGGAAGTTGGTGGTGTTATACCCCCGTGCCTGGACTCGTTAAGCCGTCGTCCCCGGCTGCTATCTTGATAGCAGTTGTTGTTATAATTCCATGTCATAGGCCGTCGGACGGATTTGAGAAAACTCTAACACTAGAGCTTGTTAGGTTGGTAATACGTGCAGCCCACACGATAAGAAGAAGATTGTTCAAGTCAATAATGTTGTGTCTTTCTGGTACATATTTTCTGACGGAAAGTTACTAAAAACCAACGCTTTTTTATCAGTTACTACCTATTTTTATTTGCGCGATTTTCTTACCGATTTAGGTAGACAGCTCCCTATCCTTTTTATAGTCGTTAGGGTCCCATTTATCTCCATACCTCATCTAGATCGGTTCGGCTTTACCGTGAAAACGTAACAAACAAACAAACTCAACATTCGCATTTTTAGGATTCCGAAGTCCGACATGGAACGCTTATAATTTCGTCATGTCCGTCTGTCTGTCGGTCTGCCCGCGCCATAGCTCAGAGGTTCTTGGTACTAGAGAGCTGTAATTTAGTATAGATATGTATATTAATTATTAGATTACGCCGACAAAGTGGTAGAATAAAACACGTAAACATACATACATAACTATTTTGGTAATAAACGGTACCTAAGTTAAACGCGTGGGCTTAACAGCTGTTAAACAGATCGAAAGACCATTCTAAAATATAGGTTACCTAGGCCCTAAGCACAGCTGACGCGATTGGCTAATACACTGTTTATTCATTCCGTGATGCAATTGTTGTATTCTCAAATGGCTTTAGACTGTAACGTTTGGTCGAACATTTCATTATCCAGACCAGAGGCTGTACCACCACGTGATTTTGCAATCACTATTCAAATTTGAGAGCGTGACACAGCTACTAACGCCGTATAGCTCCGTCTCTTTTTCATAACGAAAATAATCTTGTTTTGGCACGTCATGGTAAGGCACCAGAAATTCGGTCTATCAAACGCAAGGTGGGACACTATCTTCAAACCAAACGGGCAACGAAGACTTGCCAACTGCGCCGAAGATAGAACACTGTCTCCAAACCGAATTTGATTAAATTACAATAAATTAATTGAAGACAGAAAAAATATAAAATTATACTTCTTTGACCAATACTATATTAATTTTATACATAGAATATTATGCATATAATACATACATAGAAGTAATTACGAAAATATCTAGACTTACAACTAGATAATCGCTTATCATAGATAACACGTCATACTTATAAGTCACTAGCTTCTGCCAGCGACTTCGTCCGCGTGGAATAGTGGTGCTCCGCTCCTATTGGTCTTAGCGTGATGATATATAGCCTATAGCCTGCCTCGATAAATGGACTATCTAACACTGAAAGAATTATTTAAATCGGACCAGCGGTTCCTGAGATTAGCGCGTTTAAACAAAATTACAACATTTCCCTTCACTGCTCTGCTCCTATTGATTGTAGCGTGATGAAAAGTATACTATAACCATCTCAGGAGTATGACAAATAATTGTACCAAGTTTCGTTAAAATCCGTCGAGTAGTTTTTGTTTCTATAGAGTTTATACAGACAGACAGACAGACAGACGGACAGACAGACAAAAATTTTACTGATTGCATTTTTGGCATCAGTATCGATCCCTAATCACCCCCTGATAGTTATTTTGGAAATATATTTCATGTACAGAATTGACCTCTCTACAGATTTATTATAATACTTATAAGTCATAATGGCGACCATGCCTAATAATGCTAAGAATCTCCCACAAAATGTTATACTAAACCAGTTTGTGAGGATGTATGAATGTTTGTGACTGTTTTACGCAAAAACTATTAAATGGATTTGGACGAAATTTGGTATACACATAGCTTATAACCTGGATTAACATATAGATTTATTTTTATCCGCCACACTAAAATTATTTGATCGAAATATGGGGATGCACCACAATTTATTTTTGTGTATGGTATCTCGCAGTTCATCATAGCAGGTTATCGACTGCTTAATGGGTTTGCCTGTGAAGTGCCTTAAAAATGAATTTAGAGCCTCCAGCCAGGGCTTAACCCACAAAACTAAGCGACTACACGCTAAGGCCACCCCTTAATGTGGTACGAGATGCAACACTAAGACTCTTAAAGAACTACCTACCGCCCCTAGTAGGAGGGAGAGTCAGCCTCTTACTGACTAAAACCCATCCATGTTCCTTTCTACGCCCTTTCTATGCCGGGGGCGCGGTAACTCTTTCGAAGATGAATCCCCCAGCCCCGGCAGGCTGTGACCCTGTGGAGTGGGCCCCGTCACTGATTCTGACATTGGTCGACACGGGTTGCAAAGCACGCTTGATTATATTTATATATCTTAAGTACATGTTTTTAGGTCATTCAGTGAAGAAATTCATTGAAAGTGAAAAAAAAATCTTTTGAAAAAAAAACGTAGTCGACAACAATGTCAGACTGTTATTGTTATTTTGTTATCATACTAAGATAAAGTATAAAGAAATCTAAACAAAAATCATAGTGTAATAATTATTGATTAGGTACGCTACGGTGTCATAAAATCCTATTTTGTTTTATCATTTTTGTCGCATGATGAAACATGCTTATCGAATCGCATAAGCGAATCAAACCAGTCTTAGTTCGCTCACAGCCGCGGGAAGTGCACTCCAATCATGCTTAAAACAGTGTAAAAACATTTAGTTGTGTGTTTTAATTAAAATCTATTAAAATCTAATAAGTAAACCTTATTTACTATTTGAGTGCACCATAAATAAAAAAATAGAAAATGGCGGGAACTTTGATAGTTTTACTGTGCCTCGTTGCTATAAGCAAAGGTATTGATATACAGAGCCTCAAAATGGAACAGGTTTTAATACTAAGCCGGCATAATGTGCGGACACCGATTGTGGGACAACTCGAGATGTACGCGTCGAAATTGTGGCCAAAATATAACGAATCAGCCGGACATTTAACGAAAAAAGGACACAAACTTGAAGGTTTTATGGGTGAATATATAGCTGAATGGTTGGGCACAGAAGATTTTTTTGAAGGGTGCCCTAGTCAAGACGAAGTACTCATTTATGCAAATACAAAACCACGTACAATATCATCGGCAGAGACATTTGCAGAATCCGCGTTTCCATTATGCAACATCACAGCGCAACATCATGAAAACTTGGCGGTTATGGACCCAATGTTTTTTCCTATATTTCACAATACAACGGATGCGTTCAAAAAACAAGCGCGAAAAGAAATGCAGATTAAATTGAACGAAGCAAATCTCACGGAAGCGTACACAGAATTGAACCGAATTTTAGACATAAAGTCATCGGATATTTGCAAGAAGTTATTTTTGTGCGATTTAAATACAGCTAAAACTGAATTAGTCACAGAAGATGGTGAGGAACCAGATGTAAGTGGGCCGCTTTTTATCGGAAATTCAATCATTGATTCGTTTATAATGAGTTACTATGAAGGCATGCCGCTAAGTGAAGTCGCATGGGGAGAAATTCAAGATAACTACCAGTGGGATCTTCTATCACAAATCACTAAAGAAAACCAGAATATCAGGTTCAATTTGACAACAGCATCGAAAGACATGGTTGGACCGCTCCTAAAATATATGTTCGATATATTCAAAAGTGGAACACCGAAATTCACTTTGTTGATGGGCCACGATTCAAATTTGAACTCTGTCATAAACGCATTAGATTTCAAACCGTTTGTCTTGCCGGAACAATTCGAGCCGTTCCCTATTGGCGGGAAACTTATATTTCAAAAATGGAGTGACGTACTGGGAGAATATTTGAAAGTGGAATACGTTTATCCAACTTTCAAACAGTTGAGGAATGGGGAGAAGCTGTCACTCTCACAGCCCCCTCAAAGAGTTTTATTGGAATTAAAAGGTTGCAAAATATCAGCAACTGGCTATTGTCCTTGGGGTGATTTCATGAAATTAAATGTATACTCATAAAACTCGTGTTTAGTTCTAATCTTTCTGGCGATAAACTTTGAACTTGTACATTGTAAAAGCAGAAAATTAAAAATATATGATTTAATTAAACTAAGTACCTAGCTAATTTTGCTGTTTGTTAAAATAATTGTTCTTCTTATCGCGTGGGTTTTTACAAACATAATTAACCAAAGTGTTTCCTTAATCAGAGTTTTCCCAAATCCGCCTGACGGCCTCTGACATGGAATTGTAACAACGACTGCTATTAAGGCAGCCGGGGATGACGTGACCTTCAAAGCACGGGGGTGTAACACCGTCAACTACCTGACTCTAGTCTGTTTTTTGATTTTTTTAAAACCCACTAAGCGATGTCGTCTGACCCGAGAATCAAATCCGCGACCTCATCCACAGCAGTCGCTTTGACAACCACTAGACCAATGCGGCAGTCAAAAATGTTGAATAGTGTTTACAGAACTACATAATATATCTATAATCTATACATAAATGCTTTGTCCTGAATGACAGACGGATCAACGCACAGCCTAAACCGCTGATCGTAGAGACCTGAAACTTAGAGGGTGTCTTTTTGTATGATGATAAGAAATGATTTTCCGAAATTCTACCCCTAAGAGGCCACCCTCTCCCATACAAACTTTGATCTCCTCATCCACAAAAGGGGAGCAAAGTTTGTATGAAACTCTGTCATTTTAATTTGAATTCGTATAGCCCACGCGAGCGAAGCCGCTGGCGGGAAACTAGTTTGTATTAAAATTATTTAAATGAAATTATAATAAAGATATTATATATTATAAACGGAATAGTTCCACGCGTGTACCTTATCTGTATATCTGTTTTGATAATAATAACTTAATGACATGATTTACCGCCCTTTTCAATAACTTGAGATTTGCTTACTAGAGATAGGTCTTTGACATTAGTTGTACGGACCTTATGTCAAAATTCTATCTCTAGTAAGAAAATCTTTGGATACCTAGATAGGTTATTAAAAATGGCCGTTAAAATATGACTTGGATTATCCAGTAGGTAGGTACCTACACAAGGGGGTGGGTACATGGTGCAATGAATAAAATTGAATAATCATAAATAATATGATAAGGTTGATAAGTTTTTTTTGTGTTTTAAGCGAAAATATATATATATATAAACTTGATCTATTCATATATTAAACAACCCAAATAAATGTTTTGAAGAAAAAAATCTTTCTCATTTTAAAAACTAAAGAGTGACAACCCTTACGCTCCATTGGTAGGTAGTTCCGGGGCTGCGGGGTGTTCGAAAGAGTTACCGCGCCCCTGGAACACAAAGGGCTAAAGAAAGAACAAGTAATTTCTGGCTGCACGTATCATGTGTTCCTACACAGATTATTGTGGCAATAACGCCATAATGGCACATTACAATTTTAAGAGGAGATTTTAGGTACGTATTCTATTGCACAAATCTACTTACAGCGCCATCTCGTTTAATGTAATGGAAACTTCGAAATATTGTGTTCGCAAAGTAAGCTACGAACTTACACCTTATGTTTTTTATACTGTTATTTTCACTTGTAACTATTTATACATGTGGCCGCTAGAGCGTCTTGCTGCCTACAATTCAAGATTTAATTAAGTGAGGACATCGGCGGTGCGGGCGGCAACCTCTCGCGTCCGGCCCTGGTTCAGGCCATAGTCCGGAGTGAGGGGGAATGGGAGGCCGTCAGCTCCTTTTGCGGGGCAGTAATGCTGGAGAAGGAGATGGTGGAACGTGTGAGGGAGTGATAGAACGTTCATAAATAATAAGCCATGTCGCAATTAATAAGCAATGAAATGGTTATTTATGAACGTGGCTGACAGGTGAACTAACGCTAGCCACCATCTTGAAATGTCATTTTTAGTGATAATGATACCAATTAATGGAAAATTCCATTTTTTTAAGTACCTAAATCATGACATGATAAATAGCAATATATTAATTCATCATTTACGTTTTAATAATAATCTTAAGTTGGAAACAAATAAAATGCTATATTTAAACATTTAACACACATTTGGATGTTAGTAGGTGGCTCACAAGCCGAAACCCTCCTAATTATTAAGTAGTCACCCCGGCCGATGGATATCTACAACACCAGATGCATCGCAGATCATCATTGCCCTTTCTAAACTATTTCAAGGACAAATTAATGTAGTCTTATTGAATAGTGCTATATTTTTACTTATAGTTGCGTAAGAATTTTCCCTTGGCCGGTATCACCAAAAATGACATTTCAAGATGGTGGCTTGCGTTAGTTCACCTCTCAGCCAAGTTCATAAATAGCCATGTCGGACTATAACATGTTTATATTAAGTATATAAAAAACTGACGGTTTATATCAGCCAAATGTGGATTTTCGTGAAGTTCTAATTAAATAAAAATAAAACTGCGTTGAATTCATACGGCGACGACCTGAGTGGTTTAGTGGTCAACATTGAACACCATGCAAGAAGTCCCGGGTTCGATTCCCGGCCGGGCAGAAATTGAAATGATGAATTTTAATTTCTGTGACGGGTCTGGGTGTTTCTGTGTATAATATGTATGTATTTAAAAAGTATATAAGTAGTATATCCGTTAAGATAGCACCCATCAAGCATATTAGTTGCTTACTTTGGGGCTAGATGGCGCTGTGTGAAATTGTCCAAAGATATTTATTTATTATTATTATTCCGTTTATTCATTTTATAACATATCAATTATATTTTTAAATATTTTTACAAACTATATATAAAAAAAAAAAAACATTTAAAAATATAAAAAATAGTATCCCACCGGTAACGAGACAGGGTCCAAGCTACCGGCGGTCAGGGCTCTAGAGAAAGGAACCTCCTGACGATACGCGCAGTGTCTAGGAGTACTGCTTTCTGCATCAAGCCCTTGATCCAGCTGCCTAACGAGAGCCTCTTTAGATGTTGGTCGAGGCTCTTGGCTAGTAGTCCATTGGCCGAAACGACTATCGGCACAATGACTGCTGAATCCACATGCCACATATCGACAACCTCGTGTGCCAAATCAAGATACTTGAGTTGTTTATCTTTTTCAGCCTTCACGAGGTTCTCGTCATGCGGCACTGTGATATCAATAATCATTGTGCGGCGCTCTAATCGATCTATCACCACTATGTCAGGCTTATTAGCTATAATAGTCCTGTCAGTGATGATAGATCGATCCCAGTATAGTGTGACATGGTCATTCTCGAGAACTGGGTCGGGCACATACCTGTAATATGGTACCTCATAGTCTACAAGGCAGTATCGCAAAGCAAGTTGCTGGTGGATAATCCTGGCCACTTGGTTATGTCTGTGCAAGTACTCACCATTGGCTAGACTGGAACAACCGGAGATTATGTGTCGGATCGACTCTCCCGGACGGTGGCATGCCCGACAGATGTCAACCGTGCCATCCTTCACAATATACCTTCGGTAGTTCCTTGTCATCATGACTTCATCCATAATTGCACAAACAAACCCTTCGGTTTCTCCGAAGAGATCCCCGAAGCGTAACCAGGATATGGACGCTAAAAAGTCAACATCAGGCCCATGAAGGGCCCGGAAGTAGCGTCCATGTAGCTCCTTACTCTGCCATACCTCCATGCGGTCCTTAGTATCCAGAATTACAGGTTTGCGCCAATTCTCGTTAGCCAAGGCGAGCGGGGTGAGTCCCTTGTCCACCATGACTACATCCTTATGCATCCCCATTTCAGCCTTGAGGAAATATTCCCTGAGACTGCATACCTCGCGGTTGTGGAGGGTCTTCGCGTTCAAAAATCCACGCCCTCCTAACTTCCGCGGGATATACAGCCTCATCACCGAAGACCGCGGGTGATGCATCCGGTATGTTATTATTATTATTATTTATTATACACAAAAGCTGCATTCGTAAACGCGTTTTCGTTGTCAATGTCACACTTGACACATCAAATCAAATTGACATTTCATGTTTTCTAGTTTTACACTTCGCTTCTGTTTGTTTCCACTTTTCTTTCTCATTTAAAAATGATTGATTACGTAATACACGATAAGTATTATCCTGGTATGTATAAACCTTTGCTTATGTCCTGTCCATTAAAAGTCCTACGATTATTCTATCACATAACCTAAAAAATGACTTCGTTGTTATGATTTGTTATTTGTTTATATAATATTAGTTGTGTATACTTGTTGATTATATAATTTACTTTCCCTTTGTGTTAATATTGTATCATGTGACTCACGTCCTCTAATTCGGGTTCATTTTAATTACATCTCACTAGTAATGTGAATATATTGTCCCAAACCAGATTTATACTGTGAGAAATGTTTTTAAAAGTAATATTTGTACTTGTGTTAGCGTTACAAGGTTACTGTGAACAAAGTTTCAAGTTAAAACAAGTGTTGATACTAAGCAGGCATAATGTGCGAACTCCTTTGTCTAAAAACTTGGCAGATTTTACACCAAAACCTTGGCCTATTTGGAGAGAAAAGACTGGCTATTTGACAGCTAAGGGAGCACTATTAGAAGGATTTATGGGTGAATATTTCTCCTTGTGGCTGCATAAACACGGTTTGTTGAATGAAAGATGTCCAAATGAAGATTCGTTTTTTGTTTACGCAAATACTGCTCAACGGACTATGGCTTCTGCTAAAGCTTTCGTGAGTAAAGGGTTTCCTGGATGTAATGTGAAGATACACCATGCCTCCCAGAACGGAGATCCAATATTTAACCCCGTTGTTCACAATATGTCAGCAATATTTAAACTAGAAGCGATAGAACAAATGAGAATGTTATTAAAATCATTACATTTAAATAGTTCTTATGCAGACTTAGAACAAATACTTAATTATAAACAATCAGAGTATTGTTTAAAAGAACATAAATGTAATTTAATCACTGATATGAATAAAATCTTTGTTAATGTTGGTTACAAGCCAAATTTAGAAGGGCCGCTGAAAATCTCAAAATCAGTCATAGATTCTTTTATTATGGAGAACTATGAAGGTTTTCCTGCAAACGAGGTTGCATGGGGGCAATTAAAAAAAAAAGAACAATGGAATTTAGTCTTAGATCTCAGTAAAGGTTATCATAGTGTTATTTTTAACACAACTTTAATAGCTAGAGATTTAGCAAAACCATTATTGAGTTATATGAGAGAAATAATTTTAAATAAAGAATTTAAAATCAGTTTCCTAATGGGGCATGATGCAAATATATATACAGTACTCAAAAGCCTGGATTTTAAACCATACAACCTGAAAGATCAGTTTGAAATGATACCGGCTGGCGGGAAAATAGTTTTTCAAAAATGGCTGGACCGGAGGTCTGGAATATGTTATTTAAAAGTAGAATATGTTTACCAGTGTACCAACCAAATGAGGGAAGGTAAACGTTTGTCTCTGGTCAATCCCCCAGAGTTTACCACTTTGCAATTGGAAGGTTGTAAAACTGATGTCAATGGATTTTGTCTGTGGGATGACTTTGTTGCCTTACTCAATAGTTTGGCTGTGTGATATTGTATTTTGAAATGTTACCCCGCAATTTCAACGGCATCCTGAACGATTTTGCGCACCTGGATGAAACAAAATATGTATTAATCCAGGTTATAATATAAAACCCTACAGTAGTTTTTCGTGATGCATGTGCAAACTTATGAGGAGACAGACATAAATTGTATGAATTGTATTTTGGCTTAAATTCTATAAATAGTATTTTGGCTTATATTGCTCTAAAAAAACTCATAAATTAGTTTTTCTTCAATATCTCATAATGTACAGACTTTGGCCTGTTACAAACTAGACATATAAAAAGCTTTGTCCTGAATGACTGACGGATCATCGCACAACCTAAACCGCTGATCCTAGAGGTCTGGAACTTGGAAGGTGTGTTTTTTGTATGACGTAGGCATCCGATAAAAAATGATTTTCCGAAATTCTACCCCTAAGGGGGTGAAAAAGGGGGCAAAAGTTATGAAACTCTGTAATTTTTAGTTCGAATTCGTATAGCCCGCGTGAGCGAAACCGCTGGCGAAAAGCTAGTTCTAATATATTATGTATTTACTATTAAAGTCTGTCGATCTGTCTGTTCAAGCCTGTATCTTTAGAAAGTGGCCTTACCAGTCACATTAACATCTATGCGATATGAAAGTACAATGACAAAAGTTTTTAGTGAAGGTTAGTTACGATGAAATTTATCTCATTGTGTAGATTATCTTATCATCATCTTAACTGAATGTATAGTAAATATCTTATTGTATCTTTCGAATAACCCAGTGATGTGTTATTTAACTTAAAGGCGTATTTCGTCTGACGCGTTCAGGTTCAGAAGTCCCTTTCCCAAAATGTCCTTTGGTTTCAAATAGTCCCTTCGCCCAAATATACCTTGGTTTCAAATAGTCCCTTTCCCAAAATATCCCTTGGTTTCAAATAGTCCCTTCCTCAAAATATCCCTTGATTTCAAATAGTCCCTTCCCCAAATTATCCCTTGGTTTCAAATAGTCCCTTTCCCAAAATGCTTCCTTTCCCAAATATCCCTTCCCGATATGCCTATAAAGGTCATTTTTGTTTATTTGATTATTAGATTTCTTGAGATATGTCCCTTCATTTTGAGAAATTGAAATTATTGGGAGAGGACATTTCAGGATTATATTTGAACCAAGGGACATTTTGGGAAAGGGTTATTCAAGCCTGAACGGTCTGACGCGCGTGGCTAAACGGTGCCATACATTTGATACATTTAAATACTCTGACTATTGTCGCATTAGCCGCACGTGCTAGACGCATTAGGCGCGCGGGTTAGACGCGATGCTGCGAGCAACCGCGATGCTTGGAAGCGCACCTTTAGGAATATTTTTTATACTTTTTCCTACTATGTAAATAATAGCAGGCTCTTGTTTTTTGGACTTATTTTGACATGGTTTTATGCTAATTATTCTTGTCAATTTGAAATAGGTTGTTACCATAAAATACTCAAATATCTAGTGATATTTTAAGTTTTAGTTTTAGTTATGTATAGCTTTTATTGAGTTGTTCATGAAGTCATTTATATTAGGTAGTTATTATAAAAAAAAATAGGGACCAATGAAACCTATGAAGATTATTACTCGTCATATATTATATTGTACTTGTCATCATCATCAGCCTATATATTGTCCCACTGCTGGGCACAGGCCTCTTCTCATACAGAGAAGGATTTTATTTTACTTGTAAGGAGTTATATACTATATAGTTTACTGAATTATTCAACTTCTGTAATAATGCAAGTTTACTTTAATATTATTATGTTAATAAATAATCATCTTTAATCGTGGGTGATCACATTTTTTATACTTTTGTAATTATTTGTTTTGTTATCAATATTTTATAATACAAATATGTGTTCAGCTGCATAATGGCAATAAATAATAATACATTATTACATATTTTTTGTATTTTTATCCTTCGTCTTGCTGCTGTCCGTACATGGTTTGTAATAAATAAGACATTATAAAGGAACCCGAATGGAAGCGCTAAAAGAGGACGGCGCTATCCCTCCGCTATAGCTCCATCTCTCTCTTGCAGCACTTGAAATTTAGTGATGTTTGGGTACCTATTTGGAGATAATTATTATCGTTTTATGATCAAGATATTTTTCTTTGATAACTTATCTTAACAACTTTCAGTATTATAGTAGTATCTGTCTTGACTGAGTATTTAAAATGTATTTTCTTACATAGGAACATGGATGGCTTTTAGTCAGTAAGAGTCTGACATTCCCACCCGCCCCACCCGCGGCGGGAGGAGTAATTTGATGATTTCTCATCCGAAAAAAAGGACTTGTTAGGTTAGCAAACCACCCAACCACACGATAAGAAGAACAAGACCCTAATCTCGCCAGATAAGTCTTAATTCCATTTTATAGGGGGTCTTGTCTGTTGCCATCAACCGAACACAGTTCCAGACTACAGCCTGCTACAGAGAAAGACACAGAAAAGCTTTGCCCAACATAACACGACTGGAGTCAAGTTTTCCAGGTGGTATTGCCAGGTGCGTTTTCGGTTTTCCCCAGATAAGGTAAGAGTAAAAAGCGGGGCTGGGAAGGATCTTCGTTCAAGGACTGCCGGGACTCGTGCAGAGAGGGCCGGTAAACTTACCAATATCTGGCAATACCTAGGTCCTATTTTCGCGTCTATAAGTCTATTTCTCCATCGGAGCTAAAACCATGGTAATGCGTAGGTACAAGGAAAATTATTAGGCATGTTACATTACTAAACTTATGGTAAATAACACATGAAGAGGTCACTTATAACCGCAGACAGAAAAAAATAGTAGTTGTTTATTTATGACCATAATGTAATTCCCAGCACTCTTAATTTTGATGATATTTTCGCGGCTTTTTATAAATATGACAACTAAGAAAATGGCGCACAATCACGACCAGCGTAGAAATTTAACCATATAATTAAAAAATTCAAAGACAAAGGTCATTAACACTCAGCCAATACTATAAACAAACTACTGGATTAGATTGAACGATAATAATATAGGGTCGTTGCGCCGGTTAGCGACCACTTAGCTGACTTGCGCACTTTGAAGGAATTAAAAACTACTTAATATGTACGCAAAATCGTTACTGCCCATATAAATGATTCAGAAATATAGTCAAGATGCATATAAATAAATAAAAATAATACACTTCCATATATAAATTTGGAAAAAATGACGAAAATGTGCAAAAATAGCCAAAACGTCAGTTACCGACCACTATTTTAAAGGTGTTTTTTTTATTATAAGGCTATTATTACTGATGCAAAAATAAATTAAACATATTTATAAACAAATAATCATCAACACCAATAATGATTTTTCATTGTTTTTTGAATATAATATTGATTATCTCGAGCTTGGATTGAAAGCCACTTTAATTCGCTTTTCACTCTTCGAATGTAATACTGGGTCATTCTGGTCTTTTGGTCTCGATAACGTCACGTTTTCTTCCTCTTAGTAGACCCTCTATACTATTCTATAGTAATTCGAGGAATCCGACGTACCTGATATCATCAGCCTATGGGTTTCCCAAGTATCTTGGGGTTGGTTACCAGTCCCAACAGATGCAGTTGAACACACATGGAATGACTGCCTATCTAACCTCCACTTTCTAATTACCACGTATCCCGATACCTTTCTGTAAGAGAGAGGATGTCATACCTGGGTTCTGACTTCCCGCAACATCATCTGCCTAGCCTTTTCCCAAATCGTTAAATTAATCGTCGTAACGATTATCAAAGTTGTCAAAGTCAAAATTACAGCTGGGACCAACAGTTTAACATGTTTCTGACACACGAAGGAGTCTCCGTATTATTTAGATGGTCACCCATCCACAAACCAACCGCGGCAAGCAGAGCTTTACTTTGACTTTCAAAGGTATGTTTTGAAGGATCTTAACTCAAATGTTATTTATTACATACTACACCATGGTGAACGCTAACTGATGTCAAATTCCATAGATTATTGCTCACAAACCGCGCGCGGCCACATATTTGCACTGATTTTGATAGGCATTTGTCAAAAATTTACAAAGAAAACATGTGGTCGTTTACTGAAAAAACATATCTTCATGCCTAAGTTATACTATATCCAAAAATATGTAATCATAATTTGAAACCTTGGGATCATAATTAACAAAATGAAATAAGACTGAAGCAATCAGTATACGACCACCCGGCCGCTTACTAACGCATCAGTTACAATTACGTTTCAGTAAGCGACCACTGGATTTTAGTGAAAAATAAGATAAAAATCAGCAAAATTATTATTAAATAATCGAAATCACTCAATAATTGAACTAACCACGCTTTCATATTGGTTAAACATACAATACAAAGTACCAAAACATATCGTTGAACGCAGTCCGTCGCGCTGTTTTATTTGCAAATTCACTGTATTTTCGCACATCACCGATTATCACGAAAATTGAAAGGCTTTTTTCTAAGTTAGGTAAAAGCATTTAATTTAAAATGTATTAAATACTAAATGCTTAACTATTCCAAAGTTATTTGGTATATTTTTTTTATGGTTATGTCTCATAGAAATGTTATTATCCTTAATTAAAGAAACCTAGTCGGTCAAGTGGTCGGTAACCGAAGGTGGTCGCGTAACCGACGCAATGACCCTACTGCACAGCAATGATAAAAATACATCTACATAACACATTCGTATGAAGGCCAACTAGTTCGCAACACCGCGTGGCTGAACGCGCACGTCCTTTGCCACGAAAAAAAAACAAAGTAAATAATAGTGAAATCCCGCCATTTTTGTGGTGAAATGTCAAATAGTTTTACAATTGAAAGTTTTTTAATGAAAATTGTTGTGTTGTGAACTCTTATTGTGATTTGGGTGTTCGCCAATTTCTGTTCGAGATAATCACGTTTGTATACACTGCTTATTTACCTGTTTAGTCATTGTAAATAGTGCAATATATAGTTGCAATTATGACTTCAATGTTATGAATGACGGAATTTGTGATTTAAAATAATATATTTTAGTTTTCTTAATTAAAAAGAATTCTAGCAATTTTAATAGTAGATAAGATAGATACTTTATTCTACATTAAGGTTGAGGTTATTACAGAGCTGATGAAATTATTCATTTTAATGTAATAAATATACAGATACCTACATATTAATATTCCTAATGTATTTCGGGTATTTATTTATTAGCGGGTAGGTATGAATGTAGGTTGATAATTTGGGTAATTATTACTTTTTTGACAGGTGGAAAAAGAGATATTATGAATCAGTCATCGGGTTTTTTTTGTTAAGTCTAATTCTGTCGATTATCATAATTATTTTTAGTAAAAAAACACTGTTTGGTTTGGTTTCAAAATCATAATTACAATATAATGACTTCGGTTGAATATTTTTTGGACATAAATACATCTGAGTAGTTATACTATTTAAAGAGGTAGGTACCTCTAAATACCATAAAAATAGCACATCTTTGCAACATACTCATATAAGGATATTCAAAGCATTCATTTTGTAAAAAATCCTCAATATTTACTGCTACTATCGGAAAGCCGCTTAAAATCCTTTGAAATCCGCTGTTATCGAAACCGAAACTGATCGATTCTATTATTTGTATTAAGACAAATAACATTTTTTTCAGCTAGGAAGCTTACTAAACCATTCTTTATGACAAGACGACAGGGGACATAACCCCGACTGCCGGGGCTGCGGGACGTTCGAAAGAGATACCGCGCCCCCGGAATACAAAGGGCTGAGGAAGAACATGGATGGGTTTTAGTCAGTAAGAGTCTGATACTCCCTTCCGCCCCACACACGGTCATTTGATGATTTCCCATCCGAAAAAAAGGGACATACCTACCCCCCAAATCGTACACGTTTATTTGACAATCCTAAAAATACGAAAACTTTTAAATTATTAAAGCGCATTGGTAAGTCGTTAATTATAATAAATCATTCAATTTTGGAGCTTGTTTGAAACCTTTTGCTTCGGCAAACCCTTCGGTCAATTTTGGTAGATGATGACTCCTCTCAAAATATTCGGCTGCGACCGCGCCAGTCTGTCTGTCTGGAATATTATTCCATAGACAAAGCGACAACACAAACACACGATACAAATGATGTAATATACAATTTAGTCGTTACACTGACTAACGGTGAAGGAAAACATCGTGAGAAAACCTTGACTCAAAAAGTCTGAAATCACCAATCCGCCTTGAGCAAGCGTGGTGATCAATGCTGATGATGATGATGTATGATACACATGCCTGTAACTTGTATACAAGGCGCAATTACTGTATTACGTGTCGCAGGTTTGATTCCCGAACGATACCAGATAGTTATTTCCGTGTCAGGGAGTTTGTGCACGTGTTGCCGTGTGGATATACACACGATCCAGTAGAAATTCCTTTAAGGATGAATTCGAACAAATATGGCGTCTACTAACACGCAATTGGTCTACTTGTCCTGTTATCATAGTTTTAAAGTTATTAAACTCATTAAATTTAATATTTCAAGAAAGTACCTAGCCGCATTATCAGTTGTTACAAATTGTGCAAACATTACTGGAACATAATGCAATTTATTATAAAAATACGAGTTACTGATAATAAGAATTCATTTTAAAATTGTTATTGCATTTTGTAAGGAAATACCTAGTTAATTTCACCATCATCAGCCTATACAACGTGTAGAAAAATGAGCAATAATATTTAAGGGTATGTACATATATCAAGCAAAGACTCCACTGACAAAATCTTATTATTAAATCTGTTAACTTTTTTTTCATACATTTTTTTTCACTACCTATATATTATTCGGCTTATATAATATGCTACTTGCCAAATAGCTAGATAATAAGGGGTAACCGATTTGCGAACTCTGCATGATTGATCATCAAGTTTGAGTTTATTAACCCATTAAATCCATCCAAAAAAAATAGGTTACAGCCTTAAAGGCTGTAACCTATTTTTTTTAACAAAAACTGTAACATCTTTTTGTTCTCAAATTATATAATATTTCCAGTTACTTATCCCCGAATATATAGCCCGCTTAAATTTTATTGCTTATTTTTTACAAGTTGTATATTATCCCACTGCTGGGCACAGGCCTCTTCGACATACAGACCAGGCATGAGCATTGATCACCAACAGTTTATTTCAATGAAAGGAAATACGTGTGCTGTCCGAAAACCTTGTTCAGGGCTGCAGGATTATTCCGGGACTGCAGGTCGAATCAGTTACCGCGGCCCTGGAGCGCAAAGAGAAGTAACATGGATTGGTTTAAGAGTCTAACACTTCCTCCAGCCCTGCCCACAGTGAGAGGAGTCATTAGATGAATTCCTATCCCTTAAACAGAACTCGTATATAGAATCGATATCGCTTGAAGGGCTTGGGAGCATCCAGTTCACGTATTACTGCCTAGCCCTTTTGGGGTACAAACGAGATGCTATGGTTTTATAGATTGTAGATAACTCTTCAGCCAGTTTCATAAAATCAAACAAAGAACACACCCTCCAAGTTTCAGATCTCTACGACCAGTGGTTTAGGCTGTGCGTTGATCCGTCAGTCATTCAGGACAAAGCATTTAATATGTAGAATAGATACATAGATTATATTATGTATCTATGTCAATACTATGTTTATACTCTCTATGTTTATATCATAAAATCTGAAAAGTATGCCAATTATTTATACCAAGACAAAAAATTGTATGACATACGAAAAGTATAAAGTATACATGTTTAGAAGTTTTACGCAACCAGCCATTAATAAAGTAGTATCCAACAATGGCTGCCATTTATTTATTCCCCAGTTGACAGTACAATAAAAATCTTTGTAAATGAGTCTACAGAACAGGAAGTAACAAACTGATAACAGTTATTATAGTTATTTTATACTTATTATGTATTCTGTGACTATACTTCTGTTAGAGTTATATTATAATGTTACCTACGTATTCAGTTCACCTTTGATCCTAAGCCGATTATGCATCTGCCATCTGTAAATGTCGTATGCAGACTTAAGGCTGACGTCGGGACGTTCGAAAGAGATACCGCGCCCCCGGAATACAAAGGGCTGAGGAAGGAACATGGATGGGTTTTAGTCAGTAATAGTCTGACACTCCCACCCGCCCCACCAATGGCGGGAGGAGTTATTTAATGATTTCCCATCCAAAAAAAAAAATATAAGCTACCTAGGATCCAGGCTGAGATATTTCTAATGATAAAATTTATTGAGTAATCTTTCTACCAAAACATTAATGCAATACTTGTTTAATTTAGCGGAATTGGAGCAGAAACCTCTGGTAGAGGAGCCTGTTGAAAAAGAAAGGCAAAGGCAAGAAGGGGAAGAAGGAGAAGAAAGATGAAGAAATCCCACAGTTTGAGAAGGTGCACAAGGATGACTAGCACCAGGATTATTTCGGATGGGAAATCATCAAATGACACCTCTCGCCGTGGACGGGGCGGGTGGGAGTGTCAGACTCTTACTGACAAAATACCCATCCATGTTCCTTCCTCAGCGTTTTGTGTTCCGGGGCCGCGGTAACTCTTTCGAACATCCCGCAGCGTGCGTTAGGAGTCCAACATAGGCAATCCTCTAATTCCCCCCTAAAAAGGGGTATATTAAGATTGTCCACACAATAAAATAGATTAAATCCAAAGACTAGGTATCATGCTGGTAGAATTTCGGAAAATCCTTACTTATCGGATGCCCACGTCATACAAAGAATACACCCTCCAAGTTTCAGGTCTCTACGATCAGCTGCTTACGCTGTGCGTTGATCCGTCAGTCATTCCGGACAAAGCATTTTATACATAGGTATTTGTAACTATATTAAGTCATTATTTATTATTAATTGTGTCATACTAACCTAAGTATTATTCGTAAATGTCTTTTGTAAATACAATCGTACTTCTCACTTATTAGTCACTTTATTTACCTTATTAGGTGTAGTTACCGGTTTAGGCTGTGCGTTGAACCGTCAGTCATTCAGGACAAAGCATTCTCTATGTATAGTATGACTAACTTACCAATTTCTTCTTGCAGAACCTTTCAACCCTCGTCATGACCAATTAAAACATGGAGAAGTTCCTCATCGCCTGCAAGCTTCGCACTCCTCGAGTCAGCGAGGAGGTGTCCCGAAGCCAGTACTCGCTGGTGTCCACCGACCTGACTGAAGATGCTGTCCAGTTGTGGCTGGGATTACCTGAGGAAGTCAGGAGTGACTCCTCTTGGGACCAGTTCAGGCAGCAATTTGAGAGGAATGGTAAGAGTTTTTGAAGTTATTTACTCACAAGTTAGGTGGTTGCAAGGTTTAATTCCTGTCGTGGTGGCCTAGAGGTTAAGGCACCTGCTTCTCGTGTAGCAGTGTGCGGGTTCGGAACCTGGCAAGTACCAATGTGACTTTTCTAAAGTCATACGTACTTTCTAAGTATACGAGTATCTAAGCCATCACTGACTAACAGTGAAGGAAGACATCGTGAGAAAACCTTTAAGTGTGACAGACACGGGGCCCTCTCAGGCCCAGGGCCGTAGCCTGCCGGGGCTGCGAGACGTTCGAAAGAGTTACCGCGCCCTCGGAATATAAAGGGCTGAGGAAGGAACATGGACGGGTTTTAGTCAGTAAGAGTTTGACACTCCCTTCCGCCCCACCCACGGCGGTAGGGGTCAATTGATGATTTCACATACAAATAAAAGCACACAGACACACTTCTGCATTTATAACATTAGTTAGCATGACTGTAGATTTTATGGTGATTGCAAACAAAACCCGGTAGCCATTAATTAATGCGTGTGATAGATGCAATACTAAATGTATCGCAGATGCGTTAGGACAAAGCTATGGTGTCTCATATGTGTACAATTATTCCACACTATAAATACAGTCAGGGAAAAACCCGTGAAGCATCACGCATGTGATGGAATTAACGTATTGAAGACTAAGGGCCAAGTTCACCGAGAGGTTACCTAATAGGCCCGTTAAATAAAAACGTTTTTTAACCACGAAGTGGGAATTTACGTGTTATCCACTTCGTGTCCAACCCTGGTTTGGTAATCGACCGTTTTAGGAATAATAAACCCAGATTATAAGGTATCCATCGTAAGACAGAAGTTTGAATTTATGGTAAACAGCTGTTTTGAGTTGATCGGACTGTTATCTTGTCGGTGAACTTGGTGCACCAAACTTTTTATCATTTATACTTTTAGGAATATCACAAAACAGGATATCAATATTAGCATTATTATAATATTTTTAGGGTTCCGTAGTCGACAAGAAACCCTTATTGTTTTACCATGTCCGTCTGTGTTTCTGTCCGCGGCATAGCTCAGAGGTTCTTTGTATTAGAGAGCTGAAATTTTGTATGGATTATGCATATTGATCACGTCGACAAAGTAGTAAAATAAAGTTTTGAAAAATATTTTTTAGGGTACCTATCTCCCATACAGGCCGTAATGTGGGGGATGTTTTTTTCTCTCATATATCCCATCGTGTGAAGTGTCGTTGGATAAGGTCTTTCAGAAATAAAGTAGGTGTGTCCATATTTTTCCAATTTAGAAAGCCGTTTTCGAAATATCATGCTTTAAAGTACATAAAATATTATTTTTGTCAAGTTCGAGCGTCCCTCTAACTTCTGAAAAGCCGCTACTAGATTTATGAAAAAAATCACAGACGTAGTATATACACTTCTCATCAAAAAAATCGAAACACCTCGCAGTTTATGATTTGATAAGGATTATCAGAAAAATGTGTATATTTAGGAATAAATGTAAAATGTCATTTAATAGTGAGTAGTATGAGGTTTTTAAATCCTAATGTTATTGTTCTAAATTCAAATTAAGTCTTCATAGATTTCGTATTTTGTATAATGAGTAATTTTTACCCTGTATGGAATATGAAGGAAATGGGTAAAACAACACGCGTAAATGAAAAAAAAAATTAAGAAACGTTTATTTAATAACTTGTATTCCCTCCGCGAGCTCTTATTACTGCTTCCATACGGTTCTTCATCGATCGGATGAGAGTCACGATCACATGTTGTGGTATATTATCCCATTCCTCTTGGATTGCATTTTGCAGCTGGCTAAGTGTTTCTGGGGCTGGATCTCTTGCTCGAATTCGTCTCTTTAATTCATCCCATAGATGTTCAATGGGATTCATGTCCGGGCTTCTTGCTGGCCATACCATAATGGAGATACCGACTTCGGTAAGATAATCTCGTACGACGCCCGCGGTGTGAGCTCTAGCATTGTCGTGCATGAATATGAAGTCGTTGCCAATAAAATGTGCATAGGGCATCACATGAGGTTCAAGACACTGTTCGATGTACCGATGAGAGTTTAGTGCAGGCAGCCGTGGCCCAGACACAAAGGCAAGTTCTGTCTTACCGTCGGCGCTGATTCCTCCCCAAACCGTCCACGAACCGCCACCATAGCTGACCTTTTCTTCAATGCAGCATTGTGCAAAGCGTTCTCCATCTCTTCTGTAGACCTTGTTCCTTCCGTCGTTACCATACAGCATAATTTTACACTCATCAGAAAACAGTACTTTGCTCCACTGAAGGTATGACCAAGTTAGGTGCTCGCGTGCAAAGTTAAGGCGCGCTCTTCGATGGTCTGCAGTTAATTTCGGCCCATTCGCTGGCTTATGCGGTGCCAATCCGCGTTCCTTCAACCTTCTTCTTATTGTAGAGTCACTTACAGCTACTCTTCGTACAACGCGAAGCTGCTGCTGCAGTTGAAAAGCGTTAAGGCGTCGATTTCGTAAAGAAGTTGTTACAATAAATCGATCATCTCGCTCAGAAGTGACCCGATTCCTGCCAGATCCTGAACGGCGCGTGAACGAACCAGTCTCCCGATAGCGTTTGTAGACTCTATGAACAGATGATAAGCTTAGATGCAATCTTGCAGCCACAACACGCTGACTAAGTCCAGAATCCAGCAATGCCACCACTTGGGCGGCTTCTGCGGGCGAAGTATCCATATGTTTTAGAAAAAAAAGTTTTTTCAGACGTCCCAAAGTCACAGTAAATGAAATAAGAAACAAAAAGTTTAAAGACAAGCGCTAATTTTTAGTTTTTAAACGAGAAACGTACTCCAACCCTAAATACACATTTGTCTCAAAACAGTGATTAATTTCATTTATAGGATAAACAAATGAAATTCTAATTTCGAATTTTGATTTTTTTCTTCTTACTGTAATGACCAAACTGCCAGCTACACAATAATGTTTTTTTTTTCATGGAATTAATTCTCTTTTGTAAAAAATTAGGACAAAAACAATAAAAACGAAAGTGTTTCGATTTTTTTGATGAGAAGTGTATATAACTAACTTCGAAGAAATATTGTCACGGCTGAGTAGGTTTTACCTGTTACAGAGTTATAGTCGTCTAATTACGGAACCCTATCGCGCGTGGCTCGACACTCACTTGACCGGTTTTAATTATTAGTAAGAATTATGAATGCGAAAGTAATTCTGTCTATCTGTTCTCAAGGAAAAACGGCTGAATCGATTTTAGATGGGAGATAGATTCAAAATCTAGGAAAGGATTTAAGGTAATTTTTATCTGGGTACATGTCGTATATGCCCTAAGATACGAGCGTAATCATAAAAATGAATCCCTATTTCCCTTGGACATGGCATCACGTGTAAACGGCTCGACAAATTTGGCCGAAATTTGGTACGGAGATAAACGTGACCCATTTTTTATTATTTTTTTTCGGATGGGAAATCATCAAATAACCCCTCCCGCCGTGGGTGGGGCGGTAGGGAGAGTCCGACTCTTACTGACTAAAACCCATCCATGTTCTTTCCTCAGCTCTTTGTATTCCGGGGGCACGGTAACTCTTTCGAACGTCCCGTAGCCCCGGCAGGCTATGACCCTGGGGGAGGGCCCCGTATAGACCTGTGGCCCTAGCACGAATCACTTTCGAAAAAGTATTCGTATCGACAGCGATTTTTGAATGGAATGTACTCGCTTTTTATAAACTATTTATTTAAATTTATGACTTTAATTATATCTTTGGATGCTGCAAATTGTTATTTAAATATTTTAAACATAAATTTTGCTTTCGTATGGTTGTATTAATGATCCGAAAATCGCTTTCGATACGAATGCTTTTTCGAAAGTGATTCGTGCTAGGCCCCCGTGCGTCACCCTGGAAACGGTCATAGGCTTATCCGGGTACGTGTCGTATATCCCCAAGGATGAGAGCGAAACAGAAAAATTGCTAGTTTGTTATATTTTGCAAGGATTATTTAGCCTAGTAACAATAGAGTAGTTAGTCACGCTTCGAAATAGATCTAAAAATAGTAACCAAGGTTTTTTACGAACACAAAGACGGATGATCTAGTTCACATAGAGATATTAAATTAATCCTTGTTTAAATACTTTTAGTATTTGTCATTGTTCCAATATACATGGAGTTATTTTTAGTACGTTCAATTGTTTCAGTGGTTGTAACCGTGAGTACTGAGTGTGAGGTCCAGGGTTCGTTTATTGAGTTAGGTAAATATTGGGTACTACTATTTTTGTGGGTAGGTCATCATCTGCCTAGCCTTTTCCCAACTATCTTGGGGTCGGCTTCCAGTCTTTAACCGGATTCAGCTGAGTACCAGTGTTTTACATGGAGCGACTGCCTATCTGACCTCCACAACCCAGTTATCGGGTAACACGGTACCCCTTGGTAAGACTGGTTGTCAGACTTTCTGGCTTCTGACTACCCGTAACGACTGTCAAAGATGTACAAATAACAACCGGGACCAACAGCTTAACGTGCTTTCCGAGGCACGGAGGAGTCTCGCTATGACAAAGATGGTCACCCATCCACGGACCGACCGCGCCAAGCGCAGCTTAACCTTTGATCGGTCGAACCGTGCGGCTGTTACTTAGCCACGAGCTCCTCCAGAGACCAGAGAGGTAGGTACTACTATTTAATCTAACTTAGCTTGTCGTTTTGCTGTGAAAACTTAACACACCAACAAACAAACTCATATTTGCTTATAAAATGGTGTTGTCTTGGTGTTATTAAATTCACTGTTTTTCCCGAAAAGTACGTACTCAGACCATGAACCTTTCTATAGCATTATTCATTAAAATAAAAATATTATTAATTATAATTTGCAAACCCGGACAACTCCTTCAATATCGTGTACATACATTTATCATTATTTTTAGTACTTAATCATGTAGAAATTCATTAACTGACTACATACTTTTCGGGACAATAGTGAATTAAATAACACCGTGGGGGTTAGACAAGTGGCAAAAACGCTAGTAGAATAGAAAACAAAATGTATGGGAATGACAGATAGTTAGTCGTAAACGAATGTCATTCCCATACATTTTGTTTTCTGTTCTACTAGCGTTTTTGCCACTTGTCTAACCCCGCGTGTATAGGCAATATTAAGAAGAAGAATAAAATTAAAAGAAAATAAAGGTTACGTGGTTTTGAAACATGCTTAAGAATTAGATTTCTTCAAAGAGTTACAGACTAGATAAATTTCAAAGGCTTCCTGCACTAGGCTGGGCCTGTCCCGCATCAAGCTTAAATAAGACTTTCCTTGTTAGCACAATAGTATGCTTAAGCACAGAGTAACACTGACTGAAATACAAATGACATGTGTATTAATATGGTGGAATAATGATACAATATTGGTTAGTATTAACCGCGAAATATGAGATACCCGATATTATGTTACAAGAAAAATAATTAATTAAATAGACGTTTCCAAGGACTTAGTACCGTGGTCTTTTAACCACAGGAACTGGCTTGTATAAAACTGGCTGTCTCCCGCAGTTTCGCTCGCATCCCGAAGGAGCCCCCTATAAAAATATAATATGTCCTTTCCCATCTATCTACACATAAAAAATGCTTTGTCCTGAATGACTGACGGATCAACGCACAGCCTAAACCGCTGAGCGTAGAGACCTGAAACTTGGAGGGTGTGTTCTTTGTATGACGTAGGCATCCGACAAGAAACGATTTTCCGAAATTTTACCCCTAAGGGAGTGAAAAAAGGAAGCAAAGTTTGTATGAAACTCTGTAATTTTTAATTTGTTCTTTTTCTAGTTTCTATATAAACAATTTCATCAAAATGGCATTGGCCGTTTCTTCGTAGAAGGTAATGACAAAGCTATATGACAAAGCATTTTATATGTATAGATAGATATACAGACATTGGCCTATAACAATTTTGTCATGTGTATATGTATAGATATGTCTATGTATATATAAGACTGTATAATAAGCCAGTCTTTTGGTAACCGGACCTTAAAAGTTGTCACTTTTTAGCACAATCCCGTAAACTCCTTTTTGGGTTGCTTGTGCGAACACCAAACAAGATGATCATACCAATTTTGTAAAATATTTTTTCACGAGCAAATAATGAAATATTATGTTTTAATAGTAAATGTACCTACTTATATAGAGTTTGGATTACGCAATGGTGACATTGAAATGTACAAGTTATTAGTATGTATGACGTATACATATGCCATCTAGCAGTCTAATGACCGATTGCATCAAACAACATGCAATTATACTTTACTGGCTTCTGGCCGCGACTTCCTCCGCGTGGAATAGTAACTTTGGGCTATCGCTAACTTAAACTCCCGATTTTGAAACATTATTCATTGATGCTCCGCTCCTATTGATTTTAGCGTGATGATATATAGCCTATAGCCTTCCTCAATAAATGAGCTATCTAACACTGAAAGATTTTTTTAAATCGGTCCAGTAGTTCCTGAGATTAGCGCGTTTTTATACTATCAAATCCCTATTTATTGTCCCTCAAAGCAAAGGGACAAGGGTGTCTTCTCATACAGAGAAGCCCCGACCACTAATCATCACGCTACATCCATACTTAATATAATAAATACAACAATATTTATTATATTAAGTATGGATACATACAATATTTATTTGCATCACCGATTTGACATCATCACGTCAGTATTCGGCTTTCGCTGAAAATCAGCGCTGGGACTTTGTCTCGCATAGGGTCACAGCATTAAGCTGAGCGAGGGCCGTATTGCGTGTTTGTGACGCATACTACCTCCTTATGTATCAGTAGTTTTTTTTTTTGGTATATATGTATGTTTCTCCAATCACGTAATTAAACGCATTTTCTTTCTTCTTTCTTTCTTCTTCTTTCTTCGAACTGTGACTGTCAGTCTGTCTGATACCTCTTCACGGTTAAACCCCTGAACCGATTTAGATGAAAATTGGTATCTAGAAGGGTTATTTATTACATGGGATATTTTTAATCCAGGCAAGGGAAACCGAAGAAATAACTATAGTCTGTACCAATTGATTGTACGAAAAATATAAACAAAATCATAACCCATTTTGTTTTAATTTTCCCACATAGATAAATATTAAATAATTAATGATGATGTTTAGAGCATGAAAATTGGTTGTGACTTTGTTTACGTATTCCGTAAAATCAATAATAATTAATATAACAGGTGGAGCGGAAAACATACACCAGACATCAAAAAACGGGGCGCTGACCAAACGTCTGCCTTCAGTGAACTCTGCACCACATCTGCATGATGCTGGAAGTCCAGGAGATGACGCCAGCTTCCTCAATGGTGCCAAGAAGACTCCAGTCCTTGAAACGAAGCAGGAGAGAGTGTAGGTACCAACATCTTTGAATTACAGTTAACAAAGAAGCTTTTGGATGGAGCTTCAGTCCATCCAAAAGCTTCTAGAGACCTTTTTTTAGGGATGGGAAATCATCAAACGCTGTGGGTAGAGTGAGGGGGAGTGTGAGACTCTTACTGGCTCAAACCCATCCATATTCCTTTAACTCTTTCGAATAATCCCGCATGCCGTTTCTAGAACCTTATATAGTGCCTTCCAGTATCTTCTAGAGAATTCTATAGTTATACCTTCTAAAAACTCCTCCGTGACTCAGAAAGCACTTTAAGCTTTCGGCCCCTTGCAGATCTTTGATAGTTGTTACGGGTAGTCAGAAGTCGGAAAGTCTACCAACCAGTCTTGTCAGATTGGCAGTCGCTCCATGCAAAGCACTAGTGCCTACTCAGCAGCATCTGGGTCAACTGGAAGCCGACTCCAAAATACTTGGGAAAAGGCTAGGCAGATGATGATGACAGCCTTTCATAATTTGGTGGGTATATAAAAATTGTGGCTGTCATAGGGCGCTAGGCAGATGTGAATCTATTCTTGGGTTAGGTTGAATATTTGATTGAGTATTTCTATTACTTTGCAGATCTGACGACATTCCAACACCGAAAAAACTATCAAAAGTAAGTAGCCACCTGCATGCCTGATGTTTTTCTGCCGGGCTGTAGGATGTTCGATAGAGTTACCGCGCCGCCAGGACGCAAAGGGCTGAAGAAGGAACATAGATGGGTTTTAGTCAGTAAGAGACCGCCCCACCCACGTCGGGAGGATTAATTTGATGATTTCCCATCCGAAAAAAAAATGCCCGATGTTTTAAACTTACTTACATCATAGCTATTCGTCATTGTAATGTAACGAGATGGAAAGTCGATCTGCAATAGGTTGCAGAAGTCAGATGCGTCAAGCTGAAGACCAGGCTATATGGCCCACATTAGGGGAGGCCTATCTCCAACAGTGGATCTAATATTGAATAGACCGACGATAATGTGTTTAGTGAGTAGCGATACAAGTCTTAATACTTGGTTTTTGTTGAATTTTACACTAGATGACTAGTACCAAACCAAACCAAACGAATGTAGTAGCATTGGTTTGGTTTTATGTTATTTGAAGAAGAGAGTTTGCCGCTATTTTTTTTTAAGTTTAACTAGATTTCCGCGAGCAGCTTTGCCCTCGTGGGCTATATGAATTCAAATTAAAAATTTCAGAGTTTCATACAAATGTTGCCCCCCTTTTTCGGTTCCTTAGGGGTAGAATATCGAAAATTCCTGTCTTATCGGATGCCTACGTCATACAAAAAACACACCCTCCAAGCTTCAGTCCACGATCAGCGGTTTAAGCTGTGCGTAAATCCGTCAGTCATACAACTAAAACATAGTTGATCGGATTGGAACTTGGGCCTTAGGGCCAAGTTCACCGACGAGAGAGAGATGATTACGTAATCGGCCCGTTAAATAAAAACTTTTTTTAACCAGAAAGCTGGAATTTTCGTGTAACCCACTTCTAGTTCAACCCTGGCTTGGTAATCGACCGTTTCAGGAATAAAAATCTGAAATAATATGTTACGTAGGTAATATGTTTGTGTCTCCAATCACGTAATTAAACGCATTTTCTTTCTTTCTTCTTTCTTCTTCTTTCTTAACCATCGTTGGAAGTTTGAATTTATGTTAAACAGCTGTTTTAGTTGGAACTTGGGCCTTAGTAATAAGTAAAGTGTATTATTTTTCATTCCGATAGATGGCGCAAACTCGAAAGACAGTCAAAATTACTCTCCTAGTGGGGGTCTGGGTATTCTTCACCGTTGCCTTCCTAATGCACAATGAGAAGGAAGAAGTGACCAGACATTCTTCGGTAGCACCTGCACAAATCAAAGGTAATTACCTAATTTCTTCATTTTATAGAGAGAAGGGGGATAGAGAGGAGATAGAAAAGAGAGAAGAGATAGTTTCGAGAGCCTATGACGTGCCTATGCCAAGTTGTTGAACAATTAACAGTTGTTCATTCTGTCCGTGACAATTTTTAGGGTTCCGTACCAAAAATGATAAAAAGGAACCCTTATGGGTTCACTTCGTCTGTCTGTCTGTCACAGCTGATTATTTCAAGAACTACTCGTGCTATCGACTTGAAATTTGGAACAATTATAAAGGACAATTGTTCACGCGTATTGCATATGAAAAAAATGGAAAATCATCTTGCTTTTATGGAAAAAGTGGGGGGAAGTGGGGGTTTAAAATTTCAAAGTATAGTTACTAGGTTAGGTCTTATTTTGCACATTCTAATATATATTTTTGTTTTCTTGTATGTCTTACAGTTTTCGAATTATAATGAATACTGCACAAAAAAATGGCTGTGACATACGGACGGACAGACAGACAGACATGACGAATCTATAAGGGTTCCGTTTTTGCCATTTGGCTACGGAACCCTAAAAATGACCGTTAATTGCGACTTTATTGCGTGTAATATTCCTTCTAAAGATCCGACTCTCGGTGCGCGATTCCGACTCGCACTTGGCCGATTTTTTTTCTTTAGTATTTAGATATTTATTTTAGTAAGATAAATAATTGTTTCAGATTACGTAATACAAAATGATCACAACAAGCTATCAGTGTTATTGAAGCTGACTGGACCATTTTTGTCGGAACAATATGAGAAGAAATTGAACTACAGTGAAAAGGTGAACATGACTAGAATGCACGTGTGGATTGAGAAGTGGATCGTGAAAGGAGATGTCGTAGAAGAAGGAAATATTAAGTATGATGCACTACAGGTAAGTTTAAAAGTGGGAAGAACATTCATTGTAATCTATATCTATACTAGCTTTTCGCCAGCGGCTTCGCCCGCGTATTTTAATTTATATACGCTATACGAATTTTAATCAAAAATGACAGAGTTTCATATAAACTTTGCCCCTCTTTTTCACCCCCTTAGGGTTAGGATTTCGGAAAATCGTTTCTTATCGGATGTCTACGTCATACAAAGAACACATCCTCTAAGTTTCAGGTCTCTAGGATAAGCGGTTTAGGCTGTACGTTGATCCGTCAGTCATTCAGGACAAAGCATTTTATATGCAGGTATAGAAGATATCAAAAACTTGAAAGAAAAGTATGCCAAGCACTCATATTTAAACACGCGACGAAAACATGCATCTGTCAGTGTGTCTATCAACAACGCCGCAAAATTGTAGCTCCCAAACTGATGAACCGATTTTAATGACTTTTTGTTCGAACGATGCCTTTACCACGCTTTGATTCGAGAAAATCTGTTCAGAAATTTGAAGATTCTCTTTTTAGTTAATGATCGAAAGTTGGACCTGATGCTAAAGCTGGGTACAGTAGCATCTGGCATCTATAAATAGCACAAATCCTCACCATCTGAATCGAAAACTCTAGAAATATCGTGTTAAGGTTCAATCAGTTGATATACATCTTCTTCTTATCGTGTGGGCTGCAGGTTTTACCAACGTAACAAGCCCTAGTGTCAGAGTTTTCTCAAATCCGCCTGACGGCTTCTGACATGGAATTGTAACAATAACTGCTAGCTATCAAATAACAGCCAGGGACGACGGCTTAACATCCCAGGCACGGGGGTGTAACACCAGCAACTTCCTGACTCCGGGCTGCTTTATGCCATCAAAATACCACAAAGTTATTTTGGCCTGATTTGGGAATCGAACCCGTTTATGGCAGTCGTGGTAGGCCTCAACATGACGTTGCCTGGCGCCAAAAGTAGGGGACGGCCCAAGAAACGCTGGCTTGATGTCATACAGGATGACATGCGTGGCAACGGACTAACTAAACAGGATGCCGAAGACCGTGCAAAGTGGAAAAGATTAAGTAGGAAAGCGGACCTTGGGTTCTCCCGCGCTAGGCGGGACGAGCAACCGGGAGACACGCTAGGTTGATGATGATAGCAGTCATGTTAGACAACCACTAGATCGACAAGGAGTTGCAAGACATTGATAATATAAAAAATATTCCTTTTCCAACAGACTTCCAACCACTGGACTATCATACTTGAAAATCAAAAGGAAGACTTCCATGAGAGTGAGACCCGTTCTTCCGTATTGCAGCTGCCCCCTCTATCCACCAACACCAGCGTCCTAGCTGTTCGGATGTCCACCACATCTCATACGACCATCCCTTTCACACTGAGCTATACCTTGGACCCTTTAGACAGGACCACAGGAATTATCTACGCCTGCATCCTACTGTGTGCCTTGTACGGTTTAATAGTTTTTGAGGTAAGTTTTGAATTTTAGCTTTCTAAGGACCAAGTTCATCGACAGATGGTCACGTAATCGACCCGTTAAACAAAAACGTTTTTCAACCAGGAAGCTGGAATTTTCGTGTTACCCCCGTGTTGAGTTGAATTGGAAGTTTGAATTTTTGGTAAACAGCTTGTTTAAGTTTATCGGACCGGTATCTCGCCGGTAAACTTGGGCCTAATTATTTTTTCTAATTTTGCTTCCCGTGGTCTCGCTCGCGTTGTATATTTTCAAGGATTTGAGCGGATCCTTAGTTATTTTTCTAATTACTTGTTCCCTAATGATTTTGATGGGATTTTTAGTTAAAGATAGCAAATTTTATAATGTAGTTTTAAGCTATTTTGAACCCCCGACGCAAAAAAGGGGTGTTGTAAGTTTGACGTCGATGTCTGTCTGTCTGTGTGTATGTCTGTTTGTGGCATCGTGGCTCTCAAATGGATGGACGGACTTCGATGCGGTTTTTTCATTTGAAAGCCAGTTTCCTTGCGGTGGTTCTTAGCTATGTTTGTTTAATATCGGCCCAGCTGTGTAAGTATCAGTTTTTTTCCAAAATGATGTAAGGCATTTTTTAGTGATCAACTTCAAAAAAGAACGTTCCTTATTTGATCCGTATGTGATATGTATGTTTGTATTACCGCGATTTTCTCAAAAATTACTGATCTAATCAGGATGGGGTTTTCGTTATCTAAATGCATATTTTTTTTAGATTAAGAATCAGAGTTTATCATTATCATCAGCCCATATATTGTCCCACTGCTGGGCACAGGCCTCTTCTCATACAGAGAAGGCATGAATTTGATCACCACACTTGCTCAAGGCAGATTGGCGATTTCAGACTTTTTAGGTTTTATCACGATGTTTTCCTTCACTGTTAGTCAGTGACGTCTAAGATTCACTTAGAAAGTAGTAAAGTCATATTGGTACTTGCCAGGTTTCGAACCCGCACTCTCGTACACGAGAGGTAGGTGCCGAGCAATAAAATAAAACCTTTGAAATTGTAAGTGGGCTAGCTATTCTATAAGTCTCACTTACATTCTTTACACTCTTCAGGTTATCAATAGAACGATGGCAGCACTTCTCCTGTCCACGGCATCGCTAGCAGCATTAGCCGTAGCTGGTGAGAGACCCTCACTCCCTGAGCTGATCTCCTGGCTTGATGTGGAGACTCTGCTCCTACTCTTCAGCATGATGGTCTTAGTAGCTATCTTGGCGGAGACTGGAGTCTTCGATTACTTTGCTGTGCTGACTTTCCAGGTAAGTGGAAGATTCTTGGGTATTTTCTATATACAGGGTGTTATTGACAGCCCTCCACAAAAACACAGGATTGATTCAGCTCCTTATTCTGAATCATATCCCACCGGAAATTTTCTCAGGAAAAAAAAAATGCCGTTTTTTCTGCTAATATTCTTCTATTTTAATGTAAAATTACATTCTCTGTATGAAACACTCCGTTTATGTAAATAAAACAGCTGAATCAAAAAACAGCAATGGATGTTTAAATACTTTAAACGAATGACGCTTGAAATCGCCGGGAAGCGCGCGCGAATGCCCACCCTTCACCACTTCCTATGTGTTTTAGCTGGGAAGAAGTGGCGCAACAAGCTTCCCAGCAACACATGTCTGTCTGTAAGGTTTGAAGAACCATTTGTATACAATGGTGCCGATTCTGACTTACACACGACTAAACTAATTTTAAAATATCATGCTCTTTTTCTATTGCGAAATAAAAGAAGAGGATAGCAAGTAATTCAGTGCTGTCAAATTAAATGACAGATGACATTTTGTTCGTACAGGTTTGTTAATTTAGTCGAGATGTTACGTCGTGATGTTTAATTTGTATGGAAAACTATTTTTTTCTAATTTGACAGGTGTTAAAAGTTTGCTATCCCTTTCTTATATTTGTTGATGGAAAGAGAGAATTATAGACTAAATTTAATTTAGATAGTGTCAAGAGAATCGCGGCCAATATCAATATTAATCTCATAGTCTTTTCTCTTCTTCCAGCTGGCAAAAGGCAAGATCTGGCCGCTTATTACGTTGCTCTGTGTGATCACATCCGTAGTGTCATTACTGTTAGACAACGTCACCACTGTGTTACTGATGACACCAGTTACCATACGGTAAGGATTTAAAGGGTTATTTCATTGTACCCATTTGACCAATTGATTTTAAGAAAAATGAAAACAAAATCATAACCTATTATGTTCTAATTTTCCTTGTTAATTAAATGATGAATGACGATGTTTACTTACAGCATGAAATTGACATAAACGCGCCATCCTTACGCCATTTTGTTAATTTCTGTGGCAGAATTAGAATAAAATAGGTTACGGCTTTGTTTACATTTTTGTTAAAATCAATTGGTACTAGTAGACTATTCACTAGGTTGCTTTTCTCTTATATAACATAAATTACACTTCTTTTATTTAGGGTCCCTTTTATATTCGCCTATTATTTGTTACTATCTTTGTATCTATAGTATAATTTTGTTCTCTCATAAATCCATCCAATGGTCGTAGTTTAGGTTTGTTGGCGATATTAATGGTGGTAAGTGGTCAGCGTCGCGTATGGACAGCACTATTATTAGACTCATCGTAATTATGTTGTTTTCGCAAATATGAATCTGAAATGTCATCATTAGCTTATTTATGGTTAACTGTTACAAGGACATGGTAATTTTATATGTGTGTATGTTTGTGGGTAGGTATCCTCTGAAACTACTGGACCGATTCCATGAATTCTTTTAGCACATATGATACTGGGGGTGGAAGCCTACTTCTTCTACTAACATAACTTTATCAGCTGTCGTTTCATCACCAGACTTTGTGAGGTGATGCAGCTAGACCCCGTACCAGTGCTGCTATCAATGGTGATGTTCTGCAACCTTGGGGGCACTGCGACCCCTGTCGGTGACCCCCCAAACGTCATCATCGCTTCGAACAAGCAAGTTGTGCAAGCGGTAAGTGATTTTGTTTGAAACGTCAATATTTGGAAAGTTTGACTTTTTGACAGGTCTAATCTTAAAGAACAGTTTATTTGAGCTTTTGAAGATACTAGTGTTCGCCAACTGGTTGAAATTCCATAGCCTATTTTTTTTATTCACTTTCTGCACTTCTTTCTCATATACACTTTAACTATGTTACCATCATCATCATTTGCCTAGCCTTTTCCCAACTATGTTGGGGTCGGCTTCCAGTCTAAACCGGATGCAGCTGAGTACCAGTGTTTTACATGGAGCGACTGCCTATTTGGCCTCCACAACCCAGTAACCGGGTAACACGGTACCCCATGGTAAGACTGGTTGTCAGACTTTCTGGCTTCTTAATATCTGTAACTACTGTCAAAGATGTACAAATGACAACCGGGGCCAACAGCTTAACGTGCTTTCCGAGGCACGGAGGAGTCTCGCTATGACATAGATGGTCACCCACCCACGGACCGACCGCGCCAAGCGCAGCTTAGCCTTTAATCGGTCAAGCCGTGCGGCTATTACTTAGCTATGAGCTATGTAACCACTAACACGTATTAATATATCGATTATCGTTATCCTTACTTATACTCAATACCTACTGAATCATTTATTGCGTCGAAAATTCTAGTCTATTTTGTAATATTTTTTTTGTTCTTTACTATAACTGTTACCTCTCATAATCAGGGCATCAATTTCACCAACTTCACTATACACATGACCTTCGGGATCCTGCTGGTGGCTGTTCAGACTTACTTCCAGTTGAGGTTCCTCTTTAGGGATATTAACAAGCTCAGGATTAGCGAGTCCAAGGATGTACAAGGTACTACAAATATTATATTATAAACTTGCTGTTTCCCGCAGTTCCACTCGCGTTCTTAGGAAACTACTTCATATACCCGGATAAAAAGAATTCTGTTCTTTCCTGCGTTTCAATGCTATATCCAAGCCAAATTTCATGTAAATCGGCAGATAGACAGAGTCTCGCATTTATAATATTAAAGATAAGTTAAGATTATGGTTTGTCTGTCTGTCTATCAGACGGACATGACTAACTTCCTAATACAAACCGTCTTACTTATAAAAACCTGCAATCTGAAGTTTAACCATTTCACACCTAGTCCTTACTTAACGTCGTCATCCAGGATGAACCTAGTAACAAATAATAAATAAATTAAGTTCGGATTAACGCTAAACAGTATTTATGAGTGAGTGAGTTGCTAAGCGGCTGATTAAAAAATTATCGAACTTTATAAGTAAGACGGAAAATGTTTCTAAAAATATATCATACCAATATAATATCTTCCAGATCTCCGACGCCAGATTTCAATATGGCGTCGCGCAGCCGATACCCTCCCTCACCTCAGTAACGATCAGCTGATCGTTAAGAAACGATTGGAGAAGAAGATTGCCAAGTTGTCAGTCAAGCTGGACCTATTAGTGAAAGAGGCAAAAATCAGGACTTGTCCTAAGGAAAGCTTTGAAAACACATTGGCTGATATGAGGGAAAAGGTAGGATATAGTTCTTTTAATAAATGTTGAGGCCTATTAGTTTAATTCGTCCATGGCCCGGACCTACCATGTCGCTTCTCCCCCCATACTTTTTTTCTTTTCACTCGTAGATCCAATATTGTCCAAGAGCTGTGAGATGTTCGAAAGCGTTACCGCGCCCCCGGAACACAAAGGGCTGAGGAAGGAACATGGATGGGTTTTAGTCAGTAAGAGTCTGACACTCCTTTCCGCCTAACCCACGGCGGGAGGACTCATTTGATAATTATCCATCTGAAAAATAAAAACGATCCATATCGTGATGTTTTCTTTACTTCTTAAAAAAAAATGACATTCGAATGCCAGTTCCAGAGGCTTGCATTCAACCAAACAGTTCAACTATACAGGAGCATAGAGACTCAACTACAGCTTTCCACTTCTTCCGATCAATACAGTTTTTTTTTAATAGACTGATCCTCAGCATATAACATAAGCATACAACATACAGCAAAAAACGGAATTAAAAACCATATCGTTTAATGTAACATTATCTATTCACAGCACAAGATAAAGGACAAGGTGTTGCTGATCAAGTGTACCGTAGCCATAGCATTCATAGTCATCGTATTCTTCCTGCACTCCATACCTGAGTTTAGTAAGTCATTTAATTTAGAATACCTATACAACACAACGAAAATCATAAATTTTTACGTTAAAATGACTCATGACAGCACTATAAGATTTATTGAAAGCGTTTGAATCCGTTAGCTTATATTATAATCAAGGATTGTATGAAATCTCTAGGCTTTTTTCATTTATCAGGTATTATCAAATAAAAACATACGACGTGTTGCCGGTAAGTGGTACACCATTTCATTTAAGCCTTCTTCTAAGATCTTCTACTTGGGAGTTCTTCAAGGCAGTGTATTATGACCTTCGGATTAGGCCCAAGCGGAAGTCTTCCTATCCGGTTCTTATTATGTTTTTCGATAACGGTTGTCATAGTTACATACGTTTCCGTTATTAGTTTTCAATTTTGGCCGATTGAAAATTTCTCATATCTCGAGCCACCAGCTGGGCCGGAGGCCTCGGATTAGGCCCAAGCCGAAGTCTTCCTATCCGGTTCTTATTATGTTTTTCGGTAACGGTTATCATAGTTACATACGTTTCCGGTGTTAGTTTTCAATTTTGGCCTATTGAAAATTTCTCATATCTCGAGCCACCAGCTAGGCCGGAGGCCTCGGATTTGGCCCAAGCCGAAGTCTTCCTATCCGGTTCTTATTATGTTTTTCGGTAACGGTTATCATAGTTACATACGTTTCCGGTGTTAGTTTCGGTTTTCGGCCTATTTAAAATTTCTCATATCTCGAGCCACCAGCTGGGCCAGAGGCCTCGGCTAAGGCCCAAGCCGAAGTCTTCCTATCCGGTTCTTATTATGTTTTTCGGTAACGGTTATCATAGTTACATACGTTTCCGGTGTTAGTTTTAAATTTTGGCCTATTGAAAATTTCTCATATCTCGAGCCACCAGCTGGGCCAGAGGCCTCGGATTTGGCCCAAGCCGAAGTCTTCCTATCCGGTTCTTATTATGTTTTTCGGTAACGGTTATCATAGTTACATTCGTTTCCGGTGTTAGTTTTCAATTTTGGCCTATTGAAAATTTCTCATATCTCGAGCCACCAGCTGGGCCGGAGGCCTCGGATTTGGCCCAAGCCGAAGTCTTCCTATCCGGTTCTTATTATGTTTTTCGGTAACGGTTATCATAGTTACATACGTTTCCGGTGTTAGTTTTCAATTTTGGTCTATTGAAAATTTCTCATATCTCGAGCCACCAGCTGGGCCGGAGGCCTCGGATTTGGCCCAAGCCGAAGTCTTCCTATCCGGTTCTTATTATGTTTTTCGGTAACGGTTATCATAGTTACATACATTTCCGGTGTTAGTTTTCAATTTTGGCCTATTGAAAATTTCTCATATCTCGAGCCACCAGCTGGGCCAGAGGCCTCGGATACGGCCCAAGTCGAAGTCTTCCTATCCGGTTCTTCTTATGTTTTTCGGTAACGGTTATCATAGTTACATACGTTTCCGTTATTAGTTTTCAATTTTGGCCGATTGAAAATTTCTCATATCTCGAGCCACCAGCTGGGCCGGAGGCCTCGGATTTGGCCCAAGCCGAAGTCTTCCTATCCGGTTCTTATTATGTTTTTCGGTAACGGTTATCATAGTTACATACGTTTCCGGTGTTAGTTTTCAATTTTGGTCTATTGAAAATTTCTCATATCTCGAGCCACCAGCTGGGCCGGAGGCCTCGGATTTGGCCCAAGCCGAAGTCTTCCTATCCGGTTCTTATTATGTTTTTCGGTAACGGTTATCATAGTTACATACGTTTCCGGTGTTAGTTTTCAATTTTGGCCTATTGAAAATTTCTCATATCTCGAGCCACCAGCTGGGCCGGAGGCCTCGGATTTGGCCCAAGCCGAAGTCTTTCTATCCGGTTCTTATTTTGTTTATCGGTAACGGTTATCATAGTTACATACGTTTCCGGTGTTAGTTTTCAATTTTGGCCTATTGAAAATTTCTCATATCTCGAGCCACCAGCTGGGCCAGAGACCTCGGATAAGGCCCAAGCCGAAGTCTTCCTATCCGGTTCTTATTATGTTTTTCGGTAACGGTTATCATAGTTACATACGTTTCCGGTGTTAGTTTTCAATTTTGGCCTATTGAAAATTTCTCATATCTCGAGCCACCAGCTGGGCCGGAGGCCTCGGATTTGGCCCAAGCCGAAGTCTTGCTATCCGGTTCTTATTATGTTTTTCGGTAACAGTTATCATAGTTACATACGTTTCCGGTGTTAGTTTTCAATTTTCGCCTATTGAAAATTTCTCATATCTCGAGCCACCAGCTGGGCCAGAGGCCTCGGCTAAGGCCCAAGCCGAAGTCTTCCTATCCGGTTCTTATTATGTTTTTCGGTAACGGTTATCATAGTTACATATGTTTCCGGTGTTAGTTTTAAATTTTGGCCTATTGAAAATTTCTCATATCTCGAGCCACCAGCTGGGCCAGAGGCCTCGGATAAGGCCCAAGCCGAAGTCTTCCTATCCGGTTCTTATTATGTTTTTCGGTAACGGTTATCATAGTTACATACGTTTCCTGTGTTAGTTTTCAATTTTGGCCTATTGAAAATTTCTCATATCTCGAGCCACCAGCTAGGCCGGAGGCCTCGGATTTGGCCCAAGCCGAAGTCTTCCTATCCGGTTCTTATTATGTTTTTCGGTAACGGTTATCATAGTTACATACGTTTCCGGTGTTAGTTTCGGTTTTCGGCCTATTTAAAATTTCTCATATCTCGAGCCACCAGCTGGGCCAGAGGCCTTTGATTTGGCCCAAGCCGAAGTCTTCCTATCCGGTTCTTATTATGTTTTTCGGTAACGGTTATCATAGTTACATACGTTTCCGGTGTTAGTTTTCAATTTTGGCCTATTGAAAATTTCTCATATCTCGAGCCACCAGCTGGGCCGGAGGCCTCGGATTTGGCCCAAGCCGAAGTCTTCCTATCCGGTTCTTATTATGTTTTTCGGTAACGGTTATCATAGTTACATACGTTTCCGGTGTTAGTTTTCAATTTTGGCCTATTGAAAATTTCTCATATCTCGAGCCACCAGCTGGGCCAGAGGCCTCGGATTAGGCCCAAGCCGAAGTCTTCCTATCCGGTTCTTATTATGTTTTTCGGTAACGGTTATCATAGTTACATACGTTTCCGGTGTTAGTTTTCAATTTTGGCCTATTGAAAATTTCTCATATCTCGAGCCACCAGCTGGGCCGGAGGCCTCGGATTTGGCCCAAGCCGAAGTCTTCCTATCCGGTTCTTATTATGATTTTCGGTAACGGTTATCATAGTTACATACGTTTCCGGTGTTAGTTTTCAATTTTGGCCTATTGAAAATTTCTCATATCTCGAGCCACCAGCTGGGCCGGAGGCCTCGGATTTGGCCCAAGCCGAAGTCTTTCTATCCGGTTCTTATTATGTTTTTCGGTAACGGTTATCATAGTTACATACGTTTCCGGTGTTAGTTTTCAATTTTGGCCTATTGAAAATTTCTCATATCTCGAGCCACCAGCTGGGCCAGAGGCCTCGGATAAGGCCCAAGCCGAAGTCTTCCTATCCGGTTCTTATTATGTTTTTCGGTAACGGTTATCATAGTTACATACGTTTCCGGTGTTAGTTTTCAATTTTGGCCTATTGAAAATTTCTCATATCTCGAGCCACCAGCTGGGCCGGAGGCCTCGGATTTGGCCCAAGCCGAAGTCTTGCTATCCGGTTCTTATTATGTTTTTCGGTAACAGTTATCATAGTTACATACGTTTCCGGTGTTAGTTTTCAATTTTCGCCTATTGAAAATTTCTCATATCTCGAGCCACCAGCTGGGCCAGAGGCCTCGGCTAAGGCCCAAGCCGAAGTCTTCCTATCCGGTTCTTATTATGTTTTTCGGTAACGGTTATCATAGTTACATACGTTTCCGGTGTTAGTTTTAAATTTTGGCCTATTGAAAATTTCTCATATCTCGAGCCACCAGCTGGGCCAGAGGCCTCGGATAAGGCCCAAGCCGAAGTCTTCCTATCCGGTTCTTATTATGTTTTTCGGTAACGGTTATCATAGTTACATACGTTTCCTGTGTTAGTTTTCAATTTTGGCCTATTGAAAATTTCTCATATCTCGAGCCACCAGCTAGGCCGGAGGCCTCGGATTTGGCCCAAGCCGAAGTCTTCTTATCCGGTTCTTATTATGTTTTTCGGTAACGGTTATCATAGTTACATACGTTTCCGGTGTTAGTTTCGGTTTTCGGCCTATTTAAAATTTCTCATATCTCGAGCCACCAGCTGGGCCAGAGGCCTCGGCTAAGGCCCAAGCCGAAGTCTTCCTATCCGGTTCTTATTATGTTTTTCGGTAACGGTTATCATAGTTACATACGTTTCCGGTGTTAGTTTTCAATTTTGGCCTATTGAAAATTTCTCATATCTCGAGCCACCAGCTGGGCCAGAGGCCTCGGATTTGGCCCAAGCCGAAGTCTTCCTATCCGGTTCTTATTATGTTTTTCGGTAACGGTTATCATAGTTACATTCGTTTCCGGTGTTAGTTTTCAATTTTGGCCTATTGAAAATTTCTCATATCTCGAGCCACCAGCTGGGCCGGAGGCCTCGGATTTGGCCCAAGCCGAAGTCTTCCTATCCGGTTCTTATTATGTTTTTCGGTAACGGTTATCATAGTTACATACGTTTCCGGTGTTAGTTTTCAATTTTGGTCTATTGAAAATTTCTCATATCTCGAGCCACCAGCTGGGCCGGAGGCCTCGGATTTGGCCCAAGCCGAAGTCTTCCTATCCGGTTCTTATTATGTTTTTCGGTAACGGTTATCATAGTTACATACGTTTCCGGTGTTAGTTTTCAATTTTGGCCTATTGAAAATTTCTCATATCTCGAGCCACCAGCTGGGCCAGAGGCCTCGGATACGGCCCAAGTCGAAGTCTTCCTATCCGGTTCTTCTTATGTTTTTCGGTAACGGTTATCATAGTTACATACGTTTCCGTTATTAGTTTTCAATTTTGGCCGATTGAAAATTTCTCATGTCTCGAGCCACCAGCTGGGCCGGAGGCCTCGGATTTGGCCCAAGCCGAAGTCTTCCTATCCGGTTCTTATTATGTTTTTCGGTAACGGTTATCATAGTTACATACGTTTCCGGTGTTAGTTTTCAATTTTGGTCTATTGAAAATTTCTCATATCTCGAGCCACCAGCTGGGCCGGAGGCCTCGGATTTGGCCCAAGCCGAAGTCTTCCTATCCGTTTCTTATTATGTTTTTCGGTAACGGTTATCATAGTTACATACGTTTCCGGTGTTAGTTTTCAATTTTGGCCTATTGAAAATTTCTCATATCTCGAGCCACCAGCTGGGCCAGAGGCCTCGGATACGGCCCAAGTCGAAGTCTTCCTATCCGGTTCTTCTTATGTTTTTCGGTAACGGTTATCATAGTTACATACGTTTCCGTTATTAGTTTTCAATTTTGGCCGATTGAAAATTTCTCATATCTCGAGCCACCAGCTGGGCCAGAGGCCTCGGATAAGGCCCAAGCCGAAGTCTTCCTATCCGGTTCTTATTATGTTTTTCGGTAACGGTTATCATAGTTACATACGTTTCCGGTGTTAGTTTCGGTTTTCGGCCTATTGAAAATTTCTCATATCTCGAGCCACCAGCTGGGCCGGAGGCCTCGGATTTGGCCCAAGCCGAAGTCTTGCTATCCGGTTCTTATTATGTTTTTCGGTAACGGTTATCATAGTTACATACGTTTCCGGTGTTAGTTTTCAATTTTGGTCTATTGAAAATTTCTCATATCTCGAGCCACCAGCTGGGCCGGAGGCCTCGGATTTGGCCCAAGCCGAAGTCTTCCTATCCGGTTCTTATTATGTTTTTCGGTAACGGTTATCATAGTTACATACGTTTCCGGTGTTAGTTTTCAATTTTGGCCTATTGAAAATTTCTCATATCTCGAGCCACCAGCTGGGCCAGAGGCCTCGGATTTGGCCCAAGCCGAAGTCTTCCTATCCGGTTCTTATTATGTTTTTCGGTAACGGTTATCATAGTTACATTCGTTTCCGGTGTTAGTTTTCAATTTTGGCCTATTGAAAATTTCTCATATCTCGAGCCACCAGCTGGGCCGGAGGCCTCGGATTTGGCCCAAGCCGAAGTCTTCCTATCCGGTTCTTATTATGTTTTTCGGTAACGGTTATCATAGTTACATACGTTTCCGGTGTTAGTTTTCAATTTTGGTCTATTGAAAATTTCTCATATCTCGAGCCACCAGCTGGGCCGGAGGCCTCGGATTTGGCCCAAGCTGAAGTCTTCCTATCCGGTTCTTATTATGTTTTTCGGTAACGGTTATCATAGTTACATACGTTTCCGGTGTTAGTTTTCAATTTTGGCCTATTGAAAATTTCTCATATCTCGAGCCACCAGCTGGGCCAGAGGCCTCGGATACGGCCCAAGTCGAAGTCTTCCTATCCGGTTCTTCTTATGTTTTTCGGTAACGGTTATCATAGTTACATACGTTTCCGTTATTAGTTTTCAATTTTGGCCGATTGAAAATTTCTCATATCTCGAGCCACCAGCTGGGCCAGAGGCCTCGGATAAGGCCCAAGCCGAAGTCTTCCTATCCGGTTCTTATTATGTTTTTCGGTAACGGTTATCATAGTTACATTCGTTTCCGGCGTTAGTTTTCAATTTTGGCCTATTGAAAATTTCTCATATCTCGAGCCACCAGCTGGGCCAGAGGCCTCGGATTTGGCCCAAGCCGAAGTCTTCCTATCCGGTTCTTATTATGTTTTTCGGTAACGGTTATCATAGTTACATACGTTTCCGGTGTTAGTTTTCAATTTTGGTCTATTGAAAATTTCTCATATCTCGAGCCACCAGCTGGGCCGGAGGCCTCGGATTTGGCCCAAGCCGAAGTCTTCCTATCCGGTTCTTATTATGTTTTTCGGTAACGGTTATCATAGTTACATACGTTTCCGGTGTTAGTTTTCAATTTTGGCCTATTGAAAATTTCTCATATCTCGAGCCACCAGCTGGGCCAGAGGCCTCGGATACGGCCCAAGTCGAAGTCTTCCTATCCGGTTCTTCTTATGTTTTTCGGTAACGGTTATCATAGTTACATACGTTTCCGTTATTAGTTTTCAATTTTGGCCGATTGAAAATTTCTCATATCTCGAGCCACCAGCTGGGCCAGAGGCCTCGGATAAGGCCCAAGCCGAAGTCTTCCTATCCGGTTCTTATTATGTTTTTCGGTAACGGTTATCATAGTTACATACGTTTCCGGTGTTAGTTTCGGTTTTCGGCCTATTGAAAATTTCTCATATCTCGAGCCACCAGCTGGGCCGGAGGCCTCGGATTTGGCCCAAGCCGAAGTCTTGCTATCCGGTTCTTATTATGTTTTTCGGTAACGGTTATCATAGTTACATACGTTTCCGGTGTTAGTTTTCAATTTTGGCCTATTGAAAATTTCTCATATCTCGAGCCACCAGCTGGGCCGGAGGCCTCGGATTTGGCCCAAGCCGAAGTCTTCCTATCCGGTTCTTATTATGTTTTTCGGTAACGGTTATCATAGTTACATACGTTTCCGGTGTTAGTTTTCAATTTTGGCCTATTGAAAATTTCTCATATCTCGAGCCACCAGCTGGGCCAGAGGCCTCGGATAAGGCCCAAGCCGAAGTCTTCCTATCCGGTTCTTATTATGTTTTTCGGTAACGGTTATCATAGTTACATACGTTTCCGGTGTTAGTTTCGGTTTTCGGCCTATTGAAAATTTCTCATATCTCGAGCCACCAGCTGGGCCGGAGGCCTCGGATTTGGCCCAAGCCGAAGTCTTGCTATCCGGTTCTTATTATGTTTTTCGGTAACGGTTATCATAGTTACATACGTTTCCGGTGTTAGTTTTCAATTTTGGCCTATTGAAAATTTCTCATATCTCGAGCCACCAGCTGGGCCGGAGGCCTCGGATTTGGCCCAAGCCGAAGTCTTCCTATCCGGTTCTTATTATGTTTTTCGGTAACGGTTATCATAGTTACATACGTTTCCGGTGTTAGTTTTAAATTTTGGCCTATTGAAAGTTTCTCATATCTCGAGCCACCAGCTGGGCCAGAGGCCTCGGATAAGGCCCAAGCCGAAGTCTTCCTATCCGGTTCTTATTATGTTTTTCGGTAACGGTTATCATAGTTACATACGTTTCCGGTGTTAGTTTTCAATTTTGGCCTATTGAAAATTTCTCATATCTCGAGCCACCCGCTGGGCCGGAGGCCTCGGATTTGGCCCAAGCCGAAGTCTTCCTATCCGGTTCTTATTATGTTTTTCGGTAACGGTTATCATAGTTACATACGTTTCCGGTGTTAGTTTTCAATTTTGGCCTATTGAAAATTTCTCATATCTCGAGCCACCAGCTGGGCCGGAGGCCTCGGATTTGGCCCAAGCCGAAGTCTTCCTATCCGGTTCTTATTATGTTTTTCGGTAACGGTTATCATAGTTACATACGTTTCCGGTGTTAGTTTTAAATTTTGGCCTATTGAAAATTTGTCATATCTCGAGCCACCAGCTGGGCCGGAGGCCTCGGATTTGGCCCAAGCCGAAGTCTTGCTATCCGGTTCTTATTATGTTTTTCGGTAACAGTTATCATAGTTACATACGTTTCCGGTGTTAGTTTTCAATTTTCGCCTATTGAAAATTTCTCATATCTCGAGCCACCAGCTGGGCCGGAGGCCTCGGATTTGGCCCAAGCCGAAGTCTTCCTATCCGGTTCTTATTATGTTTTTCGGTAACGGTTATCATAGTTACATACGTTTCCGGTGTTAGTTTTAAATTTTGGCCTATTGAAAATTTGTCATATCTCGAGCCACCAGCTGGGCCGGAGGCCTCGGATTTGGCCCAAGCCGAAGTCTTGCTATCCGGTTCTTATTATGTTTTTCGGTAACAGTTATCATAGTTACATACGTTTCCGGTGTTAGTTTTCAATTTTCGCCTATTGAAAATTTCTCATATCTCGAGCCACCAGCTGGGCCGGAGGCCTCGGATTTGGCCCAAGCCGAAGTCTTGCTATCCGGTTCTTATTATGTTTTTCGGTAACGGTTATCATAGTTACATACGTTTCCGGTGTTAGTTTTCAATTTTGGCCTTTTGAAAATTTCTCATATCTCGAGCCACCAGCTGGGCCAGAGGCCTCGGATAAGGCCCAAGCCGAAGTCTTCCTATCCGGTTCTTATTATGTTTTTCGGTAACGGTTATCATAGTTACATACGTTTCCGGTGTTAGTTTCGGTTTTCGGCCTATTGAAAATTTCTCATATCTCGAGCCACCAGCTGGGCCGGAGGCCTCGGATTTGGCCCAAGCCGAAGTCTTGCTATCCGGTTCTTATTATGTTTTTCGGTAACGGTTATCATAGTTACATACGTTTCCGGTGTTAGTTTTCAATTTTGGCCTATTGAAAATTTCTCATATCTCGAGCCACCAGCTGGGCAGGAGGCCTCGGATTTGGCCCAAGCCGAAGTCTTCCTATCCGGTTCTTATTATGTTTTTCGGTAACGGTTATCATAGTTACATACGTTTCCGGTGTTAGTTTTCAATTTTGGCCTATTGAAAATTTCTCATATCTCGAGCCACCAGCTGGGCCAGAGGCCTCGGATTTGGCCTAAGCCGAAGTCTTCCTATCCGGTTCTTATTATGTTTTTCGGTAACGGTTATCATAGTTACATTCGTTTCCGGCGTTAGTTTTCAATTTTGGCCTATTGAAAATTTCTCATATCTCGAGCCACCCGCTGGGCCGGAGGCCTCGGATTTGGCCCAAGCCGAAGTCTTGCTATCCGGTTCTTATTATGTTTTTCGGTAACGGTTATCATAGTTACATACGTTTCCGGTGTTAGTTTTCAATTTTGGCCTATTGAAAATTTCTCATATCTCGAGCCACCCGCTGGGCCGGAGGCCTCGGATTTGGCCCAAGCCGAAGTCTTCCTATCCGGTTCTTATTATGTTTTTCGGTAACGGTTATCATAGTTACATACGTTTCCGGTGTTAGTTTTCAATTTTGGCCTATTGAAAATTTGTCATATCTCGAGCCACCAGCTGGGCCGGAGGCCTCGGATTTGGCCCAAGCCGAAGTCTTGCTATCCGGTTCTTATTATGTTTTTCGGTAACAGTTATCATAGTTACATACGTTTCCGGTGTTAGTTTTCAATTTTCGCCTATTGAAAATTTCTCATATCTCGAGCCACCAGCTGGGCCAGAGGCCTCGGCTAAGGCCCAAGCCGAAGTCTTCCTATCCGGTTCTTATTATGTTTTTCGGTAACGGTTATCATAGTTACATACGTTTCCGGTGTTAGTTTTCAATTTTGGCCTATTGAAAATTTCTCATATCTCGAGCCACCAGCTGGGCCGGAGGCCTCGGATTTGGCCCAAGCCGAAGTCTTCCTATCCGGTTCTTATTAGGTTTTTCGGTAACGGTTATCATAGTTACATACGTTTCCGGTGTTAGTTTTCAATTTTGGCCTATTGAAAATTTCTCATATCTCGAGCCACCAGCTGGGCCGGAGGCCTCGGATTTGGCCCAAGCCGAAGTCTTCCTATCCGGTTCTTATTATGTTTTTCGGTAACGGTTATCATAGTTACATACGTTTCCGGTGTTAGTTTTCAATTTTGGCCTATTGAAAATTTCTCATATCTCGAGCCACCAGCTGGGCCAGAGGCCTCGGATAAGGCCCAAGCCGAAGTCTTCCTATCCGGTTCTTATTATGTTTTTCGGTAACGGTTATCATAGTTACATACGTTTCCGGTGTTAGTTTCGGTTTTCGGCCTATTGAAAATTTCTCATATCTCGAGCCACCAGCTGGGCCAGAGGCCTCGGATTTGGCCTAAGCCGAAGTCTTCCTATCCGGTTCTTATTATGTTTTTCGGTAACGGTTATCATAGTTACATTCGTTTCCGGCGTTAGTTTTCAATTTTGGCCTATTGAAAATTTTTCATATCTCGAGCCACCAGCTGGCCCAGAGGCCTCGGATTAGGCCCAAGCCGAAGTCTTCCTATCCGGTTCTTATTATGTTTTTCGGTAACGGTTATCATAGTTACATACGTTTCCGGTGTTAGTTTTCAATTTTGGTCTATTGAAAATTTCTCATATCTCGAGCCACCAGCTGGGCCGGAGGCCTCGGATTTGGCCCAAGCCGAAGTCTTCCTATCCGAATCTTATTATGTTTTTCGGTAACGGTTATCATAGTTACATACGTTTCCGGTGTTAGTTTCGGTTTTCGGCCTATTGAAAATTTCTCATATCTCGAGCCACCAGCTGGGCCGGAGGCCTCGGATTAGGCCCAAGCCGAAGTCTTCCTATCCGGTTCTTATTATGTTTTTCGGTAACGGTTATCATAGTTACATACGTTTCCGGTGTTAGTTTTCAATTTTGGCCTATTGAAAATTTCTCATATCTCGAGCCACCAGCTGGGCCAGAGGCCTCGGATAAGGCCCAAGCCGAAGTCTTCCTATCCGGTTCTTATTATGTTTTTCGGTAACGGTTATCATAGTTACATACGTTTCCGGTGTTAGTTTCGGTTTTCGGCCTATTGAAAATTTCTCATATCTCGAGCCACCAGCTGGGCCGGAGGCCTCGGATTTGGCCCAAGCCGAAGTCTTGCTATCCGGTTCTTATTATGTTTTTCGGTAACGGTTATCATAGTTACATACGTTTCCGGTGTTAGTTTTCAATTTTCGCCTATTGAAAATTTCTCATATCTCGAGCCACCAGCTGGGCCAGAGGCCTCGGCTAAGGCCCAAGCCGAAGTCTTCCTATCCGGTTCTTATTATGTTTTTCGGTAACGGTTATCATAGTTACATACGTTTCCGGTGTTAGTTTTCAATTTTGGTCTATTGAAAATTTCTCATATCTCGAGCCACCAGCTGGGCCGGAGGCCTCGGATTTGGCTCAAGCCGAAGTCTTCCTATCCGGTTCTTATTAGGTTTTTCGGTAACGGTTATCATAGTTACATACGTTTCCGGTGTTAGTTTTCAATTTTGGCCTATTGAAAATTTCTCATATCTCGAGCCACCAGCTGGGCCAGAGGCCTCGGATTTGGCCTAAGCCGAAGTCTTCCTATCCGGTTCTTATTATGTTTTTCGGTAACGGTTATCATAGTTACATTCGTTTCCGGCGTTAGTTTTCAATTTTGGCCTATTGAAAATTTCTCATATCTCGAGCCACCAGCTGGGCCGGAGGCCTCGGATTTGGCCCAAGCCGAAGTCTTGCTATCCGGTTCTTATTATGTTTTTCGGTAACGGTTATCATAGTTACATACGTTTCCGGTGTTAGTTTTCAATTTTGGCCTATTGAAAATTTCTCATATCTCGAGCCACCAGCTGGGCCGGAGGCCTCGGATTTGGCCCAAGCCGAAGTCTTCCTATCCGGTTCTTATTAGGTTTTTCGGTAACGGTTATCATAGTTACATACGTTTCCGGTGTTAGTTTTCAATTTTGGCCTATTGAAAATTTCTCATATCTCGAGCCACCAGCTGGGCCAGAGGCCTCGGATTAGGCCCAAGCCAAAGTCTTCCTATCCGGTTCTTATTATGTTTTTCGGTAACGGTTATCATAGTTACATACGTTTCCGGTGTTAGTTTTAAATTTTGGCCTATTGAAAGTTTCTCATATCTCGAGCCACCAGCTGGGCCAGAGGCCTCGGATAAGGCCCAAGCCGAAGTCTTCCTATCCGGTTCTTATTATGTTTTTCGGTAACGGTTATCATAGTTACATACGTTTCCGGTGTTAGTTTTCAATTTTGGCCTATTGAAAATTTCTCATATCTCGAGCCACCCGCTGGGCCGGAGGCCTCGGATTTGGCCCAAGCCGAAGTCTTCCTATCCGGTTCTTATTATGTTTTTCGGTAACGGTTATCATAGTTACATACGTTTCCGGTGTTAGTTTTCAATTTTGGCCTATTGAAAATTTCTCATATCTCGAGCCACCAGCTGGGCCGGAGGCCTCGGATTTGGCCCAAGCCGAAGTCTTCCTATCCGGTTCTTATTATGTTTTTCGGTAACGGTTATCATAGTTACATACGTTTCCGGTGTTAGTTTTAAATTTTGGCCTATTGAAAATTTGTCATATCTCGAGCCACCAGCTGGGCCGGAGGCCTCGGATTTGGCCCAAGCCGAAGTCTTGCTATCCGGTTCTTATTATGTTTTTCGGTAACAGTTATCATAGTTACATACGTTTCCGGTGTTAGTTTTCAATTTTCGCCTATTGAAAATTTCTCATATCTCGAGCCACCAGCTGGGCCGGAGGCCTCGGATTTGGCCCAAGCCGAAGTCTTCCTATCCGGTTCTTATTATGTTTTTCGGTAACGGTTATCATAGTTACATACGTTTCCGGTGTTAGTTTTAAATTTTGGCCTATTGAAAATTTGTCATATCTCGAGCCACCAGCTGGGCCGGAGGCCTCGGATTTGGCCCAAGCCGAAGTCTTGCTATCCGGTTCTTATTATGTTTTTCGGTAACAGTTATCATAGTTACATACGTTTCCGGTGTTAGTTTTCAATTTTCGCCTATTGAAAATTTCTCATATCTCGAGCCACCAGCTGGGCCGGAGGCCTCGGATTTGGCCCAAGCCGAAGTCTTGCTATCCGGTTCTTATTATGTTTTTCGGTAACGGTTATCATAGTTACATACGTTTCCGGTGTTAGTTTTCAATTTTGGCCTTTTGAAAATTTCTCATATCTCGAGCCACCAGCTGGGCCAGAGGCCTCGGATAAGGCCCAAGCCGAAGTCTTCCTATCCGGTTCTTATTATGTTTTTCGGTAACGGTTATCATAGTTACATACGTTTCCGGTGTTAGTTTCGGTTTTCGGCCTATTGAAAATTTCTCATATCTCGAGCCACCAGCTGGGCCGGAGGCCTCGGATTTGGCCCAAGCCGAAGTCTTGCTATCCGGTTCTTATTATGTTTTTCGGTAACGGTTATCATAGTTACATACGTTTCCGGTGTTAGTTTTCAATTTTGGCCTATTGAAAATTTCTCATATCTCGAGCCACCAGCTGGGCAGGAGGCCTCGGATTTGGCCCAAGCCGAAGTCTTCCTATCCGGTTCTTATTATGTTTTTCGGTAACGGTTATCATAGTTACATACGTTTCCGGTGTTAGTTTTCAATTTTGGCCTATTGAAAATTTCTCATATCTCGAGCCACCAGCTGGGCCAGAGGCCTCGGATAAGGCCCAAGCCGAAGTCTTCCTATCCGGTTCTTATTATGTTTTTCGGTAACGGTTATCATAGTTACATACGTTTCCGGTGTTAGTTTCGGTTTTCGGCCTATTGAAAATTTCTCATATCTCGAGCCACCAGCTGGGCCGGAGGCCTCGGATTTGGCCCAAGCCGAAGTCTTGCTATCCGGTTCTTATTATGTTTTTCGGTAACGGTTATCATAGTTACATACGTTTCCGGTGTTAGTTTTCAATTTTGGCCTATTGAAAATTTCTCATATCTCGAGCCACCAGCTGGGCCAGAGGCCTCGGATTAAGCCCAAGCCAAAGTCTTCCTATCCGGTTCTTATTATGTTTTTCGGTAACGGTTATCATAGTTACATACGTTTCCGGTGTTAGTTTTCAATTTTGGCCTATTGAAAGTTTCTCATATCTCGAGCCACCAGCTGGGCCAGAGGCCTCGGATAAGGCCCAAGCCGAAGTCTTCCTATCCGGTTCTTATTATGTTTTTCGGTAACGGTTATCATAGTTACATACGTTTCCGGTGTTAGTTTTCAATTTTGGCCTATTGAAAATTTCTCATATCTCGAGCCACCCGCTGGGCCGGAGGCCTCGGATTTGGCCCAAGCCGAAGTCTTCCTATCCGGTTCTTATTATGTTTTTCGGTAACGGTTATCATAGTTACATACGTTTCCGGTGTTAGTTTTCAATTTTGGCCTATTGAAAATTTCTCATATCTCGAGCCACCCGCTGGGCCGGAGGCCTCGGATTTGGCCCAAGCCGAAGTCTTCCTATCCGGTTCTTATTATGTTTTTCGGTAACGGTTATCATAGTTACATACGTTTCCGGTGTTAGTTTTCAATTTTGGCCTATTGAAAATTTGTCATATCTCGAGCCACCAGCTGGGCCGGAGGCCTCGGATTTGGCCCAAGCCGAAGTCTTGCTATCCGGTTCTTATTATGTTTTTCGGTAACAGTTATCATAGTTACATACGTTTCCGGTGTTAGTTTTCAATTTTCGCCTATTGAAAATTTCTCATATCTCGAGCCACCAGCTGGGCCAGAGGCCTCGGCTAAGGCCCAAGCCGAAGTCTTCCTATCCGGTTCTTATTATGTTTTTCGGTAACGGTTATCATAGTTACATACGTTTCCGGTGTTAGTTTTCAATTTTGGCCTATTGAAAATTTCTCATATCTCGAGCCACCAGCTGGGCCGGAGGCCTCGGATTTGGCCCAAGCCGAAGTCTTCCTATCCGGTTCTTATTAGGTTTTTCGGTAACGGTTATCATAGTTACATACGTTTCCGGTGTTAGTTTTCAATTTTGGCCTATTGAAAATTTCTCATATCTCGAGCCACCAGCTGGGCCGGAGGCCGCGGATTTGGCCCAAGCCGAAGTCTTCCTATCCGGTTCTTATTATGTTTTTCGGTAACGGTTATCATAGTTACATACGTTTCCGGTGTTAGTTTTCAATTTTGGCCTATTGAAAATTTCTCATATCTCGAGCCACCAGCTGGGCCAGAGGCCTCGGATAAGGCCCAAGCCGAAGTCTTCCTATCCGGTTCTTATTATGTTTTTCGGTAACGGTTATCATAGTTACATACGTTTCCGGTGTTAGTTTCGGTTTTCGGCCTATTGAAAATTTCTCATATCTCGAGCCACCAGCTGGGCCAGAGGCCTCGGATTTGGCCTAAGCCGAAGTCTTCCTATCCGGTTCTTATTATGTTTTTCGGTAACGGTTATCATAGTTACATTCGTTTCCGGCGTTAGTTTTCAATTTTGGCCTATTGAAAATTTTTCATATCTCGAGCCACCAGCTGGCCCAGAGGCCTCGGATTAGGCCCAAGCCGAAGTCTTCCTATCCGGTTCTTATTATGTTTTTCGGTAACGGTTATCATAGTTACATACGTTTCCGGTGTTAGTTTTCAATTTTGGTCTATTGAAAATTTCTCATATCTCGAGCCACCAGCTGGGCCGGAGGCCTCGGATTTGGCCCAAGCCGAAGTCTTCCTATCCGAATCTTATTATGTTTTTCGGTAACGGTTATCATAGTTACATACGTTTCCGGTGTTAGTTTCGGTTTTCGGCCTATTGAAAATTTCTCATATCTCGAGCCACCAGCTGGGCCGGAGGCCTCGGATTAGGCCCAAGCCGAAGTCTTCCTATCCGGTTCTTATTATGTTTTTCGGTAACGGTTATCATAGTTACATACGTTTCCGGTGTTAGTTTTCAATTTTGGCCTATTGAAAATTTCTCATATCTCGAGCCACCAGCTGGGCCAGAGGCCTCGGATAAGGCCCAAGCCGAAGTCTTCCTATCCGGTTCTTATTATGTTTTTCGGTAACGGTTATCATAGTTACATACGTTTCCGGTGTTAGTTTCGGTTTTCGGCCTATTGAAAATTTCTCATATCTCGAGCCACCAGCTGGGCCAGAGGCCTCGGATTTGGCCTAAGCCGAAGTCTTCCTATCCGGTTCTTATTATGTTTTTCGGTAACGGTTATCATAGTTACATACGTTTCCGGTGTTAGTTTTCAATTTTGGCCTATTGAAAATTTTTCATATCTCGAGCCACCAGCTGGCCCAGAGGCCTCGGAGTAGGCCCAAGCCGAAGTCTTCCTATCCGGTTCTTATTATGTTTTTCGGTAACGGTTATCATAGTTACATACGTTTCCGGTGTTAGTTTTCAATTTTGGTCTATTGAAAATTTCTCATATCTCGAGCCACCAGCTGGGCCGGAGGCCTCGGATTTGGCCCAAGCCGAAGTCTTCCTATCCGAATCTTATTATGTTTTTCGGTAACGGTTATCATAGTTACATACGTTTCCGGTGTTAGTTTCGGTTTTCGGCCTATTGAAAATTTCTCATATCTCGAGCCACCAGCTGGGCCGGAGGCCTCGGATTAGGCCCAAGCCGAAGTCTTCCTATCCGGTTCTTATTATGTTTTTCGGTAACGGTTATCATAGTTACATTCGTTTCCGGTGTTAGTTTTCAATTTTGGCCTATTGAAAATTTCTCATATCTCGAGCCACCAGCTGGGCCAGAGGCCTCGGATTTGGCCCAAGCCGAAGTCTTCCTATCCGGTTCTTATTATGTTTTTCGGTAACGGTTATCATAGTTACATACGTTTCCGGTGTTAGTTTTCAATTTTGGCCTATTGAAAATTTCTCATATCTCGAGCCACCAGCTGGGCCAGAGGCCTCGGATAAGGCCCAAGCCGAAGTCTTCCTATCCGGTTCTTATTATGTTTTTCGGTAACGGTTATCATAGTTACATACGTTTCCGGTGTTAGTTTTCAATTTTGGCCTATTGAAAATTTCTCATATCTCGAGCCACCAGCTGGGCCGGAGGCCTCGGATTTGGCCCAAGCCGAAGTCTTCCTATCCGGTTCTTATTATGTTTTTCGGTAACGGTTATCATAGTTACATACGTTTCCGGTGTTAGTTTTAAATTTTGGCCTATTGAAAATTTCTCATATCTCGAGCCACCAGCTGGGCCGGAGGCCTCGGATTTGGCCCAAGCCGAAGTCTTGCTATCCGGTTCTTATTATGTTTTTCGGTAACGGTTATCATAGTTACATACGTTTCCGGTGTTAGTTTTCAATTTTCGCCTATTGAAAATTTCTCATATCTCGAGCCACCAGCTGGGCCAGAGGCCTCGGCTAAGGCCCAAGCCGAAGTCTTCCTATCCGGTTCTTATTATGTTTTTCGGTAACGGTTATCATAGTTACATACGTTTCCGGTGTTAGTTTTCAATTTTGGCCTATTGAAAATTTCTCATATCTCGAGCCACCAGCTGGGCCGGAGGCCTCGGATTTGGCCCAAGCCGAAGTCTTCCTATCCGGTTCTTATTAGGTTTTTCGGTAACGGTTATCATAGTTACATACGTTTCCGGTGTTAGTTTTCAATTTTGGCCTATTGAAAATTTCTCATATCTCGAGCCACCAGCTGGGCCGGAGGCCTCGGATTTGGCCCAAGCCGAAGTCTTCCTATCCGGTTCTTATTATGTTTTTCGGTAACGGTTATCATAGTTACATACGTTTCCGGTGTTAGTTTTCAATTTTGGCCTATTGAAAATTTCTCATATCTCGAGCCACCAGCTGGGCCAGAGGCCTCGGATAAGGCCCAAGCCGAAGTCTTCCTATCCGGTTCTTATTATGTTTTTCGGTAACGGTTATCATAGTTACATACGTTTCCGGTGTTAGTTTCGGTTTTCGGCCTATTGAAAATTTCTCATATCTCGAGCCACCAGCTGGGCCAGAGGCCTCGGATTTGGCCTAAGCCGAAGTCTTCCTATCCGGTTCTTATTATGTTTTTCGGTAACGGTTATCATAGTTACATACGTTTCCGGTGTTAGTTTTCAATTTTGGCCTATTGAAAATTTTTCATATCTCGAGCCACCAGCTGGCCCAGAGGCCTCGGAGTAGGCCCAAGCCGAAGTCTTCCTATCCGGTTCTTATTATGTTTTTCGGTAACGGTTATCATAGTTACATACGTTTCCGGTGTTAGTTTTCAATTTTGGTCTATTGAAAATTTCTCATATCTCGAGCCACCAGCTGGGCCGGAGGCCTCGGATTTGGCCCAAGCCGAAGTCTTCCTATCCGAATCTTATTATGTTTTTCGGTAACGGTTATCATAGTTACATACGTTTCCGGTGTTAGTTTCGGTTTTCGGCCTATTGAAAATTTCTCATATCTCGAGCCACCAGCTGGGCCGGAGGCCTCGGATTAGGCCCAAGCCGAAGTCTTCCTATCCAGTTCTTATTATGTTTTTCGGTAACGGTTATCATAGTTACATACGTTTCCGGTGTTAGTTTTCAATTTTGGCCTATTGAAAATTTCTCATATCTCGAGCCACCAGCTGGGCCAGAGGCCTCGGATTAGGCCCAAGCCAAAGTCTTCCTATCCAGTTCTTATTATGTTTTTCGGTAACGGTTATCATAGTTACATACGTTTCCGGTGTTAGTTTTAAATTTTGGCCTATTGAAAATTTCTCATATCTCGAGCCACCAGCTGGGCCAGAGGCCTCGGATTTGGCCCAAGCCGAAGTCTTGCTATCCGGTTCTTATTATGTTTTTCGGTAACGGTTATCATAGTTACATACGTTTCCGGTGTTAGTTTTAAATTTTGGCCTATTGAAAATTTCTCATATCTCGAGCCACCAGCTGGGCCAGAGGCCTCGGATTTGGCCCAAGCCGAAGTCTTCCTATCCGGTTCTTATTATGTTTTTCGGTAACGGTTATCATAGTTACATTCGTTTCCGGCGTTAGTTTTCAATTTTGGCCTATTGAAAATTTCTCATATCTCGAGCCACCAGCTGGGCCAGAGGCCTCGGATTAGGCCCAAGCCAAAGTCTTCCTATCCGGTTCTTATTATGTTTTTCGGTAACGGTTATCATAGTTACATACGTTTCCGGTGTTAGTTTTCAATTTTGGCCTATTGAAAATTTCTCATATCTCGAGCCACCAGCTGGGCCAGAGGCCTCGGATTTGGCCCAAGCCGAAGTCTTCCTATCCGGTTCTTATTATGTTTTTCGGTAACGGTTATCATAGTTACATACGTTTCCGGTGTTAGTTTTCAATTTTGGCCTATTGAAAATTTCTCATATCTCGAGCCACCAGCTGGGCCAGAGGCCTCGGATAAGGCCCAAGCCGAAGTCTTCCTATCCGGTTCTTATTATGTTTTTCGGTAACGGTTATCATAGTTACATACGTTTCCGGTGTTAGTTTTCAATTTTGGCCTATTGAAAATTTCTCATATCTCGAGCCACCAGCTGGGCCAGAGGCCTCGGATAAGGCCCAAGCCGAAGTCTTCCTATCCGGTTCTTATTATGTTTTTCGGTAACGGTTATCATAGTCACATACGTTTCCGGTGTTAGTTTCGGTTTTCGGCCTATTGAAAATTTCTCATATCTCGAGCCACCAGCTGGGCCGGAGGCCTCGGATTTGGCCCAAGCCGAAGTCTTGCTATCCGGTTCTTATTATGTTTTTCGGTAACGGTTATCATAGTTACATACGTTTCCGGTGTTAGTTTTAAATTTTGGCCTATTGAAAATTTCTCATATCTCGAGCCACCAGCTGGGCCGGAGGCCTCGGATTTGGCCCAAGCCGAAGTCTTCCTATCCGGTTCTTATTATGTTTTTCGGTAACGGTTATCATAGTTACATACGTTTCCGGTGTTAGTTTTCAATTTTGGCCTATTGAAAATTTCTCATATCTCGAGCCACCAGCTGGGCCAGAGGCCTCGGATTAGGCCCAAGCCGAAGTCTTCCTATCCGGTTCTTATTATGTTTTTCGGTAACGGTTATCATAGTTACATACGTTTCCGGTGTTAGTTTTCAATTTTGGCCTATTGAAAATTTCTCATATCTCGAGCCACCAGCTGGGCCAGAGGCCTCAGATTTGGCCTAAGCCGAAGTCTTCCTATCCGGTTCTTATTATGTTTTTCGGTAACGGTTATCATAGTTACATTCGTTTCCGGCGTTAGTTTTCAATTTTGGCCTATTGAAAATTTCTCATATCTCGAGCCACCAGCTGGGCCGGAGGCCTCGGATTTGGCCCAAGCCGAAGTCTTGCTATCCGGTTCTTATTATGTTTTTCGGTAACGGTTATCATAGTTACATACGTTTCCGGTGTTAGTTTTAAATTTTGGCCTATTGAAAATTTCTCATATCTCGAGCCACCAGCTGGGCCAGAGGCCTCGGATTAGGCCCAAGCCAAAGTCTTCCTATCCGGTTCTTATTATGTTTTTCGGTAACGGTTATCATAGTTACATACGTTTCCGGTGTTAGTTTTCAATTTTGGCCTATTGAAAGTTTCTCATATCTCGAGCCACCAGCTGGGCCAGAGGCCTCGGATAAGGCCCAAGCCGAAGTCTTCCTATCCGGTTCTTATTATGTTTTTCGGTAACGGTTATCATAGTTACATACGTTTCCGGTGTTAGTTTCGGTTTTCGGCCTATTGAAAATTTCTCATATCTCGAGCCACCCGCTGGGCCGGAGGCCTCGGATTTGGCCCAAGCCGAAGTCTTCCTATCCGGTTCTTATTATGTTTTTCGGTAACGGTTATCATAGTTACATACGTTTCCGGTGTTAGTTTTCAATTTTGGCCTATTGAAAATTTCTCATATCTCGAGCCACCAGCTGGGCCGGAAGCCTCGGATTTGGCCCAAGCCGAAGTCTTCCTATCCGGTTCTTATTATGTTTTTCGGTAACGGTTATCATAGTTACATACGTTTCCGGTGTTAGTTTTAAATTTTGGCCTATTGAAAATTTGTCATATCTCGAGCCACCAGCTGGGCCGGAGGCCTCGGATTTGGCCCAAGCCGAAGTCTTGCTATCCGGTTCTTATTATGTTTTTCGGTAACAGTTATCATAGTTACATACGTTTCCGGTGTTAGTTTTCAATTTTCGCCTATTGAAAATTTCTCATATCTCGAGCCACCAGCTGGGCCAGAGGCCTCGGCTAAGGCCCAAGCCGAAGTCTTCCTATCCGGTTCTTATTATGTTTTTCGGTAACGGTTATCATAGTTACATACGTTTCCGGTGTTAGTTTTCAATTTTGGCCTATTGAAAATTTCTCATATCTCGAGCCACCAGCTGGGCCGGAGGCCTCGGATTTGGCCCAAGCCGAAGTCTTCCTATCCGGTTCTTATTAGGTTTTTCGGTAACGGTTATCATAGTTACATACGTTTCCGGTGTTAGTTTTCAATTTTGGCCTATTGAAAATTTCTCATATCTCGAGCCACCAGCTGGGCCGGAGGCCTCGGATTTGGCCCAAGCCGAAGTCTTCCTATCCGGTTCTTATTATGTTTTTCGGTAACGGTTATCATAGTTACATACGTTTCCGGTGTTAGTTTTCAATTTTGGCCTATTGAAAATTTCTCATATCTCGAGCCACCAGCTGGGCCAGAGGCCTCGGATAAGGCCCAAGCCGAAGTCTTCCTATCCGGTTCTTATTATGTTTTTCGGTAACGGTTATCATAGTTACATACGTTTCCGGTGTTAGTTTCGGTTTTCGGCCTATTGAAAATTTCTCATATCTCGAGCCACCAGCTGGGCCAGAGGCCTCGGATTAGGCCCAAGCCGAAGTCTTCCTATCCGGTTCTTATTATGTTTTTCGGTAACGGTTATCATAGTTACATACGTTTCCGGTGTTAGTTTTCAATTTTGGCCTATTGAAAATTTCTCATATCTCGAGCCACCAGCTGGGCCAGAGGCCTCGGATAAGGCCCAAGCCGAAGTCTTCCTATCCGGTTCTTATTATGTTTTTCGGTAACGGTTATCATAGTTACATACGTTTCCGGTGTTAGTTTCGGTTTTCGGCCTATTGAAAATTTCTCATATCTCGAGCCACCAGCTGGGCCAGAGGCCTCGGATTTGGCCTAAGCCGAAGTCTTCCTATCCGGTTCTTATTATGTTTTTCGGTAACGGTTATCATAGTTACATTCGTTTCCGGCGTTAGTTTTCAATTTTGGCCTATTGAAAATTTTTCATATCTCGAGCCACCAGCTGGCCCAGAGGCCTCGGATTAGGCCCAAGCCGAAGTCTTCCTATCCGGTTCTTATTATGTTTTTCGGTAACGGTTATCATAGTTACATACGTTTCCGGTGTTAGTTTTCAATTTTGGTCTATTGAAAATTTCTCATATCTCGAGCCACCAGCTGGGCCGGAGGCCTCGGATTTGGCCCAAGCCGAAGTCTTCCTATCCGAATCTTATTATGTTTTTCGGTAACGGTTATCATAGTTACATACGTTTCCGGTGTTAGTTTCGGTTTTCGGCCTATTGAAAATTTCTCATATCTCGAGCCACCAGCTGGGCCGGAGGCCTCGGATTAGGCCCAAGCCGAAGTCTTCCTATCCGGTTCTTATTATGTTTTTCGGTAACGGTTATCATAGTTACATACGTTTCCGGTGTTAGTTTTCAATTTTGGCCTATTGAAAATTTCTCATATCTCGAGCCACCAGCTGGGCCAGAGGCCTCGGATTTGGCCCAAGCCGAAGTCTTCCTATCCGGTTCTTATTATGTTTTTCGGTAACGGTTATCATAGTTACATACGTTTCTGGTGTTAGTTTCGGTTTTCGGCCTATTGAAAATTTCTCATATCTCGAGCCACCAGCTGGGCCGGAGGCCTCGGATTAGGCCCAAGCCGAAGTCTTCCTATCCGGTTCTTATTATGTTTTTCGGTAACGGTTATCATAGTTACATACGTTTCCGGTGTTAGTTTTCAATTTTGGCCTATTGAAAATTTCTCATATCTCGAGCCACCAGCTGGGCCAGAGGCCTCGGATTAGGCCCAAGCCAAAGTCTTCCTATCCAGTTCTTATTATGTTTTTCGGTAACGGTTATCATAGTTACATACGTTTCCGGTGTTAGTTTTAAATTTTGGCCTATTGAAAATTTCTCATATCTCGAGCCACCAGCTGGGCCAGAGGCCTCGGATTTGGCCCAAGCCGAAGTCTTGCTATCCGGTTCTTATTATGTTTTTCGGTAACGGTTATCATAGTTACATACGTTTCCGGTGTTAGTTTTAAATTTTGGCCTATTGAAAATTTCTCATATCTCGAGCCACCAGCTGGGCCAGAGGCCTCGGATTTGGCCCAAGCCGAAGTCTTCCTATCCGGTTCTTATTATGTTTTTCGGTAACGGTTATCATAGTTACATTCGTTTCCGGTGTTAGTTTTCAATTTTGGCCTATTGAAAATTTCTCATATCTCGAGCCACCAGCTGGGCCGGAGGCCTCGGATTTGGCCCAAGCCGAAGTCTTCCTATCCGGTTCTTATTATGTTTTTCGGTAACGGTTATCATAGTTACATACGTTTCCGGTGTTAGTTTTAAATTTTGGCCTATTGAAAATTTCTCATATCTCGAGCCACCAGCTGGGCCGGAGGCCTCGGATTTGGCCCAAGCCGAAGTCTTGCTATCCGGTTCTTATTATGTTTTTCGGTAACGGTTATCATAGTTACATACGTTTCCGGTGTTAGTTTTCAATTTTCGCCTATTGAAAATTTCTCATATCTCGAGCCACCAGCTGGGCCAGAGGCCTCGGCTAAGGCCCAAGCCGAAGTCTTCCTATCCGGTTCTTATTATGTTTTTCGGTAACGGTTATCATAGTTACATACGTTTCCGGTGTTAGTTTCGGTTTTCGGCCTATTGAAAATTTCTCATATCTCGAGCCACCAGCTGGGCCGGAGGCCTCGGATTTGGCCCAAGCCGAATTCTTCCTATCCGGTTCTTATTATGTTTTTCAGTAACGGTTATCATAGTTACATACGTTTCCGGTGTTAGTTTTCAATTTTGGCCTATTGAAAATTTCTCATATCTCGAGCCACCAGCTGGGCCAGAGGCCTCGGATTTGGCCCAAGCCGAAGTCTTCCTATCCGGTTCTTATTATGTTTTTCGGTAACGGTTATCATAGTTACATACGTTTCCGGTGTTAGTTTTAAATTTTGGCCTATTGAAAATTTCTCATATCTCGAGCCACCAGCTGGGCCAGAGGCCTCGGATTTGGCCCAAGCCGAAGTCTTGCTATCCGGTTCTTATTATGTTTTTCGGTAACGGTTATCATAGTTACATACGTTTCCGGTGTTAGTTTTAAATTTTGGCCTATTGAAAATTTCTCATATCTCGAGCCACCAGCTGGGCCAGAGGCCTCGGATAAGGCCCAAGCCGAAGTCTTCCTATCCGGTTCTTATTATGTTTTTCGGTAACGGTTATCATAGTTACATACGTTTCCGGTGTTAGTTTTCAATTTCGGCCTATTGAAAATTTCTCATATCTCGAGCCACCAGCTGGGCCGGAGGCCTCGGATTTGGCCCAAGCCGAAGTCTTCCTATCCGGTTCTTATTATGTTTTTCAGTAACGGTTATCATAGTTACATACGTTTCCGGTGTTAGTTTTCAATTTTGGCCTATTGAAAATTTCTCATATCTCGAGCCACCCGCTGGGCCGGAGGCCTCGGATTTGGCCCAAGCCGAAGTCTTCCTATCCGGTTCTTATTATGTTTTTCGGTAACGGTTATCATAGTTACATACGTTTCCGGTGTTAGTTTTCAATTTCGGCCTATTGAAAATTTCTCATATCTCGAGCCACCAGCTGGGCCGGAGGCCTCGGATTTGGCCCAAGCCGAAGTCTTCCTATCCGGTTCTTATTATGTTTTTCAGTAACGGTTATCATAGTTACATACGTTTCCGGTGTTAGTTTTCAATTTTGGCCTATTGAAAATTTCTCATATCTCGAGCCACCAGCTGGGCCAGAGGCCTCGGATTTGGCCCAAGCCGAAGTCTTCCTATCCGGTTCTTATTATGTTTTTCGGTAACGGTTATCATAGTTACATACGTTTCCGGTGTTAGTTTTAAATTATGGCCTATTGAAAATTTCTCATATCTCGAGCCACCAGCTGGGCCAGAGGCCTCGGATTTGGCCCAAGCCGAAGTCTTGCTATCCGGTTCTTATTATGTTTTTCGGTAACGGTTATCATAGTTACATACGTTTCCGGTGTTAGTTTTAAATTTTGGCCTATTGAAAATTTCTCATATCTCGAGCCACCAGCTGGGCCAGAGGCCTCGGATTTGGCCCAAGCCGAAGTCTTCCTATCCGGTTCTTATTATGTTTTTCGGTAACGGTTATCATAGTTACATTCGTTTCCGGCGTTAGTTTTCAATTTTGGCCTATTGAAAATTTCTCATATCTCGAGCCACCAGCTGGGCCAGAGGCCTCGGATTAGGCCCAAGCCAAAGTCTTCCTATCCGGTTCTTATTATGTTTTTCGGTAACGGTTATCATAGTTACATACGTTTCCGGTGTTAGTTTTCAATTTTGGCCTATTGAAAATTTCTCATATCTCGAGCCACCAGCTGGGCCAGAGGCCTCGGATTTGGCCCAAGCCGAAGTCTTCCTATCCGGTTCTTATTATGTTTTTCGGTAACGGTTATCATAGTTACATACGTTTCCGGTGTTAGTTTTAAATTTGTGCCTATTGAAAATTTCTCATATCTCGAGCCACCAGCTGGGCCAGAGGCCTCGGATAAGGCCCAAGCCGAAGTCTTCCTATCCGGTTCTTATTATGTTTTTCGGTAACGGTTATCATAGTTACATACGTTTCCGGTGTTAGTTTTCAATTTCGGCCTATTGAAAATTTCTCATATCTCGAGCCACCAGCTGGGCCGGAGGCCTCGGATTTGGCCCAAGCCGAAGTCTTCCTATCCGGTTCTTATTATGTTTTTCAGTAACGGTTATCATAGTTACATACGTTTCCGGTGTTAGTTTTCAATTTTGGCCTATTGAAAATTTCTCATATCTCGAGCCACCAGCTGGGCCAGAGGCCTCGGATTTGGCCCAAGCCGAAGTCTTGCTATCCGGTTCTTATTATGTTTTTCGGTAACGGTTATCATAGTTACATACGTTTCCGGTGTTAGTTTTAAATTTTGGCCTATTGAAAATTTCTCATATCTCGAGCCACCAGCTGGGCCAGAGGCCTCGGATTTGGCCCAAGCCGAAGTCTTCCTATCCGGTTCTTATTATGTTTTTCGGTAACGGTTATCATAGTTACATTCGTTTCCGGCGTTAGTTTTCAATTTTGGCCTATTGAAAATTTCTCATATCTCGAGCCACCAGCTGGGCCAGAGGCCTCGGATTAGGCCCAAGCCAAAGTCTTCCTATCCGGTTCTTATTATGTTTTTCGGTAACGGTTATCATAGTTACATACGTTTCCGGTGTTAGTTTTCAATTTTGGCCTATTGAAAATTTCTCATATCTCGAGCCACCAGCTGGGCCAGAGGCCTCGGATGTGGCCCAAGCCGAAGTCTTCCTATCCGGTTCTTATTATGTTTTTCGGTAACGGTTATCATAGTTACATACGTTTCCGGTGTTAGTTTTAAATTTTGGCCTATTGAAAATTTCTCATATCTCGAGCCACCAGCTGGGCCAGAGGCCTCGGATAAGGCCCAAGCCGAAGTCTTCCTATCCGGTTCTTATTATGTTTTTCGGTAACGGTTATCATAGTTACATACGTTTCCGGTGTTAGTTTCGGTTTTCGGCCTATTGAAAATTTCTCATATCTCGAGCCACCAGCTGGGCCGGAGGCCTCGGATTTGGCCCAAGCCGAATTCTTCCTATCCGGTTCTTATTATGTTTTTCAGTAACGGTTATCATAGTTACATACGTTTCCGGTGTTAGTTTTCAATTTTGGCCTATTGAAAATTTCTCATATCTCGAGCCACCAGCTGGGCCAGAGGCCTCGGATTTGGCCCAAGCCGAAGTCTTCCTATCCGGTTCTTATTATGTTTTTCGGTAACGGTTATCATAGTTACATACGTTTCCGGTGTTAGTTTTAAATTTTGGCCTATTGAAAATTTCTCATATCTCGAGCCACCAGCTGGGCCAGAGGCCTCGGATTTGGCCCAAGCCGAAGTCTTGCTATCCGGTTCTTATTATGTTTTTCGGTAACGGTTATCATAGTTACATTCGTTTCCGGCGTTAGTTTTCAATTTTGGCCTATTGAAAATTTCTCATATCTCGGGCCACCAGCTGGGCCAGAGGCCTCGGATTAGGCCCAAGCCAAAGTCTTCCTATCCGGTTCTTATTATGTTTTTCGGTAACGGTTATCATAGTTACATACGTTTCCGGTGTTAGTTTTCAATTTTGGCCTATTGAAAATTTCTCATATCTCGAGCCACCAGCTGGGCCAGAGGCCTCGGATTTGGCCCAAGCCGAAGTCTTCCTATCCGGTTCTTATTATGTTTTTCGGTAACGGTTATCATAGTTACATACGTTTCCGGTGTTAGTTTTCAATTTTGGCCTATTGAAAATTTTTCATATCTCGAACCACCAGCTGGGCCAGAGGCCTCGGATTTGGCCCAAGCCGAAGTCTTTCTATCCGGTTCTTATTATGTTTTTCGGTAACGGTTATCATGGTTACATACGTTTCCGGTGTTAGTTTTCAATTTTGGCCTATTGAAAATTTCTCATATCTCGAGCCACCAGCTGGGCCGGTGGCCTCTGATTAGGCCCAAGCCGAAGTCTTCCTATCCGGTTCTTATTATGTTTTTCGGTAACGGTTATCATAGTTACATACGTTTCCGGAGTTAGTTTTCAATTTTGGCCTATTGAAAATTTCTCATATCTCGAGCCACCAGCTGGGCCAGAGGCCTCGGATTAGGCCCAAGCCAAAGTCTTCCTATCCAGTTCTTATTATGTTTTTCGGTAACGGTTATCATAGTTACATACGTTTCCGGTGTTAGTTTTAAATTTTGGCCTATTGAAAATTTCTCATATCTCGAGCCACCAGCTGGGCCAGAGGCCTCGGATTTGGCCCAAGCCGAAGTCTTGCTATCCGGTTCTTATTATGTTTTTCGGTAACGGTTATCATAGTTACATACGTTTCCGGTGTTAGTTTTAAATTTTGGCCTATTGAAAATTTCTCATATCTCGAGCCACCAGCTGGGCCAGAGGCCGTTGTCCGGAGAATTTGAATATTGTGTCACTATCATAGACAGAAAAACGAAATGGCCTGAAGCTATTCCAGTACGGAATATCACCGCTGAAACTATTTGTAAAACATTGATTAGCGGTTGGATTGCGAGATTTGGCTGTCCAATAACAATAACAACGGATCAAGGACGCCAGTTCGAGTCGGATCTATTCCATCAGCTGACAAAGCGATTAGGAATAAATCAGATCCATACAACTCCTTATCATCCACAAGCGAACGGCCAAATAGAGAGGTGGCACAGATGTCTAAAATCCGCCCTAACAGCAAGGAATAACTGTACAAATTGGGTGGACGGATTACCTATGGTTATGCTCGGGCTTCGCACAGCTATTAGTGAAAAGAGTGGTGTAAGCGCAGCGCAAATGACTTACGGTGCAACCTTGCGACTGCCAGCTGATTATTTTGCTGACAGAAAAACGTCACTGACCGACGCCGCTTACGTCACACAACTCGCAAATACTATGCGCACATTGCGAAGCGATACGGTGAATCACTGCACGAGTCGAAGATTCTTTGTGCACAAGGAACTTCAGAAATGCGATTATGTTTTCCTCCGAAGAGACATGATGAAGAAGTCGCTGACTGCTCCTTATGAAGGTCCTTACAAAGTCTTAAAGCGTGAAGGGAAATGCTATACGATCCAACTTCTGGACAGGAACGCCGTCGTGTCCGTAGATCGACTGAAACCAGCATTCATCCTAGAAACCGCAGAAGACAAGATGGACAACGTGCACACAGCAACAGCCACGGCCAAAGTAATGACACCGGTAACACGCGAGAATTTACCAGCACCTGCAGAAACAGGCGCGCGACATGTCACCCGAGCCGGTCGTGTAATTCGACCCGTCGTGCGATTTGCCAACTAGATAGTTAGGCATAAGTACTTAATTAATTGTTCTTTTACTTTATACATCTTTATTGTTTTATTGTTTTGTTTAATGTTTACCGAAAATCTTATATCAAAGGGGGGAGTACTGTTAGCACTTTTACATGCGTTGACACAGTGCCGCCCCAGATAAATATTGTAAACTCTCAATTTATTATTATGTATTATTTGTTTGTGTGTGTCTGCTGACACTATAGTTTCGGCCTATATAAATCATGTGATTATATTAAATCAATGAGTATCTTAGAACACGCAGTCGTATCATTTACAGTTATCATAGTTACATTCGTTTCCGGCGTTAGTTTTCAATTTTGGCCTATTGAAAATTTCTCATATCTCGAGCCACCAGCTGGGCCAGAGGCCTCGGATTAGGCCCAAGCCAAAGTCTTCCTTTCCGGTTCTTATTATGTTTTTCGGTAACGGTTATCATAGTTACATACGTTTCCGGTGTTAGTTTTCAATTTTGGCCTATTGAAAATTTCTCATATCTCGAGCCACCAGCTGGGCCAGAGGCCTCGGATTTGGCCCAAGCCGAAGTCTTCCTATCCGGTTCTTATTATGTTTTTCGGTAACGGTTATCATAGTTACATGCGTTTCCGGTGTTAGTTTTCAATTTTGGCCTATTGAAAATTTCTCATATCTCGAGCCACCAGCTGGGCCGGAAGCCTCGGATTTGGCCCAAGCCAAAGTCTTTCTATCCGGTTCTTATTATGTTTTTCGGTTACGGTTTTTATAGTTACATACGTTTCCGGTGTTAGTTTCGGTTTTCGGTCTATTGAAAATTTCTCATATCTCGAGCCACCAGCTGGGCCGGAGGCCTCGGATTTGGCCCAAGCTGAAGTCTTCCTATCCGGTTCTTATTATGTTTTTCGGTAACGGTTATCATAGTTACATACGTTTCCGGTGTTAGTTTCGGTTTTCGGCCTTTTGAAAATTTCTCATATCTCGAGCCACCAGCTGGGCCAGAGGCCTCGGATAAGGCCCAAGCCGAAGTCTTCCTATCCGGTTCTTATTATGTTTTTCGGTAACGGTTATCATAGTTACATACGTTTCCGGTGTTAGTTTTCAATTGCGGCGTATTGGAATTTTCTCATAACTCAGGCTGTAAGGCAATTTTGTCCTTTTTCTTATTATGTTTTTCGGTAACGGTTATCATAGTTACATACGTTTCCGGTGTTAGTTTTCAATTGCGGCGTATTGGAATTTTCTCATAACTCAGGCTGTAAGGCAATTTTGTCCTATTGAAAATAAAAATTGACATTCTCAGTTTAGTCGGAGGCGTCGTATATATTTTGAGTCACTTTGCATAAAACACGATATAATACTTAGGCATGGAGCCCGTGACTAAGTATCAGACTCACGTGTCAATCGATCAAAAGTTAAGCTACACTTGGCGCGGTCGGTCCGTGGATGAGTGACCACTATGTCACTATTGAGACTCTTTAGTGCCTCAGAAAGTACGTTAAGCCGTTCGTCCCGGTTGGCATTTGTAGATCTTTTACAATCGTTACAGGTAGTCAGAAGCCAGAAAGTTTGATAACCAGTCTTAGGGTATCGTGTTTCCCGGTTACCAGGTTGTGCAGGTCAGATACACTTCCAGTTGACGGCGATGAGAAAGAATTTTTTGACGCCATATTTTAATTAGATTTAGCCTTGATCTTCATTTAATATCCTTGTCTGGTTTGGAAATAATATAGTTTTTTCTTATAGACCGCGTGTCCCTGGGCTGGACGGCGCTGCTGGGTGCGCTGCTGCTGCTGACGCTGGCAGACCGCGAGGACCTGGAGCCGGTGCTGCACAGGATCGAGTGGTCCACGCTGCTCTTCTTTGCAGCGCTCTTCGTGCTTATGGAGGTAAACTAATTATATCTAGAACCCTTAGCGATGAATTTTTCAATCGAGATTTTAGGGACACTGTTTCATCATCATCATATATTTATATTCTCTCTGTCTGTTACGCTTTCACGATAAAACGGTTGAACTGATTCAAACTAATTTTAATGATATATTGAAATCTACACTTTGCTTACTATGATTTTCTTAATGTTTTTCAGGCTTTATCTAAACTAGGTCTGATCGGCTACATCGGTGGCTGGACCGAAGCTCTCATCCTCAGAGTTGATGAGAGCGACCGGTTAGCTGTGGCTTTAGTTCTCATGGTTTGGGTGAGTGCTAATAATATGTAAAGTTTCTTGTGTATCTGTGTCTGCATGTGTATTTATCTATGGAAATGTAGCTCAAAATGTTATTTTTTTTAACTCAATTATTTATTGCATTCCAAATTAAAACTGATGGCATGACACTAGCCAAAAACGCTACGGCCAAAAATGGATGGGAATCCATTTTAATAAACTGTTCATAAAGAGAGCGACCGCCTCATTGGTCTACTCGTAGTGGTCGTATAATGCGGCTGCTGTTAACGGGGTCTGAGGTTCGATTCTCGGGTCGGGCCGAAATCGCTTAGTGGGTTTTAGAAAATTTCACAAAGCAGCCCGGAGTCAGGAAGTTGGTGGTGTTATACCCCCGTGCCTAGGACGTTACGTCCGCGGCGTTTCTCTTGATAGCAGTTGTTGTTACAATAGCATGTCAGAGGCCGTCAGGCGGATTTGAGAAAACTTTGACACTAAGCATGTTAGGTTGGTAAAACCTGCAACTCACATGATAAGAAGAAGAAAAAGAGAGTATAGAACCCTCGGTATGCAAATACGACTCGTTTGTGTTGCTCATACTATATTTTAGACTTAGATTATTAACATGTCTAGATGGAGCGTCAAGTGCGCGCAAACGTGTCAAAAAGTGTCAGTCAACTATTGGCTCACAAATGCTTACCAGTACAGTACGTAACCGTCGGTAAACCTTGTCGTATTTAATAATCTATTATTTTTATGTGATTTATGATGTCCGTTTGGATTGAGGAGCCATTTTTTATTTTTCCACGAAACTTTGCCCAGATTTAGTAGGTCCTGAGAAAATTTTGTAGGCCAAATCCTGGAATTTGTAGTAAAATATAAAAAAAGTTATATCAATTTAAAGGTGGCTCCTCAATCCAAACGCTTCGCATATAAATAATTGACTGTAGCTACCTGAGGTCACATCGGAATCGGATAAAAACTACGCCAATATTTAGTAGAAATTTCTACTAAATATTGGCGTACAAATCAACACTGTACATATTCGGTATCCGAAAATCCAAGCTTTTTTCACTTTTCCTTATGAACTCGCTATAAGGGTGACCATGCTATGTGTAAACGAAAGTAGGACAACTTGTTTTAGAAAATTGATTCAATTTCTTCTATGCTAACAAATAGGTACTTTATTAAAAATAACTGAATGGCAAATTTTAGATGGGTTGTTTTATAATAAAAAGCTTGAATATTAAGTTTTTTGAGGTACAAAATTTATTAAGAAAATTGTAAACATTAAAATATCTCGCATATATCATCATCATCATCCTTCTTGCTCATTAATAATACAATTAGTAAATACTCATTATAAAATATTCTTTAATTAAATAATGTTATACAAATCGGTTATTACCAAGTAACACCATAAGTTGGCAGTGGGCCCCTTTAGGGCCGGAACATTGAAATCACCGGAAACTCATTAAGGGGTGCCTAATAATTAATATAATGGGCTTTAGTGCCGTGTGTTACAGATTTATTTTCAGTACCATTGTGAGAAAATAAAATAATCCCATGCATCTCTTTTTGAGGGAAGCAAGCGACTCGATCCCCGACACTACCGGTAGCAATGCCGTGAAAGACAGACAGAGCATGAAGTGCTTGCTGCTAGTCAAATTAACAATAAGATTACACCTGATTAGTGCCGCCGTCACTAAACTCAAAAAACTCAAAACTCGAATGTTTTTATTTCAAATAGGTCTTTGCAGGCACTTATGAAACGTCAAGCTAGTTGCACGGTTCCAAGGAGTGGGTCTTATGGAGAAGAACCGGCAAGAAACTCCATAGACACTTTTCAAAAGGAAATGTTTACAGGTTTTTGTACATTACTTACAGGTTATCTCTGAGAAAGTTATACAATTCAAATGATGCTATACAAAAAAAAAAAAGAAAATAATGAAACTGCTTAGTGCTGACCATTTTTTTTCTTTTTATAAGAATCATGCATTCAGCCTAATGCCTTATCGATAATCGAATACCTGAATAAGTTGAAACTGTATAAAATTATATGAAAGCTCTGATTCATTTTAGCAAGTTTTTTTAATAAAAAAATATTAATAAAATAAAAGACAAAATAATTCGGTACTTGAGACAAAAAAAAAACAAAAAAACAAAAAACTTTATGAAGTCACGTAACTCACAAAACGAAATAATTTGATTAATTTAATTTCGATTTTAAAAACAGATTGATAAAACGTCGCCGTCGATCTTAAAACAGATTGAAGAAACGTCACCATCTCTTTGAATTAGGTAAAAACATTGTTTATCTTGGCCTTTGATAATCACCAATATTAGAATCTACAATTTTAAAAGATATAGCATTTCAATCTATTGTAATAAACAAATATTTAAATTCAACAAGGAACTAACTATAAAATACTAGCTTTCCGCCAGCGGCGTCGCCCGCGTGGGCTATTTGAATTCAAATTAAAGATTAACCGCTCGACCGATTTTGTGTAAATTTCACATAAACCATCTACTAAATAGTCCGAACAAAGCCTAAACATTTGGTTTGGATAAGTGAGCCCGTTCTTAAGTTATAAAATTACAACGAAAAGTGGCATTGATTTTTAAATACTTATATTGATTGATATAATGATAAAAAAAATCGATTTGTTATTTGATGAATCGAGTCGATCAAATTTTCAAACATTTAAATAAAAAAAAAACAACTAATGCTGTTTATTTTTTTTTGGCGGCAAAACAGACGCGGCAGATTTCGAACACCAAATTCAAATTTTAAATAAGTACACTATTAATGAATTTGTTAAATAAATGAACATAGATATATTATGTTAGTAAATTAATAACGACTCATTCACTTTCCGTTTTATGATGTTTGTTCCCTAAAATGAGCACTGTTCCAAGACTACTGACGACAAATAGCGATTAAATATTGCATTATTTTGTTTTATAATTCAAATCTGAAAAAGATGAACAGTAAAAGTGTAACGTTTGTAGCGTTAAAATGATATAATTTTTATTATTGTGTACACAGTCTTAATTACACACACAGCCACAAGATTTGTTATGAAGCAAAATAATATGATAGTAACTAATAAGAATGGACTTAATTCTCGGCGCAAAAGGTCCATATAGGTAGTTTCTGTGATTGTTTGTTGTTAATTTGACTAGCAAGCACTTCATGCTCTGTCTGTTTATGACGGCATTGCTGCGAGATATTTTAATGTTTACAATTTTCTTAATAAATGTTGTACCTTTTTTTATACCTTTGTACCTTTTTATTATAAAACAACCCATCTAAAATTTGCCATTCAGTTATTTTTAATCAAGTACCTATTTGTTAGCATAGAAGAAATTGAATCAATTTTCTAAAACAAGTTGTCCTACTTTCGTTTACACATAGCATGGTCACCCTTAATAGCGAGTTCATAAGGAAAAGTGAAAAAAGCTTGGATTTTCGGATACCGAATATGTACAGTGTTGATTTGTACGCCAATATTTAGTAGAAATTTCTACTAAATATTGGCGTAGTTTTTATCCGATTCCGATGTGACCTCAGGTAGCTACAGTCAATTATTTATATGCGAAGCGTTTGGATTGAGGAGCCACCTTTAAATTGATATAACTTTTTTTATATTTTACTACAAATTCCAGGATTTGGCCTACAAAATTTTCTCAGGACCTACTAAATCTGGGCAAAGTTTCGTGGAAAAATAAAAAATGGCTCCTCAATCCAAACGGACATGATTTATGGGAGGATTGTAGTAACTGGTATCATTATTTACGCACACAGAGACGTTTACGCACAGTGTAAAACGACGCCTGCACGCACACATGCTTGAAATTGTTGACTCAATTCTTTGTTATGATTGTAGCGCGACGCTCCATCTAGACATGTATATATAATCTAAGATTTTAGATAGATTTTTGAAAATGCTTTTTCATTCACGTGTATATTACCAGGTATCAGGCATCACATCGGCTTTCGTCGACAACGTGCCTCTAACTACGATGATGGTACGAGTTGTGACGTCATTGGGTACCCATCCTACTCTCAACCTCCCCATGGCGCCGCTCATATGGGCTCTATCGTTCGGTGTATGTTTGGGAGGTAAGCAATCCTATTGTATATCTGAAAGTACCTGATTGTCTGTCTTTCACGGAATAATGGTACCACGGATTTTGATGAATTTTGGTATGGAAATAGATTGAAACTTGGGGAAGGGCATAGACTACATTTTGTTCCCTTGGGATGCGAGTGAAACCGTGGGAGACAGCTAGTATGTGATAGTATAAGCTGTTTGTCCCGGCTGTCATTTGTAGATCTTTGACAGTCGTTACAGGTAGTCAGAAGCCAGAAAGTCTGACAACCAAACTTAGAGATACCGTGTTACCCGGTATTTGGGTTGTGGAGCTCAGATAGGCAGTCGCTCCATGTAAATCACAGGTACTCAGCTGCAGCCAGTTTAGATTGGAAGCCGACCCCAACTTTGTTGGGAAAAGACTAGGCAGATGATAATTTTTTTTTCTAATATGTTATTAAATAATTTCCAGGTAACGGTACACTTATAGGGGCGAGTTCCAACGTGGTTTGTGTAGGATTAGCTGAACAAAACGGCTATAAAATAAGCTTCATGCAATTCTTTAAAATAGGCTTTCCTGTTATGATTGGACATTTAGTGGTGGCCACAGGCTACCTTCTGATATGCCACTGTGTTTTTACTTGGCATTAAACACATTGTGTTTAAATTTAATTCAATTCAATTAAACACTTGTATTTTAATTTAATTGAATACAATTACACAGTTGTGTTTCAATTTAATTCAATTTAAAAATGTAGTTCAATTTAATTCAATTCAATTAAAAAAGTGTTTCAATTTAATTCAATTCAATTAAATAATTGTATTAATTTTCAATTAGTTAGCCACACACGTCTCTCGCTATAGCAATACAGTTTCATAAAATCATAGACCTACCATTTTTTTTATTGTATTAATATTTAACAATTAATAATATTCATATTTACATGCTTAAAACTACTTAAAGCTAATAAATTAAAACTACTACTACTAAATTATATTCTAAAACTATAATTCAAATTAATTGACAATGTTAGAGTTTCATACAAACTTTGGCCCCTTTTTCACTCCCTTAGGGGTAACATTTCGGAAAATCCTTTTTATCAGATTCCTGCGTCTACAAAGAACACACCCTCCAAGTTTCAGGTCTCTATGATCAGCGGTTTAGGCTGTGCGTTGATCCGTTAGTCATTCAGGTCAAAGCATTTTATATGAATAGATAGATAGATAGAAGTTTGACTCAAACCAACCAATACTATAAATTGGCTTGATAATTTATCAGTGTGGTTGTCATGATCCAGTAAATGTCCAATGATGTATAAGCAATGTAGATAATCCTTACTAATATTATAAATGCGAAAGTAACTCTGTTGGTCTGTCTGTCTGTTACGCTTTCACGCCAAAACTACTGGACCGATATAAATGAAATTTGGTACAGAGATAGAATAGACCCTGAGGAACAACATAGGCTACTTTTTACCCGGGTGCGCTAAGTAGTTCCCTCGGGATGCGGGTGAAACCGCGGGAAACAGCTAGTAATGTATAAAAATGGCGAAAGTGACCCTTACCTATGGGCCTAGCACAAATGCACTAATGTAATATAAGCGATTTTCGAATCTATACTAATATAATAAAGCTGAAGAGTTTGTTTGTTTGAACGCGCTAATCTCAGGAACTACGGGTACCATTTGAAAAATTCTTGCAGTGTTAGATAGCCCATTTATTGAGAAAGCCTATAGGCTATATATCATCACGCTAAAACCAATAGGAGCGGAGCACCACTATAACACGCGGACGACGCCGCGAGCAGAAGCTAGTCATAAATACAACCATACCAAAGCAAAATGTATGTATGTTTAAAAAGTATATATATATCAATTTGCAGCATCCAAAGATATAATTAAAGTCATCAATTTAAATAAATAGTACTTATTTACATTATAAGTGAGTATATTACATTCATAATCGCTTCCTCGATCTTACGAATACTTTTTCGCATGTGATCCGTGCTAGGCCCACATTTTGTTTGTTTGTTTGTCGAGCTTATACGGCTAAGCCGCAAATATAATATTGAAACTTTGAGAATGACTGTGTATTAAGGATTGTGTGTATCAACGCGGTTTTAACAAGCATAAAGTACAAAATACACTGACGGACTAATAAACTGCATCAATGTTCAACACGCACCTACCTTTAAAAAAATCATTTAACCAAGTATTCCATTTTTTTATACAAATTTAAATTGAAACCTACAGTTTGGTTCGTTAGCTTCATAACAGCGTAGTATCATTATCCCTAAGTGTATGTTTGTATACTAGAAAGGGCCATTCAATTTTTTTTAAACAAAAACTTTGATGCAGTTTCTTTGTCTGGAGGTATACATACTAATTTTTAAGTTTAATCATAAGCTTTTTAATATTAACCATCTTATTCATAATAACGCCATTCGTCTTATAAACCTCTTAGCTATCGAACTATTTTGTCCCTTTCCGTCAAACTTCATTTTGAGTTGACAGATAAGGACAAAGTGCATTAGCTAAAAGAAGTAGGCAAGTATATAAGACGAATGGCGTTATTATGAATAGGCTTTTTTCAAAATGAATGAAGTGATTTTTGTGTGATGTTTGAACAAACAATATTTATATAAGAAAAACTTTAAAATTTTAAGAAAACTGTTTTTTTTTAATCAATAAATTTTATTGAAATTGTACAGAATAATGTCTGTTATGTAAGGTAAATCACCAAGTGGGAGGGGGGGCTATTGCCTATTTTTAGTTTTCATAAAATAAATATTGTTAAGTTTTTTTTTATAGAATGGTCGAACCGTCCTTTGTAGTATTAAGTGTTAATTATAGTGAAGATATTAATTATGAGTATACTAAGTTGGGTAGTTGGCACCACTAATCAATTGATATACTTTTATGAATTATCAAAATGCCTCTATGGCAATAAAATCTAGTGAGCGTGAAAAAAAGTGCAGAAAAGAAAAAAAAAATATTGGTGAACGAAAAAAAATTAACAAAAAATCAATTGAATTGATTGATTGATTGAACTATTTTTTTTCGTATATTCAGGTATAAATTAAAGGAATTTTTTTTTAGTTGTCTTAAATTATTATTTGTGTCAATGTAAACTACCCACCCAATTATCTATACTAATATAATAAAGCTGAAGAGTTTGTTTGTTTGTTTGTTTGAACGCGCTAATCTCAGGAACTACTGGTACGATTTGAAAAATGCTTTCAGTGTTAGATAGCCCATTTATTGAGGAAGGCTATAGGCTATATATCATCACGCTAAAACCAATAGGAGCGGAGCACCACTATTCCACGCGGACGTAGTCGCGGGCAGAAGCTATGTTGTTATAAGACATCCAGTCTTTTGCTAAATGTAATGAATAAATATATATTATTATAGTGTTTAAATATATTTTTTACGAATTGTTGTAAAAATGTGTTTTTTTTTCAATGTTTAAATGAAAATATCCATATTTTTTTCTTAAATATTTTATATTGAAAAATAATGCTTAGAAAATGTACAAAATAATAGTACCTTATCGATTGTGAAAGTACATACATAAAAATTAAGAATTACATTATTTGTTTTATTTATAACTAGTTTATAATCTTACGAGTAAGATTACAAACTAACGGTACTCACAGTCTAACGGTGAAATACATTATTTTATTAATTATAATACTATATAACTTTATTACATCTATGAGTATCTTACGAATTCTAAATACGACTCAACTGAATTATAGTCACGGCGGCGAATCTCAACGAAGACCAACCAATAGCTCTTGCTGCTCTAACTTATGCTCATGAGCCTATAAATACATAACAGGGGGGTTAAACAAGAGGCAAAAACGCTAGTAGAATAGAAAACAAAATGTATGGGAATGACAGATAGCTAGTCGTAAACAAATGTCATTCCCATACATTTTGTTTTCTATTCTACTAGCGTTTTTGCCACTTGTCTAACCCCCCAGGACTGCTAAATTGATTTGATATTTGTGTATTAGTCATTTGAGGGGCTCGTAGGTAAGTAACAGCCGTGCGGCTATATTAAGGCGATATATTAGTAAGGTAAAGCTCTAATAGCCACGGATAGGTGACCGTCTCAACACAGCGAGACGCACAATGCTTCGGAAAGCACGTAAAGCTGGTGGTTCTGCGACTGATCTAGCTCAATAGTGTTAGATTGCCGACCCATCGGACTATGAGAGTGAGGGAATAGAGAGTGCACCTGTGTCTGCGCAAGCAATTGTGCACGAAATATTCTGTCGATTTTGAGAGTGAGAATAAAGAGTGCATATCTGTGTCTGCGCCCACACTTGTGTATTATGTGCCTGCGCAGATGACTGGTCTCCTTTGAGATTGACTGTCATGACCGAAATTCGGTCCTTCTATTTTTAATTGACATATTTACAAATTAAATTGAATTAGGTATAGGTACTTAATTTATCTACAATTTTAAATTAATATTTTAATTCAAATAATATTTGCATGCTATACTGAAGGCAGATTGTACAAGGATCAATATTAATTTCTTAGTTACCATCTTTATCTAATGTTCTGAGCAAATAAAGGTATAGCATACAGCAAAAAAATATCCAGTGCGCATTTTTTTTGGTGGTTAATATAACCCATTTCAATCAACAACAAAAAATGTTTTCACCCGTGTAACATTTTGGAATAAGTAAAACATGGGCATAATCTATTCGTAATACTATCAATGAATACTCGCGGCCGCCGGCGCACGCGGCGGGGTGAGTGAGGGCGCGGGTGGGGGCGACCGGCGCTGGCGCTGGCGCGTCGGGAAGGCAGTACGTCACACGCAGAAGTAGGGTGCGGACGTCCAAGCGTTCTTACCCTTTGCAACCGCGTCTTACGTGTGCCGCGTACTCGCGTCGTATCAATCGCGATGTAGAACTTCACTAACCGTGAATATTACGAAATGGTGCGAGTGTATTTGTGACCCAACGAAAACTTATAAGCAGCTCGGCGAAGGTATGAGAGGGAGAGCTTCCCTAATGGAAGAACTATTCTAGCTCCCAACCAAAGGCTGCTTGATCACGGTGAGTAATCCAAGAGCCAGTACCTCTACCTACGACCCAGCACGTCGCTGCAATATTAGCAATCGTTTCAATCAAAATTTTATCATGTTTAAGTTACATACCTACCCACTTGTTTCATTCAATTAAGATTTTTATTATTATGCTTCATTTCATACATTTTGAGTAGTAGTCCTAAGCCCATGAAAGTATAAAGGGAAAACTAGAATTACGTTAACAAATAAACTTGATATCGCGGCCTAACTAAAAGAAAAGGTCAGTGCCCGCACCCTGTAGGCACGCAGCGAGAGCTAGCGCACGAGTACAATACGCTCAGTCAGCTGATCCTACTACCACAGTATTACGATATCTCCCTACAGTAGCGCAACGCCTTTGATGACGCGAGATGCCGATGCCGCCGCCGGCGTAAGTAGATACGCCAAGATTGTTACAAAATGGGAAATAAAATAACAACGAAGCGAAAAAAATTTCCGAAAAAAATGACCGCGTCTGCTCGTCGTGCTCCGTCCCACAAATTTAAAACATTTATACCTTTTTTATCGATAGAGGTTATTTCTTATCATGCCACCAAGCTCACTATAGGGTTCTGCGTATACTAAATTGTCAATAGCCTTATTTTCAATGGCATAATTTTCATAATTATTTCTTAAGTGCTCATTTCCTGGCAACGCTATTTGGTTAGTGTTCGCATAGTTGACTTCGCTATTGTGTTTTGATTTAAAATCATCGATATTCGTACTATTTAGAAAGAAATTTACATCGCTATGGGCTCTTTTGGCTGGTTGTGGTTCATTTTCTTGAAACGTAACTCTTTTATTTTTACCTATTTTAGACACATTACTGTAAACATCAATTTCGCATTTACGTCCCTTATTATTTAAAGGTAAATCATGTTGTATATTTTTGTATGTTTCTTGAAATGGGTTACCGAAGTTTTGGTAGTTATTTGAATGGTTAAAATCGTCAGTTTCTTTAGGTATGTTTACACTTTGGCCTGGGGGTATTGTACTGTTCCAAGCGGCACCTATTCCATCATTTTTAGGCTTAAAATTATCATCTATTTCAGTATAATGGTTTTCGCTCGGTGTGTTACTCTGCCTTTTATTAAATGTATTGTTAATGCTATCATAATTATAATTCTCTTGCGTAACTCCCTCATCTTTATTTTCCCATTGACTTGGGAACGCCGGGATCGGACTGTCATTTTGATTCTGCAGATCTTCATTCTGGAACGAAAATATAGTTTATTTTAACAAGTTTAATAACATACTTTTTATGGGACAATTATTGACGTTGGTGTAAAAAAAAACACAGTCCAGCGTCATTTTAAACATTAAAAAATAGACGCCAGACTTGCTAAGCCACAAATGTTCAATGCTTAAAAATATTTTCTAATTTTAGTTATTAATATTAACTATAGAAGAAAGGGTGAAAAGCTGGTGGCTAATTAAAAATTGCACGGGTCGATCGATCAAAGGTTAAGCTACGCTTTGCACGGTCAGTCCGTGGATGGGTGAGTATTTATATATACAGAGACTCCTGCGTACCTCAAAAAACATAACAGTAAATATTTGACAGTCGTTACCTGTATTCAGAATCTAGAAAGTCTGACATCCAGTCTTACAAAAGAGTATCATGTAGTAACTGGGTTGTGAAGGTCAGTTAGGCAGTTGCTCCATGTAAAATACTCTGCTGCATCCAGTTAGACTGGAAGCCGCTAGATAAACTATAGAAGAAAGGGATAAGTACCTCAATAAGTCTTGAATGTTTCGTTCTTTTGCGCCAGATCATAAAGCACATTATTGCTATAGCAATAATACATATCCCACCACCAACGGTAATGATAATCAATTCCATTTTTCCATCGTCATCTATATCTGAGAAAATATAACAAAATTTACCATTTTTGAATTACTTTTCTACCGTTTTGACCGAGACATCATCATTATCAGCACCATAGTGGATATAGGTCTCTCCCGTGATACACCACTGTGCCCGATCTTCAATTCTCCTCTTCCAACCCCTGCCCGCTGCCTTACGAATATCATCCCCCGCCCCGCCTAGCTGCAGGGCCCCTAACTAGGTTTGGCTAAAGGAATAATCCGTAGAATCCAAAGATAAACTCATTTTATTTTGTGAATCGAGAATTGCAGAAAGATTTTTTTAAATCCGAACAGTAGTTGCAAATGTTAGCACATTTGGTCAAACAAACAAACTTATCGTCTTTATCATCATCATCATACATATAATAAATCTGTAGACGAGTTCTGTCTGTGCACGCTAATCTCAGAAATAGTTGAACAGATGGATGAAATTTGGTACAAGTTTATAACCGGGATAAGTTTAATCCCGGTTTTTGGACCCAGCTTGAAATCTACACAGACGAAGTCACAGACAGAATCTACATGTGAGTAAAGAAAATTGAATTAACTATAATATACTCACCTGTGATGGGTTTTTCTGAAATCAATTCTGGTTTCAAATGCAATATTACTTCGACAGTACTCTTCACGTCATTTTCGGAGTAAATACATTCTATTTTAGATTGGTTAAGAGTCCTATTCAAGACCTTCACGAAACTTGTGGAGGTAAAAACGCTTGTAGGCTTGGAAATAACTTCAGATACCAAGTCTTCGTCTACAAATAATGATGCAAATTATTACAAACTGCCTATCTGATCACCACCAAAACCAGTGAAATTAACATTATTTTGATGGTAAATTAATTAGAGACCGTGGTTTTCCCAGAGATAAAGCTGAAATCTGACAGATGGGTAATTACACTGGATGGGAAATCATCAAATGATCCCCTGAGGTTGGAGTGGAAGTAAGTGTCAGACTCTTATTAACTAAAACTCATCCAAGTTCCTTCCTTAGTTCCCCCTTTAAGTTTCAGAGCCGCGGTAACTCTTTCGAAACCCCCAACCACGGCAGGCACTGGTCCTTGCCATCTAGCCTCATCAACCATGCTGACATCTCTTAGAGGTGCGCGTGGAACACAAACGCGCTATCGACACGGGCCTGGTCCTTACCGGATGGCAAGCCACCGCCACCATCCGCAAGGAGTCATCTCCCGGCATCCATACCCTTCAAACTAAGCCAGCAAAGATTTATAGCTATATAATGATGCATCGTGGTGGCCAGTCACATTACTTTCTTAGTTTAACTTAGACTCCACTGACTAACGGTGAAGGAAAATGTCGTGAGGAAACCTGGACTTCAAAGTCTGAAATCGCCAATCCACCTTGAGCAAACGTGGTGATAAATGCTCATGCCTTCTCTGTATGAGAAGAGGCCTGTGCCCAGCAGTGGGACAATATATAAGCTGATGATGATGCGTAATGAAGGATGAGCTCCTTTTACAAAAATACCTTCAGATTTCCATCGGAACTGCTTGTTATTTAGGCTTGGTGTACCTTTAGAGACACATGTTAAATTGAGGTTTTCATTCACAGTGAACTGATATTCAATTGTCCATTTATCAGCATTAGAATATTGGTACATAATATTTTTCCTAGGCAGGCCTAGTATTCGAACAGCTGAAAATTTTACACATTATTTTTCGAGTGTTTTTTTTAAATTACATTACAGGCATAGATTATAGAAAGTCTCCGGGCTGCTCCGACTAGATACCGCCAGTGTACTTGTAAAGTTCGGCAACAAATACTATGCCGAAGTCGGCATACCCAAGCCGGTCCGAAGCCGATCCTGTTGCAAAAAGGCGCCCTGAGTGATTTAAATAAAATGCCAGTTTTTTTAATGAAACTGTGTGAAAATGATTCCTACTAGAAAAATAAGAAAAACGCTGGGATCACTTGCACTGTGCACATACTACAATAATAAACAGTGATCGGAGTAGGTAGATTGATTTTACGTACTTGCATCATGAATAGTCATAGAAATCATAACATGGATAAGCCTTTTTTCCGGGATTTCATTTTGGTACTTACGGGATTGAATCAAATATTGTGAATGTAAAGATTTTTAAACTAAAACATTAGAAATTTATAGAATGCGAACTGTTATTAGTAGAATCCTACTTTACGTTTGCTACGTTTTTACTCAAGTTTAGCCATGCCATAGTTTTTTTTAATTATAGAAGGCCGATCACATATTCTATTAAAAAGACAGCAAAGGGGTTAAACACTTCTTATTCATATTGATATATTCTTCATCCTACACTTAACAATATTTCTAAAAAATCTTAATTATTACAAAATTCCGGAATCCGGGAGGCATATCCATATTAATATATACGTGCCAGTTCATTGACCCCAAATCAATCTACCTACTCCGATCTCTGATAATAAGTTGCCGCATTCACAGAGCTATAGGATAGAGGAGCTCGTGGCTAAGTAACAGCCGCACGGTTTGACCGATCAGAGGTTAAGCTGCGCTTGGCGCGGTCGGCCCGCGGATGGGTGACCATCTTGTCATAGCGAGACTCCTCCGCGCCTCGGAAAGCACGTTAAGCTGTTGGTCCCGGCTATCATATGTAGATCCTTGACAGTCGTTACGGGGTAGTCAGAAGCCAGAAAGTCTGACAACCAGTCTTACCAAGGGGTACCGTGTTACCCGGTAACCGGGTTGTGGAGGTCAGATAGGCAGTCGCTCCATGTAAAACACTGGTACTCAGCTGCATCCGGTTAAGACTGGAAGCCGACCCCAACATAGTTGGGAAAAGGCTAAGCAGATGATGATTCACGAAGCTATAGTTTTTAGTAAGCGCGGTATCTAGTCGGAGCGGCGCGGAGACTTCTATGCTTACAGGTTTTTAGCTTACTTACCTCGTTCGGGAATATCAGAAATAAATGTCATTCTAGCATTCGCCTTTTGGATATCCGTATTGTTAATGAAACACACCAATGTTTTTTTATGAACATTTTGTTGGAAAGTATTAAGAGTAATCCAAATTTTTGATCTGTTCTCAAAGTACTCTGAAAATGAAATAATATTATCCTTACTAATATTAATAATCAGCCGTGGTGGCCTAGTGGTTAAGGCACCTGCTTCTCGTGTACGAGTGTGCGGGTTCGGAACCTGGCAAGTACCAATGTGACTTTTCTAAAGGCATATGTACTTTCTAAGTATATCTTAGACGTCACTGACTAACGGTGAAGGGAAACATCGCGAGGAAAGCTGGACTTAAAAAGTCTGAAATCGCCAATCCGCCTTGCGCAAGCGTGGTGATCAACGCTCATGCCTTCTCTGTGTGAGAATAGGCCTGTGCTAGCAGTGGGACAACGTATAGGCTGATGATGATAATATTATAATAAATGCGAATGCTACTTTGTACTTAGCGACGAGGAGCACGTGGCTAAGTAACAGCCGCATGGTTCGACCGATCAAAGGTTAAGCTGCACTTGGCGCGGTCGGTCCGTGGATGGTTGACCATCTTTGTCATAGCGAGATTCCTCCATGCCTCGGAAAGCACGTTAAGCTGTTGGTATCGGTTGTCATTTGTACATTTACAGTCGTTACGGGTAGTCAGAAGCCAGAAAGTCTGACAACCAGTATTACCAAGGGGTACCGTGTTACCCGGTAACTGGGTTGTGGAGGTCAGATAGGCAGTCGCTCCATGTAAAACATTGGTACTCAGCTGCATCCGGTTAAGAATGGAAGCCGACCCCAAAATAATTGGGAAAAGGCTAGGCAGATGAGAGTTATAGTCGACCAACTAAAACCTATTACCCTATAGCGCGTGGCCCGATATGCACTTAGCCGGTTTTAAGTTTATCTTGGACAATATTATACTTACTGGCACCTGTAATTGTTTCGCCAGTAGAAAACGATTGTAAAGAGCCTCGTAGTGTTTTATTTTTCTCACAAATGACATTTAGTTGTTCGCCGTCTATATACTTGTAAGTCTGATAGTCGTCGTAAGACGGATCCAACTCCTGGTTTACTAGCAGCTGTTGCTCACCATTGACGTAAAATGTGACTGGGTGGAGCACTGCATCTGTAAAAAAAACATCACATTTAGTCAGGTCCAGGTTTTGTATTATTTCTCATCGATAGCATACGCAGTTTTTGAACGGGGGTGTAATACCGCCAACTTCCCTGATTCCAAATATACCCCCAGACAAAGAAATTGCATCAAAGTTTTTGTTCAAAAAAAATGAATGGCCCTTTCCAGTATACAAACATACACTTAGGGATAATGATACTACGCTGTTATGAAGTTAACGAACCAAACTATAGGATTCAATTTAAATTTGAATAAAAAGTTGGAATACTTGGTTACAATGCTTTTTCAAAGGTAGGTGCGTGTTGAACATTGATGCAGTTTATTAGTCCGTCAGTGTATGTACAAAATTCAAATCATTTATTTCAACTAGACCATTTACAGGCACTTTTGAATTGTCAAAGAGTCATAAGTCTGTCAGTTTGTCGAAAAGAAAGTTGAAGCTATTTGCCCGTTCCAAAGCGTAGATTCCTATGGAGAAGAACGGGCAAGAAACTCCATGGTTACTCTTTTTCAACATGCTTTACATAGTTCGTATGTACATTCATGATTTTTTATGTGAGAACGATGTAAATGTTAACATTTAACAATTCTTGGATGCTAATTCTTGGCAATTTAAGAGATGACCAGTACTTAATTCCATTACGAAAAAAAGAAATAAGATCCTTAGCGTCTTTTTAACCCCCGACGTAAAAAGAGAGTCTGTGTGTGTATCTGTCTGTGGCATCGTAGCTCTCAAACAAATGGACCGATTTCGATGCAGTTTTTTTCATTTGAAAGCCAGTTTCCTTGCGCTGGTTCTTAGCTATGTTTGGTTAATATCGGTCCAGCAGTGTAAGAGTATCAGCTCTTTTCCAAAATGATGTAAGGCATTTTTGCCTAGGGGTTTTTTTTTCTATGAAGGTACTCAGGACCCAACTTCAAGGCGGTACCAATATATCTCATACAAGACAAATACAATTACTTACTTGTATCTTGTACAAAATTGTTCCTCAAATAGAAGAACACTCTGTTACGATACTCTCTTGTAGGCTTTTGAGTAATACAAACACAGTCGACGTAAAAATTGTCATTTTCAGACGTCAGCACGGAACGAAATTTCAGCTTGGGCAATGTTTTTTGTGAATGGTTTGTTTTAAAGAGTAAACCACCTGAAATTTTAATATCAACTTATTAATCTTATTAGTGGTTAAGGCACCTGCTTCTCGTGTACGAGTGTGCAGGTGCAAAACCTGGCAAGTACCAATGTGACTTTTCTAAAGTCATATGTACTTTCTAAGTATATCTCAGACGTCACTGACTAACGGTGAAGGAAAACATCGTGAGGAAACCTGGACTTAAAAAGTCTGAAATCGCGAATCCACCTTGAGCAAGCGTGGTGATCAATGCCTTCTCTGTATGAGGAGAGGCTTGTGCCCAGCAGTGGGATAATACAGGGTGTTTTTGACAGCCCTCCGCAAACTGATACATGGCTTCAGTACATCATATTAAGATGACCGGTACATGAAATTCTTTCAGGAACATTATGGGAATCCAATAAACCAGATTTGTTTTATTACCTCACATACAGCTTGGCAAAAAAGAGTAGAAATTAATAGGGGCGCCACTTTACCGTTCGTGTGGCAACCCGCTGCGACCGTATAGCGTACCATGCTATCGTCTTGATACTAAGCTGTATTTTTATAATTAATTAAAATCAGTAAGTATTATAAAATGTAATAACAAGTATTCACGTCATGTAACTGAATACAAATTACTTATAAGCACTAATAATGTAAGCACTCCTGTGTTTACAATTTTTTTTGAGTATAAAAAAACGGCGTATGAATATAGCGTTATTATATTTGATTTCAATAAATCTTCCTCTAAATATTCCACGCCCGCCACATCCATGTCTTGGCTAGAGCTAGCCATAAACTCATCTGAGTCACACTCAGATTCAAAGGCACTGCGCTATCATGTTGGAGATTGATTCCTAAACGTTTTATGTCCAAGTACGAGCCCTCTCATAAATTTATAATATGTACTCCTTTTCTATTTTGTTAACATGCTGGCATGAATTCTTTTGAACTCCTACTCGGTTATAGATTGAAATGCACGTTCGGTGCTTCCTATAAAGATAAAACAAAATGATTAAAGCTCTATCAATAATTAATGTAAAAAGTTTACGGTACCTATCTAGTTTTTTTTGTGATTTTTAAATGCTAGTTATAACAAGTATTATATTATCTTGTGATCACACTCATAGATAAGGTTATGTAGAAATCGAATTTACATATTGCAGAGTATCAAGGCTCAAGCCACTCAAGTATCAAAATAATCTAGTCGCGCTATACCAAAGTGTCAAAGACAAAACGTAAACATAACCTATATGCTCGATGTTTATTGTTCAAAATTTCACTTATTTCGTATTCAAGCAATTCAAAACCAAATAGAGATCATAAATTAACACTTGATACAACTAAATACATCAAAACAAACTCTTACATACCTGTCATAATGGCGGTACTTTGGTAAATATCGTCGAGATCGGAAAGAAGAGTTTAAGCCTCATGTTCGACCAGATATCGCCTATAAACATTATAAATTGTTTCCTTGCTAGTACTCCGAATGGTTTTATTTATTATAACGTGGTTTTATTAACGTTTTGATGGTCGAAATAAAAAAATAAGTAACTCGCGAACTTTGTTTACATCGAACGACACAGAACGACATTAATTGCCAATGGCTGCCAGCAATAAAAAAAATTAGTTCCGTTTCTAGACTTTCTTGCCAAGCTGTACAATGTATCGTTACCGTGGCAAAACGCACGCAGCGAACGGCAGCGCAGCGAGCTTGAGCGAGGCTATTCAGCTGTTTTATTTACATAAATAGAGTGTTTCATACAGAGAATGTAATTTGTTTTTAAAATAGAGGAATATCAGCAGAAAAAACGGCATTTTTTTTCCTGAGAAAACCGATGGGATATGATTCAGAATAAGGAGCTGAATCAATCCTGTATTTTGTGGAGGGCTGTCAATAACACCCTGTATATAGGCTGAAGATGATTATATTGATATACAAGTGACGCTCGTACCTTCAGCATTGTAATACTCCAAACGCAGAGTGTCCATAAAATGTAATCTTGTACATGTTAAGTCGATGTCCTCTCCGCTGTCATATGTATAGTGAGCTTTGGCGTCATAACCATCTGACAAGTCAACTTTGTCAGGTGTCAAAGTGACATTATTCGTTTTCAATTCGACTTTTCCTAGAGAAATAATTTTGCAGGGATTAAAAAACAGCAATATAGCAATTAGCGCGAATGCACTGGTGTAATCGTAATGACTAATGTTAATTAAAGCGATTTTTGAAACCTTATATGCGGACTAGCTTCTGCCCGCGACTTCGTCCGCGCTGAATAGTGGTGCTCCGCTCCTATTGATTTTAGCGTGATGATATTTAGCCTATAGCCTTCCTCAATAAATGGGCTATCTAAAAATATTTTTTCAAATCGTACCAGTAGTTCCTGAGATTATCGCGTTCAAACAAACAAACAAACTCTTCCGCTTTATTATATTAGTATAGATATACGAAAGCGAAATTTATGTTTAAAATACATAAATATAAATTTTTAGCATCTAGATATATAATTAAAACTATAAAATTAAAAAAGTGGAATTTTTTGACGCCCTGTATTAGTTAGTAGTTTTCCATGTTTATATATTATATTTTTTTACATAAAATTAAATAAATAACACGTAATAAGCGAGTATCTATGTATATTTCATTCAAAAATCGGTTTCGATACGAATACTTTTTGGAAAGTGATTCGTGCTAGGCTCATTGATGCTTTTATAAAACAGTTTATTTGGCATAACTGATATACAAAACAATTGGCTTATCATGAACTAGCTTCTGCCCGCGACTTCGTCTGCGTGGAATAGTCGTACTCCGCTCCTATAGCCTTCTTCAATAAATGGGCTATCTAACACTGAAAGAATTTTCAAATCGGACCAGTAGTTCCTGAGATTAGTAGCGTACGCAAAAAAAAGTAACTTTTCTGGTTGATTTCTTACACCTTGTGTCCGAAAAACCCAAATATCTTACGGCACCCTTTTTTTTTTTCAAATTAAAATTTAGCCCATGTTACTCGTGGATAATGTAGCTTTCGAATGGTGAAAGAATTTTTAAAATCGGTCCAGTAGTTTCTGAGCCTATTCATTACAAACAAACAAAGTTTTCCTCTTTATAATATTAGTGTAGATATAGTAATGTAATCGTAACTTTAACTTGAACTATTTTTAAAACATTAATACAACAATCTAATTTTTTTTTTAAATGTTCGTACATAGACTAGAGATACACATCATTCCCACTTTTATTCAAAAGCAAAGCAAAAGAAATAACTAGCGCTGAAACATATTAACCTAAACTCCATTTATTATTAGATTACACATTTAAACGCACCCTATTTACCGTTTGTTCAAACGAATTAAAGCTCTATTACCGAGGTGACAAGACAAAAACAAATGCAGAATAATATTTGTTATTGTAAACATTATTTTGCTTTCAACGCCATCCTTATCAGTAGGGCAAAGAATTCAAAATCGGTTGAATAAGCTGCAAAAAGAGTTTGGAAATGTTTCTTATGAGTAAATGAAGTATAATATAAATAATTACAGTAAAATTAAGACAATGATTCAGACTATTTAGGGTAGGGAATTACGTAATTTAGGGTCGGGAAAAAACAAAAAAAAAAACAACTTTACTACCTATATTTTTCCTTTCAAATTGCGTTAGCTACCTACGGTTATAGTTATGTTATTGATACCGTTTGGGGAAAAACTGACTTGCATGCCATGAAGACAAGCGGCATGACAAGCGTCATGCCCTTGTCAGCTATTTCTTTCTTTACCTTTTTCGTTTTCTGCAATCTTTTGTGTGTGCTTAGCGCATAAGATATCGTGTTTGCGCGTGTGAAACCGCGAAAGAGCAGTAAGTAAGTAATCACTTCTATTTCTAAGTCGGATCTTTCTTTATTGGCTATCATTTACTTCAACTTGGATCACGGTGCAAGTTTCATAAAAATCGGTTCAGTCGTTTTCAAGATATGGACACTGGACAATTGCCTATGTGTATAGCGATCGTCTAAAACACGATCGTAAAAAAGGTAAAAATAAAGAAAGACTTAAAAAAACAACCGACTTCTACAGTCGGTGACTATTAATATACCCAACAGTAAACTAGTATATGACACAGACTTCTAAAGCGATGTATCGATTAAGTGTTCAAGTATTTTAGAAGTCGGTTGTATTTTGTTTTAAGTTTTCTTTTAGAACTTATCTAAGTTTTATTCCACGACACTAAAAATAACTTACTTGCGCCTTTTACGTGTATGTTAAATAGTAAATCTTTAGCAGTATAATTGCGCCCATTGTAGGGATACCGTGGGGGCCCATGATACTCTTGTAAGATTGTACATTTCCATCTTGTACTCATGTCATCCGTAACATTTGCAATCTAAAAAAAAACCAAGAACTATGCCCATTCCCTTGAATACGTTGACCTATTTCTACTGATATTATAAACTATCTTTTCGCCAGCGGCTTCGCCCGCGTGGACATTTTTTTTTACAGCTTAGGTTACATTATTCAAGTTTTAGTAGTGATCCCTAATTATTTCTGGAAATAAATATTAGTCTGTGACACTTCGTAAAGATGTAGCTTTCTAACAGTGAAAGATTTTTTTAAATCGGTCCAGTAGTTTTTGAGTTAAACATTAAACATTAGTATATATAGACTAGCTTACCGCCAGCGGCTTCTCCCGCATGGGCTATACGAATTCAAATTAAAAATGACAGAGTTTCATACAAACTTTGCCCCCCTTTTTCACCCCCTTAGGGGTAGAATTTCGGAAAATCCTTTCTTATCGGAAACCTATATCATACAAAGAACACACCTTCCAAGTTTCAGGTCTCTACGATCAGCGGTTTAGGTTGTGCGTTGATCCGTCAGTCATTCAGGACAAAGCATTTTATATGTACAGAAGATAGATGCGAAAGTATGAGAGCATATGTTTGCGACTCTTTCACGCAAAAGCTACCGAATGGATTTGGACGAAATTTGGTACACAGATAGTTTATAACCTAGATTAATACATAGGATACTTTTTATCCGGGTGCGCTAAGTAGTTCTCTGAAGACACGGGAGAAACCGCGCGAAATAGCTTGTACTTACGTAAATAAAATTGCGTTTAACAGTTTTGTTAAGTAGGGTTGTCGGTATAAATACATTGTTGCTGTCATTTTGCCAATAGTAGTTATTACACCTGAAAACAGCAAAATATATCGAAGTGGTATAGAACGTCGGGCCAGGGGCCTTACCATGACGTGCCAAAACAAGATTATTTTCGTTATGAAATAGAGACGGAGCTATACGACGTTAGTAGCTGTGTCACGCTCTCAAACTTGAATAGTGATTGCAAAACCACGTGGTGGTACAGCCCCTATTTTGCTAATTAATACCTTTATATTAAAAGGGAATATGCGTGTTTTTTTATTTGATATGGGTGTCTTTTTTTTCTTCCAATCGTGTGGGCTACACTTTTTAATTACCTAACAAGCCCTTTATTTCTTTTTTTTTCGGATGGGAAATCATGAAAAATGTCCCCTCCCGCCGTGGGTGGTGCGGAAGGGAACATCAGACTCTTACTGACTAAAACCAATCCATATCCCTTCCTCAACCCTTTGTATTCCGGGGGTACGGTAACTCTTTCGAACATCTCACAGCCAGCCCTGGCAGGCTATGGCCCTGGGGGAAGGCAACCTAACAAGCCCTAGTGTCAGAGTTTTCCCAAATCCGCCTGACGGCCTCTGACATGGAATTATATCAACAATGATTCAAGATAGTAGTCGCGGACGACGGCTTAGCGCGCCCTCCTAGGCACGGGGGTATAACACCACAAAATTCCCGACACCGGGCTGCTTTTTCTAAAATTTTCTGACCTGGGAATCGAACCTGAAAGCCCGTTTACAGCAGTCAACGAGGCAGTACTCTTAACTCTAGGTTAGAGGTGACAGAGACAAAGTCGACGATTGAGCGAGCTTACCCAGAAGAAAAATTGGGAGGTTAGACAGGTGGCAAAAACGCTAGTAGAAAAGAAAACAAAATGTATGGGAATGACAGATAGCTAGTCGTAAACCAATGTCATTCCCATACATTTTGTTTTGTATTCTACTAGCGTTTTTATCACTTGTCTAACCCCCCTGTTCGCTCTAACTTTGAAGAGATTAGGGTTGAATGCGTTCGGGAATACAGGCACAAGTAAAGTTCCATTTCTTTGCTGTGTGCATTATAATCAGGAACAAATATTTTTTTACCATCTTTATAACTTCAGAACTGCATCAAAAATTTTAAATGTATTTTTTATTGTAAATTTCAAAATATGAGCGCGAAATTTCTATTCTATTCTATTTTTGTTTATGGCAAAGACGTTTTAGCGTTGGGTAGCTAACTTGACCTTGTCGTAGACTCAGAAATAAAACTCAGGATCTGGTAAAATCTCAAAAATCTCTGATTTATTGTGTAAAAATGTCTTAATTATATTTACAAAAATGGTAGCGCACTTAGACACAGTGCTTGCTACTGTTCGCAATTAATCCACCAATAGCGGCGCGCGTAAGGTGAGACGCGCGCGGGGCGCGGGGCGCTGTTAGGCCTGCGGCCCGCGTCTACAAATACAGGGCGCGCGCGGAGTGCGATCCTTTTCGCCGAGCGCCGTCGTCGAGTGCGGATCTCCACTGCATGCGCCAACGTGCTCCATCTGCGCGGACTGAAGATCACGAAGGGTGCTGGGTCTTCTGCTTCGCTCTGCATGTGCTAATAGCCGAAGACTGCTTCACCGCCAGAATATGTCCGTGCTTCTTGTTTCTTGCAGAGTCGTTAAAACGATTGTTTCTTAACAGTGTCGAAACGTACTGTTTCTTGCAGATTGTCAAAACGTGGTACATATTTGGTTCTGAGGTATTGGTAACTGGTATGGTGGTAAGGTAATGGTATTCTGGTAACTGACAGGTACTGTGTCACTACAACGTCGATGCTAAAGTCGACCATTCTGCCAATGTCAGAAGTAAAAGAAAGTGGTGATAGGTAATTGAAGTAGATGAAACGCAACGCTGTCAGTTCGTATGACGAAAAAGTCTACAAAATCAATGTCAAATATGACATTATTTGCCGCCACTTTGACAAATGTTGTCCATTTAAAAACCCCCTACCATTAAGTTACTTTTTTTTTTTTGGCGATAGAATTTATTATCTGGCCACATAATGTATAAAAAATACATGCATATTCCCTTTTCTAACACGCAAAAGTGATGTGTTTAGCCATGTTTAGTTATGAATTGTTATTTTAATTCGAGCAACAAATTATTTGAACAGGTTGTCAATAATGAGATCTCGATAAAAGTTATGGTATGGAAGGAAAAAAGACATGCTGCTAAACCCAACTAGAATGGGATAATAGAGAGTGATCGTTATGATTATTAAATGATCTGAGAAGCTGTTAGACTTAAAAAAAAATGTAATTTTTTACTAACTTACATCAACACAACGCTTGCGTAATCATCATCCAATAATATTTTAAGTGGTTCATCTTTTAAAACCGTAAACATATCGTTATTGGCTTCGGTATAACTGACGTGTATTACTTGGATATCTGTAATTAATACAATAATTAACACACTCGATGTTTGGGCTTAAAACACAATATTAAAATTAGTTTTATTTCATGAAAGAAAGAAGAAGAAGAAAGAAAGAAAAACAATTTATTAACACAACATAAGACAATCACAATAGGGAATAAAAAAAACAAAATTAAAAGAATATTGTGTCAAATAGGTCCAGTTCAGCATTATGCCAGACAGCTAGTGCCTGACGCTGGTTTTCAACTGGACTTAAGACGAGGTGCGGGCAGCATGAATCAATTACCTACTGTTTCGAATTATTGAAATAATAAAAATATATTTACGCGAACAAATGAAAAAAAAAAACAAAAAAAAAAGTGACATACTAGATGACCTGGTGAACTTCTTATCACCTACATCTATACCACCAGACAAAGAAACTGCATCAAAGTTTTTGTTTAGTAAAAATTTAATGGCCCTTCCCAGTATACAAACATACACTTAGGGATAATGATACTACGCTGTTATGAAGTTAACGAACCAAACTATAGATTTCAATTTAAATTTGTATAAAAAGTTGGAATACTTGGTCAAAATGTTTTTTTTAAAGGTAGGTGCGTGTTGAACATTGATGCCGTTTAGTAGTCCGTCAGTGTATCTTAATTTTTCTCACAGTTTAAACCCTCCCTGGACTACGAAAAACATTTCAAAACCAAAATCAGCTAAATCGGAACAGCCGTTCTCGAGTTTTAGCGAGACTATAGAACAGCAATTAATTTTTATAAAGATTTTTACTATAAGTGTATGCCCATCCCTTTGTGGGTAAACAGACGTGATGATGTTATAGTTAGTTAGAAAGAAAGAAAAAACATTTATTCACACAAAAAAGACGCTATAACAGAAAAAGTACAAAAGAGAAAAATACACAAAAGAAACTTAAAAAACACTAACATAACATAAAAAATAAAGACTTCAGAATAATGCGTCATTATTTGCGCGAAAAGGTCAGCGCTCAACATTAATGCTGTGTTCGCGCTCGAAAGCGCGAGACTACAGCGCTGATTTTCAACGCTGACCTGTGTGTTCCCTCCTCAGGACAGAAACAGGGGCCGAGGCAAGTTAATATAGGCTACCGTTAACTGTAAGATTAATATGGGTTATTTAGTTAAACGTTAGTTGGAGTAGTAGTTAGTGTATTAAAAAACCGGGCATGCGAGAGATCATAAAGGATTGAACTTTAAAATCGAAGTGGGTTCCGTACGTAAGAAAAATATCCTTAATAACATTATTAATCTGTCTCTGTATAACGCTTTCACGGTAAAACGCCTGAACCGATTTAGATGAAATTTATTATGGAAAACTACCAAATAAAGACATTATTTATTTACAGAATGAAAACATTACGTACATTAAGAAAACTTAAAATAAAAGTATAAATATTCTAATAAGAAATTAATAAAATATAGCGTCAAAAAGCAGCATTGCCACGTTGGATGGCAATGCTGCCATTATGGAAATAGATTACAACCTGGACATCCCCCCATAAAAGCTATCCTATGTAAAGGACGAGTACGTGAAATAGTTTCAACTAGTCATAGGTGAAATCGCGGGAAACTAATTTGTTCTAAAATTCCAGTAATGTTTGATTCATTTAAACTAAATTAATTAATTCAATAAATATTACAGGGAATCAAAACTAAAATGATTTGGTTTTCTGTGTCATTATCCGTCTAGGCTTTTCCTATGTGTTGTCCAGTGGCTTCCAGTACCATCGATATAAAACAAGATTTTACATAGAGTGACTATAAGTAGACACAAATCCTAATGCAAAAACAATCTATACATATAAAATGCTTTGTCCTGAACGACTGACGGATCAACGCACAGCCTAAACCACTAATCGTAGAGACCTGAAACTTGGAACGTGTGTTCTTTGTATGACGTAGGCATCCGATAAGATAAGATTTTCCGAAATTTTACCCTTGAGAGAGAAAAGGGAGGGTAAATCTTGTATGAAACTTTTCTATTTTGAATTCATATAGCCCACGCGGTTAAAGCCGCTAAAGGCGGAATGCTAGTATCGAATAATTATTTTTCTATTCTATTCTAATATAACACATCAACCTTAGCCATATGATATATTATATATATATTGTAAATAATGTAAATACTTTCTGTCAATAAATAACACCATTGGCGAAAAAAAAAAACAAAAAAAAAGCCATATGATTGTAAGACTTCAGGCATCCGTAACGACTGCCAAAGATCTCCAAATGACAGCCGGAACCAAATAGCATGGCAGACTCAATCTTACACACACACTCAAATTGGAAGAAAGAAAGAAAGAATGGATGGGTTTTAGTCGGTAACCGTCTTACTTATAAAAAAAAACTGTAATCTGAAGTTTAACCATTAAATCCTTATCCTTACTAATATTATAAATGCGAAAGTAACTCTGTCTGTCTGTCTGTCTGTTACGCTTTCACGCCAAAACTACTGGACCGATATAAATGAAATTTGGTACAGAGATAGAATAGACCCTGAGGAACAACATAGGCTACTTTTTACCCGGGTGCGCTAAGTAGTTCCCTCGGGATGCGGGTGAAACCGCGGGAAACAGCTAGTAATAAATAAATAAAATAAATCTTTGGACACTTTTCACACATCGCCATCTAGCCCCAAAGTAAGCAATGCAAGCAAGCATGCTTGTGTTATGGGTGCTAGCTTAACGGATATACTACTTATATACTTTTTTTTAAATACATACATATGTATACAATAGTAACACTCAGACCCATCACAGAAATTAAAATTCATCATTTCAATTTCTGCCCGGCCGGGAATCGAACCCGGGACCCCTTGCGTGGTATTACCACTAAACCACTCAGGTCGTCAACCATTTCTCACGTAACCCTTAATTAACATCGTAATCCAGGATGAAGCTACTTACTTAAGTTTGGATCAACGCCAAACTGCATTTATGAGTGAGATTTTTGCTAACCCTTTGCTAAGCAGCAGATTAAAAATTAATCAGACTTTATAAGTAAGGGTCAATTTATACTAGCGCAGAGTCGAAGCGCATCGAAGCGTCAAATTCTTTACAACTAAAGCGAAGCCGCACGAATGCGCGCGTATTTTAAAATTTCGTTTTTTAAAATCTCAGAAGTAATGTGTGCGTTACGCTGTGGAGTTAAGGTTGAATTTGTTATGTTCAGGTTTGGATAGACGCTTCGATGGGCTTCGACTCTGCGCTAGTATAAATTGACCCTAAGGCGGTAAGAGTCTGACACTTTCTCTTACTCCACTCACAGAGGGAGTCATTTGATGATTTGCCATCTTTAAATAAAAAAAAGCATCTAGAGCTTGTCTTGAACATAGATTTAGAGCCTTTTGTTCGTTGAATCCAATTTTAAGTCTAGGTGGCCTGGTGGTTAAGGCATCTGCCTCTCGTGTACGAGTGTGCGGGTTCAAAACCTGGCAAGTACCAATGTGACTTTTCTGAAGTTAATTCACATTCCAAGTGTATTTTAGACATCACTGACTTACAGTGAAGGAAAACTTTAACTGAAAAGTCTGAAATCGCCCATCCGCGTTGAGCTAGCGTGGTGATCAATGCTCATGCCTTCTCTGTATGAGAAGAGGGTTTTACCCAACACTGGAACAGTTAATAAATGATGAATTTGTCGAACGTACCTCAGACTTGCCTAATTAAAAATAACAAAAATACGCAATAAAGTCGCAATTATCTTGTTTTTTTCCGACCGCATAATTAAGTTTGTTTGTAGAGGAAAATTGCTGATTACTTAAAAACTACCTGCTAGATCTCGCTCAAACCAATTTTCAATGGAAGTTTGCATGGTAATCTACATCATATATTTTTTTTAGTTTTATCACTCTCTTATTTTAGAAGTTACAGGGGGGGGGACACACATTTTACCAGTTTAGAAAAAAAATATATTAGAAACCTCAATATCATTTTTGAAGACCTATCCATAGATATCCCACACGAATGGGTTTGATGAAAAAAAAAAAATTGAGTTTCAGTTCTAAGTATGAGGACCCCCAAAATGTATTGCTTTTTTTCTATTTTTGTGTCAAAATCTTAAAGCGGTACACAGAATACATCTACTTACCAAATTTCAAAAGTATAGTTCTTATAGTTTCGGAAAAAAATGGCTGTGACATACGGACGGACAGACAGACAGACATGACGAATCTATAAGGGTTCCGTTTTTGCCATTTGGCTACGGAACCCTAAAAACAGTGAGTCCGACTCACCGAGAATCCCGTACTTTGGAAGGAAAAATATACATAATATAAATAGTCCAATTGTCCTGTTTTTCCCGACCATATAATTAATATTGATTGCAAGAATTTTGCTGGTCGATATCAGTGCAATAATTGTTTTATTTGTCCTAGAATAGATATTAAGGTTAATGTTTATCAAGTACCGTTATTTCACAATTTTGCTTTGCAAACATTTAGTTACTTTAATAATAAAAGAAAAACTTATTTTAAATTGTACAGGTTAAACCCTCTTTTATGACATCATCAGAAAACGCAACACAAGGGTTCCATTTTGTAATGTACGGACCCCTAAATGGATGGACTTGATACGAAATTATTGTTACTATGTTAATTTATTTAGTATTTAATATTTTAAGCACATCCCATTATTATTATGGTTTAAATTAATTAAGCAGCAGATTAATATAAGTTTACAAATATTATAATAGTTATTCACTTACCAGAGTCAATGTCGGTAGCTTCAGATTTAAATGTAATAAACACAAAATATAATAAAACTACACCGAACATTATTACAAGTTTGCAAAATCACTCTAAACTTAATTAAAACATCTGCCAATTGTAACAATAGGATTAATAACAAAAATTATTTATTACTGAAATAGAGTGACCATGATTTCAGTTTTATAAGGTGTCTACAATATAGGTACCTATTATGGAATGCAAATCTCGCGAGATTGGGGCTCAAGCGAGATCTCGCGGGTTTGTGAATAACAATACTGCGAGATCTTGCCAATTTCCAGATCTCGCGAGATTAGCAGTTTTGTTTTTTTGGAAATAATCACAATATTTGAGTGAATTAGGAAAAAAAATATTATAAGATAAACATTTATTTTCATGATTTTTTTACATCAAACATTGTTTGACGGATCCGTCTATATTTTTTTGAATAAACTTCTAAGTAGTAAACTTTGACGTACGTATATATCAAATAACAAATGAAAGAAACAACCAGTCTTCTCTTCTTATATCAAACAAAAATCTTTTAGTAATAAAAGTTCTTTTATAACTCTAATCTAAGTTGAGTTGACTATTTAACTGAGATTTATTATAATCAATTAAATAAAACCATATCTACTCAGTAGATCCATTAGATATAACAGATTAAACAAAATATACCAATTAGACTATTGAAGATGTTTTTATGGTCGAGTGGAATCTCGTTAAAATCGCGAGATCTCCCCCTCTTTTCGTCCGACACTAACCTCGCTAAAAAGGCCGAGATCTCGCGAGAACGAGATTGCATTCCCTAGTACCTATGTGTGCCGCAAGTGGTTGCTATTTTGCCGTCATAAGAAAAAGGCCGTAACTACAATTTTTTTTCGTTATTGAGTTAACTCCAACATAGTTGGGAAAAGGCTAGGCAGATAATGAGACGAAGACATTAACAGTGTTCGTAATAGAAAGATGGCAGGCTGAAGCACATTCACACATTCAAACAAAGTGTTGCCAGACTCGATATTAATTTTTCTTTAAAATCAAACTAGATGGCGCGAACAATGAGACATTTCAGCTTTATCTCTGAGATGGCAACGCATTTGAGATAGCTATGGCCAAATGTGACTACTTACCACCGAATTTTCTTCTCATTTACCATCCAAAATCTATACATATAAAATGCTTTGTCCTGAATGACTGACGGATCAACGCACAGCCTAAGCCGCTGATCGTAGAGACCTGAAACTTGGAGGGTGTATTGAGGTCTTGGTTTCGATTCCCGGTCTGGCCGAAATCGCTTTTTACAAATTCCTCAAAGCAGCCCGGAGTTAGGAAGTTGGTGGTGTTATACCCGCGTGGAGGAGGGCACGTTAAGCCGTCGTCCCCGGCTGTTATCTTGATAGCAGTTGTTGTTACATTTCCATGTCAGAGGCCGTCAGGCGGATTTGAGAAAACTCTGACACTAGGGCTTGTTAGCTTGGTAAAACCTGCCACACGATAAGAAGAAGACCATTCAATTACTTTGATACTTATTTGAAACACCATAAAATTATAATATGAATATTTATGTAAACAAGATTATCCTGCGACAGTCCTGTTCCATGGTGACACTACTGATATCACAGTATTATTCATGGTGTATAGGAAAACTCTGCAATTATCCTTGAGATTCACACCGCATGCATTAAACCCAGTTATTGTACACAAGACTCCATTAAGAATATTATATTGTGGCTGAAAGCTATCTTCAACGTTATTGGGAAATGGCTAGGCAGATTATGTTTCATAACCAGCCCACCCTTTTTCCAACTATGTCGGGGTCGGCTGCTAGTCTTAGCTGATGCATTTGAATACCAATGTTTTACATGGAGCGACTGTCTATCTGACACGATACCCACAGACATTTGTATCTAAATAGATGACGCAAGGGTATGTATTTCGCGTCCGACAGATGTGTGCAGTGCACCTAAGTCGATATCTAACGCTGAAAACCAGCGCCTTTGTGCCAAACTGGTGCCTTTGTGCCCGGGCCACTGCATTATGCTGAGCCTTAGCCGTTTCGCGTAGTGGTGACGCATTTTTTAGATTTTTTTTTTTATTAATTTTTGTATTATTCCGTGTTTTTATGTGTGTTATTGCACGCGAATAAACTGTTTTTCTTTCTTTCTTTCTTTCTTTCATATCGTCTGAATTGGTCCGTTCTCCACCGGACGAATACGGTGGAGAACCGAGAGCCAGAAAAATGTCTAATTATTATTTCATTAATAATTTATTAAAGGTCCGTGGATGGGTGACCATCTATGTCATAGCGAGACTCCTCCGTGCCTCGGAAAGCACGTTAAGCTGTTGGTCCCGGTTGTCATTTGTACATCTTTGACAGTCGTTACGGGTAGTCAGAAGCCAGAAAGTCTGACAACCAGTCTTACCAAGGGTACCGTGTTACCCGGTAACTGGGTTGTGGAGGTCAGATAGGCAGTCGCTCCATGTAAAACACTGGTACTCAGTTGCATCCGGTCAAGACTGGAAGCCGACCCCAATATAGTTGGGAAAAGGCTAGGCAGATGATAATAATTTATTAAATTTAACAAATAAAATAAAATGTTTGATGATTCAAAAGTTTTTTTTTATTTCTGTAAACACAAGTTCTCTAGCTAGTCCCTAGTTGTCCTCCCCAGTGACGCCCTAAGCCGAGGTTCGTTCCCCACTAGGGGGAGCCCTTAGCGCCCTTTTAAGCCTTGGCTGGAGGCCTTAATTTAATTAATTAAATTAGGACCTCGCTACATTGGCAGGTCGAATGCTGTTAGAAGCACCCTGCAAGAGGTCATGAAGAAATAAAAAATAACCATCGGGCAGTAGCCCTCCAGGCAATATCACCCGCCTGGCCGGAGATCCTCCCTTTTCAATGGAGGGACCCCACGCAGTGTTTCTCCATATTACGGTAAAACTAATGAACTGATTTGGATGAAATTTGTTATGGAGATAGATGGGACCCTGGAGCATTGTGACGTGGTTTCCGCGGAATGTTTAGCTAGTAGATCATTAATTAGCTTTGTGTAAAATGTTTGACTAATCTTTAAAAGTCGTAACATTTGACATGGCTAGTAATCATCAACATCGTCTGCCTAGCCTTTTCCCAACTATGTTGGGGTCGCTTCCAGTCTAACCGCATGCAGCTGAGTACCAGTGTTTTATATGGAGCGACTGCCTATCTGACCTCCACAACCCAGTTACCGAGTAACACGATACCCCTTGGGAAGACTGGTTGTCAGACTTTCTTGACATGGCTAGGCTTACCAGTAAATCAAATATTTGAACCTGATTAATAGTAAGTATAAAAACAATAAGTTACTCATAAAATAAAGCTGATAAGTTTATTAGGTAAATATAAAGTGACTTATACATATAAGTAAAACATACAATCGTATTTACATAAACATTTACAAATAATACTTAAGTAATTACAATATTACGCACCTAATTAATAAATAATAACTTAACATAGTTATAATTAATCTATACATATGCTTACAATACTTTGTCCTGACTGACTGACGGATCAACGCACAGCCTAAACCGCTAATCGTAGAGACCTGAAACTTGGAGCGTGTGTTCTTTGTATGACTTAGGCATTCGATAAGAAAGGATATTTTACACAACAAAAAAAAACTAAATTATAGCATTTTAATAAATTATGTTCAAAGGAGTCGGATAATGTTAAGTTTGATTCATAATAATACATTCTATTTATTCATTTTAAAATCTACACTTTTGTTTATCTATGTCAAAGGATTACGGAACAGTATCCGCCATTACAAATGTCATCGTGACGTCATCATTCCTTGGCGCCGACACTCGCCTACATCCATGATACTTCGAAGGATTATGACGTCACGCTCTTTAGTAATATGGCGGCCAGTGTTTTCGCGCGCAAGTTTACATTCGATATTTTCAATGTATATTTAGGGCACAGGTGCTATTCACAGTGCTATCCGTGTTCCGAGTTGTCCGTGTCAGTTCCCGTCAGGGACGTGCCATCCGTCACCCGTATTCAAACACGATGTCTTTATTTAACAATGAAGAATTAGCAATGATTGCAATAGCGCTAGAAGAAGAAGCAGATCACTAAGAAGACTATTAGCCGGCCAACGTATATTTATTAAACGACTATCAATGTACCTAGATATAAATTGGATAGCCCTGTCAGAGCGTCCGTGCGTCCGACACTGACGATCCGGATGCCCCTGACACGGACATGTGTGAACGAATTCATACAAGTTGTATGTAACCGATTTTTTCCCATACGGAACATGGCAGGGACGGGTACCCGGAAATGTGTGGATAGCACCATAACGATTTCAAAAAAACTGTGGCTGTGTGGTGGCAAAAAATATTGCCAAAGGATCAAATTAAGCTACATTAAAAAAAATGCCTATTGGTCCAGTCCTTTTACGTGTTCAATTCGTTTGACTACAGTTATCTGACGATATGGTTCATCATAAACCACACTTTCTCTATTAATTCCATCAGTTTTCTGGCCACACATAGCATAATCTATTTCTGCGTAGTAATTTTCAGTAGTATCTGTATTCTCTAAGCTTTCTGGAACTTCATAATACCCTTCGTTTTCATAATTGCAGTCAGGCATACTGTATTCATTTGGGAATGCTTGTGTCGGATTATCATTATAATCTGTAAAAGGAATTGCTGGTGCCTGAAAATTAAAAGGTTTTAATTAGCGCGAATGCTGGGAAGTTTGATACACCATTGTCCATCATTCATCATATCGTGTGGGCTGGGAGGTTTACTAACCTAACAAACACTTTTTCGGATGGGAAATCATCAAATGACCCCTCCCGTCGTGGTGGGATGGGAGGGAGTTTCAGACACTTACAGTCTAAAACCCATCCATGTTCCTTCCTCGGCTCTTTGTATTACGGGGGCGCGGTAACTCTTTCGAGCATCCCGCAGAACCTAACAAGCCCTAGTGTGCCAGAGTTTTGTCAAATTCGCATGGAATTGTAACAACAACATTGTGTGTCTCCATACCAAATTTCATTCATATCGGTTCAGCCATTTTGCCATGAAAGTGCAACAAAAAACAAACTCATTTTTATTTCGCATTTTTAATAGGCATTAGGATTTTAGAGCCTTTTTATTTAATGGGGTTGAAACTCTCGGATCGTGGGGTCCAAGTGCACTACTTCTTTTTAAAGGGAGACAAGGAACTTGTTGACACTTCCCGTAACCCACACGCTCGCTTTTATTTTGGCCAAAGGATAAGTATTGCCATCCAACGTGGCAATGATGTAGAACAAAATAGCTAAAGCACTGGCTGGAGGCCCTAAATTCATTTAAGGCACTTCACAGGCAAGCCCGGTTAAGCAGTCGACAACCTTCTAGGTTGACCTGCGAGATGCCATACGAAAAAAATAACAAAATAGGTTACGACTTTGTTTACATCTGTACTAATATAATTAAGCTGTAGAGTTTGTTTGTTTGTTTGAAGGCGCTTATCTCAGGAACTACTGGTACGATTTGAAAATTTCTTTCACTATTCCACACTATTCCACGCGGACGAAGTCCCGGGCAAAAGCTAGTTTATAATATAAAAAATAATCGCAGAATGTGTTGCTAAGCGCATAACTCGAGAATGGCTGGACCGATTTGTATGAAATTTAGAACGGATATAAAGGGGACCCTGGAAAAGGTTTTAGGCTACTTCTTATCCGGGTGCATTAAGAAGTTCCCCCGGGACGCGAGTGAAACCGTGGGCAACAGCTAGTTTTTCATAAAATATATTGCTACCGATTATAAGTACTTACATCATTACGTTTAGCGTTTTTCCATCGTATGTACCAGTACCCTGCCCCAATCAAAGTTATGATGAGGACTAGAACTCCAATAGACCAGCTTACGGCCACCTCTGTTACTGTACTACTGCTATGCTGGTTTTTCAAAACTTTAGGAACATTTGTAGTTATCATTCCTGAGACTAAAAAATAAAAATGTTTAAATAATAGCAGAGTTTTTAGATGTGTGTTATAATTTTGAGAAGGAGCTCGTGGCTAAGTCAGCCGCACGGGTCGACCGATCAAACGCTAAGCTGCGCATGGCGCGGTCGGTCCGAGGATGGGTGACCATCTATGTCAAAGCGATACTCCTCCATGCCTCGGAAAGCACGATAAGCTGTTGGTCCCGGCTGTCATTTGTAGATCTTTGACAGTCGTTACGGGTAGTCAGAAGCCAGAAAGTCTGACAACCAGTCTTACTAAAGGGTATTATGTTACTCGGTATCTGTGTTATGGAGGTCAGATAGGCAGTCGCTCCATGTAAAACACTGGGACTCAGCTGCATCCGATTTAGACTGGAAGCCGACCCATATGTAATTTAGATATATTGTATTTAGATTATTATTGTATAGAGACGGGCTCGTATGCCGTGACGGCAAACGGCATGACGCTTGCTTATACAGCCATACCTCCCATGCTGGTCTACTTATTCCTTAATGTGTGTGTAACGCGTATACTACTTCGTAAATTCTATGTGTGAGTGTATATGTATACTGGATATGCCTTGTGATGTTTAGTATTATCCAGGCGACCCATATTAGTATCATCAAGTCGCAGTGGCCTAGTGGTTAAGGTACCTGCTTCTCGTGTACGAGTGTGAGGGTTCGGAACCTGGCAAGTACCAATGTGACTTTTCTAAAGTCATATGTAGGTACTTTCTAAAGTAAATCTTAGACGTCACTGACAAACGGTGAAGGAAAACATCGTGGGGAAACCTGGACTTAAAAAGTCTGAAATCGCCAATCCGCCTTGAGCAAGCGTGGTGATCAATGCTCATGCCTTCTCTGTATGAGAAGAGGCCTGTGCCCAGCAGTGGGACGATATACTATAGGCTGATGATGAGGCGACCCGTGACGGCATTTTTTTTATACTTACTTTCCAACTGCGTCGTTCGTCCACTTTTTTGTCCAACAGTGGTCTCCAATTTTGGTAGGAAATTTATCTTGTATATATATTTATCAGAAAAGTTAGACGTGTAAATGCATTCGATGGATGAATATTCGTACTTTGAAGTAAATTTTACGGACATTTTGGCAATTTGTGTATTATTTTTCGTATCGTTCCTTGAAGAATCTGAAAATTAAATTGTTTTTAAACTTTTTATTAACGCTTGAGCTGACATTTGCATCTCAGTAAGGCCCCTCGCTCACGGCGACTTTTTGTAGCGATGCTGTCGCGCGTCCGCATCGATACAGTCGCGAAGCGGTCGCTAGCTGTGTGCCCTCGCCCACGGGCTTAGATTCAGTCGTGATGCAAACGCAATACTGTCGCGCTTCTGTCTCGATACAAACGCGATTCAGTAACAGCACAAAAATACCTACGATAGCTACAGTTGAGGCAACATTAGTCACGTCGTCTTTGGTGCTACTTTTACGTAAGCAGCCGAAGCGTAGGCAACGAAAGCAGCGTCAATCCGTTTTTTATATTTTATTTATACTTTATTGTAGCGCGTTGCAAATGCGAGTTAGGCCCCTCGCCCACGGCGACTTTTTGTAGCGACTGTATCGATGCAAACGCGCGACCGTGTTGGACGACTTCGGGGGAAGAAGCTTCGCTACTTTTGTTGCCTACGCTTCGGCTGCTTACGTAAAAGCAGCACCAGAGACAACGTGACTAATGTTGCCTCAACGGAGTCCATTTTGCAACTGCAGCGATCGCAGTTATTTTTGTGCTGTTACTAAATCGCGTTTGCATCGAGACAGAAGCGCGACAGTACCGCGTTTGCATCGCGTCTGAATCTGAGACCGTGGGCGAGGGCACACAGCTAGCGACCGCTTCGCGACTGTATCGATGCGGACGCGCGACAGCATCGCTACAAAAAGTGGCCGTGGGCGAGGGGACAATTGCGTGTCGGGCCACGCGCAATAGGATTCCGTTATAGGTTTTATTGGTCGACTATAACTCTGTAAACGGTTAAGCCTACTTAGCGGTGATAGTTTTTGTTTTAAGTTCGTTAAATATGCTACGTCTGTGATGTTTTACAAATCTACGAGCAGCCCTTCAGTAATTAGGGTGGTGGGGACACTTGGACCTAAAAAGAATATTCATTTGTAGGCTTGATATCTTGCAAACGGTTCCCTAAATTGGAAAATGATCTTCACACACCCGCTTTACTTTGCCTAAATGCATATTCAACGATATACCACACGGCGGAATATACGAGAAAAAATATTCATCCCCACTACGTGTAGTAATGTTTTTTTTTATTTTCTTTTCCCATTTTTCGGTGTGATCAATATGCATATCTATGATAACAAATTTTAGCTTTCTCGTGCTAAGAACCTCTGGGGGGTTAGACAAGTGGCACAAACGCTTGAAGAATAGAAAAAATGTATGGGAATGACATTAGTTTACTAAACTAGCTTGATTATGATTATATCATATAACCATTATGTCGGTGAACTTGGCCCTTAATGGACGAAACAATTAATTCTTACCTTTCTTATTGTTTTTTTGTACTTTTTGTAAAGTAACATAACCTGTTTTATATGCGTTTTCGCAGGACACATAAACGGTGTCACCTTCCTCAAAGAAATAAATGGCTTCACCATCGTGAGGAACAGATAGATTTGCCCTCACGAAAGATACTACTGTGTTATTCACAGACATTCTGACTCGTTCTGGAAAAAACGTAAACTATTGAGTTTTTACAGGAAGATCTTCAAAAAAGGCAATAATTGAAATGAGGCTGAAAATCAGCAATTTTTAACCGACTTCAAAAAAAAGGAGGAGGTTCTCAATTCGACTGTATGCTTTTTTTTTGTTTGTTACCTCATAACTTTTGACTGGGTGAATCGATTTGATGATTATTTTTTTATTAGAAAGCTGACGCTTCCGTCCCATTTAAATTTTATCAACATCAGTTCAGCCGTTTTATAAATATATTAAAAATAACGATTTATGTCTCCTTGCGCATAAGCCAAATACTTAGATGATTTGGTTATTCACGCTTATTGCAACCTAAAAAAAGTGGTGTGTTTATATTAAGATAACAAGATGAAAACACTTTTTGAAAGTCTAAATTACAAGACCGTTTTCGCCTTTCACCACTGGTATTTTTTTAAAGCTTGGGAGATCTTATAATGACTCCTCCCGCTCGCTATGGGCAGAGCGGAGACAGTCAGACTGTTACTGACTAAAACCCATCGTATCAAATACTAGCTTCTGCCCGCGTGGAATAGTGGTGCTCCGCTCCTATTGGTTTTAGCGTGATGAAATATAGCCTTCTTCAATAAATGGGCTATCTAACACTGAAAGAATTTTCAAATCGGACCAGTAGTTCCTGAGATTAGTAGCGTACGCAAAAAAAGTAACTTTTCTGGTTGATTTCTTACACCGTGTGTCCGAAAAACCCAAATATCTTACGGAACCCTATTTTTTCCAAAATAAAATTTAGCCTATGTTACTCGTGAATAATGTAGCTTTCGAATGGTGAAAGAATTTTTAAAATCGGTCCAGTAGTTTTTGAGCCTATTCATTACAAACAAACAAACAAAGTTTTCCTCTTTATAATATTAGTGTAGACAAGCTGTTTCCTGCGTCGCGGGAACTACTTATTACCTCTATCTCCATACCACCATTTCATCTAAATTGGTTCTGCCGTTTTACTGTGAAAGCGTAACAAACTAACGAACAAACTCACGTTCATTTTTAATGTAAGTCGCATCATTAATTTCATCATTATCATCAGCCTATATATTGTCCCACTGCTGGGCACAGGCGTCTTCTCATACAGAGAAAGCATGAGCATTGATCACCACGCTTGCTCAAGGCGGATTGGCGATTTCAGAGTTTTTATGTCCAGGTTTCCTCACAATGTTTATTCTTCACTAAACGTCGAAGATACACTTAGAAAGTCATCATCATCATCTGCCTAGCCTTTTCCCAACTATGTTGGGGTCGGCTTCCAGTCTAACCAGATGCAGCTGAGTACCAGTGTTTTACATGGAGCGACTGCCTATCTGACCTCCACAAACCAGTTACCGGGTAACACGATACCCCTTAGAAAGTCGACTTTAGAAAAATCACATTGGTACTTGCCAGGTTTCGAAACCGCATACTTGTACACGACAGGCAGATGTTATAACCACTAGGCCACCACGACATTAAAAAATTCAATAAATAAATAACTTACTTGCGCCTTTTACGTGGAGGTAGAAGAATAGTTTATATTTTTTTGACAAAAGTCTTGAATTCGAATCCCATCCGTTATCTTCTTGTATAAAGCATTGCCATAGAGTATTAAAAACGTCGGAAATGTTGTCAAACTGAAAATAAATAAAGAAATAACCAGCTTTTTCCGAAGGAAGTATTTGATGCATCCGGATTAATGGAAGCGTAGCAAATAAATTCACTTTCACGTTTATAATGTTAGTTAAGACAATTGGGATAATTATAATAGTTGGGATAGTAAGGATAGTTGGGATAGTTGGGATAGTTGGGATAGTTGGGATAGTTGGGATAGTTGGGATAGTTGGGATAGTTGGGATAGTTGGGATAGTTGGGATAGTTGGGATAGTTAGGATAGTTGGGATAGTAAGTATAGTTAGGATAGTTGGGATAGTCGAGATAGTAAGGATAGTAAGGATAGTTGGAATAGTTAGGATGTTTGACAAATAAATAATTATTTTCTGATTTTTAACAGATATAGCCACACAGAAGCTAGTATAGACAAACTCACATGGATGCCTGTGACATCAACTGTTGGGGATATGTCCGTTCCCAGGTAAAAGTGCGAACACCTAGAAAATGAAAGACTTATCATGTGCCAGTTGTTACCGCACCCGAAATAAATGTAGCCAAACCTTTTAATTACGTGAGTCAATATCTTACAATTTGAGTTAAATCTTAGCTGTTTCCCACGGTTTTATTCGCACCCTGATAAAATATTGCCTCTATAACCATTTATCAGCAGGTTAACATTTATCTCCGTACCGAATTCCATCCAAAACAGTTATGCCGTTTTCCGTTTTCTTTTTTGTAAGAAAATTGATCCGAAATTTCCCGTGAAAGCGTAACAAACTCACTATTGCATTTATAATAATTTTGTTAGGATGGTTAGTATAGCTAAGATAGTTGGGATAGTTGGGATAGTTAGGATATATAGGAAAGTTAGGATTTTGACAGTGCAATGATATACATTGCTTCTTTGAAAGTATCAGAGAGATTAACGTCCAAAAGTACGTCCATAAATAATTTCAGCATCCAAAGAAGTGATTAAAGTCATCATTTAATAAATTTTACGTACAGCTTGGCAAAAAAGAGTAGAAATTAATAGGGGCGCCACTTTACCGTTCGTGTGGCAACCCGCTGCGACCGTACAGCGTACAATGCTATCATCTTGATACTAAGCTGTATTTCTATAATTAATTAAAATCAGTAAGTATTATAAAATGTAATAACAAGTATTTACGTCATGTAACTGAATACAAATTACTTATAAGCACTAATAATGTAAGCACTCCTGTGTTTTTTGTTTTTTCAATTTTTTTTGGGTATAAAAAAAAGGCGTATGAATATAGCGTTATTATATTTGATTTCAATAAATCTTCCTCTAAATATTCCACGCCCGCCACATCCATGTCTTGGCTAGAGCTAGCCATAAACTCATCTGAGTCACACTCAGATTCAAAAGCACTACGCTATCATGTTGGAGATTGATTTCTAAAAGTTTTATGTCCAAGTACGAGCCCTCTCATAAATTCATAATACTCCTTTTCTATTTAGTTAACATGCTGGCATGAATTCTTTTGAACTCCTACTCGGTTATAGATTGAAATGCACGTTCGGTGCTTCCTATAAAGATAAAAAAATTGATTAAACCTCTATCAATATTAAACGTAAAAAGTTTACGGTACCTATTTTTATTTTTTATTTTTAAATGCTAGTTATAACAAGTATTATATTATCTTGTGATCACACTCATAGATAATGTTATGCGAATTGACATATTGCAGAGTATTAAGGCTCAAGCCACTCAAGTATCAATATTATTCTATTCGCGCTATACCAAAGTGTCAAAGACAAAACGTAAACATAACCTACATGCTCGATGTTTATTGTTTCAAATTTCACTTATTTCGTATTCAAGCAATTCAAAACCAAATAGAGATCATAAATTAACACTTGATACAACTAAATACAACAAAACAAACTCTTACATACCTGTCATAATGGCGGTACTTTGGTAAATATCGTCGAGATCGGAAAGAAGAGTTTAAGCCTCATGTTCGACCAAATATCGCCTATAAACATTATAAATTGTTTCCTTGCTGGTACTCCGAATGGTTTTATTTATTATAACGTGGTTTTATTAACGTTTTGATGGTCGAAATAAAAAAATAAGTAACTAGCGAACTTTGTTTACATCGAACGACACAGAACGACATTAATTGCTAGGGGCTGCCAGCAATAAAAAAAATTAGTTCCGTTTCTAGACTTTTTTGCCAAGCTGTAAGAAGCGAGTATATTCCATTCAAAAATTGCTTTGGATACGAATTCTTTTTCGAAAGTTATTCGTGCTAGGCCCACAGAATTTAATCAAAATGATCGCTGAAAAATGATCAACCGATCACTTGTCTACCAAAGCGATATCGGTAGTATCCTTACTAATAATATAATAAATGCGAAAGTAACTCTGTCTATTACGCTTTATGGGAAAACGAACGGACCGATTATGATGGAATTTGGTGTGTAGGTAAATCGAAGCCTGGGAAGGATACATTGAGTTTTTATTACTACGCAAACAGATAAGATGTATTTCGCAGGTTTAATAATTTTTTTTCATACAAAGTTTCATCGCAATCGGTAAAGGCGTTTAACTGTGAAACCAACTCACATTCGCATTATATATTATCTACATTTAGACAGATTAAAACAGTCTTACCAAGGGGTATGTGTTACCCAGTAACTGGATTGTGGAGGTCAGATAGGCAGTCGCTCCATGTAAAACACTGGTACTCAGCTGCCGCCGGTTAGACTGGAAGCCGACCCTAACATGGGATAAGCCTAGGCAAATGATGAGACAGACTATGAAGAACTCTTACCAGCCATAAGAAATGGAGATGTTTTCTAAATTTATATCAAATGGTTTATCTGCTATTGCGATATATCGTGATAAGTTTGTACTTAAAAGCCCATCCACCACGCTCAACTGACGAATATCTGGAATAGAATAACAGTATAGGTAACTAACTTTCCGCCAGCGACTTCGCCCGTGTGGGCTATACGATTTCTAATTTCAAATGACAGAGTTCCATACAAATTTTGCACCCCTTTTTCACCCCTTTAGAGGTAGAATTTCGGTAAATCCTTTCTTATCGGATGTCTACGTCATACAAAGAACACACCCTCCAAGTTTCAGGTCTCTAAGATCGGCGGTTTAGGCTGTGCTATGTATAGATATTTCCAGAGGATATTCTCGTATCATGAGAGTAGGTATTCTCTCTCTCTCTCTCTCTCTCTCTCTCTCTTTTTCTTGGAATTTATTGTAATTTGATTTGTATAATTTCTTTGTATAGTATCATTAATAAACAAATCCTAGATGATAGATAGTCCTATCTAAACATACAAAATATAATAACTAAGTATTCAAATAATAAAATATACCTAACAAAACTTCAACAATGTAATAAAATAAAACAAATAAATTATGATATTCCTCCTAATAAAAGCATACTACCTAAATATATAGTAACCACGTCTTCCTTTCTTCTGCTATTTACTGTGCCCATCAGGGTCCATAAATTATTTACACCTTTATACATTATGAAATGTAATAAAGAATATGAATTAGCCAATGAAGTCAATTATTTTCAAAGAAGAGGTTCATTTTAGGAGTAGTTTAATTAGCTTCTATGATTTGTTTACATATACCTAAAAATAAAAAAAACCCTTACCATAAGTACTGAGACCAGACACAATTTTCAAAACATCACAATTAATAATTAAAACGATTACACATATTCGACTAAGAACCATTGTAAACGCAATTAAAATTAATTTCAATTTACATAATACGGGATTAATCCATTGCAAACGTTGCGACCTCAAATGAGTTATCGAGGTTTGAAATATGGTAACAATAATTCAAATATTTTCCCGGAAAAGTTGGTGAAAAATATTTCATTTAAAACTGTTATATTTACATTAAATTATATTTACATTTTCATTTATTAGGGTACTGGAGTTTTATCAAAGCACTAGCTTTCCGCCAGCGGATTCGCCCGCGTGGGCTATGTGAATCCAAATGTCCTCTCTGATGGTATCGTTCGTTGGATCGTTAAGCTCCTAGTTGCTGTTGAGTTAAACGAAGACCAACACTTGCGTGCCATTGATTGGACAGGTCCACTCAAATTTGTATGGCTCTTTCTTCAAAAGGTCATTTCAGACACGAGTCCACATTGTTCTAACATATTGCAATGGTTATTAAATGTCTGGACGTTAAAAGAAACTGTGACCCTTGAGTTTGTTTCGGTGTTTCTTCTCAAGGTAGTCGGATAGGAAACACCGGCCTCACCTAGCTATAAACAAAAATATGTTTGACGTGTAAAAGTGTTATTTTATAATCTACTTGCAGAAATAAATATAATTTATCAAATCAAAAATGACAGAGTTTCATACAAACTAACCCTCTGTCACCCTCTTATGGGTAGAATTTCGGAAAATCCTTTCTTATCGGATGCCTACGTCTTACAAAGAACACATCCTCCAAGTTTGAGGTGTCTACAATCAGCGGCTGGCCGTGCGAAATTTTTACAATAGTCTTTTTACAGTACAGGGGCCGCATCACCATGTGTTTCTGCAATTCAGGTGCATCTCCAAGCACAAGCAAAGCGGAGAATAATATTTTTTATCGCATATGTGGGCTATCGCTAGACAGGTCTTTCAAAAATATTATGGGTGTGTAAAGATCATTTTTCGGTTAAGTGAGCCATTTGCGAAATATCTACCTTTTAAGTGATTTTTTTTGTTCGATACGAGCATCCCCCCTCTTACTTTTGAATGGCTGTCCCTAGACATGTGACAAAAATCGCAAACGTAGCACATGTAATGAACTTACAAGGGAAACTATCACGGCTTAGTAGGCTTAATCGGTTACAGAGATATAGTCGACTAACTAAGACCTACTTTGGAACCCTACTGCACGTGGCCCGACACGTACTTGGGCGTTTTTTTATTAAATTGAATTGCCTGAAAGAAAATTGAAATGGCCACGAGGGCGAAACTAATCTAGTCTAGTCATATATTGAAATCAAAACTATTTACCATATTGTTATTGGAGTACTTTTCAGATAGTCTAAAACAGGAAAATATTCCCATTGAATAAGGATAATAATATTAGTCAACGCTCTAAATGACATAATCAATAAACGCCGTTTGAAAATATCCTTTAACAATCGAATAAATCGATTCACGTTATCGAATAATTTACTCGATAAATCTATAAATCGCATAATCTATACTTATATTGAAAAAAAAGCTTTTTACAAAAAAATTAAAACCGACTTCCAAAAAAAAAACTGAAAAGTAAAAAATAATTTTTATTTAACCATCGCTTTCGAAGTCGGTGTCTTGTAAGTTACTATTGTTAGTATTTCGCCACCGACTTCGAAAGCGATGGTTAAATAAAAATTATTTTTTACTTTTCAGTTTTTTTTTGGAAGTCGGTTTTAATTTTTTTGTAAAAAGCTTTTTTATTTTTTCGCTTTTCAGTGTCTCGGTCTTGCTATCTTAACAAAATAAACACACCACTTTTTTAGGTTGTAATAAGCGTAAATAACCAAATCATCTAAGTATTTGGCATATCAGCAAGTAGAGATAAATCGTTATTTTTGATATATTTATAAAACGGCTGAACCGGTAGTGATAAAATTTAAATGGGACCACACGGGAAGCACCAGCTTTCAAATAAAAAAAGAATCATGAAAATCGGTTCACCCAGTCGCAAGTTATGAGGTAACAAACATAAAAAAAAAAAAAAAAAAAAAAAAATACAGTCGAATTGATAGCCTCCTCCTTTTTTTTTTGAAGTCGGTTAATAAGAAGAGTTTTATTGTTTGAACGCGATAATGTATTTTTTTTTGGATAGGAAATCATCAAATGACACCCCGTCGTGGGCGAGACGGGAGGGAGTTTCAGACTCTTACTGACTAAAACCCATCCATGTTCCTTTTTCAGCCCTTTCTGTTCCGGGGGCGCGGTAACCCTGCCGAACCTCCCACAGCACGTGATAATAGCCGGAACTAACATAAGAATTTGAAAAAAGGTTAAGGTTTTAAGCTATTTTGCCGCCATAACAAGAAAGGCCGTAACTACCATCTTTTTTGGATATTGAGTAAAAAGTATATATTTGGAATTAGGAAAAGATTCTGATTACGAATACGTTTATTTTTGTTAGATTTTTTTTCTTATTATTCTGATTTTCTTTATAATATGTATTTGACTCAATATAAAAAAATATAAACGTTAGTCACGGTCGTTCTTCTTATGACGGCAGTATTAAACATTACGTTGTGAACATCAATAGCCGAGCAAAAAGAAAAATGGTTCAGATGGGCGAAGGCACATGGATCGCGGCACGAAAAATAATACTCTGTTACGCCCAACATAGTATTATTTTTCTGTTTTTTATGCGTGATAATCTCTTTAACAATCATAAGATTTAAAAAAAAAACATTTCATAATTCCTGTGAATCGATTTTTATTCGATTGTTTTTATCATTTTATTATAAGCCGCCTAGCATTATTGCCCTAATATAATCATAATGTATATACAAACAAGTAGCTATATTCAATTCAAAAATCGCTTACGTAACTAAATAAATGTAACTAAAAAATGTTACAGGAATCCCTCCAAATTACTTTATAAGGACAACCTTCTCAATTCGGCCGTCGGATGTCAACAGGGCGACCCTCTTGGGCCAGCCATTTTTAGTTTGGCAATAAATCCTATTATTCGACAGCTAAATTCTAAATTTAATGTATGGTATCTAGATGACGGTACCCTAGGAGGCGATGTAGATACAGTGTTAAACGATTTTATATCTTTAAAACAGAAATTCAGTTCCATTGGCTTATCACTCAATTTTTCAAAATGCGAAATTTTCATTCCCCACACCACTGACAGGCAAGCAACCATATCCAAATTTAATTCCATAGCTCCAGCAATAAAAATAGTAGAAAGAAATTCTCTTCGCCTACTACGGTCCCCAATCTTTGATGAGTCCTTTTCATCTTTTATTGAGGAAAAAATTCAAAATTTTAATGAAGTCTCAGAAAGATTATTCAAAATTAACCTTCATTCGGCATATACACTTATTCGATATTGTTGTTTCGGACCAAAATTTACATATATCCTTCGCTCCTCCCATCTGTGGAAGCATTCGCACCTTTTGGACAAAGTAGACAAAATTATCAGAAACACCCTTTCTTCGATTTTGAATGTGGCACTGGACGACCGAGCCTGGGAGCAAGCCTCACTTCCTATTCGCTTGGGAGGTCTCGGCGTCCGCAAAATTTCAAGTATAAGTTTACCGGCTTTCCTCTCCTCGGTCCACAGTACTGATAGTTTAACCAGGAAAATTTTATCTTCCTCAGTGGTTGATTTTGAGGTACCGTGTTTGACCGATGCGGTGAATGCCTGGAAAATGGCTTGTCCCAACACGGTTTTGCCCGGTAACCCCTCCTCTCAGAGACAATGGGATGGGCCGCTCTGCAGTATTATACGGAATAACCTTCTTAATACGTCAAATAATACTGTCGAGCGTGCCCGTTTGTTGGCTGTGGGAGAGTGGGAGTCGGGCCTCTGGTTGCAGGCGATTCCGTCAGCCAGCATAGGCACTATGCTGGATGACAAATCATTCCGGCTCGCTACATGCCTACGGTTGGGCGCCCCTTGCGTTGCTCCACATCGGTGTCACTGCGGTGAAGCTGTCGACAGCCTCGGGCACCATGGTCTGTCGTGCTGCAGAAGTGCTGGCCGTATAGCACGGCACGCCAGCATCAACGACATTATCCGTCGTGCTCTTTCCACTGCCGGCATACCAGCCGTATTAGAGCCTAATGGACTGGTACGCGACGATGGGAAGAGACCAGATGGTATGACGTTGTTGCCTTGGAAGATGGGTAGGCCCTTGGTGTGGGACGCAACTTGCGTCGACACCCTGGCTCCTTCTCATCTTCCAAGCACGGTAGGCTGTGCAGGTGCGGCTGCTGCGGCTGCAGAGACTACCAAGCGGCACAAGTATAGTAACCTTGTGGGTAACTATACTTTTGAGCCGTTTGGGGTCGAAACGCTCGGGCCATGGGGTCCGAGTTCGCGTCTCCTGTTCAAGGAAATCGCGAAAAGACTGGTCGACACTTTGCGAGACCAGAGGGCTGGCATATTTTTTGGACAGCGAATAAGCATTGCCATTCAACGTGGCAATGCTGCCAGTCTTCTGGGCACGTTTCCGGGTGACAGCGATGAGGAGGAGTACTTTGACGCCTAATCTCATTGTTGCGCATGTCTGTACAGTTTTGTTTTATTTAATTTTTTATTTGTATATATAATTATATTAAGGCAGTAGGTATATTTAAATATTGTAAATTTGTAAATAAATATCTATAAATTAAAAAAAAAAAAAAAAAACTAAAAAATAGAACAATCAAATAAAAAAAATACTTTAAAGAATAAATATTATTCGAAACAATCGAATAAAAAATCGATACGCAATACAATTCGGAAACGCGCGTCCCTTTTCATTGTTCCCAGAACAGTGTAATGGTTTAATCGTATTGGTAATCAGTGTCAATAGCAGGTGAACATGTGTTAAACGACAATTATGTTTAAAATTAATATTTTTATGTGTTTAATTGGATTTGTTTTGGGGAAACCTGAAATGGGTAAGTGCACTTGCATTATTAAAAATAGTTGATAGTTATGAAAAAAATAATTAAAATATTGTCAGGTTCACTTTTATAATTGACGTAATAATATTTCTATTTGTCCTGTTGGGCGCGGTTGACTAAATTATATGCTGTGGGCCTACCACGAATCGCTTTTGAAAAAGTATTCGTATCGCAAGCGATTTTCGAATCATAAATACAACTATACTAGAGCAAAATTTAAGTTTAAAATATGTAAATAACAATTTGCAGCATTCAAAGATATGAATAAAGTCATAAATTAAAATAAATAGTTCGTAAAATACGAGTATTTTTCATTTAAAAACGCTGTCGATACGAATACTTTTTCGAAAGTGATTCGTGCTAGGCTCACAGATATCACAATAAAGTGCATTAATTACTAGAAAGCTATTTATTTTAATATACTAGCTCCAGTCCCCGGCGTCAACCGTGTTATGCACTCTATACTCCATTTATAATAGGATTAGGAAAAACACACCCTATTTACTATTCGTTCAAACGATTTTGAGCTCTATTCCTAAGGTGATATGACAAAAACAGATGCAGAATGTTATTTGTTGATTGTAAACATTATTTTGCTTTCAACACCATCCTTATCTGTCGCGAAGAGAACTGAAAATCGGTTGAATAAGCTGCAAAAAGAGTTTGGATTTTTTTCTAACCTTATTGTAAATGAAGTATAGGCATTGCAGAGAATATAATATTCCTTCTAATGCTTACAAATATTATTAATTTGAAACTTATGAAAGTCTGTCTGTCTGTAACGCTTTCAGAGGAAAACGGCATGTCCATCCTACGTTTCTTTTTATATCTAAACCAAACTTCATCTTAATCGGTTCAATCGGTTGAAACAGACTAACTTACCTACGAGACCAGAGTTACTTTCGTATTTATAATATTACTAGCTGTTTCCCGCGGTTTCACCCGCATCCCGAGGGAACTACTTAGCGCACCCGGGTAAAAAGTAGCCTATGTTGTTCCTCAGGGTCTATTCTATATCTGTACCAAATTTCATTTATATCGGTCCAGTAGTTTTGGCGTGAAAGAGTAACAGACAGACAGACAGAGTTACTTTCGCATTTATAATATTAGTAAGGATAGTAAGGATATTGTGAGAGGCTCGTAGCCAAGTAACAGCCATGCGAATCGATAGATGAGCAAAGTTAAGCTGCGCTAGCCTGGGTCAGGCCATGGATGGGTGACCGTTTTCTGAACATAGCGATACCCCTCCGTGGCTTGGAGAGCACGTGTCGCTGTCGCTCCTGCGCCTGATCTATCCCCGGTCGTGTCGGATTGCCGACACACCGGACTATGAGAGTGAGGGAATAGAGAGTGCACCTGTGTCGATGAGTTGTACTACCTTGACCGAAATCTGGATAGATTGATTATTATTGTCTTACATTTGTATATTAGCTATAACTTCTGGTCGCGATTTCGTCTGCATGGACTTAAAATTGGCTCCAGATACGGGTATAAAAAGTATTATATACGTTAATCTAAGTTATAACCTATGTGTGTACCAAATTTCATCCAAATTCATTCAGTAGTTTTTGTGTGAAAGAGTAACGAACATTGATATCTGTGTAGGTAACACATGAACGTACATCATTCCTCACAAACGCGTTTAAAATATTAGGAGGATATCTATATCTTCTATATCTATACCACCCGCACCCCGAGGGAACTACTTAGCGCACCCGGGTAAAAAGTAGCCTATGTTGTTCCTCAGGGTCTATTCTATCTCTGTACCAAATTTCATTTATATCGGTCCAGTAGTTTTGGCGTGAAAGCGTAACAGACAGACAGACAGACAGACAGAGTTACTTTCGCATTTATAATATTAGTAAGGAATAAGGAATAAGGATCTGTAGAGAGGTCAATTCTGTACATGAAATATATTTCCAAAATAACTATCAGGGGGTGATTAGGGATCGATACTGATGGCAAAAATGCAATCAGTAAAATTTTTGTCTGTCTGTCTGTATAAACTCTATAGAAACAAAAACTACTCGACGGATTTTAACGAAACTTGGTACAATTATTTGTCATACTCCTGAGCTGGTTATAGTATACTTTTCATCAGGCTACAATCAATAGGAGCAGAGCAGTGAAGGGAAATGTTGTCATATTGTTTAAACGCGCTTATCTCAGGAACCGCTGGTCCGATTTGAAAAATTCTTTCAGTGTTAGATAGTCCATTTATCGAGGAAGGCTATAGGCTATATATCATTACGCTAAGACCAATAGGAGCGGAGCACCACTATTCCACGCGGACGAAGTCGCTGGCAGAAGCTAGTTTACAATAAAACTTAAATTATAACAGCTGTAAAAAAATACAAAAATAATATGGAAGACTACTAATTAATAATATGGTCGTCAAAAAATTCCTCCTCATCGCAGTTAAATGGTAGGAGGATATTTGATACGATTATAAATTTACTGCGAAATTGAAACTCTATGACTGATCTATACATGACATATAAAATGATTTGTCCTGATCCTGGCTGACTGACAGATCAACGCACAGCCTAAACCGCTGATCGTAGAGACCTGAAACTTGGAGGGTATCGAATGGGAATTTTCCGAAATTCTACCCCTAGAGGTGAAAAAGGGGGGCAAAGTTTGTATGAAACTCTGTCTTTTTTAATTTGAATTCGTATAGCCCACGCGGGCGAACCGCTGGGGAAAGCTAGTTAACGATAAAAGGGCTGAAGCAATTTTGATATTTCTCATTTAGGTAGATCATTCCCTTATTACGTAAGCCAATATATATAATAATACTTTTCAAATCTAGTTCAACGATATACATTGCTAAGTAGAAGTTTTGTTGAAATTAACGTACGAATATATGCAATGTACTTATGTAAAGAACGAAGAAGAACCTAGAATAGTTTCTATCCGGGTACACGAAAAAGTTCCCGGATGATAGTAAAACTGTAGGAAATAGCTAGTTAATAGCTCTTTTTTATTTTAAAATCAGCTTTACAATCTATGTATATATGACGGACTAATAAACTGCATCAATGTTCAACACGCACATACATTTGAAAAAAACATTTTAACCAAGTATTCCAACTTTTTATATAAATTTAAATTGAAACCTATAGTTTGGTTCGTTAACTTCATAACAGCGTAGTATCATTATCCCTAAGTGTATGTTTGTATACGGGAAAGGGTCGTTCAATTTTTTTTAAACAAAAACTTTGATGCAATTTCTTTGTCTGGGGGTACCTATATATATATAAAAGAAGATACAGACTGGCTGACCGATCGATCAACGCAAAATTCATTTCATATTCTTGTATGAAAAAGTTCTAGAATGAAATTTTGTACAAATGTTCCTTAAATGACGCAAGTGTGCACTTGAAAAGGATTTTTCCTAAATTCATACCCTAAACGGGTGTGTTCTTTGTATGACGTAGACATCCGACATAAGTAAGGATTTTTCTAAATTCATATCTAAAGGGGCGAAATAGGGGATAAAAGTTTATATGAACCTGTATTTTTTTATTTGAATTCATATAGCTAGTTTGTTATACGTATATCTAGGGATAGAAACTCTTTCTCCAGTAAATAATTATTTTCTCTTTCGCTTCATAAATCAAGAAAGATTCCCAGTAATGGCGGCCAGCAATAAAGTAAGCGATTTTTGAATGAAATATTTTCTTACACACTATAAAATTTAAACTACGAAATTACTGATTTTATTCATACTATTATCTTTAGATGCGTTTTTTTGACAATATTTTGAATCCATATCTTCTGCTACAAATGGTTCTTTTTACATTTTAGGATAGTATTTTGTTTTATTCAGAAATCGCTTATGTCAACGTTTAGATTATATTAGATCGTTCGTGCTATGCCGACGGTATTTATTAAGCGCGTCGACCAATACCGATGCCACCCGAACACAGGCCACCACCATTAGCCGTACTACCACGTGTTTTTGCAATCATTATTCAGGTGTGAGAGCGAGACACAGCTATAAACACCTAGTTTCTAGTTTTGACGTTTTATAAGTACCTGTAAATTGGTCTACATAAAATAAAAACCTTTTGACTTTGACTTTAAACGTCGTGTAGCACCGTCTCTTTTACACGACAAATCTATTCCTGCTATGGCACGCCATGGTAAGGCCCCAGTTGGCTTTTTTCCAACCGATTAGTCAACTAGTAAAGGTATTAGCCCATTTATAATAAACTTTTAATTCTTTACAGACCCAATGGAAATAGTATTTAACTTAAAATTCGAGAATAAAAATAACTATACTTACATAACTTGTGACCATGGAGAAGATAAAGATAAAAAAACAAAAGAATATGCGTTTCTTGAAGGCGAAAAATTCAAAATTATTGTCATGTATACCAAGTTTATCAACAAATTCGAGTAAGTAATGGATGGTAAAATATCTAATTCTCCTGCCCCAATTTATTTGGTGTCGGCGCAGCATGTTTTCTTCTTCCATACTTCTGCCGTCATCTCACTAGTAACATCCTTTCTAGCCATATCATCTTTCACACTATCCATCCATCGTTTCTTTGGTCTTCCTCTACTTCTATAGCCATCCGCATGCATGCTCAGAATCTTCCTCACATCATGTTTTTCATTTCTCTGTAAAACATGCCCAGAGTTCTTTTAAATTCTCATTTCTTATTCTATCCATTCGCGTACACCACACATCCCTCTTAGCAGTCTCATTATAACTGCATGGGACCACACGGACTCAACATTTAATTTCAATGCTTTTAAAATATTAATTTTAATAACCATACCTAACTATACTGAAACCAGGCTATGCTTCATTATATTAATATAAATAATTATTAATTATAAAAATAACCACCTAATTTTACTGATCGGACCGATTCTGATGAAATTAGATTAGATTCAGTCTTTCTTTACAATGTTTATGCAAATCGTCAAAATATGTATTTAGAAGTGTTGACCGCATAATTAAAATTGTTCACATTCCTTTAGATTTGTATACTTTGCAATAATATCAATACTTTATTATTATTTTAATACTTTATTGATTCCTTTATAATATAGAAAGAACAATTAAGTAAGACTTTTGAGTTTTAATATTATAAAATACTAGCTTTTTCCCGCGGTTTCACCCGCGTTCTGAAGGAACTACTTCGCGCACCCGGATAAAAAGTATCCTATGTGTTACTCCAGGTTATAAACTATCTATGTTCCAAATTTCATCCAAATCCATTCAGTAGTTTTTGCGTGAATGAGTAACAAACGTACATCCATACATTCTTACAAACTTTCGCGTTTTATAATATTGAAAGTATAATTTTGTGATCATTTACTTTTCACAGATGTTTCAACAAAACTGGTTTTCCATTTAATTTTCAGCAAAAAAACACGTTTAGAAATGAAACAATAGTAAGTAATATCATTTATTTATATAAGTATTTTTTTTTATATTTATCAAAAAAATATTGAAAAATAGGGATCCACCCATCCACGCTACCGGTTGTTAGGGCTCCAGAGACAGGAATCTCCTCACTATACGCACCGTATCCAGGAGAACTGCCTTCTGAATCAGGCCCTTGACCCAGCCGCCTAACGAGAGCCTCTTGAGATGTTGATCCAGTCCCGTGTAATATAGTTATGTTCGTCGCCGTCAAAATTCAAAATTCATTTATTCAAATTAGGCTGAAAATCACGTCAAATTTACAAAAGACAGCCCCCAAAACGCCCGCCTTTCACCACTTCCTATGTGTTTTTGCTGGGAAGAAGAAGTGGCGCAACAAACTCCTCAGCAATCGTCGATCTCGTCGATCTCCCGCCGCGAGAATCAGTTCGCGGAGCTGGTTCAGAACATTAAACTTTAAGTTTTTTAATTCAACATGGACCCGCGTGCATGCATGAAGGGGTCAATCATCCTCCGTTTTGGAACCACGACGAAAAAAAACGAGAAGCTGTGTAGTAAACTAATAAACAGCTTTCATAATAATTTGTGTCTAGTGCAACTTACCACCCGCTATTGTTAGGGATACCACCCTAACAATAGTAGTGGGTTGGTAGATCGGGGATCAGCACCAGCATTGAACAGCCTCGTTGAGAAGTTCTAATATTCGGACTTTGCTGAAGAAGTAGGGGTGCCGTCACTAGAGGTGCTACGAATTCTCATGTTCTCATGGACCGTCAGTTATCTCGCAGCTCCCGATGCCCGTGGAACCTCCCAAAGCTTCCGCGCTGGGTGAGGACCTGTGTCAAGTGGTAGGTAAGGACGTGGCGTCTACCTAGCCACTCCTCAAAGAGGGGCTTACCGCTGCGATTGTGCCGTGCCCTAACCTAACAACCCCTAGTGTCAGAGTTTTCTCAAATCTGCCTAAAGGCTTCGGAAATGGAATGGAAATCGCAATCCGCCTTGAGCAAGCGTAGTGATCAATGCTAATGCCTTCTCTGTTTGAGAAGCGGCCTGTGCCCAGCAGCGGGACAATATTAGGCTGATGATAAGGAGTTTGTTGCACCACTTCTTCTCATTCATCTCTTTTCTTCTCAACAAAAACACATAGGAAGTGGTGAAGGCCGGGCGTTTAGGAGGCTGTCTTTTGTAAAATTCACGTTCAAAAAGTGCTGATTTTTTACCCTAGTTTCAATAAATGACTTTTGAATTGACCATAGAGTTCATAAAGAAGTGGACGTTTTTAACCCCCGACGCAAAAAGAGGGGTGTTATAACATAAGTTTGACGTCGATGTCTGTCTGTGTGTGTATCTGTCTGAAGCATCGTAGCTCTCAAACGGATGGACCGATTTCGATGCGTTTTTTTTTCATTTGAAAGCCTGTTTCCTTACGAAGGTTTTTGGCTACGTTTAGTTAATATTGGTCGAGCAGTGTAAGACTATCAGCTCTTTTCCAAAATGATGAAAGGCATTTTTGCGTAGGGGGTTTTTTGATTTTATTTAAGTGGTTAACAATTTAAAGTACCTGTTATCTTACAGTTTGAGGTAGAAGCCAATATGGGAGGGCGTTGGAAGTGTACGATACGAAGCAATATAAATGTTGCAAAAATGTGTCCACAGATCCAAGTCGGAAATGACACGTTTTCAGCAACTGATTGTTACATGAACATTCACATACCGAAAAGTAAGGTTTTAGAAAATTCATTCAAATTAGATAATTATCTTCACGTTTCGGGACCAAAATATATTTGCGACCATAGATATATTATGTTTCTAAAGTAACTAGATCTGCAATCACCGAACAAAGATTGAGCCCACAGACATAATTCATGCCATTTGTTTATGAGGTACACCACACCGTATTTTCCTGGGCGTACTATTGCCATCCTTCGACGGCACGTTTGGTGTAGTGGCTGACCAATTGGCTGCTGCGCTGCGTGTCGCGGGTTCGATTCCCGCACGGGACAACTAAAATTGTTCCAGGTCTGGGTGTATGTGCATGTGTATTGAATGTTTGTAAACGCATCCACGACACAGGAGAAATTCCTAGTGTGGGGCAAAGTTTAAGAAAAAAAAAACCTTATCATACAGATGTCATGAACATTACATATATTATGTTTCGGCTAGTGTGAGAGAGATAGATATAATTTTACATCAAAATGATTACTAGTTTCAAAGCTACGTCTGCATTCTAAAAAATGGTTACGTTTTTGTTACCGCGTAATGTTCGGGATTGCATCTCTATTGATATATCTCGATTTTTGAGACTTAACTGTTTTAGACCTAGTTAGTCAAATATGAGATGTTAATGTGCGCCAGCACAGACACAGATGCACTCTCTATTACTATTATAGTCCGTTGGGCCGGCAAGCTCACACGAAAGGGGAGAGATCAGGTGCAGGACCGACAGCTTTACGTGCTCTCCGAGGCTCGGAGGGGTCTCACTATGTTCAGAAAATGGTCACCCATCCTTGGAATGACCGCGGCTAGCGCGACTTAACCTATCTGATCTGTAGTTATGTATGTTTGTGAAGACATCAGAAAATCACCATGGCAACCAATGTTATGCGTTTAATATCAAAGGCTTAATGATAAGAAAACAAGGCTAGGTTTTGTGTTAACTTCCAATTTATTGTTAATTGATATTTCTAGACCTAGTGGAGCTCGTGGCTAAGTAACAGCCGCGCGGGTCGACCGATCAAAGGTTAAGCTACGCTTGGCGCGGTCGGTCCGTGGACCATATATGTCATAGCGAGACTCTCCCGTGCCTCGGAAAGCACGTTAAGCTGTTGGTCCCAGTTCTCATTTGTAGATCTTTGACAGTTGTTACGGGTAGTCAGAAGCCAGAAAGTCTGACAACCAGTCTTGCCAAGAGGTATCGTGTTACTCGGTAACTGGGTTGTGGAGGTCCGATAGGCATTCGCTCCATGTAAAACACTGGTACTTTGTGAGCTGCATCCGGTTTAGACTGGAAGCCGACCCCAACATAGTTGGGAAAAAGTCTAGGCGCATGATGAATACAATATAATTTACAAGATATATGTATATCTAACTAACTAATATTTTCGTGCAATAAATTATTATTATTATTATTCCGTTTATTCATTTTTTACACATATTTTTTTCATTTTTAAATATTCATTATAAAAATAATATAAAAAAAACATTTAAAAATATAAAAAACAGGGATCCACCGATATCGGGAACAGGGTCCAAGCTACCGGTGGTTAGGGCTCCAGAGACAGGAACCTCCTCACAATACGTGCAGTATCCAGGAGCACTGCCTTCTGAATCAGGCCCTTGACCCAGCCGCCTAACGAGAGCCTCCTGAGATGTTGGTCGAGGCTCTTGGCCATCAGGCCATTGGCCGTCACGACTATCGGCACAATGACTGCCGAGTCCACATTCCACATGTCGACAACCTCGTGCGCCAAGTCGAGATACTTTATTTGTTTTCCTTTCTCGGCTTTCACGAGATTCTCGTCATGGGGAATGGTGACATCGATGATCATTGTGCGGCGCGCTAATCGGTCTATCACCACTATGTCAGGTTTATTGGCTACAATAGTCCTGTCAGTGATGATAGACCGATCCCAGTACAACGTGATATGGTCATTTTCGAGAACTGGGTCGGGCGCATACTTGTAGTATGGTACCTCAAGATCCACAAGTTTGTACTGCAAAGCAAGCTGCTGGTGGATGATCTTGGCCACTTGGTTATGCCTGTGCAAGTATTCACCGTTAGCCAAACGAGAACAGCCAGAGATAATATGTCTGATAGACTCACCTGGACGATGACATGCCCGACATATGTCAATCGTCCCGTCCTTCATGATATATCTCCGGTAGTTGTTCGTCAACATAACTTCGTCCATAATTGCGCAGACAAACCCTTCGGTTTCCCCGAACAGGTCGCCGAAACGTAGCCAAGATACGGACGCCATAAAGTCTACATCGGGCCCATGAAGAGCCCGGAAAAAACGTCCGTGTAGCTCCTTGCCTTGCCATACCTCCTTGCGGTCATTGGTGGTAAGTACCACAGGTTTGCGCCAATTCTCTTTAGCCAGCGACAGCGGGGTGAGTCCCTTGTCCACTGCGACTACATCCTGATGCATACCCACGCCGGTTTTAAGAAAATATTCCCTGAGATTGCACACCTCACGGTTATGAAGGGTCTTAGCATTTAAATAGCCACGACCCCCGCATTTCCGTGGGATGTACAATCTCATCACCGATGATCGTGGGTGATGCATCCGATTTGCAGTCAACAGTGACCGAACTCTTCTGTCCAGGGCGTCAAGTTCAGACTGAGTCCACTTGAGTATGCCAAAGGAGTACATCAGGACTGGCATGACCCAACCGTTAAAGGCGCGGACCTTATTGCCACCTGATAAGGAACTTTTCAGAACCTTATTCAGGCGACCAAAGAACCGTTCCCGTAACGATTGTTTCACGTCAGCCGCGTTGATGCCTAACCCCTCCGACATACCCAGGTATTTGTAAGTATCAGTTGCGGAAAGTGATCTAAGGTTTATAGAATCTGAAAGTTGTTATTATTATTATTATTATAACTTAACTTTATATTTAACTAGCTGTTTGTCACAGTTTCGCGTCCTCAGAGAACTACTTGAAAGAAAGAAAGAAGTTTTTTTTTTCTTTTCTATTATTTTTATATATAAAAATAATAGAAATTATTTTTAATACTATTATTTTTATATATAAAAATAATAGAAATGAAAAAAAAAAACTTGACGCACCTGGATAAAAAAGGTATCCCATTACTTTCCACAAAGTTAAAGTTATCCCCACTCATCGAAATTGATTCAGCTGTTTTACCGTTAAATCGTAGGGGTGTCAAACAGACAAACTCGTTCTCGCATTTATAAATTAACTAGCTCTCCGCTCGCAGTTTCACCCGCATCACGAGGGAACTACCTCACGCACCCGGGTAAAAAGTATCCTATATGTTAATCCAGGTTATAAACTATGTGTGTACCAAATTTTATCCAAATCCGTTCAGTAGTTTTTGCGTGAAAGAGTAACAAACATACATCCTTACAAACTTTCGAGTTTATAGTAGGAGTTATTATTTTATGTTTAGAGGCTAACAACGATATTTTAGTCAATTCATTATCATTACAGAGCTACATACAAACTTTCATCCCCTATTTCAACCTTTAGGGGATGAAAAATCCTTTCTTAGTGCACACTTACGTCATCTAAGGAACATTTGTGCAAAATTTTATACTACTACAACCCGCAGTTTTAGCTTTGCGTTGATCGATCAGTCAGCCAGTCAGTTTCTTCTTTCATAATAATATACTATATAGATTAGTTTTTTTTATGGTCTATTATATCTTTATTATCTGACTAAGGAATGATATGAGTAGATGTTGACAGCTTGACGTACCGATACGCGCCCCCATCAGCTTCGGAAATAGTTTTTTCTGTCGACAAGCACCATTGTCACCTTCAACTTCGGTCACTAAGAGTTTCGGTGCCCTCGCTAGACGAGCTCGCTCGTACCAATAGATTTTACGAAAAACATTAACAAAATCATAACCTATTCCTAATTTTCCCACATAATTTAAAAAATGAATGATGTTTAAAGCATGAAATTGACATAAATGCGCCATCCTAACGCCATTTTGTTAATTTCTGTGGCAGAATTAGAACAATACAAGGTTACGACTGTTTACATTTTTTTAAAATCAATTGGTGCAGGGGGCCTCCTCTAACTCCAATTTTAGGGCGGTAAGGTTCAAACAATTGTTATATATGGATAGTATAAGTACATCTCTCTATGTACAGAGCATCAGATCGCACCTTACCGCATCACAAAAAAAGTTATCGTCTATTCTCGGTCGTTCCGAAGTTTCGTTTCGGTGAGTTAGAGTAGGCCCCCTGACTATAGCTTTACAATTTCCGCTTGTGAGAAACGGTTTCCAACCCTACTGATAACCAAATAAGGTGGGATTCAATATGTAGTTTTGGATGTGATCTGAAACTTGTGTGTCAACAGAGCCTCCTCAGACGATTCTCGTGAACAGCATGAAGTTGAAAGTGGCTTATGCGCGGTTATCGGGGCCGAACCACTTCTTTGCGGAGTACCCATTCGCAGCCGGTGATCTGGTCAACGTTACGTGCGCCGACTTCGAGAACTCAGACGAGTTAATAATGAAGTACGATTACGCAGACAAGCTTAGTAGTGAGTATTTCATTTTAAATGTATGTTTTAGTTTATTTATTTATTATTATTTATTTATTAATTTATTTCATACTCTTACCACTATCATTACAGGTACATAACCTAATGCGAAAGTGAGGCATTTTATATTATATCAACAAACAAAAAAAAACAAGAACTTAAAGAGACTATTAAATATATAAAAGAACATTAAAATAAGAACACAATAACAAAAGGAACTTACTGTACCACTAAAAAACAAAATAAACACTATTCTATCTTATAACATAATATAAATATTAGCATAATAGTTATTGTTAACTAAACAAACAACAAAGTAAGTTAAGTTAACTGTCGTGTAATAAATTAAGTTAACTGTCGTGGTGGCGGTCCATCGCGACGACCTTGTCCATGCCCTCCCGACCCTAGCTTGACGAGCCAGCCCGCGAGCTGAGCTAATAGCTTTAAAATTCCCGATTATAATAATCAAAATTTATTCTGATCCAGCCTGTCCCTTGCTGTCCTCCCCCAGCGACGCCCTAAGCCGAGGCCCGTACCCCACTAGGGGGTGCCCTTAGCGTGTAGTCGCTTAGTTTTGTAAGTTAAAAAAAAAAAAAAACTGTCGTGGTGGCCTAGTGGTTAAGGCACCTGTATCTCGTGTATGAGTGTGCGGGTTCGAAACCTGGCAAGTACCAATGTGATTTTTCTAAAGTCATATGTACTTTCTAAGTATATGGTAAGTAAGGAAAACATCGTGAGCAAACCTGGACTTAAAAAGTCTAAAATCGCCAATCCGCTTTGAGCAAGCGTGGTGATCAATACTCATGCCTTCTCTGTATGAGAAGAGGCTTGTGCCCAACAGTGGGACGATGTAGGCTGATGATGATGATGATTTTTTAGTTATTCTTACATCTCTTAAATCTTCTTCTCAGCAGGTTTTACTAACCTAACAAGCCCTAGTGTCAGAGTTTTCTCAAACCCGCCTGACGGCCTCTGACATGGAATTATAACAACAACTGCTATCAAGATAGCAGCCGGGGACGACGGCGTATCGTGCCCAGGCACGGGGGTGTAACACCACCAACTTCCTGACTCCGGGCTGCTTTGTGAAATTTTCTAAAACCCACAAAGCGATTTCGGCCCGACCCGGGAATCGAACCCGTGACCCGTTTACAGCAGTTGCGTATGCGACCACTAGACCAACGAGGCAGTCATTCCTATATTTCAATCTACCTTTTTAATAAATTTCATCTAAATCAGTTGCATGGTTGCTGTGAAGTCGCAATAGGCGGACAGACATACACAGCTATTATTACTTTCCCATCTATCTTTATAGTGCTTCCCTGTTTTTTTTATCTATGTCAAGCTATATAATATATATTTAGCATTCAGAAGCGGACTATTATTAAAAATAAATAATCTAACTAACTCCATTTACAGATTAGACATTTAAACGCACCCCATTTACCGTTCGTTCAAACGATTTTGAGTTCTATTCCTTATAGATAAGGATGGTGTTGAAAGCAAAATAATGTTTACAATACCAAATATATTCTGCATTTGTTTTTTGTTATGTCACCTTAGCAATAGAGCCTAAAATCGTTTGAACGAACGGTAAATGGGGTGCATTTAAATGTCTAATCTTATTGTAAATGGAGTATAGATAATATTAAAGAGTTCAGCCACCATTTCATGCATCCATAAAACAATAAATAATTTGCACTTATAAATTACGTCGACCATCATCTTACCCAAGAATCTTCTAACTGACAGCTCGTTTCCCGCCTTTTTTTACTTTCTTTATCCATAACCATAGACAAAATTAAAGAGTTTCCTAAGCATCACCGCATTTCGTTAAACAATTGCATTTAAAATTTGCATTCCGATTTAACTGAGACATGAAGTACGATATATTAGGTGTGTACTTATAAAAAATTAACATTTTTGCATAATCCACCGTGTTTCTAGCAAATAAAGATTCTAAATATATATTTAAATAAATGAATTGCTTCTCGTTAGTCTCGCTCAAACTCGAGAACGGCTGGGCTGATTTTGTAGATTTTTGGTTTTGAAACGTTTGTCGTAGTCCAGGGAAGGTTTAAACGGTGAGTGAGAAAAAGTTAAGATAGATAGGCAGGTGTTACAAAGTTCACCCGGGTCATCTAGTTAAATATAAGAAACGGCCAATAAGGGCACTTAAATTTGCTGCTAGAGGCGCTAGTGTAGAGTGAGGTCTCAAGAAATGTCAAATGTATGAGATCTTTCACTGCAAGCGCTTTAATCGGGGTTTTCTACAAATTATTGATGTTTATCGCAAATATTGTGCCATTCCTCATTGATAATGGCAGATGTAGTTACTTTACAGCTGAATAAATGTTAGTTCTTTACACGAAAAACTAGAAAAAATAGATGCAAAATAAGTGGGGTTTTAAAAACAGTTAATTCAAAGGTAGTAACTATCTCCACTCAGCGAATTTATCTATCAAAAGTTTATATTGTAAAGTTTTGAGTTGTTTTTCTGTTGACTCACGGGACCTTACTCAATAGTGGCGTCAACTGGTGACCGCAAAAACGATAGCCCCCATTGCGTGTCGGGCCATGCGTAATAGGGTCCCGTAACACTATTCAATTCGTTAACTATAACTCTGTAACCAGTAAAGCTTACTTAGCCGTGATAGTTTTCCTTTGAAGTTTCTCGTGAGTTTTTCACACGTTTAGGTACAGCCATTCAAAAGGCAGAGGGAGGGGGGACGCTCGAACCTAAAAAAAGTATACACTTAAAAGCTATCGACCTCGGCGGCGAAGTCCGTCGCGACGACCTTGTCCATGCCCTCCCGACCCTAACTCGACGAGCCAGCCCGTGAGCTGAATTAATAGCTTTAAAATTCCCGATTATAATAATGAAATATATTCTGATCCAGCCTGTCCCTTGCTGTCCTCCCCCAGCGACGCCCTAAGCCGAGGCCCGTATCGTACCTTAGCGTGTTTTGAAAGTTAAGCCCTGGTTGGAGGCCCTAAATTCATTTAAGGCACTTCACAGGCAAGCCTGGTTGACTGTTGACCTTCTAGGTTGACCTGCGAGATGCCATACACAAAAAATATGGGAATAAAATATTCATCCACACTTTACTTAAATGGGAGGTAACCTAAAAAAATGTTGGCTTCCCTGCAGTCCTTTTTAGCAGTCAGTAATAAAAGTTTATTATTTAAATTCCAGATAAATTTAACAGTACAGAAATTTCATCATCCGAAGCGGTTGGGTTTATTGCGACAATGTACACCGAACATAATAACTCAATTATGACATGTACAAATAAAGGAAATCAAAACCAAACCACAGTTATGGTGCAATTCATCCAAGCCACAATCGAAAGTAAGTTTTACATTTGTTAATTTTCTATACTCCATTTACAATAAGATAAGACATTTAAACGCACCCCATTTACCGTTCGTTCAAACAATTTTGAGTTCTATTCCGTATAGATAAGGATGGTGTTGAAAGCAAAATTATGTTTACAATACCAAATATATTCTGCATTTGTTTTTTGTTATGTCACATTAGCAATAGAGCCTAAAATCGTTTGAACAAACGGTAAATGTCTAATCTATACTATTATATAAAATGACAACCTCATACACTGAATGACTGACTCATCAACGCAGAGCCCAAACGGCTGGACCTAGAGCAATGAAATTTGGACAGGAGGTGCCTTTTATTGCCTAGACAAGTAATAAGAAAGGATTTTTGAAAATTCCAACCCTAAGTATACTAAAATAGGGTTGAAAGTTTGTATGGAGTAAGTTTTATTTTTGATTCAATTAAACTCAAATTTTGTAGAAACACTGTAAAATGAAAATAATTAAACACGTGTTTCACAGTTTATCAATATTTTAGCCCCAGGGTGAAAAATTCAAATTTAAAGTTTGTAAGATTAAAAATATGTTTTAACTTTACGCGAAAACGTCTGAACAGTTTTACTTGAAATTCACCAAAAATGTTTCTTATGAATCGGTCAAGTTTTAGGCTACAAATCATCGCGCTGATTATGATGGGGAATGAGCAGTGAGGCATTGAAATAAGTTTGTAATGGGATGACCTAACAAGTTTTTATAATTATGCATTTTCGCTATCATTACAATCTTTGACATGAAAATCATCACGCCCGTTTCTAAAGCAGATAAGCAGTAATTAAAATTGAAAAGACGTTGTATTAGAACGTCAATTTTACCTTCAATGTCAACGAGCACTGTAGCGGAGGGGCTGTATTAATGATCATCCGAATCGGTTACATCAAGTTCGAATCCCACATATTTTTAGTTTTTTTTTTGAGTTTGGTGCATACACAATTTTCTTTTTCTTTTAGTTAATTTCACATAATATTTTTCACCTTTAGCGGCTTCAAGAATTAAGTTACGAATTTGTTAAAAGTAAGCGCTTTCAAGTCATCATATTATGTAGATGTTATTCCACTTTATAAAGCATGGTGATTAATGCTCATGCATTCTATGTATAAAAATGACCTCTTTTCATACATAACAGTGGAATAATTAAAAGCCAAAAAAAATTGCGCTTTGCATTGAATTAATTCTATTCTACACTTCAGAATTTAAGAATCTAGAATTCCCTTTGTTAATTAACAGATCATAAGGCCAAACATTTGAATGTATTCTGATGAACCTGAGTAAGGATCGTTTGTATTACACCTAACTGTTAGCGAATATGTTGGCACGCGATGTCGTATAGATATAACAATTAAACATACATTCGGACATAATTCACCGTTCTCCAGCTTTTCCTAATCATCAAGATTACCCGTACGCCCAGTGCATGGCACCCCACAATTGTGGCGATAAATATAAATCTGTTCTTTGAAGAGTGGTTAGGAAGGCGCCACGGCATCTTGCCCTACCGCCGATCCTATGCCTACGCCTGACGCAGGTTCTCACCGGACACGGATATTTTGGGAGGTTCCTGTCCTGTTCCTTAACGTCGGGGTGTTGACACTGTGAGGATCATACAGTGGAGCATACAGTGGTGATTTGCCCCGCTTGGGTGGCGGTGACCTCTAACGTTCGGCCCTGGATCAAACCATGGTCCAAAGCGAGTGGGAATAGGAAGCAGTGGCCTCCTTATGCGAAACAGTCATGCTAGAGAAGGAGATAGTAGGATGCGTGAGGGAGAGACAAACCTCACGCCCCAGCCTAGCCATCAGCATTTGGAGCCAGGAATCGACTCCAGGCCACTGCAGGCCCGGGCCTGCAGACTTTAAGCAATAAGTGGCCATCCGGTAAGAATTAGGCCCGCGTAGACGGCGCGTTTGAGTTCCACGCATGCCTCAATGAGATGTAGCATAGTTGACGGGGCCCACCCCCAGGAAAAGTGCCTGGGGGCGCTGTTCGAAAGAGCTACCGCGACCTAAGAAAATAAAGAGCGAAGAAGAGAACATAATGGATCGATTTAAGTCAGTCTGACACTTACCCCCGCTCCGCCCACAGCGGGAAGCGTCGGGAGATGATTTTCTATTCTATTTCTATAAAAAAAAAACGTTTTGCAAAAATAGATCAAAAATACACAACACAATACCTAATTGGAGACACCGACTTCTGGAACGATGTATTAGTTATTTTTCAATTTTATTTTCCATGCCAGTTCTATTTTTGCAAAAAAGTTTTTCAGTTCGCTTTTGAGTGTAGTAGTTTGTAATTTAAATAAATAACAATATCCTAATGTCCAGACAAATGTTCATCACCTTGAATAAGGGTGAACTCTATACCTCTGTTTTCTCCTTTAAAGCTTAGAGGTGTGATGTTATGTTATAGAATAGTGAAAACAATCACTTGCATACGAGCGCAGTAATCGCTGTTCCTTTACTATTAGTAATTGAAGAGTTCCATTGGCTATCTCCGAAGAACTTCATCAGATCCCAATATACTATAAAGTATTATACTAAAAACCTTCCTTGAAACTGACTTGACTATGCTTTTGAAGAACGAAAACTCCTATCAAATTCGGTTCAGTAGTTTTTGAAATAATCGCGGACATAAAAACACATACATACGGGTACATATATAAAAAAAAATACAGAACCACTTTTTTGAAGTCTGTTTAAAAACAAAGACTGCCTACCCGTGCGAACCCGGGGCGGGCCACTAGTCTTATTATAAATGGAGTAGGTACCTATATACTAATATAATAAAGCTGTAGAGTTTGTTTGTTTGTTTGAACTCGCTAATCTCAGGAACTACTGGTACGATTTGATTAAATTCTTTCAGTGTTATATAGCCCATTTATTGAGGAAGGCTATAAGAGCGGAGCAACACTATTCCACGCGGACGAAGTCGCGGGCAGAAGCTAGTTTATACATAAAAAAAGTTAAAAATTAAGGTGTGGTGTTAAAAATTTTGGTACTTATAATCTGTTCCAATTGATTTTAAGAAAAATGTACACAAAGTCGTAACCTATTTTGGTCTAATTCTGCCATAGAAATTAGCAAAATGGCGCAAGGATGGCGCATTTATGTCAATTTCATGCTCTAAATATCGCCATTCATCATTTAATGCCGTTTTATTTATATGAGTGGGAAAGTTAGAACAAAACAGGTTATGATTTTGTTTTCATTTTTCTTAAAATCAATCAGTACGGACTATACAAGTTTTCGCGATAAACTATATTTTTATCGGGTTATATAATTGTATACACCTAAAGGGATAAAAACAGTATCTGGTATAAATTTCAACTTGCTAGTCCACCTGTTCCTATGAAAATCGGTGGTGACACACGGACTGGAATTTTCACAGATAATGTATTTCTATTGCCGTTGTAAGAACAAATACTAAAATCGGTCAAGTTCGAGTCGGCCTCGCGTAGAAGGGTTTTGTACCTTTATTTATACAACATTAGACACTATATTATAACCTTTTTTTAATGTTGCATAGATAATGTTACGGAACCCTACGCGCGCGAGTCTGACTCGCACTTGGCCGATTTTTTTAATTCCGATGCTGATCGGCTACAAAAAACATTTGTTTTTACAGATTCGATTACAGTCAACGTTAATGGAAAGAATCTAAGATATAAGCCGGATAAAGATTATTATGAAATAAATTACACATCACCGTTAAACCAGAATATAACAGTGGTTTGCGAAACAAAGCGAGATGACATGATATTGTCGATTGTAGATAAAGAGAAATTTCCATCTAACGGTGCAGAAGGTAAGGAATTGTGTTCCGTAATACCAAAAAAATTGAATCCGCCCCACCCACGGCGGGAGGGGTCATTTGATGATTTCCCATCCGAAAAAAAAGGTATGCCGAATTCGGCATAGTATTTTTTGTCGCAGTTTGCAAGTACCCTGGCATTATCTAGTCCGTGCGGGATGTTCGAAAGAGATACAGCACCCCGGAATACAAAGGGCTGAGGAAGGAGCATGGATGGGTTTTAGTCAGTAAGAGTCTGACTCCTCCCGACCCGCAAACGGCGGGAGGATGCATTAAATGATTTCCCATCCGAAAAAAAAACCTTGCTCAGTATAGTAACTTGGTCTGGGTTGGATAAAGAACTGAGGAGGAACACGGTGTGGGTTCCCTCTATTGAAAAGAAAGGATCCTTCGGCCAGGCGGGTGATATTGCGTCGGGCTACTGCCCGATGGTTGATGTTGAAAAGTTCTATATATTCTCACTCGCTTGCAAACACTTCTAGCGCGATATAGAAATTTGCTGTAGTGGTTCTTAGCGAGGTAGATATCGGTACCCCCTTTTACAAAGAGCTCAACGACCAGCAACTAAGCCATCATGCTTGTGCCTTCTCATTTCGAGAAGAGCCTTTTGCCCAACAGTGGGACAGAAAATAAGACGACGACGTAGGCCAAATATATAGTAACAGTTTTTTTTTTCAGAATTAGTGAAAGACAAGAAATATAAGATCGATTTTCGATTCAGTCATGAGTTAGCTGCGAACACGTTTACATGTGGATGTAATACAAAGTTGGATAATTCCGGTAGGGATATGGTAAAAATACATTTTACTAATGTAGACGTGTCTCAAGGTAAGCAATAATAAAAGAAAATTTATTGTATTGAACTTATTGAACACCATTTTAGGTCCACTCATCTGGCCTTTTCTCAACTATGTTAGCGCCGGCTTGCGGTCTAACCGGGTGAAGCTGGGTACTAGTGTTTAACATAGAGCGACTGCCTATCTGACCTCCACAACCCAGTTACCGGGTAACACGATACCGCTTGGTAAGACTGGTGGTCAGACTTTCTGGGTTCTAACTACCCGCAACGATTAACAGCCGGGACTAACGGGTAAATGTGCTTACCGAGGCATGTAGGAGTCTCGGTATAGCAAAGATGGTCACCCATCAACAAACCGACCGCGCGAAGAGCAGCATAACCTTTAATCGATTGAATCGTGCTGCAATTTCCCAGCCACCAACTCCGAATGTTTATTTTTTATCCGGGTGTATTAAGTTGTCTCGGGAGGCGGGTGAGACCGTAGTAAACAGCTAGTTAAAATTGTTTTTCGTTGATTCATGCTTTTTACTTAAGTATGAAAGTCAGGTTAGTTTTTTAAAATTTATTTGTATTTGGAACATTACGTTTTATTTCAGATACCTTTGTATTGGACTTAGAATTGCCACCAGAAGGGACAGCTATGGAGTTGTTTTATCATAAAAAGCTCAGAGTGATTTACTATGATTTTAAAGTAGGAGAAGAATTGAACTTGAAATGTCAGCGGCGGTATACGCCACCTTTGAACGGCCCAATCACTTATTTGCAATACGAAGGTTTTAGTAAGTGATCATAATGATAAATGATATTTTTATTTTGCAATTTGGTTATAAAATAACACTTTTATACGTAAAAAGGGCCGATTTCTCCGACAGGTGGTTATATAATCGACCCGTTAAACGAAAACGTTTTCTAACTTTGAGGCGAGAATTTTGACCCACTTCTAGTTCAACCATGGTTTGGTAATCGACCGTTTCAGGAATAAAAATCTTAAATAATCCATTCCATCTAAAGTTGGAAGTTGAATTTATGGTAAACAGCTGTTTTAAGTCAATCGGACCGTTATCTCGGTAAACTTGGGCCTAAAACGGATAATCGTGCGGTATGGCGTGGGGTGTACAAAATATAGATAGAAATGTATACAGCTGGAGGTCAACTACTGAAGCCTAAAACTTACATTCATAACGTTTTCAGACGAAACGAAAAAAGGAATAAATTTGATTTCGGAATCTTTGCAACTAACACGTGAATACGAAGGAAGTTTAATTACATTTTACTTAAGAGAGGAGCCTCCTGGTGACACCGGAGAACAACACAAGACTCTTGGGGAGGTCAGGGTGATATTCCGCGAAAAGGTCATTACTACCACTACAAGTACGACTTCAACGACTAGTACTACTAATATCCCAGCTGACAGTAAGTTATTAATCAGAGACTAATTTTTCGATATCGAGTTATAGTTCGTAGCAATTGCTTTTACGAAAAATGTAAACAAAGTCGTAACCTAACTACTGGTACGATTTGAAAAATTATTTTAGTGTTAGATAGCCCATTTATTGAGGAAGGCTATAGGCTATATCACGCTAAAACCAATAGGAGCGGAGCACCACTATTCCACGCGGACGAAGTCGCGGACAGAAGCTAGTTTATAGATAAAAAAGTTAAAAATTAAGGTAAATTTTGGTACTTATAATTTGTTCCAATTGATTTTAAGAAAAATGTAATCAAAGTCGTAACCCATTTTGTTCTAATTCTGCCACAGAAATTAACAGAACGGCGTAAGGTTATTTCAATTTCGTGCTCTAAACATCATTTAATGCATATTTATCTATGTGGAAAAATTTGAACTAAATAGGTTATGATTTTGTTTATATCTTTTGCAAAGTCAATTGGTTTAGACTATAAATACATATTCGTAATCAGAATCTTTTACTGGTTTCAAATATATAGAAAATTTGATACCTCCCTCTCCTTTAGTATGACAGCGCGGCAGTATTGTTCATGATGCTTTTATTTTTTAACCACTTTTATATCGACGGTCCCTACGTACAAAAGGACATGTCGAAAATGGCAGTTTATTTTTTATTCCACAGCACAGTTGGCTTTAGATTGTCCATATGCATATACCTGTTTATATATTAATATTACGTATTTAACGTCATTTACAAATCGTATATGAGAACAAGTTTTATATTTACAATGAATAAGTGGAGAATCTAAAGCCAATTGTACAATAAAAAAGAACTGCCATTTTCGACATGTCCTTTTGTACGTAGGGACCGTCGAATTATATACAGTTAGAAATGAGTCTACTAAATAGCCAAATAAAAAGAAAAGAAAACATAAAAAAGTTTAATGACAAACAGAATGCGACCTCAGATTATTAATTTTCAGAACCTTTACGATGTCGAACAAAACTAAAATAAGACACCAATCATTAGCAATATATCTTACTTATACGTACAGTCAACAAATTTGAATTATGACCCACCATAAGGTTATATTCTTACATACATTCAAATACAATTAGGTCGACATTCGCGTAAACATACGTTTCCATGGTAACACGATATAAATTTATAAACAAATTACTTTTAATTCTCATAGAAATTATTAATTTCTGAGTGACTTTTGACGTTGTCATTTTATAATCGAAGAGTCGAATTGAATCGAAAGAGTTCGTTCGAACATGGTTTTGAAAAAGAAAAAAAATGTTCCAAAGAGTTTGGATTTAAAATATGATTATTAATGCTTTACGATTTATCGTCAAAGTGGGTCATGATTCAAATTTGTCGATTGTACTCACAGAGTATCAGCATTATTTATAATTAACACAACACACAACTTTTAATTACTACACACAAATCGCGTCGTCCCATGTCTATTTTACCTAGCTATAGTCCGACATGGCTATTTATGAATGTGGCTGACAGGTGAACTAACGTTATCCACCATCTTGAAATGTCATTTTTAGTGATAATGATACCAATTAATGAAAATTTCCATTTTTTAAGTAAATCATGACATGATAAATAGCAAATTATTAATTCATCATTGACGTCTTAGTAATAATCTTAAATTGGAAACAATAAAATGCAATATTTAAACATTTAGCACACATTTGGATGTTAGTAGGTGGCTCACAAGCCGAAACCCTCCTACTTTTCTCTTTTACTTTTCTCTAAACTATTTCAAGGACAAATTCTAGTCTTATTGAATAGCACTATTTTTACTAATAGTTGGGTAAGAATTTTCCCTTGGCGGGTATTACCATAATGACATTTCAAGATGGTGGCTAGCGTTAGTTCACCTGTCAGCCACGTTCATAAATAGCCATGTCGGACTATAAACATAGTTGACACTCTTGACAGTGCGTTTTACCGCCAATTTTTGACATGACCATAGATAAAATATAAATTAATTATATATATGTCGGCGTAACCATAGATTAGCGCACCTCACGATACTCATTACTATATAGATAGGCTGTATACGTTGGATAAAGAGTGACAAGCTGTCATTCTGACGGAACGTCATGAGCGGTGGAGTGGCGGGAAAAAGGGATTCGAGAGGACGGAGCCGCTGGCGCACTGCATCATTACGACGGATCGTCTTTTATCCGACATAATTATTAAAGTCACTTCATTTAGATTTTACAAATAAATATGGATGACTCTGATGTAGACCAACCGTTTCCTACATATATTTGTGAACTTTGTATATATTTATATATATTATGCCCTATTGTTTTAGCGGGGTCAATGGCAAACGCTTCATCGGATGCCAGTGCTGAATCAGGTAAATTTCTATTAAAAACATTATTATGACAATAAAAAACTCCCATTGAAAACCGTTTTTAAAACTTACCTTCGACAAATAAAATTCAAAGTCAAAAAATATAAACTAGGCTAAAAATCGCTATTCAACTGTATAATTATTATCTTAATCTATACTAATCTATACTAATATTATAAAGAGGAAAGATTTGTTTGTTTGTTTGTTCTTAAAAAATATTTCACCATTAAAAAGCTACATCTTTATGAAGTGTCATAGGCTATATTTTATTTCCAGAAATAAAAGGATCTTTCGCGCTTTCATATGCTTTCTCGGTAAAACGGCTGGATCGATTTGGATGAAATTTGATACTTGTTGCCGCGTAAACAGCTAGTAATGTACATAACATACCTAGATTAGCGAAGTCTAAGTGCTGCTCCAACTAGATATCGCCAGTGTGCTTGTAAAATGCGGCAACAAAAGCTATGCCGAAGTCGGCATACCCGAGCCAGTCTGAAGCCATTCCCGTGGGAAGGAAGGCATCCCGAATGATTTAAATAATTTTATGCATAATCCGAAGTAAAATTACAGTTTTTGTAGTGAAAAAAGAAACTAGAAGAATAAGAAAACACTGGGTTCACTTACACACTACAATAATAAGTTGCCGCATTCACGGAGCTATTGTTTTGAGGAAGCGCGGTATCCAGTCGGAGCGGTGTTTTATTAATTAATTCCTCTTTATCCTTGTGTCGTATTCCTCATTACTGAGGGCCGTGACCTCCATGAATTGTATTTCGGACAATCGCTTTCCACTTGTCACTTCGGCAGTGCGTATAGCTTCATGGACTTTTTGTTGGTGGTGACGCGGATCTGATCAGTCCAGCGCATGGGTTCGCTCGTTCCTTTATTTTATTAATCTACGATATACATGGTGTTTTTGACAGCCCTCCGCAAACTGATAGGGTGGCTTCAGTACATCATATTAGGATGACCGGTACAAGAAATTCTTTCAGGAACATTATGGGAATCCAATAAACCAGATTTGTTTTATTACCTCACACGCAATGTATCGTTACCGTGGCAAAACGCACGTAGCGGACGGCAGCGCAGCGAGCTTGAGCGAGGCTGCTCCCGCACCGCGCGCGCTCCCCGGCGATTTCAAGCGTCGTTCGTTTAAAGTATTTCAACATCCATTGCTGTTTTTTTAATTGAGCTGTTTTATTTATATAAATGAAGTGTTTCATACAGAGAATGTAATTTTACATTAAAAAAAAATTCCTTAGAAAATTTCCGGTTGGATATGATTCAGAATAAGAAGCTGAATCAATCCTGTGTTTTTGTGGAGAGCTGTCAATAACACCCTGTATAAAATAAGTCCTGAAATAATAATGTTTTGCATTCTTTCTTTAATTACAGTATTTGGAGGTGATGAGGCGCATTCATACAAGATACGAATATTAGCTGCGATAGTTAGCGTTATTGCAATCATTATTATTTGCGTATCAACCATTATCATCAAGATGAGAAAAAGAAATATCGCACGGGTAATAAACAGTATATTATTTAATAGAAGAGCTTTATAAAGTTGCGGGTTCCGCTACAGATGAGGTAGCTAGGTAAAATTATCTATACGATAGCTGAAGCTGTCTTCCCATAGTACGTGATATTGTGGACGCGGACTTACCCGCACCGATGCCCGATAGGAAGAGTATTGTCCGTAATAGTAGACACGCATATCGTCGTTGAGCGTGCAACACCGCGTAAGAGCAGTTTGTAATACCGCGTAACAGAAAAAGGCGCAAAAACATCGCGCTAACAATTTTTTTACCTGAATAAGGTTTATTTAAACGTCGCAGAATTTATATAAGTAGTACAATTAATTTGTCACAAAGTAATCGCTATGAAGTTTAGTCGATAAAATTACAGTTCAATGGCTAAAATATAAGTTTTCCCTGCCGCCTGCAATATAGTGAAAAATTAGATACGCGGTATTTACAATCTACTCTTACGCGTTATTGCACGCTCAACGACGATATCGCAATTTGTAGGTCCTTGGGTACGGTGCGTGACTATTCGTTGTCGTCGGCTGTATGTCACAAACCGCAGAATCACCTACCGTTGGCAGCCAAGTTAAGCTGCGTAGCGAGTGGGCCTCCCACGGTGCGTGATTCTGCGTTATATCACCCAAGTCCGACGACCACGGACACATGAGATATGATGGTCTGACACGAGCTGATGATGATAATACATTTAAGATTTCTTTGTTTTTCTTCCTTGGAGAGAATCCTCGCTCTGTATCCTGTCTTAATCGTAAGTTCTCTAACTGTCCTCTACCGATATCTACTGTCGTATGTGTCATCATAAGCCTATATATTGTCCCACTGCTGGGCACAGGCCTCTTCTCATACAGAGAAGGCATGAGCATTGATCACCACGCTAGTTCAAGGCGGATTGGCGATTTCAGACTTTGTAAATCCAGGTTGCCTCACGATGTTTTCCTTTTCCATTAGTCAGTGACGTCTAAGATATACTTAGAAAGTAAAAATGACTTCAAGTCACATTGGTACTTGCCAGGTTTTGAAACCGCACACTCGTACACGTGAGACAGGTGGCTTAACCACTAGGCCACCACGACTTTTCAATACTTTTCATTGACTTTTTTTTGAGGTTTGTCTACGCGACTCTTATATTGTATACTTCGTTATTCTCCTTTTGAGTTTGTATGCCTTCAGCTATGCAGAGCGTCCAGTAGTGACCTTATACACTCTTTCTGTCTTACTTATAAAGTACGATTAATTTTTAATCTGCTGCTCTCTACTCATAAATGCTGTAGTAGCTTAATCCTAGATTACGACATTAAGTAAGGATTAGGTGAGATATATTTAAACTTATGATATATATGGCAGAATACAAACCCTTTTCATTTAACTTTCAGAGAGGCCCTCACAATCGTAACTACGAAAATCTACAAAACCCATATGATAATTCCATCCCTGCTTATCCGCCTCAATGGGATAACAATTACGCGGTACCAGTAGACAGAAGACCTGAAGACGCCACCTACAGCGAGCCCTGCCAGCCTGAAGCGGCCTACGCAACAGCTATTCCAAAGAGTAAGAGGAATAAGAAAAATCCTGCTAGCTCACTATATGCCAGTCTAGACGTGAAAAATATTAAAGGCAATAAAAATGTCTTTAAAGAAACAGACGATCCGAATTATTCGGAAGTCTACGCTAATAGAAAGGATCAATGTTACGCTGAAGTGGTGCCAAAAAATCTGAGAGAAAAATTAAAAAGGGACAATAATCCTTACGCTAATCTCGGCAATGAATCGCCTTATGTTAATACAGGGGAACCCGAACCTATGTATTGTGAACCTAATGTTGCATCGAAAGCTCAAAATACTTCTTATGCTAATATAAATAATGATTTTTATGCAAACAGTCAAGGGCCTGAATATGTGGAGCCTACGTATTGTGAGCCACAAGGGGGAAAGAAATGAATTACAGTAAAAAAATACTTTGAAATACCACTTTAATATGAGAGCATTACTTTTTATGGTCACCAGTTGGCGCCACTGGCAAGAAAAGAGTCAAAACAGGTCGAAATACAATTCATATAATATATTTACAGCTTGGCAAAAAAGAGTAGAAATTAATACCACTTTACCGTTCGTGTGGCAACCCGCTGCGACCGTATAGCGTACCATCCTATCGTCTTGATACTAAGCTGTATTTTTATAAGTAATTAAAATCAGTAAGTATCATAAAATGTAATAACAATGTATTCACGTCATGTAACTGAATACAAATTACTTACAAGCACTAATAATGCAGCAAAGCACTCCTGTGTTTTCAATTTTTTTTTTGGGTAAAAAAAAGGCGTATGAATATAGCATTATTATAATTGATTTCAATAAATCTTCCTCTAAATGTTCCACGCCCGCCACATCCATGTCTTGGCTAGAGCTAGCCATAAACTCATCTGAGTCACACTCAGATTCAAAGGCACTGCGCTATCATGTTGGAGATTGATTCCTAAACGTTTTATGTCCAAGTACGAGCCCTCTCATAAATTCATAATACTCCTTTTCTATTTTGTTAACATGCTGGCATGAATTCTTTTGAACTCCTACTAGGTTATAGATTGAAATGCACGTTCGGTGCTTCCTATAAAGATAAAAAAATTGATTAAACCTCTATCAATATTAAACGTAAAAAGTTTACGGTACCTACTTTTTTTGTGATTTTTAAATCCTTGTTATAACAAGTATTATATCATCTCGTGATCACACTCATCGATAATGTTATGCGAATTTACATATTGCAGAGTATCCAAAGCCACTCAAGTATCAAAATTAGTCTATTCGCGCTATACCAAAGTGTCAAAGACAAAACGTAAACATAACCTATATGCTCGATGTTTATTGTTCAAAATTTCACTTATTTCGTATTCAAGCAATTCAAAACAAAATAGAGATCATAAATTAACACTTGATACAACTAAATACAACAAAACAAACTCTTACATACCTGTCATAATGGCGGTACTTTGGTAAATATCGTCGAGATCGGAAAGAAGAGTTTAAGCCTCATGTTCGACCAGATATCGCCAATATATATATATATATATAGCCTTTTTATTTCCACGTCAACATAATTTTACATTTTAAATGTTTGTTAGTCATGTTAGTATATTTATCTTATTTATTATTTGGTGTTAGTATAGTTAGTTATCTTCTTGTGACGTAGATCCCGTTTGGGTGAAGGCCTCCTCTTTCTTCTTCCAGAATCCTCTATCTTTTGCGAGGGTCATCCAATCTCGCCCAATTATTTTAGTAATATCATCAGCCCACCTTTTTGCTGGTCTGCCGACATTTCTTTTTCCTAGTGGCCCTTTCCAACGAGTGGTTTTTATCGTCCATCTATTATCTTTACATCTCGAGATATGACCAGCCCATTGCCATTTTAATTTTAAAGCCTGTGTTAAAGCATCAGTTACTTTAGTTCTTCGCCTGATAGTTTCTGCCCTTATTTTATGTATTTTTCTAATATTAAGTGTGCTTCTCTCCATTGATCTTTGTGTTGTCCTTATTTTTTCTTTCACTTTATTTGTGTAGACCCATGTCTGACAGCCGTACAATAAGCTAGGCAGAAGACAGGTATCGATTACGATTTTTTTCATGCCCGGTGTGTAATCTCCTTTTAAAATTTCCTTTAGGGACCAGAATTTGTTCCAAGTTATTTTACATCTCCTTTCTACCTCTTTATCATTATTTGTTGCACTGAAAGAAACCTGTTTCCCCAGATATATGTAATTTTCCACGTATTCTATGTTGTTGCCATTTGTACTTATAGGATTCTTTTGACTATTCGTGATTATTTTTGTTTTGGCAGCATTCATCTCTAGTCCAACTCCGGCACTTTCCTGGTCCAGCGAGTGTATCATAGTTTCAAGTTCTCTAGATGTTTCAGCAAATACAATGATGTCGTCTGCGAACCTCAAATGGCTAAGGTAAACGCCACCTACACTCAGTCCCCTGGTTTTCCAGTCTAGTTTCTGAAATACATTCTCTAAGACAGCAATAAATAGTTTAGGTGACAGAGGGTCACCTTGCCTTACTCCTCGTTCAATTCTTATTTCTTCTCCTCTGGTTTCGAGTTTGACTCTGCTTATAGCGTTGTTATATATATATTTTATGATGTTTATATACTTTCTGTTAATGTTCAATGATGTTAATGTGTTCCAGATAGAATTGTGGCTTATACTGTCAAAGGCCTTACTATAATCTATGAATGCTATGTATAGAGGTCTGCCAAACTCTCTATACTTCTCCATTATTTGTCCCAGTGAATGCAGATGGTCTGTTGTACTAAAGCCTGATCTAAATCCTGCCTGTTCTCGAGGTTGTGCTTTGTCAATTTTTGTTGCTATTCTCTTAAGGATTATTGATGAGAAAAGCTTGTATAAACATGCCAGTAGGCTTATGGGTCTGTAGTTGCCTACATCAAGAGGATTGCCTTTTTTATACAGGAGTATAATGTCAGATGAGCACCATTGTTTTGGTACAGTTCCTGTTTCTATTATTAGATTAAATAGTTGTGTGAAGTGTTTCAGTAGTATTGGTGCTGAATGTTTGATCATTTCATTACTTATCCTATCAGGTCCTGGACTTTTCGCATTATATAATAATTTAATGTGTTCGAATACTTCTTTTTCTTCTATTGGAGAAATATTTTCAGTATTAGGAATATAGTTTATCATTTCTTCAATGTCATTTTCTTGGTTTCTTTTCATGTATAGTTCTTTATAGAAATGGGTAGCCTGGTCTAATATTTCTTTTCTAGATTTTGTTTCCTTCGTTTCAGTTTCTAATTTATGTATCCATTTTTTATTTAAACTTAATTCCTTAAACGCTCTTTTAGTACTTCTAAACTTGGTTAAGTTCTGTGCTATAGTATCTTGTCTATGTTTTTTGTAGTCTTTCTTTATCTCTTTGTTGGTTTGTTTAAATAGTTGCCCAAGTTGCCTTTTTATCTCCTTTGTTTTGTTTTTTATGGATATAAGTTCGGTGCGTCTTTTTATTAATGATACTGTAGTTTCACTGAATATTTTATGTTTTTTCTGTTTAATTTCAGCATTTTTTAAAGTTGGCAATGACGTTAGTGAGTTTTCAACCGTGTCATAATAGTCTTGGACATTTATAGGTTCTACTATTTTTTTGTCAATATTGTAAGATCTCAGATTGTCTATGTATGCGTTAACATCTTCTTGAGTTGAAAAGCCAAATGAGGATGACTTGAAGTTCTTTCTGCTCATTTTCGGGACACGTAACCTAACTGTAGCTCTTAGCATTCTATGATCAGAGGGGAAATGCATGTTATGTATTATTTCAAAGTTTGTCACTAATTTTGGAGTGTTTGTCATTATAAAGTCAATTTCGTTCCTATATTTATGGTCTGGGGATTCCCAAGTCCATTTTTTGTTTGTTTTCTTTTTGAAATGTGTATTCATTATGGACAGTCTGTATTCGAAGGCGTATTCTATCAGCCTCGTGCCTCTTTCGTTTCTTATTCCATAACCGTATTCACCCAGTATCGGGTATTCTTCAGTTTTGGGTAGCCCTATTTTAGCGTTAAAGTCACCAATCACTAGTACTTTTTCGTCGGCTAGTTCATGTGCCTTTGTTAGATCATTGTAAAATTTTTGTATTTCCTCTTCACTTGAGTTATCTGTAGGTTATACTTGGATAATCGATAAACTAAGGTCTACGAACTTTAGCTGCAATAACGCCACCCTTTCTGAGATGCCAGTGAAATTAGTAATGTGTTTTTTTAGTGCCTTTTTTATCAAGAATCCTACTCCGTATAATCCCTTTGTTTGTCCAATGTAGCATAGAATACAATCATTATACTCCTCAATGTTACAACCCACTCTTCGTATCTCAGAGAGTCCTATTATATCATAATTAATTTTTTCCAAAGCATGTGATAATTCTAGATACTTCTCTGTAGTTGCCAGAGACCTCACATTGTATGTGCAGATTTTCAAAGTATTTTCTTTATTGTTCTTTGTATTATTATTATTATTTTTTGAAAGAGGGTGTCGCCAATAAACATTATAAATTGTTTCCTTGCTAGTACTCCGAATGGTTTTATTTATTATAACGTGGTTTTATTAACGTTTTGATGGTCGAAATGAAAAAATAAGTAACTCGCGAACTTTGTTTACATCGAACGACACAGAACGACATTAATTGCCAGCGGCTGCCAGCAATAAAAAAAATTAGTTCCGTTTCTAGACTTTTTTGCCAAGCTGTAAATTATTACGTTGTAATAAACACTATAGATAGAAACTCTTTCAACGACCTGAGTGGTCAACATGCCGGGACTTTCTCTATGTTGTTTTCGAAGGATCCAGATGACGGGATTGAAAGTGTCCAGGTCAAAAAAAAAAACAACCGTTTAATATGTTTATTATGTAATTACCAGCCAGTTAGAATTGTAGTAATTTTCAGGGTTACTTAGAAATTAATGAAATATAATTATTATGATTATATACCTACTCCATTTGTAATAAGATTACCCATTTAAAGGCACCCCATTTACCGTTCGTTCAAACGATCTTAAACTCTATTGCTAAGGTATAAAAAAAAACGGATGCAAAAAATATTTGGTATTGTAAACATTTTTTTGCTTTCAACGCTATCCTTATCTGTACGGAATAGAACTCAAAATCGGTTGAACAAGCTGCAGAAAATTTGTTTTTTTTTTTTTATATTATTGTAAATGAACTATAAAAATATAATTATTTAAAAATGTATTTGACGGGTGCGTGAAGTCTCCCTCGGAACGCGGGGTTAACCACGGGAAATAGCTAGTATGTGTGTAAGATATTTATAAAATCATTAATACACTTACCTACTTCGTAAAGCCAAAACTTTATTTTTAACAGTTTTTTTTTCACTAGCTGTTTCCCGCGTTTTCACCCGGAACTACTTTGCGCACCCGGATAAAAAGTAGCCTGTGTGTAAATCTAGGTTTTAAACTATGTGTGTACCGAATTTCATCTAAATCTGTTCAGTATTTTTTGCGTGAAAGAGTAACAAACTTACATAGTTTTTCACAAACTTCGCATTTATAAAATTTGTATAATATTTTTAAAAATGACTTTTAGTTTATATAAATAGGAATATTTTACTTTATTTTTAGTCATTAATTTAAATAAGTATTTTATAAAAAATAAATAGATAAGATTATTTATTAATTAATATGACCACCAGATTTATTTTAATTTTTAGAATAATTTTGTAATAGTTGACGAGTTAATTATTAAGTCCTTAATCAAATAAAGTCGTGCTAAAGAGGAGCTCGTGGCTAAGTAACAGCCGCACGGGCTGCTCGACCAATGGCGGTCGGTCGTGGATGGGTGACCATGTATGTCATACCGACACTCCTCCGTGCCTCGGAAAGCACGTTAAGCTGTTAGTCCTGGCTGTTATTTGTAGATCTTTGTCAGTCTTTACAACTAATCAGACAGAAGCCAGAAAGTCTGACAACCAGGCTTACCAAGAGGTATCGTGTTCCCGGTAACTGGGTTGTGGGGGTCAGATAGGCAGTCACTCCATGTAAAACACTGGTACTCAGCTGCATCTGGTTAGACCGACCTCAACATAGTTGGGAAAAGGCTAGGCAGATGATGATTCATAATTAAGCCATCCGTTTAATACAATTATTTTAGCTATAAAACTGTTTCTTCTGTTAAATTTCATTTTAACTTGACTGATAGTGGCAAAACTGTCGAATATAAATATGAATAAAAATATAAATATTTTGTTTTGATTGAAATTTTAATGTAATTTTAGAGTAATTTCTAGTATAAATTATATTTTTATACCTACTACCTTTCCACCCGCGTGGGCTATACGAATTAAAATTTAAAACATTACCCCCCTTTTTCACCCCCTTAGGGGTAGAATTTCGGAAAATCCCTTCTTATTGGATGTCTACGTAATACAAAGAACACGCCCTCCAAGTTTCAGGTATCTACGATCAGCGGTTTAGGTTGTGCGTTTATCCGTCAGTCATTCAGGACATAGCATTTTATACGTATTGCGATTGTTTTTGCAATTTACTTTTGCTATAGGTTAGAACGGGACAGTAAAAGTAAACTCGATTATAAGATTATTGTAATTTACGAAGTTTGTTTAAGGAATAATAATAGTTTAAAAAATAAACTAATTTTATAAAGCTATAAGCTGTCCCGACGACCTTAAAAAAAAACTATTTCTAGATTTTGTGATAGTGAGAATCGAATTTTCGTAACCTTGACACCAAGTTTTCACTCTTCCATGCACAAATAATAATCGACCAGTTACCAATATAAACAAATAATAGCTTGATGATTTTTCCAATATGATATGCATACTGAGATCATCGCCAGTGGGAAGGGAACAAAGACAACCTACATACAAACATAGTAGAATTATTCCGCTAAGTGAGGACTTCTGCAACATTATGAAATCCTGGTACCTTACTTGTTATTATTAAAAAGTAACTGATGGGTAGTTGAAATATCACAGCGGTGTCTCTTTTATTTTATGATATCCTAATACCTACTCCTCGTGAGCAAAATTAATTCCGTGATTTTTTCGATAAAATTATGAATTATTTTTATTGTGCTATCTTTGCAATATTTACACGGCATTTGCAAAGTAACGGGTGGGCATTGTATATTATTTACGGGTGGGTAGTTTAAACATAACAGCGGTGTCTCTTTCATTTCATGATGTCCTAGTACTTTTTGTGACGCAACATTTCAATTCTAAGACAAAGATTGCTTTAGACACCGGGAAAGCGTGCTGCAGAAAGAGACAAAAAAAATACTCCGCTATTTTTAGGGTTGCCTAGTGTGAGGGAGAATTTACCCCAAAATTTGTGATAGAAATTAGCACGTAAGAGAAAGCTTGAAAAGAGACACTGCTATAATTATCATCGATATTTATAGGCATGTGATGCGGAGAAGACATTCTACCGATTAAGGGAGGAGGGTGACGATGGATGATGATAATGTGGTTCTAAATAACTGCCATTCTTATTTGGTAGTAGGTTCTGGTTACGTGAGTAAATAATACAAAATGTTTATTTATAATTAGGTTTTAATGATCTCACACGTTATTAACTAAATATTAGGTAATAGCGGACTAAATGTCTTCTTTTTATTAACATTTTACCGTCTAAATGTCTGCTGCAAATTTTTGATTGCGGTTTTGACAGATTTAACAGATTGGACACCAATCCAATCTGTTCGTCCTGTAGCTTCAATCCAATTCCAACGTAAATGATCATGTTCGGGAGAACTGCAACAAGCCATTACATTTTTTTCAAATATAGACACTGTAGAAATCATATTATTACTACCTTGAATAGTGGGTAATCATTTATAGAAAAGTTGGCAACACCAAATATTTTAGGTTAGAATTTCTAATTGTTACTTTTTGGCTTTTTTAACGACAAATTTACGGTTAAAGTACATTTTACACAATATGTGAATATAAAAATTATTACTGTAGGCCTAGTAACTGAAAAAGAGTGGTATACTTACGAATGAAAAGACAATCCTGGCATTTTCGTTCCACTATCGCTTTTACACCTCATAACGCTACACCGCACCATGTTTTTTATTTTAATGGTTGATATAGTAAGTCTAAATTGTTCATAACAAAATATAGCACGAATTAGTTATGATAAAGCACGTAACAACTGCATTTTATACGAAGACGATAGCTAATTAGACGTCAGCTGTCAAAGTTTGTTTACCAAAGTAACCTTGAAAAAAGCGGCACGCCCCGTGAAACAAAAAATCTTATAGTTCTGTTTCATTTCTTTACACGACATTGGCATAAGTGGCTCTTTTTCTTGTGTGACTGCGACAAAAGATATCAATTTGTCTATAGCTTTCTCTGTCTACGGTAGAATTGTGCTATCTGAGGACTTCTGCAATATTATGAGACCCTGGTATCTTACGCTGTATTATTACAAATAACTTGTGGGTAGTTGAAATGTCACAGCGGTGTCTCTTTCATTTTATGATGTCCTAGTACTTTTCGTGAGCAAAAGTAGATTCCGTGATGTTCCCGATAAATGTTGACTTATTATTATTGTGCTATCTCTGCAGTATTATGAAGCCTTGGTATGTCACACGACATTTACCAAGTAACGGGTGGGCATTGCTTATTATTTACGAGTGAGTAGTTGAAATATAGCAGTGTCTCTTTCGTTTTATGATGTCCTAGTACTTTTTGTGAAGCAACATTCAAATAGTAAGCGTTAATTTACCAGGAAGACATGACGGGCCGGTCAAGTGATCTTCGTAAAACCCCATTATATTTTTTCCTGATGATTTTTTCGATGTTTTTAAAGTTATTCTGCTATTCGGGACGGAGAAGAATACTACAAATCAAAACACCATAAAAATTGGTCTAGCCGTTCTCGAGTTGTATGTGTTCGAACAAACCCGACTTTGTTAGTGTTGTTTGATAATTAAAGTTAATTAATTAAATGAATAAGTTATTTGGATAAAAACAGAAAAATAGTTATAATTTTATTACTTATTTATTTTTTTGTTTTAAATTATGTGATTGTTTATTTTTTTTTGTAATGTTTGTTTTGGAAATTAAACATATTATGGTTATATTAAAATAATCTTCATTTTTAACTACCTATCACAACCTGGTACCTGTTTAGAACTGTTTCACCCTCGTCTCGAGGTAACTAGTCCAGGGTCCCGTCTATCTCCGTACCAAATTTCATCCAAATTAGTTCATCTATTTTACCGTGAAAACGAAATAAACAAACAAACTCACATTCGCATTTTTTATTAGAATTACATGGAAGTCTTTACAAAAAGCTAGTAGGCAAATAAAACAAAGAAGTTTCACTCGTAATAGTTTTTATTTAAACTTATAAATATTACGTCATTTTATTAAAATAATTTAACTTGAAAATTAAATGGAAATCGCTTCGGCTGTAGCCGAAAGTAAATAAAATATTTTTTAGTTTATAAATTACAAAATCATATTTTAATTTTGTCACATTACATTTTAAATTAAAATGCGTTAAGCATTTATTACAAAGGAAATGTATGATGTATGTTTGTTTTACGTTATGATGGTCAAAAGATTACAAAGATATTAAAACTTGTCATAAGTGAAATACTTCACATAAAAAATATATGCATTTTAATAACGAAAGCCCCATCCAATTGGAATCCGTAGATTTTGAGAAATTCGCGTATATACAAACATACAATTCAATTCAATGTCTTTTCCAGCAGGCCTAGCAGAGGGTTTGGGGGATGAACAAACGCGTTTTGTCCATCTTTTTTCTCCTTGTTCAATCCCAAATCATAGACGAAGAGTGGAGAAAACGTGTCTGGTCACCCCTTTGCTAGGCATTCAGGCTCAAGCCATCTCCATTATATTCATCTATATTGGTTTAGCTGTTTTAACCTGAAAGCGTAACATAGACAGAATTACTTTCGTATTTTATAATATTAGGATAAGTACAACAATTATACAAACAAAATTACATTAATACAAACAATAGTTTTGCCAATATAATATTATGAATAACACTATCTCAAAAATATAAACTGTAAAAAGAGCGTTATATATATTTTCTGCTTAAAGTGGCTTCTAACCACTTTTGTTTCCTACCAGGACTGCGGGATGTTCGAAGGAGTTACCGCGCCCCCGGAAGGCAAAGGGGTGAAGAAGGAACATGGATGGGTTTTAGTCAGTGACCGTCTTACTTACAAAAAACCTGTAATATGAAGTTTAACCATTCTCATATAACCCTTACTTAACGTCGTAATCAAAGATTAAGCTACTAAATTAGAATAGAATAGAATTATGCTTTATTGTACACCAAAATAAATTAACACAGATACAATTTAAAACTAAAAATATGGGTACAACGGCGGTCAAGGCGTGTTAGGTTCGGATTAACGCAAAACATAATTTATGAGTGAGGTTTATGCTGATCCATTGCTAAGCAGCAGATTAAAAATTAAACGGACTTTATAAGTAAAACGGTCAAAGAGTGACGCTAACGGCAGGAAGAGTTATTTGATGATTCCCAATCCAAAAAGAAAACTATTCCTTATCATTAAAAAAAATATTCATCACTAAATACCTTTATAAATTAAGGCATGAAAGTGAAATTCAAAATAATAACCTTTCAACTACCTACGTCATTTGATTTTTTATTTAAAAAAAACGCTGCTTAAATAATAGGTATTTCGGCTTGTTAAATCAGCCATAGGTATATTGGATTATTCAAAAAGAATATAAACAATACTAAACATTTTTGGCCAGCAGGTTATAATAATTATAAAATAAAAATCTAATAAATTAAAATAAATTAGGAGCAACTATAGCGTGTCGTTTTACAAAATATAATACTAGATATTTTTTATAACATTAACAAAAAATCTCATCAAAAAGTGTTTAAATAATGTATGCGACTTGTGAATTTAATTTTGCACTCTAAATATAGAAAGTACTTATTAACAAATAACGTGTGTATGGTTTTTAGGGTTCCGTAGTCCGACAAGGAACCCTTATAGATTCGTCATGTCTGTCTGTCCGTCCGTATGTCACAGCCATTTTTTTCCGAAACTATACTGTTGAAATTTGGTAAGTAGATGTATTCTGTGAACCGCTTTAAGATTTTGACACAAAAATAGAAAAAAAGCAATAAATTTTGGGGGTCCCCATACTTAGAACTGAAACTCAAAAAATTTTTTTCATCAAACCCATACGTGTGGGGTATCTATGGATAGGTCTTCAAAAATGATATTTAGGTTTCTAATAGTTTGCGCGAGAGGCACTTCCAAAGTGGTAAAATGTGTCCCCCCCCCCCTGTAACTTCTAAAATAAGAGAATGATAAAACTAAAAAAATATATGATGTAGATTACCATGCAAACTTCCATTGAAAATTGGTTTGAACGAGATCTAGTAAGTAGTTTTTTAGTAATCAGCAATTTTCCTCTACAAACAAACTTAATTATGCGGTCGGAAAAAAACAAGATAATTGCGACTTTATTGCGTATTTCTTCTTTCCAATGGTCGGAACCCTCGGTGCGCGAGTCCGACTCGCACTTGGCCGGTTTTTTTTTTATTTTTTACAAAGTATATTACAAGCAATACGATTACCTACGTCGTTTTGACATAATCGCAGCTTATGTCAAAATATAAAATATAATTATAAAAAATGAAAAACAAAATTACAAATATATTTTTACAGACTTCACTATTATTACAAATAATAAAATTAAAAATAATAAGGGACGTACCCTTTGGATGGACTAAACTTATTCAAATTTAATAAAGTTATTTAAAAATACAATGATTGATATAAATAAATAACATAATTATTTTGTTCTGTGATTTTTTATTTATATGATTTAATATAATGAAAATATTTCATATTGGAAATTTCTAAAAAGTTTTCACTTATGTCATACATTCTGTAGGTCGAATTCCATTTTAAAATTGTTATTTATTGTAAAATAAAGTGAAAAATATTAAATCATACAATAAAAATAATAGTTTGTACTAAGTAATTATATCTTAATTATCAATGCCCTTATGCTCAAACGCTACTAAACTTTAAATTCCCCTAAACGTATTTTATAGGAGCTCATGGCTAAGTAACAGCCGCACGGGTCGACCGATTAAAGGTCAAGCTCTTGGCGCGGTCGGTCCGTGGATGTGTGACCATCTAAGTCATACCGAGACTCCTCCGTGCCTCGGAAAGCACGTTAAGCTGTTGGTCCCGGTTGTCATTTGTAGATCTTGGCAGTCGTTACGGGTACTCAGAAGCCAAAAAGTCTGACACCAGTCTTACCAAGGGGTACCGCGTTACCCGGTAACTGGGATGTGGAGGTCAGATAGGCAGTAGCTCCATGTAAAACATTGGTACTCAGCTGCATCTAGGTTAGACTGGAAGCCGACCCCAACGTAGTTGGGTAAAGGCTAGGCAGATGATGATAAAAGTATTTTCCCTCTACAATCCACGTTAAGTGAGTGACAGATAAAGATGTAAGTGCCACTTACAATAAATTTAATAATGTTTGAGCGTAAGGGCGCAACTCACTCAAATTTGTCTTGTGTGGAATACCTTATTAATTAAAATAATTATTATACTGACGTAAATAAAATAAAATATAAGAATTATTTAACTTTATAAAATATATCTTACTCTATAATTTGTTCTAAAACAATACTGTAACATTATATCACACTACATATTTGTACAGAGGCCACTTCAAGCCACTAATTTAGTAAAAAACGCCAACACTCGGGCGTTTTTGCCATATTCAAAACTTATTTTCCATAAACTTGGGCTTATTTGCCAAATACTTGGACATATCTGCACAAAACATAAACGTAACGAAAAAAAAAAGAAAATATTATCTTTTTAAGTCACGATTACTTGAGAAGACAAGAGTTGTCGATTAAGGGCCTGTTTCGCCATTTAATAAAATAGCAAAGCAATAGGAGTTATCTAACAAATTAGTTCTTAATTGGACAATCATTTTGTATCATTATCTGGTAGATAAGTTGACTTTCCCAGAGGTGGTTTAACTGGCCATAAAAGTCGGACGGATTACGTTTTATTAAAATTAACTGATTAAAAATAGATGGGCATTTTTGGGCAAAAATGTCCTAACTTGCCAGAAAAAAATATTGTCAAAGATTATTTTGTTCATAACTTATCTTGAAATTATATCATTATGCCAATTTATATACACTTGAATAGTGAATGCAAAAGCACGTCGTGGTACGCCAAATGTATATTTGAGTCTGTGTGTTAGTGCATGTTTGTAAAAACACACCCACGATACAGGAGAAATTTCTATTGTGTTGCCCCATAGGTTTTTTAAACCCCGACGCAAAAAAAAAACAAATTTTTTGCTTCATTTTTTTCTAAAAACGCCCAGGATAAATAGGGATTACCTAGCTAGGTATTCTTTCCACATGCATATTCATATTTACTTCAAAAATATCACTCATAATCTTGATATGATTTCACTGTTCAATACAATGATCTTCTCTCGTTTTAAACCTACTCTACTCTTAGGCCCAAGTTCACCGACAAGATAACAGTCCTATTAACTTAAAACAGCGATGGATACCTTATCATTTGGATTTTTTATTCTTAAAACGGTCGATTACCAATCCGGGGTTGGACAACAAGTTGATAACACGAAATTTCCCGCTTCGTGGTTAAAAAACTTTTTCATTTAACGCGCCGATTAGGTAACCGTTGGACGGTGAACTTGGCCGTTGGTCATTTTATCTTCTAAACCTTTACCAAAAATAGAAGAAATTATCACAATTAAAATACTTTATATATTATCATGTCTTTTACACTTAATCATTTGCCAATTAACAATTGAATACACAATTTACTTCAAGACCATCCTTAGCTGGTATTAGGTACAATATATTTAATTTTTTGTCAAAACTGCTTGTTTTTGTATTTCGAACTTTATTTTGGTTAATGCAAAGCCTTTTATTGAAGGGTCCGAACACAAGAATGCAATGCGACATCACATCGTAAAAAATATGCGAATTCGCACAACGCTTCGCAAGGACTTGCGAATTGATTCTTGTGATGTTACGTTTCCTTACCAACCAGTCATTGAAGTAGAAGAGAGAGGGGTTGTCGCAATTTTCTGCGTTGCGAATTCGCTTCGCTTCAATTCGCAGTTTAGTATTTGGAGCTGAGTTACAGATTTCTATTTTAGAAGTTCAAAATCCAAGAATAGAAGGATTAACAGCGGACTAAAGAAACAACAAATTACTTTGTGCGATATCGAAATCTTAAAATAATTAAATTTGAAAAGTTCACGCAAAAATTGCCAGAAGTCTTGAAGTCTTTTGTCAAGATACATGAAAAAAAACATTTTCCAAAAAAATCTATCTAAAAAGTTGTTATAGCTAATGCCATTCGAATGCACAGTGACAAAGCATCAAGTATCCCGAAGCTACGATTAGATGACCAATCATGATCGGGAAGCCGATCTTAAAGAATTGTACGAAGGTGAATCTATAGCCGTGCTGTTCTGCTACTCCTGCGCACACCACATTTGCGCTTGCTCCGATTAGAGTGCCGTTACCTGAAAAAGAGAACCTGTAAGTCATCATCAGCCTATATATTGTCCCACTGCTGGGCACAGGCCTCTTCTCATACAGAGTAGGCATGAGCATTGATTAACTTCCTCAAAGTGGATTGGCGATTTCGGACTTTTTAAGTTCAGGTTTCCTCACGATGTTTTCCTTCACCGCTAGTCAGTGACGTCTATGAGATACTTAGAAAGTACATATGACTTTAGAAAAGTCACATTGGTTCTTGTCAGGTTTTGAACCAGCACACTCGTACACGAGAAGCAGGTGCCTTAACCTCTAGGCCACCACGACTTACGTGTTTAACCTGTAAATGTTTTATTCAAATACAACCCAGCTGATGGTAGGTCAAATCATTTATTTCAACTAGACAATTTACAGGCACTTTTGAATTGTCAAAGAGTCATAAGTCTGTCAGTTTGTCGAAAAGAAAAGATGCAGTGCAGGGGTCTTACCATGACGTGCCAAAACAAGATTATTTTCGTTATGAAAAAGAGACGGAGCTATACGACGTTAGTAGCTGTGTCACGCTCTCAAACTTGAATAGTGATTGTAAAACACGTGGTAGTACAGCCCCAGGCCCCCGGGAAGAGCGAGAAGAGGGGTCGGTCTAAACGACTAAAAAGCTAGCGTACTAAATGCGTAAAACAATGTCAGGCAAAAAATAACAGGTTGATGGCATCTTTTGAGAGGACAGGGAGGGAGCAATGTTGCTAGATCAGATTTTTGAAGTCCGTAGGGTGGTGATGCTGAAAAATCCGTAGAATATCTCTAGATTGATTTGAATCCTTAGATCTTTTTTAAACCAAAGGCGACTGAAAGACGGAATCTCGTCGGTGGCAAAACGCTAGTACCTTCGTAAAATGTATTGTGTAATATTACGTCATCAATATCTTACCTCCTAAACAAGCCCCGAAAGACAGCGCCCATATGAGTGGTGCCATCGGCAGGTTGAGGGTAGGGTTGTTACCCAGTGATGTCACCACTCGCACCATCATCGTCGTCAGGGGGATGTTATCCACGAAGGCTGACGTAATTCCGGATACCTGAAAAAAATATCAGAAATTAATTAAGATATCCTTGCTAATTGTTTCGCTTGAACAGGAAAATGGTAAAACCGATTCAGATGCGATTTTATGCGGAGCTATTTAACCTGTTGATCGAGAGTGTGGTGAGTAAATTAGTTCACTCAGAACGCGGATGAGATTGTGGGGGACATTTAGATATATTATGAGAGGAGCTCGTGGCTAAGTAACAGCCGCACGAGTCGACCGATATTAGGTGAAGCTGCACTTGACGCGGTCGGTCCGTGGATGGGTGGCTACCTATGTCAAAGCGAGACTCCTCCGTGCCTCAGAAAGCACGTTAAGCTGTTGGTCCCGGCTGTCATTTGTAAATCTTTGAAAATCGTTGCGGGTAGTCAGAAGCCAGAAAATCTGACTACCAGTCTTACCAAGGGTTATCGTGTTACTCGGTAACTGGGTTGTGGAGGTCAGATAGGCAGTCTCTCCATGTAAACACTGGTACTCAGCTGCATCCGGCTTAGACTGGAAGCCGACACCAACGAGTTTGGAAAAGGCTAGGCAGATGATGATCTAGTAATAGTATAAATGCAAAAGGACTCTGACAATTCTTCGGTTAGGACTCCTTGTTGTCAGGACATCGAATTGAGAAATAAAATAAATATCACGGTGATGATGATAGCTAAATTCATTTTGACTCATACCCATAACATGAGAAGAATAGCGACGGCTAATCTTGCACTCTCATCCACCTTCAGAATGACTCCTTCCGTGAGTCCACCAATGAATTCTATTAGACCCAGTTTGGAGAGCGCCTGAAATAGAAAGAACAACATATTTTTTACAGATAAAGATTTAGCGAAGCGGCTTGTTGACACTTCCCGTGACCCAAAGGCTGGATTTTACTTTGGCCAAAGGTTAAGTATTGTCATACAACGAGGCGATGATGCCAGCCTCTTGGGTGCACTTCCAGTTGACGGCGATGAGGAAGAATTTTTTGACGCTATAATTTAGTTATATTTTTATTCGAATATTTATGATTTGTTTATTAATGTTAATTCTATAAAGAATAATATGATTTTTTCATGATATGTAAAAAAAATGTTACACAGTTTAATATTTCAAACATTATGCCTGATTTCCGTCAAAGTTTTGGCAGATACATATTTATTCTATTGAGATAACTGGGCGATATGGCACAGATAAGTATGGCTTATGTCCAAGAGTGATGTCCAATGATAAATAAGCCGATGATACCTCCATAAGCACGAAGAGCGCTGCAAAGAAGAGCAGCGTGGACCACTCGATCCTGTGCAGCACCGGCTCCAGGTCCTCGCGGTCTGCCAGCGTCAGCAGCAGCAGCGCACCCAGCAGCGCCGTCCAGCCCAGGGACACGCGGTCTATAAGAGAAAATATATATAAAAATAATCTTTTAATTTTTATAAATATTTTGTCAGCACAGAGATCAATAAAAATTGAATTTATTTTATTCATTTATTATAAATATTATTATTAATATTCAACTTGTATTGCAGTTCAAAGTATAGCTAAAGAAAAAAGGTCCAACTATACTGCCCTGAGGAACTCCTTTACAATAGATCCTTAAATAAAATTTTATTACAAGGGAATACTACTTAAAATAACACGGTGTGCATTTTCTTTGGAACAACATATAATAATTTTAACAATAGTACCAGATTTAATACGATCTTAATTGTATTTAAGATAACAAAGTAGCGAACAGATTCAAATGCTTCAAACGAATCCTAAAATGGATAAGTTTCCTGGTGTAGTAAAATAACTTACTGAACTCAGGTATGGAGTGCAGGAAGAATACGATGACCACGAATGCTATGGCTACGGTACACTTGATCAGCAACACCTTGTCCCTTATCTTGTACTGTGAACAATTTTTATAAAATCATTTGAAATAATTAGGCAAACGTAGTGTGGGACGCCCTGCGGTGCGATGGATCGACGATTTAAGGAAGGTAGCGGGCAGCGGATGGATGCAAGCTGACCAAGACCGGGATGGTTGGCGCTCTTTGGGGGCTGGGTGAACCTTCAATATTTTGCTGTTCGGTTTCCGAATCGTCATTACCCTCATCACCGACTGTCGTTTAAATAGTATAATTTCATGCTTAAAATTATTATGTTAAATAATGACATAAATATAGCCTCCTAATGTAGGTAAATATTGAATTTTATACGGCTGGTAATGATGAAGTTCGTGTGAGGAAGCGAACAGCGTCGAAAAACAAACCGCACATTTTTATAGAATCACCGGGCTACGTTCAGCAGTGGTAGGCTGATGTGATGATGATGATGATGATTGTGACATTTACGAAGCTTAAAAGTAGAAGCTGATGAATTAAAAGATAATTTTAATATATTTTAAATTGCTGTTTCTCGCAGTTTCATCCGCATCTGAAGGAAGTACTTCACGCACCCGGATTAAGACTCTATGTCCTTTCCCACGGTTATCTTCATACCAAATTTCATCTATATCAGCTCAGCCGTTGTATCGCGAAACCGTTATAGACAGACAGATAGGTGGAAATTCTTTGGCATTTATAATATTAGTAAGAGCAAATAAACAAAAGAATACCACTTATCATGAAGATCACCATATTGCTAAAAAAACTCGTCATTACAATATTACAGACCAATTTTAATACTCTGTTAAACCCACTCATGCCTGGTTTCTGAGGTACTTTGTCGGTAGTGAAAATGTATGGATACCGCCGTTATGGAATAGATAAACCACCTACATAAATAGCCTATCAAAAACCGGCATTAGTTTAGTATACATTCAATAAACATAAATGGCAAGACATCTAATATATTAACTCGTAGATGATCTATACATACAAAAAAATATTTGTCCTGAATGACTGACAGATCAACGCACAATTAAAAATTCACCGCTGATCGTAGAAACCAGAAACTTGGAGGGCGTGTTCTTTGCATGTCGTAGGCATCCGAAAAGCAAGGATTTTCCAAAATTCTAACCCTAGGGGGTTCAAAAAGGGTGCCAAAGTGTGTATGGAACTCTGTCATTTTTAATTTGAATTCGTATAGCCCACGCAAGCGAAGCAGCTGGCAAAAAGCTAGTATTACAATAAAAGTCCATTCATTTCCCACCTTTTCCTTCATGTCAGCTAACATAGTCTCGAAGCAGTCTTTTGGACAGGCCCTGATCTTCGTCTCCTTGACTAAAGCTTCCAACTTGACCGTCAGCTTCCGAACCTTTCTGTCCAGTCGTTCTCTGACTACCAGTTCGTCTCTACTAAGATGAGGTAGGGAATCAGCTGCCCGACGCCATATTGAAATCTGGTGACGAAGATCTGAGGATGAAAAAAAAATTGTTATAATCCTTACTAATACTGACTTTATATTTTTCAAAGATATACAGTTGCTATTGCCAGAATTATACTCTGTTTTGACATTAAACGTCTATTGGCACTTTGGGGTGAGACCGACTTAGGCGCCGTGACGAAAAACGGTATAACGCTCGCTCTTGCAGTCATGCTACTCTCTAATTCTTTGTGTGTGTGCGTAGGGTGTATAATATATACTTCGTCATGTGAGTGTGTGTTTGCGTGTCCTATGACGTACTCATTTATTATATATACTAACTCCTTCCTACAGCTTCACCTGAGCCTGAGAGAACTACTTCGCTCACCCGGATAAAAAGTATCGTATTATGTATTAATACAGGTTATAAACTGTGCTAATTAGTAAAGAAAATTAATCCAAATGCATTCAGTAAATTTTTGGGTGAAGGAGTTAAAAATATACATACATCCTCACACACTTTTGCATTTGTAATATTTTTAAGATACAATAGAATGTATAGTGTTGCATTTACCTTGTATATCTCTAGGTTCGTTCAGCCTGAGCTTGTCAGTATCCCTGTAGATAAATCTGAACTGGAAGTAGGTCTGGACGCAAACCAACAGGATCCCGAAGGACATGTGCAGCGTGAAGTTGGTGAAGTTAATACCCTGATGATGAGAGGAAATTGAATTAGACGATGGTTATCAGCACTAAAAGTTATTGAAGAAAAGAAACTAATTTTTTGGGAGATCAGTCACTTTTTACCTAAAAAAAATAATCTCTCCAGTCCGATTTCGGTCACGGCGGCCAATCTCAATGAAGACTAGTCAGGTACGCCGGAGATATTATAGTGCACGCACACTTGCAGACACAGGTGCACTCTCTATTCCCTCACTCTCATAGTCCGGTGTGTCGGCACTCCGTCACGACCGGGGAGAGATCAGGCGCAGGACCGACAGCTTTACATGCTCTTCGAGTCACGGAGGGTTCTCGAATCACCCATGTATGGACTGACCGCGGCTAGCACAGCTTAACCTGACTAATCTATCGATCCGCATGGCTGTTACTTAGTTGCTGTAATTGGGGTCTTTGGTTCGATCCTCGGGTCGGGACGAAAACGTTTAGTAGTTTCGCAGCCCTGAATCAGGTAGTTGGCGGTGTTATACCTCCGTGCCTGAGAGCCGTCTCCGGCTGCTACCTGGATAGCAGTCAGCTCTTAGTTTACGCCATAAACCTAGGCTATTATAGAGTCAGCCATATTATATGGGACTTAGCCCTAAGTTCACCAACAATATAATGGTCCGATTAACTTAAAACAGCTGTTTACCATAAATTCAAACTCCCAACTTTCAATATGTAACGTATTATTTGAGATTTCTATTCCTGAAACGGTCGATTACCGAACCAGGGTTGAACTAGAAATGGGTAACACGAAAATTCCAGCTTCCTGGTTAAAAAACGTTTTCGTTTAACGGGCCGATTATAAACATCTGTTGGTGAACTTAGTCCTTAGTAATCTCGCAAAGAAAATATCCTACTAGCTGTTTCCCGCGGTTTCACCCGCATCCCGAGGGAACTTCTTAGCGTACCCAGGTAAAAAGTAGCCTATGTTGTTCCTCATAGTCTATTCTATCTCTGTACCAAATTTCATTTATATCGGTCCAGTAGTTTTGGCGTGAAAGCGTAACAGACAGACAGACAGAGTTACTTTCGCATTTATAATATTAGTAAGGATAGGGACACTTCTATCCAGCCCTTCAGTAATCACAAGCGTGATGATAAAATAATATTTAAACTCACAGATTGCACGACAGCTTTGTTGGACGCAATTATGACATTTGGGGGGTCACCAACGGGGGTCACAGTACCTCCTATATTGCTGAAGAGAACCATAGACATCAGAACTGGTATGGGGTCCAGGTCCATCACCTCACATAACCTGGTGATCAAAGAAATCATTAAAAGCATATTTATACTAGCTTTCGCCTGCGAGTTTGTCTAAGTGGTTGTCGAATTAGGTCCGAATGCCAGATAAGACAGTATTCTATAAACTACCAGTGTGCCAAATTTCACCCAAAGATTAATTTAACATAATTCTTAGTAATAATATTTGAATTATATTATAACTCCCAGCTTTTCTCTGACTTTTTACAAATATGATGTTTTTTCCCCGACAATCTATGAGAGGTCAGGATTTTCCCTGACCTCCTATTGCTTTCCTTTCTCTGCTATTACTTTCCCTGATTTTCCAGATAGGGGACACCCTGAGAATCCCTTAAGAATGGTGGCAAATTTAAAAATCTTACAGGTACAATAAATTGAACACGGAAAATATGCCGAACACATTATGATTACAAATTTTCAAATTCAAAATATTAGTAGGAGACAAGTAGACGTGAGCCTGATAGCAACTTACCTGATTGTGACCGGAGTCATCAGTAGTACAGTCGTAACATTATCCAGGAAGGTTGATATGATCGCCGTGATAGCACTCAAAAGTGTGATGAGCGGCCAAATCTTCCCTTTTGTCACCTGCATCAGAAAATATGTCATAATTTAAATAAAATAAAAACCAACTTCAAAAACGGCACGTTTGGTGTGGTGGCTAAGCAAATGGCTGCTGCACGGCGTATCCCGACTTTAATTCGCTATAATATAGCCTTTAACCGTCCCCAGGCCAATGTCTCCTCAAAAGGCTATTCCAGACTTTGCCCTGCATTATTCCACTCACATGAATACAATTAAATATTGTCTGGACTTTAAAAGAGACCATGACCCCTGAGTTTGTTTCGGCATTTCTTCGCAGGAGTCGTCAGCTAGGAAATGAAGGTGCCAACGTTCTTTTTTTTAATATTGACGTGTAAAAGTCATACCATATCCAATTTTCAAAATAAACAATTTCATTTCATTTCCAGGGTCCGTAACAAATTTGATCCTGATTTGTTTAGTTTCAAAACACTAACAAACAAAATCACTTTCACATTTATAATATAGGTTAGGATTAAATTTTAGTACAACATGTTTGAGGGTAGTCAAGCACCAAATTGTTTTACTTAAGATTATAATAAAGTATTTCCAACATTTTATTGTCTGCGTCATTAAACATTATCTTATCTTGCGACTTAATTATTATAACTTTAACATTTTAACATATCACTCGTCCTTAGAAATCTTCTTCTTATCGTGTGCTGGCTGCAAGTTTTACCAACCCAACAAGTCCTAGTGTCAGAGTTTTCTCAAATCCACCTGACGGCCTCTGACATAGAATTGAAACAACAACTGCTATCAAGATAGCAGCCGGGGACGACAGCTTAACGTGCTCTCCCAGACACGGGGGTATAACACCGCCAACTTCCTGACTCCGGGCTACTTTGTGACATTTTCTAAAACCCACAAAGCGATTTCGGCCCGACCTGGGCATCAAAGCAGAGACCCCATTTATAGCCATCGCGTTATGCGACCAACGAGGCAGTCAAGTCCTTAGAAATAAGATTCAATGTTCTAAATAAGCTGACCAGTTTTTTAGGTGTAGCCCGTGATTAATCGGAAAAATACACTGTTAATTCGTTCGCGTCATTATAGTTATCTATATTAATATTATAATGAGGAAAGATTTGTTTGTTTGGAGGGTTTTAACACAAAAACTACTGGACCGATTTTAAAAATTCTTTCACCGTTAGAAAGCTACATCTTTACGAAGTGTCATAGGCTTTATTTATTTCCAGAAATAATTAGGGATCGATACTAAAACTTGAATAATGTAACCTAAGTGTAAAAAATGTTCACGCAGGCGAAGCCGCCGGCGGAAAGCTAGTTATATTATAGTTTTATCAGTGCCGTGAAACTCTGTTATTGGCTAAAGAGATAAATTACAGATAGATGATAAATAAAATAAACATAATCGCAATGAAAACTTGAGAATTTTTGGAAATCTGTAAAAAATGAAGGAGTAACACGTACCTCAAATGTGAAGACAGCAAGGAAGTCAAAGAGTCCAGTCTCCGCCATGATGGCAACCAGCAGCATCATGCTGAAGAGTAGAAGAAGCGTTTCCACGTCTAGCCAGGAGATCAGCTCCGGGAGTGAGGGTCTCTCACCGGCTAGGGCTAGAGCTGCCAGCGATGTGGTGGAAACGAGGATCGCCGCCATGGTTCGGTTTATAATCTGGAACAAGGCAGGTCTGATCAAATCTCTAGCTAAACTGACTGAGCTGATGATGATAATAATGAAGTTTTTCAGTCATCATCATCAGCCTTTTATTGTTTCCCTACTGAGCAAATACCACTTCTCATACAAAGAAAGCCAAGTACGCAGGAGATATTATAGTTTACAAGTGCTTGCGTAGACACAGGTGCACTCTCTATTCTCTCACTCTCATAATCCAATTGGTCGGCAATCCGATACGACCGGGGAGAGATCAGGCGCAAGACCGATGGCTTTATGTGTTATCCGAGGCACGATATGTTAAGAAAAAGGTCACCCATCCATGGACTGAACGCGGCTCAGCTTATATAACCTAGCTGATCTATCATCATCTGCCTAGCCTTTTCCCAACTATGTTGGGGTCGGCTTCCAGTCTAAACCGGATGCAGCTGAGTACCAGTGTTTTACATGGAGCGATTGCCTATCTGACCACCACAACCCAGTTGCTGGGTAACACGGTACGCTTTGGTAAGACTGGTTTGGCAGACTTTCTGGCTTCTGACTACCGTAACGACTGTCAAAGATATAAATGACAACCGGGACCAACAGCTTAACGTGCGTTCCGAGGCACGGAGGAGTCTCGCTATGATATAGATGGTCACCCATCCACGGACCGACCGCGCCAAGCGCAGCTTAACCTTTGATCGGTCGAACCGTGTGGTTGTTACTTAGCCACGAGCTCCTCCTATATAAATTATAATAGCTGATCTATCATCTGAGTTACATATTTAATATCAAGCATGCTAAATGTCAGGATGTTTACACGTAACTTTGTGTGTCAACTATCTCAAGCTGATAAAGTCGCGTGGATGAGCGATAAGGGTCAAGTTTACTCAATCAGTTTTATCTAGACTTCGCTTAGGCGCATGCCAGTCTAATTTAAGCATTTGATTCACTGTTTCTGAGACGTTTAATTACAAACTTCTCGTAATTTTTGACGACTTATCTGACAATTATCGTGGTTGCCTAGTGGTTCAGGCTCATGAGAAAACCTGGACTTAAATAAGTCTGAAGCTGCCAATCCAATGTGACTTTTCTAAAGTCATATGTACTTTATATCTTAGATGTCACTGGCTAACAGAGAAGAAAAACATCGTGAGGAAACCTGGACATAAAAAAACTGAAGTTGTCAATCCGCTATGAGCAAGCATGGTGATCAATACTCATACCTTCTCTGTATGAGAAGAGGCCTGTGCCCAGCAGTAGGACAATATAAAGGCCGATTATATATCAAATTTGCTTTGTAGAATTAATGCGTAAATTATTTGGTCCAATTTCAAATTTAACTAGACCCCCTTGGTCAGCCGTCGTGCTTGCGAAAATTACTCCAAAGACTATCCCCGTATTTGGAATTGATAAATCTGACTTACCTCAAATATAATCAGTACGTAAAGCGCGCACAGGAGTATAAACGCATAGATGACCCCCGTCGATAAGTCCAAGGGGTCTAGAGAATAACTCAACGCAAACGGGGTCGTGGTGTTTGAAGTAGAGGATATCTTGACGGCATATACAGTTCGGTTGGACTCTGGACTCGGAGAATATCGTCGGGTGGTAGCTGGATCCAGTTTGAGGACTTTGGACCTCGTTTCGCCTTGAGTAAAGTCGATCTCATCGTGAGGATCGAGGTAGAGTAACCAGTGGGAAGACTGGAAAAAGAAAATATATATTTAATAGGTATAAAATATTAAAAATAGAGTTGCAGTAGCTTGAGGGTTAAAGAGTCCGATTATCAAGCACAAAATTTACGATTTCGAAACTATGTGACTTTATCGATAAAGAAGTTTTTTTTTAAAATTAAATGATCGAGTCCTCAAGAAAATTTTCGGACGCTACAAAGACAGAAAGCTAAGCTTATAAATTATTCAACGAGATAAAATGCGATACGATACAAAAACATAAAATGTCCAAGTACTCGGAAATAGCTGACCCTTGTGTAGGGGTCTTCTGGGATAATTTAATTGCAAAGGACCCCCTAAACCCCTTAATGGATTGCCGACATCAATAACCCTGTAGCTAGATATCCAGTCTAGTCAATATACCCTAGCTCGACGAGCCAGCCCGATTCCCGATTATAATAATCATATAATATATTCTGATCCAGCCTGTCCCTTGCTGTCCTCCCCCAGCGACGCCCTAAGCCGAGGCCCGTACCCCACAAGGGCGTGCCCTTAGCTTGTAGTCTCTTAGTTTTGTAATTTAAGCCTTGGCTGAAGGCCCTTAATTAATTTAAGGCACTTCACAGGCAAGCCCGGTTAAGCAGTCGACAACCTTCTAGGTTGACCTGCGAGATGCCAAACAAAAAAAAATCTAGTCTAGTCTACCTGATTAGTATCTTCTTTGAAAGCTTCGTACCCGTCTCCCTCTAGCCAGACGTCCATCCTAGGCATATTTAGCTTTTCACTAGAATTCAGTTTCTTCTCATTCTGTTCAGACACGAAGGGTCCTGTGAGTTTGAGTAGCACTGACAGCTGATCTTTATCAGTTCGAAGAGTGTAACCTACAAAAGAGGGAGTATTACATTTAGTAGCAATGAAACAGGGTCAGTTATGATATTTTACAGTGACAAAAGAGTTTTATGTAATTTCTAGAATTACTAACTGGTGATACACTGTCTGTCGGTAGAAAAAGGCTGAACCGATTTAGATGACATTTGATTTATTTTTTATCCAGGCACGTTAAGCTGTTGGTCCCGGCTGTCATTTGTAGATCTCTGACAGTCGTTACAGGTAGTCAGAAGCCAGAAAATCTGACACAAGTCTTACCATGAGGTATCGTTACCCGGTAACTGGGCTGTGGAGGTCAATTAATCCATGTAAAACACTGGTACTCAGCTGCATCCGGTTTAGACTGGAAGCCGACCCCAACATAGATGGGAAAAAGGTAGGCAGATGATGATGTGTGTTATAGTTGCCTCGCGATATGGACGAAACCCTGGGAATATGCTAGCATTCTAATAAAAAACTTACTCTTGACTTCGCCTGGAGCCACGGAGGAGTGCCTGCTGACCTGTTCCTTCTCATTATACATCAGGAAGACGATGGTGAAGAACATCCAGCATGCCACTAGAACGGTCAACTTCACGATGTGTCCAGCCTGGGCCATCTGTTGAAAATATAAGAGCTGTTTCAAATTATTAAGAAGTCGTGGTGGCCTAGTGGTTTAGGCACCTGCCTCTCGTGTGCAAGTACCTATGTGACTTTTCTAAAGTCATAAGTACTTGCTACGTATATATTATATGTCACTGAACTCAAAACAGCGTGAGGAAACCTGGACTTAAAAGTCTGAAATCGCCAATCCGTCTTGAGCAAGCGTGGTGATCAAGGTCAGGGTCTATTCTATCTCTGTACCAAATTTCACTTATATCGGTCCAGTAGTTTTGGCGTGAAAGCGTAACAGACAGACAGACAGAGTTTTTTTTTTTTTTTTTTTTTTTTTTTTTTTTTTTTTTTTTTTTAAACGTTGCCCCACACTAGGAATTTCTCCTGTGTCGTGGGTGCGTTTACAGACATTAATAACACATGCACAAACACCCAGACCCGGAACAATTTTAGTTGTCCCGTGCGGGAATCGAACCCGCGACACGCAGCGCAGCAGCCAATTGCTCAGCCACTACGCCAAACGTGCCGTCAAAGTTACTTTCGCATTTAAAATATTAGTAAGGATAGTTAGAGAGAAGGGAAAAACTACTAAAGATTCTTGCCAACTTACGTGCCGACTACTATACACTGGTTTAAAATAATATCTTACCTTTGTTTTCTTTTTAGGAGCTGGTATATCTTCAAGCCTGTGAAAGAATTAGAAACTGTATCATTTATCAAAAATGAAAAACATTTGGGGGTCTAGTGGCCATCGGAATGCATTTCTTAAAACATATAGACAGACAGTGACGCTGGGGAGTAACACCAAAGAAGAAGAAGTGGTTCTTCTTCAGTCTCATATATTAAGATGATGATAATTAGCAACTATATGGAGAGGCCCCCTGCTAAAAAAAACGTGTATTTTTTTGGTATTAAGAATCTTGTACAATGTCTAAATATCATCTTTAAATATATTCAGATATAATTTCATTGAATTTAAGAATATTAAGCAACGTGATAAAAATTCCCAGACACTCATCATAGCCTAGCCTTTTCCGAACCATATTGGGGTCGACTTCCAGTCTAAACAGGATGCAGCTGAGTACCAGTGTTTTACATAAAGCGACTGCCCATCTGACCTTCACAACCCAGTTACCGGGTAACGAGATACCCCTTGGGAAGACTGGTTGTGAGAATTTCTTGCTCCTGACCTGGTAACGACTGTCAAAGATCTACAAATGACAGCCGGGACAGTTGGTCCCTTAAAGTGCTTTCCGAGGCACGGAGGAGTCACGGTATGACATAGATGGTCACCCATCCACGGACCGACCGCGCCAAGCGCAGCTTAACCTTTAATCGGTCGAACCGTGCAGCTGTAACTTAGCCACTCGCTCCTCTAAAAAAAATACCAGATACTTAGATTGCAAACAAAATATTTGCTCACGTTTTTTCCTTTTTCTCCTCACTAGGTGGACAGCTCTTGCCATTGAGGAAGGCGATCTCCTCCTTTGTGTTGTGCACGTTGTTGTTGAGGTGAGGCGCAGAATTGACGGAAGGCAGTCGTTTTGATGATCCATTCTTGCTCTTCCGAGATATGCCCAGACCACCTACGAAAATTGACAAACATATACTTGACAGACCTCTGCTACCGCAAGCTCAAAGACGAGGTATAAGATCATGAAAGATTTCACCAAATGACCGCCAGACTTCATTAGACGATGGTACCATACTAAAAGCCAAGTTCACCGACAAGATAACAGTCCGATCAACTCAAAACAGCTGTTTACCATAAATTCACACTTCTGTCTTACGATGAATACCTTATCATTTGGGTTTTTTATTCCTAAAACTGTCGAGGGTTGAACAAGAAGTTGACAACACGAAAATTCACGCTTCGTGTTTAAAAAATGTTTTCGTCGGTTTGTCATCTGTTGGTGAACTTGGCCCTAAGATTATATTTTTTTCAAAAGACATGTAGTTTTTTTTACGGATGGGATATCATCAAATGACTTCTCCCACTGTGAGTGGAGTGGGAGGAAGTGCCAGACTCTTACTGACTAAAACCCATTAATGTTCTGATGGCTGATCAGATGGGCTATCTAGGGTAAAGCTAGTTTTATGATATGTCATGTATTGTAAGTAGATAAAAAGACCCTGTTTAAACGTTCGTGGACGGTTTTAAATCCAGCAATGAAAAAGACGAAAAAACCATGCTTGTTTCAACTCCGCCTTAATAAATAACCCGCACTTTTTACTAAACAATTATTGCATAAACTCCGTAGTCCTTCAACTAAAGGCCAATGACCCAGCATAACAGGTACAACGATGCAACGTGTTTTCAAATGAGCGTTTACGTAAACAATGAATCATGCATGGAGTGTAAAACTGGCGTTTTCCAACAATACGTTTGCATTGTCGTGGTTATCATCTCGATCTATGAGGTTAAGCTGCATTTGCTGCGGTCAGACAATTGGTAGGTTCCCACGTTTTAAGAAGTATAACCACTTTACCGAATCAAAGGAACATATCAAAAGATTCTTGGAGCGTAACCACGACGGGCTCGTCTACAATTTGACGGAGCCAATATTTTACACGTTCTAGTGGACGATGGTAGTCCGTTTTACGGTTGCTTCCGTGCCTGATACCTTTAAAGTACGGTTATGGTATGGTACGATGTAGTAAAACACTTTGAAACAACTCCGTGACAACCTTTATCGGCATTTGTCCCCATTATCATAATCATCAGCCTATATATTGTCCCACTGCTGGGCAAAGACCTCTTCTCATACAGAGAAGGCATGAGCATTGATCATAACGCTTGCTCAAGGCGGATTGGCGATTTCAAACTTTTTAGGTCCAGGTTTCTTCACGATGATTTCCTTCACCGTTAGTCAGTGACGTCTAAGATACATTTAGAAAGTACATATCACTTTAGAAAAGTCATATTGATACTTGCCAGGCTCCGAACCCACTCACTCGTACACTAGAAACAGGGGTCATAACCACTAGGCTAGTTCATCCCAAATTACAGGGGACTTATCATCATATTCATCAGTGTATTCTATACTGGTCCAATGTTGGACATAGGCCTCTCCTTAAGTGTGCCATATTGCCCGATCTTTAGCTTGACGCATCCAACTCCTGCAGCCTTTCGCAGATCATCACTCCATCTTGCTGGAAGGCATCCTACACTACATTCTATAGGAGTTTTATAGCGGTGGAATATGAAGGTCCTGACTACCCTGTTTGGAAATACACTTGATATTATGGATATCTAAACCTTGGAGTGGCTCGTTGCTAAGGAACAGCCCTACGGATCGATAGATTACCAAGGTTAAGCTACGCTAGCCGCGGTCAGTTCATGGATGAGTGACCGTTTTCTGAACACAGCTTGGCCCCTCCGAGCCTCGGAGAGCATGTGAAGCTGTCGGTCCTGCGCCTGATCTCAACCCGGTCGGATTGCCGACCCATCGGACTATGAGAGTGAGGGAATAGAGAGTGCACCTGTGTCTGCGCAAGCGTGCGTGCACTATAATATCTCCTGAGCACCTGGCTAGTCTTTATTGTTTGGAATTCGGTCTGGCGAGATTAGCTAATAATAATAATGTTATCTAAACCATAAGGTTTATCTAGTAAGGGTGTTGCATAGCAACGCTTTTTTGTAGAGTTATGAAAAAACATCATCATCATTAAAATAACTAGTATCATTACTAACATTGTTGGCCATACGATCTAAAATCATTACACAGCACAGAGTTATAAATGACTAGCTCCTGCCTGCGACTTCAGCTGTTTGGACTTGAAATTGGGTCTAGGTGCCTGCCTGCCTAGCCTTTTCCCAACTATGTTGGGGTCGGCTTCCAGTCTAAACCGGATGCAGCTGAGTACCGGTGTTTTACATGGAGCGACTGCCTGTCTGACCTCCACAACCCAGTTACCGGGTACCCCTTGGTAAGACTGGTTGTCAGACTTTCTGGCTTCTGACTACCCGTAACGACTGTCAAAGATATACAGATGACAACCGGGACCAACAGCTTAACGTGCTTTCCGAGGCACGGAGGAGTCTCACTATGACATAGATGGTCACCCATCCACGGACAGACCGCGCCAAGCGCAGCTTAACCTTTGATCGGTCGAACCGTGCGGCTGTTACTTAGCCACGAGCTCCTCCTGAAATTGGGTGCAGGTATCTGGATAAAAATTATCCTATGTGTAGATCCGGGTAGTAAAATGTATATGTACCAAATTTCATCTAAATACATTCAGTCGTTTTTGAGTGTAATAGTAGAAAACTTACAGACCTACAGAAAAATTCTAATCTCCACATAATGTAGTACGCTTCTCGCCGTCTTTACGCTTAGATCTTTTAAACTACTCAACGGATTTTAATGCGGTTTTCATCAATAAACATATCTATACTAATATAATAAAGCTGAAGAGTTTGTTTGTTTGAACGCGCTAATCTCAGGAACTACTAGTACGATTTGAAAAAAATCTTTCAGTGTTAGATAGCCCATTTATTGAGGAAGGCTATAGACTATATATCATCACGCTAAAATCAATAGGAGCGGAGCACCACTATTCCACGCGGACGAAGTCGCGGACAGAAGCTAGTAATTATTATAATAATAATATAATCTATTCAGAACAACTTAGGTCACGGCGGCCAATCGCAATGAAGACTGGCCAGATACGCAGGAGACATTATAGTGCACAAGGCACAAGTGGTTGCATAGGTGCACTCTCTATTCCCTCACTCTCATAGTCCGACATGACTAGGGAGATATCTGGCGCAGGACCGACAGCTTTACATGGTCTCCGAGGCACGGAGTGCTTTCGCTGTTAAGAATACGGTCACCCATTTATGGACTGACTGCGGCTAGCACATATTATAGTAGAGAATCTTTATAAAATTAGTAGTATAATACAATTTCTATCTATTTAATTACTACTTATGCATTTTTATGAAAAATGGGGGCCAAGTGTGTGTGCACGACAGGAGAATAACGACTACATAAAAGCACGTAGGCGCAAGTAGTGGGTAGGCTAACACACAAAGACATTATCAACTGTTTTGTTGTAACGAATTATTATGATGATTATAGTGTAAAATATTGTTAAATTAAGATGTAAATAATTGATTTAAGTAGAATTAAGCAAATTCAATTATGGGAATAAGTAAAATTGTATGAATAACGTAGTTTAAGTTAGTTTCTAAAGGTAAGAAAATAAAAGTTGATTTTATTGTTGTTTCATTTAGAATATAGCTATAAGATAGTAAATAGGAATTCCTTATATGCATAAGGAACGTAAATAAGCACATATGTGCGCGCTCCGACGCTCGAGTTGGGAATGGCGCGCAATCACCGCGTAGGGCGAGTATTTATAGTAGTGAAGCGGGGGGCGCGGTAAGTATTAAAGGCCCCGCCCCGAGATCACGCCGCCATTCCTACACCGGGCGGCGCCGGGTGCGCACGTATGCTTAATCATATGGAAAAAATAGAAAACTGTAATAGGAAAATATAATTATATAAGAAAACTATGTATAAAGGGTATAATAAAGAAAATAAGGTCAGAGGGGGTGAGGCAGAGAACTTTCTAGAAAGTTTCGACCGAACCGAATAAAAAGCGGTGTACCTCCCACCGCCGGTCATTCGCTGTCCAGACACCGGAAAGATAAAGTCAAGAAAAATCTCTGCCTCGCCACCTCGCCTTCGTCTGAACCGTGCAAGCTGCGTTTTATTTGTTTTTCTTCGTGAATGAGACACCCTGGGAGATCTATACACAACATCGAATGGTCCTTCGAGCCGGATAATTAGAAGATAAATTGGAAGATTACAGCGCGGGTTATCTACGAACGAAGAAAAGAAGAACAAGATGCCGGTTGTGCGGTCGAAGAAGGGAAGCGTTGCTGACGGGACGGAGCAGCGACCGGGTCCGGCGAATCAAGAATCCAACGTGGAGGGCGCGTCTGGCGCTCAGCGGACTACCGGAGTGACGACTCGCAGTGCCAGTGCGAGCTCGGCAAGAGTACCTGCAACAAGTTCTGCGCGTCAAGAGGAATCCGCGACGACGTCGGAAGGCACCGAAAGCACGGAAGCCACGGAGTACACCACGACGACAGAAAATACTGCAAGTACGAAGACCGACGACACGACGCAGCGAACAGTCGACTCCGGCACGCTGAAACCGTCGAAGCGCACCAAGTCACATCGTTCCGAGGCACACCGAAGAAAGCTAGAAGAGCTAGGAGCACAAGAAAAATTAGCTGAATTGAAATTACAAGAAATTCGCGCCTCGCTCGCACTCGCTCAGGTGAAGCTGGACAAACAGCGCGCCGCCGCCGCCGACGACGATGATGATGAAGCAGCCTCCGCGTCTGAAGAGGAAAAAGATGAAGAACGGTCAAGCAGAGTGCAAGAATGGTTGGATCACACGAAGGATGATCCCACGAAGCCAGAAGAGAAACGACAGAAGGGACGAGGACAGGGAGTTCACAAGGAAAAGGAATGTGAACACCGGGAAGACCACGAAGGGACCCGGCCTGCGCGTCAGCCACAGAACGTGGACGTCACCTCACTGGCTGCAGCCCTCACTCAAGCAGTGAGGATGAGCAGAGATGCACCGAAGTACCTACAAGAGCTACCTGTGTTCAACGGACAGTGTAGCAGCTGGCTTGCGTTCCGCGCCGCCTACTATGAAACTGAAGCTTTGTTCTCGAAGACTGAAAACGTAGCGAGACTGAGAAGAAGCGTCAGGGGGGCAGCCTGGGAAGCAATCAGCAGCCTCCTCATCAGCCAGCCGGATCCAACGGCTATTATGGAAGCCTTGGAAAGAAGATTTGGTCGACCGGACGCACTGGCGATGAACGAGATGCAGAAAATCAAGGCTCTAGGAAGACTCAGTGACAGCCCACGTGACCTGTGTATATTCGCGAACAAAGTGGCTAACATCGTGTCTACTATAGAAGCTTTGAAGAAAGTTCACTACCTGTATAATCCAGAGTTAGTGAAGATCACCATTGAAAAGTTGACGCCGATCCTGAGAAGCAAGTGGTACGACTATGCCGCGAAGAGTAAAGAAGATGCGCCCGACTTGAAGAGACTTACCAGTTTTTTAAATGAAGAAGCTGATAAGTGCGGAGCATACGCGCAACCAGAAGACATCGTCGTGAATACCACTCAAGAGAGGCATACGAAGAGAAGGTACGAGCATACCTTCACCGCCGATGCTAAGAAGGAACAGTGTCCAGTATGCAAGCAGAATCATAACTTACCTGAGTGCAAGAGGTTTCAAGACGCCGACGTCAACGAGCGCTGGGAAATAGCGAAGAAACATCGCATCTGCTTCCGCTGCCTACGAAGTACACATCGCCGCGGCAACTGCAGAGCTAAGAAGTGCGGACTAGATGGCTGCGCGATGGCTCACCACCACCTCTTACATCATAGGAGGTCAGGAAGAGCACCGTCGCCCTCGACACCGCCTGCAACGCAAGAAGTGACGTCAGCAGTCGAAATAGTGAAGAACGCCGATTGCATCAGAAGCCGTCAAGCCTACTTGAAGATCGCACCTGTAACACTCGCCGGTCAAAACGGAACAAGAGTGGACACCTACGCCTTGATGGACGACGGGAGCACTATCACGCTCATCGATGAAGGCCTGGCTGAAATACTAGACTTGGACGGGCCACGTGACCAAATGTGGGTGCAAGGCCTGAACGAGACAGTCAAGCATGAGAACAGCAAGAGAGTCGACATCAAGATACGAGGAAGACACAGCGAAGAAGAGTACACAATGCGCAACGCACGCACCGTACAACGCCTGATGTTCACCAAGCAGAAGATAGAGAGAAGAGATCTTCAAGACTGCGTTCACCTACAGGACATCGAACAACAGCTGATCTACAAGGACGCTTCACCGAGGTTATTGATCGGACAAGATAACTGGGAACTACTGGTGGCGCTCGACATACGAACAGGAAGACAAGATCAACCTGTCGCATCACACACGCGACTGGGTTGGGTACTACACGGATGTCGTACGTCATATCAGAAACCGGTAGCCTTCTGCGGACACACTGTCATAGCGGCGCAAGAAGACTCAATGGAACATATGATGAAGAAGTTCTTCGACCTGGAAGCTCTCGGAGTAGAACCGAAGAAGCAGAAGAACGACCCAGAAGAACGCGCAATGAAAATTCTTCAGGAAAAAAGCAGAAGAATGCCCGACGGTCGCTTCGAGACTGCACTTCTGTGGAAAGAAGACAACTGTCAGATACCAAACAATTATCAAGATGCATACAAGAGATTGCGGTCGCTGGAGAAGAAATTAGATCGCGACCCGGACTTGAAGATAAAGTATGAAGAAAGAATCAACAATCTTCTCACGTCGGGTTACGCGGCTCCAGTCACCACACCTGCACCTCAAGGAAAAACCTGGTACCTGCCACACTTTGCAGTGTGCCATCCTGCGAAGCCGAAGATACGCCTGGTGCATGATGCAGCAGCGAGGTCACACGGAAGAAGCCTGAACGACATGTTGCTCTCCGGCCCTGACCTCCTGCAGTCCCTACCTGGAGTCATCATGAGGTTCCGGCAACATCCCTTCGCGATCTCCGCTGACATTCAAGAAATGTTTATGCAAATCAAGATCAGACCGGAAGACAGAGACGCGCTGAGGTTCCTGTGGAGAGGAGACTGCAGAGATGAAACGAAGCCGAAGGAGTACCAGATGACTTCTGTGATCTTCGGAGCAACATCCTCACCATGCACAGCACTGTACATAAAGAATAGAAACGCTGAAGACTTCGCCGAAACATTACCCAGAGCAGTGAAGCAGATAAAGAAGAACCACTACATGGATGACTACATCACCAGCTTCCCGAGTGAAGAAGAAGCAATAGAAGTATCCAGAGAAGTAGATCACATTCATCGTCATGCTGGCTTCATTCTGCGAGGATGGGTGTCGAATCAACGCAACGTACTGCGTCACTTCAACACGAACGCCGAGACTGCTACGGTACCCATAGGCGGCACCGACATCGAGAAGACTCTCGGCCTACTGTGGGAGGTCAACGAAGACTGCATCAGCTTCCACTTAAATGACAAGAAGACTCCGCCGGAAGTGCTGCACAACAATCGCCCACCCACGAAGAGAGAAGCACTGAGCGTGATCATGTCACTCTTTGATCCGCTCGGGCTGGTGTCACCGTTAACCACGCCTGCGAAGAGACTGATGCAGGAAACATGGCGCTATGGAACCGGCTGGGATGAACCGATACCCGAAGAGCTGCAACCCCGCTGGACCGCATGGCTGAACAATCTGTGTGCAATAAGAAGTCTCCACATCCCGCGGTGCTACGACATACAGACATCGGTAGCTTCAAGAGAGTTGCACACGTTCGTCGACGCGAGTGAAGAAGCGTACGCAACAGCAATCTACATACGTACGCAACACGCTGATGGATCAGTGCATGTCGTGCTAGCCGCAGCCAAGAGTCGAGTCGCACCTCTGAAGCCCACGTCCATACCACGGCTGGAGTTGCAGGCCGCTCTACTAGGCGCACGTCTCGCGAGAACAGTGACAGAAGAACACGACTTCGAGTTCGAGAAGAAGACGTACTGGAGTGACTCCCGCACGGTCCTCGCGTGGATAAGAGCAGAACCTCGAGCCTACAAAACGTTCGTTGCACATCGCCTAGCAGAAATCGAGGACCTCACCAAAGTGAACGAGTGGCGCTGGGTCCCCACCAAGGAGAACGTGGCCGACGACGCCACAAGGGAAACGCCGAGCGACTTCAACGCACAACACAGATGGTTCCGGGGTCCTGAGTTCCTGAGGCAGCAAGAAGAAGGATGGCCGACAGAAGCCAAGATCGTCGGCACAGAAACCGGGGAAGAGAGATGCCACGCAACGCAAGACGTGGAGACGCACGAATATTTACCGAACATAGAAAACATAGCTAAGTGGCCGGTACTCATACGCGCCACAGGAAGAGTGCTGCAGTTTATAGATATGTGTCGTGTCAAGAAACATACCGCGGCAGCATCGAGACATAAAAGGACAAAAGGAAATATAGAAAAAGATGTCGCGTGGAGCCGCAATATGAAGAAGGCCGACAAGAACAGAAATACAGTAGTAACAAAGAAAATAGAGAAACGAAAACTCGTATGCCTGGACGCAAGTTACCTTCTACGAGCAGAAAAAATGTGGATAAGAAAAGTACAAGATGACAGCTATACGAGTGAGAAGACACGCATAATGCACGGCACACCGCCCTCATCGAAGGACCGCCTTGCAACCCTGAGCGCGTACATAGGGGAAGATGGACTACTGCGCTTACGAGGAAGAATCAACGCGACGCCCGGCATACAAGAGGAAGCAGCCAACCCCGCTCTGCTAGACGGACAACACAAGTATACAAGGATGTACATTCAACATGTACACGAGAAGATGCTTCATGGCGGAGTAGAAATGGTAGTGAACGAGATACGACAACGCTTCTGGGTGACAAGAATACGACCTACAGTGAAGAGTGTGATAAGAAGATGTCTACAGTGCCAGCTGAGGAAGGCGAAACCTGCGAACCCTTCCACGGGAAACCTGCCTCGAGCGCGTCTCACTCACCATACGCGCCCTTTCTCCTACGCAGGCCTAGACTACTTCGGGCCGCTGGAAGTCACCGTGGGAAGACATCGCGAGAAACGATGGGTCGCCCTCTTCACGTGTCTGACAACAAGGGCAGTCCATCTCGAGGTGGTGACATCGTTGAGCGCAGACTCTGCCATCGCTGCGCTAAGAAGATTCATCGCCAGAAGAGGACAACCAACCGAGCTGTGGTCAGACAACGCGACGTGCTTCAAGGCAGCAGACAAGGAGCTGAGAGAAGCGCAACAAGAAGCTTGGGAAGCGACGAAAGAAGAAGCCAACGCGCGCCGCATCAACTGGCGCTACATTCCCCCCGCCTCCCCCTTCATGGGCGGCGCCTGGGAACGACTAGTGCGTAGCGTCAAAGAAGCCCTGCGCGTCACTCTACACGAAAAGCACCCAAGTGACGAGATCCTGCATACGCTCCTCGTGGAAGCCGAGAACATCATAAACTCTCGGCCGCTCACACACGTGGCCGTGACACCGGAAGAACCTGAAGCGTTGACCCCGAATCACATCCTGCTGGGGCCAAACAGTCATGTCCCAGCACCAGGCAGCTTCACTCCCGAAGATCAGTCAGCGCGCCAACTCTGGAAGCGCGCGCAGCAACTGGCCGATGAGTTCTGGAGGAGATGGGTGAAGGAGTACCTCCCTTTACTCCAACACCGGCGGGAGCCCAGGTCCACCGGCACAACCCCTAAGGTCGGTGACCTGGTGATCGTCTGTGACCCGAACCTACCAAGAAACGTCTGGCCGAGAGGAAGAGTGACCAGAGTCTACCCAGGAGAAGACAACGAGGTTCGAGTCGTCGACATCACTACGAGTAACGGGCACGTCCTGCGCCGACCGTGCAAGAAGATCGTCGTGCTACCAGTTGAATCGCATGCTGCGACGGCGGGAGAAATGTGCACGACAGGAGAATAACGACTACATAAAAGCACGTAGGCGCAAGTAGTGGGTAGGCTAACACACAAAGACATTATCAACTGTTTTGTTGTAACGAATTATTATGATGATTATAGTGTAAAATATTGTTAAATTAAGATGTAAATAATTGATTTAAGTAGAATTAAGCAAATTCAATTATAGGAATAAGTAAAATTGTATGAATAACGTAGTTTAAGTTAGTTTCTAAAGGTAAGAAAATAAAAGTTGATTTTATTGTTGTTTCATTTAGAATATAGCTATAAGATAGTAAATAGGAATTCCTTATATGCATAAGGAACGTAAATAAGCACATATGTGCGCGCTCCGACGCTCGAGTTGGGAATGGCGCGCAATCACCGCGTAGGGCGAGTATTTATAGTAGTGAAGCGGGGGGCGCGGGAAGTATTAAAGGCCCCGCCCCAAGATCACGCCGCCATTCCTACACCGGGCGGCGCCGGGTGCGCACGTATGCTTAATCATATGGAAAAAATAGAAAACTGTAATAGGAAAATATAATTATATAAGAAAACTATGTATAAAGGGTATAATAAAGAAAATAAGGTCAGAGGGGGTGAGGCAGAGAACTTTCTAGAAAGTTTCGACCGAACCGAATAAAAAGCGGTGTACCTCCCACCGCCGGTCATTCGCTGTCCAGACACCGGAAAGATAAAGTCAAGAAAAATCTCTGCCTCGCCACCTCGCCTTCGTCTGAACCGTGCAAGCTGCGTTTTATTTGTTTTTCCTCGTGAATGAGACACCCTGGGAGATCTATACACAACATCGAATGGTCCTTCGAGCCGGATAATTAGAAGATAAATTGGAAGATTACAGCGCGGGTTATCTACGAACGAAGAAAAGAAGAACAAGATGCCGGTTGTGCGGTCGAAGAAGGGAAGCGTTGCTGACGGGACGGAGCAGCGACCGGGTCCGGCGAATCAAGAATCCAACGTGGAGGGCGCGTCTGGCGCTCAGCGGACTACCGGAGTGACGACTCGCAGTGCCAGTGCGAGCTCGGCAAGAGTACCTGCAACAAGTTCTGCGCGTCAAGAGGAATCCGCGACGACGTCGGAAGGCACCGAAAGCACGGAAGCCACGGAGTACACCACGACGACAGAAAATACTGCAAGTACGAAGACCGACGACACGACGCAGCGAACAGTCGACTCCGGCACGCTGAAACCGTCGAAGCGCACCAAGTCACATCGTTCCGAGGCACACCGAAGAAAGCTAGAAGAGCTAGGAGCACAAGAAAAATTAGCTGAATTGAAATTACAAGAAATTCGCGCCTCGCTCGCACTCGCTCAGGTGAAGCTGGACAAACAGCGCGCCGCCGCCGCCGACGACGATGATGATGAAGCAGCCTCCGCGTCTGAAGAGGAAAAAGATGAAGAACGGTCAAGCAGAGTGCAAGAATGGTTGGATCACACGAAGGATGATCCCACGAAGCCAGAAGAGAAACGACAGAAGGGACGAGGACAGGGAGTTCACAAGGAAAAGGAATGTGAACACCGGGAAGACCACGAAGGGACCCGGCCTGCGCGTCAGCCACAGAACGTGGACGTCACCTCACTGGCTGCAGCCCTCACTCAAGCAGTGAGGATGAGCAGAGATGCACCGAAGTACCTACAAGAGCTACCTGTGTTCAACGGACAGTGTAGCAGCTGGCTTGCGTTCCGCGCCGCCTACTATGAAACTGAAGCTTTGTTCTCGAAGACTGAAAACGTAGCGAGACTGAGAAGAAGCGTCAGGGGGGCAGCCTGGGAAGCAATCAGCAGCCTCCTCATCAGCCAGCCGGATCCAACGGCTATTATGGAAGCCTTGGAAAGAAGATTTGGTCGACCGGACGCACTGGCGATGAACGAGATGCAGAAAATCAAGGCTCTAGGAAGACTCAGTGACAGCCCACGTGACCTGTGTATATTCGCGAACAAAGTGGCTAACATCGTGTCTACTATAGAAGCTTTGAAGAAAGTTCACTACCTGTATAATCCAGAGTTAGTGAAGATCACCATTGAAAAGTTGACGCCGATCCTGAGAAGCAAGTGGTACGACTATGCCGCGAAGAGTAAAGAAGATGCGCCCGACTTGAAGAGACTTACCAGTTTTTTAAATGAAGAAGCTGATAAGTGCGGAGCATACGCGCAACCAGAAGACATCGTCGTGAATACCACTCAAGAGAGGCATACGAAGAGAAGGTACGAGCATACCTTCACCGCCGATGCTAAGAAGGAACAGTGTCCAGTATGCAAGCAGAATCATAACTTACCTGAGTGCAAGAGGTTTCAAGACGCCGACGTCAACGAGCGCTGGGAAATAGCGAAGAAACATCGCATCTGCTTCCGCTGCCTACGAAGTACACATCGCCGCGGCAACTGCAGAGCTAAGAAGTGCGGACTAGATGGCTGCGCGATGGCTCACCACCACCTCTTACATCATAGGAGGTCAGGAAGAGCACCGTCGCCCTCGACACCGCCTGCAACGCAAGAAGTGACGTCAGCAGTCGAAATAGTGAAGAACGCCGATTGCATCAGAAGCCGTCAAGCCTACTTGAAGATCGCACCTGTAACACTCGCCGGTCAAAACGGAACAAGAGTGGACACCTACGCCTTGATGGACGACGGGAGCACTATCACGCTCATCGATGAAGGCCTGGCTGAAATACTAGACTTGGACGGGCCACGTGACCAAATGTGGGTGCAAGGCCTGAACGAGACAGTCAAGCATGAGAACAGCAAGAGAGTCGACATCAAGATACGAGGAAGACACAGCGAAGAAGAGTACACAATGCGCAACGCACGCACCGTACAACGCCTGATGTTCACCAAGCAGAAGATAGAGAGAAGAGATCTTCAAGACTGCGTTCACCTACAGGACATCGAACAACAGCTGATCTACAAGGACGCTTCACCGAGGTTATTGATCGGACAAGATAACTGGGAACTACTGGTGGCGCTCGACATACGAACAGGAAGACAAGATCAACCTGTCGCATCACACACGCGACTGGGTTGGGTACTACACGGATGTCGTACGTCATATCAGAAACCGGTAGCCTTCTGCGGACACACTGTCATAGCGGCGCAAGAAGACTCAATGGAACATATGATGAAGAAGTTCTTCGACCTGGAAGCTCTCGGAGTAGAACCGAAGAAGCAGAAGAACGACCCAGAAGAACGCGCAATGAAAATTCTTCAGGAAAAAAGCAGAAGAATGCCCGACGGTCGCTTCGAGACTGCACTTCTGTGGAAAGAAGACAACTGTCAGATACCAAACAATTATCAAGATGCATACAAGAGATTGCGGTCGCTGGAGAAGAAATTAGATCGCGACCCGGACTTGAAGATAAAGTATGAAGAAAGAATCAACAATCTTCTCACGTCGGGTTACGCGGCTCCAGTCACCACACCTGCACCTCAAGGAAAAACCTGGTACCTGCCACACTTTGCAGTGTGCCATCCTGCGAAGCCGAAGATACGCCTGGTGCATGATGCAGCAGCGAGGTCACACGGAAGAAGCCTGAACGACATGTTGCTCTCCGGCCCTGACCTCCTGCAGTCCCTACCTGGAGTCATCATGAGGTTCCGGCAACATCCCTTCGCGATCTCCGCTGACATTCAAGAAATGTTTATGCAAATCAAGATCAGACCGGAAGACAGAGACGCGCTGAGGTTCCTGTGGAGAGGAGACTGCAGAGATGAAACGAAGCCGAAGGAGTACCAGATGACTTCTGTGATCTTCGGAGCAACATCCTCACCATGCACAGCACTGTACATAAAGAATAGAAACGCTGAAGACTTCGCCGAAACATTACCCAGAGCAGTGAAGCAGATAAAGAAGAACCACTACATGGATGACTACATCACCAGCTTCCCGAGTGAAGAAGAAGCAATAGAAGTATCCAGAGAAGTAGATCACATTCATCGTCATGCTGGCTTCATTCTGCGAGGATGGGTGTCGAATCAACGCAACGTACTGCGTCACTTCAACACGAACGCCGAGACTGCTACGGTACCCATAGGCGGCACCGACATCGAGAAGACTCTCGGCCTACTGTGGGAGGTCAACGAAGACTGCATCAGCTTCCACTTAAATGACAAGAAGACTCCGCCGGAAGTGCTGCACAACAATCGCCCACCCACGAAGAGAGAAGCACTGAGCGTGATCATGTCACTCTTTGATCCGCTCGGGCTGGTGTCACCGTTAACCACGCCTGCGAAGAGACTGATGCAGGAAACATGGCGCTATGGAACCGGCTGGGATGAACCGATACCCGAAGAGCTGCAACCCCGCTGGACCGCATGGCTGAACAATCTGTGTGCAATAAGAAGTCTCCACATCCCGCGGTGCTACGACATACAGACATCGGTAGCTTCAAGAGAGTTGCACACGTTCGTCGACGCGAGTGAAGAAGCGTACGCAACAGCAATCTACATACGTACGCAACACGCTGATGGATCAGTGCATGTCGTGCTAGCCGCAGCCAAGAGTCGAGTCGCACCTCTGAAGCCCACGTCCATACCACGGCTGGAGTTGCAGGCCGCTCTACTAGGCGCACGTCTCGCGAGAACAGTGACAGAAGAACACGACTTCGAGTTCGAGAAGAAGACGTACTGGAGTGACTCCCGCACGGTCCTCGCGTGGATAAGAGCAGAACCTCGAGCCTACAAAACGTTCGTTGCACATCGCCTAGCAGAAATCGAGGACCTCACCAAAGTGAACGAGTGGCGCTGGGTCCCCACCAAGGAGAACGTGGCCGACGACGCCACAAGGGAAACGCCGAGCGACTTCAACGCACAACACAGATGGTTCCGGGGTCCTGAGTTCCTGAGGCAGCAAGAAGAAGGATGGCCGACAGAAGCCAAGATCGTCGGCACAGAAACCGGGGAAGAGAGATGCCACGCAACGCAAGACGTGGAGACGCACGAATATTTACCGAACATAGAAAACATAGCTAAGTGGCCGGTACTCATACGCGCCACAGGAAGAGTGCTGCAGTTTATAGATATGTGTCGTGTCAAGAAACATACCGCGGCAGCATCGAGACATAAAAGGACAAAAGGAAATATAGAAAAAGATGTCGCGTGGAGCCGCAATATGAAGAAGGCCGACAAGAACAGAAATACAGTAGTAACAAAGAAAATAGAGAAACGAAAACTCGTATGCCTGGACGCAAGTTACCTTCTACGAGCAGAAAAAATGTGGATAAGAAAAGTACAAGATGACAGCTATACGAGTGAGAAGACACGCATAATGCACGGCACACCGCCCTCATCGAAGGACCGCCTTGCAACCCTGAGCGCGTACATAGGGGAAGATGGACTACTGCGCTTACGAGGAAGAATCAACGCGACGCCCGGCATACAAGAGGAAGCAGCCAACCCCGCTCTGCTAGACGGACAACACAAGTATACAAGGATGTACATTCAACATGTACACGAGAAGATGCTTCATGGCGGAGTAGAAATGGTAGTGAACGAGATACGACAACGCTTCTGGGTGACAAGAATACGACCTACAGTGAAGAGTGTGATAAGAAGATGTCTACAGTGCCAGCTGAGGAAGGCGAAACCTGCGAACCCTTCCACGGGAAACCTGCCTCGAGCGCGTCTCACTCACCATACGCGCCCTTTCTCCTACGCAGGCCTAGACTACTTCGGGCCGCTGGAAGTCACCGTGGGAAGACATCGCGAGAAACGATGGGTCGCCCTCTTCACGTGTCTGACAACAAGGGCAGTCCATCTCGAGGTGGTGACATCGTTGAGCGCAGACTCTGCCATCGCTGCGCTAAGAAGATTCATCGCCAGAAGAGGACAACCAACCGAGCTGTGGTCAGACAACGCGACGTGCTTCAAGGCAGCGGACAAGGAGCTGAGAGAAGCGCAACAAGAAGCTTGGGAAGCGACGAAAGAAGAAGCCAACGCGCGCCGCATCAACTGGCGCTACATTCCCCCCGCCTCCCCCTTCATGGGCGGCGCCTGGGAACGACTAGTGCGTAGCGTCAAAGAAGCCCTGCGCGTCACTCTACACGAAAAGCACCCAAGTGACGAGATCCTGCATACGCTCCTCGTGGAAGCCGAGAACATCATAAACTCTCGGCCGCTCACACACGTGGCCGTGACACCGGAAGAACCTGAAGCGTTGACCCCGAATCACATCCTGCTGGGGCCAAACAGTCATGTCCCAGCACCAGGCAGCTTCACTCCCGAAGATCAGTCAGCGCGCCAACTCTGGAAGCGCGCGCAGCAACTGGCCGATGAGTTCTGGAGGAGATGGGTGAAGGAGTACCTCCCTTTACTCCAACACCGGCGGGAGCCCAGGTCCACCGGCACAACCCCTAAGGTCGGTGACCTGGTGATCGTCTGTGATCCGAACCTACCAAGAAACGTCTGGCCGAGAGGAAGAGTGACCAGAGTCTACCCAGGAGAAGACAACGAGGTTCGAGTCGTCGACATCACTACGAGCAACGGGCACGTCCTGCGCCGACCGTGCAAGAAGATCGTCGTGCTACCAGTTGAATCGCATGCTGCGACGGCGGGAGAAATGTGCACGACAGGAGAATAACGACTACATAAAAGCACGTAGGCGCAAGTAGTGGGTAGGCTAACACACAAAGACATTATCAACTGTTTTGTTGTAACGAATTATTATGATGATTATAGTGTAAAATATTGTTAAATTAAGATGTAAATAATTGATTTAAGTAGAATTAAGCAAATTCAATTATAGGAATAAGTAAAATTGTATGAATAACGTAGTTTAAGTTAGTTTCTAAAGGTAAGAAAATAAAAGTTGATTTTATTGTTGTTTCATTTAGAATATAGCTATAAGATAGTAAATAGGAATTCCTTATATGCATAAGGAACGTAAATAAGCACATATGTGCGCGCTCCGACGCTCGAGTTGGGAATGGCGCGCAATCACCGCGTAGGGCGAGTATTTATAGTAGTGAAGCGGGGGGCGCGGTAAGTATTAAAGGCCCCGCCCCGAGATCACGCCGCCATTCCTACACCGGGCGGCGCCGGGTGCGCACGTATGCTTAATCATATGGAAAAAATAGAAAACTGTAATAGGAAAATATAATTATATAAGAAAACTATGTATAAAGGGTATAATAAAGAAAATAAGGTCAGAGGGGGTGAGGCAGAGAACTTTCTAGAAAGTTTCGACCGAACCGAATAAAAAGCGGTGTACCTCCCACCGCCGGTCATTCGCTGTCCAGACACCGGAAAGATAAAGTCAAGAAAAATCTCTGCCTCGCCACCTCGCCTTCGTCTGAACCGTGCAAGCTGCGTTTTATTTGTTTTTCTTCGTGAATGAGACACCCTGGGAGATCTATACGCAACAGTGTGTATGAAACTGATATTTAAATTGAATTCGTATAGCCCGCGCGGGCGAAGCCGGCGGCGGCGGAAAGCTAGTCTCTAATTAATAAGATAACCGGGTTGAGTTTCTCGTTAAACATTCATTAACTAGTGGCATATGTGTTTAATTGTAATTTAATCTTTAATCTTGACTTAAATCTAAGTCAGAGGTGACAGAGACAAAGTCGACGATGGAGCGAGCTTACCCAGAAGAAGCCTGTTCACTCTCCCTTTGAAGAGATCAGTGTTGAATGTGTTCGGGCACATAGACGCAGGTAGAGAGTTGCACTCCGTTTTTTTTTTTTTTGTGTATGTCATCTCGCAGGTCAACCTAGAAGGTTATCGACTGCTTAACCGGGCTTGCCTGTGAAGTGCCTTAAATAAATTTAGGGCCTCCAGCCAGGGCTTAACTTACAAAACTAAGCGACTACACGCTAAGGGCACCCCCCTAGTGGGGTACGGGCCTCGGCTTAGGGCGTCGCTGGGGGAGGACAGCAAAGGACAGGCTGGATCAGAATAAATTATGATTATTATAATCGGGAATTTTAAAGCTATTAGCTCAGCTCGCGGGCTGGCTCGTCGAGCTAGGGGTTGCACTCCGTTGCTGTGCGCATTATATAAGACGTTTGGAAACGCTTAGTGCGAAGTGGAGGATTAGCGAAAAGGTATAGGGATGGTAACTTGCAGTACGTCTGGTATGGTGGTGTCGTGGAGTTCTTGGGCACACTCACCGAAGGACTACTATTAAATTCAAATTACAGAATAATGAATATGTTATATATTTCTGTATGATGAATTTTATTAGAAAATCAAATAACAAAAACAAAATCAAAATCGGTTCATTTATCGTAAGCTACGATGGTACAGATAGACAGACACACTCAGACAGCCAAACTTATAACACCCCGTCTTTTTTGTAAGTTTTTGCAATACGGAACCCTTTCCCGCTTGTTTAAGTAACATTTGGCCGGATTTTAAAACTAATAATAGTGATCATTACTACGTATTTTTTGAAGGCAATTAGGTGTCATTACAAGCTGGTGTCATTGACAAAATTGACCAATTTCCAAAACAATGTATAGGTACGTACCTAATGATGAATTTTAAATCGTTTTAAAATACCTTAATGATGCAAGAAATAGTTTTGTATCATTCAACCAAAAAAAACTAGTTTAGTGAATTTAAAAATAAGAACAAAAAAACCCGCATAATGTAGCTAACGAAAGATATCAAACAAAAAATCCGTTTCTTACAAACTTTGCCCCCCCTTTTACGATAGCCCTTGGTAAGACTGGTTGTCAGACTTACTGGCTTCTGACTACCCGTAACGACTGTCAAAGATCTACAAATGACAACCTAAACCAAGGCAGCAAAATATATTTTACATTAAATTAATGCCACATGCTATAAGGATAAAAATATTTTTTTCCTTTATCAGGTTATTATTATCTCTCTTTACCACAAAAAAACATTATCATTATTATGAGTACTGGATGTATATATGTTTGATAATCTTTGACACAAAAACTCCGGAATGAATCTGGATGAAATTAGGTACACACTACACACATCAATCAATATAATTATATAAAAATCAATGCACTTTTCGTTGTAATTTTATAACTCAAGAACGGGCTCACCTATCCAAACCAAATGTTTAGGCTTTGTGCGGACTATTTAGTAGATGGTTTATGTGAAGTTTGCACAAAATCGGTCGAGCGGTTCATCTTTAATTTGAATTCATATAGCCCACGTGGGCGAAGCCGCTGGCGGAAGGCTAGTAGTTTATAACCTAGCTTAACACATAGGATTTACAACACTTTTTATCCAGGTGCGCGAAGTAGGTTCGTTACGATGCGGGTGAAACCGCGAGAAATAGCTAGTATAAAATTTACATAAAAGAAATTCGCCTTATTCCGCTCAAGTCACAGACCTCACCCAGACGTCGCCAGTTCCGGGTTTAAGTCCTTATAAGGGGTAATATCTAATGCCCGACCTTTTAATTGGTAGCTTTGCAACAACGGCCAATCCATTATTAAAAAAAAAAACAGCCCAACCTGTGTTGATCAAATTTATATAGGACCACCTCAGAAGTATGACTTACTAAATAAAAAAATATATCAAAATCAGACAACTAAAAAGTCATGCGTGGTCAAGGTCATACATAAAAAAATATACGCCTCAACTTGAGAACCTCCTCCATTTTTTCGTCGGTTAAATCTATACTAATATTATAAAGAGAACAGATTTGTTTGTTTGTAGGGATTAAACTCAAAAACTACTGGACCGATTTCAAAAATTCTTTCGCCATTAGAAAATTACACGTTTATGAAGTGTCATAGGCTATATTTATATCTAGAAATAATTAGGGATCGATACTAAAACTTGAATAATGTAACCCAAGGTGTTAAAAAAAATGACCACGTGGACTAAGCCTCGGGCGGAAAGCTAGTATACAATATACAGCGTGTAGATTCAACTTTAAAATAATACTTGTATACTTTAAGTGAATAATCGACTCCTTTACTATGTGAAAGCGCATCTAAATGCAGTCTCAGGCGAGGTTGAAGGCAGGTCGTCGGTACACAACATGTATACCTACTGTATATACGTAACCGGTTTGCACTGGATCAAACCAGTTTGCAGCATGCTAAGACGGAGCGTGTGCGGGACGAATCGGACAGCGATACCACTGTGTTGCAAATAAGCAATGGTTTTCAAATGCATTTATATTGGTACTAATTTCATGATATCGTAGCTAAGTAATACCCGTGTGCATCGATAGATAAGCTAGGTTAAGCTGTGCTAGCCACGCTCAGTCCATGGATGGCGACCATTTCCTCAGAAAGCATGTAAAACTGTCGGTCCTGCGCCTGATCTCTCCCCGGTCGTATCAGATTGCCGACCCATCGCACTATGAAAGTGAGGGAATAGTTTCATACAAACTTTGCCCCTCTTTTTCACCCCCAATTTCGGAAAATCCTTTCTTATCATATGCCTACGTCATACAAAGAACACACCCTCCAAGTTTCGGGTCTCTACGATCAAAGGTTTAGGCTGTGCGTTGATCCATCAGTCATTCAAGACAAAGCATTTTATATGTATAGATGAGACCTGATGACTTGGCGATATGATACCCTTTTTTTTCCAGTTATATTTCGTCTCTCAGCTAGTTTAAATACTAAGTGACAAAGTAATTAAGATAGATAACAATATCTACTAATAGCAAAGTAATCTAGTCATCTCATACATCTTTATTATCTCTCGTAAAACTGTTTCTTACAACTTTGTGGTTTCACTTAACAATTATATAGTCTATACCGGTTTTATCCAGTTCACACCGGTATTTCTAATACTAATAAATGCCCGAGGTTGCGTTTGAAATTTAAAAGGAGACTGATTGTGGATAATCCTGTCCATTTTCGTGCTGTTTTAAAGTTCCGTTCAAAATTTTATTAAAATCTATCCGGTGAGTACCTACATTTATAAAAGCGATAATAACGTCGTCTGTTTTTTTTTCAGAATTTATTCCTTATTATCATAGGATACAAATGCAACGGAGCGCAGCTGTTATAATAGTTCGCATACATATGTTGCGCAGCGGCCTCGCTTGCTGTCTGCGTGAGAACAGCATATGCAGACGGAATAAATATACATACTTTAGTGTTATTGCCATTCAAGCATGTCAGGGTCAGACTCCAGTCTGTCCAGATGTGGAGGAATATCAAAATTTATTGGTTTGAACTACTTGCTTTTTTCGGATGGGAAATCATGAAATGAGGAGTCATTCCCTGTTTTAGGTGGAGCGGGAGGGAATGTCAGATTCTTACTGACTAAAACCCATCCATGTTCCTTCTTTCGCGTTTCCGGGGGCATGGTTACTCTGACGTATACTTGATACTTAAAGTTTTCCGGGATTTTACTACATGGTGAAAGAAAAACTATACAAAACCCGATAAACCGTACGACTTTATAAAAGACCATTTCCCTTTTTATCAATATCGAATTTTCTCTGATTCGATACAGTGGTTTTACCATGAAACCGAGACAAATTTGACATTTACAATGTAAGTAAGGATTCATAATTTGTCGAATGTTTATAGTTTCTACTAGTTATGTTGAGGTAGGTCTAATATAGTATGTATAGTAATCTATCCATACATATAAAATGCTTCGTCCTGAATAACTGATGGATCAACGCACAGCCTAAACCGCTGATCGTAGAGACATGAAACTTGGAGGGTGTATGACGGAGGCATCCGATAAGAAAGGACTTTCCGAAATTCTGCCCCTAAGGCAGTGAAAAGGGGGGGCGAAGTTTGTATGAAACTCTGTCATTTTTAAATTGAATTCGTATAAAATACGCGGGCGAAACCGCTGGCGGAAAGCTGGTCTATATGACATGTATTGATTTAATTCGGCATTCAAAAATGTATTTAGTTTCTAAAAGGGCGTTCACCTTACTTTATACCGCCGCAAACTGGTTCATACCGGATAAATATAGCCTAGAGCTTTGTTTATAAATACTAGCTAGACTAAATATCCCAGACGGAATTGAAAGCTCTGAGCTCTGAACGAGTTATACAAGACTACCATTTACGCGTGGTTTAACTCGGCTTCAAGTATGGATTATGCATATTTTCCAGATTAAAAGTAGAAAGGTATTCTATGTAATCCAGAATATGGTTTATTATACAGTGAGTGTCTGAGTATAAATGGTGCAATTATCGTGATACGAGAAAACTGGCGCGACAGAGCGGCATTAGGTAGGTACAAAGAAAGTGTCGAAGTGTGAACAATATAAAAAAAATCCTGACATTTGTGTCGCAAATCTATCTTATTAAATGTAACCTTAGCTTAACGGTGGACTAAGAAAAAACATTTTTTCTTATAATGTGGATTTTGTCATGTTGTGGCCGTTCTATATCTATTGTTTTTTGTCCGTCTGTCTGCAAGGTCATTCAGTTACACAGTTACAATACAAAACTTTTAGCAATCGAAGGCACAAATACCAGCTCAAACTGGTTTCGACCGGACACTATACAGGTTGATGATAACATTGAATAGGTAACGTTTAAGTACTATCACGTCGGTTTTTATAGTGTCAATTCTCCTTCTTTTATTTGCAAAAAATCTCATAAACATTAAGTTGAAAGAATCGCCAATAAATGTTTTAATATTATTCAGAATCATTTAAATAATCTAAATTAATTATTTTTTTCAGGCCGTGAAAATCAGCACTTTTTGAACGTCAAATGTACAAAACAAAGCCCTCCAAATGTCCACCCTTCACCACTTCCTACAATAAATACAACCTATATACAATTCGAATTTAAATAAATTTGATTATTGGCAAATGTGTTCTGATCAGTTTGTTTTTATCTTTATTTTTTAAAACCAAATAAAAATGTATAATTAAACAATAAAATACACTCTGTATATAAATTTAATTAGTTTTCTAGCTTAAAGCGAGTATAAAAGGGAGACATTTCCAGACAGAGTGAGACAGCAGTACAACATATATCTAGATACCGGTATGAACTAGACGGAACCGGTTTAAATATAGCTTAGAACTTGGCACGAAGACAAAAAAATCTTTGGTAAACAGAGAGAGCTCTGATTTGAGATTATATTGAACACTATACTCCATCTATCTATACTTATAATAAATCTGTAGAGAGGTCAATTCTGTACATGAAATATATTTCCAAAATAACTATCAGGGGGTGATTAGGGATCGATACTGATGCCAAAAATGCAATCAATAAAATTTTTGTCTGTCTGTCTGTTTGTCTGTATAAACTCTATAGAAACAAAAACTACTCGACGGATTTTAACGAAACTTGGTACAATTATTGGTCATACTCCTGAGCTGGTTATAGTATACTTTCATCACGCTACAATCAATAGGAGCAGAGCAGTGAAGGCAAATGTTGTCATTTTGTTTAAACGCGCTAATCTCAGGAACCGCTGGTCGGATTTGAAAAAATCTTTCAGTGTTAGATAGTCCATTTATCCAGGAAGGCTATAGGCTATATATCATCACGCTAAGACCAATAGGAGCGGAGCACCACTATTCCACGCGGACGAAGTCGCTGGCAGAAGCTAGTTTATAATAAGATTAGACATTTAAACGCACCCTATTTACTGTTTGTTCAAACGATTTAAAGCTCTATCATTAAGGTGGCATGATAAAAACAGATGCAGAATTATTTGTTATTGTAAACAATATTTTGCTTGAAAGATCAGGATAAATTCGTGTAGGGACCTAGATCTACAGACAACTTTTGTTGCAATAAGCATATATCATCAAATCATCTGTAAATATATAAAACAAAGTCGGGTTTGATGTCTGGACCGATTTTTATGGTTTTTGATTTGTTGTATTTGTCTCCATCCCGAATAGCAGAATAACTATTAAAATAATGAAAAGAAAAATAAAGGGCCGTGGATGGGCCGGTACGAAGTTCGCCGGGCCGGCTTGTTTTAATATATTTACCAAACTACTAAACTGATGTTCATAAAATTTATATGGGACCACCTCTGAAGTATGGCTTACCAAATAAAATAATCGGCCAAGGGTTTCATACCATTATTTATACAACATTAGACACTATATCATAACCTTTTTTGATGTTGTATAGATAATCATACGGAAACCTACGTGCGCGAGTCCGACTCGCACTTGGCCAATTTTAGTATTTCTTGTTATAGCGGCAACATAAATACATAATCTGTGAAAATTTCAACTGTCCAGCTATCACGGTTCATGAGATAACAGCCTGGTGACAGACAGACGGACAGTGAAGTCTTAGTAATAGGGTTCCGTTTTTACCCTCTGGGAACGGAACCCTGAAAAGGATCATCAAAATCAATTCATAATTGGCGGGATAATCGCATAACAAACATACAAAAAACATTGAGAACCTCCTTCTTTTTTTAAGTCGGTTAAATAAGCCTTGTATCAGTATTACGAGGTAACAAACTTATTATTTACACGCCAAAACGTAATTTTCCAGTATGGCAACCGTCAATAAACACGAAACACCTTTTTAGGGAGATCATGAATAATGTTATGGTGTTATTATAATAAGACAATCCATATTTGATACGTTGAAAGTTTTTCCATGAGCTATGGTGAACTTAGCCGTGGTGTGTCGTGGTGGCCTAGTGGTTAAGGCACCTGCCTCTCGATACGAGTGTGCGAGTTCGAAACCTGGAAAGTACCAATGTGACTTTTCTAAAGTCATTCGTACTTTCTAAGTATATCTTAGGCGTCACTGACTAACGGTGAAGGGAAACATCGTGAGGAAACCTGTGTGATGTGTGAATTAAAAAGACTGAAATCGCCAATCCGCCTTGAGCAAGCGTGTTGATCAATGCTCATGCCTTTTCTGTGTGAGAAGAGGCCTGTGCCCAGCAGTGGGACAATATATAGGCTGATGATGATGATGATGGTGAATTCTGAGTTTTTTTTTACAGTAAATATTTGTTTTTAGGCTTCCGTTTACAGTGGGTAAAAACGAAACCTTATTGTTAAGACTCCGCTGTCCATCTGTCTGTCAGGCTGTACCTCATGAACCGTGATAGTTAGAAAGTTGAAATTTTCACAGATTATGTATTTCTGTTGCCGCTACAACAACAAATACTAAAATCGGTCAAGTGCGAGTCATGATGCCGTTAAAAACATGAGACATGGACCATCCTAATCAAATATAGAGAGGAATTTTAATGCGACTGAACTTTTGAAATGCGCAAAAACAATTTAATGTACAACATACTAAAAATAGAGTAATAAAATTGGAACCTTGACAAATATAAGGAGAATCTAGACTAGAATAATATTGTCTATCTAGATTTAATGAATGTTCTGATCATCTTTATAAAATGCTTTGTCCTGATTGACTGACGGATAAATGCACAGCCTAAACCACTGATCGTCGAGACCTGAAACTTGGAGGGTGTGTTCTTTGTTGACGTATGCATCCGATAAGAAAGGATTTTCCAAAATTGTATCACTAAAGGGGAGAAAAAGAGGGCAAATTTTGTACGAGACTTTGTCATTTTTTATTTGTATTCATATATCCTACGCGGGCTCTAAAAGTCTCCGCGCCGCCTCTCCAACTAGATACCGCGCTTCCTAAAAACAATAGATAGCTCCGTGAATGCGGCAACTTATTATTGTAGTGTGTGTAAGTGAACCCAGTGTTTATTTTTATTATTTTTCTAGTATTATTTTAACACAATTTCAGTACTAAAATTGGCTTTTATTTAAAATTATGTCTGTCGCTTTGAGGGTTTTAGAAAATATTTTAGTCAGTAAGAGTCTGAAACGCCTTCCACTCTGTCCATAGCGGGAGTCAGTAGCAGTCATTAGATGATTTACCAACCCCCCAAAAAAGGGTTCCATTTCTCCGTTTGATGCACAGAACCCTTAAAATAATCAAAAAGACTTACCATGCTCCTTTTCGTAGTGCTGTCGGAACTGCTCCAAGGCTGGGTCGTATTTTACTTCATCTGGTAACCCCAACCAGAGCTGGACCGCTCCATCAGTGAGATCGGTCGACACGAGGGAATACTGGCTTCGGGACAGCTCCTCACTGGGCCTGGGAGCACGCCAAGACTTAACACCCTTCACTAATTTGTCCATTTTGTTATTTTAGCATGACTATTCAATAATTATGTCTGTTTTCGGATAAACACTGGGATTTTTAAGGTTATGTTTTTGAAAAAAACTGTTGTGGTGCGTTTGACAAGTTGGGTTTTTAATTGTAAATTTTTTGGGCAAAGGAATTATGTCGTTCAGCCTGTATGAAACCGTTTCAGCCAAGTTTATACACGACACCACATACACCGTACACTCGATGTATACGGTGTGTCTGTGTGTATCTTAGACGGCACTGACTGACAGTGAAGGAAAACTGGACTTGAAAAGTCTGAAATCGCCAATCCGCCTTGAGCAAGCGTGATGATCAATGCTCATGCTTTCCCTGTATGAAAAAAAGGCCTGTGCCCAGCAGTGGGAGAATATATATATAGGCTGATGATAATGATTAATAATACTAGTAGGTTATATAAAGTTTATAACTCACTGAGAAATTGTGCTGATTGCATCAAATTCTATCATCTCGGTCTCGAACATGTTTACGGTTTTATAGATAAGGCACTTGGAAATATACACTTAAAGTGTGATTCCAATACAACGATTTTTCACAAAGTTTAAAGAACTTTCTGCCTTAAAAACATAAAATTTGTAGATCTTTTCTTTCTGTGGGTAGTCGCAAAAAAACTAGACACAATGCACATTTTTTGGAAGGCTCAGAAAAAGCGCATTTGAATCTCTCGCGCATCGTCTCAGGGAAAAACCCGGACACAGTATTTTGACAAAAAATACGACGAATTGAGCGCTTATTCATTCACAACAAGACATAAAAGGACATTAGCCTTTTATCCTGTATGATAACTTAAGTTGTACTGAATAAAATTACTGTTTTGACTTTAAAAATTACACAGAAATTTTCAGAAATATTTAAACGTCATGTAGTCACCGGTGACTACCAAACATAGTATTTGCAATGTCTGCAGTACGGGGGTCAGTGTTAAATTTAATTTAATTATGAATTTATTTCATTTATTAGGATCTCTAACAAGAAATATCCTATAAAAACTAGATAATGGCCGCTATTCTCTTGACACCATCTAAATTAAATTTAGTCTATAACTCTCTCTTTCCATCAACAAATATAAGAAAGGGATAGAAAACTTTTAACACCTGTCAAATTAGAAAAAAATAGTTTTCCATACAAAATTAAACATCACGACGTAACATCTCGACTAAATTAACAAACCTGTACGAACAAAATGTCATCTGTCATTTAATTTGACAGCACTGAATTACTTGCTATCCTCTTCTTGTATTTCGCATTAGAAAAAGAGCATGATATTTTAAAATTAGTTTAGTCGTGTGTAAGTCAGAATCGGCACCAATATCAAGAAAATTATTTAAAACACTTTGTGTCCTTAATTACAAGAGACCACAACAAGCCTATTATTATTAAAATCACAGTTAATTAATAAAAAAAATACAATTAAATAATTATAAACCAAGAACATAACATTAGTTATCGAAATCTAATAAATAGATCAAAACAAAAATTTCCATTTTAAAACCACATTTTCATTAATCAGACACTACATGAACTAAGAAAATATCTGCTACAGAAAAATCGATGCATCAAAACCACACTTTTTTTTTTAAATACGATACACTACGCTCTACAAGAGAAAAGCAGCCAAACTTCAACTACATCGTGGTAGAATACCGTCGATGAAAATGTACAGTCGTGAAAAAAACATTTTGAACAAGCACCGGCGACTTAGCTCACATTTATTCATGTTCTTTTTTCAAAGGAGTCTTTCAATCATGAACTAAATTCTTGGAACGGTTATTCAGTTTACAGTTTACTCTCAATTCTATTTATTTCTTCTAGCTATTTCCCGCGGTTTCATCTTGCATTCTAAGGCTCAAGTTCACCGACACGAACAGTCCGAGTCAACTCAAAACAGCTATCCTTACTAATATTATAAATGCGAAAGTAACTCTGTCTGTCTGTCTGTTACGCTTTCACGCCAAAACTACTGGACCGATATAAATGAAATTTGGTACAGAGATAGAATAGACCCTGAGGAACAACATAGGCTACTTTTTACCCGGGTGCGCTAAGTAGTTCCCTCGGGATGCGGATGAAACCACGGGAAACAGCTAGTTTACCATAAATTCAAACTTCTGTCTCACAATAGATACCTTATCATTTTTGTTTTTTATTCCTAAAACGGTCGATTACCAATCCGGGGTTGGACAAGGAGTGGATAGCACGAAAATTCCCGCTTCGTGGTTAAAAAACGTTTTTATTTAACGGGCCGATTAGGTAACCTTCTGTCGGTGAATTTGGGCCTAAAGGAACTACTGACACTCTGATAAAACTATATTCTTCTCCAGGGTGCAAGCTTTCTCCATAGGTATTAAATATCATCTCAATTGGTTTAACCGTCTTGCTGTGAGAGCGTAACAAACAAATAGAGTTACTTTCGGATTTGTAATATTAGCATGGATACCAGTAGCGGATCCAGGGGGGGGGGCTCAAGCCCCCCCCCCCAAAAGCTAAGCAAGGAGACTTATTATGCGTTAAGCAAAATAAAATGTTCAGTGCTTTTTTTGTGTTTCGCTTGATAAAACCTACCCTCACCAGAATCAACCCCCCCCCAAACCAAAATCCTGGATCCGCCACTGATGGATACAACATAAAAAAAAAACGAAAAAAATTTTTTTTTTTTTTCAAAAATATAATTTAAATAGGTACATTTTTCTCGCTAACTGTACTTAATTTTCTCCTTAAACCATGTCGTACATGATCTGATAAAGCTGATTACATTTATCAAGACGAATATAATCATAGGTTCAACTGCTAACGATATATAAATATGATTTTAATTATATCGCTGTATTTAAACTCCTATGCTTAGTAGGTGGAATGTGAATCTGTGATATTTAGGTTCGATTTATTTTTAGGCTACCTATTTTAACTCGACAACCCTGTTACCGGGTAACACGATACCCCTTGGTAAGACCGGTTATCAGACTTGTGACTACCTACCGTAACGACTGTCAAAGATCTACAAATGACAGCCGAGACCAACGGCTTAACGTGCTATCGAAGGCACGAAGGAGTCTCGCTATGACATAGATGGTCACCCATCCACGGACCGACCGTTCCAAGCGCAGCTTAACCTTGGTCGGCGACCTGTGCGGCTGTTACTTAACCACGAGTTCATTAACGAGTGGGGTCGGGGGGGGGGGAATCCCATAGACACGAATTCATTTACTCACATTTGTATTCTAGGTGAACTACTGCACGCACCTGGATAAAATTTATCCTATATGTTAATCCAGGTTATAAACTATGTGTGTACCAAATTTCATCCAAATAAATACAGTGGTTTTTGCGTGAAAGAGTAACAAACATACATATAGCCTCACACAATTTCGCATTTATAATACTAGCTGTCTCTCGCGGTTTCACCCGCATCCTACGCGGAACTACTGCACGGACCCGGATAAAAAGTATTCTATATGTTAATTCAGGTTATAAACTATGTGTATGTTAAGTTTCATCCAATTCCATTCAGCAGTTTCTGCGTGAAAGCGTAACAAACATCCTTCCATCCATCTTCACAAACTATATTATATTGTTTTAGTGTGATTTGTTAAATTGTGTTGCTTTTAACGTTCTAACACGTGTTTTCCTCTAGAATATAAACATAACATTTCCCATAATAATATCTGATTCATCAAAATTTATTCAGCCGGCAAACGAGAGTTGATCACCATACTTGTTTGTTGTATTCACAGATCAATCAGTTTCGTGTGGGTTTGCTTGTTTAATTATATTCTATCTTTATCGGGTAAGCCGCTGGATAATCTAGTCATAGACTAGATAAATAGGCCCGTATCCTTAGGGATCTACTTCTTATATCCAGATAAGAAGTATCCTATGTCTATCCTCATTCCAACAATTTTTTTTCGGATGGGATATCATCATGACTCCTCCCGCCGTCACGTGGGCTGACACTGACTAAAACCCATCCATGTTCCTTCCTAAGCCCTTTCTATTCCGAGGGCGCAGTAACTCTTTATGTCCATTTGGATTTAGGAGTCAGTTCAGGTTTCCACGAAACATTCCCCAGATTTAGTAGGTGCTGAGAAAATTTTGTAGGCCAAATCCTGGAATTTGTAGTAAAATATAAAACAACTCTTTCGATCATCTCGCAGCCCCAGCAGGTAAGGCAAACGTGGCGTAGGACGCTTTCTGGTAGAAGGAGTGACGATCTGCGAAAGGCTGCCGGCAGGAGATGGATGGATCAAGCTGAAGGGCGATATGGCACACGTAAGGGGAATACCTATCACCAACAGCAGACCGATATTAAATTAATAGATGATGGTATTTTCCTTGTTTTTAAATTAGCATCAAAGATCTAAAGCCACTCTTGTATTCTATAGGTATCCATTTAGGTAGACAATATGGCTATTGTTTTAAACAACTGCAATAACGTCATGCATTTAACATAAGTTATCGTGAACATGTGTATTCTATACACACATAAAATGCTTTGTCCTGAATGATTGACGGATCAACGCACAGCCTAAACCGCTGATCGTGGAGACCTGAAACTTGGAGTGTGCGTTCTTTGTATGACGTAGGCATCCGGTAAGAAAGGATTTTCCGAAATTCTACCCCTAAAGGGATGAAAAAAGGGGGCAAAGTTTGTATGAAACTCTGTCATTTTTCATTTGAATTCGTATAGACCACGCGGGCGAAGTCGCTGGCATACCTAAAGCTAGTTATACTATCTCACGTTTCCCGTCCCGTCATGCTTATCAGTGTTATCACTTCGAACGAAACAATGATAGGTACCTACATTATAATAAACATACATTTATCTATACACATAGCACCTTTATTTTATATCCTTCTTAAATGCTATGTTCGAAGTAAAGATCAAAAAGAATACGAAAAGATAATAAAAGAAGACAGTTTTGTCTGTCTGTCCACTGGCAGATACCTGATGTGTTAAGGAAGAAACGTAACTAAGGGCCAAGTTCCGACAGATGGTTACGTAATCGGCCCGTTAAACAAAAAGGTTTATTAACTTCCACAACCACTTCTAGTTCAACCCTGGTTTGGTAATCGACCGTTTCAGGGATAAAAATCTCAACACGTTACCCATCGAAAGTTGGAAGTTTGAATTTATGGTAAATAGCTGTTTTAAGTTAATCGGACCGTTATCTCGTCGGTGAACTTGGGCCTAAGTCTACATCCTCATCATCTGCCTAGCCTTTTCGCAACTACGTTGGGGTCGGCTTCCAGTCTAACCGGATGCAGCTGAGTACCAGTGTTTTACTTGAAGCGACTGCCTATCTAACCTCCACAACCCAGTTACTGGGTAACATGATACCCTTGGTAAGACTGGTTGTCAGACTTTCTGGCATTTTGTAATTAAGCCTAACATATATTTTAAAAAAATATTAGTGTTTTGCGTGAAAAAATACTTTTAAAAACGTAGTATAACGCGAGCGTATCCGCGAGCAATAATCACTACATAGTATAAAACATCGCTTCCCGCTGTCTGTCTGTCACTATGTATGTATATATCTTTAAAACTACGCAAAGGATTTTGATGCGGTTTTTAATACATAGAGTGATTCAAGAGAAAGGTTTTAGTATAATAATATTATAATTTGTCAAGTTTTTGTATCCATTGGCTAAAATTTCGCGGGCGAAGCCGCTGGCGGTAAGCTAGTTATAGTTAAAACAATAGCACAAGACTATTAGAGATAAGAATTTATATACTTGTATGTATATATATACATATTATATCTACCTATGTACCCATCACTGCAACAATGTTGCAACTGGGTATAATCACGGAAGTCTTTCCCGGTAAAGATGGAACAATCCGCGTTGCTATGGTAAAAACATGCAATGGCTCTTTTAAGAGACCTATTGTTAAATTATGTCCTTTAACCTTCTCAATGATTTCACCGCGTATCTTGACAAAATTTAATTTTTAAAGTTAACTTTACATACTTAAATATATATATATATATATTTTTCTCTAAACCGCTCTTAATATACATTTGTACCCCTTTGAAAATACTACATATTCTCAAGGCGGCGGAGGATGCTCACGCAAGTGTTTTAGTTTATTCAATTTTTTCTTGTTTTCGAACGCGCCTCCCTTAAATTAATATATTTTAAATTGAACGCTCCCATTCGGGTAATACTTCCATAGATGAGCAAACTGTTTTCCCTTTCCCTCCTATTCCGCTCCCATATAGCAGAGAGAGACAGAGGATTCGCCACTCAGCCAATCACGATCCTCGGGAACGAGTGGTCAGTGGAAGAAAAAATACGCGCTATATTGTTTCCTTTTCGTCCATCGAATTCAACCGCTCCGCTACTTGAAAATAAAATTATACTAAAAACGCAAATATAATCGTGTTAGCCGGCTCACGTGTATATTCAAATAAAACTGCAATAAAGTAATAAGTGTTCTTCAAGAAAGAAGTTCCGAACTTAGAATTAAGAAGTACATCAGGCGTCCACGCGCGTCCGCAGAACTCTGTAGCAAGCAAGTAAGTCCAACTTCCTCAACCCATCCTTAGTTTGCTCATTTGTGTTTCTTTTTTTTTCTACAAAAACTAAACCTACGCCCGCTACGCTACGGTCCTTCGAAGTCAGTTTAACAACAACCTAATTGCTTTTTTTAATAATTAAAATGTGATGCATGATGAACATAATGTCTAAACATAACATCACACCGATTTTCCCCTTAAGGCTAAGCAGAGGTTTAAGTATTTGTACAGACACATATCGCCTTTTGGGGGTTGTGGGATTGTTCGAAAGAGTTACCATGGCCTTGGAAAGGACGCTTGAAGAGACACGGATGTGTTTTAGTCAGTAAGAGCTTGACACTCCCTCCCACCTCGCCCAAAGCGGGAGGGGTTATTCGATGATTTCCCATCATTAAACAAAGGCAACCCTTTTACCTCTTATTGTGGCCATTGTCTCTAGTAAATTAATGAGTTTAAATTAATAAACGGAAAGTATGTTAAGCCATTGGTCTCGGCAGTCGTTTTAGATCTTTGTCAGCGAAAAGTCAAAAGCCAGAAAATATGACAACCAGTCCTACCAAGGAGTTTCGTGTTACCCGGTAACTGGGTTGTGGAGTCACGCAGTCGCTCCATGTAAAAGACTGGTGCTCAGCTGCATCTGGTTAGACTGGAAGCCGACTCCAACACAGTTGGGAAGCCGGGGCTGCGGGACGTTCAAAAGAGATACCAAGCTCCCGAAATACAAAGAACTAAGGATGGAAGATGGATGGGTTTTAGTCAGTAAGAGTCTGCCCCACACACGGCGAGAGGGGTCATTTGATGATTTCCCACCAGAAAAAAAAAGTTGGGAAAAGGCTAGGCAGATGATGACGTGAACCAACATTCTATAGGCAAGGAATGTCCATGGGGCACGTGTTTTCATAGTAATAAATGCGTTTATTCCGTGACCTTTCAACCTCGACATAATTATGTAATGATATCTGAACACGCCGCACACCTTAATTGTTATAATTTTATTTAATTAAGTAGTTATTACAATTATAATAAACCTTCTGTTTTATATATAACAAGATGTTTCCTGTTACTTCATCCGCATTTGGATAGAACTACGAGTATATCAAGCAACGGATAAAAAATATGTCTGTCTGTTTGTTTCGCTTTCACGGTAAAACGGTAACGGAAATTTGGTAGGTACAGAGATAGATAGAAGACCCATTACTTTTTGGATAGGAAATCATCAAATGACTCCTCCCGCCGTAGTGTCAGACTCCTAAAACCCATCCTTACTGTACCTTACTCAGCCGAACATCCCGCAACCCAGGTAGGCTATGGCCCTGGAGGAGGACCCCGTCATCTATGCTGACGACTCTTTGAGGCGCACGTAGAACAGAAACGCGCCGTCGTCGCGAGTCTGGTCCTTGCCGGACAGCGAGCCACACATAGCTCACCGTCCGCAGGCCCATTGATAGAAGGCCCAGGAGACGGTTATAGGCTTTTAATCCTGGTGCATTAAGCAGTTCTCTCAGGACACGAAAACCTTTAATATCCTACTGCTGGGTAAAGGCCTCTTCGCATAGATAAGGCATTATGAGCATTGATCATCACCGCCTCGGAGAACATAGTGAGGAAACCTGGACTTAAATGTCTGAAATCGCCAATCCGCCTTGAGCAAGCGTGGTGATCAATGCTCATGCCTTCTCTGCATGAGAAGAGGCCTGTGCCCAGCAGTGGCACAATATATAGGCTGATGATGATGATGAGGCCTCGGAGAACTCGTAAAGCTGTCGGTCCTGCGCCTGATCTCTTCCCGGTCGTGTCGGAATGCCGACCCACCGGACTATGAGAGTCAGGGAATAGAGAGTGCACCTGTGTCGCAAGCGTGCGTGCACTATAATATCTCCTGCGTACCTGGCTAGTCTTCATTAAGATAGGCCGCTGTGGCCGAAATCGGTCTAGAGATTATTATTATTATTTTAATTTTATCAGTTAATTAACTTCAAAATCCGCTTCGCACCGGTTTTTCCATTATTACAAATTATAATAATTAACACCCAATAATCATTACAATTATGATAAATAATTTATCATTATTTTAATACCATGACTTTTGATAATACTTGATTAATTACTTAATTGTAAATTAATTATTGTTTTAATTTATAAAAACTTGGATAAAACCCGTTTATTACTTGGTTATGATTTGAATGTTTGATAAATAGTACTATCATATTAATATTATAAAAGCGAAAGTTTGTGAAGTTGTATGTATGTTTGTTACTCTTTCACGCAAAAACTACTAAACGGATTTGGATGAAATTTGGTACACGCATAGTTTATAACCTGGATTAACATATAGGATACTTTTTATCCGGGTGTGCGAAGTATTTACCCCAGTAGTGAAACTGCGGGAAGCCCAAAATTAATAATTATGTTAACCAGCCTAATACAAATGATAACATTATTAAGTTTTTTAACTAAGTTAGTAGCCAGTATAACTTGACAACTTTTGATAGATAGATTCTCCCTATTGCACACCAAATTAATAAATCATCAGAAAAATAGATGGATCATTCAGCAAGGGCCAAGTTCACCGACAAATGGTTACCTAATCGGCCTGTTAAATAAAAACGTTTTTTAATCAAGAAGCGGGAATTTTCGTGTTATCCACTTCTTATCCAACACCGGATTGGTAATCGACCGTTTTAGAAATAAAAAAACCCAATTAATAAAGTATTCATCGTAAGACAGAGATTTGAATTTATGTTTAACGAGCTGTTTTGAGTTGATCGGACTGTTATCTTGTCGGTGAACTTGGGCCTAAGAGTGGCACAATGGGCGGCCTTATCGCAATCAGCGATTTCTTCCAGACAACCTTTGGATGGACAGAAATTGTATGAACTCAGGAACGTTAACCTTTAGACCATTAAATAATAACCTAATTATATTTCTAGATAACCATCTAATTTAAATCCCAATCCGTTTAACTTTTTATCTCCTATCATCAAAATTCGGATCGCACCGGCTTTTTTTCTTATCATAATTATAAATTGTGATAAAATCAATAAATTATGATTGATTAATCTTTAATTATTTTATGACTAATTAATGATGTATCTAATTGATTGTATTATGTGGGGTTAGTATCGTGTGTAATTAGTAGAATATTTAATTAATTTTCCTTACAAAATAATCTACAGATAGACATGTGTTGCTGGGGAGTTAGTTGCGCCACTTCTTCTTCCCAGCAATAACACATAGGAAGTGGTGAAGGGTGGGCGTTTTGGGGGCTGTCTTTTGTAAATTTGACGTTCAAAAAGTGCTGATTATCAGCCTGGTTTGAATAAACGATTTTTGTATTGTTATTATTCGATTTCGTAGTCGCAATTTCGACTGCTATGCTGCCTGGCCTTTTCCAAACTATGTTTCGGTAAGTAATTTACTCACGATCCTAGGTACCGAATCTGCAATGTCGGATAAGACCTTGTTATCCATACTAATATTATAAAGAGGAAAGATTTGTTTGTTTGTAGGGTTTTAACTCAAAAATTACTGGACCGATTTTAAAAATTCTTTCACCGTTAGAAAACTACATCTTTGACACTAGGCTATATTTATATCCAGAAGTAATTAGGGATCCCTACTAAAACTTGAATAATGTAACCTAAGGTGTAAAAAAAAATTGCCCGCGCGGGCGAAGCCGCTGGCGGAAAGCTAGTTATTGATAAAATACTACCTGGAAATACTAAAGTTGGTAATAAGATACGGTAGTATCTTATACGTATTCATATTTGCAGCACCATATCAGTTACAAAAATATGTGGAGCGTAAGCCTGTGAATAAAGACTCCTGTCCATTGGCGAGGGGGCGGGCCGCTGTGAAAATTCGCTGCGGCCCGCTCCGGCCCGATCCGTCGCTCATCATCTACCTAGCCTTTTTCCAACTATGTTGGGGTCGGCTTCCAGTCTAAACCGGATGCAGCTGAGTACCAGTGTTTTACATGGAGCGACTGCCTATCTGACCTCCACCACCCAGTTACCGGGTAACACAGTTCCCCTTGGTAAGACTAGTTGTCAGACCTTCTGGCTTCTGACTACCCGTAGCGATAGTCAAAGATCTACAAATGACAACCGAGACCAACAGCTTAACGTGCTTTCCGAGGCACGGCGGAGTCTCGCTATGACAAAGATGGTCACTTATCCGCAGACCGACCGCGCCAAGCGCAGCTTAACCTTTAATTGGTTGAACCGTGCGGCTGTTACTTAGCCACAAGCTCCTCTCGGCCCGATCCGTCGCTAGTGGACTATATTTCATACATAACATAGGCAAGCGTATTTTTGCATTGCGTTGCGACCCGACCCGAATCGCCTGGTGGATGCCAGCCTTTAGAAGAGGTAGCCATAACAACTGTGAGAACTGGGATGGGTTTTTTTTTCGGATAGGGTGAGAGGGGTGTCAGACTCTTACTGACTAAAACCCATTCATGTTTCTTCTTTAGCCCTTTGCGTTCCGGGGGCGCGGTAACTCGCTAGAACATCCCTCAGCCCCGGCAGGCTATGGCCCTGTAGGGGGGAGGCGGCGCCACGGTGGGTGACATGTCTTTGAGGCGTGTTTGGAAGACAAATGTGCAGTCGACACGGGCCTAACTGGGATAGGTGACTATCATTTCTTATATTTCGAGACCATTCCATGGATAACGTTTTGGAGTGGCTTGTCACCATGTCAATACTAATTATGGGAATGTAACTTTGGTTATCTGCTGAAAATCTGGTGATAGACATAGGAAGTTATTCCTTTTTGTTGGTAGGTACTAGTGAAACGCGGGAAACAGCTGGTTTTCAATAATTACGGGGAAAACGCATCAATCTCTATATCTAGGTGTGTATATATATACATAATACACTTATAATGAGTGCTTATTTACAATTACATAAACAATATTGACGCTTTATATACTTGTTATATACAAATACACGCTGTGTTGTATTAGTGACTAATTTGAATATGTAACAGTGCTGATTAAAAAACGCATACATCTACGTATATTACCATAATTATACAAGTGGAATACCTACTTATTTTAAATACTAACATTAGGTAAAATTTTAAAATTGTATTTTTAGTTTTTATTTCTTTCACTGTTTTAAATTTTTATTGACTGCTAGCTGTTTCCCGGGTTTCGCCCGCGTCCCGAAGAATATACCTACTTAATGCTCTTAGATAAAAGCCACTCTATATCCTTCTCCAGGGTTCAAGCTATTCCCTAGTCTTTATGGGTAGTCAGAAGCCAGAAAGTCTAACAACCAGTCATACCAAAGCCTTAAAAAGTTTCGTGTTACCCGATAACTGGCTTTTGGAGGTCAGATAGGCAGTCGCTCCATGTAAAACACTGGTGATAAAAGTAATGGTACTGGTTTATTTTTTTTTAAATATTTTAATTGACACTTGTAACATACTTCCATTCTAAATGAAAATTCTAGAGTTAAGTGACTCGAGACTTCAAAACAAACTGTTACTTAAAATCTTGTTCGCCTTGACTTTCGTCTACTAACTACTAAACACTATTAACGTATAAACATTTGTTACTAAATGCTAATCGTGACGTGAAAATGCAAGTCGATTTGAAGAGAAAAGCGGTCATTGCTCAGCCATCTTTAGTTTTATAGCTTATATCACTCGGGCTGTGGAATTTTCGAAAGAGTTACCGCGCCCCTAAAATAAAAAGGGCTGAGGAAGGAACATGGATGGGTTTTAGTCATATCAGTAAGAGTCTGATACTCCCTCCGACCCACGGCGGGATAAACTACTAAAACACTTTTGATACAATTATGATTGATTGAAATCCATCTTTCTTACAAACTTATGAGCTATTTACTATGAAACGGCGAGAGGTTTTCCAGAAAAATAGCAGAAGTTGCAACTTTATGGAGAAAATTTTCAAATTAGACGAAAAACATACTATCCTACCTACGTTTTTTATTTTCCAATAAGCTTCGCAAGGGTGCATTTTCACAATTCCGATTATTCCGGTGAATTTTCCAAAATAAAATCAATCTTTTACGCACCTTTTTCTAACATTTACAAACACAACAAAAAAATCAACCAAATTAGTCAAGCCTTCAAGTAACGGTACTCTTTCTAACATGCGTCAATTGTTTTCATTTACGAAAAATATTTTCTACCAATCGAACTACAAAAAATCAGCTGTTTTACCAAACCATTTTTATCTAACGACCTACATATCTAAATACCTACCACTGTTGTTTATAATAGATAACTCTAACAACGAAATACCATAGGAAAAATACTCAATAGGAAACATTTACGTCTGACTAAAAATAAAAAAAACATTACAAAAATAGTTAGCATGTATACAAACATTTGAAATGTCAAACCTTATTTTTGGCACGAACCCAACTTTTTTTAAACACAACACAACAGTTTTAACTCACTTCAAATTTAATTAACACAGTAATTAAACAAATTATTTTTAGATATAATTTTGACACTTAAAACGGCGGGAATGCACTATGGTTGTTTTGTTTTTTTTTTCGCGCAACGATGCGTCCGTATTCTGCCGCGCGCGTGTCAGTACTGGCTTTGTAAATATTATCAGTGCCATATCTTTTATTTTTGTAGTTACTTGATTACAATTTTATTTGTCATGCAGATTATCATGTTTCGCGTTTTAGCTAAATGTTGCTAAGTCAACACTTTTAAGGCGTTTACGATGCCCGGTTTTTGAAACTGGCCAAACGTGTGGCGGGCCACGCGTGATATGGGTTCCGTAATTGGTTGCCTATAACTCTGTAACCGGTAAAGCCTACTTAGCTGTGTTATTTTTTCTTTTAAGTTCGTTATTATATACGCTACGTCTGTGATTGTTTCACAAATCTAGGATGATGATCTAGATGGGGTATGCCAGCCAACAAAAATATAACGGCTCCCGTTTCTGAAATACCAACCTCAAATCAGAAAATGATCTTTACACTCCTGCTTTATTTTTGAATAACCTATTTAACAATACCCCACAACACACGATGAGATACATGAGAATACATAATTTATCCCCACTTTGCGTGTATGGGAGGTACCAAAAAAAAATATTTTTCAAAATTTAATTTTAGGTACCACTTTGTTGGAATGATCAATATTAAAAAAAGATTAATCCATGCCAAATTTCAGTTTTCTAGTAAGAACCTCTGAGCTATACCGCGGACAGGCAGATAGACGGACATAGCGAAACTATAAGTGTTCCTTGTCGACTACGGAATCCTAAAAAGAAGGTTATGTATTACGTGTGTATCATACATCATACATACATATACGTATCTACTATGTTTATGTTGCTCTATCACGCAAAAACTGATTAATGGATTTGGGTCAAATTTGGTAATTCATCATCTGCCTAGCCTTTTCCCAACTACGTTGGGGTCAGCTTCCAGTCTAAACCGGATGCAGCTGAGTACCAGTGATTTACATATAGCGACTGCCTATCAGACCTCCACAACCCAGTAACCAGGTAACACTGGTTGTCAGACTTTCTGGCTTCTGACTACCCGTAACGACTGTTAAAGATCTACAAATGACAGCCGGGACCAACAGCTTAACGTGCTTTCCGAGGCACGGAGGAGTCTCGCTATGACATATTTATATGGTCATCCACGGACCGACCGCGCAAAGCGTAGCTTAACCTTTGATCGGTCGACTCGTGCGGCTGTTACTTAGCCACGAACTCCTCTAGGTATAGAAATATCAATTAACAATAAATTGGAAGTTAACATAAAACCTAGCCTTGTTTTCTTATCATTCAGCCTTTGAGATTAAACGCATAACATTGGTTGCCATGGTGATTTACTGATAACTTCACAAACATACTAACTCTGAGTGTTTGAATATAACTTTGAATGAAATAATGGACTTTTATACAACTAACTAGCTTCCCGCTATATGAATTCTCAGCCCGATCGGTTTAAAATTGACAAAGTTTCATACAAAGTTTCATCCCCTATTTTATCCCCTTGGGGATATAATTTATCAAAATCCTTTCTTAGCGGATGCCTACGTCATAACATCTAGCTGCATACCAAATTTCAGCCCGATCCCTCCAGTGGTTTGGGCTGTGCGTTGATCGATCACTATGTCAGTCAGTCAGTCAATTATCTTTGAGTTTTACATATATTTTGATCTAGAAGCAGGGTTATTTTGTTAGAGAGTAAATATATATATATTAGAGAATAGAAAGAGTAACAAACATTCGCATTTATGATATTAGTAGGATACGATTTTTTTTGGAGATGTATGTATGTTTATCTCTCGTTCACGCAAAAACTACTGAATGGATTTGAATGAAATTTCGTACACACATAGTTTATAACCTAGATTAACACACAGTGTACTTTAAATCCAGGTACGCGAAGTTATTCCCTCAGATTTTTTTTTAAAAAACGTTGCCCCACACTAGGAATTTCTCCTGTGTCGTGGGTGCGTTTACAAACATTCATTACACATGCACAAACACCCAGACCCGGAACAATTTTAGTTGTCCCGTGCGGGAATCGAAACCGCGACACGCCGCGCAGCAGCCAATTGCGCAGCCACTACGCCAAACGAATGCGAGTGAAACCCGGAAAAAGCTGTTATAAAATAAAATCCCTAATACGGAGTCTATTCCTGACTAATAATACAATCTAATAGTCGTATGTATGTCTAGAACAAGTGTTGATTCTAAGTACCACTTATCTTATCAGCTATTTAATTAAACATAGATTCAGTTAATGAGGATGGCGCGGCATTGTGTCTATTTGCCTGGACCTCGGGAACTGTTAAACATTTATATTTATTACTAGCTTCTGCCAGCGACTTCGTCCGCGTGGAATAGTGGTGGTCCGCTCCTATTGGTTTTAGCGTGATGATATATAGCCTATAGCCTTCCTCGATAAATGGACTATCTAACACTGAAATAATTATTATAATCGGACCAGCGGTTCCTGAGATTAGCGCGTTTAAACAAAATGACAACATTTCCCTTCACTGCTCTGCTCCTATTGATTGTAGCGTGATGAAAAGTATACTATAACCATCTCTGGAGTATGACAAATAATTGTACCAAGTTTCGTTAAAATCCGTCGAGTAGTTTTTGTTTCTATAGAGTTTATACAGACAGACAGACAGACAGACAGACAGACGGACAGACAGACAAAAATTTTATTGATTGCATTTTTGGCATCAGTATCGATCCCTAATCACCCCCTGATAGTTATTTTGGAAATATATTTCATGTACAGAATTGACCTCTCTACAGATTTATTATAAGTATTATTATTATAAGTATAGATAGATATAGATGTACTAGTTTACCGCTAGCAGCTTCACCCGAGTGGGCTATACAAATTCAAATAAAAAATTACAGAGTTTCGTACAAACTTTGCCCCCCCTTTTTCACCCCCTTAGGGATAAAATTTCGGAAAATTCTCTCTTATTGGATGCCTACGTCATACAAATTATGTTCTTTGTAATTTTAGATTAATATCTAGTATGTATATCAAATTAAAAATAACAGAGTTTCATACAAACTTTGCCCCCCTTTTTCACCCCCTTAGGGATAAAATTTCGGAAAATTCTCTCTTATTGGAAGCCTACGTCATACAAAGAACACACCCTCCAAGTTTCAGGTCTCTACAATCAGCGGTTTAGGCTGTGCGTTGATCCGTCAGTCATTCAGGACAAAGCATTTTATATGAAAGAAAGAAGAAAGAAAGAAAGTTACTTAGAAACGTACTGGTTTTATCATAAATCAAATAATGCTAGCCTATTATCGTGACATGCTGGGCAAGGGTCTCTTCTCAAACCGATGAGGTATGGAAATTAATCTCAGTGCTTCAATTCATGTTAGAAACTTAATATTTTCATAGTCCCGTACTTAAAGGGTGCCAATCACAGATATGCTTGTATCTAACTAGATAACGCAAATACGTCATTAGTATGAAAACCAAGCGGGTCACTATTATGACTACTTTCTGTGACGTCACAACTTAGCAGCTTAGGATGGCGAGCGACCCATAGCTCACCGTCCCCAGCCCCGCGCCTTCGGGTCCGGGAGTCGTCTCGCGGCTCCCGACGCCCGTGGCATCTCCCGCAGCGGCTGGGGCGTGCGGCCTGTCGCCCCTTCACGCGTCCCGCCGCCTCCTTCTCCAGCATTACTGTTTCGCGGAAGGAGGCGACGGCTTCCCGTTCCGTCTCGCTCCGGACCATAGCCTGAACCAGGGCCGGACGCTAGAGGTCGCCGCCACCGATCGCCCCTTCGAGGACACGGCGGTGCTCCGCTCAAGCGGGGCAAACCCTCACCGTATGCTCCACCGTGTCCTCCGGGCGATCTACAAAATGGTGACACCCGGGCGTTTCCTCCCGCCCGATTTTGTGAAGGAATGTCCTGAAGCTTCCGTGCCCGGTGAGGACCTGCGTCAGGCGATAGGTGAGAACGCCGTAACGTCTCCTTAGCCACTTCCCAGTAAGTACATATTTGGGACAACAAATAATTAAAATATATTCCAGTTAAATCTTTTACAGCAGAACCCTTCGTGCATAAGGCTGACTTGCGCCGTTTTTTGGGGTTGAACAAAAACATAAAAACGTATTTGGCAATTTATCTGTCTGTGGCGTCTTAGCAACTTCGTAACAAAATGTAACAATCATGGAACGTTAAATAAATTCTTAACAACATTGTAACATACATTTAAGTACTGTTATTGCTCTTAAAAGATAAGGCATAGATAAATATAATAACAAAATATTCTTAAAGCACTTGAGCGATAAATAAAACAAGGAAACCCGGTAACGAGGCTTATATTATCTTCAACTAGCTTCCCGCCAGCGGCTTCGCCCGCGATATTTTAGCTAATGGATACAAAAACTTGACAAATTATATACTAAAACCTTCCTCACTAATCACTCTATCTATTAAAAAAAACCGCATCAAAATCCGTTGCGTAGTTTTAAAGATTTAAGCATACATAGGGATATAGGGACAGAGAAAGCGACTTTGTTTTATACTATGTAGTGATAGGTCCTCTATATTATTACACTTCTTAAGCCAGGTAACTTACCTACTCATTAGCCAACTGTTTCCGATACTATATATCAATGTAATAATGTATCAAAACATGGAATTGTAACAACAATGGGCTCTTATTTGTAAAATTTTCCAAAATCCACAAAGCGATTTCGACCCCGGAATCGTACCCGAGACCCCATTTATAGCAGTCGCGTTATGAAACCACTAGACCAACATAACAAGGCAGTCAAAAATATTATTAATCGAACCATAGGTCGAAGGTTCCCACGTAAATCATTGAAACTGCACTTTACAGGAGAGCGATTCAAAGTAATGTTTTAATGTCTCGTTGTAAAGATTCGATTGTGTATGACTGTGTAATGGATAATAATAAACTGAAATGTTTAATGAACAAATATTTATTGTAATTGATGTAGGTACCTATTACATATCTGAATTATCTGTCAAAAGTAAAAAAAAAACATACAGTCGAATTGAGACCCTCCTCCTTTATTTTGAAATCGCTTAATAAAAACGGCCAGTAACAAAATATAGTGAACAAATGTGCACAAAAGAGGTTTGTTGTTTTATACACTCGTTCTATGCATTTTCGATTCTATTCGATTGGAAAAAAAAACAGTTAAGGGTAAAAAAATATGAATAATTTATACCTAAAATCATAAATAGAAGAAAATGGATTTTTTGCAATTTCGATAGTATACGTGAGGACCTTCGAGGTATTGATTGACACTAACTTTTATATCTATAAACAAACGTTTCGCGTTTTATAGCTATAACAACTCCATCAGGCGTTAATGCGATAAACAGTGATGAGTTTATGGTCTAATAACTTCAAATTGTTTACAAACAGCAAGCTAGTCTGTTTCACGCGGGTTCACCCTCATCCTGGTTAAACTACGCACATCATCTGCCTAGCCTTTTCCCAACTATGTTAGGGTCGGCTTCCAGTCTAAAAAAAAACTACGCACCCGGATAAAAACTAGCCTTTAATCATCTCTAAGGTGTTAACTATCTGTCTCAAATTTTATTAAATCGGTTCAGCCGATTTACAGTGAAAGCACCATCATCATCAGCCTATTTCCTTTCCCACTGTTGGGTAAAGGCCTTTTCTCATACAGAGAAGGCATGAGCATTGATCACCACGCTTACTCAAGGTGGATTGGTGATTTCAGACTTTAAAACTTCCTCGCGATGTTTTCCTTCACCGTTAGTCAGTGACGCTTAAGATATACTTAGAAAGTACGTATGGCTTTAGAAAAGTCAGATTGGTACTTGCCAGGTTTCTAATCCGCACGCACACTCGTAAACGAGAGGCAGGTGCCTTACCCATTAAGCCACCAGGACATTATACATATCTATATACTTATAATAAATCTGTAGAGAGGTCAATTCTGTACATGAAATATATTTCCAAAATAACTATCAGAGGGTGATTAGGGATCGATACTGATGCCAAAAATGCAATCAGTAAAATTTTTGTCTGTCTGTCTGTCTGTCTGTCTGTCTGTCTGTCTGTCTGTCTGTCTGTCTGTCTGTCTGTCTGTCTGTCTGTATAAACTCTATAGAAACAAAAACTACTCGACGGATTTTAACGAAACTTGGTACAATTATTTGTCATACTCCTGAGATGGTTATAGTATACTTTTCATCACGCTACAATCAATAGGAGCAGAGCAGTGAAGGGAAATGTTGTCATTTTGTTTAAACGCGCTAATCTCAGGAACCGCTGGTCCGATTTAAATAATTCTTTCAGTGTTAGATAGTCCATTTATCGAGGAAGGCTATAGGCTATATATCATCACGCTAAGACCAATAGGAGCAGAGCACCACTATTCCACGCGGACGAAGTCGCTGGCAGAAGCTAGTCTATACTAAATTTCGGCTTTCTAGTACTAAGAACCTCTGAGCTGTGCCGCGGACAGACAGACAGACGGACATAGCGAAACTATAAGGGATCCTTGTCGACTACGGAACTCTAAAAAGTACGAAAGTATAAAAGCATATGGACACTACGGCGGGAGAGGTCATTTGATGATTTCCCATCGGAAAAAAAAGACCGAGCCGGGAATCAAACTCAACCTATTCACAGCAGTATACGACTAGAATACATTAAAAAAGGATTAAGTATCTACTCACAGTTCTGAATCTTCTTCTCCATTCTCGGTAACCGACCTTCTTCTCCAAGATTTCTTCAATTTCTTCTCTCTAACGCTCCTAAACGCTGGCCCTTTCAATTTGTATATAAAATCTAGTACAGCATCAGTTTTGACATGCTTTTTAATTGCATGATGATCATATTCTCCGAAATGTATTGCATTTTCTTCATCAAAACTTCTATTTTCTGTATTATCTTTATTTTTGTTTTCATGGTTGTTGGTACCATTTTTCAAAACTATGTCTTTGGAATTGATTTCAGCTTCTTTATATTCGAAGGCCTCGTTCACTACTCCGAGATTCGGGTCTGTCATTTTTGAAGCTGTAATTTAAGATAACAACAATTCTTAACAGACTGCAAAAAGGAGGAGGTTCTCAATTCGATTGGTATTTTTTTTTAAGTATGTATGTGCAGCGATTACGCTGAGATTAATGATCCGATTTACGTGATTCTTCTTTAGTTTGATGCGGAATAGTTGCCATTTGGCCCCATCAAAATTGAACATAGTTTGGCCCAGTAGTTTTCATTTTATGATTTTTTTTTACATTTTTGTTTATGTATGTAGGAAGGTATAGCTTTTTAACTGACTTCAAAAAAGGAGGTCCTTTATTCGACCAGTATGTATTTATGTATGTCCGCGTATCAAAAACTAGTGATCCGATTTGAATGGAGTTTTCATCATTCAAACGCTTATTTTTTATTCATAGGTAGATACCGTGTTACCCGGTAACTGGGGTGTGGAAGCCAGATAGGCAGTCGCTCCATGTAAAAAACTGGTACTCAGCTGCACCCGGTTAGACTGGAAGCCAAACCCAACATAGTTGGGAAAAGGGTAGGCAGGTGATGAGATGAATTGATTCACTTTATTTATACATAATCCACAAAAAAACTGATTTTACAGTCAATTCAAAATAAGTGCGGTTTTTCAGGGATGGAATTAAGTGCATTTTTAAAGGAATTTGTGTCTTCGAATTATTTGATATTGTTGTCAAATACACAATTTCCAAACCAAAGTAAAAAACAATATAAAAGGTAGGTATGTGTAATATTTATATCTATTTACCTTATTTTTGTATATATTTCGTGTGAAAAATGTCCACCAAGATTATTTACAATTTAGGAATAAGTATAGTTGCTTGCGCGATGTTCTCACTTGTGGTAATTATCACATTGTAAAAAGCACGTCAGAGAGTTCACTATAAAAATTATAATTTATTAAAAACTTGTTAGTATGCTGAGAGAATATATCATAATTAATGAAACCTTAAATTTTATGTGTAATAAATATAATTTGAAACACGTCACCTACGTGCTTATATGCATACATTGATAAGATACGTACAGACAGAGACAAAACTGCTTGAAGAGGTTTTTAAATTATTTTATATTATACTAGGTTTCCCTCCGCGGCTTCGACCGCGTGGACACCTTTTTTAACACCTTGGGTTACATTATTCCAGTTTTAGTATCTATACCTAATTATTTCTGGTAATAAATATAGCCTATGACACTTCATATAGATGTAGCTTTCTAATCTATCTATCTATATATATCTATACTTATAATAAATCTGTAGAGAGGTCAATTCTGTACATGAAATATATTTCCAAAATAACTATCAGGGGGTGATTAGGGATCGATACTGATGCCAAAAATGCAATCAGTAAATTTTTTGTCTGTCTGTCTGTCTGTCTGTATAAACTATATAGAAACAAAAACTACTCGACGGATTTTAACGAAACTTGGTACAACAATTATTTGTCATACTCCTGAACTGGTTATAGTATACTTTTCATCACGCTACAATCAATAGGAGCAGAGCAGTGAAGGGAAATGTAATCATTTTGTTTAAACGCGCTAATCTCAGGAACCGCTGGTCCGATTTGAAAAAATATTTCAGTGTTAGATAGTCCATTTATCGAGGAATGCTATAGGCTATATATCATCACGCTAAGACCAATAGGAGCGGAGCACCACTATTCCACGCGGACGAAGTCGCTGGCAGAAGCTAGTGGTGAATAATTTTTGAAATCGGTCGAGTAGTTTTTGAGTTAAATCCCTACAAACAAATAAATTGACAAATAGATTGGCTTCGGACTGGCTCGGGTATGCCGACTTCGGCATAGTATTTGTTGCTGCATTTTACAAGTATCTACACTGGCGTTGTTCAGTCGGGGCAGCGCGGATCATTAATCTATGATTAGTAGGTTTTGCATAGATAAATTAATTATGTCATCGGTAATCCCTCACTAACACCTACAATGGGTCTATCGTGATTTAAAACTCTTAGTTATGAGAAGCACAATACATCATGCAGCCATTAAACAATGATTGTATTGTTATTCGCCTGTCTTCTCTCGACTGGGTTGACGTCGGCTTGCAGTCTAACTATAAGAAAGTAACAGCTAGTACCTACTTAATTATATTTTAAACGACTTCATGAAAAAAGGAGGTTGTCAATTCGATCTATGTTTGTAATATTGTTGCAATTCTATAATATTTATAATATCAAGACTATTTGGGGTCGGCGAAGCGTTGTTGAACAAAGGCCACTTCTCATACAGAGAAGGCATGAGCATTGATCACCACGCTTGTTCAAGGTGGATTAGCGATTTCAAACTTTTAAGATCCAGATTTCCTCACGATGTTTTCCTTCAACGTTACGTATTTTTGCCACCGACTTCTAGAACGATATATTGGTATATCGTTCTAGAAATAAGTGGCAAAAATACACAATACAATACCAAATTTAAGACACCGGCTTCTAGAATGATCTATCCTCAAACATTTCGCCAGATAATGGTTATTTTTCAATTTGTAGTGTTTTTGAAGTCGGTCCTATTTTACTTGCATCTATGCAAACAATGTCATTCACCGCCGATAAAGTGCCGAAAGTTCGTGCTAGTTCGAAACCTGGCAAGTACCAATGTGGTTTTTCTAAAGTCACCTGTAGTTTCTCATTTTAGGTATATTGGATATCACTAATGGTGAAAGAAAACCTTGTGAGGAAATCTAGACTTACAAAAAAAACCGTCTGAAATCGCCAAGCCGTATTGAGCAAGCGTAAGTGATCAATGCTCATGCCTTCTCTGTATGAGAAGAGATCTTTGCCCTGCTATATGACAAATACAGAAATTAGCAGAATTATCTTGAAACATACGAGACCGCTGCTCTATGTAAAACATTTCAATTCAGCAGATTAAACCTAGAAAAAGACTAAATGAATAATAACTCAAGAAAACTTACTTTTAGAATACTTCAAAAATTTAACGTTCAGAATCCGAAAATCATCATTTGAAACTGGTAATTCACTTATAAACCAACACACAAAAATCACTTTTATTAATCACGCACAATCGCCCGTCTCAACGTTGGTTGGAATGGTTTACAAGTATAACTAAAAATATTACGAGACGCCTCGATACAGAAACACAGTGGCCTAACAATTGAATAAGGAGACTATCCATAACGAATACATTGTTTTGAAACATATTATCAACACAATCCGATGAGGTACCGGTCTACTCAAATGTTATACTTAGGTTCTATCGAACGTAGTCGTTTTAATTGGAATAGTTTTAGCAGATATGTTCGTTAGTAAGAGGAGCTCGTGGCTAAGTAACAGCCGGGTCGATAGACCAATATTTTTTTGGGGATAGTAAATCTATGTATTCTCGGTCTTTCCGAAGTTTTGTTTCGTTGAGTTAGAGTAGGCCCCCTTTTTCATCAAATGACCCCTTACGTCCTGGGTGGGGCGGGAGCGAGTGTCAGTCTTACTGACTAAAACCCATCCATGTTCATTCCCTTTGTGTTCCGGGGGCGCAGTAACTCTTTTGAACATCCTGCAGCCAAGCTACGCTTTGCGCGGGTGGTCCGTGGATGAGTGACCATCTATGTCATACCAAAACTCCTCCGTGCCTCGGAAAGCACGTTATGCTGTTCGTCGTTACGGGTAGTCAGAAGCTAAAAAGTCTGACGATTACTCTTACTATGGGGTATTTCGGTCACGGCGGCCAATCTCAATGAATACTAGCCAGGTACGCAGGTGATATTATACCCGGGGTTGCGGGACGTTCGAAAGAGATACCGCACCCACGAAATACAACGGGCTGAGGAAGGAACATGGATAGGTTTTAGTGAGCAAAAGTCTGACACTACGGCAGGAGGGGTAATTTGATGATTTCACATCAGAAAAACCAGCCAAGTGCGTGTCGAGCCACGCGCTGAAGGGTTCCGTAGTAGGAGTTAGTTAGTCGACTATAACTCTGTAACCGGTTAAGCCTACTTAGCCGTGATAGTTTTCCTTGTAAGTTCATTACATGTGCTACGTCTGTGATTTCTTTTCACATTTCTAGGTACAGCCATTCAAAAGTTTGAGGGGTGCTTGTATCGAACAAAATTTTGCACTTAAAAGCTAGATATTTCGCAAATGGCTCGCTTAACCGAAAAATAGTCTTCACACCCCCATAATATTTTTGAAAGACCTATCTAACGATACCAAACCAAGTGGTACGCGAGAAAAAAAATATTCATCCCCACTTTACGTGTTTGGGAGCTACCCTAAAAAAAATATTATTCTAAATTTTATTTTACCACTTTCTCGGCGTGATCAATATACATAACCATACTAAATTTCAGCTTTCTAGTATCAAGAACCTCGGAGCTATGCCGCGGACAGACAGACAGACATGGCGAAACTATAAGGGTTCCTTATCGGACTATGGAACCCTAAAAATATATATTAGGTATACCCCTAAATTTCATCCCAGCTGTTCTATCTTATATTTGTTAGGATAAGGATTTTAATTTTTGTTTCAATACACAACACTTGTCTTCACGACTGTGTTTCATATCTAAACATCGCTTCTAATGCCATGTACGGTGCTACCTTACGTCCATTCAAAAAAATGTACAGAACTCATCAAGACAATATAGAAATATGTTTTAACCGTGAAATTAGGCGTTTTTCTATTATTTCTATTTTTATTCATAAAAAAATTTACATTTGAAACGAAATTAATTTAGTTATGCGTACAATTTTGCATGTAACGGGAAAATCCATACATATTAAATGCCTTGTCCTGAATGACTGACGGATCAACGCACAGAGCTGAAACTTAGAAGGTATGTTCTTTGTATGATGGAAGCATCCGATAAGGAAGGATTTTGCGAAATTCTACCCCTAAGGAGTAAAAATAGGGGGGAAAGTTTGTATCAAACTCTGCTATTTTTCGTATAGCCCACGCCGGCGAAGCCGCTGGCGGAAAGCTAGTAAATAAAAAAATTGCGTCAAGGGGCAACCGTTAAATGCTAACATCCTAAAATACACGCACACTCACATGATGAAACTATGCAATACATACGAGTAGTATGACGCTCCACGCACACATACAAAGCATAAGAGAGCGGTGGAGAAAGAGAGCGGTGGAGAGAGAGAGCGTGACGCCATGTGTGAGCGTCACACCGTATGCCGTCACGGCACATCTATCAGCCTAGCCTGCCTGCTATAATCCAGATTGTTATATATAACCTGACAGTTTGCTATAATTAAACACATTTTAAAATCACAATATCATAATATTTCATCACATTTTACATTACATACCAAATTAAACTTTACATATTTTGTATTTTACTTTTACATTAACACTTAAAGTCTATTTTAAAGTATTTTACACTTTGTTTTATTTTTTTAGCCTTTGTTTTTAAATTTGACATTAAATTATACTTTAAAAACATGAAAACTTCTAAAACGAATTTAATATTTTGAAACCACAAGAACGTGCCTATTCATATTTTCATAAAAAATAACTATTGTAAAATTAGAACAGATTTACATAAAAGGCCATTTTAATCATTGAAGTTCCCTCTTATTCCCTTATCGAAATGTTTTCTCATTTGTCAAGTCAAAATTGAGTTTGAAAGTGACAAAACAGTTCGAGAACTAAGAGGCTGTTAAGACGAATTGCTTTACAAATTATTGCGTCTGATATAATTTGTGCACTTGCGTTATTCTAGACCTATCCATATATGATGCTTGGATGATTTTTTAAGCATTTTCAGCTTTCTCTGACTTAGCCTTTTTCGCCATTTTCTTATACATGTCTTCGCGGAAGAAGTTGATTCTATCATACTGTTCCCTCTCAGATTGCAACCAACTGTTCTGTATGAAGAAATCTACGTATTTCTGATATTCCTGTAAAAATAATAAGCCACTATTTTAAAAATGTACTCAGGCATGGAGCTCGTGGCTAAGTAACAGCCGCACGAGTCGATCGAGCTGCCGGTCGGTCCGTGGATCCGTGCCTCGGAAACCACGTTCAGCCGATGGTCCCAGCTGCAATTTGTAGATCTTTGACAGTCGTTACGGGTAGTCAAAAGCCGGAAACCCTGATATCCTAGTGTAAATATTATCAACTTGCTGTGTTTTGCAGCTACATCTAGATCTTGGGAAAACATCTTCTCGTGCTCAGATAAGAACTAAACTAATCCTGTAATCTTCAAGAATCACTTAGATGCACTTTGACCGTGAAAGCATAAAAAAGATTAAATTACTTACTTCCAACGTTAAAGGTTCTAAGTCCTTTCGTAATAATGCGTCTAAAATCTCCCCAGGCGATAATTGTTGTACATTTAATCTAGAGAGAGAGAGAGTTAATAAAAAGGCCATTCGTAATAAACCTACTTAACTATGAAACTGTTTAGTCCCAATTTGTCAAACTTCTAATTTTACAGAAAGGGACAAAAGAGTTGTAGCGTTGAGCGAATGGCATTAGTATGAATAAGAAGGTAAACCTACAGAGCAGAATTTAAAAAAAAAACAGTCAAGTGCGAATCGGGTGACCACTGACCACTATGTCATTGCGAGACTTCTCCGTACCTCAAAAAGCACGTAAAGCCGTTGGTCCCGGCTATAATTTTCAAATTTTTGACAGTTGGGAGACCAACCAATTTTACTCAGGGGTATCGTATGAACCAGCCAATGGTTTACTGAAGTCAGATAAGCAGTTGCTTCATTTAAAATACCAGTATCAGCTTAATCCGGTTAGACTGAATGTTGACAACAACATTGGGAAAAGGCTAGGCAGACGATGAAAATTTTTGTTAAGCTATAGCCTACCGGGACTGCGGGATGTTCGAAAGAGTTACCGCACCCTTAGAACACAAAAGGCGAAGAAAGATACATGGTTGGGCTTTAGTCAGTAGTCGTCTTACTTATAAAATACCTGTAATCTGAAGTTTAGAATCTTCCTAACCGTCGTAATCCAGGATTAAGCAACTAACTTAGGTTCAGATTAACCCTAATTATGAGTAAGAATTTTGTTAATCCGTTCCTAGGCAGCAGATTAAAAATCAATCGACTTTATAAGTTAGACGGTAAGGGTCTGACAATCCCTCTCGCTCCGCCCACAGCGGAAAGATTTATTTCAACTTCGTCCGCGTGGAATAGTGGTGCTCCGCTCCTATTGGTCTTAGCGTGATGATATATAGCCTATAGCCTTCCTCGATAAATGGACTATCTAACACTGAAAGAATTTTTTAAATCGGACCAGCGGTTCCTGAGATTAGCGCGTTTAAACAAAATGCACTGCTCTGCTCCTATTGATTGTAGCGTGATGAAAAGTATACTATAACTAGCTCAGGAGTATGACAAATAATTGTACCAAGTTTCGTCAAAATCCGTCGAGTAGTTTTTGTTTCTATAGAGCTTATACAGACAGACAGACAAAAATTTTACTCATTGAATTTTTGGCATCAGTATCGATCCCTAATCACCCCCTGATAGTTATTTTGGAAATATATTTCATGTACAGAATTGACCTCTCTACAGATTTATTATAAGTATAGATAGATTTCCTATAACTAAAAAGGCAAGTCTTATTAAGTTATTGCCTTGAATGCGATGCCTTCACCCAGTACTGGGACATAATAGGCCGATGATGAAGTAAGGAGTTTGACCTGGAATTTTACCTGACAATCCTCTCCGGAGTCATAACCTCATTGTAAGCTTCGATGATGTCTCCGAAGCCGTATCCTTGGATCAGCTGAGCCATGGGCTGTACTGAGTAGTCTCGTGGTATGCTCTTTATACTAAAAATTACAGTCATTCAGAAGTAAGAGGGGGGGGGGGGCTCGAATCTAACAAAAAATTGCACTTTAAAGCTTGATATTTCGCAAACGGATCTCTAAATAAAAAATGGTTTGTTTACGCCTGTTTTATTGTTGAAAGTCCCAATGATACCTTACACGACGGGATACATGAGAAAAAAAGTCCTTTCCACTTAACGTGTATGGGAGCTACCCAAAAATATTTTCAAAAATTTTGTTTTACCACATTGTCGGCATGATCAATATACATATATTATCTATACTAAATTTCTTCTTTCTAGTACCAAGAACCTCTGCGCTATGCCGCGGACAGTCAGACCGACAGACGGACATGGCGAAACTGTAAGGGTTCCTTGTCGAATACGGAACCCTTTGAATCCGATTTGTATGAAATTTTGTATGGAGATAGAGGGAACCCCGAGACTCATAGACGGTTTTAGGCTACCTTATTATCCGGCTGTGTTAAGTAGTTCCCTCGTGATGCAGGCGAAACTGCGAGAAATAGCTAGGTAAATTTGTACAAATATCAAATAGGTACCTTTGGAGTTTCTGATAGAAGAACTGCTGTAAGGTTCCATAATCAGTTCTTGGGACAAGCAGGACTTCATCGAACATGCTCATCATCGGCTTAGCTCGTGCCACCCATGGGTTGGTACAAGTTCCTGGATCGAAGAGATCAAAATACTGTTTTAACCTTACAAAATTTCATCATTTGCCTAGCCTTTTCTGAAACCTGTTGAGGTAGGCTTCCAGTCTAATTGGATAAAGCTGAGTTCTAGTGTTTTACATGGAGCGACTGCCTATCTAACCTCCACAACCCTGTTAACCCTTTGTAAGACTGGTTTTCTGTCAAGGTTTCTGGCTTCTGGCTACCCGTAACTGCTGTCTAAGATCTACAAATGACGGCTGGGACCAACAACTTAACGTGCTATCTGAAGTGTAGAGGAGTCTCGCTCAATCGTCAGGACAGACCCATCCACACACCGACCACTGCGAGGGTAGTTTAACCTTTGATCGATCGACCCGTGCGGCTGTTACTTAGCCACGAGCTCCTCTTTACTTACAAAATTTCAAATTTACAATATTAAGTAGGAAATTACTCAATGACGGCACATTTGACCTAGTGGCCAAGCAATTCCGTCTACTGCACTGCGTGTCGCAGGTTCGATCCTCGCACGGGGCATCTAAATTTGTTCCGTGTCGTGTGTAATGTATGTTTGTAAACGAACTCACGATACAGGAATTCCTAATGTAAGGCAACGTTTTTATAAAAAGAAAAAAAATCTAACCAATAAATATGACTTTGTCATCCACCTGTATTTGCTTTACTAGCTTGACTAAAGCACCCTTTATTGTCTGAGCTTGTAAATGCTTCTCTTCTGGAGGTACCTTTAAAATGGAAAAAACATGAACCAAACTAAACTAGACAATATTTGCACCAACCACTCTTCAAGGTTAAGCAAGACTGGCCCAGATCACTATTTAGATAGTATTTTCTACGTATAATACCTTTCCCATATATAGGAGGCGCAAATGACCTTTTTTAGGGATGGGAAATCATGATGATTTCTCTCACTGTGGGTGGAATGGAAGGAAGTGTCAGACTCTTACTGACCAAAACCCATCCGTGTTCCTTCCTTCGCACATTGCGTTCTAGGACCGCGGTAGGTTTTTCGAAGTATCCAAGAGCCCTCAAATAACCCTTCCCGCTGTGGGTGGAGTGGACGAGAGTGTCAGACTCTTACTGATCAAAGCCCATCCGCGTTCCTTCATTTTCCTTTTGCGTTCCAAGGCAGCAGTAACGAACCGAACAATCCGCCCAATCAAGCAGCCCTGGCGAGATTGAGATACTTATGCCCATGAAACAGTACATTATACACACCCTGATAGTAAACACCCTTTCAATGTTCTCCATGAACACAACAGCTGGTTGAAAAGCCCTGGCTGTGACGAACACTTGGCTTAAAACTTTCAGTGGTCGGGCAACCACGGCGCTGAAGACTTCAGGAGTTATGTCAATTTTGATAGCATCTGTAAAAGAGATTTAATTTCATTCGTATTAAAAACTGGCGGTCACTTCGCTGAAATTACTTCAAAAACACGTGTAAAACTCCTATGTCCTTTACCATAAGGTCAGGCGCGGTTGCAGCCAAATATTTGGGAGGTGGGGGGACATCATCAAATAAATATAGCAAATGAATCCGATCGAAGCTTCGGCTTCGGGCAAACCTATTTTAGGCAAGAAGTTAGTTGGCTTAAAATTTTCGTAAATTGTTTATTTTTAGAAGGCGAAATTGATTTCATCCGTGACAGGACACGTTAAGCCGTCGTCCCCGGCTGCTACTTTAATACTAATTGTTGTTACAATTCCATGTCAGAGGCCGTCAGGCGGATTTGAGGAAACTCTGACACTAGGTCTTGTTAGGTTGGTAAATGCTGCAGCCCACATGATTAGAAGAAGACCCTGTCATACACATATATATTATCAGATTTGTCCAAGTTTAGAGGGTGTCCAGGGTGCGTCCGGGCGGGGTTTTCAAAAAGGGGGAAACCCCGGTTACTTTTGGGTCCAGGTGTTACCTGCCATCTGACCCCATTAATCAAAAGTAAATTTAAAAAAAAAATGAAAAATAGTGTCCGGAGAAAAAAACAAATTCAATCAAATGTCCCGGGGTCGTTGATTTCGGTGATGGCATCTCTATACATGACATACTTAGCTCTCCTGCCACAGCATCAGCTAGGAATGTTTTTCCATTCCTAGCAGGACCTAGAAGCATGACCGCCTTCCTCCTGGGAGCTCCCGGCTGTATCCCGCAGCCCATCACACATGACAGCATCAGCCTATTCTTGATATCACCGTAACCAGGCAAGGGGAATCTGGAAAATTTCATGAAGAATCAATGGCCTCGTCATACAATTTTGTTAAACACCCTAATTACTACATCATTTGGGAAAAGAGCTGATACTCTTACACTACTGGACCGATATTAACCAAACATAGCCAAGAATCACCGCAACCGCATCGAAATCGGTCCATCAATTTGACAGCTACGATGCCACAGACAGACAGACATCGACGTCAAACTTATAACACCCCTCTTTTTGCGTCAGGGGTTAAAAAATAACCTTAAATGCGAAAAAGAGTTTGTTTGTTTGAAAAAGCTAGTAATACTATAATTATTAATTAAGTTAAAGTTATAATTACGAGGCGTTTGGATCCCTGACGTTATACTCGTAGGCTGCATAATTGAAGTCGCCAAATATATCGTGAAGTTTGGTAGTAGGCTTCGAGACTATGCCTAGGTCGAAAACGCTCTGAAATCGATGAATAAATTGAGATGCAAACTTGGTACAAAAATCTTAAAATTTGGGCATTTTAAGGCGCTTTTTTGGATGGGAAATCATCTTATGACTCCTCTGGCTGTGAGCGGAGTGGAAGATTAAAACCCATCCAGGTTCCTTCCTCTGCTCTTTATGTTCCGGGGGCGCGGTAACTCTTTCGAACATCCCACAGCCTCGGCAGGCTATGGGAATTTTTATATACCTAAGTTGATTTTGAGATTATTTGATACTAGCTTCTGCCCGCCACTTCGTCCACGTGGAATAGTGGTGCTCCGTTCCTATTGGTTTTAGCGTGATGAAATATAGCCTATAGCCTTCTTCAATAAATGGGCTATCTAAAACTGAAAGAATTTTCAAATCGGACCAGTAGTTCCTGAGATTAGTAGCGTACGCAAAAAAACGTAACTTTTCTGGTTGATTTCTTACACCTTGTGTGCGAAAAACCCAAAAATCTTACGGAACCCTATTTTTTCCAAAATGAAATTTAGCCTATGTTACTCGTGGATAATGTAGCTTTCGAATGGTGAAAGAATTTTTAAAATCAGTCCAGTAGTTTTTGAGCCTATTCATTACAAACAAACAAAGTTTTCCTCTTTATAATATTAGTGTAGATAGTGTAGATTGATATAAACATACCCTATTCTTGAATGGGGTAAAACTGAATAAAATAAATATATTACCTCTGAATTTTTCAGAAGCTTCTCATCCAATACCAAAGTCTTTGGTACTGCAGGGTTCCTAGGTTTCTTCCTAGGTTTAAATTTCGGGTATTTCCATCCTAGTTTTTTATATTCGAGCTGGTGCAACTGTATTAGCATTTTTAGATCTAATCTAGAATAAAAAATAATAATAAATAGATAAAAATTAATAAAAAAATACCGAAGTTTATTTACATAGAAAGAAAAGAGATAGAAACTTAAATTAAGAGAAAAATAAATTTACTATCTGTTGAAACGCTTGTGGACCAATACATCGCTCTAGAAGTCGGTGTCTCTAAGATACTGGTAGTATTTTGCCATCGACTTCAAGAACGATATATTGGTCAACGTTTCAGCAGAAAGTAAATTTATTTTTCTCTTTTTAATGTTTTGGATGTCAGTTGTGTTTTTTGTAAAAAAAGTATATTTATTTTACACTTTTCAGTGTCTTGATATTATCGTACTAGCTCTCCGCCAGCGGCCTCGCCCGCGTGGGCTATAGGAATTCAAATTAAAAATTACAGTTTCATACAAAATTTGCACCCCTTTTTCACCCCGTTAGGGGTAGAATTTCGGAATATCCTTTTTATCGATACCTACGTCATTCAAAGAACAATCCAAGTTTCAGGTATCTACGACCAGTGGCTTAGGCTGTGCGTTGATCCATCAGTCAGTCAGGACAAAGCATTTTATATGTATAGAAGGTTAGTATAAATTCGTTTACACACCACTTTTGTTGTATTAAGGATAATTATTACATGATTTATACTTCATTTATTATGAGATTAGAAATTTAAACGCACCCTATTACCGTTTTTTTTTTTAAAAATAAAACTTTGCCCCACACTAGGAATTACTCCTGTGTCGTGGGTGCGTTTACAAACATTCAATAAACATGCACAAACACCCAGACCCGGAACAATTTTAGTTGTCCCGTGCGGGAATCGAACCCGCGACACGCAGCGCAGAAGCCAAGTGCTCAACCACTACGCCAAACGTGCCGCCAAAGGATTTAAAGTTCTATTTCTAAGGTGACAAGACAAAAACAGATGCTGAATATATTTGTTATTGTAAACATTATTTTACTTTCAACGCCATCCTTATCAGTAGGGAATAGAGCTCAAAATCGGTTGAATAAGCTGCAAAAAGAGTTTGTTTTTGTGTTTTGCAAGAAGTTTTTCTAATAAGTACCTCATCATTTCGTCAACATATTTCCTGCAGTCCTTGTGGATTTCCTTCATCAACTCCTCAGTGAGGAGAGGCTTCATGTAGCCGTAGATGGTTTCTCCATACCTTTCTGGAGGCAGCTCATCAAATAGTGACCATGCTGAACGATAATTCCTTATAGCCTGAAACAGGGTACAAAAAAAAGTAGCTTAAAACGAAGGTTTTAACCCTAGACCCGGAAAAGTCCAGGGTCCATTCTATCTCCGTACCAAATTTTATACAAATCGCTCCAGCCGTTCACGCGTGATGCCGTGACCAAGGGAAATAGGGATTCATTTTTATAAGCAGATAGACATATATAGAAGACTAGCTGTTTTCCGCGGTTTCACCCGCATCGCGAGGGAACTACTTAGCACACCCGGGTAAAAAGCCTAGCCTATGTTGTTCCTCAGGGTCTATTCTATCTCTGTACCAAATTTCATTTATATCGGTCCAGTAGTTTTGGCGTGAAAGCGTAACAGACAGACAGACAGAGTTACTTTCGCATTTATAATATTAGTAAGGATAGATAGGCGATAGGAGAAACAATGAATTAAATTATTTAGGTCATTATAGCAAGAGTCTTCATAACAAAACGGTAACTCACTATAGAAAAGATGATTCATTTAAAATTGATATCCTGTTCAATTAAAAAAAAAATGTGATACTGAGAACCCAACTGGTTAGTTTTAGAATTTCGCGCGTTCAAAAAACTCTTCAGCTTTATATATTCGTAGGTACAGATATAAAATAAATTAGATTTAATGTAGGTACCTCAATCAAATTGGCCATGACAGTGGACTCCTGCAGCTTATACCCTGGATCTGTGAACGGATTGCACCTACTCTTCATCAGAGACATTTCCTCTTTTCTTTTTGCATCTTTAGCTGCCTGAGCTTTGATTTTGGCATCTGCTTTAGCCCGTGCTTTTTCTTCTTTCATCTGAAATTTATATTTCAAATATATCACGCCTGTTATCCTAGAAGTTTCGGAAGTAATATCCCTAGTACACCTTTTGTACACGGAGGAGCTCGTGGCTAAGTAACAGCCGGACGGGTCGATCGATCAAAGGCCTTAGTATCAGAAATTCTAACAAGCAGTCTTATCAAGGTCTAATATGTTGGTTGGTAACTGGGTTGTGGATGTCAGATAGGGAATCGCCCCATACAAAACGCTTGTACTCATCTGTATCCAGTTAGATTAGAAGCCAATTCAATAAAATTGGTAAAAGCCTAGACAGATGACCAGTACACTCAAATTTCGCCAAAGTTATATTGCTTGCTAAAGCACCTTGGTTGCAACTAAAAATATCCATGAGGAAACCTTATTACTTTTTGCCCGACCCCAGAACCATATATAGCATAGCAATCGTGCTTACGATTACTAGACCATCAAGGCATCCATTAAATTGATTCTAGCTATTGTTTGCAAAATTCACCTGTTCTTTCGTCTTTCCTTTTGACTCGTTAAGCAATCTTTCATCTTCTTCCTTCTGCTCGTCTACAGATGGAAAGTCCCCTCGAACAACTAGGATTGTTCCACCTTCCACTTCATACGGGAATTCAGGAAAGAAGTTGTAACCATAGAACCTGTAAGAAACAGTTATGGTGGGTGTATGGCATCCTCCAAAATTGATAATAGAAGACCATGTTTTGAAACATGGAATGGAACAAAATGATTTATCAACCGAAGGTCAGTCCAAGGAGCCAGTTTCAAAAGAAACTATATACCGGTTAATGGAGTCTTAAGATCGAAACCCGGGTCGAACCCAAATCGCTTTATGGATTTTTTGAATTTTCGCTTTGGAGGACACGATAAGCTGTCATCTCCGGCTGATATACTGATAGCTGGTAGTCGTTGTTACAAGTCCATCCAGTCCGAGGCTATCAGGTGGATTTGAGAAAGTTCTGACACTAGTGCTAGTTAGGTTAGTAAACCTGCAGTCGTCATGAGTATTCATTCAGAATTGATACCAACATAATCTCTCCAGACCGACTTCGGTCACGGCAGTCAATCTCAATAAAGGCAGGTACGCCGGAGATATAAAAGCATAAGCGCTTACGTTACACTACACTCTTTATTCCCTTACTCATAGTCTGATATGATGGCATTCTGACACCGCCGGGAAGTAATCACAAACAGCATCAGTAGCATCACGTGAAAATATAGTTATGGAGGTGTTCCCGCTCTGATTAACAAATGGTCACCTATCCATGGACTGCCAGTAGCTATAGCAGCTTAACCTTTCTCATGGCATATTTTTTTATAGGAAACTACCTTTCCGCTGGGCCGCCGTGGGCTAAACAAATTCAAATAAAAATGACTAAGTTTCATACAAACGTTGCCCCCCTTTTTCATCCTCTTAGGGATAGAATTTCGGAAAATCATTTCTTTTTGGATGCCTACGACATACAAAGAACACACCCTCCAAGATTCAGGTTTGTGCGATCAGCGGTTTAGGCTGTGCGTTGATCATTCATTCAAGACAAAACATTTTATATGTATAGATAAAATTGTGAAAAGCCTTACCACTCCTTAAACCAGTTCCTGATCTCGTCTGTGATGTCATCGATCTGGTCTCCCTTTCTAAAGATCAGCAGTCGTGTGTTCTCCTTCTCCAGCTCTTTGAGGTATGTCTTATTGATCTTCAGTCTCGTCTGCCGACGTCTTTCGTACACCTACAATAGTAGCAGATATTACGTTTTTTTTTTAGTTTTTTTTTCATACATTTTTTAGTTTTACAATCTTCAAACATTTTTATTACAAACTAGCTGACCAGGCAAATTTTGTACAGTCATTTTCTGTTAGTTTTTCTTTGTCCTATCAATAGAGAACGAAAAAAAAGAATTATCTAAATTGGTACAGTCGTTCGAAAGTTATAAAGACTAGGTTGAAGAATAGAGATTAAAAGATAAAGACATTTTCTAGTGGTCTTTAGAAAGTATCAAGACCATCTTTTATTGTCACTCGTGAAGGCGCATTTTTAGAATCTTTTGGGCTAAAATAGAAGCAACTTACCTTATTATTTTCTTCTAAATAACTGGGCCCACTCCTGAAAGGGTCTGGTATGAGACCTAACAACATATCTCTTTTGGTATCTTTCACTCTTTCTCGCTTTATCTTCATGTACTCCCTGCAATCACAATTTATTAAAGAACATAAAAAGCGCATTATAGCCCAAAATGGTACCCGTTTTCTTCTATGAAACGTGTTGAAAGAGGAAGTGAGAGGAAGGTATTATGACTTCTAACCCACAGTAAATGCACTGAAGTTTCTTAACGATACTCAGTATAAATAGTGACCTTGACAATATTTTTGCTAAAATATATTTAGTAGTATGTAGACTATTGACTATTTACATAGTCATTCCAAAATATTGTAGGTGATTCCGATCCGGGAATCTAACCCGAAACCCATTTTACAGCAGTCGCATTATTATTGACGGCACGTTTGGCGTAGTGGCTGAGCAATTGGCTGCTGCGCTGCGTGTCGCGGGTTCGATTCCCGCACGGGATAACTAAAATTGTTCCGGGTCTGAGTGTTTGTGCATGTGTAATGAATGTTTGTAAACGCACCCACGACACAGGAGTTATTCCTAGTATAAAAAAAAATGTGACCACCAGACTATCTAGGCAGTAATGATAAAAATCCTACATAGCATCCTACCTGTAAACCTTCTGGATCAAGTTGGAAGCCCTATTCTTCATTTCTGTTGGTGCTTCTTCATTTGTTTCTAGGAAATATAACTTACGCTTGGCCGCTTGAGCTCGTAGATCATTCATTCGCCACTGTCTGTCAATTTGAAAAAAAATATGAATAGTACTGGAATTGGTGTCCCTAATTGGCTAGTGGGGTCTAACCATGACGTATAAAAAGAAGTTTGTTATGTAAATGAGACGGTGCTAAACGACGTTAGTAGCTGTGTCTCACTCTCACACCAGAATAGTAATTGCAAAAGCATGTGGTGGTACGGCCCCTAGTTGTATATTGGAAAATAGGGTAATCGGTCGTCTATCTATACATATAAAATGCTTTGTCCTGAATGACTGACGGATCAACGCACAGCCTAAACCGCTGATCGTAGAGACCTGAAACTTGGAGGGTGTGTTCTTTGTATGACGTAGGCATCCGATAAGAAAGGATTTGTAAAATTTTCTATTTTAAGAAATTACTTTAATTACCTGAATCTTTCATGCCTCTGAATTGTTAGAGACTGGATGAACACTTCAGGGATGAGGGTATGGACACTAGCAGCTGAAATAATACATAATTATGTTCACTTGTCTACGACTAGCTATTACTGGTAGTCTCCCGACCCTTAGCGAGACATTAACCGCGTGTAGATTTTAGCCTTTTATTTGGCTCCTAAGAACCATAGCGTGATGTTATATAGCTTAGAATCTTCCTCAAGAATTGAGCTAACAAATGCTATAAGTATTTTTGTAATATGTCTGCTAGTTTTAGAGATTAGTGTGCACAAACAAAATCTTCAGCTTTATCCTACTCATCTACTGCCTAGCCTTTTCCCAACTATGTTCGGGTCGGCTTCCAGTCTAAACCGGATGCAGCACCAGTGTTTCACATGGAGCGACTGCCTATCTGACCTCCGCAACCCAGTTACCGAGTAACACGATACCCCTTGGTAAGACTGGTTGTCAGACTTTCTGGCATCTAACTACCCGTAACGATTGTCAAAGTCTACAAATGACAACAGGGACCAACAGCTTAACATGCTTTCCGAGGCACGGAGGAGTCTCGCTATGACAAAGATGGTCACCCATCCACGAACCGACTGCGCCAAGCGCAGCTTAACCTTTGATCAGTCGAACCGTGCGGCTGTTACTTAGCTACACGGGCTTCTCCAGCTTTATCCTACTATTCAATAATAACATTAACTTGGTGAGGATATTTTTTTTCTTTTTTAAACTTACGTGGAGTCTCTATATCTTCCTCCGACTCCTCATCAGCAGCCGGTTCCTCGACTGTAGGTTGGGTCATCCAGCTGTCTCTCGTCACCGGTGGAGGTGGCTTAACCTGTCAAGGTAAAAGTTTAGTGGACAGATTACAATATTCCTTAGAGACTCTTCTGTTTCACGTTGGTCTTATGGTGGTCTCCTATATCCTGCCAGAGCTACGGGACGTTAGATAGAGATACCGCAGCCCCGGAATACAAAGGGCTGAGGAAGGAACATGGATGAGTTTTAGTCACTAAGAGTCTGACACTCCCGTCCGCTCCACCCACGGCGGGAGGGGTCATTTGAAGATTTCCCAGCCGAAAAACGTAAAATAAAAAAATGGTGGTCTGCTATTATGAATGAGGTTCTGGAAACAGTTCTCATACAGTACAAGATACCATATCTCAGTAGCAGTCCAGAGTCGGGGTGTTTACAAGCTTAGAGCTGTAGGCTTGGTCCCTAGTTCATGAGATACATGACAGAAAAATCTCTTTTTCTTTTAAGATCCATTCCCGAAGCATTCCGGTAGCAAACTTGGCCTTTAGTTAAAAATTTTCTACCACCATCATAATGAAATACATCCTTACTAATATCTGTCTGTCTGTCTGTCTGTCTGTTACGCTTTCACGCCAAAACTACTGGACCGATATAAATGAAATTTGGTACAGAGATAGAATAGACGCTGAGGAACAACATAGGCTACTTTTTATCCGGGTGCGCGAAGTAGTACCCTCGGGATGCGGGTGAAATATTATATATATCTAATGAAAGGAGGGTAGATTTAATTTCAATACCAGCTTACTTTCTTAGGTCTCTCCCTCTTCTTCTTCCTCTTGAGAGCTTCTACCCACATCTTCTGCAAGACCTGTTCCACATTGTCTTTCCGAGATTCCAGAGGGAAATGATACGGAACCACTATCTGAAAGAGCGAAAAGTATGAAATTAACTCACAGGTCGAGTATAAAAGTAACTTAGCGCGTGCAATATTTGTTATGGAAATATTATCATCTGCCTAGCCTTTTCCCGACTATGTTGATATCGGCTTCCAGTCTAACTGGATGCAGTTGAGTACCAGAGTTTTAGATGGAGCGACTGGTTATCTGACCTCCACAACTCAATTACCGGATAACAAGACAACACTTGGTAAGATTGGTTATCAGACTTTCTGGCTTCTGACTACCCGTAACGACTGTCAAAGATCTATAAATGACAGCCAGAACCAACGGCTTAACGTGCTTTTCGAGACACAGAGGAGCCTGATATGATATGATGAATATGGTGACCCATTCACGGAGATATCGTGCCAAGCGTAGCTTAACCTTTGATTGTTTGGCACGTGCGAGCTCCTCGTTAATCATTTTTTTCAATGTAAAATAAATTAAACTCAGGTACCTAGAGAAATTCCCTCATAATGAGGGTAGGACTGCGGTGAAAGCTAGTTTTGATTAAATCCAAAGAATATTTATGCCAAAACAAGGAACTGATAGAACTCCAAGCGACTATGCAATATTACCTGTATATCCAATGGAGTCATTTGCATTTGTGATAGCGCGGCATCCACATATATGTAGTCGTTGACTATCACGTGTGCCAGTTCCGCTCGCAGCTCATACATCCTGGAAACCAGTAGAGGCGTAGCGCTTACTAGTCTCTGTACCAATCGATTTTACGAAAAAATTAAACAAAATTGTAAAACAACCTATTTTGTTCTAATTCTGCCACAGAAAGTAATAAAATGGCGTCAGAATGGTGCACTAATGTAAATTTCATGCTGTTTAGAGCTTTGTTTCATCATTCATCATTATGTGGGAAAATAAGAACAAAATAGGTTTTATGATTTTGTTTAAATTTTTCGTAAAATCAATTGGTACTGACCATAAGACAGAATTAAAAAAACAACCACACGATAGCGTACATGAAAATATTCATCTTATTTTTTAACGTGTATTGAAGGTACCCAAAAAAAAAATGAAAATTTTATTTTAAGACTTTTTCGGCGTGGTCAATATGCAAAACCAATTTTCAGCTTTCTAGTACTAAGAACCTCTGAGCTATACCGCGGACAGACAGACAGACGGACATGGCGTAACTATAAGGGTTCTTTGTCGCCTTCTTCAAACCTTACAGACAGATATGTGTTGCTGGGGAGTTTGTTGCGCCACTTCTTCTTCCCAGCAATAACACATAGGAAGTGGTGAAGGGCGGGCGTTTTGGGGGCTGTCTTTTGTAAATTGGACGTTCAAAAAGTGCTGAATTTCAGCCTAATTTAAATAAATGACTTTTGAATTATGAATTTTGCCTACGAAACCCTGAAAATTGAACGTATAAGTATATTGAATTCACCACTCAGTCTTGAACAAGCGTGGTGATCAATGTTCTTGCCATTTCTGTACAAGTCGAAGCCTTAGCCCAGCAGTGGGACATTAAAAAGAGCTGATGATGATGACATACCTCTTAACGAACACGGTGATGATTTCCTGCATGTACGGCGCTCTCTGGAGGTGCACACTGTTCAAATATGCGTCATACATCTTGTTGACAAGATCACAATATCTGGCGTAGTTCCTACCAAGCATTTCAGGCGGTATAGCACGCTCCTTCAGACGCATGCCTTTTGCGGCTAAATTCTGAAAAAAATCCAAAATTAATTTTCTCACAGCTCAAAACTCTGATAGACAAATATGCTGAAGTAAACACAATGGCATACGTAGATAGTACTAATTACTACTACAACTACCTTCGATTTAGCTATTTTTAAAGTTATTTATTATAACTTATTTTGGACCTATTCTTAGCTTTTTGTGTTACGAAGTAAGACAATTATATATTTATAACACATGTATTTTCATTAAAAAAAATCTTAACAAAAGCACCCACACGAACATAATTCTTACACAATATAAACAAATTAGTCAACGCAGCACACGACGAGCTAGCTTACTAGTCTTACTTAAAACTAGAACTAACTATGGCAAAAAAATGCTTACTTTTGAAGGAGCACAACTTTATAATAAAATACCGTCATGTATAAGAAACCTACACTCTTTTAATGCATTCAAATCCCAACTTAGCCAGTATATAGTTGCAGATCGATCACTTGTGGGGAAATGAATGCATTGGATGGGTAATTTGTTTGTGGAAACTATAGTCTGTAACTGGTGATGACGAATTTCATGTAAATTACTTTTTTTAGCATTGTTCTCAAGTACACTGTTATGTTTTTGTTACATTGTTATGTTTTTATTGAGAATAAAGTTTCTTTAAACCTAAGTAACATTTATTCAGCTGTAAAGTATATCTGCCATTATCAATCAGGAATGGCACAATATTTGTGATTAATATCAAACATTTTGTCCGACAACAGTGCTCGCAATGAAAGATCTCTTACATTTGACAATTCTTGAGACCTTACTTTACACTATATAGCGCCTCTAGCTGCGAATTTAAGCGCGGTATCCCTTATTGTTCATATTCATATATTTATTAGCATTCCACAATGTTGCAAAAGTGGACCCAGTTAGGGCACAGCAAAATTAGGCATTACACAGTTATCTAATTATTTACTTAGCAAATTACAATTAATAGGAACATTGTTTATTATAAAATAGAATTATATAATTAGTAGCAGCTGCTATCAAGATAGCAGCCGGGGACGACGGCTTAACGTTCCAGGCACGAAGATATAACACCACCAACTTCTTGCTGCTGTTTTGTGATTTTTTTTAAACCCCCAAAGCAATTTCGGCCCTACCGAACCCGAGACCCCGTTTACAGCAATCGCGTTATGCAACCACTAGACCAACTAGGCCATCAAGATATATCATTAGAGATGCAATCCCGAATATTACGCGTCAAAAAAACAAAACCAACCAACCAACGTTTGGTATGTAGACGTAGCTTTGAAACTAGTAACCATTTTGATGACAAAACTCTATTGATCTCTTTCCCACCAACCGTGAAATCTGTTCGACGACAAAGGCGGTCAGTTTTTCCAGATATTCAGTTGAAGTCAAGCTGACAGACGTGAATTGTGGCTGGGGGCTTAAACTTTTATGGCACGCATTTTGCTTGGTGATTGCAGATCTAGTTACGTTAGTAACATTATACAGGATTTTTTTTAACCAGTGCGCAAATTTTGTCACAATAAACTTCAACACTAAAAAAACCGTTTTATTCAGTTTGCTACGTTTTAGTACATGAAAAAAGTTATCATTTACGAAACATATTCACTTTAGAACTTTATTTATCTATTATTCGCCGGTCGGCGCGTGGTGTAGATATCAGCTGAGTCGTATTGTACCTGTGAGCTCGCTATTACGAATAGGTTATGCCCATATTTTACTTTTTTCAAAATAGGATACGGGTGAAAAAAAAATGAACAAAATATTGAAATGTAAGTATTCTATTACAAATACTGAAACACCAAAAAAATTTGCGCAATGGGTATTTTTTTTTTCCTGTATATCATGAACGTGGCAGTCTTGTTCCCATTCTTGCCATCGGAGGAAAAGAGTGAGATCACTCACCTGTAACTCTGCATCTTCTTCTACCGTCTCCTGTGCCAGTTTCAGTATAGCCAGCCATCTGTTCTGAACGTCTATAGTGTTGGACAAACTTTCTGGTTGTTTTAGTAAAGACATTGTGTTGTTGTGCTGTAAGAGTAATTTTGTATAATGAAATAGCACCATATATGATGAAACTTCGTCCGCGTGGAATAGTGGTGCTCCGCTCCTATTGGTTTTAGCGTGATGATATATAGCCTATAGCCTTCCTCAATAAATGGACACTGAAAGAATTTTTCAAATCGTACCAGTAGTTCCTGAGATTAGCGCGTTCAAACAAACAAACAAATATTTCAGCTTTATTATATTATAGTATATAAATGTTCCTAGTGAGTTGTGGTAGCCTGGTAATTAATATGTAGGTAGGTACGTTCTAAGTGTATTAAAGGCGTCACTGACTAACGGTGAAGGAAAACATCGTGAGGAAACCTGGACTAAAAAGTCTGAAATCGCCATTCCGCCTTGAGCAAGCGTGGTGATCAATGCTCATGCCTTCTCTGTATGAGAAGAGGCTTGTGCCCAGCAGTGGGCCAATATATAGGATGATGATGATGAAATAATTCCAAAGGTCAGTTGCATCAAAGTTACTTCTTTACTAATATTATTAGTAAGAAAGTAACACTGTCTGTCTGACTGTTACGCTTGCACGCCAAACGGCTGAGCCGATTTGGATGAATTTTGCTACGGAAATAGATTGAAACCTGCGAAAGGACATTTCATAGTTTTTATCCGGCTGCATGAAGTCTTTCCCCAAGGATGCAGGAACCGTGGGAAAGAGCTTAATAATACTTATCATAAATGCGAATGTGACTGTTATTTGTTAGGCTTTCACGGTAAAACGGCTGAGCCGATTTGGATGAATTTTGGCACGGAAATAGCTTGAATCCTAAGAAAGGACATGGGAATAGTTTTATCTCGGTTCGTGTTTTAGTTTCTTTGGGATGCGGAAAAAACCGCGGCAAACATCTCAACTGGGTTAAATAAAAATAAAGCAATAAGCGGCTTACAATTACGCGATTAATTTTGGTGTCTTCAGTCTTCTTTCACAATAATTTACATATTCATTAACAAAACTGAAATTTTAATTAATAATTTGGTCCCACAAATTATTTGGCTCACGGTAATTTTGACGTCATTTTCTGACAGTTTCGTTTGACACTTCGAGTGCTAGAATTTTTGGTTTTGAGAGGTTGCTCTTTGGAAATAATGTATGTGTATTTCATTTTTTTTTCAAAAACTAGTCTTACCAAGGGGTATCGTATAACCCGGTCACTGGGTTGTGGAGGTCAAATAGGCAGTCGCTCTATGTAAAACAGTGGTACTCAGCTGCATCTGGTCAGAATAGTAGGCGACTTTAATACAATTTGTTAAAGGCTAGGCAGATGATGTATGTGTACTTCATACTTTGCTTGGTTTCTGCATAAAAACTTTACCTTTTTTTTTAAACGCATATATATAAATAAAACAAACAAAGTTTAATCAACTATTAATTTATTCATATTTTTTTATATTTATAAAATAAATCACAATATTTCACTATATTTAAGCCAGAACTTATAATTTCACAGTGTCCTTACGTAATATAATACTTATACCTATAATTAATAAAAATAAAATAAATTTTGAGCAATTTATATTTTTAATACATAAATATTAAAGTATATTTTTTGAAAATTAATTTATTTTATAAAATAATCTTTAGACAGACTTTCGGACGTTAATTAATAAAAGATTATAGCAATGTGTAAATTGAAATAGCAAATTCTTTGGCCTTATAGTATGAACACTGATAGCATAACCCATTTTAGCGCACTGTGGTGAAGCCCAAAGGGAAGTTTTGCTTTAAAAAAAGCTTTCCAAAATAATTATACCTACTAGTTAAATCATTCACTATTGGAAGTAAGATAAAAATATCCACGATACTCTAACGTCATTCAACTTTAAGCAATAGATACTTAAAAAAAACCTTTATCCGGTTTCTGAATTGAGAATTAACGTTAACATTGGTAATCAATATTAACTTCTAAAAAGAGTATCAATTTTAACATTACATTTAATGTTAATCCTTAAATCAAAAACCGGCTATTTCTGCTGCATTAGAATTAAGCGCTGCTTAAAATTGAATGACATTAAAGTGTTCCAGTTTCAAAAATTGCGTTTATTTTTTATATTCCTACATACATTTACAGTGCGTACGGTATTTTTTATAATAAAAAAATAATTATAAATATATTGTGCAATAAATATAATTTATTATTTAACATTTATTTATTATTATTTTATATTAACTAAAATTATTGGTGTTTATATCTGGAAGCTGTGTTTAAAGCAATACTAATTAATGGAGGGTCTTATATTACTATACTCCATTTACAATAAGATTAGACATTTAAACGCACCCCATTTACCGTTGGTTCAAACGATTTTGAGTGTTATTCCTTATAGATAAGGCTGGTGTTGAAAGCAAAATAATGTTTACAAATAAATGCAAATATATTCTGCATTTGTTTTTTGTTATGTCACCTTAGCAATAGAGCCTAAAATCGCTTGAACGAACGGTAAATGGGGTGCATTTAAATGTCTAATCTTATTCTAAATGGAGTATAGTTATACAATAACTACTAGCTGTTTCCCGCGGTTTTACCCTTATCCTGAGGGAACTACTTCGCACACCCGGATAAAAAGTATCCTATGTGGTAATCCAGGTTATAAACTATGTGTGTACCAAAATTTCATCAAAATCCGTTCAGTAGTTTTTGCGTAAAAGAGTAACAAACATCCATGCTCACTAACTTTCGTATAAATAGTATTTTTTATGATATTAACGTTTTTAACTTTACAGGTATAGCTAAAAGCTCTAAGCGTGAACAAAATGGTAATTTGTCAAAGGTACCCTGAAATGATTTTGCTATCTCAGTTCCAGTGTCAGAGCGAGAAAGCTATACATGATAAGATAGTGCCATCCCTTTTTCGCAAGGGTTATTCTCACTTATCCTATAAAATAAATAACGTGTGATCCTATAGTATGAACACAGACCCTCGTATTATATTAAGTCGCTTTTTATTTATTTATATTAAAATCTTTGATGTAAAAGTTGTGGTGGCCTAGTGGTTGAGGCATCCGCATCTCTCGTACGCGTGTGGAGGTTCGAAATCTGGCAAGTACTCATATGATTTGTCTAAAGTCACGGTGAAGGAAAACATCGTGAGTAAATCTGAACTAAAACTGAAATCGCCAACCTGCCTTGAGCAAGCGTGGTGATCAATTCTCTGTATGAGAAGAGGCCTGTCCCAGCAGTGGGACAGTAAAAAGGCAGCTAATTTATTGCCGTTAAATATTAGGCTTTTTTACTATGGTTGCTAGAATAAAAAAAAACTTCTAGAAACTTGCAAAAAAAATGACAGATTAATAACTAAAAAAAGTCACAGATAGGTACGTCAAGCAAATTCGCCTAGTTCTAACGTCAACTAAATAAGCAGTATTACTATCACTAGTAAGACAGAGACGAAAATATAGCTCGTATTTTTTCTGAGATATTTTAATTGAAAAGTGGCCGAACTCACTGATGTAAATGTAGCGTTAATGTAAGCGGTTTTTGAATGGAATATACTCGCTTCACACATACTTTTTATTTAAATTAATTCATATTTTTGGATGATACGATTTTTTTTTATTATATTTTGAACAACTCTTTTTAGGGTTCCGTAGTCCGACAAGGAACCCTTATAGTTTCGCTCTGTCCGTCTGTCTGTCTGTCTGTCTGTCCGCGGCATAGCTCCGTGGTTTTTGTTATTAGAAAGTTGAAATTTGGTATGAATATGTATATTGATCACGCAGAGAAAGAGGTAAAATAAAATTTTGAAAAATATTTTTTTTTAGGGTAGCTCCCAAACATGTAAAGTAGGGATGAATATTTTTTTTCTCGCGTACCCCTTCGTGTGGGATATCGTTAGATAGGTCTTTCAAAAATATGATGGGCGTGTGAAGATCATTTTTCGGTTAAGCGAGTCATTTGTGAAATATCTAGATTTTAAGTGAAATTTTTTGTTCGGTACGAGTTACCCCCCCCCCTCTAACTTTTGAATGGCTGTACCCAGAAATGTGAAAAAAATCACAGACGTAGCACATGTAATGAATTTACAAGGAAAACTATCACGGCTAAGTAGGCTTAACCGGTTACAGAGTTATAGTCGACTAACTGAGACCTACTACGGAACCCTACTGCGCGTGGCCCGACACGCACTTGGCCGGTTTTTTACGCTTACATTAACGTTACGATTACATCAGTCCTCATTCATGTAAGGCCCAATATTTGGTTCTAATTTATATTTCACACCATAGAATTAAGTTTCAGAGAAACAAAGTTTTTTTTCAGAACCATGTGGTTAGATGAGGCCAAGATAATAATACCAGCAAGGCATCTACATATTATAGTCGACATTACACAATACATATTAAGCCTACACTACAATAATATCTAAGAATATTGAACTCACATAAGAAACACATTTGTATGGTCACATCAGCATTATTACCACAAAAAGCCACAGGGTTCAATTGATCAAAGTTAAGCTACGGAACCATAAATTTTAGTCTGAATTCGTTATGTGCCTCAAAGCAAGTTAAACCTAGCCCTTTACCAAATATATTTGGGTCGGTTTCCAGTCTAACTTGATGCAGCCGAGTGCCAGTGTTTTACATGGAGCGACTGCCTATCTGACCTCCACAACCCAGTTACCGGGTAACACGATACTCTCGGTAAGACTGGTTGTTAGACTTTCTGGCTTCTGACTACCCATAACGACCGTCAAAAATCTACAAATAACAACCGGGACCAACAGCTTAACGTGCTTTCCGAGGCACGGAGGAGTCTCGCTATGACATAGATGGTCAGATATCCACGGTTCAACCTTGGCAAGTGTACTGCCACCATAAGAATAGCCATAACTAAGTTTTTTTAATTTAAATACATATTCGTAATCAGAATCTTTTCCTGTTTCCAAATACTTATAATAAATCTGTAGAGAGGTCAATTCTGTACATGAAATATATTTCCAAAACAACTATCAGGGGGTGATTAGGGATCGATACTGATGCCAAAAATGCAATCAGTAAAATTTTTGCCTGTCTGTCTGTATAAGCTCTATAGAAACAAAAACTACTCGACGGATTTTAACGAAACTTGGTACAATTATTTGTCATACTCCTGAGATGGTTATAATATACTTTTCATCGCGCTACAATCAATAGGAGCAGAGCAGTGAAGGGAAATGTTGTCATTTTGTTTAAACGCGCTAATCTCAGGAACCGCTGGTCCGATTTAAAAAATTCTTTCAGTGTTGGATAGTCCATTTATCGAGGAAGGCTATATATCATCACTCTTAGATCAATAGGAGCGGAGCACTACTATTCCACGCGGACGAAGTCGCTGGCAGAAGCTAGTTGAAAATAAAAATGGTAGGTACGGCCATTCTTCGCATGACGGCAGTGTAGCTTAACCTTTTATTAACCTTATTGTTTCTATATGATTTTAATATTCTTAAAATCTAAGGCAAGTACTACGACTTATCATTACCATGCTTAATAGGTCTTATTTGTTTTAACTTAGTGGACTGTCCATCAAATTTGATGTCAACATCACAGTCACTCAGAGGATGGGAGATGGTAGAACAAGAATCGTCTTTCTTCTCGTCTGGACTCAACGGGGTAACGAACCCACTGTCCCCCACTTTCCCATCTTTTGCTGACTGTAAGTTCAACGACATGCTTTTTCTGCTTTGGAATATACTCAAGTCGTCGATATAAGAAGTAGGGTTGAGTTTCTCGTTCAATTTCTCGTCTAGTTTTCGCAAATTCTCGTCGAAATTGTTTTTGAGTTGATGTTCAAAAAGCCGCTCTTGTCGGATTTGCTCGTGTGTACTCGCGAAAAATCCGGAATTCTTTTTGCCTAGTTCTTTAAGACTATCTGTGATGTTTTCTGTTTTGTGGATTTCGTTTTTTTCGTCCACAACTTTGAGTTGGTAGTTCTTCATGTTGGCTATTAAGCCTGAGTGGACTGACTGCGACTTTTTCATCATAAACTGTCTTCGTTCATGCTCGATGTCTTTTGGGGAGTCCTCCCTGATTTTGGCGAATAAATTCGGGGAGCTTAAGCCTGTTTTGAAGTTCTTCCTCGGGTCCTCTGGTTCTGGTGTATCGTTTGAGAATTTTGTGGAGAATATTTTGAAGGATAGCTTCTTGCTGTGGTTTTGTACGATTTTCTTTATCTCTATGGGTATGTCTTGTTTGTGGTGCGCGGATATGTAACGGCTTAGTAGGGTCAGTTGTTGTTCGAGGGACTTGTTCTGTGTTTCTAGTCGCGTCTGATTCTTCTGGTAGTTTGTTATGGCGTCCATTGCTTCCTGTAATGGGATTTTTAAGATTAATATTCTGCTTCAAGAGAGGAATCCAAATACTTACTTATAATTTATAAAAACTAATGTGAGGTTGTTTGTTTCAAACACATAGACAGACTTTGTAACGTAAAATATTATCCATATTAATATTATTAATGCAAAAGTGTTTCTGTATGTTGACTCTTCACACTTGAACCGTTAAACGGTTTTGATGAAATTTGGTATGGGGATAGCTTGATCCCTGGGGAAGTACATAGGGAAGTTTTAATCCAGACGTGTTAAGTATGTCTAGCTAGTAAAGGAATGAGTAACAAAATCTTGTGTTTGTCATTCAAAAACCATTTCATATACTTAACAAAAAGAAATATACATACATCAAGCTCTTCTCCCATCCTATTCTTGTCGTCAATAAGTTGCTTATTCTCTTCAGTCAGCGCAGCCAAGCGCGGCATTTCTTCGCGAAGTACCGCGTATTCTACTGCATAGTCACATAGTTGACGGCTGATATCCAATGATAGGACCTAGAAAACAAAGTTAAGACCATATTTAATACTATTAAAATCAATTTCGAATGTTTGTCGATCAATTTGGAGCGTGAGCTCCGCTCGCCGTGGTCGGTCCGTGGATGGTTGACCATCTAGGTCATATTAAGTTTTCCGTGCCTCGGAAAGCATGTTAAGCCATTCCAAGTCCTGGCTGACTTTTGTAGATATTTGACAGTCGTTACGGGTAGTCAGATGCCAGAAAGTCTAACAACCAATCTTACCAAGGGGTATCGTGTTACCTGGTAATTGATTTGTGGAGGTCAGATAGGTAGTTGCTCCAGTCAGACTGAAAGCCGACCTCAACATATTTGGGAAAATCCTAGGCAGATGAAAATCTTAGACACCACTCAACGTGATGAAAAACATCGAGAAGAAACCTGGACCACAAAGTCTGAAATGACCAATCCACCTTGAGCAAGCGTGGTGATCAATGCTCATGTCTTCTCTGTATGAGAAGAGGCCTTTACCTAATAGTGGGATAGCAAATAGGCCGAAGATGATGATGATGAAGATTAAGGATAGGCATTTTGGGGAATGTCTTTTTATAATTCTGCAGTTCAAAAAAGTGCTGAATTTTTGCCGAAATTTCTCTTCAAGGTAAAAAATAAATCTTTTTGGTAAAATCCTCACCTTCTTCATAACCTTCTCATAAAACCCTCGGTTCATATCAGGCAGCTTGTGTTTCAGGTACTCGGCTGCTTCTTCACAGCTCTCGCACAGCATCAGGCCGTCCTTGTGGGCCGAGAGCAGCGCGAGGGACACAGAGAATACTATGTCTAGAGACTCCAGGAATATTAGGTCTGGAAACAAAGAAAGAAAATTATGTCAAATTTCTCCAGAAGACATAAAAGCCAGACAAAACAAAATTTGATCTAATTTGATTCGGCCATTTTTCCGTGAAAGAAACAAACCAACAAACACATTCCCATTTATAACATTAGTAGGGTAGTAGGTAAAGATGGTTTTTAAGTACTAAGTACTCGAATGGACTCACCGAAGACTCTGACGACGAATCCTAGCGGAAACTGGCTGGTGAAGAGCGTCAGCATCCAGGGAGCAGCATATAGGGCGGGGGAGATGTCCAGGGCTTCCAGCTTCGCGTGGAGGTCAGGCTCGTGGTCGCGGAGGAGGCGAGATAATTGGTACAGCTGGAAGAGTTAAAGAGATCATTTTGTGTATGATATTATGACAGCTCAAACCGCCAATCCACATTGGGCAACCATGGTGAACAATGCTCGTACTTTCTCTGTATGAGAAAAGGCCTTTGTCCAAAATGAAATCCCGAACATCGCGTGTCAAAAAAAAACGTAACCAATTTTTTGGTATGTAGAAGTACCTTTGAAACAATAAGTAACCACTTTGATGCAACATTCTATTTATCTTTCACACTAACCGAAACATTATGTACGTGGCATTTGATCGACCAAAACGGCGACAGTCAAGTTTTTCCAGACATTCGGTTCAAGTCAAGCTGATAGATGACATTAATTGTGGCTGGGGGCTCAAAGTTTTATGGCACGCATTCTGCTTGGTGATTGCAGATCTAGTTACGTCAGTAACACTATATATCAATGGAATAGACACAATAAACAGACAAATGATGATGATAATATACCTTGTTTTCCTCGAAGGGTTAGGTTACTCCCTCTTCTACATATCATCATCATCATCAGCTCGTGTCAGTCTACTAATGGACATAAGCTTCTCCCATGACACGTCACTAAGCTTGATCATTAGCTCCACTCCTTCAAACCCTGCCCGCTGGCTCATGAATATACGTAAATATATATTTCATCAGTATTATTTAAGGAATGAATAAATGAACCGGGCATAAATCCCGTTACTCAGGAGCTACCGACTCCGGATAGCTACTAAGGAATCGCACATGGAAAATCTCAAGAGCACTGACAGACAGCTGGTTAAATTACCTGTACTTGTAGCGCGCTCATGTCTGGGAGGTACTGCTTCCGAAGACCTCTCCTGAACATCAGGTGACGAAGCAGTATGAATGCTTCTGCCTCTTCCATCTGTAGCACGAAGAATAACTAATTTATTATAGAAATTGATGTGAAATCAATGCTCACCCATCCGCAGACCAACCGCTGTAAGTATAGCTTAACTTAGATATACCTAAGCAGCTATTACAAAGCCACGAGCCCGTTTTCATCTATATTGAAGTTTTCCATATACATATATTGTTCATTTGTAAATTTGATCGTTTTTATGTAGGGTCACGGATAGTACCCCCGATACTGATTTCGACAATGGGTTTTACCATATAAAAATTATGATGTACTTACATGTAGCAGCAACACTCCAGCCACGAAGCTGAGACCCTGGCAGTATCCTACATCAGGGTCTAGGAGCGAGTAGGCTTTTAACAGGTTGTATAACGCCAACTGCCCTGGACCCAGTGCTGATGCGAAGTACGAATGCTTTGGAAATGTTCGACCTGAAGATGAAAGTTGAAGATTTATATTATAATTAAAAGGATAGAATCATTAATACCATAACACCATCTGTTAAACCATTTCCCGACTATATTGGGGACGGTTTCCAGTCAAACCAGATGCTGCTGAGTGCCAGTGTTTTACCTGGAGTAACTGCACGCTATACCCCGTAAGACTGGTTTTCAAACTTCAAACGTCAAACAGTAAAAAATCTACAAATAACAGCTAAACGTGCTTTTCGATGCGCGGTAGCTTAAATGTTTAACCTTGATCGAACGACTCCATAATTTCCCAAGCTTTAACTGTAATTTTTTTGAGGAATCCATTTTCTTCATCTTGCCATCTCCCTGATTTCCTAGAGTTACCGTGCCCACGGAATGCAAAGGGCTGAAGAAGGAACATGTATGGGTTTAGTCAGTAAGAGTCTGACACTCCCTCCCGCACCACCCACCGCGGGAGTGGTCATTAAAATTTGATGATTTCCCAGCCGAATAAAAAGATCGTATTGTACAAAAGACACTTCAACTTACCTAAGTCAATAAGTATGGCGTGCTGATGCTTAGTAAGCCCAGCCAGCAGTACTGAATAAGGAGTGTGGTACAGTGGACATGTTGCCGTGTCGGGGGGTGCAGACCGCAAGCAGGCCTGCTCTGCTAGGAAGTACCACACACCTCCTCGAGACATGCGTGGTACTCCTGAAAAGTATAACAGAGAATTAGCTATAAGGAACACATCTGATGATGGTGAATTAAGCTGGAAGTAAGCAGGAGGCTTTAACCTTGGCTGGAGGCCTTAATTTAATTAATTAAATTAGGACCTCGCAAAACTGTCCGGTTAAGCAGGTCGAATGCTGTTAGAAGCACCCTGCAAGAGGTCATGTAGGAAAAAAAAGAGGCTTTAATTATTTTACTATCGCCACAATAAATATCTGTAATTTATTAAAGGCATCTTAGAAACGTTTAAATATACTTCATCATCCCGATTTTTTCTCTGTTGAGTAAAAGCCTCTTCTGATTGCTCAAGGGGGATTAGTGATTTCAGAATTTTCAAACCTCCACGTGTTTTTGCAATAACAATTCAGGTGTCAGAGCGAGACACAGCTACTTACGTCGTATAGCACTGTCTCTTTTCGAATCCTGCTTTAGTATGCCATGATAAGGTTTTGCCAAACCACCTTGGGCAGCGTAATGATCAACTTTCATGCCATCTCTGTATGGGTCAATAAATATGCTGATGAAGATGTCGATGTAATAAAACTGACCTTGTATCACAGCCTGGGTTAGCATGTGCCTGTCAACCTTGGCCATGGGTTGTGAGGAGTCTCGTGACAGGAGGGAGTCCCACATGTGACTCACTCCAGCATCACAAACGCCCAGTTCAGTATACTCTAGCTTTATTCTCCGGACTGCTGATGATTCTTCGCTCTCTGAAACGTAATGTTATTTTTGCACTCGAAGTATACCTAGTTTATGTTCTACTACGCATTTCACTTTTCAAAAAAAGTATTCTATCGTGACGCGTAATGATTGCTGTATTATATTGCTTTAAATGCATCACAATCAATTCAACTACTGAAAATTCATGCAGGTGTACAGCTCGAGTTTTTTGACCACTATTTCATCTGACATGGTGCGTTTGACACTATCTTCACAACCCTAATGTTTCCCTCTATTTAAATTCAACTAAAAACTTTACCTACCTCTAAGTCTAGCGTTTTCCTTCTCCATCCTGACCAGCAGTATGGTCTGGTCTATCGCCATCTTCCATAACTGTCGCAACTCTTCTCTTGTCCTCTTTCCCTTGGGCCCTGAAGGTTTGCGCATTGAAGTCAACTCTCCTAAAAATTGAGCAAGATTTTTTAGTTCTCTTACAAAGTCCAGGCAGTGTTAGAAAAACATACTTCAATATTGCAAGATTTAGAAGACGCATATGACGGTGGGTTTATTAATATAAAGGCCAGGAAAAGCCAAAGAAATGGATGGATTACGTATAGGGATAATAAGGACGATGGTAGCTTGGAAAAGGATGCTGAGATGCATCGAAGGGATTGAATCTATACATGTAACTTTGTCCTGAATGACTGACGGATCACCGCACAGCCTAAACCGCTGATCGTAGAGACCTGAAACTTGGAGGGTGTATTCTTTTTATGACGTAGGCATCCGATAAGGAAGGATTTTCCGAAGTTCTTATAGCCCACACGGGCGAGGCCGCTGGTGGAAAGCTAGTAAATAATAAATAAGGCCTAGGTCGTAGATAATATCTATTATGTCTACTAGTGGTTGGCCAGTGGATTCTGTGTATGAGATACATTAATTGAGATAATAATTTTCATACCTTCAACCTGCACATCAGGTTGTACAATCTTCTCGTAGATAGCTTGCCTCCACGTGGCTTCGTTTTCGCTACCAGCTTCCACTTGAGCTGGACGATTGTCACTCACTTTGAGGAAACTGAAAATTGTACGGTACTAATGTAAGTGATGTCAAAAATGTGTGCTTTCAGACAATGTTTGGAATTAAGTGTTTGGCATCTGTAACAATACTATGCTCAGTAAAGAACTTGTCATAGTATTTGTAGGGACCAGCCTACTAAATCACAAACAATATTCAAGCTGCCCTTAGCTATACGAATGCAAAGCGTCGAATAAGGGTCTGTGACTGGTTCATTTTGCGTTGCTCAAGTGATCTGTGGTATAAGGTGAAATGGCTTACTTTTAGTATAGTTTTTTTTTATACCGATACGGATGTAAAAGCCGACCCCAACCTAGTTGAGAAAAGACCAGACAGGTGATTAGTGTTGCCAGATCCGTTTTTCCAAAAATCTCCCACCTTTGCCACTTCGATAAAAGTGGGATTTGAGGTGTCCCGAAGGTCCTGGCGGTACCTGTTCTAAGAGGGAAAAAGTAGGACATCTGGCAACACTAAAAATGATGATTCCATTGATAACTTACATGTCCATTATGGGTGAATTGACGGGGGTCTCCACCGGGATATCCTCACTCTCTTCAGGGGTAGGGGTCATGTTCGAACGGGGTGACGGTGTTGCTTCTGTAATAACCCCCAAAATATTACATATTTCAATATTTTTAAACTTATGTAAATGATGAGAGTTTGAATACGTAATATTTTTCATACCTTCAAGCACGGCCGGAGACAGGCTCTTGCTTCTTACGACTTCAGGAGACAGTAACTCTGGGTTGGAAGGCTCTGATGCTGTGTCCAGGACTATAGCCGTTGGGACGGGGGTGGGCAACGGTGATGTTTCCTGAAGAGTTATAGAATTTTTTTAATTTACGTACTAAAAGATGGAAAAATGCCGTTATAAATTGGCTTAAAATTTATGACCTGGTTTAAATGATTTTCTTCTTTATTTTTGAGCTTTATGTCGAATTGGGTGGATTTTGAGGCAGGGAAATGACCCAGTTCAATAAAATGTAATGTTCAAGTAGCGCATCAGCTACTCCTACGACTAAATAATATTCCAATTACACACAATAAACTCAAATAAACTAAAAACATTAACTTCAACGCCATCTAGTTGGTGTATGACCGGGAACAGACCGTATTTTTCACAAACAAAAAGCATTAGACATAGCGTTTCGGTTTGCCAAAGCTTTTTTGACCAACAAGAAAGTGTCCTTTCTTAAAAAAAATTTTATTTTAAGTGTAGAAGTGGGTAGTTAAAATAAAACCGTAACATATTATTTTAAACACCTGTCTTCAAAGACATTGTATTAGTCCACAACACTATTTTCTTCAGTACGATTTTTTCTCTCCGAACACGTTTAAAACATTGAAAGGCATACACACACTCATAGGCAGAAACTTTGACTTATAGTATACGCGCCACGCACACAAATAAGACTCTCAAGCGGCGGCGATGAGGTGTTACGGCATACGCAACCGTCATGCCACTTGTCGCCAGGTTATGCGAGTTGTGCAAAAGCATTGAAACTTACCTTTTTTATAACAGGTGGTACAATTCCCTCGTCTCTGCTAGCTTTTCGCTTGAGTAAGTCAAAACTGCTGGATATTGAGCGCCTGGCTTTCGAGAAGATAGTGCTGCCGCCTAGGTATTGATTCAGGAACTCCGATCTGAAAGTCAGACATCATCATCAGCCTATATATTGTCCCACTAGCTTGAGCATTGATCACCACGCTTGCTCAAGGCGGATTGGTGATTTCAGACTTTTTAGGTACAGGTTTCCTCATGATGTTTTCCTTCACCGTTAGTCAGTGACGTCTAAGATATACTTAGAAAGTACATATGACTTTAGAAAAGTCAAATTGGTACTTGCCAGGTTTTGAACCCGCACACTCGTACACGAGAGGCAGCTACCTTAACCACTAGGCCACCACGACTTTTCATACATAATCAGTAGTATACTTAACTTAATAATGATAACCTGTATTTAATTCTGCACGGTTGTAATTTAGGGGCTAGGAAAGTTTTCTTGTATCATGCTTATCAATTGGTTTTTTTCCGCTGTTTTATTTTAGTTTTTAGTTACTATGTTGTTTTTCTTAAAGCCATCGTGGCCTTATATCAAATGTTTTAGGAAACAAATACACCTGGCCGAAATCCAGTTTAAAAGAAAAGGCTAACCCTCCTATTCATAATAACACCATTTGACTAATAGGCCTCTTTTAGTTATTGACCTGTTTTGTCCTTATCTGTCAAGTTAAAATGAAACTTGACTGCCTCATTGGTCTAGTAGGTGCAACTGCTGAAATAGGGTCTCAGGTTTGATTCCCTGCTCAGGCCCAAATCGTTTTGTGAATTTTGGAAAATATCTCAAAGCTGCCCGGAGTTAGGAAGTTGGTGGTGTTATACCCCCGTGCCTGGGAGGGCACGTTATCCTGTCGTCCCGGCTGCTATCTTAATAGCTGGCAGTTGTTGTTATAATTCCATGTCAGAGCCCGTCAGGTGGACGCATACGGTAGGAGCTACACGATAGGAGGAAAAAGATTGTAAGTGGATTGTTATAGTACTCTGCTTACCTATTCTCGGCGGTGTCGTGAACATGGCGTGTCTGTTTCGCTTCGCAATGTGCTCTCAACAACATCATCAGGAATGCGTTGTGTTCGCCCGTCTGTGACAATCACGTAAGTATTGTTACTTATAACACAGATGTACATATATACGAGTGCCAAACGTGATATTAACATTGTTAATCAGAGCTACACCCCGTAACATCCCGCATTATTCTTTTAAACAAAAATAGCTTTAATTACATAAGCTATCTGCAATTGAAAGTCGGTCTAGGCCTTTCTGGAGAGCCAGGACAAACAGACAGACAGACACAGAGAATATTTTTTTTTTTTTTAAACATTACCCCACACTAGGAATTACTCCTGTGTCGTGGTTGCGTTTACAAATATACATTACACATGCACAAACACCCAGACCCGGAACAATTTTAGTTGTCCCGTGCGGGAATCGAACCCGCGACACGCAGCGCAGCAGCCAATTGCTCAGCCACTACGCCAAACGTGCCGTCATTATTTAAAAGATTTAAAATGAAGTTTTTGTTAAAAAGTGCCTTGTAAACATTCTTGAGGGTTTAGTTAAAAGTTGTTCTTTTTACACTGCAATTTTATTTATTTAAATAGGTATTAATTTCTATAATGTACACTACAACCAAGTATATAATCAAAGACTACAACCCAGTTGCACCGAAAAAATATGATAGTTAACGAACATATATGTGAAACGAAAGTACCTACTGTCATTCAAGATCTGTCAAAATGGAGGATAAAATTCAATAATTTTGCGTTATTTTGCCTCGGAAAGCACGTTAAACTATTGGTCCCGGCTATCATTTGTAGATCTTTGACAGTTGTTACGGGTAGGCACCAGCCAGAAAGGCTGACCACCAGTCTTACCATGGGGTACCGTGTTACCCGGTAACTGGGTTGCGGAGGTCAGATAGGCAGTTGCTCCATGTAAAACACTGGTACTCAGCTGCATCCGATTTAGACTTGAAGCCGACCCCAACATAGTTAGGAAAAGGCTAGGCAGATGATGATGACTTACCTCATACATGTGGTTGGTGCCACCCTGGTACTTGGTTACGATGAGATCCTGCTCATCTTCAGGCAGCTGTTCTATGCGGCGGAGTATGAACGCGTGTGTCTTCTTGTCGTTCATGCCTGAAAATAAAACACATGTATACTTCGTATAATAGCCTATATATTTTGTCCCACTGGGCACAGGCCTCTTCTTCTATAGAGAAGGCATGAATCACCACGCTTGCTCAAGGCGGATTGGCGATTACAGACATTTTTTTTAAGTCCTCACGATGTTTTCCTTCACCGTTAGTCAGTGACGTCTAAGATATACTTAGAAAGTACATATTATGACTTTAGAACTGTCACACTAGTACTTAAACTTGCACACGAGAGGTACCTTAACCAATATTCCACCACGCCTTCTATACTACATGTATACTTGTGGCTACCATACTTTATCCGATCGGAAACCATAAATCCCCAGGGAAAACGTGGCCTATAGACCTTTGACCTACTCAAGATATCTGGGAGTATGGCAGTGCCAAGCCAAGCCAAACAAAACTATTATTATTTAATGCGAAAGGGAATTTGTTTGTTACGCTTTCACGGTAAAACGACTGAATCTATTTGGATGACATTCGGTATGGAGATAGATGGCAACCTGGAGACGGTTATGGGCTACTCTGGGTGGGTCTTTTCATCACAATATCCTTACCTTCTATATCATGGCAAAGGCGATGGTACCATAGCATAGGACAATGTTCACAAGTCATGTTCGGTGACTTCTCCCGCGATTTCTTCAGAAGCTCAGCGTGTGCTACAAACGCTTGCTTTATGGCTGCAAAAAAACATAGGTATCCATAGATTAATGAAAGTCTTCGTACTGCTCCGACTAGATACCGCCAGTGTACTTGTAAAATGCGGCAACAAATACTATCGGCATAGTATACCCGAGCCAGCCAGAAGCCAATCCCGTTAGAAGGAAGGAGATTTTCCGAACGATAATTTTAGACGCATTCCGAAGTAAAATGCCAGTTTTTGTAGTGAAACTGTGTTAAAATAATACTAGATTTTTTTAATAAAACTGGATAGGTTTACACACTACAATAAAAAGTTGCTGCATTCACGGAGCTATTGTTTTTAGGAAGCGCGGTATCTAGTCGGAGCGGCGCGGAGACTTTTGTTAATTTATATAGGTATAATTTATTCATCTTTTATCTCAGATTTTCTCTCCAGTCTGTTACACCTTCACGGAAAAACGGCTGAACCAATTGAGATGAAATATAATATAGAAATACTGTGAAAAGATAAGCGATAGTTTTATCTGGGTGCGTAAAGTAACTGCCAGAAGCCAGGAAGTCTGACACCCGTTAACTTGATCGTAGAGGTCAGATAAGCAGTCGCTCCATATAAAACACTGGTACTCAGCTGCATCCGATTAGACTGGAACCCCTAACATAGTTGGTTAAAAGAAGATACAAGCACATACCATTAATAAGCTCCAAAGCCACAGAATCACTCTCGCACTTAAACACGTAACACGCATACGTGTCGTTCGTCTCCCGACACACGAAGCCGAAGTGTTCCTTGTTCATCCTCCCGAGCACACAGGACGCCACGTCTTTGAACCCTCGGTGGAGCAAGATCTGCTTTCTATCTGGACTTATTAGACGAAGTTCGGCACGACCGACCTGGTATAAAAAAGAATATGTAAAGAAAACGTTTAATGATGATGATGATGCGATCCTGTGGTTTCTCATCAGGGACATAGGGCTCTAAGAAGAGATTTCCATTATTTGCGATCTTGTGCGGTAACTTCGAGGTCCTTCCCAGCAGCCACCAGTTGATGCAGCCTCTTTTTCAACTGATCGCCTTGATAAAAAGTTTGATATCAAGAGGCAAATATTTCAAACTCAGTTTTTCTCCACACTAAGAATTTCCCCATCATGGACCCATTACATAAGCCAGAGGCCAGACCTACAAATACCAAATCTGAAACAATTTCAACTGGCGACACGCAGCGCAGCAGAAATTTCCTCCTACGCCAAATGTGCCGTCAAAATTATTAAAGTTCCAAGTAATGGGAGCTTCTGGTTCTACATTGATCTAGTGGTTAGAATTACGTTTACTTCTTCTTCTTATCGTGTGGGCTACAGGTTTTACCAACCTAACAAGCCCTAGTGTCAGAGTTTTCTCAAATCCGCCTGACGGCCTCTGACATGGAATTGTAACAACAACTGCTATCAAGATAGCAGCCGGTGACTACGGCTTAACGTGCCCTCCCAGGCTCGGGGGTGTAACACCACCAACTTCCTAACTCTGGACTGCTTTGTGAAATTTTCCAAAATTCACAAAATTATTTCGGTCCGACCTTGTTTAGAGCAGTCGTCTTATGCAACCACTAGACCAACGAGATAGCCGTTTTATTATTAGGTTATTAATAAATCAAAAAGTTCTCACCTGAAATAACATAGTCCTATTCTGTTCCCCAATCAGCTGAGCTATAGGCGTCTTCTGATTAATAGTCCCAATAGAAGCCGACCTATCCCTCAAAAACGGTTTATTTTCATTCAAATTCTTCCTCTCAACCACTACTGGCTTTCTATTAATCTCTTGAAAGTTCATCGGAGCCGGACTGTCCTCACGACCTTTCTGATTATGACTAGCCTTATCCAGAAAAGGATCTGGGTCTTTCGAATCAATCTTTGAATTCTCCAATTTGGTTTTCAAACAAAACTCGTTGATAGAAGAAGCAGTCTCTGATATGACTGAGTAAATATCTGATTTATCCTCTTCTTTTACTGTGTCTAGATTATTTTTAGGCACGTTTAGCACTAAAACGTTCGGTTCCAAAGGTGTTGGAGTAGGTTTTCTGAGTAGTGTTTCTTTCGTGAAAGTTTCTACTCGTTCTTTTGTGAACATGTCAAATTCTTCGTCTATTTTTTTCGGGTCTGGTTTTGAGCTTAGGGTTTCAGCGCTTGCCCAGGCTTTGTCGGGTTCTAATGGCGTGGTGCTAGGTGTTAGGATTTTCTTATTATTGTTGTTGAAACGCTCGTGTGGTGGTGTATTGTTCTCATCGTCGAGATTATCTTTAGAATCTGAACTGTATATTGAGGTCTGTAAAAATCAAATTGCATTGTATAATTCGTTTCGTTAAGTATGTATTAGATGAACAGATACTATAATTAGCGTCCCTTTAAATAATAGGGGTTTACATCCTAAAAGATCTAACACAAAAGTTTGTTATTTATTTCTGTTGGTCAAGTTTACCTTTAGAGTTCATAAATTTAAAGAATCTCAAATAAAACTAATTATTTTCCGCTGCTAAACCCGTTTCCTACTTCACGCACCTGGGTAATAACTATTCTATGTCTTTCCCCGACCCCAACTTGATCTTAATCAGTCTAGCCGTTTTACCGTGAAATGTTACAGATAGACAGACAGACAGAGTTACTCTTGCAATTATAATATTAGTAAGAATTTTCTCCAGAAATACCCAACTACATCTATGGAAGGTTTCTACTCACCCCAGTAGAAGACAGCAAGCTATGTCGCCGCTGTTTCAGCGCTTTTTCAGCTTCATGTTGAGCGAACTTGTTCAAGGCATCGTCGATCAGGGATTCGGGGACTTTGCGCTGTGAAATCCGAACTTTTCCGATGTATAAGACCTGGAATATAAAAAGATGTTTGATTAGGATTTTCGATAACATTAGAGAAAACTCTTCAGAATTTCTGTGATACAATTATGATAGATATATCCAGGCGGCTGATTGACGCCTCTCGAGACCCAGAGCCTGGCTGCTACTTTGGCCAAAGGATAAGCATAGCTATCCAACGTGGCAATGCAGCCAGACTCTTGGGTACGCTCCCAGTTGACCGCGATGAGGAGGATTTTTTTGACGCCCTGTAGCAGTTAGTAGTTTTCCATTTTTTTAGCTAATATATATGTTTTATTGTAAATATGTAAAATATCATGATGGATTCTATTAGATTTTTTGTCAACTAGCGTGCAATGCCATATTTTTTTAGGCCATGGACGTTCACGGGCATACACATGCGAACTCACCAAAGTTTCATCACAATCGGTTGAATGATTTAGGAACCCATAGAGGACAAACAAATAAACATACATTTCAATTTTTTTACTAACTACTTTTTTAATAACTTTTTGTACTCTTTTGCTTAGGTTATTTTAGTCATATTTTTGTGACGTAGCGGTTATTGTCTAGACAAAAAGGATAGCATACTGATAGAGCCTTTGAAAATGTTTAGTTACCTCAAAGAAATGCGAGTCGGAAGCTGAGAGATCGGCACATAGTGACGTAAGCGCCGATGCATTGCTGATCGTCCGAGCCATCGGGTTCTGATTCTCACTTGTTCTGGAAATAAGGAACAACATTATTATATTAAGTGATACGATACGCTTGCCATATCTGATCTGAAAATTTGCCCTAATAACCACGCTTTGGGTACCAAGCAGCAGTTAACGTAAACAGCAGAAAAGGAGATGGCGGGATTCACTGGACTGCTACCTAAAAGAATGACCCCAGATTGCACGAGACCGAAACAAATGGAAGGAGGAAAGAAAGGCCTTTGCCCTGCAGTGGAATATAATAGGCTAAAGATAAATAAAACAGCCCTACGTTCAAAAGCCTCCATAACGCAATGTACTGGCTCGCCGAATTTTTAATATGATTTTTTATCCCATTGTTTCCAAATCAATTAATTAGTAACTCATCATCATCATCAGCCTGCCAATATATATTGTCCCACTGCTGGGCACAGGCCTCTTCTCATACAGAGAAGGCAAGAGCATTGATCACCACGCTTGCTTAAGGCGGATTGGCAATTCTAAATACTGGCTATAAAAACATCTAAGAACTACTCCTAAACTGACACCAAGCCAAGCATCGAAATCGGCTTAGTAGTTTTTGAGGTTACAAGCAAATAAATAAATATTGTATAAAATAAATAAATAAACATTGTATCTACTTATATTTATTTATTTGGCTCTTAGGCCTCCGCATTTCGCCGGGGCTGCGGGACGTTCGAAAGAGATACCGCGCCCCTGGAATACAAAGGGCTGAGGAAGGAACATGGATGGGATTTAGTCAGTAAGAGTCTGACACTCCCACCCGCCCCACCCACGGCGGGAGGGGTCATTTGATGATTTCCCATCCGAAAAAAAAGGCCTCCGCATTTCAACACTCAGCGAAGATATGAGGTTATATACAAAAGAAAGCATTCAGCTGACTTGAGAACCCTCTCCTTTTTAGAAGTCGGTTAAGAACTAAAAAAACGAGGGGCACTCTTTACTGCACAATTTGTCAGGATACTCGTAATGACTTTCTGGGCTTGGCTGCTGATATTTTCGTCAACACAACCCATCGACAAAGGAGTCTGAAATTATATATTTGCAAAAATGAACTGTAAATTTGTGCACTTACAAGTTAGAGTTGCAGTTCCCAGGCAGGGATATAGCAGGACTGCTCCAAGGTAGGTGCTCGGAACTGTTCTGCTGTTGGAAGCCGATGTTCCTGGTGACTGCGCCGTTGGTCAGTGAGGTGTTGGATCCTTTGGGGCTGGGAGCCCCTGGCGATGGCTCCCGCATCTGGGTGAACAGGTCTGTCACCTGAAATTAAAAGTTTGGTCGTTATTGCTTGCTTTTCTTGATTTCGTACCTATGGGATGCCAATGGGACCCTATTGCTAAGTCTTTGCTGTCCGTCCGACTGTCTTTCAGATGTATTTATCTCATGAACCTTAATAAGTAGAAGGTTGAAATTTACAGAAAGTATGTATTTTCATAGACACTATAATAAAAAATACTAAAATAAAATAAACTGTAAATAAGAAGACAAAAAACCATGTTTCCTTTATACATATAGGCCCTACAATAGACTTGATTTTTGCTCGTTATGCCATTCCAGGCACGAAAAGAAAAAACGACAAAGCGATGTCAGCCCAACCTGGGAATCGAACCCGAAACTCCGTACACGGCAGACGACTTTTGCGATGACTAGACTAACCACCTTTGCTGTTTTCGAGTTTTTAATAAAAAATGCATATAAAATTGAAAATCTAATCCAACATGGAAATCTATACCAATAGCTGAAGAGTTTGTTTGTTTGTTTGAACGCGCTAATCTCAGGAACTACAGGTACGATTTGAAAAAAGATTTCAGTGTTAGATAGATAGCCTATTTATTGAGGAAGGCTATAGGCTATCATCACGCTAAAACCAATAGGAGCGGAGCACCACTATTACATGCGAGAGAAGTCGCGAGCAGAAGCTAGTTGAGTATATTCTGATTCTGACTGACCTATCCTTGAATTAGCATTGCTGAATATTTGCCAATTAACAATATTCATAAGGTCAATGTTTTAATTTGAATGATAAGGTGAAGGTATGCCCTTCATAGCGTAGAAATGACGTAAACAAAATTGTCAAACCTCTCAAACAAAGGATCATTGTCTTTTTCTGCCTCATGCTCGCATAACGGGTTCGATTCCCAGGTCGGGCCGAAATAGCTTTGTGGGTTTTAGACAATTTCACAAAGCAGCCTGGAGTCAGAAAGTTGGTGGTGTAATATCCCCGTGCCTGGGCACGTTAAGCCGTCGTCCCCGGCTGCTATCTTGATAGCAGTTGTTGTTACAATTCCATGTCTGAAGCCGTCTGGCGGATTTGAGAAAACTCTCACACTAATGCTTGTTAGGTTAGTGTAGGCGACAGAACAGCAGTTTAATTTTAGAATAGTTTTTGTAAAAGAAGAAAATATTGTTTTTTTGACGTTTTTGACGGATTAAATAAAATTTGGTTTTTGGATCGTGCCTTCTCCTTTTTTTCCTCAAAAATCGCAGCCCTACACCCCGAGTTGGCTACAAAGCTGGTCCACTCGAGCCGGATCGTCAAGAACCAAGATCCAAATGTTCCACACGCCTCCCGGTGTGAAAACTCGGAGTGTAGCCCGAAGACAACGCGACATGGCTGATAAAATGGAAACAGAAGGAGGCGATGTAGTGGTCACGGAGGCCGCCGCGGCGGTCACAGCGGCCGCAATTGGTGGCGCCGCCCCCGCCGCCCCATCCGTATCGCGATCACAATCTCGGCGATCTATGTCATCGTCTTCAGCACGCAGAGCAAAGGTGGAGCTAGAAGCAGCCGAGGCGAAAGCCCGGATACAGTTGGAGCTTATAGACAAAAAGCGTGCATTGCAACTCGCCGAGATCGATGATGAACGTGAAGGTAGCGTGCGATCTGAAAACACCAACAGTCAAGTAAATAATTGGTTGGAGCACAACAGACACATTGAGCCGGAAACACAGCCCGCCCACAATTATGGTCAGATCACGGGCGAGCCGTGTCCGCCGACGAATATCGCCGGCACCAACGGGACGGTTCAACTATTAGCTGCCGCTCTGCAAAACTTGACAGCCAACAAGACCGGACTAACATGTAACGAGCATTTGTTGAGCCGCCTCTGCACTCCGCGTGACTTACCTAAGTTCGCCGGGGACCCCATGGAATGGTTGCAGTTCAAACAGGCATATAGCGAGTCTACACATGTGTGTAACTTCTCTCCGAAGGAGAACTTATGGCGCTTGCGAAAATGCCTGCAAGGTCCCGCTCGTGAAGCCGTCGCAGCCCTGCTCATCGGTGCAACGTCGCCCGAGATGGTAATTTCTACATTAGAGCTGCAGTTCGGCAATCCCGACGTTATTCTGGCAAGAATAATGACGGACATCAAGAAACTTCCACCAGTGTCACATGAGTATTTTAAAGAAATCGTGAGTTTCTCAGTGAGAGTGCGAAACTATGTGACAGCAGTCAGTGTTATCGGTCGTGAGGAGTATTTGTTAGCGGCTGATGTGATTACATGTGTGCTGGCTAAACTTCCTACTATTTTACTATCCAAATGGGCCGATTACAGTAACCAGCTGACACTGAAAGGTAAGCGTCCTAATTTGCACACATTGTCTGATTTCTTGCATGACGAAGCTCTAAAAGCAAACTCACTAGCGTTGTTGACACACAAGTTTGATAATAGCAAACACAAAAGGCTTTCCGAGCACTCACTTTTATTGAATAACGACGAGAGTGATAAATGTCGCTACTGCCGCACAACAAACCATAAGATAACAGATTGTAAGAAGTTTGCGAAAGCATTATGCAAAGATCGTTGGCGGTATGTAAAACAATACAGATTATGTTATAAGTGTCTTATAGTGAAACACGACCGTAACACTTGTCCGGCCGCAGCCTGCGACGTTGATAAGTGTGGGCTACCACACCATCGCTTACTGCACTACAAGAAGAAATTAGCAACTGACAACAGTACGCGAGAACGAGATAACAGCGACACGCGCAACTCCATCGAGCGTACGGTCACACAGGGTCAAGATCAGCCGGCGCCCGCGTCCCACCCGCAAGCAGCTGAGAGCGTCAACTACGTGAAGTCCGACTGCAAGGCGATGCTGAAAGTCGTACGCGTAAATCTGCATGGACCAAGCGGTGTTATCAGTACATATGCGTTGTTGGACGACGGGTCCACAGTCAGTCTTATCAGTGCGGAATTAACGTCACGATTAGGATTGCGCGGTCGTAGGCAAACGTTAACCGTAAACGGTGCGTGGGACACCAAACTCGAGTGTCATACTGAATTAGTACATCTCGATATGTCAACCTACAATAATAAAAAATACTCGTTAGTTGCGCGTAGTATCAACGAGCTTAACTTACCTAAACAACCTTATGTCAACTGTAGTAACTATAATCATTTATGTAATTTAGATTTTGCCCAGCGTTATGAAAATGTGAAACCTGAAATCCTTCTAGGGCAAGATAATTGTCATTTATTGTTATCATTGGAAACCAGAGTAGGGAAGGTCAATGAACCCTGTGCAACACTCACCCCTTTGGGATGGTGCATCCACGGTAGGGTGCCTGTGACGTCATCGCTGCGCCACTGCTCACTCCTGGTCCAGGACGATGACCGGCCGACTCCTGAGGTCGATGAACTATCGCTGCAACAGCTGGAAGAAGAGGTACGTAAATCTTTTACCATCGAGTCGTTGGGTATACTAGGTAAGCCACGTCAGAATGCCGATGATCTTCAGGCACTGGAGCATCTGAAACGAACAGCCGTTTTAATTAACGACAGATGGCATGTTGGGCTTCCTTGGCGCGACCTTAACTGCAAATTACCTGATTCTAGGCCTAATGCTTTGGTGAGACTGAAAGGTGTCGAACGAAGGATGAGTATGAATGCGGAGTATGCACAGAGGTATCGAGATCGCATAAAACATTTGTTTGAAAACGATTTCGCGGAAGAGACTTCTGAAAGTTGCGATAATACAAAACTTTGGTACTTACCTCATTTTGGGGTCGATAACCCGAACAAAAAGAACTTACGTTTGGTATTTGACGCTGCCGCTAAAACAAAAGGTTTATCACTAAATGATTATTTGTTAAAAGGTCCAGACCTACTTATGTCTTTGTTGGGTATTATGTATAGGTTTCGTGAACATAAAATCGCGGTAATCGGTGACATTAAGGATATGTTTTTAAGAGTAAAGATCCTACCAGAGGACCAAGATTCATTGCGATTTTTATGGCGCGATGAATTAAATTCTTCTATTAAAGTTTATAAAATGACTTCATTATTGAAGTTTATAGATAAATGTAGGCGTAGGGTACTTACCAGTGATTGTGAGATGATGGCCCGCGCTGAAAATTTGTTAATAAAGTATTCACAAGCTCAGTCTTTTGCTGAAGACTTGACTGAAATTAAAAACAATTGTAGTGTAAAGAAAACTAGTAGGTTACTTACGTTGTCGCCGTTTCTTGATGAACACGGTATTCTTCGTGTACAGGGACGTATTCAGGTCGTCGCCGATGTCTCTTTTGATGCGAAGCATCCCGCAATACTAGATGGTAAAAATAAAATTGCGCAGTTGATAGTTAGGCATCACCACGTTAAGGCGTGCCATGGTAGTCAAGAAATGGTGGTCAATGAAATAAAACAAAAGTTTTGGATTTTAAAATTAAGATCTACTGTAAAATATGTAGCTTTAAAATGTATGTTTTGTAAAATAAGAAAATCGAAGCCAGAGATTCCTAAAATGGGAAACTTACCTAGTGGACGCATGGCACATCATTTAAGGCCCTTCACACACTGTGGTGTAGACCTTTTTGGACCAATGGAGGTTTCCGTGTGTAGGCGCCGCGAAAAAAGATACGGTGTTCTTTTCACGTGTTTGACAGTGAGAGCAATCCATATTGAGGTAGTACAATCTCTGACGACAGATTCCTTATTGATGGCTCTGAGACGTATGGCGTCCAGGCGAGGCTGGCCTGGATTCTTGTACTCTGATAATGGTACGAATTTGCGTGGAGCCGACGCGGAGATTCGCAAGTCGATTTGCGATCTAGACCAGGATACTCTCATAGGTACCGCCAGTAACTACGGAACCCAATGGACCTTCATACCTCCCGCGAGCCCTCATTGGGGTGGAGCGTGGGAACGTTTGATAAGAAGCGTTAAGACTACTTTAGGTGTTATTCTTAAGGAACGCGCGCCCAGAGATGAGGTCCTTAATACACTCTTAGCAGAGGTCGAAAGTATTGTAAATGGTAGGCCTTTGAGTCATGTGTCAGTTGAGGTCGGAAGCCAAGAGTCGTTAACTCCAAATAATTTTCTTATTGGGACATCTTCCAACTTACCTATACTTGGCATATTCGATGACTCTGATTTATACCTCAGGAAGCAGTGGCGCATGTCACAGGCTCTAGCTGACATGTTTTGGAAGCGGTGGCTGCGTGAGGTATTGCCTGAAATGATTCCACGCAAAAAATGGAACGTCGAGCAGCAACGGCCTCTAGGTAAGGGTGATTTAGTTTTTATTATTGATCCTGACGCCCCCAGGGGAGTATGGCCGAAAGGCATCGTTCAAGACGTGTTCCCAGGCAGGGATGGACAAGTACGTGTAGTAAGTGTACGGACAGCCACTGGCACCCTGAGAAGATCTGTAGCTCGTGTCGCCAGGATTCCCAATGAGGATGAGTGCTGCCAGGGTAGCACTAGGGTGGAGAGTGTAGGCGACAGAACAGCAGTTTAATTTTAGAATAGTTTTTGTAAAAGAAGAAAATATTGTTTTTTTGACGTTTTTGACGGATTAAATAAAATTTGGTTTTTGGATCGTGCCTTCTCCTTTTTTTCCTCAAAAATCGCAGCCCTACACCCCGAGTTGGCTACAGTTAGTAAAACCACACGATAAGAAGAAGAAGATTGTCTTTTTACCCAATTTCAAAAAACAAGATTCTTAAATATTACTTATTTTGATGGGAAACCTTAGTGGTACGATCATTTCGTATGACGAGAAACGGACACTAAAATGACTGAATAAATTTAGATGGCATTTGGTATGGAGATAGAGGAGCTCGTGGCTAAGTAACAGCCGCACCACTTGACCGATCAAAGGTTGAGCTGCGCTTGGCGCAGTTATCTTTGTCATAGCGAGACTCCTCCGTGCCTCGGAAAGCACGTTAAGCTGTTGGTCCCGGCTGTCATTTGTAGATCTTTGACAGTCGTTACGGATAGTCAGAAGCCTGAAAGTCTTACCAAGGGGTATCGTGTTACCCGGTAACTGGATTGTGGAGGTCAGATAGGCAGTCGCTCCATGTAAAACACTGGTACTCAGCTGCATCCGGTTTAAACTGGAAGCCGACCCCAACATATTTGGGAAAAGGCTAGGCAGATGATGATCTGGTATGGAGATAGATTGATCCTGGATACAGTAATAAGCTACTTTATATCCGGGTACATCAACTAGTTCCTTCAAGCTTCAGGATTCAGGTAAAACCACGGACAACACTAGCGAATTATCAATTCTGATCTTAAATGAAAAACAAAGCATTTAAGTACGTCCCACATACTTATAAGACGATATGTAATTAGTTCTAAATTGACTTGAATTAGTCAATTGTAACTTATCATGTGTGCGTCATAATTTTTGTTTACAAAATGGCTCCCGGTCATTTTAATTTTAATAAATATATTATCAATCGATATGTGGTACTTAATTTTATAAAGAGGAAAGTTTTTGTAGGGTTTTAACTCAAAAACTACTGGACCGATTTTAAAATTTCTTTCATCGTTAGAAAGCTACATCTTTACGAAGTGTCATAGGCTATATTTATATCCAGAAATAATTAGGGATCCCTACTAAAGCTTGAATAATGTAACCCAAGGTGTAAAAAAATGTCCACGCGGGCGTCTTCATAATCTATATCTTCTATCTATGTATATATTCTATACTTATAATAAATCTGTAGAGAGGTCAATTCTGTACATGAAATATATTTCCAAAATAACTATCAGGGGGTGATTAGGGATCGATACTGATGCCAAAAATGCAATCAGTAAATTTTTTGTCTCTCTGTCTGTATAAACTCTATAGAAACAAAAACTACTCGACGGATTTTAACGAAACTTGGCACAATTATTTGTCATACTCCTGAGATGGTTATAGAATACTTTTCATCACGCTATAATCAATAGGAGCAGAGCAGTGAAGGGAAATGTTGTCATTTTGTTTAAACGCGCTAATCTCAGGAACCGCTGGTCCGATTTGAAAAATTCTTTCAGTGTTAGATAGTCCATTTATCGAGGAAGGCTATAAGCTATATATCATCACGCTAAGACCAATAGGAGCGGAGCACCACTCTTCCACGCGGACGAAGTCGCTGGCAGAAGCTAGTAATATACAACGTGTAAAAAAAATAAGCAATAAAATTTAAGCGGGCTACACATACGGTGATAACAAATCTTTTGCGCCGTATTAGGAACTGGAAATCTTATGGGATCTTATAGTTTTAGAACAAAAAGAATTAACAGTTTTTGTTAAAAAAAATAGGTTACAGCCCTAAAAATGGGTTAATAAACTCAAATTTGAAGATCAATAATGCCGAGTTTGCAAATAAGTTACCCCTTATTTTCTACCTATTCGTCAACTAGCCTAATAAGCCTATTAAAATTTAGTGAAAATAAAAATATGAAAAAAAAAAGTTAACAGATTTAATAATAAGATTTTGTCAGTAGCATCTATACTTGATATATGTACATACCCTTGAATATTATTGCTTATTTTTTTTACACGTTGTATATAAAAATGAATTGATGTTCGTTAATCTCGCTAAAACTCGAGAACGGCTGGGCCGATGTAGCTGATTTTGGTTTTGAAATGTTTGTAGTCCAGGGAAGGTTTAAACGGTAAGAAAATTATACCTACATGTAGGTGATACGAAGTGCACCGGGTCATTTAGTAAGTATCAAATAAGTCGCGATGGCCAAGTGGTTAAGGCACCTACATCTCGTGTACAAGTATGCAGATCACGCACCTAGCCAGTACCAATGTGACTTTAGAAGTCACATGTATTTTCTAAGTGGATCTTAGAAAAACGGTGAAGGATAACATCGTGAGAACACCTGGACTGAAAAAGTATGAATTCACCAATGCGCTTTGAGCAAGTGTGGTGATCAATGGTCATGTCTTCTCTGTATAAGAAGAGGCTTTTACCTAACGTTTGGATAGTAAATAAGCACGTGATGTTAAAATTAATATACATTTTTTTTTACTTTGACTCTATTGGTCAGTATTTCTGTTTCCAGCGTATCTAGGCTTTCCCTACTAGAAAGACAAGGACTGAGCACGAGAGTGAGTCAAAAGTTGTCAAGGTTGGCATCAGTTAATGACCACTCCACTTTTACTTCATGATATATACAGAGGCAACATTATTATAGCCTGTACCAATTTATTTTGAGAAAAACGTAAACAAAATCATAACCTATTTTGTTCTAATTTTCTCACTTATATAAATAAAACGGCATTAAATGACGAATGATGATGTTTAGAACATAAAATAGACATAAATGCGCCATCCTTACGCCATTTTGTTAATTTCTGTGGCAGAATCAGAACAAAATAGGTTACGACTTTGTTTACATTTTTCTTAAAATCAATTGGAACAGACTATAATTGATATTGATGTATCTAACAACGAACAAAAGGTCGTAAGTGGCCGCATGCACGTAGACAAGCCCATTTCCTTAAGTACATGGGTCAAGGTTGATATTCGTTACATTAACTGTTAATGTAAACAACCAATTACTTCCTCGTGTTGTTTACGGTAGAAGGACAGGGCTGTCAAATATTCCTTCCTAATATTATAAACTAGCGTTCCGCCAGCGACTTCGCCCGCGTGGGCTATACGAATTCAAATTAAAAATGGCAGAGTTTCAAACAAACTTTGCCCTCCTTTTTCACCCCCTTAGAGGTTGAATTTTGGAAGATCCTCTCTTATAGGATGCCTACGTCATACAAAGAATACACACTCCAAGTTTTAGATCTCTACGATCAGCGGTTTAGGCTGTGCGTTGATCCATCAGTCAGTCAGTCATTCAGGACAAAGCATTTTATATTTATAGAATAGATGCGAAGAAACTGTCTGTCTGTTACGTTGTCATGGTAAAACGGCATCTCGCAGGTCAACCTATACGGTTTTCGACTGCTTAACCGGGCTTGCCTGTGAAGTGCCTAAAAAAAGCATGGTTATGAAAAGACTACGCAGATTTTTGACTTCGTTACTGTCGACAAAGATTACATTCCCTACCTCCATTTTTTATAGTCGGTTAAATGTTGGGACAACCCTACAGCTATATTTATTGATTAGCCTTGAATCAAACCACTTGTTTATATCAGAGGTCAATAGATGGCGCTGTTCTTAATTGAAAGGTGAATGTGTTGACAATCATACATGAAGCCAATAAGTCTCAATACTAATATTATAAAGATTAAAGATTTGTATGTTTGTAGGGTTTTAACTCAAAAACTACTGGACCGATTTTAAAAATTCTTGCACCGTTAGAAAGCTACATCTTTACGAAGTATCATAGGCTATATATATTTCCAGAAATAATTAGGGATCCCTCCTAAAACTTGAATAATGTAACCCAAGGTTTAAAAAAAATGTTCACGTGGGCGAAGCCGCGGGCGGTATATTCACATTATTGTTATCCCTGAAGAGAGGACAGACAGAGGAGCATCATAATCATCATCAGCTTATTTTACTGTCCCACTGCTGGGCACAGGCCTCTTCTCATACAGAGAAGGCACGAGCATTGATCACCACGCTTGCTCAAGTCAGATTGGTGAATCCAGACATTTTAGCACAGGTTTCCTCACGATGTCTACCTTCACCGTTAGTCAGTAATATCTAAGATATACTTCGAAGGTACAGGTGACTTTATAAAAGTAACATTAGTATTTGCCAGGTAGATGCAGGTGGCTTGACCTTTCAAGCAAAAACTACTCGATGGATTTGATTTTCTGAATAAGTTTTTATAAAAAGTCACAGAGTGGTCCGAAGCCAGGTAGTTGGTGGTTCCTAGGGACGTTCAGCCCTCATCCCTGGCTGCTACCTTGATAGCAGTTGTTGTCAATTCCATGTCAGAGGCCGTCAGGCGGGTTTGAGAAAACACTGATACTAAGGCTTTTTAGGTTGGTAAACCTGTAGCCTCTCTGGAATAAATAAGGAATCACTGATGGATTCCTAGTGGCATAATTAAAAAGTTTTATGTGCCTAAAATCCAGGACCAACAGGTTGTTTCAGCTGACTCTAATATCAATTATGAACACTATGTTGTAAGCAGGAGAGCTGAAATCGAAAGTGACTGTATTTCGTGCCTCGTGATTCATAAATATCATTTATACCATGCGAGATGTACACGTGGGTACAAAGTGCATGTTGATACTAAATCTACTACAAATTGATTAAAAATAGATCTAGCCACTGGGTTAATAATGTTAAAATGAATATTAGTATTTAACAAGTATGTGTCTGAATGACCTTTAGAAAAAACTTTTTGTGATCGACTTTTAAACTAACTAAAATAAAATGTCACCTTAACAATGAAATCTAGCACTCGCCATATTTATTTATTTTTTATGTCGCATATGCTACACCACAGACTAATAAGACGAATCCTAGCTCGACGAGCCGGCCCGCGAGCTGAGCTAATAGCTTTAAAATTCCCGATTATAATAATCATATATATTCTGATCCAGCCTGTCCCTTGCTGTCCTCCCCCAGCGACGCCCTAAGCCGAGGCCTGTACCCCAGTAGGGGGTGCCCTTAGCGTGTAGTCGCTTAGTTTTGTAAGTTAGGCCCTGGCTGGAGGCCCTAAATTCATTTAAGGCACTTCACAGGCAAGCCCGGTTAAGCAGTCGACAACCTTCTAGGTTGACCTGCGAGATGCCATACAAAAAAAAAACAAAAAAATAAGTCGAATTTAAAGATACCTTAAAAGAAAGAAACATACATCGAGTGGTTTGAAAGATATGAGAGAATAAAGAATATTACAAACAAACAAAGATAGGCGCAAACAACATAACCTTTTCCTTGCAGTCAGGTAAAAATCATAACCCTCATTTTCGTGTCGCCGTAGCCGGGTAAAAATCAAGCGGTATTTCCACGGAGCGACTATCATACCTACACAACCCAGTGACTGAGTAAAATGATACCCATTGATAAAGACTAGTTGTCAGAAATTCAGTCTTCTGACTGCCTGTAACTACTGTCAAAGAACTACCAATGACAGCTGGAGTAAACGACTTGGAGAGGTCTTGGTATGCTGCAGGATTCTTTGGAAGAGTTCCCGCGGTCCCAGAACACAGGGCGAAGGGACATGGATGGGTTTTAGTCAGTAAGAGTCTGACACTTCCCGCCCCACCCAGAGCAAGAGCTCAATTAGCCGGTTAACACTGAAAACCAGTGCCCGAGCCTTATGCTGAGCGTTTGCCGTTTCACGTAGTGGTGACGCATTTATTAGATAGTTTCATTATACCTATGCCTAGGTTTAGATTATACACCTAGTTATCACGCGAATAAACTGTTTTTCTTTCTTTCTTTCTTTCATTTAATAATTTCCCATCCCTTAAGGGGTATTTTCGTGAAATTAACGATTGAAACCATGCACCAATCGCATCTAATGCATAAACGTGCATGTACAAAGTTCACAATAAATATTTCTTTGCGTTTATAAATAAACTCATGCATCATGAGACTATCAGTACTGTATGATGCAAACTTCAAATACAAATTGATCTATCGTAGTAACTGATATATATGAAGTTGTAAACGAAGTTATGTAAGTCAAATCTTGACTTTAGTTTACTTATGAACGTTGTAGATATCAGTTATCTTAAATCCAATAAATAAATATCTTTGGACAATTTCACACAGCGCCATCTAGCCCCAAAGTAAGCAATGCAAGCATGCTTGTGTTATGGGTGCTAGCTTAACGGATATACTACTTATATACTTTTTAAATACATACATATCATACATAGTAACACCCAGACCCGTTACAGAAATTAAAATTCATCATTTCAATTTCTGTCCGGCCGGGAATCGAACCCGGGACCTCTTGCGTGGTATTCCGGCATTTTGACCACTATACCACTCAGGTCGTCATCAAAGTTAGAATAAACAGGATTTTTAGAGTTCCGTAGTTGACAAGAAATCTATCTCCACACCTAAATTTAATCTCAATTCAGCAGCAGTTTTCCCTTGAAACCGTAACAGACGGAAGAACACTTTGTAATATGTATTTTCGTATATTTAGCTAGTAGTAGCAAGCAGTTTAGCTAGCTAGTAGATATATAATATGAAATATTTACTTAATTAAGATAATATTTCTTTCCGCCAGCCGCTTCGACTGCGTGGGCTATACGAATTCAAATTAAAAATGACTCATACAAGCCTTGCCCCCCTTTTTCACCTCCTTAGGGGTAGAATATCGGAAAATCCTTTCTTATCGTATGCCTACGTCATACAAAGAACACACCCTTCAAGTTTTAGGTCTCTACGATCAGCGGTTTAGGCTGTGCGTTGATCCGCCAATCATTCAGGACAAAGCATTTTATATGTATAGGTTAATAAGAATTGAGAAAAACAACAAAACGTCGACTGTTATATTAGGATAAGTACATAGAATGTCTGTCGTTACGTACACAGATGTAGATAAACAGTGTGGAGTCCATTGTACGATCACTGATTGTATAGCCAGCCGTTAATTAATAAGAGACAATAAAACCATAAACAGTGTCCGTCACGACGTGTTTTCACAATGCAATTGTTAGATCGCTACAAAGGTTTGATTAGGGTTGTCACTCGTCAGAAAGCACATTAAGCCAGTCCCGTCTGTCATTTGTAGATCTTAAAAAGTCTTCATCATCATCAACTATACCATTATGAATGTTGATTGCATTTATCTTCGACACAAAAATTAAAACATTTTAATGTGAATACCATGTAGTTACCAAATAGACTTCCTACCTTACCTATTCTTTCAATTTTGATTCTACATCATCTTCGCATGTCATTATTTTATGTATACAAGAAAATTGTACAAACTTATTTAAAAAGAGTAGCTATGGAGTTTCTTGCCCGTTCTTCTCTATAGGACACTACTAATTGAAATGGGCAACTAAATTCTATTTTTTTGTTGACTTTCAAAAGTGCTTGTTATTAGGCCTAATTGAAATAAATGATTTGAATTGAATTGATTCATGACTAACTTTTGTACCACATCCTTGGCGAATAAATATATATATATATAGCTTTGTCATCATCGGTCTATTTTACTATCCCACTGATGGGCACAGGCCTCTTCTCATACAGAGAAGGCATTGATCACCACGCTTGCTCAAGGCGGATTGGCGATTTCAGACTTTTAAGTCCAGGTTTCCTCACGATGTTTTCCGTCGCCGTTAGTCAGTGGTGTCGAAGATACACTTTTAAAAAAGTCACATTGATACTTGCCAGGTTTTAAACCCGCACTCTCGTACACGAGTTGCAGCCGATGCAGCTTGAACCACTTCGCCACCACGACTTACGACTTTAGCTAGTACAAGAATCAATTAATTCATGGCCGACGCGACAACCCTGCTGTTGTAAGAAAACAAAACACGCTATTACATATATTATATGCACTAACTATACATATATGTATCGTAACTAGCATTCCGCCAGCGGCTTCGCCCGCGTGGTCTATACGAATTCAAATTAAAAATGACAGAGTTTCATACAAACTTCGCCCCAATTATTCACCTCTTTAGGGGTAACATATCGGAAAATCCTTTCTTATCGGAATCCTACGTAATACAAAGAACACACCCTCCAAGTTTCAGGTCTCTACGATCAGCGGTTTAGGCTGTGCGTTGATCCGTCAGTCATTCAGGACAAAGCATTTTATATGTATAGAAGATGTATTTGCCTACCAAAATATTGGTGCAAATCATTTAGAGCGGTTTGCGTATCGCCATATGGCCTTTATTATAGGCTTAAGGTACTGCTCTACACAAAGCTAGACGAGATTAGAGCTATAAAATATATAAATAGCTAGCTGTTTCCCGTATGCCTCGGGAACAAATTCAGGCGCCCGGATAACGGAGTCTATAACTATCTCCAGGGTTCTATGTATCTCTATACCAAATTTCATGGAAATCGGTTCGAAAGCGTAACAAACAAACTGTAATTTTCTTTAATATTTTTAGTCTACGACTTTATACTTTACGAGTTTGTTTACATTTTTCGTAAAATCAATTCGTATTATAGACTAAAGTTAGCATTTCCCTTTGATGGTAGAGTGGTGACTATGGTTAGTTCTGAGTTGACGGCTCAAAACCCAGGTTATGAATGTGTGATCAAGTTTCCCATAGTTTAAAAAAAAAACTATTTTGGTTAATTACGATTTATTAGTACTAGAGTAGAATAGAATATTCTTTATTATGAACACCAAAAGAAAAACTTAATTACGATATTTGAAAATTAGTTACATGGGTGACACAATGGGCGGTCTTATCGCTAAAAGCGATCTTTTGCAGACAACCTTAATAATATCAAATGGCATATTTTGATGATTTTTATATTCTCTTAATCAGTTTGTATATTGAATCATTATTTAATAAAGACAGCATTATGGAAAAAATATAAACAAATACCTTTATACTTAAATAATTTGAAGGTTGCAATTAATTTGTATGTTTTGAAGGGCATTGTGTTAAATACTTGAATGGACCAGTTTTTTTTGTTTTTTATTCTATTTGTTTACAAACATCATGAGGAATTGGTACTTAATTAAATTCAATATTGTGATGGGAATTTTAAAGCTATAGCAGCTCGCGGGCTGGCTCGACGAGCTAGGTATAAAATATAGCTTCAACTGGAAAACAAGCTTTACACAGAACACATTGCCATTATCTGTACGTGTCATTTCAATATTGCATCAATATCATGACAATATGGCCAACTGAAATTCTAAACCGTTTGATAACAAAAAATTGATGAGAGGAGCTCGTGGCTAAGTAACAGCCGCACAGTTCGACCGATCAGAGGTTAAGCTGCGCTTGGCGCGGTCGGTCCGTAGATGCGTGACCATCTATGTCTTAGCGAGACTCCTCCGTGCCTCGGAAAGCACGTTAAGCTGTTGCTCCCGGCTGTCATTTGTAGATCTTTGACAGTCGTTACGGGTAAACCAGAAAGTCTGACAACCAGTCTTACCAAGGGTATCGTGATACCCGGTAACTGGGTTTTGGAGGTCAGATAGGCAATCGCTTCATGTGAAACACTAGTACTCAGCTGCATCCAGTTTAGAGTGGAAGCCGACCACAACATAGTTGGGAAAAGGCTAGGCAGATGATGGGTAACTAAAATGGATGAAGAGACATTATGTTTCAACCATAATTGAATGAGACCTGACTGATAAGATCATCATCGTGTCTTAGAGGTTTAAGATTCTATTGGGTATCCCGTGATGGCAATTTTTTTCCTATAGATTTTATGAAAAATATAAACTAAGTCGTAACCTATATGAGACCACTTTATCAATCTAGACATATAAAATGCTTTGTCCTGAACGACTGACTGACTGACAGATCAACGCACAGCCTAAACCGTTGATCGTAGAGACCTGAAACTTGGAGGGTGTGTTCTTTGATGACGTAGGTATCCGATAAGAAAGGATTTTTCCGAAATTCTACCCCTAGGGAGGTGAAAAAGGGGGGCAAAGTTTGTATAGGTAACCCACGTGGGCGAAGCCGCTGGCGTCAAGCTAGTTATGTAATAAATCACCATATATCTATAGAGATAATCTGTAATACATAGTGTATATTGTGGGTTTATTTGGCATCAAAATAAACTTATTCCTGGCAGTCAGCCAGTACCAATCGCTTTGTAAAGGACAAAACATTCTGTGTGCCATATTTTCGTTCTTTGTGCGAATTTTGTTTAAATTAAAATGGACTTTGTACCATTTGGAAGTCACTATGGTCTTTGTATCTAAAGTTAAATAAATTACCAACCGAAAGACAAGTACTTTATATAGAATCTTAAAATCATAGATCACACAATCTCCGAGAGTTAACGCGCTCCGAAACTCAAAGGGCTGAGGAAGGAACATGGATGGGTTTTAGAGAGTCTGTCAGACTCTCTAAAACCCTCCCTACTGTCTAAATAAACAAAAATCTTAGTTTGAACATTCGTTCGTTATCGAAAACCACATTAACCTAACTCCAGCGCTGTAAAATATGCTGTATAAGTATCTAGATAGAATAATGTAAATAATATATATATATTTTTAATTTTTAATACTGAACATTTTATCTTGAGTGAGAACTAATTAAAATTCCCTCAAATGTCCGGAGTTTTTTCGAAAATTTTAAGTGATGGCAGCCCTATTTTTACCCAACTGCGCGACGCAAACGAAGGTAATGTGTTTAATATCAAGGGTGTCTGGGAACAAATTCAAATACCCTCAAATATCCGTCTTAACAGTACTTGTCCGGCGTTGGAAATTCACGTAATGGCAGCCTTAAGTAAATAACATGTTGTACACAATCGTTGACTAAACAGGAAGCTACATAAACATGTGGTTAATATCGTATTTTCTCTGATTGCTAAACAGATATTTATGGTGTTTATTTCCGTTGAACCTGTAACTATACTTATTTGACTAGCTTCTGCCCGCGACTTCGTCCGCGTGGAATAGTGGTGCTCCGCTCCTATTGGTTTTAGCGTGATGAAATATAGCCTATAGCCTTCTTCAATAAATGGGCTATCTAACGCTGAAATAATTTTCAAATCGGACCAATAGTTCCTGAGATTAGTAGCGTACGCAAAAAAGGTAATTTTTCTGGTTGATTTCTTACACCTTGTGTCCGAAAAACCCAAATATCTTACGGAACCCTATTTTTTTCCAAAATAAAATGTAGCTTATGTTACTCGTGGATAATGTAGCTTTCGAATGGTGAAAGAATTTTTAAAATCGGTCCAGTAGTTTTTGAGCCTATTCATTACAAACAAACAAAGTTTTCCTCTTTATAATATTAGTGTAGATTTCAATATTATGCAAATTTCCGTTAGACTAGTAAGTATGATAAACTTTTTTTGAAACATAAATAAAATCGACTTCCAAAACACTGAAAAGAGGAAAGCTTTGAACCGATACATCGTACTAGAAGTCGGTGTACCTATTGCTTTGTATATTTTTGTCAGCGACTTCCAGATACTTTTAGTTGTTGAGGAATATGTTTAGCTACTTCTTCTCCACAGCAAAAACCCGTGGGAAGTGGTGAATGGTGGGTGTTTTGGTGGCTGTTTTCTGTAATTTTAACGTTTTGACGCCTAATTACAATTATTATTTTATCACCGACTAGCTTTCCGCCCGCTGCTTCGCCCGCGTGGACATTTTTTTTAACACCTTGGGTTACATTATTCAAGTTTTAATAGGTATCCCTAATTATTTGTGGAAATAAATATAGCCTATGACACTTCATAAAGATGTAGCTTCCTGACGGTGAAAGAATTTTTTAAATCGGTCCAGTAGTTTTTGAGTTAAAACCCTACAAACAAACAAATCTTTCCTCTTTATAATATGAGTATAGAAAAAACAGGCACACATCTCTCTATTTATATTTTAAAAACGCCATAACTTGAGAACAACTTAACCGATTTGGATAAAATTTGGTACGGAGATAGAGGAAACCCTGGAGAAAGTTATAGGTTACTTTTCATCCGATTGCGTTAAGTAGTTTCTACGGGATGCGGGTGAAACCGCGGGAAGCAGCTAGTATGCAATATATTATGTGCATATATTATATGTCTTTTATTTCCGATATCTATATCATATCAATGAAATACATTAATATTCACATAATCTACCATACAGAGTTCAAGGCTACAAGGTGTGACTTTGAAACATCGGCTTTTTGATGTTATTAAGATATTCATTAATGACTGCATGACATAACATTATGATGGCGGGTTTTTATAAGCTTAAATAGTTTTAGTCAATAATAACACAGTATAAATCATTGGCATGTTCTAAATTATCTTCTCAACGCGATTTTTTCTACGTAAATAAAGTCCAATAAAAAATTGTTGATGTTTGTCACAATAAAATAACCGTCATACTTATAAAAAACGGAACTATCTGAAGTTTAACCATTTCTCACCTAATCCTTACTTAACGCCGTAATCCAGGATTAAGCTAAAACTTGAGTTCAGATTAACGCTAAACAGCATTTATGAGAGCGGTTTAAGCTAATCCTTTGCTAAGCAGCAGATTAAAAATTAATCGGACTTTATAAGGCGTTTTACACCTGCGGCTTGTGGGCCAGTTTTACACAAAGAACCTATAACGCCTTGCGTGTCCTTTATTACAACATTTTCAGGTCGCTGTTCCGCCTCCCTCGATATTGTAGTGCATCAGGCATGTTTGCCGACGCGAGCGTTGAAGGCTTTCACGCGTTGATGAGAAAGAAAGTGGCGTCTGTTGTAAGGCGGGTTCGAGGGAGTCGCAATAGTGCCCTTAAGTGGATAGGAGAGAGAACTGACACTGTTCTTCTTAAGAGGTTCACTGAACTTCATGTTCGGGGAGTTAAATAAGCCTGTGTAATAGGATGTTGTGTTCACAAGTAATTAATTAATTTATTGTTATGGACTTTTTTGTCTGAAAATAAACGATTTTTATTTTTTTTATTTATTTATAAGTAAGACGGTAAATTTTGACATGGAAATCTCACTACTGTTATGAAGAAGTAGTTTCGATTCGTTGCAAGTTGTGCTCTTAATAAACTAAAATAGGTTTCAAGGTAAATAGAAGCTTAATAAAGAATATCTGCTCAGTGTTGCTAGCACGAATCACTTTCGAAAAAGTATTCGTATCGTCAGCAATTTTTGATTGGAATATACTTGCATCTTACGTACTATTTCGACGGTCCCTACGTACAAAAGGACATATGTCGAAAATGGCAGTTCTTTTTTTATTGCACAATTGGCTTTAGATTGTCTACTCATTCGTTGTAAATATAAAACTTGTTCTCATATACGATTTGTATATGACGTTAAAAACGTAATATTAAAAAGAAATAGAAGTAGAAGAAATAGATATAAGAAGTATATGCATATGAACAATCTAAAGCCAATTGTGTAATAAAAAATAAACTGCCATTTTCGACATGTCCTTTTGTACGTAGGGACCGTCGATTTATTAAATACATTTTTTTACTATAATCATATCTTTGGGTGCTTCAAATTGTTATTTATATTTTACTCTGGCATGGTTTTATTTATGATTCGAAAATCGCTTTCGATACGAATACTTTTTCGAAAGTGATCGTTTTAGGCCCGCGGCTGTCTTCTCTTGCACTCATATAAAATGGACGTCTATATGACTGGGAATAATATAACATACTATTAGCAAAACAAATCGAATAGTTTCTAAGATTACAAACATACACACCACATTTTAGTAGGTATTAATGTAAATACGGAATTCATCTATTAATAGTTAATTATAGTACATGCATAATTAGAACTGATTGTCATATACCAAGATGGCAGACGAGTTAGAAATATTGTAGAAAACAGATTTTTTTTAAAGTTCCAACAAGACTTCATTTTTAACCGACTTCAAAAAAAGGAGGAGGTTATCAATTCGACTGTATTTTTTTTTTTTTTTTTTTTTATGTTTGTTACCTCGTAACTTGCGACTGGGTGAACCGATTTTCATGATTCTTTTTTTATTTGAAAGCTGGTGCTTCCCGTGTGGTCCCATTTAAATTTTATCACTACCGGTTCAGCCGTTTTATAAATATATCAAAAATATCGATTTATCTCTACTTGCTGATATGCCAAATACTTAGATGATTTCGTTATTTACGCTTATTACAACCTAAAAAAGTGGTGTGTTTATTTTGTTAAGATTGCAAGACCGAGACACTGAAAAGCGAAAAAATAAAAAAGCTTTTTACAAAAAAATCAAAACCGACTTCCAAAAAAAAACTGAAAAGTAAAAAATAATTTTTATTTAAACGCTTTACGACCAAAACAACGCTTTCGAAGTCGGTGGCGAAATATTAACAACTAGCTTCTGCCAGCGACTTCGTCCGCGTGGAATAGTGGTGCTCCACTCCTATTGGTCTTAGCGTGATGATATATAGTCTATAGCCTTCCTCGATAAATGGACTATCTAACACTGAAAGATTTTTTTAAATCGGACCAGCGGTTTCTGAGATTAGCGCGTTTAAACAAAATGACAACATTTCCTTTCACTGCTCTGCTCCTATTGATTGTAGCGTGATGAAAAGTATACTATAACCATCTCAGGAGTATGACAAATAATTGTACCAAGTTTCGTTAAAATCTGTCGAGTAGTTTTTGTTTCTATAGAGTTTATACAGACAGACAGACAGACAGACAGACGGACAGACAGACAGACAGACAGACAAAAATTTTACTGATTGCATTTTTGGCATCAGTATCGATTCCTAATCACCCCCTGATAGTTATTTTGGAAATATATTTCATGTACAGAATTTACCTCTCTACAGATTTATTATAATATATTAATATATTAATAACAATAGTAACTTACAAGACACCGACTTCGAAAGCGTTGTTTTGGTCGTAAAGCGTTTAAATAAAAATATTTTTTTCTTTTCAGTTTTTTTTTTGGAAGTCGGTTTTAATTTTTTTGTAAAAAGCTTTTTTCTGAATGTCAAATTTATATCGGACGAAAAAGAATGATATTATTTTGAACACTCTACGTATGTTCAATCGTAGCTCGAAAATTGCTGATCAGATTTTGACAAATGCCGTGTCAATTATAGAATCTTTTTACTGGACAAAATCAAATATACAATCAGTAAACATTTCAAAATCATCATCTGCCTAGCCTTTTCCCAGCTATGCAACTAATTTGACTTTTCATTTTGACTTTTGACTTATGTTGGGGTCGGCTTCCAGTCTAAACCGTATACATTTCCAAATTTGAAGTAATAATCCTATTTTTTTAAGATGTAGTCAGTCATAAAATGGGGTGAACTAAGATGTAATGACGGCGGCACCGTCGCCAGAAATATACATGTTAAGAAAGGTCACACAAGGCTGAAATGTTATAGAAAAAGTAAAAATCACATCCAGATCAAGGAATTTAATTAACCATTAATGGTTGTTTCCAATAATCTATCTATTAGAAGATTTTCTTACCAGAAATAGATTTTTGACATAAGTGTATGGATCTTATGTCAAAATTCTATCTCATCTGCCTAGCCTTTTCCCAACTATGTTGGAGTCGGCTTCAGTCTAGGCCTAATGCAGCTGAGTACCAGTGTTTTACATGGACTGTCTTTCGGACCTGCACAACCCTTTTACTGGGTAACACGGAACCCCTTGGTAAGACTGTTTATCAGACTTTCTGGCTTCTGACTACCAGTAACGACTGTCAAAGATGTACAAATGACAACCGGGACCAACAGCTTAACGTGCTTTCCGAGGCATGGAGTAGTCGTCATCGCTATGACATAGATCACCCATTTATGGACCGACCATGCCAAGCGCAGCTTAACCTTTGATCGGTCAAACCGTGCGGCTGTTATTGGCCATGAGCTCCTCCTTAAAATTCTATCTCTATTAAGAAAATCTTCGGACAGATAGATTATTGAGAATGGTCATTAAAGAGGATACCTAGTAAGGGATAAATTAAAGCTGCAAGACTTAACTTTGTAACAGCGGGGTTATAAATGCACATATAGGGACAACAACAACGTGCATCTTACCATATTCTTAATATTAATAGCCGAGGTGTCGGAGTGCGAACCGAAAAATGGTCGGTTCGAATGCATTTTCGATCTGTTAAAAATAAAAATATATTGTATTATTTCGAAGAGATTTTCGGCTGGAAATTATGTTTAGGGCCAGTTGGAACATTAGACGAGGGATGGGGATGTACAAAACAGCATCATTTTATTGTTATAATTATGTAGTAGTCATCTTTCCGACAACTTATACAACACACCCTTACATAATCCTATGTTTAAGCTTCTATCCTGTGAAAGAATAAATGTGATAAACACTTGTGTTTGGTGGTTTCTAACACTGCATATCAGCGACAAATATATCACGTGATCAACGGAACACCCAGCAATTCTTCCGAGACATGGAAGGGTCCCGAAAAGAAAATAATTGTCACCCATCCATTTCATAACCGCGACAAGCAACCTTGGTGGATCTACCCATTGCGACTATTACATACTAAGCTATGAGCCTATATTTCCCACTAAACCTTGTACAATTTGTGTGAAAATATTATTTTGTGTTCAAAAATAAGTTTGCTCAAAAAAACCTTAAGCCTACCATAAAAGGCCTCAAGCTATATTTGAAGTGTTTTTTTTTTGTATTTGCTTACGCACTTAACATCGGTATTATGTGAACTTTAGAATAACTTACAACTACGAAGTGATAATTAAGATAATATGCACATGTTTGATGTCCGGGTGACTACGAGTTAACTTGTAAGTTTTTTTTTGTTTATTTAATTAAAAAATAAATCGCATGGTTCTCGTAAAGGTCAAGATAATCTTTGCCTTATACTGAGTTTACGTCAATGCGCGTGTATATATGCGTACATTACGCGATTTCTCACGTAACGATTATTGGGATCCATTTCGAAGCCTGGGGCCTTACCATGCTGTGCCAAAGCAGGAATACTTTCGATGTGAAAAAGAGACAGTGTTATACGGCATTAATAGCTGTGTATCGCTCTCACACCGGTATAGTGATGGCAAAGACACGCGGTGGTACGGTCCCTGGAGTCTGAATTCTAACCCCGTTCATGACGAAGCTTGTTTTCTATCGTACGGAACTTAAGTGGACTTAAAATACACCTCTGCTTAACCATTTGGGGAGAATAGGTGTGATATTATGTACATAAAAATATCTCAAAACTGGCTCTTGACTTCATCCATGTGATCTTCAAATTGGGTCCAGATATCGCAATAAAATGTATCATGTGTATTAATTCATGTTATTAACTATGCGCGTGCCAGATTTCATCGAAATAAGTCCAGTAGTTTTTGCGTGAAACTGTAACAAACATCCATCCAAAAAACCTTCGTATAATATTGAGAGGATTGGTGTTACTATGCATAGAAAAATTAATGAAAAATGTAAAAATCCCCCTAGGCAATTCTTTCTTATATCATTTTCTAAAAGAGCTGGGGGGCTAGACAAGTGGCAAAAACGCTATAGAATAGAAAACAAAATGTATGGGAATGACACATAGCTAGTCGTAAACGAATGTCATTCCCATACATTTTGTTTTCTATTCTATAGCGTTTTGCCACTTGTCTAACCCCTCTGTTACTCTTACACTGCTGGACCAATATTAACCAAACATAGCTTAGAACCACCGCAAAGAAACTGTCTTTCAAATGGAAAAAAAACGCATCGAAATCGGTCGATCCGTTTGACAGCTACGATGCCACAGACAGAGAGACAGACATCGACATCAAACTTTTAATACCCCTCTTTTAGCGTCGGGGGTTAAAAACCACAAAACAACTAATAAGGGACAACTTTAGTTTAAAATTAAATTGTTTAGTATATAAATAACCTTAAAAATATAAGGAAAATACAACAGTAATAATAATACAATTATCCTGAATAGTATTGGATTGACCTAGCCATACCGGTATGGTAGTAATTTGTAATGAATAAATCCTTACTTATACATACATTTAAATGCGAAAGTAACTCTGTTTGTCTGTCTGTCACGCTTCATGATAAAACGGCTTAATGATTTTTACATCGGACTTGTCCTACATACATTTTATATCAAACATAATTATTGCATTTTAAACAGCTTTTCATCATAAATTCAAACTTCCAATGTTCGAAGGATTACATAAACCTTTTGAGCTTTTTTTTCTACACCTAACTGTAACGGTAACTAAACTCCTGATTTCTGGTTAAAAATATTTTTTGTTTATCGGGCCGATACTGATTACGAAACTATTAGTCGGTGAATTTGGCCCTTAATCTTTTAATTTAGTATTCCACCATAATTGGAGATTATGAAACTTATGTTTAACTAAACTGTGACTCAACCATTACCTGGGATAATTTGCACGATATGAACTATTTATAAGTTGTTGTTGACAACACCAAAAAAAAGAAGTCTTTGTGATAAAACCAGTCTCAATTGAAATATCTTTCCTTATCCTCAGAGATGCATATATTATGTATAGTATAAATTAATACACTTCTCATCAAAAAAATCGAAACACTTTCGTTTTTATTGTTTTTGTCCTAATTTTTTACAAAAGAGAATTAATTCCATGAAAAAAAAAACATTATTGTGTAGCTGGCAGTTTGGTCATTACAGTAAGAAGAAAAAAATCAAAATTCGAAATTAGAATTTCATTTGTTTATCCTATAAATGAAATTAATCACTGTTTTGAGACAAATGTGTATTTAGGGTTGGAGTACGTTTCTCGTTTAAAAACTAAAAATTAGCGCTTGTCTTTAAACTTTTTGTTTCTTATTTCATTTACTGTGACTTTGGGACGTCTGTAAAAACTTTTTTTTCTAAAACATATGGATACTTCGCCCGCAGAAGCCGCCCAAGTGGTGGCATTGCTGGATTCTGGACTTAGTCAGCGTGTTGTGGCTGCAAGATTGCATCTAAGCTTATCATCTGTTCATAGAGTCTACAAACGCTATCGGGAGACTGGTTCGTTCACGCGCCGTTCAGGATCTGGCAGGAATCGGGTCACTTCTGAGCGAGATGATCGATTTATTGTAACAACTTCTTTACGAAATCGACGCCTTAACGCTTTTCAACTGCAGCAGCAGCTTCGCGTTGTACGAAGAGTAGCTGTAAGTGACTCTACAATAAGAAGAAGGTTGAAGGAACGCGGATTGGCACCGCATAAGCCAGCGAATGGGCCGAAATTAACTGCAGACCATCGAAGAGCGCGCCTTAACTTTGCACGCGAGCACCTAACTTGGTCATACCTTCAGTGGAGCAAAGTACTGTTTTCTGATGAGTGTAAAATTATGCTGTATGGTAACGACGGAAGGAACAAGGTCTACAGAAGAGATGGAGAACGCTTTGCACAATGCTGCATTGAAGAAAAGGTCAGCTATGGTGGCGGTTCGTGGACGGTTTGGGGAGGAATCAGCGCCGACGGTAAGACAGAACTTGCCTTTGTGTCTGGGCCACGGCTGCCTGCACTAAACTCTCATCGGTACATCGAACAGTGTCTTGAACCTCATGTGATGCCCTATGCACATTTTATTGGCAACGACTTCATATTCATGCACGACAATGCTAGAGCTCACACCGCGGGCGTCGTACGAGATTATCTTACCGAAGTCGGTATCTCCATTATGGTATGGCCAGCAAGAAGCCCGGACATGAATCCCATTGAACATCTATGGGATGAATTAAAGAGACGAATTCGAGCAAGAGATCCAGCCCCAGAAACACTTAGCCAGCTGCAAAATGCAATCCAAGAGGAATGGGATAATATACCACAACATGTGATCGTGACTCTCATCCGATCGATGAAGAACCGTATGGAAGCAGTAATAAGAGCTCGCGGAGGGAATACAAGTTATTAAATAAACGTTTCTTAATTTTTTTTTTCATTTACGCGTGTTGTTTTACCCATTTCCTTCATATTCCATACAGGGTAAAAATTACTCATTATACAAAATACGAAATCTATGAAGACTTAATTTGAATTTAGAACAATAACATTAGGATTTAAAAACCTCATACTACTCACTATTAAATGACATTTTACATTTATTCCTAAATATACACATTTTTCTGATAATCCTTATCAAATCATAAACTGCGAGGTGTTTCGATTTTTTTGATGAGAAGTGTATATTATGGATCATCATCATCATCAGCCTATATATTGTCCCACTGCTGGGAACAGGCCTCTTCTCATACAGAGAAGGCATGAGCATTGATCAACACGCTTGCTCAAGGTGGATTGGCGTATTCAAACTTTTTCAAGCCCAGGTTTCCTCACGATGTTTACCTTCACCGTTAGACAGTGGTGTCTAAGATAAAGTATATAAATATAACTTCAGAAAAGTCGGCCAGGTCGGCCTCTCGTTTGCGAGAGGCAGGTGCCTTAACCACTAGGCCACCACGGCACCATGGCACAAAGCACGGCACGGCACGGTTTATGCTTTCTTTTTACACAATATATCTACATCTATTTTTATTCTAACTGAAGAAATAAGCAGTACCTTTGTACTAATTTTTTCTATTATATCCTATTTTCTGTTTAAATAAATCATTAAATAATTAAAAAAAAATTATCAGCAAAAACGCGCATACTTAAATAAAATTTTACCCACAACAATAACATGTCAAATACACTCAGCCGACTTAAATATCAAAACCAACCGAATTTCCCTAACCTACATAAACACACACAATCTACCACCATAATTATAAATACACAACAACGCAGAGATTATTCAAAACACGTCAACATGTGTAAATTTTAATTAAATGTTTACCCCATTACAAAGTCACGTCGGACGGCAGGCGTCAGAAAGCATATGTCAATGAATTTGTCGTGAACATGAAACTGAGTGCACGTGTCGTGTGTATTGTTGAACGTGTGTTTATCGTCACGTGTTTATGATCTGGAGGAAAATTATGGATGCACCTGCCCAGCAATAATAGCTCCCTATTTATTGGTTTATTAGGTTTCCGCCAGCGGCTTCGCAAGCATGGGCTGTACGAATTCAAATAAAAAAATTACTGAGTTTCATACAAACTTTGCCCCCCCTTTTCACCCCTTTAGAGGTAGAATTTCAGAAAATCCTTTCTTATCGGATGCTTACGTCATACAATGAACACACCCTCCAAGTTTCAGGTCTCTACGATCAGCGGTTTAGGCTGTGCGTTGATCCGTCAGTCATTCAGGACAAAACATTTGATAGGTACGTATAGAAAAATTCTTCACTGATCTCCTTGCTTAATAAAGGGGGTTGACAATCTCAGCTCTCTTTTTAGAACTAGCTTTTTTTCGCGGTTTTACCCGCGTCCTGAGAGAAGTACTTCATGCACCCCGCACCCGGATAAAAGTAGCCTTTAACCATCTCCAGGGATACATTTATATCCATACCGAATTTTGTCTAAATCGGTTGAGCCGTTTTGCCGTGAAAGCGTAGTTTTTTATCCGGGTTTCCTCGTGTAAATATAAATATTTTGAAGTGTATGGAGTCATGGTGGTCTTGAGGCTATGGCGCCTGCTTCTCGTGTACGAGTATGCGGGATCGAAACCTGGCATGTACCAATGTAACTTTTTCTATAGACATAATTACTTTCTAAGTGTATCTAAGCCATCACTAAGACGGTGCTGGAGAAAATCACGAGGAAACCTTTTTTTTTCGAATCATCAAATGACTCCTCCCGCCATGGGTGAGGCGTGTCAAACTCCTACTGGCTAAAACCCATCCATGTTCCTTCCTCAGCCCTTTTTACTCCAGGGGCGCGGTAACTCTTACGAACATCCCACAGCCAGCATCACGAGGAAACCTGGACTACAAAGTCTAAAACCGCCTTGAGCAAGCGTGGTGATCAATGCTCATGCCTTCTCTGTATGGGAAGAGGCCTGTGGCCTTACCATGACGTGCCAAAACAAGATTATTTTCGATATGAAATAGAGACGGAGCTATACGACGTTAGTAGCTGTGTCACGCTCTCAAACTTGAATAGTGATTGCAAAAACACGTGGTGGTACAGCCCCTGTGCCCAACAGTGGGAAAGTAAATAGGGATGATGATAATATGGACATTGCATAGAAAATAGATGAATAGATGTATAGTTATTCGTAATTTGCCAATCCAAATATTTCGAGAAACCATTGCGATTAGTCGTCGGCTCCAGTCTAACCGGATCTATTAGGTATTTATCAAAGCGATCTAACCTGCTCATTTTTTAAAGCTGACTGTATAGTTATCTTGACTATGTATATTAAACTAATTAAAACTATATTCTGCTATCATACAGAGCGGGTTTTTCGATCTAGATCTGTAAATTAAAGAGTTTATTTCGTCAAAAGGATAAAGACGGAATTCTTACATCATTAATTCGGTGTCAATTAGCAAAAAGACTAAAGTAATGCAGTCTGTCTGTGACGCTTTCATGGTAAAACGGCTGAATCAATTAGGACGGAATTTGGGATGAAGGTATCTTAAAGTTTAAAAACATAAAATAATAGCAAAAACTTTCAATTTTATCCGCCATTTTTACAGATCTTGAATGACAGTTCTTCTATTTCACATATATGTAACCGTATATTTTTTGCTGCAGCTGAATGTAAATCGTTACCTATTAATATTATGCGAGAGTATAATTCTGTTCGTTTGTTACTACCGATCCCTATGCAATTTGTTGTAGATCATCATCATCTGCCTAGCCTTTTCCCAACTATGTTAAGGTCGGCTTCCAGCCTAACCGGATGCAGCTGAGTACCAGTGTTTTTTTAAATGGAGCGACTGCCTATCTGACCTTCACAACCCGGGTACGGTTACCGGGTAACACGGTACCCCTTGGTAAGACTGGTTGTCCAACTTTCTGGCTTCTACTTCTACCCGTAACGACTGTCAAAGATCTACAAATAACAACCGGGACCAACAGCTTAGCGTGCTTTCCAATGCACGGAGGAGTCCCGGTATTTTTTTGTAAATATAGATTGAAACTCGAAGAGGTCATAAGATAATTATTTGAATGGCTTTATAAGACTACTGAAACCGCGAAAAACATAGTCTTTAAAAACTATATCTTATCTTATATATAAAAATAGCTGTTTCCCGCGGTTTCACCCGCATCCCGAGAGAACTACTTAGCGCACCCGGGTAAAAAGTAGCCTATGTTGTTCCTCAGGGTCTATTCTATCTCTGTACCAAATTTCATTTATATCGGTCCAGTAGTTTTGGCGTGAAAGCGTAACAGACAGACAGAGTTACTTTCGCATTTATAATATTAGTAAGGATGAATTAATGTTCGTTAGTCTCGCTAAAACTCGAGAACGGCTGGGCCGATTTAGCTGATTTTGGTTTTGAAATGTTTGTCGTAGTCCAGGGAAGGTTTAAACGGTAAGAAAAATTTGTGATCCATGTAAGTGATACGAAGTATACCGGGTCATTTAGTATTATAGTATATGTATATATATATGTATCTATACTCCATTTACAATAAGATTAGACATTTAAACGCACCCCTTTTACCGTTCGCTCAATCGATTTTGAGTTCTATCCCGTAGAGATAAGGATGGTGTTGAAAGCAAAATAATGTTTACAATACCAAATATATTCTGCATCTGTTTTTTGTTATGTTACTTAGCAATAGAGCCTAAAATCGTTTGAACGAACGGTAAATGGGGTGCGTTTAAATGTCTAATCTTATTGTAAATAGAGTATAGTAGACAAATAATTAAAAAACTACTATTTATAAGGAAACGAATCTATTGACCTCACCTTACTATGGAAAACCTGTTCAGACGATAAGATTATGGTAATTTTAACATCGCAAGGTCAAAAGCGTTCATGTCGTAGAATTCTAGCTGTTTTACTTCTAAAGACCGATTATTTTTTATTCTGCTGCTGTGAAGTCGTGGTGGCCTAGTGGTTAAGGCCTGCCTCTCGTGTACGAGTGTGTGGGTTCGAAACCTGGCAAGTACCAATGTGACTTTTCTGAAGTCATATGTACTTTCTAAGTGTATCTTAGACGTCACTGACTAACGGTGAAGGAAAACATCGTGAAGAAACCTGGACTTAAAAAGTCGAAATCGCCAATCCGCCTTGAACAAGCGTGGTGATCTATGCTCCTGCCTTCTCTGTATGAGAAGAGGCCTGTGCCCAGCAGTGGCACAATATATAGGCTGATGATAGCAACGGATTAGCAAAAAATCCACTCATAAAAGCTGTTTAGCATTAATCCGAATTTAAGTGAGTAGCTTAATCCTAGATTACGACGATTAAGTAAGGATTCGGTGAGATATGGAAACTTCAGATTACCTACAGGTTTTTTATAAGTAAGGCGGTAGCTGTTTCCCGCGGCTTCACCCGAATCCCGAGGGAACTACCTCACGAACCCGGATAAAAACTATCCCATGTCCTTCCCCATGTTTTAATCTATCTCCGTACCAAATTTCATCCAAATCGGTTTAGCCGTTTTAACGTGAAAGCGTAAAATATGTATGTATGTTTATTACTCTTTCACGCAAAAACTGTAGAATGGATTTCGATGAAATTTGGTACACACATAGGTTATAACCTGGATTAACACATAGGATACTTTCTATCCGGGTGCGTGAAGTAGTTTTCTTAGGATGCGGGTGATACCGTGCGAAATAACTAGTTATTCCTAATTTTTTCCCCGTCTAGTCGAGCCAAATTATATACGATAATGAGACTATGATTTTCCAAGAAGTTTGTTGGCCTGCTTCCAATATTCCCTAACAATACCATGTAAAACCAGCGCTGGTTCGTGACTTAGGTCAAACCAGCATAATGCTGAGTGGAAACACCATTATCACACACGAGCAACTAAAGTCTGTACTAATTAATTTTACGAAAATTGTAAACAAAGTCGTAACCAATTTTGTTCTATTTCTGCCACAGAAATTAACAAAATGGCGTATGGTCACAGTATCACGATATCTCCCTACAGTAGCGCAACGAATGTACTTACGCGGAGCAACGGCGGGGGACTCGCGGTGAGGCGGGCGGTGTCAACCGCGTCCCGCAAACACGCGTACTTTGCGGGACGGAGCGCGAGGGACCAGACGCGGTCGTGTTTTGTTGAAAATTGTTTCTCTTCGTTGTTATTTTATTTCCCATTTTGCAACTTCCTTAGCGTATCTACTTACGCCGGCGGCGGCATCGCGCGTCATCAAAGGCGTTGCGCTACTGTAGAGAGATATCGTAATACTGTGGTATGGCGCATTTATGTCAATTTCATGCTCTAAACATCAACATTCAACTACCTGACTCTGGGCCGCTTTGGTAACATTTCAAAAATGCACAAAAATATTTCTGCCGACCCGGGGAATCAAACCCGAGAACACAGTATTTGCTTTGTGAATGAATATTAGACCAGCGACACAGTTGTGATATGATTTGAAAAGGTCACATACTAATGTAAATTTCTAACAGTTTTACGAGAATAGCGTCAATGACAATGACAGATATACATACGTAGATACAAACTCATAGAAGTCATTTGGATACATGCTTTTGTTTCATAAATTTTGGCGAGAACACAAAAAAACTACTTTACATAAATGATTGCGAAAACAAAATTGCAAATTATGGATTCTATTTAGGAATAAATAACACATTTTTTGTCGTTTTTTGAACCCAAATCGGTGAACTAAGTCAGACAGTTTGTATTACTGTTATAAGTTAACTTAACATGTCATGTTTTTGACGAGACGTAGGTAAAAATAATAAGTACCTATATAAATTTTGGCTGATAATATATACATAATATATATATTATCTGCCAGAATTTATTTACTTCTCGTGTACATATTATGTGAGGAGCTCGTGGCTAAGTAACAGCCGCACGGTTCGACGGATCAAAGGTTAAGCTGCGCTTAGCGCGGTCAGTCCGTGGATCTGTGACCATGTTTGTCATAGCGAGACTCCTCCGTGCCTCAAACGTTAAGCTGTTGGTCCCGGTTGTCATTTGTAGATCTTTGACAGTCGTTACGGTTAATCAGAAGCCAGAAAGTCTGGCTACCAGTTTTACCGAGGGGTATTGTGCTACCCGGTAACTGGGTTTTGGAGGTCAGATAGGCAGTCACTCCATGTAAAATACTGGTACTCAGCTGCATCCGGCTTAGACTGGAAGCCGACCCCAACATAGTTGGGAAAAGGCTAGGCAGATGGTGATGATGAATATAAATATTATATCTTACTAGTATTACTTATAAATGTAACCGTAACTACGAGTAATCTTAATGTAACCGGTTAGTTTTATCTCGAAGTTTCACGAATCAAGAGTAAAGCATGATTTACACTACGACAGAAATTCCTACACAAATCTATCCATACATATAAAATTGTCTTGAATGACTCACGGATCAACGCACAGCCCAAACCGCTGATCTCAGAGGCCTGAAACTTGAACGGTATGTTCTTTGTATGACGTAGGCATCCGATACGAAAGGATTTTCCGAAATTCTAGCCTCAAGGGGGTGAAAAAGGGGGGCAAAGTTTGTATGAAACTCTGTCATTTTTAAATTGAATTTGTACATCCCACGCGGGGAAGCTGCTGGCGGAAAGCTAGTGTCACAATAAATGTCCCACAAATGCTTACACACAGACACTCGCTGTGTACATGAGTGTATGGTGTCGTAACTAGGGCTGCCATCCGTCCGGATTTCCACGGATTAGTCCTAGTTTAGAGGGCGTCCGGGGTGCGTCCGGGCGGGTTTTCAAAGAGCGTCCGAAAAAACCCGGACACTTTTTACCTGATATCCGATCCCGATTGATTGAAAGGTAAGCAATAAATTAAAAAAAAAATAACAAAGTGTCCAGGAAAAAAATCAAACTCATTCAAAATGTCCGGGGTTTTTATAGTTTTAGTCCAAGGTCGACGATTTGGGCGATGGCAGCCCTAGTCGTAACCATTTAAAATGACATTTGGTATGGGAATAGATCACATCTGGAGGAATATCCCAATCTATTCAAGAATTCAAATCATTCACTCTTCGGTGCGCTTGCGACGATACGGCGTGGCTGTAGACAGTTTATTTATATCGTATTTACTACGGCGTATATTTACATAACCTACTTTATTTATTTTCATTTTCCGGGTACATTAATAGACCTACTAATTCGCTATCAAGGCCATCTGTACTGTTGGAACTGCGGGCTTGCTTGGAGGAGTTACCCGGACCGTAAAGGACGAAGGAAGGAAAGTGGATGGGTTTGCTTTGCCTTGCTATCTTCCCCCAGCGACGCCCTAAGCCGAGGCCCGTACCCCACTAGGGGGTGCCCTTAGCGTGTAGTCGCTTAGTTTTGTAAGTTAAGCCCTGGCTGGAGGCCCTAAAATCATTTAAGGCACTTCACTGGCAAGCCCGGTTAAGAGTCGACAACCTTCTAGGTTGACCTGCGAGATGCCATACAAAAAAAAGAAGTAAGATTTTGGCTAACCCATTACTAAGCAACAGATTAAAAAATAATCGTACTTTATAAGTAAGACGATAATAATGTGACATTCCCTCCCTCTCCACAGTCTCCACCCACAGCGCCATTTTATAAAATGGATTCTGTTATCCGTATTAAAGACGACTTCGTCCGCGTGGAATAGTGGTGCTCTGCTCCTTTTGGTCTTAGCGTGATGATATATAGCCTATAGCCTTCCTCGATAAATGGGCTATTCAACACTGAAAGAATTTTTCAAATCGGACCAGCGGTTCCTGAGATTAGCGCGTTTAAACAAAATGACAACATTTCCCTTCACTGCTCTGCTCCTATTGATTGTAGCGTGATGAAAAGTATACTATAACCAGCTCAGGAGTATGACAAATAATTGTACCAAGTTTCGTTAAAATCCGTTGAGTAGTTTTTGTTTCTATAAAGTTTATACAAACAGACAGACAGACAAATTTTTTTCTTATTGCATTTTTGGCATCAGTATCGATCCCTAATCACCCCCTGATAGTTATTTTGGAAATATATTTCATGTACAGAATTGACCTCTCTACAGATTTATTATAAGTATAGATATAGATAGATAGATTATGTAGTACTAAATGTTTACCTGTGGAAACATCCATCAGATTATACAGTAGATAACATTGATTAATTTAATTAACACGGTTCGGGCTTAATGGGGACATAAGATGGGATCATAAAACTTATTGACGACCTTGGGGGATAGGTACTAATTACAAAATGGACACGGAGTATTACGGGGTCACAGACATTCGTGACGTCATCAGTTTGCGTCCACCATTATAGGATCCGTCGGGATAGAAATATTATAACGTCTTTTTAAGCTAGCAATTTCGTTAACGATAGTGGTCAGCAGAGTGTGATAATCTTATCTATACTTATAATAAATTTGTAGAGAGGTCAATTCTGTACATGACATATATTTCCAAAATAACTATCAGGGGGTGATTAGGGATCGATACTGATGCCAAAAATGCAATCAGTAAAATTTTTGTCTGTCTGTCTGTCTGTATAAACTCTATAGAAACAAAAACTACTCGACGGATTTTAACGAAACTTGGTACAATTATTTGTCATACTCCTGAGATGGTTATAGTATACTTTTCATCACGCTACAATCAATAGGAGCAGAGCAGTGAAGGGAAATGTTGTCATTTTGTTTAAACGCGCTAATCTCAGGAACCGCTGGTCCGATTTAAATAATTCTTTCAGTGTTAGATAGTCCATTTATCGAGGAAGGCTATAGGCTATATATCATCACGCTAAGACCAATAGGAGCGGAGCACCACTATTCCACGCGGACGAAGTCGCTGGCAGAAGCTAGTACATATATAAAAATGAATTGCTGTTCGTTAGTCTCGCTAAAACTCGAGAACGGCTGGGCCGATTTAGCTGATTTTGATGTTTGTCGTAGTCCAGGGAAGGTTTAAACGGTAAGAAAAAGTTAGGATACATGTAGGTGATACGAATTATACTGGGTCGTCTAATAATACATAGATTAATTAGGCAATAATCAATAGATTCTTATGAAGAAGAACTAGCAAGAAACTCCAATGGATAATCTTCTCAATAAATTCTTATCCTTAGCGATATTATAAAACCGAAAATAAGTATGTTTGTCTGTTAGGTACCTACGCTTTCACGGCAAAACGGCTGAACCGAACTAGATGAATTTTGGTATGGAGATAACTTGAATATTGAGGAAGGACCTGGGATAGTTTCTATCCGGGTAAGTGAAGTGGTTCCCTTAGGGTACGGGTCAAACCGCGAGAAACAGCTAGTATCTTTTATCTTTTGCTAAGAAAAGTATAAAATTCAAATAATGCTATATACATTGTCTGCCTATCCTTTCAAAACAGTCATGAAGTTATGTACATATCGACTCAGAATATTTACCAATAATTATGAGTGACAAATAATCTCTCTAAGGCTCTTTACACACTGGGACTTTCGCAGCGACGCAAACGCGAGCCAGTCTCGATGCTGTATCAATACCTACGATTGGTTTAAAAAATCGTCTTCTTCCTGAAGGAAATGCGTAGCCAGATTATGGAGAACACATTATTATAAAGCAAAGAGAACTTAAAAGACATTAATTTAATTATATGATTGGAATTAGCCTGACATATCTTTACATATAAAATGTTTGTCCTGAATGACTGACGAACCAATGCACAGCCTAAACCGCTAATCTGAAGATCATGGCTATACGAATTCAAATTAAAGAGAGTTTCATATAATCTTTGCCCCTCTTTTTCACCCCCTTAGGCGTAGAATTTCGGAAAATCCTTTCTTATCAGATGCCTACGTCATACAAAGAACACACCCTTCAACTTTCAGGTCTCTACGATCAGCGGTTTAGGCTGTGTGTTGATCCGTCAGTCATTCAGGACAAAGCATTTTATATGTATAGATTATGTGGCCTGTTCGCACAATAACGTTTAATATTGTAAGGTTTCATCTATACTAATATTATAAAAAGGAAAGATTTGATTGTTTGTTTGTAGGGATTTAACTCAAAAACTACTGGACCGATTTTAAAAAATCTTTCGCCATTTGCCGCGGGCGGAAAGCTAGTATAACCTATAAACTCCATACAGTGGTATCGCGACACAGTCGCGCGGCTGTCAAACGCGTGTTTAAATCGCTTTGAAAAGTCACAGTGTATAAAGAACCTAAGAGACAGCATGTTTGGTATTCTAACGCTGCGTGAGCGCATGTTTTGAACTCGTATCTATTGCTGTATGCGTACACTAAACAGATTCTGCATACTGAATGCATTGGTTTAGAAAGTCTAGAGTGGATCTAGGCATTTTAGACAGGCATTCCCATTGATATATATACAATAGAGATGCAATCCCGAACCCGAACATTACGCGTCAAAAAAAGCGTATTTAGCGTAGCGATTTTTTGGTATGTAGACGTTGCTTTGAAACTAGTAACCACTTTGATGCAACACTCTATTTATCTCTTTTACACTAGCCGAAACTATATCTATGGGCATTCCTAAATAACGTCACGCTTTTTATCTACGTATATATTATCAACATTATAACAATCATCGATCTATTTACTATCCCTCTGCTGGGTAGAGGAATCGTCTCATACAGAGATACCTATACTTGTTTCCGTACCAAATTGTGGCTCAACCGATTTGGACGAAATTTGGCACGGAGATAGAAGAGACCCTGAAGATGGTTACAGGCTATTTTTATCTACTAATAACGGGTGAGAGGCCAAGCTACCGCTGGTTCTGCGGCACGTAAGAAAGGGCTGAGGAAGGAACATGGATGGGTTTTAGTCAGTAAGAGTCTGACACTAACGACGGGACACTAAATGACCCCTTCATTTGATGATTTCCCACCCGAAAAAAAAGGGGCCTACTCTAACTCATCGAAACGATACTTCGAAAAGACCGAGAATAGACCATTACTTTTTTGTGCCCTCCCGCCGTGGGTGGGGCGGAAGCGAGTGTCAGACTCTTAACTGACTAAAACCAATCCATGTTCCTTCCTCAGCCCTTTGTATTAAGCCCCGGCCCCGGCAGAGTAGTCCCCTTTGTGTCAGAGTTTTCTTAAATCAGCTTGACGGCCTCTGACATGCCGAACCGTTGATATGCATGCTTGCTTGCTGACCGTAAATGGTAATTTTATTCGCTGCATGCATTGTCAATAAAATGCACGTCGGCCCTACAAGAAACCCGTTAGTTCACACCTCTTTTTGACACACTATCCTAGTCATATATATGTATATAAATATGTTACTAAAGTAACTAGATCTGCAATCACCGAACACTATGCGAGCCGTAAAGGTTGAGCCCACAGACATAATTCACGCCATTTTTAGGGTTCCGTAGCCAAATGGCAAAAAACGGATCCCTTATAGATTCGTCATGTCTGTCTGTCTGTCCGTCCGTATGTCACAGCCATTTTTTTCCGAAACTATAAGAACTATACTAAATTTGGTAAGTAGATGTATTCTGTGAACCGCTTTAAGATTTTGACACAAAAATTGAAAAAAAGCAATAAATTTTGGGGGTCCCCATACTTAGAACTGAAACTCAAAAATTTTTTTTTCATCAAACCCATACGTGTGGGGTATCTATGGATAGGTCTTCAAAAATGATATTGAGGTTTCTAATATTTTTTTTTTCTAAACTGAATAGTTTGCGCGAGAGGCACTTCCAAAGTGGTAAAATGTGTGTCCCCCCCCCTGTAACTTCTAAAATAAGAGAATGATAAAACTAAAAAAAATATATGATGTAGATTATCATGCAAACTTCCATTGAAAATTGGTTTGAACGAAATCTAGTAGGTAGTTTTTAAGTAATCAGCAATTTTCCTCTTCAAATAAACTTAATTATGCGGTCGGAAAAAAACTAAATAATTGCGACTTTATTGCGTATTTTTTCTTTCCAATGGTCGGAACCCTCGATGCGCGAGTCCGACTCGCACTTGGCCGGTTTTTTTATGTGGTACGCCACACCGTATTTTTCCTGGGAGTACTCTTATTATATCATACAGATGTCATGAACATTATGTTTCGGCTAGTGTGAGAGAGATAGATATAATTTTACATCAAAATGTTACTACATAGTTTACATAGTTTGTTTACTACATAGTTACAAAGCTACGTCTGCATTCTAAAAAATGTTTACGTTTTTGTTTCCGCGTAATGTTCGGGATTGCATCTCTATTGATATATATATCTCGATGATCCTAGTTCAATTTTACAGACAAATGTACAAAAAAAAATAAAAAATACGATGTTATATACTTACGAGAAAGGAGATAACTAAGTCATAATCTGTCAAATTCCTACTTCCTACTAAATATAAATATATTTAATAATAATTATAAATGCCAAAGTTTTTGAGAATGGATGTATAGATGTTTGTTACTCTTTCACGCCAAAAGTACTGAACGGATTTGGATGAAATTTGGTAGACACATAGTTTACAACCTGTATTAACATATAGAATACATAATTTTTATTCGGGTTCGTGCAGTAGTTCCTAGGACGCGGGTGAAACCGCGGGAATCAGCTAGTGGATCATAAAACTAATATTTTTCGACTAACTGCATGTATGTAAATAATATACCTATGATTTTTTTTAAAATCTTGATAACATCTAAAATCTTAACTGTATTAATAAATATCATATCATGTGACATCTTACTAAAACGTATAAAGTATCAGCTTCAACTTAACATAATCTATCGATATAAGCAAGAAAAAAAATTATATATCTGGTACTTTCCAAGATATTAAAACGAACAAAGTTGTATTTCCAATACGTTCCAAAGAAAATCAAAACTTTAAAGTGCTCTCCAGTAAAGTAGCTATTTTGTAGATCCGACTTTGTTTTACGACAGTGTCGAAATTAGGTAACGTTTGAAGTTTACGTACCCAGCTCAATAAATAACATTAGAATGTATAATAAATTCATAAATAAATCGAAAAAAAAAATCTTATTATTACACATAGACAAATCTTAACTATTAGGTATGTAAATTAATAAATAGGTACTCACAATTAAGCGATCTTCAATTGTTATTAATTCCAATAGTTCACAATTTCATTGTCATTTCAATAATAATGTCACGAACTATTATAAACTCATTAGTCTTAATTTGAAACCGTTTAGGGCTATAAATATTTCAAATTCAAAAGTAGAACAGATAAATTTTTCACATTCCAATTCAATAATTTTCAGAATAACTCTTCATTTTAAAATACCAAATTCCCTTTTTCCAATTACTTCAATTCATAATTCAATTTTTGATTAATTCGGAAATTCTCTTGATTTTTTGGAATATAAAATTATTTGAACAAATTTTCTTTGTTAAACAATTTTAAAATGCGCGCGAATCATATGTTTTCTGTTTACACTGGCTGTAAACGATGCCACGCTAATGTTGGCACACAACTGACGATTCTATTTTCAAAACATGCCAACAACTGAATGGAGAAATACCGAAACGTTTTCAATTTCAAGGTTTTGTTTTTCTTCTATTTGAATACCACCACACTTAATAATATCTAAAACACTGTCACCATTTTTTTTTACACTCAATTTTGAATTATTCAATACATTGTCACACTTTCAAAGTTCTATATCCATAGAGTTTAGTATATGGAAATATATTAGGTCCATTTCACACGCGAGGATTATGAGAACAGCTCCAAGCCAAAATTGTACGTCGGAATAACTGGCGGAACAGCACACGGCCGCTTGGCGCGCAAGTGGGATAAACACTGAACTGGTCATGTTAGTAATTTCTTGGCTCCGGTGCAAAATGGTAATCAATCGACGTCTTTTGTAGTAAGTATAAAGCACTTCTTGTAATTACCAAGAATGTTGTCAGGCGGTTGGTAATTTTCGTAATAAACAATTGCTTTAAAGAAATATGTGAGAGTCGTCGATAATATTTCCTGGTGTTATTTTTTATTTTCGTAATTCCAATTTTGAATCAGAAGTTGAAATTTTGTGACGTATAAGGAAGTGCGAAAATAGGGCAGTGGTTTTGGAATCAGTTTAATCTGAATTTATTTTAAGATCGTTCTATATTTAAAATTGTTGTTCTCTTCTAAAGGTGTCTTTAATTTGTTTTGATGCTTTTCGGATATTATTAAAAAAAATATAATTATGATGGTACGTGGTCAGACAATAATTTATTCAACCTTTTTGCCTTTGATTAGTCTAAATGCAGCCGATCCGATGATGTCTTGAATTAATTTAGCAGGTTTTATTGTCCTTGACTGTTTTATTCTGAAAGGCTTGTTTGTAAACCTTTACTAGTTATTTATTGGATGAGATAAAAATATTTTTGTATAGGTATGAATAGTTTAAGATAAATATTAAATTATCAAATTTATATCACTGATTTCAATGATTAATATTGATTTTAAATGGTTTCCTTGCTATTCCTTTATTGTTACACCACTTCAATATTTAAATATCGAACAAATCCTATTATCAATCACGTAGCGTTCTATATTTGAGATCAAAACGTCGAGCGCCGTAAATATATCTTCATCTATTTTATAATCGAACATTTCAAAAATGGATTTTCATTTTCGTTGAAATCAATTGAAATATCACTTTATTTGTTTTTTTTTACTTTTGATCACTTGTTTTATCAGTTTAATTATTTGATTTTGATTTTAATGGAACTGTCTAATTATTCAATTTAATTGAATAACGTTTTGTTAACCAGTTTAATTGATAATCACATCACAGTTTATTTTTTGTTTTTCCAATGTACTTAGCGAGATAGATAGACCCATGAAACATGCGCCAACTAGTATTTATTACTGAAACTGACAGGCAACTGACTTATAAACTTGGTTCGTGAATCTAAATTTAATGTAGATCAAGGTCCTGAACGTATCGTTACATTTGGCTATTGTTTATTTTTAATTGAATGTATATTTCATTAATTGATTCAGTATTCAATGATTTTTATCAGGAAATTGATTGGCATTACAGGGTTAAATAATTACCTATTTAGGAAATTATGTAAACTACTAAATTACATTATTATGACATTAGTAGTATGTAATATGCGCCCTCTTTCTGCGCATCTTTCTTTCTTTCTTCTTAGTGACAATGAATTATTGTTCGATTACCGAAGAATACAGTTGAGCAACCCGGCTTCACATGTTCGTAAAAACTATTTTTCGTCATTATACCATGCCTTTTGTCACCTAACATCAGGACGTTAGGACATAGCCTAGTTCTTAACTAAGACCTAGAACCAATTGTAACTGTTACTATATTAAATACAGTTCATCAAGTGAAAATCGTTCTTATTTATCTCCACTGCTGCCCATCCATCTGCCTAGACTTTTCCCAACTATGTCGGGGTCGGCTTCCAGTCTAAACCGGGTGCAGCTGAGTACCAGTGTTTTACATCGAGCGACTGCCTTTCTGACCTCCACAACCCAGTTACCGGGTAACACGATACCCCTTGGTAAGACTGGTTGTCAGATTTCCTGGCTTGAGTGAAAGAAATATTGAAGGTTAATTTCTGCTGGCTCCATATTGAAGTAAGCGTGATGGTATGTTTTGATAGGCAGGGATGTATTACCGTAACTTACATCAATGTTTGTTGTCGCATTATCTTGACGTTGATGTATGGTGCGGTTATGTCAACAGTGTTGATGAAATTAAAAATATATTTAGTTTTGTTTTCGGATGGGAAATCATGAAATGATTCCTCCCGTGGGTGGGGCGGGAGGGAGTGTCAGACTCTTACTGACTAAAAGCCATCCATGTTCCTTCCTCAGCCCTTTGTATTCCGGGGGCGCGGTAACTCTTTCGAACATCCCGCAAAAAAAATAGCTATCTTTTGGCTTAGCTCAAACGTAACCTACTTCTTATCATGTGAGCTGCAGGTTTTACTAACCCAACAAGCCCTAGTGTCTGAGTTATCTCAAATCCACCTGACGGCCTCTGACATGGAATTGTAACAACGACTGCTAGTGAGGCACAAGCCGACGACGGCTAAGCGTACTTAAAAACCTTCCGCAACCGAAGTTGATACTTAACATTAAAACTGACCTCATAAACAGTAGCAGCTTTGAAGAGGAAGCAGTTGAGGAGTCCCTCCTTCTCATTGAGGAGTATGTAGAACAGCTCTTCGGGGCGGCCTGGGACCTGGCTGGCGCTGCAAGGAAGTTTACAGTTAAGGATGACAGAACAGAGAGAAAGAGTGTACACAGCTGGTCTTATTTCTTTGTATAATCTATATTTACTAATATTATAAAGAGGAAAGATTTGTTTGTAGGGTTTTAACTCAAAAACTACTAGACCGATTTTAAAAATTCTTTCACCGTTGGAAAGCTACATCTTTACGAAGTGTCATAGGCTATATTTATTTCCAGAAATAATTAGGGATCCCTACTAACGGTACACCTGCGCAGACACAGGTGCACTCTCTATTCCCTCACTCTCATAGTCCGATGGGTCGGCAGTCCGACACGACCGGGGAGAGATCAGGCGCAGGACCGACAGGTTAACGTGCTCTCTGAGACACCAGTGGCGGTTCGAGTGGGGAGGGGGTAGGGGGTCACACGAGACAAGACCACCCCCCCTAAAATCGGGGGGGTCATCAATTGATTGTTGAAGACCCCCAATTATTTGGCTGCAATTGCGTGGGTCACGCTATGTTAAGAAAACAGTCTCCCATCCTTAGACTGTCTGCGGCAGGCGTAGCTTAACTCATGGAAAACAGCTTAACAAGATAATCAGCTGTATTCGAACCGTAGTAAGCAATATATTGATCTTGTAGAAAACAAGTTTTTCCTAGCGGCTTGCGTCATAGAGAAAAAAATACCAACACATATTGAACGTAATTAATTTACTTATTTATTGAGTTTTTCCGTTAAATAACGTCATCGTATCGTATGTCATTAACATTAAATGGTTTAAATGATTTATGGTGTAACTAGACAACATAATTGTAACAATATCTTTACAATTATAACCGACTAGCGCTTACTGTGGTTTCACCTGTATTCCAAAGGAACTACTTAACAGAAGCGGATAAAAATAGCCTATAACTGTCTCCAGGGTCCCATCTATGTCTATATAAAATTTCATCCAAATCGGTTCAGCCATTTTACCGTGAAATCGTAACAAACAAACTGACTTTCGCATTTAAAATATTAGTTACAACAAGCTGTTTTTAATAAGAGACCTTCTTCTAGCAACTTCCATCGCCTTTTCAAAATTCATCTAAATTGGTTCAGTGGTTTATCCGTGAAACAGACAGACAGAAAGAGAATGGTGGAGTAGTAGGATATTGTAATGTCGTGGTGGCCTAGTGGTTAAAGCCTCTCGTGTACGAGTGTGCGGGTTCGAAACCTGGCAAGTACCAATGAGACATTTCTAAATTCAAACGTACTTTCTAAGTATATCTTAGACGAAAACATCGTGAGGAAACCTGGACTTTAAAAGTCTGAAATCGCCAATCCGCCTTGAGCAAGCGTGGTGATCAATGCTCATGCCTTCTCTGTATGAGAAGAGGCCTGTGCCTAGCAGTGGGACGATATATAGGCTGATGATAAGAAGGATAATACGATGTTTACTTACCGAATAATATCTACAAGCCTGTGCACGATGACTGGTTCGAAGTTTCCATTGTAGGCCTTCAAGCAACCATCTTCTACTGCTATGCTGAGCTATAACAAAGATATGTCAAACATTAAAGAATAAACCAACAAACAAACTCACCTTTCCACTGTATCTAATACTAGCTTTCCGCCCACGGCTTCGCCCGCGTGGACATTTTTTTACACCTTGGGTTAGGGATCCCTAATTATTTCTGGAAATAAATATAGCCTATGACACTTTGTAAAAATGTAGATTTCTAACGGTGAAAGAATTTTTAAAATCGATCCAGTAGTTTTTAAGTTAAAACCCTACAAACAAACAAATCTTTCCTCTTTATAATATTAGTATAGAGTATAGATTATACAAAGAAATAAGACTAGCTGTGTACACTCTTTCTCTCTGTTCTACTAATATATAAAGCTGAAGAGTTTGTTTGTTTGTTTAAACACGCTAATCTCATGAACTACTGGTCCTGGCTGATTTGAAAAATTCTTTCAGTGTTAGATAGACCATTTATCGAGGAAGGCTATAGGCTATATATCATCACGCTAAGACCAATAGGAGCGGAGCAGCACTATACCACGCGGACAAAGTCGCCGGCAAAAGCTAGTGAAAAATAAAGCCCTTTCATACGATACCTTATCTCTGACGCCGGTCGCGCGTATTTCTCTCAGCAACCACGGCAGCATGGCGTTCGAGAATCTTCGGTCCATCGCCGTGAAGCCTAGGTATGTCACTGATGTCAATTTGGTCTTCATCTTGATTAATTTGATCTGCTGACAAAATATTATTTCTATTAGGAATGAGTCGCATTATATAAAAATTAATCCCTATTTCCCTTGGTCATCGCATCACGCGTGAACGGCTGGATCAATTTGGCTGAAATTTGGTACGGAGATAGAGGGACCCTGGAGAAGGTTCTTCCCAGAAGATACTTCCGTCGGGACGCGGGTGAAACCGTGGGCAACAGCTAGTCTATGGTACAAAATGAATTCCTATTTCCCTTGGTCACGGCATCACGCGTGAACAGCTGGACCAGTTTGGTATGAAGATAGAGGGGATCCTGGAGAAGGTTCTGGGCTACTTTTTATCCGGGTGCGTGAAGAAGCTACCTCGGGACGCGGGTGAAACCGCGGCGAACGACTAGTTACTGTATATTGTTTATGCCGTCGATCGATTTGTCTGCGAAGTTTCGCAACCTTTAGCGCAGAAAATTGCAGGCCTGTGGACGGTGAGCTATGGGTGGCTCGCCGTCCGGTAAGGATCAGGGGGCATTTTTTTTTTTTTTCGGGGGGAAATCCTCATTGACGAACCCGGCCTGGGGAGGCCGGCAACAGTGCCGGACTCTTACCGGCTAAAACCACCCCGGTGTCGCTTCTCGCACGTGGGCGCGGGGCCGCGGGAATCCAGATTCGTCCGCAGCCCCGCACTGGTCCCGTCCGTCCCGCCTGTCCTAAGGATCAGGGGGCCTATTCTAACTCAACGGAAAAAAAGATTCGATTGAAATTCGGAACCTATCCTTGTCAATTTTAGGGCGGTAAGGTTCAAACAATTGTTATATATGGATAGTATAAGTACATCCCTCTTTGTACAGAGCATCAGATAGCACCTTACCGCACCACAGAAAAAGTTATCGGACATATCTACATCGGTATTGCAAAAAAAAACAAGATTTTTTTAAAATTAGGAATTGTAAAACATTTTTGCAAGTCAAAAAATATGTTATAATTATTTAGATAGAATTTGCGTTGCTTATTGGTTTCCTATAGCGAATAACGGGCTTTACACTGTGGTTACCTACTCTGTTAAGCTCTTATTGGACATATAAAGAATCAATTATTAACAAGAAAAACACGATATTTTTTTAAGTAAGTTTTAATATTTTTAACAAGATTCGTAAAATAACGACGGCTTACGAAGATATTTTAGAATTAAAATTAGAAAAAATTAAGGGTTACCTACTTGCGCCTGATCACGCCTGACTGACTGACTGATCACGCCTGACTGACTGATGACCTGTGTCTCTCTAATTATTACGTACTGCGCAGATGGCTAGTAGCCATTGACATTGACCTTTGTGACTGAAATAATTGCAACTGAAATATGAAATATCTCCCATAATATTACACTACATTTTGTACTTGAGGGAAGAGCGAAAATGATTTTCCTTCCGCGACTGTCACGTACATTTCACGCACATGTGTATTCATGTGAAACGTAATTTAGGCTAACAAAACATTCATTTCAATTAGACCATTTACCGGCGCACTTTTGAATTGTCAAATAATTACGAGTCAGTCCGTTAGTAAAAAAAAAGAAAAATTGAAGCTATTTGCCCGTTCCAAAGCGTAGATTCCTATGGAGAAGAACGGGCAAGAAACTCCATGGTTACTCTTTTTCAGCGTGTATTATTATATATATAATTAGTTTTACAAATATAACGTAAACTATGAACAGTGAAGTACAGATTGACGCAGTCGATCGCAGCGTCGCAACTATGCTGCGAGATGTTTGAACTCTTTCTAGCAGCTCGCAGTCGCATGGAAAGCAAAGCGAAAGGACATGGATGGGTTTTAGTCAGTAAGTCTGACACACCCTCCCGCTTCGACTACAGCGGGAAGAATCATTTGATAATTTGCCATCCTTTATAAGGGGTCAGGCGACAAAAAAAAACATCTAAAGAAATATGTAATATGGTGCAACGGCTTGTTTCATCTGACTTTAGCTCCTGGTTACCAGAAAATTCATTCAATATGAGCACCAGACTCCATAGAGTCTGGCACGTCATAACGTGCTCTAAGCGGGTAGTACATTACGATGTGTCAAATACGATCATTCATCGGTCGACTGACTGTGACAATGCTAAACTTCGCAGATAGTTCGAGTAAGCTTAGAATTTTAAACGCGCGTAAGTGTAATCGAAAACTGCGCGGTTTTGCGCGACCATCTGAACGACCTTTACTTTAGTCTATATTCTATTTAAATATATTTTTTTATTCAATATTGAAAAGTGGCTGCACCTCACATAGGTCAATATCTTTCAACTTCAGATCCAATACTTTTTTGATATTTCAATGATATACATTGCTTCGTTGAAAGTATTAATAAGACAAACGTACAAACATAGGCTGCAATGTATATCAAACTGTTTTGGGAGAGGTATGTCAATTAGATACCCGTTTTTTACGTAATTAGGGGTATGTAAAGATACGTTGCTGCCGTTATAAATAATAAATGCGATTAATTATAATTTATTTTAAAAAAAGTTAAAAAGAAAATGTCTAGGTAAAGTGTTAAGTACGAGATAATATGTAAGCAAAGCCATCCACATAATTTCAACTGTAAATAAACCACTATATAGGTATTACATAGACAGAACTAGGCAACCGGCGTGAAACGCTTGACAAAAGTCAAATTGAAAATACGATTTATTATTATAAAAATAAAAATATGTAGTTGTCATTTTGGAGTTTTCTAAATAATTTATAAATAAGTTTTAATTGTTCCTTTTAATATTCTCGGTTTTGTTTTTATTTTTATAAAAAAGAAACTTTAATACATTCGAAATTGTTCCAACTATCTATACTTTTATATCATTCGAAATTGTTCCAACAATCTATAATTGAAAAAAATAAAATTATCAGGTAAATAGGTACCTATTAAAAAAAATACCTTCACGGAAAATATAAATAGTTTTAAATGTATACTTAATACATACCTAGGTATATTATTATGAAATTCAGTTCAAATCATTATTTACCTGTTAAAAAAAATCTTCAAAGCACAAAACGAATCACTTGTTCGTAACTTCAAAAAAAATCAATATCAGGCACAAACAATCACTCGTACAGCCTTACGATAACCCATAGTCAAAAATCACAATTAATAACCTTAATTTAACATATTAAAAACACATTATCACTAAAACAACATAATTTACGATACAATTGAATATTTTCGCACTAATATTTCGCAAAGGACATTTGCAAAGGCACTGGTAGGCGGAAATAAAAACATTGTGAAGAAAACCAATGCCTTTGCCTACCACAGAAATCCTATAGATCTCGTGTCTCTTTCTATCTTGTATATTGCTGTGAGATAGCAAGCATTACAACTGGCAGAGGAAAACTAAAGAGTTATATTCAAATACTGATATTTGAATTTAAAAATAAATTGTTTTGTACATTCATTAATTAGAGTTTTTCATAATATTAAATATTTTACCTTTTTATTGACTTTTTCCTTTTGTTGTTGATTGGTGCTGTCTGAACATAATACTTAAAGTAGCGCCATCTATCGCGGAGTAGTAGAACTATCAAAGAAAAGTTATAGACTTTTAGTTTATATTTATGCCAACAGATGTCACTTACTCATCATAACAAAGAATGTATGAAAATATAATATGATGGTATTTTAGTTTAAAATTTTAGAAATTAAAAATATCTGGGTTCATAAATCTAAATAATAAATGCAAAAAATCTTAGATTTTGTCTGTTACCAAATAAAATTGCCCTATAAACCTTTGATTTTTTTTTATCAGTCTGACCGTATCTTCAAAAATAATTAATAAATTACTTTGGTAACTTAACAGTTACTAATATTATAGGGCTATAAAAGTCTTCAAAGGCTCTCTATTTACGTCACAGTATTGATCATGTCATCTGTCTAGCGTAGGTATCTTTCCAATCCCAGTTTAGCCCAGTCTTCCCTTCAGACGAAAAGTTCAATGATTTCCACTTACTTGATCTACTTATAACTAAAAAACTTAATAAATAACTCAAAAATCGTTCCCAAAAAAGTAACTACAATTTATAAATAACAAAAAGTTTAAATAAAGCAACAATTAACATGCTTTTGTTGTTAATAAAAAATCAATCAAATGTTTCCGATTCTTCCCGCGCGACACTAGCGCCACAGATTAAAAACAGGCGTCAGATTTAGTTTGGTTACCATTTTAACAAAAATGTGGGTATTTACAAAAGTTACGGTGTCTTGTTTAATTTTATTAAATAAATTAGAGTGTTAGCTATATTTTTGTGATTAATTTACTTGGAAATACAGATGTTTAAGATCAGAAATTATTGTTTTACGTGGAGAAATCAGGTGAGTAATGTGTTTCATTTATTTTTGTGTAAAATAAACCTTTGCTAATTATTTTTCTTGAAGAAAATTCCTAGGACATGTCAGGAAATAATGCAGAATATATTTTTTTACATAATAATACATAACAATTACCAAGTTATTAATTTAAATAAATTTCGTAGAAAGAATGGTAAATAAAATTCATAAATGATTTAATATGATAGCACGATGTCTATTTATAGACTGATTTCATCTGAAAACCTTTAATATCGGTCAAGGTGAATCTCCCTAAAGGTCTCAAACTGATCAATAAAATGATACGAACCTTTTTACATTAAATTTACCTTACTAAGTTACGCTTAGGTGAGAAAAAGAGATACCTACCTATATTTCTGTTTTACACTAAAATGCTAACTCATAATCTGTAAAGCCTTATCCCTAACTATATTGTGGCCGACTTCCAGTCTAAATTAAAGCAGCTCAATGGTATGTAACATGGAGCGACTGCCTATCTGACCTCCACAACCTATTTACATGGTAACACGATACGCTTTTGTAAGACTGATTGTCAGACTTTCGGACTTCAGACTACTAGTCAAATCCGCCCCTAAGATGACCCACCGACCCTGTTGAAGATCTACAAATGACAACCGGGACTAACAGCTTAACATGCTTTCCGAGGCACGGAGGAGTCTCGCTATGACATAGATGGTCCCATCCACGGACCGACCGCGCCAAGCGCAGTTTAACCTTTGATCGGTCGAACCATGCGGCTGTTACTTAGCCATAAACCATGACGTATTTTTTTTTCAGAGCCATGGATAACCACAAAGAATTTACATCGTCTTCCACCATATCATTCGTAGAATCTAGCACGGAAGAAAAAGGGGTTAGGACCAGAAGGAAGTCTTTCTTCAGAAGGAATGGTCTTCTTAAAGTGAACCACAGTTCTAGCGACGCTGATATTTCTACTATTGAATATGAACGGTAAGTTATTCATGATTTTTAACCCCCGACGAAAAAAGAGGGGTGTTATAAGTTTGACGTCGATGTCTGTCTGTCTGTGGCATCGTAGCCCTCAAACGTATGGACCGATTTCGATGCGGTTTTTTTATTTGAAAGCCAGTTTCCTTGCAGTGGTTCTTAGCTATGTTTGATTAATATCGGTTCAGCAGTGTACGAGTATCAGCTCTATTCCAAAATGATTGAAGGCATTTTTGCATATAGAAGGCGTTTTTTTAAATTTAATACTTTGTTTAAGTGAAAACTTATTTAATGCTTAGGTGAATGTTAAGCTGTCATAAGGGCCTTTAAGAACATTAAAAATAATTTATTTATTTAAACTAGGCTGAAAATCAGCACTTTTTGAAAAGTGGCTGGTCACTACAAATACTATGAGAAATTCATTACCTAGCATAGATTGTTTAATTATTAATTTTAATACGGGTGTAAATATCCCTCAAAAAATATCATCAGACGTCAGCTAGAAATGCGTATATTTGGATCTTTGCAATATTTCCGTATAACTTACAGACTAACATTTTCACAAACAAAGTTAAAGTCTCATAATATCACTACATTTTCTTCTTATGAAAATACAAATTAATCGCTGAAATATATGTACGCGCATAACTTCCGAACGCCTGCACCAAATCGGATAATTCATTCTTTTGTGTTCGCTGTTGTCAGAACAAGGTTTATATAAAAGAAAATTTAAAAAAAATCTTACATCATAATCAGAGGGTACGAAGTTCGCCGGGTCTATCTACTATAGTCTGTACAATGTAAACAAAATCATAACCTATTTTGTTCTAATTTTCCCACTCATATAAATAAAACGGCATTAAATGGTGATGTTTAGAGCATGAAATTGACATAAATGCGCCATCCTTACGCAATTTTGTTAATTTCTGTGGTAGAATTAGAACAAAATAGGTTACGACTTTGTTTAAATTTTTCTTAAAATCAATTGGAACAGATTATAGGTATAATTTCCTCATACCAAACTCCATACACGTATTTCCTACCAATAAGTACCATAATATATTTATAACGCCCTTGCGAAATATAACCCTTTGTAACATGGTCTTGTTACAAGTATAATAAAACTATACTAGCTTTTGCCCTGCTAATTCGCCTCCCTTGTCCCCCTACCCGGGTACATCATCGCCCATACTATTTCTTCGATTGCTCGGCTCCTTAGGGTTAGGGCTGTCATCACCTAAATCGCCGACCCTGGACTAAAAGTATAACAACCCGATTAGAGTGGGTTCCATTTTTTTCCCCGGACACTTTTTTTATTATAGTTTTAAACAATCGGGATCGGATATTAGGTAAAACCCTGATCCAAAAAGTGTCCGGTTTTTCTCGTCCAGACGCTCTTTGAAATCCCGCCCGGACGCACCCCGGACGCCCTCTAAACTAGGACAAATCCGGAGAAACCCGGACGGATGGCAGCCTACTTAGGGTCATATGATCAGTCTTTTCCACTGCTATTCCTGAAAGCCAGAATCAACAATTGCGGCGGTGGCATTGATCACAAGGAAATTTATAAGAGGGGCTCGTGGCTAAGTAACAGCCACGCGGGTCGATCGATAAAGCTGCGCTTGCAGCGGTCGATCCGTGGATAGGTAACATGTCGTACCGAGATTCCTCTGTGTCTCGGATACCACGTTAAACCGTTGGTCTCGGCTGTCATTTTCATATCTTTGACAAACGTTACGGGTAGTCAGAAGCCAGAAACTCTGACAATCAGTCTTACTCAGGGTTACAGTGTTACCCGGTAACTGGGTTGTGGAGCTCAGATAGGCAGTCGCTCCATGTAAAACACTGAAATATGCGGTTGGACTGGAAGCCGACCTTAACATAGTTGAGAAAAGGCTAGGCAGACGACGATAAGTTCTATATATTCACGCTCCATCAAACAAACAAATAAACAAACTCTTCCACTTTGTGTATTAGTAAGTATGTACAATAACAATGCTTATTAATATTCTGAACACAACATTTCTTCATAGAAGAGCTTATAAAACAAACACCAAACTTGTGGCTTGAATACGTAATATTTAGCCTTGGTTGTCTATTTGCATGTTAAATGTGACTTTCCGTTTGACCCCAATTTTTCTTTCTTTCTTTGACGCAGCTTTCCTAACGAGCAATTTTCTACGGTCATCATGTTCGAGTGAAAATATTTATCGCTCCGTCTTTAAAATTATCTTCTATATATACCTACGAGTATATAAAACAAAGTCGAGTTTGTTCGAACACTTTCGATTTTCATGGTTTTTAGGGTTCCGTAGTCCGACAAGGAACCCTTATAGTTTCGCCACGTCCGTCTGTCTGTCTGTCTATCCGCGGCATAGCTCCGAGGTTCTTGTTACTAGAAAGCTGAAATTTGGTATGGATATGTATATTGATTACGCCGAGAAAGTGGTAAAATAAAATTTTGAAAAATATTTTTTTATGGTAGCTCCCAAACACGTTAAGTGGGTATGAATATTTTTTTCTCGCGTACCCCTTCGTGTGGGGTATCGTTAGATAGGTCTTTTAAAAGTATTATGGGTAGAGAAAGATCATTTTTCGGTTAAGCGAGCTATTTGCGACATATCTAGCTTTTAAGTGCAAATTTTTGTTCTATACGAGTATCCCCCCCCCCCCTCTAACTTTTGAATGGCTGTGTGGTGTGTTGTCTCCGTCCCGAATAGCAGAATAACTATTAAAACATCGGAAAAATATAGAAAATGGTGGGGCGGTACGAAGTTCGCCGGGCCGGCTAGTAATGTTATAAATGCGAAAGTGAGTAAGTTTTTATCCAGGTACGTTTAGGAGTACGTTCTCTCAGGACGCGGGTGAAACCGCATGAAACAGTTAGAAGTTATCTATCTATACATATAAAATGCTTTGTCCTGAATGACTGGCGGATACACAGCCTAAACAGTTAATCGTAGAGACCTGCAATTTGTAGGGTGTGTTCTTTGTATGACGTAGGCATCCAATAAGAAAGGATTCTCCGAAATTCTACCTTTAAGGAGGTGAAAAAGGGAGGCAAAGTTTGTATGAAAATGTGGCAAATTTTGTACGAAACTCTGTCGTTTTTAATTTGAATTCGTATTGCCCACGCGGGCGAAGCCTCTGGCGGAAAACTAGTACATAATATATAATTTTCGCTAAGTAAGATAACAAAGTCAAGGTGAATAAAAAGTCAAGGTCCACTAGCTAATCTTATTTATACGGATCATCGGCTTTATATATTTTAATTAATAAAAAACTTTGCTACAAAAAATAACGTTTTGTTTATTCAATTCAAACCATTTTTTATTTCAATTTGGCCTAATAACAAGCAATACTTTTGAAAGTCAACAAAAAAAGAATTTAGTTGCCCATTCCAAAAAGTAGTTTCCTATGAAGAAGAACGAGCATGAAACTCCATGGTTACTCTTGTAAAATAAGTTTTAACAATCTTCTTGTATACATAAAATAATGACATGCGAAGATCATGTAGAATCAAAATTGGAAAAATGTGGGTATAGTCTGACATGCCTATTTATGAACGTGGCTGATAGGTGAACTAACGTTAGCCACCATCTTGAAATGTTTTTTTTACTGATAATGATACCAAAATGTAAATTTCCTTTTTTTTTAAGTAAATCATGACAAAATAAATAGAAATTTAGTAATACATCAGTCCTGGGGTTTGATTCTTAGGTCGGGCAAAGAATGTTAGTAGTATTATAAATCAGTAACCGTCTTACTTATACCGCCTTACTTATAAAGTAGGATTAATTTTAAATCTACTGCTCATTAATGCTGCTGTTTAGCAACGGATCTTAATCCTGGATTACGACGTTAGTTAAGGATTAGTTGAGAAATGTTTAAACTTCAGATTACAGGTTTTTAGGGTTCCGTAGTCCGACAAGGAACCCTTATAGTTTCGCCATGTCCGTCTGTCTGTCTGTCTGTCCGCGGCATAGCTCCGAGGTTCTTGATACTAGAAAGCTGAAATTTGGTATGGATATGTATATTGATCACGCCGAGAAAGTGGTAAAATAAAATTTAGAAAAATATTTTTTTTAGGGTAGCTCCCAAACACGTAAAGTGGGGATGAATATTTTTTTTCTCGCGTACCCCTCCGTGTGGAGTATCGTTAGATAGGTCTTTCAAAAATATTATGGGTGTGTGAAGACCATTTTTTGGTTAAGCGAGCCATTTGCGAAATATCTAGCTTTTCAGTGCAAATTTTTGTTCGATACGAGTTACCCCCCCCCCTCTAACTTTTGAATGGCTGTACCTAGAAATGTGAAAAAAAATCACAGACGTAGTACATATAATGAAATTACAAGGAAAACTATCACGGCTAAGTAGGCTTAACCGGTTACAGAGTTATAGTCGACTAACAAACTCCTACTACGGAACCCTACTGCGCGTGGCCCGACACGCCTTGGCCGGTTTTTCTATAAGTAAGACAGTAACAGTTCGGATTTGGACATTAGCTCGATTCGCCGTCCGCGGCATACTCTCACGTTCCCCGACGACGATATCACCCTCCTCCAAGAGAGTAATAGGGAAACCAGTACAATATACAAATACAGACCGCCGTCATACCGTCCTCGCCGCTGAGGCCCGTCGCGACGTCCCCGTCCATGCTCTCCCCGACCCTTGCTCGATGAGCCAGCCCGCGCGCTGTGCCAGTAGCATAAAAAGTCCCCTAATAATAATATTGTTATGATCTAGCTAGTCCCGAGTTGTCCTCCCCAGTGACGCCTTAAGCCGAGGTTCGTTCCCCACTAGGGGGAGCCCTTAGCGCGCTGTCACTTAGTTTTTAAACTTAGTTTTAAGCCTTGGCTGGAGGCCTTAATTTAATTAATTAAATTAGGACCTCGCCACATTGTCCGGTTAAGCAGGTCGAATGCTGTTAGAAGCACCCTGCAAGAGGTCATGTAGAAAAAAAAATTGGATTTGGACCAACTATTGGTTTAATCCAGATTCCTTGCCTAGGTACGTACCTACCTATTATGTTGTAATGCTATTTTATCCGCATTGCCACAAACAAATAAAAATAGAGGTCTAAAAAACTGGCGATGTAAAATCAGCGGAAAAAAATAAAAAAAACACCAGAATTTGTTGCTTTTTTGTTGCTAATTAGTTGCTAAAAAAATAATTTGTTGCTCCGTCCGATCGCAAAAAATCGGCAATAACGCTAACTTTCGATTAAGATAGCGTGGAAATCACTGGATGTAGACTTATCGATCAAGCGAATAGGGGTCAATTTGTTGCTAATTTGTTGCTGAAAGATGTTAGGAAAAAAAATAAAAAATAATAATAAAATAATAAAAAAAAAAAAAAAAAATCGGCGGAAAAAAATAAAAAAAACACCAGAATTTGTTGCTTTTTTGTTGCTAATTAGTTGCTAAAAAATTAATTTTGTTGCTCCGTCTGATCGCAAAAAATCGGCAATAACGCTAACTTTCGATTAAGATAGCGTGGAAATCACTGGATGTAGACTTATCGATCAAGCGAATAGGGGTCAATTTGTTGCTAATTTGTTGCTGAAAGATGTTAGGAAAAAAAAAATATAATAAAAGAAATTAAAAAATAATGTTTTTTTACCCGACTGCGACATAAGGAGGGTTATGTTTTTCAAGTGTATGTATGTATGTAAGTCCATTTCTTTGGCACGCCCTACAGCCCAAACGGCTGGACGGTTTTTGACATATGAGGTGTCGTTGGATTTGTCTAAATTATTGTAGTGACATAGGCTATATAGATTTTCAAAATAGCGCCCGCAAATGGCGGAATGGGGGAGGGGGAAGTTGAATTTTTTTCTTACCATAGCAATCTGGGTATCAAATGAAAGCTAGTAAAAAGACCAGTTCAAATATGATAATAAATATGATAAATATGATAATCACAAAGAATGTTCAGAATAAAAACATATATAAAAAAATAATTATAATAATAATATAATAAGAGTATTTTGACGCAGTACGGTTTTTTGATTTTTTTAATTTATATATTTTTTTAATTATGCCAAAATGGATAATATCCACGCCAGCTTAATTCTTGAGATTTCCGTGAAAAAGTTGAAAGCAAATTTGTTGCTGCTTCTGCTAGATCTTGTCTGAGTACAGAGAGCCAGCAACAAAATAGAAACGGAGAGTCAAGAGACGTTGAAGATTGTTTTAAGAAACACCCGGCCACGCCAGCTTAACTCTTGACTTTACCGTGGAAAAACTATAGTGAAAATTTGTTGCTGCTCATACTGCAGCTTGTATCAACATAAAAAGTCAGCAACAAAATGGAAAAACGGAAGTCAAGAGATGTTGGAGATCGGTTTACAAAAAAACTGGCCACGCCAGCTTAACTCTTGACTTTTCTATGGGAAAACTACTGCTACAATATGTTGCTGCTCATAATGCAGCTAGTTTGAGTACAGTGAGTCAGCAACAAAATAGAAAAATGGAAGTCAAGAGACGTTGAAGATTGTTTTAAGAAACACCCGGCCACGCCAGCTTAACTCTTGACTTTACCGTGGGAAAACTATTGCTACAATTTGTTGCTGCTCATACTGCAGCTAGTTTGAGTACAGTGAGTCAGCAACAAAATAGAAAAACGGAAGTCAAGAGATGTTGGAGATTGGTTTACAAAAAAACCGGCCACGCTAGCTTAACTCTTAACTTTTCCGTGGGAAAACTATTGCTACAATTTGTTGCTGCTCATACTGCTGCTAGTTTGAGTACAGTGAGTCAGCAACAAAATAGAAAAACGGAAGTCAAGAGATGTTGGAGATTGGTTTACAAAAAAACCGGCCACGCTAGCTTAACTCTTGACTTTTCCGTGGGGAAACTATTGCTACAATTTGTTGCTGCTCATACTGCTGCTAGTTTGAGTACAGTGAGTCAGCAACAAAATAGAAAAACGGAAGTCAAGAGATGTTGGAGGTCGGTTTACAAAAAAACCGACCACGCCAGCTTAACTCTTGACTTCCGTTTTTCTATTTTGTTGCTGACTCACTGTACTCAAACTAGCTTCGGGTAAAAAAACATTATTTTTTAATTTCTTTTATTATATATATTTTTTTTCCTAACATCTTTCAGCAACAAATTGACCCCTATTCGCTTGATCGATAAGCCTACATCCAGTGATTTCCACGCTACCTTAATCGAAAGTTAGCGTTATTGCCGATTTTTTGCGATCGGACGGAGCAACAAAATTATTTTTTTAGCAACTAATTAGCAACAAAAAAGCAACAAATTCTGGTGTTTTTTTTATTTTTTTCCGCCGATTTTTTTATTTATTTTTTATTATTTTATTTTTATTTTTTATTTTTTTTCCTAACATCTTTCAGCAACAAATTAGCAACAAATTGACCCCTATTCGCTTGATCGATAAGTCTACATCCAGTGATTTCCACGCTATCTTAATCGAAAGTTAGCGTTATTGCCGATTTTTTGCGATCGGACGGAGCAACAAAATTATTTTTTTAGCAACTAATTAGCAACAAATTCTGGTGTTTTTTTTATTTTTTTCCGCCGATTTTTTTATTTATTTTTTTATATTTTTTATTATTATTTTTTATTTTTTTTCCTAACATCTTTCAGCAACAAATTAGCAACAAATTGACCCCTATTCGCTTGATCGATAAGTCTACATCCAGTGATTTCCACGCTATCTTAATCGAAAGTTAGCGTTATTGCCGATTTTTTGCGATCGGACGGAGCAACAAAATTATTTTTTTAGCAACAAAAAAGCAACAAATTATGGTGTTTTTTTATTTTTTTCCGCTGATTTTACATCGCCAGTTTTTTAGACCTTAAAAATAGCCATTATAGACAATGACTTCACCTACTTCCAGGAATTTCCTTCAAAATAGCCTATTGAGATGTATTTTGCCTTTGAAATAAAAGTTTATGAGATCACAGTTGAGAAACACCATTCTAATTGAATGCAAAAGTGAGTTTGTCCGTTTGTTACGCTTTCACGGTAAAACGGGTAAACCGATTTAGATGAAATTTCGGTACGGAGATAGAAAAGGCTTTGGAGCCGGTTACAGGCTACTTTTTATCCGGGTTCAGTACTTTTCTTAGGACGCAGGTGAAATCGCGGGAAATAGATAGTTAGTTACCTATATTTAGCATGCATGGCATAAGTATAAAAAAAACATTGTAGGAAGAACAAATCTTGCATTGTATTCAAGGAAAAACAATTAATTACATCGAAACAGTTAACATGTTATCGCCATCTGTTTATTTCCTCTCGTTATAATTGAAACTACGATAACTTTGAACTTTGAAAAATACTTTTTATAAACAGGTACAGATCTACTTTTAATTATTTTCTCTTGTCCTGAAGTGTAAATTTTCTTACCACAATTTTTATGCAAAGAACATTAAATTACGAAAATACTTCAAAAATACATCATACTGAGGCCCAAGTTCACCGACGAGATAATAGTCCGATCAACTCAAAACAGCTGTTAACCACAAATTCAAACTTCTGACTTGCGATGGATACTTTATTCTGGGTTTTTTATTCCTAAAACAGTCGATTAGCTATCCGGGGTTGGACAAGAAGTGGATAACACGAAAATTCCCGCTTCGTGGTTAAAAAACGTTTTTGTTTATTAGGTAACCATCTGTCGGTGAACTTGACCCTTAGTCATCGGCCTATATACTATCCCACTGCTGGGCACAGGCCTCTTCTCATACAGAGAAGGCATGAGCATTGATCACCAGGCAAATTAAAGATGAACCGCTCGACCGATTTTGTGCAAACTTCACATAAACCATCTACTAAATAGTCCGAACAAAGCCTAAACATTTGGTTTGGATAGGTGAGCCAGTTCTTGAGTTATAGAATTACAACGAAAAGTGGCATTGATTTTTATATACATACTAGCTGTTGCCCGCGGTTTCACCCGCGTTCCGGGGGAACTACTTCACGCACCCAGATAAAATGTAGCCTAAAACCTTCTCCAGGGTCCCCTCTATCTCCGTACCAAATTTCAGCCAAATCGGTCAAGCCGTTTTCATGCTATGTCGTGACAACGGAAAACGGGTTTCATTTTTATATAAATAGATATTGATGTAAGATGGCTGAAAACTAATTATGCAAACCATAGACTAGAAACTTCCACATTACAGAACTTCACCGGTTTTTCGCGATACTAAGTTGGACACGACAAACGAGTACTAATATTAGTAAACAGTTTTTGTCATCAATTCATCATACCTACATAGCGATTGTGAAAACAAGCTGATCGCTTACAAACCTTACGTATCAGTGTATTTCATAGCGCTGAGTTAAGCGCACGCGTTCGCGCCAAAACCTATACCGCCATCTTTAATTTTTCAAATTCATTCGATCGCTATTATTATTTTTTATAAAAAAAAAGTTGACAGTTCGAATGTGAAAGTTTTGTTTTTAAATTTGGAATTCAGTAGTTTTTGTTTTTTTTTTCAATAATATTGTGATAACGATATTGATATTAAGTGTTCGATGTCGTTAAATTTGAAAATTGAGTTTGTGGTTTGTAGATAAAAACGAGTTCTTGTGATTGATAGTAAATTCTTCATTTGGTATGATTTTAGTAGAAATAATATTATTATAACATTTAATTATCTACTGCACTTAATATACATTAATTATTATTATTTATTATATACACACGGCTCTTCCATGTACGGGATTACAGTCCCGGACTTTTGGGAGGCAACGTGGGGCCAAAGCCAACACGCAGAAGCCCTTTGAGACAACTTTAATGAAATATAATGGCGTCACATAATCGGTGATTATCCCTGTATAAAAAAATCACCCGGTTTTATGCAGATCTATTGCAAAATATTATTATTAAATTTATCATAATCATAAATAGCTTATGAACAGGAAAATAAATTATTCTCAATACTAACAAACATTATTCGTAACTGACTGTACTCCATTCATAATAAGATTAGACATTTAAATGTATTTACCGTTTGTTCAAACGATTTAAAGCTCTATTACCAAGGTGATATGACAAAAACAGATGCAGAATATATTTGTTATTGTAAATATTATTTTGCTTTCAACACCATCCTTATCAGTACGGAATAGAACTCAAAATCGGTTGAATAAGCTGCAAAAAGAGTTTGGAACTTTTTCTAATTTTGTTTTCTAAGTTTGAAAGCTACATCTTTACGAATTTCCAGAAATAATTAGGGATCTCTACTAAAACTTGAATAATGTAACCCGAGGCGTAAAAAAAAGCCGCGGGCGGAAAGCTAGTTGCCGAATATACTTAGTTCGTCTCCCTTATCGGTAACCGGTAGACTAAATGGCCTTGCAGATGTTCATAGCGGACCGTAGTGGCTTAATGACGTCATCCGTATGCGTACTTCACTATATCTATACTTACTTACTAATATAATAAAGCTGAAGAGTTTGTTTGTTTGAACGCGCTAATCTCAGGAACTACTGGTACGATTTGAAAAATTCTTTCAGTGTTAGATAGCCCATTTATTGAGGAATGCTATAGGCTATATATCATCACGCTAAAACCAATAGGAGCGGAGCACCACTATTCCACGCGGACGAAGTCGCGGGCAGGAGCTAGTAATCTATATTACTTATAATAAATCTGTAGAGAGGTCAATTCTGTACATGAAATATATTTCCAAAATAACTATCAGGGGGTGATTAGGGATCGATACTGATGCCAAAAATGCAATCAGTAAAATTTTTGTCTGTCTGTCTGTCTGTCTGTCTGTCTGTATAAACTCTATAGAAACAAAAACTACTCGACGGATTTTAACGAAACTTGGTACAATTATTTGTCATACTCCTGAGATGGTTATAGTATACTTTTCATCACGCTACAATCAATAGGAGCAGAGCAGTGAAGGGAAATGTTGTCATTTTGTTTAAACGCGCTAATCTCAGGAACCACTGGTCGGATTTAAATAATTATTTCAGTGTTAGATAGTCCATTTATCGAGGAAGGCTATAGGCTATATATCATCACGCTAAGACCAATATGAGCGGAGCACCACTATTCCACGCGGACGAAGTCGCTGGCAGAAGCTAGTACATAAAAAATCCCTGTCGTTTGTAAAAAAAATATAAAGAATCTGTTATTATATATATATATCGGATGGGAGGTCATTAAATGACTCCTCACGACGTAGGTGGGGCGTAGAGTGAGTGTCAGACTCTTACCGTCTTTTAAAAATACCTGTAATCTGAAATTTAACCATTTCTCACGTAATCCTGACTTAACGCCGTAATCCAAGATTAAGCTACTCAGGGCCAAGTTCACCGACTGTGGGTTTCGTAATCGGTCCGTTAAACGAAAAGGTTTTTTAACCAGGAAGCTGGAATTTTTGTGTTACCAACTTTTAGTTAAACCTTGGTTTGATAATCGACCGTTTCAGGAATAAAAATCTCAAATAATTCGTTACCCATCGAAAGTAGGAAGTTTGAATTAATGGTAAACAGCTGTTTTAAGTTGATCGTACCGTTATCTTGTCGGTGAACTTTGACCTAACTTATGTTCGGATTAACGATAAACAGCATTTATGAGTGAGATTTTTTCTAATCCGTTGCTAAGCCGCAGATTAAAAATTAATCGGAATTTATGTATGTAAAATGGTAACTGATTAAAACCCATCTATGTTCCTTCCTCAGGCCTTTGTGTTCCGGGGGCGCGGTAACTGTTTTGAACATCTCGCAGCCCCGGATTTACTCGCATCGTGAGGAACCCACTTCACGCACCACCAAAAACTATAGTACTATAGTATTTCCCCAGTGTTGCCAATGCTACGGCAATTACCGTGTTCTACGGCTTTCAGGCCAAAAAATCACAAAATGCACGGCCTACGGCCGCAACCCTATGGCCGTAGCAGATTCTACGGCTATTCGCAAATTCTACGGTAATTGATTAATTAACACCGATGCACGAATTTATATCGTCGTATAGTGCCGTCCCATTCACCCAAATATTATTTTACAGGAGATCAAGGGGAACGGCACTATATGATTGTCGATTTTCGAACATCGGAGTAGAGTCCGCGCCACTACTGTCGGTACCGGGAATAATTCTAGTTTAAATGAAATTTCAAGATATTCAAAATTATAATTTGTTGTTATTTTTTTTCAAACGAATAGAAAAAAACAAACATTAGCCCAAATGGCGCTATTTTAAGCTTTTTAATGTGTTTTTTTTTATTTTTTAAGTAGTGACACGGCCCACCCATGGTCTTTTTCCATATAAACACGGCTTTTTTACCTAATGTGCACGGCCGCCTAAAAATTTTCATTGGCAACACTGTATTTCCCTCCCTAAATTTCAATCTATCTACATACCGAAATTAATCTAAATCGCTTACGCCGTTTTACTCTGAAAATTTTACAAACAAACTCATATTAGCATTTATTATATAAATAGTAGGTTTCCGCCAGTGGCTTCGCCCGCTTGATCTTAACGAATTCAAATTAAAAAATGTCAGAGTTATAAACTTTACCCGCCTTTTTCACCCTTTTAGGAGTAAAATTTCGGGAAATCCTTTCTTATAGGATGCCTATGTCATACAAAGAACACACTCTCCAAGTTTCAGGTCTCTACGATCAGCGGTTTAGGCTGTGCGTTGATCCGTCAGTCATTCAGGACAAAGCATTTTATATGTATAGTTTAGTTAGGGTTCTATTGTTGACTGTACCCAACACATCGTTTGAAATATACATAGATAAGACTAATCTGACAGTACCTGTGTATAATCTTTATCAAACACAGCTGTTCGTTCAAAAACGCACATCAAATAAATATTATTTTCCATAACTATTCTTCCTGTATAATATAACTGGCTTTCAGTAGCTTACAGTAACATACATACATCATATCAAACATTCGTATTTAAAATATCATCATCATCAGCCTATATGCTGTCCCACTGCTGGGCACAGGCCTCTTCTCATACAGAGAAGGTATGAGCATTAATCACCACGCTTGCTCAAGGCAGATTGGCGATTTCATACTTTTTAAGTCCAGGTTTCCTCACGATGTTTTTCCTTGACCGTTAGTCAGTGCTGTCTAAGATATACTTAGAAAGTACATATGACTTTAGCAAAATCACATTGGTTTCGAACCCGAATACTCATACACGAGAGGCAGGTGCCTTAACCACTAGGCCACCATGACTTCATAATCTAACTATATTATCTTCTATTTTATAAAAATGAATACCTATTTCCCTTCGTCATCACAACACGCGTGAACGACTGGATCAATTTGGCTGAAATTTGGTACGGAGATACAGGGGACCCTGGAGAAGATTCTTCTCTAGACAAACTTCCGTCGGGACGCGGGTGAAACCACGGGAAATAGCTAGTTTAAAATATCATCATCAACCTAGCGTGTCTCCTGGTTGCTCGTCCCGCCTAGCGCGGGAGAATCCAGGGTCCGCTTTCCTATATAATCTTTTCCACTTTGCACGGTTTTCGGCATCCTGTTTAGTTAGTCCGTTGGCACGCATGTCATCCTGCACGACATCAAGCCAGCGTTTCTTGGGCCGTCCCCTACTTCTGCCAGGCAACGTCATGTTGAGGCATTTATTTCCCACATATCCTGCCGGGCGTCAAAATATACATAAGTAGAATAGCCGATGGTGTTCAAACATGATCTAACTTACTGAAATTACATACACAGCCGTCACGCTCATTCCCGTAGGGGTTGAGCAGCGATATCAGATTTCAAAGATCATGATCCACTTACAATATTCAAGATACCTAGTTACTTTGTGCAAATTCTTCTGGTTTTTCCTGCCTTGTGGTCGCGAAAAACTCATTTGTTTTTCTCTTCCATTCTTCTATCATCATCAGCCTATATACTATCCCACTGTTGGGCTAAGACCTCTTCTAATACTGCAAAGGCATCACCACGCTTGCTTAAGGTGGATTGGCGATTTCGGACTTATTAGTCCAAGTATTCTCACGATGTTTTTCCTTCACCGATGGTCAGTGCTGTCTAAGATATACTTAGAAAGTACATATGACTTTAGCAAGAGCCCGCACACACGTACACGACAGACACTGCAGATGCCTTAACTACTAAGCCACTACGACTTATGTCAGACCATACTTCATGTCAGCCGTCAGAGATACTTCTACTAAATTTCTAAATGAGCTGTTCCTAGCTAAGTAACAGCCTTACCATAGATTAGCAAGGTTGAGCTAGCCGCGGTCAGACCGCGGATGGGTGACTATATCTATGTCATAGCGAGACTGCTCCGTGCTTCGGAAAGCACGTTAAGCCGTCGGTCCCGGCTGTCATTTGTATATATTTTTGTCAGAGATGGTAGATGATGATCCCTAACCTGTCATTCTGTCTAACCTCTGTACATCTTGCTTGCCTCGCGCACCATATTACAATGCAACAGAAATAGTCCATATTGTTTGTAAACACCATAATTGTCCATATCCTGCAATCGATCGAGTTGGATGACACATTATTCCGTTGTCAAGGTAAAATAGATTTATTTTTAGCAGTTCTATCCATCAACTTAGCATTCTGTAGGACTTAGTTGCACCATAATTATCTTTTCCAAAGTCAATCGCAGCGACATTTCGGGCCATCGGTCTTTGCAGGGTGCTTCTAACAGCATTCGACCTGCTTAACCGGACAATGTGGCGAGATCCTAATTTAATTCATTAAATTAAGACCCCCAACGGTCCTCTAGCAGGGGAGTGATCCACGATATTCCTGTGGACTCGGGGTCTTCTCCTCAGGACTCGTCAGGCAGGGCCAGCCTTTTTTTTTTTTTTTTTTTTTTTTTGTTTTCGGGGGGAAATCCTCATGGACGAACCCGGCCTGGGGAGGCCGGGAACAGTGCCGGACTCTTACCGGCTAAAACCACCCCGGTGTCGCTTCTCGCACGTGCGCGCGGGGCCGCGGGAATCCTGATTCGTCCGCAGCCCCGCACTGGTGCCGGCCCGTCCTGCCGGGCCTCGTCTCCTGCACGGGGTAGTGAGGTGTCCTACCCCGTGCATCGCCTCGGGGGCGCGCGTGGACACAGACGCGCGCCGCCGGCTCGGGTCCTATCATGGGGGGCGGGGACTTCCCCAAGTCCGTCGCCCCTGGACCCGTTTATGGGGGGCGGAAGAGGGCGTTGTCCGCCCTCCTCCGGCGCCCGGTGCGCCTGCTGCGGGCGGGGTTGAGAGTCGAGATCTCCCTTTCCCGCTCCGCAGCTTCCTTCTGCGACATCACGTCCTCGCAGAAGGACACCACCGCGTCCCACGACTCTGCGCTGCCGACCATACTCCGAACAACGGCCGGCAGCGACAGATCGCCTCCTACTTCAGAAGTGAGGGCACGGCGCTGCTCCTCCCAAGCCACACACTCTTGGAGCGTGTGTTGCGCCGTGTCCTCCCCACAATGGACGCAGTGGTGGCACCGAGCGTCCGACTCCCTGCCTATGCGACACAGGTACTTGCCGAAGCACCCATGCCCCGACAGCACCTGCGTCGCCCGAAACGACAGGGAGCCGTGCCTTCTCCCGAGCCATGCGTCGAGCACTGGCCGGATCGCCTCGACGGTAGCGAGGCCGGCGGTAGGGCGCAGAAGCCTTTCCCGCCATTCCGCCACCAAGACCTGACGGAGCTCCGTTCGGCGCAGCGCGATCTGCCGCTGCACCGGTCTGAAGCCCCGTGCCCGCTCTTCCTCGCGCCACCGATATAGTGACGCGAGTACTTTAGCCTCCAGGTCCCAGGGCGGGGATCCGGCCAGAGCGCAAGCCGCCTCGTAGGAAATCGTGCGGTACCCGCGGACGACCCTGACGGCCATCGCCCTCTGCGGCTTTCGCAGAATGGCGATGGTGCAGGCCGCCAGGTCCATCGCCCACACCGGGGCCCCGTAAAGGGCCATGGACCGCACGATCCCCACGTACAACCGCCTACAGGCGGCGCTCGGGCCCCCCATATTGGGAAGCAGCGTCGAAAGCGCGCCCGCCGCGCCCATCAGCTTGGGCGCCAGCCGCCGGAAGTGGGGTCCGAATTCCCACCGGCTGTCGAGCACCAATCCTAGGTACTTCATGGTGGACCCGACAGCTATCCGGGCCCCACCGACCACGATGTGTGATCCCGGCGGCGGCGCGCGTCGGGGGCCATGGAACACGATGGCCTCCGACTTGCTCAGGGCCACCTCCAGGCCCAGGCGACGGATGCGGCTCACCACCTGTGACACCGCAGCCGTAGCTAGCAACGCTGCTTCCCTGTGGGAGCTCCCTCGGGCTGTGACAAGCGTGTCGTCCGCGTAACACGTCAAGTCTGCGCCCGACGGGAGCTCACCTCTGAGCACCCAGTCGTACCCGATGTTCCACAGGAGCGGACCCAGAACCGATCCCTGTGGAACACCGCACGAAGTGACGCGCCTTCCTGCGCCGTCACGTCCCCTATAGGTGACACACCTTGCCTCCAGATAAGCCCCTACTGTGCGGCGGAGGTAGGGAGGCACGCGATGGTAGACAAGTGCCTCCCGTATACAACTCCAGGGCAGGGTGTTGAAGGCGTTGGAGATATCCAACGATACTGCCAACAACACCCCACCCCGGGACACCGTTTCCTCCGCCAGGGCCCTCACGCGCATTATGGCGTCCACGGTGGAGCGCCCACGACGAAAGCCGTACTGGCTGTCCGCCAAGTCCGGCCCTTCTGCAGACAAGTGGCTGACGAGGCGATCTGCGATAATCCGCTCAAACAGTTTGCCCGCCTCGTCGAGCAGCACTATGGGCCGGTACGCGGACGGCGAGTCCGCGGGGCGCCCCTCCTTCTTGAGCAGGACCAGCCTCCCCTCCTTCCATACGCTGGGAAACTGGCCCCGCTCGAGGCATGCCGTGAAGAGCCCTCTCAGCTGGGGCTCTAGCTCCTTCAGAGCCAAGACGAGAGCTCGGCCAGGAACTCCGTCGGGCCCGGGCGCTGTGTTCTTAGCCCGGAGCCGCGACACGGCCGCTCTCGTCTCCACTTGTGTCACCTCGGGGACCTGGGTGCTCTCCTCCTCCGGAGAGCCTGCGGCCAAGGGCGAAGCCATCGACGGCGGATCGTGTTCCGCCTGCTCAGGGAAGAGGGCCGAAACAACCTCCTCCAGCAGCTGGGGCTGTAGTCCCTCCGTGAGTGGGGGCGCCCAGGGGCGTAACTTGCCTCGCACCATACGGTAGGGGCGCCCCCACGGATCTCGGTCTAGGGACCCCAGCAGCTCTTCCCTGGCCTGCGACTTTGAGTCGCCGATGGCTAGCCACAGCCTCTCCTTGGACGCGCGGTACACCTCATACAGCGCGTCCTCTTCGACGGTATTCCGTCGACGTCGTCGGCGGTGTCGAGTGTACTGGCGACGGGCCGCCACGCACGCGACGCGCAACTGCGCGATCTCGGCGGTCCACCAGTACACTTGGCGCTTTGCGGACTGTGTGCGGACGCGGGGCATGGACGCGTCGCAGATCTGCGTCATCGCCCCGCGGAACCACAGCGCCTCCGCTTCGACGTCGACGGTGCCGTCGGTCGCCGACTCCCTTATCCAGGACTGGACAATTGCAGCTTCCTCGAGTAGGTCCCTGTCGATGCGCTTAAGCGCCCAGCGCGGGCCGTCGTTATTCGGGGCTGTTGGACGGCGGTCGCTCGCGGTCTGGGCGGAGACGTCGAATCGGATGTATCGATGATCCGATAGCGTCTCCACCTCCACGGCGACCCGCCAGTCGCGGACCCTGCTAGCGACAGGGGGGCTAGCGAACGACACGTCCACTATAGACCCGCCCCGCTGCCGCACGCAGGTATACTCCGAGCCCCGATTCAGGACGACCAGACCGGTCGTCACCGCCCACTCCTCCAGCGCCTCGCCCCGAGGATCGGTGACCGGGGATCCCCACGCCGATGACTTGGCGTTGAGATCCCCGAGCAGCAGTACGGGACGAGGGAGGTAGCGGCCTACGACGGCGCCCAACTCGACAAGGAACCTCTCGAAGTCGGCGAGACTCTTGTTGGGGGAGAAATACGCCCCCACAACAGCGATGCCGTCCGAGACCGCGGCAACCCAGCCGCGGCCCCGAGACGGGTCGATCAGAGCCCCGCCGATTATGGCCACCAAACCGTCCAAACACCCCACCCAGTTGTCGCGGGCGGGGACAAAATACGGTTCGGCGACCACAGCCACGTGAATCGACCACTCTGCCATGCTCTGGAGCAGGAGATCCTGAGCTCTGGCACAGTGGTTGATGTTGCCCTGGAGGAGATGGAGAGCCATTATTGATTGGTCTCCATCACCTCGGCATCAGTCCTGGGCCGGGAGTCGGCCGAGCCAGCCTGCGGGGGTTGCGAGACTCCCCCGGCAGGCTTGTTGCTCCTCTTCTTCTTTTTGCGGGCCCTGCTGGCAGGCACGCCACAGGCCTTTCCGCCCACCTTGTGCCCCGCTGGCCTTCCTGCAGCTGTACAGAGGCTGCAGTTGGGCTCAGCGGAGCACTGGGCCGCCTTGTGGCCGGGCCGGCCGCAGCGATAACAGAGATCGCTGCGGTCAACCTCTGCGGTGCATTTTGCCCTCACGTGCCCCAACTCGAGGCACCGGAAGCACCGCAGGGCCCTGGGCTGCAGGAGTTTAACCCTCGCTGCAACCCAGCCCACCAGCAATCGACCACTGTTGGCGATCTTGTTCGCCGACGCCACAGGACACCGGACCCAGACCATGCCGAGCCCGGTAGCGTCGGCGCGAATGTCGCCGGCCCGCACGTTTTCAGGCGGACACTCGCCGCTTCGTGCGACGGCCGCCACCACCTCCTCCGAGGTCACGGAGTCGTCCAGGCCAGCAATTCGCACCTCTGCGGTCTTGCATGGCCTGGAGACCCGGACGTCCTCCGACTTGAGGACCTCCCTCAGCTTGGCGGCCAGAGCGTCCGCCTTCTCCGCACTGCCACTGGAGGCGCCAGCCACTTCGAAGAGCCGCGCACCCGTGACGGCTTGCTTCAGCGTCACCGACTGCAGGCCAAGATCGGCAAGCTTAATCTTGGCCTTGGCCTCCGCAATGACCGTTTGGTAGGTCACACCCCTCTCCGCGGCTCCGGGCTGAAGCGTTATTGTTACAGCTTCGGAGCGCGGGGTGCGAACTCTCGGCACATTGCGGCCGCCCTTTGCAGCCCGGTGCGCTGGCGCCGGAGTCGCCTTAACGGCCTTTCCGGGGGGGCGCGCGGCTGCTGACGCCTTCTTGGCGGCTTTGCGGGCCTTCTTCCGGCCCACGACCGTCGCCCAGGTCTCACCCTTAGACCCGGCGGCCGTGGGCTCGCCAACAGGGGCTCCCTCCGCGGGCTTTTTAACACCCTCCACGGGCTTCCCCTTCGTCGGCACTGGTCTCGGCGCCTCCTCCACCCTTCGTTTATCCGCCGCAAGAGGCGGCCGGAGGGTCTCCTGCGGGAGGCGTCGGGAGATCGCCTCGAGACGGGCGTTCATCATGCTCCCGCACTGGAGCATGCAAATCCGGACGATTCGTTCGACTTCATCGTCCGAACGTGCGCTAGTCGGCACCAGTGCGGGAGTTGGAATTTCTGCGACAGGAGGGGGATCGGAGGCTGGGCGTCGCTGCAGGCAGGGCCAGCCTACTGCAACTTCAGCTTTCTCTGCAAGTTATATCCGAAGAATTTCCAAGCATAGTTAGCGCTAAGTAACTTTAAATTCGTAGACTGTAGATAAAATTGGTTAATCAGGCTATTATTTTACATTTTTCGTTTTATAAATGTGTATGATATTTCACTTAAATTGTCTATGTAAAGTCTGTCTATGTAAATGTCTGTCCAAAGGTTGTCTGTAAAAGATTGCTTTTAGCGATAAGACCGCCCATTGTGTCACCCTATGTAACTAACTTTCCAATGTTATATGTTTTTCTTTTGGTGTACATAATAAAGAATATTCTATTCTATTCTATTCTATGTATTGATATTATAAAACATATTAAAAGTATGCTAATTATTGATACCATGTTTTGTGATATTCGTAATAGTATAAATAAAGATAAAAAGTTTAATGTAACCAACTGTAAAAGTTACAATTTGTTTCATATCTATATACAAACGGTGTAACTGTCCGCATGTCAATTGAACTAGTTTACCTAGTTAGAAAATTTTCCATTATTGTATGTTAACTGGACATAATTAGCATTAATTGACAGAGTTGTAGTGGCATGGAGGTTAAACTACACGCTTTTAATATCCTTGGTTATGGGTTCGAAATCTAGCTAAATAATGTAAAATTATTCATCATTTATAGGAATATAATCTTACGTTTATACAGAAGGAAAACATCGTGAGGAAACCTGGACTGAAAAGTCTGAAATCGCCAATCCGCCTTGAGCAAGCGTGATGATCAATACCCTTGCCTTCTCTGTATGAGAAGAGACCTGTGCCCAGCAAGATAGTAAATAGGCCGATGTGTCATATCATCAGTGGCAAATCCCATAGTGAGCAATTTGACACATCCAACATCTGCCTTTCGCAGACCTTAGGCAGAGACTCTATTTTGCCGGAGGGCGTTTTACACTACGTAAGGAAGTGGTGATATTATAGATGAATGCTAAAATTGATAGTAAAATAGTTATTAAAATTCTTAGGACGAGCTCGTGGCTAAGTAACAGCCGCACGGTTCAACCGATCAAAGGTTAAGCTGCGCCTAACGCGGTCGGTCCGTGGATGTTTAACCATCCTTGTCATAGCGAGACTCCTCCGTTCCTCGGCAAGCTCGTTAAGCTGTTGGTCCCGGTTGTCATTTGTAGATCTTTGACAGTCGTTACGGGTAGTCAGAAGCAAGAAAGTTTGATAACCAGTCTTACCTAGGGGTATCGTGTTACCCGGTAACTGGGTTGTGGAGTTCCGATAGGCAGTCGCTCCATGTAAAACAATGGTACTCAGCTGCTTACGGTTAGACTGGAAGGAGATCCAAACATGGTTGGGAAAAGGCTAGGACAGATGATGACGGGTCGAATAGATAAACTCATTTTATAATTCTCTATCTCACTTCTTCTGGCCGCGACTTCGTCCGCGTGGAATAGTAACTTTGGGCGATCGCTAACTTTAACCCCGATTTTGAAACATTCTTTATTGAGGCTCCGCTCCTATTGATTTTAGCGTGATGATATATAGCCTATAGCCTTCCTCGATAAATGGGCTATCACTGAAAGATTTTTTTTAATCGGTCCAGTAGTTCCTGAGATTAGCGCGTTCAAACAAACAAACTCTTCAGCTTTATTATATTAGTATAGATTAATAAAACAAAAGATAACACGCGAATTCGAAAGTCGAAAAAGTATAATGGCGTCTTGGAACCTAGTGACGTAAGCAGTGAACCGGTTCGAAGCGGTTTCTACTAGTTAACGCCAGTATTCGGAGGTTGTTGAACCAGTCAACTACTTATAATTTGCTTTGTTATTTTAATTAATTTTGTTGCAATCCGGGAGTGAGAATTTGAGTGGTTTCTGATTTTTGAGTGAAAGATGACGTTTTTAAGTGAATTTTAATATTTTTTGGTGTAAAAGAATAATTGATTGTTGTATCTGTTTTTCTTGCAAAACAGTAGAAAATGTGTGTATGTATATAGGTGTCGCGGTAAAATTTAGCGGGTCATTTTTTTGTTAAATTAAAATAAGTTCTCACTTTCGTCGCATCTATAAAACCATTTTTTTTTATTCTCTGAATCTGAATTTAATAAATATTTTTTTAAATTCTCTAACTCAACGAAAACGGAGATTCAATTAAAGTTTCGTATGTTGCTTTATGGGTTTTGGGGCGATAAGGTGCAAACAATTGTTATATATGGATAGTAGGTATAAGTACATCTCTCTATGTACAGAGCATCAGACCGACATACAGATACCCCTGGTAAGACTGGTTATCAGAATTTCTGGCTTCCGACTACTGTCAAAGATCTATAAATGACAACCGGGACCAACAGCTTAACGTGCTTTCCGAGGCACGAAAGAGTTTCTGTACGCCATAGATGGTCACCCATCCACGGACTGACCGCGCCAAACGCAGCTTAACCTATGATCGGTCAACCCGTGCGGCTGTTACTGAGCTACATTAGCCACAAAATAAGATTTACGATTTAAACGGTCGTATATCTTTATGCTCTGATTCCTCTGAGGTTAAGCAGAGCAATCGTCATCCATTGTTCATGACATTATTGTGATGAGAAGTTCAATATTTATATATAGGTATACCTAGTTTTTTTATGAGACAAACCGACCGAGTTATTCTCTTTTCGGATGGGCATCATCAAATGACTCCTACCGCCGTTGGTGGGGCGGGAATTATATTGAACAAGGGGACAAAAGAGGGAGAAAACGCATATTTCCACCTGCCAAATCCTGCAGTATGTGCAGCTAGCAATTTTTGCGTGAAAGAGAAACATACAAAAGACAAGCAAATAAACAAATTCACCGTCACATTTATAAATTAGTTAGAACTTATGTATCTATCATCTATCTCTATACATATTAAATGCTGTGTCCTGAATGACTGACGGATCAACGCACAGCCTAAACCGCTGATCGTAGAGACCTGAAACTTGGAGGGTGTGTTCTTTGTATCACATAGGCATCCAATAAGAAAGGAATTTCTGAAATTCTACCTCTAAGTAGGTGAAAAAGGAGGCCAAAGTTTGTATGAAACTCTGTCGTTTTTAATTAGAATTCGTATAGCTCACGCGAACAAATCCGCTGGCGAAAAGCTAGTATAGATAATAAAATAGATATATAATTTATATCTCATCGGTTTTTCACATATGCAGGTAAACCGTAGTAGGTATTTCCTTTTAATGACATTATTTCCAAAAACCTGTGTAAACAACATTTATATTTACATTATGACAAATTTAATATTCCTTAGATATTTATATTTAACATAATATGACAAATATTCACCAGATACAGGAAACTCTGTTTAAAACCCACTTTATTTATAGTTATTAGCATGCAATCGTAAATGAACAACTCGTGAAATTCTAATCAGCTGACTTTGACTGAATTTTGATAGATTAAACATTATGCAGACATCAAATATACCTCATATCAGTCTATTGCCGTCCACTGCTGAACGTAGGCCTCCCCCAAAGAGCGCCAACTATCCCGGTCTTGGGCAGCTTGCATCCATCCGCTGCTGCCACCTTCCTTAAATCGTCGGTCCATCGCGCCGCAGGGCGTCCTACACTACGTTTGCCTAAACGTGGTCTCCACTCTAACACTTGTCTGCTCCATCGACCGTCGGTCCGTCTGCAGACGAGAGCTATAAATTACTTTATTTAAAGCGTATTCTACCTCACTGTACACGGGAAGTCTGTGGGCTAACTACACCCAGCTTACAATGCTCTGCGGTTTCAATTTAACAACGCGTTCAGGGGCTGTACCACCACGTGTTTTTGCAATAACTATTCAAGTTTGAGAGCGTGACACAGCTACTAACGTCGTATAGTGCCGTCTCTTTTTCAAAACCAAAATAATCTTGTTTGGCACGTCATGTTAAGGCCCCAGGGCGCTGTTGCGACTTCCACGTTTTTGTAGCGCATCAGCAATGTTTGCTGATGCACACACAGATGATTTTGCAGCTATCTGGCGCAAAAAGACTGCATCGCTCATCAGTCGTCTGCGTGGAAGTCGCCACAGCATCTTGAGTGCCATTGTTGGTAGACACGATTGCCCTCTTATGTGGAAGCTAGTGCAGCGGACAAAATCCCTGCTTACTCATCATCATCTGCCTAGCCTTTTCCCAACTACGTTGGGGTCGGCTTCCAGTCTAACCGGATGCAGCTGAGTACCAGTGTTTTACATGGAGCGACTGCCTATCTGACCTCCACAACCCAGTTTACCGGGTAACACGATACCCCTTGGTAAGACTGGTTTTCAGACTTTCTGGCTTCTGACTACCCGTAACGACTGTCAAAGATCTACAAATGACAGCCGGGACCAACAGCTTAACGTGCTTTCCGAGGCACGGAGGAGTCTCGCTATGACAAAGATGGTCACCCATCCACGGACCGGCCGCGCCAGGCGCAGCTTAACCTTTGATCGGTCGAACCGTGCGGCTGTTACTTAGCCACGAGCTCCTCAAAATCCCTGCTTACTATTGTCTATTAATTAATGTACCTATATAAAAATGTATGTGTAGTAATGTCTACGTTAAAAATATATTGTAACGTGGGAAACTACATTGGATCGTTTTAAGTCGGACACGTGAAGTACCTATATGTATAATTAACTCGGAGACTAGTGAAAATGCGAGGAAATAACTATCTAAGTATATAAAACTCAAAGGTGACTGACTGACTGACTGACATAGTGGTCTATCTACGCACAGCCCAAACCACTGGAGGGATTGGGCTGAAATTTGGCATACAGATAGATGTTATGACGTAGGCATCCGTTAAGAAAGGATTATGATAAATTCTACCCCCAAGGGGGTGAAAAAGGGGGCCAAATTTTGTATGAAACTCGGTCATTTTTTAATTCACGCGGGCGAAGCAGCTGGCGGGAAGCTAGTGTAGTATATTATACTCGTAATTGAGAGTACCTGCAATAGTCTGTCCCAATTGAATTTACGAAAAATGTAAACAAAGTCGTAACCTATTTTGTTCCAAATCTGCCACAGAAATTAACAAAATGGCGTAAGGATGGCGCATTTATATCAATTTCATGGTCTAAACATCATCATTCATCATTTAATGCCATTTTATTTTACAATATGGGAAAATTAGAACAAAATAGGTTATGATTTTGTTTACATTTTACGTAAAATCAATTGGTACAGGCCAGGGGTCGGCAACCTGCGGCTCGCGAGCCACATGCGGCTTTTTGGATGTGAAGCTGCGGCTCTTTAGTTCCATACTCAAATATTATACACTAGCTTCTGCCAGCGACTTCGTCCGCGTGGAATAGTGGTGCTCCGCTCCTATTGGTCTTAGCGTGATGATATATAGCCTATAGCCTTTCTCGATAAATGGACTATCTAACACTGAAAGATTTTTTCAAATCGGAGCAACGGTTCCTGAGATTAGCGCGTTTAAACAAAATGACAACATTTCCCTTCACTGCTCTGCTCCTATTGATTGTAGCGTGATGAAAAGTATACTATAACCATCTCAGGAGTATGACAAATAATTGTACCAAGTTTCGTTAAAATCCGTCGATTAGTTTTTGTTTCTATAGAGTTTATACAGACAGACAGACAGACAGACAGACAAAAAATTTACTGCTTGCATTTTTGGCATCAGTATCGATCCCTAATCACCCCCTGATAGTTATTTTGGAAATATATTTCATGTACAGAATTGACCTCTCTACAGATTTATTATAAGTACTAGCTTCTGCCAGCGACTTCGTCCGCGTGGAATAGTGGTGCTCCGCTCCTATTGGTTTTAGCGTGATGATATATAGCCTATAGCCTTCCTCGATAAATGAACTATCTAACACTGAAAGAATTATTTAAATCGAACCAGCGGTTCCTGCGATTAGCGCGTTTAAACAAAATGACAACATTTCCCTTCACTGCTCTGCTCCTATTGATTGTAGCGTGATGAAAAGTATACTATAACCATCTCAGGAGTATGACAAATAATTGTACCAAGTTTCGTTAAAATCCGTCGAGTAGTTTTTGTTTCTATAGAGTTTATACAGACAGACAGACAGACAGACAGACAGACAGACAGACAGACAGACAGACAGACGGACAGACAGACAGACAGACAGACAAAAATTTAACTGATTGCATTTTTGGCATCAGTATCGATCCCTAATCACCCCCTGATAGTTATTTTGGAAATATATTTCATGTACAGAATTGACCTCTCTACAGATTTATTATAAGTATAGAAGATATAGATATAGATAGATATAGAAGATAGATAAAAAAAAAACATTTGAACATTGTTCTCAATCGATTGACGAAGATTAGGCACCATTTCTATCGCTCATCTACTTGTAATAATTTGATTCATCTCATTAAATTAAACATAATTTTTAGCAAATAATCGTCAATACCAATAATGATTTTCAAAATGATTATTAAGTGATTATGTAATAATATCAAATATATTATCTTATTTGGTCTGAAAAACACTACTTATAATATGAATAAATAGATTTTTTAAATTTATAAATAGATTAGTTTTTTTTATCAAAAAACTTGATTTATGCAAGTACTATTTATTGTTGGAAAGAAATTTTTTTGTGGCTCTTTCAAAGCTTTGGAATTTTGTAAATTATAATTTATGACTCTTTCGACTCAAAAGGTTGCCGACCCCTGGTATAGACTACTACATACATACTGATTGAATCGTTTGTCTCAAACATAACACCGTCATGCTACCCGTCTCCTCACTCCTATGTTTTGTAAATATACTAAGAGTATGTATGTACGTAGGTGTGTCTGTTCTCAGCTTCATGTTATTACATGACAGATACACAGACAGTCCAACAGAGGGCCTGGTGCGAACGTACTAATGTAATCGAATAATAGTATAACGAAAATACTAAATTTTTTTATCATAAAAACTATCCTAAAGCGAAAATACTTTTTTATATTTCAAATGTAAAAGTAGTAGTCAGTTTTCCTAGGGTTCCAGCTATCTCCATATCAAATCTCATCTCAATCGGTTCAGACATTTTTCTGTGCAAGCGTAACATACAGTTACTTTCGGTTTTACATTATTTAGTAATGAACTAAGGATGATCCCATGACATATACACTATCATGATACCTAAGTTATTTGTTATAAACCCCCTTTATAGTTAGTAGATTTAATTGTAAACTAGCTTTTTCCCGCGGTTTCACCCGCATCCCGAGGGAACTACTTATCGCGCCCGGGTAAAAAGTATCCTTTATGTTAATCCAGTTAATAAACTATGTGTGTACCAAATTTCATCCAAATCCATTCAGTAGTTTTTGCGTGAAAGAGTAACAAACATACATCCATACATTTTTACATACTTTCGCGTTTATTATATTAGGATTAGTAGGATATGTATACATATAGTATCATGTAATCCTTACTCCTTACTAATATTATAAATGCGAAAGTAACTCTGTCTGTCTGTCTGTTACGCTTTCACGCCAAAACTACTGGACCGATATAAATGAAATTTGGTACAGAGATAGAATAGACCCTGAGGAACAACATAGGCTACTTTTTACCCGGGTGCGCTAAGTAGTTCCCTCGGGATGCGGGTGAAACCGCGGGAAACAGCTAGTTAAATATAATGGAAATAGGTATTAAAAATCCCTAAGTATTCAATTCTCACGATGAAAACAATGGGAGGATTTTATCTAGGTACTACCCTGTTATCAGTAAGCCATAAAAGATATGATAAACGCCATTAGCTTGCCATCGATTTTTGCAATTAAAGTACTAAGGGAATGTTCGAAAGAGTTACCGCTGTATTACGTAATGGGTGAGTGAAGGAACATGGATCAGTTTACTACCTCTTAAAACCCATACATATGATGATGGAAAAAAAATGGATATTATAAACTCTATTTATTACAAAAATCTCCTATCTGCCTTCAGCAAGCATTGTGATTAAAACTCTTGCGTTCTCTGTAAAAAAGAGGCGTTTGCTCCGTAGTAAGACATCAAGAGACATTCTGTGATAATGATTATAAAATAATTTAGCAGCTCGTGGCTAAGTAACAGCCGCACGGGTCGACCGATCATAGAAAAGTTGCGCTTGGCGCGGTCGGTCCGTGGATAAGTCTATGTCATAGCGAGACTCCTCCGTGCCTCGGAAAGCACGTTAAGCTGTTGGTCCCAGCTGTCATTTGTAGATCTTTGACAGTCGTTACGACTAGTCAGAAGCCAGAAATTCTGACAACCAATCTTACCAAGGGGTATCGTCTTACCCGGTAAATGAGTTGTGGAGATCAGATAGGCAGTCGCTCCATGTAAAACACTGGTACTCAGCTGCATCCGGCTTGACTGGAAGCCGACCCCAACATAGTTGGGAAAAGGCTAGGCAGATGATTAATATTCAACGTATCTGCAAAATATTATGCCTACGTTAATAAGTAAATCTTAGCTCGAGACTTATCAAACCATATTTCTAGAAAACCAGAGTAACCACAAACTAATATATAATACATCAAATTTCTCATTAACCTGTAGATGTGCAATAAAACCCCAAAATATTAAAAACGAAGTGACCACGTGGACTACAAAAAATAAGACTTTACAAACAATGTCCTGACAGTGACTCAATTTACTAAACATGGCGGAACTGTTGCAAAGACTCCGAGGGTTGGGGAGAAAGACGGACAGGAACTTGAACACTAGTGTGTATTCTATGGTGTCCTGCAGTGACCTCACTCCTGGAAGTCTGGAGATCTGGGTGGACCTGCCAGATGAGATCAAGTATGATCCACTCCTGGCGCCCTTCAAACAGCGGTATGAGCAACAGCATGGTAAGAAAATATCTTTTTATTTTTAGCTTTCCATCATAATTATTAGGTATATTTTATTTTTGAGTGCTACATGTATACCGGTTATCTATATATTTATGTATATAGAAGAAGAAACCGATGAAACCAGCTGGTTCTACAAATATGAAATTTTGCATCAATGTTCCTTAAATGACGTAAGTGTGCACTAAGAAAGGATTTTTCTAAATTTATCCCCTAAAGGGGAAAAAGTTTGTATGAAACTATGTCATTTTCGCCGCGCTTGCATTAAAACGAAAAATTTGTTTTAACACTTATCATTATAATTAATTACTTATGTTATTTTGTGTCTGCTGGAAGCTACATATTTTGGAATCTATATTGAACAATTATATCTAACGTTGTCGTATTCTTCACAACGTGGTAATATGTATGAAAATGTAGCAGTTTTTATATTAAAACTATTTTAAAACACACAAACGATTAACCTTGACTGCGAATGAAAAAGTTTTGGTCATAAAGAAACTAGAAAAACAACTGAACTTGTTTAACATAGTTCAATATTCTCGTCCAGTCATAACTTTTTATAACTAGCCGTTCTAAAATTAGATTATTTTTTTCTGTAGGCAGTACTTACATTAAAAAATTATAGGTAACACTATTTATCTTATGCAAAAGATAATTTCCATTTACACGCCCAAGAAAAAGAATAAGTAATTCACATTACAATAATTGATCGGGAGAAAGAAAATTCGCAAAGGGCGCCATGTTATGAAGGGCGCCTTGAACTACCTAGACTTTTAAACATTTAACAGAGGGCGCTATATCGTTAGAATAGAATGCCTTCTACAGAAACACAGGAAACATGAATAACGAGACATATGTATGACTTTAAAAAATACTTTGGGTTAATCGCTATTTTTCGGGTTTTCAGGTAAAATAGAGCCTATAGATGCGCCAAATGAAGGAGATAAGACAATATTTGATAAGAAACATGACGTAGAACTAAAGAGAGAAGATGTCGAGCCTCTTAAAGAAGTCACGAATAGGTGAGATACGATCAAAGCTTTAAATTATAAGTTCCACAGTCCACAAAGTTATTTTGTATAAAAATAAATTAAGGTATTCATTACAAATTGATTTATTTTGTGTCAGGTTAATGGAACCAATGCATACCAACGAAGACACCAAATTGAAATCAGTGAAGAAGAAAAAGGTTAGTACATAATATTCATATTTCTTTAACCGGGGCGCCCGATCAGAAAAATGGGGCGCCAAGAAATTTTCGCTTGAGGCACCTTGACTGTCAGGGATAAACTACATCATTACCACAGTACCTTTGCAAATTCAGTAACTCAATGAATTTACTAATCAAATCAGATGTTTTTAAAATTGAATATGCTCATTTCTTTGACTGTAGATGAATAACTAAATTCGGTCCTATAGCATTTGATGAACTGAACACTTTTGTTGCAGGATAGTCAAAATAATTTCGCTTTTAACCATACAATTACGATAGTACGTTCGTGCTAATGCCGTTGGTCCTGGCTGCCATTCGTACATCTTTGATGGTCATTACTGATCAGTCAGAAGCCAGAAAATCTGAAAGCCAGTCTTACCAATGGTGTAACCCGGTAACTCTCGGTACCGGTGCCGGTCAGATAGGCACTCGCTACATGTAGTATGAGTTGAGTTAGACTGGAAGCCAACCCCAACATAGTTGGGAAAAAGCTAGGTAGATGCTGCTGATGATTGTACTCTTGCTAAAGCCGCTGATCCTTAAAATATTTTTTGCCATTTTTCCACAGTTAGATCAAGCTCTTCGCACGATAAAGCTTTGCGGTCTGGTATCCTGCTGGGTCCTTCTCACTGTCTCCCTACTATTGAACATGGAACGCTCTGATGTGGTGCTGCACACCGCTGTGAAAGGAGGACAGGTTAAAGGTAAGGTTCGCCTTGAGCAAGCGTGGTGATCAATGCTCATGCCTTCCCTGTATAAGAAGAGGCCTTGTCCAGTAATGGGACGATAAATAGGCCGATGATGTTAAAGCTGTTATTTCAAAGAAATTGAGGGCCTCCGTATCGACGGGTGGCTTGATAGATCGGCTGGTTAAGCTGCACTATTCACGGTCAGTACATGGACGGGTAGCCGCCTTTACTAAATGGTGAAATATGTGAGACAAGCTTTGCGTGCTCTCTGGGCACGTAATGCCGTCGATCCTGCGCCTTATCTCTTCCCAGTATTTTCGGGTTAAATTCTCATCGGATTATAAGAGTAAAGGAAAGGGAGAAAGCTCCTGTATCCACGCACACACGCCTGTACGATAATATGCCCTGTTCAAATGGCTAGTCTCCATGAAGGTTGACCAAGGACATCGATAGTGACTTTACTTTCGCATGATATCTATAAGATAAAAATGAATCGCAGAATGTGTTGCACAAATCTCGAGAGCAGCTGAACCGATTTGTATGAAAATAGAGGGGACCCCGAAGAAGGTTTTAGGCTAGGTTTTTATCCGGGTGCGTTAAGAAGTTCCCCCGGGACGCGGGGGAAACTTTAGACTTTTAGTTTTAGAATCTCCAAAAATATCTTAAGGCGGATTTACACAGGGTCAATAACTGGACTGAGTTCACAATGTTCAAACGGGAATATTGAAGTCAGTTAGAAACGACAGCGCTGTACTGACTCCAAATAAATTTGCACTAGGTCAGTACTGACCTAACCCCCCTGGTCTTGCCTCGATTCCTCTCGTGAAAAGACTTGTCCAAGGCACTTACTAATAGCACATTTATTTTGCGTAAAATTTCGAGATATTGTCTGTCTCAACTTTTTAAAAATGGAAAACAGGCGTTATTGTATTGTAGCATCTAATTTTTATTCAAGTAATTTGATTCCATATTGTTTGTTGCCAGAATATGAGTTGCCAGCCAGTAGCGAGCGTGTCAAAGTGCTGATCACGCTAACAGGCCCGTTCGCTCAGACCGTCACTAATGACAGCGACAATACATTACTGCTGTGGCTCCACCGGGCAGTCTCTGATGATGAGGTGATGGAGTTCCAGCAGGTAAGACGGTGTATAGCCTCCACAATTGACCGCAGAAAGGTCACTGGGGGTTTAACTGCACAATGATATATACTAAACGACTACAAAGTGCATTTTACGATTTTACGAAAAATGGAAATAAAGTCGTAACCTATTTTATGAAGACTGGAAACCGACCCCAACATAGTTGGGAAAAGGATAGGCAGATGATGATTCAAAGCACTGTAAATTATACCATTAGACAGATAGTGTTTATAAATGAAGTGCCTATCTATACTTGTTACTGCATCGAACAGATTAATCTTATATAAATATTTACGACTCAGTAATATACATCATGTCATTTATACAATGAAATCATTTTGATTTTAATAGTTCAATACAGATGTGGTTTGTTTGTCAATATTTATAGATAAGTTCTATACAATATGTAGGTACTGGAATACCTATACTAAAAGCAATTAGAACAAACAGTTAATTGCACCAAAAAAGAAATATGGACGTAGTGGCTTTCCGTAAAAATAGCTGCAGAAATTAATACTTCAGTCTCTTGCTCCATTTTTTTCAGGAAATCAGCAAATGACTCCTCCCGCCATGGGTGGGGCAAGAGGGAATGTCAGACTCTTACTGACTAAAACCCATCCATGTTCCTTCCTCAGCCCTCTATTTTCCGGGGGCGCGGTAACTCGTTCGAGCATCCCGCAGCCCCGGCAGGCTATTGCCCTGGGGGTTCTATACTCCATTTACAATAAGATTAGACATTTAAACGCACCCCATTTACCGTTCGTTCAAACGATTTTGAGTTCTATTCTGTATAGATAAGGATGGTGTTGAAAGCAAAATAATGTTTACAATACCAAATGTATTCCGCATCTGTTTTTTGTTTTATCACCTCAGCAATAGAGCTTAAAATCGTTTGAACGAACAGTAAATGGGGTGCGTTTAAATGTCTAATCTTATTGTAAATGGAGAGTTAACATTAAGACAGAAATTCCGACACAATTTTTTTATAGGTAGTGTTCACAGTTCAACTAGTACTTTGTGATGCTGCTGTCACGACACTATTCTCATTTCACAATAAATTTCACACACCTGTTTACACACAAGCTATGCCACGGACAGACAGACAGACGGACATAGTGAAACTATAAGGGCTCCTTGTCGACTACGGAACCTTAAAAATTTAGCTTTCAGAGTCATTATCTGTTCTAGAACTCAACAAAATGGAAAATCCACCTTCAACCCGAGGACTTGCTGGACTTCTCCCCAAGTTCTACGGAGACGAAGATGCTGGTGCTGCAAGACAATTCACCTATACACAGCAGGCGAGTGAGGAACCTGACAGACCCAGGCCTCCTGCAAGAAGAGATTACTAGATGGAACCAAATTGGAATTAATGGTAAATTGTTTGTTATGACAAAATTACTATACTTAATTTACAATAATATTAGAAAAACTTCCAAACTCTTTTTGCAGCTTATTCAACCGATTTTGAGTTCTATTCCCTACTGATAAGGATGTCGTTGAAAGCAAAATAATGTTTACAATAACAAATATATTCTGCACCTGTTTTTGTCTTGTCACCTTGGTAATAGAGCTTTAAATCGTTTTAACAAACGGTAAATAGGGTGCGTGTAAATGTCTGATTTCATAATGGTAGGGGAGCCCTAGTAGGGATTTCGGGATTTACTAAAGCGCGGCAGATTAATATACAGGGGGATACCTTGTACCCGTTTGAGTACCTCCACCAAATATGAGACCCATATATAAGGACGCGCGTCAAGGATAAAGGATCAGATTAGTAAAAAAAAATCGATCATCAGACAATCTCGAGCGCGTCAGATTAAGGTAGGGTGAGTTAATTACATGCTAAAAAGTGTATATTCCACTAATCTGACAATTTGAGAGTGACGCAAAGAAAGGGGAGGGCGGAAAAGTTGTAAAAAAAAACGTCATCTCGACATTCTCGAGCGTGGCTGATTTTTTTTTTATTTTGTAGTAAATTATTCAAGGATAACGAAAAATATATAATCTGACCATTTCCACAAGCCGAAGTAACAAAAATTCGTCGATAAAGTTTAATGCGTGCAGCTGCGTGATGATGATTATCCTCTCCGCGTTTCTATTCCCCTCTCACTCTTTCTCTATCTACTATCTCACTCCGTCCCTACTCTGGTTTCGGTTGCTATGACGCCTTCACAGCTGATGACACAGAACAGACTCGTTCGTGGCATAATATTATTAACAGTATTTCCAACGTTTTGGCTTTTCGTTTAGGTTTTTTTTTTGTTCGAGCACGAAAAAGATGAAGATGATTCTACTGATGAAGATGATGATTAATCAATTAATTATAAAAAAAAATATTTTTTTGAGCATTAAAAAAAAATATTTTCTTATAAATACGAGAATACTTGTAGTATTCTACTTAACAAACGTACACGTTTTTATTTGCATGCTATTTCCTGAGCTTTTCAATTAATTAAGTCCAATGGTTTGAATAAAAATGTTTTTTTGTCAGATTAGGCGAATCCCTCTAGATAATTGTCAGATTATGAGACAGCACGTCTAGGACATAAAGATGAACCATATAGATCTTAATCTGACGCGCTCGAGTATTTCAAAATGGCGATTTTTTTTTGCACATTATAATAATGGCCACGAGTTTGCGTCACATCGAAATCGTCAGATTATTGATTGAGAGCGTTTTTTTAGGTTCACTTAACACCCCCTTAGAAAATCTGACGCGCTCGATTAAATTATTTTTTTTTTCAATTTCAACCCTTACGTACGACCACCCCCATCATGCAAACGATCAGATTAACATACATACATTCTTAAAAATACGTAGGACATTGATGCTATCAATATCTGACGCGCTCGATTATGTCCATGCAACAGATTTTTTTTACATTTTTGAAAATCTATAGCTGCTCCCCCCACCGATGAAAACGATACATTATATAACATTTTTTTCTTCTTATCATCTAAGCTTTGCATCCCAATAGGTCTCTATGACGCTCGAGTAAATCCCCATTTAGCATCGTGGGCTCCCCTACCATAATAAATGGAGTATAAAATAAATAATTATGAATGTAAACACGGAACTTATATTATACCAGAAACAATGTACAAATAGTTGTTTTTCTGTTTGTCTGTTGACCCTATTTTTAAAAGGCTGTACAGATATTGACAGGACTTTCACTGAGATAGATGATGTAATTAGTAACTTAGGCTTATTTTGTTTAAGGCTAAGGCTTATAATAAAATCATAAAAAAAAATGATAAAATAATAAATTATAACAGCCGATTGCATCGAAAAAAATTCAGGTTACGTAAGCGTGAGACGGAAGAACTGTCATTCAAGATCTGTCAAAATGGACCATAAAATTGATAAATTTTGCTAATATTTTATGTTTTTCGTCTTAATATTTATGATATATGTTTACTTAATTATTATATCTATGTGTTGATAACATAAAACATATTAAAAGTATGCTAATTACTGTCATTTGTAAATTTGACGTTCAAAAAGTGCTGATTTTCTGCCTAATTTGAATAAACGATTTTTGAATTTTGAATATCATGTTTTGTGATTTTCGTAAAAGAATAAAGTATAAATAATAACAAGTTTGAACCGGCTGTAAGTGTTGCCTAAAACAGTTTTTGCTTAATTCCAGGTACTAAAATCACTCTGCGCATGAGCACACTGAGTAATATCACCGTGCCTTTAACCGTGAGCTATCAGCTGAACCCCATAGACCCTGAAGATGGAATTATCTACGCCACAATCCTGCTCATCGCCTTGTATATGCTCATCATTTTCGAGGTGGGTAGATCCTCACCAGAAGATTTCATGAACACTGGAAATTATTTTATCGCTAACCATCGAGTTACATCAATAGAGATGCAATCCCGAACATTACGCGGTAACAAAAACGTAACCATTTTTAGGTTTCCGTTGTCCGACAAGGAACCTTTATAGTTTCTTCAATTTTATCCTCCATTTTGACCGATCTTGAATGACAGTTCTTCCGTTTTACGTGTAAGTAACCATGTTTTGGTGCACCCGGCTGTTTATATTAGGAAGTATATCTTACTATATTAGTGAGGAAGTTACGATTGATGTATTTACAATTTCCAGATAGTAAATCGCACAATAGCAGCCCTCCTGTCGTCCTCGCTGGCGGTGGCTGTCCTCGCACTCAGCGGCGCCCGTCCCTCCCTGCCGGAGCTGGTCTCCTGGCTGGACGTGGAGACACTACTCCTGCTGTTCAGCATGATGCTGCTGGTCGCAATACTGGCGGAAACAGGACTATTTGATTATCTAGCTGTCTTGGCTTTTGAAGTAAGTTCCAAAATCTTTCACAAACAGCACTTTTTTATCTCTCCGTATTTGTTCTATTGTTGTCATCATCATCAATTCAATTCAAATCATTTATTTCAATTAAGCACTTTTGAAAGTCAACAAAAAAAGAATTTAGTTGCCCATTCCAAAAAGTAGTTTCCTATGGAGAAGAACGGGCAAGAAACTCCATGGTTACTCTTTTTAAATAAGGTTTTACAATTTTCTTGTATACATAAAATAATGGCATGCGAAGATCATGTAGAATCAAATTCTCAAGGCGGATTGGCAACTTCAGACTTTTTCAAGTCCAGGTTTCCTCACGATGTTTTCCTTCACCGTTAGTCAGTGACGTCTAAGATATACTCAATTACTTTTATAAAAGTCACATTGGTACTTGCCAGATTGATCTACAAATGAAAGCCGGGACCAACAGCTTAACGTGCTTTCCGAGGCACGGAGGAGTCTCGCTTGACGTAGATGGTCACCCATCCACGGACCGCCCGTGGATGTTATTGTTATTTGTGTTCTCTATATTTTATTTAAACATGTTCCAGGTGACAGGCGGCAGAACCTGGCCTTTGATCAATGTCCTATGTTTCTTCACGGCAATCTTCTCAACTTTCCTGGACAATGTTACAACAGTCCTGCTAATGACTCCAGTTACGATCAGGTAAGGAGATCGTTTCCAAGGAGTTTTTATACAGGAAAAGTTTTTAACTAGTGCGCATTTTTTTTCTGGTGGTTCAGTATCTGTAATAGAACACATTTCAATGTTCAGTTCAAAATTTTATTTTGTGTGTGTATCTGTCTGTAGCATCGTAGCTCTCAAACGAATGGAGTGATTTCGATGCGGTTTTCATTTGAAAGCCAGTTTGCTTGCGGTGGTTCTTAGCTATGTTTGTTTAATATTGGTGTAGCAGTGTAAGAGTATCTCTTTTCCAAAATGATATAACGCATTTTTACGTAGGGGGTTTTTTAAATCTTTAATTTATTTTTTTATTGTTAATATGGACCATTGTTGCCTGAAGCAAATAAATAAATTACAAAAAAAAAACAATTTTGTGACGTTTCCAGGCTTTGCGAGGTAACTCAACTGAACCCCGTGCCAGTGCTAATGTCGATGGTGATCTTCAGCAACGTGGGGGGCGCAGCCACCCCTGTGGGCGATCCGCCCAACGTCATTATAGCCACGCACCCGTCTATAGTGAAAGCGGTAAGATTTGTGATAAGCCCACTATAATCTGTACCAATCGATTTTACGAAAAATTTAAACAAAATCATAACCTATTTTGTTCCAGTTTTCTCACATAGATAAATAAATAGTAGATAAGATAGTTCAGTGATAAATAATACAGAGTAAAAGCATTGTCACACAGACATCATCATCTGCCTAGCCTTTTCCCAAGTATGTTGAGTTCCGCTTCCAGTCTAAACCGGATGCAGCTGAGTACCAGTGTTTTACATGAGTGTTTTGCCTATCTGACCTCCACAACCCAGTTACCGGGTAACACGATATCCCTCGGTAAGCCTGGTTGTCAAACTTTCAGGCTTCCGACTACCCGTAACGACTGTCAAAGATCTACAAATGACGACCGGGACCAACAGCTTAACGTGATTTGGAGGCACGGAGGAGTCTCGCTGTGACAAAGATGGTCACCCATCCGCGGACCGACCGCGCCAAGCGCAGCTTAACCGTTGGTCGGTCGAACCGTGCGGCTGTTACTTAAACACGAGCTCCTCGGCGTTGCTCCGAGCTCCGAGCGTTGTCACACAGACATGCAATTTTATTAAGCTGTTTGCATCCGATGTCTTTTGCCTTTAAAAAATACATCACACCTTTTCATCAAGTTTGTTCTGTACTTGTGTTTGTTGATTTCAGAACATAAACTTCACGACCTTCACACTGCATATGGGGGTCGGTATCCTTATAGTCGGCGTACAGACTTACTTCCAGCTCCGATTCATGTTCAGAGACATCAACAAACTCAGAAACAGTGTACCCAGAGATATTTTAGGTAAGTAAGAGAGATCTATGCATATTTATTTTCGTTGGTATATTCTTGATGAATTTAGGTTACTGGGAGTACCTTAACCAATCGACCCATCAGTATAGAAAATCATCCTTGATTCTTCCCTGGGTTTCAATGCCTATAACAATTTCATCTAAATTAGTTTAGCGGCTTATCCATGAGAGCTACAAGGCACGAATCAAGCTCAGGTTTCTACTAGGAAATTCCATTTGGGTATCAACAGCTATTTTTAGGGATTGGAAATCATCAAATGACTTCTCCCGCTGTGGTAGGAACTGTCTGACTTTTACTGACCAAAACCTATCCATGTTCCTTCCTTCGCCTTTCGAACAATCCCGCCGGCAGAATATATATGTATTGTCCCACTGCTGGGCACAGGCCATTTCTCATACAGGGAAGGCATGACCATTTATCACCACGCTTGCTTAAGGCGGATTGGCGATTTCAGACTTTTTATGTCCAGGTTTCCTCACGATGTTTTCCTTCACCGTTAGTCAGTTGTGACTAAGATATACTTAGAAGTACATATGACTTTAGAAAAGTCACATTGGTACTAGCCAGGTTTCGAACTCGTACATGAGAGGCGCTTTAACCACTAGGCCAATATATAGGCAATATTGCCTAACCTAATTAATTATATTTAACTATTTAATTTCAGAGCTCCGTCAAGAGATAGCGGTGTGGCGTAGAGCGGCCGCGTCTCTCTCCTCCTACTCCAGAGACGAGGACATCGTCAGGAGAGCGCTGGAGAAGAAGGTAACCTACTGCTACACATGTTACTGCTACACATGCTCCTGCCTGAGGGATTGTGGAACTGGGGAGTTTGTTGCGCCACTTCTTTTTCCCAGCAAAAACACATAGGAAGTAGTGAAGGGTGGGCGTTTTGGGGCTGTCTTTTGTAAATTTGACGTTCAAAAAGTGCAGATTTTCTGCCTTTAATTTGAATAAATGACTTTTGAATTTTGTGATCTCAGCTAGTTGCCCCCACGATAATACAACCTCGAAATTAATGAAATAAGTTACGATAGTCCCTATTTACTATGTTTTCACAAAGAAAAATCTGGAAGGTCAAGCTGTTGGCATAGATTAGGACAAACTTCGCGGACGAATCTGGATTCACGCGGCCCCGCGCCCACGTGCGAGAAGCGACACCGGGGTGGTTTTAGCCGGTAAGAGTCCGGCACTGTTCCCGCCCCCCCCAGGCCGGGTTCGTCCATGAGGATTTCCCCCCGAAAAAAAAAAAAAGATTAGGACAAACTTTAAGTTACTAGATATGTAAATGAAATCATGAAACATTCAAAATATTTCTTAAACGAGTATTTCGTCAAACTTCAGTACAATACAAGTCTTCATTACAATGAGATTTTAGGTAGGTACTAATAATTATGTGTGTTTCTCTTTCACGCAAATCAAAAAAAAACAAATAACACTGGTACTCAGCTGCATCCGGTTTAGACTGGTAGCCGACCCCAACATAGTTAGGAAAAGGCTAGGCACATGATGACTCTTTTACGCAAAAACTACATAATAGATTTACATGAAATCTGGTACACATAACCTGGATTGCACGTAGGAGACATTTTATCCGGAGTTCCCTCAGAATGTTGCTGAAACCGCGGGAACCAGCTAAAAATGCAATAAATCATCATCTGCCCAGCCTTTTCCCAACTATGTTGGGGTCGGCTTCCAGTCTAAACCGGATGCAGCTGAGTACCAGTGTTTTACATGGAGCGACTGCCTATCTGACCTCCACAACCCAGTTACCAGGTAACACGGTACCCCTTGGTAAGACTGGTTGTCAGACTTGGGACCAACAGCTTAACGTGCTTTCCGAGGCACGGAGGAGCCTCGCTATGACAAAGATGGTCACCCATCCACGGACCGACCGTGCCAAGCGCAGCTTAACCTTTGATCGGTCGACCCGTGCTGCTGTTACTTAGCCACGAGCTCCTCTATTAGATTTTTTTTTTTCTAGAAATGCAATAAATATAATCCTAAAAAACCTGACTCATTCCTGGCTTCCCCGGACCGTTCCTTTAACAGTTTTCATCCCTGATACCCACGATACCATCAACTTATATTATATGAACCAATCAGTGCACCTTCCGGCTGCAGGTGGAGAAGTTGAACGCGGCGCTGTGCCGCAGGGAGGCGGGCGGCGGCGCGTCGCGGACCGACCCCATGTTCTGCTCCACTCTCGCGCAGATGAAGCAGAAGGTATGTACTACACTATCGTGCTCGTTCCCAACAGTCGTAGTACTCCGGTGGAGGCAACTTAATCTCATCATGTGTACGAGTGTGTGGGTTTGAAACCTGGCAGGTACCAATGAGACTTTTGCGTCGGACGGTGAAGAAAAACTTTGTGAGGAAACCTGGAATAAAAATCAGAATTCGCCTAGATCCACCTTGATCAAGCGTGATAATCAAATAGGCCGATGATGACGATGATGAATGCTTCCAAATTTCGACCAAGTCGGTCCGAAATTGCTTATTAGGGTTTTAAAAATTTGCAAAGCAGCCCGGAGTCTGGTAATGACCTGCCTCATACGTTAAGCCACTGTCCCCGCTGCTATCTTGATAACAGTCGTTGTTACAATTCCATGTCAGAGGCCGTCGGGTGGATTTAAGAAGACTCTGACACTAGGGCCTGTTCCTGTTAGGTTAGTAAACCTGCAGCTCACAAATTTCAGACTTTTGAAGTCCAGGTTTCCTCACGATATTTTCCTTCACCGTTAGTCGGCGACGTCTAAGATATACTTAGAAAGTACATATGACTTTTAGAAAAAGCCACATTGGTACTTGCAAGGTTTCGAACCTGCACACTCGTACACGAGAGGCGGGTGCCTTAACCACTTGGCCACCACGACTTTTTATTCTTTATTATAAAAATACTATACTTTACGATAATACTATACGATACCCTATTAGCTGTGGGTAAGTTGCGAAAGTCTGGCATTATGAACTGTCATGCCAATCCACGCCCACACGCGATCAGTACTTGATCCAATCCGTAGCATCATACCAACTGGACGATAGGCAGTATGGCGTATGGACTCCATAACTCAATTCCAGTTATTACGTTATACAGTAGTTTCTGTATACCGTGTTTTAACAGTATTTCCTGATTAATTCCAGTACCGCATCAGAGACAAGCAGCTGTTGGTGAAGTCTACAATCTGCGTGTCCTTCGTTATTGTTGTGTTCTTTTTGCACGCCATACCTGAATTACGTAAGTCTAACCATACTTACAAATATTATGCCCTGTTGAACAGCGTCAGACACCAGCTGTCTGGCATAATGCTGAACTGGACCTAGTTGTCACAACAAGCATGCAGTGTCTTAATCATTTCTTGCTATCTTTTAGTATTGATATTTCTTTATGTTATACTTTGTTGTTTAATTGTTGTGTGTTAGATTTTAAAAAATCACAGACGTAGCATATACAATGAACTTGTAAGGAAAACTATCACGGCCAAGTTATTTATATAGAAAGACTAGCTTCCCACCAGTGTCTTCGCCCGCGTGGGCTATACAAATTCAAATTAAAAATATCAGAGTTTCATACAAACTTTGTCCCCCTTTTTTACTCCCTTTGGGGTAGAATTTCGGAAAATCCTTCTTTATAGGATGCCTACGTCTTACAAAACACACAGTCTCCAAGTTTCAGGTCTCTGCAATCAGCGGTTTAGGCTTTGCGTTGATCCGTCAGTCATTCAGGACAAAGCATTTTATATGTATAGATAGATAACAACATTGTGTTAATTTTGTTTGTAGAACGCCTATCGCTCGGCTGGACGGCACTCTTAGGCGCGCTACTGCTCCTACTCCTAGCAGAGAGAGAAGACTTGGAGCCTATCCTCGCCAGGGTTGAGTGGTCTACCCTGCTGTTCTTTGCTGCTTTGTTCGTGCTTATGGAGGTAATATTATCGTTTGTGAGGGACTGGTTGGGCAATGGCTAGGCGAATGATGATTTTGCCCGTGAATAAATCTGAGTATCCTGATTAAATCTATGACGTTCCCATATCATAGATCATAGACGTTCCCCTATTATCGGTCTAAATGTGGATGGGTGACCATCAAGTACTTTTTATCTCTAACTTTTTTATTTGAGTTTCATCGTGGTTCAAAAACCGCGTGAATTAAGTTAACAAGCCACACTAGGCCCGTTTGATCCGTGTAGTGAATATTTTTGTCATACCGAGAATCCCCCATGCCTCGGAAAGCACGTTAAGCCGTTGTTCCCGGCTGTCATTGATCTTTAGCGGTAGTTATGGGCAGTTGGAGGCCAGAAAGTCTGACAACCAGTCATACTAAAGGTATCGTTACCAGTTACTTGGTTATAGAGGTCAGGTAGGCAGTCGCTTCACGTAAACCACTGGTATTCATCAGTTTCACTGGATGGATGCAGACCCCAACATAGCTGGAAAAAGGCTAGGCAGATGATGGCTTTATTTTTACCCGACTACAACGAATCAAAAAAGTGAGTTCTGATTCTGACAGGTATGAATTTTACCATTTCAGGCGTTATCAAAGTTGGGTTTAATATCCTGGATCGGCAATATGACTGAAACGCTCATATTACAAGTGGGACAAGAGTCACGTTTGGCGGTGGCCATCATGCTTATTTTGTGGGTATGTATACTATTGTCGATACCACTAGATTTTATGAAAAAAATAAACAAACTCGTACTCAATTTTTTTCTAATTCTGCCACAGAATTCTGAACAAAATTGCGGGGCATTTATGCCAATTTTATGCTCTAAACGTCATCATTCATCATTTAATGCCATTTTATTTTTAAAGGTGGGAAAATTATAACAAAATAGGTTTTGATTTTGTTTTCATTTTTCGTAAAATGGAATGGAATGGACTATAGGCAAATAAATAATTATAGTTTGTATTACATACATATCTTTAAACCAATTCATTAATTCCATACAAACTTAACTGCTGATGATATTAGTATACATAGATCGAGGGCTAGTCGATATGTAACAGCCGTGTGGATCGGTAGACCAGCTAGGTTAAGCTAGCCGCGTTCAGTCTATGGATGGATGAGCATTTTCTTAACATAATGAGACCCATGCCTCGGAGAGCATATAAAGTTGTCAGTCCCGCGCCTGATCTCTCCCCGGTCATATCGGCCTGATGCTGACTCTGAGGACTGCAAGAGTAAGGGAATAGTGAGTGCACCTGTGTCTGCAAGCGTGCGTGTACTATAATATCTCCTATGCAGATTGCTAGTCTTCATTTAAATTGGCCGCCATGACCGAAATCGGTCTGCAGAACTTCGTAGTTAGATTTGGTGATGTACCTAACGATATTAGTATCCAGAGTGTGGCTAATAAATGAGGAGCTCGTGGCTAAGTAACAGCCGCACGGTTCGACCGATCAAAGGTTAAGCTGCGCTTGGTACGGTCGGTCCGTGGATGGGTGACTATTTATGTCATAGCGAGACTCCTCAGTGCCTCGGAAAGCATGTTAAGCTGTTGGTCCCGATTGTCATTTGTAGATATTTGACAGTCGTTACGGGTAGTCAGAAGCCAGAAAATCTGACAACCAGTCTTACCAAGGGGTATCGTATTACCCGGTAACTGGGTTAGGGTGGAGGTCAGATAGGCAGTCGCTCTAAGTGAAACACAAGCCGACTCCAACATAGTTGGGAAAAGGCTAGGCAGATATGAGTGTGGCTATAAATGAATGATTGATCGTCACCAGGTGTCGGGCATCGCGTCTGCCTTCGTGGACAACATCCCCCTGTCCACCATGATGGTGAGGGTGACGGCGGCGCTGGCGGACCCCGCGGGCCTGGCCCTGCCACTCGCGCCGCTGGCCTGGGCCCTCAGCTTTGGAGCCTGCCTCGGAGGTACGACATACTACATTAGGAGACGAATTTCGAGGCTACTCGTCCTTTGTAATCTATACTTCATCTATACTAATGTTATAAAGAGGAAAGATTTATTTCTTTGTTTGTAGGGTTTTAACTCAAAAACTACTGGACCGATTTTAAAAATTCTTACACCGTTAGAAAGCTACATCTTTACGAAGTGTCATAGGCTATATTTATTCCCAGAAATAATTAGGGATCCCTACTGAAATTTGAATAATGTAACCCAAGGTGCAAAAAATGTCCACGCGGGCGAAGCCGCGGCCGGAAAGCTGGTAATTAATATTTTGATGAATGAATGTTCTAGAAAGGTTCAATGTCATGGACTGAATACCTTTGGGGAAAACAGTGAATCCAATTACAAACAGTGAATCCAAATACATATTTCGATTTTTTCCAGGTAACGGCACTCTCATCGGAGCAAGCGCAAATGTGGTGTGCGCAGGAGTAGCAGAACAGCACGGCTACAGGTTCACCTTCGTAGAGTTCTTGAAGATCGGCTTTCCGATCATGATAGGGAATTTAATAGTAGCCTCACTGTATCTCTTGTTCTGCCATTGTTTTCTTGAGTTACACTAGTATTTAGCCTGTGAATCGATTTGAGCTTTCTGCACCAAAACTGATGACGCTGCAGACTCGTAAGAATGTATGAAAAACTGGTATTTTTTTAACTTATTTGAATTATCTAAATAATGCAGGTAGGTACGTGAAATACGTAAACGTCTACGTATATCATACGAGAGCCGTTGGTCCCTGATGTCTTTTATAGATCTGTGACAGTCGTTACGAGTAGTCAGAAGCCAGAAAACATCATGCCTTCAAAACTTCCAACAAACTTCCTTCAAAACAACCCAGGTACCTGGGTTGAGGAGGTCAGATAGGCAGTCGCTCCATGTAAAGCACTAGTACTCAGCTGCATGCGGTTAGACTGGAAGCAGACCCTAATATAGTTGGGAAAAGACTAGGCAGTTGATGATTTGAAATAAGCAGAAGTATAAAAGCATTAGCTGTTTCCTGTAGGTTCACTCTAAGCACGTGCCTGGTTAAAAACATGTCCTTAGTCGTCCTCGAGGTTTCAGTGTTTAAGGTACGCCATTAAGGCTCAAGTTCACCCATCGGTACATAATCGGGCCCGGTTAAGCAGTCGACAACCTTCTAGGTTGACCCGCGAGATGCCATACAAAAAAATGATACTTAATCGGCCCGTGAAACAAAAACGTTTTTTTACCAGGAAGCTGGAATTTTCGTGTTACCCACTTCTAGTTCAACCCTGGTTTGGTAATCGATCATTCCAGGAATAAAAATCTCAAATAATACTTTACCCATCGAAAGTTGGAAGTTTGAATTTATGGTGAACAGCAGTTTTAAGTTAACCGGACCGTTATCTTGTCGGCGAATCTTGGGCGTTAAAGCATGACAGACAGATAAACAAATAGAGTTAATTTCGCAAATGTGCCAAAGTTTTTACACTTAAAAACAATTAAGAGAAAACTGAGTAAGTGTTTTATGCCTCACTTAGTTTTCTCTTGACTATAAAAAGTTTTTTCAAAATAAAAATAAAAAGTATTGTTATTTTATTACAATTCAAATTATCGCAAAAGCAAAAGATTATTGCGTTTAAAGTATTACAGCCGATTGCATTAAACCAGCGGTCGGCAACCTTTTGGCAAGCAAGGGCCACAAGGTAGCAAAATAAACTATAGGCGGGCCGCACTTATGATATTACACTAGATTCTACCTGATATACCTACGTATAATTTCCCATAGAAAAACCGGCCAAGTGCGAGTCGGGTCACGCGCACTAGGGTTCCGTAGTAGGTCTTAGTTAGACGAGTATAACTCTGTAACCGGTTACCAGAGGTGTATTTAAAGATTTAGCGGGCCAGTTAGCTTTGCCGCCCCATTAACAAAAATGAAAAAAAAAAATGAAAAATAGAACCTAACCAATGGATCGTTCTTGAAGTTGGTGGCGAAAAAACACAAAACAATAACGATTGGAGACACCGACTTTTAGAACGACGTATTAGTTATTTTTCAATTTGTAGTGTATTTTTAAGTCGGTTTTATTTTTGCAAAACAGTTTTTGTTTTTCACTTTTGAGTTTTTTTTGTTTGTTGCATGATAACGTTTTGAGTAAACACCTATAAATTGCAGTAAAAGTAAAAGAAAACACAGTTTAAGGCGCGAGCGAAGCGAGCGCGGTTTTTTTGTAGGATGTAATTTTTTTTGTTGCATGATAATGTTTGGAGTATACCTAAAACTCAAAATTGTGGCAAAAACTAAATTTTAAATAAAATAAAAACAGTTGAAGGCACGAGCGAAGCGAGAGTGATTTTTTTTGTAGGATCACAATAAAAAAAATACTTTTGAGTTGTTTGTTGCACGATAATAGTTGGAGTACAGAACTGTAAATAGTAGTAAAAAAAAAAGCAGGGGCAGTTTAAGGCGCGAGCGAAGCGAGCGCGAATTTTTTGTAGGATCACAATAAAAAACATACTTTTGAGTTGTTTTTGTTTGTTGCATAATAAGGTTTGGAGAAAAGAACTCAAAATTGTAGCAAAAACTAAATAAGATTAGTTGAAGGCGCGAGCGTAGCGAGCGCGATTTTTGTTTTTAGGATCACAATAATTAGGCTGATATGATAGGATGATCAAATTTAAAAAAAAATTGAACCTCGCCGCCCCTCGCAGCCTGCCGCCCCGGGCCATGGCCCCCTGCCGGTTACGCCTACTAAGCCGTGATAATTTTCCTTATTAGTGGATTACATGTGCTACGTTTGTGAATTTTTTCACATTTCTAGCCGTTCGGAAGTTAGAGGGAGGGGGGTGCTCGTATCGAACAAAAATTTGCATTTAAAAACTAGATATTTCGCAAATGGCCCACTTAACCGAAAAATGGTCTTGACACACACATTACATTTTCGAAAGACCTATCCAATGATAAAACATACGAAGGGATACGCGAAAAAAAAATCATTCCCACTTTACGTGCTTGGGAGCTTAAAAAAATATTTGCCATGCCCGACACGCACTTGGCCGGTTTTTTTTTACCTTGAAGCCATACATCCAGCGTATTTCATTAATTCATGAGTAGGTGGCAAAATACTAACAACAGTAGCTTAGAGACACTGACTAACGTTTAAATGAAAATAATTTTACTCTTATTAGTATTTTTGGAAGTCTGTTATATTTTTATTTGGTAAAAACTTTTTTACCAAACATTCGCGGGCCGCAAGTAAGACGTCCGCGGGCCGCATGCGGCCCGCGGGCCGCGGGTTGCCGACCGCTGCATTAAACCTTTTATCATTTACGAAAATCAGAAAACATGATATCAGTTACAAGAACACTTTAGATACGTTTTATGTTATCAATACATAGATAAAATAATTTAAGTAAACATATATTATAAATATTAAGACGAAAAACATAAAATAATTGCAAAATTATTCAATTTTATCCTCCATTTTGACAAAAATGCTTAAAAAAAAAAAAGTAAAAATGCTTGGCGATAGAAAAAAACGTTGCTCAATGAAAGAAATGGCTTGTGCAGCTAAAATGCAACGATAGGAATTATCTACCAGATTAAGTCATAATTGAAAGATAATTTCTTCAAAATTATCTGGCAAACTAGTTTAACCGGAACATAAGCGTAGGTGGTCAAACTTTAATATCTTGGGCTATAGTTTTACTATTAATTTTTTTAGTTATTTTTCATGCCCTTGCGAAATAAATGTATTTTTGAAAGAAACTATTTATTCATAATTTAATATCAAAATATATTAAACACCTACATCACATTTTAGCCTATTAACAAAACTACTCTAATTTACTTGAGTTCTACGACTTATGAGTGAATATTTGTATATTTTGAAATAACTGAAAAATATTATGTTTAATATTCTGTCCGTCCTTCCGGAAAGCTACAAATTATTTTGAATAGCATATTTTAAAAATATTTTTACTTTTATAAAAATAACTTTGAAGTTAATGTTTCATTTAAAAATTATTCGTAGTGCTCTCTAATTTCATATTAGCAAAATAATAACTTAAATAGAAATTCAATGAAACATTAATTATATTGTTTTACATTTTCAAGTTGAGACAATACACATAGGTAATTATTGTATTATTTGAAAATGACTGAATTTCGGTTGTTGCTATCTCTTTTCATTTCAGATACCAGAATAAGATGAAAATATAATAACTTGATATCACATACAAACAGATAGTCCATTTTAATAATTACTAGGGACTGTCATATCAAAAAAACATTTATTCTGTCCTTTTCTTGCGTCTTGTGTTAAAAAATAATAGCAATAATATAATTTTCCAACCAATTCTTTGCGGATTATTGAATAGAAATATAATCTTCAATAAATTCACCCCTTAGAAATATTTTTGAGATTAATTTATTATCCCATTCTAAGGGTTGTCAATAAATAAGGGTACAAATAATTAATTGTGATAATGTATAAGTATTATTGTGAAATATTGAATATTAATTAAATAAATTTAATTTAATTGTGTTATTTAATGTTTTATTGATTTCATCATTTCATCAACCCAGAATCAATAATTAGTACACGCTCAAGGAAATCATCATCATCAGCCTATATACTGTCCCACTGCTGGGCACAGGCCTCTTCCCATACAGAGAAGGCATGAGCATTCATCACCATGCTTGCTCAAGGCGGATTGGCGATTTCAGACTTTTGAAGTCCAGATTTCCTCACGATGTTTTCCTTCACCGATAGCAGTGGTGTCTAAGATATACTTAGAAAGTAAATGAAAATAAGCTTAAGGCAATGAAGCTGGAAAAATATTCATGGTTAATGAAGTGTTCAAGTTTTCCCTGCAGCAGCAGCCACTCCACCTTGCCGTCATAATCGAGTTTGTCATTCAAGAACCAGTTTACCCCAACGGCTGTCGGTTGTTCGACAAATATAGCCACTGCCACACGAGCTTGCTAATTAGATCGTTGGCTTTGGTTCTCTGTCGATAAAGTCTCTTAAAAGCAGAGTTCTCTTAAAAACCCGCCCAAGTGCGAGTGGGACTCTCGCATGATGGGTTCTGTAACATTATCTATAATAATTATTAACTTTTTTAGGGTTCCGTATTCGACAAGACACCCTTATAGTTCCGCCATGTCCGTCTGTCTGTCTATCTGTCCGTGGCATAGCTCAGAGGTTATTGGTACTAGAAAGCTGATTTTTTTATGGATATGTCTATTGATCACGCCGATAAAGTGGTAAAATAAAATGATGAAAAATATATTTTTTTAGGGTAGCATACAAGTAAAGTAGGGTTGAATATTTTTTTCTTGCGTATCCCTTCGTGTGGGGTATCGTTAGATAGGTCTTTCAAAAATATGGATTTGTGAAGACCATTTTTCGGTTAAGTGAGCCATTTGCCAAATATTTAGCTTTGAAGTGCAAATTTTTGTTCGATACGAGCATCCCCCCCTCTAACTTTTGAATGGCTGTCCCTAGAAATATGAAAAAAAATCACAGACATAACACATGTAGTGAACTTACAAGGAAAACTATCACGGCTAAGTATGCTTAACCGTTTACAGAGTTATATCTGACCTGCACAAACCTGGGATTGTCCCTGGGTGCATTTTTATAGCGTATACAGGGATAATCGCTGGTTATGCGTCACCATTACATTTCATTCACCGTTTTTAAGTCTCAATGATTTTCTGCGTATTAGCTTCGGCTCCACGCCTCCCAAAGTTCCGGGGCTCTGTAGTCCCGTGCATGGTATAAGTGATCTTCTGTTCCATACGCGCTAATGTCTGGAATTACTACTCCGATTTCATAAACTCTTTCTGCATATTAAATTAACGCCCAATTTTTGAGGAAGATATGCTATCACGCTGTGACTTGGGAGCAAAGTTAAAAGCAAAAAACCGACCAAGTGCGTGTCGAGCCACGCGCGATAGGGTTTTTTTACCATTTTTAGTCGGAACCCTAAAAAGTAAGGGTGATGCGACATGATGGTCTGAAGCCACGGGGACAGAACGTGCCCGACAGGGTGGATCCATGTGATCTAATTATAAGTTTACCACCTAAGAATACCTACATGTGGAATGCAATAAAAGTATTTAGTATTAATTTAAAGACCCTCCCGCGGCTAAGGGAAGTAGTAAGTTTATCATCGAGGTAAGAACTATAGGCGCTAGTACTATTAGTTATTCTGTGCTATAAATAATTAGCAATAACTGAATTTTATTCGTTTTTGTAGTTAATATTTTCCGGGTGCATGAGGAAAGTATTTATAGATCCTACTAAATGTACAATAACTTTAAATGGATATTATTTCAAAATTAATAAATAGGTTTCGATTATTGGCGTCATTATTTATTACTAGCTGTTTCCCGTGGTTTCACCCGCATCCCGAGGGATCTACTTAGCGCACCCGGGTAAAAAGTAGCCTATGTTGTTCCTCAGGGTCTATTCTATCTCTGTACCAAATTTCATTTATATCGGTCCAGTAGTTTTGGCGTGAAAGCGTAACAGACAGACAGACAGACAGAGTTACTTTCGCATTTATAATATTAGTAAGGATAAGGATTTTGTTGCGCAAATATATATAAATAGGTACCAGCACAGCGTTTTATAGAAACTGTTGAATTGTGATTGTTTTTTTTTATTTTCTTAAGGTTAAGAGAAACAGATCATCACCCATCCACTGAACGACCGCGGTAAGCGCAGCTTAACCTTGGTTAAAATACTAACTAATAAAAAGCGAAAAATTAAAATGTCCTAATTGTTTTTCGCGATATCACCCGCGTCTCTAGGGAACTGATTATAGTCCATAACTGTCTCCAGGGTGTCATCTATCTCCATACCAAATTTCATCCAAATCGGTTCAGCTGTTTTGCCAAGCGCTCTTATTTATTACTAGCTTCTGCCAGCGACTTCGTCCGCGTGGTAGAGTGGTGATCCGCTCCTATCGGTCTTAGCGTGATGATATATAGCCTATAACCTTCCTTGATAAATGGACTATCTAACACTGAAAGAATTATTTAAATCGGACCAGCGGGTCCTGAGATTAGCGCGTTTAAACAAAATGACAACATTTCCCTTCACTGCTCTGCTCCTATTGATTGTAGCGTGATGAAAAGTATACTATAACCATCTCAGGAGTATGACAAATAATTGTACCAAGTTTCGTTAAAATCCGTCGAGTAGTTTTTGTTTCTATAGAGTTTATACAGACAGACAGACAGACAGACAGACGGACAGACAGACAGACAGACAGACAAAAATTTTACTTATTGCATTTTTGGCATCAGTATCGATCCCTAATCACCCCTGATAGTTATTTTGGAAATATATTTCATGTACAGAATTGACCTCTCTACAGATTTATTATAAGTATAGATATAGAAGATAGATAGATATTAGGATGTAAATGTAAGAACTAAGGAACTACAACATAGGGAAGAACAAATATTTTCCTTGAATATGACATTAAATGTTGATAGGTACTATTAAACCAATAAAAATTCATTTGAAGAGGACAGTGAACGTTTTATTACCCGACTGCAACACAGTTACAAGGAAGTTATGTTTTAACGCTGTATTTTATAAGCTACTAGCTTCTGCCCGCGACTTCGTCCGCGTGGAATAGTAACTTCGGGCTATCGCTAACTTTTTAACCCCCGATTTTGAAACATTCTTTATTGATGCTCCGATCCTATAGATTTTAGCGTGATGATATATAGCCTATAGCCTTCCTCGATAAATGGGCTATCTAACACTGAAAGATTTAGTATTTATTCAGTAGTTCCTACAAACAACCTCTTCAGCTTTATTATATTAGTATAGATATTATCTATACCATTATATTACCGCATTTGACGACTTGAGTGGTTCAGTGGTCAACATGCCGAATACCACGCAAGAGGTCCCGGGTTCGATTCCCGGCCAGGCAGAAATTGAAATGATGAATTTTAATTTCTGTGTTGGGTCTGGGTGTTACTATGTATAATATGTATGTATTTTAAAAGTATATAAGTAGTATATCCGTTAAGCTAGCACCCATAACACAAGCATGCTCGCATTGCTTACTTTGGGGCTAGATGGCGCTGTGTGAAATTGTCCAAAGATATTTATTTATATTTATTGTCCAAAGATATTTATCTATCATCTATCTACAGAACTAGCCGGCTCGGCGAACTTCGTACCACCCCATCATTGTTTTTTTCGTTATTTTTTCCGATGTTTTAATAGTTATTCTATTCGGGCCGGAGACAAATTCAACAAATCCAAAACCATGAAAATCGGTCCAGCCGTTCTCGAGTACCTGTAAGTGTTCGAACAAACCTGACTTTGTTTAATACCTAGGTACCTATAGATGATCCTAAGATACCTCATATCCATATAGGCCACACGAAAACACCGCATGTCTATTCCGCGATTTTCTTTTGTTTTCAAGTTATAGTCAATAGCTGTTTCCCGCGATTTCACCCGCATCCCGAGGAAACTACTTAGCGCACCCGGGTAAAAAGTATAGTAAAAAGCCTATGTTGTTCCTCAGGGTCTATTCTATCTCTGTACCAAATTTCATTTATATCGGTCCAGTAGTTTTGGCGTGAAAGCGTAACAGACAGACAGACAGACAGAGTTACTTTCGCATTTATAATATTAGTAAGGAAGTAAGGATAAGGAAGTAAGGATATAATATTAGTAAGGATATTGAATTTTTAAAGAATTTTCGACTGAGCGGCTCAAAATTGTCGTAACTTTTTTTCAAATAGACTTGACAACTATATACACGTATAACATACGTGCTGAGCAGTTTACATCAGACAAGAAAGAGATTGATCAAATCTCTCGGTTTAGAAAAAAAAATAGAAAATATTTTTTTAGTTAAAGTTATGCTGTTATGTTGTGTCCTATCTTAATGACCCACAATTAAACCGTTAAACCGGCTGTGTGGGATTATTCTATATTTATACCCATTGTTTTTTATAACTAAATAAATAATTAAACTTGAATGGACAAGATATTAACGTAAGACTAAAATAATAAAACCTATGAGGAAAAATCACATAGTCAAACAAAATGATGGTCACCCTATCATCTGTATTAGGTACTTCTTATGACAATAATGTCATCAGTACCAACATGGTGTACAACTGGAGTGTCGTCATAAAATAATAAGGAAAACAACATGTTAACATTCAAAATTAGTATATTATTAATTACAAGTTTTTTCATGGAAATTAATCTTCAGCATACTGGTAAGAATTCGAAAATTTTACTAACTTACTACCCATCTAAAGCACTTGAATATACATAATTGCTATAATTTGTACATTAAATAAAATTCAATATGACTCCGAGAAAAGTGTTAATCTTACGAAATTATATAACAGACTGAGAATTTAAATCAAAATAATTAAAAAAATTATTACAATTTTCCATTGGGTCAAAAAAAAAAGTTTTAACTTTTGGATTATTATATTTATTTTAGACTTAGACAGAGTTCCAGCTTTATCTGTCCGTCTCTTTCACTCACAATTAAATCACATACCTGCGTATAGACGAGCTGTTTACTACCTTCCTTCCTTTGTCCTAGCTACCGCATTAGGTTAAGTAACCTGTAATGGTAGTATAGAGTGTATAAATAAATAAATAAATACAAACAGTGACGTTTTAATATTTCACAAAAAAATATATTTAAAAGTTACGTCAGCGTATGTATAAAGCATGCGACTTAACACCTCATTACAACTTTAAATAACAAAAACCTCAGAGTGCCAGAAATCTTATTATATGGGGTTTTCGGGTTTCGAATGCAAAACTTTTCAATGAACTAGTCATACATAGGCATACATGTGAAAAAAAAGAAAGCTGCAATCCGCTGATATTAATATTATTCATACAAACTATTTTAAAACTCTTGTATTAACTGGATTACAGATAATCAAGCAATTGTGTTCCGTTACAATGAAAAATATGGCAAAGACTTTACTGTTAATAAAAAATATGAACCCCTTGACATTGTTTGGGACAATTACTTCGCTGAATATGGATGGTAAGTCCTTTCTAATATTATGTAAGAAAATAATTGAAGAAAATAACCTTCAGTCTTGTTCCAATCCTTGATATGTAGCCAGAGGGTGCCGTGCCCTCTGGCTACAGCAGGAGGGGAACAGGGGAACGCCCTATTCCTCACACTCCAGCCGCTGTATGAGACACCCGGGACTCTACGTGATCGCCTCGCTCGCGACTCCCGTCGATTGACGGCCACCGTATGTGCGAGCTAGAGGACGGCGAACAATGGTTCGCTCGGCCCAGGACCAGGCAGACGGCGTGTTATATTCAATGGTGTACCCCTAAACGGGTGTATCAAACAGATGTCATCATAATTGACGGGGTCCTTTAGGGCCAGCGGCTGTCAGGGCTGCAGGAATATTCGAAAGAATAACCGCAGCCCTGGAACGCAAAGAGGGACACTGATGGATTTGAGTCTGTAAACATCGACCCTCCTGCTCCAACCACAGTAGGAGAGGTTATTTGATATTTTCCCATCCTATGAACCTAATGTCAAAATCTTATCTTTATTAAAAAAAATGTTTACAATGGGATTGAAGTTTGGTAGGTAGGTACAATAAATTACAACGTAACACGACGTCTGTTCTCCATGAAAGGTGAGGCAGAGGTGTAGGTACCTACCTACTTGCTCAGCACTCTTGCTTGCGACCAGGAAATGAACTAATAGAGAAAAAACTATTCAAATAACCTTCTCTATATATTTCTTTTCTCTTTTCCAGGTGCCTCAATTTTTTTTACACCGGTTCAGAAAGCATATTTGTAAAAAATATTCATTTGAATGGTAGTAGCGACTCAGTGATGCATGTAAGTATATTTTAATTATAACCAGCCAAATTGATCTTATAAAAGAGCCGGGCTTAAATATTATTATGACCAATGTGCAAATGTGAGAAATAACGCTAAGGAAATACAGCGTAAAAATATTTTTTGACTGGCTGTGTTAGCTTATTGTTTAGCTTGAAACTGCATTTTTTGTGCTTATAATTTTTTAAGTTTTTTTTCCTACGTGGGTAGGCGTGACATACAGTTGTGTTTTTATAGCTCCCCTATTTAATATTTATTTAATATAGTTTAACTCTTATTTTTATTAATTTTATGTATTAATTGGCTGATTTACCCACCTTCGCTCACTATTCCTCAATAAACTCTCCTTCTAACAACAACCAACAACTAAAAACTTCAACTGAAATGGACAGCAAACTTGGGCACAGTATTGATGAGTTGGAGAAGTTATTCAGTTCCCGTATGCGTGACTATGAAGAAAAGCTGCAAAAAGTTTCAGCTGGCACCACTCCAACTCACTCAGATCTGGCTTCACTCTCATCGGACTTCTCAGATTTCAAAAGCTTTGTTTGCCAAACGTTGTCTCATTTTAAAACTCAAGTTGAGCTGCTTTCTCTTGCCTTGGACAAGCATGAAACCACCATGAGAAGAAAGATCTTGCTGCTTCATGGTGTACCGGAGAAGGCCAACGAAAAACTCAGCGAGACTATACTTCAGATCATGGTCAAGCAGCTGAAGATTGAAGACATGAGCTTGGAGATCTTTGAAGTGTGTCATAGACTTGGAGGCTCGCAGGGTAAAACCAGGCCTGTGCTGGTACGCTTCAGAGACATGGAGCATCGTCGCTTGGTCTGGGACAATAAAACGGCACTGAAGGGCACTGGGATCACAATCTCCGAGTTTCTAACAAAAGCCCGTCATCATGTTTTCTTAGCCGCACGTAAGCACTTCGGGATCAATAGTTGCTGGTCTGCTGAGGGAAAGATAATCGTCCTGGCACCTGATAAGTCTCGCCGAAAGATTTCCTGTGTTGGTGAGCTTAATGACCTTATCGATTTGTTTCCCGTTAGTGTTGCACCTTCTGTTGATGCCGCTGCTAGTACTTCGCCCACTGTGGCTAGTGCTTCTCCTAAAGCAGCTATCACGAAGACTAAGATTGTCAGGAAGGCTCGCCGTTAATTGTTATGTGCCTCAATTGTTGTTATTCTTCTGTTTTGTATTCTGTTCACTTTACTTTATAGTTTCTTTTTGTACGTTCCTTAATTTTGTTCTTGTAATGTCGGTACATTCACATCTCAGTAACATAATATTTTATTTTTTGTGCCGGTAGTCTTCAATGTCAGAATCATATTTAGTTATTTACATCTTGTTGACAGCGTTAGCGTTTTGACATTGACATGTTGATGTGACATTTGTTTTTGTATTGTTACCGTCTTTCTCTTGTCTCTGTTATTCTCGTTATGTTTACTGATGTTTGTGATTTTACGGTTAGTACCGGTTTTTAGTTTAATTTATTATTTTTAAGTGAATTAAGTTGTTAGTCTCTCATCTACAGCGACTAGGTGAGTTAAATAGCCTAGAGATTAATTAATTTATCTTTTATTTGTATTTTTTTATATTGTTTTTATATTTTATTTTGTTATTTATATATTAATTATATATATATATATATTCTATTCTATGAGTGATAACGGTTCTGATGACAGTTTTGTTTCGTGTTCTTCATCTTTAAACAGTTTTCTTAGTGCAGACAGTGATTCTTCAGTCCCCTTGACTTTGGGTGATCAAATCTCCTCGCTTCTCTCTCCTTATCCTAATAATTTCAATGTAGCTCACATTAATGCTCAAAGTGTTCCTAGCCATTATTCCGACCTTCTGGCATCCATAGACAGTGCTCATCTTGATGCTTTGTTGATATCGGAGTCTTTTCTTAAACCTTCTCTGTTATCTACGCACTATGCCCTCCCTGGCTTTGTTCTTGTCCGAAATGACAGAACGGGGAAAGGGGGTGGCGGTGTTGCGATCTATATACGAGCTGATGTTCCGTATAAGATCATCAGTGTTTCACCTTCACTGTACTCGGAATCGGCAGAGCATCTATTTCTTGAAGTTTCCCTTAACCACACTAAATTGCTGCTTGGAGTTCTTTACAGCCCTAACCTCAACATTAATTACTTTGATTCTTTTGACACTCTTCTAAATGATTTTTCTCCCATTTACGAGCATGTAGTTTTGATGGGTGATTTTAATACATGCCTTTTAAAGAATGACAGCCGAGCTCATAAACTTCAATCTCTCCTTTCTTCTTTCAATCTTAGTATCTTACCTCTTTCTGCTACTCATAATTTTCCTAACTGCACACCTTCATTGCTGGACCTTATGATTGTTTCTAAGACCAGTAATGTCTCTTTTCATGGACAGCTTACAGCCAGTTTTTCCTACCATGATTTCATCTTTTTGTCTTATAGGATTCGTCCTCCTAAGCGAAAGCCTCATTATCTTTTCCTTCGGAATTACAAGGGCATAGATTTGGAGGCATTGAAGCGTGATGCTGATCTTATCGACTGGACAGATATTTTTGAGAGTACCTGCATTAATAACATGGTTGACTCATTTAATTATAATATACTGCGTTTGTTTGACAGCCATGCACCTACCCGTCGGGTCAAAGTTAGGACTATTCCGGCTCCTTGGCTTACTCCTTCCATAAAGGAATTGATGGCTAGTAGAGACAGGGCTAAGCGGAGGTTGAAGCGTAGTCCGTCAGAGCGCAACCTTATTGCCTATAAAGTGTTGCGTAATCGCTGCAGTCGAATGTGCAGAGATGCAAAGAGGCGCTACTTCCATAATTCTCTTGATAACCGTAACTCCTCTGAGGTATGGAAATTTCTGAAAACAATTGGCATCGGTAAAGCTACTGCCGCTTCCTGTGGGGACACTGACGTGTGTGCTCTCAACAATTATTTCTCCTGTCCCCCTGTCCGTTTAGATCCGCACGTCAGAACCTGTACACTAGGTAGGCTTTCGAGTTTGCCGATGCCACAGTGTCCTTCTTTTGAATGGAGTGCTGTGACCGAGGCTGATGTAATGAAGTCTATCCGTGCAATCTCCTCTAATGCAGTTGGTAATGACAATATATGCTCAAGAATGATCTCTCTGACTCTTCCCTCAGTGCTTCCTGTGTTGACTCACATTGTTAATTTTTCCTTGCTCTCCGGTTCCTTTCCTGAGTCCTGGAAAGAAGCAATCATTATTCCGTTACCTAAAATTTCTAACCCTTCTACTTTGTCAGATTTTAGACCCATTTCTATCCTCCCTTACCTTTCTAAAGTTCTTGAGCATCTGGTCCAGCATCAACTTTCTACTTTTCTCACAAGTAATGGACTTCTTAGTCCTTACCAATCTGGTTTTCGCCCTGGTCACAGCACTGTAACCGCACTTGTGAAGGTAACCGATGACATCCGCCTTGCGATGGAAAATAAATCTCTCTCCTTGCTTGTTCTTCTTGATTTCAGCAGTGCTTTTAACTCTGTTGATTTTGATATCCTTCTGGGAATCCTTAAATCTATCAATGTTTCTTCTACCACTCTAAGTTGGTTTGATTCCTATCTAAGAGGCCGCACGCAGTGTGTTCGCCTTGACAACTTATCTTCCGACTGGTGTAACCTTACTGCGGGTGTACCCCAAGGTGGCGTCCTCTCTCCTCTTCTCTTCTCTGTCTTCATTGACTCGGTCACTAGGGTCATTTCCTCCAATTTCCATCTCTACGCAGACGACTTGCAGCTTTACAATCATTTTTCATGCTCGGAAGCCGTAGCTGCTATTACAGCCATGAATCATGATCTGAATATGATCGGCGATTGGGCACAGTCTTTTGGGCTGAAAATCAATCCCAGGAAGTCTCAGGCCATGATCATTGGCAGCAGATACATGCGGAACAGGCTTGATGTTGCGTCCCTACCACCTCTCTGTCTGAATGGGATTCAGATTGACTACGCTAAAATGGCTAAAAACTTGGGTGTCATAATTGACTCTGACTTATCTTGGTCTGCTCAGGTCGCTGAAGTCAGTCGTAAAGTGCACTTCACTTTTCACACGCTGAAATGTCTCCAGAACTTTTTGCCCTTGAATACCAAAATCTCACTTGCTCAGACTCTCATTCAACCCATCATAGACTACGCCGATGCCTGTTATTTGGATGCCACAGAGGAGCTCTTAAATAAGCTTGAGCGGTTGCAAAACATATGTATTCGTTTTATTTTTAACCTCAAAAAGTATGATCATGTCTCTCATTTTCGCATGAATCTCAAGTGGCTCCCCATTCGTCTTCGCAGGAACACTCGCATTTTGTGTCTTCTTTTTAATATCCTGTACAACCCTAAAACTCCTTCCTACCTGCGGGAACGTTTTTCCTTTGTTCGTTCACCAGATGCGCCCTGCAGGTCTCACCTCAAATCCCTCCTCAAATTCCCCTCCCACTCCACTGACTTCTACTCATATTCCTTCACAGTGCAAGCGGTACGACTGTGGAATTCACTTCCACCTGAACTAAGGAACTGTCAAACTGTTGCTTCTTTTAAGCGTAAAGTTAAAGATTACTATCTTTCCTCATCTTCATAGATGCATATAATATGTATAGTATATTTATATATTGAGTATTTATGTATTGTTGTTTATAGTTTATTCTATTTGTATATGTATTATTTATGTAAAGTTTATGTTGTATGTTTTAAATAATATTATTACTTTCTTTTTCTACACAGTCTGTCTACATCTCTTATTTTAACTCTCCTATCGCAGGTCTACTGGAAGAGATTTCTTAAGAAATAAGTAGTGCCTTTGTACAATGCTTTCCTATTCCTTCTTCTTTTCTTATATTCTGTGTACATAAATTGTTAAATAAATAAATAAATAAATAAAATAAGTTTTGTAGTATTCAAGCATTATAATATTCTATAATCTAAGTGCATGTTTTTAGGTCCCGAAAGTAACTGATGAAATGATCACGAAATGGTGGTGTGTAGTTCTGCGGCCGTACCAACTTAATACAAAAGCCTACGTGTATCAAGAAATCAGCTACACAGCATATAACGTTGTCTTTAATCTGCATTCCGAAGACGGTATCCGAGCAAGTACAAGTAAGTGACTGTTGTTGGTTAAATTATACTTGTGAATATGCTCTACGTATTTACAAATGGGTTTTAGGTACCCTTGACATCAATGCTAGTTGTCTGCTAGTTATCTTTTTAGTATTATAATCCTTCATCAGCCCGTGTCAGTAGGTACACTGCTAGACATTGACCTCTCCCATCCCATGGCATGGCACTGAGCTCGCCGCCCTGGCCACTGCCTTATGAATATCATCATTAAATTTAAAGCATTAGATATTCTATTCAATTCTACGGCCCCAATTAATCATCTGCTTAAACTTTTAATACTAATACAAGGGTTGAAATCCATTCTAAATGTATACACTATAATATTTTTCTCAACTCACACGGAGCAACTGTCCACCTCAATATACCATAACCCTTGGATAGTCTGGACTTCAAACTACACGTATTGACTGTTAAAGATCTGCGACTGACGGCCTAGTCAAGCTATTTCTAAGCTATAAATGGTGAAAATCCAGCGAGTTACTTCAAAAGAAATACGATTAGTTTTTGAAATGAATTAAACGGTTTATTTTTATTTTTCAGGTTCGATAAACAAGTTAGACTACATGTCAATAGGCTATATAATAGCCGGCATCGTAACGGCTACCATAATAATTTTGGTCACAATAATTTACGCCAAAAAATGTTGTTGCAAACATAAGATTGTCACTCAGCCGCAGATACCGAACGTAAGTTATGTTTTATAAATAACTTAAAATTAAAATTAGTTATGTGTTTTAAACATTACTTCATATTTTGTAGTCGTTAGAAGTTAGAGGGCGTTCGAAACTAACAAAAAATATTCGCAAACGGATCCCTAAATTAGACATACGTAGCAAACCGTCAAAATAATAGTGTTGAATGATAAAGCAGAATGTTACTCGGCCAAATTATGAAATTACGGCGTTTCATAATATACCGAGGAATTTCATGATTTTTGACGGCACGTTTGGCGAAGTGGCTGAGCAATTGGCTGCTGCGCTGCGTGTCGCGGGTTCGATTCCCACACGGGACAACTAAAATGGGTCCGGGTGTTTGTGCATGTGTAATGTATGTTTGTAAACGCACCCACGACACAGGAGTAATTCCTAGTGTGGAGCAACGTTTTTTTAAAAAAAAAATGATCTGGCGAAATACTTATATACGATCGGGAAACGACATACAAAGAGTGCTACAGTTACCCCCTTTAAGGCATCTATTCGTTCGTTCGTGAATCTGTCTGTTAACGGGCTGTATCCCATGTACCGTAATGTTAAACAGTTGAAATGTAGGTAGGTACAAACATGAACACTGATAACGTAATACTCCTTTTTGTGCGTAGTCGTATAAAAACGTCTTTAACTTTATGGATCGATTGATCATAACAAATCGAATACATGTTTTTCTGTTCTATTCGAAAAATATATGTTTTAAGGTGGATGCTCCAGGGTAGCCCGCGAAATTTAAATTTTCGTAAGTGTTTTACAATTTACAGCTCGATATCAGATACCATGATGATAAAATATATATTCGCGGTAGTGAAATGTATGTGTTTACACAACAATACTTGTTAAAACCATCCACATAGCTCCGCAATTAAGTGAAGATCTACAATGTACCATTTTAGTAAAATCTTGACGTTGTAGAATCTCTAAGTTACAGAGTTATGTTGATGGTTTTAACAAGTATAACTGTGTAAACACATACATTTCACTACCGCGAATATATATTTTATCATCATACAATCCGATATCGAGCTGTAAATCGCAAAAAAACTTACGAAAATTTAAATTTCGCGGGCTACCCTGGAGCATCCCCTTAAATTGTTTTTGTAAACTAACAAGATATATTTTTTTCAGCCTGATCGTTTCTATCTGAACCTTCCAATATTTCGTCAACAATATGAAAGAGAACTCAGAGAACAAGCTCAAGAGCCAGAGTACGAGGAAATTGATTAGTCACAAACTTTGCATTATTGTTAGTGTTTTTAGCAATAATTATAAAAATCTTCATGTTGTCCAACTGGTAGTTTAACCGCCTTATTTATAAAAACCTGTAGTCTGAAATATAACCATTTCTTACCTAATCCTTAGTTAGTCTCGTAATCCAGGATTAAGCGACTAACTTAAGTTTGGCGTAGGTAACGCTAAACAGCATTTCGACACTGTCGTAGAACAAAGTCAGATGTGATAATACAATGAAATTGAGATTTTTTCAAAATCAGCTTCAACTAAACATAATCTATCGATATAAGCAAGAAAAAAAATTATATATCTGGTACTTTCCGAGATATTAAAACGAACAAAGTTGTATTTCCAATACGTTCCAAAGAAAATCAAAACTTTAAAGTGCTCTCCTGTAAAGTAGCTATTTTGTAGATCCGACTTTGTTCTACGACAGTGTCGATTTATGAGTGAGATTTTTGCTAATGCATTGCTAAGCAAGAGATTAAAAATTCATTGCACTTTATAAGTGTGACACGGGTAAAGAGATAACAGGCTAAGGCAAACAAATTGATGCTTTTTCATACCAGAAAAATGCAAATAAGCGCAGATGCACAATACTCTCCAATTCCGCCAATAAGCAACACAGTATTGTAATAAAATTAAATTAGTTTTTCACAATGCCTTTTACTTTAGATTAAATAAAAGCTGCATAAGACTGGACTGACCTTCAAGAAATTTAACAAAGCCCTCTCGGTTGGATAGGCATTAACCGCACCTGTGGTTTTTTATTATAAATTATTTTACGTTATCTTTATTATTTTAAAACTATTAGTACTATTTCGCGTTTTGAGCCCAAAATATTTTTTTTGATTGCGCCATCTAGCGGCAACTGTGATAATCTATGAGGTACACAACTTCACGAATATTGTAATGTTTATCAGTTTACCTGTACTTTCAGTCAGTTAGGGTTCAACAAAAAATAACTAAATATGTAGATACCTTGAGTATAATAAGTACATGATGCACAAGCATGCATAAAAATAGATAATTATGCATTGTTTCACTGTACGGATTTAAAATAGAGTCATCTATCAGTCCGGTCAAAGAAAATTGTAAAGCGACATCGAACGGATAACGCTAGCAACTTTTTCTTCTTTTTTGAGGACAGATGGCGCTACTTGTAATTTAAGAAGCCATCCGTAAGGTAAATATATTCTTAGACCATAGCTAAGCTAGCTGACTAAAAATGTTTGTACTATTGCCGTCTGCCAACCTAGAAGCGAACCAAACAGGTCACCACCTAACTAGGCAGTGAAAACAAATCTAATGTCACAATTTTTTAATGGTGAAGCTAATATTCTGTTATTTTGAAATTTTATCATACCTTTATACTAATGTATAGTAGTGTAGTATGTATCTACCTATAGCAATTTTTGTTGATTATTTGTACCATTATTGTCGTCCTTTACCTACCACTAGCTTTTGCGAAATAGTAGGTAGGCAGGTACCTAATCATTAGTGAGATTTCGAGTAGTAGTATTAATTTTAAATTGAGTCCACTGGTATAATATTTAAGGGGTATTTACAATTACAGTAAGTTCAATATACTGGAATCATGTTGGCAATTTGATCATTTTTTTTTACTTTTATTTTGACTTACCCGAATATAAAGGCGCGTCATAAGATCGATGCGTAGGTGTATATCTAAATGTTTTTTTTTAGGTTTTTCCCTACTTATTTCATGAATGCTGATAAGTCGGAAGCTGAAACTGTACCTATGTCGTTAAAAACAAGTTTGGTTTATTCGATCACTTTTCTTTCTAGTATGTACGTATCTTCCACATCCAAAATCATTGTAAAAAGTTGTAAGTAGGTACCTTTGTGAAGGAAAAGTTTTTTGCCAATAAAGATTTTTTAAATTAATTATTTATTTACAAAGTGGAGTAAAAAGAAGTTTATACATAGTTGATTTGAAGTTTAAGAAGTATTTTAACATTATTAATGTTTACCGTGCATTGCATTGTGCATTATACCTTTATTGAGACAATAAATAAATAATCATAACATTAGCAATCGCGCAAGCGTATCCACATTACAATATTTGTTCGAAATCGCATTGAAGAAAAAGAGACAGAAAAAATATTTTTAATAAGTCGAATAAACAAAAAGTAGGCTACACTCTAAACACATTTTGACCACTAGTGACTTTCAGATTCAGTCGTCTTATACGATCGAATAGTGTTGAAATTATGAAAAATGACAATCAATTATTTTACGTATTGCTCAAGCAATAAAGTGTAGTTTAGTTTGCGGTCATTTGACGGCTGATGTCGGCCGCCATTTTCCACAATGGCCGTCAGAAACGCGACATCTATGCAGAGTTTAGTGTCATCGCGAGCGTGCGTAGCTTGGGTCGTGCGTGTTTTTATCAGCACTATATTGTTTGCATCCATTGTATAAAGAAATATGACACGAAAAATTGCTCGGTGTAGTCATAATTCATAGCTATCTGTCGTGTTGTAACGAAAAAAAGTTTATTTATAATAAATCGTGCCGTGCCGTATTTTATTGGTCCGCTACATAGTAAAATAATGAATTTAACACGCCGCCGCAGTCTTCTGTTTGAATTGTCGTGAGCCTTGTTGTGGGATCGATTTTTAGGTGTTATTAATGAAATTACGGAGGTGCTCGCGAGTGATATTGTTACATAAAGAACCCGTTTTAAAACACTCCCGTTACGCTGGTGTTCTGTCTTGTTCGAGCTGTGGAGCGCTTATAATCGATATAAGTTAATAAAAAATGCATATTTTCCCCATGGTTTCATAAAGGATCGGGTCAATACAGTGCCGGCTCGAACGGCGTTACGAATGTTGTTGATTCGCGTTCAAAATGTGGTATTGTTGATGACTGCAGTGCGACCGATTTATTTAGTCCTAAAGTGATGGTGATTATGACAACATACTTACAGTTTTGTTGTGCCACGGAGTTTTCCACTTTGAAAGGTTAGTAAACAAATCCCTTTTTTATTCTGGATACTCAGCTGGAATGAGGAAGTGAAATAAATAAATATTAAATAAAAACTTTTCGAGCTGTGTAAGTAAAAACCCTTGCTTGAATCGTTTCTTGACCTAAATGGCGGGAATGTTTTTTTTTTCTCAATTTCTATTGTCTAATTTGATGGCCAGTAGCTTTTATTTTTAAATCCAGGACATCGAAAATGTTTAAACAGAAAATAACATTGATGAAAAGATAAATTGTTTATGGTTCGTTTGCGATCAAAAATCATGATCAAATAGAATCAAATGACGAAAACTTGACATTTTCAATCGATTTGTTTTTGCTTTTACGAATGGTGATTGATAATTTGCGTTTTTCCAATCATTAAATATTCGTTATTAGTGGAACAAATATGCGTACACTGATTGCAATTTATCGTGTTACAGTAAGACGATACTTACCAAAAAAAATAACAATAAACATGAAATATTGTAGCTGGAATCATAGGGAATCTTTGACAATTACTTGTTTATAAACAATTAAAAATACCAGAACACTCCTTTAATTTAATAATTATGATGATTGAAAACATTAAACTGCTCACCAGTTATAAAAAAGTTTCATAAATTAAGTTTCTTTTCTGTTGTTTCTTTCTTTTTTACGGAACTAATATATAACCTGCATGGTTTTTAACAATATTACTAATATTAGGTATGCAGCCAGCAAGAATTATTGACAAAAATAATTATGAATTTAATTAATAGGTACATCCTAATTGTTATTTATTTTAAACACTTGACCTTTTAGGCCAGTGCTTTTAGCCTCTAAAAACGGTAAAAAGTGAATTAAATAATAGTAGGATGAAACCCATTGGAAAAGGAGGAGAATACAATAAAAATGATAGGAAAAATAAATTACGGGCGATTTGAGGTCGGGAAGTGGGGGGGAGGGGGGGTTAAAGTTAAAAAAACGGTTTATCTAAATTTCCGACAAAACTACAAGTCCTATGAAAAAAAGTTAAATGGCAAAGTTGTAGGTAATAAAAAGATCTACAACTTTTGGATTGACACTTTTTCACATAACCTCAAAATTTATGTGAAAAATTCAAAAAACCAAGTTTTTGGTTTTTTATTTTTATCTTTTACAATAATTAATTTTTTATCACGAAATTTGGTGAAAACTTACCTTTTTATGTCCCAAACACACTGTAATTTATTTGATTTAAAATGATTATTTTTTCACCCTTATTTTGACTTAATATCGAAAAAAAACCCTAATTTTCAATCGAAAATTCTCGTGTCAAAATATCACTTTTTTTTTAAAAGTCGGCTGTCTTTTTGTTCTTTGAAATCTCTACTTTCAGATGGTATAAAAAATATTTACATTGCTATGGTAAATGTTCTCAGAAAATATAAAGAAACGCTACGAAATAACAGTTAGCAAGGCCAAGATCCTTCTAGCAACTCCCCACTTCTCTATGAAATACCTTTTGATCAGCTAAAAGGTATTTCATAGAGAGGTCCGAGGTTCCGTAGGTCACTCAGATACATAAGTTATCTTAAAATAGCAATAAATAGGCTTCTACGCAAAAAATTTAAGCCGGTCTAGGCCTTACTACCTGTTATTTTGTAGCGTTTCTTTATATTTTCTGAGAACATTTACCATAGCAATGTAAATATTTTTTTATACCATCTGAAAGTAGAGATTTCAAAGAACAAAAAAACTACCGACTTTTAAAAAAAAAGTGATATTTTGACACGAGAATTTTCGATTGAAAATTAGGGTGTTTTTTCGATATTAAGTCAAAATAAGGGTGAAAAATAATTATTATAAATCAAATAAATTACAGTGTGTTTGGGACATAAAAAGGTAAGATTTCACCAAATTTCGTGATAAAAAATTAATTATTGTAAAATATAAAAATAAAAAACCAAAAGCTTGGTTTTTTGAATTTTTCACATACATTTTGAGGTTATGTGAAAAAAGTGTCAATCCAAAAGTTGTAGATCTTTTTATTACCTACAACTTTGCCATTTAACTTTTTTTCATAGGACTTGTAGTTTTGCCGGAAATTGAGATAATCCGTTTTTTTAACTTTAACCCCCCCTCCCCCCACTTCCCGACCTCAGATCGCCCGTAATTTATTTTTCCTATCATTTTTATTGTATTCTCCTCCTTTTCCAATGGGTTTCATCCTACTATTATTTTTTTTGTTTTCAAAAGTTAAAAGCACTGGTCTATTTAGAAACTGCAAGGTACTGACACATTACTAATACATGTAGTTTTTTTCCTCTGGTAATTATGTGCTTAATAAAACCCCTCAAACAAACTCACATATTGATAGGTAATAGATATAGAAAAAAGTAGAAGGTATACTTAATTATTAATCTTCTTAAATATAAAAATGGATTGATGTTCATTAATCTCGCTAAAAGTCATGAACGGCTGGGCCGATTTTGGTGATTTTGGTTTTGAAATTTTTGTTGTAGTCCAGGGAAGGTTTAAACAGTAAGATACATATAGGTGATACGAAGTACACTAGGTCATGTAGTAAGAAATATAAATCAAGTCAGTACAATAGTTATGCAGGCGGGAAATCTCTCCCGTTCCAGCATGCATGTTGATGAATGAAAGAAGATATAGTAAAGAAATAAAGAGTGTGAGACATGAATGAGAGAAATTGAATATATAATGAATAGCTAACCAAGGCCTAGCTCCTCCATGAGCAGGGAAAAGCTGAAAAAAAAAAGCCATCAATTTTTTCTTGACTACCAAGCTACACTTGCTATACAATACCATTGGAGAACTCTCTAATATTATGTAATAATAACTTACATACATGACATACAGGTTAAATACAGTTCCTAATTTTTTTAAGTCCATTAAAACATATAATTAAAACTGATTTGACTCAGATTTTTCAAATAATATGTCCAATGCATTTTTATTTGGCAAAAACAACTATTATTACAATATAAAAAAAAACTACTATTTATTCCTACCTTCTTATTTACTTTTGAGTCTTTTATGAATAATTATGAAATATTTTTAATACCATAAGTAGATGTCTCGAGCAGAATATTGTAGTGGTTCTAAGGATGTAATGTGTACTTTTTGGTATAATCAATCATAGATATATATATGTTACTTAATCAATGTATTTTTAGGCATTTTTGATAACATGATAAGTCACTAGCTCTGTTTAATGTTGTCAACCCAACACTGGTTGGACTAATGATATGCCTGGATTAAAAATATCCATAACAATATTATTGCTATAAATCCTGACTCAAGTTTCAATTGATCTTCATACTAAATTTCACCAAATCAGTCGAACCATTTTCCGTGAAAGTTTAATAGACAGATGGACAGTAATTTTCACATTATTTTACTAAATGTTTCTTGTATCATGAGAGAGCTACTTCACACACCTGGATGCAAGTGTGTGCAAGTCTGGGTTTAAGATATCTCCATACTAATTTTATCCAATTTTGTTTTGCTGTTTTATTGTGGAAGTGTAATAGGCAGTGTTACTTTCGGATTAGATTGGATAGTTTAAAGTAAATATTTAGAGGAATTGAAAATATATGAAGTACTTACTTTAGTTTATAAACTGCCTCATTGGTGTAGCAGCTTGGAGTGTTTGTATATGTGTATTTCAGTGGATAGCAAAAAGCTTAACCATCTATTATATGGGATTGCTTTTTTTTTAAATTTAATGAATGTTTTAATGTAGTTCTTATTGATATTTAGTTAGGAATTCACACATCCTGAGGGAACTACTTAAGTCTATAACAGTCTCCAGGGTTCCATCTATCTCCATACCAAATTTCATCCAAATAAAGTCAGCCTTTTTACCATGAAAGCGTAACAAACAAACTCACTTTTGCATTTTATAATATTAGTTGTCAAACCAACATTTTGTTAATTTTCTCATTTGTAGTAGGGTCGTTGCGCCGGTTAGCGACCACTTAGCTGACTTGCGCACTTTGAAGGAATTAAAAACTACTTAATATGTACGCAAAATCGTTACTGTCCATATAAATGATTCAGAAATATAGTCAAGATGCATATAAATAAATAAAAATAATACACTTCCATATATAAATTTGGAAAAAATATCGAAAATGTGCAAAAATAGCCAAAACGTCAGTTACCGACCACTTTGGTCAGTATGCGACCACTCGATGCCAGTTACCGACCACTATTTTAAAGGTGTTTTTTTTTATTATAAGGCTATTATTATTGATGCAAAAATAAATTAAATATATTAATAAACAAATTATCATCAACACCAATAATGATTTTTCATTGTTTTTTGAATATAATATTGATTATCTCGAGCTTGGATTGAAAGCCACTTTAATTCGCTTTTCACTCTTCGCATGTAATACTGGGTCATTCTGGTCTTTTGGTCTCGATAACGTCACGGTTTCTTTCTCTTAGTAGACCCTCTATACTATTCTATAGTAATTCGAGGAATCCGACGTACCTGATATCATCAGCCTATGGGTTTCCCAAGTATCTTGGGGTTGGTTACCAGTCCCAACAGATGCAGTTGAACACACATGGAATGACTGCCTATCTATCTATCCTCCACTTTCTAATTACCACGTATCCCGATACCTTTCTATAAGAGAGAGGATGTCACACCTGGGTTCTGACTTCCCGCAACATCATCTGCCTAGCCTTTTCCCAAAAATCGTTAAATTAATCGTCGTAACGATTATCAAAGTTGTCAAAGTCAAAATTACAGCTGGGACCAACAGTTTAACATGTTTCTGAAACACGAAGGAGTCTCCGTATTATTTAGATGGTCACCCATCCACAAACCAACCGCGGCAAGCAGAGCTTTACTTTGACTTTCAAAGGCATGTTTTGAAGGATCTTAACTCAAATGTTATTTATTACATACTACACCATGGTGAACGCTAACTGATGTCAAATTCCATAGATTATTGCTCACAAACCGCGCGCGGCCACATATTTGCACTGATTTTGATAGGCATTTGTCAAAAATTTACAAAGAAAACATGTGGTCGTTTACTGAAAAAACGTATCTTCATGCCTAAGTTATACTATATCCAAAAATATATAATCATAATTTGAAACCTTGGGATCATAATTAATAAAATGAAATAAGACTGAAGCAATCAGTATACGACCACCCGGCCGCTTACTAACGCATCAGTGACAATTACGTTTCAGTAAGCGACCACTGGATTTTAGTGAAAAATAAGATAAAAATCAGCAAAATTCTTATTAAATAATCGAAATCACTAAATAATTGAACTAACCACGCTTTCATATTGGTTAAACATACAATACAAAGTACCAAAACATATCATTGAACGCGGTCCGTCGCGCTGTTTTATTTGCGAATTCACTGTATTTTCGCACATCACCGATTATCACGAAAATTGAAAGGCTTTTTTCTAAGTTAGGTAAAAGTATTTAATTTAAAATGTATTAAATACTAAATGCTTAACTATTCCAAAGTTATTTGGTATATTTTTTTTGTGGTTATGTCTCATAGAAATGTTATTATCCTTAATTAAAGAAACCTAGTCGGTCAAGTGGTCGGTAACCGAAGGTGGTCGCGTAACCGACGCAATGACCCTACCTATAATTTGATGTTTTATTTTATCTACCTTCTTAGTCCTGGGTTCGATTTCAAGCTTAGGCAAAGTTATTGGTGTAGCGTTTTTAAAGTTAGTGATTTTCCAGGTGAAGTTTCACTCTTCAGAGCCCCCCCCTTCCCCTCCAATAACGTAGTCCTTAAATATAACTGGTGGTATAAGTAGATGGTATAGGTATATGCTGATATGCTGATATATCTGTTCTTAATTAAACCTTTAATGAAACACGTTACCTTGTGCTGTGCTATTTAATTAAGGGAAATTAATGGCCATGCTTTTTCGGAGCGAGAGGAAGTGTCAGACTCTTACTGACTCAAATGCACTCATGTCCCTTCCTTCGCCTTTTACGTTCTAGGGCCGCTAACTCTTTCGAACAATCTCGAAACCCGCAGCCCCTATGGATGCCTCAAAGAGATGTCAGCAAAAGTGACGGGGCCCTCCCCCAGGGCTGCCGGGGCTACGGCGGGATTCGTAAGAGTTACAGCGCCCCCAAAACGCAAAGGGCTGAGGAAGGAACATGGATGGGTTTTAGTCAGTAAGACTCTGACACTCGCTCCCGACCCACCCACCCACGGCGGGAGGAGTCATTTGATGAATTCCCATCATAAAAAAAAAAGCGCCAATATATTGTCATGGTATGGGCATGTTATGCGGAGAAATGAGGAACATGTTGTGAGGAAAGTTCTGAGCATGAATGTGATGGCTTTAGATAGGGCTGCCATTCGTCCGGGTTTTCCCGGATTTGTCCTAGTTTAGAAGGCGTCCGGGGTGCGTTCGGGCGGGTTTTCAAAGAGCGTGCGGAAAAATCCCGGACTTTTTACCTGATATCCGATCCCGCTTGATTGAAAGATAAGCAATAAAATAAAACAAATAATGAAAATGTGTCCGGGGAAATAATCAAACTCATTCAAAATGTCCGGGGTTTTTATAGTTTTAGTCCAGGGTCGACGATTTGGGTGATGGCAGCCCTAGCTATAGAGGTAGAGGAAGACCAAAAAAACTATGGATGGATTGTGTGAAAGATGATAGGATGGATAGGAAGGATGTTACTAGTGAGATGACGGCAGATAGAGAAGTATGGAAGAAGAAAACATGCTGCGCCGACCACAAATAAATTGGGATAAGGTCAGGCTAATGATAATAGCCATGCTTATTATTCAAACTAGCTTCTGCCTGCGACTTCGTCCGCGTGGAATAGTGGTGCTCCGCTCCTATTGGCTATCTTAGCGTGATGATATATAGCCTATAGCCTTCCTCGATAAATGGACTATCTAACACTGAAAGAATTTTTCAAATCGGACCAGCGGTTCCTGAGATTAGCGCGCTCTGCTCCTATTGATTGTAGCGTGATCAAAAGTATACTATAACCAGCTCAGGAGTATGACAAATAATTGTACCTACCAAGTTTCGTTAAAATCCGTCGAGTAGTTTTTGTTTCTATAGAGTTTATACAGACACAAAAAATTTTCTGATTGCATTTTTGGCATCAGTATCGATCCCTAATCACCCCTGATAGTTATTTTGGAAATATATTTCATGTACAGAATTGACCTCTCTACAGATTTATTATAAGTATAGATATCTATCATACTACTCAGCAAATAAGAAATATTCGCAATAAAATAATGAAGTGCATAGTTTTAATACGTCAGCCAAGTTACTGCGAGACCCGCACACGGTAGACCTGTTCCTTGGAACAGGTTTTTATTGCAGTGTAGAATTACATTAGACAAAAGCAACCTGTGGGGCTACCAAGAACGCTTAGTGGCCTGCCTACGTTATGTGTTTAGGTTAATAGCAATTTTTCCTAAGCAAAATTGTCTAGTACAACAGCTATTCTAAATAAACAAACGTATAAATTAATGTTCTTCTTATTAGGTACTATGAATTAAAAGAACTAATTTGCAAAAATAAAACTGACTTCAAAAACACTACAAATTAAAAAATAACGAATACATCGTTTTAGAAGTCGGTGTCTCGCTACGGACTTATACTATTGACTTGTTGTTATTAGTACCTAATTGAAGAGTTCCATTGGCTATCTCGGAAGATCTTCAGATCTTATACTAGAATCTTCTCTGAAAAATATGCATTTAAACAATGAAAACTCCGTCTAAAGCGGATCAGTAGTTTTTGAGAAAACCGCGGACATATATAAGGGGCCAATACAGAACCTCCTTTTTTGAAATCGGTTAAAATGATGTTTGTTATCGTTGGAGTTCTTCGTCCGATTTTGACACTTTTACTTGACTAACAGGAAGTTGATTGCTAAAGGCTATGTTTTACGTGTACAACACGAGGGGCGCCGCGGGCAATGCTAGTAGCACATAAAGTACAGTGAATTGAACGCCAACGGCTTTAATTGGAATAAACACGGATTGTGTTTCGTTTCGTCTATATCCGTAGTACTCGGAAAGTCTAAACGCATTAGCGCTTGTCTCTGGTTACCAGATTTTCCCCTGTGTGCATCCGAACGTCGAAATTTGAATTTTTCAATCGAACAACTTTTGAATTCATGGAACGCTTTTAAAAAGATCTTGTTTTTCACGCATCGTGTGAGGTTGCGTGGCTTATTAATTAAGCTGCAAGCAGTAGGCATATTTTCTTCTAGTTTACATAAAACGATAAACTAATTTTACGGTCTTTTCTTCATCGAGATATATCAATAGAGATGCAATCCCGAACATTACGCGGTCACAAAAACGTCACCATTTTATAGAATGCAGACGTAGCTTTGAAACTAGTAATCATTTTGATGTAAAATTTTATCTATCTCTCTCACACTAACCGAAACGTAATGTTCATGACGTCTGTATGATAAGGATGGCATTTACTACAAATTTGCCCATATTATTGTTAAAATCGTCCTGCTGTCACTCTGATAGATTCAAGCTGGCTACCAAGTGACAGATGTCATGAATTATGACTGGTCACAACCTTTATGGCACGCATTTTGCTTGGTGATTGCACATCTAGTTACTTTAGTAACATATATATCTATGCTTTTCTTATAATGATTTTACTTTCGAAAATAAAATCTTTGTATGGTATGGAATTCGTTTAAAGTTGATGAACGTTGAAGGCGAGTTTTCATGTAGGGGGTCTATGTTTCATGTTAAAAGCCTGTCCCTTAAAACTCATAAGCTTTCTTGTATAGAATGGCTTTTTCCCGCGGTTTTGCCCCTGTTCCGAGGAAAGTACTTCAGTGTCCTTTCCCAGTTTTCAGTCTATATCCATAACATATTTCATCTCAATCGGTTCAGCTGTTTACCTGTGAAGGCGTAAAAAAACAGACAGTTACTTTCACATTTAAAATATTAGTACCTGAGGATTCTTTGTGTGCATACACTTAGTATCATTGTACTGGCATTATTATCAAATTACTAATTAACCTGGTGACCTACTTCGCTGTGAGATAACGTGGTTTCCCACGCGCTGTGTCAATAAATAGACAAGATGTGTCAGACAACGCGTCGCAAACAAGTTGTCGTGTGTTGTATTATTTTACTTTATTAGAGAAAGCTATCAGGAATAATGTATAATTCACTACTTTTGTTCAAAAACGCCTTGTTTGTGGCGTGCCAGAGTGGGGATAAAATAGCATGTTTTTCTTTTTTTTTCTGTTACTAACGAGCTCGCTGCAAAAACGACAGTCTTTTAATAGAACAATCGTGAATAAAGACTATATATTTCTTATTATAATAAATTATTGTTTCACAAAATAAAAACAGATGCCTTCTCTGTATGAGAAGAGGCCTGTGCCCAGCAGTGGGACAATATATAGGCTGATGATGATGATGAAATAAAAACAAACGATTTTCAAACACTGAAAAAAGAAAAAATAATTTTCTATTATTGAGTATTTTGACACCGACTTTTAAAGTGACGTATTGATTCACAAGTTGCCTACACAATATGTTCACTACGATTTCGAGAAAATAAAATAATCCACTACAATAACGCATTCTATCGAAGAGAACGCAGCTTTTAGTTGCCATATTCAAAATAAAAAATATTTTTTTAACAGACTTCCAAAAAAGCAGGTTCTGTATTCGACACTATTTTTGTAGTTCCGCGATTTTCTCAAAAACTACTGATCCGATTTGCGTGGAGTTTTCGTCATTTAAATGTTAATTTATTATGGAAGGTAGGTATTATGTCCAGGTGCGTTAAGTAGTTACCTTGAGACACGGGTGAACCTGTGGGAAAAAGTATATATTATTTTTACCTCTTTATGTAAGACGGTATGTTATTTATTAGGTGTGTATATAGTATAGTAGCTGTTTCCCGCGGTTTCACCCGCATCCCGAGGGAACTACTTAGCGCACCCGGGTAAAAAGTAGCCTATGTTGTTCCTCAGGATCTATTCTATCTCTGTACCAAATTTCATTTATATCGGTCCAGTAGTTTTGGCGTGAAAGCGTAACAGACAGACAGAGTTACTTTCGCATTTATAATATTAGTAAGGAAAAGTAAGGAATTAGTAAGGATTTATCTGTCGAAACTTATTTCGATAATAAACGTAGATACGCTTGCGTGTGTCTAGCGGCTTATAAAATGTTTATGGCGATTCTTTACAGTTCTATTTATGGCGCATTGTCTATGGCGAAGTTATGACGCCAGTTATTGTAACCTAGTTTTGTTGGTGATGGGTTCGTATAGTACATAATGTAGAACGATTTTTTTTTCGGATGGGATATCATCAAAGGTATTCACGCACGGCGGGAGGGAATGTTAGACTCCTACTGATTTAAACTCATTTTTTTATTTCAAATAGGTCTTTGCAGGCTCTTATGAAACCTCAAGCTAGTTGCTATTTAAAGGCAGGATTTGCTGATAATATTAATTTATTGGTAACACCTATTGTAGGTACCACATTCTGGCATTTTTTTTTTCATTGATTGAACAAAAAACTAATTTTCCAAATCTGTCTAGGCGTATTCGAGTAGCTAATTGGGAACGATAATTATATAAAAATAGAACAAAAGATTCCGCCGAATTGAGAACCTCCTACATTTTTGAAGTTGGTTAAAATATGGATGCTGATTCCAAATAATATATAACTCCATATCACCCAAAATGTCGCTTAAACCAAATAGCCCGTTACCCTCGAATTATGATGATGAGGTGAGATGTACAGTTCCATCAGGAATGAATGTCTTTATTGGTGGTATACTATCAGACTTCGTATGCTAGAACCTCGATACTTGCACGCACGCACACTTGCGTATGTTTTGAATGAGAGACAAAAATTCGCATGCATAACCCTCTTTTCTTACGTGACAATGTCTAGCAGACAACACCTAGCGCAAACCGTATTATGCTGCTTTCAGACTATACTATAATATAAAAGCATATAGTATACCTATATATCTCATAGCACAACAATATCGCGCACCATACGTTGTTGTGGACACGTTCTCACTGTACTGTAATATTATTGGCTATGCATGGTGCGCTATATTGTTGTGCTATGAGCTATACTATATTATGCTATATATTATAGCGTACTCTGAAAGCAGCTTTACTTACAAGAATATTAAAATTTTATTCATTTTTGTCATCAATTGTCATCTGCATCCAACCCTTTCACTGCACGCCGTCCTCAGCCGAGTACAGTCGAGCACATAATTGCAGCAATTTGCTCCGATCGCCCACTAATTACCGGTGTACCATTGCCACTCACTGTACTTGCTAACTACCAGCAATCGAGATTGTATTTAAGTGATTAAGTATGCCCTTACGATGTTTAACCGTACGTGGTTTCTTTGAAAACAATATCGGGCTATTATTTTCAAATTGTAATATGGATCGTTTTCTTGTGTAGGCCTGTAAATACAAGATCATGTTTCTAATTGTACCCCGTTATAAGAAGCTCCGAAAGTATCAACTTTGAGATACGAAGAAAAAACATATTTAGCAACTGTTTCCCGCAGCCGACATTTGGCGAAATTTTCGCGGTCTCTCGCCGCGTCTTTGGGCTCGCGTTAGCAGAGACCTTCAGTCTTGTACTTCATCCATCCACGTCCTATCTGCCATGAGCTTTCTTGACTTACCGACGAAATGGTAGTGTTGTAAATACATCGCCCATCATGGAACACAAGCGTGAAGTCACAGCTTTATTGGAACGAATTTAACGAGAATTTTATTATCTTAATACTCCTTTATGGCGCGATATCAAACTTGGAGGAGCTAATAAATGCTTATATAGGGAGCGCAGATTTTCCGCTCTTACCCAGTTATATTGAACGAATAACTTTTCATGTACCATGTTTATTTTTGACCATTTTTTTGTAGGGCGTCTCGCAGGTCAACCTCGTTGTCGACTGCTTAACCGGGCCTAGCTATGGCTAGATAAATTCATAAATAGAACAGAATGTATGTATATGAAATTAATTGTATCTGTCAAGTCTCTGGCCATAAGTGAAGGTTCGATCTTTAAAAGTAAACCAATTTTTTATCATGCCAGTGACATTTAAACTCGAAAGTTCTACTTTCATGACGTTAATGTTATTTATTAAAATCAATAAAGGTTAATCTTTTCACCTGTAGCGATTTCGTTTTAATGTTATGTAATTTCTGGAACATTGACAAGTAGGTAGTAATGCACTTAAACACTTTACTCTTACTCTTTACTAGTTGTTGCCCGCCGTTTCACCTGCATCCTTAAGTAAATACTTCATGCACCCGGATATAAACAATCCTATCTCCTTACCCAGGTTTCAATCTATCTCCATGAAAAATTTCATTAAAATCTGTCCAGTCGTTTTGCCGTAAAACAACAGATAGACAGTCGGTTAATTTCGCTTTTAGGATTTACTTTGTAGAACTCTGGCGTCATCTCTTGTGATTTTAATGCACACAAAAATGCAGTATGAAAAAAATCCTAAATGGCACTTTAAAACGTTTCGAAATACATAATTCGGCAGGGCTAAAGGCCAAATCATAAAAAAAAAACCGGCCAAGTGTGTGTCGGGCCACGCGCGATAGGGTTTCGTAATACGTGTTAGTTCGTTTAACTATAACTCTGTAGCCAGCAAAGCCTACTTAGCCATGGAAGTTTTTCTGTGTCGTTCGGTATATAAGCTACATCTGTGATTTTTTTTCACACATTCAGGTACAGCCATTTAAAAGAGAGATTCGAGGGGGTGCACGCTCAAACTTAACAAAAATATGCACTTTAAAGCTTGATATTTCGCAAATCCCTTAATCGAAAAATATGGTCTGGAGGCGCCTATAATATTTTTAAAAGACCCAAACTACGAGATATACGACACGACAGACAGACGGACATCCCGAAACTATAAGGGTTCCTTGTCGACTACGGGACTCTAAAACCTGTACTTACTACAGCAAAAACCCGCGCTCTGATTGCACATTTCACATCCTCAGCGAGACATTCTCAGGCGCTGTATCTGAGAACCAAAGGATAAAACGACAAAAACACACAAACTTAAAGCCTTGTATGAAGTAAACGGCGTTTCGCTAGAGGTGCGCAAAGAATGGAGAGGTGACACGATGTAAAGGGGTCGGCTCGAGAGCGCTGCACTCTAGGACCCTTCAAATTATACAGGTGAGCGTATAGGGTGGGGCGTGGGCGATGTCGATATTTTTAATTTACGTTTGTTGTAGCTTGACGAGAAATTGAGGGGTTTTGTTTAATTTTGATTCTTTATCTTGTATCGGCGATAGGTTTAGTAATCTAATATGCTCTAGAGTTTTCTCAAAACCTGAGGCATCGAATAACCATGATCCACAAAAGATGAGAACAGACTACATAGGAAGAATAAGATTTTCAATAAGTGACTCATTCGTATCCTTGTAAGATTTAAATATACAAAGTTCGTGGGCAAAACTGCTGTCAAGATTCATCATCATTCCAAAATCTAGCCACCTCAATAAAAAAGCTTGCAACTGTAAAACCGATTAGGACATAATAATCGACTCAATTATTTTATTCAGTTGATAATTTAAATTTGAAACTTTATTAACCAAATTATTAACTTTACGTACTTTACTATAAGGAACATCTATCGATAAAATTTATCGATAAACTGTTCCCCATCCCTATGCCTCTTGACTCCCGTTGAGCGGTAGCAAGATTTTTCTGCTTACATCGCTTAAAAAAAAGGAAAAGGTCACGAGGTCGCGATGTTTCGGTATCCCCCCAGTGGGGTGGGAATTTATAATTTTTGCTTGCCACCCCCACTTGGCCCGGTTTTAAACAATCGATTTGGTTGCGGTCAGCTTCGTCATTAAAAGTACCTACTGTAATTATTGTTTGTCCGTCTAGAGTAGGTTACCATAAGGGGTTCTTAGTTATATTCTTAGGGTGACACATGGTTTCGGGATTGTTCGAAAAATATACCGCGGCCATGGAACACAAAGGGCAAAGGAACATGGATGGATTTCTCAGGCTCTATCTAGACTATCTGTGATACTAAATTTAATTTAAATCGGTTCAGTAGTTTTGGCGTGAAAGACAGACAGATTATTTCGCATTTTGAATATTAGTAGAGTTATAGGTATATGCTGTTTTTTGAAGTTCTGAATTTCGTGTTCTCCACTCCTCTGCATTGCACAGCGACTGCTAATAATAATCTAAGCTGATTTTTCAATTAACCACGATTCCCCAAACCCCCTATCATGCTAAGATATTTAACAATTATTTATTTCCCCCCTATTATTCGAGTTATTAGACAACCATCAATCAATCAGATGAATTAAAATAACGCATTGATGTCAATTGCGACCAACAATCGCGGCCCAGTGGCTTGATTGAACAACAATCAGACGATTGGGGCGAACATGGCGCCCGACGAACTTCGTAGCGATTTTATTTGGAACTAAACATAGTGGTACTGGCTGTCCTATGTCCTTCAATCTATCTCCATACGAAATTTCGTCTGAATTTGTATAGCCGTTTTCCCGCGAAAACGTCACAGACGGAGTTAATTTTCGATTTATAATATCAAGAATAATATCTTTATATATACGTATATTTATATATAAGAAGAAGAATGCTGCACGTCTTCTGGGCACGTTACCGAATATCATGACGCCTTGAGGTGTTTTTATTTCTTTTTTTTTTGTATTTTATAGTTTTAGTAGTAGCACATTAGTTAGTAGTCTTAAATCTTTAGCTTTAAGTATCTTAAGCAAGTAAATTTAAATTTAAAACATTTGGGGCTGCAACTGAAAACTAATAGTTTTTTTTTTTTTTTCATTTTTGTTTTTCATTTTATTATGTTCATAAGTGAATAAGTAGGTAATGCATTATGGCTGCTAATAACTGTGACAATAAACTGCATTTATATCTTTCTGCTTTCTAAAAAATACTCATAGAATAATTAAATCAAACAGCAAAAGAATAAATTCCAACCCTTTAACTGAACCATCTACTAAAAGGATCGTTTGCCACGACAATATTTGTACAGAAAACCGACTTCAAAAAAAAAACTAAAAAGTATTAAAAAAGTATAAAATAACTTAATAAAGATTTAACACAAACCTAATACCTTTAATATTAATAAAACACCATTATTTGTATTTGCTACCTATTGACAGGTTTAAAGTCGGTGCCAAGCCAAATGTAATAGTGTTACTCATTCAGGTATTAAAAAGTTTTCATCTGTTTCACATTAATTCACATTGTTCTTTAAGTTTATTTACGTAGGTTAATCTTTAGGAATTTCATTTTGTTTAGGACTTGGCACCGACTTCAAACCTGTCAATAGGTAACACATACAAATAATGGTGTTTTATTAATATTAAAGGTATTAGGTTTGTGTTAAATCTTTATTAAGTTATTTTATACTTTTTTAATACTTTTTAGTTTTTTTTTTGAAGTCGGTTTTTTTAAACGTAGTTTTTTTAAATTTATTTTTTACTTTTTAGTGTCTGTAATAAGTTGCTCTGTAAACTACAGTATTTTTTACAGGATTTTTATAGATTACATAAGGAAGGCTATAACATTTCGTTGTTTTTATTGTCATAATTATATGTTAAATAGTTTTTTTTTAAGTAGCTATGGGTAGGCCTACGAAAGGTGCAGCTTTGAACAATATAGATCAAGAAACGGGAACGGAAAATATAAATCGACTCCGAAACAATTACGTCATCGATGTAAACAAAAATGTAAAAAATGTTCACAAAATGAAAACTACTGGGCCAAACCATGTGAAATTTTTATGGGACCAAATGGCATCTATTCCGCATCAAACTAAAAAAGAATCACGTAAATCGGATCATAAATCTCAGCGTAATCGGTGTACATACATAGAAAAAAAAAAAAAAAAAAAAAAAAAAAAAAAATACCGATCGAATTGAGAACCTCCTCCTTTTTTTGAAGTCGGTTAAAAAGAGGAAAAAAATCTAAACTGTTCTATTTATACCACGTCAGCAGCTGCGCTCAGTAAGTTTTTTGGTACGAAAAGTGTCAAAACACGACACAAAAAAGTGTCAAAAGTACCGTCTGCCGTTTTTGTTGGAGTAATCCGTTTGTCTTAAATATTTGTTTTACCTATAGTCTGTACCAATCGATTGTACGAAAAATGTAAACAAAGTCGTAAACTATTTTGTTCTAATTCGGACACTGTAATTAACAAAATGGCGTAAGGATGGCGCATTTATGTCAAATGCATGCTCTAAACATCATCGTTCATCATTTAATTCCATTTTATTTATCTATGTGGGAAAATGAGAAAAAAATCGGTTATGATTTTGTTTACATTTTTCGTAAAATTACTTGGTACTGACTATACACTACAACAGCGCTAAGTTTTAGAATGTATTATACTTATTACAAGAAGATGTTTTAATATTAAGGATTTTTTTTCTCCCAAAACCTTACTTTAGTGGTAGAACACAGCCTAAGTAATATTTCCAATCAGGGTGTAGCTTTTGATTAGTAAAATATTCATTAATCTGTACGAACAAACAATTGTTTTATTTTAAAACATGACCAAAGTCCCGTGACGTCATTTTTTTTACCGACGAAACAAACCGCGGGAGCTTCTCAAGTCGACGCGTATTTTTTTTTTATGTATACCACGCATAACACTTTACAGAGTAGTCCGATTTTTTACAAGAAAATTGAACAATTTACACACATTTTTACTTAGTAAATAAAATTACCGATTCTTCACAGTTGCCTTTTCAACTTGTCCGGTATAAAAACCGGACGATCCGATGCGGTTTTTCACCTCATTCTCAATTCAGCATGGGAATAGTTGAGCTCACAAAAAGTCTCCACAATTCAGTGGTCAGTAGCTAATTGATGGTTACGGCTGTCATTGGAACCGATGCACGTTATACTGAATAACTGCGAGATTACGGCTCGGATATTTATACTTTACTAGCTATTGCCCGCGGTTTCGCCCGCGTTCCGACGGAAGTTTCTCCAGGGTCCCCTCTATCTCCGTACCAAATTTCATACGAACCGGTCCAGCCGTTCACGCGTGATGCTGTGACCAAGTCAAATAGGGATTCATTTTTATAGATAACTAGCTTCCCGCCAGCGGCTTCGCCCGCGACATTTTAGCTAATGGATACAAAAACTTGACAAATTATATACTTTAGTATATAACGCGGTTTCACCCGCGTCCAGAAGTATTTAACACGCCCGGATAAATAGTAGCCTAAACCGTCTCCATCCCATCAATCTCCATACCAATTTTCATCCAAATCAGTTCATCAGTTTTACCTTGGAAGCGTCATCATCTGCCTAGCCTTTTCTCAACTGTGTTGGTGTCGACTTCCAGTGTAAACCGGTTGCAGCTGAGTACCAGTGTTTTACATGGAGCGACTGCCTATCTGACCTCCACAGCCCAATTACCGGGTAACACGATACCCCTTGGTAATATTGGTTGTAAGAATTTCTGGATTCTGACTACCCGTCAGCCGGGACCAACAGCTTAACGTGCTTTGTGTACATAACTATAAAAAAAAAACCTTTTTTAAAGTTGAAGGAGGAAAGGGGTTTTCTAAACCCATCCGTGTTTTTCGATTGCCTCTTGCGTTCTAGTGGTAACCCTGAACGTCTAATAGACCTCAACACATACCGAAGTCAGTTAAAAAGTAACCGTTAGTTAAACCCAACAGTTACCGCCAGTATTCTAAGAACCGACGGCATTAATTCATTCATATTGCCGTCACTAACTTCAAACACAAACTAACTGCCGACAAATAAACACAGGGGAGACAATGTTTTGATTTTAAACTTTCATTTGAACTTATTCCAAGTAAATTTATTATTGTCACTATTCTGAGAAGGGAGTTTTGAGAAGTATTTTGTAGTCTTAAGAAAAAAGGCGTAACCATGTAAAACACTAGTACTCAACTGCATCCGGTTGTACTGGACGCCAATATTGGTTGGGAAAAGGCTAGGCAGATTATGAAACGCTTAATACACAATCTAATTTAGTTGTCTATTAGCCAAATCTGATGACTCAATTTAGTGGTTTCTGAGCTTAACTCTTAGTTATAATTTTTTATAATAATGTATTTATTTATTTGATTTACACAGCTTTATAAACCAACTAGCTGCCCCGCGCGACTTCGTTCCCGTGGTATGCAACTCCTACCCAACTCCTACCCAACTCCTACCCAACTCCTACCCAACTCCTACCCAACTCCTACCCAACTCCTACCCAACTCCTACCCAACTCCTACCCAACTCCTACCCAACTCCTACCCAACTCCTACCCAACTCCTACCCAACTCCTACCCAACTCCTACCCAACTCCTACCCAACTCCTACCCAACTCCTACCCAACTCCTACCCAACTCCTACCCAACTCCTACCCAACTCCTACCCAACTCCTACCCAACTCCTACCCAACTCCTACCCAACTCCTACCCAACTCCTACCCAACTCCTACCCAACTCCTACCCAACTCCTACCCAACTCCTACCCAACTCCTACCCAACTCCTACCCAACTCCTACCCAACTCCTACCCAACTCCTACCCAACTCCTACCCAACTCCTACCCAACTCCTACCCAACTCCTACCCAACTCCTACCCAACTCCTACCCAACTCCTACCCAACTCCTACCCAACTCCTACCCAACTCCTACCCAACTCCTACCCAACTCCTACCCAACTCCTACCCAACTCCTACCCAACTCCTACCCAACTCCTACCCAACTCCTACCCAACTCCTACCCAACTCCTACCCAACTCCTACCCAACTCCTACCCAACTCCTACCCAACTCCTACCCAACTCCTACCCAACTCCTACCCAACTCCTACCCAACTCCTACCCAACTCCTACCTTTTTTCTTTTTTTTTATCCTATGTCCTTTTCCTGGTTCCAAGCTGCCTCCCCTCCAATTTTCAGCCAAATCGGTTCAGCCGTTCTCGAGTTATAAGTGGTGTAACTAACACGACTTTCTTTTATATATATAGACTAGCTGCCCCGCGCGACTTCGTTCACGTGGTATTCAACCTCTACCCAACTCCTACCCAACTCCTACCCAACTCCTACCCAACTCCTACCCAACTCCTACCCAACTCCTACCCAACTCCTACCCAACTCCTACCCAACTCCTACCCAACTCCTACCCAACTCCTACCCAACTCCTACCCAACTCCTACCCAACTCCTACCCAACTCCTACCCAACTCCTACCCAACTCCTACCCAACTCCTACCCAACTCCTACCCAACTCCTACCCAACTCCTACCCAACTCCTACCCAACTCCTACCCAACTCCTACCCAACTCCTACCCAACTCCTACCCAACTCCTACCCAACTCCTACCCAACTCCTACCCAACTCCTACCCAACTCCTACCCAACTCCTACCCAACTCCTACCCAACTCCTACCCAACTCCTACCCAACTCCTACCCAACTCCTACCCAACTCCTACCCAACTCCTACCCAACTCCTACCCAACTCCTACCCAACTCCTACCCAACTCCTACCCAACTCCTACCCAACTCCTACCCAACTCCTACCCAACTCCTACCCAACTCCTACCCAACTCCTACCCAACTCCTACCCAACTCCTACCCAACTCCTACCCAACTCCTACCCAACTCCTACCCAACTCCTACCCAACTCCTACCCAACTCCTACCCAACTCCTACCCAACTCCTACCCAACTCCTACCCAACTCCTACCCAACTCCTACCCAACTCCTACCCAACTCCTACCCAACTCCTACCCAACTCCTACCCAACTCCTACCCAACTCCTACCCAACTCCTACCCAACTCCTACCCAACTCCTACCCAACTCCTACCCAACTCCTACCCAACTCCTACCCAACTCCTACCCAACTCCTACCCAACTCCTACCCAACTCCTACCCAACTCCTACCCAACTCCTACCTTTTTTTTTTTTTTTTTTTTTTTTTATCCTATGTCCTTTTCCTGGTTCCAAGATGCCTCCCCTCCAATTTTCAGCCAAATCGGTTCAGCCGTTCTCGAGTTATAAGTGGTGTAACTAACACGACTTTCTTTTATATATATAGATTACATAAACCAAAGAATATATACTATTAGTACAAACATAAAAACATAAGCTAATCACAATAATTAAACGTTAAAATTCTCACAAAAATGTAGACACTCGACCATTAATTTGGTAAATTTATCCGCAAATAGATCGCAGTCCGGGTTGGCTTCCACGAGCTTATTTAGTGTCATCACACGCGGTACTGGAGACGCAGCACGGGCTGCGGTCCGACACGTAGGCGTCTAGCAGTCTATGTTTTCTGCCACGGAGATAATTATTGGGTGTGTATAGTCGAATCAGCTCATTATGGATGTCAGCAGCATCCGTCATACCTTTAAGAATTTTGAGCATAATACTTACCTGGTCACATGACCTTCTGGTATCTAGCTATCCCAGACATCCTAAGAGGAACTTGGTAGGATAAAGGTAGTTATACAAACTCACATTATTCTCTCTGTTTTATTATACATTTTATACCTACTTATCCAGCTAATTCACACAATTAGACACTAACTGAACATCTTGACGTGATGAAAGTCGCCGCCGACTGCAAAGGGCGGGAAAAAGAACCAAGATGGCCGACCGAACGCATTAATCATCCGCTTGACAAACGCAGACGAGACGTCTCGTGTGTTTTGTTGCTGTAAGAGCTATTCCTTTACGTCTTTAGGTATTTGAATTAGGTATTTACAGCTGTGAGCAATCAGTCCGATTTCAAACGTATTGTTTATCGAATAAAAGAGGTATATTATTTATTTGTAATCTTTATTCATATATATCAATATTGTTTGCAATGACTAACGGTGAAGGAAAACATCGTGAGGAATCCTGGATTAAAAAGTTGCAAATCGCCAATCCGCCTTGAGCAAGCGCGGTGATCATTAATCGTACCTTCTCTGTTTGAGAAGAGGTTTGTACCCAGCAGGTTAATACAGGCCGATGATGAAGTTTGTGCTTTGTCCACGCTTTGTCTGGATTGTGTAGTAGAGAAAATTTATTTACAATCTTAATTTATATACCATTATTGTTTGCAATGACTAACGGTGAAGGAAAACATCGTGAGGAATCCTGGACTAAAAGTCTGAAATCGCCAATTCGCCTTTCTGTCCTAATTAAAAGTATAAAACCGTCTCCAGGGTCGTCTATCTTCGTAACAAATTTCATCCAAATCGGTTCAGCTGTTTAACTGTGAAAGCGTAAAAAAGAAACTCACTTTCGCATACTTATATAATATTACTAGCTTCCCGCCAGCGGCTTCGCCCGCGATATTTTAGCTAATGGATACAAAAACTTGACAAATTATATACTAAAACCTTCCTCAATAAATCACTCTATAAATTAAAAAACCGGCCAAGTGCGTGTCGGGCCACGCGCAGTAGGGTTCCGTAGTAGGAGTTAGTTAGTCGACTATAGCTCTGTAACCGGTTAAGCCTACTTAGCCGTGATAGTTTTCCTTATAATTTCATTACATGTACTACGTCTGTGATTTTTTTCACATTTCTAGGTACAGCCATTCAAAAGTTAGAGGGGGGGGGGGGTAACTCGTATCGAACAAAAAATTTCACTTAAAATCTAGATATTTCGCAAATGGCTCTCTTAACTGAAAAATGGTTTTCACACACCCATAATTTTTTTGAAAGACCTATCTAACGATACCCCACACGAAGGGGTACGCGAGAAAAAAAATATTCATCCCTACTTTACATGTTTGGGAGCTACCCTAAAAAAAATATTTTTCAAAATTTTATTTTACCACTTTTTCGGCGTCATCAATATACATATTCATACCAAATTTCAGCTTTCTTATAACAAAAACCACGCGAGCTATGCCGCGGACAGACAGACGGACAGAGCGAAACTATAAGGGTTCCTTGTCGGACTACGGAACCCTAAAAAAACCGCATCAAAATCCGTTGCGTAGTTTTAAAGATTTAAGCATACATAGGGAAATAGGGACAGAGGAAAGCGACTTTGTTTTATACTATGTAGTGATAGTAGTTTGGATAGGGATGTACGGAAATTAATTATAAATATTTTATTCCACCACGTATACTGCCGTACACAAAAATCTCATCACGAATAGTATTCGTAAACATATTTTTTTAATGTATGTATTCAATTCATATTTAAAAAAATAAGTTACGCAATTTTTGCTTATGACGTCATTGTATAATTGTATAATATCTTTATTAAGAAGAACATTGAAAGTCTAAAAATCTACATCCTCAGATTACACGCAGTCCGTCTGTTGTACCCTCGCCATAGATTTTAGTTGTACATCAAAGGTTCGACCAGACTGCCTCGCGGCGTAATCCTCGGCCGTGTTCATGTAATAACAAACCAACAATATTATTGACATTTATGTCATATTTTTTTTCTATATAGAAGTCACAATTTATCCTCAAGACATTTCGCTACAAGCTTGGTCAATGTTGGTTGAAAAAAAAAATGTTGGAAAAATATGTTTTTCTTTTTTTGGATAAGGTTTTTTCGCTGTTGATAGTGGGTCTTTTTAAGAATATTTTTGGGTGCCTAAAGGTATTTTATTTAAGTTAATTAAAATTTGGGACGTTTTGGCTTTAGGCTAAGTAAAAACAGGCACCCTAGATAGACAAAAATTAGATTGTCACGTACCTTATTTGAGATACACATTTTGTATTAATTTTATGGTTTTATCATAATGTTTGACATGGTTAACGCAAATAAATCTCAATGACCAATTATTACCTATACTGCCGTCATAAAAAGAAAGGCCGTAACTATAGTCTGTACCGATAGATTTTACGAAAAATGTAAACAAAATCATAACCTATTTTGTTATAATTTCCGCACATAGATCAGATAAATAAAATGGCATTAACTGATAAATGATGATGTTTAGAGCATGAAATTGACGTAAATGCGCCATCCTTACGCTATTTTGTTGTTGTTGTTGTAGAACAAAATAGGTTACGACTTTGTTTACATTTTTCGTAAAATCAATTTGTACAGACTATATTTTTTATTTATATTGAGTAAAATATATATCCGTGATCAGAATCTTTTCCTGATTCCAAATACGTATTTCACTCAATATCGAAAAAAATGGTAGTTACGACCTTTCTTATGACTTTCTTTCCCTGTCCCGCTTTCACGGGAAAACGGCTAAGCCGATTTAGATGAAATTCAGTATAGAGATAGAAACCTGGAGAACGCGTAGAATAGGTTTTATCCAAGTAAATGAAGTAGATCCTTAGTTGTATTTATACAAATGTATATTTTTTATTAATTTGGCCTGTTCCACTATACAACTTCGTGGAAAATAATTACTGTTATGGCAACTATAAAGATAATACCGTTATTAAGCACTCAAATGAATGGAAACGTAATTTGATTATAATATTAACTGGAGAACCATATTTCTAGATTAAATGAAACAACTTTGATTATTCATTACGAACTAATTTCTGGCAAAAGCAGTCCTCACTTTTGGAAAAGTAATAAACTTAAAAAAAGTAATTATTTTTATTTTTTACATCGTAAAACAACGCTCGAATGATCACAGGAAAAGTTTATTTTAGCCGAATCCAGCCAGAAATTAATGAAGTTAGTTCAGCGCTAGTGAGCCCGGATTAATTATCTAACTTTTTTATATTTTTTAATTTTTCGACTTACGCATCGCACACACCTCGAGGGCGTTTAATTTCTTTGTTAATTTGTTAAAGAAAATTACATTATGTTTCCAGTAAACCACGTGGGTGCTACTTTGTTTTTTTTTTATTTGTGTAATCTTCAAACGGATTTTTTGTCGAGATATTTTTAATCTTCGTGTTTGAAAAACTATTTAATTTGAATAAACTATTTCCCGCGGTTTCCTCCGTCCGCGAGGTATTCCTCGAAGCGCCACCGTTTTGAGGCGCACCTAATGAAGCGCACCTTTATTATTCCTCGGAGCGCACCTTTTAGTAGCGCTCCCGATAACAATTAAAAATATTATAATTTTATTCCTTGAAGCGCACCCATCTTTAAAAATAGGGCATTTTAAAAAAATCATCAACATAATTTCTTACGTTTACTTCATTCTCTTCCCTATTTTTAAACATGGGTGCGCTTCAAGGAATAAAATTTTAATATTTTTAATTGTTATCGGGAGCGCAACTAAAAGGTGCGCTCCGAGGAATAATAAGGGTGCGCTTCATTAGGTGCGCCTCAAAACGGTGGCGCTTCGAGGAATACCTCTCATCCGCGTCTCGAGGGCAGTACTTCGCACACTGTTCTTCATCAGGTTTCAGCCTATCTCCATAGATGTATCTACTATATAGATGCGTCCATCGGAATCGGTTCAGACGTTATCTTGTAGAAGCCTAATATACAAACCAAGTTACTCTCGGTTTTTTTTTTCTCAGTAAGGATTTTTAGTAAGTATACATCAAAAATATGTTGTCTATATCTAAAAAAATGGATATACCTATAATTTACTTACTCAAAAAGAAAACAGTTACAATTAATGATTCTAGAACGGTATGAGGATAGATTTGGAACATTTGATTGGTTGAATAATAATTTGACGTAGTTCTCAGACTCAATTCATAAGAAAAAAAAAACGATTTCCCATTTCAATTTAAAAACTAGAATAATGAAAGAAAAACTTAAAAAAAAAATCTAAAGTGGAAAAAAATGAAATAACATTACAAAACGTGCATTTCACATTATTCGCTTTGCTTAACATTTAATTTGCGATGAGTTGAAACAAAATTGTTCTTGGTTCCGTCGCGTTGCCTGCGGGTACGGGGATGATGGAACAAAAATACAGAATGCAATAATTACTGCATTAGATCGTACTAAGGGCTTGGTTAGGGAGATGGGTAGAGTTCTCATGTTACGGTGGAGTACATTATTGTTCTGATGTTTTGTTGGTTATTAACTCCAGCGAGTGATGTGTGGATTAAACGTAGATTATGTCAAATAGTGTTAGCTTTGATCTTTTGTTTAGTGAAAGTTTTTTTTTTGTTTTAGAGTCGGTTCAGTCGTTTTCGAGATGATCTTTATGTGCATATTCCTATGTTTGGTACAATTAAATAATATTTTAATATTAAAAAAACCTCGACGAAGAGAAAAAGTCTTTTTTGAAGTTTGTTATACATAATGTAGGTACTGTATATCTGAAAATTACAATTGAAAATATTACATATTTATTTTATGCATCAGTAGTTTATTTTATTTTTTAAATGATATGATTTTAAGTAAATCATATTTTATAATTAATTCTGTAACCCATATCGCGTAGTTTTTTTTTCTCTAAATTTTTACCCCCGATCTACCCTTAAAAAATTATGTAGGCAAAATTTAAAATTAAAAATGTGTAAACAAAGAAAAATCGAGAAAAAAAAGCCTGTTTCATATTCGAAACACCATGCAGGTACGGAAGGACCGTTAATGGGTTCAAAAAGACCAAATCATTATTTCGGTCCTTATTACCAGATCTTTGTCAAATTCGCCAACCCTGTGATCTTAGCCTTGTTATTAACGTTAGTGGGGGAATAACCTGATACTATTGCTCTAATGCACTGTCCACATATAAAGGATAATGGGTATAATTCACCCCATATTGTTAATGGCATAACTTTGATTATAAGCAACTAACATTTTGCTATGGTTTCACTCACATCCTACAGATAAAAACTATTCTAGTATTCACATATTTTTAGTTTTAAATTGTATCTGTCTTAATTTCTTTTTGGTGTACAATAAAGCATATTTCTATTCTATTCTAGTAGCTTTTATTCGGATCGAAAGGTGTATGTGTCCCTATGCTATGTCTTTTCCCAAGTTTCAATGTATCTCCATGGGGGTTAGACAAGTGGCAAAACGCTAACGCTAACGCTCAATGTATGGGAATGACATTCGTTTACGACTAGCTATATGTCATTCCCATACATTGAGCGTTAGCGTTAGCGTTTTGCCACTTGTCTAACCCCCCATGCCATCCAAATCCTTTCAGCCGGTTTCACCATGAAAGCGTAACAGACTGACAGACAGTTATTTTTGTATTTGTAATAAATTAATAAGCATAACTCATTAGGTCAATCACCGTGAATCAATATCCACATTTATGGAACTAGTGGCTATTTAACAGCTCCGTAAATTGATAGATCTGTAAGGTTACGCGCTCGACGCGGTAAGTCTATTGATGGGTGACCATTTTCTTAAGATATCAAGACTCCTATGCCTTGGATCATCAATCTAGTGATATATGCCTTGGTAAGCATGAGGAGCCGTCGATCCTGCTTGAGATATTTCCACGGTCGTGTCGGTTTGCCGTCCCATCGGACTATGAGAGTGAGGGAATAGAGAGTGCACCTGTGTCTGCGCGGACGCTGTAATATCTCCTACGTAGACTTACCTTCATAGAAATATGTTGCCACAACTGAAATTCGATTTCGAAACCATTAGTCCAAAGAATGAAAATTCTATCTTCAAAATTATAAAATGTTTTTTGCCCGTGAAAACGAAGCCAAATGTGGGCAATTTTTTTAGCAGTGTCCGTGTACTCTTATATCTCCAAAACTGCTTATCATATTTTAGCGAATATGGTTTGATGTGTTTTAGTTTAGTCACGTCTCTTACAATCGTCCGGTTTTATGTAAAAAAAAATGTCCTGTTATGATGCGGAATAGCAGTCTTGTTTTTATTTTTTTTAGCTTAATCAGTGACCTTTAACACTATATATGATTTAAATACGCAGTAATCATTTAATTAGAATATTTTTAAGACTAAGAAGAAAAGCCGGTTTTTTTTTGTTTCAGAATAATTTCTCACACAAACTAACACATACTTTTCTTTCTTTCCAGAAGCCGCATCGCCCCGCGAATGATTTCAAAAACAACAAAGTTCAAATCTCTATCAAGAACTCGACCTACGAATAGAATAATAAAATTAATATCAGTATTATGTAATAGCGAGTGTTAAGTTTAGCTAGTCGGCCATCTTGTGTTGCTATGGGCGCCATTTTGAATATGTTCCGAGTGAAAATGGGCGTGGTGATCGCCAGGGTCTGCTTGCTGTTGATGCTGGCCGTTTATTCTTCATATGGTAAGTGTTCTTTTTATTTAAAAACTAGCTGCTTTACGTGGTTTCACCCGCCTCTCGAAGGAACTACCTAACGTCATCATCATCCGCGTGCCCTTATCCCAATTTATTTGGGGTCGGCGCAGCATGTTATCTTCTCCCATACTTCTCTATCTGCCGTCATCTCACTAGTAACATCCTTTTTAGCCATATCATCTTTCACACAATCTATCCATCGTTTTTTTGGTCTTCCTCTACCTCTATTGCCATCCACATTCATGCTCATAACTTTCCTCACAACATGTTAACGTAACCGGATAAAAAAATAAAACCTATAACTGTCTCCATGTCCCTTCTATCTCTGTACCAAAGTAATTCCAAATCGGTTGAGCCATTTTACCGTGAAAGCGTAACAAACAAACTTTGGCATTTATAATATTAGTTTTTATCCTTTTATGGTATTTTTGAGTTTTTGTTACTCTTTCACGCAAAAAATTCAGTTAATTGTTTTGGGTGAAAATTGGTACAGATAGACCATGTTCTGGATTGACAAATAGGAAACTTATCCCCAAATAGGCATGCTTCAAAAATTCTGGTAAAACTAGGGGAGGAAGGGGCTAGAGTACTAATGATGTGGTATTGAAATTACTAACGATAATAATCACTTGTTTACGTACGGTATTATTTCGTCCTAACACATTGTTTTCATACGCATTTGAATAAAAAATAATAATAAAAAAACTTTAAAATTACACTACACTTTTTCTAATGTACATATTTCTTATATTGTCTTGTCTAGCGCACTTGTATAGTACAGTCCGTTAAAAAACATCGCTGTTAATACATTTTTCTGAACCTTTAAAATGAACACTCAAGTATCCTCGAAACTAAGTGCAAGTACCCTTTTTTTCTGGTTTTCAAACAATAAACCAATGGGGCCTTTTAAAGACAAAATCTCTAATAGCCAATAAACACCTTTCATTACAATGCAGGCCAAAAAAACGGGCCACCCATCACATAATAAATTCTATGGGCGCTTGTAAGCGGTGTAGTGTAATAAAATAAATTGGACATGACACTAAAGCCAGTTCTTGGACAATTACATATTATTTCATATCGTTTAAAGTTTTTTTTTGTTAAGTTAATTTGGGTGTAATAAGATAGGTATTTTTGAAGCTGGGCCAGTTTTTTAGGGTTCCGTACCTCAAAAGGAAAAAACGGAACCCTTATAGGATCACTTTGTTGTCCGTCTGTCCGTCCGTCCGTCCGTCTGTCAAGACCCTTTTTCTCAGGAACGCGTGGAGGTATGAAGCTGAAATTACTAATATCAATTACTCAGGTCTACTGTCCCTTGATGCTGTGAAAAAATCAAACTTCTAAGCCAACGCAATCAAAAGATACAGCCGTTTATGCCGCAAATTTTCGACACTTGCAAGGGAATCAAAACCTACAGGGTGCTTCCCGTGAACTCAGAATCTTGAAATTTGGTACGAAGCAACGTCTTATAGCATAGATAAAGGAAAAATTACGAAAACCATAAATTTTTAGTTACATCACATAATATTTTTTTTTTTAATAATTTTAACCTTACTACCCATTTCCTCATAAACGCGTAGAGGTATTAAATTGAAATTCATACCAAATACTCAGGTCTATAATACCTTTAAGCTGTAACAAAATCAAACTTCTATGTCAACGCAATCAAAAGAAACAGCAATTTAAGCTGCATATTTTGAAACTCGCAAGTACTCGCAAGGGAATCAAAACCTAAAGGGTACTTCCAGTCGACCTAGAATCTTGAAATTTGGCATGAAGCAACGTTTTATAGCACACATAAAGGAAAAATTCCGAAAACCTTAAATTTTTAGTTACATTACAAAATATATATTTTTTAATAAATATAAACTTATTACTTTTTTCCTCATGAACGCGTAGAGCTTAAATTTATGCTCCTCCATCTTTCCCCATTGTAATGTTATGAATTTCATTTTGCAATAAAAATACCATAGTTATGACTCGATTGTCGTAATGAACGAACTTTGTAAACCTTGTAGGTTTGTACGGAACCCTCGGTGCGCGAGTCCGACTCGCACTTGGCCGGTTTTTTTATTAGTGGGCACTAATTATACACTGCCGTGGTTTTCATTTCATTGAATTTCCTTTCAAATCTTTACTAAAATTATAAATGCAAAAGTGAGTTTGTTGGTTTATTTGTTACGCGGTAAAACGATTTAACCGATTTGGATGAGACTCAATGAGAGTCTTCATCATCTGCCTAGCCTTTTCCCAACTATGTTGCGGTCGGCTTCCAGTCTTACCAGATGCAACTGAGTACCAGCGTTTTACATGGAACGACTGCCTTTTTTTTCGGATGGGAAATCATCAAATGACCCCTCCCGCAGTGTGTGGGGTGGAAGGGAGTGTTAGACTCTTACTGACTAAAACCCATCCATTTTCCTTCCTCAGCCCTTTGTGTTCCGGGGGCGCGGTATCTCTTTCGAACGTCCCGCAGCCCCGGGGAACGACTGCCTATCTGATCTCCACAACCCAGTTGCCAGTGAATACGATAACCTTTTATAAGACTGGATGTCAGAGTTTCTGCCTTCTGACCCGTAACGACATGGTCTTCATGAGACTATCTTGCATAATCTCTAAACTCCTCAACACGCTTTGAAAATCTTGAATATTTTGTATCGTAACTTGAAACCCGTACCATTAAAGTATAGTTATCATAACAAAAGCTTCGTGTCTGCCCTCCCCCCTCCTTGTAATGCGTTTTAAATGACCCTACGTGAAGTGCATAGTAAAAAAAGAGAATTTCTTATTTATGTGTTTCCACATTTTCTATGATTCTATTGAACTTGCGGGTCTGGTAACATGTTACATTTATTGTTGTACTTAAGAGTGTTTTTTTAACATGACGTCATCCGTTTGTTCTTCAAAGGGTTAGGCAGAGTTGTAACTATAGTATACCTACATGTGCTGGTTCGCCCGGTTTCATCCTAAAGGAATTCCATCTCGCACCAAGATTAATGTATCCTATTTCCTACCTCAAGTTTCAATATACCTCCTTACCAAAGTTTACCTAAATCGGTTCAGCTTATCCCGTGAAAACGTAACAGACAGACAGACTGACTTTCGTATTTATGACATCAGCAAAGATAATAGCCAACTTTAGATCAATTTCTATATATATTTTGACGTTTGATATCGCTTTGTGAATTCAATAATTATGTAACATTTCGACATAGAAGATGTACCTTCAATCAGAATTCCCGAATTCGCTTTCTTACCAAAAATCACAAAAGTCATTCATTTAAACTAGGAAAAATCAGCACTTTTTGCACGTCAAATTTACAAAAGACAGCCCCCAAAACGCACGCCCTGCACCACTTGATAAGTGTTTTTGCTGGGAAGAAGTGGCGCAACAAACTCCCCAAGCAAACCGAATCTTTTCGCACCACAAACAGTACTAAACATGGCAATACAAACATCAGGAATGCGTAATGAGCCCTAAACGTTGTCTATAATTAGAATATACGACTTTAACCCTTATGCCGCCACAATTATCTAGATAATTAACCCGAGAAGCGTACAGCTGAATTGTACCGCCGAACGTTAAGGGTGGTTAAGGCCCTTGTAATCACTGAATGGAATGCTCATACTGAGATATTATGTATTTACACTAGGTATGAAAAAAATCTGCCAAGTGCGTGTCGGACTCGCGCACGAAAAGTTCTGTACCTTTATCTGTACAACATTAGACAATATACTATAACCTTTTTTAAATGTTGTATATAGATGGTACAGAACCATTTGGACGCGAGTCCGACTCGCACTTGGACGATTTCAGTAAGTATTTTTTGTTATAGCGACAACAGAAATACATCAACTGTCCAGCTATCATGAGATACATACAGTCTGGTGACAGACAAACAGACGGATAGCGGAGTCTTAGTAATAGGGTACCGTTATTATCCTTTGAGAGATATAGATTGCGACATTGCCTTCGCCCAAAATTCGCTAGCCTCCTCCCCCTTTGGTGGAGCAGGAGGGAGCGTGAGACTCTTACTGGCTAGAACCCATCCATGTTCCTTCGCACTTTACGTTCCGAAGCCGCAGCCTCTTTCAATGTAAGTTAAGCCCTGCCTGGAAGCCCTAAATTCATTTAAGGCACTTCACAGGCGAGCCCGGTTAAGCAGTCGACAACCTTCTAGGTTGACCTGCGAGATGCCATACACAAAAAAAGTAACTTTTTCAAACATCCCGCAGCTCCGGCAGTAGCGTGATGGCTCCCTTCGCAATACCCCACCTATTAGTTACCTCTGTTTCGACCCCTTCATATTTATAAGAAACGGTGGCCAAGATGTCCAAACTTCAAAGTTTCGATCCCCAAGGGGTTACGTTTAGGGGGTCTGTGATAAGGTTAAATGCAAAGCTTTACTATAGCAAGTTGTGATGTCTGAATCTTTTGAAACGTGGTTAAGAACACCCCCAGAGGATTGGTTTATGGTTTTGAAGTTATATTTAAATAGTAATCTTCAGTGAGTGAGGATTACTTCTGAATAGTGGGGATTGTTATATTATTTTCATCAAAAGTCAATATTTTTATTTTACATAGGCCTACAAAGAAAGCACTTACGAAAGGTCAAATTAGTTGCACGGTTCCAAGTAGTGGGTCCGGTGGAGAAGAACCGGCAAGAAACTCCATGGATACTCTTTTCTTCATCAGACATATTTAAAATTAAACAAAATGAGTTTTAGCGATAATTTCTGGGCCAAATTACGTTTCACTTTTCCTTGAAAGAAAGATAGCCTACGAGTTGGTACCATTGAAAATTGGTATAAGAACAAAAAAGTAACAACGATATTGTTCTACTTATTGCAATAAAAAGCTATGGCCAAGGTCATGTCAGATAGTGTACTGATTGACATATATGACAGCCTTAATTTGATTGAAATCCTGAATTTCTGAAACAATATTTAAGGTATTGGTTTGGATCAGAGCTGCGGGATTGGTCGAAAGAATAACCCTAGAACGCAAAGAATAATTGAAGAAACAATGTTGGTTTTAGTCGGTAAACATCTGACACTCCCTCCCTACCCACGGCGGGAGGAGCACAGGAGTCGAGAGTGGAGAGAGAGAAAAAAAAGGTGACGTCTAGCTCTGCCTACCCCCATCGGAAAAGCGTGAGTTTACATACACGGTATGCAATAAAACAATCAACGCAAACCGACAGTATTTGTCCTACAAGCCACCTGCAAAATTGATTGAATGCGGCCGTTGCAGTTAGTATGCGGTCTCTATTGCAGTTTTGTTGTTGCCCCCGACTAGTTTTTAGGGTATTGGCCTTTTTTGTGCTTATTTTAAACAATATTAGCCATTTTCCACCGTTTTATGACACGGTATAATGATTCCGGTGTGCTCAACCTGATTATTAGTGTTAAAGATCTCCATGGTAATTTTCTATTCCAAAAATGAATTTAAACAAGTTAAAATTAAATCGTGAATAGTAATTACACATTTCTAAATGGTTGGTCTACTGAATTTTTTATACATAGAATTGTAAAAAACAACTCATCTGATTTTTTTTGGATAATTACTTGGATTGTATTTTAATTTTGGTATGTGAAATATTGTGCATACACGGAATTATAAGTAACTAGCTGTTTTCCGCGGTTTCACCCGCATCCCGAGGGAACTACTTAGCGCACCCGGGTAAAAAGTAGCCTATGTTGTTCCTCAGGGTCTATTCTATCTCTGTACCAAATTTCATTTATATCGGTCCAGTAGTTTTGGCGTGAAAGCGTAACAGACAGACAGAGTTACTTTCGCATTTATAATATTAAGTAAGGATAAGTAAGGATTAGCTTTCCGCCCGCGGCTTCGCCCGCGTGGTCATTTTTTTTACACCTTGGGTCACAATATTCAAGTTTTAGTAGGGATCTCGAATTATTTCTGGAAATAAATATAGCCTATGACACTTCGGAAAGATGTAGCTTTCTAACGGTGAAATAATTTTTAAAATCGGTCTAGTAGTTTTTGAGTTAAATCCCTACAAACTAACAAACAAAGATTAGTATAGATTTTACTCGTCCTATGAGCAAGATAGCCAGGCCAGATGACTTTCTGTCCGTGCTGCGCTGTTCTTAAGAAATACCAATAATAAAAGTTGTTCAAATGTATCCCAAACGTTCTAGAGTAATAACCACCCTATCTGCCCACCCCATAAACTTAAAAATACAAACTGTAAACTCCACACATTCTCGTATTTGGAGTTTTAAATTTAAATCCGTGGTGTGACGGGCGGCAGTCAATAAATTAACTCCTCAAACGTTTAGCGAGCTCGTGTCCACATCAGGACTGCTGTGACCACAAATTGTGACGGATATTTTCGGAATTTAATGGCAATACATTAGGTATTGACATTGGCTTCGCTTTTGTGGTCTTTACCACAGGAAACGTGCATTTTTCAATAGACAAAGACTAGGTTCATTAATTTAGTGTGTATTTTACCACTAAATTAATACATTCTTTATTGCACAATTACGCTGCACTGTAGCTAGGTCGCCAGGCCCTTAAATGTTGATACTCAGTCTCATCTATTAAAAAACTCAAACAAGGTTTCCTTAAATAAGACATTTTACTCAGAACGCTTGGTCACCCTACCCGCAACCCGTTCCATTTCAAAATGTCCGTATATCTGTCGGCAGTGATGACACACGACGTCCGCGACCCCTTTCATTAATTAGTATGAAGATATCACTGGGTTCCGACACAATTTAAAAACGAATAATGCGTTATAGAGAATTCACGGTCAAAGTCGGTAGCATTCAAAATAGTTGGGGTTTATTTCTATCCAGGTATTATTACGAAATCAGAATTAAAGAGACTTTAGCTTGTTTCCATATCTAATAAAAAAGGTTAAGTATATTACAAAAAAAACATTACATTACTATCATTTTAGAAAGAAAAGTAAGAATCATTGAATGTTCGGAGACAAAAATAAAATAAAATGTAATATTTCTTAAACCCAGCTTTAACTTGTCATAATAAACCATTCAAACTAAAAATAAAACTAAGTAAACCCAGACTCCATTACGTATGAATACAAAAAAAAACGAAACGTCAAAACTCCAGCCGCCATATTTAAAATGGTAACCGTTGCGTTCTTAATAGTCGAAACGTGCCTGTTCGCTTAATGTCGGATATGTTCGGTCGGCGTGGCGGCCGCAAATCCCTGGACTTAGAAATGTACTTACAGAAAACTGGCTTGCTCAGGGTCACGGGTCTGTGACGTCACAACACGGCTACAGTTGCCGTGCGGGATAGACATGTGACTTTGAAAAAATGCTTTTTTTGAGAGTGTTCTATCAAAAAAGACATTAGAATACCTGTATGGTACATTCAAAATCAACAGATTCTTCTGGGGTACCTAGGCTTTTTGTGCGGTAGATAACAGTTGCCCAAAAGTGTTAAACAGCATTTTATTTAACAAGCTATTTCATCCGAGGGAACTACTGCACGCACCCGGATCACAAGTAGCCTATAATCGTCTTCAGGGTCGTAAGCATCTTTATCTAACTCCTCTCACATTACATATAAATCGGTTCAGCAGTCTACCGTGAAGGCGTAAACTGGGGAGTTTGTTGCGCCACTTTTTCTACCCAGCAAAAACTCATAGGAAGTGGCGAAGAGCGGGCGTTTTGGGGGCAGTGTTTTGTAATTTTGATTTTCAGCCTAGGGCCTAGTTGAATAATCGAATTTTGAATTTGAAAGAAAGAAAGAAACTGGTAATGGTATTGAGAGAACCACCAGAAAGTCTGTCAACCAGTTTTATCATATTGCCCGGTAACTTGGTTATGGAGGTCAGACAGGCAGTTGCGACATGTAAAGCACTGGTATTCAGCTGCATCCGACTAGACTGGAAGCCGATCCTAAGATAGTTGGGATAAGGCTAGGCAAATGATGTTGGGTCTTTAACACAAAATCTTAATTAAAGTAAGTTTTCTTAGACAAATATTAAATTAACATCTAATAAATAAACCCACTTCCTCTTCGCTATACTACGGTGCAAGACGTGTGTCACCAATTAGTTAGAACTATTTTAAAGTAATTAAAGTATTAAAAAGCTAAAGTAAACCTTGATACGATCAAATAAAGCTCAAAATAGTTCGGTGATCAGTCAGCCAGCAGTGACCACGATCCCAGCGCCTGATCGCAAGTGAACGCTATCTCACACAGTATACGCAAAAATCTAAGACAATGTTGCGTTCGCCTTCAACGGACCAAGATGCTAAATACTCATCACAGCCAGAATTGGCTACTTGTGGTGTTGAGAATCAAGACTTCATCACATCGAGGAAAAGAAAAATACGCCCTGAAACTGAAGATTTCACCCAAATGCAAAGTGATATACTGAAAATGTTTTCGAGTTTGAAAGAAAACCATGACGTGAAACTTCAAAATCTAAATGATATGATTATGGATCTTAAAGAACAAAATACAACAATAATAAACTCCAACTTGCAATTACAAAAAACTTTAGAACAAACAAACACATTATATTTGGCATTGGAGAAAAAGTATGAAGATGTGATTATGCGAAATAAAACTGCAAATGATAGAATTAATATACTGGAAGATCAAATAGCAGACCTTCAAAGAAAGCAACGCGAGACTACGATCGAAGTTAGAAATGTTCCGATACAGGAGAACGAGAACGTTAACGAAATAGTCTCCAATCTCCACACTGCTTTGGATATAAAGATACCGATGGAACATATTCGCCAAGCCTATCGACTGAAATCAGGAAAAAGCAAACCGATAATAATTGAATATCACACAATCAAATTCCGGAATGAAGTCATTGCGGCCTTGAAAAAATACAATAATAATCACAAAGACAACAAATTCAACACATCCACACTAGGCATTAAAGGTGAGCAACAATTCGTCTATATTTCTGAGTCATTAACTCCAAAGGATAGAAAATTACATTATCTGTGCCGAGATCTACAGAAAAAAATAGGCTTTAAATTTTGCTGGACTTCGTTTGGTAAAATTTTTATTAAGAAATCGGAGGGACAACCAGCAATCCTGATAAAATCTACAGAACAAATAGACTGTATAATCGACGAACACACGAGAGCGATATCTCATACCACCCAAATATGACTATCTTTTAATATTTATACTTTTTCCCATGTTTCTATAGCTGCCATTATTATGTTTAGTTCTAAGTCCATATTGGTTTATTATTTAAGACAAAAATGTATAATTCGAGCTTTTGTAATAACTTTTTTTATCTCAGTTGTTTGTAACACTACACATACATCACTAAAACCCAACAAAACTTTTACACCACCACACATCCAATTTACACACAAGAAGCAAAACACACTCCGCTTTCAATGGTTTTATCTTGCTGATTTGGAATATCTTCACTGTCGCATTATCATAATACGTGCTACCTTCATTCTTATTGAAGACTATGGCTAACTTAGAAAATTTTACAGTAGACATTGATAATACTATCAATGTCTTAAATGCGCACAGTGTGGATACTCCTGAGCTCTGTAAAATATTATTTAATGGAACGCCAAATTCTTATAAAATTCTTACACAAAATATACGAAGCTTAAATCATAACTTCGATGAGTTGCAGGTTTTGCTGAGTAGGCTGAATATTGAATACGATTTCATAGTATTGACAGAATGTTGGTTATCTCCAAATACAATATTGCCAACGATTGATAATTATCAAGGGCATACCACAACATATCATCTGAATAAAAATGACGGCATAGTAATATATGTTAGAAATCACCTAACTATCTCATTAATGGAACCAACACAGGTAGATGATGAAGTCAATTGTATCACTGCTACTATAAAAAATGAACTGTCAATTATTGCCATGTATAGACCTCCTGCATTCAAAAATATTGAAAATTTTTTAATGACACTAGATAGAATATTGCTCAAAATGAAAGATATTAAAAGTATTATCCTCATTGGCGACCTTAATATCAACATTTTGGATGACAGAAAATCAGCCAAATATTTAGACCTGTTGGCGTCCCATGGGCTTCTAGCTTCACATACCCTCCCTACTCGAGAGGTTAATTGCCTAGACCACTGTTTTGTGAAAACTAATTGTCTAACGACAACTATTGTTTGCAACTCCACCATTACAGATCATTCCAGCGTAATGATATGTATTGCGAATAAATGTTCTACCAGGAAACATAGGAACCAAACATATAAAAAAATTAATTATCAGGCTACTGTCAAAAATCTTAGTGAAACTAACTGGCAAAATGTAATTTCAGGCAATGATCCGAATGTAATTACTGAATCTTTCCTTAAAATAGTTGGTTCAGCCATAGAAAACAATACACTCATACAAAGGCTATCTCATAGGAAAAGAAACATTAAGCCCTGGATAACTCCGGGACTCTGCCGATGTATGCGACATCGTGATCGGCTTCATTTAAAAATCCAAAAAGACCCTGATAACGATATCCTAAAAATAACATATATTAGGTATCGAAACACTTGCAATAAGATACTTAAAAAACTTAAAAATAATTATTTAAAATCGGAAATAGATCTTAACAAAAACAACCCTAGAAAGCAATGGTCCCTTATCAAAGACGTGTGCTATTTAAACAATAATTCTAACAAAAACACTGACCTTCTAAACATGAAAACAAATAATAATGATTCTTTAAATTATATAAATGAATACTTTGCAGGCGTAGGATCCCAATTGGCCAATAATATCAAATCGCGAACACAATTAAATGAGCAAGATCTAGCAAGAATGACAAATTTAACAACAACAACACCAAACTCCCTTGTTCTCTTACCCACTGACGAAACCGAGGTCAAGCGCGTTATTATGGGACTTAAGAACTCAAAATCTACTGGTTGGGATGGAATACCTACGTCATTGCTGAAATTAGGTTCAGAAGCTCTTGCGACACCAATCACTAGGATCTGTAATTTATGTATGGATAAAGGTGTATTCCCGTCAGTCCTTAAAAAATCCATAATTGTGCCAATACACAAAGGTGGGGACAAAGACAATATCACAAATTACAGGCCAATTTCTCTGTTACCATCTCTGTCAAAAATTATCGAACGGATTGTCGAATCTCGATTAAGGCATTTCCTCGAAAAACATAGCATTCTTTCTGATAATCAATACGGCTTTAGAGCACACAAATCTACTGCAAATGCCACTGATAATCTCACTTCTTTCATAGTAGACAGCCTTGACAAAGGAGAAAAATCTATTGGTATCTTCCTCGACCTAGCCAAGGCCTTCGATACCGTTTCTACTCCCATTCTTCTCCGAAAATTAGAATTAATTGGTGTTCGCGGCATTGCCCTCAAACTTTTTAAAGACTACCTGACGGGCCGGTCACATAGCGTAAAAATAGGTGATTATGTGAGTCAACCTGAGAAAATCTTGTATGGTGTACCCCAAGGCAGTGTCCTGGGACCTACATTGTTTTTAATATATATTAATGACCTGTGCAATTTACAAATGAAGCAAGGACAAATAATCACTTTCGCTGACGACACAGTTTTACTGTTTAAGGGACAATCCTGGAATGTTGTATATGAATTTGCCAATGAGGGTTTTAGCCTGGTATCTACATGGCTCGACCGCAATCTATTAACTTTAAATGTACAAAAAACAAAATACATTACCTTTAGCATCCAAAATAAAACACAACCACGACTAAATACCCATCATATAAAATATCACACATGCACTCAATCTAATACCTGCTCATGCCATTCGATTTCTAAAACCCAATCAATCAAATATCTAGGACTAATTGTTGATCAAAATCTAAAGTGGAATGAACACATTATTACCCTAACAGCAAGAATCAGAAAGATGATTTTTGTTTTTAAAAAAATTCGCCACTTTTGTAACATAAAAATATTACTAACACTGTACTACGCACTTTGCCAATCAATCCTAACGTACTGCATATCTACATGGGGAGGCGCATCTAAGTCATCATTGATAAGCTTAGAACGTTCACAGCGAGCTGTACTGAAAGTTATGACGTTTAAGCGTTATAAATTTTCCACAGAAATGCTATACAGTGAATTGCCTGTACTAACAGTCAGACAATTATTCATATTAAGTGTAACACTAAGCCAGCACCACACCCCACCTCATCACACAAGAAGACGAAGAAATGATATAGTATACGCAGTCCCATCTTATAAAACCGCATTTGCTTGTAAATTCATGAAGTATTTAAGTCCTCTCTTATATAATAAGATATCAAAATATGTTAACCTACGAAATATGACTTCATTTGCCTGTAAGAAAGTTCTTATTGAATATTTAAAACAACTAAACTATGATAAAACGGAAAAACTATTGAAAAACTTGATCTAAACAAAGTAACAACTCACTACCTTACAAATATCTCTCTCTCTCATCTTCAGACATCATGCACACTCACACACACACACTCAAAATACTTGTACATTTTCTTATGATTAAGCTCGAAAATTATTCTTTATGCTTGCAGTTATTATGTTTATATTTAGTTGTACTACCTAGAAAATTTAAAAGTCTATGTTTATACTACCCAGAACAAACAAAACAAAAAAAAAAAAAAAAAAAACTCTCAAAATACAGATCTTATAAATCTTATCTGTAAACTTTACATATACTATTAAAATTTTATTACTACCTGCGCTGTGGTGCAAATCACTTCTGTTCATAAATTGTAATAATTTTACTGATACCTACTTGTTTACACTGGATTATCATATAATAGAATACTAAACAGTTGTACTGTGAAATTGAATGTGGAATACTTTTGTGTTTAGAACTGGTTAATTGTGTAAGAGGAAGACCATCCTACCGTGATACAGTGTCGACTAGTACGGAGGATGGTGTGAATCGAATGCTACAACCTAAATAACAGTCTCAGTGTAAGTACGTATTATTGGGTTACTTGTGATTAAATACGTACATATTGTGGAAGAATTTAAATGTAATGAGACGTAACGAACTGCATATTAATCGGATCGTTACGTAATCTCCGTAAGTCCGTATTTGAGCACGGGAACCTTTTTTATTTTTATCTACGCATGTACCCAATCAAATGTCAAAACTATCTCTTTGTATGGTTGTAATTCTGTGAAGCAAATAAATCAATTTATTATTATTATAATAGGCCGGATCTGCGTCGCCTGGTATGAAAACCCCCCTTTACTTTGCTCGTGCCTAGCGCCATCTGTCATCGAGTTTGACAGTTGACAGTTAAACGATTTAAAAATAGAACGCTCAACCGAATGGAAGTTTGTGAATGAGTTTTCAACTTTTTTTTGCTTATGTTTATCGGTCTGGGTAATTGAATATCTATCTGTGCTTTAGTAAAAAAAAACTTTCGTTAATACGAAACCTCATAATCTTATTAATGAAACTATATTTTTGATTTATTTTAATTGTAAAATTAGCTTTCCACCCGCGTGCGCTATACGAATTCAAATTAAAAATTACACAGTTTCATACAAATTTTACCCCCCCTTTTCACCCGCTTAGAGGTATAATTTCAGCAAATCCTTTCGTATTGGATGCCTACGTCATACAAAGAACACGCCCTTAATGTTACAGGTCTCTACGATTAGCGCTTGAGGCTGTGCGTTGATCAATCATTCAGGACAAAGCATTTTATATGTATAGATTAGGCTGTGCGTTGATCGTCGATCGTCAGTTATTCAGGAGAAAGTATTTTATACTAGCTGTTGCCCGCGGTTTCACCCGCGTTGCGGGGGAACTACTTCACGCACCCGGATAAAATGTAGCCTTAAACCTTCTCCAGGGTCCCCTCTATCTCCGTACCAAATTTCAGCCAAATCGGTCAAGCCGTTTTCATGCTATGTCGTGACAACGGAAAACGGGTTTCATTTTTATATACACTCGAGAGCAATGAATCCGGGTCACTTAAAGAATGTTAAAAATCTCGGAAACTAAAAATGATAGGTTAATGCAATAAATTGTATTTAATAGACAATGTAATACTCCTTAAATGAAAGTAAAAAAGATATGAGTCACCATACATTTTATTAACACAAAATTACATAAAGAAAAAAACTGCTGATCTCTCCTTAAAACAAAAATAGGAAACATGAAATTTTTGAACTTTATTACGATTTTCTTGAATTTTAATACTTCGTATTGCCTCCTCGTGCTTCCATTACTGCGTTTACGCGGTTTGGCATGCTGTACACCAAGTTCCTTATACGATTTTGGGGAATATTCTCCCATTCCTCTGTGAGAGCAATTTTGAGCTCACGTAGCGTGATTGGGGGAGGTTTTCGTTGTTTTACGCATCTGCCTAGCTCGTCCCAAGCATGCTCGATCGGGTTGATATCCGGGCTGCGCGCTGGCCACTCCATACGAGTAATGTTCATCTCTTGAAGGTAGTCATTCACAATCCTACCTGTATGAGGTCGGGCATTGTCATGCATAAATATAGCATCCTCACCTAAATTGACCATAAATGGACCAACGTGATCATTGAGGATTTCTTCCACATATCTTTCGCTAGTTAAAGAGCCGTTTTCTATGATCACCAGCTCTGTGCGACTTTCAGAAGAAATTCCGGCCCACACAAGTACAGACCCACCACCGTAGGCTACTTTTTCTTCGATGCATGCTTGCTTGAATCTTGCCCCTGGTCTTCGATACACTCTGTGTCTTCCATCGTGCTTGTAGAGCATAAATTTTGATTCGTCGGAGAACATAACTTTTGACCAATCTTCAATACTCCAATTTACGTGGCTCTGGGCATATCTTAGTCTTGAAATACGATGCCCACGCTCCAGTTTAGGGCCGTTTGCAGGTCTAAGGGGTTTTAAGTTAGATTCAGCAAGCCGACGTCTTACTGTCCATGCACTTGGGTTACTTCCTCCGAGGCGTCGAAACTGATTTGTGAGTTCAGTTCCTGTGAGAAAGCGATTTCGAAGCATGGTGTTCACCAAGTATCGGTCTTCTCGTGCTGTGGTACACCTGGTTCTGCCCGTTCCTGGTCTGCGTAGGTTAGAACCAGTTTCTTCGTAACGTCGGAGAACTCTTTGTACTGTTGACAGCGACACACCGACAGTCCTGGCTGTATCGCGCTGACTCCGGCCGGTTTCCAGCATTGTAAGTATTCTGGTGCATTCTTCAGGCGTAAGCGACATAACTTCAGCTTGAATAATGAATATAGAGCACTATCAACATGGTTTATGCACCCACATAAATGACAGATTACAAACAAAAGCAAAACCAAATGCTGTAATTTCGTAGTTCCATCTTCGAAAGTGGCCCTTTTTCAAATTTGATTTTTTTATGATATAACTTTACAATAACTAAGAAGTTTTAATACCTTCATTTAAGGAGTATTACATTGTCTATTAAATACAATTTATTGCATTAACCTAGCATTTTTAGTTTCCGAGATTTTTAGGATTCTTTAAGTGACCCGGATTCATTGCTCTCGAGTGTATATAGATGTATAGAAGATACATACGCTCTGAAAACATAACCCTCTTTCGGCATTCTAGTAAAATAGCGGCAGCTTGTATTTTAAACGAGATCTAAGAAACCTCTTTGCTATAATTGCCTAATTCCTGTTACCCCTTCAAGAAATTAGTTAAAAGAAAATAAGATTAGTCGATTCAGATCCGATTCTAGGAATAGAGAATATATGAAGTACAATACCCGTTAGCTTCGGTTTCGAACAAATGATTCACTTTCAAGATAGGCTTGCTCGGAAGCGGCTTAGTCATTTTCGCAGATTGTAGGTACATTGTGACTGAAACTGTGTAACATGTTGTTTGTCTGTTTTTATAATTGACTCACGTCATCGCACCCGGTGGCAAAATACATAACTTACGAGATACCGACTTCTAGAGCGATGTTTTGGTCGACAAGCGTTTAAATAAAGTATATTTTTCTCTTTTCAGTGTTTTTGGAAGTCGTTTTTTTAAAATGTTTTTCTTTTGAACGTAATATAATTACTGTTGTAAGGTGGCAAATAAGTTTAATAAGTTATTAGTCTTTGTATTTAAGTAAGTACTGAAAAAATATTAAATTATCTAATAGTACTTAGCTATTTTCCGCGTTTTCACCGCGTTCCCTAGGAACTACTTACGCCACTCTAATAAAAAGTAGCCTATGACCGTTTCCAGAACCCCAAGTATCTCCGAACCGAATTTGATCCAAATCGGTTGAGTCGTTTTCCCGGGAAAGAGCAACAAACAAACTGACTTTCGCATTTGATAGTATTAGTTGTATTCGTAAGTGAGAGTTTATCACTTAGCATTATATAAACTGTAGTATAGCCTAATCACCTCTGTGTTGCCAACTTAAAAATGGTATACACACGTAACAGGAACTTTCATTATTAATGATACATGAAAATATAGTTTACGTACTTCGTGAATTTCCACCAACTTATTGAGTGTCGTGAAAATATTATTTTCAGCCTTTATGACAAGGGATTAAGGTTTAAAATTGAAGGTGTCTAGGACAATGTAGGGTGGTACCCTCAAACGTTTATGGAAATAACTTTAAAATAAATCCGTGGAGTTTAAAATGCAGTTTAGAAGGACAGAAATGAATGGAGCGGAATGTTAAATATTATTTTGTGTGGTATACTTATAGTTTCGATCGAATTAGTCAGTTTAGGAAACCAGGAGCCATACCACCACGTGTTATTGCAATCACTATTCAGGTGTCGGAGCGAGACAAAGCTAGTAACGTCGTATAGCTTCATCTCTTTTCCGCAACAAAACTTTATTTTGTAGAGTGACAAAAAGTTTTTAGTTTTAATGTTTTTTATGTTGTATGTACCTTAGTTTCTTTTTTAATCTACGTAAAAAATGCTGTCTTATTTGGAGAGATTTACCAAAAAATATAATTAAAAGGGAAACCATAATTACACACATAATTAATCCAATGAATAATACGACTAACTTTCTGTTAACATTAAATTTGTCTCAAAAGGCTTCGGCTCCACGTTCGCTTCCCAAAAATCCGGCGACTCTGTAGTCCTATGCTAGGTAATGACTGACTTACTTTCTGTTTTTTGTAAAGAACATTCAACGATTTACCAACGATTTATTTCCGAAAAAAAAACGTCTAAAAAACCGAACAAAACAATAAATATCTCCCCAAACCCTTTTCTCCGTAACATCTCTATCACAGCCTATTACAAATTTTACTACAAATAAGGTCTCTCTACCGCCTTTGTCCGATTGATTCATTACCACGGCTGGGACTAGAATTTATTATCATCTTCGCCTTAAGACTTCCTAGGGACAGTTCAACTTATTTACTTTAACTTAATAACCGGCTTACATGCCCTTATTTATGTCAAAACTGCCGAGGGGCGGTTTTTTCCGGTGCAAACTGGATCTATCCGGTTTAGGGTTGTCAATGTGAATTTGAATTTATGAATGGTTTCGTGTGTATCGGTTTAAGGAGGTTCTTAAATTGGAAGTTTGTAAGTCTTTCGTAATTAGGAAGTGAAATACGGTTTGGAGTTTTCGAAAGTGAGTTTGTTTGCTACGCGAAACAACTAAGAGGGAGATATTATGCAAGACTTTTTTTTTTGTATGGCATCTCGCAGGTCAACCTAGAAGGTTGTCGACTGCTTAACCGGTCTTTGCCTTAAAGCCTGTGAAGTGCCTTAAATGAATTTAGGGCCTCCAGCCAGGGCTTAACTTACAAAACTAAGCGACTACACGCTAAAGGCACCTAGTGGGGTACGGACCTCGGGTTAGGGCGTCGCTGGGGGAGGACAGCAAGGGACAGGCCAGGCTAGATCAGAATCGGGCACGCCGCAGTGGCGGCGGTAAGGCCCGTAATGAGGGAGTGGCTGGGGAGACGCCACGGCGCCCTCAGCTTCCGGCTGACGCAGGTGCTTACCGGACATGGGTGTTTCGGGAAGTACCTGTGTCGCATAGGCCGGGAGCCGACGCCCCAGTGTCACCACTGTGACAACTGCCGCGACGATACGGCGCGGCACACGTTGGAGGAGTGCCCAGCTTGGGCGGTGCAGCGCCGTGACTTGGTCGCGGCAGTCTTTGCTGCGGGCCATCTCTCGCTTCCGGCCGTCGTGTCAACTATGGTCGGGAGCGAGAGCGGGTGGGCTGCCGTCGCCTCCTTTTGCGAGGACGTCATGTCTGCAAAGGAGGCGGCGGAAAGGGAGAGAGAAGCTGTCACCTCTCTCCCGGCCCGCAGCAGACGAACGGGGCGTCGCAGGGTGGCGGACGATCTCCGGCCACCGTAGGGCGCGGCCTGCGGGCGACAGAGCAGGGGCATCTGTCGCCCGACCAGACACAGGCCTCGAGGCGGCGGCGTAGTGTTCCGCGCGCGCCTCACAGTTGACGGATTTCCTGCGGCCGCTGGGTGACGGCCGCAGTGGGTGACGGGGCCCGCCTTTTCCATCTGGCGGGCCAATACCTGCCGGGGGCGCGGACGAATGCGCGAGCGATACCCGTACCCCCGGCACTGGGTTTCAAGAAAGGAACACCGTGGTGGTTTTAGCCGGTAAGAGTCCGGCACTGTTCCCGGCCGCCCCAATGGGCCGGGTTCGTCCATGAGGATTTCCCCACGTAAAAAAAAAAAAAAAAAAAGGCTAGATCAGAATATGTGATGCAAGACGTTTCGATGTTAAATGGCCGAAAGTTGACTTTTCGCTATTTTCAGCAGCCCACTGGACCATTTTTTTAGGGTTCCGTAGTCCGACAAGGAACCCTTATAGTTTCGCTCTGTCCGTCTGTCTGTCTGTCTGTCTGTCCGCGGCATAGCTCCGTGGTTTTTGTTATTAGAAAGCTGAAATTTGGTACGAATATGTATATTGATCACGCCGAGAAAGTGGTAAAATAAAATTTTGAAAAATTTTTTTTTTTAGGGTAGCTCCCAAACATGTAAAGTAGGGATGAATATTTTTTTTCTCGCGTACCCCTTCGTGTGGGGTATCGTTAGATAGGTCTTTCAAAAATATTATGGGTGTGTGAAGACCATTTTTCAGTTAAGCGAGCCATTTGCGAAATATCTAGATTTTAAGTGAAATTTTTTGTTCGATACGAGTTACCCCCCCTCTAACTTTTGAATGGCTGTACCTAGAAATGTGAAAAAAATCACAGACGTAGTACATGTAATGAAATTACAAGGAAAACTATCACGGCTAAGTAGGCTTAACCGGTTACAGAGCTATAGTCGACTAACTAACTCCTACTACGGAACCCTACTGCGCGTGGCCCGACACGCACTTGGCCGGTTTTTTTTTCGGATGGGAAATCATCAAATGACCCTCTCCCACCGTGGGTGGAGCGGAAGGGAGTGTCAGAACCCATCCATGTTCCACAGCCCTAGCCTGGACCTAAAGTTCAGTTTTTTTTTAATGTAGTTACTAGCTTCTGTCCGCGACTTCGTCCGCGTGGAATAGTAGTGCTCCTATTGGTTTTAGCGTGATGATATATAGCCTATAGCCTTCCTCAATAAATGGGCTATCTAACACTGAAAGAATTTTTCAAATCGTACCAGTAGTTCCTGAGATTAGCGCGTTCAAACAAACAAACTCTTCAGCTTTATTCAATCAATCAATCAATCAATCAATATATTTATTTGTGAACATAGGTCATACAAAAGGGTCTTAAAAGTATACATGTAGTTTCTCTATATTCTACCAATTGAAATTGGTGTACAAATAATATTAGTAAAGTAAGTTTGGTGACATTACAAATATGAATGTATTAAATGTAGTAGAAATATTATTATACAGGTCATAGTTTATCAATTTTATCATTTAAAAATATCTCAACTGAGTAATATGTTTTATCTATTAAAAATGAAATCAATTTACGTTTAAATATACGGATATCCTGTTCATTTCTTATAGTTTTAGGTAGTTTATTATAAATTTTTGGAGCCATCGCAAAAATACTGTTCTTGTATAATGTGGTTTTAGATCTAATTACATGTAACTGGCCACAACGACGCTGACTAGTCACTTGGTCGAATTTATTTAAATTATTTTTGACAAACATAGCTGTTTCGTAAATGTACAGTGAGGGCATCGTTAATATTTTCATATTTTTGAAGTGCATGTAGCAACTGTCGGTAGTTTGTAAATTACAGATTGCTCTAATGCATCTTTTTTGGCATTTGAATACTGTTTCCTTACCTGTTGCGTTTCCCCAAAACATAATTCCGTATCTCAATGTTGATGCTACGAGACCATGATATGCTGTTAACACTGTTTTTCGGTTTGCGGTTTTATTTAACATATGCAGAGCATAGGAGTATTGATTTAGTTTATTGCATACCTTGTCTACATGTACATTCCATTTTAGCGTATTTTCTATATTTAATCCTAGGAATTTTGTTACATTGGTCTCGTTAATAATTTTGCCGTTGTATTCAATATTCAAATTTAAATTGTGATTTTTTCTTTGTTGAAATTTCATTATTACTGTTTTGTCTAAATTTATAACCAAATTATTATTTTTTAACCAATTCACAACCGATTTAATATTAGAATTAATATCTGCCTCCAGTGTATGTACATCGTCACTATTAAAAAGTAGGGTACTATCGTCTGCAAACATTGTCATAGGATAATTTGATGATGTTGGGAAATCATTAATGTACATAATAAATAAAGTTGGGCCAAGCACACTGCCTTGCGGTACTCCATAAGTTACAGTTCTCTGGCTAGACTTATATATTTTTTCGCTATTTTTACATATTCTACTAATGATTGTTATTTGTTGTCTGTTGTGAAGATATGATTCAATTAAGTTCGACACGTTTCCCCTTATTCCGTAAGCATTCAGCTTATTTAAAAGTATTTTGTGATCTACGCGATCGAAAGCCTTAGACATGTCCATGTAGAGTGCAATAGCTGGTAGTCCCTGATCCACTCTGCTGCTAACCATATGCAGGAAATCATAAATGGCCATATCAATTGACTTTTTTTTTCTGAATCCTTTTTGGTTATCAACAAGTAACTTATTGTTCTCAAAGTAAGTAATGAGTTGATTATTAATTGCTTTCTCAAATATCTTAGATAAGATTGGTACCAAAGCTATAGGTCTATAGCAGGATATATTTTCTCTGTCATTTTTTTTAAAGAGTGGTTTTATCACGGTTATTTTTAATTCTTCTGGAAAAGTACCATGTTCTATGCTTAAATTAATAAGATGACTCAAGATTGGTGCAATTATAATGCCTACCTGTTTTATGATTTTTGTTGCTATGTCATCATATCCAGTGCTAGCCGTGTTTTTGAGTGACATGATAATTCGATAGATGTCCTGTGGTATTGTAGGGGACATGAACATTGATTTATTTCTATTGTTTCGAAGAGTATTTTTATTATTTTGAATAATTGTGCTATCATTTGACTCTACTTGGTCTACAAAATAATCATTGAAAGCTTGTGCAATTTCGTGGGGGCTCGTTAATATTTTTTCATTTGTTTTGATTTTTAGTATAGATTCATTCGGTATATGATTTTTATTTTTACTACTATTGATAACTTTCCATGTTGCTTTACAAACATTTTGTGCTGAATTGATGAATCGACTATTATGAGCTCTTTGAGTGAGATTGATAACTTTCTTAAGACGGTTAGAGAGATTTTTGAAATTAGATTTATTTTCTTTATTGGGCAGTTTCCGGTATTTCCATAGCAATTCTCTTTTTCTTTTACTACAAACCCTAATACCGCGACTAATCCAGTTAGATTTCACTTTAGTCGATATTTTTATTTTTATATTTGGAAAGCATAGATCATAAAGTAATTTAAACCATTCATAGAATAGTTTGAACGCCTTATTGGGATCTGTTTCTTGATACACATCGGAAAAAGTAATGCTACTGAGATGATTTTTAAATTTTTGCACATTTTCTATGGAATGGTCCCGCTTTGTGGTGAACCAGTGATCATAAATACACGTTGGCCTAACTGGACACCGTAGAAGCTGGGCAGTATGATCAGATACTGCCAGTTCTATTACTTCGCCTTTAGATCCTCGTACATTATGAGCTATATTGTCTATACAGGACCCGCTGCACAACCTAGTTGGAACTTTTATTTCAAATTTAAGATTGAAGCCTGATATGAGATATCTAAATTGTTCAGAGCATTTAGTATTTTTGAGCAGGTCAATATTGAAATCACCGCAGAGTACTGTTTTCTTATTTTTATGAAATGAAATAGAGCTGAGGAGACTATCAAGATGTCGGAAAAATATGTCAAGTTTTTTCTTTAATTCGTTGCTATGCGGACTTCTATAGATGCATATTACGACGATGTTGTGATCTACCAGTTCTACTGCACAACATTCAATTACATTTGAGACACTGTATTTTTCAATCGACTCCAAAACTTTATATTTAATACCGCTTCGTATCATTATACAAGTACCACCATGTCTGGAGTCTCTAGTGAAGTAGGTAGCTACACTAAAATTAGGAATATGCAGCAAGTCAACATCGGATAAAATCATATTATGCTCGGAAAAACACAGTACATCAACAGATTTTCCTAAATTACATAACTCATCTAATACAACAGTAAACATAGCTGACTTATTTATAAGACCATTTATATTTTGATGCATTATAGTTATATTTTTATACACGAAAAAAGTATTCTTGTCTACAGTTATTATTATCTTCAAAAGATTCTATAACAGATTCACATTGTATTGTTGACATCTCAGTTATAGCTAGTAATAAGTTTTGAAATATGTTACGCATTCCATGGTTATTTATTTTTCTATCAAATCTTGAAAACATTTTAAAATCATAAGTTAAATTTAAATTAGAATCAAAACCAGTCGCGTAATTAAAAGTTTGGAGATCTAGATGAAGTAAATTATTAAAAGTTTCTATACGCCAATTAAACATAGAAGAATAGTTACTTAACTTAAATGTAGGAACACATAGGATAATGTTTGTATGTTGTACCTTGAGTAATGTCTCTCTTAACTTAACAATAATATTAACATAATCATTCGTACGCTGGAAGTCTTCTTCTCCAATTAAAATAACACAGTAATCTCCAAAATCATAGTCTATTAGCTTTTTATGAATGTCAGTGATAAGCTGCACTGTACCACAGTTAGGCGAAGCGTAGTGACAAATTTGAAAATTGTGAAATGTTTGTTCAGCTATTGATAAAACTTTATTATTTATATTTGTACTAACGATACATAACTTATGCTTCATAGATTTATGTATAGTATTTTTGCCATCACTTTCCCTCTTCTGTGTAGTTGTGTGGCGCAAGCTTGTGCCGGATTTATTGGTACTTGCGTTGGTATGCGGTATTTCTGAAGGTGGTAGTGTCTTTCTTAGAGAACGATTACGAGGAGTTGATGTTTGTGAACCTTTTCTGGGTGTTTTCGCTTCACCAGTTAGTTTTTTAGTAGCTTTCTTTAAAACATCGTTTTTATTTGATAGTTCATTTAAGGATTTTTTGAGTTCAGTGTTTTCAATGTTTAAGATTTTTATCTCTTCATGTGCGGAGTTCAATTGCGAGGTGAGATGCTCTATTTGACTCTGGAGTCCCTGCACATACTCATTATTTTCATAATTTGAGATGTTAGGTAAACTACTTGTGCTGCCATCTATTTTTAAACTACTAGAACTATGTTCGTCCGAAATCTCAGTCAGTGAAAGTGTTCTAGTTTTTCTGAAGGTTATATTCTCAAAGAAATTCATTTTTGTAATTAATATGGTTTTATAATTTCGAATTAATTTCAAAAAAGTTTCCAGTCGGTGAGATTCGAACTCAGGTTCTCTGAGCGTTATTATGTCAGGCCGGTACGATATCCACTACGCCACTCGGACAGTACAATTGAGTGCGAAATTGGCTGTATGTTAACGAATACAATTATTCGTTATTTTTATTTACGAAGACGGTGATTTGAAAATATTTGAAGTTTTATTTTCTGATAGGTTAAGAAAGATAATATTTGTTATAACTCACAGAATTGTCTTCAAATCATTTGTAAAGGTATTATAGTAACTCTCACAATTGTTTCCTTTTTGTTTGAACACTATTTTACATTAAAAAATACGTAATTATTGTTTTGTTTACAGCATTATGAAGTTTATATTTTTGTTTCACTAAATCACTAATTATCTTAATGACTTCTAGAGATATTCACTTGAAAACAATGTCACATGTATATTGTCACTAATAGTCTTTGTTTCACTGAGTTTTTTCACTTAAATTGTAGTATTTCTATTTATTATTATTTTTTAATACGGAGCTGAATATTGGCGTGGCCACTAGCGCCATCTCACTTATTATATTATATAGTATAGAAATATTGAAAATAACGCGATACTTGAACACTGTTTCAATAAGTCTAAAGCCTTTGAGACATCAAAGATTATTACAGAGTTTTTTCACTCGAAGGCAACTGAAATTTTCAGACACAATGTTCCCTTGGGAGTATGCCTGAAATGGTTTTTTATCTAATTTGTAAAACATAGAGCGAGATTAGGTTGCAAGTTGATATTTGTACTCTAGGGATATTTCAATTTCAGGTCTAACTTGAAAAAAATATAATGTATTGAGGAGCTCGTGGCTAAGTAACAGCCGCACGATTCGACCGATAAAAGGTTAAGTTACGCTTGGCGCGGTCGGTCTGTGGATGTGTGACCATCTATGTCATAACGAGACTCCTCCGTGCCTCGGAACGTTAAGCTGTTGGTCCCGGTTGTCATTTGTTGATCTTTGACAGTCGTTACGGGTAGTCAGAATGTCTGACAACCAGTCTCACCAAGGGCAATCGTGTTACCCAGTAACTGGGTTGTGGAGGTCAGATAGGCAGGCGCTCCATGTAAAACACGGAATATAGATAATAAGATCATTATAATCGAATAAATATAACAAGGAAAAAAATACATTATTATCCTAAATATCACACGCCACTAGACATTCCCATTCCCAATAAACACGTTTTTCCCAATATTTCTCAGAGTTCACAAGACAGATTCATTATATTATTTAAATACCTAGTTATGTTCATTATAATGGAAAATTGAATTGTGATTATATTCGGGGTCCAAGGTGAATTCTAGAAGGTCAGAAGGAGCAATAGAGACCGAACACCGCGCATGCGCAAATTAATAAAAACAAACACACCATATGACCTCCCTAAGTACAAAATGACTATCCGATTGACATTACGTTCCCAAAAGAGTTTCATATACATTGCTGTGTACGTTTAGACGCTTGTTTTGTAGATACTTTGAACTGTCAAAATCAACAATAAACTCTATCTTCGTCTATACTAATATTATAATAAAGAGGGAAAATTTGTTTGTTTGTTTGTAGGGATTAATCTCAAAAAAAACTGGACCGATTTTAAAAAATCTTTCGCCATTAGAAAGCTACATCTTTGTGAAGTGTCATAGGCTATATTTATTTCCAGAAATAATTAGGGATCCCTACTAAAACTTGAATAATGTAACCCAAGGTGTAAAAAACAATGGCCACGCGGGCGAAGCCGCGGGCGGAAAGCTAGTCACCAATAAACTCTATTAAATGTAGATAAACATTGTTTATTTTTTTTTGTAATTCGTCTTAAACGCATTGTCCACTCGTGTCTCCGATCCTTGGTCCAGCAAACGAGACTTACAAAAATAAGAACAAACAAGTGACCATAAATAAAATGCCCGCCATAATTACAATAGAACCAATTTAGAACCGCGCCACTCGAATCATTACAGACGAAAAAAAAATAAGGCAAAGGCAAGCGCGCCGACAGCCAACACAGTTGACATGGCGCACTTATTTCAGTGTTGCCATCAATTTCCAACCCGCCCGTTCTGGGTAATTTGCTGAGACGTACTCCCGCTGATTATTTATGCCGCGCTCATTGGTGGAGACATTCTTAGCTGTAGGGACTTTTTAATTTTTATTTCCTCGAACGACGGCCGTTTGTTTTGACGTCAATAAATGGCCGTAAGGTTTGGCGCGAATTAGCGGTGGATAGGACGTGACGGCACGGAACGATGACTGATTATCGGTTCGGGAAGTAAATTTTTCAAAATTATTTAGGTTAAATACTTTTTGTCACTCATTTTCGCAATTTTGTGTATTGGTAGATGGTTCAAAAGTTGTGCTTGTAGAATTTGATTTGAAATTAAACGGGTGAAAAGTCCCATATTTATGCTACACAGAAAAGACAATAGCAAAAGTGCTAGCTATTTCGTTTTGTTTCAGCCCAGTTTTACTTGAGAGTTCAAATTAGAAAGCACATAGTGTACTTTCTGAAAAGTATGTGTTGTCCTTGAGAAACAAGCTCCTTGTCATACTGGCCACAGCAAAAAAATAATAAATATTCAACCATCACTTTAATAGCACTTCTTCTTCATAAATAATCAGAGTTGCAGTCTCATGATTCATTGGATCGTAATAAATAAGTAAGATAGTATTTATTAAGCTCAAAATCCACAGGTATCTGAAATTAAAATGCTCTTTCGTCGTGCCTATAGGTCACAAAGTGAAAATTATTAAAATGTCGCGTGACGTAACCACAGATTATTAATGACAGCGGCCATTAATTACAGAGGGTGGTGTTGCCAGGTATTAAAGTGACATTTCGTAAGTAAACGTCAATACTTTATTAATGTAATTAATTTAGTTCCGAATAAGATAATGAAAGAGTAGTAGCGATTTATCTAGTCCCTTAAAACTCCTGGGATTCAGTATTGGTATCACTATTTTGAGTTTGGCATGATGTGGATCTGGAGGCCCTAATTAAATTAGGACCTCTCCACATAGTCGGGTTAAGCAGGTCGAATGCCGTTAGAAGCACCCTGCAAGTGGTCATATAGGAAAAAAATAAAAAAATATCTGGATCATAGTTAGCAAGACTGCTGGCATTTTCTATACTATGTTATTATAAAATAAATAAAAATGTTTGTAAGTTTATTTGTGTGGGTGTAATCTCAGGAACTACTGGACCGTTTCAAAAATTCTTTCAGTGAACAGAGAACCTACATTATCCCTGAGAGTACTAAAGGTTGAGTGCTATAGGTTATATTTTGTTTCCATACAACAGGACAAAGTAATATTCAAATCTTACTGATAAATATATAATATTTAAATTCCATTTAATAATGGGCGAATCTCTAGCCCCCCTATTCAACATGGCCCCCAATGACACTTTGTTAAAACCCCACTGTCAATTCCAATACCCCTTCGACCTTGTGGCAAGACTAAAAAGACATTTTCAACTACGATTTCGCCAAAACTCTTGCAATGTTTTCTAAAACGAATTCATTCGATACCTAACTTGGCTACAAAACTCGATTAGCGATTTATTCAACTATCACTAAGAAATTCGATTGCACCACACAAAATCAGTATTCACCTAGCTGCCTACACCTCTCGAATATATCAGTAATATATTATCTGCTTATCAGTCGTAATGCCGGTACCGTGTACGCGTAAGTGACTCTAATCTTAAGATAAAGATAACACCGGATATCTCTTAAGAGCGTTTACGCTGTCCATGCGCAAAAACAGTAATTTCAAACCTGTTTAATACCATCAACCAGTTGTACTACAAATATGTTAGTTACTAATAACTTTAGGAAATTTCACTGTTTAAATAGTTAGTTAAGAAAATATTTCGATTTATAGAGTATTTATGAATTCTATCAAGATAACTGATCAGAGGTTTTCTTAATTTCCTCATACAGCGTATGTTTCGATGCCTAAAACTCATGAAAATACAGGGAAACGTAGTTTAAAAAAAATAATAATCAATTACTTAAATCGTCAAGTAAATAGTTAGTTGAAAATAGTTTCCGATTTAGCGATCAAACAACAAGAAATTAAAAGTCAAATAATGACAAATATCCAGAAATTCAGATGGTTTTTTCACCAATATATCTTCTTTAATTTATTATCATAATGGCTTTTTATTATAGAATAAAGTCTTCTTTAAAACATCTGCTTTGAAATTTTAAATAATTTAGTGTAATTATTTTTCTATGAATATTTGAAATCTATTATAAAACACTGCGCGCAAATCAATTCAAATCAGACCGCCACGAGGCTTTCCAGAGTGAGGACGTGTCGCTCGATGCTCCATCCTGACCTGCGTTGACCTTTGCCGTGCGTACAAGGATAGCGGACGTTTATAGTGTGATAGAAAAGTCTTGCTACTTTGGTAAGTAAAATATTTTATTATTATTTTCGATGATACACTTTTTTAGTGACAACAAATTATAATTTAGACGTAATGGGAAACAAAACCAAGTTATTTTTAGCGAAAAAACGACAACGCAAAAATGACGAAAATATGGAAAAAGCAAGTGCTAAAAGGTTGGTATATCTATGTTATACTAATTCAACGATCGGCTTCGGCACCCGGTTATAACACATATTTTCGCATATTGGGGGTAATGTAATATGGGTTTTTTACTTGAAATAAATGATTATTTATTCGAATTAATACTAATTATACTATATTATATTATAGATGTTAGTATAATTAGTTTAACCTAATCACGTATTCGACAAACAGTTTTCTTGGTAAGGCAAATATCTTTGATTTGTGTCGTGATGCATGAATACACTATTAGATCACCTGAGCAAGGTTTTATTTCGGTAAGGCCTGTCAATCAGGACAATTGAAACTTTATTTCCATGTCATAAATGTCTCATAACGAGCCTTCGTGAGAGAAACCTACTTTTATTTTTTACCTACCATACATATACATAAATACTTACATATATAACTGTATTTAAAATCGAGTTGTAATAAATGTAAATAACATACTAATAAAAGAATCCCACTACTAAATGCAAAAAAAAACGAGTTTATGTTGCTTTAAAATGGACAATGGCTATGGGGCTTGGGCTAAAAATAAAATAATTATAATGAATCCTGCCAGATATCAAGATATAGCCCAAAAATCAGTCCTGAAAAAACAGTATTTACTTCATCAACTTTCGGCTTATATCTCGATATTTACAGGACAGACAAAATATTGTTTTTGAGAAGATCTTTCAGCCCAATCAAATGGCAAGCTTGTAATCAAACTATTATTTATGAATTCTCTTTTCCTAAGCGTGTTTTATTTACAATATTTTCTTTTATTTAATTACTGCTTCCTTTCAGATAACAAGGCTTGTGCGCTTACTGGTATATGGTTTAACTTCAGGCAATGTAAAAAAAAATCAAGTGATGAATAAATTATGGCAAGAGTTGAGTGTGAACACTAAAATGAAGAAGAGGTACTTTGAACGCTTTTTTAAAACAGTTTGTTTTACTTTTCACGTTTATATAGGCGATCACACTGTTTTAAATATGTTATAGGAACACTTCCTTGGTCCATCTGTCTGTCTATCACTCTATCAAGCTTGGGAATCAAAACCTATGGTTACTTATTGTAAGAAAAACTAATTCAAAAATTGTAAAAAGAAGGCTAAAAATTTGAAACTTTTAAAAGAACATAATAAACATAAGTAGATCCGTATAAAGTGTTTTATTTTAATAAAATTAAAACAAGTAAATTAATAAAAAAAATAAAAAAACTCGACTGCGATTATAATTTTAAATACCTACCCTATAGTGTCACTGTCACGATCAAGACAAATTAATGACACTTAATATACATATATATACACACATACATACGTACGCTCTAAAAACATAACCCTCCTGCCGCAATCGGTAAAAAAACATATATCTATAAATCATTACTATTAGGAAGGTTCAATAAATTATTGCAGAATTTAGTTATGTCTAAATTTCGATCTATAAATTCATGTTTATTTATTTATTGCACCATGTTGTTTACACTTGCAATATTATTACTGACTACTTATTTTATGTACTTACTCGCATCCGTTAGAATTTTTTTCTAAAATAATTCACTCGATGGATCAAAATGGGTTTGTTTGCCTATAGCGCGAGAGAACGCGCCAGCGCTACGCACACAGTCACATTCGTTTCTCTGTGAGTAAAACTTGCGTTAAAATACCTATACTTGACATCGTGCGCTATGCGTAAACGCTCTTAAGAAAACACTATTCATTTAATTAAAAATGCTTTTTTTTGGGGCGGTTGATGGTTGAGAAATTTCAGCTTAAGTGCGTTGGTTAAGGTGGCGAGTATCCTTATTATGGAAGATAATTGGTTTAAATGGCAATTAAAATTGCTTTCATTTTTTGATATTTAAAAGTACGCCATATTTAAAATTTGCTTTTATACAAAGCTGATCCTAACAATAACACAAATATGAATTATCGAATTTGGTGCAGCCGTTCGGATGTGCGTACCTACATACATTTCGGGGATTCATTTAAATTTATTTAGATCGTATATTTTACTTTAATTACATAATCTAGGACCAATTACTTACAATAATTAAATAATGTAAGTATATCTTTTATTTTAAATGCTAAATCAACTTCACATTTGCCTTTTTCTAAAAAAGTACTTTTTACGATTTATCTGTCAGTTAAAAAGTGTGTCACACAAGGTAAGAGAATCTTAGCTGACGACATCTAAATAAACATTGATAATCTTATCTCAAAGACAAATCAATGAAAATTGATTGATGATTCCAAGTCAGAGGCCGTCATTCAGATTTGAGAACACTCTGACACTAGGGCTTGTTAGGTTGGCAAAACCTTGCAGCCCACAGATTAAAATAAAACATAGTTGTCTCATCGTATTTGTAAAAGAAATTCACAGAATGAGCTAATGAATCACAGTGATATTTAAAATTCTAGTAGTAGTATCAAGTAGGAAACTATTAATGTTTCATTCATATTTCCTGAAACGTAGCTCGCTTTTTGAAGACATGTGCTCTACATGTGTCGACGGGGAAGAACTGTGGAGTCGCCGTGTGTATGTTTTTATTAATATTTTTTTTTCATGCTAGTTTTCTCTCGCGATTTTACTAGCATTATGAAGGAAATACTTTTAGTCCTTCCCTAGGGTTTAATCTATGTTTATTTCAGCCTAGACAGACTGTAAAATTAGATTTAATTGGCCCAGTTTTAGACTTCCACGCTCGTCTGTTGTCCCTTACTATTATGTTAGAAAACAGATGCTGTTGTCTTCTTCTTTTTAAACGAAGTGTTACGAGTTTAACGCGTGTACCTGTGATCTGTATGTCGTCTGTCTGTGGTATGTTAGTTCCCAAACGAATGAGCTAGTTCAAATAGTTATAATAAGCTCCTGTTCACATCTCTCAAAATGGGAACCAAAATTGAAAATATGCTTATTAGAAAGCAAAATCTTACTTCTTACTGACGTTATAAATGCGAAAGTAACTGTCTGTCGCGCTTTCACGCCAAAACTAGTGAACCGATTTTAATGAAATTTGGTACACAGATAGTCTAAAGCCTGTGAAAGGACATGTACTATTTTTTACCCGGGTGCGCGAAATAATTCCCTCGGTATGCGGGTAAAACCGCCGGAAACAGCTAGTTTCTATACTAATATCTATACTAATATAATAAAACTGAAGAGTTTGTTAGTTTGTTTGAACGCGCTAATCTCAGGAACTACGGGTACGATTTGAAAAATTCCTTCAGTGTTAGATAGCCCATTTATTGAGGAAGGCTATAGGCTGTATATAATCACGTTAAAACCAATAGGAGCGGAGCACCACTATTCCACGCGGACGAAGTCGCGGGCAGAAGCTAGTTAATTAATAAAATCTGACTAAAACACTTTTCCGTATTTCTAATTTACCAAAACCACATAGGTTACCCGTTATTAATTTCCCAAACCACCCGCAAATGTAAGAACCCATTACGTGCTAATTTTCTCCGTACAAGCCGTGAGATCCGAGCGGAATAGCTATACTTATGCTCTTACATGACGTAACTACTCATAGCTTACGATACAGCGAGTATGCGAAAATTATCTAGCAATGAGGTGGAGCTCAGAGCTTTGTTTGCTCTTAAGACGATAAGCAAATTACATATTAAGGTGATGGGATCGTGGGTTTCGTTGTTCAGGAATTTTGGATTTAATCTTGCTTTAGTTGGCTGTTTTAATGAGAAAATGAAAGTATTTTATTAAGCAGTTTAAGAAGTAATTGGAGTCTACGATTCAAAGAGGTGTTTCAGACCAAAAAACTTGTGTCAAAATTTTATGATGTTCTAAAAACGAAAAAAAAAATGTCTAGACTTTTTTTGAAATGAATGAATTTATAATAATAAATCTTTTTGACTGCCTCGTTTTTCTAGTGGACACATAACGCGACTGCTGTTAACAGCAACTCGGGTTTGATTCCCAGGTGGAGCCGAAATCTCTTCATGGATTTTGGAAAATGTCACAAAGCAGCCCGGAGTCAAGGAGGTGGTGGTTTTATACCCCCGTGCCTGGGTACGTTAAGCCTTCGTCCGACTGCTACCTTGGTAGCTGACAGTTGTTGTTAAAATTCCATGTCAGAGGCCGTCAGGCGGATTTGAGAAAACTGACGCTATGGCTAAAAAATAGGGAGACTAAATCTTTGTTAGAAATATTCCAGACTAGCTGTTTCCCGCGGTTTCACTCTCATCCCGAGAGAACTTCTTCGCGCACCCGGGTAAAAAGTACCCTATATGTTAATCCAGGTTATAAACTATGTGTGTACCAAATTTTATCCAAATCCGTTCAGTAGTTTTTGCGTGAAAGAGTAACAAACATACATCCATACATTCTTACAAACTTTCGCGATTATAATATTAGTTAGATTAGAAGATAATTTCATCAAATTAATAATCGGACTACTCCATTTATTTCTGTAATGAAATTCGATGACGTTTTTAAACAGTCGAATAACTGATGTGTTGAGGATATGTACTTGGAATTAGAATCGTGGATATGAATTTACAATTAGTACACAGCTGTTAATTATAACTTTACACCGTAGTCTTATTGCCTTATGTTATCGCCATCTTAGCTTATTTGAGATCATTTTATAAAAAAAAACTACCATTCAAACTGACCAGCCAAGGGGATTCACTTTTGACGTAATGAAAAAAAAAACTAAAGCTTTCCTATTATTATAATGCTGATTCATACCTATCCTAATCTACCTAAATGATTCTTTGTTAATAATATTAAAATTGTGGTCGTCTATTTCACAAGAAAGACGAGTACTATTGAAAATAATATTCTTATCCAAATTCGAAAATCCGAGTCACATTACGTTCCTTCTATCAAAAGCTGTCGACTTACGAGAAAAAAGTGACACATCTTTTTGTAAACTAAAATTACTGTCGCATTTCACGAATTTCGTCTGTAACTTCTGTAAACTAAGACTCAAAATTGTGTAAATCAATATCAAAGACGGACTTTTCCCATGGATATGGGTTTTTTCATGTCGCTTCAAAGGGTCGGTCGTTCTTTCAGATTCCTTTAGGAAGTGTGTTATTGGTGACAAATATAGTTATGAGCAGATTCCGGATATTATCATCCTTTGAGGATTATAAAGATGTGTATATTTTTCTTTGAATATTTAATTGAAGTTTTAATTAGGATGTGACGTGTTCCTTCTCCTGTTTATTTCGTTTAATGGCCGATGACACCTGAGAGTATGTGGTCACTGACCACGCCGCTTGCAATACTAAAGGGATTTGGCTCATCATCATCATCATCCGCATCATCCGCCTGCCCTTTTCCCAATTTATTTGGAGTCGACGCTTGTCTTCTTCTTCCATACTTCTCTATCTGACGTTATCTCACTAGTAACATTCTTTCTAGCCACATCATCTGTCACACAATCCATCCATCATTTCTTTGGTCTTCCTCTACCTCTATAGCCATCCACATTCATGCTCAAAACTTTCCCCACAACATGTTCCTAAAGGACCAGAGACAAAATGTTATGCGCGTGTAACTACACCTACCTTTCATCATCTGCCTAGCCTCCCAACAGTGTTAAGATCGGCTTCCAGTCTATTCGAATGCAACTGAGTGCCACTGTTTAACATGGAGCTTGCATATCTAACCTTCATAACACGAGAGTAACACGATACCCCATTGCCAAACTGGTTGTCTGACTTTCTGCCTTATTCTACCCGTAGCAACTGTTAAAGATCTACAAAAGTCATTCAGGACCAATGGCATATCATAACGTGCTTTCCGAGGCACAGCGATCTCCTACGGTGGAATCGAACAGGTTTACCTTGGACAATAGGAATTTCCGTATCAGTGGAGCGTATACAAACATATATTTAACATACGCAAACACCCGGATTGTCACATGCCGGAATCGAACTCAGCCACTACTCCGAAGGTGCCGTAAAAATTGACTTTTTTTATGGGACAAGCCCGCCACACTATTCCCAACCACTGCAACTCCTGAATCTATGAATCAACAGTGGCGACCACCAGAAAACGCCGAGGCAATGAAGCTCGACGAGTCCCAGAGATTTTTTTTTACTGTCTGGTTCCAACCAGCAACGAATTTAAGCAGAAATCAAAATTGTCTGGTTCCATTTCATACCATTTCCACAGACTCAATATAGATTTTTCCTTTTTCATGATGGAACTTCTTAACTAAATCGGTAACACTTACGGGTGCATGTTGGCTTGTCGCCCAGCGCTGGGCGTGGCCGAGTGATCGAGTGGAGTCCCGCCTTAGACGATAACTCAGCCGAAGGCGTGGACTATCTACACTGTAATTCAGTTGTCTATGGTTTAAAATTGTTGCAAATCCTTCGACGTGGTATGTTGCGAGAATAGCTGTTATATGGGAATGGACACATGATATGAACTTGGTAGAAGCAAAATTATTTTGGTTCAATACCAATACATCATCGGCTCATTTACTATCCCACTGCTGGGTATGAGTATGAGAGAGAGAAGGCATAAGCATTGATCACCACGCTTGCTCAAGGCGGATTGGTGATGTTAGACTTTTTAGGCCAGGCTTCCTCATGATGTTTTCCTTCACTGGTAGTTATTCTCTCTCTTCTAAATAAAAAAATATATATTAACACCAAAAGTAAAACATATGACATTGGAATAAAGTTACAGAGAGTGACACAGTCGGCGGTCTCATCGCTAAATCTGTAGGTAGTCCATGGTCCACCTCCACCATTCAAAGTTTCTACTTCATGCTATGATACTTTATGTGCATACAGATAAAGATAAACCCATGGGTATCGTGTTACCCGATACCAGTTATCGGGTATCGTTGTGGAGGTCTGATAGGCAGTCGCTCCATGTAAAACACTGATACTCAGCTGCATCTGGTTAAACTGGAAGATGACCCCAACATAGGGAAAGGGCTGATGATGATGAGATTAAGATAAACCCATTGCTAATTTTGCACTACAACGTTCAGAACACACACACAGGCGTGACAAAAAATGCCCTAACCCAATAGCCACTGTTTATCAGTCAGTCGGTGAAACGGAATAACTCGTATGTCCACGCAAAGCAATCAATACACTATACAATAAGGACAAATCGCGTAGAAGCACATTTACTAGCAGGACCCACTTGTGCGCCGACTTTAATCATGGGCAGGGTTGTCAGTAATCAAATAAATGTACAGGAGATCAGCCTTTAATTATGGCGTAGTAATAGCTGCTGGGGATGGGTAACCATACATTTCCTACTGTCCCTCAAGAAGCATTACGTGTAGTCAGAAGTTTGGTAGCATTCCAACCAGCCTTGCTAAAGGAATTATCCAGCGACTGGGGGCCTACTCTAACGCCTACTCAACGAAAACGAAGATTCCATTGAAGTTTCGTACGTTTCCTTATGGGTTTTAAGGGCGGCAAGGTGCACACAATTGTTTTAAATGGGTAATGTAAGTATATCCCTCTATGTTCAGAGATCGCAGCTTACCACATCACATAAAAATATTGTCGTCTATTCTCAGTCTTTCCGAAGTTTCGTTTCGGTGGTATCTATGGGTCTATGTATAATATTGTTATTCTCAGCTGCATCCAGTTCGACTCCAACGAAAAGGTTGAGCAAATGGCAGCATTAAATCTCAAACAAGCTGTTACTGTCTGTCTGTATTTCGGTATTCTTGAGACTTGGAACGAATAGTATACTAAGTCTTGCCCCAGGGTTCGTGGTATTTCCATACAGAATTTCTTGAAGATTAATTAAGCGATTTTTTTTTATATGCCACAAAGCTTTGTTGTTTTACTTTGAAGGGGATCCGTACCAGTATAACTACATATGAGATATTTTACATTCGTCTCCTTTAGTATTAAAAAGTCCATCACCATCAGCCTACTTAACATTCGTCCACTGTTGGACATTGGCCTCTCCAAACGTGTGCCATATCCCCCGGTCTTCAGCTTGACGCATCCAACTTCTGCCTGCAGCCTTTCGCAGTTCGTCACTCCATCTTGCCAGAGTCCTAAAAGTTCTTAGTTTGCAAAAACAACCTTTTAAATCTACCGCTGACTTGCTACTTAATACTCTCTTAATAGAATCTTCAAAGTTCTCTCGTCAGTTGCAACCCTAATCACACGCACACTAACGCGTGCCCACGTACACACGAGACGGAGTGTAATCACGCACACATTAATCCCACCGAATCCAATTCCTAACGCTATCATTTACAGGGGAAAATGTTAGATCGGGCGCGCACTTGCGATTTATGATGCAAAGGATTTATGGATGCGTTTTTTTTTTGCTATCAACAAGGATTGAAGTTTTGTCTGGTATTCATCATATTTAATTTATTTTGTGTGTTGGTGGTATGCTTTATATTTGACGATTGTGAACCAATTGCATATATTGTTAAATTATTTTCGGTTACCCTTGACGTCGGATGTTTTTTTGAAAATGATTCGGAATGAATCCATCTTTGGGTCTTATTATGACTAGTAAAACTGATTCCTGTTTCCAGCGCTGCAAAGGGACGAAGCTTTATGTGCGTTTCTTTCTCGTGCTAAAATCTGCATCAATTCAACGATTCATTATACGGCTCGAGAAGTTTCTGTCCATGCAATTAGACCAACACGACACTCAGAGTAAAAGTCTGAGTCGCAAGTGTGTGTCCGCCCTCAACCGTTTAATGTGAACATCCACCCTTGATTATGGAGGGGACAACACATTGTTTCATTAGTTAGTGTTTGGTCAGCAAACGCCGGTAATCCGGAATGTCGTGATTGCGAATTTATTTTAAGACTAGTGTTTGCCCTCGGCGCGTCCTGCGGGTCACGGGAAGGGCATTTTGTAACATTCGATTTAAATTGCTACTATCACAGTCAACCTAAGCCGAACCACGTTTGAAAAAGTACTTGTGTCGTAAGAGATTTCTGAATGAAATATACTGGCTTTTCCCGCGGTTTCGCCCGCATTCTGGGTCTGCTTCATGAGCCCAGATAAAAAACTATGTTCTTCCCCGAAGCTAGAGGTGAATCGATACCAAATTTCATCGATATCGCTTCAGCTGTTTTCCTGTAAAGCGTAACAGACAGAAAGATTTACTTTCGCATTTTAATATCAGTAAGAATTTATATGCTCCCAGAAAATAAGGAATAGGTAAAAACATTGGTTATTTCTGAAGACAACTTTCACAGCAGACATGTAGAGTTAGAAATGTTAGACTTTCGGCTAGTTTCTGAATCGGAAAGTAACTTAATTAAAGAAAGATAGATTAAATGTCGTACCTCCTGTCAACGTGTCGTCAGTGTGCGCCCTATCTTACTGTGTGATCTTTTGCTAATAGCTTTAGGAATTGGCTAGTGGTGTGTGGTGGGGTGTTTTTTTATTTAAATCCTGAACTTGTAACGGTAATTAAGATATTATAGTAGTAATCGTCTTTTCATTAATTAATAAGATTTTTTTGTTGAGTTCCGTAATAAAATGTTTTATTTCATAAGTTACTTGCTGTTTCCCGCGATTTCACCCGCGTCCCGGGGGAACTAAACGCACCTGGAACAGCCTAGAACCTTCTCCAGGGTCCCTTCTTTCTCTGTACCCATACAAATCGGTCCAACCGTTCACGCGTAATGCCGTGACCAAGGGAAATAAGGAATCATTTTTATTTATAGAGATAACAATTAATTTTCTCACAAAATTTGCTATTGGAGTTGGGGGGGGGGGGTTAATCAGTAAGAGTTCCGACGTTTAGACTCTTCATCTGTGTCCCTTCAATTTGGGTACAGAGCCGCGGTTACTCTTCCGAACAATCCATGTACATTGCCTGACCTAGAGATCGAAGACAGTACGCAGAATCATATGAACATTTCCATTCTTCTTCTTATCAGCAGCCCACACTGCAGGTTTTACCAACCTAACAGGCCCTAGTGTCAGTTGTTCTCAAATCCGCCTGAGAGCCTCTGACATGGAATTGTAACAACAACTGCTTTCAAGATAGCAGCCGGGTACGACGGGTTAACGTGCCCTCCCAGGCATGGGGATAACACCACCAACTTCCTGACTCCGGGCTGCTTTGTGAAATTTTCTAAATCCCACAAAGCGATTTCGGCCCGACCCGGGAATCGTAACCCGAGACCCCATTTTCAGCAGACGCGTTATACGACCACCAGACCAACGCGGCAGTCAACATTTTCATTAATAACTAGACATATGCATACATTTAACATAAAGTTAATAAACAAACACAAGTACTAACGACCCTCCAAAATAGTTAGTTACCGGTTTTAATTGACATAGGTTAGTTTTAACTAGATCAGCCCACTCTAACTGTGTCGGCGAGTTCAAAGTTATGACTTGGCGGTTTTGTTGCGATTTGTGTTATCTTAATCACGGCCTCTTAGCAGGGAGGGTAGGCAGAGGTTAAATTGATAGGTTTGTTGTTCCATTCCTGTTAGCTTGAAGTTTGTGAAAGCAAGAATAACTTTATTCCTTGTTACTTCTCTTGGTTTGAAGTGTAAACCATCGTATTCACATCCTACTATATCTATCTATTCATACGAAATGCTTTGTCCTAAATGACTGACGGATCAACGCACAACCTAAACCGCTGATCTTAGAGACCTGAAACTTGGAGGGTGTGTTCTTTGTATGACGTAGGCATCCGATAAGAAAAGATTTTTCGAAACTCTGTATTTTTTTTTATTGGAATTCAAATACGCGGGCGAAGCCTCTGGCGAAAAGCCATTCATATTATAATTACGAAAGTATGTGAGGATGTATGTATGTGTGTAGAGTAACAACTCTTACACGCAAAACTGCTGAATGGATTTGGATAAAATTTGGCACACAGTAGGTTTATAACCTAGGGATTAACAAATAGGATAACTTTTATCCGGATCCGCGAAGTAGTTCCTTCGAAATGCAGGTAAAACCACGCCAAACTGCTAGTTTTAATATATTCAAGATTTTGTTGAAATATGACTTAGACAACGTGGCTATTTTTATCCAACTGCAAGGAAAGGGTTATGTTTTTCGCGCCTATTTTTGTAATATTCTGATTTCCCTCATATCTTACAAACCACTCGATAGATATTTTTAAAGATTCGTCTCATTAGTCCAAGTGTCGTAAAAAAAATATGGGGGCTGCTAGATTTAATTGTTTTAGGTTATTTTTTTAAATCTTCTTTTTCTGTAATATAGGTATCAAATTAATTAGGTATACAGATTTTGAACGTACCATACAAATAAGTCTCAGTTCAGTTTAAAACCTTTACAAAGCCTTTCAGTAAGTAGCCGGGGGTGGTGTGACGTCATCACTGTAATCTCCGAACCCATTATTGGAACGATCACTTTAAATTCAGCCTGTACCCCGCGATGGCGCTGGAATATTAATTTCGAGGAAAATCCGCTGAGCGGTATCGGGTTTGATTCCTGGTATAAGAAATTTGATGTGGTAGCGTGAATGCTATTTTTAATTTTGAAAAATTTCGTATTATTTTCACGTTGATTGATGAGGTTAAACTGAGCTTCCCGGCGACGGTCCATAGATGGGTCCTTTTGGGTACCCTAAGCTAGGGTGCACCGACAAGGTTTTAAATTCCTAAGTCTAGAAAAAGAGCACCTTTTTGTGACAAAAAAAAACTCCGCGCCATGTGGAAAATCTAGTAAACGATAACGTAAAGATATAATCACCTTATCCACTCCAGTTACCTTACCAAAATAAATTCAGCTGTTTTTTTTTGTGAAAGCGTCATCATCTGTCTATCCTTATCTCTAACAGCAGCTGAGTACCAGTGTTTTACATGGAGCGACTGCCTATCTGACCTTCACAACCCAGTTATCGGCTAACACGATACCCCTAGCTAAGACTGATTGTGAGACTTTCTGGCTTCTGACTACCAGTAACAACAGTCAAATATGCTTTCCGATGCACAGAGGAGTCTCGCTATGATATAGATGGTTATCCATACCCGTACCGACCGCGCTAAACGCAGCTTAACGATCGATCGACCCATGCGGCTGTCAGCCACGAGCTCCTCACATCTAGAACACAATATCAGCGTCATCATCTGCCTAGTCTTTTTATAACTGCAGCGGTGCACCAGAGTTTTCAATAGAGCGACTGCCCATGTCAACTCCAAAAGCCATATATACATACTCCTTGGTAAGCCTGGTTGCCGACCCGTGCGGCGCTGTCAGTTGAGGCTAGTCATCTCTAAATTGCCAAGCATTAGCATCTAAGAATTGTTAAATATTAACCATGTCAATGGTTCTCACATAAAAAAAACATTATTAATATACGAAATTTGTAAAACATGTTGAAAAAGAGTAACCTTGGAGTTTCTTGCCCGCTCTTCGCCATAGGATTCTACGCTTTGGAACGGGCAAATAACTTCAACTTTCTTTTCGACAAACTGACAGACCTATGAATCCTGCCTGTAAATGGTCTAGTTGGAATAAATCATTTGAATTTTGGCTGTTACTTAGCCATGAGCTCCTCACATGTAGTACACAATATCTAATTAATAATTAAAAACATATCTTAGTTAAGCCAGTCTTCAGAGCCGTCAGTCTTAGGGTACCGTTTACAAGGGTATTTGTGTATTGAAAATTCACTGAAGCATTTGATAGCTCCTTTAATATTTAATGACGTGTTAAATACTATGATTGTGTAGTGAAGAGATTAATTTCAAGATGGATAATTTACTAGACTACTTCGTTGGTAGTGGGGTTGTTGGTTCAATTCCCGGATCGGATAAAGTTGCGATTGGATTATGGACTTCTGCGTTAGATGGCAATATTCACGCATCTTATTATATGGGGCTAGAATAAACGGTAGATACATCACTGCTTATACCAACAGTCAAAATTATTTGTTGAATTTTGGTTGAAAGTCGACCCCTTTTTGAACGGTATAATTATCAAAAAAAGCTCCCAAAACGCTGCCTTTCACCAGTTCTTATGTGTCATAACTTCCATATTATGTTCAAGCAATATTCTATCTATCTGTTATGTTTGAAGAAATAGACAAACTTGCAAAGCAACATTTTAAAATAGCCTCAGACGACTATCGAAAGTTCTATTTTTCTCTTTTGATTTTGTAAAAGAGGACTTGAGAGCACGTTAGTCTACAAAGTTAATTATGCAATCAAAAATAATGCTTTTAAATTCCAATTTCAAAATATATTTTCGTACCTGGCGACATTATTCAAAATGGCCGTTCGTTACACTAAAATAATTTCAACGAAAAGTCGAAAACAGATGGATGGGAATCCATTTGAATTAACATTCTTTTTTTGAAATTGGCGCGAATTATAAGTGAAAACAAAATGGCGGGACACCCACTTGGCATTCAAATCGCGTTTGCTTGATTGAAAATAAGAATTCACAAGTCAAAAAAATGTCGATGGCGCGAAAATGTTTTTGTATTAAATTATTGTGAGTGTTCGCTATAGGCTTTTCTTTTTATTAAAAGTAGCAAGCTTTTATAATTGTATTTATGTTAATTGCAGTGTTGGGGGGAATCTTTAGCGGTACCTACTTATTGTTTACAAAAACCGGCCACGTGCTATCGCGCGATGTAGGATTCTGCAATACGTATTTTTTATATAATATCTTTTTTTTTTACCTAACATTCTGACGATGGAACTAAAATGGTATACGGCTTTTTTATGCTACGCGTTCATGTTAAAATGGCTGATACGATTTTAATGAAATTTGGTACCTAGATAGATGGGACTATAGTGACGGTTATAAGCTGCATTATCCAGGTAAACAGTAGTTTAATAAAACACAACTTTTTGATATTACCAATATATTTGTCATGATAAGTAGGTACTAGGTACCTACTAATAAATATGATTTATGCGGTTGTACACCATTAACAATGAATAATGACCATGTTGACTTATTACAAAATAGGTAGAGGCCTACGTGACTAAATATATATATATACACTGTGTAATGGAATTCACTGTTTTCCCCAAAGTATTTAGTCCATGATATAGAACCTTTCTAGAGAATTTATTAATTAAAATAAAAGTATTAATAAAAATTATAATTAGCAAACCCGGACAACTCCTTTAATGTCGTGTGTTTATACGGTACAGCGATAAAACTAGCTTCTGGCCGCGACTTCGTCCGCGTGGAATAGTAACTTTGGGCTATCGCTAACTTTAACCCGCGATTTTGAAATATTCTTCATTGATGCTCCGCTCCTAATGATTTTAGTGTAATGATATATAGCCTATAGCCTTCCTCGATAAATGGGCTAACACTGAAATATTTTTTTAAATCGGTCCAGTAGTTTCTGAGATTAGCGCGTTTAAACAAACAAACTCTTCAGCTACTAAGGAGATTTATACAAACTTTCATCCCCTATTTTATCCCCTTAGGGGTAGAATTTATCAAAATCCTTTCTTAGTGAATGCCTACGTCATAACATCTACCTGCATGCCAAATTTCAGCCCGATCCCTGCAGTGGTTTGGGCTGTGCGTTGATAGATCACTATGTCAGTCAGTCAGTCACATTTAAGTTTTATATATATTTAGATTTAGATTAGATTAATAATGACTATTTTTTAAATCAATTTTGGTACCTACATAGTGGTGTAGAAATTCCTTAACTGAGTGCATACTTTTCGGGAAAATAGTGTGTTAAATTACACACATGCGTGTTTTATCAGTTATATTTAGCTTTCATATGATAAGGAGCAAGTCTATTGCCATTACCGAGCACAAAACTAGACTCAGGGCTGTTACTGAAAAAATTACCTGAAAATTGATAATACGCATTAGTTTTTTCTTGTAAAATACCCGGGGATTGCCATCATTCCTCTGCTAGAATAAAAATTACCTGTGGGACGAACAGGAATACACCAATTTAACAATTGAAAAAAAAAACATAAATTAATTATTACCTGTTTAATGCTTTGTCCTTGTCATTTCTATGCAATCAAAGCGAGACGGCACAATAGTATTTATTTAGTACAATAATGTTTATGTTCAAGTGTGCCTCCTCAGTTAAGGGATGCGAAACATAAATCATAATATTCATTATTTACTTACCAAAGGAACAAAGCAACGCCGAATTTACGAGGTTTTCGCCTCACAAACAGACAAACATACTTCCATAGATTGACAAAGACTGCACAATTGCGATGCGAAATATTCGTAGCAGAAGGTTTAAGAGGTTGTTTCACCAATCATCCTCCCTATATCCACCCTCCATATATCATATTTGTGAGGATATATGTTTGTTACTCTTTCACGGAAAAACTGCTGAATTTATTTGGATGAAATTTGATACTCAAATACATAGTTTATAACCTGGATAACCCACAAAATATTTTTTTCTAAGTATCTGGACTCAATTTTGAGTCCACGCAGACGAAGACGCGGTCAGATGCTAGTATATGATTAATGTCAAATTACGGTTAAATGGTTAGACGGAGTTAGATGAAATTTAATATTATAGATGTATTGAAGAAAATATCGTGCAATTCATGAACCTTCTATACATTTCTTTGTCTACGGCCAAAAGGCAGCCATATTGAATTTTTTAACAGTTTTTTTTTCGTTCTGAACCATCAGCCCTGTTGACACGGTACCTTTAATGAAATGTTAACTTTACGTTCAGAAAATGTAATTAGTTCACAAATATTTGGTTTCCCTCCTTCTCGACTTCGCTGGGAGGCGTGACGTATATTTTTTTTCATGTTGAATTTTCTTATTGTTTCAAACGAGAGTCAGAATTCATTTTTTGTTTGAATTGGTGGTTCAAGACACGGTTGCCTGATATTTAAATTACAGATTTTTTTAGGGTTCCGTACATCAAAAGGAAAAAACGAAACGCTTGTAGGATCACTTTGTTGTCCGTCCGTCTGTCTGTATGTCCTGACTCTTTATCTCGGGAACGCGTGGAGGTATCGAGTTGAAACTAAAACGATATACTCAGGTCTACAGTCTACTAAAGCTGTGAAAAAATCAAACTTCTAAGTTAATGTGAAAAAAAGATACCTACTACGTTTATGCCACAAAAAACGTATATTTCGTCTCTCAAGGGAATCTAAATTTATCGGGTATTTTTTTATTTGCAATGCCTTTGTGCGATTATGGTTTAAAAATAGTTTTCCTTGTCTTTCTATGAACCACAAAACAGCCGAAACTAAAAATAGTATATGTATTTAAAAAAAATGTCTGCCCTAGAAAGGGAATTCGTGACGTAATCAATTCTATTTACTCAAATCGATTGCTTTCATACAATTCCCGATATTTCCCCCAACAAGTGTAAACATTATTAAAAACTGTGGTCACTTGAACATCAGTAAGCAAGTCCATATAATATAGATCGTGTGGACACCGCACTCTGTGTTTCCCAGGATTATTTGGCGAAACAGAGCGTTAACCGATTGTGGTCAGTGTGGGGGTGTTGTCGATAGATTAATGTATCGATATTATATTAATGTTGGTTCGCCCCTATGATATCGAAAGCTAATATTGTCTCTGGTTATACGATATACAATGTAACGTTAGTACACTTCGGGTGTTGTGGCTATTGACATTTAGTTTAAGCTAGTTTACTTAGCAAGCTTAGGTCTTTAGTGTTTTGTCTATAGATAAATCAATTTAATTGTAGCTTTTCCCCGTGGTTTTTACATGAAATTTAATAATCTTATTTCAGGACATAAAACATAAAATGCGTTTTTTATCCCGAAATGACGTAGCTTTTTAGTAGTGAATTGTTTTTAACCCCCGAGGCAAAAAGAGGGGTTTTATAAGTTTGACGTCGATGTCTGTCTGTCTGTCTGTGGCATCGTAGCTCTCAAAGGGATAGACCGATTTCGAGGTTTTTTTTTGAAAGCCGTTTCCTTGCAGTGGTTCTTAGCTATGATTGGTTAATATCGGTCCAGCAGTGTAAGAGTATCAGCTCTTTTCCAAAATGATGTAAGGCATTTTTACATAGGGGGATTTTTGTTTTTTAAATTATAATAAATTAGTATTTACTGCCGTTTGAGATTACGCACCAATAGCTATACAGAATCCTTACTCATATTTTAAACGCGAAAGTAACTCTTTTTATTACGTTTTTACTGTAAAACGGCTGTACCCATTTAATTGAAATTTTGTATAGATAGAAATAGATTTTATTTTGACGTTGGACATAGGATACTTTCTATATGGGTAAATGATGTACTTTATAAAATGCGGGTAAAACCGCGCAGCAACAGCTAGCTAGTTACTTATAAAGTTTATAATATTTGAATAGATGTGGTAAGTGCCACTTTATTCATTAGTACATATTCTTGAATAGACGTGTCTAGACTGAATCATATTACACTAGTACTAACATGAGATGCGGTTAAGTCAGACTGCTGACCTTGGTTTTAATAGCTGTTATTCTGCCAAGATAACTCGGAATAGTTACTTGTATGTGGTTTAGAAAGCTTATGATAATAGTTTATACGTAACCTCTGTAGAATTATTACGATGTATTAAGATATAAAATAATGTGTGTATGTCCTCTATTTGTTCCTAAATCATTAATCAGTTTGTGATGAAACTTTAGTAAGTTGTTCTACTTACGCCTACTGCTATTATAAACGTGGCATAATACAATGCATGGTACAGCAGCGTATTTGAAATAAAAACAATTTCAATCGCTACCTATGAAAAAAATTCTCACAGTTTTACTCACACCCTCACATATAAAAAAACATCATACAAAATTTTATCTAAATCGATCGATCCGTTTTACAGTAAAAATCTACGAGACAGACTTACTTTCACATTTTCAATATAAAGATATCGATATTACAATGTAACACCGCCCCATCCCTACTAACAGCCCCAAGGCGTATTACGTAGCGGTGTGCACGCCGCCTTACGCCCTTTGTTCTATACACGCCCTAACAACGCACTCACGGTCTACCATGGCAAATAAACAGCTATTGCCATGTTTAACCCCGAGCGACGTATTGAATCATACGCTCAAGTAATTTTATCAACGGAAAATTAATTTTAGACGTAAAAATCACTGATACTCCCTCGTCCTTTGATACAGAGCCACATCTATCTATACTAATATAATAAAGCTAAAGAGTTTGTTTGTTTTAACGCGCTAATCTCAGGAACTACTAGACCGATTTAAAAAAAACAACTTCAGTGTTCGATAGCCCATTTATCGAGGAAGGCTATAGGCTATATATCATCATCATCTGACTAGCCTTTGCCCAACTATGTTGGGGTCGGCTTCCAGTCTAAACCGGGTGCAGCTTAGTACCAGTGTTTTACATGGAGCGACTGCCTATCTGACCTCCACAACCCAGTTACCGGGTAACACGGTACCCCTTGGTAAGACTGATTGTCAGACTTTCTGGCTTCTGACAACCCGTAACGACTGTCAAAGATGTACAAATGACAACCGGGACCAACAGCTCAACGTGCTTTCCGAGGCACGGAGGAGCCTCGTTATGACATAGATGGTCACCCATCCACGGACCGACCGCGCCAAGCGCAGCTTAACCTTTGATCGGTCGAACCGTGCGGCTGTTACTTAGCCACGAGCTCCTCCTAAAAATGTTAGCTCGTATAATGATTATCACTATACTAAACTGACGTCACAGAAAGTAGTCATAAAGTGACACGCTTGGTTATCATACAAATGGACGGAACTTGCGTTATCTATTTAGTTACATATCTGTGTACAGGACTGATTTATGAAATTCAAAAACTCATCTACCTAGCCTTTTCCCTTCTACATTCAAAATTCAAAAATAATTGATACAAAAAAAAACAGCATTTTTGAACGTGAAATTTACAAAAGACCGCCCCCAAAACACCACTTCCTATGTGTTATTGCTGGGAAGAAGTGGCGCAACAAACTCCCCAGCAACAGATGTCTGTCTATTCATTGGCTTCCAGACCAGGGACTTTACATGGAGCGATGGCCTATCTGACTTCCACAACCCGGTTACCGGGTTACACGATACCGCGTGGTAAGACTGTAAGACATTCAGGTTTCTGACTGTCAAAGGTTTACAAATGACAGCCAGGACTAACAAACTTACTACTCTTATGTTTTACTATATTTCTTCTAATTCTGTGTTAGAATGTTTTTTTTCTGTGTGTTTCCAATAATTAATTTCTGTTATTATTTTCAGGTAAGTTCCTGATCAATGAACAAAGTACCTACTAGAGCACGTAAGTTTTGGCGCAAAACATTGATAAGGTATTTTAATTAAGATTATAATACATTTCCTTTAAATGCTAGGCTGTTAAAAAAAACAAAACTAGCTTTTGGGGCCACCTCAATTTCTGTAAACAAAAATAATGTGTGAGAAACAATAAAAAACATTTTTTTTTTTTTTGATCTTCCTCTTCTCCTACATTAGTGCTCATCATGACACTAAACTTCATCTGCCTAGCCTTTTGCCCTACTATATAGGCGTCGGCTTCTAGTCTAACCGGACACAGCTGATTACTTGGAGTGACTATACGTATCTCACCTTCACAACCCAGTTACCGGGTAACACGATACCCTTGGTAGGACTGGTTGTCAGACTTTCGGGCCTCTAACTACCCTTAACGACTGACAAAGACAAACAAACACTAAACTTATGTAATATAAATTAGTAAAGTATCTGTCTATCTATTAGTTTTTAACTGTTAAATTGCAAAACACGAGCACACAGCTGTCACGTTACTTGACATGTGAAAGTTTAAATTTAAATATGCATCTCTAGAGATGACTGCAAGTCGCGTCGTAGTTTTAAGTTCAGCACAAATTTGACAGCTCTGAGTAAAATATTCAAAATGTCTTCCATCTAACTTTGTATGCATATTTCTGCAAAAGTGCAATGCTTACTTTCGTACAGGGGCTGTACCACCACGTGTTTTTGCAATCACTATTCAAGTTTGAGAGCGTGACACAGCTACTAACGTCGTATAGCTCCGTCTCTTTATCATAACGAAAATAATCTTGTTTTGGCACGTCATGATAAGGCCCCTGGCAAAGGTTTAAAATTACATAATATGTATATATCCACAAGCTTTCCGCCAGCGGCTTCGCCTGCGAGGGCTATACGAATTCAAATTTAAAAACCGGCCAAGTGCGTGTCGGGCCACGCGCAGTAGGGTTCCGTAGTAGGTCTCAGTTAGTCGACTATAACTCTGTAACCGGTTAAGCCTACTTAGCCGTGATAGTTTTCCTTGTAATTTCATTACATTTACCACGTCTGTGATTTTTTTCACATTTCTAGGTACAGCCATTCAAAAGTTAGAGGGGGGGGTAACTCGCATCGATCAAAAAATTTCACTTAAAATCTAGATATTTCGCAAATGACTCGCTTAACCGAAAAATGATCTTCACACACCCATAATATTTTTGAAAGACCTATCTAACGATACCCCACACGAAGGGGTACGCGAGAAAAAAAATATTCATTCCTACTTTACATGTTTGGGAGCTACCCTAAAAAAAAATATTTTTCAAAATTTTATTTTACCACTTTTTCGGCGTGATCAATATACATATTCATACCAAATTTCAGCTTTCTAATGACAAAAACCACGGAGCTATGCCGCGGACAGACAGACAGACAGACAGACAGACAGACAGACAGACAGACGGACAGAGCGAAACTATAAGGGTTTCTTGTCGGACTACGGAACCCTAAAAATTACAAAGTTTTATACAAACTTTGCTCCCCATTTTCACCACCTTCAGGTTAGAATTTCGGAAAATCCTATCTTATCGGATGCCTACGTCATACAAAGAACACACCCTCCAAGTTTCAGTTCTCTACGATCAGCAGTTTAGGCTGTGCGTTGATCCGTCCGTGGAATAATATACACTCCGTGGATCCATTCCGTCAGTCATTCAGGACAACTTTTGAACAGCTTTCCAGACTAATTGATAGATACAACAAACACAGATATGTGTTGTTTTTTTTTTTGTGTGTATGGCATCTCGCAGGTCAACCTAGAAGGTTGTCGACTGCTTAACCGGGCTTGCCTGTGAAGTGCCTTAAATAAATTTAGGGCCTCCAGCCAGGGCTTAACTTACAAAACTGAGCGACTACACGCTAAGGGCACTCCCTAGTGGGGTACGGGCCTCGGCTTAGGGCGTCGCTGGGGGAGGACAGCAAGGGACAGGCTGGATCAGAATAAAACAGATATGTGTCGCTAGGGAGTTTGTTGCGCTTCTTCTTCTTGCCAGCAAAAACACATAGGAAGTGGTGAAGGGCAGGAATTTTGTGGGGCTGTCTTTTGTAAATTTGACGTTCAAAAAGCGCTTATTTTCCTACTTTGAATAAGCTTATAAATAGCAATTTTTAATTAGTAAATAGATCTTAGTCTAGACTTGTATTTTAAATACCCACTCTTCAATCATCTTCTTTTATAGAAAACTAGCTATTTCCCGCGGTTTCACCCGCATCCCGAGGGAACTACTTAGCGCACCCGGGTAAAAAGTAGCCTATGTTGTTCCTCAGGGTCTATTCTATCTCTGTACCAAATTTCATTTATATCGGTCCAGTAGTTTTGGCGTGAAAGCGTAACAGACAGACAGACAGAGTTACTTTCGCATTTATAATATTAGTAAGGATAAACAAATCCTAGGTAAGGTTAGGTAAGAAAGGTCTTTCATAGTACCTAGTACTTGTAGGTTTTCATATAAAATAGCCATACTGTAACTAGATATAGCAAGACCGGCGAACTGAAATATTATATCGAAGCCTATCAACCATGATGCTCTTTATAATGGACGGAAGCTTCCACTGTGGGAGCTACGTAAGTAATATGGTATATTAAGCATTCAGAAGCGGACTATTATTAAAAATAAATAATTAGTGAACTTTAGATGATATTAAAGAGTTCAGCCACTATTTTATCCATAAAACAATAAATAATTTGCAATTACAAATTACGTCGACCACCATCTTACCCAAGAATCATCTCATTGATCATTCTCATAACCATAGACAAAATTAAAGAGTTTCCTAACTGTTTATAAATTACTAGCTATTTCCAGGTCTAAAAATCTGGCGATGTAAAATCAGCGGAAAAAAATAAAAAAAACACCAAAATTTGTTGCTTTTTTGTTGCTAATTAGTTGCTAAAAAAATAATTTTGTTGCTCCGTCCGATCGCAAAAAATCGGCAATAACGCTAACTTTCGATTAAGATAGCGTGGAAATCACTGGATGTAGACTTATCGATCAAGCGAATAAGGGTCAATTTGTTGCTAATTTGTTGCTGAAAGATGTTAGGAAAAAAAATAAAAAATAATAATAAAAAAAATAAAAAATAAATAAAAAAATCGGCGGAAACAAAATAAAAAAAACACCAGAATTTGTTGCTTTTTTGTTGCTAATTAGTTACTAAAAAAATAATTTTGTTGCTCCTACCGATCGCAAAAAATCGGCAATAACGCTAACTTTCGATTAAGATAGCGTGGAAATCACTGGATGTAGACTTATTGATCAAGCGAATAGGGGTCAATTTGTTGCTAATTTGTTGCTGAAAGATGTTAGGTAAAAAAAAAAAAAAAAAAATCGGCGGAAAAAAATAAAAAAAAAAACACCAGAATTTGTTGCTTTTTTGTTGCGAATTAGTTGCTAAAAAAATATTTTTTTTGTTCCGTCCGATCGCAAAAAATCGGCAATAACGCTAACTTTCGATTAAGATAACATGGAAATCACTGGATGTAGACTTATCGATCAAGCGAATAGGGGTCAATTTGTTGCTAATTTGTTGCTAAAAGATGTTAGGAAAAAAAATAAAAAGTAATTAAAAAATAATGTTTTTTTACCCGACTACGACATAAGGAGGGTTATGTTTTTCGAGTGTATGTATGTCCATTTCTTTGGCACGCCCTACAGCCCAAACGGCTGGACGGTTTTTGACATATGAGGTGTCGTTAGATTTGTCTAAATTATTGTAGTGACATAGGCTATATAGATTTTCAAAATGGCGCCCGCAAATGGCGGAATGGGGGGGGGGAAGTTGAACTTTTTTCTTACCATAGCAATCTGGGTATCAAATGAAAGCTACTAAGAAGACCAGTTCAAATATATATATATATATATCACATTATGTTTAAACAGTGTTTTATTTAACACAAAAAAGTTCAGAATAAAAACATAAATAAAAAAAATAATTATAATAATAATATAATAAGAGTATTTTTACGCAGTACGGTTTTTTGATTTTTTTAATTTATATATTTTTTTAATTATGCCAAAATAGATAATATCCACGCCAGCTTAATTCTTGAGATTTCCGTAAAAAAGTTGAAAGCAAATGTTGCTGCTTCTGCTAGATCTTGTCTGAGTACAGAGAGTCAGCAACAAAATAGAAACGGAAAGTCAAGAGACGTTGAAGATTGTTTTAAGAAACACCCGGCCACGCCAGCTTAACTCTTGACTTTACCGTGGAAAAACTATAGTGAAAATTTGTTGCTGCTCATACTGCAGCTTGTATCGACATAAAAAGTCGGCAACAAAATGGAAAAACGGAAGTCAAGAGATGTTGGAGATCGGTTTACAAAAAAACTGGCCACGCCAGCTTAACTCTTGACTTTTCTATGGGAAATACTACTGCTACAATATGTTGCTGCTCATACTGCAGCTAGCTTGAGTACAGTGAGTCAGCAACAAAATAGAAAAATGGAAGTCAAGAGATGTTGGAGATTGGTTTACAAAAAAACCGGCCACGCTAGCTTAACCCTCGACTTTTCCGTGGGAAAACTATTGCTACAATTTGTTGCTGCTCATACTGCAGCTAGTTTGAGTACAGTGAGTCAGCAACAAAATAGAAAAACGGAAGTTTATCTCTATGCTGAAGCAAGCAGTAGTATGAGCAGCAACAAATTTTCACTATAGTTTTTCCACGGAAAAGTCAAGAGTTAAGCTGGCGTGGCCAGTTTTTTTGTAAACCGATCTCCAACATCTCTTGACTTCCGTTTTTCTATTTTGTTGCTGACTCAGTGTACTCAAACTAGCTGCAGTATGAGCAGCAACAAATTTTCACTATAGTTTTTCCACGGTAAAGTCAAGAGTTAAGCTGGCGTGGCCAGTTTTTTTGTAAACCGATCTCCAACATCTCTTGACTTCCGTTTTTCTATTTTGTTGCTGACTCAGTGTACTCAAACTAGCTGCAGTATGAGCAGCAACAAATTTTCACTATAGTTTTTCCACGGTAAAGTCAAGAGTTAAGCTGGCGTGGCCGGGTGTTTCTTAAAACAATCTTCAACGTCTCTTGACTTTCCGTTTCTATTTTGTTGCTGACTCTCTGTACTCAGACAAGATCTAGCAGAAGCAGCAACAAATTTGCTTTCAACTTTTTCACGGAAATCTCAAGAATTAAGCTGGCGTGGATATTATCCATTTTGGCATAATTAAAAAAATATATAAATTAAAAAAATCAAAAAACCGTACTGCGTAAAAATACTCTTATCATATTATTATTATAATTATTTTTTTTATTTATGTTTTTATTCTGAACTTTTTTTGTGTTAAATAAAACACTGTTTAAACATAATGTGATATATATATATATATATATATTTGAACTGGTCTTCTTAGTAGCTTTCATTTGATACCCAGATTGCTATGGTAAGAAAAATGTTCAACTTCCCCCCCCCCCCATTCCGCCATTTGCGGGCGCCATTATTTTGAAAATCTATATAGCCTATGTCACTACAATAATTTAGACAAATCCAACGACATCTCATATGTCAAAAACCGTCCAGCCGTTTGGGCTGTAGGGCGTGCCAAAGAAATGGACATACATACGTACATACACTCGAAAAACATAACCCTCCTTATGTCGCAGTCGGGTTAAAAAACATTAATTTTTAATTACTTTTTATTTTTTTTCCTAACATTTTTCAGCAACAAATTGACCCCTATTCGCTTGATCGATAAGTCTACATCCAGTGATTTCCACGTTATCTTAATCGAAAGTTAGCGTTATTGCCGATTTTTTGCGATCGGACGGAACAAAAAAAATATTTTTTTAGCAACTAATTCGCAACAAAAAAGCAACAAATTTTGGTATTTTTTTTTTTTTTTTTCCGCCGATTTTTTTTTTTTTTTTTTATTATTATTTTTTTTTTCCTTACATCTTTCAGCAACAAATTGACACCTATTCGCTTGATCGATAAGTCTACATCCAGTGATTTCCACGCTATCTTAATCGAAAGTTAGCGTTATTGCCGATTTTTTGCGATCGGACGGAGCAACAAAATTAATTTTTTAGCAACTAATAAGCAACAAATTCTGGTGTATTTTTTATTTTTTTCCGCCGATTTTTTTATTTTTTTTATTATTTTATTATTATTTTTTATTTTTTTTCCTAACATCTTTCAGCAACAAATTAGCAACAAATTGACCCCTATTCGCTTGATCGATAAGTCTACATCCAGTGATTTCCACGCTATCTTAATCGAAAGTTAGTGTTATTGCCGATTTTTTGCGATCGGACGGAGCAACAAAATTATTTTTTTAGCAACTAATTAGCAACAAAAAAGCAACGAATTCTGGTGTTTTTTTTTATTTTTTTCCGCTGATTTTACATCGCCAGTTTTTTAGACCTGCTATTTCCCGCGGTAACCCTCGCTTCTTGAAGATACCTCTTCACGCAACGAAAAATTCTTTGTCCTTCCTCAAGCTTCAATCTATCTCCGAACCAAATTGCAGTTAAATCGGTTCAGCCATTGTACTTTGGAAGCGTAACAAACAGAGTTACTTTCGCATTTATAAAAGACTAAGGTAAAAGTCTAGGTTTAAGTTTAGTGTTAAGGTAACATAGGCTTAAATTAAGACAAGTAAAAGCTACTGCAATCCTTAACATTAATCTTGTCGGAATGGTCATTCATATTATAATGGTAGATAGATAAACCCACTAATTTGGCACTCCATATGAAAATGCTTAGCAATTTAAACATACGTTTGCGTACAATTCTAGTAAAAAGTCTAACCCTTCTCTTAGAATAAACTTCAAATGAATTGTTACTATCAGACAATCTGCAACAAAGTCTGAGAATGCCATCATTAAGTAATAAACATTCAAAATAAATTAAACACACAATCCCTACAAGAATTCTAATGATTCATTTCGAACCGCTCATTCAAAGTTTTTAACATCAAACAACTGAATCACCACAATATATCTTTTAAACAACTCCCGTCATTTTGTCTCGCCGCCATCACTAAAATAGCGGCCATATCTCATCAATGTTTATTTTTTTCTCAACAAATCGTTCGGATACATTTCCAAAAGAATTAGACATTTTTCTTCACAAATCGTTCGAATAAGTAACAAATTAAAAAGATTAGTAAGAATTTTTATCGTTTCCGAAAGCTGTTAGCGCTTGTGGTATTTCCGGAGGGTGGCAGCACCAGTTATTCGTTCGGTAAATAAAATTGGACTTAAGTATCAATTGTTATTCGAATAAAGAGATTTATCTTGACACCTTTTCCGCTTATTGAGTGAATGGCCGAGCTGTGATGGGTAGTTTCGCTGATGCTATAATTTGGCTTGGTTTTGAGGGCAACCAAATTGACTGTTGTTTTTTTTTGTAGTGTCCTGTGGAATATTTTCATCAATAGCTTTGATGAGTTGCTGGCCTATCAAACATCACTGTGTCTAGCATGAACGCACTAATGTAATCGTAGGTAGGCTTCCGATACGTTTCGATAAGTGTGTATCCACGTTTTACACCATTTTTATTAGTCGCGTAAATTCTGGACAGTAAATCATTGGTGCAAGTTAAAGCATGTTTTATGGGAGGTGATAAAAACCACCATCTAATGGTTTGTACGGTAGTTGGGTTTATAACAAACATATATTGTAGGTATGTATGTTTGTTTAGTGGGTATTAAAGCATCCTCAAAGAGATAATAATATTGAACGTCTAGACTCTAGAACGTTCTTGGCTATCAGCCCCGAAACCTAGCTCACTGGCGATGGCATGAGTATTCTTATTTATCAAGCTTGTGTTCCTTAAATAGGTAAGCAGAGGTAAATAGTAACGACTTTTCAGTAGTGATGTGATATGCAAATCTTTTAATTGGACAGATTTAAGATAACACAACATCACTGCTGCTTCCTCCGATGGGTTTTTCTCAGAGGTTTTCTGAAATCTCCCTGACGGCCTCTGACATGGAATTTTAACAAAAACTGCTAGCCATTAAGATAGCAGCCGGGAGCGACGGCTTTTTTCGGATAGAAAATCATCAAATGACCCCACCCGCCGTAGTGTAAGACTCTTACTGACTGAAACCCATCCATGTTTCTTCCTCAGCCCAATATATTCTAAGGGCCCGATTACTCTTCCGAAAATCCCGCAGCCCCGGCAGGGTGTATAACACCACAACTTCCTGTCTTCGGGCTGGTTTTTGACATTTTCCAAAATACGCAAAGCTATCGTCCCGACCTGGGAATCGAACCCGGGGCTCCGTTTACAGCAGTCGCGTTATTCTACAACTAGACTAATGAAACAGCGTAGTAAATTTAACTGCTGCTTAAAAATGTTGGCCAGGAAAACCCAACACAAAAATTCTTGTCTCTAATAATGATGGTTTCTAAGATTGGCGATTCGCGCATATGATCCCCAAACTTGCGCACTGTTGGTGAATTAATTTCCATTATAGCTAGGCAAACAAGCCAGTAAGCAGATTACTATTACGTCCGTGTTGCTAACATAGCTGCAATTACGTTACTGGTTACATTCACTATTAACACGGGTCACGGTCCAAGTGATAAGCTGACAGCGAATTGTGATAATTTTTCATTCTTATTTTTGCTAGTTTAGTTTTTTTAATGTGTCATTTATAAAATGGTTAATCTAAGTAACAAAAAAGCTAATCCCGCTTACCTCCGAAGGGTTTTGCTTAGTTTTTTGTCGTCGAACGCATTTCAACCACTTTATTGCAGTTTATAATCATTTGTAAAAACAAAATGGCTGACTGACGTCAAAATTTGCAGATTAATGTTCTTAATCTATCATGCAGAGTTGCCATTCCTCAAATAGTATATTCTTATGCAACGATAAAGTGGATAAAAAAACACTAATAAAAATCTGATTAATTTAATGCTATATTTTCATATTCATGCAACGAGAACGAAAGCACGGTATGATACGTTTTAAATGCTTACGGTTTTTTTTTATGGATGAGAAATCATCTAACTCCCGTTGTGGTCGGCGCAGGAGGAAGTGTCAGACTCTTACTGACTAAAATTCTTTCTTCGCGCTTTGCGTTCCAGGGCTGCGGTAACTCACCAAAAATGGTATTAATTTCCAAATAACTCTCAAAAGCTCATGCCTTGGACTACAAACCAATCTCGCAGTATGTCATATCCAGGTTGTAGACCATTTAGAGCGAGTGCGTTGATGAATAAATGCATTGAATGCATTTCTGATTGCATCGGGAAATTGTGATAACTGTGTCTTTGTATTCGGCATGTTTTGATAATTAACTGTACTCGTATATAATAGTTAAGTAATAGATTTAATATAATCGAAAATTAAAAAAAAACCCCTACGCAAAAATGCCTACAATCATTTTGGAAAAGAGCTGATACTTTTACACTGCTGGACCGATATTAACCAAACATAGCTAAGAACCACCGCAAGGTAACTGGCTTTCAAATGAAAAAAAAAAAAACGCATCGAAATCGGTCCATCCGTTTGAGGGCTACGATTCCACAGATAGATACACACACAGACAGAGAGACATCGACGTCTAACTTATAACACCCCTCTTTTTTCGTCGGGGGTTAAAACAGTCGAATTGGGAACCTCCTCCATTTTTGGAAATCAGTTAAAAAGACTCACACATTTTGACGAAAACTCGTGCCACGTTGATACAAAACTATTTGATCAATACTCTGCAGAGACTTGCTAAGTCCGTGCCGAAGCGGGGTACACTTGACTGTCTGAAGATCCTGCCGTATTTGCCATCATCCCTTACTCGCAGCCCTTAAGCCTGCAGGCGGTATCGCAGTCACGGACCCGCGCCTTTGCTCTTGTTTACTATTTAAAATAGGTTTAACGCCTAATATAACTACAAGTATATAATATAATATTTGTTATTTGCTGCCTTTGTTGTGTTTTGATGCTCCGTTTAGTATTTAGAGTACAGATTTTAATCTTTGGAAGGCTTTTTATTTAACAACTAATTCTAGAAATTATGTCGCTTTAATAGTTTTTGAGAAATGTGCATACATGTTGTTTTTATATTATGTATCTACATCCCCCGAGGAAGGGGCTGGTAATCTACATGACAGGGTTTCCTAGTGCAGATACCAGTCCCCCACAAAGGACTAGTGTAAAAGTTGAAAGGTTCTTAAAATTAAGTTTATGAACTTAATGGAATAATAAAAAAAATAACCTTCGTGGAAGAGAAATAAAGAGTTCATTAATATCTATACTAATATTATAAAGAGGATAGATTTGATTCTTTGTTTGTTTGTTTATAGGGATTTAACTCAAAAACTATTGGACCGATTTTAAAAATTATTTCACCATTAGAAAGCTTCATCTTTACAAAATGTCATAGGCTATATTTATTTCCAGAAATAATTAGGGATCCCTACTAAAACTTGAATAATGTAACCCAAGGTGTTTTAAAAAAATGACCAGGTGGAAAACTAGTTATTAATAAAGTACCTAATATGAGAGATTAAGGGATTCCTATGAAAACTGTTTAGTGGATTTTCTGCAGAAATCGCATAATTGACGGCTTTATGTACTCTTAGAGTACCTAAGTGCCTATGAACAGGGGGAGAGTGCTGGTCGCTCTAGATGCCAGATGGCAAGAGGCACCAAAAATGCAAATGGCAGCACAAAATAAAAAGGCTGATGGAGTATTGCTAGATCATTTCTTTTTATCCGTAGGGCGACGCTGCATTTAGCAGCTTCTCTAGAAAAATCCGTAGATCTGAAGAGTTTTTTTTTTATTTAAAGGCGACCAAAGGCTCTTTACCTACCTACAAGCTCCCTGTCTAGTTGCTCCATAGATAAGCATCGTTGAACTAAACCGTATGTTATCCAATGTTAACATGTAAACAGTTAACTTAATTAACGGATTATGTTGTTAATAATATCTAAACATGGGGATCTTAACTGATAGTTACAACAGTAGAACATTAATTGGTTGTTGGTATACTAGTTGGTAACAACAGTATCAGCCGGTTGCACCAAACTATGTCATTTGTACTTTATACTTTTACGAATATCTATACTAATATAATAAAGCTGAAGAGTTTATTCGTTTGAACGCTAATCTCAGGAATTACTGGTCCGATTTGAAAAATTATTTCAGTGTTAGATAGCCCATTTATTGAGGAAGGCTATATGCTATATATCATCACGCTAAGACCAAAAGGAGCGGAGCACCACTATTCCATACGGTCGCAGTCGCGGGCAGAAGCTAGTTACAAATGGTATCAAAAATTAGCATACTTTTAATTATTTTTTATGATATCAATACATATGTAGATATAAAAATTAAGTAAACATATATATCATAAATATCACGAAGAAAAACATAAAATATTAGCAAAATTATTAAATTTTATCCACCATTTTGACAGATCTTTAATGACAGAGGAAATGGTAAAAAGGAACCTTCGTCTGTCTGTCTTTCTGTCGGGACTGGAACCACTGATGTTAATCGTCTTAAAAATTGTAACAGTTGCACAGAATGATTTATCCATACGTGTTTTTCATCCATAGTATGAAAAATAATGCCCCTTTATAAAAAAAATGGAGAGAAGTGGAACTTTACGATTTAAAAGTGTAGTTACTAAGTCATGTGGGGTATCAATGAAACTGCTTGAATTGCCCATTTCAATATCATTTTTAATTTTGATCTTGAACTGAAATTAAAAATGAAAATTGCACAAAAATACAGTTTGAGGCTTCAGTTTATCTCCATAACAAATTTCACCTCGATTTGATCCGCCCTCGTCCTGTCAAAGCGTAAAACAGAGTTATTTCGTATTTATAACATTAAAGTAGGTACAGATTATTGCACCTTACCATAAATGAAAATATAATATCTATAGTATTCTCTAAGAAAATGTTTCTCTGACATGACGGAGGGAGTTCGTTTGTAGTTTTGCTACCAAAAATCGCGGCTTCCATCACCCCTTAGCTATTAACCCTTCTATTTCACTAGACTTAACCCTCCAGTAAAGACTTCAAAGCACAAAGGGATGTCAGTTACTCGACTGGCTGAGAAAAGTGAAGCGCGCCTCAGATCTTCACGTGTGTTCGTCTTGTTGACGTCCTGATCTAATGAACTGGCGTTTGTTTATGAGTGATGTGCTTCGTGAGTCTTTGAATTACAGTTTTGATAAACATAAGCCTTCCTTAGCAGTCTTAACACCCGTATTCTAAAACATTACTATGTTAAGTCTGGCTTTTAAGGGTACTTTAGTCGACAAGGAACCCTCATAGTTTCGCCATGACCGTCTGTCTGTCCGCGGCTAAGCTCAGTGGCTATTAGTACCAGAAAGCTAAAATTTTGTATGGATATGCATATATTCATTAAGCCGACAAAGTAGTAAAATAAATTTAGAATTTTTTTTTTTTTAGGGTGTCTCCCATACACGTAAAGTGGGGTTGAATAATGTTTTTATCATAATTATCCCGTCGTGTGAGTTCTTTCAAAAATAAAGCAGGTATGTGCAAATCTTTTTCCGATTAAGTGAGCTGTTTGCGAAATATCAAGCTTTAAAGTGCATATTTTTGTTAAATTCGAGCGTCCCCTGTCTAACTTCTGAATGGCTGCTCCTAGATTTAGGAATTTATCGGTTACAGAGTTATCGTCGACCAGTTACGGAACACTATCGCGCGTGGCTCGACACCCGCTTGGCTAGTATTTTTTTAAATAAATATTACTAGCTTTTTCCTGCGGCAACACTCCTACACACATTCAGCTAAAAATAACATCGACAGTAGTATGATTGACAGTGACGGTTGTGTCATTAGCTATGAATTATGACCATGTTGACTTATTACAAAATAGCTTCTGCCCGCGACTTCGTCCGCGTGGAATAGTGGTGCTCCGCTCCTTTTGGTTTTAGCATGATGATATATAGCCTATAGCCTTCCTCGTTAAATGGACTATCTAACACTGAAAGAATTTTTCAAATCGGACGAGCGGTTCCTGAGATTAGCGCGTTTAAACAAAATGGAGTAACTTCTCCCGTTTTCCCAACATTTCCCTTCACTGCTCTGCTCCTATTGATTGTAGCGTGATGAAAAGTATACTATAACCAGCTCAGGAGTATGAAAAATAATTGTACCAAGTTTCGTTAAAATCCGTCGAGTAGTTTATGTTTCTATAACGTTTATACAGACAGACAGACAAAAATTTTACTAACCTTATCACCACCTGATAGTTATTTTGGAAATATATTTTATGTACAGATTTGACCTCTCTACAGATTTATTATAAGTATAGATAGATAGGTAAGACCTACGTGACTAAAAAATATATAGGGTGACACTGAAAACCACATTGAATCAAAGTGGTTTCGACGTCACAATCTACAAACGCAATTGTCTGTAAGTAACTAGCTTTTCCCGTAGTTTCACCCGCTCTTGAGAGAACTACTTTACGCACCCGGGTAAGAAGATCTTATGTCAACAAGTGTCAAGAAAAAAAAATAACCGTCTCCTGGATCTTTTCTATCGGATCTATGGTCTTCTCGATAAGGTTGACTGGCAGAGAATGCCTTGTGGCATTAAGTCCGCCTATGTATCACTGCTGTACGTGAAGTTTAAATAAATAAATAAATAGAGAAAACCTAGGAGAACCCTTATAAATCGGTTAGCCGTAGTTTTCTCAAAATGTACCCTCCCGAAATGATCATAAAGTTCATTTTTAGGGTTCCGTACCTCAAAAGGAAAAAACGGAACCCTTATAGGATCACTTTGTTGTCCGTCTGTCCGTCCGTCCGTCCGTCTGTCAAGACCCTTTTTCTCAGGAACGCGTGGAGGTATGAAGCTGAAATTTATATCAATTACTCAGGTCTACTGTCCCTTGAAGCTGTGAAAAAATCAAACTTCTAAGCCAACGCAATCAAAAGATACAGCCGTTTATGCCGCAAATTTTCGACACTTGCAAGGGAATCAAAACCTACAGGGTGCTTCCCGTGAACTCAGAATCTTGAAATTTGGTACGAAGCAACGTCTTATAGCATAGATAAAGGAAAAATTACGAAAACCATAAATTTTTAGTTACATCACATAATATATATTTTTTTTAATAATTTTAACCTTACTACCCATTTCCTCATAAACGCGTAGAGGTATTAAATTGAAATTCATACCAAATACTCAGGTCTATAATACCTTTAAGCTGTACCATAGTTATGACTCGATTGTCGTAATGAACGAACTTTGTAAACCTTGCAGGTTTGTACGGAACCCTCGGTGCGCGAGTCCAACTCGCACTTGGCCGGTTTTTTGCTTATTAGATTTCTTGAGAGCGGGTCATTTTGGGAAGGGACATTTTGAAAAAGAAACTATTTGAGAGGGGAGCATTTTGGGAAGAAGACATTATGGGGAGAGTACATTTCGGGAAAAGGACTTTCTTTAGCCTGGGGCCTTACCATGACGTGCCAAAGCAGGAATAGTTTTGTTGTGAAAAAGAGATGGAGCTATACGACGTTAGTAGCTGTCTCGCTCTCACACCTGAATAGTGATTGCAAAAACACGTGGTGATACGGCCCCTGAATGCTAAAAACAGACTCACAATCGCATTTATATTTTTAGTTAGGATCACGATGACGTCATCTCAAAACATGATAATTAAATACACAAATAAAATCATTCATTATAAAGCTGTCAGAGATTTCCTTTGAGGGATTAACTTAATTATTCTTGCTCATTAGTTAGAATATATTATTGGTACGTAAAATAATAGATATTATATACTATAGAATTAAATTAAAATTTATTATTATAGAGCACAGACAAAAAACTGAATTTTGTACTGTACAGAGTAATAACGTCTTTTTACCAACGATTGTTGCAATTTCATCCACATCGCTTCAGCCTACTGTAAAAGCGTAACAGACAGACAGACATGTAATTTCGGATTTATAATATAAGTTAGTTAAGTAAGGATAATTTCTGTTCTACATGTTAAGCTGGTAAGTTTGTTCATCACTGCTTCTTCTTTCCAGCCATAACACTAGGAAGCAGTGAAAGGTGGGCGTTTTGGGGTGCTGTAATTATGTATTTTGACGTGAAAAAGTACTAATTGAATTAGCCTAATTTCAATAAACGTTTTGAGTTTGATTTTTTTGAGTTTGAAGCGGTTTTATATAAGTGAAAATCTACAGTTCTTCGTATACTACGAGTAAAATATAGTTACATTCATGATTAGTGGTATGTGATGCCGAAATTATCGCTTTATAAACATGAGTCATGGCCACAATCTATATTTACCTTGTGAGTACACGGCACTGTTTCTGGGCCCTTATCAGCCGTTATTCATTCTTTTCAATTTCTTAGAACGCCACTTGGTGATAGGGCTGCCATCACCCAAATCGTCGACCCAGGACTAAAACTATAAAAAACCCCGGACATTTTGAATGAGTTTGATTATTTCCCCGGACACTATTTCATTATTTGTTTTAATTTATTGCCTACATTTCAATCAAGCGGGATCGGATATCAGGTAAAAAGTTCGGGATTTTTCCGGACGCTCTTTGAAAACCCGCCCGGACGCACCCTAGACGCCTTCTAAACTAGGACAAATCCGGGGAAACCCGGACGAATGGCAGCCCTACTTGGTGACAATGTCGCTGATACAGTCATGTATGTGTTTAATATGTACCATCTTGATTTTATAGTCTGTGTCAATTGATTTTACGATAAATATAAACTAAATTATTACCTAATTTTCCGACATCTATACTAATATTATAAAGAGGAAAGATTTGTTTGTTTGTTTGTAGGGTTTTAACTCAAAAACTACTAGACCGATTTTAAAAATTCTTTCACCGTTAGAAGGCTACATCTTTACGAAGTGTCATAGGCTATATTTATTTCCAGAAACAATGAGGGATCCCTACTAAAACTTGAATAATGTAAACCAAGGCGTAAAAAAATGTCACGCGGGCGAAGCCGCGGGCGGAAAAGCTAGTGATAAATAAAAGAACATGAAATTTACGTAAATGCGCCATCCTTACGCCATTTTGTTAATTTCTGTGTCAGAATTTAAACAAAATATGTTACGTCTATGTTTACATTTTTCTTAAAATCTATTGTTATCGACTATAGGTTCACTTACATTATGGTATGGTAACTGATACATTTGTTGGATCACCAATAAAATGGCATTTATTTATTTAAATTTTGGGTTTTTTTTATATGCCTCGCAACAGTCCTAATTTTGAATCCATCAGAATTAATGATTGTCGAAGAGCCTACGCTCTAAACTAGAGCAATTTATTAAGAACCCCAGCTGAGTATAAAGTTCTCCTACTGCTTGAAAGCTATCGGTACTCCAAGCAGCTCAGGTCGCAAAGGTCACGCTATCGATCTGCCGACCCCCAAAGGATTATAAAGTGTAATGCTATCTCCCCCCGAAGTTGAGAGCCGGTGGCTGACTATAATTGATTTTAAACTTGCATGATGCCTGCGAAATGGTAATTTTTCGAATATGGCGCTCCAGAAACTAGTTTGAACCGGATCGAGGTGGATGCTTTTGGTCCGAAGCGGATATTTTAATTTGGGTGGGTGTGTGTTGTGTTGGATGGGGGATGAACTTTGTTTTATCCGACTATCGGGACCGAGAAACCTGAATTGCCTTTAAGCTTTAACGGATCGAAAATTGCAGCCATCCAAAAATGAATTGAAATTCTACTAAAGAACTTTTGTATTGGCATCATGTTTTAATATGAAGACTTTTATGGCTGCGATATGTTCGAAAGAGGTACCGCGCCCCCGGAATAGTAAGGGCTGAGGAAAGAACATGGATGGGTTTTCAGTAAGAGCCTGATACTAACGACGGGAGAAGTCATTTGATGATATCATCATCTGCCTAGCCTTTTCCCAACTATTTTGGGGTCGGCTTCCAGTTTAACCGGATGCAGCTGAGTACCAGTGTTTTTACATGGAGCGACTGCCTATCTGAACTCCACAACCCCATTGATAAGGCATTCGATGATACATATACCAACCGAAAAAAAAAATTTTTTTTGTCAAAAAAGCAATGGATTTCGTTTTCCTTGGTTATATAATATTGTGCTTTTTACCAAACAAACAAAAAATTAAATTAACCTTAAAATTCATACAAAACACTCTTTACTTAACAGCAAAGAAACCTAATTAAACACTAAAGAAAAATGTTGAAATAAATGTAAAATATGACAAGACAAGGATGTTGATTTTAGTGGGGCGTTCGTGAAGACGCCCGGGTGAATATGAAATGGAAAGCACACTCCATCCAGTATAACCGGGGCGGATAACATTGGATATACTGGTTTGAGTTCTGAGAAAATGGCGGAAATCAAAGAAAATAATAGCTTTTAATTTAGAAAGAACAAACTGCTGTATGTTTTTCAAATTGAAATAAGACCGGCTGTATCTGTACTCTTTTCTATAAAAAAATATCTAAAATCCTTCGTTTTTAGTAGTCAGTCCCTTTTCCATCTTCCTGTATGGGTTATATTTTTACTATCCCTGGTTTTCATCGTCGTTTTGACTGTCCCACACGCTTGCTCAAGAGGGATTGCCGCTAGCAGAAGACCATGTATATTAGTTACATACTACGCAGCATTTAACTGACTTATAAAAGAAAGGAGGTCACTAATTCACGAAAATAAAAGATACACATCATCTTTTATTTTCGAAACTTTTTTTTATTTTATTTTTTATAAGATCATGGTTGCGATGGCTTAAGGGTTATCTCGTGTACAAGTGTGCAGGGAAATCTGGCAAGGACCAATGTGACTTTTCCAAAATCATGTTCTTTCAATTATTGTTCTTATATTATAGACACTGACTAACGATGAAGGAAGACATCGCACATAGGAGTATTGTCATGTAAAATCCGGACAAAATTATTTAATGACTTATTTAGTAATAAAACATTGTAATACGATATAAATAATCTTTAATGATAATAAAAAGTACATATATACCATAAATCTGAGAGAACGATCCAAATTAGTTTTTTTATCATCAGGGCATTGGGTGATTTCAACTAATTTTGTTCCCAAAAACTCCAATTTTTCTTCAATTTTCTTTCCTTTACACTCACGCATGATGTCGTACAAAGCTCTTCTTGTAAAACTAACAGTTGATTGTACATTATCTGAAAATAAAAAATAAAACAATGTAAAGTCAAATATATCCCCATTTTACACTATCATCTTCAAATAATTAAAAATAAAAATGGCGCGGGTAGGCGCAACAATTTTTTATAGTTTTTACTAAAGCATATTCTTGGCAACATATTGATAAAAAAATAAAGGTCTGACAAGCCTTGACAAGTAAACAAAAACACGATTTAATAAAACCTTTTATACATTTTATTTGAAATTTTCGGTTCATCTTTAAAAAAAAATCTAAACACATAAATGAAAGATAAACTATTAAATATTTATGTTAAAATAATCTACGTACCTTGTACTTCCATATTCACAATGTTTTTTCCCACTTTTTATCACACCAAACATACAGTTCAAACTCTAATGCAGTGAAAATAACAAGTGCGGAGAACAAAGACATGCGACTGAGACAACGACTGGGTTCCGACTGCTTGTGCGGGAAGGGTCGACTATCTGAGTTAGGAATGTGTCCTTTTTCCAATGGACCGGTTATTGAGCTGCAAAAACGTGTGGCTTTAATAGGTTTTTATTTAACTTCGTAAATTCGACTTTTGACCGGATTTTAGATGGAAATACTCCTATGTGCATCGTGAGGAAACCTATACTAAAAAGTCTGAAATAGCCTTCTCTGTATGAGAAGAGGCGTTTACTCTATAGTGGGGTAATAAATCGGCCGATGACGATGATAATTAAGAAATAAAATCTGTATATAAAGGTTTTTTTTTTTTTCATTTTATAGCTGAAACATTTACAATATCAAAACATAAGAATAATAAATTATACTAAAGAAATTAGGCGTCAAAATATTCATCCGAATCGCTGTCAACGGGAGTCGTGCCCAAAAGGCTGGCTACATTGCCACGTTGGATCGCACTGCTGATTCTACATATTAAAATTATTTAAGTAAATTAACATTTAAAAAAAATACGGAAATTTCTAACTACGTAGATTCTGATATCCTCGCTTATATCTTAACACAAAGACTCGACATACCAAAATTGGAGTGAGGGAGGATTGTATTTTTTTCATCAAATTTGCGCTTAGAATACTAAATGAAGGCGTATGATGAACACTCGCAGTCTCGCGCGTCTCCGGAGAGCGGCGGTTAAGACGACGACTACCGCCAATGACCTTGAGCAAATGGGCGGAGCTTGAGCTTCCCCCCCGCGACCCCGCAATGCACACCGCACGGTTGTCATTTTATATTTTGAAGAACTTTGACGGGTGACCATAATATTATGTAGAGATTCTAAGGACAGTCGCATATTGTATTTTGATATGCATGTCTAAGATATAAAAATAGAAATACAAATAACATCTGTCTGAGTAATACTTCGAAACACTAATTTTAAATTTCCAACCCCCACTGCATACTTCGTTTGCCAGAAAAGCAAAAATATTTTCAATTTCTTTAATCTGCAAAACATGTTTATCGATCTGAATTGTTACAAGTTTCAAGAAAAAAATCTGACAACTAGCATTCTTGAATTAATCCGCTGTGAAAGATGGACAGACAGACAGACAAAATCGCACCATAGGAGTTAATTTTTAGGCCATATTGGTGTCCACTTTGAGCTCTTTTAACAGAAATGCACGCAACTTTTTTTCATATTTGCATTTTACGACATCTGCTGCTTCTCAAATAACTTCAGCTCATCTTCACTTGTATAGGAAAATCATATTAGTTTTGTAAGGAGAGCCTGGAAGCCAGTTAATTAGTCCGACGTTTCTGATCCATCTGTAAAGTGTCCGACCAAACCTTTGGCATCAGCTTTGGCCGAACCATTAGCTTAAAATTGGCCTAAGTTTTGACACCAACAGAACCGAAATTGAATAATCTATTACGTTTAAAGACCTAAAAGTGAGTGAGACTGTATGATGTTAATATTTTAAAAAGGCTGCAGGTAATTTTATTTATATTATTAAGTTGATACACCGAACATATTAGTAAAAAGTCATTGTGGCTTCTTTGCTAAGGCACCTGCATCTCATTTATGAGTATGCAGATTCGAACTTCGAAACCTAGAAATTACGAATCTGACTATTCCAAAGTTTTACATGCACTTTTTTTAGTATAACTTAGACACCATTGACTAACGGTGAAGGAACACATCGTGAGGAAACCTGGACTACACGGTCTGAAATCACCAATCCACCATGAAAAAGCGTGATAATTAATGCTAATGCATGTCTATGTCATACCCAAAAGTGGGATAGTAAAGATTCCGATTATGACCAGGATTTTTCAAATTTTTACCTATCATGAACAATGGAATATCACCCGTTTTGGGCCCAATTTTGAAAGTGCCGCAAAGCAAAAAAATCAATGCAAAAATAAATGTGCTAAATTCGGATATAGACTTTGTCTGAATGAGAATTAGCTGTTACATTTTCGAGCACCAAATTTGTACGACCCTTTTCCACGGTTTCATGCATTATTGAAGAAATAAAGTAGTGGAAAAAAATCCTACCATTGTATGACATTTCGATAATCTTTTAGAAAGATGCATTTATCTTTTACCTTATATGTATTACTAATATAAGGTTTTTTATAATATATTTTATCAGAAAAACTCACCGCAAAAATTGACAGTTTTTTTTTATAAAAAGATCATTAAATTGACATGCAGTAACTCAATTTTCATTTAGTTTTCTTATTACAATTCATCTGAATTCAAACATAACCTTGGAATTGGAAAATAGTCGAAATACCATATGTATTATGAAAAGCATTTAAGAGAAAAATGTACGGAAGTCTAATTATTTCATGTGAAATGTTTGTTTTACAAACTACGGAGAGTTTTATTTAAATTTAATTCGTATACCAAAAGATGTCGAAGAAAACATAAAAAATATTAGAATATGCATCAAGCCTTTATATCAAGCCCTTTCATAATTATGATGACGTAGAAACTACACTTTGTAATTTTAATTCCCATTTTTCCTCGAAAGTAATAGGTAGTTTTTTCTACTTTATCCATTTGCGATATCTTTCAACAATTATTCCAAATCGATAAGGTTAGTTATTCCTGAAGTAATTATCAGCTCTGACAGACAGACAGAGAAAGTCGCATCCCATAAGGGTTACTTTTTACTATTTTGGTTCGAAACCTTAAATATACTATTTGAATATATCTTTTTTTTTCATTTTCAGTTCTTCTGTCTTTGACTTCTGGACCAAAAATTAAAGAAGATCAAGTCCTTTTTATTTATCAGGGCTTTAGCCAAAGAATTAAGCGATTGCCTATTAATCGGCTTAGGCCTAGCCAAAAATCGACGTTCTGTCGGATACTATTTGGTGTTGAAAATAAAACATAAGAGTGGCATAGTGAAGTAGGACCTTCATTTCTAAAACACTATGCTTTGTCTTATCTTTTAGATTGTGTGTATATAATATCATCCCACATTAGATACCTTGACTAATAGATTAATATGTATATCATATGTGACTGCTTACTTGGCGTTTTTACTAAACTTCGAAAATGGTTGCTATGTAAAGCATCACTACCCAATGTTACCAGTAAAAAACCGGCCAAGTGCGTGTCGGGCCACACGCAGTAGGATTCCGTAGTAGGTCTTAGTTAGTCAACTATAAACATGTAACCGGTGAAGCCTACTTTGCCGTGATAGTTTTCGAAAGTTAGTTTTTTTTATTTTTGAAAGACCTATCTAACGATACCCTACATGAAGGGTTACGCAACAAAAAAAAATATTCATCCTCATTTCACGTGTTCGGGAACTCCACTAATTTTTTTTTTTTCTTATTCATTTTTACCACTTTTTCGGCGTGATCAATACACATATCTATATTAAATTTCAGCTTTCTAGTACCAAGAGCCTCTCGAGCTATGCCGCGAACAGACAGACAGACGGACATTGCGAAACTATAAGGGTTCCTTGTCGGACTACGGAACCCTAAAAATAAAACTAATGTAACCAATCCAAAATAGGAAAATGGTCTAGCTAAAATAGTCAGACAATACAATACATTTTACAATTTTACATTTTACAATACTCTTTTAATAGCGTAAGCTTATTTTTTTATCATATTCTGCATTTTTTTTTCAAATTCGTCTCGTAGCAAAGAAACTCGAACCCAAATTCACGTGTTTAGAAAAATATTTTCATTGGTAATAATTTAGAATAGCGCCGCCTTGTTACCCATGATAAACCGTTTTATTTACAAACCATTAAGTTTTGTTCTAAGATATCATCCCATGCCCTGACTTATAGCTACTATTTCTATAAATTCCAAACTGTTAGGAAATATTGTAACATAACATGAAAGAATTTTAATTTTGATGATTTTCTCCGACCTACATGTAAAATTTAAATGAGGTATGCAATATTCTCGTTTTGAATACGCAATGTATTAAAAGAAATACATATTTAAATCCTAAAGTACATTTAATTATTTAGTAAGTCAATAACAAAATATATTTGTCCTGCCAAATTTAGATACACACATTTTAGATTATGACAGATTATGGATGATTTGGTTTGAAAACACGTTATTCACATCAAAAAAATATTTTATCCGCATGTAGTGCCTTTTCAATGTAATAATTATAATTCACCAGTCATCTTATCACAAATATAATAATTTATTTACATCGTAATGTGCTCGCTCTGAGTGACAGCGTCTACCCGTGACAGTGGTCACAGACGTACTGCCCCCGTCGCCCGGTGGAGCCCCTCCGTAATTTCAACTCAACGTTTTGACAAAAGCACAAAAATTGACGTAAATGTACGATTTAAAAAAAATATACGTATACAAAAAGACAGATAATTAACTTTTCTATAAAATGGTACAGGTTTCATTAAAATCCGCTTGATAAATTCTATGTAAAACTCAGTTTTTCTTCTGCGTTAGACCTAACTTCATGATTTTTTTATACAATGTTATAAATACATAATTAAAAAAAACGTTATACAAAATTATCAAGCATATGCTCTAGTTTAGTATATATACTTTTCAAATCATGAAAGCAAGTCGTTAAAGCGTATTCATTAGCTTTAAAAGGGCCAAAGTCGTATATCGCCGCCTTAAGTGATGAACCGATGTCTTGGGAGTTAGGAGATTATTTAACGTTATTATTATGATTAGGTTAAGATTTGGAGATTGAGAGCACAGCTTAATTAACATGACGCAATTAAAATTAATCTCATTTTTTATTTTTCTACTAGCTTCTGCGCGCGACTTCGTCCGCATAAAATAGTGGTGCTCCGCTCCTATTGGTTTTAGCGTGATGATATATAGCCTAAAGCCTTCCTCAATAAATGGGCTTTCTAACACTGAAAGAATTTTTCAAATCGTACCAGTAGTTCCTGAGATTAGCGCGTTCAAACAAACAAACTCTTCAGCTTTATTATATTAGTATAGATATAGATTATGTATATCCCATCGTGCGGATAAATTCGAGAGCCTCCCGCTTACTTCTGTATAGTGCAAGCTCACAGATTTCCGAAAAAAAAAAACACAGATGTAACATGCATAATGAACTTGAAATAGAAAACTATCACAGCTAAGTAAGCTTTACCTTTTTTTTCTACATGACCTCTTGCAGGGTGCTTCTAATAACATTCGACCTGCTTAACCGGAGAATCGTAGGGTTTACCGATTACAGAGTTATAGGCCACCAATTGCGGAACCCTACCGTGTGGCTAGACACGGACTTTGCCGGTTTTAAATTCTTAGAACCAACTCTAAGAATTTACAAACAAACTAAAACGGATATGTTTAAATAAAACTGTTTATAATAACAGAAAGTAAACAGGCGGTGTTTACATTGCTTAAGTGCTCGGGAGTCGAACCCTGTAGGTGCTCGACAACTTCAGTCGTATGGAGTAAACATTGTTTCATAGATTCTAACATTGTATGGTATTAGTATGTTTCTCCGTAAAGATTTTACTGCGAAGTTCTAAGAAATATCTTAAAGTGGCTTCACCCTGAGTAGCGTTGCCAGGCATCCGGATAAAGTCGGTCATAGGTAGGCTTTTTAGGATTCCGTAGTCCGACAAGGAACCCTTATAGTTTCGCCATGTCCGTCTGTCTGTCTGTTTGTCTGTCCGCGGCATAGCTCCGAGGTTCTTGATACTAGAAAGCTGAAATTTGGTATGGATATGTATATTGATGACGCCGAGAAAGTGGTAAAATAAAATTTTGAAAAATATTTTTTTTAGGGTAGCTCCCAAACACGTAAAGTGGGGATGAATATTTTTTTTCTCGCGTACCCCTCCGTGTGGGGTATCGTTAGATAGGTCTTTCAAAAATATTATATGTGTGTGAAGACCATTTTTTGGTTAAGCGAGCCATTTGCGAAATATCTAGCTTTTCAGTGCAAATTTTTGTTCGATACGAGTTACCCCCCCTAACTCCTCTAACTTTTGAATGGCTGTACCTAGAAATGTGAAAAAAATCACAGACGTAGTACATGTAATGAACTTACAAGGTAAACTATCACGGCTAAGTAGGCTTAACCTGTTACAGAGTTATAGTCGACTAACTAACTTCTACTACGGAACCCTACTGCGCGTGGCCCGACACGCATTTGGCCGGTTTTTTATTACGTGTCCGGCCAAAATAAAGGGTGTCCGGCTTATCCAGCTTTTGTTAGCGTTTTTAAATTTCATTAGAATTTAACAAGAAATATGATAATAATCAAAAAAGCTGTCCGGCCTTTCTATCTAAATGTTCGGCCAAACTGGCTGATCTGTCCGGCTATTTGGTTTGTCCTACCTAGGAACCCTAATCTGAGGGAACTGCTTGACGCACCCGGATTAAAAGTATCCTATGTCTTAATCCAGGTTATAAACTATGTGTCTACCAAATTTCATCCAAATCCATTCAGCAGTTTTTACGTGAAAGAGCAACAAACATCCATCAACACTAACTATTTATAATATTAGTATAATTTCCTTTCATCAAAACCTTAGTAGGTAAATTCTCAAATGTGTCTATCTATATCTACATACATAAGCATATATGTATAACGTTGGCAGTGCGGAGGTACCCGGTCGTCCCAGGTAATATATTCAGTCGGCACGCATCACGTTTATAACGGCACGTCAAAATAAATAAACTCTACTGAAACTGAAACATATGATTCCTCAGGGCTGGTACTAAAATAATTTTATGGAACACTTACTGCTTCCCGCAGTTTCACCCGGATCCTGATAAAATTACTTGAAATACCCGGTTAAAAAGTATCCTATGTCCGTCTTCAGGGTTTAAGCTATAGCTATACCAAATTTCGTCTCAATCGGTTCAGCGGTTTTCCTGTGCAAGTGTAACAGACAGACAGAGTTAAAATATAATCCCTATCCTTGCTATTAGTATAAGGATTTTTAATATTAGTAACTTGCTCGGGAACTTTTTTTTTTTTGTATGGCATCTCGCAGGTCAACCTAGAATGAAGGTTGTCGACTGCTTAACCAGGCTTGCCTGTGAAGTGCCTTAAATGAATTTAGGGCATCCAGCCAGGGCTTAACTTTCAGAACTAAGCGACTACACGCTAAGGGCACCCCTTAGTGGGGTACGGGCCTCGGCTTAGGGCGTCGCTGGGGAAGGACAGCAAGGGACAGGCTGGATCAGAATATATATGATTATTATAATCGGGAATTTGTTTATTACTCGGGCACGTAGCTAACTAACAGTAGGGCTGATCGATAGAATAGCAAGGTTAAGCTGCGCTAGCCGCGGTCAGTCCATAGATGGGTGACCGTTTTCTGAACATAGTGAGACCCTTCCGTGCCTCGAAGAGCATGTAAAGCTGTCAGTCCTGCGCCTGATCTCTCCCCGGTCGTGTCGGACTGCCGACCCATCGGACTATAAGAGTGAGGAAATAGAGAGTGCACCTGTGTCTGCGCAAGCGTGCGTGCACTATAATATCTCCTGCGTACTTGGCTATTCTTCATTAAGGTAGGCCGCCGTGACTAAAATCTGTCTGGGGATTATTATTATTAATAATTTACCACTTATGCTTAACTTAGCCTAATTAAGCTTAACTTAGTACTTAGCGTACATAAAATAAGTTCTTGTCTGGGCTGGGAAGTCACAGTGAGGAAGGAATAAGATCCAAACAATTTAGTAATTAGCCTTTTTTCGTGAGATTAGATGAGAAATCATGAAATGACTCCTCCCGCTGCGTGTGGGGTGGAAGGGTGTTAGACTCTTACTGACTAAAACCCATCCATGTTCCTTCTTTAGTCCTTTGCATCAAAAAAAATTCGATTTAATATACGTGAAACGGAAGAACTGTCATCCAAGATCTGCCAAAATAGAGGATAATTTTGCTATTATTTTATATTTTTCGTTGCAATATTTGTGATATATGTTTACTTAATTGTTATATCTATATATTGATACCATAAAAACTACTTAAAGTATGCTAATTATTGACATCGTGTTTTGGGATATTCGTAAAAGTATAAAGTACTAGCTTTCCGCCCGTGGCTTCGCCCACGTGGACATTTTTTTTTACACCTTGGGGTTACATTATTCAAGTTTTAGTAGGGATCCCTAATTATTTCTGGAAATAAATATAGCCTATGACACTTCGTAAAGACGAAGCTTTCTAACGGTGAAAGAATTTTTAAAATCGGTTCAGTAGTTTTTGAGTTAAAACTCTACAAACAAACAAATCTTTCCTCTTTATAATATTAGTAAAAAGATAAAAAAAAAATAGTGCAACCGGCTGTTAATGTAACATTTGTGACGCAATTCCTGCCGAAGTCTAAAAATTTTCGCCGTAGTCTAAACATACCATGAAAGTTGTTTTTAAACTTATTCTCCGTACTAGCAACCCTAGCCGGACAGTACGGTACATAAGTTATTTCATTACCCGCCCGTGTCTACTAGGCAGTATATTGATGTCTCACTAAATATCTATGAACGGAATGCCAGATGGATGTCTTGGGATACGTGGCTGTTTTACTATCTGTACCTAGGTTTCTAGTAAACTGAGTACGACTAAATGTCCTTAATATATATAAATGTGAAAGTCTGTCTGTCACGTCACGCTTGAAAGCAACACATCTGATTGAACCATCATCATCTACCTAGGCTTTTCCCAACTATGACGGGGTCGGCTTCCAGTCTAAACGGATGCAGCTAAGTACCAGTGTTTTACATGGAGCGACTGCCTATCTGAGCATCACAACCCAGTTTACCGGGTAACACATCTGATTGAACCGATTATGATCAAATTTGGTATAGAGATGATTGAAACCTAGGAAAGGATGCAGGGAAGTTCCTAACAGGCATACGTACATTTAATTCCAATGCACACTCTCCAAAATGTGACCAATAAAATATCGACAGGCTGATTAACGCCAAGGCGTTACCCGTTGTAGAAAGAGATGATACGAAACGTTTGTAACTTTGCTAGGCCTTTAGTACTCCATACAGGATCGACCTTGCCTCTGATAGAGGGGTCCTATGTGTATCCAGATATATAACAAGATTCCTAACCAAATTAAAGAAGTTCCAATGGTCCACTTCAAAAGGGCTTTATGGAGGTGACTAATTGAGAATTCCTTGAATTTAAAAAACGATGTACTTAAATAAATACATATGTACCAAAAATTTGCATGTCATTATGTTATGATTAAATTTGTTAAGCTAATATTGTAAGAACTTTGTAACCATATTTATCTGCAAATAAATCTTTGAGGTTAAACATCAGCTCCGGCATGAAGTATCGTCTCACCTTTGCTAGGACTCCCAACTTTTTGGCAGCCAGTTGAGCTTTTGCTTCGGACCTTTCTATAGACAGAAATTGAGTTCAATAACACTTCTAGGCGACTTTACAGGAGTTCGGAAAGGCTAAACTCATATGATTCCAGTAATTTTCAACGTATTGAATGTACCCCAATTCATGGGCTTACACACAAACACACGGAGCCTATCACAAACTTTGCACATACATCTCTGTCGGGTAAAAAACTTGTGTTACCCCAAGTTGTAGGCAGCGGAGTTCACGGTAATAATATAGCTGTGTTGCGTAGGAGTCTTATTGGAGGGTACTTGGTAAATATAACGTGAGGGTAAAAAATGCGATTAAAGAATTTGTTGTACACGTATGAGGGTGTTTGCACGATGTAAAATTTTATTCCGACTTCCAAAAATAAAAGGCAAATTACACACAACAGTAACTTAGAATCACCGACTTCTAAAACGATGTTTTGGTCCATAAGCTATCCAGCACATTTTTTTTTTAAGCCCTGGCTGGAGGCCCTAAATTTATTTAAGGCACTTCACAGGCAAGCCCGGTTAAGCAGTCGACAACCTTCTAGGTTGACCTGCGAGATGCCATACACAAAAAAAAAAAAAAACATTTTTTTTTTCGTTTTTCTCTGAACTTCTTAACCCAGTTACCGGATAACATGCTACTCCTTGGTAAGACTGGTGATCAGTCTTTCTGGCTTCTGACTACCCGTAATGCCTGTCAATGTTCTACAAATCACAGCCGCAACCAACAGCTTAACGTGCTATCCGAGGCACGGAGGAGTCTCGCTAAGACATAGGTGGTCACCGATCCACGGACCGACTGCGCCAATAGTAGCTTAATCTTTGATCGATCGACCCGTTCGGCTGTTACTTAGCCACGAGCTCTGATTTAGACATTATTCTAAAATCCAGGTCACCAAAACCTCATCAGTTGGCCGATTAAAAAGTTTAAAACTAGTATCACTAGTAATCAGTGTCCGTAAATATTTCCGCGCAAACGCATTGACCCGTCCGTAATAGAATTAACCACTCCACTACGTCGGGGAAACCCTATGTTGATACTGAAAATTTAAAACGAGCACACACGTTCACGTTTAAATGGTAAGGACACGCGATTTAGGCGATTTAGGCTTTGTTTCCACGAAAAACAATGCTATTGTCATTATTTTAAAGTTTTAAATTAACCAAGAGTACTTACTACAATTGCAATGACTGAGGGGGAGAGATAGACCAAACGAACCTTGGCTGCGGGATGTTCGAAAGATTTACTGCGCACCAGGACCGCAAAGGGCTAAGGAAGGAACATCGATGGGTTTTAGCCAGAGTCTGCCACTCCCTTCTACGCACGGCAGAAAAGTCATTTGATGATCTTCCATCCGAAAAAAAGACCAAACAAGAGACGAATGGATTGCTTGAAAGATGATACTCGTATAAGAAGATAGTGTAAATGATAGTATAACGGCTAACAGAAATTGGAAGAGAAAAGAACATGTTGCGCCAACATCAAATAGACTGGGAATAGGACAGGAAGAACTTAGAAAGGCAATTAGAACTACAACTAAGTAGATATTTAGTAAAATAACAGCAATTAGTAATTCCCCGATTGAAATTATTTCCTTGTATTTGGTCATAGAGAAACTTACGTTGAGTCCAAGTTAAGCGACTCGGAGAGACTTATAAGTTTGCTCTTTGAATTGGAAACACACGGTTTGAAATTAGTAGCAGCTAGGTTGAAGGTTTGGACTATAATTACTCTAGATTATATTTAAAAAGTCGGATTAGTCACATACAACATTATAGGGTCAGCTGAATCGATTATTGTGACAACCATGAAGATCATGGTAAAATGATAAAACTCGATAGTTTTTTATTAGGATCTGCTATCTTTCTCTATCTGCTGCTATCTGTATGGCTTATACCTTTTCCAACTATGTTGGGGTCGGCTTCCAGTCTAACTGGATTCAGCTGTGTACCAATGTTTTACATGGAGCGACTGTCTATCTGACCTCCCAGTTACCGGGTAACACGATACCCCTTTGTAAGATTGGTTGTCAGACTTTTTGGCATTTTACTACCCGTAACGGTAACTATACACTCTGTATTAAAAAAAAAACTAAAATTTTGTTTCGCTTGGGCTTACACATAAGGCAGTTATGAACGGTCAAATTAGTCGGACGGTTCCAAGTAGTGGGTCCTATGGTTAAGATCCGGCAAGAAACTCCATGGATACTCTTTTCAAAACTTGCGATTACAATACTGCCATCATAAGAAAAATTGCCGTAACTTCTATTTTTTCGATATTGATCTAAGTATATATTTGAAATCAAGAAAAGAATCTTATTACGAATATGTACTTGATTCAATATCGAAAAAAAAAATTACAGTTACGGTCTTTTTTCTTACGACGGCAGAATATTAGATATAGGTACCTAAATCCAGATTTCCATTTAAAAAAAACTTCGACCCCAAATACGTAAAAAGAAATGGCGGTCCCTCCCAAATTACCGGCGCATGTATTCCAAAGTTATCCCAAGACTAAGCTTGGTATCAAATTAGATATGCAAATAACGTTTTGATGATCATAGTAAGCGATATACCATTGAGTTGAGCTAAGTGATTGAGGGCTTGAGACCTCCCTGAGGGACCTGTGATTATCTGTCGTTGTTACTAGCTTCTCCCCGCGGCGTCGCCTGCGTTTTACAATTTATAAAAGCTGAAGTAACTCAGAATGTTTTTAGTATAGAAAAAATAATTTGAGGTTCCCGCAAAAAAAAAACTTCATCCAAACTTCATTTCGAAATTCACGGAGATTTTGTTTTTCAATTCAAATAGAACTTTGCAGGGCTTATTAAACATCAAGTACTAGCTGCATGGTTCCAAGGAGTGGGATCTTATGGAGAAGAACCGCCACGAAACTCCATAAAGTCCTTTTGATGTTTAATGTAGAGACTAAAGATAGATAATTTCGTCAACAAGAAGTGAGTATATTCCAAGTCATAATAATAGTATAATATCTACCAGATGCCTTGAAAAAGATCTTATATAGATAGGTCGCTAACTAGCTCGACGTAATCAATACCGCCAACATTCACGAGGATAAATATGGCTATTTTTAGCCGTAACAAACATTATAGCCTTTATTATTTAGCCACACAGTACCGTTAATCTAAAACATGAGTAAGACGGATGCGTTGGGTATTTTTTAGCGACTCCAATTTTATAAAACTTCACATACTCATACAAAGCACACAGTGTATAAAAATGCAGTAGGTGAACTCCGATTTTTTGATACTTTGACGTTTTAACGTACTAGCTGTTTCCCGCGGTTTCACCCGCATCCCGAGGGAACTACTTAGCGCACCCGCGTAAAAAGTAGCCTATGTTGTTCCTCAGGGTCTATTCTATCTCTGTACCAAATTTCATTTATATCGGTCCAGTAGTTTTGGCGTGAAAGCGTAACAGAGAGACAGACTTACTTTCGCATTTATAATATTAGTAAGGATATTAATTAAGTGAACGTATATCGTAAAAACAAAAAAATAACAAATCGGTGTATGTTTCTCCATTTTCGTTTTACGAAATCGTAATAGATTGATAATTATTGTGCCGAGCAACTGATTAGCGATTTCAAGCTTACCATAGTCAGTGCATTGATTGACCATTTTATTTTGGCCGGACACACAATCTAAAATCCTACCTATGTCCGGCTTTATCCGGACGCCTGGCAACGCTAATCACTGCTGTTTATTTAAAGACTAATCATACCCACAAGTCTAACCTTTGAACACCAGTATTCCCAGAGTACTAAGCTTGGAGGTCAGACTGCAGTCTCCATGTGCAATATTGATACTCAGCCGCTTCTAGTTAGACTGGAAGCCGACCCCGACCTAGTTTCTAAAGAAGGCTATACGAAAAGTCTAGGATCCCGGTCGCGGCGATAAGGGAGATTTTTTGTCGCCCCGTCTTCAGTCGCTACTAACTTATACTTATACACGTTGAAAAATAGTAACCATGGAGTTTCTTGCCCTTTTAAACTAGCTTTCCGTCAGCAGCTTCGCCCGCGTGATCTATACGAACTAAATTAAAAAATGACACATTTTCATACAAACTTTGCTTCTCTTTTTCACCTCCTTAGGGATAGAATTTCGGAAAATCCTTTCTTGTCACATGTCACGTCATACAAAGAACACACCCCTCCAAGTTTCAGGTCTCTACGATCAGCGGTTTAGGCTGTACATTGATCCGTCAGTCACTCAGGACTAAGCATTTTATATTGTATAGATGGAGATGGCCACATCACAAAAATATTGATGAACCTTCTGTACTGCCAGTTACAGTGGTCATCACAAGCATAGCCCTAAGTACATATAACACAGAATGTGAGTGTTAATGAGTGTTATCCGTTGCTTTATAAACTGCTATTAGTGCTTTTAATTCGCTGTTAGGGCCGTGTTTGTTTTACGCCGAACATGTTGCAATGTTTGTTGTAACATTCGTGATGAGAGACATTTGTTTAAAAGCTTTGGTAGATGACGGAAATTGTTTTTCTTTTTCTATGCAACTTGTAATATTCCAATGAATTCTAGTTTTTATTGTAAGGTAGAGTTTGATCTTGAGGGAAACCAGCTTGATTATATTTAGTAAAAGTAAACCTTAAACATGGAGGAAGACAAAAAATACGGGATTACTTTTATGTGAAACGGAGGAACTGTCATTCAAGATCTGTCAAAATGAAGGATTAAATTGAATATTTTGCTATTATGTTTTCGTCTAAATGTGTATGGTAATAATTTCTAATTAATATATCTGTGTACTGATATCACAAACAAACATTAAAATAATGCTTATTATAAATACCTATCATGTTTTTTGATAATCGTAAAAGTATAAATGATAAAAATGTTTATGCAACCAGCTGATAGCCTGTTTAGCCAATATTTCCTCGTAAAAGCTACTAAACGTGCATTTAAGGAACCAATTTTCAAATTCCTTATTACGAAAACATATAGGCAGATAGATAGGTACATACCGTTGACGTTTACTTACATATACGGCTCTCAGAACAGATTTTACGAGTGAAATGCCTTTGAAAGTTATAATAAAAAGTCTTTGTATTCGCAAACGATGCATAAAAGTGTATATAAGAAAATATTAAACTTTAGCCGAGTGATGGCATAAAAGAATTGCCGGGTTTACGGTCATCTCCGCTCGCTATACAAGTATGGGATGTATGGGGAATAAAAATAAACAATAGTGTTTATTTGTCATGGCTTATGGGAAGAGAATATGGACATGAGTGTTGGTTAAGCTTCTAGAAATATTATTTTGATTAAATAACCTCCGCGAGTAGCGGTACCCGGATAGCGCTGTCAGGCATCCGGATAAAGTCGGACATAGGTAGGCTTTTTGATTTCGTGTCCGGCCAAAATAAACGGTGTCCGGCTTGTTAGGCTTGAAGTTTTTGAAGTTGCTTGTACACATTTTAAAAATAACGTTATGTCAGACAAATTGCTTAATGAAATACAATATTATGCTTCTTGCAACCAGGTTTTTTTTTAACAATAAATCATTATAAGATGTGATTCATTTTACATAGCTGCATCTTTATGACTGACTCGCTGACTCATCTGTTACTATGTTTATAACTTTGACCTGGTTAGTCAAGTCATAATTCAATGGTTAAGTCGAAATTACTTTAACAAAATACATATATTATTTGACTGTGTTCTCGATATTTTAGATCGATTACCAACCAATCCTATAATTAGTAAGTGAAGCTGAGATTTGACTACCAAACAAAATGTACTAGATTTTAATCTTGTACAAAAATAAAACGATGTTAAAACAATATTAATAGAGATAGGCTTTGAAGTTTTTAAAGAAAGAATTCTCTATCCTTGTCACATAATATCAACTGTACTTGAAATGTCAAATTAACGATGATGTCATATTTTACTAGTGCTATCTTATTCTAGCACTGACCTTTTAAGCACTTCCAATTTATCAGTTACCTACTTAAAATATTTAATTAGATTTTCCACTGTTGTTCATATTTTCTTTAATTGGTGCATAATGGATTTCTGAAAAAAAAAAAGTGATACGTACAAAATATCTCTTTAACCAATAATAAGTTCTTTCTTGTCAACTACTACTGGGGGGCTAGACAAGTGGCAAAACGCTAACGCTAACGCTATAGAATAGAAAACAAAATGTATGGGAATGACATTCGTTTACGACTAGCTATATGTCATTCCCATACATTTTGTTTTCTATTCTATAGCGTTAGCGTTAGCGTTTTGCCACTTGTCTAACCAGGATTTAAATTTATGAATAGCACTTCAAAAAAACAACCCCTTCAAAAAAACGATAAAACGAATTAAATACAATAATGTTTATTGTAAATATAATTGCGTGTGATATATAGCTGGCAACCCCAATCCAATCTTATAATGCTCCACAATTCAAAGATAGGGTTACAAGACTAAAAAAATAGGGGACATGTGACAACATTGAAAGTTGAAACCACTACTTATTATTTATTTATATTCACGCTTTTTTTTAAATTTCGGGGTGTGTAGTGCAAGTGGGAACCGATTGAGTTACTTATACTTTATAAAAGAAATGTTGGTATCTCCGGAGATTATGATTAGGAATAGGAAGACTAGCTTCTGAGGCGCCGAGAGGGGGGTGTACACATGTACTCCTCTGCCATGAAAGAAAAAAACAAATTAAAACGTATTTTTTTACCGTAGGAAAAAATACCTATTTCGTCAATTATATTCTATACATATAAAATGCTTTGTCCCGAATGACTGACGGATCAATGCACAGCCTAAACCGCTGATCGTAGAGACCTGAAACTTAGAGGGTGTGTTCCTTGTACCACGTAGGCATCCGATAAGAAAGGATTTTCCGATATTCTACTCCTAAAGGCATGAAAAAAGGGGGCAAAGTTTGTATAAAACTCTGTAATTTTTGACTAGAATTTATACATCCGCTGGTGGAAAGCTAGTAGATATTATATAATTACCTAAACATTATTATTTACCATCGCAAAAGCAACTTTAAAGTTACTTAGAATTAAAGCTGAAACCCGTCTGGGTTAATATTAAAATATCAATATGAATTACATGAACTGCAGGTGCTTCGGAATAAATTGAAACGAATTGCAATTTATATTTCTCAGTATTCAATTAGCAAAACGAATTAGTGATGCGAAAAATATTAATTCATACTGTATCGGACCCTAAGCTAGTGACGTGACAAATTTAATTACAAATCGATTACTTACGCAGTGCCAGTGATGGGGAATCGATATTTTTTTATTAATTTAACAGCGATGGTAAAGTGATAAATTCGATTGGAATTTGAATAAGTGCTGTGCCCGAATTGTTTGCGTTGATATACGTGGCCGGTACAATTACTGAGGGCGTGTGACAAACATTATACATTCATACGTCATAGTCAGCCTAACCTAGCGGTTCGGATTACACAATTCCGTTGATTAGTGATGGGATTGATGTCGATAAAATTGATTTTGAACAGTAATTGATTGGGTTTTGTCCCGTTTTTATTGGTGTTTCACTCGTATTGTTTTATTGATTTCAAAACAGACATGGTTTTATTATTTTATAATCTTCAATAATGATTGTGTACAATTCGTCGGCACATAATATAATTTATTTTACGTAAATGAAAGTTTTCATTAAAATTTTCTTTAGGTACTATTCTCTTCTTTAAACAAATATTCTTTAAACATAAAGAATGAATTAAATAAACAACCACCTCGAACATAACAATCATGTATTAATTAAATTAATAAGTTTATTATTGTTATAAACGGTTGGTCAAAATACTATAGAAAATATTATTTTACTTGAGTTGAAACAAGTAATATATATTTTGGGAGAAAGATACGTCCTTACGTACCAAATAGATATATTTTTGTTGGTGTTGACGGTTTCATTTAAGCTATGATAGAACGTGAGGTTCTATCTGGCTTTTGTTAAACTTATCGAAAAAAAAAAACTAGAAAACTCCTCCAAAAATTTCACAATTTGAATAACATGATTAACTTTTGTAAATATTTTAAACTAGCTGTTTCCCGCGGTTTCACCCGCATCCCGAGGGAACTACTTAGTGCACCCGGGTAAAAAGTAGCCTATGTTGTTCCTCAGGGTCTATTCTATCTCTGTACCAAATTTAATTTATATCGGTCCAGTAGTTTTGGCGTGAAAGCGTAACAGACAGACAGACAGACAGAGTTACTTTCGCATTTATAATATTAGTAAGGATATAATGTACCTACATGTTGATGAGGTACTTTTGTAATAATTTAGAACCACCTGTTTGAGGTATAAAAAAGCTGTTTTAAATTAATAATAATTTGAGTTTCATATCATTCCCCTTTTAGTAGGTAGGTAGGTAGATAACACAATCGCCATATGTCACTTTCACTGTTTATTCTTCATTATTTTCCTAAAACCAACAAATTAAAAACAAATGTCCGTGCATACTTAATTTACTTAACACTAAAAAACTGTCCAGTTACAACATTACGTCACATATCAATCAGTCACCACACTATCGCCCCATCTCAATTTATCGATAAGAGCACAACACTACGCTGTCCATTATAATAGGCGTTTTGTTTACAATGCCAACTGAAGGGGAATTCGGACCCCGACTCAATAACACAATGACTTAAATCACACCACATCACTTTTACATAATGCACCTTAACTCTATTAGAACAAAGCTGAATGTCCTTCGAAGGAGTAGGGAATAAACTTGGCGTGATGTTAAATGCAAATAGGCATAAATGACACTGTGTATCAGTGTAAAACGAGCTGTATTACAAGAGCGTTACAGTTGTAGTTCGAATGTAGTTTGCGGTGCAGATAAATGGGTTCGGTCTTAGTGTTGTTGCGAGAAGAAATCGATAGTACAAAATTGCGTTTCCGTCACCTATACTCGGTAGTAACTTGTGTTTTTTAGTGGGCCACGATGTTTTGTAGCGACATATTGCTCTAATATTAAAGTTTATGTAGAAACCTTACATTTTAGCCGGCAGAAATTCTGTTTAGAGAGCCAATGCTCATAAGTCTGAATGAATGAATGAATGTTTGTAAACGCACCTACGATACAGGAGTAATTCCTAGTGTGGGGCAACGTTTTGATAAAAAAAAAAAAAAGAAAAAAAAAGAAAATGCTCATAAGTCGACATATCAAAAATCTTTGAAAGTTTTAATATTTTTTTGCCTTTTGAAAGGTAGGCAATTAGAATATTTTTTATAAAAGTATATCTTAAACGTCACTGACTAACGATGAAGGAAAACATCGTGAGGAACCCTGGACTTAAAAAGTCTGAAATCACTTATCCGCCTTGAGCAAGCGTGGTGATCAATGCTCATGCCTTCTCTGTGTGAGAAGAGGCCTGTGCCCAGCAGTGGGACAATTTATAGGCTGATGATGTTTTTATCCGGTCAAATGAATTGATCACTCAGGGTTATGAGTAGGGAGCTAGAATATCTTTCATGAATTGTGGTCGGGTATACATCATCATCATCGTTGGCTTATTTATTTTCCCTCTGGGTAAAGTCTTGCTTCTCATACAGAAACCGCACTAGCATTGATCACTTTACTTTCTATAGTCTGTACAAAATGATTTTACGAAAAATGTAAACAAAGTCGTAACCTATTTTGTTCTAATTCTGCCACAGAAATTTACAAAACGGCGTAATGATGGCGCATTTATGTCAATTTCATGCTCTAAACATCACCATTCATTATTAATGCCATTTTATTTATCTATGTGGAAAAATTAGAACGAACTAAATTATTATTTTGTTTACATTTTTCCTCAAAATCAATTGAACAGACTATGGTTGGTGGTTTTATACTCCTGTGTCTAGGAGGGCGCGTTAAGCCGTCGTCCCCGGCTGCTATCTTGATAGCAGTCGTTGTTACAATTCCATGTCAGAGGCCGTCAGGCGGGTTTGAGAAAACTTTGACACTAGGGCTTGTTAGGTTGGTAAAACCTGCAGCCCACACGATAAGAAAAAGTCTATACTTTCTGAAGGCGGGTTAGACACAGTTATTCTCAAAAGAAATCACTTTAATTATATTATTATTTAATTAATTATATAGAGAATCCCGAACATTACGCGTCAAAAAAAACGTACAAAATTTTTTGGTATATAGACGTAGCTTTGAAACTTACTTTGATGCAACATTCTATTTATCTCTTTCACACTAACCGAAACATTATGTGCGTGACATCTATTCGACAAAGTCGGCGACAGTTAGTTTGTCCAGACAATTAGTTGAAGTCAAGCTGACAGATGACATGAATTGTGGCTGCGGGCTCAAACTTTTATGGTACGCATTTTGCTTGGTGATTGCAGATCTAGTTAATTTAGTAACATATATATCTATGCCTTTATTCATAAAACTTCATCTCCAGCAAAAATAAGGCAGCTGCCATTTTGCAAAGGCATGCATGAACGAAACAGCTGTTGCACATTCTACATGGCCTTGCATAAGGCATGCCCACTGGCCGTCTGCTAGTAGCCTGAACAATACACGCCGAAACAAAGGGGTCATTAACCGCGCGCCATGTTTTTTTTTTGTAAAATTAAAACAACTCTTTTATTCGAGTCGAGTCGCAGAGTAGGGAAGGGTTAGAGGGTATTTTTTCGTGTTTTTTTTTATTAAATGGAATGTTGCATTTTTGTGGGTGTTACGAAATAAGGTTTTTTTATACTAGCTTTCGGCCAGCGGCTTCGCCCGCTTGTGCAATTTTTTTAACACCTTGGATTACATTATTCAAGTTTTTGTTTCGATCCCTAATTTTTTCTGGAAATAAATATAGCCTATGGCTTTCATAAAGTGTTTTAGTTACACTTCATAAAGTTTCTAATGGCGAAAGAATTTTTGAAATCGTTCCTGTAGTTTTTGAGCTAAATCCCTACAAACAAACAAAAAATCTTTCCTCTTTATAATATTAGTATAGATGTTTCCCGCGGGTTTTATCCGTGTCCTAAGGGACTTAACGCACCTGGACAACCTAGAAAAAAGTAGCCTATAACTGTTTCTAGGGTTCCTTCTATCTGCATACCAAATTTCATCACAGTCAGTTCATCCGTTTTACCGTGAAAGCATAATAAACAAACTGAAATTGGCATTAATAATATGAGTTTTTGTATTTAGACTTAACTATTGTATTTAGTGACTAGCTTCTGTCCGCGACTTCGTCCGCGTGGAAAAGTGGTGCTCCGCTCCTATTGGATTTAGCGTGATGATATATATATATAGCCTATAGCCTTCCTAATAGGGCTATCTAACGCTGAAAGAATTTTTCAAATCGTACCAGTAGTTCCTGAGATTAGCGCGTTCAAACAAACAAACAAACTCTTCAGCTTTATTATTTTAGAGATAGGTTAATAGTGCTAGCTGACCTAAGTCTAAGGCAAACAAGACTCTTTAGATCCTCACGGTCGCTTTATCAGAACTTGTAATGAATTGATTATTGATTTGCAAATCATGACTAATAGGATAATAAGGTTATGTAGGTATCTAAAATTACCAGAAAGAAGGGTGACAACCTAGAAAAACTGCTACTGACAGGATTTTTTTTTTACTGAATGGCATCTCTCAGGTCAACCTAGAAGGTTGTCGACTGCTTAACCGGGCTTACCTGTGAAGTACCTACCTTAAATGAATTTAGGGTCTCCAGCCAGGGCTTAACTTACAAAACTAAGCGACTGGAGGTACTAAATTCATTTACGGCACTTCACAGGCAAGCCCGGTTAAGCAGTCGACAACCTTCTAGGTTGAACTGCGAGATGCCATACAAAAAAAACACCTACACCCGGAACAATTTTAGTTGTCCCGTGCGGGTATCGAACCCGCGACACGCAGCGCAGCAGCCAATTGCTCAGCCACTAGCCGAAGCTGCCGTCAAATTTTAATGGAAACAGTCTCTGTCCCACAGTGCCGTATACAGTAGTTAAATGGAGTTTGAAATTGGTGCGCCCGCCCTAACCCAACTTTGTATTGATAGACTTTTTCTACATTCATACATGTATACTGTACATATAAAATGCTTTGTCCTAGGGCCGTACTACCACGTGGTTTTGCAATCACTATGCATGTGTGAGAGCGAGACACAGCTACTAACGTCGTATAGCTCCATCTCTTTTTCACAACGAAACTATTACTGCTTTGGCGCGTCATGGTCAGGTCCTGAATGACTGACGGATCAACGCTAACTGGACTCCTTCAATAAAGACTGGTCCTTAGCAGCTCTTATAAGACGAATAGAGCTATTATAAGTAAAGCGATTAGTTTATTAAATATAGCTTTCCGCCCGCGTGGACAACATTTACATTATTCAAGTTTTAGAAGGGATCCCTAATTATTTCTGGAAATAAATATAGTCTATAACACTTCATAAAGATGTAGCTTTCTAGTGGCGAAAAAAATTTTAAAATCGGTCCAGTGGTTTTTTAGTTAAATCCCTACAACCAAAGAAACAAACAATTCCTTCCTCTTTATAATATTAGTAAAGACAAGTTTCAGAACGAAACTTCAGCGAAAACTAAATTTATTTTTCCAAGTATTTTGGATGTCGGTTTTTAAACTTACATAATTAAACAAACCACTTAATCTAATCTAATTAAAACAACATTTACTTTGTCTTATCGAAATGACTTGTAAACTAAACTTTATTTTTCTAAATTAATTACCTTCGCTATAAAATTAATTAGAATTTAATTGATCACGCGAGCTTTTCTAAGATTGTAAGTAATCAGTTATTATGCTTGTAAGTTCATAACAATTAGCTTTATTATTCATAAAGTTAAAGTCAAACACGATGCATGCTACTGTATTACTTACTCTCTTATGCTAAACCTATTTTAATTATCAAACTGTTATGTTGACTTTCAAAATTTACAAAAGAGTTCCCCGTCCCCGTCTATCATTTGTAAATTTGACGTTCAAACAGCGATGATTTTCAGACTAGTTTAAATAATCTTCTGTTCATATAAAATGCTTTGTCCTAAATTACTGACTGACTGATGGATCAACGCATAGCCAAGACCGCTGATCGCAGAAACCTGAAACTAGGCATCTGATAAGAACGAATTTTCCCAAATTCTGTCCCTAAGCGGGTGAAAAAGGGGGGCAAAGTTGGGGGAAACTGTCAATTTTATTTGAATTCGTATAGCCCACGCGGTCGAAGCCGATGGCAGAGAGCTAGTATCTTCATTATATTTTTCATCACCATTATATTTCATTAACATTGTCATTCATCATTATAAGTACCTACATATTTGAATTTTGCAGAACTTAGAATTGTTCACATTATTGCCCTCGCCCTTAAACATCCAATTAACAATTAATTACTAAAGATGTTTTATATAATAGGCTTCACAAATATCCATAAACAATACCTATAGAATAATAAACCAACAACGCAATACACATACGCATGAAACCTGTGAAATAGTATGTGGAAACAATCAAAAGTTTTGTCCCAGCGCTCCGGCGTACAACCAGATTCATTATTTCATTTTAACACGTGGACGAAACACGCGCTGTGTTAGAAAATAGAAGTCATTTACCTAACATGTTTTTATGGGGTGGACAATAAAAAATATCATCTTCTGCCTAGCCTTTTGCAAACTATGTTGGGCTCGGCTTCCAGCTTGGAAGAAGCAGCTTGAAGCCGGCAGCTGAGTAGCAGTGTTTAACATGGAGCGACTGACTATCTGACCTCCACAACCCAGTTAAGATGATACCCCATGGTAAGACAGGTTGATAGACTTTCTGGCTTCTGACTACCGGTAACGACTGTCATAGATCTACAAATGACAGCCAACAGCATAACGTGCTTTCCGAGGCACGGAGGAGTTTCGCTATGACATAGATGGTCGCCCATACTCGGACCGCGCCAAGCGCAGCTTGACCTCTGATCGATCGACCCGTGCGGCTGTTATTTAGCCACGAGCTCCTCGGTCGGGAAAAATGGTATATTTACAATATTTTTTTATTGATACTGTATAAACATATTTTTATGGAAAAAATTATATAATCTTTAATTAAAATTGTACCTTAAGGCTGGGTAGTAGGCCAGTTTTAACAAATTGAGGGGGTGAAGCAGGGGAAGTAGCTCCGCCCACTGCGGGGCGCCCCTCTCGCAGTCGTCGTATCGCGGGGCCTCTACTGTAGTCACTGCTAGGAATAAGTAACTCAAAATATTCAATTTTAAAAACATGTAAGAATCATGTATAATAAATAATCATAAACATCGTGTTCATGCATAGTAATTTTATTTATAGAGGTAAGTATTAGGTAGTACCTAATTTTTAAACCTAACCAATTCAAAGGATTGTTATATAAAACAAATCGATTAATTTCGATAATACTGTTATTACCACATTTACATGTAAAAAGTTATTATTTATAAATTATTTCTGACAGGAAATGATCAAGACTAGCTTGTTTTTACTTCTCGACCCCATTCAGGCTTAAATATTAGCCTTTATTAATTTATATCTAGAGAAACTAGCTGACACCAACGGCGCCACCCACGTCTTATTATTTAAGAGATTTCTATTTATTTTTTTGAAAATTAACGAAGCTTAAGTAATTCCTTACGCTAACAGCTATCTTCCAGTGAAAGTCCCATCGAAATCAGTTAAGCCGATTCACTTCACTTTGCATTGAAGATCTGTAAGTAACATACAACTCGACAAATCAACTTTTTCCAAAAAACTGGCCAGTGCATGACATTTTCATAAGTTTTTAGTCAGAAACAATGCTTTCGTGTATATACACCATCTAAAATTCAAAAAAGTCATATCTGTCTTTGCTTACTATACCAATTACAGAAATTAAACACGTTTTCGTTTTCCTTTTTTATCAAACTTAATTCTTTCCTATCCTAAAGACCTATCGAAGTCAACACTGCCTTAAAGGTTTTCGTTGTTTTCGCTTTAAAGTTCAAGTTTTGAGTCTCTGTAAAAATATTACATTGGTTTCGAAACAAAAAATCTGTAATGGAAATGATTTTTCATTCCTGCCATAATGTGTCTATAGATATATGTCAGCATAAGACTATGAATAGTGTTTGCTGACGACAATTCGTGAACTGTACCAAGTTTTTAGAATATTATGTATTCATTTTCGATGGTTCATAGTCGCTCCGTGTCAAACCGTAAAATTGTGAACAAACATGTACTTATCACCCGTAAATCTGTAAACCATCCCTGATTAGTCGGTTTGCAGCAGGTCATTCTGTGTCCAATAGCAAACAAACGATGGGAACAATTAACACTGGAGTCAATTAAAGGAAAATAATAATTATTTGAGATCAAATTTCATAATGTATGTTTACATTTTTTATTAACAATACTAATATACCTACGTTACATGGTAAGAAAATAAAATTCAAAATAAATAATTAGAAAACAAAACAACTATTGATGGTTACATTTGTTTAAAAATGTCTTAACATCAGGTATCCACAATTAGCGCGCAAGGTGTGTTTTGTTACCTTGTAGTTAGTTAGCTTAATACCAATGTTTTATATGGAGCGACTTCCTATATGACTTCCACAACCCAGTTACCGGGTAACACATGTATTATTCTTAGAACGACTGATTGTGGCTTTCTGGCTTCTGACTACCTATAGCGACTGTAACAAATGTATAAAGAAAGCACAGTTCTGCTATAATTCTATGGATTTCCGTTTTAAATCTCCGAAGTTCATGATCAATTTTATAGAACCACCTGACAAAATCAAAAAAGCCCAGTATAATTTAAACGACTATTTTAGCGATAACAACAGATGGAAGCTGTTAAGTGGATAATATAAAAGCGAACACATTTGTATTGTAAATTCGGTGTTTTACATTGTTAATAAATATGACATAATATATAAAGTTAGACTGTAATAGACAGCTGTGTTGCTGGGAAGTTTGTTCATCACTGCTTCTTCTTTGCGGTCATAACACTAGGAAGCAGTGAAGGGTGGGCGTTTTGGGGTGCTGTCATAATGTATTTTGACGTGAAAAAGTGCTAATTGAATTAGCTTAATTTCAATAAACGTTTTTATTAAGTTTGAGTTTTGAGAAAGGCTTTTTCGAAATTCATCCGCTAGAGGGGAAAATAAGGGATGAAAATTTTGTATGGAGCTCAGTCATTTTTTATTTACAAGAAATGTGGTAATTAGCCTCTAAGTATAAAGTAAAAACAATATTTAATTATTTTTTAGTTTCACTCCTTAGCGTAAAAAGTGTGGTGTATGCAAGCAAACATGCCGCCAGAATTGGAAAAAACTAAACAGCCAAAATTATGTTGTCCACGCGAGCGAAGCCGCGGGCGAAAGGCTAGTAATATATATATTTGTACCAAGCTACCAGTTTGTCGTGTATTACAGCGAAACACAATGAAATACAAAAATAAATTATGAAAATAAATGTATTTTATAAATGAAAGCACACATTTACCTGAAGTATGTGGCCATTGTATTTATTTTCCTATTTTTAAGTCTTGGTTACGGCCTCGTTTTACTTTAAAACAGGGGTTTCAAAGCACAATATCGACAACAGCTATCATCATCATGTTTTCCATTCACCTGCTATTTACACCCCTTCACAACAGTTAGTTACATTATAGACATTAAAATAGATTCACTTTTACATATGAAATTTTAATTACGTAGGTTTAATTTTTATAAATCAATTTTATATTTATTTTCTGAATGCGAAAGACCAACTGTCATCGGATGACAGAGTGACATAGACCACCCGCCTCTACGGCGGTGCGCCGTCTGGTCGATGAAACAGATTTATGCAAATAGTTCATTCAGAAAAGAGATGCAATACGAAGAATTTTTGAAATGAAATCGACGGCAATTTTTACACGGTTTTTTTCAATTTGCTCGATAAATACACCATATATTTATATAATATTGCAGTTGTACCTTGTTCACGGAATTCCCTTTCTTTTGGTTATAAAAAATGTGATGGTAATCATTGAAAATTTTGAGAACTACGCGACGAAAAATTTTAACGAGAGGTTACTTTAAGATTTTTATTTTCAATGTTCTAGACCATTTCTTTAAGATTTTTTTGGGGTTGTACCTGCATCATATACTTAACTATACGTGTTATTTTTTTCTGGCTTGTAACTTGTACGAACGTCTCAATCTAGGCGACGAAAAATTGCCTATTTTATAGCTTTTTTCGCAAAGGAGCGCCTTAAAATAAACTAATGACTCGTTTCTTCTTCCACAGGTAAGCCTTGTACAAGCATCCCGGTCTTCACCGAAGCTCCTTCGCACTCGAAAGTAATCCGATTATGACGATGGTAATGAGACTTTCGTATTAAGAGGGTAATGAGACTTCCTGTATTTCACTTGTTCATTCGCATTTCTAGTTCCTACAGGTAAAAAGCCATATTTAATGAACGAGGAAATTACAAAAACGCCTCAAGTGTTTTCTATGTACAAGAGGTTTAATTTTGTTTCGAAAACAACGTGCGATGACGGTTAGACAGGTATTTTTTTATTATTTGAAAACGATTTTAATTGTAAAGGAGCTTACAATTCGCCTCGCCATCTTTAAAATGAAATTTGAACATAATTAAACCAGCAAAATTATGTGTTCTACTGGTATTTACAATACAAATAATTCGTTATTGTACATTAATAACAATTACTACAGAAATAAAACTATAAAAACGCTAGCTTCTGCCAGCGACTTCGTACGCGTGGAATAGTGGTGCTCCGCTCCTATTGGTCTTAGCGTGATGATATATAGCTTATAGCCTTCCTATATAGCCGCGTGATATATAGCCTTCCTCGATAAATGTACTATCCATCCAACACTGAAATAATTTTTCAAATCGGACCAGTGGTTCCTGAGATTTGCTCGTTCAAACAAACAAAAACCAACTCTTCAGCTTTATAACATAGTATAGTATAGGTGTAGGCACGGGGCAGATCTCAGACCTATCTATGTCTCTCTGTGATTGCAGGTTTGTTAAGAAAACGATAAGCCATCCATGGTCAGAACCTTGGAATGTATAGCATAACCTCGGATATACCGACCTGCGGCATTACTTAGCCTTCTTGAATAGTTAATAAGTAAAATTCAAGAAACAGTCGTTTTCACGTTAAGAAATGTTCAACAGAATAGATTTAGTCTGTCCAACATGAACTCACAGTCTACGACAAATAAAATTATCTTAGAAATGATTTTGCACAGCGGCTGTCAACATTTCGTTTCGTCTTTTGGAATTATACTTGCCGGTTCCCGTGGTTTCACCTGTGCTCCGAGATAACTACTTCACGCACCCGGATAATCCGGAAATCCTATAACCGTCTCCAGGGTCCCCTCTATCTCCGTACTAAATTTTATCTAAATCGGTTCAGAAAATCCAGAGACTACCTCGTACAACCTCACAAACTTTACCTCTTTGTAATATTAGTATAGACTATCTATTTTCCCGCAGTTTCACAGGGATCTTGGGAAAAACTAGCTTATGTGGGGAAGGCCCGACATTTCAAGCTGTCTTCATACCGAATTTCATCAAAATCTAATAACATAACATATAACATAATATATTAGGTGATGATTATGATGGTGCTTCTTCATTGACAGAAGAAATCTTTACCATACTCGTTTTTCAAGAAGAAGTAACTGATATAAAGAATTTTGGTAAATAAACTAAACATCTTTTTCCTGACGTGTCTAAAAATTAATTGTCAAAAAATCATATAGTTTGAGAAACCTTGTTACCCTGGTTCTGGGGTGGCGAGTTCGCGGAGGGCTGAGTGAAGTGGGAGGTAGGGGATGTAAATTATGAATTTGTGAATAATTCACACGAACCATCAAAATACTAATGTTGAAAGATGCCAGGAAAAGTCGAGGGCACACCAAGGTTATACACACGTATTTGTATTCATATTCCATACATATAACAAAAAGAAACAATATTAAATAAAATACGTATTATGACGTAAGCTATCCCGAGCCCGAGGAAATATATCGTATCGACGTGTAATGAAATAACTACAATGTAACCCAAAAAAAAGGCACACAGTAATCAATCATACATTTGTGGCGAACCGACCTTTTATTATGGCACCGAGTGTACAACAATAGTTTTAAAAGTGGTTTTATGTGTAATGTCAAAAGGGCAAATCAAGGAGTCGGGAAATTCACTTATTCATTGTGATGTTTGGGTTTTTTTTGTGAAAGAAATCGTAAGAAAAAATGATTCTGTATTTAAAGACAGGATTAGGCGCTAAACTTCTCTTTGAAATAAACACTTTTTAGGAATTTTTTTTTGTTGATTTATGTAGAAGTAGCTTTCCGCCAGCTCTAATTAAAAATGACAGAGTTTCTCATACAAACTTTGACCCCTTTTTTAACCCCCGTAGGGGTAGAATTTCGGTAAATTCGTTCTTATCGAATGACTACGTCATACAAAGATCACACGCTCCAAGTTTCAGGTCTCTACTATCAGTGGTTTAGGCTGTGCGTTGATCCGTCAGTCATTCAGGACAAAGCAAGTAGTTCAGATAAGTGGGATGCAGGTTTTTCGTAAGAGTTACCGCGGCCCTGGAAAGCAAAGGGACATGGATGGGTTTCTAGTCAATATGAGTCTGACATTTCCTCGCTCCGCCCACAGCGAGAGGAATCATTCAATGATTTCACATCCCCAAAAGGGGTAACAAGTGGTTATTAAGTTTAAATATACCTCCTAAGAATTTGATATTTCTTAAGAAACAAAACATCTTCTTATTCTTGTTATGAAATTGATGGGAACGTTTATTTAACAATTATGTTTTCTTTAAAGAACGATATGTATTTTTAGTTTTCTCTGACATTATGGTTAGAAGCACGACGTATTTTTTTATTTTTTTCGGACATTTCAGTACACACATAAAATACTAGCCTATTATTTTTCCAAAGGCCCTCTATATTAACTTTATTCGTACATGTATACATTGTCTGACTTTTAATGTAGTAACGCTAACGCTCAATGTATGGGAATGACATTCGTTTACGACTAGCTATATGTCATTCCCATACATTGAGCGTTAGCGTTAGCGTTTTGCCACTTGTCTAACCCCCCAGGTTTCAGAATAAAAGTTCCTTCACACCGTTAACAAGTAGCGTTATTTTGGTCATTACCATCCAACGTCGCATCCAGTATTACCCGGCTAACTGGGTTGTGGAGGTCAGATAGGCAGTCGCTCCATATAAATCAGTGGTACTCAGCTGTATCCGGTTAGACTGGAAACCGACCCCAACATAATTGGGAAAAGGCTATTATTTTTTGTGGGACAAGCCCGTCACACTGTTTCCAACCACTGCAACTCCTGAAAGCCAGAATTAACAGTGGCAGTGAAGCTCGACGAGTCCCAGAGATTTCTTTTTAACTGTCTTGGAACCCGCAACGAATTTAATCAGAAAAGAAGTGTGTAGGAGTAGGGAAAAGGGAGTATATGGGAAAAGGCTAGGCAGATAATGATGATGAGAGTATTTCTTATTTATTTATATTGCTAAGAATGTATATAATATCTTCATCTAAATGAACTATCCCATCAAGAAATTGAAAAAAAAATGTTTCTTGAATGTTCGTTTATTTACTTAACAGAAGCACAATAAATACTTACTAAACAAGTAATAACATAAAAGTTTAATCGCATAGTGGTCGATATAGTATCATTAATCACTAGCGAGGTGTAGTAACTAGGGTCCCAATAATTTGATGCGGCGACATATTGTCGCTGGACACGGTTGCGTTTAGGGTTCCGTGAGCCGTGACTAAAACGGTCTACAATATACAGTTGACGTCAAAATAAGACGAAGTTGACGTTTCTGAAACGTCAAATCACAAAACTGACATTTATCTGTCAAAATAATTCGTGGAAGTTTTATTTTTAATTGTGTACATTTTAATATGTGCGAAATTTCTAACGCCAAATAGTTATAAAATTGGTTTTTGAGCTGTTATTTTAAAATACTAAATAAAGCAACAGTAGTTAAAACCAAATAGTAATAACTAGCTTCTGCCAGCGACTTCGTCCGCGTGGAATAGTGGTGCTCCGCTCCTATTAGTCTTAGCGTGATGATATATAGCCTATAAACTTCCTCGATAAATGGACTATCTAACACTGAAAGAATTATTTAAATCGGACCAGCGGTTCCTGAGATTAGCGCGTTTAAACAAAATGACAACATTTCCCTTCACTGCTTTGCTCCTATTGATTGTAGCGTGATGAAAAGTATACTATAACCATCTCAGGAGTATGACAAATAATTGTACCAAGTTTCGTTAAAATCCGTCGAGTAGTTTTTGTTTCTATAGAGTTTATACAGACAGACAGACAGACAAAAAATTTACTGATTGCATTTTTGGCATCAGTATCGATCCCTAATCACCCCCTGATAGTTATTTTGGAAATATATTTCATGTACAGAATTGACCTCTCTACAGATTTATCATAAGTATAGATAGATTATATCTTTCACTCCGAGTAAAGACTAAAAAATTTTAACAATTTTAGCTAAAAACCTACTAAAATGACTAGACATGTTGGAGCCTGAGATGATGTGCGCAGTTCAATAGTAAGAGTACGCGTGAATTGATATGGACAGCTGTATTACTAGTCTCGTCATTATTCATCATAAAAAATCCTGTCTTATCGTGGTCGTATGTATTACTATTGAGAATTCTTTGTGCCGTTAGATGATAGCAATAAACTACATAGGACTCAAGTAACGAGCGAAACGTTAGTGTACTTAGGCTTCAGGCCCACCACTTCTTATTATCAATATATTCCAACCTGTATAACCATTCTGAACCTGTAGTAGTCTACAAATAGCTGCGCAGTCATATTTGGTAAAAAAAATGTCACTCACTTTTGGATTTAGAATTAAAATCAAAAGAAAAAAGAAACAACAACAAAAGAGTAAAAAGCGTGGGGTGCATTTTCCTATATTTTCATGACTCTCCTCTCATAAATGGTTGCCAATAGAATAGGTGTAATAATTAAAATATCAAGCACCCCACGCTTTTTACTCTGAATTGAATTATTTAAAAATTATTTTCTACTTTTTAGTTCGGTCAGCAATAAAAGCGTGTTTTTTTAGTTTTTTTTAAACTATTATTTATTTTTAATTTTTTAGTTCGGTCAGCAATAAAAGCGTGTTTTTTTATATTTTTTTATCGGATTATTGCATTGTCATCGGCCCTTAACACGTGTGCAAAGTTCCAAGTTGATCAGACGTCTAGAAACCAGTGAAAATTAGGTTCAAAGATTCCGTTACATACATACATACAACCCGAGCTAATAAAAGCGTGTTAAAAAGAAACATTTTGTACGTGGCAGACTAAATTCCAATTAAAAAATCGTTTGAACCGCGCATGTATAAAAAAGTATGATATAAAGAACCATCTGAGAATATTTCCAAACCAGCATCCTAATCTATAAACATAGTGGCACGCCCGTTTACGTTGATGCGTGAGACATGCCATTACGGCCGCCTATCCCCAAGGACATCTCCCGACGTACGGAACCCTCTCAGTAAGAAAAATTACTACCTTTTTAAATAGTCGGGGAGCACGACACGTTTCTTTGGTAACCTTTATGATGGAACACAAAATATATTGGCGTTGTATTTTTTTATTGTGTAGGAATTGTTGTCTGCAAATTCATCGTTATTTAATCTGTTTGGTGTAGTGGTCGCGAGTGCTAATGTTGAGCGTGAAGTCCTAGATTCGACCTTGGGGTTGGACGAAGTCTGCTTTCGTTTCTCCGCAAGTTTTTTTTATTCAATAATAAAAAAATGGTATATATATATTTTTATAGTTAGCTGACGAAATCTGGGGGTCATTTGGGGTATCGTACTGTCATACGGTCAAACTATGCTCTTCAGCATTTCTTCAATTGTTGCATTTATTTTATTTTTATTTTATTTATTATAAAATCCTAAAGCAATTAAAACAATAGTTTCAATCTATACTAATAATATAATAAAGCTGAAGAGTTTGTTTGTTTGAACGCGCTAATCTCAGGAACTACTGGTACGATTTGAAAAATTCTTTCAGTGTTAGATAGCCCATTTATTGAGGAAGGCTATATCATCGGCTATATCATCACGCTAAACCCAATAGGAGCGGAGCACCACTATATCACGCGGACGAAGTCGCGGGTAGAAGCTATTTTACAATAAAAGTACATACATCATCGCAGTGCTTATCAAGCTAGTTACAGCGCTCACAATAGAAAAGTACATCGCACGGTAATCGAACCAGCGACCCTTGCCGTCGAAAAATTACATAAAAGCCAAACGGCTCAATCAATTATCCGGCTAACTATTGTGACGGAGCGTTTTTGACCCCTTTTCTATACTATTAGAAAACGCTGATATTTTGTTTGGTGTACGCACTAGGTCGTAAAAATGGCGCGTTTTCTGAGCGGTTTTTCTAATACTTACGCGGCTTGAGAATCCTATAGGAGCAATTAAATGACATCTGATGTAGAAAATCTGTGTCACTATCTATATTAGATACATTTTACAAATTAATATTATTAATTAATTAGCATCATAAAAGTCATTAACTTTGCCGTAGCTAAATGTAAACAAAGTCGTAACCTATTTTGTTCTAATTCTGCCACAGAAATTAACAAAATGGCGTAAGGAAGGCGTACTAATGTCAATTTCATGCTCTAAACATCAGCATTCATCAGAAAATTAGAAAAAAATAGGTTATGATTTTGTTAACATCTCTTTTGGTACAGGCTATAGGTAGGATTTAAAAAAAACGTTTTTCAAACCCAGTGCGTGTAGAGCTAGTTAGTGACATATGGCAACATTGTGACCGCTCGTCCCCGCAGTTTATTTCTAGCTATTCGCAAGTCATCTAATTGATTGACTATTTTCACGTTTTGGTGATTCCATATTGTTTGGATTTTGATATAATCTTCGAAGAATCCGAAAATCCAAAGTTATTGGTTAAAATGACTAGCAGCATGAAGCGTAACTTAGTGTAAGACACCGAGCTGCGGGACGTTCGAAAGAGATACCGCGCCCCCGGAATACAAAGGGCTAAGGAAGAAACATGGATGGGTTTTAGTCAGTAAGAGTCTGACACTCCCACCCGCCCCACCCACGGCGGGAGGGGTCATTTGATGATTTCCCATCCGACAAAAAAAAAGAAAAGTGTAAGACACCGAATTCAATGCAATGTTTTTTTCTTCTATTTTAGTATTTTCTAAGTTTTATACTTTTGTTCCCTATATTATTATTTTTTCTCAAAAACGCAGACAAGTAATAAACAGCTATAATTATCATGCAGCGGCACATCAAAGCTTAGGCGTGCTGCGGTGAAACTCGTAAATCAGTACTTCCGTTAAACGTCCGCCTGCGAGTTTTGTCGATATAAATCTCACTGCTCACTCGTAATGTTTTGCTTCATCGCGGTACAGCGCAATGATTGTATTGTGGTTTGTAAAACAATAGATAGTTGTAGTGTAACATTTTTTCATTTTTTTTTATATATCCATAAAAGCTTTATGAAGTAATGGTAAATATGTAAGTTTTTCTATTCCAATTCCAATATTTGTGTATATATTTAAAGCGCGTAATGGGATGGCAATGTTTGTTTCAACGCGTTTTATTGCTTCAATTAAAAACAGGAATACTAATCTTGTATTATGTAAAAATGCATAATGTTTTCTTTTTTTAATAAAAGATAATTATTTTCTACACTCGTTTAAAATGCATAATAAGTAAAATATTAAATATCATAGCTACCATAAGAAGTGGTTGTGTAGAGTTTATTAATTTTTTAACATCCTTCCTAATTAAACTTGAAAGAGCGTGAATATAAACACTTAAAATATATAACTTATCCGTTCATCAAAAGCTATCTTATGTCGCAGTGCAACTCATAAATCTGACTTTATACTGAACGTCCGGCCCGTCGCTAAAATGGCAGTGCGCGCTGTTTTTGACGTTTTAACGTTACTGACGTGACAGGAGTAAGTTATGGCTATTGTCTGCATTGGCCGGGTGTTTTAATTAGAAGTAGTTCTAGCACGCTTTATGGGTTAGACGGGACGAATTCAATTTAGGGATGTTCCTAGATTAATTGAAAACCACAAGCCATTGTTGTCAACTAGAAAATATTAATTGGAATATTTTTTTCGCTTTTTGTTATTTATTGTGATCTGATCAGGTTTTAACTATGTTAGAAGCTTTTACATATCGTCATAAATTCAGTCTATTTTTAACTCACAATAGCAAAACCAAAAGGAAAGGTGATGTTTATGTACTGACTGCTTATAACATAATCTTTCTGTATTTATAGTATTTTTAAATCCCTTATTTGCTATGGTCACATAACATTAAAAGTTCTTTATTTATTTCACCAAGAGCCCATATTAAGTATTACACCTTGGGTTACATTATTCAAGTTTTAGTAGGGATCCCTAATTATTTCTAGAAATAAATAAAGCCTATGACACTTCGTAAAGATGTAGCTTTCTAACGGTGAAATTATTTTTAAAATCGGTCCAGTAGTTTTTAATTAAAACCTTACAAACAAACAAACAAATCTTTCCTCTTTATAATATTAGTATAGATAAAATGAGAAAGTCATTTATTTTGAGACCACTTCTGTACAAATATTTCCTCTCAGGTGCAATACGACAGACAGTTTTCTTTTTCAACAAGGATATTAAAATTATTTTAAGAGTCCACACGTAATAAATTCAAAGGATGATAAATTAACAACCATTCATTAATTAAAAATAATTCACTTTGAAGTCCCAATAAATGATATATCCTGAATGACTTTGAACTTTTGAGTGAACGAAACGAATCCATTCGGTCTGGTCGCACCAGATGTTGGTTATGTCGAGTCATGGTGTTTATTAGTACTTTAGTTGTTTGACCGCAAATAAAATGATTTTGAGAAATGTCGGTCGTGATTTTGCATTTGTAAGATATTTTTTGTTGCTTTTTCTTTTATCGCGAATGTTGAATGAATTGGGTTTTTTTGGTTATTTGTTTTTTTTATTAAATCAGGTTGATAACTGTCTGTATGAAATGTGGTTACAGTTCTTTTTGTTTGGCATAAATTTTATGTTGACATGAATTACCTATAGAAGTTTTTTATTTTTCAAAAATCATGTTCTTTTGTGTCAGTGGAGCTCGTGGCTAAGTAACAGTCGCACGGTTCGATCGATAAAAGGTTTAAGCTGCGCTTGGCGCGGTCGGTCCGTGGATGGGTGACCATCTATGTCATAGCGATGTTCTTTTTTGTCAAAAATGTATGTCTGCAAGGTTTTTTGTCAGGCAGGCTCGGTATATACGAGGCTTATTGGTACTGTCTATGGAATATTCTATATCTGGACATATGATTTTTTGAATGGGAATCTCAATTCCTCTTACCTACTTAACATACACAATAATTATAATCGTTGACCTTTAAAAGTACCCGTAGTAGTAAAAGTTTCATGATCTGACTTAGACACGCTCCTGTATCTATTAAACGTCTTTCTTATATTATGCTCTAATTTTAACACCCCTTAATTCAATTTCTTAGTTAATCTTAGGCTTTTAGGCCTTTAATTCACGATGTCTGCGACTATTATCAGTTAGTGAATAGACGTTTTTAATTGATTTAAATGTCGTTCAACGTCTCAGTCTACTAGTGACGTGCCTCGAGACCTATAGACGAGTTTTAATAGGTATTTTTATTGACCTTTTGACCGCCAAGCATCGCCTTATTTCAATTAACTGTGAAAATAATAAATATTTAAAATGTACTATTAGGAAACATTAATGACATGCTTAAAACTACTTAAGACTAAAGATTTAAAACTACTACCTCTACTACAGCATACATGCCAAAACTATAAATATAAAATACAAAAAAGGAAAGAAAAAAAAATCACCTCAAGGGTGATCCTAGCCCACCGGTAACGGGACATGGTCCAAGCTACCGGCGGTCAGGGCTCTAGAGAAAGGAACCTCCTGACGATACGCGCAGTGTCTAGGAGTACTGCTTTCTGCATCAAGCCCTAGATCCAGCTGCCTAACGAGAGCCTCTTTAGGTGTTGGTCGAGGCTCTTGGCTAGTAGTCCATCTTAATATTCCTCCACATCTCTATCATCTGGTCAAGTGTCCGAAGACTCGCAGCATTGCCACGTTGAATAGCAATAGTAATTAATTAATACTTATAAATATTAAATTATGTTTTTAGACTCTCGTCTTGTAATCTGTGAAGTTGGTCACTGTACCAAAGTTTTTCCAAAATATTGTCCAAAGAAATCTTATTCAGTTCTGTCTATTCTAATAATATTGAGATAAGCCCTAGGCAGGCTAGCGTTATTGGTATGCACGCGGTCTTTTAAATAATATGATAAAGACCAGTACATATGTAAACATAATTCTAAAAGTTTATCCTTACTTCCTTACTAATATTATAAATGCGAAAGTAACTCTGCCTGTCTCTCTGTCTGTCTGTTACGCTTTCACGCCTAAACTACTGGACCTATATAAATGAAATTTGGTACAGAGATAGAATAGACCCTGAGGAACAACATAGGCTACTTTTTACACGGGTGCGCTAAGTAGTTCCCTCGGGATGCGGGTGAAACCGCGGGAAACAGCTAGTATTTTCTAATTGTAGAAAAAGTTTTATGTTTAGTTAATTCTAGGTAGGATTCTAGTTACTTTTGTATACAGAACACACCTTTTTGGTGCACCAGAGTAATGGTACTAAATATATAAAAATATCCTTTACTTTTACTTACGGTTACTCTCCTTAAAAAGTGTGAGACATTTTTGAGGTATTCTTCAATGAGCCACCCAAGATAGGTAGGATAGGTTCAACCTGACACCAATAAATAAATAACATTCCTAATATTATATCAAACGGTTATAAAATGCACTTCCCGCTACGTCATGTTACGGTGAAACTCGTAAACTGGGCAAACGCGAATACGGCCAGTTGTAAATTTTAATATTATGTCTGAATTTTTTTACGAGCTCTTAGGCGGACCATTTGAAGATTGGCAAGATATTGCCAAGCAGGAAGACATGCTAGATGAAAGTTTAGAATTCTTAGTTGTTTTAAATATGTATAAAGTTTTTTAACAGACTTCAAAAAAGGAGGAGGTTCTCAATTCGACGGTATGTTTTTTTTTTGTATGTTTGTTACGCGATTACTCCGCCAATTGTGGACCGATTTTGAAAATTCTTTTTTTGTTCGAAAGGAGATACTTCCGAAGTGGTCCCATATAAATTTTATCACTACCGGTTATAAGTGAACCAATTTGGACGAAAATTGGTACGGAGATAGGTGGGGCTCTGGGGAATCTTATAGCTTTTTAATCGGGTACGTTTAATTAGTATTCTCGGGACGCGGGTGAAACCACAGGAAACAGCAAGTCTTCAACACCAAGAAGTATAAAACTAAAACACTATCGAGATTTTGTGTAAAGGACAACCTTTTAATTTTAAAGGTTGAGTACGAAAATGTTATTGAACAAACGTAGGTACTAATATACTAAAATACATAACCTTTTTTTTTGGGTTGGGAAATCATCAAATTTATCCCCACGCTGTGGGTGAAGTGGTAGGCAGTGTCAGACTCTTACTGACTAAAACCCATCCATGTTCCTTCCTCAGCCCTTTGCGTTCCGAGGCCGTGATTAACTCTTTCGAATAAACTCGTAGCCCCAGAACATACACAACCTGTGAGAAGCATAACCCTTAATCTACCGTAGCCGGGTAAAATTCTGCGGGACGTTCGAAAGAGATACCGCGCCCCCGGAATACAAAGGGCCGACGAAGGAACATTGATGGGTTTCTAGTCAGTAAGAGTCTGACAGTCCCATCCGCCCCACCCACAGCGGGATGGGTTATTTGATGATTTACCATACGAAAAAAAAGTCTGCTCAAACTGACGCAACTAGACCGACACTATTGAAAAACCCCTGACTGTCGTTTCGTTAACCTTTTGAACGCCAATCACTTGTATACAAGTTCGAGATTTTCGTGCCCTCAGCGCCACTACTTGATTAGAAGTAATAATAATAGTATAAAATAAATGTACGACTTTTATAGCGTGGCGCTGGAGGACACATCGCGTATTATATATATATAGATGGGCGTCGAAAAGGTTAAATGCACCACAACATTCTAGCCCTCATATCGTTTGAAAAAACATTTATATGCAAAATGTTCGGTATCTGGTCGACCGTAAAGGGTGGGTACTCAGCAAAAATACAGTCGCTTCCAGTTATTATTATATTTATGTAAACTGTATACATTTGAAGTTTTTTGTTTTCAATTAAAAATATGCAAATTTATTTAAAAGAAAGTATTTACATTATTTACATTACGAAAAAAAAAAAAAAAAGTAAATATAAATATTAAAAAGGAGTACAAATAAAAGCAAGTCAGGCAGTATGGTTTCCTGCTCAAATCCATAGTTCTTGTGTGTGTGTAAATAGTAAATATGTATTAGGAAAACTATGACTGATCTATTTACGTATAGTTCAAACAACTGAACAGTTGAAAGGCACACAAATAGGTATTCATTTTATTTATTGCACAAATTTTGTACAGAAAATGGCATATAACATATTCTAAACATCCCGGCCCGGCGAACTTACCGCCCCATCATTGTTCCCAGTTATTTTTCCGATGTTTTAATAATTATTCTGCTTTCCGGGACGGAGACAAGTACAACATATCAAAAACCATGAAAATCGGTCCAGGCGTTCTGGAACGTTGTAAGTGTTCGAACAAACCCGATTATGTTTAAAATATTCTATAGATTATAATAATTATGTTAAAAGTTACTAGTTTACAAATTAATTAACATACCTACTACAACAATCGCTATTTATTCTTTCTTCACGCCAATCCTTACACACAAACATTCTAACATTATCGTGTTTAGTACTTATTATATACGCCATAGTTGGGTAAATAGGCCCATAGAATATTCATATTAACAAATTTAGCGATTCTTAAATTACTGCAGCATTCCGTGCTAAACTTCAATATGTGTCCAACCGTGAATATATGTAGGTACAACTCCACTTTAACGTTCTCAACAGCAGTAGAGAAACCGACAGTGTTGTAGCGTGGTCGATGCGATCCCGCTCCCGGGATTAAAGGATTAAACGCGGGACCGTGTCGATACAATCTACCACAATGGCCGCCGCCAACTGCGTTTGTGATCAACAACAAAAGCGTTGCTTAAATAAATAAAATTGTGACCAAAAGATTTGGTGAATTTGTACAGGGAAAATATATTTTTGGTAACAAGGAAGTTGGGTGAAGAAAATCTTATTATTCGCGGGAGCTTAGAAGACAGTTCAACTCTAATGCTTATCGAAGAAAAAGACACAATAGGGATTCGTAATCTTTTTTACTTGACTACGGTAAGCAATAATATAAACCTCAAATATATAAAGATCGTTATTATCTCGCCATTTTTCACATTAAATCGTCCGTTGGTCCATCATTATCCTGCTTATGCCCTTATCCCAGTCTAGGGTTGGCGTAGCACGTTTTTCCTTGCATATCTCTCAATTAGCCGTCATTTCAGTATTCACACTAACTAGATTATCTTTAACACATGCCATTTTGGCCTTCCTTCAATCATATATTTATCCACCTTCGTATTAAGAACATTACTTGTGACATTTCCTTCCCTCCTCAGAAACAACGAATACCAATTAGAATAAATAGAATTAAAATGGTATCGCAATTTAAAACGAATTCGGAGACGTAATCTCTGCCCACAGATCAAACAAAAATAGATCCCTTTTCGTAAATCACTCAGATCAATTAGATATTGCGTGACAATCCGAACGCCGACACAATTCCGTTCCGGATCTACGGAAATAAACAAATGGCTGACTAATTCGCAAATTAAACATGAATCCGACTGTCCCCTGACAAACACTAATTTGTCTCGAAAGATAGCTGAATCCCGTAACCGCGGCGACCCAGTCTAATCCCGGGCAGTGCGTGCGACCGCGTATAATCCAGGGATTATATCGATAAATATTTCACTTCACTAGTCGTAAATGATTTTGGTTGAGCTCTGTATTTAAAATAGTGGTTTTGGAGGAGTTTTTGTGAGATAATGCGAGATAATACGACGAATGGAAATCATCAAATGACGCCTTTTGCCGTTGTGTCCGACTCCTACTGACTAAAACCCATCCATGTCTTTAGCCCTTTGCGTTCCGGGACCAAGGTAACTTTTCAAACAAGCACATTATTTGGGCACCTAATCTCTTATCTCTATCATATTTTTCTTTCATCAATTTTGCACATGTATTATACGAGTATTGCATCATATTGCTATATAAAACCCGTAATACTCAGAAAACTTATCTAAAGTAAATTAAAACATAACGAGTATTGAAGGTGTCACTATCAATAAACCGTGAAATATTGCGTTCTTGAGAGATTAATATTTTCTGCAGTGCATCTGGTCCCCCAGGCGACCGCTAAATATCGAGTATTGAACACTTTTGGAATAGACAACTTGATAGAGATGAATTCTTGTAATTATTTAGTTATTGTTATTAATAATATTTAAAAGATTTTTCTGCGCCCCTCCGTTTCGTCCTTGTTTATACAATTTATTGTATTTTTTTAAACCTAAAAAAAAAATTACCCTACACTAGGAATTTCTCCTGTACAATTTTATTGTTGTTCCGTGCGGTAATCGAACCAGCGACACGTAGCGCAGCACCCAATTTGCTCAGCCACTACGCCAAACGTGCCGTCAACTTTTTTTTCTACGTGACCTTGCAGGATGCTTTTAACTGCATTCGACCTGATTGCCGTCAACAGTCCTGCTGTAACAGATATTAGGTTATTAAGGTTAGAGTTTATTAGGGGACATATATGATATTCATGATGAATCATTATTGTGCGTTTAGTTAAAAACAAAAACTATGATTTTGACATTAAAAACCAAAATTACGATGCAATATGGGAGCCAGCCTATTGCCATTACCAAACCTGTTGAAAACATCCCTAAAATTATCGAAAAACACCCCAAACTGGTAAAATATAGCGACATTTATTTATATTTGAGATACTTACGCAATTGGTGGGCGTAACCAATAACTATAAAAACGTCTTTTAGTCTAGACGAGCGGCGAGCGGCGGGTTAAACATGCATGAATTACTGTGGGGACTGCACGGAGCGTTCGTAAGGTTATAGGGGAACATACATACATGATGTATGTACCTACTTATATAAAAACATCGTTGGGAAGAGTGTTTGTTTAGAAGTTAGCAAATAAAAAGTAGTAAAGGAATATAATACTAAATAATGTTAATGTTGAAAGCCAGTTTTCTTGCGGTGGTTCTTAGTTTGTTTGGTTAATACCGGTCCAGCAGAATAAGAGGATCAGCTCTTTTCCAAAATGATGTAAGACATTTTTGCGTAGGGGGTTTTTAAGGGTATATTTCGGCGCTACGTGTATCTACGTTTCTCCCCCTCCCCTCGCTCATCCTACTTCTGTCATCTTTGACAAAAACCAACTATCTGTTCTTCAGCTTTCATCTTCAGCCCATTTACTATCCCACTGCTGGTTAAAGGCCTCTTCTCATATAGAGAAGACTTGAGCATTGATCACCACGTTTATTCAAGGCGGATTGGCGATTTCAGACTTTTTAAGTCCAGGTTTCCTCACTGTTAGTGGTGTATTTTCTAAGTGGATTTTAGACACGACTCTCCAGGGAAGTTACTTAGACTACCCCCTCCCCCACTTTACTTATTTTTTAAGGTTCCATAATCGACAAGGAACCCTTATAGTTTCGCCATGTCCTGGAGCCGCGAAATATCAAGCTTTTAAATGCATATTGGTTCTGATACGCGCCCAACTTTTGAATGGCTGTCTCTGCCTAGATATGTGAAAAATATCATAGACAAAAAATTAAAAAGAAAACTATCACGGTTAAGTAGGCCTCACCGGTTACAGAGCTGACTTCAACGAACTAAAACTCGTATTACGGAACCCAATCGCGCGTGGCCCGACACGCACTTCACCGGTTTTTACTATAACTTTTACCTGCGTGCGTTAAAATCCCTCGTGATAGGCGATAGTCTTAAACGACCTTTAACCAGTCGTGTAGGTACTAAAAACCCTGTTACGTCTAGACTAGCGAGTTAGACATACTTGAATTATTTAGTTACACGGACCGTATGGGGTTCCAAGCTGAAGGTGACTAAGGCATGAAGGGCTATTCCTATCTGTTCTACAGAATTATTCAAATTTAACTTCAAGGGCCCCAGTATTATTGATGAATGATAAGACTTATATTACAAGGACAGACTTATATTACAGAGGAGCTCGTGGCTAAGTAACAGTCGCACGGTTCAACCGATCACAGGTTAAGCTGCGCTTGGCGCAAACTACATGAAATTGAATCTTATTTCAAACAAACAAATTCTTGCACAGGTACATATTTTATGTAGTGTTTCTTGGAAACTGCTCTTATCATTTCGATCAAATTTTGTATATACATTTTCTTTTTTTATGTCTATTAAACAGGAGATTTTCCTGATAAAAAAACATGTTGTAAAAAAAAATATATAGATAGAAGCCGGTCGCTCAGGTACTGATTCAATAAAGGCTTAAATCTTGTTACTACAAAAAGTGTTCTTAATTAAAATATTCCCTAGAAAACACATTAAAACATTAAGCGAGAGATACCTTTGAAACCATTTCAAATTAAAAACAATCGATCCAGTTTCTTCGAGTTTCAGTCTCGTCTGTTTTTAATTTGTAATCTAGTAACATCAATTAAAAATTTAGATTCTAAATAAGACTTAAAGTTAAGTTTTAATGCTTAGGACGCTAGGCTAGTGGCTTATGATGACAATTGACATATCGAAAGCTGCTTTCAGACTATAATATAATAGTATATAGCTCATAGCACAACAATATCGCGCACCATACATTGTTATGGACACGTTCACACTGTACTGTACTATATATTATTGGCTATGTATGGTGCGCGATATTGTTGTGCTATGAGCTATCACTATCACTACATAGTATAAAACAAAGTCGCTTTCTCTGTTTCATATCCCTATGTATGCTTAAATCTTTAAAACTAGGCAACGGATTTTGATGCGGTTTTTTTTTAATAGATATAGTGATTCAAGAGGAAGGTTTTCATATTTAATTTTTCAAGTTTTTGTATCCATTGGCTAAAATATAGCGGGCGAAGCCGCTGACGGGAAGCTAATCCTTACTTCCTTACTTAATATTATAAATGCGAAAGTAACTCTGTCTGTCTGTCTGTTACGCTTTCACGCCAAAACTACTGGACCGATATAAATGAAATTTGGTACAGAGATAGAATAGACCCTGAGGAACAACATAGGCTACTTTTTACCCGGGTGCGCTAAGTAGTTTTCTCGGGATGCGGGTGAAACCGCGGGAAACAGCTAGTATACTATATACTATATATTATGGCGTAGTCTGAAAGCAGCTTAACTCTCCGGTCTTTAACGCGTAAATTAACACGTTAATAATGGCGTTATAACAACATTTTATATAATATCATCGGCCTATGTATCGTCCCGCTGCTGTGCACAGCCCTCTTCTTATACAGAGAAGGCATGAGCATTGATCACCACGCTTGCTTAAGGCGGATTGGCGATTTCAGACTTTTTAAGTACATGTTTCCTCACGATGTTTTCCATCACCGTTAGTCAGTGACATCTAAGATATACTTAGAAAACTAGGCGCGATAAACATAACCATTTCCTTGCAATCGGGTAAAAACAAGATAGGTTTTAGCAACGACGCTCCCACATCACTATCATTAAGCTAATATCAGGATAAGCCATCTGAATCTAGACCGAACATTTTCCAATCTCAATCTGGATTTAGAATGACTTTGACTGTGACAAATTTCTAGATCAACGTCGTTTTAAAGACATTTACAGCCGGTTGCATAAAACTTTTTGTCTTTTTTTTTTGTCAAAGTTTGGTATATTGGTTTATACTTTTGAGGAGCTCGTGGCTAAGTAACAGCTGCACGGTTCGACCGATCAAAGGTTAAGCTGCGCTTGGCGCGGTCGGTCCGTGGATGGGTGACCATCTTTGTCATAGCGAGACTCCTCCGTGCCTCGGAAAGCACGTTAAGCTGTTGGTCCCGATTGTCATTTGTACATCTTTGACAGTCGTTACGGGTAGTCAGGAGCCAGAACGTCTGACAACCAGTCTTACCAAGGGGTACCGTGTTACCCGGTTACTGGGTTGTGGAGGTCAGATAGGCAGTTGCTCCATGTAAAACACTGGTACTCAGCTGCATCCGGTTAGACTGGAAGCCGACCCCAACACAGTTGGGAAAAGGCTAGGCAGATGATGACTTTATACTATTGCGAAAATCACAAAGCATGATCATCATCATATCAGCCTATCGCCGTGCACTGCTGAACGTAGGCCTCCCCCAAAGAGAGCAAAACATGATATAAATTACTATTAGCATACTTTTAATATTTTTTATGATATCAAAACATAGATATAATAATTAAGTAAATATTTATCTATACTTATAATAAATCTGTAGAGAGATCAATTCTGTACATGAAATATATTTCCAAAATAACCATCAGGGGGTGATTAGGGATCGATACTGATGCCAAAAATGCAATCAGTAAAATTTTTGTCTGTCTGTCCGTCTGTCTGTCTGTCTGTCTGTCTGTCTGTCTGTATAAACTCTATAGAAACAAAAACTACTCGACGGATTTTAACGAAACTTGGTACAATTATTTGTCATATTCCTGAGATGGTTATAGTATACTTTTCATCACGCTACAATCAATAGGAGCAGAGCAGTGAAGGAAAATGTTGTCATTTTGTTTAAACGCGCTAATCTCAGGAACCGCTGGTCTGATTTAAATAATTCTTTCAGTGTTAGATAGTCCATTTATCGAGGAAGGCTATAGGCTATATATCATCACGCTAAGACCAATAGGAGCGGAGCACTACTATTCCACGCGGACGAAGTCGCTGGCAGAAGCTAGTCATAAATATTTAGACGAAAAGCATAAAATAATAGCAAAATTATACAAATTTTAACGTCCACTTTGACAGACCTTCCTTGAATGACAGTTCTTCCGTTTCACGTATAAGTAACCTGATATTTTTTAGTGCAACCGGGTTTTAGTGCATTGGTTTAGAAGTACCTATGTATATAGTTCCTTTACCGTTGGTCAGTGACTTGTGATAAAAAACCCCAAGCCGTAGCACCACGTGTATTTGCCATCGCTATTCAGGTGTGAGAGCGAGACACCGCTACTAACGTCGTATAGCACCGTCTCTTTTTCACGATGACACTATTCCTAATTTGACTCGTCATCGTAAGGCCCCAGGGCTCTCTCTCAACACACCAAACCTGCCAAGTGCCAGTCACAACACAGTGCCTCGCGATCGGACCTGAACCTCAAATGAAAACTAAAAAATAATACAGAAAAGACATAGAATACTCGTTCAACTGACAGACTTGTTCATCTTCGATAATACCTACGGTTTCATGAAAGAATGGTTCGCTCAGGAGGAGGGAACAAACAATTCGAGCTTCGAGCGAGTCAAAATTTTATGCCAAAAAAAAAACACAATCTATTTTTCAGAAAACAAAATTACAGAGTTTCATACAAACTTTGCCCATCTTTTTCACCCCTCTAGGGCTAGAATTTTGGAATGTCCTTTCTTATCGGATGCCTACGTCATACAAAGAACATTCCCTCCAAGTTTCAGGTCTTTACCTTCAGCGGTTTAGGCTGTGCGTTGATCCGTCAGTCATTCAGGACAAAGCATTTTAGCTATATGTGTAGATTGTCTTGCACAGCATTGAAAGTTCATGTCATAAATGTCACACGCAAAAACCGAGTTCTTTTTTTAAATTAATTCGTACGACAAAGCACGAATCAGACCGTTTGTGTATCCACTCATATTTTTATTATTTCTGACTACCCTCTAAGTGCGTTGTATTGTTCAGTTCACAATTATACGGAACCACTGAAGCGGGATTTCATTAGGGGTTTATTATTATAAAAAATATAGGGGAATCATGTTTTATTAACCGACTTTGATATAAAGAAATGGAATTGTGTTTTTTGTGAAATCGTTTTGGTTGATTTTTATTCGATTTCTAGCGATCCGGAATTCAAAATAGGAATAACGGTAACGTCTATGTTTTTTATCTATAGAAATAAAATGCTTTGTCCTGAATGACTGACGGATCAACGCACAGCCTAAACCGCTGATCGTAGAGACCTGAAACTTGGAGGGTGTGTTCTTCGTATGACGTAGGCATCCGATAATATTTTTTTCGAAATTTAAATTTTCGGATTATTCGGAATTCTATCCCTAAGAGGGTGAAAAAGGGGGGCACAGTTTGTATGAAACTATGTTATTTTAAATTTGAATTCGTATAGCCCACGCGAGCCGCTGACAGAAAGCTAGTTTGACAATATACTTCATGGTATACAGCAAACTGAATGTTTGTTTTATAACTTATTGCTTTCATATTTAATAGTGTTGGCATGCAAACTTGAAATAAATTACTAGTGTTGTGCCATATTTTAAGTATACATATAACAGCTGCCAAGAAAGCAAGCGAGCTTTGTAGGGTGTTTTTTTATTTCGGATGGGAAATCATCAAATGGCTCCTCTCGCCGTGGGTGGGGTGGAAGGGAGTGTTAGACTCTTACTGGCTAAAACCCATCCATGTTCCTTCCTCAGCGATTTGTATTCCGGGGGCGCGGTATCTTTTTCGAACGTCTCGTGAGCCTTACTGCCTATTTAAACTGCCGATTTAAAATGGTCAAAACTCGATATGTATTAGACCTTTTCAAGTAAATATTAGGGGTGTAGGACAAATACCTGTTTCACTTATGATTGTATTATATTAACTGGCAGATGTTACCCGGTATACGACAGTGGTCAAAATGGCCATAATAGAAATCAATAGTTTATTTTCATCATTTGGTTTTAACAATTGTCTTAATCTTATACATAAACTAGCTGTTTCCCGCGGTTTCACCCGCATCCCGAGGGAACTACTTAGCGCACCCGGGTAAAAAGTAGCCTATGTTGTTCCTCAGGGTCTATTCTATCTCTGTACCAAATTTCATTTATATCGGTCCAGTAGTTTTGGCGTGAAAGCGTAACAGACAGACAGACAGACAGAGTTACTTTCGCATTTATAATATTAGTAAGGATTAGTAAGGATATGAATTGATGTTCGTTAGTCTCGCTTAAACTCGAGAACGGCTGGGCTGATTAAGCTGATTTTGGTTTTGAAATGTTTGTCGTAGTCCAGGGAAGGTTTGAACGGTAAGAAAAAGTTAAGTAGTAATACATGTAGGTGATACGAAGTACACCGGGTCATCTAGTCTACATGATTTTATTAGTCATCATCAGCCTATATATCATCCCACTGCTGGGCACAGGCCTCTTCTCATACAGAGTAGGCATGAGTATTGATCACCACGCTTGCTCAAGGCAGATTGGCGATTTCAGACTTTTAAAATCCAGGTTTCCTCACAATGTTTTCCTTCACCGTTAGTCAGTGACGCCTAAGATATACTTAGAAAGTACGTATGACTTTAGAAAAGTCACATTGATAGTTGCCAGGTTTCGAACCCGCACACTCGTACACGAGAGGCAGGTGCCTTAACCACTAGGCCACCACGACACACATCACGATTTTATTAGTAAAGAGTAATTGAACAAAACTTTAGAATAAAACTAATCGTATTTTTTGTCGAGTTTTTGCCTAACCCCCTGCCTAACCTTAGGACCGTTACAACTATTATTTTACCAAATACGTGTTAATAAAGCACTATAAGTCAATCCTAACCCCTCAATGTTCACGTTCACATAAACATTGGCAGCGCCGCCGCGCTCTGATTAGTTATAAATTAAAATATCTGAACCCTCTGCTCGCTCCTGAGTATTCCCGACACGGCCGGTCGGTTCGACCTGGATTGCAAATGAACTCCGCAGTAAATGGGAATAACTTTATTGTAGGGTTAATTAGTAGCTAGGTGTTTTGCTTGTTTATTTTTTCTTTCTTGATAATGTTTTTCATTGGTTTAAAAAAAAACTATTTGAAATTTACTAGCATTTTTCCGCGGTTTCTCTATTCTATCTTTAATATATCGCTGTACTGAATTTCACCAAAATCGGTTCAGCGTTGACCGTATAATAGACATTCGTATCGCCTCGTAGGTCCAGTTGAAAGTCCAGTCCAGTCCAGCGGCAGGCATTGACTGCCTGACATAATGCTGAACTGGATCTACACAATCATGTTAATGATTGTGTCCGTTGTTGTGTCATGTCTTCTATTCTTAAAATTAATATCCATTATTTTATCGTACCTATTATGTTGATGTGTTATTGTTGTTGTACCAATAAATATTTCTTTCTTTTCTTTCTAAATCAGATACGACAGACAGACTTTTGCATGTAGTGAGAATAGTTCATGCCATCACGAGATAACTCCAAAAAATAGTGCAGCGATAGTCCAACCCCTTTTATTAGTAGATAATTTTGCAGCATGCCCCATCCCTCCCCACTCGTGCGGGATAATCGAATGCCGACAGATCCGACCAATCATGAAATATGATTGTAATTCTATTACCATACACGATTGGATTTAAGTTGTTTTTGAAAATAAATCTCTAAATTAAATTCAGTGTTTATACGGCTAAACTTAATTTGTGTCCGGGACTACAGAGTCCCGGACCTTTGGGACTCTGTAGTCCCGAAACCAACACGCAGAAGCCATTAGAGACAACTTTGTAATGAAAAGTAATGGTGACATATGACCAGCGATTGTCCCTGTATACACCATAGAAATGCACCCAGGGACAATCCCAGGTTTGTGCAGGACTATTACAAAACACGGTAAGATACTACTTGGGCTATTGTGATGGCATGATAGTGGACTAGGATATGGGGAATTGGAAACCTATAGCGCCTGCGGAAACAATGTAAAATATACATGTATAAATGTCAGGTGGAGTCTCGTCAGCTCACTTCCAAGAAAACATATAATACTAGCTTCTGCCCGCGACTTCGTCCGCATGGAATATAGCCTATAGCCTTCCTTGATAAAAGGGCTATCTAACACTGAAAGAATTTTATAAATCGGTCCAGTAGTTCCTGAGATTAGCGCGTTCAAACAAACAAACTCTTCAGCTTTATTATATTAGTATAGATAGATTGTTAATTTTACATATAATCTAAATACATTCTTAATAACCTGTTTCTGCATGTGTGGCTTCCCTGGCGACTATTGAACAGCCCTATAATATGACACTAGAGTACATTTTCATCTTGAACTTCTTTGATTGTGGGTTTTTCCTTTTTTGGTTTGTATCACTAAGGCCCGAGTTCACCGACAAGATAACAGTCCGACCAACTCTAAACAGCTGTTTACCATAAAATCAAACTTCTGTCTTACGATAGATACCTTATCATGTGGGTTTTTTATTCCTAAAACGATCAATTACCAATCCGGGGTTGGACAAGAACGTGGATAACACGAAAATTCCCGCTTCGTGGTTAAAAAACGTTCTTATTTTTAACGAGACGATTAGATAACTGTCGGTGAACTTAGCTCTAAGTAGCATACCTTGTATTATATAATTATCTTACCTTACACTAATGTAACCGAGTTATTGTGAACACCATTACTTTTTTTAGAAGAGTATCCATGGAGTTTCTTCTCTATAGGACCTACTTTTTGGAACCGTGCAACTAGTGTGACCATTCCTAAGGTTTATTTCAAATAAGAATTGTTGACTTTTGAAAAGCATCAAAAACAGAAACAAAAGGTATCACAACACAATACCCACCTCCAAAATCCTATCTAAACAATCTTAAACCCATTATCGAAACCAGTCGAGCAATACCTAATTAAATTTAAAACAAAAAAAACACAATAATACAACCTGTATTGAACAATTTCCCGCTCCTATTGGATAATGGGTGGCGGAAATGGCGCTGCGATGACGTCACATCGGTTCCGGCAAGGCCAGCCTACCTAGGCAATCTGGAGTCGAGTCTGCCAATATGTTCCTATGTTGCCGAGGAAATAACGTTAAATGCGGAAAAGCTGTTATATGTTATATAATCGTACAATCAATTGAGAGTAAAGTGAGTCAGTTAATTATACTAAAATTGTGTGGTGTATTTATATTAGCAATGTTAAGCTGCACTAGCCGCGGTCAGTCCACGGAAGGGTAACATACCGGGACCCCTCAGTGCCTCGGAGAGCACGTAAAGATGTCGGTCCTGCGCCTGATCTCTCCCCGGTCGTGTCGGACTGCCGACCCATCGGACTATGAGAGTGAGGGAATAGAGAGTGCACCTGTGTCTGCAAGCGTGCGTGCACTATAATATCTCCTGCGTACCTGGCTAGTCTTCATTGAGATTGGCCGCCGTAACCGAATTCGGTCTGAAGATTATTATTTGCTTCGATGACACCAATCTATACTATTATATAAAATTACTGACTGAATGACTCACTGACTCATCAGAGCAGAGCCGAAACGGCTGGACCTAGAGTAATGAAATTTGGACAGGGGGTGCCTTTTATTTCCTAGACAAGTAATAAGAACGGATTTTTGAAAATATTTAATATATCTTTTTGTCTTTTTCAGGTAAGTTCCAGTCAATAAAAATCATGAAGGAAGACGTATTAAAAACTGTAAGATAAATTTAATATATATTTTATTATACATGTTAAATGATGTAAGTCTTTAAACTGAATTGATAAAAAGTTTTGTGTCAATATGTAAATGTAATAAGTAGGTAACAGTCCTGAGTGAACAACTTCATCCACCCGGTAGCCTATATCCCATCTATCTTCATGCTTCATAACAAATTTCATCCAAATCAGTTCAGCTGAAAGCGAAACATAAGATTAATCAAACTCACTTTCACATCTATCTATACTTATAATAAATCTGTAGAGAGGTCAATTCTGTACATGAAATATATTTCCAAAATAACTAACAGAGGGTGATTAGGGATCGATACTGATGCCAAAAATGCAATAAGTAAAATTTTTGTCTGTCTGTCTGTCTGTATAAACTCTATAGAAACAAAAACTACTCGACGGATTTTAACGAAACTTGGTACAATTATTTGTCATACTCCTGAGATGGTTATAGTATACTTTTCATCACGCTACAATCAATAGGAGCAGAGCAGTGAAGGGAAATGTTGTCATTTTGTTTAAACGCGCTAATCTCAGGAACCGCTGGCCCGATTTAAATAATTCTTTCAGTGTTAGATAGTCCATTTATCGAGAAAGGCTATAGGCTATATATCATCACGCTAAGACCAATAGGAGCAGAGCACCACTATTCCACGCGGACGAAGTCGCTGGCAGAAGCTAGTTAATAATATAAGTTAGAAAAAACCCCCTACGCAAAAATGCCTTACATCATTTTGGAAAAGAGCTGATGCTCTTACACTGCTGTACCGATATTAACCAAACATAGCTATAAGAACCACGCAAGGAAACTGGCTTTCAAATGAAAAAAAAAAACGCATCGAAATCGGTCCATGCGTTTGAGAGCTACGATGCCAAAGACAGACAGACATCGACGTCAAACTTATATCACCCCTCTTTTTGCGTCGGGGGTTAAAAATGTCAGTAGTCTTCGTCTTCGTTCTGACAAACTACAAAAACAACTGAAGTCGTACACTTAATATTTAAAGCTTGTGTTTTATGTAATAGAAGTAAACTAAATTTATTGAATGGCTACGAAGTCAAATATGTAACCCTTATCGCATTTTAGGTTGTGCAACCACTAGACGCGACGTACAACTATATCTAGTCCGGCTATACAATATCTTGAAAGGGAATTTGTAACTTAGACCGTCTTGATGTAAAGGCGGTTGTCCACTACGGTGTATCGGGTAAAACTCTTTTGGGCTAGCTCAAGTAATATACGGTCGCATACGAATATAACAGAAATAGTTTGTTGTACCATACTTTTTAGTACGATTTTTCGCGTGGTTTAGAAATGTTTGTATAACTTTTTAATTATTTTTATTTTTGCGAGAAAGTGTTGGTGTGTTTTTGTTATAAGCCAGTTAAGCATATCAATTTGATACCACAGTGCATATTTCAAAAATATTATTATTAATACACAATTTTTAATTTCCGAGCATATTGAACTTTGGATACTAATTTAGCAGGTGACCAGACATCTCTAATACCTACCTCTTTTGTCAAATTATGATAGCTAGCTTGATAGATATTATAATCTGGTAGCAGAGAAACATTTATATATAACTTACTGAAATCACCCGCCATAGTCTCAATATGAGTTAGAGGGCGAGCGAAGCGAGCTCGAATTTTTTAAGTAATAGGTATGAGCAACATAAGAATATAAAAATAATTGTATGCTTAGTGTAAGCGAATATCATCTTATTTGGGAGGCCCCGTAACGATGGGAGCACGGACCCCGAGTGACCTTATGGTAAAGCCGGTACTGGCCGCAGCGTCTTATCGTTACACAGCAGTCGGCAACAACCTTAAGCGGTCAGTATTCACGTTGGCAGTGTTTCAGGGCATAAATTGGCACATGCGATAAAACTAGTGCCGCGGTCACCGACACGCCTTGCCGCTTGAATTGCGAACGAAGATTGTGTCTTCTTATTTTATTAAAGGTCGTATACGCGTCGGTGGGTGAAGACGTTAATATTGTGAACGAATAGTCTAGTGCAGCGGTCGGCAACCTTTTGGAAGGAAAGGGCCACAAGGTAGCAAAATAAACTAAAGGCGGGCCGCACTTGTGATATTAAACCTGACCTACGTATAATTGGTCATTTCCCATAGAAAAACCGGAAAAAACTTTTTTTACAAAACATTCACGGGCCGCAAGAAGGACGTCCGCGGGCCGCGTGTTGCCGCCCGCTGTCTAGTGTAGTCTATACATATAAAATGCTTTGTCCTTAATGACTGACGGATCAACGCACAGCCTAAACCGCTGATCGTAGACAACTGAAACTTGGAGGGTGTGTTCTTTGTATGACGTAGGTATCCTATAAGAAAAGATTTTCCGAAATTCTACTCCTAAGGGGGTGAAAAAGGGGGGCAGAGTTTGTATTTCCTGTGGGTGTCCAGAAATGAATGCTTTTTTATTTTTTCGTTCTTTTTCTTTATTCCACGCAAAATTGATCGTATGGACTTGGATATAATCTATAGTTTATAGCCTAGATTAAGACATATGATACCTTTTTCCGAGTGCGCGTAGTTCCCCCAGGATGCTGGTGATTTTGCGCATTTTACTTAGCCGAGCGTCTAGTCACTTAAAATATTTTAGTGCCTAGTCCTGACAGAGAACTCTTAAGCTTTCGCTCGAAAGCCAGCCAGCTTGACCACCACGCCGTCTTAATCTTAACTCACCTGCGAAGTTAGCAGTAAGTTAGTTTCAAGTTCAGTTAGTACGGTTACAATAACCGCGGCTGTTATCTATTCAGTCGGGGTCGGGCTAGTTAATTTGTTTTCTTCCGAGCCACGGATCGATTGGAGTTCGCGCGTGTTGATAGTGTGCATTGTACGGCACGATACGGTACGGGATTTTTAACCGAAATAAAAAAGAGGTTGTTTTTAATGTTCCTCTTCTTGTTGTTCGTTTTGCCAAATTAATTAGCCCTAGTGTAGGAGTTTTTTCAAATACTCATAACGGTTTTTCATAACATAGATTTGGATATATAAAGACTGCTTTAAGCAGGTAACAGCGATAAGGAGCTTGTGGCTGAGTAACAGCTGCACAGTTCGACCGATCAAAGGTTAAGCTGCGCTTGGCGCGGTCGGTCCGTGGATGGGTGACCATCTATGTCATAGCGAGACGCCCCGTGCCTCGGAAAGCACGTTAAGCTGTTGGTCCCGGTTGTCATTTGTACATCTTTGACAGTCGTTACGGGTAGTCAGAAGCCAGAAAGTCTGATAACCAGTCTTACCAAGGGGTACCGTGTTACCCAGTAACTGGGTTGTGGAGGTCAGATAGGCAGTCGCTCCATGTGAAACAGTAGTAGTCAGCTGCATCCGGTTAGACTGGAAGCCGACCCCAACATAGTTGGGTAAAGGCTAGGCGGACTAGTCCCATTAAAAAAATAAACAATTTTTATTTGTATTTTATGAATTGGTATTCAGTACTGAAAATGAGATATTTCGATGCTCCATAAAAAAGATTTTAGAGTGTTCTTACTTAATTTGTATGGATTTTCTGTTCCATTTTTGTATTTATTGCATTTATTAGGCAGACTGACAGAACATTTATATAATCAATGGAACTTCACACGTCAAAAAAAAATGAAAAAAAAAAAACATTCCCCTGTAGCAATTAACCCTCAACTCGTCCCGTGTTACAACGCAACTCAACCCTAGCGTGTCTACGTGTCCTTAACCCTACGCTTGTAATTCAGAACGCCGCACAATTGTGTTACGGAACACTGTTTCATCTGCAGCAGACCCCTTATTGGCACTCCGGCGTTTTAGGGTTCCCTACGCCGAAATGTAAAACGATAATAGCTTAGGGTTTAATGTGGGACTTTTGACTCGTTTTATTTCGTGATAAGTAATTAGTATAAGGAGTCGTGGTGGCCTAGGGGTTAAGGCACCTGCCGTTCGAAACCTGGCAAGTACCAATGTGACTTTTTTTGACATATTATAATATACTTTCTTAGTGTACCTTAACGTAACGGTGAAAGAAAACATCATGAAAAAACCTGGACTTAAAAAGTCTGAAATCTCAAATCCGCCTTGAGCAAGCGTGGTGATCAATGCTCATGCCTTCTCTATATGAGAAGAGGCCTGTGCCCAGTAGTGGGACAATGTATAGGCTGATGATGTATATAGATGTATATATTTCCACTCTACATACATATATGTATACACGAACACATAACGGCGAAGACTGTAGCTCGCAATCTAGGTAAGTGCAAAGCCTTAAATCCTCTTAAAGTATTGTGCTACATATATCCTGTGGGTGTACAATAGTGCTACGCTGTGGGTATGCAAGTCTATATTGCAATGCTGCCTTACACTTGCAATATTCTTGAATGCAGCATTTGCAATTTCACTTATTTACTGTAATAAAAATATAAGATTAATAAAAAAAATAGGCATCAAAATATTCATCCCCTTCGCTGTCAACGGGAATCGTGCCCAAAAGGCTGGCTGCATTGCCACGTTGGATGGCAATGCTGATTCTTTGACCGAAATATAGGCCAGCCCGTTGATCACGCATGGAGTCTACCAAACGTTTGCCTATATCACGAAATAGTAGACAAGCACTTGGACCCCATGGCCCTAATGTTTCAACCCCAAACGGCTCAAATATATAATTACCTAGGAACAACCAATTAGGAAGATAGGATGGAGCAAGGGTCCTTGCAATTTATATATATGTATACCTATACAACATTAAACTTGTAGTTCTTGATCGTCTTCTGCCTAGCCTTCCCTAATTACCTTGGGAGGTCATCCTCCAATCTAATCGGATGCAGTTATTCAAAAGCCAAAAATAATTTATCCAAACTTGGCTGAAAATTAGAACTTTTCACCACTTCCTATGTGTCTTTGCTGGGAAGAAGAATTGGCGCAACAAACTCCCCAGCAAAACATGTCTGTCTGTTAGATTTGAAGAACCACCTTACAATATTTATATACAACTTTGTATAGTATCTTACATTTAAGTCGGTAACTTTACCACATGTTGGCTAGCACTACTCTTCTTGATATTCCTGGATAAAAAAACCATCTAATTACGTAGGACAATATCTTGCGGAACCCGTCACCAATTTTTGCTTTATTTTTAAACGTTTTTTTGCACAACAATTTTTTATGTTGAAATACACGCTCGGACAATGAAGCATCGTTGTCACTCGTTTATTGTTATCTGTTTTAGGGTTCCGTATACCTATATAAACTTATGGAGTATATAGTCCATCATAGGTTTAATCTAAATCTAAATATATATAAAACTCAAAGGTGACTGACTGACATAGTGATCCATCAACGCACAGCCCAAACCACTGGAGGGATCGGGCTGAAATTTGGCATGCAGGTAGATGTTATGACGTAGGCATCCGCTAAGAAAGGATTTTGATAAATTGTACCCCTACGGGGGTGAAAAAGGGGGGCAATTTTTTTATGAAACTCGGTCATTTTTAAACTCACGCAGGCGAAACCGCTGGCGGGAAGCTAGTTAGTAACTATATCTTAAAAAGAAAAAAACAAATACAGGCGTTGGTAAATAAAATAAAATTCATTTATTATAATTATTTTATTTTATCGTATATAGATTACTTCTTGACCTTAATCTCACCTCAAGGGAAGTAAAAAATGAGTTCTACGGAGGAATGAGTGTTCCCAGAAGATGCTTATTATATTTAATTAAATTGAGAATCTGCCGTACATATCAAACAATAAAATAACAGCCCACTAAATGCCCGCCCTTCACCACTTCCTATGTGCTTACTGGGAAGAAGTGACCAGGCACCCCAGCAACACATGTCTATCTGTTGTTTAAAAAACAATATGTGCAAAGTTTACCTAACAATAGCTACCTCTGTTTCAAATGGCGACAAACCTATAATATAATAATCTATACAAATATAACAAAGGACTATAATTTGTAAGTTTGTATGAATGGTTTAATCTCCGGAACTACTGTAGCGAGTCCAAAAAATCTTACACTAACAGAAATCTACAAGTTAAGCGAAATTTAAGGCCATACAACACTAGGCAGAAGCTAGTGTGTCATAAAGATAAAGATATTTTTCAACTTGTACCATTATTTTTTAATAATTAGTCAGTTTCATCGCTCAAAACCCATTAAACACTTCATTGTCAATACCAATCTATTACTCCAGCCATCAAAGATCTCTTCATCACACACTTTTGAACCCCCAAACGAACAGTTCTCGATTTTTCACGCCACACCTAACTCCCTTTCATTCAAATGGACACAATCAATGCTCGAAAACTGGGGTTTTTGAATACAGAACCTCTCCCTAAAGGGGAGAGGCGATAGGTGGGGGACAGGAGCATTTTTAGATGAAACGGTTAATTGAGAAGAGAACGCAGTATCTGTATATGTATCTACTAGCTTTTCGCCAGAGGCTTCGCCCGCGTGGGCTATACGACTTCAAATTATAAATGACAGAGTTTCATACAAACTTTGCCCCCCTTTTTCACCCTCTTAGGGGTAGAATTTCGTAAAATCCTTTGCTTATCGGATGCCTACGTCATACAAAGAACACACCCTCCAAGTTTCAGGTCTCTGCGATCAGCGGTTTAGGCTGTGCGTTGATCCGTCAGTCATTCAGGACAAAGGATTTTATATGTATAGATTACTAGCAAATGCCTGCGGCGTCGCTCTTGTTGTATGCTTATCAAGCAAAGCCCATCATAGCACTCTAGTGTATGTTAGTAAAAGAATTTCTGGTTTAGGTTCAATAATTAAAGAGATGACCGCCGACAACAAATACATTATATCACTCAGTTTCACTCAGACGCACCCGGATAAAAAGTATACTAAACCTTTTCCAGATTTCAAGCTATCTTCAAACCAAATATCATCTAAATCGGCTTAGGCTTTTTACCTTAAAATCGCAACAAATAAACAAACTTACTTTCGTTTGTATAATTTTGGTTAGGATTGCTCATTTCAATAGTTTCCCCGTAAGCACTATTTTCTTGAAATCTCCCATTTTCCTAATAAACATCTGGATTTTCCACTCGTTGCAAAACACAATACGCATGAAAATAAGTGAAGGCAAACACGTAATGACGTCAGCCTGGCCGGAGGGCACACGATCGCTCCCATGACGACACTAAACTCCAGCGTTGTGTACTCGCCCTAATGATATTGTGCCTTTGCAAATATCGGCCGGAAAAATACTTTTGGACACAACCCAGTGTTTTTACCAGTTAATTTGTAATAGTAATAATTCCCTTTGAAGGAGTTCGTTCTATAAACCTTTACCGTTTTACTTATAAAAAACGTGTAATTTGAAGTTTAACCTTCCTCACCTAATCCTTACTTAACGTCGTAATTCAGGATTAAGCTACTATCTTAAGTTCGGATTAACGCTGAACAGCATTTATGAGTGAGATTTTTGCTAATCCGTGTTCTAAGTAGCAGATTAAAAATTAATCGAACTTTATAAGTAAGACGGTTATGGTCGGATTCACCATCTGCTTGTCAGTTTATCTGCCAGATAATTTCATATAGATAATGTTTTCTTAAAAAAAGAAATTAATGTTTTAATCTAGTTCGTAATTTCTATATTCCATTTCAACAGGTCCTTAGTAGTCCAAACATGAAATCTATAATACCATATTGACAAAAGAAAACGTTCTTTTTTACAGAGTTTCTGAAATGGGTTTAATATTACCTTTCATACAAACTTTTCCTCTTTAATACCAGTATAGGAAAAGAGCACCGATTCAAATTAAATAGACCAGAACATGATTTTTATGCTAACACTTCAAAAAACTCGTGTGTTCCCACAAATAAAATGTAGGTGGTTGCACTATTGCGCTAGGCACAACTAGGTCGCTGACTTTGCCTGACAGTGTACTAGCCTCCGTTTTATTGCTGCCGTCAAGAATACTGGAAAAATATGAACAAGTCTGCTTTTCATATATTTTGTTCTTCATCTTTTGTTTGTTTGTCAAAGGCATCTATCAATTCTTGATAAGGAGGAGCCCGTGGCTAATGGCCTGATATGATAGATTGATAGATTTTTGACATTATTTGTATAGAACTTATGTCAGGATTCTATCTTTGGTTAAGAATTTTTTGGATAGATACGTTATTAAAAATGGCCGTTAGTAAGCCGCACGGGTCGATCTATCAAAGGTTAAGCTGCACTAAGCGCGTTTGGTCCCTGGATGGTTTACCATCTATGTTATACCATAATTCTGTTCCTCGGAAAGAACGTACCTCAACTAATACACCTGTTTAATACCTTCTATTTATCACCCCCTCCCTTCAGATTTAGATCTAAAACAAGTCGGTTTCCATACGATCTTTTGCACGACCCTAGCTTCAAATCCACGACCCGAAGAACGTCGATACGTGAATAGATTGCCCGTAAAATTGTCGTACCTGGTACTTGACGCATCTGGGTCACATTGCCTCCAGCCACCTTATATTATAAAGGAACACAGTTCCTTCAGAAGTTATGTTCTGAGTTCTGACTATCCTAACTAAAATTTAATGCGAATGTGAGTTTGTGTGTATGTTAAGCTTTCACGATGAATACGTCTTAACTAATTTAGATGAAATATTGTATGGTGATAGATGAGATTTTTTAAACGCGGGAGAAGCTCGCGGCTAAGTAACCGCCGTATGGGTCGACCGATCAAAGGTTAAGCTGCGCTTGGCGCGGTCGGTCCCTGGATGGGTGACCATCTATGTCATAGCGAGACTCCTCCGTGCCTCAGAAAGCACGTTAAGCTGTTGGTTCCGGTTGTCATTTGTAGATCTTTGACAGTCGTTACGGATATTCAGAAGCCAGAAAGTCTGACAACCAGTCTTACCAAGGGGACTTTAGACTGGAATCCGACCCCAACATTGTTGGGAAAAGGCTAGGCAGATGATGATGAGATCCTTTAACGGTTATAGGCTTTTTATCCGGGTGCATGCACTAGTCACTTAACTATAAAGGCAGTTTACTTGTTTGGTATATAATTAAACTAGCTTCCCGCCAGTGGCTTCGCCCGCGATATTTTAGCTAATGGATACAAAAACTTGACAAATTATATACTAAAACCTTCCTCATTAATCACTCTATCTATTAAAAAAAACCGCATCAAAATCCGTTGCGTAGTTTTAAAGATTTAAGCATACATAGGGGAATAGGGACAGATAAAGCGACTTTGTTTTATACTATGTAGTGAAAAGTCATGGCATATCTTAAACTTAGCAGTCCACAGAAAATAGTATAGACTTGTCACAGTAAAATTCCTACAGGTACCATACTACATGGTCACCATAGTGACCCAGTTGTGTCGGAGCGAGGTACCAATCATTTTATGGTGAATTGATTTGCGTACAAGCACGGGAGACGCAACCTCGGTGCATGCGACCGATACCCGAGCAAATATAGCAGGAATATTGATGTTATTAGGTACTTCTGTTTGTTCGTGAAATGATACACGTATATATTTATATCACGTTGTCTATATCTATACTTCTATACTAATATTATAAAGAGGAAAGATTTGTTTGTTTGTAGGGTTTTAACTCCAAAACTACTGGACCGATTTCAAAAATTCTTTCACCGTTAGACAGCTACATTACAAAGTGTCATAGGCTGTATTTATTTCCAGAAAAAAATAGGGATCTTTACTAAAACTTGGATAATGTAACCCAAGGTGTAAAAAAAAATGTCCACGCGGGCGAAGCCGCGGGCGGAAAGCTTATAAAGAGGTAAAGTTTGTGAGTTTTTAAGGTTGTAGGAGGTAATCTCTGGATCTACTGAACCGATTTAGATAAAATTGGTACGGACATAGAGGGGACCCTGGAGAAGGTCACCTACCTTTTATCCGGGTGCGTCAAGTAGTTCGTTCGGGATGAGGATGAATCCGCGTCAAACATGTGTTTCAATAGTTTTCAATATCCCGCCAGAATGGGAAAAAACTAAACAGCCAAAATTATGTCGTCCACGCGTGCGAAGCTGCGGGCGGAAAGCTAGTCTTGAATAGTTTAGACAGAAACATAACTACACTAACTGTTACCTATAGCTTTACCCGCATCATGAAAAAAACTACTTCACGTACCCGGATAAAAAGTAACGTATGTCTTTGACCAGGGTTTAAGCTATCTCCACGCTTGATTTCATATAAATCAGATGAGATTTATACCGTGAAAACATACAGGCAGACAAGAGTTACTTTCGCATTTATTATACTAGCTGTTTCTCGCGGTTTCACCCGCATCCTGAGAGAACTACTTCGCTCACCCGGATAAAAAGGATCCTGTATGTTAATCTCGATTATAAACTATGTATGTATCAAATTTCGTCCAAATCCGTTCTGTAGTTTTTGCGTGAAAGGGTCACAAACTCATCTATACTAATAAATAAAGCTGAAGAGTTTGTTTGTTTGCTTGAACGCGTTAATCTCAGGAACTACTGATCCGATTTGAAAAAAATATTCAGTGTTAGATAGCCCATTTATCGAGGAAGGCTATTGGCTATATATCATCACGCTAAGACTAATAGGAGTCCACGCAGACGAAGTCGCGGGCAGAAACTAGATCCTCATCCTAAAAAAGTCGCATTTATATTATTAGTAAGATTATTAGAAAGCAAGAATAGTCGAAGCTCAACCGAACCCTATCTTAAAAGATGACCTTACCCTGTTGTAGGACCTAAGACACAACCAACTCAAATGTGATTCAAAACCGCAAAAATTAACCCCTACACACATTTAACGCAATCCAACCCCCTCACTAACTCAACCCGCTTGTTTATTGCGATATAAACACAACGCGAGGTACATTGTCTGAATGTTAATACAGTCTAATCATTGGCACCGCGTACCAAAGTATATATGTAATTGATTTTGAATAATATGTACATGATATACGTATGTAACGGCACGTGATACCTTTGTTTGTAAAGGGAGTGTTAGGTTAGGTGATTAGAGAGCTCTGATTGGCTGTTTATTCATGCTACGTCATGTATTATCACGTCTTTATGCTAAAGGGGTAGACAGATTAGTACCTACTCCAGTATTCCTCTAGTACCATTTCTATAGAGCTGCTTCTTGATTAAGTAACAATTAATTTGTATATCAATTCACTAATTGACTGCCTAAAGTCGTGGTGGCCTAGTGGTTAAGGCCCCTGCCTCTCGTGTACGAGTGTGCGGGTTCGAAACCTGGCAAGTACCAATGTGACTTTTCTAAAGTCATATGTACTTTCTTAGTATATCTTAGACACCACTGACTAACGGTGAAGGAAAAACATTGTGAGGAAACCTGGACTTTAAGTCTGAAATCGCCAATCCGCCTTGAGCAAGCGTGGTGATCAATGCTTATGCCTTCTCTATATGAGAAGAAGCCTGTGCTCAGCAGTGGGACAATATATAGGCTGATGATGATGATGAATTGACTGCCTCATAATGGCCACATAAAGCGACTGTTGTTGGTTTCGGGTTCGGTACCCTGGTCGGACCGAAATCGCTGTGTGGGTTTTAGAAAATTTCATGAAAGAAGCAGCCACTACGAGGAAGGAGTCAGGAAGTTGGTGGTGTTGTACCCCCGTGACCTTGGTAGCACCGGCTGATCTTGATAGCAGTTAAATGATAAATGATATTTATTTCTGCAAGTAGGTTATAAAATAACACTTTTACACGTCAAACATATTCTTGTTTATAGCTAGGTGAGGCCGGTGTTTCCTATCTGACTACCTTGAGAAGAAACACCGAAACAAACTCAAGGGTCACAGTCTCTTTTTATTTTATTTTTTTTATTTTTTTTGTTGTTACAATTCCACGTCAGAGGCCGTCAGGCGGATTTCGAACACTTAGACACGAGGGTTTGTTAGGTCGGTAAAACCTGCACCAGAAGAAGACAATTAAGGAATGTGACAATCAGTCTTAGCAAGGGGTATCCTGTTACCCGGTGACTGTGTTGTGGAGGTCAGGTCAGGTTGTCAGGTTTATAGGCAGTCGCTCCATGTAAAATACTGGTACTCAGCTGTATCCGGTTAGACTAGGAGCCGACCCCAACACAGGAACAGGCTAGGCAGATAAATAATAAAGAATATTGATCAATCAACTTAAATTTGATATATTTGATATATTTTATTTTCCACAGTCTACCGTCAGTAGAAATCTCCCTTCTGTTCTCCATGGTAGAAACAATGCATTTCAAAGAGAAAAAATAAAGGTATAGTGTGATTTGGACTCGCACAAAGGTTCCGTACTATTGTACTAGTAATGACAATCCTTTATGTGCTAGTTCGACTCGCATGTGTTGCAATAGAATCACACATCGACAAGAAATACAGCCGTTCATAATATACACGTTGCTGACAGACAGACAGAAAGCGAAGGCTTAGTACTAGGGTCCCGTTGGCACCTATCGGGTATGTAACCACATCGCCAACCTTCGTCACCCCCTCTGCCTGCCTCTTCATGGAAAACAGGCGTGATGTTTTGTCATGCTGTAGTACACATTGTGGTACGAGGTCATGTTTGCATGGTTTTACTGCAGGCCATACATCGGATCCCTTAGCTTGGGGATTGTGGGGTGGAAGGGTAATAACTAATAACCCTTGGCTAGGGTTGTTTGAGGTGGCACTTTAATATCTATACATATAAAATGCTTTGCCGTGAATGAGTGACGGAACAACGCATAGCCTAAACCGCGGACAGACAGCATGGCGAAACTATGAGGGTTTTTTTGTTGAATACGGAACCCTAAAAAGCATAAATAGTAAGGTGAGAAAAAACAGAGCAATGCGAGTTAGAGCGCGAGCCAGCGCGTTTTTTTAATAAAAGGTGTAAGCAACACAATAATAACAATATAAAAATAATTGTATGCTTAGTGTTAGCGAATTATTATCGTTTTTGGGCCCCCGTGACAATAGGGGGGGGCCTTGAGCACTGCGCCGGAGTGCCCCTTATGGTAAAGACGGTACTGATCGTTACATAGTCCAGGTTTCCTCACGATTCCAAAACCACATACACTTAGCATATGACTTTAGAAAAGTCACATAAGCACTTGCCAGGTTACGAACCCGTTCTCTCGTACGACTTCACTACTATAGACAAACAAACAAATAAATATTTCTATAACTCTAGTCTAGATAAAACACAGTCCGGCTAGATCTAATCCTGCTTGTACCACACGTAATAAAAGCAATACAAAAACCCGTCTCACATGTAAGACAAACCGCAAATTTAGTTAAAGCCCTTTCAGACGCGACAGCCGCGCCGCTGCGGTTTGCGTCGAGTGGCCCTCTATTGATGCCTTATTGAATGTTAGGTTACGTCCATATTGGCGGACTAGCCGCTGCGATAGAGCTGCTGATTTTATTATAGTTTACTTATATCGTAAGTGTATCTGTGTGTAGCAAGGGCAATTGAAATTTCGACCTATTCCTTGAAAGGGGATGTTTTTGTTGTGTAAATTTTAGTAGTAGGCGCGTAAGATTGTGTGTGTGTTTTCTAATAGAATATAGCATCCACGTGAACTTCATACGCATTTACAAAAATCTTCTCACTACAAATAAATAAGGCTGGCTAACTTTTTATCATTGTGGAATGCAAATAAATATAATGAATATGAAACTTCACTGCTCAATAAATACTCCTTAGTATATTTCGATTTTTATCATGTCTCTTTCACACGTTTGAAGTTCGCAGAAACAGAACGATGTTTTAAATTTATTTAGCGGTAATTAGTGAGCGGTGGTGGTGTAAGCTAGCCTTAAACCATTTTTTATTTCAAATAGTTTTTTGTGCTCAAAATTCTTCTTATAACCCTAACGAAATTTATTTTTTTCATCGCTTAATTTTCATCCTGCAATATATCAGCACGAAAAAGTCGCACGTCTGTCAACACCCTTACAAGTAATACCACAGACTTGCGACTAACCCAATCACAGCAGTTCCATTTGTACGCGACTGTACTCAATGCGCTACTCACTAGAATTACCGCCGGTACAGTCACGCACGGTGAATGATAAAACTATTCGAAAATTGTACCTAGTTGTGTTTTTATGTTTTTTTTTTATTTCCGGTGCGTTGTTATTTGGCTTGCCGCGGTCAGTACATGGATGGGCTTCATATCAAAACCTGTGCCTCTAAAAGTACGTAAAGCTATCGGTCCTGCGCCTGATGTCTGTCGTGCCGGATGACCGGATTATCGAACTATGAGAGTGAGGGAATGGACATCTGTGTTTTAATATTTAAAAAAAAACCGGCCAAGTGCGAGTCGGACTCGCGCACCGAGGGTTCCGTACAAACCTGCAAGGTTTACAAAGTTCGTTCATTACGACAATCGAGTCATAACTATGGTATTTTTATTGCAAAATGAAATTCATAACATTACAATGGGGAAAGATGGAGGAGCATAAATTTAAGACAAAGATCTCTTTATCGTTTAAGTAATCCTTTATTTTATATTAACACATATCATTTATCTATAATATAACTGAAACACTTATACTAGCCTTGCAGCAGACTTGCGAAAGTTCTTTTATTAAAGTTATTTATTTACTAAGTTTTTTAGTCATTTTTTTGGTGGTATAACTACTTAAAATTTTAAGCTTTTCGGAATTTTTCTGTTACCTGTGCTGTAAGCTATTGCTTCTTACCAAATTTCGAGATTCTATGTCAACGGGAAGTGGTCTTTAGGTTTTAATTCCCTTGCGTGTAGTTGCGAGTTTCAAAATATGCGGTATCAATGGTTGTACTTTTGCGTTTTTGCGTTGACTTAGAATTTTTTTTTTTTCACGGGTTAAATTAGATCTAAGTATTTGATATGAATTTCAACTTGATAGCTATACGCGTTCATGAGGAAAAAAGTAATAAGTTTATATTTATTAAAAGAAAAAATACGCAATAAAGTCGTAATTATCTTGTATTTTTCCGACCGCATAATTAAGTTTGTTTGAAGAGGAAAATTGCTGATTACTTAAAAACTACCTGCTAGATCTCGTTCAAACCAATTTTCAATGAAAGTTTGCATAGTAATCTACATTATATATTTTTTTTAGATTTATCATTCTCTTATTTTAGAAGTTACAGGGGGGGGACACACATTTTACCACTTTGGAAGTTTCTCTCGCGCAAACTATTCAGTTTAGAAAAAAATGATATTAGAAACCTCAATATCATTTTTCAAGACCTATCCATAGATACCCCACACGTATGGGTTTGATGAAAAAAAAAATTTTGAGTTTCAGTTCTAAGTATGGGGACCCCCAAAATTTATTGCTTTTTTTCTATTTATGTGTCAAAATCTTAAAGCGGTTTACAAAATACATCTACTTACCAAATTTCAACAGTATAGTTCTTATAGTTTCGGAAAAAAATGGCTGTGACATACGGACGGACAGACAGACAGACAGACAGACAGACATGACGAATCTATAAGGGTTCCGTTTTTGCCATTTGGCTACGGAACCCTAAAAAAATATATATTTTGTAATGTAACTAAAAATTTAAGGTTTTCGGAATTTTTCCTTTACGTGTGCTATAAAACGTTGCTTCATGCCAAATTTCAAGATTCTAGGTCGACTGGAAGTACCCTTTAGGTTTTGATTCCCTTGCGAGTACTTGCGAGTTTCAAAATATGCAGCTTAAATTGCTGTTTCTTTTGTTTGCGTTGACATAGAAGTTTGATTTTGTTACAGCTTAAAAGTATTATAGACCTGAGTATTTGGTATGAATTTCAATTTAATACCTCTACGCGTTTATGAGGAAATGGGTAGTAAGGTTAAAATTATTAAAAAAAATATATATTATGTGATGTAACTAAAAATTTATGGTTTTCGTAATTTTTCCTTTATCTATGCTATAAGACGTTGCTTCGTACCAAATTTCAAGATTCTAAATTCACGGGAAGCACCCTGTAGGTTTTGATTCCCTTGCAAGTGTCGAAAATTTGCGGCATAAACGGCTGTATCTTTTGATTGCGTTGGCTTAGAAGTTTGATTTTTTCACAGCTTCAAGGGACAGTAGACCTGAGTAATTGATATAAATTTCAGCTTCATACCTCCACGCGTTCCTGAGAAAAAGGGTCTTGACAGACGGACGGACGGACGGACAACAAAGTGATCCTATAAGGGTTCCGTTTTTTCCTTTTGAGGTACGGAACCCTAAAAACACGATTGGACTTTACTATGTCCTGCGTAGTTGGCTAGACACCGTTAAAATTTGCTACCCAATCTAAGTCTCAGCCTTTTTAACCGACTGCAAAAAAAAAGGAGGAGGTTCTCAATTCGACTGTGTTTTTTTAATGTTACCTCATAACTTCTGGGTGAATCGATTTTGATGATTATTTTTTTATTAGAAAATTGACGCTTCCTGTGTGGTCTCATTTAACTAATTATTAATTTATCAACATCGGTTCAGCCGTTTTATAAATATACTAGCTTTCCGCCCGCGGCTTCGCCCGCGTGGACTTTTTTTTTTACACCTTGGGTTACATTATTGATGTTTTGGTAAGGATACCTAATTTTTCTGGAAATAAATTTAGCCTATGTTACTCGTGGATAATGTAGCTTTCGAATGGTGAAAGAATTTTTAAAATCGGTCCAGTAGTTTTTGAGCCTATTCATTACAAACAAACAAACAAACAAAGTTTTACTCTTTATAATATTAGTGTAGATTGAAAATAACGGTTTATGTCTACTTGCGCATACACCAAATACTTAGATGATTTGGTTATTCACGCTTATTGCAACCTAAAAAGAATTGTGTTTATATTAAGATAGCAAGATCGAGTCACTGAAAAGCGAAAAATAAAAAAGTGTCTTGTAAGTTACTATTGTTAGTATTTCGCCACCGACTTCTAGAGCGATGTTTCGGTCGATAAGCGTTTAAATAAAACGATTTTTTTACTTTTCCTTGTTTGAAGTTGCCATTAATGTGACATACTATCAAAATCTTGTGAAATCCTATTAAATTAGTTAAGTGTATACTGTATCGTTACTCTCGCCACTCAGCGGAAATCTTGAAACTAATGGTTCGTCCTCTTAGGGGCTGGACCCTCCGTGTCCCCTCTGAATGTCCAAAACAACTATTAGCAAAGTGAACCAGTTGATTTACAATCTGTACTGGCGGTATCGATCAATGCACGCTTGATTTTAGACTGATAAACAGTCTTTTTTCGATCATTTTCTGGTTTCTGGACGAGCTCGTGGCTAAGTAACAGCCGCACGGGTCGACCGATCAAAGGTTAAGCTGCGGCGCGGTCGGTCCGTGGATGTGCAATCTGTCATAGCGAGACTCCTCCGTGCCGGAAAGCACGTGAAGCTGTTGGTCCCGGTTGTCATTTGTAGATCTATGACAGTCGTTACGGGTAGTCAGAACAGAAGCCAGTAAGTCTGACAACCAGTCTTACCATGGGGTATCGTGTTACCCGGTACTGGGTTGTGGAGGTCAGATAGGCAGTCCCTCCATGTAAAACACTGGTACTCATCTGCATCCGGTTTAGACTGGAAGCCGACCCCAACATAGCTGGGAAAAGCCTAGGCAGATGTGTTCTGTTCATAATATAATTGTTCATAATCTAACTGTGTCCCTTATCGTACCCAGGTAAAAACTGTCTTATGTCCATAGCTATCCTTTCCCAAGCTATCTCCGTACCTAAATTCATCTAAATCGGTTCAGCCATTGTACCATGACAGCATAATTAAGTTAATTTTGCAGTAAAATATATGTTTTGTTGTCTAAATTAACATGATGTAATCCGAAACGTAACAGACAAACTCGTATAGCTGTAATACAACCCAACAATTGACATATCTGTTTGATAAATAGTCCATTCACATATTCCCTCGTCCTCTGAACAGAACGTTAGATACTCTTTCATTCCTGTTTCGCCCACCGTTATCATTTATCTGTCTCCAGGGTAGTTATGCGAGATAGATAAGAAAGTGGTTATATGTATTGCTTTTTATGCTTAATCTTTATCTAAACATATAAAATGCTTTGTCCTGAATGACTGACGGATCAATGCACAGCCGCTGATCGTAGAGACCTGAAACTTGGTGGGTGTGTTCTTTGTATGACGTAGGCATTCGATAAGAAAGGATTTTCCGAAATTCTACTCCTAAGGGGGTGTAAATGGGGGCAAAGTTTGTATGACAATCGCTGCATTTGCCACGGTTGGTCTATGGATGGGTGACCATCTATTTTATACCGAGACTCCTCCGTGCCTCGGAAAGCAAACGTGTTTTCCTGCTGGGCTAAGCTATTATTTTTGAATCTTGGACAGTCGTTATGGATATTTAGAAGCCAGAAAATCTGACCACCAAGTCTTACCAAAGCGTATCATTATACCCGGTAACTGGGTTGTGGAGGTCAGATAGGCAGTCGCTCCATGATAAACACTAATACTCAGCTGCATCCGGTAAAACTGGAAGCCGACCCCAACATAGCTGGGAAAAGGCTAGGCAGATGATCTTTGTTAATCTGTCGCTAAGCAGCCGATTAAAAGTTAATCGGAGTTTATAAGTAAGACGGTTACTGATTGAAACCCATGTTCCTTCCTCAGCCCTTTGTGTACTTTGGCACTGGCAATATTCCTGCGACATTTTGCCAGCCAAAAAGAAAAAAAACATCATCTGCCTAGCATTTAGGGAAAAGGCTAGGCAAAAGATGAAGCAAAATAAAAAAATACCAACCTATCAACCTGCAATACAGTTGACATATTACCTAATATAAATAGCCTATACACCACATCTCCGCCATTTGTCGTGACGGGTCCACGTATGAATAGTCCGCGCTCCGCTGGGCTCATACTAATGTTGAGCTAATGTTGTTTCTTGTGACGCGAATACGGATCGCCGGTGCCCTAATATATTTACGGGGTGAGGTGCTGGATGAGGCATGGGCGATCAGCGTTTTTTTTTAAATAGAAAGAAAGAAAGAAAAATCATTTTTTGACACAACTTAAGACAATCACAATAGGGAATAACAAAAAATACAAAAATAAAAGAATAGCAAGTTAGCTTCTGTTTTCTCGCTTGGGAAATCGTCAAATGATTCCTCTCGCCGTGGGTGGTGGAAGGGAGTGTCAGACTCTTATTGAATAAAAACCCATCCATGTCCCTTGCTGCGGGACTTCGAAAGAGATACCGCGCCCCCGAAATAGAAAGGGCTGAGGAAGGAACAGGGATGGGTTTCAGTAAGAGTCTCATTTGATGATTTCCCATCCGAAAAAAAAATGAAATCCGTGTTTCTTTTTTACGTTCCAGGGGCGTGGTATTTTATTCGAACTTCCCGCAGAAAAAAAAATACTAAAAAAGCCCCCTGACGGTATCGTATAATGTGTTTTTTGTCATACATAGCCTTCAAACTGGGATACGGCCATGTTGTATTACAGCAGTTGTGTTGACAGTTATCACAAAGATTTTTCATCAATGTGAACAACTACAGTGAAAATGTGTTACATACATACAGTACTTTTTAAATTAATAGTAAGCTAGCTCTCAATGGTGTCATTAGCTTAAATAAAGATTTTATTTAATCATGGTGAATCATTATATGACTCCTCTCGGGCGGAGCGGTAGGTAGCGTCAGACTCTTATTGACTACAACCCATGCATGTTACTTGGTTCGCCCTTTGTGTTTTTCGAATTCGAATAACCCTGTAGTCCCGGCAGGACAGATTATTTTATTGACAAATACTTTAAAAAAAATACATGGTCAAGATGGGTTGTTGTCTCAGATTAATTCCCGGCTAGCTAAAACTCGTTTTTTACTTGTAACTTGTACCACATCAGAACGCAATAAGAAGTCGAGTGGGCTGCAAGGGTGAAGGTTGCCGTCTCCACAGACAGGTCGCCGCTGACCGTACTGGGTTCTGTTCCCAGTTGAGGAAGATTGTCCATTAGTAACTATATAGATTACCTACAGTTTTCCACGGTTTCACGCAAGTTCTCTGGAAACTATTTTGCGAACCCGGATAGAAAGTAGCCTATGTGTTAATTCAGGTTATATACTATTTATGTACGAAAATTCATCCAAATCCATTATGTAGTTTTTGCGTGACAGAGTAACAAACAAACATACAATATATTATATCTTCACAAAATTTTAAAGTAAAAAATATTTTAAGTAACTATATAATTTTAGGCTTTGGTAAGCTATAGCTGCCTAGTTATGTAGTTGCTTTGTTGTTTATCAAGAATTTTCACTCATCATCTTATGAGTCAAAAAACGTCAACTGCTAGACAGAGACAGAGACCATCAAGCATCGTCAAAACGACCCGTCCTATGGTTACTATCATTATGTGGTATGGACAGAGATAGGAGAAGTAACCATTCTAATTTTTTGTTCACTTTTTCGGTGGATACCGACTGTTGATGGTCAGAAATAAGTAACTGACATCTAAGGCTACCCCTTCGGGAAACTCAGCCGTGAAGTAATACCGATACAGAAATAAAATATTAAACTATTCTCAACACAACTGACAAAGCAACTGTAAACAAAGTCTGAAAGTTAAAAATGATAAGTTACAGTGAAAACCTCTTAGTAAGTGCAAGTTTATGCGAATGTTAGCAGTTTTTCGTCGTCTGTCGCTTATTGTTTGCGAAGTAGTGTAAGTTGGCTTTAAGAAATATGTCCGGGTATAAGTTTTGTGCGAATACTCTTGTGAGAGACGCGTGTAGTTGTATTGTGACTGTCTGGGAATTTTGTTGTGTGATGTCAAGTGTTTATTATACTGTGTTTTACTTGTCAAGAGACGAACTTGAATAAAAATTGCGAAATAATTTAACGATTTGTTTAGTTTTCTTCTTGCTATGTCGGCTTACAATAAACTCGGTATGAATAGACCAATCGGCAAGTTTTGAAGAAAATCATTAATTTTACCCAATTGCGGTACTTAAAAGAGGAGGAGCTCGTGGCTAAGTAACAGCCGCACGGTTCGACCAATCAAAGGTTAAGCTGCGCTTGGCGCGGTCGGTCCGTGGATGGGTGACCATCTATGTCATAGCGAGACTCATCCGTGCCTCGGAAAGCACGTTAAGCTGTTGGTCCCGGTTGTCATTTGTACATCTTTGACAGTCGTTACGGGTAGTCAGAAGCCAGAAAGTCTGACAACCAGTCTTACCAAGGGGTACCGTGTTACCCGGTAACTGGGTTGTGGAGGTCAGATAGGCAGTCGCTCCATGTAAAACACTGGTACTCAGCTGCATCCGGTTTAGACTGGAAGCCGACCCCAACATAGTTGGGAAAAGGCTAGGCAGATGGTGATGCGGTACTTAAAAGAGGGTGATGTTGTTAAAGTTGAAAAATGCGATGCTGAAAAATTGATGATATTAATTATTTTTTTATTTTATTGTGCATACAGTTAGAAGTAGTAGTAGTTATAGTTTTCCCATAATTTTGCATTTTTTTTGTTTATTTGTTTGTTACATTGTTCTCACATATTTTGGAATAATGAAATACCTATTGTAAAAACAGCTATTGTAAACATGTTTAAAAGAGTAACCATGGAGTTTCTTGCCCGTTCTTCTCCATAGGAATCTACGCTTTGGAACGAGCAAATAGCTTTAATTAATATTCCATTATGACTAACTGACAGACTAATTATTCTTTGACAATTCAAAAGTGCCTGTAAATGGTCTAATTGAAATAAATGTTTTGAATTTTGATGCAAAAAAATATACAAAAACAAGCCTAAAATTGAATGAAGGTAACCTAGGTAAATGCATTTGCATACCGTTAACCGAATAGTTAAAACATCAAAACAACGTTTCGGTAACTCGGTCAAAGCGACCGACGGTGAAGGGTTAAAAGGTTTTTCTTGTTAATATTATAGATAACCACGAAATTATAACTGGTATTATTTTGAGTTTGCGTTTGGGTAACCAAACTTTTGCTATCAATGTTATTTGTTATATTATAATGGAAAATATATTATATTATAATCCTCAGTATCAGCCCTGAGTCCGGATTTGTACGCGGTTAATGGAAATAGGCTTGCCGCCTATTACCCGAACACTTACCATCTGCCTAGCCTTTTCCCAACTATGTTAATGTTTTAGTCTAACCAAATGCAGCTGAGTTTCAGTGTTTTACTGCCTACCTGACCTCCACATCCCAGTTACCGGGTAACACCATACCCCTTGTTGAGACTAGTCAATCTTTCTGGCTTCTGACTACTCGTTACCGATTGTCAAAAATCTACAAATAACAGCCATTTGAATTCAAATAAAAATATTCCGAGTTTCATACAAAATTTGCCCCCCTTATTCACCCCCTTAGGGGTAGAATTTCGAAAAATCCTTTCTTATCGAATGTCTACGTCATACAAAGAACACACCCTCCAAGTCTCAGGTCTCTACGATCAGCGGTTTAGGTTGTGCGTTGATCCGTCAGTCATTCAGGACAAAGCATTTTATATGTATAGATTAACATTTTCTGTTTGTTTTTTTTACAGGTAAGTTTCAACAAAGACGAAGTTTCTTCAAAACCAGGGGTAAATATAGATAAGTATTCTTGACTTGATATTTAATAACCTAAACACAACAAAATCTTCTTTCAGAAGTATTAGGATTTGCATAAACTTAATTAATTTATCTATTTACTAGCTTCTGCGCGCGACTTCGTCCGCGTGGAATAGTGGTGCTCCGCCGCTATTGGTCTTAGCGTGATGATATATAGCCTATAGCCTTCCTCGATAAATGTACTACCCAACACTGAAAGAATTTTTCAAATCGGACCAGCGGTTCCTGAGATTAGTGCGTTCAAACAAACAAACTCTTCAGCTTTATAATATTAGTATAGATTAATATCATAAAAAAAAACCGGCCAAGTGCGAGTCGGACTCGCGCACCGAGGGTTGGAAAGAATATTTTTCAACTTTTTCATTTGCAATACTCATGAATAATCAAAATTCAAAATTCAAAATTCAAATCATTTATTTCAACTAGACCATTTACAGGCACTTTTGAATTGTCAAAGAGTCATAAGTCTGTCAGTTTGTCGAAAAGAAAGTTGAAGCTATTTGCCCGTTCCAAAGCGTAGATTCCTATGGAGAAGAACGGGCAAGAAACTCCATGGTTACTCTTTTTCAACATGTTTTACAATGTTCGTATATACATCAATAATGATTTTTTTTTTTATGTGGGAACGATGTAAATGTTAACATTTAACAATTCTAATATGCTAATTCTTGGCAATTTAGAAATGACCAGCCTCAACTGACAGCGCCCGTTCACGAACTTGACGCGTGCATCAGCACCGCTTAACTCAACCATTTTGAAGGGAATCAAACGATCCAATACACGCGCCACCATCAGCGAGGCCTTTAAGCGAGCATGACATACTCCAAATGCCAGACTAAACTTTTACGAGTAGACTTTTATGATTAATACTTAGTAAATGGTTACATGGTACTCACATGTACATCAGTGAGAGATGAAACAAATGCTACAATTTATTCTGTCTAATAAAATGAAATCTAGCAATTAAAAAAAAATACTAGTCGAGAGAAACAAAAAAAAATATGAAAAGATACAAATTCAAAATGTCATTAAAATCAATACATGAAAAGTATACAAAACAAATTTTATTTTAATATTATAACCAACTATTACTGGTGTGAATTAATTAGAGTCCAAGTGAATGTGGAGCAGGACCAGCAGTTAGCCAAGCATCCTTGTCAGCAATATAATCTTCAAGCCTGTAATATGCCTGACTACATAGTGTGCGTTTAATACACAATTTAAATTTAGTGTCATCTAGTTGGAGAACACTGGATGGTATTTTATTGTAAAACTTAATACAGTACCCCATGAAAGATGTATGGACTTTCGACAATCTGAAGCGTGGTTGGATTAATTTGTTGCCATCTCGAGTACTATAATGGTGTCTATCACATCTTTTACTAAAAAGGTGAAGATTTTTTCTCACATACATAATGTTTTCATAGATATATTGACACGGGACTGTCATGATTTTAATTCGTTTAAACAATTCCCTAAGAGATTCGCGACTGCCAAGGTTGTACATGGCTCTGATAGCTCGCTTTTGCAGAATAAAAATAGAATCTATGTCTGCAGCTCGTCCCCATAGTAAAATACCGTAAGACATGATGCTATGAAAATAACTAAAGTACACTAGTCTCGCGGTATCTACGTCTGTTAATTGACGTACTTTTCTCACAGCGTAGGCAGCAGAGCTAAGCCGTCCTGAAAGGGAAGTTAAGTGGGGGCTCCACTGAAGTTTTGAGTCAAGCGTGATCCCTAGGAATACAGTCTTGTCAATAAACTCGAGTTTCTCATTGTTCAGTACCACATCACAATTACTACTTTTAACATTTGGTAGAGATAATTTAATACATTTAGTTTTATTACTATTAAGCACTAAATTATTTGCGGTAAACCAATTATGTACCTGAAGAATAGCATCATTAACATTATTTAAATGATGAGCATGTCTATCTACTTTGAATATTAGTGACGTGTCATCAGCAAATAACACCATCTTTGGATGGTCTTTGAATAAATGCGGCAAATCATTTATATATACTAAAAACAAAAACGGACCCAATATTGATCCTTGTGGTACCCCCATTTTGACTTTTAGGCCCACTGAATTTACACCGTTTACTTGAACATGTTGCCGTCTATCATTAAGATATGATTCTACCAAGCTAAGTGACAATTTACCAAGTCCGTAAAACTGAAGTTTTTGCAACAGAGTTTCATGATTTACGCAATCAAATGCCTTTGAGAGGTCGCAAAAGATTCCAATGGCATCCTTTGCTTCCTCCCAAGCATCATAAATATGTTTCAATAGAGTGACACCGGCGTCCGTCGTGCAGCGTCCTTTGGTGAAACCATACTGCTCCCTATGAAATAAGTGATTGGTGTTAAAATGATGTAGCATTTGATTTAGCATAATTTTTTCGAATACCTTGCTGAATGCTGGAAGCACAGAAACGGGTCTATAATTATTAGTGCTTTTACTATCCCCGGATTTAAATAGAGGTACAACTTTACTAAATTTCATAAGATCAGGAAAGATTCCTTGATCTACACACGAATTGAATATTAAGGCCAAATAAGGCGCCACGGTCACTATTATAGATTGACATACTTTAATCGACATTCCCCAAAGATCTTCTGTCAATTTAATCTTAATTTCTTTAAAAGCTTTGATGACTGACATAGTATTAATATGTTCAAATCTAAATTGAACAGAACAGCTACGAATCGTTCTTTATAACTGTTCAAAATTTCAAGGCGATAGCATGAGTAGTTCCTGAAATAATCAGCTGCGACAGACGGACAGGCAGACGAAATGAAACCATAAGGGTTTCTTTTACCATTTTTGGTCGAAACCCTAATTAAAAATATGCTAATTAATAGTAATATTCGTAAAAGCATATCCTTACTTCCTTACTAATATTATAAATGCGAAAGTAACTCTGTCTGTCTGTCTGTCTGTTACGCTTTCACGCCAAAACTACTGGACCGATATATTTGAAATTGGTACAGAGATAGAATAGACCCTGAGGAACAACATAGGCTACTTTTTACCCGGGTGCGCTAAGTAGTTCCCTCGGGATGCGGGTGAAACCGCGGGAAACAGCTTGTATGATATAAAGTTTACTGCAACCGACTGTACTTAATAATGTCAGTGTAGATGACCTCTCTGTTAGCCAAACGTTACCTATCAACCGTCCGTTGATAGTAACAATTACGAGTAACGAGCAGTTAAACAATCTCAAATTTAGCCACTACTTGCACTCCGCAACACACGTCTGTCTGTCTGTGCAACTAATTGTGTACGGATTAGTGACCGCCAGTGTAAGTAACAGTTTATTTGCACGACAGTGTATAAATATAGCACTCTAGATGTTTTCCGTGGTTTCTCTCGCTTTCTCAGGGACTACTTCTCGCACCCGGATAAGAACTATCATAATTTATTCTTCCCCGGGTTTATATTTCCATACTTAATTAAATCTTAATCTATCTATCTATACTAATATAATGAAGCTGAAGAGTTTGTTGGTTTGTTTGAACGCGCTAATCCCAGGAACTACTGGTACGATTTGAAAAATTCTTTCAGTGTTAGATAGAAGTAGATAATTATTAGGTAAGGTTATAGCGACATGAAGTAATGTTGATAGAAAACTCTAGACATAATTAATTAACACGGCTTGAGGTATAAAAGTTGAAAGGTTTAAATCGTCACATTATAATGAAAATGTGTTATATCCCCATGCGAGTTTTTAATTTTAGACGCCACTCAGTAATGTCGTAAGCGAAATGGAGTTTGTTATATACGCTTTTATGGTAAAACGACGACCGATTTGGATGATACTTGGTACGGAGATAGATAGAACCCTGAAGACTGTTATAGGCTACTTTGGATCTGGTTGTGTTAAGAAACTCCCCCGGGACACAGCTATTAAGTAGATATATTAAAACACATTTCTGACAATAGGTATTCCTTTTTTTTTCGGATAGGAAATCATAAAATGACTCCTCACGCCTCACGTGGGTGGGGCGGAATGGAGTGTCAGACTCTTACCGCCTTACTTATAAAAAACCTGTAATCATATTTCTCACCTAATCTCTACTTAACGGCGTAATACAAGATTAAGCTACTAACTTAAGTTCGGATTCACGCTAAACAGCATTTGTGAGCGAGATTTTTGTTTATCTCAGCAGCAGTAGATTAAAAGTTAATCGGAGTTTATAAGTAAGACGGTTACTGATTGAAACCCATCCATGTTCCTTCCTCAGCCCTTTGTGTACTTTGGCAATGGCAATATTCCTGCGACATTTTGTCCATTGCAAGTAATGGTATCAGAATTAGCAACATTGTCGCTCGGCGGTCCGTATTTAGACACACGCGTTACTGGCTAGCTATTAACTGCACGCCGGTCCCCAATGGCTTAGTTGTAATAGCGCCGGCTAGCTATCGATTGTATGCGCTTCAATGCCTGGGTTAGATATAAATAACCAGCGTTTGGTTTCATCTGAAATCCTGAGCTACCCGGCTACAAAGTATCCTATGTATTAATCCAGCTTATGAACTATGTGTAGTGTCAAATTTCATCCAAATCTATTCAGTAGTTTTTGCGTGAAAGAGATAGAGTACTTAGAAAAAACAACCAACTCTCGCATTTTATAATATTAGTCGAAAGTAGGATATACAAGAATTTTACGTTAAAATATATAGACTAGCTGTTTCCCACGGTTTCACCCGCGTCCTGAGGAAACTACTTCACTCACACGGATAAAAAGTAGCCTATAACCGTCTCCAATGTTCCATCTATCTCCATATCTAATTTCATCTAAATTGGTTAACCCTTAATAACCTAGATTTTCAATTTTGATACCAATCTTTTAAACCGAATGTTCACATTACTATTAGTTTTTTTTATAGGTTGGCTGTTCGTATTTTACTGTTATATAATATTCTTTCCAACGAAATTTTAAAAAAAAAAACAAATGTCATTATTGTTTTATTTTATCTATGACATATTACTTGCGCGCCAAAGTGAACAAGTAAACACATTTTACTAAAAGATCTGATTTCTTTATGACGTTTTACCGTGACAGCGTAACAAACAAACTAACTTTCACATTTTATAATAATAGTTTATACTAGCCGTTTCACCCGCATCTTGAGAGAACTACTTCACGCACCCGGGTAACAAGTCTCATATGTGTTAATCCAGACTATTTATAAACTATGTGTGTACAAAATTTCATTCAAATCCGCTCAGTAGTTTTTGCGTGAAATAGTAACAAACATACATAAGATGGAAAATACTTTATTTACGAAGTAACAATGTTCATATTAATTAACTAGCTTCTACCCGCGACTTCGTCCGCGTGGAATAGTGGTGCTCCGCCCCTATTGGTCTTAGCGTGATGATATATAGCCTATAGCCTTCCTCAATAAATTTACTATCCAACACTGAAAGAATTTTGCAAATCGGACCAGCAGTTCCTGAGATTAGCGCGTTCAAACAAACAAACTCTTCAGCTTTATAATATTAGTATAGATTTAAACTACTTAAGGCTAAATATTAAAAACTACTACTACAACATATATGCTAAAACAATAAATATAAAATACAACAAATAAAAACCGTAGGATTAGTTTATTTAGGTACTAGCTTCTGCCCGCGACTTCGTCCGCGTGAAATAGTAACTTAGGGCTATCGCTAACTTTAACCCCCGATGTTGAAACATTCTTCATTGATGCTCCGTTCCTATTGATTTTAGCGTGATGATATATAGCCTATAGCCTTCCTCGATAAATGAGCTATCTAACACTGAAAGATTTTTTTGAAATCGGTGCAGTAGTTCCTGAGATTAGCGCGTTCAAACAAACAAACTCTTCAGCTTTATTATATTAGTATAGATTCCAGTGTCTATCTCCTAGAAACGAGTCGTGATTCTGCCGCCTATCGTCCGCATGCTCCCATGCTTACGAACTGCACTTAACCTCAATGGTTAACATGACAAATGACATCTGTCGGTCTGTCCACTTCAACTGATTCAACCAGTACCCCAGTACCATTGGTAAATGGTACTCTCTACAAATCTTCGTGTTCCGGGTTTAGAGAATTTATTATTATTAAATATATATATATACATATATCGTCATTGCGCGTTCAAAACCGCGAAAGAGCAGCTTGTAAATACCGTGTAACAGAAAAAGGCGCAAAATTTATACATTTGTTACCTGAATTAGGTTCATTTAAATGTCGCTGAATTTTTACAAGTAGTACAATTAAGTTGTCACAAAGGAGTTGCTATAAAGTTTAGTCGATAAAATTACAGTTAGATGGCTAAAATATTAAGTTTTCTCTGCCTCTTGCAATATTTTGAACAATCAGATAGATATAGGCGGTATTTACAAACTGATCTTTCGCGGTTTTGCACGCGCAACGACGATATGTAGAACGGATATTTTTGAAGAAGAAGAAAGAAATATATTTATTAATACTTCAACACAATTATAATAGAAAATGGATATTAATCTATCTTCTATCTAAAATACTTTGTACTGAATGACTGACGGATCAACGCACAGCCTAAGCCGCTGATGGTAGAGACCTTAAACGGGGAAGGTGTGTTCTTTGCATGACGTAGGCATCCGATAAGAAAGGATTTTCCGAAATTCTACCCCTAAGGGGATGAAAAAGGGGCCAAAGTTTGTATGAAACTTTGACATTTTTAATTTGAATTCGTATAGCCTAAGTGGGCGAAGCCGCTGGCGGAAAGCTAGTTCTTTGATAAAATTACTTTTTCTGCAAAAACCACTCAAAACTGAAGAACTCCGATCAATTTCAGCTATCTACTTAACCTTAAAATGGCTACATATGAATATATTTAACACAATCCCGGGCCTAGGAACGGTAAAAACAGATGCTGTCAAGGTTGTGGCCAACGGGTTGTCCCCAGGGTCCAGGCCACTCCCATATAAATGGAAAGGCCTTGTAGCGTAGCCCCATGAGGCCAGAACGGCGTGTGCTAAAAAATGGACATCGTTCCATCGCGCTGGGCTTAGTAAAATTAGAATATGGAAAATAGTAAATGGATGTTTTTTTGTGTTGTGGTGTGACGCGATGTTTTTGTAAATTGCTGGTGTATTAGTTTTTGTCCAATAGAATTAGATTCAATATGTTTTGTAGCCAAAAGGAAAATAACATTTTTGAATTTTGAATTAGGATCGTGAAAGTCTTTAGACTCTCATAGTTCCATCCAATAGTCTTAGGTAATATCTTTTTAAGCTTGTTGAATTATCCACAGTTCCGACATATTTAATCTTAAATATTGAACTTATTCTATTCGGGACGGAGACAAATACAACAAATCAAAACTTATGAAAATCGGTCTAGCCATTCTCGAGTTATAAGTGTTCGAACAAACCCGAATAAATTTTAAATTTATTCAGATTCGAAAGTCCCTTTGTTTGTGACACTTTCATAGTAAAACGACTGAGTCGTTTGAAAAGAAATTTGGTACGGAGGTAGATGGGATCTTTGAGATGGGAACAGGCGTTTTATCCGGGTGAACGTGGTAGTTCTCTCAGGAGGCGCGTGAAACCGCGGTAAACAGCTAGTCTAGATAAAAAAAGTAATGTGTGTCAAAGCGTTCTAGATCACGTTTGACACAAATACGTCAGTCGGGGCAAAGTTAATTGAATGCCAGTGTATCGTGTATCGTGATAGGTTGCGACTATTGTTAGCCTATTACTAGTTAACGTAGACAACCCCTCCTTTGAGGTCTACTGTGAAGAAGAAGAGCGCCATCATTGTATAGGAGGATTCTTCGGCCTGCCCGTTCTGCAAAAAGTTAACTGACATCCTAGTCTTATTCCATGTCACACCTTGGGTCGTACTACCTCGTGATTTTATTTATTTATTTTTCAGGAAAGACATTATAACACCAATAGGCCAATTACAAGTCCTCACAGTTACTTCCATAATAAAATATATAACTAGAGCAACTAATCTAGACACAAGAACAATGAGTCGAGTAAAACAGCTTATAACTACATAAAGAATATCGAAAAATATTGCACTTTAAAGCTAGATATTTTGCAAACAGATCCCTAAATCGAAAAATGGTTTTGGCATACCTACTTTGATTTTGAAAGACCTATCCAACGATTCCCCCACACGATGGGATACATGAGAAAAATATTCATCCCCTCTTTACGTGTATGGGAGCTACCCTAAAAAAATATATTTTATTTTATGACTTTGTCGGTTTCAAATTTCAGCTTTCTAGTATCTCTGAACTATGCCATGCCGCGTACAGACAGACAGACAGAAAGACGGACATGGCGAAACTATAAGGGTTCCTTGTCGACTACAACACATTTAAATAATAAGTCAAAATAGGTACTTCCTATTACTCAATTCCATCCGTGATTCCGTGCAAAACCAACACGCGTACACTCGCTTGCAACAAAACCGGGTCAGTAACAAATAATAGCCCGCACAATAAATATGTAATTGTCCAAAACAAACGGCCGAAAAATAATATCGACAGCTAATATTATTTACGTGGGTAACGGGAAGCGGATGTGACCGAATTCGCGCGTTTGGAGGAGCACCGGACGGCGGAGCGCGGTAAAACGATTTGTCAATACACGACTTGCACGTGCGATACGTTTTGATACTTGCTAAATTTTATTAAAAAAAAATACGTTACGTTATGTTATTACGTTTTAATACTTGCTAAAAAAAATAACAGTTGTGGTGGCTAAGTAGTTCAGACACCTACACCAGGTGTATGTGTGCGGGTTTGAAACCTCGCAAGTACTAATGAGAATGTTCTAAAGTCATGTATTTTCTAAGTATATCTTTGACACTACTAACGGTACAGTGAGGAAACTTGGATTAAAAAGTCTGATATTCGCAATACGCCTTTAGCAAGCGTGGTGATCAATGCTCATGCCTTTTCTGTATGAGAAGAGGTCTTTAACTAACAGTGCGATAGTAAAATAGGGCGCGATGAGGATGTAATTTTGATAAAAAAAAATATCTTCTGTGCAACAGTTGATTTTATTTATATAGATTTTAATTTAGTTTCTTTGCTAGCGTGTGATTTTCTAAAAATAACATAATTTCATGTAATATCTTACGAAATTATTCAGCCAACAATTTCCACTTACAATTCACGAACTCATGTTTTTCTATAACTTCATTATCTATATTAGCATAAGAATTATATTTCTCAAAATATGGAATATCTAATGTTTACGAACTTCTAGGCATTATTAACGTTTCTAAGTAAATGGAAAGTAATTTCTGAACAAATGGAATATTATTATATTATGTATTATAGTTACTATTTACATTATATGCCTGAAACTAACAAGTATTGTATTCAGTTGGAACATTACTTCAGTTAGGTTTGTAGATTTTGAGTCACTACAAAATTATTAACTTATTTTTAAAAGTAAAAATTTACAGATCACAGAATAGAATATGCTATGTAAGCGTACAGTAAAAATCTACTAAACTAAATGCTTAAGAATTAAACGAAGTTACGCGACCATACAAATAGAATGCTCAAATGAATAACCCTCACCAATGTTACTAATTACTAGCTTTCCGCCAGCGACATCGCCCGCGTGGGCTATACGAGTTTAAATTAAAAATAACAGAATTTCGTAAAAACTTCTCCCCCTTTTCACCCCCTTAAGGGTAGAATTTCGGAAAGTCGTTTCTTATCGGATGGCTACGTCATACAAAGAACACACCCTCCAAGTTTCAGGTCTCTATGATCAGCGGTTTAGGCTGTGCGTTGATCCGTCAGTCATTTTATCTACACTAATATTATAAAGAGGAAAACTTTGTTTGTAATGAATAGGCTCAAAAACTACTGGACCGATTTTAAAAATTCTTTCACCATTCGAAGGCTACATTATCCACGAGTAACATAGGCCAAATTTTATTTTGGAAAAAATAGGGTTCCGTAAGATATTTGGGTTTTTCGGACACAAGGTGTAAGAAATCAACCAGAAAAGTTACTTTTTTTGCGTACGCTACTAATCTCAGGAACTACTGGTCCGATTAGAAAATTCTTTCAGTGTTAGATAGCCCATTTATTGAAGAAGGCTATAGGCTATATTTCATCATGCTAAAACCAAAAGGAGCGGAGCACCACTATTCCACGCGGACGAAGTCGCGGGCAGAAGCTAGTATGTATAGAAAGATAAGATAACGTTGGCGTTTGTGTCAAGAAAAACCATTATCGATGGCTTATGCTTAGCGAGCCACGAGCCCCTCTAAATAATATCAAAGTATCAAAATGATCTAATCGCGGTACAATTCATTGGGCAGCAAGTTTTGATCGCCACGGCTTTCGCATGTAAGTGATTGCTTCTTACGGTCCGAATTGACTGAATGCTTTCATATACAACGTTATGTGCTAACTGTATTGTGTGTCATCTAGCTTATACATATAAAATGCTTTGTCCTGAATGACTGATGGATCAACGCGGATAAACGGAGAAACGGAATATACTCAAGCGCTTTCTGTACAACAGAAGATGCTATTGTCAATGCATTGCAACCTTCAACAGGTTATCTATCTATACATATAAAATGCTTTGTCCTGAATGACTGATGGATGTACAGCCTAAACCGCTGATCGTAGAGACCTGAAACTTGGAGGGTGTGTTCCTTGTATGACGTAGGCATCCGATAAGAGAAGATTTTCCGAAATTCTATCCTTAAGGGGGTGAAAAGGGGGCAAAGTTTGTATGAAACTCTGACATTTTTAATTTGGATTCGCATAGCCCACCTAGGTGAAGCCGCTGGCGTAAAGCTAGTTTGTGGATATTACACTAGGGAGCAAAGAATGTGGGTCGGCACCTAAATTTTAATTTTGCACAAATGTTATCCTAATGAAGTCACTCTACGCTAATATTATAAACAGTAAATCACTATTTTCATAACACTTTCATCATAAACACTAAACTTTTGATCAACACAACATCAAACAGATCTGTCATTTGCAAAATTGAAATAAATTTTTGTATTACAAGTCTACACGCAGGAAATATCCTTAACTGATACACATGAGCAATGTAACTGATCTTGATATACGAACATGGAATAAAGAGAAATATGCCGACTTACTTGATAGATAGCTACATTACGTAGCATACAAGGTAAAGCCAAGGTTTTACTTGTGTTCGTTGGTCTAGTGGCAAACGCAACTACTGTGAACAAAATTTCGGGTTCCTGGACTGGGCTGGCATCGCTTTTGTAAGTTTAAAAAAAAAAACAAAGCAGCCCGGAGTCGCCGGGGCTGCGGGATGTTCGAAAGAGTTACTGCGCCCCCGAAACATAAAGGACTGAGGAAGGAACATGGGTAGGTTTAGTCAGTAAGAGTCTGACACTCTCTTCCGCCCCACTTATGAAGGGAGGAGGCAATTGATGATTGCGCATCTGAAAAAAAAAAGCCCAGAGTCAGATAGTTGGCGGTGTTACACCCCAGTGCCTGGGCACGTTAAGCTATCATCCCCGGCTGCTACCATGATAGCAGTCGTTGTTACAATTCCATGTCAGAGGCCGTCAGGCGGATTTGAGAAAACACGGACACTAGGGCTTCTTAGTTTAGTACACCTGCAGCCCACTTTATCTCACAAGGGGATAGCAGAGATGTTGTTTTTTTATTAAATGTGACGTACCCGCCCTACTATTTACAACTACTGCAACTCCTGGAAGCCAGAATCAACAGTGGCGACCATCAGAAAAGTTTTGAGGCAATGATGCTCGACGAGTCCCAGAGAAATGATTTCAACTGTCTTGGCAAACCCAACGAACTTAATAAGCATAGAACAATAGACCTTCAGGAAGCTTACATGTCTCCAGTTATGTTTAAGTCTCATATAACAAGGTGACCATATCAATAAAGGTCTCCAAGACATCGTTTTTCCGTTTCTACATAAAAATAAGGACAAACAGACACATTGTCGCAGTGAACACGTTAGTACGGATAACATTACACGTGGATCTAATAGAAACGAATATCCATCAATATTATGTAATATTAGCTTTCCGCCAGCGGCTTCGCCCGCGTGGACTATACGAATTCAAATTAATAATGACAGAGCTTCAAACTTTGAACCCTTTATCATCCCCTTAGGGATAGAATTTCGGAAAATCCTTTCTTATCGGATGCCTACGTGATGCAAAGAACACACCCTTCAAGTTTCAGGTCTCTACGATCAGCGGTTAGGCTGTGCGTTGATCCATCAGGCATTCAGGACAAAGCATTTTATATAATTATAAATAGATATGGGTCATCATAGTGTACTAATATGAGAGGGGACCGTAAATCATGGCACCCGGTAACTGGATTGTACAACACACATAAATATAAAATGCATTGTCCCGAATGACTGACGGATCAACGCACAGCCTAAACCGCTGATCGTTGAGACCTGAAACTAGGAGGTGTGTTCTTTGTATGACATGACGTAGGCATCCGATAAGAAAGGATTAATCGCGAAATTCTAAACTTAAGGGGGTGAAAAAGGGGGGGACGTTTATATGAAACTCTGATTTCTGATTTTTAATCTGAATTCGTATGCACACGGGCGAAGCCGCTGGCGAAAAGCTAGTTGAACATATTTCTTTTACAACCGAAGCGGCTAGGTAAATAATAGCAATACGTAAAAGCAGGAAAAGTAAATCAAAACTAGTTATATTTATTGAAGTTTATTCGGGCGATTTCTCCGTGACTGGCACGGATAGTGACGGCAGAGTTGCGAGTGGATATATGGCCGTTACATGTATTATATTGTTAACCATTTATTGGTGCAATCTTTGGGCCATTTCGCTGAACCGCCTTGCGCAATCTTTGTGATCAATGCTCGTGCCTTCTCTGTGTGAGAGAAGTGTTAGCCTAGCTGTGACATTTAGTAGGATGTTGATACCATGTCAGAGGATTTGAGAGAACTCTAACACTATGCCTTCAAAAGTCAAGAGTCAAAATGTTTATTTCATATAGGTCTTTGCAGGCTTTTATGAAGTCATACTAGTTGCACGGTTCCAAAGAGTAGGTCCTATGGAGAAGAACCGGCAAGAAACTCCATTCTACAACTCCGCTTGTTAAGTTGGTAAACCTGTCTATAATTCCACACAATAAAAAAAGAAGAGGAATAGGTTGTTCGACCATTTTGTCACGCACAGGCTAAACCGCTGATCGTAGAGACCTGAAACTTGGAGGGTGTGTTCTTTGTATGACGTAGGCATTCGTTAAAAATGATTTTTCGAAATTCCACTCCTAAGGGGGTGAAAAATAGGGGCAAAGTTTGTATAAACTCTGTCATGTTTAATTTGAATTCATAGAGACCACGCGGGCGAAGCCTCTGGCAGAAAGCTAGTTGAGTTATATACATATTCGTAATCAGAATCTTTTCCTGGTTTCAAATATGTACTGAACTCAATATCGAAAAAAAAAAAGGTAGTTACTGCCTCCCTTCTTATGAAGGCAGAATAGTTCAGACTCCATTTTGGCGACATTTTTAGCTACACGAGACTTATTCCTACATTTCATAGAGTCGGCAAAATAACATTGTTTTGTCGTATAACTCGTGAATAAATAAGTGGGTATACAACTGTCGGCTGTCACGCGACGGTACACTAATATGTCCCCTGGATTCGCCTGCGAATTGATATATTGCTTGCAGATGTTATTTATAACTTTCACTCGCATTTTTTGCGGAACGTTTTTTTTAAGGGAACCATGTCGAAATGGTAAGAAAATCAGCAATGGTAATTGTTCAACTTGGATTCCGTATTTAAGAATGAAAAATATATGTGGTCCATTGAGCTTGAATTTTTTTAGACCGAAAGGAACCCCAAAAAGAAATTCTTATAGTGTGACTTGTCGGTCTGTCTGTTGTTAGGCATCATCATCAGCCTATATATCGCCCCACTGCTGGGCACAGGCCTCTTCTTATACAGAGAAGGCATGAGCATATAAGCGATTTCAGACTTTTTAAGTCCAGGTTTCCTCACGATGTTTTCCTTCACCGTTAGTCAGTGACGTCTAAGATATACTTAGAAAGTACATATGACTTTAGAAAAGTCTCATTGGTACTTGCCAGGTTTCGAGCCTTAACCACTAGGCCACCACCACTTGTTAGGTATAAACCTGAATAAAAAAAACATTGTATCTGTTACAATTTTTAAGCAATTAGCGATTTTTTGTACTTATATGCTAGATTGCTAGTAGGTAAATGCCATAATATTCAGCACAAGGCGTCTTGAAAAACCATAAGCCCGGACACAGTAAAAAAAAATATACATACAGACACACAAATAAGCAACATTTATTACTAGACATTGCCAAATATTATCGACACATAAAACTGGATAACATCGAGACGTCTTCCCGAGTTACGTAAGTCGCGTGTCAAACGAAAAACTACCTTGAAACCATAAAATTAGGGTTCATATTGAGTTTGGGAACTGTTATTGATGGCACCGCATTTTTCTGATGTAATGTGTGTTTGAGTATTTGAAGGTACCTCTTTGAGTTATTTTCATTCGGCAACGAGTCGTTAGTTACGCTAAAGATAAACTTAGCTTAAAGGTATATGGGTGTGTTCTAGCGAACATGTGTTAAAATTACTGATTGAACTATATATATATAATATTGATAAAATTTAAAATCTAAAAAACCCCCTACGTAACAATGCCTTACATCATTTTGGAAAAGACTTGATACTCTTACACTGCTGGACCGATATTAACCAAACATAGCTAAGAAACACCGCAAGGAAACTGGCTTTCAAATGAAAAAAAACCGCTTCGAAATCGGTCCATCCGTTTGAGAGCTACGATGCCACAGACAGACAGACATCGACGTTAAACTTGTAACACCCCTCTTTTTGCGTCGGGGTTAAAAAAACATTAATACTAGCTGTTATCCCAGGATTCACCCAGGCAACTACTTAACGCACCCAGAAAAAGCCTATAACCGTTTCCAGAGTCCTCAACCTCCGTTCCAAATTTCATCGAAATCGGTTAAGTTGTTCTCAAGTTATGGCGTGACCAAATGGAAATAGGGATTAATTTTTATAATTATTATATTAATAAAACGCTGGTTCCTCAAACCGTAAGGTTGTTGCGTCACTTCCCACCCCAATAACACATAGGAAGTGCTGATTTTCAATCTAGTTTGAATAAATTATTTTTGAATTTTAATTTGACTTCAAAAATTATTTTTTTATCTTGCTTCATCCAAAGCACGTGCTAAGTAACTTCTATTTTTTTGGCCTTAGTTTAACTCGTAACTTCGTTTCTATGCGGAAGTAGGACAAACAAACACATCACGCAATTCATCATAGGAAGAAACAGGACAGAAGATCGACCGATCTCTTACGTGTTCTGTACTCCTGGTAGCTGCACGTCGCCTGCCACCTGCCACATACCATCACGGACACATGTGTAGGGGATACTTTCGTTATTTATATTACGACAGACCCCTGATGACGTCAGGAATTTATTGCTATCTTCACGGTTTCTGTAACTGAGGGAGGCAGGAAGCTAAGCGATATTAAATAGAACTCCATTATTTATTGGAAGTTCTGTTCGCGATAGTTCAAAGATTAAATATACATAGGTCTTTCAAAAATATTATGGGTATGTGAAGACCATTTTTCGCCATTTGTTAAATATCTAGCTTGGTGGATTTTGGAAAATGTCACAAAGCAGCCCGAAGTCAGGAAGTTGGTGGTGTTATACCCCCGTGCCTGGGCACGTTAAGCCGTCGTCCCCGGCTGCTATCTTGATAGCAGTTGTTGTTACAATTCCATGTCAGAGGCCGTCAGGCGGATTTGAGAAAACTCTGACACTAGAGCTTGTTAGGTTGGTAAAATAAAGTAAAATAAATGTGATAACAAACCCTTAACGCTTGGTTTACTACCCTCCATAAGTGGTCGATACACAAAAATCCCCCTCACAAACATAATGTTCATTTAATCACCCAAAAAACAAATGTTTGTACAAACCAATTGCATTTAATCGACATTAAGCCATTTAACAATACGTGACATATGTTTGATTTTAAGATAAAGTTGTTATTGTAATTAAAATAATGTTTTTGTTGTGTGTTTCTACTATAATATGTACCAATTGATTTTACGAAAAATGTAAACAAAGTCGTAACATATTTTGTTCTAATTCTGCGACAGAAATCAACAAAATGGCGTAAGGATGGCGCATTTATGTCAATTTCATGCTCTAAACATCATCATTCATCGTTTAATGCCATTTTATTTATGTGGAAAAAATTTAACAAAATAGGTTATGATGAGGTTATGATTTTGTTTAAATTCTATAATAAATGGATTAAACGAACTTACCAAGTGAAGTTCAATCCTTATTATATGAAGAAATTAGTCCGAGGTATATTATACTAGCAGCAGCCGCCTTCTCTTTACTCTTCGACGCGATTTTTTAGATTCTATAAGAAAAATAAAAAGCGGCACCTGGCAACACTGCTGTCACTTGTCATTCAGTTTAGAGCAGTGGTACAAGGTACCCACATATGGGAAGATTAATCCAATGTTAATCTTGGGAGGGTGGGAAACTAATACCTCGGACTAATTTCTTCATATAATAAGGATTGAACTTCACTTGGTAAGTTCGTTTAATCCATTTATTATATTCGAAATTAGTCCGAGGTATATTATACTAGCAGATGTTTAGAGAACATGAATTCATAAACTTTTATATAAAAGAAACAAGTTGTTTATTATTTAAACAAACTTTCTACATGCTAATCATTAGTGTTCTTAATGGAGTAAATATAGGTATCTATATAGGAACAATTTTAAACCAGACCTAGGTACTCAATAATTGCTAATTATCATATACATGTACCATAACATTTGAGTATTTTAACTTTAAGTATAATGTTTGAGAATAAACATTCCACACTCCCTTATGAATGTAGTAACCAAAAAATTAAAAACTTAATCTTCCTTTTAATAAGAGACTATCAACGTCAATCTTTATAATCACAGCATTTATAGATAATCAACATAGCTACTTAAATCAGATAGATACATCACTATATATATGAAGATATATAATATGAACATAGAAGTTGTAGTATTAATTAGCTACAGGCTAATTAGCTAAAACTGCCCTAGCAAAGATATCTTGAGTATCATTCATTCTATTATAATGATTTGCAAAAGTGGATGATCTCGAATACCACTCACTGCCTGCAGTATGGAGTCCATAGTTAAGCCCTTTCTGTGTGCTCTAAAGGAAGATGCATGTCCAGTAGAATGAGCAGAGAATACGGATGTACCATTAACAATTTTGTGCATTGTTTGTCTAAGCCATCTACTAATAATTTGAGTAGATGCATGTTTGTGAGGTATACGAAAAGTAACGAATAATCATGTTATAATTATTATATATATATATATATATATATTTTTTTTTTTTTTTTTTTTAATATTCTATGATAATATTCGGATTTATCGTTTAAAAAAGGTAATATGAATCTGAGGCAGCTTCTACTTGAACATGAATTTATTAGGATATCTGTAATCATCATTATAATTACACCCTCATTATAATTTTTTATATTAATGGTATATATGCAAAACAAGGTTTGGACACGTCCTGTAACTAGCGCAATCAGCATAGCTAGCTTCTTTGTGAGGTTTTCTGAACTTAAGCTATCGAGAGGAAACAAGGATTTTACATATTCTAATATCCCAGCAACACATCCTACACATTATTGTATCTGGCTTTAGTTGGACGTAATTTGAAGAAACCCTTAAACAAACGCTTAATTCTATCGTCTGGACCTACGTGGCTACCTATTATGAGAGAGTGCCGATCTGTGACAGTTTGATAATTGATCAAAAGACCCCTTATCAAAGATCTTAGCGAGATAAGAAATTATTATAGGAATTGAAGCATTATACATATCTATGTTGAATTCCTTTGCATAGGAACACCATTGTCGCAGGCAACTGTTGTATTGTTTATCCAATTTTCTGATAATGGGGCTATCATAGTGTTCATTACTTTTTCTGCTATCATTCTCCTCTTGAAGGTTTGCCTGATAATATGCACACCCCCTGAGTAAGGTGTACGCGGGATTCTGAAAGGAGCCGTTAAAAGAACGTCTGATGGTCCTGTTGTCCTAATATCTGAAACTAATAGAGATTTCAAAGCCGGGCACTTTGGTTACCATGGCCATCTTGGACAGACTATAATGCCTGTAGCCTGGTCTATTCTAATTTTATGTAGAGCTTTAAGCAGCGTACTAAAGGGGGGTGCATAGAAAGATAAATGATTCTATTTAATTATAATGGCATTGATGTTCCAGGCATAGGGGTCGCTATGTCAAGATACACACTTTGGACACTTATGATTTAGACGTAATGCAATAAAGATCTATATCTGGTTGGCCAAATTGATGAACAATATACAATTAAATAACTTATGTGACAGTTCCCAGTATGTATTTATATTGAAATTATGGGACTCAAAGTTATTTTCTTTAGATTTTATGCAAGAAACAAAAATCCAAATATTCTTCTTTTTGCACCATTGCCAAATTTGTATTGCAATCTTATTTAGCTTGGGATATTGCACTCCTCCCATACGGTTTATACATGCTATGGCCATAGTATTTTGTAAATCCTAAGTAATATCTTACAGTTTTCTACTGCAAAACTTTGTAATGCAAATTTTGCAGCTAACAACACCAAATATTTAATATGTTGTTGTTTTTCCCAGTTCAACCAACTGGAGGTAGCCCAGTGCTCTTCCCATCACAATGAACTCTCCAACCATTTAGTGAACTATTTGAATTATTTTTTTTTTTATTTTTTTTTAGAGTGAATTTATATTGTTTAATATTGCTACTTCTATTGGAAATGTTCTTTTTCCCCACTGTAGTTCTATTTTTATTTCACTATTAATCTCTAATCTATGATCCTAGTTGCCATTTGAAACTTCAAGGGCTAAATTTCTCTTTCTCAAGTAACCTTGTGTAAACAAAACCCTATGATACAGCCGTGCAATTTGATACTAAATTTCCTAGTCACATAGCAAAATCTCTAATTGAGTGCAACTTTAATTTTAAGTATTTATTAATCATGTTTTTTTTTTTTTTTTTTTAAATAGGTCTTAAGGTTATAACTTCAGAATTGATTACAATTCCTGAGTATTCACAGCATTGTGAGGGGACATTTTAACTATTTTCTTTATTAATAACAAAGCCTTCATTATACAATAATTATCTTACTACTTTTGTACATATTATGAAGACATTCTTCATATACTGTGCCAAGACAAATTATGTCATTGAGGTGGACTACCATTCTTATCCCTAGCTGATTTCTCAGATACTCTACTAATGGCTTTAACAATTTGGTAAATACAAAGGTGTCAGTGGACAGACCAAAAGGTAAGCAGTTAAATTCGAATAATTAGTTATTAAATTTGAATTGTGTAATTGGTACCAGAAGTATGCATTTTTGAGGTCTATAACAGACCAGCACATGAAGTCTCCCTGCATGACTAATTTACATAAAGGCCTAATATCCTCTAGTATCTAGTTAGTCATAATGATTTAATTTAATTTTTTAAGATTTAAATTAAATAAGATTAATCTGTGTGATCCATCCTTTTAGGTATTGAAAATATTTTACATAGATAAAAATTTATCAGATGTAGGTTGGCAGACTGATAGTACCTAGAAATAACAGTTTATTTACTTGTTGTATGAGAATCTATCTCTCCGTTCTATTGAAATAATTATTATATGGAATCTGATCTTGCACAGATTGATTGAAAAAAGGGATAGAGTATCCTCTTACCCCATATAATATGACGGAGTCTTTGGCAAAAGATACCCAGTGGGAATAAAAATATTTGAGACGAGCAGCAAACTTTACCTCAAAGGGTACTTGGCTCGGAGTCTGCTAGAGGATGACTGTTGTTGCTTATGGTACTTCTGTGGCTGGTGGGGCGGGTATCTCCTGTTATGGGTTTGTTGTTACTTCTCCCTCGATGTGTGTTGGTTCCTCTGATTGCTGGAGGTGGGTAGGGACATCTAAACTACTGGTAGTTTTTTGGCATTGACATATTTGTATTTATTGCAATGTTCTTTGGTTTGAGTACATTGCCCGCTATCTTCATGACTGTGGTAGTTTTCACTGTCTCTTTTAATTTTAAATACAAATGTTCAGTTTGTTGTGAGTTTTGGTGCACCCAGTAATTTTACATTAGCTGTTATGACTGCAGACTTGTGTATGATCTCTCACTGATCCTTTTGTCAAAACAAAATATTTTTGATAATATTAAATATGCTAGGTTCATCATATAGTCCTTTTGGGTGCCAAACACCTCACCTAATACCGAAACAATGTCGCTGGATAGTTCCATATCTCTGTATGTGCAACAGCGACTGGCACACTTTCTGGTTCCCCGGCATGTACTTGAGCTATCACCTCTAACTGTTTTATGAGAGACTCAGTCTCTTCTTCACTCTGTTGCTCGGGTCCTTATGCTAGGCCAAAAATTATGGATTTTTTATCATAACTGACCACAACTCATATTAGGTACCTATCTGATACCCCAACCGTTCAGAGTAATTAGATACAGGAATATGTGTAATGTATATAATCTATACTTGTAGAGGTTATTTATTTATTAAAGTGCTATGAAACTGAAATGAGTGGTCTCTATCCCCAAAACTCAGAACTAGTGTTCCTACTTGTCACTAGTTTTCATATATCTGTGAGACAGGCACCTATGTATAGTATTGTGCGTATTGTTTTCATTAAAATTAATGGAACGCCTCAGTTTCTTCTTGTATATTTTGTATTTAGCACCAAGACACATTACAGATTGAGTGCCATCCTCTCAACGAGAGGTAAGTAAAATGTAACAATTACCATTGTCCTCTAATTTTCAATTGAACTGTAGAATAGTTATTGGGAGCCTTGTCTATCAATGGCAATCCAGAGCATAACCTTCTCAACGAAAAGGAGGCAAAATGTAACACATAATGCCGTTATTTGTCGTCCTGCCATGCAAGGACATGCTCTACCTTCACAATGTAATAACATCGGTCGGTGGGTCATCTTAGATCAAATAAGGGTTGCATCCTCTAAAAACATGTATGGACTTCTCAACGAGAAGTAGGTAATATGTAACACATAGTACAGTTATTCACTGTGATATTAAGTTTTTCAAAGAAAACTAGCACATAATGCCTTGTATATCAATGGCAATCCAGAGCATAACCTTCTCAACGAGAAGGAGGCAAAATGTAACACATAATGCCATTATTTGTCGTCCTGACAAGCAAGGACATGCTCTCCTTCCACGATGTAAAAACATCAGTAAAACAAGGGTTGAAACCTCTAAAAACAATGTGAGTATAAACTTCTCAACGAGAAGTAGGTAAAATGTAACACATAGTACCATAATTCACTGTATTAATAAGTTTTTCAAAGAATAAAACTTACGATTAAGTTCCGCCATTTTAGCTTTGTAATTTTCTATCTTTTTTGCCAATATCCCTCCTTTCCTTATCCTCCTCGTATTCCTTATCTTCCCTGTTGCGTTTTAGCATCTTTGGATAATATTAATCACTTTACACTACTAGAAATTAAGCTTTTAATAAACTTTTTTGGAAGTTAAAACTTTTTACGATGCGTCATGCGAGCGCGAAGAAAACGAATGACAAGTGACAGCAGTGTTGCCAGGTGCCGCTTTTTATTTTTCTTATAGAATCTAAAAAATCGCGTCGAAGAGTAAAGAGAAGGCGGCTGCTGCTAGTATAATATACCTCGGACTAATTTCGAATATAATAGCTTTAGTCTATCCGTTGTGTGTCCGTATTCACCACGTTTACTCAAAGCAGGTAGGCCATTTCAGACTTTTAAGTTCAGGTCGCCTCAAGATCTTTTCCTTCACCGTAGGTGTCTAAGATACACTTAGAAAGTACATAAACAAAGAATCAGCATTTTAATCCAACGTGGCAATGCAGCCAGCCTTTTGGGCACGATTCCCGTAGACGGCGGATGAATATTTTTAATTTGTTTAGTTTATTATTATTCTTATTTCTGATATGATAAAAAAATATGCGAATTAAGAAAGTACGTATGACTAGAAAAGTCACTTTGATACTTGCCAGGTTTTGAACGCGCACACGAGAGGCAGGTGCCTTAACCACTAGGCCACCTACATATATTTAAGTCACATACTTGATATTCGTCAAAGGTATGTTAAAAAGATCTTACTATAAGAGACAAAGACGTGTGTTTATCATATATACCTTTGTGACAAATGGACAGACACGGCCATTCTGAATTGTAAAGGGCAGTTTACATGTACTTAAAGTAGGGTTGCCATCTTTTACGCTATATGTTCCGGACAAATTTCCAATACACTCTGACATTTAGATGAAATAGAGTTTTATTATATAGACTATACATAGACCGACAAAAATAAGGTATTTTTAAAAAAAAATTATTTAATCTTCAATCAAGTTTTGTCGTAATTTTTTTACGTATTTTAAAGGATTGTGTCCGTATACTCAAAGATATTGGATGGTGACTAGACATTGACCGTACTAGGACGAATCCACGGAAGCCCGGACGTGTGGCAACCCTAGTTTAAAGTATGTAAAAGACATCATTAGAATATCTCATCAGTTTTCAATTTCTTTCCTTTATCAAGTCACAAACAGAGTGCTCTGGGTGGCAATTTTGCCAAGGGGACATTGAAATGTTCCACTATCCATTCACCTGCTGGTTTCATCATCAGATTTGCTCGTTGGAACCGTAGTATTCTATTGACCTCCGTATTGCACAATTAGAACCCGATTTCTAAGTTTTTTTTTCATTCATAACATGTTATAGGAGCTCGTGGCTTGGATCAAAGTTGAGCTGCGCTTGCCGCGGTCAGTCCGTAGATGGGTGATGGGATCTAAGTCGTACCGAGACTTCTCAGTGCCTCGGAAAGCACGTTAAGCTGTTGGTCCCGGCTTATCATGCTTTCCGCCTTGATCGATTGAGCTGTGTCACTGAGCGACGAGCTCCTTTCATATAATTGGCTATACTATCTGAATATTATAAAGAGCTAAAATTTGTGCGGTTTTTGGACGGTAATCTCTGGATCTACTGAACCAATTTTGATAAAATTTGATATAGAGACAGACGGGACCCTGAAAAGGCTATAGGCTATTTTATATCCGGGTGCGTGAAGTACTCTCGGGACGCGTGGGAAACAGCTAATAATTAATAAATATCTGATAATTACATCCAAAACAAAATAGATTTTAACACTGAAGCACTGAAATATGTCGATCAATTTTTCGAGTCGTTTTTCATTGATATTCGCTCGACTCTCGATCAAATGTCGGCGCGTCGGAATGAAAACGTCATCGGATGCAAGTGTCCGACATATCGGACATGTCGGACGGGTGATCGAGTGACGCGAACAAATTGCTTCTGAAGCTGTTTGGTACGACTGGATAAGCGGGAGATGTGTTTTTGTAGTGAAATAGTGTTTTTCTGGGTAGGCTCAGTTTTATTTTGACTGTGTAAGGTGGAGGGTTATGGACATATTGTTGACTAGTTCTCCGCCAGCGCCTTCGCCTGCGTGGACTATACGAGTTCAAAATTAAAAATGACAGAGTTTCATACAAACTTTGCCCCCCTTTTTAACCCTCTTAAAGGTAGAATTTCGGAAAATCCTTTCTTATTGAATGACTACGTCATACAAAGAATGCACCCTCCAAGTTTCAGGTCTCTTTTTTATTATTTTTTTCGGATGGGAAATCATCAAATGAACCCTCCCGCCGTGGGTGGGGCGGAAGGGAGTGTAGACTCTTACTGACTAAAACCCATCCATGTTCCTTCCTCAGTCCTTTACATTCCGGGGGTATCTCTTTCGAACGTCCCGCAGCCAAGTTTTAGATCTCTAGGATCATCTATTTGTCGCTTTTTTACCCGCGTCCAAAGGAAACTATTTAATGACCCTCAATAAAAAGTAGCCTATAACCGTCTCCTGGGTCTCCTATAAATTTCATCCAAATCGATTCACCCGTTAACCCGTTAAAGCATAACAAACTCACTTTCGCATTCATAATGTTAGTTAGTATAGTATCCTTTAATTAAACTATAGCTTTATAAATAAAAACAATTAGTTCCAAACAAAGTCTGAGGACGTAATTATTGTCAACAGTATATAACGGCCATCAAGTATTTTATCGGGAGGCCGTGGCCGCATCTCAGAGGGAACCCTTCCAGCCATTAGCTTTAGGAACAGCCTACACTGAGATGGCATTTCATAACACAGATAATATTTAGATGGATTGAAAGAAGTGAATTAATATGAAGTGGTTCGAGTATACATAACGTTAATCTACACTACTATTATAAAAGAGGAAAGATTTGTGTTTTTGTGTGTATGTTTGTAATGAATAAACTCAAAAACTACTGTGTCGATTGCAAAAAATTTTTCACCATTGGAAAGTGAATGTAGCTTTCCCTGAGTAACATAGGCTACCCGTGCGAAGCCGGGACGGGCCGCTAGTTAATTAAGGGTCAATTTATACTAGCATACTAGCGCAGAGTCGAAGCGCATCGAAGCGTCAAATTCTTTACAACTAAAGCGCACAAAGAATGCGCGCGCATTCGCCAGAATTCGCCAGAATACGCGCGCATTTTTTTACGTGTAGTAATAGGCATCAACAGCAGTGCTATTGAATCACTTGATTAAATAGGCATTCATATTTTTGCACCAGGTAAATTAATTTTTCGTCCGAGTCCATCGTGATCAACACATTCAACACCGACGCAGGCCAATTTCCGACTGATGACGCGTAGGTTCGCTAGCGGGCGCACGGATACGCGTGAATGCGCGCGAATGCGCGCGCACCAATAAGTGTTGGTCGCGCGCAGTCGCTATCTCTCGCGCGCGCTCAAATCTGCCTAACGGCCTCTGACATGGAATTTTAACAACAACTGCTATCAAGATAGCAGCCGGGGACGGCGGCTTAACGTGCTCCCAGGCACAGGGTATAACACCACCAACTTCCTGACTCTGGGCTGCTTTTTGAAATTTTCTAAAATCGTTTTCCGAACCCGAAACTACGTTTACTTTACAGCAGTAGCATTATGCGACCACTAGACCAAAGATGTAGTCACACAATAAATTAAATAATTAAAACAATACAAAAACCAATATTGAAAGCCCAGTACGCGTTCGCCCTTAAATTTCAAGTTACAATTGTAAGGGATACCAAGTTTTCAAGTTAAATTAACTTGTTTAGACAATTCTTCGACCATCAGTCTTAACAATTGGGTGTTTCCAAAGAAATACGATATTTATTTAACATGGCAAGTATTTTATCTAAAAAGGTAGGATTGGGTTTCACAGTGACAAATTTCACTTGACGCTTTGACCAGCTTTTAGTGCTCATCGTTGCCCTATTTTAGGCATTTTATTTTAGAACTGGTAACTTTTATCTTAATTTAGTGAAGGTGACCTTAAGAGGAGCTCGTGGCTAAGTAACAGACGCACGGTTCAACCGTTAAAAGGTTAAGCTGCGCTTGGCGCAGTCGGTCCGTGGATGGGTGGCTATCTATGTCATACCGAGACTCCTCCGTGCCTCGGAAAGCACGTTAAGCTGTTGGTCCCGGCTGTCATTTGTAGATCTTTGACAATCGTTACTACTACTACGGCTTTCAGTCTAACCCGGATGCAGCTGAGTACCAGTGTTTTACATGGAGCGACTGCCTATCTGACCTCCACAACCCAGTTACCGAGTAACCCGATACCTCATAGTAAGACTGGTCGTCAGATTTTCTGGCTTCTGACTACCCGTAATGACTATCAAAGATCTACAAATGGCAACCGGGATCAACAGCTTAACGTGCTTTTTCGAGGCACGGAGGAGTTTCGCCATGACATAGATGGTCACCCATCCACGGACTGACCGCCCCAAGCGTAGCTTAACCTTTGATCGATCGACCCATACGTCTGTTACTTAGCCACGAGCTCCTCCCTTAATATTATTAGGATTACAAATGCGTCTCACATTTTCCTAAGAGAATATTCTAGACCTCTCCATTTATGTAAGTAAAGCAAGTTATTTACACAGATATGTTTAAAATCTATGCACCCGCTACTCTGGGCTATGCCGTTGTGTAGTAAAAACAATATTTGTCATACTTTGACGGATATTTTATGACTAGGGATGGGCTCGAGTTTTATCGATATAAGTCGACCTATTAAGTAAAATATATTACAAACAGAGAGTAACTTTGTTGGTCCCTTTTTACCTGAATGACAAAAGAGGGTAATGTTTTTCAAGAACTCTGGTATCATATATATACAGAGAGTATATTATGTAACCGAATCAATTGTTAAACCAGGGCAAATAGCATTTTTTTCAAAAAAAAATGCAATAACTGAGTAGTATTAACAGTTATTGAATCAATTTGATTTTGACGTTACACATATTAAATCATTGAACTGAAAAACTTTATTGTTTTTTGGTTGCATTATATATATTTTTTTATTAATTCTTTTATATCATTATACTTAGATTTTTATTTAACGTGTTTTTTTTTCGATAATTACATTGGATTTTCATAGAAATATTATGTAGTATTGCATAAAATAGATTTTTCTTAAGTAAACAGTAAAGTTTGTATTTGCACGTGTAATTGTGTGTCCTAATGCCACATATAATACGTTTTGGATCTGAGTTAGCACTAAAATAACAATACAAACGGGAATTAATCTAGGTTAGTGACTATTCTCATTACGTTTTACATTAAAACCAATATGGTCGGTAATAACCAATACAACAGTATTGCTGGAATAATACCAGTGTTATTGCGGCCATAATAATCTTATTGTGCACTGTTTATGACCAAGCTCGTATTTGTTATACACAATTGGTTGCAAGCATACATATTGGGTTGAAAATTAAATGATATGGAAAAATAGAATAAAAAACGGGTCAATTTATATCAACCGTTTAACAAAATCGGTGGTTTAATTTCAATTAAAAAAACATTTATTTGCAAACTTGGTGACGCAGTTGGATAAAAAAGCTCTGCTTCCCAAACTTGGTAGTTATCGTGTAACTCAGGAGACAGTTAAATTTTCAAAATAGTGAGCATGTATATTAAATATGTATTTCAATAGATTTCATAAATCAGTACAGTATAAACAAAAAGAAAAATATCGATATATCGATGACATAAATAGAGTCGTTGTCCCATCCCTACGCAGCAATGGCACCGCGGGACCCGAGACAAGAAAAACGTCTTTATAACACACCTGAGCGCAGCGGACACTGCGGCGACCCATCTTGGTACTTTACGATGTAGTTATATGAATATTAAATAAATGAAATTGTCGTTTTACTTGCAGGTTATTAAATCTGCCACTTAACCTTAGTTTTATTTTAATTAAAAAAAATAGCTTCTGCTTGCGGCGTTGTCCGATTTATGAAAAATATTAAAACATTCTTTAACTGTGGTACCTATGTAGGATTTCCAGTTTTTAAATATGTTTTAGAATTTGTTCAGTAGTTTCAGATAAACTCACAATAAAACAAGTACCTTCTTAAATTATACATTAGAATTTATTTTCTATATTCAGCCCTGTGCTGGACATACGCCCTTCTACCTACACAACGTGACTTGGTAGCAGAATAAAACCAATTAAATTGTTATAGAATGAGTACTTTTCATCGACCAGTCAGCCATTAGGGTTACAGTCACATTATTAAAGTTACATAGCTGGTTGAAAAAAAGACAGCAGAAATTTACCAAAAATAATATTTCGAAATTCGTAAATATCGAAAATGAGAAACGTATATTATTATTATTGTTATAAAATTCTTTCAGAAAGTGTGTTCATCCGTGAAAATTGACGGGTCGGGTCAGATCAAGCTCTTTAGCTGATTAACGAACCGTGTGGGTCTGTTCCACTCTTCAGTTAATTTTACAAATGAAACTAACGGTCAGGAGCTTCTCGATTGGCTGGTATTCAAAGTGCCTGTTATTTGTTGATTTTCCAATATCTTTATTATAAATATTGTTTATGTAATTTCAATGTTTTGTTTTTGTTGGTAAGTGAGCTTATCTATGTGAACTGTTACAATTATTTGTAGTGTTCATGATTTATCCTAGTATTCGGTTTTCTGTCACACAGAAAAGGAACAAACAACAATACTATTAAAAAATAACATTGTTGTCGTGAATAGACGATGGTGACTACTATAAGGTGACACCATAAGACGCGCCGCTTACTTATTGCCATTTATGACATAAAAAAAATAACAAAACTTTGCATATAGTCAAACATATAAAATGCTTTGTCCTGAATGACTGACGGATCAACGCACAGCCTTTCCTAAATTCTACCACTGACAGGGGGGGGGGGAGCAAAGTTTGTATGAAACTCTGTCATTTTTAATTTGAATTCGTATACCAACGTGGGCAAAGCTGCTGGTGGAAAGCTAGTAAGTAGCTGTAATAAAAAAAAAGTATTCTAATATTGCAATTTTATTTTTTGCAAGTATCAAAACTGTCCCGTCCTCCTACACAGCAGGTGCGGCCCAAGATACAATTACGTACATTATAATTTTTTACGTAGCTCTACACGGATTTGTTTTATTTCGCAAGGACCCCTAAATGCTAAGGGCGTTGCTACGATATGTACTAGCTTATTGATTTTCTTCTTGTATTCTTTTGAGCAAATTGTTTTATGAATTTCTCATTGCGTGTAGTGCCGCTTTTTTGTACAATTTTAGTTGTTAGAAGTAAAAAAAACTACTAAAATTATAAATCCGAGATGTATGTTTGTTTGTAAACTCTTTCACATAAAAACTACTGAATGGTTTTAAATGATATTTCTTATACGGTTGCATTAAGTAGTTTTTTCAGTATGTGAGTTAAACCACGAATAACATCTAGTCTAAGTACATACATATAAGACTTTCTATTTCCCGCGGTTTTACCCGTATCCTGAAGGAACTACTTCACGCTCCCGGATAATAACCATTACCCAGTACCCTATAAGTTACTCCAGTTTATAAACTATGTGTCTACCAAATTTCATCCAAATCCGTTCAGTAGTTTTTGCGTGAAAGAGTAACAAACATATATTTTCCAGCCTCGTACAGGCAGACTAACCCGTCACTCTTTGATTTTTACTCATTGTTTAATTCCTCTACGTGTCCTGTAATAAATGTTCTTTCTTTCTTTCTTTACATACATACTCACAAACTTTCGAATTTATAATATTAGCAGGATTATGTTCTATGAAGCCCCAATGTCACTCGAATAGAGGGATAAAATTGGTTCTAAAGTTTGTCCGGCCTAGGCAAACACGATATAATGACCGATTATCCGCAGATAGCCGAAATATAAACACATAAATTGGTTGTATCGGGATCCGGGACTGGTTCCCATGAAATTGACCTTCATAGTGATGGATAGGCTTTCTGATATATATCGATAACGATTTAGCTGGTATAAGAAGCTAACGGTTTCCCGTGGTTTCACTCGTATTTTGAGGAAACTAATTTACGTAACTGTACAAAAACTATCCTCTGTCTTCCCCAGCTCGTGGATAAGTAACAGCCGCACGGTTCAACCGATCCCAGGTTAAGCTGCGCTTGGCGCGGTCGGTCCGTGGATGTGTGACCATCTATGTCATAGCGAGACTCCTCCGTGTCTCGGAAAGCACGTTAAACTGTTGGTCCCGGTTGTCATTTGTAGATCTTTGACAGTCATTACGGGTAGTCAGAAGCCAGAAAGTCTGACAACCAGTCTTACCAAGGGGTATATGGAATTGTAACAACTGCTACCTATCAAGGTAGCAGCCGCGGACGACAGCTTAACGTGCCTCCCAGGCACGGGGGTATAACACCACCAACTCCTTGACTCCGGGCTGCTTTTTGAAATATTCTAAAACCCACAAAGCGATTTCGGCCCGACCCGGGAATCGAACTTGAGACCCCGTTTTCAGCAGTGTAATGATAGGATTATTTTTTCAGGTGCATGAGGTTATATTCTGCTAGAAACTGCTAGTAATTTGTGTATATGCTATGCTATAATGTACACATCGATACATACATTTCTATCTATCAATTAGAATTTAGTTTAATTAATTGGCATATATAATCACGCAACTAATATTTAGAGTGCTCTCAAGTTAACAATTCCCAAATATAATCCAGTTAATTCGATTCCTACTCGAAATATTATCGGTAATCGGTTTAATCTCGATCCATTATCGTAATCGTTACCGTTGTAAACATCGAGTGGTTTGTAACTATGTGATTGTCTCGAGTGTCGTCGCAGATATGCGATGAGGGTATAAAGGATGTTGTTTTTATGTTACTAAATCTTAAAATTCAATCTCTTTAAAGTAGGTTTTTTTTAGGAAAAACACTTCACGATCAATATTTTTTCATTTTATTTTTAACTAGCTTGTGCCCGCGACTTCGTCCGCGTGGAATAGTAACTTTGGGCTATATTTCTTTGGCAATAAAAAAAAAAATTTTTATTGGTTTATTATACGTAAAGAAAAAATATTGTTTTTCATTTATTTTTCCTTGTCTTTCAAGTCAAAACGAAATTAGACAGAAAGGGACAAAACAGTTTGATAAATAAAATTGGCTTATTACGCGAATGGCTTTATTATGAATGGTGGAGGATACTTCAACAATCCAATATAAAACCAATCACAATATAAAATTGAGAAATTCATAATATCACTATATTCTATAATTCTATCCCTACTAAGCAAGACATATTAGATTTGCAATTTTAATAGTAAAATTTGGCTGTAAAACCTAAGTCCATAATAAAAAACCGGCCAAGTGCGTGTCGGGCCACGCGCAGTAGGGTTCCGTAGTAGGTCTCAGTTAGTCGACTATAACTCTGTAACCGGTTAAGCCTACTTAGCCGTGATAGTTTTCCTTGTAAGTTCATTACATGTGCTACGTCTGTGATTTTTTTCACATTTCTAGGTACAGCCATTCAAAAGTTAGAGGGGGGGGGTAACTCGTATCGAACATAAAATTTCACTTAAAATCTAGATATTTCGCAAATGGCTCGCTTAACCGAAAAATGATCTTCACACACCCATAATATCTTCACCCATCACACGAAGGGTTACGCGAGAAAAAAAATATTCATCCTTACTTTACATGTTTGGGAGCTACCCTAAAAAAAATATTTTTCAAAATTTTATTTTACCACTTTCTCGGCGTAATCAATATACATATTCATACCAAATTTCAGCTTTCTAATAACAAAAACCACGGAGCTATGCCGCGGACAGACAGACAGACAGACAGACGGACGGACAGAGCGAAACTATAAGGGTTCCTTGTCGGACTACGGAACCCTAAAAAGATTGATTGATTGATCAAATTTGTAAGAGAAACTGCTTTAGATATTTTTTAAGAAACACTTCTAAGACCTCTGCAATATTTTATTTAGTTTTTTTCTCATTTATTTTGTAATGCAGCCGAAGCTAATCTATTTCTAAAGGTACATACAATTTTTTTTAATAAGTAATATTCATTTTTCAAATAAATGAGAATTGAAATGATATACTTGCTTCAGCTCGCGATGTCGCCCGTGTTTCATGCTTATAAAACAAAGCCTTCATGGATAATATTTTTTTTTTTAGTATTTCTAGAGAAAAACCATTACACCCAAACCTACAAACTACTTTACTTTATTATCATATTCCAAATAAATTCTTTTAATAATATAATTTCAATAAATATATTTTGTTCACAATTTCAATATTTAAATGTAACCTATAGACTTATAAATAGAAACTGTGCAAATAAAAAAATATAACAAAACTGCAGAAAAATACTTCAAAAAATATAATTTGTTTTAATACTTAAATTTTAGGTATGTAATTCTAAGCATAAACATAGATCATAATTACCTTCCTAATTTTACCTACTTATTTTTTTAGAAAACATTTTGTTCGTTTTAAATTTTAAAAAAGTAATCAATATAATTTGTATTACATGAACGAATCATGATGTATGTCCGCGAGGGCGGGTCGAGTGGCAGCATCATTGAGCAATTGATACTGTCAAATACAATTGTGTGTTATAACATCGTGTACGCGGTGCTAGTGCGGTCTGAGAGCAGCTCTCAGAGTAATTAGCATACGGCCGATTACAATCTGTAACGAGGGTTAGATTGGATAGTACGTGGTTTAGTTTTATTGATGGATGTCAGACTTTCTGGCTTCTGACTACAGTGACTACCCGTAAGGTCCAGTCTTACCGTGGTTATCGTGTTACCTAGTAAAATTGGTTGTGGAGGTCAGATAGGCAGTCGCTCCATGTAAAACACTGATACTCAGCTGCATTCGGTTAGAATGGAAGCCGACCCCAACTTAGTTGGGAAAAGGCTAGGCAGATGATTATTTATTAATTTAACAATTCATGTAAGGTAAGGTGGGGTAAGACAGACATACTTTTATTTCTGTCAGACAAAAATGGGTTTTATGAAGAATATGTTTGCTCTATTTTTGAGGTAATCAGTATAGTGATATATGATAAAATATACTTTAATACGATTATAAACATTTTTGTATAAGTATCTTTAAAACGGAAATAATGAGGGAAGTGTAAAACTGGAAAAACTGTCAGTCTTGCCCCAGCCACGGGGCAAGACTATCAGTAATGTTTTTTCGTTTAATACGTGTGCTTAAGTGCTGTTTCTCAAGAAAAAATATAATATTAACAGTAGTAATTTTATGTTTAATCTCAAGTTTAACTAAATAGCTTCAGTTTTTGAGAAATTCGTAAATATGTAAATACGGGGCAAGACTAACATACTATCAAAATCAGGGGTAGCAAACTTCAGGTATTTGTTCATTACAGGTCAATGACCCCTTATGTGACAGGTCACATAAGGAGTCTTTTAATGAATTTTCAGGAATTGTCAGGACAAACAAACGTTGGTGAAAGTCTTAGATAGGAAACTTTTTGTTATATCTAGAATTAAAATAAGTGTTTAAAACAACAAAATTAGTTTAAGTAGACTATGAATATGAGAACTTTTAACAGATCCAATATAATGGACTCGATTTTCTAGTATAATCGATATGGGTATCGTTTTCAAGGTTTTTTACATATCCAAGATGGCTGACCTGAAATAATAAATAATAATAAAAATTGTTTAATCATTATTGCAAATAAACAAATTTTATTTTTATTATTATTTATGACATTTGTAGTAAAATCGATATGGGTATCGATTGTGAGGTTTGTAGGGGTGCCGATTACGAAAATGCGATCTTTTTATAGATTCCAGATGGCTGACACAACTTTTGTAGTAAAATCGATATGGGTATCTTTTTCTTTCTTTCTTCTATTTTACTTCAAAAATCGGGTCAGCCATCTTGGATAAGTAAAAAGATCGCATTTTCGTAATCGGCACCCCTACAAACCTTTAAAATGATAACCATATTGATCTTACTTCAAATTCGAGTGAGCCATTTTGGATCTATAAAAATATCGCATTTTCGTAATCGGTATCCCTATAAACCTCGAAAACGATACTCATATCGATTATACTAGAAAATCGAGTCCGTCATATTGGATGTGTTAAAAAAGTCTGTTAAAATCTTTTTTTATTTTCTGCTGTTCAGTAGCTCGATAATTATCTTATAAGCGCAAATCATCTAAGTATGTGGCGTATGCGCAAATAGAGATAAACCGTTATTTCTAATATATTAAGAAAACGTCGGAACCGATGTTGATAAAATTTATATGGGACCACCTCAGAAGTATGACTTATCAAACAAAAAAAAGCATCAAAATCGGTTCATAAATGACGAAGTTATCCGCGAACACACAAAAAAAAAATGTATTATGTACGGTCGAATTGAGAAACCTCCTCCTTTTTTGAAGTCGGATAAAAAAATTGAATGTAAATAGGTTCAATCATCAAATCAGTAATTGTAACTACTAACATTCATATGTTTTGCTTTGATACAGAATTATAATCATAATAATGAAGAAAGAAAATCCACCAAAAAAATGTTGATTACCTCTGACTTGGGGCAAGACTGACATATGTCTGTCTTGCTCTCGACATACTGACAGTCTTGCCCCAGCTTGCAATTTTGAAGTCATGTTTTTGTTTCTTCAAATATTTTAGAAAATACTTTGATTTGCGTTAAATTGAAATAATAATCTAAAAGATAATATTCATAGGATTCTATTCACGTTAAGAACGCTTGTTTTTTTGCACTACTTTCACCACAAAAAAATAATTCCGTTAAGCCGGTAACTTTGAAATTCTTCTTTCCCCACCGTAATTTTTAAAGGTTTTTTTCTTGCCATTTTTACTTGAAGGTGTAACTTTTGTGTTTTAGCCGAGAATATTTACGATAGTACTATAATACAGACTAAGAGAATTTTGTAGATATGCTATACTTATCGAGATATTAGGCAGTGATTGTCTTGCCCCGGTGATAGTCTTACCCCACCTTACCCTATATAAAAGTTAGGATTTGTATGAACTCAGAGTAATAGGTTTTTGTTGCTGTGTTGCATAATACGACTTTATTTAAATGTAAGTAAAAAAGTTTTATTTTCTAATTTTAATGGCATAAAACACTTAGTTGTTGTATTAAGCTATTTACACAGTTTTTCCCCAAATCAATCACATAACAAAATAATAAATTAATACCTTATTAAAAATAAGACAGCAAGCAATAAATACCCGTTAACATAATCCAAAAATATTCATCAAAATTTAATAATAATTAGGCCTTAATTGCATCATTAAAAGCAAGTGAAAAATTACTCAATAAATTAATTAGCAAACACAAAAACAGTCCGATGTTTTTGCCGCGCTTTTCATTAGCTTCCATTTTCCAATATGGCGGCATTGTTTACGTCACACTGCAAATGGCCGACTATTTTTGCGCGCGAAAATATCTTGTTTACTAAGCGTTTTGTTTTCTAGTCATTAAACTAATTGAGTAGGTTTTAAATTAATTGATTTCTGTTCGGAACATCTACTGTTTTTGTTACTATTTTGTAATTACCCAGGTTTTTTGTTATTTCTATTTAGATCTTAAATGGATATTCGACTATTTTCAATAACCTACCCATCTAGAGATTTTCTTACCAGATATAGAATTTTGTTATTAGATCTATACAAATTATGTCAAAAATGTATATCTAGGACGAAAACCTTCGGAATTATAGCTACTTGATACTTTGATAAATTTAAAAAACCCCCTACGTAAAAATGCCTTACATAATTTTGGAAAAGAGCTGATTCTCTTACACTGCTGGACCAATATTAATCAAACACAACTAAGAACCACCGCAAGGAAACTGGCTTTCAATTTAAATGAAAAAAAAAAACCGCATCGAAATCGGTCCGTCCGTTTAAGAGCTACGATGCCACAGACAGATACACACACAGACAGACTGACAGACATCGACGTCAAACTTATAACACCCCTCCTTTTTCACATTATTCGTTTTCTATTAAACATCTCATTCACAAAACTTATTCACATGTTCCATACAAAATTAATTAAAATCTAACGCAATAAAGAGAATGCTACGTTTGAGATGAAATCACTCATTCGTGGACTGCACACGAACGTGTATCCGTCTCTTTCTAACGTACGTGTCACGACCACGTGCGAGAGAGACAGAGGAGGCGGGTAAATGAGCGAAGTTCATTAGGCATTCAGAAAATGAAACTCAATCACATTTCCGTCGCGTTTAGAGAGGACGGCGCTATGCTAGACTGATTAATGCAGTTTGCTTAAATTTTCTTTACGGAGTTTCGTAATTGGCGGGAAATTTAAACCAGTGTGAGGAGTATGGAATCTTTTGAGTATTTTTGAAAGAAAATTTTCATTTTTAAATGTTTCCATACCGATTTTAGTGAATAAATATATTACAAACTGTTTCGCACAGTTTCACCTTCATTCTGAGAGAACTACTTAGCGCACCCGGATAAAAGGCATCCTATGTGTTAGTCCAGGTTATAAACTATATGAGGACCAAATTTCATCCAGATCCATCCAGTCGTTTTTGCGTGAAAGAGCAACATAACTACATTCTCACAGACTTTCGCATTTATAGTATTAAGTAAGATGCTAAGCAAACGCTAAGCTGGTATCCCTTTCGATTCGTTCAGTGCACAATTTCATCACTGTTTGTTGATTAATTTATTTGTTACGAGTTTTTTTACGCGGTATCTTTCGTATCCTTAGGGAACTAATTCACGTACCCGGATGAAATGTTTCATTTGTCCTTCCTAGAATGTCAATATATCTCCATGCTAAATATTCAATATTCGGTTCTGTAGTTAAACTGTAACAGAAAAACAGACAAGCATTTACTTTCGCATTTGTAACATAATTAAGAATCCTTCTTTACTTCTGTCATTGTTTTGTGCTGTACTTTATTTTTTCTCTCTATATTTTACCTACTAATTGTCTATTTTGTGCGTGTGCAGAAATAAATGCTTTTACTTCATTTATTTTCATTAATTATAGGATATTATAATTAATTATAGGATCCGTATAATAAATAATGTGTTTTATTCCATTCTTGATGAAACAAGTATAGTCTGTACCGATTGATTTTACGAAAAATGTAAACAAAATCATAACCTATTTTGTTCTTATTATTCTAATGGCATTACATGATAAATGATGATGATGTTTAGAGCATGAAATTGACATAAATGCGCCATCCTTCCGCCATTTTGTTAATTTCTGTGGCAGAATTAGAACAAAATGGGTTACGACTTTGTTCCCTTGGATTACAGGTAAAACCGAAGGAAACGCTACACTACAATGACGTTTCCTAATGACCTATTAAATAGCGTTCCTCCCCCTATCTAACACGACACATTTATTTGTTTGATTCATATAATTTCTCCACTGCTGCATTGTGGCATAACACCGTCCGCTTCATTTACGTTAGAAATACGATTAAGAAAGCTTTGACAGGCGATGCGTGATTATGACTAGGTGTAATTAAATAATGAAATATGGACACGGTTTAATAGAAGCTAATTGCAATTAATAGATTTTGATTTAAAAATACTGAAGTCGGTGTCTCAAAGTTACTGTCAGTGTTTTGACACCGACTTCTAGAGCGATGGATTCGTCCATAAGGGTTTTAACAGAAAGTAGATTTATTTCTCTGTTCAGTGTTTTTGGAAGTCGTTTGTATTTTTTTTATTGATAAAATATGTTGAACCAATAAAAAGTAAGAAGCCTTTGCCAGTAGGAATCATATTTTTTTGGTCCAAATAAATCTTTGAATCTTTACTCGCGTCCTGAAGGAAGATCTATCCTACGTCCTCAAGTTTCAAATAAATAGATCTACACTAAGTTTCATCTAAATTTGTTTAGCCGTTTACCGTGAAAGCATAACAAACAGAGTTACTCTCGAATTATTATAGTATAGCCTGAATCAAGCTTTAGGTTCTAAATAATTTTAAAACTCGTTTCGAAGCAAAAACAAAACGTTTATTTCAACTAAAAACAATATTATCGCTCGAAAACTGTCAAAAACTCATAATAAATTCACAATTAAACGGGCTGACAAAAGACAAAATATAGATATACCAGCACTCATAACTCAATTGTCTATCTGTCTGTCATCGAAATTGTTTTTGGCGGGTGCAATCTCGAAAACTAATTGTCGGCCATTTTGTAATTGAATATATTTTGTTTACCTGCCGAGTGGCCCTCAAGCGCCATCTTGTGGGGGGAGAGCAATTAATTTGATAATAAATTACAGAATACCAGAGATAATTATTAAAATATTTTTGCGGGCGAGGGTCGAACGATAACGGACGGCAATCTAAATTGTTTTGGTATTCTGATAGTGATTGAGGAGTGAGGAATTTGGATTTTTGGCGTTAATAATAATTTGTGAGGGATTAGGAAGATGATTTTTAATTAGCGATGAACGTGTTTTAATCAATTGTTTAATAATGGAATAGGAAAGTCATGGAGTGTATTCCGTGAACAAACTTTTATCATTTTAACTAGCGATTATAACTGCGTCTGGTTTAATACAAAATAGGGGATGAACCCCTATTTTAACCCCTTACGGGATGAATTAAGAATGAAAATTTCTTACTGCACACTTGCGTCATTTAAAGAACTTTCAGGTTTCACCTATGCGTTGATCGAAGAGTCAGCCAGTCTGATATAGATATCATCATCATCAGCATATATATTGTCCCACTGCTGGGCACAGGCCTCTTCTCATACAGAGAAGGCATGAGCATTGATCACCACGCTTGCTCAAGGTGGATTGGCGTTTTCAGACTTTTTAGTCCAGGTTTCCTCACGATGTTTTCCTTCTCCGTTAGTCAGTGGTGTCTAAGATATACTTAGAAAGTACATATGGCTTAAGAAAAGTCACATTTGTACTTGCCAGGTTTCGAACCAGCGCACTCGTACACAAGAGGCGGGTGCCTTAACAACTACTATATTAGATATAGATATATATATAATATAGTAGTTGTTGTTACAATACCATGTCAGAGGCTGTCAGGCTGACTGTTCGATTTGAGAATAACTCATTCTTTTTTAAAATACATAATAATTAATTTTACAAATTGTTTTTACCTTTGACCAGTTCAGACGAATAAGTAATTTCCATTCAGATTTTACGTAGGTACTCAATATGTAGCTGCATTCACAAAATAATGCATCAGGGCTGCACCGCCGCCGGCATGCGCAATTATATTTATTGTGAACAGCCACAATGGCAGGATGGCCTGAAAATAAATTCATTTTTAATAAGTAAACGAGTTGTGTTTTACAATAATGTGCTGTTCGTCAAGGGTTCCGCATGTTATATTTCTTTATTGTGGTAAATGTCTTGTGGTTTTGCCTTGTGAGTTTTTTTTTGGGTTCCGTAGTCAACAAGGAACCCTTATAGTTTCGCGATGTCCGTCGAAACTTTTCATTGAACATGTTATTTCTGTTTGTCATTTTTCTTTATAACGACAAATTATGTATAAGGTATATATACTTATGTATATCTACATATCTTATTGCAAACTAGCTTCTGCCCGCGACTTCGTCCGCGTATAATAGTGGTGCTCCGCTCCAATTGGTTTTAGCGTGATGATATATCCTATAGCCTTCCTCAATAAATGGGCTATCTAAAACTGAAAGAATATTTCAAATCGTACCAGTAGTTCCTGAGATTACCGCGTTCAAACAAACAAACAATCTCTTCAGCTTTATTATATTAGTATAGATAGATGTACAGTAAAAATAAACATTGGTAGTTTGTATATTTAGGACCTTTTTTCGGATGGGAAATTTAAAAACATACTGACTAAAACCCACCCATGTTCCTTCCTTAACCCTTTGTGTTTCTGAAGCGTGGTAACTCTTTCGAACATCCCGCAGACATAAGGCCTGCTTCCCTATTTCTGTATTATATAACAAATTATCTTTCATATAAGTTTACCTTGGAGGTGGTGAAACTGCCATTTGAGAATGTGGCTCTTTCAAAAAACCCACGGATCCCTAAAACCCTGGCAATCCGGGTATCCGTCAGAACGGCACACGTGGAGTCAAAACGTCGCGTGAAACAAAGAGCCAGGACAATGGTGACGAATGTTTTATACATGGGCACCGCTGGTGTGTGGTACAAGGGAAGAAAGAACAGCGGGAATCACATTAGGCCAAGTCCGCGATTTTTCACCGCGCGGAATAACCGCACTGGCGGAATAATATCGCGCGGAAAAAATTGAGTGATTTGATGAAAAAACGCGATTCGATGTGGATTTATTTCCGCGCGAATGTTTCGTACAGTATGAAGTGATATGACTGGCCGCATTGCAAAATAAAATTCGCGTGTTTGGCTCAGTTGAGCACTAGCGCTATCTCGTTTTTAGGGTTCCGTACCTTAAAAGGAAAAAAGCATCCGAACGCGCCTTCGACGCGGGCCTGGGGCCAGACCGCTACATGTTTTTGCAATCATTATTCAGCTGTGTGAATGAGACACAGATACAGATTACAGATAGCGCCGTCTCTTTTTCACAACGAAAATTTCTGCTTTGGCGCCTCATGGTAAGGCCCCAGGTCCTTATCGGACGGCGAGCCACTCATACCATCCATCCACCGTGGCGGGCCGGGAGTCGTCTCGCGACCAATGTAAACCCTAAATAATTGCTTGCATCTTATCAATTAAAGCAAACCACTTCCATTGAATTCTTCACAGCTGTAAATTAGGGCTAAAAAAATAAAAAAACAAAGCCTATTGGAACCTAGCCTAGCTGTGAATACTAGACTTAGAACTATTGTCCTTAGAACCTTTGTTAGTACCCTCGGCACAGTATTATTAATCTATAATTATAGGGTGGTTTTAATTGCGGTCGGTGTGACGTAATAATAGTAATAAAAATGGGGTCGTTATTACCTATTAGGGCATTAATTGAGGTTCGTTGCTTTGTGTAGTGCATTAGGTAAGTTTGTCCCCTTCGTCGTTTTAGGGGCGATTTAAAAACGATTACCGATTCGATTGTATGATCAGTGCTCTTAGTACGAAGCACTTTCGAAAAAGTGTTTGTAATGTTATTGATTTTTATTGAATAGAAAATGTACATACATGTTTGTTTGTTAGTCTAGTGGTCGCATAACGCGACTGCTATAAACGGGGTCTCGGGTTCGATTCCCGGGTCGGGCCGAAATCGCTTTGTGGGTTTTAGAGAATTTCACAAAGCAGCCCGGAGTCAGGAAGCAAGCAAACGCTTTGTTTGTGCTATGGTTAATTTTTTACTTTATCTCAATAACATTTTGTTACCAGATTGTTTAAAGAGTTATTTCCTTAAATGAGAAAGAATTTTCCAAGTTGTTATTACACTGTCAACGACTACCTAAATGAGAAATAAATAAAATAACTAAAATAGTACTTATATAAATAATAAATATAATTTAATAAAGCTCTCTTCCTCTCTCCTACTTTTACTTTTACTTTGCTGTGCCCGACAGGGTCCATAATGATCTCATAATTATAATTTACCACCTAAGAAACACATTGTGGAATGCAATAAATGATTGAGTATTGAGTATGATGGACTTGTAGCTATAGGCGTTCTCTACTAGTCTACCAACGGCATATTCTAAAGGAACTCTTTCTCCACCTTCCCAGGCGGCGGCTGCAACTTCCCCGAAGGCTGGACAGGCGGCTGGTTCCAGTCCGGCATCCCGGGGCTCATCTACATCAACTCCACCACCATGCAGGGCAAGGGGGAGTGCGCGGAGACTGATGCCAATGACAAGTTCCTCGTGTATGACAGGTTCGTGCAATTGTTGCTGTTTTATCACATTCTGAAAGGCGTTTAGTTGACTGCCGTGTGGATGCCAGACCTAATAGGTTAAGCTGCGCTGGAATTAACACCATGATTCCTTGTTCTTTTTCTTAATAAATCGAGGACAGTACTGCCGTCGTAAGAGGAAAGGCCGTAACTACCATTTTTTTGATATTCAGTTTGTTTGTTTAAAAAAAAACGTTGCCCCACTCTAGGAATTACTTCTGTGTCGTGGGTGCGTTGACAAACATTCATTACACATGCACAAACACCCAGACCCGGATCAATTTTAGTTGTCCCGTGCGGGAATTGAAACCGCGACACGCAGCGCAGCAGCCAATTGCTCAGCCACTACGCCAAACGTACGTAAACGTCTCTCTCCGGACTTCTCAGATTGCCGCCTCATTAGACTATGGCAATGATTGGCTCATGGATGGCTGATAACGCATTTCACTCAAACACCCCTTTGTTTTCAGCTAGCATGTACCGGTACAGGTACCGGTTGTCATCTGTAGATCTTTGAAAGTCACTCGTAGTTCTAAGCCAGAGTGTGACATCTGATTTTCGCTAAGAATTTAGTATTGAGTATCTACCCGTTCTAGTAGTGGGTTCTGATAGCTGAATAGGCAGTCACCATGTAAAAACCGGGAGTTTGCTGCAACCGGTTACAGTGGAAACGAACCCCAACGTACTTAGCGGCTGTGTCCACCGGCGAGAGAATCGTGCGGTATTATCTTCCTGCTACGTATTTCAATACACTAATATAGCTGCGACTCACTCGCTCGTGAAAGTCCCTTAGAAGAACGTAGTCAAATGATAATTATAATAACTTTGAAGTAATTATCTTACTTGTGTATTTCAGGAACGAGGACTGCTACAGGTGCCTGGTCATACATGAAAAACACAAATATGTGTTACAATATAAAGAAAGTGAGTATCCACTACTTATATTTCTTATACACACAAAATACATAAAAATAATAATATATTAGGGGGTTCCCCTCCCGGGGCTGCGGGATGTTCGAAAGAGTTACCGCGCACCCTGAATATAAAGGGCTACGGAAGGAACATGGATGGGTTTTAGCCAGTAAGAGTCTGACACTTCCTCCCGCCCTAACCACGGCGGAAGGAGTCATTTGATGATTTCCCATCCGAAAGAGGGGGGTTCCTCTATATGACCCTGACCACAAGAAATTTGGTCCGTGCTTCCGAAATGGGTGGGGTACTAGGTGTAATAGCCATCGTATCCATGTTTGTTTCACTCTTATGGCTAAACCACGAAATAGACATTGAAGAGACATATTTAAGCGTTAAAATTTTTCCTCGATGGGGTCTACCAACTGTAAGGAGTTTGTCAATGCCTTAGTCAAGTGGTTGCAAGCGTAACTACTGACCCAAATTGGACACTGTTATTGCTGTTTTTTATTAGGATTTCCTTTAGCAGGTCGAAATCTGGATGTGTGCTTTGATGGCATTAAGCTCGCCTCCTATTACACGGAGCTTAAAAGAGAAATGTTTATGAGATAAAAGTACCACCTCTGCCTAACATAAATACCCCCCCTCTACATCGAAATATACCAACCAACAAAGACCAATAGAGATGCAATCCCGAACATTACGCGTCAAAAAATACGTAACCAATTTTTTTGGTATATAGACGAAGCTTTGAAACTAGTAACCACTTCAACGCAAACTTCTATTATCTCTTTCACACAAACTAAAACATTATGTACGTGACATCTGTTCGACAAAGACGGCGACAGTCAGTTTTTCCAGACATTCAGTTGAAGTCAAGCTGATAGATGGCATGAGTTATGTCTGTGGGCTCAACTGTGATTGCAGATCTAGTTACTTTAGCAACATATATATCTATGCCCTTTGGCGCATCCAGGATTTTGGTTTGGGGGGGTCTTGATTCTGGGGGGGCTTGATTCTGGTAAGGGTAGGTTTTATCCAGCGAAACACTAAAAAAGCACTGAACATTTTATTTTGCTTAACGCATAATAAGTCTCCTTGCTTAGCTTTTGGGGGGGGGGGGCTTGGGCCCCTTAGCCCCCTTCCTGGATCCGCCACTGTCTATGCCCTTCTAGAAGTACAGGCGTGACGTAAGACTTCCTATGTTCCAGCATACTGCGGGCAAAGAGACTCGCTGTCCACGATGTGCGAGTCGATAACAGGCGACGCCGCGCTATACTCCATGTTCAGGAAGGAGCCTCGGCCGGTACCAGAGCCCTGTCCTTTCCACCCGGCGCCTTTCACCTTCACGTACAACCGGTGAGTGAATCACCGACCTGCTGGGTTAAGCTAAGCTTGCCGCGATTTGTAAATGGATGGGAGACAGTTATTGTTATTATCCCAGGTAACTGGGATAGGCAGTGGCTCCATGTAAAAGACTGGTACTCAGCTGCATCCGGTTAGACTGGAAGCTGACTGATAGTTGAGAAAAAGCTAGGCAGATGATGATGATGAGAGAGTTCTAACAGCACCACTTGTATTTCCAGTGGGTCAGGCGACTGCGCCAACCCGCCGTCGCGTGCGGAGTCCTGCACCGACGACTCGCGCCTGCTGCTGCGGTACATAGCCTGCCCTGACGTGCCGGGCACTGAGAGCAATGGTACGTCAGTTACTATACATACTCGTAACTATACTATACTATACTAAACGGTATTAAACGGTACTATACTGTACTATACTGTACTATGCTGTACTAAACTGTACTAAACTGTACTAAACTGTACTAAACTGTACTAAACTGTACTAAACTGTACTAAACTACTAAACTGTACTAAACTGTACTAAACTGTACTAAACTGTACGAAACTGTACGAAACTGTACGAAACTGTACGAAACTGTACGAAACTGTACTAAACTGTACTATACTGTACTATACTGTACTATGCTGTACTAAACTGTACTATACTGTACTATGCTGTACTAAACTGTACTAACTGTTCTAAACTACACTATACTAAATCCCCGTGGTTTCACTTGCATCCGTGTGAAATAGTTCCCTCTTTTTCATGCAGACCCACACCCAATCTATCTTCATACCCGATTTCATCTAAATCGGTTTAGTCGTTTCACTCAGGAATGTCCTACTACTATTATAAATGCGAAACTTTGTGACTATGTATAGTAGGCGGCACGTAACTTGGCCAAAATTGTAAGTAGTTTTTCTCTTCTCTCTAACTATTTTCTACATATATAAATGTTTTAAAGTAAATTAATACAATAGACGGTAGTGTAATGACAAGCATTGAAAGTGTTACTTTTGGATTGCACTGGGTGCACAGGCGCAAACTTGTTCCAACTACGTTAAAATCTGGCCAAGTTATTTGCCGTCAACTATATGTACACTTGTTACTCTTTTACGCAAAAACTGTATAGTAGATTTTAATGAAATTTGGTACACATATAGTTTACTAGCTGTTTCCCGCGGTTTCACCCGCATCCCGAGGGAACTACTTAGCGCACCCGGGTAAAAAGTAGCCTATGTTGTTCCTCAGGGTCTATTCTATCTCTGTACCAAATTTCATTTATATCGGTCCAGTAGTTTTGGCGTGAAAGCGTAACAGACAGACAGACATACAGAGTTACTTTCGCATTTATAATATTAGTAAGGATTAGTAAGGATAACCTGGGGCTGTACCACCACGTGTTTTTGCATTCACGATTCAGGCTTGAGAGCGTGACACAGCTACTAACGTCGTATAGCTCCGTCCCTTTTTACAACGAACATAATCTTGTTTTGTCACCTCATGGTAAGGCCCCTGGATTGAAAGATAGGATACTTTTTATCCGGGTGTGCGTAGTAGTTCCCTCGGGATACGAGTGAAATCGCAGAAAACGGGTTATTTACATTATGAGTGCACATTTATCTCATAAATTCCTATTGTTCCAGTTGAGGAGCTGATCTGCCTGGCCACGTGGAAGGAGGGCTCCACGCGCTACCTGGTGGGGCTCATCTCGCAGGTGCAGAGGAGGAACTCCATCGCCACCGACGAGGATATGTACAGGTACGACCTGCTGAAGGAGAGCCAGTCATTATATTAGTTTTTAGGTAAAATTGTGTGACAATTTAAGTTTGTAATGTGTTCTATTCACGTGTACTTTGACAATAAAAAATTACTACCAAAAACGTTTTATTTAAAATAAAATAATAATGAGATATAAAGATTAAGAATTCACTAACACACTAATTTAATTATGAACATTGTACATATTTACAATAAAACTTACATTAGCCAAAAATAATAATATTAATATGGAAAACTACTAACTAATACAGGGCGTAAAAAAATCCTCCTCATTGCGGTCAACTGGGAGCGTACCCAAGAGGCTGGCTGCCATTGCCACGATGAGTAGCTAACAGGGAATTATTATTTTAAACAATTATATACATTCTTAACAATATAAATAAAAAAACCTATAATATTAAAATATTGCGTCAAAAAATTCATCCTCATCGCCGTCAACTGGGAGTGTACCCAAGAGACTGGCGACATTGCCACGTTGGATGGCAATGCTTAGCTTTTGACCAAAATAAAAGCCAGCCTTTGGGTCACAGGAAGTGTCAACAAGCCGCTTGGATATTTCTTTAAATAGAAGGTGGGCGCTCGGACCCCACGACCTGAGAGTTTCAACCCCAAACGGCTCAAAAGTATAGTTTCCGATGAGGCTACTTGCGCCGCTTGAGGTTCTCCGCAGCAGCAGCGGCGGAGCCAGCACAGCACGCAGAGCTAGCAAGATGGGATGGTGCAACAGTGTCGACGCAGGTTGCGTCCCACACTAAAGACCTACCCATCTATAGTATAGTATAGTAGCTAACTATATATCAAATATTATGAACTAACAGAAATTGTACTGGGGGTGGGATCCGCCTGGCTGTATAGTGGCAGTACGCAGAAAACAGAAAACTCAGTGTAATGCTTGTATTCTCAGATGCTTCGTGTACAAAGGGCAGCACGCAGACAAGAGCGTGACGTACAACATCGCGCAGTCCGGCGACGCGACCTGCAACGGCCTCACCTCGCCCACCGAGGGCAGCCGCACTATGAAACTGACTAACGGTACGTAAAATCTATTATATACTAGCTTTCCGCCAGCAGCTTGGACCGCGTGGGCTATACGAATTCAAAGTGAAAATGACAGATTTTCATACAAATTTTGCCCCCCCTCTTTCACCCCTTAGGGTTAGATTTTCGGAAAATCCTTTCTTATAGGATGCCTACGTTATACAAAGAACACACCCTCCAAGTTTCAGGTCTCTACGATCAGCGGTTTAGGCTGTGCGTTGATCCGTCAGTCATTCAGGACAAAGCATTTTTTGTTCTACGAGTTTGTAATATTCGCAAAAAAACACTTCTCATAGAAAAGTCGTCAGCTGACCGACCAATTTGTATGGGAAGTACATTTTTTTTCGTTATTAGCGAATAGACCGCCGCTGTCCCTTGATTTTAATGAAATTAATTACCTATATCTATGAAAAATATAAGTAGGTAGTAATTTTTTTTTGTATAATTTGTGGAAAATAGAAAGAAAGAAAAAACATTTATTGACACAACAAAGGACAATCACAATATTGAATAAAAAAAAAAGGTACAAAAATTAAAGATGTTGTGCCAAATAGGTTCAGTTCAGCATTATGCCAGACAGCTAGTGCCCGACGCTAATAATAATACCTATTGTTGAAACATTTTCCAGTTGACGACGAGCACAACCGGTGCCACTTCCCCAGCTGGGTGGTGGAGCACCACAAGTGGTTCAGCTTAGACCACACGCACCAGTACCACTTCACCACTAAGAACGCCACGCTCAAGGTATACCCCTATCTGATCTCAACGACCTGTGGCCTAGCATAAGCGCACTATAATGTTTATGTAAGCCATTTTTGAGTCATAAATACGACCATACCAAAGCAAAATGTCATCATCATCAGCCTATATATTGTCCCACTGCTGGGCACAGGCCTCTTCTCATACAGAGAAGGCATGAGCATTAATCACCACGCTTGCTCAAAGCGGATTGGTGAGTCCAGGTTTCCTCACGATATTTTCCTTCACCGTTAGTCAGTGACCCCTAAGATACACTTAGAAGTTACATATGACTTTTTTTCACATTGGTACTTGCCAGGTTTCGAACCTGCACACTCGCACACGAGAGGTAACTCACCTGCCTCTCGTGTGCAAGTTTAACCACAAGGCAACCTCGTCTCCTTATACTAATAAGGAATCGTGTTACCCGGTAACTGGATTGTGGAGGTCAGATATGCAGTTGCTCCATGTAAAACATTGGTACTTGGCTGCAGTCGGTTAGACTGGAAGCCGACCCCAACATAGTTGGGAGAAGGCTAGGCAGATTATGTTTCCGACTGAATTAATGAATGTTGTCTTGGTATATTTCCAGATAATGAACGTGGACGGTTCCTTCGAGGAGAAGCGGCTGGTGTGCCACTCCATCCTCGAGCAGAAGGAACAGAAATTCGTGAAGCTGGTCGCCCACCTCACCAGGGGATGGTGAGGAATATCCCATTTTTAACCCCCAACGCAAAAGTAGGGGTTACAAGTTTGACCGCTATACAGGGTGTTATTGACAACCCTCCACAAAAACACAGGATTGATTCAGCTCCTTATTCTGAATCATATCCCACCGAAAATTTCGACAAGAAAAAAAAATAATGCCGTTTTTTCTGCTGATATTCCTCTATTTTAATGTAAAATTACATTCTCTGTATGAAACACTCCATTTATGTAAATAAAACAGCTGAATTAAAAAAAAACAGCAATGGATGTTGAAATACTTTAAACGAACGACGCTTGAAACGCCGGAGAGCGCGCGCGGTGCGGGAGCAGCCTGGCTCGAGCTCGCTGGGCTGCCGTCCGCTACGTGCGTTTTGCCACGGTAACGTTACATTGCGTGTGAGGTAATAAAACAAATCTGGTTTATTGGATTCCCATAATGTTCCTGAATGAATTTCATGTATTGGTCATCTTAATACGATGTACTGAAGCCACCCTATCAGTTTGCGGAGGGCTGTCAAAAACACCCTGTATGTGTGACCAATTTCTAGAGCAGCCATACTCAACCTTTTTTTTATTATGGGCCACAAATCGTTTCAGTCATGATGTCGCGGGTCGCAAGACTTTTTGTAGTTTTAATAAAAAACTTATTAAGTTTTCCTCAGAAAGTTGATACGGTCCTCTTTACTAGTTGCCTATTCTATTACTTGCATGAAGTTGTTGCTTATTTTACTTACGCGGTGGGCTCACAGTTTATTTGATGGACGCGAAATTTAAAATGGTTTAACTCAATGTGGGCCAATCACAAAGGCCCGGTCGGCCGCATGTGGCCCGTGGGCCGCAGGTTGAGTATAGCAGTGCTAGAGCGATGTTTCGGCAGAAATATTTTTTTTTTCTCTTTTAAGTGTTTTGGAAGTCTGTTGTTTTTTTTTTGGAAAAGTTTTTTGGCCAGTGTATAACGTGTGGTGTGGTCCGACAGCGAGTCCGGGCACGTGTGCGCGCTGGCGTGGCGGCGTGCGGGCGGCGTGCTGGAGCTGCAGCTGGGGGCCGCGCTGCACGACGCGCCGCACCTGGCCTGCGCCGCCGCCCCGAGGGCCCCGCACCTCACGCTCATCTGTACGTACCCACTATACATACATACACGTGTGCGGGCGGCGTGCTGGAGCTGCAGCTGGGGGCCGCGCTGCACGACGCGCCGCACCTGGCCTGCGCCGCCGCCCCGAGGGCCCCGCACCTCACGCTCATCTGTACGTACCCACTATACCACAGTGGAAACTAATAAGTAGCCCAACTCGAGCCCCGAGCGACCGATAATAGCCTAAACACGTAAGGCTGTAGAGGTAGGTAGGTACACATACGGATTACGTACGACCATGCCACGATATTCCGTATTGTTTACTTAAATACAATAAAATCTATACATGGTGGGACGCAATAACTGTAACACTATATTCTCGACGTTTTGTGATTTTAATTATAATATGTATGTGTTTAAACTTCCAGCGACATCACTGTCCCCGGTCCGTTGCCCGATACTGGGCCGCTACACTGTGGTCGACTCGCTAGCCGACAGGCGGCGGAGACGACAGCAACTTACTATTGGTAAATATACTATACTTAAGCATAATATCTAGGTATTGGATGTTTGTCGCGAATGACTTAATAATTACACTATAAGAAAGAAAGTTGTTGATGATGTATGTTTTTACACTGTCATTTAAAAACTACTGGATGGATTTGGATGAAATTTAGGACACACAGCCTGGCCTGGATACTTTCCGGGTTCGCGAAAAACCCCAGGATGTTGGTGAAACTGAGGGAGAGAGCTAGTATTATAAATGTGAAACTTTGGATGGATGTTTGTTACTCAATTATGCAAAAACTATAGAAAAAATTTGACATATACATCGTTTATAACCTGGATTACCAGATAGGATGTTACTTATCCCGGTATCTGGACCCAATACTAAAGTCTATGCAGTCGACGTCGCGGGCTAGTATTTGAAATGTGAAAGTAACTCTGTCTGTTACACTTTCACAGCTAAACTGCTAGACCGATTTAGACGAAATTTTATATAGAGATAAGTTAAAATCTGCGGAAGGTCATTGGATACTTTTTATCCGGGTGCGCGAATTAGTGCGAGAGTAAAGACCACGGCTAAGCAAACTTAGAGTAGGACTCCCAGCAAGGTGGAGTGAGGACCTGCGAAAGGCTGCTGTCAGAAGTTGGATGCGTCAAGCTGAAGATCTGGCGATATGACACACGTTAGGAGAGGCCTATGTCATAGTAAAAAGAAATAAGTAGGCTAACTCGAGCCCCGAGCGAGCGATAATAGCCTAAACACGTAGGGTTGACGCTTATAATTTGTGGTTAAAGGAGGTAGATACGCGTATGTAGTACGTACGTACGGCGTAAGCAGCGATAAATTATTTTATCAGTGCGTGCGTGCGACGATGCATACGTAGGGGCGCGCGCACATAAAACCCTTGTTCACTGCGTATGTGTTCAGGGGGGTTAGACAAGTGGCAAAACGCTAACGCTAACGCTCAATGTATGGGAATGACATTCGTTTACGACTAGCTATATGTCATTCCCATACATTGAGCGTTAGCGTTAGCGTTAGCGTTTTGCCACTTGTCTAACCCCCCAGATATCGTACTTATTTATTTCTACTATGCCTGTGTCCTGCAGTAGAAGAATATTGAACAAATAAAATTTGTAATTTACCACACGATTTTAGCTGTGGGAATTAGCTAGTTATAATCAAATACATATTTTTTTGTTTTTATTCCTTTATATTATATACAATATATAAATATATACTATTTTAACGTACGCCGAAAACTGCCCGTTGTCTATATTTCGCAATTTGACTCCATCCAATAAGATAAGACCGCCTATTGTACTACTACTTTTTGTTTGTATTTTTCGTGTGTTGTCTAATGGTGTACAATAAAGAATATTCTATCTATCTATCTTAGATATAGATAGTATAGTTACATAAGTAACCCAACTCCTGGGCTATTCCAGACGAGGTGACGGGCGAGGAGGTGGCGGAGCGGCCGGTGGAGTGCGTGATGGGCCACTACGACAGCGCCAGCATCGGCTGCGGCGCCGCCCAGGACACCATCGAGTTCCAGTCCGCCTGCACCAGCACCGGTATGACATACACCCTGAACTACCTTCTATAGCATGTACCAATCGATTTTAAGAAAAATGTAAACAAAATCATAACCTATTTTGTTCCATTTTTCCCACTCATATAAATAAAACGGCAGTAAATGATGAATGGTGATGTTTAGAGCATGAAATTGACATAAATGCGCCATCCTTATGCCATTTTGTTAATTTCTGCGGCATAATTAGAACAAAATAGGTTACAACTTTGTTTACATTTTTCTTAAAATCAATTGGAACAGATTATAACATCCAGCACCAAAAAATATCAGGTTACTTATACGTGAAACGGAAGAACTGTTATTCAAGATCTGTCAAAATGGAGTATAAAATTTAAAAAAAATGCTTTTATTTTATGTTTTTCGTCGAAATATTTATGATACATGTTTATTTAATTATTATATCTATGTATTGATATCATAAAAAATATTTAAAGTATGCTAATTAAAATTGATATCTTGTTTTGTGATATTCGTGCAAGTATAAATGATAAAATATTTGTTGCAACCAGTTGTAAATTTACACTAGCTTAATAGTACAGTTGAATCGACAGTGACCCCATTTAAATAACCTTCAAAATTCTGAACTTGACTGTCATGCAGAAAAAACCGGCCAAATGCGTGTCGGGCCACGTGCAGTAGCAGCAGCAGTAGGGTTCCGTATAACTGTGTAATCGGTTAAGCCTACTTAGTCGTGATAGTGTTCCTTGTAAGTTCATTACATGTGTCTGTGAATTTTTTTTAACATTTCTAGGGACACCTATTAAAAAGTTACTAGCTTTAAGTTTAAGTTGCTAGCTTGTTCATTACATGTGCTACCCCCATAGAGAAATTATCCACTAGAGAGCTTAAAGGCCGATTTCTTCTAAGAACACAACTCACCACTGCGGGCCGGGGGACGAGGAAAAATGCGCGACTGCAATTGGTCGGTTCAAGGTCAAACTGCGCAGACGCCTACCGTTAGGGCTGCTGTGCTTGATTAAGGGAAAATAGACGATATCGATAAAATGGATTTTAACATTAAGAAAAATACTCAATTAAAATCTTATCAAATAGTATTTAATCAATGAATGTATATATTGTAAATAATTTAAAACCAACCTGTAATAAACAAATAAAAAAAAAACAATTACAAAAAAAAAAATATCCTGTTATTATTGATTTTTAAAATGAATTAATTTGGTATATGTTTTCCGAATTAAAGTTTTAGGGCCCTGATTGTTTTTTGTAAAAAATGATAAACGAGCATCTACATATTTCTGAATTATGCATCTTGCTAATTCAATTAATTGATTTGTAGATTCTATTTCAAATTGATGAAAATCAATATCCGGGAATAAATTATACCCGATCAATTATTTTAAAACCGATCTAATAAAATAATCGGTATTATCTATTAGTAGTATCTATTCACTTTTATTTAAGTTCCGGAATCTTCGGAAATCTAAAATGAAAACATGTACATCGGAACAGGAAGGTTCCGATGCAGATATTGGCGAGGGAGAGCCGACTTCTTATATTTTTATAAGAAAATATTGACATACAACAAGTTTATTAATAACAATTCAACGTAATTAAAGTAAATTAACAATTATCAAAATTAACACTATACAAGAGTTGGGAACGGTGCGCTTGCTAGAGTCACAATACCTCTTGTACACGGGTCTTCTCGTGCTCCATCCCGAAGGGGAGCCGGGGTAACTTTTCGAGACATTGGTCTCTCTCGGTGGTTTTCCTTCGCCGCCTGCGAATACAGGCGGGTCACTAGGTGGTGGCGCAGAGATGCGCCACAGTGGTGTCGAGTCCGGGTTGTCAAATCCGGGGGGGTGTCAAACCGCTGGCGAGCTCAGCGTCACCGGTAATAAACCCGGTGAGCGGCTACGAGCCAGCGGCGACAGGGTCCGAGTTGGGGGCCCCCGCAGAGGCGCCGGCGAGGTCGAGCCCTCCAGGGGAGACTCCTAAAGGGCGCCCGTCAGCCGACGACGATGCGGGGGTGGAAGGTCCGGTGGGGGTTGCCGCGGGAATCAAGTCCCGCGGGAACGCTCGGTCCTTGGGGTGTCCATGGTCAGGTGGGCGCCGGTGGTACGGGGCCAGCTCCCGCAGGTGGCGGAAGTCGGACCCACCGGCGCGGCGGAACATGTTGGCGCTCAGGCGGCCGATGAATTCGTCGAGACTCTCCATGCGGAGGTCCCTCGAGATCGTCGAGTTCCTCACGTAGCGAGGGGCGGCGGTGACGGCGCGCAGCGACAGCGACTGCTGTGCGCGCAGCCGTCGGCGGTTTGATTCCGACGTCAACGCATACCACGCTGGCGCGGCATACGTGAGTCGGGACCGAATGTACGCCTTGTACACGCCAAGCTTCGCTCGCACGGGGATGCTCGACGACGACAGGACGGGATGCAGGAGAAATACCTCTTGTCGCTCGCTGCGTTGTTATAAAAGCCGCTCCCCTCCACAACTCGCCTGATTCATTGAGTGTTAGCGTTTATGCACTTTTTTATCAATGTATTTTGCTTACGCCGACTAAGTTAAAAGTAAACAGTTTTTTTTACAAAGACTAATTATAAAAATATAAAAAAAATATTAATTTTAATTTTATTATTATCGATATTGACTTCAGCCATTAAAGGTAACAGCACAGATTTTTACGATAAAAATACAAAGGGATAGAAAGAGATACAAGCATTAGCATTGTCTAGTGAAAGAACGAGACTTTTCCAAAAGACATCAACGTGCGGCTCAACAGTGTGCTTCGATCACCCAACGACCATTTTAACAAGACCCCCGCGGTGGCTCATAATCAGATTATATAATAAAAATATTTCTTACTGTTTACTTACCGATGAAAAGTTATGCCATCCTTTTTGTAATTAGATATCTTGGAATGTTTCCCACACCATTTCACCGCGCATGAAGGCATTTTAATGCTTTATAATTGCATAAAACTTGATTTTTTTTTTATTAATTTAGCGTGCTTACAGGTCTAATCCTTGGACACAACTAAAGTGGTTACTAGTAGTGTTCTCTCTGCATAGGCGACAAATCGCTAATAGTTTTCGTGCGGCGGGGCACTGTATGCGCAGTCAAGTGGTTATATAGTCTTTGGCTACCCCCCTTCTACTAAATAACCTAGTAGAATGGGGGACGCTCGTATTGAACAAAAAAATTCAATTAAAAGCTAGATATTTCGCTTTCAGCTTTCTAGTATCAAGAACCTCTGAGCTATACCGCGGACAGACAGACCGACGGACATGGCGAAACTCTAAGGGTTCTTTGTCGGACTATGGAACTCTAAAAAGGGTTAGATAGGCAAGCAAAGTCTAAGCATACCCGCGCAACTAAAAAAATACCTTACTTATCAAATTACTACTTAAGAAAGATTACACACAAAAACCAAGATTGGTGTTTTCAAATTCAGAGACCTCACAATTAGTTCCGACAACGCAACTAGATGGCGTTGTACCGTTGTGAACAATTCCTGAATCGCGCTATGGTTTCGTTACCGCCGTCTGGTGTAGTCTCACGGTGGGCGGTGCGAGGGTTAATCGATTTTGATGAAATTTTGATGTTTTTTGGGATTCGTTCAAGACCGCTTCGGCTGGTTTGTAGAACGATTATAATTACTTGAAAAAAACTGAAGTGAGATTGTTTATATTCAATATTCGTGCTTATTTTTATCTTCGTATGTATAGTTGCCGGCAAATAACTTGGCCAAAATTGTAAGTAGTTTTTCTCTTTTCTCTAACTATTTTCTACATATAAATGTTTAAAAGTAAATTAATACAATAGACGATAGTGTAATGACAAGCATTGAAAGTGTTACTTTTGGATTACACTGGGTGCACATGCGCAAACTTGTTTCAACTACGTTAATATTTGGCCAAGTTATTTGCCGGCAACTATAGCTGTCTAATTAATAATTTAATAACACGTTAAACTTTAAAGGGCGCATCTGCTGGTAGAACAAAAAATTGTTCCAATGATTCGTGGGGATGAGATAGGTTTCGAATTTTCAATATTAGGGTGAAAACCCAAATACGAGATTGTTTTAACCGACTTCATAAAAAAGGAGGTTATCAATTCGACCGGTATGTTTGTAATATTGTTGGAATTCCATAATTTATGATTACATTTTAAATAGCCTCACATACTAACAAATGACAGTAGCCGTAATACAAAAAAGAAATACTTAGTAAGAAGTTCACCAACAAGATAACAGTCCGATCAACTAAAAAAGCTGTTTACTTCCAAGTTTCGAAGATTAACACTATAATTTGAGGTTTTTTTATTTCTAAAACAGTGGATTACCAACCTCAGTTAAAACAAGAAGTGGGTACCATGAAAACTTTCGCTTCATAGTTAAAAAAATATATATTTAACGGGCTGATTACGTAACCATCTGTCAGTGAAATTGGCCTTAAAGTACCCGTTTCTTGATGTGTTACTCATTGCTAGAGAGCAAGGTAAACCAAGAAACCCCATTATCCTTTAAATTTTATTTATTTGTATAAAAGATAAATAAGGGAGAAACGAGCGAACTAATGATTTTTAAGTCTATACTAATTTTTAATTCCTATTATGTTTAAGGAAATTCACAGTCACTGAAATTAGTTCCGACAACGCAACTAGATGGCGTTGTACCGTTGTGAACAATTCCTGAATCGCGCTATGGTTTCGTTACCGCCGTCTGGTGTAGTCTCACGGTGAGCGGTGTTGGATCAACCGATTTAGATGAAATTTGGTAGTTTTTGGACTTCGTTCAGAACCGCTTCGGCTGGTTTGTGGAACGATTATAATATTTATGATTATTGCAGTTAAGCCTTTATCATAGGTTAGACAATGATTGGCGATCTTTAGGGGGTTCGTTCACCCGCGCGTCTCAAAGGAACTACTTAACTGACGCATCCGAATAAAAAAACAGCTTAAAACATCTTCAGGGTCATATCTATCTCCGCCCAAATTTCATCCAAATCGGATCAGCTGTTTTTACCGTGAAAGCGTAACAAACTCGCTTTCGCTTTTATAATAAAATTTTAGTTAGATTAGAGAAAATTCAATAATCTTGCTATTTTTTTTAATGATTTTGGTCTAAATATTTATGGTAAATATTTACTTAAATAATTATAACTATGTATTTATTTGATATCATGTTTTGTATATTCGTAAAAGTATAAATCGACACTGTCGTAGAACAAAGTCGGATCCACAGAATAGCTACTTTACAGGAGAGCACTTTAAAGTTTTGATTTTCTTTGGAACGTATTGGGAATACAACTTTGGTCGTTTTAATATCTCGGAAAGTACCAGTTTTTTCTTGCTTATATCGATAGATTATGTTTAGTTGAAGCTGATTTTGAAAAAATCTCAATTTCATTGTATTATCACATCTGACTTTGTTCTATGACAGTGTCGAAATGATAAAAAGTTTGGTGCAATCGGCTGTTAAAGATATTAAATAAGATAGCATAGAACCGTCAATTTTTCGCAGTGAATTTACACAGAAGAATGTTCCCCATCGTTTAAATCATCAAACAACAAGCGTATATTTGTCTAAACTCTTAAACTAAATGTTTATGAACACAGTCACCTAAGTTTTAGTTCCGACAACGCAACTAGATGGCGTTGTACCGTTGTGAACAATTCCTGAATCGCGCTATGGTTTCGTTACCGCCGTCTGGTGTAGTCTCACGGTGATTTGGGAGAAGGCTAAACTAGTTAGATGAAATTTGGTAGTTTTTGGGCATCGTTCAGAACCGCTTCTGCTGGTTTGTGGAACGATTATAATTATGGCTAAGAAATCAAACCTTTGAGTTATTTTTTATGATAATGGGTCTTTCTTTGGAAGTCTTTATTACTGTTATACTAGCTACTAGTATTATTATTATACTGGTTGTTTCCCGCGCCCTTCGGCCGTTTTCGAAACCATTTTTCGAAACTGGTTGCCAAATAAGAAAATTTATTCTGTTTTTGAAACTGGTTGCCAAATAAGAAAAATATTTCTGTTTTCGAAACTGGTTACCAAAAAAGAAAAATATTTCTTTTTTTGAAAAATAAAAACTACGTTATATCCCATGGGCGTTTTAACATTGCGAGCAACACATATTTGGACGTTACGAGCCCGAAGAATTGGTTTGATGGAAGAAGAAAGAGAAGTAAATAATTATTTAATAAGTAAAAGAAAGGGTATTTATAATATGGGCATTTATTCGTATTTTATGTAAACGTTAATTATAAATTTTGCTACAAATGTTTAAACTTACCTTATATCTTTCTGTAACAACTTAAAATCTTAAAAATATGAGTTCTTAATGGAATTGGAATGATAAAACATTTATTTACAGAAAATATTTTTTGCTGCTCTTTTTTTTTCTTTTTTTCTTTCAATTCGTCGTGATGGCTTCATCACGGCAGCAGCATACTTTGCAAAATCATTTTGGTGAAACCATTGTTTTTTTTTTGTATTTATTACAAATTTCAATTTCTGCTACAAATCCTTTGCAATTTCAATTGAAATTCATATGGAAAGAAATGAAAAATGTCGCGATGAAGCCATCAGGACGATTAACCATCAAGAGGGGTGGCATTAAAAAATAAATAGTTTTATTGGGCGTCGTAATCCTACGCTTTGACATGTTCTGGACGTTCTAAAAAATGAAATAGGAGTCGCAACAATAACAAGAGCAGCAAAAAATATATTCTGTAAATAAATGTCTTGTTTTATCATTCCAATTCTACTAAGAACTCATATTTTTAAAGATTTTAAGTTGTAACAGAAAGATATTAGGTAAGTTTAAACATTTGTAGCAAATTTATAATTAACGTTTACATAAAATACGAATAAATGCCCATATTATAAATACCCTTTCTTTTACTTATTAAATAATTATTTACTTCTCTTTCTTCTTCCATCAAACCAATTCTTCGGGCTCGTAACGTCCAAATATGTGTTGCTCGTAATATTAAAACGCCCATGGGATATAACGGAGTTTTTATTTTTCAAAAAAGAAATGTTTTTCTTTTTTGGTAACCAGTTTCGAAAACAGAAATATTTTTCTTATTTGGCAACCAGTTTCAAAAACAGAATAAATTTTCTTATTTGGCAACCGGTTTCGAAAAATGGTTTCGAAAACGGCCGAAGGGTTCCCGCGGCTCCAGGCGCGTCCCTAGGGAACGATAAGATGTAAAGAATTTAATTTTCCAAAAATAGACATACAGCCATAGTTGCATCAAAACTTTATCATTTATACTTTGACGAAAATCACAAAACATAATATCAGTTTCAAGAACACTTTTAATATATTTTATGTTATCAATACATAGATATAATAATTAAGTAAACATTATAATATCATAAATATTAAGACGAAAAACATAAAATAATAACAAAATTATTCAATTTTATCCTCCGTTTTGACAGATCTTGAATGACAGTTCTTCCGTTTCACGTATAAGTAACCTGATATTTTTTTGATGCAACCGGCTGATAATATATTTTAACTTTAGCCCCAAACATGCACAACCTCGTATTTTGAGGGCGATATATTATTATTTTTTTATTTAATGTGTGCAGCTATGTCATGGGTTTCTAGACCCACTTCCATAATACAGCCAACCGTCCTTTTAGATGCCTAAGTATTTTTTCACATGGTTTTCAGTTTCGCTACGAGTAGTAAGATGAGTTCAAACTTGAAAGTACAAACAATTTAATTATAACAAAGAAACTAACTAACACACCTGGAGAAGCATATAACTGTCTCCAGGGTACTTACCTACTTACTACAGATGATCTCCGTACCAAATGTCATCTAAGTTAGTAACACACCGTATAAGCGTAACAAATAAACTTACTTTTACATTAAAAATATTAGTTAGGATTTGTATGCAGAACTAGATATAAATAATTACTCGATATACATTAAAAGAAATGTTTACATCCGAAAATCAGAACAGGGACCTTTCCATGAGGTGCCAAAAAAGAATAGTTCAGTTGTGGGACAAAAGACGGTGCTCTATATGGCAATAATAGTCGTGTCTCGCTCTCACACCTGAATAGCGATTGCTAAAACACATGGTGGTACTCAGAACTTTTCTACAGGCAAACGCTCTTGACGCTCCAGTAGCAGATCGCCTTATATATTTTAATGTAATAATAATCGTTCCACAAACCAGCCGAAGCGGTTTTGAACGAAGTCCAAAAACTACCAAATTTCATCTAAATCGGTTAATCTCAACACCGCTCACCGTGTGACTACACCAGACGGCGGTAACGAAACCATAGCGCGATTCAGGAATTGTTCACAACGGTACAACGCCATCTAGTTCCGTTGTCCGAACTAATTCTTAGGTGACGGTGTTCACACAACATTTAGTTTAGAAAATAAGTTTGTAGCTGTTAGTTTGATGATTTAAACGATGGGGAAGCATTATTATATTTCTAATTTCATTATTAAATATATATATATAATAATTACTACAATTTATTCCGTGACGGCCGATTGATATAAATCGACACTGTCGTAGAACAAAATCGGATCTACAAAATAGCTACTTTACAGGAGAGCACTTTAAAGTTTTGATTTTCTTTGGAACGTATTGGAAATACAACTTTGGTCGTTTTAATATCTCGGAAAGTACCAGATATATACATTTTTTTTCTTGCTTATATCGATAGATTATGTTTAGTTGAAGCTGATTTTGAAAAAATCACAATTGCATTGTATTATCACATCTGACTTTGTTCTACGACAGTGTCGAAATATTCTAATACGAGTATGTGTGTAGAGGAAGCTTGTACCGCGAATGGGTAAAGTTGTATTTACTTGAGGGATATAGGTAAAGCTGTGAGAAACACATTAGCCAATTAGATATTTGACACCACCAACTTTTTATGAGCTCAAAACGCAATTCTCCCATGGTTTTTGTATGGGATTAGTAAGCTTCGATGTCACTTATTTTTAAATTCAATTCACAAATTATTTATTGCTTGAACGAGCCGAGGCCCGAAAAACTTTCTTTATGACATAGATGGTCACCCATCCATGGTAAAAAAGTATTTTTTAGGGTTTTCCTTACCAAAAATGGCAATAAGGAATCCTTATGGTTTCACTTCGTCTGCCTGTCAGTCTGTCACAGCTGATTATTTCAGGAACTACTCATGCAATCAACTTAATATTTGGAACAGTTATAAGGAACGATTATTCATGTGTATTCCAAATGATAAAAGTTGAAAAATCATATTGCTTTTGATGGCGAAAGTGGGGGGAAGTGGGGGTTTAAAATTTTAAAGTATAGTTACTAGGTCATGTGGGGTATCATACTCGTATATGTAAGGTCTTGATTTGCACATTCTAATATATTCTTTTTGTTTTCTTGTATATGAGGAGGAGCTCGTGGCTAAGTAACAGCCGCACGGGTCGATCGATCAAAAGGTTAAGCTACGCTTGGCGCGATCGGTCCGTGGATGGGTGGCCATCTATGACATAACCAAACTCCTCCTCGGAAAGCACGTTAAACTGTTGGTCCCGGCTGTCATTTGTAGATCTTTGACAGTTGTTACGGGTAGTCAGAAGCCAGAAAGTCTGACAACCAGTCTTACCAAGGGGTATCGTGTTACCCAGTAAACTGGGTTGTGGAGGTCATATTGGCAGGTCATATCGCTCCATGTAAAACTCAGTTGCATCCGGTTAGGCTGGAAGCCGACTCCAAACGCCTGAAAAAGGTGCTAAGCTGGACATGTTATATTTAAGAACTTATAACCTTAGTATGCAAATAAATATTTTGGGTTTGAGTTAGTTGGGAAAAGGCTAAGCAGATGATGTTTTCTTGTATGTCTTTTATTATAGTAAAATGTTGTGTCCCCAGCGTACACGTGCTACGGCAGCTGGCGCGAGGGCTCGCGCGGGCTGGTGGTGGCGGGCCCGGCCGGCGCGCCCGGCTCGCGCCCGCACGCGCTCTGCTTCATCTACTCCATCTACGTGCGGAACGGTCAGTTACTACCTGTCTTCCAAAAAAAACATGCGAGGCAGTCTTTGGGGACTGCCGATAGAAGAGGAAATTAAATAACTTGTGTATTACATCGTTGAGCTATTAGATTATTATTTTCAGACTAGCTGTTGCCCGCGGTTTCACCCGTGTCCTAAGGGAACTACTTTAGGCACCCGGTAGTTGCCTAAAACCTTCTTCAGGGTATCCTCTATCTCAGTGCCAGCACGCAGTACGCAGCGCAGCAGCTAATTGCTCAGCCATTACACTCTCCAAATCACATTTAAAAAATAATCTATTCAAACTATGCTGAAAATTTGCACTATTTGACCGTCAAATGAAAAAACAGCCCCCACAACGCCCGCCCTTCACCACTTCCTATGTGTTTTTGCTTGTAAAAGTGACTAAAAACTGTTTTAACTTGACAGATAAGGACAAAAAATTTTGATAGCTAAGAAATCGTTTATTAAGCAACTATACTTCATGTACAATAAGATTAGAAAAACTTCCAAACTCTTTTTGCAGCTTATTCAACCGATTTTGAGTTCTATTCCGTACTGATAATGATGGCGTTGAAAGCAATATAATTACAATGTTTACAATAGCAAATACATCTTTAGATGTTTTTAAGAAAATGGTGAAGGATTACTATTTGGAACATTAGTTATTACTTTCTCATATTTTTAAATTCTATACATTTATACATATATTTTTCTTTGTGTGTATTGTTTGTATACTCTTGTATTTTATATATCATATCATATTCTAATGTACGCCATTAATTACCCGTTATCTATTCTTTTACACTTTTACTCCATCCAAAGGTTGTCTGTAAGAAATTGCATTTAGCGATAAGACCGCCTATTGTACTGCTGCATATTTGTTTGTAATCTCCTATTTTGTTTGTCCTATTGGTGTACATACAATAAAGAATATTCTATTCTATTCTACATTCTGCATCTGTTTTTGTCATGTCACCTTAGTAATAGAGCTTAAAATCGTTTGAACAAACGGTAAATGGAGTATAGCTTTATTAGACGGATAATATTTTACCTCTACTTTTATACATAAATAAATGGTATACTAAATTATATTCCAGATTCGTTCGGCATGCCAGTCCAGTACCTGTCGGTGTCTGCAATGTCGCACTCGTGCGACCGCACCGTGCTGCCGGGCGTCGCCGGCGACAAGGCCTACAACCTCACCATTAATGGTACAGCCATTTTATTTATTACTAGCTTAGTTAACATCGCTGTGTTAATCCAGGTTACAGTGTGTACAAAATTTGATTCAAATCTTTTTTTTTTTTTGTGTTTGGCATCTCGCAGGTCAACCTAGAAGGTTGTCGACTGCTTAACCGGGCTTGCCTGTGAAGTGCCTTAAATAAATTTAGGGCCTCCAGCCAGGGCTTAACTTACAAAACTAAGCGACTACACGCTAAGGGCACCCCCTAGTGGGGTACGGGCCTCGGCTTAGGGCGTCGCTGGGGGAGGACAGCAAGGGACAGGCTGGATCAGAATATATTATGATTATTATAATCGGAAATTTTATTAGTTCAGCTCGCGGGCTGGCTCGTCGAGCTAGGGTCGGGAGGGGGGAGAGTGATTCAAATCCATTCAGAAGGTTTTGCATGAAAGAGTAACATATTCACAAACTTTTGCATTTATAAGTCACTTTGAGTTTTCTTTACAGTTCCCCAAAATTGTCTGTACGCATTGTTAGAACTTCACTGTCGTATTGCTAAACTTAAACAAAAAGATATATTTTGCTAAATTATGGTTAAACGTGTAACTGACAACTGTGGATACAATTGTTTATTGTAGTTGAGTATTATTATGGATGTCGGTTTAGCCCATATCCACTCACACATCCAGGGATACTTTGATATCCAAAAAAAAGGGCGTTGTACGTCCAAGGATATTTTTATATCCATAGCGACATATTTTATAAAACAGACATCTATCAACAATAATGAGTTTCGTTGTGGTGTAAATTAATACAATTTAAACGTTATGTTTTCTCCAAATTCAATTTTTACACCTATTTTTAATACGTTAAGGCCCAAGTTCACCGACAAGATAACAGTCCGATCAACTCAAAACAGCTGTTTACCATAAATTCAAACTTCTGTCTTACGATAGATACCTTATCATTTGGGGTTTTTATTCCTAAAACGGTCTATTACCAATCCGGGGTTGGACAAGAAGTGGATAACACGAAAATTCCCGCTTCGTGGTTAAAAAACGTTTTTATTTAACGGGCCGATCAGGTAATCATTTGTCGGTGAACTTGGCCCTAAATTAATTAGGTATTTAGGTTGGGACGTGTGAGTGGTTAAATCACAATACATAATTATTAATACAAAGCAGTAGTTAGTGTAGTAACTTTTACAGTAACTAGTAACTTCTTCCTGCCGGCGCCCATGTTTGGTGCTAAAGTTAAAATATATTATCAGCCGATTGCATCAAAAAAATATCAGGATATTTTTACTTACTTATACGTGAAACGGAAGAACTGACATTCAAGATCTGTCAAAATGGAGGATAATTTTGCTATTATTTTATGTTTTTCGTCGTAATACTTATGATATAGGTTTACTTAATTATTATATATATGTACTGATATCATACAAAATATTAAAAGTATGCTAATTATTGAGATCATGTTTTGCGATATTCGTAAAAGTTTAAATGATAAAAAGTTTGATGCAACCGGCTGTTAAATTCCTATATCTACACAACCTAACATATTCTTTTCTAGATTTATAATCGTTCTACAAACCAGCCGAAGCGGTCTTGAACGAATTCCAAAAAACATCAAAATTTCATCAAAATCGGTTGAATTTCACACCGCTCACCGTGTGACTACACCAGACGGCGGTAACGAAACCATAGCGCGATTCAGGAATTGTTCACAACGGTACAACGCCATCTAGTTGCGTTGTCGGAACTAATTTTACGGCCTCTTCTCGAACATTTTTGGCCATTGACAAGATTTTTTTAACTAAAGAAATGGTTCCGCCTAGCCTTAACCTAATCTATTTAGATTCCAGTCTATCTACAATACTGTTGAATATCAATATTTTACCTAGAATAACGTAGCTATTTATTAAAATAATACCGAATATAAAAAAACCGTATAGGTGCTTGAGTCCTTTAAATTAAATCTTTTGTAACGAGTTACTATATTGTTATGAAGACTCCTAGATTACCGATAAATCAACTAAAATTGATTTCTTTTTTTGTTTATTCTAATGTAAATACACTTTCTCCATTACTTTATAATATTTAGCTAATTTCTCGAAAACATACATTTACGATACTACCTACCCGAGAGTTGTGACGGGAAAAAATAGATAGGTAACCTAACGTTTGCATATTCTATGGTCTTTATACTTTCTATTGGTATAGAATTTGTCTATTAATCAAACCGGTAAAATATAAAAATAAAATAATAATATTAATTACTTAATCAAATCCTGGTCTGAATTTTTTAGACAATAAATATGCAATATACTTATTGACATATAAAATACATTTCATCCATAAACCAGCTCGGTGACTGTCGTTCTATAGCGGGATCTTAGGCTAGCTTCTTCACACTAATTTCATCATTACCATCGTATAAAATTCAATATCATATCTATCATAATTTTAAGCTTGTAAATTATATAATTTAAACGACAGTCTGTGATGAGGGTAATGACGATTGGGAAACCAAACAGCAAAATATTGTGGATTCAACCTACCCCGATATTTATATTTCCATTACTTTCCCAGGCACATGTGAGCAGAGCAGCAAGTACAACAGCGTGGCCCACCGCGTGTGCCCGGCGCTGCTGCTGCTGGCGGCGGCGCTGCTGCTCGGGGCCAGGTGATACGCCGCGCCGGGCCGTTGATGCAGCCTCGGGTTTGGACACCAGCGAGTCTAGGACACGGGTCATACCGGAGTAGCATTCACTTAAGACGGAGTTTACACGCTCATTCTGGCGTCAGTTTGATGTTCAGCCATCAGTCTATACGTGATCAAGGTCACAGACTGAACTGACGCCAGAATGAACGTGTAAACTCCGGCTAAACGATGACGTACAAGCCATTTTGTATCTAGATATTATATCAATAGAGATGCAATCCCGAACGTTACGCGGTAACAAAAACGTAACCATTTTTTAGAATGCTGACGTAGCTTTGAAACTAGTAATAGTTTTTATGTAAAATTATGTCTATCTCTCTCACACTAGCAGCTATAATGTTCATGAAATCTGTATGATAAGGATGGCAATAGTACTCTCAGGAATAGAATAGGAATAGATAGGAAAAAATACAGTGCGGCGTACCACATAAAAAATGACATGAATTATGTCTGGGCTCAAACTTTATGACTCGCATTGTGTTCGGTGATTGCAGATCTAGTTACTTAAGTAACATATATCTATTCCATTTCGCCTTCATTATACTTCATTTACAATAAGATTAGAAAAACTTCCAAAATCTTTTTGCAGCAACCGATTTTGAGTTCTATTCCCTACTAATAAGGATGGCGTTGAAAGCAAAATAATGTTTACAATAAGAAATATACTCTGCATCTGTTTTTATCTTGTCACCTTAGTAATAGAGCTTTAAATCGTTTGAACAAACAGTAAATAGGATGCGTTTAAATATCTAATCTTATAATAAAAGGAGTATAGTTGAATAACTCTATAGAAGTTTAAAGGTATGACTAGAGGCCACGCTTGAAGGAGATACTTGATAGAATAACCGTGTGACTTTTTTATATAGACTACGAGCGGCTTCGCCCGCGTGGGCTAAACGAATTCAAATTAAAAATGATAGAGTTTCATACAAACTTTGCCCCCCTTTTCACCCCCTTAGGGGTAGAATTTCGGAAAATCCTTTCTTATCGGATGCCTACGTCATACAAAGAACACACCCTCCAAGTTTCAGGTCTCTACGATCAGCGGTTTAGGCTGTGCGTTGATCCATCAGTCATTCAGGACAAAGCATTTTATATGTATAGATAATATATGACCTAAAACTTTGTTGGTGCCTTCTCTGTTCTCGTCGGCGGTTAATATTTTACAAAACATGGTCAATGAAATCTATCAGCAAAAGTCATATCTAATATTGAATTGAATTTATTGATGAAAGCAAAAAAAAAGTAAATCTTGGTAGGTTGGACTCTAGTTATACCTATAATCTTATTGATAAAATATCGAAAAAACTTGAATATTAATATAAATATTTCAGTAAAAAATGGCTTATACTACGTCGATGACCGTACTTCAACGGTTTTAACCATCAAATGTAACTGCTACTCCGATTTATACTCGTAAATCTGCATTTCTTTATCATTTATCGTTTAACCTAAACTTTATCCAAACCCTAACTGCATATGCATAGCAAATAGTGTTGCTTTTTATTGTGATAAGTGCAAGATACATTAAGAACACTTAATGGTAGAAACACACCGAATATGTACCAACCTCTTTCGTGAGCATCGGCAGCTTTTAGTAGGAATTAAAGGTTATTGTAATGGCAGCACTTGAATTGAACTGTCAAAGTGCTAAAATGTTGCCATGGAACGAGGAATTATTTTATGGAGTTGATTTTTAAAATCATTTTTGGGTTGTTATTTTTTTTCTTGTATTTGTAAAAATTGTTTTTTCTTTTTTATTTAAAATAGTAGAGCTCTATGAAATAATTGAATCGTGTGCTATAGGTTAGGAGGGAACTAAACAATGTTAAAAGAAACGAAGCAACGTGATTGATAATGTATATATTAAAACGTATAAAGTTGGATTACTGAAGAGAATAATATGACGATTTTTAAATAACTGTTACTTATGTAATTTAATTATGGTACATAATCTGACGTGGAAAATAGGCATAGAACTGTCACAATAAGATTATTGAACATAGACGACATTTTGACGTCATAGAAGTTATTTTTCAAAATAATTGAAAATAAAAATTATTTTATTGCGACAATGTTCTATCCTATTTAGAAACGCGTAAAGATATTTGATATTTTTATTTTTAAACATACTTAGGTAGTAATATTAATGTGGTTTGTGCTATATTTGTGGATGCTTCCTACATACGGCCGATTTGTCTTTGCAATTAGTCGCACGATTATATGTCTTTAATTATTTTGAATAGATGTTACGCTGTGTTCAAGCTCGCTGCAGTCGTAAGCGCATGTGACAAATCGCTGCGATAATTTTTATGCGCAAACGCAATGAGCCAGCTTTGAGCGATTTCGGCGTTTAGTAAAAATTATCAGCTCCCTACGACTTAAATAAAAATTGCTCAAAAATGTGCGACAAATTAGTCGTACGTAAGACTTTTTCCCCACAAATATGTCACAAACTAACTCTGTACAATATATCGATGATATAATAAATATAGTAAAAACGCTTTCAAAGTATACATTGTATGCAGATACATAACATAAATACATTGCCATTGTCTACTGCTGAATATCTGCCAATCCTTACTAGAAAAGAGAATAATTGAAATACTTGCGAGAAGTAGTTATAATATGACAACACTGACTATCTTAAACCACAGAAAACTGAGAAATTAAACGTTTATCAAAGTCTTATCTGTTATTTATATAAATTATCTGTTTATTAAGTAAATAAGAACATTTTTTTTACTCTAACTAGCAAACATATTAAAAAAACTGATTAATCCTTAATATCGATAAAAAAGTTTTATCGATAAGTGTCCTTCACTACTATCATCAACAGAGAAAGCCCACAATATGTGACGTCTCACTTTTTTCACCTCTGAGCATTTGTTAGAATTTAACCGTTCCATTTAATTTTTACCCTCTTACAATGCAATATAAATAGTATATTATACTTTGTGACTTAATTATCGATAGAAAAAAAACTTGTAATATTTTAGCGGGATTATATTCAGCAGTGGGCCTGGCTGAAATATACAGAATATATAATATAAGACTAATTTAGATAGACCTAAATGTAGATAAAAAACTATGCTCAGCCGATTCTGATTAGTTCACGAAACGTCCAACTTTTTGTATTACGCTCAGTTTTTTCGCTTTATTTTAAGAATTGCAGCTAAAGTGCGTAATAAGAGCTGTTAGGCTAGTCATTTTGTAGCTGTATTTTTATAATAGTTGTTTTTTGTGTATTTTCATTACCTCGTACGGTCTCACGTGTCTTTAAAGACATTTATTTTGCATATCCTTTATTAAAATATTCGATTTTTTTAATTAATTTCGCTATTTTACCTATCCATAACACGAACATAGATTAGCGATGGAAAAAAATACAGAATAACCATTAGCATAAAAAGAAATTGAACAATATCGATATTCAAGTCATCATTATTTAAATGGAAAAACTGTCCACACAAAAAATCCAGTGATTATTAAATAAAAAAAGCATTTAAAAATTACGATAAAAAATAAAAGATCGGCCAGTGATATTTATGCTAATTTCTGACTAATATTAGTTTTGTGATCAGAAATTGATGTAAAAAGTCTGATTTCAATGAACATAATGTACGTATTATTAAAAGCAGCTATTTTTAATATATTCCTTAAAAAAAACATTTAACATTTAGTTAAAAACAAGCTCTTATTCCGTGCTCAAATAACTTTATTTTTAACATTAATATTTAATACTTAAAATTAACAATGTTTTTATATGTTTTGTTCTTCATAATTCAATTTACAAAATATAAGTATAGGGGCCCATCACTAGTTTATCGATCGATCAAACCAAAACAGGCTTAAAAAGTTTTTCTTTATTAAACCTGCATTTTTGGTAATAATTTCTAAAGCGATATTCAAATGTTTTTCATCATTCAAACAATAAATTTTCTCCCATAAAAAAAAATATTTCTCAAAATTTTTAACAGTGCCATTAATTTGAATTATGCCACGGAGTGCCATATTAACTCAAAAGAAAAATGGCGTTTTATTTCAACTGACACCAAACGGCCCCTTTAATTTTTTTAACTTAGTTTATTTGCTTTAAATGCTAACAATCAATAATGACCAACGGTAGTTATATAAATATACATTTGCTCATACGACATAGTTGATTTTTATTTAGTATGTGATAAAATTTATCTTAAGGATTTGTGAACCTTATGTACACGGGTTATTCTTGTTTAGAAAAAAAAAAAAATATATAGTCGCACGACTTTTTGTCGCAAGTTCTGTCCGTGTGCAAAGGGCCTAAATGATGTAAATATTATCAAGTTCCTGTATGCTTTTAGTTGAACTCAAATTTATAATTTGTGATAAATATTCTGATTCAGAATGTCAATGCTTGCCTAAACTTTGTTTTTATAAAGAAATAATATTATGTAGCCCAAAAGACTATTGTACATACTTTAGCTGGATAATTTATCAATGTTTGCACGTTGGCGATTTGGTCGCGCGATTATTTTGTTTTCAATACGTAAAAAAGTCCATAGAACCAGTAAAATATGTCTATGATACTCTTAGAATTATCAGAACCAGTGCTTATGTGATAGGTAAAAGTAACTAAAGTTACTAAAAAAAAATTGCGATCGAAAAATCGATGTTACTAGTCGCCAGTGTGCAAACGACCTAAATATAAACGCATTTTTAAAAAGTACAGGACGAAAGTATTAATTTATATAAAATAACCGAAGATAATAAATAGTTAATAACTATATTGAAAATAATAAAAACGAAAAAATTTCATACGATCATTTTTATTGAAAAGAAAAAAAAAAGTTTTCTTTTTTTTTTAGAAATAATTTAATTTAAAAAAACGTGTTTAAATGCACTAAAATGTTAAAAAATTAAATTTCACTTAGATTTTAAGAGCTTTGTTTTTTTTATAATTTATTGTATTTAAAATTAAGGCGAAAAATTTCTTCACGTTGTGAATACTTGCACTACGTTGTTCATGTAAAAAAAATGTAATACTCTACTGGAATGTAATTTTGCATGTAAATAATTACTTTTTTGGCTGATGGTTTTTTTGTGATATCAAAATGGTTTCTTTTCGTGTATAGAATAAGCGTTTACTGAATTTTTGTGGCGTGTCAATGTTGATTTCGATTTGGCCACAAGATACGATTTGTAACTATTAACGTATAAGCCTATTATTATATTTTGATTACTGAAATATATTTAAAAAATATTTTGTGTTTTATTTTTTAACTAGCAATAGATTGCTGAACCTATCATGAGAGAACTACTTCATGGATCGGTTTAAAAAGTACTGTGTTTTTTTTTGGATAATAAACTATTTTTTTTTATTTCTTTTTTCGGATGGGAAATCATCAAATGACCCCTCCCGCCGTTAGTGTAAGACTCTTACTGACTAAAACCCATCCATGTTCCTTCCTCAGCCCTTTGTATTCCGGGGGCGCGGTATCTCTTTCGAACGTCCCGCAGATATAATAAACTATCTGTGTTCTAAAGTTTTTTTTTTTTTCATTTTTTATTTATTTATTTGATTTACACGGTTTTATAAACCAATTACATAAACCAAAGAATATATACTATTAGTACAAACATAAAAAAAAAACAAACTAATCACAATAATTAAATGTTAAAACATTTATACAAATCCGATCAGCCGTTTTGACTTATTCGTCTGTAATAAACATGCAAACTTTAATATTTTTTTAAAACTTGTATATGTAGACATCTAACTTTTTGTTTTATCGAGTTTTAGAACGATCTCCTACTTATTTAAAGTCGCTGCAGATCTACCCACATTTTTAACACGCATAATTTTATTTAGAGATGCCGGTTACCCCCCTTATTCTATTTAGTTCTTACGGGATAATAATGTTCTCAGTGTTCTGAGGTTCACCGTAATGAGTGCACGATATTTTGGATAGACAAGTATAGTTGCCGGCAAATAACTTGGCCAAAATTGTAAGTAGTTTTTCTCTTTTCTCTAAGTATTTTCTACATATAAATGTTTAAAAATAAATAAATACAATAGACGATAGTGTAATGACAAGCATTGAAAGTGTTACTTTTGGATTACACTGGGTGCACATGCGCAAACTTGTTTCAACTACGTTAAAATCTGGCCAAGTTATTTGCCGGCAACTATACCTAATTAAGCCAATTTATCAAGTTGTTAACATTTAGAAGAAATTGTGTAAAATGTCTTAACAGTTGTTGCACCATTTGTGAAATGTGTTCAGAGAATTGTGTGTGTGTGTGTGTGTGTGTGTGTCCAACTTTGCAAAACAAGCCAGCGTGGACTACTATGAGAAGCCATTGGAAGATAACAGTAAGTTTTGATTATTTTTTTTAATGCGTTTTCCTCTTTACCTACATGGGCAAATAAAAACAAGCAAATATTTTTTTTTAACATTCTTATTGATTGCCTCCTTTTCTGAAAGTCGGTTAAAAATAAAATTACTGCCTAAATGAAGTTGTAATATTTAATATCTTTTTATAAATTGTTTCTTTTATAACACTGGTAGGTAGGTATATAGACCCCGTATTTTTTATTGTTATTGAACTCTACCCTGTCACGTCCGGTATAGGACAGGGAACTAGTCTCGGGCCTCTTCTATTTCTTATTGTTATTAATGACCTACCAAAACATGTTAAGCACTCCACCGTTCTGATGTTTGCTGATGATGTCAAACTTGCCCTTCCTATAGTTACCACTAGTGATACTGTTGCGCTTCAGCAAGACATTGATAGTGTTCACAACTGGAGTATTTTAAACCACCTTAGTTTAAATATTAACAAAGCACTATCATGTCCTACTCAAAAGCCACTCGCCCTATACTCAACACATACACTCTCGGTAACAACCCCCTGACACGTGTATCTAGCATGCGTGATCTAGGTACTCACTTTGATACTCACCTTACTTTCAACCAGCACATTATACACAATTCATACGTACGCAGTTTATTAGAATCGAATAGTTCAATTTGGAACCCACATGAAAAACTATATACACTACTGAATGAGAAAGTACAGAAATCTTTTATTCGCTACCTATATCTAAAACTATATAGATATTACCCACATCTGTATCCAACACCATTTGTATTGGGTATGGTGACTTACCAAAGTTTAGAGGTTCGAAGGAATCTGGCACTAGTAAAATATTTCATCCACCTTGTCCTGGGATCTTTGAGCAATTCCTCACTCTTACAGTACATCTCCTTTAGCGTTCCTCAACCTATTAGACATACACTTTGCCCCCGCCAGCGTCCCCTATTCTCCATATCTCATGCCAATACTGTAACTCTTAAAACCAGCCCGCTATATTTAGCTCTTACCCACATCAACAATATTCTGCTATATGACCAACTGTTAGATGCGTTTGCAAGCACTGAACTGAGTCTTCTGCGCACTGCCACTATATACCTGGAGTCTATTTCCACACCCAGTACAATATCTGTTAGCTGATAATTAAATAAGTTCCTATTTGACAGTAAGTTAGTTCTTAATCTATACTTTTAATTGCATTATTAGTAATATGGTATATTAGGCGTTGGTATCAGTCAAGGCGTCGGAATCAGTCAAGGCGTCGGAATCAGTCAAGGCTTCGGTATCAGTATGGGCGTCGGTATCAGTCTAGGCGTCGGTATCAATCTAGGCGTCGGTATCAGTCTAGGCGTCGATATCAGTCTAGGCGTCGGTATCAAGGCGTCGGTATCAGTCAAGGAGTCGGAATCAGTCAAGGCGTCGGAATCAGTCAAGGCGTCGGAATCAGTCAAGGCGTCTGTATCAGTCTAGGCGTCGGTATCAGTCTAGGCGTCGGTATCAGTCTAGGCGTCGGTATCAGTCTAGGCGGCGGTATCAGTTTAGGCGTCGGTATCAGTATGGGCGTCGGTATCAGTCTAAACGTCTGTATCAATCTAGGCGTCGGTATCAGTGTAGGCGTCGGTATCCATCAGTATGGGCGTCATTATCAGTCTAGGCGTCGGTATCAGTCTAGGCGTCGGTATCAAGGCGAAGGTATCAGTCTAGGCGTCGGTATCAGTGTAGGCGTTGGTATCAGTCAAGGCTTCGGTATCAGTCTAGGCGTCGGTATCAGTCTAGGCGTCGGTATCAGTCTAGGCGTCGGTATCAGTCAAGGAGTCGGAATCAGTCAAGGCGTCGGAATCAGTCAAGGCGTCGGTATCAGTATGGGCGTCGGTATCAGTATGGGCGTCGGTATCAATCAGTATGGGCGTCGGAATCAGTCAAGGCGTCGGAATCAGTCAAGGCGTCGGAATCAGTCAAGGCGTCGGAATCAGTCAAGGCGTCGGTATCAGTATGGGCGTCGGTATCAATCAGTATGGGCGTCGGTATCAGTCTAGGCGTCTGTATCAATCTAGGCGTCGGTATCAGTGTAGGCGTCGGTATCAGTCTAGGCGTCGGTATCAGTCTAGGCGCCGGTATCAGTCTAGGCGTCGGTATCAGTCTAGGCGTCGGTATCAGTCTAGGCGTCGGTATCAGTCTAGGCGTCGGTATCAGTCTAGGCGTCGGTATCAGTCTAGGCGTCGGTATCAGTCTAGGCGTCGGTATCAGTCTAGGCGTCGGTATCAGTCTAGGCGTCGGTATCAGTGTAGGCGTCGGTATCAGTCTAGGCGTCGGTATCAGTGTAGGCGTCGGTATCAGTCTAGGCGTCGGTATCAGTCTAGGCGTCGGTATCAGTGTAGGCGTCGGTATCAGTCTAGGCGTCCGTATCAGTCTAGGCGTCGGTATCAGTCTAGGCGTCGGTATCAAGGCGTCGGTATCAGTCGAGGAGTCGGAATCAGTCAAGGCGTCGGAATCAGTCAAGGCGTCGGAATCAGTCAAGGCGTCGGAATCAGTCAAGGCGTCGGAATCAGTCAAGGCGTCGGTATCAGTATGGGCGTCGGTATCAATCAGTATGGGCGTCGGTATCAGTCTAGGCGTTTGTATCAATCTAGGCGTCGGTATCAGTGTAGGCGTCGGTATCAGTCAAGGCTTCGGTATCAGTATGGGCGTCCGTATCAGTCTAGGCGTCGGTATCAGTCTAGGCGTCGGTATCAAGGCGTCGGTATCAGTCGAGGAGTCGGAATCAGTCAAGGCGTCGGAATCAGTCAAGGCGTCGGAATCAGTCAAGGCGTCGGAATCAGTCAAGGCGTCGGTATCAGTATGGGCGTCGGTATCAATCAGTATGGGCGTCGGTATCAGTCTAGGCGTCGGTATCAATCTAGGCGTCGGTATCAGTCTAGGCGTCGATATCAGTCTAGGCGTCGGTATCAAGGCGTCGGTATCAGTCAAGGAGTCGGAATCAGTCAAGGCGTCGGAATCAGTCAAGGCGTCGGAATCAGTCAAGGCGTCTGTATCAGTCTAGGCGTCGGTATCAGTCTAGGCGTCGGTATCAGTCTAGGCGTCGGTATCAGTCTAGGCGGCGGTATCAGTGTAGGCGTCGGAATCAGTCAAGGCGTCGGAATCAGTCAAGGCGTCGGAATCAGTCAAGGCGTCGGTATCAGTATGGGCGTCGGTATCAATCAGTATGGGCGTCGGTATCAGTCTAGGCGTCGGTATCAATCTAGGCGTCGGTATCAGTCTAGGCGTCGATATCAGTCTAGGCGTCGGTATCAAGGCGTCGGTATCAGTCAAGGAGTCGGAATCAGTCAAGGCGTCGGAATCAGTCAAGGCGTCGGAATCAGTCAAGGCGTCTGTATCAGTCTAGGCGTCGGTATCAGTCTAGGCGTCGGTATCAGTCTAGGCGTCGGTATCAGTCTAGGCGGCGGTATCAGTGTAGGCGTCGGTATCAGTATGGGCGTCGGTATCAGTCTAAACGTCTGTATCAATCTAGGCGTCGGTATCAGTGTAGGCGTCGGTATCCATCAGTATGGGCGTCATTATCAGTCTAGGCGTCGGTATCAGTCTAGGCGTCGGTATCAAGGCGAAGGTATCAGTCTAGGCGTCGGTATCAGTGTAGGCGTTGGTATCAGTCAAGGCTTCGGTATCAGTCTAGGCGTCGGTATCAGTCTAGGCGTCGGTATCAGTCTAGGCGTCGGTATCAGTCAAGGAGTCGGAATCAGTCAAGGCGTCGGAATCAGTCAAGGCGTCGGTATCAGTATGGGCGTCGGTATCAATCAGTATGGGCGTCGGAATCAGTCAAGGCGTCGGAATCAGTCAAGGCGTCGGAATCAGTCAAGGCGTCGGTATCAGTATGGGCGTCGGTATCAATCAGTATGGGCGTCGGTATCAGTATGGGCGTCGGTATCAGTCTAGGCGTCTGTATCAATCTAGGCGTCGGTATCAGTGTAGGCGTCGGTATCAGTCTAGGCGTCGGTATCAGTCTAGGCGCCGGTATCAGTCTAGGCGTCGGTATCAGTCTAGGCGTCGGTATCAGTCTAGGCGTCGGTATCAGTCTAGGCGTCGGTATCAGTCTAGGCGTCGGTATCAGTCTAGGCGTCGGTATCAGTCTAGGCGTCGGTATCAGTGTAGGCGTCGGTATCAGTCTAGGCGTCCGTATCAGTCTAGGCGTCGGTATCAGTCTAGGCGTCGGTATCAAGGCGTCGGTATCAGTCGAGGAGTCGGAATCAGTCAAGGCGTCGGAATCAGTCAAGGCGTCGGAATCAGTCAAGGCGTCGGAATCAGTCAAGGCGTCGGAATCAGTCAAGGCGTCGGTATCAGTATGGGCGTCGGTATCAATCAGTATGGGCGTCGGTATCAATCAGTATGGGCGTCGGTATCAGTCTAGGCGTTTGTATCAATCTAGGCGTCGGTATCAGTGTAGGCGTCGGTATCAGTCAAGGCTTCGGTATCAGTATGGGCGTCCGTATCAGTCTAGGCGTCGGTATCAGTCTAGGCGTCGGTATCAAGGCGTCGGTATCAGTCGAGGAGTCGGAATCAGTCAAGGCGTCGGAATCAGTCAAGGCGTCGGTATCAGTCAAGGCGTCGGAATCAGTCAAGGCGTCGGTATCAGTATGGGCGTCGGTATCAATCAGTATGGGCGTCGGTATCAGTCTAGGCGTTTGTATCAATCTAGGCGTCGGTATCAGTGTAGGCGTCGGTATCAGTCAAGGCTTCGGTATGAGTATGGGCGTCGGTATCAGTCTAGGCGTCGGTATCAGTCTAGGCGTCGGTATCAGTCTAGGCGCCGGTATCAGTCTAGGCGTCGGTATCAGTCTAGGCGTCGGTATCAGTCTAGACGTCGGTATCAGTCTAGGCGTCGGTATCAGTCTAGGCGTCGGTATCAGTCTAGGCGTCGGTATCAGTCTAGGCGTCGGTATCAGTCTAGGCGTCGGTATCAGTCTAGGCGTCGGTATCAGTCTAGGCGTCGGTATCAGTGTAGGCGTCGGTATCAGTATGGGCGTCGGTATCAATCAGTATGGGCGTCGGTATCAGTATGGGCGTCGGTATCAGTCTAGGCGTCTGTATCAATCTAGGCGTCGGTATCAGTGTAGGCGTCGGTATCAGTCAAGGCTTCGGTATCAGTATGGGCGTCGGTATCAGTCTAGGCGTCGGTATCAGTCTAGGCGTCGGTATCAGTCTAGGCGCCGGTATCAGTCTAGGCGTCGGTATCAGTCTAGGCGTCGGTATCAGTCTAGACGTCGGTATCAGTCTAGGCGTCGGTATCAGTCTAGGCGTCGGTATCAGTCTAGGCGTCGGTATCAGTCTAGGCGTCGGTATCAGTCTAGGCGTCGGTATCAATCTAGGCGTCGGTATCAGTGTAGGCGTCGGTATCAGTCTAGGCGTCCGTATCAGTCTAGGCGTCGGTATCAGTCTAGGCGTCGGTATCAGTCTAGGCGTCGGTATCAAGGCGTCGGTATCAGTCAAGGAGTCGGAATCAGTCAAGGCGTCGGAATCAGTCAAGGCGTCGGAATCAGTCAAGGCGTCGGTATTAGTATGGGCGTCGGTATCAATCAGTATGGGCGTCGGTATCAGTATGGGCGTCGGTATCAGTCTAGGCGTCTGTATCAATCTAGGCGTCGGTATCAGTGTAGGCGTCGGTATCAGTCAAGGCTTCGGTATTAGTATGGGCGTCGGTATCAGTCTAGGCGTCGGTATCAGTCTAGGCGCCGGAATCAGTCTAGGCGTCGGTATCAGTCTAGGCGTCGGTATCAGTCTAGGCGTCGGTATCAGTCTAGGCGTCGGTATCAGTCTAGGCGTCGGTATCAGTGTAGGCGTCGGTATCAGTCTAGGCGTCGGTATCAGTCTGGGCGTCGGTATCAGTCTAGGCGTCGGTATCAGTATGGGCGTCGGTATCAGTATGGGCGTCGGTATCAGTATGGGCGTCGGTATCAGTATGGGCGTCGGTATCAGTGTAGGCGTCGGTATCAGTATGGGCGTCGGTATCAGTCTAGGCGTCTGTATCAAGGCATCGGTATCAGTCTAGGCGTTGGTATCAGTCTAGGCGTCGGTATCAGTCAAGCTGTCAGCGGGAATCCTGCTCAAAAGGCTGGCTGCATTGCCACGTTGGATGGCAAATTTCGATTAACAAAAATCTACCCGAAAATATATTTGCGGTCATTCCCCCCTTTCCCCCCTCTGTAAAAAGATGTCATATTCGTAATCGGCGCCCCTAACAACTGTAAAAACAATAAAAGTCGAGTACCCCATCTTGGATCTGTAAAATTATCGCATATTCTCATTTAACAACCCTCGAAAACGATACCCATATCGTTTTTATTCAACAAGTAAACCCGCCATCTTGGATCTGTAAAATGGCTGCTTATGCGTAATCAGCACCCCTAACCCTTGAAAACGTTAAATATAATGTTAGGTCTTAAAACAGTACTTAAAATGAATAACCTAATCTTGTCTTTCACTTAACAGTATGGAGCTTTCATATTTCACACCCACCGTCATTCAAATTTTCATAACTTTTGTTACAGTCAACCGATTTTGATGAAATAAAGACTAAATATTATCTTACGATATTTTTTATGATTCTAGCTTCAGTTTCAATATAAAGTTTGCGCTTTTGTAGAGAGACATTTCGTCTCTTGCATTATTTTTTTCTCGAAATTCCGAAATGTGCATACACGTATAATTTACAATTTGATTATATGTATTTTTTATTTGTAATTTGAAAATGAAATTATGTACACAAGTTAAGTTTTTTTATTGGCCTGACCCTGCATGGATAATCGTTCCAAATTTTAATTTTGTTTGTCTAGTAGTTCCTGAAATAATCAGCAGTGACAGATGGACGGACGAAGTAAAACAATAAGGGTTCCTTTTACCAATTTCAGTCGGTCCCTAATTATACCCCCCCTTTCTGTAGTCGGGTAAAAATAAAACACATCAAATATATTTTTCAATTTATTATTTTGTTCAATGTTAACCAATAAGTTTCTTAAGCAAGTTACAGTATGGATATAGCGTAGCATAGTATACTCCCTCTAATAATGTACAGATCCACCAAGTTTGGTCTTAGAGCCACCAATTTGATACGGACTCAAATATTTTGCTCAAAGACCAAAGAAGAATTATATATTTTTTAATAAATATATTAATTATTAAGTATTTTACAGAGTTACACAAACACACAGAAAGTAACATCGGAATTGTTTTCATATATATATATTTTATATAAATATGAGATGATATATTTTGCGGTAGTTTATTCTCGTACAAAATTATGGTCGCTTTTCAATGTTAAAATATAATTTAAATATTTTCAACGATAAATAGGTACATTAATACGATTAATACGAAGGCATTCTTCGTAATATATTTTGCACAACATTCTTTTTTTTTTGCAAAAAATATTCATTGATTAAGAATCGATTGAATGATTTGTATCATTCGTTCGTTCATTTTAAGCAGAGTTAAATGCTTAATTTTTTTTCTTTCAATATTTTTTTGAAGTAGCCATTGTTTTAAAAATTTTAATGGGAATCAAGAAGGGATTTTTTCTCTGTGATATGTAAAAATCAGGTCAGATAGTTATGAGGAATATACAAATACTGTTATTTTTACAAAAAAATAATGAAAAATCCTATCGCGAACTGATGCTGTAGTGTATTTGTCAGTTTTTTTTATTACACGTAATGATCATTGCAACATAGTATAAACAAAAAAATCTTATGGAAATACAAAAAATATAATGGGAACATGAAAACTTATTGTTTTTAAAAATGACGTAAACATATTTAAGCCACTTAACATATTTTTTTACTTTTTTTAACAAAAAGTTGTTTGAAAATACCGAAAATATATTTTTAAGTGACTTTCCAACAAAATAAGCACCTTAGAATAAACTTTAATAGACATTGATAAAATTCATATAATTTCTGATTTTGCCACATTTGCTAAAATAATATTGAATTATCCTGTAATAAAATGTATTTTAACAAAAAACGAGTATAATGGAAATACCCTATTTTTTAACAGAAGCATGAATTGTATCATTGCCTATTAATAAAATTAACAAATAATAGGAATTATACTAAGTAAATGGGACTAGACAGTCACATAATGACTAGACAATGTTACTATCATTGCAGCAATAATATCAAACAAGGTAAACAAATAGCATTAACAATTTTAAGACCGAAAACAAAACATTAAAAAGTAACAAAGAGAAATAAAAAAAAATTACGAGCACGAGAAAAAAATCAATTGTAATTTTGAAGCTTATAAAATAAAACATTTTAAAATTGTTAATGCTATTTTTTAACCGTTACATATCGCAAAACGCGAACATTATTCAAAACATTTTTATACAAAAAGCACTTGACGTATAATATATAATATACTATACAAATTACCTACCTACATACAATATCAGGGAATGTATGATTATAAAGCTGTTTCATCAACAATATTATAATTATGATATCACCATTTAAAACAAGAGCTAAAAAATAAGTAAAAAAAATATGAGTAAAACTCAATAATATATCCATACATAGTTTGAATTCAAAATATAATAATACATAGGCACATAAAATAAGGTTTTGTCAATTTTAGCGAACCAAATTATAGATTAATTTGTTATTTTTTCTGTAGCAATATTCTTAAAACTCCATTGTTGAAATAATTAATGACATTATATACAAACGAAATCCCACAAATAATGAAAGCTCTAATTGATATCTGTAATCGGTTGTGTCTATTCCGCTATTATTTTTTTTTTATGAAAAATAGAATAATGTTATAACAGCCAGAGATAAAATCATAATTATTATGAAAAATATAGTAAATAATGGAGAAGTTTCATATTGTTAACAATACCATTCATAACGTAGTAAAAATAAAAAAAAAAACAAAAAATGGTGAAGAAATACATTATATATGAAAATAAGTAAACTGTTTGTTATCGTCCGAAACGATTGTCTCATAACTAACCTGGCATTCGTCAAATTTTCTTTGAGTAAGGTTAGTGATTCGGGGTTTTAAATATTCAGCCTGATTGCTACATCATATTAGTGTGCGTATTGGTTAGTTTCTGAATCGTACAATTATGCTACTCAATTAAATAACTAAAAAATATCATCTGACATCTTTTAATTGTTCAAAAACAAATAACATGACACATTAATCCCATGCCATTCATACAAGATGTCTTTTCGTAGTATTTACAAGAAAAAACTTTATTAACAATAATTTACAAACAAAAATGCAAATGTTGCTTATTTATTTATATTATATAGATACGTTTTTATACTGTTTTTTTAACATGTATTATAATGAATTCAACGTGCAAAATATCGTTTGTTTTCGCGACTACATACATTAAACGGTTTAAAATTGACAATTTTAATACTATTACAATGTTTTTATTGATTTTTGCAGAATAATTATCGTTTTTTTGTAAACAAAAAATATGCATATAATTTTTCAAGTAGAGCCTATTACTCTGTCTATTTTTAACTAGAATTTGGATGGAGTTACAGCTTAGACTCCTAGACTACGTAAAATTAAAACGTTTTACGGACACATACAAAAATAACTGTTAGCCACATATTTATAGTTTTATTGTAACATGGCTCCTAGACTATTTGAGAAGAAGTTGGCGATGCACTACCGTGCACCCAGATTATATTACAATATTTTGCACGATACAGGGTGTTTACTGACAATGAACACAGCATGTTATAATTTATATAGTAAGACGACTTTATAGATTTAAATCAACTACTATATCGCCCTTTATTTCTATGTGAATAAATATTTATAGGGAAAAAATAATTCTAACAAAGATTTTCAGTTTTTTTGGTGTTCTATATTATAATATGATATTCTTTTTAAATTAAATATTTTTTAAATGAAATAAGTACTCAAAAAGAATTTCTTTATAACAATAGAATCAAATGTAAAATAAATATTTAGTGGGCGCTATACATAAGGTGCAAGTCTATAGATACTATAACTATAGTGTAAGCGTCGTCTATGGCAGTAGGTAAGGATAAACATATACATATATACTTTTTTGCAAAAATACAGCATACATCTCATGCCTTAAACTAATTTAGCATAATCTCAGTACACAGGGGTAGCGTTTTTTTAACATTTTAAAAAGTACATGGCCGGTTTCATAATTTTTTATATAAGTTTTTTTTTTCATTTATTTTAATTAAAATTAACACATACTTTTAAGCTTACTAAATACAGCTATATGTATACTTACAAAAAACTGATTTTGCTACATTTTCTCAACGATCGGCGTTTTTTTTTTACAGTTGTAACATTTTTTTTTTCTTTGGATTTTTTGTTACACTGTATAAGCATTCACACTTGTAACTTAAGTCAGTCAAATTAATGTTACCATTCTGCTTAAAATATTTAACTATAATAGTTATTCTTAGTTTGACTGACTTATGGTGCAATAAAAATATTTTTCGTTTCATGTTTTCACAATAAAATTAAAAAAGTTTTTTTTTATATCGCAATCTTTCACTCGCAATACTTAATTGTAATAAAATTCTCGATATTTATATAATATAATATATACATAATACAAAATATATTTTCAAAACACCGCTACATTTCGGAAAACGCAAAAATCTTTGATTGGGAGAATGCCAAATGTGTTTTATTTTTTTTTCAAACGATTTTTGCTAAAATTGTGTCAATTAGGAAGCTTTTGTGTAATCTATAACTTTTTTAAATTCAAATTTGGAAGTACAGTCGTTTTTCCAAAAACTGTTTCCTAGTCTTATCCCAACTTTGTGCACCCCTTCTCAATGAGTTCTGTTTTTAGAGAAAAAACAAGATCGCATTTTTCAATTAGGTGATTAAATTTTCGTTTTTTTTTTCAAACAAACTATTATAATAAAACTAGCGTCAGCAGGAGTTTTTTTTGTTCTAATTATTTTTCAAACGTTTTTATATGGATAAATGCCATCTAAATTTTCACTGAACACAGAACGCACCCAACGTCACTGACACGACCGAATCACGCAATTATTCTTTACTTAGCTGACTGTACATAAAATTACTTCATACTGAACTGGACGACCAATCAACCCGATTTTATATGTATATCTAAAAATAAATTGCGTTAGTCTCACAAAAACTCTATAATGGCTCAACATATCTGATTTTTGCTCTGTATTCGTATGTGTCAGAGCAAAGATTGTATTTAAATGGAACATTTTTGGAAAAAAATACAATTGCCATATTTAAGCTGGAGCGGGTCGCAAGTCATCAATAAATATAAAAAATAGAATTACAAATATATGTAAAGACCAAATAAACGTGGCAAAATATCAGTCATTCAATATTTTATTGGAAGCGTCTAAAAACTATTTTACAATCGTGAGACAAAGTAAAAAGACACACAAAAAATTTTTTGATTTGTCCTCCTTAAATGTATTGGCCGTCGAGCTCAATTTGAAATTATTAATATCGACAAATTCTTTATAGAATACATACACCATTATGTAGCTAAGGTGAATTATGTGATGGGGAATCCAAGACTGGAACGAGTGGAAATAGATGCCTTAATTATGTTAATTTTTAAAATATTAATTTCTTGGCAAGCAGGAACGTACGTTACAAATTGTCTTGACTGTACCTATAATTTATTATTTAGTAAAAATAAATCAGTCAAAATATTTGACTTTTAAAAGTATTTATGGAGATTTTTTATCTAGTTTCATTTTAATTATTAAAATATTTAGCTTAATTTTGAGTTTCAAAATTATGCTAATATTTAGCATAATTTTGAAACTCAAAGTACTTAATTATTTTAGCTAATTTTATAAAACGGATAACTGTCAATTACGCAGGATATTTCTTTTACCCTTTTTTTATCTTGATATTACACCCTAAAATTCAACCATTTTCATCACAACTTTAAAATGGGGTCGACATATTAGAATTTTCAAAACAAGCAATTAATGCAAAAACATCAATTTCGTTAGTTATTCAATTAATTAAGCAAACATTTAAAACATTATTTTTCACGTCTGCCAAGCATTTTTTTTCATTAAAAAGTAATATTTTTTTCCAAAAACCTTACTCATCTGCATTCCCCACCACATACCTCCAAAACTTATAAAGATTAGTCTCACGCAATCGAAGTAGTAGGAGGTGCGACATCTCTGTCGCGTTGCAACAAGTCGCGGCGATTGTCGCGCAGAGAGTTGTTCCGTCGCAGCTCGTCCTTGATGGAGTTGTCGCGGGAGTCCAGCCCCCGCCGGGGGGAGGAGGTCGCCTCGCGGCACTCGGAGGAGGACCGCTTCGTGTGGGTGCCTGCGGGTGGGGGACTTGGTGAACTGATGATTCTATGAGATGGGTGATTTTTTATTGTTTTTTTTTTGATCACCCTGTATATTAAAAACTACTTAGTGAATCTATTTTTACTTGCCAAGCTACTATTATTTTGAGTTTTTTTTCTTAACTATTGCGATTTTATTGTTATTTACTGTCCCATTTCTGAATAAAATCGTTCTCTTTTTCTCTTTTATCTGTTCAAATTGACTTTAAGAAAAATTTGAACAGAGTCGTATCCTATTTTGTTCTAATTCTGCCTTAGAAATTAACAAAATGGCGTAAGGATGGCGCATTCATGTCAATTTCATGCTCTAAACATCATTTAATGCAGTTTTATTTATATGAGTGGGAAAATTAGAGCAAAATAGGTTATGATTTTGTTTATATTTTTCTTAAAATCAATGGGTACAGCACAGACTATAGTAAACTATTTTTTTGCTGACCATAACACATAACTTATTTTAAATATGTACTTAAATTAATATTTTTTCAGTATAATATAATTAAATTGCAGGAGCACCAACCTGGCAGGTCGCGGCCGCAGCTCATAATCTCGTGGTCGAGGGAGGCGGAGGCCGGGTCTGCGGCGCGGCGCCCGCGCCCGCCCTGCTGCCGGGGACCTTGTTACTTGCTTTATACTATTGTACACGCACTGCTAGAGCCCCGAAAGTAACGCTAGTCCCCCCATTCACACAAGTACCCCTAAAAATCCTACAGACCAATCCCCCATTTGAATACAAGTACCTTTATAAAAACAGACCCCAATTAAGGACAGACCCCCGCTTAAGACAGCCCCCGCTAAGGACAGCCCCCGTTAAGGCTAGACCCCCATTAAAGACAGTACCCTACTAAAAGCAATCCCTCAGTATATAAATCAACTAGCTATTTCCTGCGGTGTCACTCTCGTCCCAAGCGAATTACCCAATGCGCCCAGATAAAAAGTAGCCTAAAAATCGTCTCCCATCTATCTTCGCACCTAATTTTCTCCATATCAGTTCAGCAGTTTTACCGTGAAAGCGTAACAAATCGCTTTCGAATTTTATTATACATATTATTTATGTAGTTAGGATTTCAATTTTTTTTCTCTTTGACTAGATTTTAGTCTTGTTTAACGGAACTAAAATGGAGACCTAAGTGTGAATTAATGCTTTTCTCAATATATCTAGGCAAATATTAAAACTGAATTTAAACCACTAAATTTTTGCTTAAATACTTAGGTATAGTTGCCGGCAAATAACTTGGCCAGATTTTAACGTAGTTGAAACAAGTTAGCGCCTGTGCACCCAGTGCAATCCAAAAGTAACACTTTCAATTCTTGTCATTACACTATCGTCTATTGTATTAATTTACTTTTAAACATTTATATGTAGAAAATAGTTAGAGAAAAGAGAAAAACTACTTACAATTTTGGCCAAGTTACGTGCCGCCTACTATACTGTCAATGGATATATCACTCACTCACTCACTAATCATTCATCGTTCATCATCATTTGATTAATTCCTCTCATTTATTTTCCACTCAAAATACTGAAGCTAGTGTATTATATAAAGTGTAAATATTTACTTTGTATCCACTGGAACCGCTTGTAACAGATGAACTGGACCCGAGCGGATGTGTACCGTTCTGAAACGTCACAAAATTAAATACTTCAGTTTAATGTCTAAAACAAAAAAAATGCGATGCGACGCGATTTCGATAGCAGGTAGTCACGCTTTCTCGTTAAAACGGCTGAACCGATTGAGATGAAATTTGGTACGAGAATAGATAAAAGCCTAGGAAACAACATAAGATATATTTTTTATACGGGTGAGTGAAGTTCTTCCCCCAAAATGCGGTGAAACCCCGGGAATAAATATGCTACTAATATTCTAAACGCGAAAGTATGTAAGAATGTATGGACGTATGTTTGTTACTCTTTCACGCAAAAAATACTGAACGGATTTGGATGAAATTTGGTGCACACATAGTTTAAAACCTGGATTAACATTTAGGGTACTTTTTACCCTGGTGCGCGAAGTAGTTCCCTCGGAATGCGGGTGAAACCGCGGGAAACAGGTAGTTACCTATAAATGCGAATTTTGCTGTTGTTTGTTAGCCTTTCACGGGGAAACTGCTCAACCGATTAAGATGAAATTTGGTACAAAGATACATAAATGCCTAGGGAATTACATGGAATAGGTTTTTACCCGGTTGCGTGGAGTAGTTCCCACAGGATGCGGGTGAAACCACGGGAAAGAACTATGTAGTTAAGAACACATGAAAAAATTCTACCTGATCCAATTGGTCTATAGAAGTGTGACTAGTAGGGCTTTTGACAGTGTCGAAGACTGACGAGTCGCTGTCGTGGTCCGACTGCTGGTGCGGGGTTTCGGGACTGTCCGGGATCTCCCCAGCCGCTGTAATACACGAAAGTGTTGATTATTTCGGGAAAACGTGTTATTTTGGAGTTTAGGTATTAATTAATTAACTTTTTTTAAATAATGTCATTTATTTATGAATAATATACAATGATATGATAATGTGTTATTGAGTAGCACACGCGTGTTGGTGTGTTATTGAGTAATACACGGGTGATGGTGTGTTATTGTGTAATACACGCGTGTTGATGTGTTATTGTGTAATACACGCATGTTGCTGTGTGCGGCGCGGGCGCGACACACCGCCGCCTGCAGCACCTCGCACACGCTGTGTATGTACGTACCGTGCGGGTGTATGTTCCGTCGCTGCGCGCGCGGGGAGGGCGGGTGCAGTGCGGGGGCGCGGCCGGCGCCCGGGGCGCGACACACCGCCGCCTGCAGCACCTCGCACACGCTGTGTATGTACGTACCGTGCGGGTGTATGTTCCGTCGCTGCGCGCGCGGGGAGGGCGGGTGCAGTGCGGGGGCGCGGCCGGCGCCCGGGGCGCGACACACCGCCGCCTGCAGCACCTCGCACACGCTGTGTATGTACGTACCGTGCGGGTGTATGTTCCGTCGCTGCGCGCGCGGGGAGGGCGGGTGCAGTGCGGGGGCGCGGCCGGCGCCCGGGGCGCGACACACCGCCGCCTGCACCACCTCACAGACGCGACGAAACCGACGGATGTTACCTGGATGGACCACACCATGTTACTAAGCTGACGTAGGTACTAGGGAATGCAATCTCGTTCTCGCGAGATCTCGGCCTTTTTTAGAGAGATTAATCTCCGACGAAAAAAGGGCGAAATCTCGCGAGTTTGACGAGATTGCACTCGAGCATAAAGACGTCTTATGATCTGTAATATCTAATGGATCTACTGAGTAGATATAGTTTTATTTAATTGATAATAATATCTCAGTTAATAGTGTTTTGTTTGTTATAAAAGACAGTTTTATTACTTACTAAAAGATTTTTGATATTAGATGAGAAGCCTGTTGTTTCTTTCATTTGTTATTTGTTGATGCGTACGTCAACGTCAAAGTTTACTATAGTCCGACATGGCTATTTATGAATGTGGCTGACAGATGAACTAACGCAAGCCACCATCTTGAAATGTCGTTTTGGTGATACCGGCCAAAGGAAAACTCTAACCCAACTAGTAAGTAAAAATATAGCGGTATTCAATAAGACTAGATTTTGTCCTTGAAATGGTTTAGAAAGGGCAAAAATCACGAAGGTTTCGGCTTGTGAGCCACCTACTAACATCCAAATTTGTGTTAAATGTTTAAAATTTGCAATTTATTGTTTCCAATTTAAGATCATTACTAAGACGTAAATAAGCTACGACATAAATAAATATATATTTCTATACTAATATTATAAAGAGGAAAGATTTGTTTGTTTGTAGAAAAAAAACAACTGGACAGATTTCAAAAATTTTTCGCCATTAGAAAGCTACATATTTACGAAGCGTCATAGGCTATATTTATTGCCAGAAATAATTAGGGATCCCTACTAAAACTTGAATAATGTAACCCAAGGTCTAAAAAAATGAACACGCGGGCGAAACCGCTGGCGGAAAGAATCTCTTTTCTCTTTACAGCTTTAGCTACCTACATCGCCATGTATAAAAAATATATTCTTTGGCTTTTTAAGCCCGAATACTCAAACACACATCTTTGGGTGCACGGTAGTGCAAAGCAGAGTTATAAATTTCCTTTTTAAAATTCAAAAACTTACCCGACAGTAACGTAAAAGTAATAGCATACAAATACTCCTTTCCATTCTCTCCCGGGGCTTTCGTTATTGTAGAAATGTCCACCTGAAAATAAATTATTTTTTTTAATAAAAAAAAATTGTGAAATTTCCACATTTTTTCTAACATCTTTGCCTAATATTAAGTATAAAGGCGGAAGTTGCGAATTCACAATTAAACGTTAAACCGATTTAGGACAAAGTTCACCAACGGGTCGCTACATAATCGGCCCGTTATGCTACAACTTTTTTTTAACCAGGAAGCTTTAATTTTCGTGTTACCCACTTCTAGTTCAACCCCGGTTTGGTAATCGACCGTTTCAGGAATAAAACTCAAATAATACATTACCCATCGAAAATTGAAAGTTTTAATTTATGGTAAACTGCTGTTTTAAGTTAATCGGAACGTTATCTTGTCGGTGAACTTGGGCCTTAGATAAAAAAATGGCATAGAGACAGATTAAAACCTGGGGAAGCACATTTAACCCGGTTCATGAAGTATTATTTCTTACAAGGTGTGAGTAAAACCACAGGCAACTACATGCATGTCTATACTAATATTATATAGAGGAAAGATTTGCTTGTAGGCTCGAAAACTACTGGACCGATTTTAAAAATTCTTTCACCGTTATAAAGCTACATCTTTACGAAGTGTTATATATGTGGCTATATTTATTTCCGGAAATAATTAGGGATCCCTACTCAAACTTGAATAATGTAACTCAAGGTAAAAAAAAAATGTCCACGCGGGCGAAGCTGCGGGCGGAAAGCTAGTTTTAAATATATGGAAAGGTATTCATACCTGAAACCTCACATGTCTCTGGAACATGGCGGGCGCGTTTGACCCTCGTTTGTACTCGACGCGAAACGACATCGGACTTAACACACTGTGGGATAATTCTGCTATCTGCAATTTTAAACAACAAGTTTTAATCGAATATGAAGATTGACATGCATCGGTTAATTGTTTAGAGACACGAGGCATCAGAAAAAAATACATTAGAAGAATTCTTCACAACGAATATTTGACTATAATCTGTTCCAATTGATTTGGAGAAAAATGTAAACAAAGTCGTAACCTATTTTGTTCTAATTCTGCCTTAGAAATTAACAAAATGGCGTAAGGATGGCGCATATAAATGTCAATTTCATGCTCTAAACATCACCATTCATCATTTAATGCAGTTTTATTTATATGAGTGGGAAAATTAGAACAAAGTAAGTTATGATTTTGTTTACATTATACGGTACAGAATATAACTATAGTTGACACTAGGGTAAGTTTTTAAATAACTTTTCTATGACGTCAATTTTCGAACTCCACTATGAAATAAAGGCTATTTTGCGATGTATCTGTCAATTTTCGTCCAAGAATTTTGGCGTCAAATATTCTTTGGACGAAATCATTTACGACTATCTTATGTAATAACGTAAATAAATAAATAATCTACCCCTTCCTATTCTACTGAGTAATCATCATCATCAGCCTATCGCCTATCGCCAAAGAGCGCCAACCATCCCGGTCTTGGGCAGCTTGCATCCATCATTCATGAGGGATTTGCCTTAGTCACCACGCTTGGTATACGGGTTGGTGACCGCAGTTTCTGGAATGCTTTTTCTGATGGTACTGCTGCCCACCATCAGGTTTGGCATTTAGGAGCATTCCAGAATAGGAAATGGTTATACCGCCATTTATCGGTTGCCGGACTCAAAGTGAGTGGGGAAGCCAAAGAATAATTTCTCTATGGGGGAAGCTGATGCCTCAAATACTATTACTGAATAAGTCATACTTACTTATATACCCCCAGACAAAGAAACTGCATCAAAGTTATTGTTTAAAAAAAATTAATGGCCCTTTCCAGTATACAAACATACACTTAGGGATAATGATACTACGCTGTTATGAAGTTAACCATCCAAACTATAGGTTTCAATTTAAATTTGTATAAAAAGTTGGAATAAATGGTTAAAATGATTTTTTCAAAGGTAGGTGCGTGTTGAACATTGATGCAGTTTATTAGTCCGTCAGTGTATGATCTGTGGTCATACTTAGCAAGATTTTATCTTAGCAGGACTATAACATATGTAACACTTACACTCAAAAATGCATGTATAAGATCCGCCTTGACGGTAGCCAGAGGCTTCCCCTTGACTAAAGCGGTGAAGGTTTCCTCCTTGTCTGCCGACAGGAGGAGGGAACCGAACCATGAGCGCTTCGTGAGCTCCGGAGACGACTCCGGAGTTAAGTGGACCTCTTCTGATGATGCTGTGGAAGGAATTTAAGTACTTTAGTATCATAAATCGTAATTTAAGATTTTTTAATCTATACTAATATAATAAAGCTGAAGAGTTTGTTTGTTTGAACGCGCTAATCTCAGGAATTACTGGTACGATATGAGAAATTCTTTCAGTGATAGATAGCCCATTTATTGAGGAAGGCTATAGACTATATATATTATCACGCTAAAACCAATAGGAGCGGAGCACCAGTGTGGAATAGTCCACAAGGACGAAGTCGCGGGCAGAAGCTAGTTTTTAATATGAACGATACGGTTAAGATTAAACCTATTTCAACAGGCTGTTGTTTTTGTTGAATAAAGGCCAAGTACACAGACTGATGGTTACCTAATCGGCCCGTTAAATAAAAACTTTTTTTAACCACGAAGCGGGAATTTGTGTTATCCACTTCTTGTCCAACCCCGGATTGGTAATCGACAGTTTTAGGAATAAAAAACCCAAATGATAAGGTATCCATCGTAAGACAGAAGTTTGAATTTATGGTAAACAGCTGTTTCGAGTTGATCAGACTTATTATTGTCGGTGAACTAGCACCTCGCACCTGCATCTGATATTAAGTGAAGTGCTATATCTGTCCTTATAACAAACATGCAACGGAATCAGTATAAAATATAGTGTTTTTTATAGTTTTTTGTAGGTATACAATGATGTGTCTAAATTGCTTGTAAGAAAAATAGACTATATAACGACGGTCCCTACGTACATAAGGACATGTCGAAAATGACAGTTTATTTTTATTTGCACAATTGGCTTTATTGTCCATGTGCATACCTGTATTTATTTTTTTAATATTACGAGGTTAACGTCATTTACAAATCGTATTTGAGGACAAGTTTTATATTTACAATGAATAAGTGGACAATCTAAAGCCAATTGTGCAATAAAAAAGAACTGCCATTTTCGACATGTCCTTTTGTACGTAGGGACCGTGGATAACAGTGTTTTTTCATGAATAAAGTAAACAATTTATTTAAATTATTTTTTTTAGAGTTGAACACTACCGTCCCCGCATACGTACTTTGCATTTTCCTCCGATGGAAGCGCGGCGAGCCGAGGAAGGAGTTCTTGATGGTCGCCAGGCGCACGCGCCAGGGAGCCGCCGCGCCGCCGCAGCCGCCCGCGCCCACCGCGCCCACGCCGCCCGGCCCGCCCGGCGACACACCTACAGCAAAACGAACCAACTTTACTTCATTTCTTTTTAAATACATGTTTTATATTGTTATACATATAGTGCCTTCAGTTACTGTAAATGGAAATGTGTAATTTAAGTAAAAATAAAATCTATACTAATATAATAAAGCTGAAGAGTTTGTTTGTTTGAACGCGCTAATCTCAGGAACTACTGGTACGATTTGAAAAATACTTTCAGTGTTAGATAGCCCATTTATTGAGGAAGGCTATAGGCTATATATCATCACGCTAAAACCAATAGGAGCGGAGCACCACTATTCCACGCGGACAAAGTCGCGGGCAGAAGCTAGTAATTTATAATCCTAGAAATTTTACGGTGCGTCGTACCTACTCCACTTACGTAAAGCTTGTTTTCACCAGTACCTATGTATATAGGACATCCACAATTCGCGAGTTATGCGTAAGTCACATTAATATAGGTTCTATTCCACTGCTTTATACTTAGTATCTCGAATCATTGGATCATCGCCTTTACGCTAATGATATAGAGTATTTCAACATTATAACAAACATCATCATCAGCATATATATTGTCCCACAGCTGAGCACAAGCCCCTTCTCACACAGAGAAGGTATGAGCATTGATCACCACGCTTGCTCAAGGCGTATTGGCGATTTCAAACTTTTAAGTCCAGGTTTCCTCGCGATGTTTTCCTTCACTGTTAGTCAGTGACGTCAAAGATATATTTAGAAAGTAGATTGGCAGGTTTCAAACCCGCACACATACACGAGGACTTTAGGCCACAAGAGAGAACATTATTATACTTAATTTAAAAATAAATAAATATCTTTGGACAATTTCACACAGCACCATCTAGCCCCAAAGTAAGCAACTAATATGCTTGTGTTATGGGTGCTAGCTTAACGGATATACTACTTATATACTTTTTAAATACATACATATTATTTGTCCAAAAACAAAGAATATTAGTTACTTACTAGTAATGGTTCCTAGGTTGGGAAAGAGAGTAGGCTGCGCGGGAGACTGAGTGGTGCTCGGTGGACCAGGCAGGGACGATCTCTCTCTCACTGTAAACACAATTATATTTAGAGTTATAAGATACAATCTAACAAGAAGAATGTTATCCAGTTCTTTAAGAGCCAAGTTCACCAACAGATGGTTACCTTATCGGCCCGTTAAATAAAAACGTTTTTCAACTACGAAGCGGGAATTTTAGTGTTACCCGCTTCTTATCCAACCCCGGATTGGTAATAGACCATTTTAGGAATAAAAAACCCAAATGACAAGGTATCCATTGTGAGACAGAAGTTTGAGTTTATGGTAACCAGCTGTTTTGAGTTGATCGGACTGTTTTCTTGACGGTGAACTTGGGCCTTACACAATTTCGTTATTCCATAAAAAATATAAAAAATAAATATTTTAACCTAATGATTTACATGAAAAAAAAGTGATGATAAGACTAAGAAAAAAAGTATATAGAAAACCATTAATATTTCAGATATTTTAAGGTCCAGTGCGGAAAGTCAAGAACTAAAGTGTGACAAAAGATAAAATAAATGTATTTTAAAATACATCCAACGTGGCAATGCCGCCAGTCTCTTGGGTACACTCCCAGTTGACGGCGATGAGGATGAATTTTTTACGCAATATTTTAATAATATAGTTTTTTTTATTTATATTGTTAAAAATTTATATATTGTAAATAATTTGAAACCAACCTAAATAAATCATGAAATTTTAAAATAAAACTACGATAATTTCCGAACTTGGCGGCGCCACAACCGTGCACATACCTCTGTGCGTCTGTGAGGGGCTGTGCGGACGCACTGCCACTGACGAGCCCATTATTGGTGACTCGTTTATAATAATCACCGCTTCACCAGGCTCGCCACCTGCGGTGATTTATTAAATTAAATTATATTTTAATAAAATTAAATGTTTAATTATTAATTAAACATCACCAATTTTAGAAAATGGAAATGTGCCTAATGGGTGACTATCGTTTTTGCGGTCACCAGTTGGCGCCACTGTTGCGTAAGGTCCTGTGAGTCAACAGAAAAATAGCCCAAAACTAACTAGAATCTTAATTTATAGCTAATTAACGAGCCTCTACTATTTATTATATTATTAAATCGATATAATTAATTTGCCCTGAGTTTTTTTTACAACGAATACTTCATATTTGCCTAGCCTTTTCCAAACTATTTTGGGGTCGGCTTCCAGTCTAAACCGGATGCAGCTGAGTACCAGTGTTTTACATGGAGCGACCGCCTATCTGACCTCCACAACCCAGTTACCGGGTAACACGGTACCCCTTGGTAAGACTAGTTGTCAGACTTTCTGGCTTCTGACTACCCGTAACGACTGTCAAAGATGTACAAATGACAACAGGGACCAACAGCTTAACGTGCTTTCGAGGCACGGAGGAGTTTCGCTATGACATTGATGGTCACCCATCCACGGACCGACCGCGCCAAGCGCAGCTTAACCTTTGATCGGTCGAACCGTGCGGCTGTGACTTAGCCACGAGCTCCTAAAGATCACCAATTTTAGAAAATTGAAAGGAATGGAATTACTTTTAGCCTAAAACCAGTTTCACATAGTTTTTACGTTTTCAACGCCTGATGGCTGATTAGAATTTTAATTTATAGTTAACTAGATTATTGAGAATGTTGGTTCACCTGTTATTGGCAAGTGTATCAGCCCAAAACTTATTACCAATTATTATTGATATTTTGTATACAGAAGCTGTTGGTGTACCTGTATTAATAAATAAATAACTAGATGATTCGATGAACTTCATATCACCTACATCTATTTTGACTTTTTCCCACCATTTAAACATTCCCTGGACCACGACAAATATTTCAAGACTAAAATCAGCTAAATCTGCTCAGCCATTTTCGAGTTTTAGCGGGACTAACGAACAGCAATACATTTATATATATATATATATATATAAAGATGAACGAGCCTCTGCCATTTCTTATATTATTAAATGGATATAATTAACTGATTTTTTTTTACAACGAAAACTTTTCTATTTAATAAACTAGCCATTTCCTGCGGTTTCACCCGCGTCCCGAGTGAACTACTTCACGCACCTGGATAAAATGTAGCCTAGAAAATTCTCCAGGATCTCCTCTATATCCGTGCCAAATTTTATACAAATCGGTCGAGGCGTTCACGCGTGATGCTGTGACCAAGGGAAATAGGGATTCATTTTTATATATAGAGATAGTAAAGTTTTTTAGTAGGTACACACTTACTTATATTAAGGCTTATTGTAGGTCCCGTAGAGTTTGCTCTCTGATGATGATGCTCACGAACAGAAGGAGACGCTGGAATTAAATAAAAATATTAGTTTAATCATCATAAGAGGTAAAGGTATCAGAGTCTATTTGCTACTATAGTCTGTTAAAATAGATTTTACGAAAAATGTAATCAAATTCCTAACACATTTTGTTTTAATTTTGCCACAGAAATTAACAAAATGGCGTAAGGATGGCGCATGTATATCAATTTCATGCTCTAAACATCATCATTCATCATTTAATGCCATTGTATTTATCTATGTGGGAGAATTAGAACAAAATGGGTTGCCTATGATTTAGTTTAAATTTTTCGTAAAATCTATAATACAGAGGATCTAAGAGCACAAAGACCGCACATTTAAGTCAAGGCTACGGGTCCTTAATTCTTTATTGTACACCATTAAATAACAACACAGGAAAAAAACAAACAAAAAGGTATCAGTACAATAGGTGGTCTTATCGCTAAGCGCAATTTCTTACAGACAACCTAATACCTAGTCAACATAAATTTTCTTCTCTTTTAGCATAATACAGTTTTCTTTATAGGTAGGTACTCTTTAACGGAAATTAAATTTAAATCATAAAATTAATAATTTGATTATTACCCAAAGGTGATCCAGGGGTTGCAGGCGTTCCTCCCAAAGACGACACCCGATGAGGTGTGTGGCCGGCTAAATGGAAAATATAAACATTTAAATTGATTGTTTTATAAAACTTGGCTGGCTACACTACCATGCAGTTAGTGTATTACATGACTTTAAAATTTAACTTGGTCATTAAATAAAAACATTTTAACCATTTCTCATCTAATCCTTACTTTATGACGTAATCCAGGATTAAGCTACTAGTAGTAAAGTAAGTAGGGACAAAACTGTTAAGAGAACAACACTCGAATAAAAAACATCCTATCTATCTTTTTCCCCAGAATTCAGGCTATATCTAGGCCAAATTCCATCTAAAATGGTTCTGCCGTTTTTCCACATAGACACAGATACCTATACAGTTACTTTTGCATACATATACATACAGAGTTACTTTTGCATAAAGGAATAACAAATTATACTCACTTGGAGGACTTGCGGGGAGCTGTGGAGAGCTGCGGCCCTCCCCCCGCCGCCCCGACGCAGACCTGCTGCGACCAAACCTGTGCTCAAACCTCGGATATTACACACACTACTACCTATACTGTACTGGTATAGCGTGAAGATACACGTATAGCTCCCTCAGACTACCCAGTCGCACCAAAACATCACAGATTTTTATGTGAAACGGAAGAACTGTCATTCAAGATCTGTCAAAATGGAGGATAAATTTTAATAATTTTGCTATTATTTTTTGTTTTTCATCTTAATGTAGGTATATGATTTATGTTTAATTTATATATTATTATATTAATGATATAAAAAATATTAAAAGTATGCTAATTATTTTGTGACAATCGTATAAAGTATATAAATGATAAAAAGTGTGGTGCAACCATCCATTACTGTGAGCCAAGTTGACCTATCTTGTACTCAAACCTTGGTTATTACACACCCTACCTATCCTCTACTGATACGGCGTGAAGATACAAGATCAGATAGATCAGATTCATAGGTAATGAGAGCAAAGTTGACGAAAACTATGCTTAAAACTCGAATATTACACACACTACTATAGTCTGTAAAATTGATTATAAGAAAAATGTAAACAAATTCCTAACCTATTTTGTTCTAATTCTGAAATTAACAAAATGGCGTAAGGATGGCGTATTTATGTCAATTTCATGCTCTAAACATCACCATTCATCATTTAATGGCGTTTTATTTATATGAGTGGGAAAATTAGAATAAAATAGGTTATGGTTTTGTTTATATTTTTCTTAAAATCAAAATTGGTACACGCTATAGTTTACTGTCTATGCTCTACTGGTACGGCGTGAACATACAAATATAGATCCCTCACACTAATAGGTACTGGGAGCAAAGTTTATAGACTTTTTAGAACGATTCCACCACTCTATTCACAATCACTGCAAATCCTGAAAGCTAGAATCAACAGTGGCGGAGACCAGAAAAGCGTCAAGGCAATGAAGCTCGACGAGTCCCAGAGAAATGATTTTTCTATTGTCTTGGTATTAGAAACCTCAAGGTTTATAAATACACAAAAAACTAGCTTCAGCCCGTGACTCCTTCTTCGTGGATTTGGGTACACATCATCATCAGCCTATATATTGTCCCACTGCTGGGCACAGGCCTCTTCTCATACAGAGAAGGCATGAGCATTGATCACCACGCTTGCTCAAGGCGGATTGGCGATTTCAGACTTTTTTAAGTCCAGGTTTCCTCACGATGTTTTCCTTCACCGTTAGTCAGTGGTATCTAAGATATACTTAGAAAGCACATATGACTTTAGAAAAGTCACATTGGTACTTGCCAGGTTTCGAACCCGCACACTCGTAATCGAGAGGCAGGTGCCTTAACCACTAGGCCACCACGACTTCACATACCTGGATATAAAGTACCGTATGTGGTAATCCAGGTAGTAAGCTATGTGTGTACCGAATTTCATCCAAACCAGTTTAGTAGTTTTTGCATGATTGAGTAACAAACATACATCCATCCACATGGTCGTACTGAGTACATATTGTATATTAGGATTAGTTACTTATATGCACACATAATATCTTCTCCAGTCAAGCTTACGTTAGTGCTTACCCTCATAATGAAGGTAAGGATTTGTACTTCGTACCTATACTGTGATCTCCTAGGCGTTATGGGCGAACCCTCGCTGATTTGGCCGAAGTGTGCCGATTGCCCGTTTACCTGCAAAAAAAATGAAAATACATCAATATATGTAACTATACTCCATTTAGGCCCAAGTTCTCTGACAAGATAACAGTCAGATCAACTCAAAACAGCTGTTTACCATACATTCAAACTTCTGTCTTACGATGGATATCTTATCACCAATCCGGGGTTGGACAAGAAGTGGGTGACACTAACATTCCCGCTTCGTGGTTGAAAACCTTTTTTATTTAATGGGCCGATTAGGTATCTCAGTGAACTTGGGCCTTAAATAAGTTTTATTTTTACCCTATGGGTACCTTTGTGCAAAAGAAAAAAATAATCAGTAGACTATTGTCTTAACACCAACACTTAAAAAATTGGCCGTCTACGACTTACTGCCCTCTCGATTACCATATCGGCTTCTGTGTCGGTACCATTCAAATCAAGGGATGAAATTGAGGGGTGTTTGAGTATCAAGGGTTAGATAAATGAACATTGACAAGGCTTACCCGGCAAGTATCAAGTCTCTTGCGCGGCGGGTCGGGCGGCAGCGCCGGCGCCGCTGGTCGCGGTTCGTCATCTCTCGCAGGTCTCCGCCGCTTGCGCTCCAATAGCAGGAAGTAGATCACCTTCTCGGTGTTGTGGCTGTGGAAAGAATATTAGACTATTTATCTTCAACTTCATTGGTCTATTTTTCTGCCCCTTCAAGGGTTTAGAAGAGACGAGCAGACAAAGTAGGTAACATTCATATATTATTTTTAACAGATTTCAAAAAAAAGGAGAGGAGATTCTCAATTTGACTGTTTTTTTTTTCCTTTTTTTATGTTAGAAATATACACACGTAAATTGGTATCAGAAAAATCCTCGTCGCCAATGTTATGTATCGAAACTTGTGATTACGATCTACTAATTGTAGACTTCCTGTGCATGTCCAGAAATAAAAGCTTTTTCTTTCTCTCTTTCTCTTTCAAATTTTATTTAAACCGTTTACCAGTAGATTTCTTATCGTGAAAGCGTAAAAAACTACGAACTCACATTCATAATACTAGTTAGGATAGATTGTCATTGGTGATACTGACCCAAACACGTGACGTCATACATTCTCCATCAAAGAAACAAAGTAAAAGATGAAAAGCAAACTCACTGTGGACTTAATAACTCCTGTATGAGTTTCTCCCTCTGCTTAAAGCACCCCAAACTGCAGATAGCCTGCAGCACGTCAGGGTCAATGGCCTCAGCTGAAGGTAGCACCCTGGTCTGGACCACCTCCATCATTGGCAGCTCCTGTTCTAGCTCCCCTCGACCTCCAGCCGTCACCCAGGGATGTCGCGTGATCTCTGCCAACTGGTGAAGACAAAATATCATCAGTATTTATATAAAAACTAGCTTCCCGCCAGCGGCTTCGCACGCGATATTTTAGTTAATGGATACAAAAACTTGACAAATTATATACTAAAACCTTCCTCATTAATCAATCTATCTATTAAAAAAAAACGCATAAAAATCCGTTGCGTAGTTTTAAAGATTTAAGCATACATAGGGAGCTGCAGCCGGTTAAGACTGGAAGCCGACCCCAACATAGTTGGGAAAAGGCTAGGCAGATGATGATGAAGCATACATAGGGATATAGGGACAGAGAAAGCGACTTTGTTTTATACTATGTAGTGAAGAACGGGCTCACCTATCCAAACCAAATGTTTAGGCTTTGTTCGGACTATTTAGTAGATGGTTTATGTGAAGTTTGCACAAAATCGGTCGAGCGGTTCTACTTTAATTTGAATTCATATAGCCGCCCACGCGGGCGAAGCCGCTGGCGGAAAGCTAGTCTACACTAATATTATAAAGAGGAAAACTTTGTTTGTTTGTTTGTAATGAATAGGCTCAAAAACTACTGGACCGATTTAAAAAAATCTTTCACCATTCGAAAGCTACATTATCCACGAGTAACATAGGCTATATTTATTTCTAGAAATAACTAGGGATCCCTACTAAAACTTGAATAAAGTAACCATAAGTGTAAAAAAAATGTCCACGCGGGCGAAGCCGCGGACGAAAAGCTAGTTATCTATATAACAGTGGCTGACGGACTGCCAATTACAGCCGAAACCATAAAAAAATGTTCCTTGAATATTCTTTGACAGGCGATAGGGATAGTCAAAGGTTAAGCTGCACTTGGCGCGGTCGGTCCGTGGATGGGTGACGTTCTATGTCATAGCTGGACTCCTCCGTGCCTCGGAAAGCACGTTAAGCTGTTGGTTCCAGTTGTCATTTGTAGATCTTTGACAGTCGTTACGGGTAGTCAGAAGCCAGAAAGTCTGACAACCAGTCTTACCATGGGGTACCGTGGTAACCGGTAGCTGGGTTGTGGAGGTCAGCTGCATACGGTTTAGACTGGAAGCCAACCCCAACATAGTTGGGAAAAGGCTTGGCAGATGATGATGATTTCTTGAGTAACATAGATGGATATAAAAAATAGCATAGCATTATAAAAAAGGATAAAAGTATTTCGTTTATTCTGTTATTTATTTTGTAAGAACTTTAGCAGGTACCCCCTTTAGGTAAAAATGTTATTCGGGACCATCCAGTCCCTAATGCTGGCACTTGGTGTATTTGTCCAAATATTCACATTATTTTATAAACAGAAAGTGAACCCTATTAGTAGTTGCATTATGTTCACTTTGCAATACGGAAATGTCAAAAACATTTTATAAAATGATAAAAACAGCAAAAATATACAAGACTAGCATCTGCCCGCGACTTCGTACGCGTGGAATAGTAACTTTGGGCTATCGCTAACTTTAACCCTCGATTTTAAAACATTCTTCATTGATGCGCCGCTCCTATTGATTTTAGCGTGATGATATAATAGCCTATAAGCCTTCCTCAATAAATGGGCTATCTCACACTGAAATATTTTTTTAAATCGGTCCAGTAGTTCCTGAGATTAGCGCGTCCAAACAAACAAACAAACTCTTTAGCTTTATATATTAGTATAGATACTGTGCTTACCGTCATCCGTTTTTCGGGGTTGACTTCAATCATTCCTCGTAGTAGCTGTTGGCAGTCAGGGGGGACAAAATGCGGCACATGGAACACACCACGTTTTACCTGGAAAATAAAACATTCAATTTAAAATTCAGAAGTATTTGTCGGACTTGGATGATGGTACTACCGTGCACACAAATGTAAGCAAGTAATTTGGGATACAAAAAGAACTTCATAGCGAAATATTGTGTAGAAAGTTGAAAAAAACCGACCAAGTGAGTGTCGGGCCACGCGGATTACGGTTCCGTAGCAGGTCTTAGTAAGTCGACTATAACTGTGTAACCGGTTAAGCCTACGTAGCTGTGATAGATTTCCTTGTAAGTTCATTACATGTGCTATGTCTGTGATTTTTTTACATTTCTAGGGACAGCCATTTAAAAGTTAGAGGGGGCGCAAATGGCTCACTTAACCGAAAAATGGTCTTAACACACTTATAATGTTTTTGAAAGACCTATCTAACGATACCCCACAAGAAGGGATGCGCAAGAAAAAAAATATTCTCATTTTTGAGAGCTACCCTAAAAAAATATTTTCATAATTTTATTTTACCACTTTGTCGGCGTGATCAATATACATATTTACACTAAATTTCAGCTTTCTAGTACCAAGAACCTCCGAGCTATGCAGCAGACAGACAGACAGACAGACGAACATGGCGAAACAAAGGGTTCCTTGGGGGTTAGACAAGAGGCAAAAACGCTAGTAAGTAGAATAGAAAACAAAATGTATGTTTTCTATTCTACTAGCGTTTTTGCCACATATGTTGGAATACTGAATCTTATAAAAAGTGTAAAGTAGCGTTCATATCGTAGTTTGGCAATAAATATTACCTTTTCAAGTAATTGACGTAAATTATCATCATCGAAGGGTAATGCGCCGACCAGCAGCGCGTACAAAATCACCCCACACGACCACACGTCGGCCCGCCGACCGTCATACTTCTCCCCCTGCAAAATAAACGAAAAAACATTTAGCAATGAACAGTTTAGCAAATTATCTAATCATCAACAGCCTATATATTGTCCCACTGTAGGGCACAGGCCTCTTCTCATACAGAGGAGGCATGAGCATTGATCACCCGCTTGCTCACAGCGGATTGGCAATCTCAGACTTTTAAAGTCCACGATGTTTTTCCTTCACCGTTAGTCAGTGACGTCTAAGATTACTTAGAAATTACGTTATGACTTTAGATAAGTCACATTGGTACTTCCTAGGTTTCGAATCCACACAGTCGTACACGAGAGATAGGTGCCTTAACCATTAAGCCACCAGGACAATTAATAACGCTCTCTAAATTGCCGATGTGTCTATACTGAGAGATTAAAAGTTATGAAACTTGTTTTAAAGAGAACGTATTATTTATACAAGTAATTAAATTATCAAGTAAAAATGTAGGTAGGTTCGTTTGAAAAATAATAATTATTGAAGTAGGTATTTCAATAAAAAAAAAATCGTCCGGGCTTTCATTAAATTTTATGCTGCAGAGTATTGTGAGATTTACTTATTATAGGTAAATGAATGAGGATTTTATACAAATATATGACTATCATGAAATTAATAATTGAAATTTCTTTTTATAAATAAATGATAATTTTGTATCTGTTAGCAGTAATTATATTTCGAAAAATTGTTTCGTGGAACAGAAGTTTACGTTATTATTACAAAGTTGGCAGCATTGGACTTCATTTTAGTGTGGCAAGCTTGTCATGGTTCTCCCTTATTTCTGGCAAAACGTTAAGGATTTAAGCATTCATCGTCAGTATTTTCTATGCATCATAAAACAGATTTAACATCGGATAAAAATTGATAAAAATAATAATTAATCATTGCATATATTGTAAGCGAATAAATTGTAGATGTAAAATTTTCAAGTACTTTTTTGCTTCCATGATGCCCAAACACAATTATATCTATTTATTTGATATTAATATTCGGAAAATAATGGAATCTGAACATTAATTTGCAAAAATAAAAACCATTATTTTATAACATAAAGGACCATGGGCGGAATCGTCCCCACCCATCAACAGAAATAAAATGTAGCTCAATCGATACATCTTATCAAGCTGATGATTTTTTACTATGGGGACGTTGCCCAAATGCATTGGGTTTTCCTAGTATCCTAACTTTTCTATGCAAATATTTCGTACACGATAAAGGACTTTTTGATAACTGAATTTGATACTGTGTACTGTTTGTGGACGGCGGTGTATAATGTGATGTGATACTCCATATTCGTGACCTCGACGTGATAAACATCAGCCAAATCTCCTGATGTCAAGAGCTTCAACATCGTTGTCAACTCTCCCTCAACCTCCTACCATCATCTAGCAGCAACCAGCGTGTCACCCAGCCAGCAACCGCTCATGGTTTCTTCGGGTTCATGACCACCTAGCCTGTAGCTAACGCGCAAGCCTGGTCACACCCTTCAGTCACATCAAGCAACTCGGCACGGCCCCCACAGTTCAGTCAACAAGCAGAGGCCATTATACATAAACTCACCTGGACGACGCATGTATCCAAGCGTCATCTACACTGCGACACTCCAATCCACTGGAGAATCGCAGCAGCATGAAGACGCGTTTGCATGCATATGCAAGTGCATTTGATCCGTCGACCTGCGTGGCTGTTACTTAGCCATGAGCTCCTCTAACGAGCAATAATAATACACTGAATATTTTTATTTGCTTACTATAAGCATTGTGAGGATAACTCCAGAACGGCTAGACCGATTTTCATGGTTTTTGATTTGTTGTATTTGTCTCCATCCCAAATGGCAGAATAAATATTAAAACATCGGAAAAATAACCAAAAATAAAAATATGGTGCGGTACGAAGTTCGCCGGGCCGGCTTGTTAATAATCAATTATTTTTATAACCCCATTGATTTATGTAAAAAAAACGTTTTTATATCAAATAGTGGATACTTTAGGAACAATTGGCACCAGTTTCATTTGTGTTGGTAGGTGGGGACGGAGTTCATACATTTTTGCCCATGGTCCTTTAAATATCGGGATTCATTTTTAGCTTATATTTAGGAGTTTTTATTTCGTGCTATAGCAACATTTTCACTTACGTCAAACGAACTTTAAACGGCCGAGTATTATCCGACTAAATACGACATATACCAACTATCTACCGTTAAACGAAACAGCAATATACAAAATCCACGTGCTGGAAAGAGTAACCAAATCGCGCAATTCAATTATTGAAATGTGTGCAACATATTGATAATTCATGAACGACCGTTGCTTTGATTTCATCAATCCGTTGAAAAATATAAGTTGTGATAAAGTGAAAAGTGTATGTGATACTAAAATACGATCAAAATGAAGTCCGCTAAATCGAAACAGAGATTAAACGACTTACGAACGCCAGCTAGGAGTAAACAAAACCTAATTGGTGAAAGAGATCCGGTGCAAGTATATTGCCGACTGCGACCTATGCAAAGGGACTCTGATTCACCATGTATGAAGATAATATCGCCTACTACGGTCCTCCTGACGCCCCCATCGACCGCTATAAGCTACAGAAACGAGAATGCGAAGACTATGAAGTATACTTTCAAAGAAGTATTCCCGCCAGAAACAAACCAACAAGAAGTGTTCGACAAAGTTGCTTTACCCATAGTCGAAGGCCTAATCAAAGGTAAAAATGGCTTATTATTTACTTATGGTGTCACAGGCAGCGGTAAAACATTTACAATGACTGGAGAACCGCAAAATTGTGGCATTCTACCAAGATGTTTGAATATTATCTTCAAAACTATTAACGACTTTCAAGCACACAAATATATTTTTAAACCTGACAAAATGAACATGTTCGATATTCAAACTGAGGCGGAGGCCATGTTGGAGCGCCAACAGGAACTCCACAAGTTTAAAAGTGGAAAGAAGAATAATTCAAATCCTGATTTAGCTATGTCCTCATCAGATGTAACTAAAATTGAGGGTATTAATGAAGACAACCAGTATGCCGTCTTCGTTACCTATGTGGAGATATATAATAACAGTGTGTTTGATTTGCTTGAAGATGGACCTCCGATAAGTAGAAACTTGCCTGTTAAAATCATCCGTGAAGACGCAGCTCACAATATGTATGTTCACGGAGTTACTGAAGTAGAAATAAAGTCTGCCGAAGAAGCTTTTGAGGCATTCTATTTGGGTTTGAAACGTAAACGCATGGCACATACTTCGTTAAATGCGGAATCAAGCAGAAGCCATTCTGTGTTCACAATTAGATTGGTGCAGGCACCGGTTGATGAAATGGGAGAAGCTGTGATACAAAACAAAAAGTTTCTTAACATAAGCCAGCTGAGCTTAGTTGATTTAGCTGGTAGCGAACGTACAAACAGAACTAAGAACACCGGACAACGTTTACGAGAAGCTGGTAACATAAACAAGTCTTTGATGACACTCAGAACTTGTTTGGAAGCATTGCGAGAGAATCAGATCAGCGGTACTAACAATATGGTTCCGTACAGAGAATCAAAGATCACACATCTATTCAAGAATTTCTTTGAAGGTGAAGGTCAAGTTCGTATGGTTGTGTGTGCCAATCCCAGGGCTGAAGATTACGATGAGACTCTCCAAGTGATGAGGTTTGCTGAGATGGCTGCAGAGGTGGAAGTTGCTAAGCCTCAGGTCATTGATGTTGCTGCCAACATTGGCTTAACTACGGGCCGACGTAAAGCCAATAGATTGTTCACAACCGCCAGAGACAATTTAACCAGACCAGAAGCTAAGGAATTAGAAATGGACCTGGGTCTTGTCTACAGTCTTGGACCTGACTTCCCAAGTATAGAACTAGATAGTTCTCAAGCTGCTCATATTATTAAAGAACTTATGGCTCATTTGGAAATGAGAATCAGTAGACGTGAGACACTGAAACGCAGTAAAGCAATCAAAGATGAAAGACTAAGGTCTGCTCTTTTAGACTTGGAAAAGGACTCCCTAGAAGTCAGGAGCGAAAATGCTTCCTTGCGAGGACAGTTGGCAGCAGCAGAACGTAGAGTCAGAGCCCTAGAAGAACGCCTGACAGCTACTGAAAATGCATCACTCACACACCAAAGAAAATTGACAGAAATGACGGAGTACACGTCTTCTCTAAAAAGAGAATTGCAAGAAAAAGAAATGTTACTCAGTCAAAACAAATTCGACAAAGAAAAGCAGAAAAAGATCCTAGAAAGAAAATACAATCACAAGATAGCGGCTGAACATGAGAAAGCTAAAGAAATACATTCTGAGAAGGAAAGATTGAAGAATGCTATTGAAGAGAAAGAGAATAGACTTCGAATTATAGCTGAGGCTCTTAACCGAGGAGATAATGATGGATTCAACAAAATAACTAGTGAAATGGGTGCACAGACAAGCAACAGAGAAGGCAACAGGGACTTTACTCCTGGTTCTACCCCTAGAGCACTACCCGCTCATCTTTTGACGCCATTCAGCTCCGTACCACAAACGACACAGACACAGAGAGACACACCAGCGTCGTCCCGTCGTGGCGTAGCGATCGCCAACCCAAGACACCGCCGCTCACTCTCCGCGGACGGGCGAGGCTGGGTGGAACACGCGCCAAACAAAATAGTTCCTATGGGCACAGTCATGAAGCCAAACATAGCCAACAGTAAAGTCGTTAATAAGTTGACAAGTGTCAAAGACATAGCGAACTCGAGAACTTCAAAGTACTGTCTCATATCTCAAGAACAAGACACGGATGGAGAATTAGAAACGAAGTTGTATAAAGGAGATGTGGTGCCTACATGTGGGGGAGGTGCTCAAGTCATTTTCAATGATGTTGAGATGCTTAAACAGTTTTCTCCTACCCGAGAGCGAGAATCTTCCCACTCAAACCGTCTCTCTGGTACTACCTGTGCAAGACATTCCGGCAAGCGTAGGGACACCGCTTGCTCACCACCGCAAACCCCATCAAATACGAGCAAAAAGCAGAGAGTTGACGATGATTGAAAGAGGATATCGGTAAGAAGTTTCCGCTATAGTCTTAGTCTACATGTATCTGAATTTCCTCATCTAAATTGCTGAAAGTACACTTTAGTTGATATGAATTTCATATAAAACAGTTTAGTCACGAAGATACCTACTTGATCAGGGAATTCAGATGTGTGGTTATTTTTTAAAATAATATTGTGATTATGATATGTGAGATGGTTAAAAAGTTTGTTATTTTTAAGTTCTGTTAAAAAAAGTAACATTTTGATTGATACCCGACTAGGATTAATTATGATCACTTTTTTGCACCCTTGTTTTAAAAGAGGTCTAACTGAAAATGGCACTCTAGTTTTCTTTTTTGGTGTAAATTTGATAGCAGCTATAAAAAGATATTCACCTCTAAAGATAGTCGGGTTAAATTAATATAAAATTATTAATTAGTACATTAACATAACCGTTTCTTATTTAGGCGCTAAATAGTTAATATATCTAACACTACCTTTATTAAGTCTTGTATTTTTTTAGGTTTAGATTTTTCTAATACATTTAGCAAACTTGAACCTTTTAGTTTTTGGTTGACGAACATTAGTAACCCTATTTTCTTTATAAAACTATGTTAATTGAAAACATTTTTTTTGTCAGCCAATAAGTTGAGGGTGTAAGGTTCCATATCACACTTAAATGGCCTGTGATTTTTTTGATAAAGACATTTTTGACTGTGATTCAAATAAATTTGCTCATTGTAAAAGTACATACCATTTTTTTTTGTTACAATTTAGAACTGGTTTCATTGACAATGAAAATTTACCCTATACATTATTGGTCATGTTGATTCACATATTAAACCAGGACTACCAATAAACCATGTTTCAATAAGGTAGACAATATTTAATAGATTCTTTATCTAGTTTTTACCAGTGACTGCTCGCGTTAATTTCGATAAACTTTTAAAATACCAGTTTATGTCTTATTAACGCATTTTTTTAAATTAAAATTGATCTATTAGTTTTTCTGTTAATCTCAAACAAACACACACATAAAGAACAATTTAAGATTCTTTCAACATGAGAACATCCCCCCTTTATTTAAAGTCATGAATAGTATTATGTAGACAGTACTCCTAAAACATAATATATTGTCAATGAAACCAGCTGCATACATTTAGTATACATATACTCTCATACATACAAATAGTACATAAGTCTTCATTAAGTTTTTTTATAATCCTTTCTGAGGTATTTTGAAAAATACCCAATATTTTAGTTCTTAAACTATGTGCTGAAATTGATTATGTGGCAAACTAAAACAATTTTTCCTTGTGAAATATAACTCTAAAATATGTCTGTCTCTATTTAAAAAATAAACTTTGTTATTTTTACCTTAAGTATTTACAAAGAATATGTACCTACCTATGTACTAAAAAGTAGTAAGTACGGCCCTAGGCTATCTAAGTTCTAAGATCTGATATACCTAGGCATTAGATAAAACGCTGAATTTTGAATTGAATTGAAGTGACTATACCATTGATCTTTTGTAAAAGCAAAACGGCTTAAGGTGAATGCTCCAGGGTAGCCCGCGAAATTTAAATTTTCGTAAGTGTTTTACAATTCACAGCTCGATATCAGATACCATGATGATAAAATATATATTCGCGGTAGTGAAATGTATGTGTTTACACCACAATACTTGTTAAAACCATCCACATAGCTCCACAATTTAGTGAAGATCTACAATGTACCATTTTAGTAAAATCTTGATGTTGTAGAACTTCTCTAAGTTACAGAGTTATGTTGATGGTTTTAACAAGTATAACTGTGTAAACACATACATTTAACTACCGCGAATATGTATTTTATCATCATACAATCCGATATCGAGCTGTAAATAGCAAAAAAACTTACGAAAATTTAAATTTCGCGGGCTACCCTGGAACATCCACCTTGAAGGGAATATTAATTATTGTTATACCCGCGAATTTCGCTGTGTTTACGCACGAACTTGTATTTTAGGATAAAAAGTTTCCCATGTCCTATGGTTAATTAAATGTCATCCACAAATCCCTTCAGCCACTTTCCACATTTATTATAACACCAGCTATTTCCTGGATTTCACTCGCGTTCATGTAACCGAACAAAAATCCCATGAAACACACTCGGAATCTAAATTTCTCCGCGAAATCGAAACAGACAATTTCATATTTTGATATCAATCTTGGGGTGAGTCAGAGTTCATCCTTTTAATTTAATTAATTAACGCACTGATTAAAAAACGGAAATTGATAATCTAATACAGGGGGTGTCGGTTTCCGGTGCAAAGGTCGTCTAATCCGGCTATAAACCGTTTTTGTTGACTCATTGTTTTAAGTATGGAACTTACAGCTTCAAACTTTTTATCTACACTACTATTATAAAGAGGAAAGATTTGTATTTCTGTGTGTATGTTTAACAAAAAACTACTGTGCCGATTTCAAAAATTCTTTCACCATTGGAAAGCTACATTCACCCTGAGTGACATAGGCTAACCGTGCGAACCCGGGACGGGCCGCTAGTCGTACATGTTTAGACGAAAAACATAAGATAGTAGCAAAATTATTCTATTTTATGCTCCATTTTGACAGATCTTGGATGACAGTTCTTCCGTTTCATGTATAAAGTAACCGCATATTTTTTGATGCAACCGGTTTTTAGTTAATACTAGCTTTGCTTCACGGTGTCGCCCGTGGTTTGTGTGTATATACATGGTCTATACTGCCGTCATAAGAAGACATGCCGGAACTACCATTATTTTCGATAGGTATTGAGTTAAGTTCAAATTTGGAATCAGGAAAACATTCTGGTTACGGATATGTTTGTATATTTACTCGAAAGCTGCTGTAGCCTTTAACAGTCTCCAAGCCATACTGTTTTTTCATCTCAAACAGTTCAGTCGTTTTACCATAAAAGAAGATAGGATTTCCTAATTTTTTTTATTTTAATTCTCTATGTGTATAGAAAAGATGAAAAGGTAGGTTACTTATACTGCTGCCATAATAAAAAAGAGCTTAATATTGAATTTAGTATATATTTGGAAACAGAAAAAAACTTATTACGAATGTGTATCTAACATAATATGAAAAAAATGCAAATTAAGCCCTTTTTTCTTGTGTAGTAGTATATTTGTCGAAATACGACTACGACGCAACTGTTTGTAGACTACTTCAGAAATTTCTAGATATTTTGAACTTAAACTGTAGTGCATTTATGTACAAGAGTGAAATGCTTTTGTTTATCAATATAAATCTTTATTACTCGTAGTAATATGAGTGTACCACGGCCCGGTTTCAATTTGAAGCCATTTAATTTACCCACTTAATTCAATTTAAACCAGCGTTTTGCGTTCGTTGTACTTAACTAGATAATTATGAGGATGTGGGTTATTTAATAAACTTTGGTTTAACTATTTTGTGGGCGCCATCTTGCGTGTCGATTGTAAGTTTTTCCCGCCATGTTTTTGGCGCGGAATTGTAATAAAATACTTTACCATGATTTTGTTGTTTATTTTTTATTAATTGACCTGGAAGATGAAAGGTATTTTTTAACTTATGTTTTGTTGTTCGTATTCTTCGTTTTTCCTTCATTTGTCTTATAGTCTGGACCAATTAATTATACGTAAAATTTAAACAAACTTGTAACCTATTTTGTTCTAATTCTGCATTTATGACAATTTCATGCTATAAACCACATTCATAATTGAATGCCATGGTTATCTATGTGAAAAAATTAGAACAAAGTAGGTTATGATTTTGTTTGTTTTTCGTAAAATTATTTGGTACAGAGTACAGACTAAACGCTGCCAAGATTATTTACACTTCCAAAAAAGCTGCAATACACACGAATTCACACGATGAATAAGTTTTTTTATGTACAGTGACTTAGACACCGAGTTTATCGACCTTATATTACTATTTGTCTCACTGGCTTCTCAAGCTCCTTTCAACAATCGAGTACACTAAATAAACACTTTGTACGTTTAAAAAACAGGAAATAGACACTTTATTGCTGTGACGTGTAACGGTCATTTTTGAATTGATAAGAACACAGGACAAATTGAATGATTCACAGGGTTTTTACCCGATTGCGGTAGAAAGGGTGGGTATGGATAACACTAGTTATGTTTAGGCTATTCAAAAATACTGTAAAATAGTCAAATTTATGAAATTTACCAACAGAACAGATAAATGCATCGACCGATATTTCGTATACAAGGAGCTATAATGTCTTTGCCGATCTTGTTCCAAAAATCTAATGACACCTAAAATTGCGGACTGAGACTGATTGGTTTGCTGGTCGATGTCGGAATGGTTAAATCCTCTTTCTTAGTGGTAGTCAGTTGTTTCGATTTGTCTCCTTTATGCGAAATGAAGTTTAGACTATAACTCGTAATTCGAGCTTGTAGTGAGTGTACGCTGCGCTGCGGGATGTTCGAAAGAGTTACCTACCACCACCAGTTACCGGTTAATATAAAGGGCTGAGGAAGGAACATGGATGGGTTTTAATCAGTAAGAGTCTGACACTCCCTTTCGCCCCACCCAAGGCGGGACATTTTGATGATTTCCCATCCGAAAAAAAAAGATTGTACAATGCGGTCTGCCAGGATATCGGGAATCGATATTTTATACACCAGAACTGCCAAATGGATTAAAGACTTCAGGTTCTTTTTCGGTAAAATAATTTTTGTCTGTCTTTTAACTTCTAGTAAAAGATTTACAAATAAAATAATATCTGGTTTTACGTTATCGCGCGAGAAACTTACCCTAATAACTTCTGGGCAAGCGTAGTGTGGACTACCGCAAGATGTCTCCAGCAGCGACCCAGCCGGCTGAAGCGAGGCCATGCCGAAGTCAGCTATTTTGATGTTGTTCCGCTCGTCAAGAAGTAAGTTCTCCGGTTTTAAGTCGCGGTGGCTGTGAATTTTAATATAATTTTGTTAAATCGGGATTAAATACGATATTTGTCTAATAGTTGAGCTTTTCGCTACTAGATGGCGGTATTTTCAATTTCCACCAGTTTTGTATTCAAGGGGAGTAACCACGGCCGTAGCTAAGAGGGGAGGGGCAATGCCCTATCTCAAAAATACCAAAAAGTAAGATAAATTATTATATTTAATTAAATTGTATGTTCATAGTTTGAGAAAAAAAAATGTAACCAATGCTGCCCTACCTCAAATTCGACTCTAGCGACAGCCCTGGGAGTAACACGTATCACCTCCAACTGCCTGACTCCGGGCTGATTTGTTTTTTTTTAAACCCACTAAGCTATTTCGGTCCGACTCGGGAATTCAACTCAAGAACTCGTTCACAGCCGTTGCGTTTGCGACCACTGGACCAACGAGACACGAAGACAGTCCAAATGAAGTCGTTGTGACCATTTGTATTATCTTGCAGTGTAGGTAAACAAGTATAGTTTCTCTTACCATATAGAGTGGCTGTGACAGAAGTCGAGCGCTGATATAATTTGCCTGAAGAACCTTCGCGCCTCTTTAGGAGTGAGGCGTCCTTTTTTCACCAGGTAGTCGAACAGCTCACCACCGCTAACATGCTCTAACACTAAATATCTGGAAAGGAAAATCGTTATATGTTAGATTTCGCTATAAAGCTAATATGATTTTAAGGAATATTACTTCCTAGTTGTTTGTCGCGGTTTCACCCGCATCCTGAGGGAACTAATTCGCATTCCCGGATAATAAGTATCTAATGTGTTAATCCAGGTTATAAACTATGTGTGTACCAAATTTCATCCATATCCATTCAGCAGTTTTTAGGTGAAAGAGTATCAAATATCCATCCATCTATCATCACAAACTCTCATCTTTAATATTAGTACCTATTAGTTACTTAGGGGCCATCCATAAATTACGTCACACGATTTTCATGATTTTTGACACCCCCCGTCCTTGTCACAGCTGGTCACATTTGTGAGACCCCCTATTTGATTCCCTAGTGTGACGTCACATATTTAACATCTAGAAATAATTATTGAATAAAAACAGCAATTCCGAAATTTGTTTTATTGTAATTAAAATGATTTTCTAATAAAATTAACATTAAATCAAACATTTCATCAAAACAAAAAACGATTAATTATATTAATTAAAGATCAAACTTAATCATCTTACTTAACCCACTCCTTTAAATTATTTATAACTGGCATAGCAACTACTTCGTTCTCGTTTTTTACTTAACACTTAAATTAAAAAATATAGTTTTTGAAATGTGACGTCACGATCTTTAGGACCCCTCCCACCCCTTTGTCACACTTCGTCGACCCCCTCCCTACCCTTAACGTGTTATATAATTTATGGATAGCCCCTTATCGTTCTTATAGAAAATTCAGTACCTACCTAACAATGTTTGATTACTAAAAAGGAATCAAATCATTAATATTGTTCTTGCAGTCATAATTATTATTGGCAATCGTGCCTTTATCATAATTATTTATGGCTTTTAAGATAAGAAGTCCGTGAACATAAAAGGATTGTAATTAAAATATTGAGGCTGCGGGATGTTCGAAAGAGTTACCGCGCCCCCGGAATACAAAGGGCTGAGGAAGGAACATGGATGGGTTTTAGTCAGTAAGAGTCTGACACTCCCACCCCACCCATGGCGGGAGGAGTCATTTGATGATTTCCCATCCGAAAAAAGGCAAAATGATGCGATAACGGGAATAGAAACAAAAAGTTTACTCTGACTTAGGTTATTAAGTAGGTAGGTATATATTTACGTGGTTACTTACAAATATTTCTTATTCTCGTAAACGTCGGACAGCCCCAACACGTGTGGATGTTCTATCAATTTCATAATTGCTATTTCTCTTTCCACCTGGAATATCAAATGTTTTATTTTAAATTAATAATATAATTAAAACTTAGACGTATTGTTTATTTCCTATTTTACATATTTACAATAAAACTTGCAATAGCTAAAAAAATACGTTACTTAAATCAAAGAATGAAATACAATTCTGGCATTGTGAAAATGTAAATCTGTAATGATTTTGAGGTACCTACATCTAGCATTCATTGATAAGCTAAGCTTATTAAGTACAATTTGAATAGAGCATTGAGTTCATATCACCATCAATAGATGCCGCTATAAATTTTACAAAGTCTTATGACCCCACAGATTTCCTTAGCTATTAAACATGGTATTAATCTAATAGAATATGATATTTTATTGTTCTACATATTATACTCAAATCGTTTATTTGTGATACACAGGTTACAAAGGTCTTAATACTAATGTGTTCATTCCGTGATCAGCCGCATGGGGCATTCAAAATATAAAAAATAATAATAATAGAATTATACTAATTAACATAATAATTAAACAAAAATTAAGCAAATAACTACACTAATCATGTTGATAGAAAGTCACCAACAGAGTAATAACAGTTTTCTAATAAAAAAATTAAACAATTTAAGTTTGCAAATATTAACATTATTAAATTCCCTTATATTTCTTGGAATTTTATTATATATCCTAGTATAGGTGCAATATTAAACATTTCCTTTAAGTTTTAGTAATGCAAGTTCTAGCTACTGACCAACAGATGGCGTTATCTTCAATTTAGTTAAAATATGAAAATTAAAGTTCTAACGAACCTTCATCAGCACAGACTCGCTGAGTTTCTCCCTGTTGATGATCTTTATCGCCACCTTCTTGCCCGTCACGCAATGCACGCCCAATTTCACAAGACCTGGAATCATAAAAAATGATTTAATTAATAAATATAGTTCGTCGTCCGCGATACACTTAGAAAGTACATTTATGACTGTAGAAAAGTCACATTGGTACATGCCATTGATGCAGGTGCCTTAACCATCAGATCATGGGCCCGCCGCGACTTGGTTTAAAAATGGCCAAGTGCGAATCGGAATCGCGCACGAAGGGTTCTGTACCATTATCTATACAACATTTTTAATATCGAGTAAAATATGGCAAAAGAATCACATTTGTTGTATGGGGATACAGAATAAAATAAATATTTAAGAGTAAACATTTATTTTATTCTGTTTATAGAGATATAACAGCCTGACAGACGGAAGGACAGACAGTGAAGTCTTAGTAATAGGGTCCCGTTTATACCCTTTGTTTACGAAACCCTAAAAATAGCTTACATCGACGTTACGATTACATTAATTCGTTCGTACCTACAGCACAGTTTCTCACGCCTTTACGATTTACATTTAAGGTTAGTGTGAACGCGTTTAGTTTCAATATTTCCTGTGCACCATTCGCTAACTACACAGAGCGGTTAATACCAATAATTTTTATTTTTTATTATTTTTTTAATGTGTTTTCACAGCAACTAGCCTACTTGATATGACCATGTATTCCAGAGGTATTGTAGATAATTTAAACTTCCCTTATATTTCGAAACCCAGATCGTACTAGGTAATATCTAACTATCTATTCGCCGCGGTTTCAAACCCATCTTGGGGGAACTGATTCGCAGACCCGGATAAAAAGTATCCTATGTTTTAATCCAGGTTATAAACTATCTGTAATTCAGTAGCTTTTACGTGAGATGCTATTGATAAAAAATTAGAAAGATGAAATTTTGTACACACATTCTGGTTTAGATATAACCTGGATTAAAACATTTAACACATACTCTGAGGTCATGGTCTCTTTTAAAGTCCATACCAAATTGATGGTCTATTAATATTAATCCTTATTTCCTTACTAATCCTTACTAATATTATAAATGCGAAAGTAACTCTGTCTGTCTGTCTGTTAGTCTTTCTCGCCAAAACTACTGGACCGATATAATTGAAATTGGTACAGAGATAGAATAGACCCTGAGGAACAACATAGGCTACTTTTTACCCGGGTGCGCTAAGTAGTTCTCTCGGGATGCGGGTGAAACCGCGGGAAACAGCTAGTGTAAATATAATCGTGTAGGCAATGTCTAGAACAGCCTTTTGAAGAAAGAGCCGTAGCAGGTTTGAGCTGACCTGTCCCTACAGACGGCACGCAAGCATCAGTCATCGTGTATCTCAACCGCATTTTAGAGAGCTCAAACGAGCTGTCACACGACTAAGCGCCAAGTTCACCAACAGATGCCCATTTAACGAAAACGTTTTTTAACCACGAAGCGGGAATTTTCATGTTGTCAACTTCTTGTTCAACCCCGGCTTGGTAATCAACCGTTTTAGGAATAAAAAACCCAAATGATAGATATCCATCGTATGGTAGAAGTTTGAATTTATGCTAAACATCTGTTTTCAGTTGATCGGACCGTTATCTTGTCTGTGAACTTCGGCCTAAGCCTCCCGCAAACATTTCTAGTGGGTGTATTAACAGCTCTATACGACATGCAATTAGTAACAGTAACAAGAGCCGTGTATGCGGTTAAACAGCATTCATACGGAACCCGCGGATAGTGAAACAAGTGTGAAACATCATCAATAATGACATTAATGCAGGGGTAAGTGGAACGTAATGGGAAGCCATCACCTCCTTTTGCGAAGCAGTAATGCTGGAGAAGGAGGTGGTGGAACGCGTGTGGGAGCGACAGATCTCCCGCCCTAGCCACCGCGGGAGACGCCACGGGCGTCGGGAGCCGCGAGACGACTCCCGGCTACCGTAGACGCGGGGCTGCGGACGGTGAGCTATGAGCTATGGCTCGTCATCCGGCAAGGACCAGACCCGCGTCGACGGCGCGTTCAGAGAGTTGTCAGCATCGTTGACGGGACCCTCCCTCAGGGCCATAGCCTGCCGGGGCTGCTGGACGTTCGAAAGAGATACCGCGCCCCCGGAATACAAAGGACTAAGAAAGAACATGGATGGGTTTTAGTCAGTAAGAGTCTGACACTCCCACCCGCCCTACCCACGGCGGGAGGGGTCATTTAATGATTTCCCATCCGAAAAAAAAGACTAAAGCCGATCGCAACATAGTTGGTAAAAGGCTAGGCAGATGATGATAATTTTCAACCCTAAACAGACGGCAATAAAGTCCAATTTCTATTACAGGCTTCTAATCCTGGTGGTTGTAAACATGGTGACTAGTTCTTCGACCGTGAGGCACCATGTCGCCGCCATACAAGCGGTGCCTCCTAGCGTCTCCCTCACTCCTATTCGAGATAAGCCGAACACAGGGAACTTTATCAATATCAGTAAGTATGGCTTATCAGCTTCTATACTGTCTTCTGGATGAAGGCGGATTTGCGATTTTAGTCTTATTTAAAAAATGATTTAGGGTTCCGTTCCCTAAGGATAAAAACGGGACCCTATTACTAAGACTTCACTGTCCGTCCATCTGTCTGTCTGTCTGTCACCAGGCTGTATCTTATAAACCGTGATAGCTAGACAGCTGAAATTTTCACAGATATTTCTGTTGCCGCTAAAACAAGAAATACTAAAAACAGAATAAAATAAATATTTATGTGGGGCTCCGAACAACAAACGTGATTTTTTTGCCTTTTTTTTTTAATTATTTTTTGATCAGATATCTACGTTAAATAAAAAAAAAATGGGTTCAAAGATTCCAAAAAAAAAACAAATTTCCTTTCGAGTTTTATTCTTAACTTTTCATTAGAATAACCACATTGTTCTATCAGTCTTTTATTCAACTTTCGTCGCCCGAATTGAAAAAAAATAATAGCTCTTAAAAGTACAAATAATTCAGCAGGAGCTAGGTACAATAACACATATGTACTGGGACAATAGAAAATACAGCTTCATCGATTGAAATGCTTTCAAAAGGCTGAAAACATTTTCCACAGCCTCTATTTCCTAAAGGTTGTCAGCTGTCAACGTTTCCGCCATTTTGAGTATTCAGGGCGCATCGGCCCACTATTGGAAATTCAAAAGTTTAAAAATGGAATGTTTGTTCGTGAATTTTACGTTTGAATTTCGAAAATGACACCATCAATCAATTGACATACTTTTTATGAGCTGTTAAAACGCGTTCCTCCGATAGACTCAATTATATGGCAATATATTAGAATTCAATTATATTAGAATTGCCATATATACTTTTAAAATTAAAATTAAAGAAAATCTTATCAAAAAAGCCTATTTTCATTTGTTCATCATTGTTCATCACTGCTTCTTCTTTCCAGCCATAACACTAGGAAGCAGAATGAAGGGTGGGCATTTTGGGGTGCTGTCATAATATATTTTGACGTGAAAAAGTGCTAATTGAATTAGCCTAATTTCAATAAACGTTTTTGAATTTTGAATAGAAAACTACGACTAATTTTTAAACTCGATTGATTAAGTATTTATTGATTCCAAAGCCACTAAAAATCAAATTTTACGGTAGATTCAAAATTAAATATAAGGCTTTCAGGTATTTCAAGCGCATTTCTTGATAAATTGTGTCAGCTTAATAGTTGTTATTAGTGTCATCTACCAATTTAAACTATGCATATCATGTACCTTTATCCAATTTCATCGAAATCGGTTCCGCTTAAAAGACAATTTAGGGTGTATGCGTAACCCATAACAAATTCACCCACATTATGTACCAAGGAATTATAATCGTTTCACAAACCAGCCGAAGCGGTTTTGAACGATATCCAAAAACTACCAAATTTCATCAAAATCGGTTAATCGTAATTCGGCTCACTGTGTGACTACACCAGACGGCGGTAACGAAACCATAGCGCGATTCAGGAATTGTTCACAACGGTACAACGCCATCTAGTTGCGTTGTCGGAACTAATTTTGAGAAAATAATGGAAACCGAGTAACAGTCTTTTTTTTTGGTCTGTATGTCTGTCTGTAAGAGGCAACCAATTTGTGATATCGTTTTCACGGTAAAACGGCTGAACCGATTTTGGAGATAGATGGGATAATGGAAACGGTTATAGGCTATTTACTTGGCTGTGTGAAATAGTTATCCGATTCGAATGGAGTTTTCATTATTTTTCAAGGAAGATTTTATGCCTTAGACAAACCGATTCTTCATAGTTAAGCATGCAAATGCTTTGGCATAATGGGCTAGTAAATAAATGCATGTTTAAATTGCTCTTCAATAAAATTCATTAATATTACTATGAGTGGTGGAATTCAAACGATGCTTGCAAGTTATTACTCTGCTAGCGGTTAATACTTGGAAGGTTGCCCATTTAATATACGGGCAACCGATCATATTAAATAACTATTACAATTTATACTAAACTAGCTTACCGCCAGTAGCTTCGCCCGCGTGGGCTATACAAATTCGAATTAAAAATGACAGAGTTTCATACATTCTTTTGCCCCTCTATTTCACCTCGGGTATATTTTCGGAAAATCCTTTCTTATCGGATGCCTACGTCATATAAAGAACACACCCTCCAAGTTTCAGGTCTCTAGGATCAGCGGTTTGGGCTGTGCGTTGATCCGTCAGTCATTCAGGTCAAAGCATTTTATATGTGTAAAGCATTGTATAGCACAATTATTATTAATATTTAGAACTATGGTATCTAATAGTGATCCTAATTTATATTGTAAATGCAAAAGTGAGTTTGTTTGATTATCTCTTAGGATTTCATGGTAAATTGGATGAAACTTTCATCATGAAAGGTACGGAGATAGGACCCTAGAGATGGTTAAAGACAATTTTTTATCTGAGTGCGTTAAGTAGTTCTCTCGGGACGCAGGTGAAACAGCTAGCATATTAGAATCCTAAAGATTATCATCACTGACAATAGTCACTGACAATAGTCAGTGATGATAATCTTTGAAAATCGGGGGGATTTTAAAATCAGATTTCAAATTAAATCGCCCGATTTTCAATAGTCAGTAATGAATAAAATATGTCAGTTTGATTGTTAGTAAATGTAACGAATTTTGTCAGACTATCATAATTGTTCTTTAGATAGAAGTTATCTGACTATTGAAAAATTGGTTCTAAATTAATGTTTATTTATTGATTGGCTGTTTACCGCAGTTCAATTCGTACCCAAATAAAAAAAACCACACGAGAGATGCGTGGTGACCAATGCGTTGTCCCCCAATGTCTTGCTGTTCAATACATACTCCTTAGATTAGACAAATGAAGAAAACGCGTCTCTCCACTCCCTTTTTAAGCCTGCAGAGTTCAATCAAGCTAAAAGGAGCTCGTGGCTAAGTAACAGCCGCACGGGTCGACCGATCAAAGGTTAGGCTGCGCTTGACGCGGTCGGTCCGTCCATCTATGAATTCTATGTCATAGCGAAACTCCTCCGTACCTCGGAAAACACGTTAGGCTGTTGGTCCCGGTTGTCGTTTATAGATCTTTGATAGTCGTTACCGGTAGTCAGAACTTTTGGCTTCTGACTACCAGTCTTATCAAGGCGTATCGCGTAACTCGGTTATGGAAGTCAGATAAGCAGTCGTTCCATGTTAAACATTGGTAATCAGCTTGAGCTGCATCCGATTTAGACTGAAAGCCGACCCCAACATAGTTGGGAAAAGGCTAGGCAGATAGATACAACATCCCAAAGTTCATCTCTAAATCGATTTGGTTCAGCTGTTACCGTGAAATTGTGACATAAGATCCCAAATTTATAACTCACTTACTTTCGTATTTGTATTATACAATACATTATGCTTGGGGATTTATAATCGTTCCACAAACCAGCCGAAGCAGTTTTGAACGATATCCAAAAACTACCAAAATTTCATCAAAATCGGTTAATCGTATTACTGCTTACCGTAGGACTACACCAGACGGCGGTAACGAAACCATAGCGCGATTCAGAAATTGTCTACAAAGTTACAACGCCATCTAGTCGCGTTGTCGGAACTAATTTTGCAACTTGTTTTATCACTGTATTTTAAAGTTGTTGTTTTTTTTATTATTTTTTGTATTAAATAGTGTGCGTTTTATAATAAAGTTTTCATAATAAGTGCCTATTGACTAAAAAGAAGTTTTTTTGTCAGTTTGCTTGACTTCCTACACCAAGCATTCCTAGAACTGATTCATTGGCAGCGATAAAAAATATTTTCAAGACACAACTTCTCTAAAATACTTAATTTAATCTTGAAAATCCGATATTAACTTTTATCTATTGAATTAACTGATAATTTAGATTTTTAGTCGCTTTGAAGTCAATATTATAGTCAGTGAATTGAGTCAGAAAATAAGTGACGTCACAATTCGCCATTGCCATAAAAATCTATGGAAAACACGCGTTTTGACATCTCTTATAAATAGTTAATTGATTGGTGGTGTGAACTACCCAAATGGGAGCTATCGTTTTTGCAGTCGCCAGTTGGCGCCACTGTTGAGTACGGTCCTGTGCATCGACAGAAAAACAGCTCAAAACTCTACAATACTAACTTTTAATAGATAATACACCGAAGTAAACACTTTTAACACTTTTAGCGCGGTAGTCTACTATTGAGGAGCTCATGGCTAAATAACAGCCGCACGGTTCGACCGATCAAAGGAGCTGCGCTTAGCGCGGTCGGTCCGTGAAAGAGTGAACATCTTTGTCATAGCGAGACTTCTCCGTGCCTTGGAAACTACGTGAAGCTGTTGGTCCCGGTTGTCATTTGTAGATCTCTGACAGTCGTTACGGGTAGTCAGAAGCCAGAAAGTCTGACAACCAGTCTTACCAAGGGGCACCGTGTTACCCGGTAACTGGGTTGTGGAGGTCAGATAGGCACTTGCTCCATATAAAATACTGGTATTCAGCAGCATCCGGTGTAGACTGGAAGCCGACCCTAACATAGTTGGGAAAAGGCTAGGCAAATGAAGCGCGGTAGCCTTCATTATGCTCGTTACTTGCCGATAGAAAAAAACCGGCCAAGTGCGTGTCGGGCCACGCGCAGTAGGGTTCCGTAGTAGGTCTCAGTTAGTCGACTATAACTCTGTAACAGGTTAAGCCTACTTAGCCGTGATAGTTTTCCTTGTAAGTTCATTACATGTGCTACGTCTTTGATTTTTTTCACATTTCTAGGTACAGCCATTCAAAAGTTAGAGGGGGGGGTAACTCGTATCGAACAAAAAATTTCACTTAAAATCTAGATATTTCGCAAATGGCTCGCTTAACTGAAAAATGGTCTTCACACACCCATAATATTTTTAAAAGACCTATCTAACGATACCCCACACGAAGGGGTACGCGAGAAAAAAATATTCATCCCTACTTTACATGTTTGGGAGCTACCCTAAAAAAAAATATTTTTCAAAATTTTATTTTACCACTTTCTTGGCGTGTTCAATATACATATTCATACCAAATTTCAGCTTTCTAATAACAAAAACCACGGAGCTATGCCGCGGACAGACAGACAGACAGACAGACAGACAGACAGACAGACAGACGGACAGAGCGAAACTATAAGGGTTCCTTGTCGGACTACGGAACCCTAAAAAATGTGTACTAAAAATTGATAATTATTTATTTCAGATCCATTTTTAACGACATCTTTACTGCAAGCTTTAGTGGAAGAGTCAGAAAACAAGAAACGCGTGCAGAGGTACAGGGATGTCGCGTAATTTATCTGCAGTTGTTTAATAAATGTTAGTTATGGCAACATTTTGTTTTTTATTAACAGACTTCAAAAAAAGGATGAGGTTCTCAATCCGACTAAATGTTTTTTTTTTTAAGTTTGTTACCCCATAACTTTTGACTGGGTGAATCGATTTTGATGATTCTTTTTTTATTAGAAAGCTGAAGCTTCCTGTGTGGTCCCATTTAAATTTTATCAACATCGATTCAGCCGTTTTATAAATATATTAAAATAACGGTTTATCTCTACTTGCGCATACGCCAAATACTTAGATGACTTGGTTATTCACGCTTATTGCAACCTAGAAAAGTGGTGTGTTTATATTAAAATAACAAGATAGAGTCATCAGATAATTAGACGTGTACTTACGATTTTAGGAGGGGGCATGTCCCCTGTGACTAGGGCTGCCATCACCCAAATCGTCGACCCTGGGCTAAAACTATAAAAACCCCGGACATTTTGAATGAGTTTGATTATTTCCCCGGACACTTTTTCATTATTTGTTTTAATTTATTGCTCACCTTTCAATCAAGCGGGATATCAGGTAAAAAGTCCGGGATTTTTCCGGACGGTCTTTGAAAACCCGCCCGGACGTCTAAGCCTGTGACCCCGGAAACCGCATTGCATTATATGCGACTGAATACGAATTCCTACCAATAGCAATTATCTGAATTATCCTATCCTAAATAATATGATAAATGCGAAAGTGTAAAACGGCTGAACAATTTTGGATGAAATTTGGTATGGAGATAGATGGGACTCTGGACACGGTTGAGATAGACGTAGGATCAGTAAATATATTTCTTTTTTAGCTATCGAACCCTTCTGTCACTTTCTTCCAAACATCATTTTAACTTGACACATAAGTACTGAACATTTTGGTCTTTGATAATATACAAAAAGGTTTATATATATATAGGAATCTCTTTATTACTTTTTGAATAAGAAGGTTACAAGTGCCCGTACTCTATAACTAGAGTTCTATTTTCTTTCTATCGTGTCAGACTAACTTAATTTTCAAACTTTATAATCGTTCCATAAACCAGCCGAAGCAGTTCTGAACGAGGCCAAAAAATACCTAAATTTCATCCAAATCGGTTGATTAGAACATCACTCACTGTGCGACTACACCAGACGGCGGTAACGAAACCATAGCGCGATTCAGGAATTGTTCACAACGGTACAACGCCATCTAGTTGCGTTGTCGGAACTAATTTTACGGGATAATCGCAAGGGAGAGTTTGTCGTTTGATTTTTTTAATAGAAAAAGGAGGAAGTAAAAGCTTCACTAATGCATTATACAGTGTACAGGTTTCCGAACAAAAGTGATAATATATTTTATTACAGACTTCAAAATAATACAAATTGAAAAATAGTTACAGATACCTAATCAACGAAAAAAGCTACCTATAGATTGATCAGCTGATGTTTGAAGACCACGACTTTTAGAAGTGCGCGTTCTACGAGTGCTATGTCAACGAGTGTAGGCATTGTTTTATGCAATTTGGCCACAGACTTTGATAGCTTTAATAGAGGGACAGAAACTCTATTTTTATTAAGTCGGTTAAAACTTGCACTCCGTAACAAATGTGTTCCGTAGCTACGTAATGTAGCAGTGATGAAAATTCCAAAAAAATTGGACCGCCGTCCTTTGCATAAAAATCCTGTTTTTTATGATTTAATAACAAATGTATAATTGCAGATTTTTCCATAAGTTCGGGATAAAATGGCAGTAAGATTGACTATTATAATATTGTTCAAAATTATTATCATATCTTTCCGCCATTTACTATGTTCTGAGACTAATATGAGTAAAACGCGTGAAAGAATTTCTTTCCACCACCACCTAGACTTATTTGGCAATAGTCTTCGAGAACAGAAAGGTACATAGCATAGGTAATTACTTATCCAATCTTGCATATAACAATGATGAAATAAATACTCAGACTACTCAGAGTCTCTACTCTCTCGTACTTTTATGTAATAAAGAATTCTGTTCTCTGAACTTCTCTGTATTAGACAGATGGAAGTTTTCTCATCATTACGATCGTTCAAAAAACCAGCCGAGGCGGTTTTGAACGAATTCCAAAAACTACCAAATTTCATCAAAATCGGTTAATCGTAAAAGCGCCCACCGTGTGACTAGACTAGACCGCGGTAACGAAACCATAGCGCGATTCAGAAATTGTTCACAACGGTACAACGCCATCTAGTTGTTTTACGGGAACTAAATTTGATACTGGTTTATATCTCACTTTAAAAATATCTGAGCAACTCAGGTATGCATTAATTATTGATTGAACATACACTTAGGCACGAGTCCAGATTCTAGTAGGAGAGGGATATAGTGCAGGACGAATACCGCTGTCTCCTCCCTTACAAAAAGATATCTGGATTGAATGGGTTATACATGTCACACTACGGCGCCTGTTAAATAAATATTTACGTTTTCTACTTATATTTACCTGTTTGTCCCTTTCCCAGGGTCTTCTCCAGCCTGAAAGGTCCCACATATTGGTAGACCTCTGAGGTCCCCGTAGACCCTCCACCTTCCATCTTCACGCTTCACACCAAAGGGTCCAATCACCAACATAAAAAACATTCACATTTCACTAACATTGTTCAGTCATTTCGCCAATAGATGGCGCTGTACTAAATTTATAGTCATTGTTGTTTTAAATCGAGTTTGCCTTCTGATGGACGGTCATGCCGAATATTGTTTTTATTAATTTTGTTGTTAATTTAACTAGCCTTGCGATTTATTCTGTAAAGTAATTTTAGTATATTTTTAATAAATGATATTTATATATTTTTCTATGAAATGTATTCCGGTGCCTCACAGAGTAAGTTGAAATTACTACATAGTTTATTAGCTTATAATAACGTCTTAGAGACTTCGATGCCTTTTGACGCCATAAATAAAGCCAATACTATAAATAGACCATAAGCCACGAACAGATTTTGATGACCAAGCCTCTCGGGCTTAAACTCTTAAGATAGTTTTATTATGAAGTCTGGTGAACGTCAGCTTAAGGCTTTGAAGAAGTGAGAAGTTATAACTGTCCTGACGGTGAAGGTATAAAGGTATAGGTACACTCAAAAAGAAAAACTAGATCGAGATTAATATTTGCGTATTTTTAAAAGCCTTAGTTATATCATAATACACTTTCACGGGTAAACGGTTCAATCGATTGAGATGAAATGTGGTATGGAGATAGCTCGAAGCCTAAAGACAGTAATAGGAAAGTTTTTTATCCGGGTGCACGAAGTACTTCCCTCAGGGTGGAGGTAAAACCGGGGGCAGTGGCGGTCCGAGAGGGGGTTACAGGGTACATGACCCCCCCAAAATTATACAAGTCTAATTGAGTAACCTCTTAAAAATACCCAATTTATGAAAATTTTAATTGTAATTACGCATTGGTAGTTAATCGTAATGGGTCGTTAAAGTTTGGAGCTAGCTTGAAACCGTCGGCTTCGGCCAACACTTCAGCCAATACTGGTTGGTGACAACCTCCCCCCATGGCCAATTTTGGTTGTTAATGACCCCCCCAAAATATTTAACTGCGACCGCGCCTGACCAGGGGAAACATCTAGTACAGGCATTATGTATTCTGTGGTACAGGCTTATGTAAGGTCCCAATTTCTTTGGCGCCACTGACCAGTACAAAAACCCTCACTTTACAGTATTACTTTATCACGATAAAACTTTGCAACTATGTTTTATGGACACCTATTCGTTTCGATGAGAAAAAATTGCTTAGCTTAGAGCCAAGCCAAGACACGCTAGATAAATGACCGATTCCTGTACCGTAATAGGCGATAAACTTCCTAACTTTTGAACGATGGAGAATTTTCAATGCAGCATGCAAACTGAGCTTAAATGTAGTCTAAATGACGCTTAAGCTAGGTTTATACTACGTGGCCGTACGCACAAAAAATATGCGGTAACTTATACGTGAAACGGAAGAAAAGTCAGTCCAGACCTGTTAAAATGGATGATACATAAGTTTTATCATCCATCATCCATCCTGGTCTTTTTCCTACTTTTGTCGGTGGTTTATCTAGAAACTTGACGTGTGAACAGTGAGCGTGGAGCGTAGACATTTACACGCACGTGAGTCTGACATTAGTGTCGCAAATTCTTTTGTAGTCTAAAGTCAGCTTTACAGTCCATTCCTAATAAATGGAATTGTCTGAATCTTTATGCTATCGCAATAATGGTCACCGAGAATATTGTACTCATTGTTATGAAAGTTAAAATTTATGTACATCATCATATATATATATATGTGGATGGATATAGAGGAAGAGGACGACCGAAGAAACGATGCGATGGATTGTGTGAAGGTTGATATGATTAGAATGAATGTTACTAGCGAGATGACGGCAGATAGAAGAGTATGGAAGAAGAAAACATGCTGCGCCGACCCCAAATAAAATTGGGATAAGGGCAGGAGCATGATGATGGTCACCGAGAATATTGTACTCATTGTTATGAAAGTTAAAATTTATGTACACAGTTACTTTTTACTTTACAATTATTTTTTTACTTTTTTTTTTAGTTAATTACGAAAAGAAGAAAGGGTAGAAATTAGAAAAGTATAGTACAAAGACGCTGCTAAAGCTCTTTCAGTTCCAGCAGACCTGCGATAGGATTTAACAGCAGCGCCGTCTTAGGCTATGCCGGGGCTGTTTAAAAAAGGTACTGTTTACCAGTGATAAATAGCTTGAGAATTAGAGTTTTTAATACGAACCCTCATGGCCAACCTATAGCCACTAAGCTCTCGAGTTGTAGAGCCAATCTGGGTGAATCGCAACAGACTCGCTCGTTTGAGGGACTTAATCTATATCTGTACTTATAATAAATCTGTAGATAGGTCAATTCTGTACATGAAATATATTTCCAAAATAACTATCAGGGGGTGATTAGGGAGCGATACTGATGCCAAAAATGCAATCAGTAAAATTTTTGCCTGTCTGTCTGTATAAACGGTATAGAAACAAAAAACTACTCGACGGATTTTAACGAAACTTGGTACAATTATTTTTCATACTCCTGAGCTGGTTATAGTATACTTTTCATCACGCTACAATCAATAGGAGCAGAGCAGTGAAGGGAAATGTTGTCATTTTGTTGAAACGCGCTAATCTCAGGAACCGCTGGTCTGATTTGAAAGATTCTTTCAGTGTTAGATAGTCCATTTATTGAGGAAGGCTATAGGCTATATATTATCACGCTAAGACCAATAGGAGCGGAGCACCACTATTCCACGCGGACGAAGTCGCTGGCAGAAGCTAGTATTTATTAAACCGCTTATCCGCCAGCAATATTGTTGCGGTATATTCCATCACTATTCGCCGTTTAAATTTTTCTTATTCTTTGAATGACGTAGGCATCCAATAAGAAAGGATTTCCAAAATTCTACTTCTAAGGGGTAAAGAAAGGTGAAAAAGGGGGGCAAAGGTTGTACAATTGATGACGTAGAAATGAATTGTAAAATCAATTACTTAGAATCAGTAATATAATCTCACTTGCTTCCATTAAGCGTTTTAATTTGATATGATTGACGATTCAATATTTACTAAGGGTTGGGCGATATACAAACATAAATGAAGGTGTGTGTGTGTATGTAGGTATTGCATTGAATTGAAATAACCACCGCGACTCACCCTAAATTAGGATTTGATTAATATTATACATCTTCGGTGAAGTTTCCATTTTCCCAATCCACGAAAATGACGTAGGACGTAGGTATCGTTAGAACTTCACCGACTAAATGCAAAAGTGAGTATGCTTGTTACGCTTTCACTGTTAAACGGCTGAACTGAATTGGATGAAGTTTGGTTTGGAGATAGAGGGGATCCTGGAGATGGTTATAAGCAACAACAATTTTTTACGGGTACGCGGGTGAAACCGCGGGTAACAGCTAGTATTATACATCCGAAAGTAGATCTGTCTGTTTTTCGTAGAAGAACGAGATTAAAAACTGGGGAAAGTTGGGATTATTTTTATCCTCGTCCGTGAAGTGGTAAATCCTTCTAGCTGTTTCCCGTGGGGTAGGAAACAGCTAGAAGGATTTAAAAGCTAAAATTAAATTAAAAGCTAAATATTGGAGCAGTTTGGGGTAAAAAGTTTGGAATTACGACCATGGTCAAGCATTTTAACATTTTGCAATTTTGAGCGAATCTGTATATATAAAATGCTTTGTCCTGAATAACGGATCAGCGCACAGCCTAAACCGCTGATCATAGAGACCTGAAACTTGGAGGGTGTGTTCTTTGTATGACGTAGGCATCCGATAAGAAAGGATTTTCCGAAATTCTGCCCCTAAGGGGGTGAAAAAGGCGGGCAAAGTTTGTATGTAACTCTGTCGTTTTTAATTTGAATTCGTATAGCCCTGCATGCGGGCGAAGCCGCTGGCGGAAAGCTAAAATTCACCACGGCTTTTAGGAGAACTTAAAAAAATAATAATAAATTACAGCGATATTTCTGTAGGGATTAATTACAAACAGTTTTTTTAGCGAATTAATTACCTCTGAAAGTTGGTAATTACGTGAAACAATAAGTCAGAGTGACGTCTATCCAGTTTACACAACTAAATTGGGTCAACAGAAAGGTTTTTAGTAAAGTAGGTATCTAGGTACATAGTCCACTTCTTTCTGGATTGTTGCCAGAATAGAAAAGTCTTGGAACAATGGGCTAATGCATACGTAGTTCTTGAAATGAGTTTTTATTTGAATGTTTTAAAAAACGTTAGAAGTGTTCTTTTTATAAATATTTTTAGGGTTCTGAACCCTTATGGTTTGAAAGTTGAACAAGCATAGCTTTAATGGAAAAAGTTTGAGAAGTGGGGGTTAAAATTTCAAAGTATAGCACTAAGTCATGTTAGGTATCATGAAAGGTCTTGATTCGCACATTCTTATATATGTATTTTCTAATAATTTTCTATAAGTAAGTATTTTGTTTTAGCATTGCTGATTATTAATAATACATGCCAATGCCATTTAATTTCTCGACTCAAGTCGAGTTATATGCCCTGACTTCCTGAGGTTAACGACCTTAGCTCCTATTGCCTTTAAAAACAACAAACCTATCTAGGCGATAAACTTTTTGTTATATTCGGCGTCCCACAAGGTAGTGTATCATTTGCCTAGCCTTTTCCTAAGTAGGTATATTAAAACTACTGTCTATGCTCTGGATAAAACACCCCTTGCTGGAATTGGTTGTCAAGCTTTCTGGCTTCAGACTAGTCGTAACGATTGTCAAAGATCGGTATGACATAGATGATCTGGTCACCCATCAATCCAAGGTCGACGCATTGCGTTAGCATGAGCTGCCGTCATATATATTGCTTTCAAAATTGTAAAAAACAAAAAGAAATTATTAGAACCGATTCAAGGCGCGTGTATCTAATCAGATTAGGCACAAAACGGGGTTACCAACGTGAAAATAAAAAGTTCAAGGCAAAACATTAAACTGTTGTCAGAGTAGAAAACGAAATTCATGATGAGATTAAACTTTTCAACAACAAACACGATTGAAGTGGCGAACTGCGAAGGGCTGCAGGCAGTAATTGGATGCTTCAAGCTGAAGACCGGGGGTTATGGCAGATGTAAGGGCAGGCTGCTGCCCAGCATCATCTGCCTAGCCTTTCCCCAACTATGTTGGGGTCGGCTTCCAATCTAAACCGGATTTTCTGAGTACCAGTGTTTTACATGGAGCGACTGCCTAGCTGATCTCCATAACCCAGTAACTGAGTAACACGGTACCCCTTGGTAAGACTGGTTGTCAGACTTTCTTGCTTCGGACTATCCGTAACGGCTGTCAAAGTTGTCAAAGATCTACAAATGACAACCCGGACCTTCCGTGCTTTCCGAGGCACGGAGCAGTGATTAAGACGGTCACCCATCCACGGACCGACTAAGCCAAGCGCAACTTAACCTTTGATCGGTCGAACCTAAATGAAGATAAATTAAAATGATCTCGTTGGTTTAATAGGGAATTATTATATATATAAATAAAACATTTTGCAACACCTATGATCATAGGTGTTGCAAAATGTTTTATGATATTTTTCCATGGGTCTTTCTAAGTATATCTTAGACGTCACTGACTAACGGTGAAGGAAAACATCGTGAGGAAACCTGGACTTAAAGTGTGAAATCGCCAATCCGCCTTGAGCAAGCGTGGTGATCAATGCTCATGCCTTCGCTGTATGAGAAGAGGCCTGTGTCCAGCAGTGGGACATCGATAGGCTGACGAGGATGAAACATCTCAGTAGAATCACAGAAATCACGTTAAGCCATTGTTCCCGGCTGCCATTTGTAAATCTCTGACAATATTGTAGTCAGAAGCCAGAAAGTCTAATAAGCAAGGGCTATCGTGTTATCCGGTAGCTGGGTTGTGGAGGTCAGATAGGCAGTCGGTTCAGCTGCATCCGGTTTGACTGGAAGCCGACTCCCTGCTAGACAACAGACGAGGCGATGGCGACTGAGCAAAGACGGTATAACTCTATACCCAGTAGGGCAACCATCTTGATGAGGCTTCAGCATCCTGGGGAACCTAATACTCCCCGAAAGGTCTGGTGCAGAAAACAACTGCACTATTTTCCCATGACATCTAGCATGAAATATTTTCTAGACACGACCTTCAGTAATGAAGATACCGACTAAGAAGAGGAGAAGTGCCCTGGCAAAGGCAGTTTGGCCTTCGAAATGGTTTACAGAATCAGGTTTGATCGTCAATACTATAATACTATACATGCTATAATACGCTGAATAAAATTATACAACCCCTAAAGATCTTAGCTTTAATTAATCAGATGACCGTATTAAGTTGAGCGAAGAATTTTTCCTTATTGTTATTTATCTGCAAATCGATCTAGCGTGAGTGTATGTAGTAGAAAGAAAATAGCCTGTTTATTTAGCGCTGGTCGAGGCATTGCTATGTAAAACGGTCGATTATTTTGTTGGCTTTTACCAAAGGTTTAAGAATATTAGGTATGTTAATTTTAGATTAAGGTGTAAAAATGTCTATTTCGAGGGACTAAACTATATTTAGAATGTAAATATGGCGTCTTTTATTATTTTTAAATATTTTATCGGCACGAGGCTTTTTTATAAATAAAATAAAATAATTTGTTACAAATTTCGAACTGCATGTTATAATAAAAAAATACCTATGCTTCATAATTAATTATTTAAAAAAATATGCAGATTTTTCACACATTTCCCGATTGAGGCACTGGAATCGTTTCAAAGTTCCAATTGAATTATTTAATTCGTAATCAAAGCACTTTATTGGCAAATTAACTTACTGAATTATTAAGCACTACACAATCTAATAATAACACTGTATTCCGCATACAACGTTTTCATCTGCACGTCACTAAAAAATCAATATAGGCAGTCTTCCTCACATCACTTTTGTTTGACACACCACACGGACGCGTATCCGAAATAACAAACACATGATATATTCCCGCGCATTTTCACTTTAATTTTAATGATTTTATTGTATTAAAAAAATTGTAAAATATTACATAATAATGTGGGTATGAGATTTTATGTTTTCCGTGCGGCCACGGTACGCGCGCCGCTCGGCTACCGTCGGGTGTTCTCGGTTATTTTCGCTAGGGGGGTGAAACGTGAGTCACTAGCCTTTGAGGGGTGGCTTTTCGGTGCGTTCCACGAACGAGAAATTATAGGGGAACGATTTCTTATTGGAACGTTTTAATACGACTAGAATTTAGTCGATAACTCTTTCTATTAAATACAAATATCAATAGAGTTATTTTATTAAAAAAAGTAAAACAAATAACGAATAATATAAATAAGCTAATAGGTAGGTAGGGGTAGCTACCTACACCAGACCAAACATGGCCCAGTTGGTGGTTAACATTAAGACAGCTGGGCTCTTAACTATATCATTAAATTTCAACCTAAAAGTATAACAATACTAAACTAAGATTGATATCAATGCTATCTTATTATCTCACTTCTCAATCATAATCTTACTGTTTATAGTAACAAGCAGCGCCATCTAGTTTTATAAAGATGAACTATTTATAAATGGTTCATCTTCTAAGTTTAACAACTATTAAATTACCAATTAGTTCTCAAATATTTAAATACTAAACGCTATGTATGATAACTTAGTTATTAGATTTAATTTATATACATAAACTTTATTCATAAGGGCTGAAACGTCAACCCTTATCTCGTGAACAGTGAATAGAGAAAGTAGATATTCTATATCCCTCATTCCTTTTGTTAATAAATTGTAAGAACCTAACTGATATAATATGATGGTTTTACGTTTATTACATTATTAGAATCTAGTCCAAGATCTCAGGACCAGGACAACTTGGATCATTTTAGCCGTTTTCCAGACAATAAAGGTTTACGCCTGTATTCCGCGAAGGGGTAGGTTTCCCAACTATGTTGGGGTCGGCTTCCAGTCTAAACCGGATGCAGCTGAGTACCAGTGTTTTACATGGAGCGACTGCCTATTTGACCTCCACAACCCAGTTACCGGGTAACGAGATACCTCTTACTAAGACTGGTTGTCAGACTTTCTGGCTTCTGACTACCCGTAACGATTGTCAAAGATCTACAAATGACAACCGGGACCAACAGCTTAACGTGCTTTCCAAGGCACGGAGGAGTCTCGCTACGACATAGATGGTCACCCATCCACGGACCGACCGCGCTAAGCACAGCTTAACCTTTTTGGAGATACATGTGGCGTAATATTATGTTATGTATTTGTACTAAAGTAATATACGAAAGTCCTCCAATACAATTAATTTGTATAGGTACTTATATCAAAACACGATTCACTTACGTGCATATAATTAAGTATTCCAATAAATAGGAAAAAAAGGGAATTAATTAAAAATGTTAATTATTGAATTGTTTCAATGCAAATTCATTGGTGTTTTCGTAATAAACTGTTGTATTTAATACAATGTTTTATTTATTATTTGCCGTTTTATTGCCTTTAGGGATGGTCAACATTTTTACCCATTGACATTTTTGAATGACTTAAAACAACTGAATGTTATAAATGCGATTGTAAGTTTCTATGTTTGTTTTTACGCTTTAAGAGTTGGGAAATGGTTGGAATAAAATTTGTGGAAATATAGTACCTATGGGAGACCCTTTTTTCGGTTGGGAAATCATCAAATGACTCCTCCCGCCATAGGTGGGACAAGAAGGAGTGTCAGATTCTTACTAATTAAAATCTATCCATGTTCCTTCCTCAGCCCTTTATATTCCGGGGACGCGGTAACTCTCCACGGGAAACAGCTAGTAAATCTATATCTTCTATACTTATAATAAATCTGTAGAGAGGTCAATTCTGTACATGAAATATATTTCCAAAATAACTAACAGGGGGTGATTAGGGATCGATACTGATGCCAAAAATGCAATCAGTAAAATTTTTGTCTGTCTGTCTGTCTGTATAAACTCTATAGAAACAAAAACTACTCGACGGATTTTAACGAAACTTGGTACAATTATTTGTCATACTCCTGAGATGGTTATAGTATACTTTTCATCACGCTACAATCAATAGGAGCAGAGCAGTGAAGGGAAATGTTGTCATTTTGTTTAAACGCGCTAATCTCAGGAACCGCTGGTCCGATTTAAATAATTATTTCAGTGTTAGATAGTCCATTTATCGAGAAAGGCTATAGGCTATATATCATCACGCTAAGACCAATAGGAGCGGAGCACCACTATTCCACGCGGACGAAGTCGCTGGCAGAAGCTAGTATGTATTATATATACTCGTATAACTAGTTCCATGTCACTATTATTTTACCTTTTCTGTTTCATGCCTTCTGTATGTATGTTTGCTTACCTTTCCTATTCATGGAAAAGGATACAAACTATATACAGACGCGATTATAAATATGTTACGAGCTTGAAGCCTTCCACATTGTTGCAATAAAAAATCAACGATTGTCATGATGGCAGAGTAAGAAATTGGCTGCTCTGCTGAAAGAAAATCTAGTTTGGTTGTTAAAAAAAAAAGTTGAAGTCGTGGTGGCCTAGTGGTTAGGGCACCTGCCTCTCGTGTACGAGTGTGCGGGTTCGAAACCTGGCTAGTACCAATGTGACTTTTCTAAAGTCATATGTACTTTCTAAGTATATCTTAGACACCACTGACTAACGGTGAAGGAAAACATCGTGAGGAAACCTGGACTTAAGTCTGAAATCGCCAATCCGCCTCAGCTCTCAGCCTCTGCTCAAGGCGGATTGGCGTGGTGATTAATGCTCATGCCTTCTCTATATGAGAAGAGGCCTGTGCCCAGCAGTGGGACAATATATATATAGGCTGATGATGTTAAAACAAAGTTGAAATAATGCAATTTTTGAAACCTAAATTCTCTAATCATCATCTCCATCCATTTTTTAAAACTGTCATCAAAATACATACTCATTTTATTTTTCATTTCACCTAATTTATTCTTAAAAATTGACCTTTACGTATCAAAAATGTTGACAATCCCTGCACATATTAATGGCAAACAAAATAGTAGGTACCTATAACTAGTAAATGCCACGGTCATGTAGCGCGTTCATTTGGAGTTTATTATTCTAACAGTTCACAGGTCTTCAAACACTAAATGTAAGTATTTTTAAACATATTTTATTTATTCTTACTTACATCGAGGTAGGTATCTATTTCACAAATATCCAACTTTTAAGCCCTCCTGCCAGGGCCCTTAGCGAGACGCTTGAAGTCTCTTTTTTATCAAAATTGGTAAAAGATATCAGTCAGCGAAGTTTTTTTTACTGCTTCCACGGTCGTAGCTAAGGCATTGTTGGGCAATGCCTTGAAATCACAATGCCCTTAAAAATACCAAAAACTAAGATAAATTATTATATTTAATTAAATTGTTTGTTCATAGTTTGAGATAAAAAAAAATGTAGCGATAGGTGATTGATACAGGAGCCCGTGCTTCGAGGGCAGATCAAATATGAAAAATAAATGAATTCTGCCCTACCTGTAACCAATGCGGCCCTACCACTCTAGCTACAGCCTGGCTACTTACTTCCCAGTCTTTTCCAAGCTGTCTAACTTTTAGGGTCCCGTCGTGAACTAGGAACCCTCATCGTTTTACCATGGCCATCTACGGCTCAGCTCAGAAACTTCAATTAGTACTGTAAAAGCTCTCTATTGGCATACATATTAATTAAGACCACAAAGAGATAATACTTAGTTATAATCTACGCGCCCATACACCGCGCGTGTCCCGACATGTGACGCACTTGGCCGGTTTTTTCTTTCCCGTTTTATAGCTGGAAATCCGAAGCTGGAAGCACTAGACTTGTTAATTCGAATGAAGAACCCTTTGCTAATAATGGGACACTAAAAAGGCCGATGATCGTTCTTAGGCCCAAGTTCACCGACAAGATAACAGTCCGATCAACTCAAAACAGCTGTTTACCATAAATTCAAACTTCTGTCTTACAATTACTCAATACTTTGATATGGATACCTTGTCATTTGGGTTTTTTTTTATTCCTAAAACGGTCGATTACCAATCCGGGGTTGCACAAGAAGCGAATATCACGAAAATTCCCGCTTCGTGGTTATAAAACGTTTTTATTTAACGGGCAGATTAGGTAACCATCTTTCGGTGAACTTGGCCCTTAGTAGATAATTGATTCTTACGAAATCTTCTTAATTTCTCATAATTGTCTTCCTATTTTCAGCACAATGCACGACAAATACTTGGGCCTGACTGTCGAGCAGTTCGAGAGTATGTCCAGCAAATACGTAGCCTTCCAGGAGTCTTGCAATGACCTCAACAAGGAACCCGTCAAAGTATTCAGCCCGTTGAGCAAAAAGAGTTTGGACGAGCTATACTTAAACAGAGAAGTCAGCAAGGATTTGCAAAAGAAGAAAGAGGAAGACATGAAAAAGGCCGCGGTAAGTTCTTTTGGAAAGACGAAATTTTATACAAGCAATTCCTCGAATTATTGTTACCTATACTTCCTTTACAACAAGATTAGAAAAACTTCCAAACACTTTTTGCAGCTTATTCGACCGATTTTGAGGTCTATTCCCTACCGATAAAGATGGCGTTTAAAGCAAAATAATGTTTACAATAACAAATATATTCTGCATCTGTTTTTGTCTTATCACCTTAGTAAAAGATTTAAATCGTTTGAACAAACAGTAAATAGGGTGCAGTTATATGTCTGATCCCATAATAAAAGGAGTATAGGTGCTTATTTTCAGGATAAGAATCGCCTGTTAGCAGCCCTCTAGCCACAAGGTAGAGCGCGATTGCGGTCGGCATGTTTTTGTTTAAAAAAATAGATCTTCGAATTTATCAGCGTCATTTTTCATATTGTTTTTCGTATTTCGTTACAGCAAGCCGCCGAAGAGCAGAAAGCGTTAGAAGAGAAAGAAGAAGTCGAAGAGCCTGAGAAGGAAGAGCCAAAGCCAGAGACTGAGAAGTGATCTGTTTTAATTTTATTTACTTATTTATTTAATTAAATATATTATGTAAATAGGAGTAGTGATTTATTTTGTCTATTTATTGAAGTATCTACCTGTTTTTTATGACGAGAAATCCAAAGATCCCCTCTGTGGGAGGGGTGGGAGGGAGTGTCAGATTCTTGCTGACTAAAACCCTTCCATGTCCTTACCGTGGCCATGGAGCGCAAGAGGCGAAGGAACGAACACGGATGGATGGGTTTTAGTTACAGAGTCTGAGACTGCCTCCCACTCCGCTCACATCAGAGGTGTCATTTGACGATTTACCATTCTGAAAAAAAAACACCTTTATTAGCGCACTCGCATTTCGAAGTAAAACGGTCAAAATAACTGGATATAGTGCTTTCACACAGTTAGGTAGCGACGTGGAAGTCTCAAAGTCACCACGATGCTCTGGCAACAGCGAAACGACAGAGAAGAAGATAGCTAGGTAGTAGTCACCGGGAAATGCCTGATTATGCCTGGAATAGTTATCGAGCGATGTGATTTTACAGTTTTTTTTTATTAAGATAATCAAAAGAACTAGAAAATTAATAGTTTCGCACGATAACACTAGATTTGTCTAACTTCAGCCGATTTCTATTTCTTAGAACATGATGAAAATGTTTTATGTAGGTACTTTTAGAGATACTCAGAATTCTTTTGGTATGTATTTATTGGAAAATATCTAGCTGTTTACCGGTATTCTGGGGGATCTACCGAGTTATAAGATAAAACCTACCCCATGTCGTTTTCCAGGCTTCAATCTATCTCCATATCAAAATACTGAAATGAAGAATGAAGGCATTTTGGAGGTTGTCTCTTGTAAAGCTTATTTTCAGCCTAGTTTAAATAAACGACTTCTGAATTTGAATTTATCTTAATCTGTCTAGCCGTTTTCCCTTGAAAGCGTAACAGAACGAGTTCCTTTCGTATTTAGGGTTAATTTTGGTAATATTACAATACTTCTAGGCCCTCTGGCGGGAAAACCTCGCAACATTGCCTAAACTGAGAATGAATCCCATCAAAAGCTTAGCAGTATCCTTGTAACTACAAGACCAAAGAGATAGGTAGAACAGAAACAACTTAGACAATAAGTCATTAAAATAAAATAATTTATATGAAAATACACTTGTTTATTCAACTTCAACTTAATCATTAAAATGGAAGGTTACAGGGAAGTAAATTAATTCAAACTACTTATATTTATCATAAAAAAGTATAATTATTTTATAATAATACGTAGCAATACGCTGATATACGTGTCTTAACTAGGAGTTGTCTGTCATGATCTCCTCATCCTCATCCTCCGGCTCCGCAAGATCCGGATGACACACTCTAATGTGGAGGTTAAGATTTATTCTCACGATAAAACTTTTACCGCACGTAGTACATTTATGCGGTCGTTTAACATCGTCATCCACATTAGGGGGATGAGCTCTCGTTAAGTGAGTTCGGAGTAAAGAGGCGTGCATAGTCCGGTCACACTGCGTACATTTCACATGGCAATCAATCGGCTGCCCCTCGTGCGTCTGTCGGTGTTTCTCCATAGTGATTTTCGATACAAACAACTTGTTGCAACAATCGCACTTGAAGTTTTTCACTTTCGTATGCTTCTTCATGTGGATTTTCAGGCAGTTTTTCGTGGGGAACATCTCGTCGCATTTCGAACACTTGAATTTCTTTATATCGTTATGTAGCTGCATGTGAAGCTTCAGATACGCTTGTCCAGTGAAGCTTTTGTTGCAAATCTCGCAGTTTATTGTGGAAGTTGACGAATGAGTTTGCATATGACTTTTAAGGAACTGAGCTGCAACGAAACTTCGGTCACATACCTCACATAAATACTTTTTAGATGCCGCACCTTCATGCTTGCTCCTGTGAATGTCCAGGTGGTACTGGGAATTCACTTTGACATCGCACTGGTCACACTTGAATTTGCGCCTTTTTTTAGGCCCTTCTTTGTGATGCACAGGCGGCTCTGGCTCCATAATGGGCGTATCTTTGTCGTTTCCATGGAACTTCTTGTGCAGCATCAAGTACTCCATACCCTCGAACGTGAGGTCACACACGTCACATCTGTACCTTGTATCATTTTGCTGTTGTTTTAATTCGTATGTTACATTGTCTCCACCATTGTAAGCTTCGGCCATTTTCTCGCGTTTAACTGACGAACGGTTATCTTGTTTGTCACTAGACGCCGGCTCCATCATACTCTTCATCCAGTGGTCTTGAATGCCAACGCCGGATTTCGTCTCCATTTGGTGAACCGACGCTTAGCTATTGCTAGCGCATATTAGCTAGGGCGATATTGATCCATATATCGCGATGTTGTGCTCACAATTTGGCGTAAATACACTATTCCAGCGTGCAAAACGTTAATCGCGCATTGTTTACGCGTTACTTTTGTGGATTTCACGTTAAAATATCAGCGGTAACACAAAAGGGAGCCTTGTTACAGTACCATAAATTCCAAAAGAGAAGCGATGCGCGTTGGTTTTTTTCGGGCGGTTCATTGACAGCGGGAAATTTTTATATTCTTGACAAGTTTATTGTTGCCATTATATATTTTCGTTTAACCCATTAATTATGAAGACTTACTAAAAAGATTTAAGCAATTATGATCCTGCCTATTGTAGATAAAGGTTTAAATAAAGTTAACTTATTTTTTTTGTAAACTATCTTTTCCAGGTGTGTTTTAATATGTTTTTTCTCCATCCATGAATGCCATTGCTAAAATATGAGTGAAGAGAATTGCCAAGCTAAAAAAAAATCTGACAGATGGAAAATGGCGTCGGCGATGGTGTGCGGTGTTTATTTTTATTTATATCCTTGAAAACTTGAGTTTTATCACGATAATAATGACAATGTTTGTGTAGTACCGGTAATGAGTTACGTGTCTGCCGACATGGCTTCTAGTTCAGAGGGTCCTGCTACGACTTATGTCGATAGTTCGTCCGACGAGGAGTGTTTGTCGACGGTGAAACGTAAAGCCGAAATTGCTGAAGAAAATAGTAAAAACACTAACTATGATGAGGACAGTGACGATGATCCTATCATGGCCGGGGTGCTGGTTACCGTGGAAGTGGAGGAAATGGACGAGGACTGTCCCTTAGTGTTCAACAAAGTAGGTAGCAGATCCCACCTTAATTTACTTATTTCTATCAAGAGCAGGGCTGTAAACTTGTGTAAATACTTGAAACATGTTCGCAAAACCACTTTACTACTTATCTGTTTACTCTGCAGTATAAATATGTTTTTTTTTGTGTGCGGTCCGCTAGTACTTGAAATTGAAATATTTATTTAACATGTTTCATGCATGAATTTTCCATGGTTCTTGGCAATACAAGGTTATATTCACATAGTAGGTACCTACTTACATTAATGTAAAAAAAAAATTTTTTTAATATTATACTTATTTATTTTTTATATTTTTATACCAGACTAGGGTCTATATCCATTGTTTACTTTTGTGAAATGGAACACACACACATTTTTTTTAGTAACAAAATTTACTTGCACTGTAGATAAGAAAAAAATAACACAAGTATAAAAAAAATAATTAAAATATGCAGAAGTTGTGACACAATCTTTTTCTTAGCTTTTAATTATTTTTCTAGTATTTAAATCTCATTATAATAGAAAACATTTCCATAAAAACCCTGTGGAAGGATAAAGGAGGTTTGATCTTGGGCTAGTGAACTGTATGAAGCAATTAATAGAAAAACCGGCCAAGTGCGTGTCGGGCCACGCGCAGTAGGGTTCCGTAGTAGGTCTCAGTTAGTCGACTATAACTCTGTAACCGGTTAAGTCTACTTAGCCGTGATAGTTTTCCTTGTAAGTTCATTACATGTGCTACGTCTGTGATTTTTTTCACATTTCTAGGTACAGCCATTCAAAAGTTAGAGGGGGGGGTAACTCGTATCGAACAAAAAAATTCACTTAAAATCTAGATATTTCGCAAATGGCTCGCTTAACCGAAAAATGATCTTTACACACCCATAATATTTTTGAAAGACCTATCTAACGATACCCCACACGAAGGGGTACGCGAGAAAAAAAATATTCATCCCTACTTTACATGTTTAAGAGCTACCCTAAAAAAATATATTTTTCAAAATTTTATTTTACCACTTTCTCGGCGTGATCAATATACATATTCATACCAAATTTCAGCTTTCTAATAACAAAAACCACGGAGCTATGCCGCGGACAGACAGACAGACAGACAGACAGACAGACAGACAGACAGACAGACGGACAGAGCGAAACTATAAGGGTTCCTTGTCGGACTACGGAACCCTAAAAATTAAGGAAATAAATAGCCTTTTTGGTCAATTTCACACAGCGCCATCTAGTCCCAAAGTAAGCAACTAATATGCTTGTTATTGGGTGCAAGCTTAACGTCTATACTACTTATATACTTTTTCTTTTTTTTATAACATATCATATTATACATAGTAACATCCAGAGCCGTTACGGAAATAAAAATTTTGAATTGAATCTGGGACCTCTTGCATGGTGTGTTGACCACTAAACCACTCAGGATGGCTTGTTAGCCTCATCAACCTAACCGAACACTAGTCTTAAATTAACTAATTCAAATAATTTCCCACATTTCAGAATGACAAACTTAAAAAAACAAGAAGAAAAAAAACGAAGGAAATTAAGGAGAAGGCAAAGAAATCTAGAAAGTTCCAATGTACAGCTTGCAATGCCGAGTTTGAAACCTCTGCGGATCTCAAGACGCATGGGCTTGAACATCAAGTTAAAACAAGGTACATCATTAGTTCTTCTTCTTCTTCAAGTGCCCCTTCAAGATCATCATTCCATATCAGAGGCTGTCATTAGGGCTTGTTTGTTTGGTAAAACTGCATTCATCATCATCATCATCAGCCTATATATTGCCCCACTGCTGGGCACAGGCCTCTTCTCATGTAGAGAAGGTATGAGCATTGATCACCATGCTTGTTCAAGGCAGATTGGGGATTTCAAACGTCTTACTTTCTCCTCACGATGTTTTCCTTCACCGTTAGTCAGTGACGTCTAAGATATACTTAGAAAGTACTTACCAGCTTTCGAAACCGCTCACTCGTACACGAGATGCAGGTGCCTTAACCACTTGGCGTTTAGTAATTCCCTCAGACCCGGGTGAAACCGCAAGTTGTATATAACTCAGTTAACACTACACTAAATCAGAGCCCTTTATTAAGGGCGCCCTTATATCACCCCTTTTTTTTTCGGATGGGAAATCATCAAATTACTCCTCCCGCCCGTGGGTGGGGCGGGAGAGAGTGTCAGACTCTTACTGACTAAAACCCACCCATGTTCCTTCCTCAGTCCTTTTTATTCCGAGGTTGCGGTAATTCTTTCCAACATCCCTGAAGCCCTAGCAGGACGGTTTAGGGACCCTGATTTAGGGTAGTGTGATAAACCCCAGTTGCATTGCTCATTAAACATGCATTGCATAATATTTCAGACATAAATGTGAGATATGCGGGCGTTACTTCAAGAAGGCTTTCAGTCTTCGGATGCACTCCAAGGTGCATATGGAGAAGGAGGCCCCACAGTGCCCTCTATGCGGCCTTAAGTTTAACAATAAGAATTATTTGGTAAGTTTATTTCTAATCGATATTGTGTTATGGCCTACGGGCATTTTCAATATCCCATCTATCGTTAGATCTGCTTACTAGAGATAGGATTTGACATTAATTTGTATGGACTTATATGTCAACCAAAATTGGCCGAAGTGTTGGCCCAAACCGAAGGTTTCAAGTATGATCCAAAATTGAATGATTAATTACCATTAACGACTTGCTAATGCGTAATTACAATTAAAATTTTCATAAATTGTTTATTTTTAGGTTTCTTAATTAGGGCTTGTACATAAAACCTGCGAGCTCGCACGTCTCTATTGTACGTACGAACGCACAACTTTTTGCTTTGAGAATTCGCATCGCGTCGTATCGCAGTTTTATGAACAAGCCCTTAGACGTGTACGACAATGGGGGGGGGGGGTCATCTCTCCTGTGACCCCCTCAGACCGCCACTGTGCGGCCGTAATAGGTGTGATCGTAGTACACCACGAACTTGACAAACTTTATATTTGTTGTGTTCTATTCAGGCGCGACACATGTCCACCCACGAGCGCACAGAAGAGTGCGAAACGTGTCAAGCCAAATTCCATACGAAATCTCAGCTCAAAAATCACACGAAACAAGCTCATTCTAAGAGGAAAAAGGAACAGCAGACCACAACGTAAGTTTAATGTTATTAATTTATCTATACTAATATTATAAAGAGGAAAGATTTGTTTGTTTGTACGGTTTTAACTCAAAAACTACTAGACCGATTTTAAAAATTCTTTCACCGTTAGAAAGCAACATCTTTACGAAGTGTCATAGGCTATATTAATTTCCAGAAATAATTAGGGATCCCTACTAAAACTTGAACAATGTAACCCAAGGTGTAAAAAAAAATGTCAACGCGGGCGAAGCCGCTGGCGGAAAGCTAGTTTATTATACTTCTAGCTGCAATGACATTTGTTTTGAGCCAGAAACCTCTTGGAGCATCTTTAAAATAACTTATCAGAGTTTCATCACAATGTGATGTATGGTTTAGGAGCGATAGAGGACAGACATACAAAGCCCGCGGTTCCACCCCGATAGCTTAACCAGATTAAACGGTAGCTCTTCTATTATTAACCTTGTAACTATGCCTAACGTTCACTTTCATCTCATCAAAAGTTTTCGCTTCACATATTCTTATTAATATTATAAATGAGAAGGTAACTATGTCTGTCTGTTACGCTTTGGTGAAGGATTAAAGATAGTTTTCATCCGGGTGTGCGAAATAATTACCTCACGATACGGGTGACACTGCGGGAAAAAACTAGTGATTATATAAGATTACTAGCTTCCCGCCAGCGGCTTCGCCCGCGATATTTTAGTTAATGGATACAAAAACTTGACAAATTATATACTAAAACCTTCCTCATTAATCACTCGTATCTATTAAAAAAAACGCATCAAAATCCGTTGTGTAGTTTTAAAGATTTAAGCATACATAGGGCTTTATACTATGTAGTGATAACAGCTGAAGTAACCTAACCATTAACTATCTCTGTCACTCATTTGCTATCTCTTTCTCTTCTCTCGCACTCTTCACACTATTAAACTATTAATATATAAACTCTTTTCAGGAAACCTTCCCGTCATAAAGAAGCGAACCAAAGCTCATCAGGCGACGGCGACAACACCCAATCAGACAGCGAGTTGAAAATAACAGAAGAAACACATTTTTTATATAACGAATTCGAATGTCTGAAACGAGAGGATTTGAGCCATTCAACACAGTGCGCCATCGTCAGCAAAATGCACAAAGGTAGATCAGTTTCCGATGTATGTAGATTATATAATTTAACGCCAGAAATTGTCAACGAAATTTGGGAAGACAGAGAGAAGTATGCGCTACCCAAAAAGGCTGGCAAAAGAACGACTAGGTACATGAATAGTGTTTTAGATACAAGGATAGTGGACTGGTTCCATTCTCAAAGGGCTAACGATATTCAAGTCTCAGGGAAAATGCTTCAAGATGTAGCAGAGGCCTTCGCCAAAGAAAGCGGTTTTGTAGCTTTTAATGGCAGTAAAAAATGGCTGGACCGGTTCAAAAAAAGATACAATATCAGCTTAAGAGGGACCCCCTGTAAAAGGGACTATCATAATCAGATGGAATCGAAATGGAAAAACCATTTTTTCAGAGAGCAATGGAGCGATGCTCGTTTAGGGATCCCCGATGAAGATATCTATACCGCTGACGAATTTGGTTTCTATTACAACCCTTCGAAAGGTAGAATAAAAAAAATGGCAGGCAAAAAATATATTCAAGGCTATGTTAAAGATAGGCTGTCGGTTTTTCTTTGCGCAAATATGCCTGGAACAGATAAAAAGAAATTGCTTGTCTGTGGTACTGAGGATCCATTGTTACATTCTTTTAGGGACCCTGATACTTTGCCTGTGACGTATATCCGTCATTCCCAAGCCCATTTCACAACGCAAATGTTTGAAGAATACGTTAAATACTGGAATAGGGAGTTGGAAATCAAAAATAGGAAAGCAATTTTAGTATTAGACAGAGCTACGATACATTCAAAACTGCAGTTGTCCCATTTAAAACTAGTTTTCGTTCCTTGGAAAGCGTCGAACGGCTTAATACCAATGAAGAATGGTGTTTCAGCGAAGTTTCGAGACGAATTTCGTAGATTAATTTTAGAAGAGAAAGCTATTAATGTGCTTAAAGGTGTTGATAGAAATTTGACTTGTTTAGAAGCTTTGAACATGTTAGAAAAGGCTTGGGAAAGAACGCCTCCGGAGGCCATCACGAAAAGTTTTGTCGACACAGGGTATGATGTTTCTATACCGGAATCAGTCCCGAATGTAGAAAAACCAAAAGTTTATGAGAACGACGAGGAGATTCTAGCTAATATGTTGAAGGATTATGATGTGGAATCATATTTTACAAATCTAGGCAATTTAGATCAGTATTTGACGGTTGACGAAGAATTGGTCACAGGGCAAGGGACTAACGGATCAGTTTTTGGCGGGAACCATAAAGTAACTGATCCGTTGAATTGCGCGGAAAAAGAAAAAGAGGATTTAATGCCTCTAGCCACAGACAAGCCGGAGTCAGATGAAAAGGAGGCTTTAGTCAAAAAGTCTAGGGCGTTACAAGATCTAGATATTGTGAGAAAATATCTCCAATCGAATGCTACTTCTCATGATACTTATTGTTGTTTTATGGAGATTGAGAAGTTCGTTATGCAAAGTGTTATTGGTTGACGTTTTGTTATTTAAATTTATTTTTGGAACAGTAAAAGTAACAATGGTACAAACATTTTTATGGATCACGCGATTGGATTTCTTAATTATTACTGCGTATTCGCAAAGGCGTAATTTAACGTGATTTTCGTCGTCAATGTATTATAAATATGAAAAAAGTGAAAAATAAGTCGAAAATTCAATACACCTTTGCGCCGGCTTGGATGAAGCTAATCAAACCGGTGTTTTTAGTTCTATAATATTACAAAGAGATAGTCATTGGATTTGGAAAGTCTTGATGGACTTTCTGACTTCAGTCTTAAAGTGCAACTGACTAGGATTAATTACTCTCGTCAACTTCTGTTAGACGGCGTTTATACGCTCATTCTGGTGTCAGTTCAGTCTGTGACCGTGATCACGTATATACTGATGGTTGAATGATGGATTGACAGGTGGTATTAGACGATAAGTCAGACTGACGATCAGTCCAACCGAAAACTTCTACGCGTTAGCATGCATAATTTACGTAAGGTATGGATTTTAATTAGAAAAAACCGGCCAAGTGCGTGTCGGGCCACACGCAGTAGGGTTCCGTAGTAGGTCTTAGTTAGTCGACTATAACTCTGTAACCGGTGGAGCCTACTTAGCCGTGATAGTTTTCCTTGTAAATTCATTACATGTACTAAGTCTATGATTTTTTACATTTCTAGAGACAGCCATTCAAAAGTTAGAGGGAGGATGCTCGTATCGAACAAAAATTTGCACTTATAGCTAAATATTTCGCCAATGGCTCACTTAAGCGAAAAATGGTCTTAACACACCTAACCTATACCTACGCCACACGAAGGTGTACGCGAGAAAAAAATATGCATCCCCACTTTACGTGTTTGGGAGCTACCCTAAAAAATCATTAAAAAGTTACCCTATAAAGTCATTTAACCACTTTCTCGGCGTGATCAATATACATATCCATAGGTACCAAATTTCAGCTTTCTAGTAACAAGAACCTCGGAGCTATGCCGCGGACAGACAGACAGACAGAAGGACATGGCGAATCTATAAGGGTTCCTTGTCGGATTACGGAACCCTAAAAAAGCTTGTCAAGCGTCATTCTCACCAGACTGACAAAAATTATTAAAATATTTAAATAACCATCATTCTGGACCATCAATCCATCAGTCTGCGCGTATACAGTCAGTTTCCCGTCATTCTGACATCAATCATGGACTTTACTGACGCCAGAATGAGCGTGTAATCTCCGTCTTACAAACCCTTCGAATTCAGAAGCAATGTCTTTTTATATTATTTTTAGAGATGGGAAATAAACAAATAACTCCTCCCGCTGTGGGAGGATCAGGAGGTAGTGTCAGACTTTTACTGACTAAAACCCATCCATGTTCCTTCCTTTGCCCTTTGTGTTCCAGGACAGTGGTAACTCTATGGAACAATCCCGTAGCCCCGAGGGACTATAGTTTTACGTTTTACTATCAGAAATTACTTCCCAACTAAAAATCTTGAAGTTAATCGCTAGCCGGGTCGAAAATAAAAGTATTGCCAACAGCAAAAAATAGTCAATTTAAGTATTTATATCAAAACAGTAACGTGACTGCCTGACAGACAATTTACACCTGAATCGTTAGACACTGAGATTTGTTGTAGGAAAAATTGTTTACGTATAGTTGCCGGCAAATAACTTGGCCAGATTTTAACGTAGTTGAAACAAGTTTGCGCATGTACACCCAGTGCAATCCAAAAGTAACACTTTCAATGCTTGTCATTACACTATCGTCTATTGTATTAATTTACTTTTAAACATTTCTATGTAGAAAATAGTTAGAGAAAAGAGAAAAACTACTTACAATTTTGGCCAAGTTACGTTCCGACTATTATACCCTTAGAACTAAGGCAAGGCTTCCCAAAATTCCCGCGGGATCCGGGAAAAAAATAATTCATAAGATAGAAGTCAACGGTAAAGTAGGATGTCCAATTAAAGGTTTGCTAAATTTCTTAATGTGATTGCAAATTTCTTCCTTGAATATTCTTAATTTTCGCACCGTATTTTTTTATACATTAGGCTTGTCATTTGGGTAAGTTAATATCGAGTTGTACACCCTAATTACGTAACTCAATCATCTTTCGATTGCAATACTTTTTTGATAGTTCATAGATAAACATTGCGTTGTTATAACTTTCAATGAGTTTTGGATATCTGTTTTTACGTAATTAGGGTACCGAAATTAAATAAATGTATGTTATCATTTACAAGCTTTTTTTCTTAGCTCATATACTGTTTCAAAAACTTTTTGGGCAAACGACCCAACCAAAACAAGAATAATTCCTCAAAATATTGTATTTAAATTTTAAATAGCAATACTAAATTTTATCAACGAATCTAGCTTTTACAGATTTTGAAAATTTTATACATATTTGTCGGTGGTTAAAATTTAAAAGTAGTAGATAAATTTTTCGATGTAATATTAGATAGTTCACTTTGTAGATGGCGCTGTCGAATGTTTTTGAATAGACACAGTTGAACGCCTTACGGAAAAATATAGTTTTTCCAATAAGCTTGTAAATTACGGTTTCTTAATTTTAATAGAGAATTTATATCGAAAATGTGTCATAGCTTACATGACGTCACAGGAACATAAATAATCAATAGTCGAGTATTACTTCTTTAATTTGTATAATTACAATAAAGACTTTTGAAAATCGTTAAATTTCTGAAGTATGCACAGGACTTTATATTTAAATTTTAATTACGAAAAAATGATCTCTAAAACTAATGGTCTCTAAAATTAATGCTTATAGCATCTTCGAATATTTTCAAAGTTCAAATGATATTTGAATGAATCATACACAAATGCAATGCACCTTTAAATATGTCGCACCATCAAAAATAAATTAGTGTATTTCTTTACATATTGTCATAATTGGTTCACAATCGTACGAGCGATAGATGCGATTTTGTCGCACGATAAAGTGATAGCGAGACAAGCTTTTATTAGGAAACTGAAAAGATTCGTGATCGTGAATTTGTAAATCGTACGACTAAGGGCCAACTTCATCGACAGATGGTTATATAATCGGCCCGTTAAACGAAAACGTTTTCTAATCACGAAGCGAGAATTTTTGTGTTGTCAACTTCTTGTTCAACTCTGCCTTGGTAATCGACAGTTTTAGAAAAAAAAAAAAAACAAAATTATAGGTTATTCATCGTATGGTAGAAGTTTGAATTTATGGTAAACAGCTGATTTCAGTTGATTGGACTGTTATCTTGTCGGTGAACTTGGGCCTTAGTCGTAGCTTTCAGTCGTACACCACAATCGTATCTTTCGATCGGTAGCAAATTTAGGATGCAAAAAATGTTAAGGGTTAGTGGCGCCATCTAGTATAAAACATAGTCTTTACTTCCTTCTATCTACCTATATCATGCCTGTTTTTTGTTATGTAAGAAAGTTTTATGTATATACATAGCGAGATTTATTATATTAAGCAAAAGATTTTTTTGTAAATATTATTTTTTTCATCTAAGAGAAATTCCAATTATACATATTATAATAAAGAGATGTTTGAGGGTGATTGTGGTTGATAGTTTCGGAAGGGAATCCATTCAATGTGATGTATGTATGAGAGTCTGATCTAGTACATGCGTAACAACACGCCTGATTGGCCACAAGGGTAAGACAGAAGTGTACCTGTATTACATTCACATGTCGCCAAGTCCTATGTAATAGGGAGCGATCTACAGACAGGCATCTAAATATATAACGAATTCGAAACATAGACCTAAACATAATTGCCGCAATATCGGTTTACACTTCTGGCTACCCCCTTCGGTTAAAACAGGCGTGATGTTTTGTTACAATTTGTTAGTTATTTTAACGAGAAAATCGTGTATTCAACAGCAATGCATTTTTCTGTTAAAATAAATGTTGATATTACATTGAATGGGTAATTAGTATTGCCAGACTAAGTAGGTATGTTTTGTAATATAAATTCTAAATATAATTATTTTATAAGAATTTGTTGATTTCTCTGTTAAATTGTTGTATGTTTAAGGTAATATTTACTAACATTTCTTATTTAATAAATATGTACGAGTATGTGTTATCGTCAGCCATTTATTATTTCTGTGAATATAAGGCCTTTTTTAGTCTGGCAACACTATTAAGGAGGTGCAATTTAGCGCTTTTATGTGGCAATATAAGAAAGTCAGTGGAGTTATTGTAGTCTGTTACAAGTGTTATTTCTTATAAAAGTATTTTAAGAATAAATGAATTTTAAGTGTCGAGTCTTTAAGTTGTTTTATTTTAAACGAGTCCTTGCCTGCTTTTGAAGAAATTAGCAATTTCTTTGTCGCAAAAATAGTCACTTCTCTGCTTCATTGGATTTTATTGAAACTATTAAAACATACCTTTTCATTTGATACCCATCACTGCATCATTTACATGGCAATGGCCGTTATATGGCACCATAGTCAATTTAATGGCAAGTCACATACAAGTATACGCCTATACAAGCGGAATATCACGACGTTTCCAACGGAACTTCAATTGTCATAATTATGCTTAGTAGTCGAATTTCCGACTATGGCGAAACAAAAAAATACGGTAAACTATACTCCATTTACAATAAGATTAGACATTTAAACGCACCCCATTTATCGTTCCTTCAAACGATTTTGAGCTCTATTGCTAAGGTGACATAACAAAAAGCAGATGCAGAATATGTTTGGTATTGTAAACATTATTTTGCTTTGAACACCATCCTTATCTATAAGGAATAGAACTCAAAATCGTTTGAAAGAACGATAAATGGGGTGCGTTTAAATGTCTAATCTTATTGTAAATGGAGTATAGGTAGAGATGAAGATTGTTCCTGCAAATGGTAAAGTAAGTATAGGCACCGACTGAAACCTGTCGAAGGTTTTTCTTTCGGATGGGAAATCATCAAATGACTCCTCCCGCCGTGGGTGGGGTGTCTCTTACTGACTATAACCCATCCATGTTCCTATCTAAGACCTTTACGTTCGGGGCTGCGGGACGTTCGAAACAGATACCGCGCCCCCGGAATAGAAAGGGCTGAGGAAGGAACATGGATGGGTTTTAGTCAGTAAGTCTGACACTGCCAGCCACCCGCTGCATTTGATGATTTCCCATCCGAAAAAACGAAAGAAAAAAAAGCTCTTTACGTTCCGGGGGTGAGGTAACTCCTTCAATCATCCCGCAGCCCCGGCAGAGCCTGTCAAAGGTTAAGTTATAATTACGTTTGAATAGAAAACACCAGGATTGTCGCTTTAAGTTAATTTCAAGCTAATAAATTAATTAATAATGGAGAATTTAATTAAAAAAAACATTTTAATAACAATTATTTACAACATTCAAATTGAAATGTATCAACTTATTATTTATAGCTACAAATTAACAGCAATGGTTGTGGTGGTCCGAAGAATATTTTTATAAAAGCTATGTAATATTATAATGATCATAAATTAAAGGGAAAGTGGGGTGATCACCTTCCTTGAGCACTTGTGACTCACTCTTGAGGTCAGTCTTTCTCTTTATAGCATAAACTAGGCTTTCCCTACTAGAACAAGCCCTTTCATCTGACATCGAGGGAGAGGGAGTTGTAAAACAATATGTGATCCGCCATTTTGTGGCGGCGGCCATCTTGAACCGATTTTCATCAAACATAGCTAAGAACACTCCCGACTAATTATTATTCACCTTCCAAACAAAATAAAAATAGGTTTATCCGTTCGGGAGCTCCGATGCCATAGACACACACACATAGACACGTAAAAATTATAACACCCGTCGTTCATCGTTTTTACGTCGGGGGTTAAAAAGACTGAACTCAAAAGTGAGACATAAGCTCTCAAAGTCTGCCCAAGTTAGGTATAGTTCGTGATCACTCCTCTTTAATGTTACTTCATGATAATGATGATGAATAGACTGAGTTCTTATTCATATTTTGATCAATACAATTTTACATTCAACAAGTTTCATCAAAGTTGTGCCAAATTTCATCCAAATCCATTCAGTAGTTTTTGCATGAAAGAGCATCATCTGCCTAGCCTTTTCCCGACTATGTTTGGGGTCGGCTTCCAGTCTAAACCGGATGCAGCTGAGTACCAGTGTTTTACATGGAGCGACTGCCTATCTGACCTCCACAACCCAGTTACCGGGTAACACCGTACCCCTTGGTAAGACTGGTTGTCAGACTTTCTGGCTTCTGACTACCCATAACGACTGTCAAAGATGTACAAATGACAACCGGGACCAACAGCTTAACGTGCTTTCCGAGGCACGGAAGAGTCTTTATGACAAAGATGGTCACCGGACCATGTCCATGTCATGGACCGACCGCGCCAAGCGCAGCTTAACCTATGATCGGTCGACCCGTGCGGCTGTTACTTAGCCACGAGCTCCTCGACACATAGATAACATTTCGCACATAGATAAATAAAATGGCATCATATGATGAACTAGCTGTTTCCCGCGGTTTCACCCGCATCCCGAGGGAACTACTTAGCGCAGCCGGGTAAAAAGTAGCCTATGTTGTTCCTCAGGGTCTATTCTATCTCTGTACCAAATTTCATTTATATCGGTCCAGTAGTTTTGGCGTGAAAGCGTAACAGACAGACAGAGTTACTTTCGCATTTATAATATTAAAGTAAGGATAAGTAAGGATGATGATGTTTCGAGCATGAAATTGGCATAAATGCGCCATCCTTACGCAATTTTGTTAATTTCTGTGGCAAAATTAGAACACAATAGGTTACGACTTTCTATAAATTTCATTCGTTTCATGAAATCTATTGGTAGGCCGACTGTAGTAGGATTGTTCTTATTTCACTCCTGTATCAAGCATTATTATGAAATCCCTGTTTTTTTAGCATGAATGCTGATGTTTAGGAAATATTTTGTAGACACAGAAGCATTAGGATAATATCCCATATTATTTGGCCATGACTTGCAGTAAATACGAAGCTTTTTTATTTGACATTTAATTCAAAAGAAACTAATGCACTGATACTCAGCTGCATCCGGTTTAGACTGGAAGCCAACCCAAACATAGTTAGGAAAAGGCTAGGCAGATGATTTAATTTAAATGAAACTTATATTTGAATTATCGTTCTTCTCATTAAAAATGGGAAAATGTATTTGCTGCTCAGATTTAGCATCATATTGAAAATACAAAAAATGACAATTTTTCATTTGTGGATTCGGCTAAAGCACATTTCACAACTTCGAAGCACTATTTGCCAGATAAATTCAATGGTATTCATCAGCCAGATAAGTTAAAGTAAGGGGCCCATTTCACCACTTTTGGATGAGAATTATCTACTATAGTCTGTGGTTTATTGTCTACTATAGTGGTGGTGTGTACCAATTGAATTTAACGAAAAAGATAACCAAAACCATAACCTATTTTGTTCTAATTTTACCCACATAGATAAATAAAATGGCATTAAATGATGAATTATGATGTTCAGAGCATTAAATTGACATAAATGCGCCATCCCTACGCCATTTTGTTAATTTCCGTGGCAGAATTAGAACAAAATAGGTTACGACTTTCTTTAGATTTTTTGTAAAATCAATTGGTACAGAGACTTGAATCAATTCATTAACATTGGAGCATTATTTGTATAAAATTATCTGACAGATTGGTTTAACCAGAGCTTGTGAAACTGATCATTAACAAGTAGTAAAACAGGCCATTGCACTACTATTCTGCCGTCATAAGAAGGGCGTTACTTTTTTTTTCGATACTGAGTTAAATACATATTTGGAACCAGGAAAAGATTCTGATTACGAATATGTATGTATTAAACTCGATATCTAAAAAAAATATTGTTATTTTTTATTATGACGGCAGTATTAAACATAAGTAGGGCTGCCATCACCCAAATCGCCTGGACTAAAACTACAAAAACCCCGGACAGTTTCAATGAGTTTGATTATTTCCTGGACACTTTTTCATTATTTGTTTAATTTATTGCTTACCTTTCAATCAAGCGGGATCGGATATCAGGTAAAAAGTCCGGGATTTTTCCGGACGCTCATTGAAAACCCGCCCGGTCGCACCCCGGACGCCCTCTAAACTAGGACAAATCCGGGGAAACCCGGATGAATGGCAGCACTAAACATAAGTAACATATATCTAACCAAAGTGACTAGTTTGTCCGTAGAGATGGTGATACATTCCTTCCAAGTACATTCTCTTTGTATTTCAGTTTCTGCACATTTGTAGGGTCATTAAGAAGCTCTTCATCGGTTAACCGTTCTAATCTCTGGTCTTGGACGGGCTCTGGAATAAGTGAGATAAAAAAAATTGAAGATACTTGAAAAAGGAAATTAATTATCAGATCATGAAAAAAATCTATAAGAACAACCTATCAAACAAAAAAATATATACATAAAAAGTACTAACAAATTGAGAACTTTCTTTTTTGTGCTGATTTAAATATGCGGACGCTGGTGACTTTGTGGTAAGACTACCTTATGGTTGACCGCTCGCACATGATTACATACAGCAGTGGGCCTAGCACAAATCACTTTCGAAAAAGTATTGATATCAACAGAGATTTTTGAATGGAATATACTCTGATCTTACATACTATTTATTAAAAATTGATGACTTTAATGTCAAAAAAATTCAATCTTTGGATGATGCTGTTCATTGTTATTTATACATCTTAAAACATACATTTTGCTCTGGTATGGTTGTATTTAAGATTCAAAAATAGCTTTCAATACAAATACTTTTTTGAAAGTGATTCGTATTAGTCCCACAGTTTATTACAGGTAGACAGGCGTTTATAACGTGCAGTTATATGGGTAAATTCTAATTATCCATATTACATTAGTAATGTTGTGATTTTTTAGTCAATATTCTTATTACACCCTTACCCTCTAATATTGTAACTGGTATTACAAATCAGAAAGTAACTCTGTCTGTCTGTACACTTTCACATAGACAACCAAACTGATTTGGATGAAATTTGGGGAAGCACATAGTTTTTATCCAAGTGTATCAAATCGCTCCCTCAATATTTGGGTAGCATCAGAAGAACTTACAGTATATGGATACTTAAGGGATCCCCTAACATGGGAGTCCCTCCCTTGCCCATGGGACCTAACATGGGACCATAAACTGTCACTGTGGCTGTGGAGAGCATTGTGTTGGTGTTCTGTACTTACTCCACAGCCACACCCATTACTATAAACAGCCGTGATGTTTTTAAATTTATATAGATCTTGTTGTTAACTTACTGGTATAAGGAGTATATCTATCAGATAACAAGCTTTCTAAGTTATATCCTATGACTCCGACCACTGCGGCTACTGGTAATGTGAAGTATGGAGCGTTTGACCTTAAGAACTGCATTATAATTGGCCACATCTGAAAAAAAAAAAAAAAAAAAATATTGAATGACTAAACATTTGATGTGAAATTGGCGCGTAATAGACTGGCTTTTGAAAACATTACATTAATAATAAAGTTGTAGTTTTTATTAAAGTGGTAAACTTGTAGTGATATTTCTACTTAATAATATTAAAAAGTAAAAAAAAGGTTAACATTTAAGGTTATGTAAGCGGTTGATAACATTAATTTTGTATTTAATTTGTAAAATGTTCAAAAACTTACTTTTAATATTAATAGGCTGCGGTTATATAAAAGCAATTTTTTATAGAATGTGATAAATTCAAGTGTTTTCTGTAAAAACTATTTTTTTACACGATAGGATTCACCAAAATCAAATAAACAGCTGATAATTGAAATGACAAGTGACTGACACAAAGTGAAAACGACAACTTAAGTTTGTCAATTTTCTGTAAAATCTCCTTGAATAAAATACAAAATCTTTGCATTTTTGAGAAGGATTAAATAAAAAGAAAAGTTTTGAGAAGTTAACTGAACAAAGTACCGTATGCATACCAGTGAACTGCAAGGATGTAATTAAATAATCTAAAATTTTCGAACGTTCAATTTTTTGACAAAAAAGTGACAATTTCACTGACACTTTCTGACTGTCTGTCAAAGTGGCAATGACAACATAACCTCAAACTTTTGCGCAATTATTATAGGAAAATAAATAATGTGTTTTTAACTAAATTAAACCATTACATAGTATTACTTTAACAGAAATGTCACAAACGCAACTCCTTAAAAGCCTATCCAGGCTCCATATAATGCGAAATGAGTCGAAATATTTACGTAACTACGTTCAAGTTTTGGTTAGAAATAATTCTTCAAAAACTGCTAAACAGAAGACAGCAGCATCTGTGTACCGTGCTATGAATATATTTGATAGGAAAGCGAAGGCATTGCAACGGGAGAGGTCAGCTAGGAGGGATGATTACCACTTAGCAGAGTATATTAAAGAAGAGGTAGGTTGGCGGACTGCCGACCGGGTTTTCGATATCAAACGTGTGTTTAAAAATGCCGTTGAACTTGGTAAGTACGTTTTTACATATCTTCTGTCATTTAAATTTATATATCTATTTAAAAGAGAATTAAGCACCTCAAAAAATGTTGTCCATTTGAATGTGGTCACAGTGCAAGCTAGGCCTTGGTAAAAAATCGGTAATCGATCGCTACATGCAGTTGGGGTTGTGTGCGTCATCTTAGGGTCTATGTAACATAGTATGCAATCGGGGAGGACAACCTCTTTTGTGCATCGAGATATATCAATCAAAGATGCAAACCTGAACATTATGTGGTAACAAAAACGTAACCATTTTTAGAACGCAGAAGTAGCTTTGAAACTAGTAATCATTTTGATGTAACATTATATCTATCTCTCTCACACTAGCCGAAACATAATGTTCATGACATCTGTATGATAAGAATGGCAATAGTATACCCAGGAACAATATCGTGTGGCTTACTACATAAAAAAATGGCATGAATTAAGTCTGTGGAGTGTGGGCTCAATCTTTATGGTTCTCATTGTGTTCAGTGATTGCAGATCTAGTTACTTTAGTAACATATAATCAATGCTTTTGGGTCTGCCAGTGTAGAATTAATATATATATTTTTGAAATACTATGTTCCAGGAGCAAGCCGAGGCTACGTAGCTCGCCATTTCTTACCTGACAGTGTTGAGAAGGTGACGTTATGTGACACATCACAGACACACCTTGACAAAGCAATAGTTGGAGACGGAGTCAAGTGTGATAGGATAATAATGGATGAAGAGAATATTGAAGTAAGTTTCAGTATTCAAAATTGGACTTCTTTTTCATTGTAGGTAGTTTGAATGAGATTTTAAAACAATTTCCAATACTAGAGAAATATTATGTTCAGTCCTACTAACTTTATATATGCGAAAGATTGATAGAAAAGATATGCTTATTTCTCTAGCTAGCCAGGTAGTCTGACAAGGGGGAGTCCGATGAAAAGTTAAAACGAAACCATAACCTATTTTGTTCTAATTTTCCTACATAGATATAAATGTATAGCATTCAATGATGAATTGAAATTAAGAGCATGAAATTGATATAAATGCGCCATCCTTTCGCCATACTGTTAATTTCTGTGGCAGAATTGAGAAAAATAGGTTACGACTTTGTTTAAATTTTTCCTAAAATGTATTGGTACAGACTATAGACAAGAAGCCTACCCCAATATACACTCGAGAGCAATGAATCCGGGTCACTTAAAGAATCCTAAAAATCTCGGAAACTAAAAATGCTAGGTTAATGCAATAAATTGTATTTAATAGACAATGTAATACTCCTTAAATGAAGGTATTAAAACTTCTTAGTTATTGTAAAGTTATATCATAAAAAAAAACAAATTTGAAAAAGGGCCACTTTCGAAGATGGAACTACGAAATTACAGCATTTGGTTTTGCTTTTGTTTGTAATCTGTCATTTATGTGGGTACATAAACCATGTTGATAGTGCTCTATATTCATTATTCAAGCTGAAATTATGTCGCTTACGCCTGAAGAATGCACCAGAATACTTACAATGCTGGAAACCGGCCGGAGTCAGCGCGATACAGCCAGGACTGTCGGTGTGTCGCTGTCAACAGTACAAAGAGTTCTCCGACGTTACGAAGAAACTGGTTCTAACCTACGCAGACCAGGAACGGGCAGAACCAGGTGTACCACAGCACGAGAAGACCGATACTTGGTGAACACCATGCTTCGAAATCGCTTTCTCACAGGAACTGAACTCACAAATCAGTTTCGACGCCTCGGAGGAAGTAACCCAAGTGCATGGACAGTAAGACGTCGGCTTGCTGAATCTAACTTAAAACCCCTTAGACCTGCAAACGGCCCTAAACTGGAGCGTGGGCATCGTATTTCAAGACTAAGATATGCCCAGAGCCACGTAAATTGGAGTATTGAAGATTGGTCAAAAGTTATGTTCTCCGACGAATCAAAATTTATGCTCTACAAGCACGATGGAAGACACAGAGTGTATCGAAGACCAGGGGAAAGATTCAAGCAAGCATGCATCGAAGAAAAAGTAGCCTACGGTGGTGGGTCTGTACTTGTGTGGGCCAGAATTTCTTCTGAAAGTCGCACAGAGCTGGTGATCATAGAAAACGGCCCTTTAACTAGCGAAAGATATGTGGAAGAAATCCTCAATGATCACGTTGGTCCATTTATGGTCAATTTAGGTGAGGATGCTATATTTATGCATGACAATGCCCGACCTCATACAGGTAGGATTGTGAATGACTACCTTCAAGAGATGAACATTACTCGTATGGAGTGGCCAGCGCGCAGCCCGGATATCAACCCGATCGAGCATGCTTGGGACGAGCTAGGCAGATGCGTAAAACAACGAAACCCTCCCCCAATCACGCTTCGTGAGCTCAAAATTGCTCTCACAGAGGAATGGGAGAATATTCCCCAAAATCGTATAAGGAACTTGGTGTACAGCATGCCAAACCGCGTAAACGCAGTAATGGAAGCACGAGGAGGCAATACGAAGTATTAAAATTCAAGAAAATCGTAATAAAGTTCAAAAATTTCATGTTTCCTATTTTTGTTTTAAGGAGAGATCAGCAGTTTTTTTCTTTATGTAATTTTGTGTTAATAAAATGTATGGTGACTCATATTTTTTTTACTTTCATTTAAGGAGTATTACATTGTCTATTAAATACAATTTATTGCATTAACCTATCATTTTTAGTTTCCGAGATTTTTAACATTCTTTAAGTGACCCGGATTCATTGCTCTCGAGTGTAGTTGGGAAATGGCTAGGCCGATGATGAATGTATTCTTTAGCTTCCAGATAACAGTGTGGATCTTCTAGTGTCCTCATTGGTTCTGCACTGGGTGAACGACCTGCCTGGGTGCTTTGATAAGATCATGAAATGCTTGAAACCTGATGGGGTGAGTAGTAATATTTTTTATTCTATGTTATGGAGGCTTTAGTACATTAAGGCCCAAGTTCTCCGACAAGATAACGGTCCGATCAACTGAAAGCAGCTGTTTACCATAAATTAAAACTTCTACCATATGATGGATAACCTATCATTTGGGTTTTTAGTTCCCAAAAGGGGTCGAATACCAAGCCGGGGTTGAACAAGTAAATTCCCGCTTCTATGTTTCTCACTCTCTCTTTCTTTCTCTACTCCAGGCGTTTCTAGCCTGTGTGTTCGGTGGGGACACACTTATGGAGCTGCGCCAGGCTCTCCAGCTGGCGGAGAGTGAGCGCTGCGGTGGGATATCTCCTCACATATCACCGTTTACAAGGATCAGGGATATAGGCGGCCTGCTTACAGCGTAAGTTATATGCAAATCATTTATTTCAATTAGGCCTAATAACAAGCACTTTTGAAAGTCAAAAAAAAAAGAATTTTGTTGCCCATTCCGAAAAGTAGTTTCCTATGGAGAAGAACGGGCAAGAAACTCCATGGTTACTATTTTTAAATAAGTTTTTTTTCAATTTTCTTGTTATATACATAAAATAATGACATGCGAAAATCATGTCAAAATCAAAATTGAAAAAATGGCAAGGTAGGAAGTCTATTTGGTAGCTATATGGTATTCACATTTACAATTTGTGTGTCGAAAATAAATGCAATCAACATCCTAAAGTAAAAATGAAGAAATATTTTATTACATATGATATAGAATGGTAAACATACAACTATAGTAAAAAAATTACATGCTATGTACGTGCACCTTATGTATGAATGTGGAGATCTGAAATGTAGCAAGTCACAATTTACCAAAAATTAAACAAAAAAAAAACTCGTACGGGCCTAGTGGTTAAGGCCATCTCATGTACGAGTACCTGGCAGGTTACAATATGACTTTCAAAGTCATATGTACTTTATAATTGGTTATTTGACTGTATTTTTTTTATTACAAATACATAACTAATTAACGAAAAGATTAACAACAGTGAAAATACGAATGTATTATCTTAAAAAACGGCCTAGTTATAAGCATTTAAAAAGTCATTGCTAGAAAAAGAGAGCACGATGCAATTATGACGTCATTATGTCAAAACGCTGTATAACTCGACATTTCCTAGAACAAATTATGTTTCGCGTGTCAAGGATAGAGAATTCCCCTTCCAAAAACTTTGAACGCATGGATGTTATTTATTTTAACATTGATTTGATTAATTTTTCGACACTTCGTTTTGTTTCTATGGGATCTTCTTAATAAAATAACATTTTAGTACATTTTAGTTGGTGTTCAAATACCTAATTGTATCTTGGACACTACTAGCCAACCGGTGAAGGAAGACATCGTGAGGAAACCTGGACTAAAAAGTCTGAAATCACCAATCCGCCTTGAGCAAGCGTGGTGATCAATGCTCATGCCTTTTCTGTGTGAGAAGAGGCCTTGGCCAGAAGTGCCACTTGCCATCGACGCTGACACTGACAAACACTCTCTTTTAGGATCGGAAATCATGACTGAGGGAATATCAGATGCTTAGGGTGAATCCTATTTTTTATGCTGTTTGGTTTCCGAATCGTCATTACCCTCTCACCGACTGTCGTTTAAATTGTATGATTTACAAGCTTAAAATTATTATGTTAAATAATGAAATATACCCCCAGACAAAGAAACTGCATCAAAGTTTTTGTTAAAAAAAAAAATAATGGTCTTTTCCAGTATACAAACATACACTTAGGGATAATGATACTACGCTGTTATGAAGTTAACGAACCAAACTATAGGTTTCAATTTAAATTTGTATAAAAAGTTGGAATAATTGGTAAAAATGATTTTTTCAAAGGTAGGTGCGTGTTGAACATTGATGCAGTTTATAAGTCCGTCAGTGTAGATATAGTCTCTTTATGTAGGTAAATATTGAATTTTATACGGCTGGTAATGATGAAATTCGTGTGAGGAAGCGAACAGCGTCGAAAAGCCAACCGCATATTTTTGAAGAATCACCCACTCACTAAAACCCATCTGTGTTCCTTGCGTTCCAAGTCCACCACCGTCTTTGGGCTACGAAACCCCTTACTTTAAAAACGCAATAAAGCCTCAAACTAAACGGAGGGCCTTTTCAACCAAGTCGGCAGTCACTTGAAATATTCTTCTCCTCATTCCAGGAGCGGTTTCACTCTTCAAACTGTTGACGTAGATTCCATAGTGGTCTGGTACCCCAGCATGTGGGAGGTGATGAGGGATGTACGCGCTTTAGGGGAGGGGAATGCCGCGTATAACCGACCACTGAGGCTGTCCAAAGAGGTGCAGTTCGCCGCAGCCAGTATATATGATGAAATGTATGGGAAAGTAAGTGTTGTTGTAAAAAAACCAGTTTATTTGCCAGAATGTATAGATTTAGAATGTATGATATTAAAAATATAATGGCCCCTTTAGATTCTACCATTACGTATAGTGTGCAAATATTTAATTTTAAGCTACTTAAAAAAAGCGAAAAAATAGCAAATAAGATGATGTGAAATGGAAGAATTGTCATTCAAGATTAGTCAAAACTCAATGATGTTACTTTTATTTATATATGTACTAGCTTTCCGCCAGCGGCTTCGCCCGCGTGGGTTACGAATTCAAATTAAAAATTACAGAGTTTCATACAAACTTTGCTTCCCTTTTTCACCCCTTAGGGGTAAAAATTCAGGGCACGCCGCAATCGCGGCGGTAAGTCCCCTCTTTGAGGAGTGGCTAGAGAGACGCCACGGCGTCCTCACCTACCGCCTGACGCAGGTCCTTACCGGGCACGGTTGCTTCGGGAGGTTCCTGCACAAAATCGGGCGGGAGGTAACGCCCGGGTGTCACCATTGCGTAGATCGCCCGGAGGACACGGTGGAGCATACGGTGGAGGTTTGCCCCGCTTGGGCGGAGCACCGCCGTGTCCTCGTAGGGGCGATCGGCGGCGGCGACCTCTCGCGTCCGGCCCTGGTTCAGGCCATGGTCCGGAGCGAGATGGAATGGGAGGCCGTCACCTCCTTCTGCGAATCAGTTATGCTGGAGAAGGAGGCGGCGGAACGCGTGAGGGAGCGACAGTCCTCACGCCCCAGCCGCCGCGGGAGACGCCACGGGCGTCGGGAGCCGCGAGACGACTCCCGGCCACCGTAGGCGCGGGGCTGCGGACGGTGAGCTATGGGTGGCTCGCCGTCCGGCAAGGACCAGACCCGCGTCGACGGCGCGTTCGTGTTCCACGCGCGCCTCAAAGAGCTGTCAGCAATAAGCGACGGGGCCCTCCCACTGGGCCATAGCCTGCCGGGGCTGCGGGACGTTCGAAAGAGATACCGCGCCCCCGGAAGACAAAGGGCTGAGGAAGGAACATGGATGGGCTTTAGTCAGTAAGAGTCTGACACTCCCACCCGCCCCACCCACGGCGGGAGGGGTCATTTGATGATTTCCCATCCGAAAAAAAAAAAAGGGGTAAAAATTCGGAAAATCCTTTCTTATCGGATGCCTATGTCATAAAATGATACAAAGAACACACCCTCCAAGTTTCAGGTTTCTACGATCAGCGGTTTAGGCTGTGCGTTAATCCATCAGTCATTCAGGACAAAGCATTTTATGTATAGATTTTGTTTTATATGTCTACTTAATAATTATATCTACTTTTTTTTTCAGGATATGCCTGATCGCAAAGTGCGTGGCGTTCCAGCTACATATCAGATAATAAACTTCCTAGGCTGGAAACCAGACCCTAGCCAGCCCAAACCGATGGAGAGAGGGACGGGGCAGGTGTCCCTCAAGGACCTACATCGGATCGATGACATCATTGACGACCCTAAAATCGTTCAGCTTAGGGACGATGATATGAAATAATAATTGCCATGATCGTACGAGTGTGGGGTCCAAACCTGGCCCTACCAATGACCTTTTTAATTATATGTACTGTCTAAGTCTACCTTAGACATCACTCACTAAGGGCGGATTCGACCAAACAGGAATAAATTTTATTCTCGGCGTAAATCGCTTATTACTCGAGAATAAATCAATTTCACGTTTAACCAAATACAATTCGAGGAATAACGAGTCTATTCGGGAATAGTCACTATACAAGCTTATTCCAGGAATAATAAAATGGCGTCCTATTGTTTTATGCTGTCATTTTAACTCACTGACATTTGAGAGCTACTTTTCCACGCTATAATACGACAAAGCAGAGTTGACATGAGTTATGCTTCTGCACCCTCCCTTTTGTAGAGCAACTTTATTTTGCCCGGTATTACTTTCGTTCACATTCACTTCGCTATTCGTGAGTAGCTTATCCAAGTATAGCTATACGCTAGATTGCATGGAAAAACGACTGTTGATTTATTCGAGAATAAAATCGTGGTATAAATTATTTTCCGTATAGTTACTCTTGTATAAATTCGGGTTTGGTCGAATCCACCCTAAGGCGCTATCCACACATTTCCGGGTACCCATCCCTGCTGTGTTCCGTCAGGGACGGGGAAAAAATCGGTTACATACAACTTGTACGAACTCGTTCACAAATCTCCGTGTCAGGGGCATCCGGATCGTCAGTGTCGGACGCACGGACGCTCTGACAGACTATCCGATTTTTATCTAGGTACATTGACAGCCGTTTAATAAATATACGTTTTGCCGGCTGATAGTCTTCTTAGTGATCTGCTTCTTCTTCTAGCGCTATTGCAATCATTGCTAATTCTTCATTGTTAAATAAAGACATCGTGTTTGAATACGGGTGACGGATGGCACGTCCCTGACGGGACACTGAAACGGACGACTCGGAACACGGGTAGCACTGACCCGGAAATGTGTGGATAGCGCCTGAAGGTGAAGGGAAAATCCTGAGGAAACCTGGACTAAAAAGTCTGAAGTCGCCAACCAGAACAGAAAAGAAAGAAAAATGTAGCTGAAAACTCAACAATACATAATATATACTTTCAGAATTCACACAATCTATACTAATATAATAAAGCTGAAGAGTTTGTTTGTTTGTTTGAACGCGCTAATCTCAGGAACCGCTGGTCCGATTTGAAAAATTCTTTCAGTGTTAGATAGTCCATTTATCGAGGAAGGTTATAGGCTATATATCATCACGCTAAAACCAATAGGAGTGGAGCACCACTAGTCCACGCGGACGAAGTCGCGGGCAGAAGCTAGTATTTAATAATTTGTAGAATTCCGCTATAAAAGTGCTCGCAGTGAAAGATCTCTTACATTTGACATTTCTTGAGACTTGACACTAGCGCCTCTAGCGGCGAATTCATTAAAGCATGCGGTTTAGATAAAATATAATGTCAAATGTTGTATAGATAATGGTGGGAACCCTTCGTGCGTAGTCCGACTCGCACTTGGCCGATTTTAGTATATTTTGTTGTTATAGCGGCAACGGAAATACATCATCTGTGAAAATTTCAACTGTCTAGCTATCACGGTTAATAAGATACAGCCTGGTGACAGACAGACATACGGACAAATGGACGGTGGAGTCTTAGTAATAGGGTCCCGTTTTTACACTTTCGGTACGGAACCCTAAAAATGGCCACCGTCTATTTTTGCGTTTAAAGAAATAATTTTATTTATCTAATTTAAAAACTAAGACTTTGTAAATATTGTTAATTTAGTAAGAAAATGTTGTTTAATGTTAATAAAAATTATATAAAAATATTATTTTTATTTCATTTTTATGTTAGTGGTTTATTCTGCTTTATTGGTCGTAAATTCTTAAGTCGACCGACATGTCCCGAGTTCGAATACAAAGTTGGACAATGTTTTTGGGGTTTTCCATATCAAATTTCTCAAATTCAAATTGTAATTCAAAATTTCAAAAACTAATTCAAATTTAAATTTCAAGAAGTATGAATTATTGGAATTTCTCAGAAGTATACCGGAGTCTTATATTAGTGCCTGTGTTTGTAGATGTTCATTAGCCATAAGCTTGCTCCCTGTTACATGGTACTTTATAACTGGAGAAATGTGAAAGTAGGTACTATAGACACATCTGCCTGACCCTTTACAGAAAACAAGCGTGATATTATCCTATCTAGGACCTACTCTTTGGAACCGTGCAACTAGTGTGACTTTTCATAAGAGCCTGCAAAGCCCCATTTGAAATAAAAAAAATGACTTTTCACTATCCTTACTAAAAATTAATGTGAAAGTCACTACCTGTTAGTTACGTTTTCACGTTGCAATGGCTGAACCTATTTGGATGAAATTTGATATGGAGATAGATTGGATTCTGGAGTTATAGGTTACTTTATCCGGGTGTATTAAGTAGTTTCCTCGGGAAACAGCTAGTAATACCTACTATACATACGAAAGTTCGCATAGGTGGATGTTTGTTACTCTGAGACGCAAAAACTACTGAACAGATTTGAATGAAATTGACCCTACACATCATCATCTGCCTAGCCTTTTCCCAACTATGTTGGGGTCGGCTTCCAGTCTAAACCGGATGCAGCTGAGTACCAGTGTTTTACATGGAGCAACTGCCTATCTGACCTCCACAACCCAGTTACCGGGTAACACGGTTACCCTTGGTAAGACTGGTTGTCAGACTTTCTGGCTTCTGACTACCCGTAACGACTGTCAAAGATGTACAAATGACAACCGGGACCAACAGCTTAACGTGCTTTCCGAGGCACGGAGGAGTCTCGCTATGACATAGATGGTCACCCATCCACGGACCGACCGCGCCAAGCGCAGCTTAACCTTTGATCGGTCGAACCGTGCGGCTGTTACTTAGCCACAAGCTCCTCTGACCCTACACATCTATACTAATATAATAAAGCTGAAGAGTTTGTTTGTTTGAACGCGCTAATCTCAGGAACTACTGGTACGATTTGAAAAATTCTTTCAGTGTTTGATAGCCTATTTATTGAGGAAGGTTATAGGCTATATATCATCACGCTAAATTCAATAGGAGTGGAGCACCACTATCCACGCGGACGAAGTCACGGGCAAAAGCTATAGTTTATTACTTGCCTCATTGGTCTAGTGGTCGCATAATGCGACTGCTGTATGTGGGGTCTGGGGTTCGATTCCCGGGTCGGGCCGAAATCCGAAGCGGAAGTTGGTGGTGTTACACCCCCGTGCCTGAGAGGCACGTTAAGCTGTCGTCCCCGACTGCCATCTTGATAGCAGTTGTTGTTACAATTCCATGTCAGAGGCCGTCAGGTGGATTTGAGAAAACTCTGACACTAGGGCTTGTTAGATATGTCAACCTGCAACTCACACGATAAGAAGAGGAACACATAAGAATATTTTTTCCAGGTATGGACCTTTTCCGAAGACCACCCAGACAGTCTCAGGCTATAGCTATCGGGGCTGCGGGACGTTCGAAAGAGATACCGCGCCCCTGGAATACAAAGGACTGAGGAAGGAACATGGATGGGTTTTAGTGAGCAAGAGTCTGACACTCCCTTACGCCCCACCCACGGCGGGTCTTAACTTCATTATTTTCTAACAATGTTTGCATGCCTAAACTATGGTAGATTGTACAAGGATCGCCTATTATTATTACACTAGCTTCTGCCAGCGACTTCGTCCGCGTGGAATAGTGGTGCTCCGCTCCTATTGGTCTTAGCGTGATGATATATAGCCTATAGCCTTCCTCGATAAATGGACTATCTAACACTGAAAGAATTTTTCAAATCGGACCAGCGGTTCCTGAGATTAGCGCGTTTAAACAAAATGACACATTTCCCTTCACTGTTCTGCTCCTATTGATTGTAGCGTGATGAAAAGTATACTATAACCATCTCAGGAGTATGACAAATAATTGTACCAAGTTTCGTTAAAATCCGTCGAGTAGTTTTTGTTTCTATAGAGTTTATACAGACAGACAGGCAAAAATTTTACTGATTGCATTTTTGGCATCAGTATCGATCCCTAATCACCCCCTGATAGTTATTTTGGAAATATATTTCATGTACAGAATTGACCTCTCTACAGATTTATTATAAGTATAGATCTTATTTCATGTACCTACAATCTGTGCAAATAAACTTTACTTTACGTAAAATTGAGTAAGTACCTACATAATAAATTACAAATCACCACGTATTAGGTTACAAGGAAAATTATACTGCATAAGCATAAGTACCAATAACACTCATTGTATAGTTGTCATATTAATTTAGGATAATTCCTGTATTTTATTACAAACTCGTTTGAAATGGTTACTGGGCGTCACTTTAGGGTTTTTAAAATATTAGTTTATTACAAAAATGTTAGTTTCTTACGTGTATATTGTGGTTTTGTGTTTTTTAGTGTCGATTAAGTGTGAAGGTAAGAGAATAATCAAGAATAAATAAATATAATAGTAATCCCGTTGTCCCTTGTTGCAATTTAAGCGACTACTTTTTGGGGGCCCGTTTGGTGAGCTGGTGAGTCTCCCTTTAATTGTTTCAGCAGGCGCTATAGGTTTCCATAGCTCCCTATAGTCCACCATCATCCCATCACAATAGCCCAAGTAGTTTCCATGCGTTGCAATAGTCCTGCACACACCTGGGATTGTCCCTGGGTGCATTTCTATAGTGTGTAATGGATAACCGCTGGTTATGCGTCACCATTACATTTCATTAAAGTTGTCTTAAAGGGCTTCTGCGTGTTGGCACCGGCCCCACGTTCCGCTTCCAAAGTTCCGGGACTCTGTAGTCCCGTGCATAACGTGTAAACAGCTTGTTTCTTGTATGTTCCTTATTTAATAGGTATAATTTTAGAATGATTGTGTAGATCATAACTAGTGGATTTTCGCGGTTAGACTCGTGGCCAGAGGGAACTATTTCGAACCCTCGCACAAGAACTATCATATTTAATCTATCTCCATTCTTACCTTACTGTATTTCATTTAAATCCAGCCATTAGGTCCAGCTGTTATACCGTGAAATCGTAAAAGACAGAGTAAGTACTTTAGCATTCTACTAAGGAAGTAAGAATTACTAAGTATGTAAGCAATGGTTAACATTTTTGTGATTTCATCAACTCGTATGTTTGTTACTTAATCATTCTATGAAGACTGGATAGGTTTCAATGAAATTTGGCACGCAGGTAGACCATGACCTAGGGTAAAACATAAAAAGAATACTTTTAGTATATTTAACGTTGTAACAGACGGAATTAAGGTGTCTGACAAATTGGAATAAGGAAAAAGCTTCTAAAATAGATTTATTGTATGAAAATCACACAATGGATTGTGCATATTGTAATAAAGTATTTTTTGGTTATTCAAAGAAAAGAAAGAAAGAAACATTTGTGAACGCAACAACAGAGTATAACACATAGGGATATCAATACCAAAAACATAACAAGAAATTAGTAAAGTACTTTTTCTTTCTTTTTTTACGGTTCCGTAGTCGAAAAGGACCCTTACAGTTTCGCCATGTCCGTCTGTCTGTCTATTCGCGGCATAGCTCAGAGTTTCTTGGTACTAGAAAGCTGAAATTTGATATATGTAGATATACATATGTCATGATCACGCCGACAAAGTGGTAAAATAAAAATAAGAATTTTTTTTAGGGTCCCAAACAATTAAAGTGGGGTGGGATTTTTTTTTTTTTTTTTTAATGACATCTCGCAGGTCAACCTAGAAGGTTGTCGACTGCTTAACCGGGCTTGCCTGTGAAGTGCCTTAAATGAATTTAGGGCCTCCAGCCAGGGCTTAACTTACAAAACTCGGAGACCACGTAAAAGCTGTCAGTCCTGCACCTGATCTCTCCTCGGTCGTGTCGGACTGCCAACCCATCGGACTATGAGAGTGAGGGAGTAGAGAGTGCACCTGTGTCTGCGCAAGCGTGCGTGCACTATAACATATCTCCTGCATACCTGGCTAGTTTACATTGAGATTGACCGCCATGACTGAAAATCGGTCTGAAAATTATTATTAATTATGACTTTTGTAATTGGTACCAGGTTTCAAACCCGCGCACTTGTACACGAGATGCCTTAACATTCGCAGTTTAAACCTAGATTTATTTAGTACCGCTTAAAATTCTAATTAATTTCTAAAACCATAATTATTGTCTTTTTATCTTTCCTTGTTCTTATAATGTAGCGACAGTAAATGCTGCCATTATTCCACGAAAGGTTAAGGAAAATTAGTGGTATGTTAACCCCAATCGCTATAATTTGTCATCGTCATCAAATCTACCTATATTTACCTATCTATTATAATACTAGCTGTCCCGCCATTTTTTTCTGTTCGTTTTTAGGGTTCCGTAGTCGACAAGGAACCCTTATAGTTTAGCTATATCCGTCTGTCTGTAAAGTGCAATTTTTTGTTCGATATACGAGCGTTCTCGCTCTAATTTTTGAATGGCTGTCCTTAAAAATATGAAAAAGATCATGGATGTAGCACTTGTCATGAATTTAAAAGAAAAAAAATCTTTAAACTTTGTCCTGACAATAACAAACAAATTAGATTTTTTTATAAACATTTCGGCGATTCGTTTTTATTTATAGATACCTATATCTACCTATAGCTACCTATAGATTATGTGTCATGTATGATAATTCTGAAAATTGACGCTGATATATTTTATGTTTTTTCCACTCTTACAATTATCCTTCCAGTCACGGAAGTCCTTGCTACGTTTCGAAAACGGTCACCCATCCATGGTCAACCACGGCTAGCGCAGCTTATCCTTGCTAATCTATCGATCCGTCTGTTACTTAGTTACGAGCCCCCCAATATTATAGTAGATAATCTGTATATATTTACATAGCACCCGTGTGTAGCCGGGGCGGGTCGCTAGTCACTACATAGTATAAAACAAAGTCGCTTCCCGCTGTCTGTCCCCATGTATGCTCAGATCTTTAAAACTGCGCAACGGATTTTGATGTGGTTTTTTAATAGATAGAGTGATTCAAGGGGAAGGTTTTAGTATATACTAGCTTCTGCCAGCGACTTCGTCCGCGTGGAATACTGGTGCTCCGCTCCTATTGGTCTTAGCGTGATGATATATAGCCTATAGCCTTCCTCGATAAATGGACTATCTAACACTGAAAGAATTATTTAAATCGGACCAGCGGTCCCTGAGATTAGCGCGTTTAAACAAAATGACAACATTTCCCTTCACTGCTCTGCTCCTATTGATTGTAGCGTGATGAAAAGTATACTATAACCAGCTCAGGAGTATGACAAATAATTGTACCAAGTTTCGTTAAAATCTGTCAAGTAGTTTTTGTTTCTATAGAGTTTATACAGACAGACAGGCAAAATTTTACGGATTGCATTTTTGGCATCAGTTACTGTATCGATCCCTAATCACCCCCTGATAGTGATTTTGGAATTATATTTCATGTACAGAATTGACCTCTCTACAGATTTATTATAAGTATAGATAGAAGAAGATATAGATAATTTGTCAAGATTTTGTTTCCATTGGCTAAAATATCGCGGGCGAAGCCGCTGGCGGAAAGCTAGTAATATTATAAACGCGAAATTAACTGTCTGTCTACCTGCAACACGGGAGATTTCTTTCTTTCTTTAATTTGGGAGCTGGAGACGGACATAGGATTTTAAACGTTTCTAAGGTTCCGACCAAAAATGGTAAAAGAAACACTTATGGTTTCTCTTTGTCTATCTGTCCGTCTGTCACAGATCATTATTTCAGGAACTACTAATGCTATCGATCTGAAATTTGGAACAGTTATAAAGACTGATTGTCCATGCGCATTGCGTATGCGGAAAAAGTGGGTGGAAGTGGGGGGTTTAAAAATGTCAAAGTACATATTGTAACTAGATCATGCGGGGATCGTATGAATGGGTTCAGCCTGCCACTATGTAAGTTAAGCCCTGGCTGGAGGCCCTAAATTCATTTAAGGCACTTCACAAGCAAGCCCGGTTAAGCAGTCGACAACCTTCCAGGTTGACCTGCAAGATGCCATACAAAAAAAAATCAGCCTGCCACTATCACTAGATCCCCTCAACTTTTTAATCGAACTGAAATGCATGAAACCAGACTTTGTTTATTTGAGTAAATGATGTGGTGGTGAGGAGCTCGTGGCTAAGTGACAGTCGCACGGGTCGATCGAACAAAGGTTAAGCTGCGCTGGGCCCGGCTGGTCCCTGGATGGACCATCTATGTCATATCGAAACTCCTCCATGCCTCGGAAAGCACGTTAAGCCGTTGGTCCCGGTTGTCAGACAGAAAGTCTGTCAAACAATCTTACCAAGGGTTAACGTGTTACCCGGTAACTGGGTTCTGGAGATCAGATAGGCCTTCGCTCCGTGTAAAACACTGGTACTCAGCGTCTAGTTAGACTGGAAGCCGACACAACATAGTTAGGGAAAGGCTATGTGAATAATGAGGTGGTGATGATCTTGATCTGATTGGTGGACACGGATAATTATCAAGGGACCTCCTTAATGTTATTTTTCTTACAGATAACGTAGTTAAGGTAGAAATTCTGAAAGAACACCAGAAAGAATGCCAAGTCCTCTCTACAAACAGACTAGAGGAAGGCGCTAACTATACACTGATTGTAAAGAGTGAATATTTCATCAATAGTAGTTGGTGAGTGCGTATTTTCAATCGATTTAAACATAATTAATAATTAGTTTATAATACAACTAGAGGAGCTCGTGGCTAAGTAACAGCCGCACGTTTCGACCGATCAAAGGTTAAGCTGCGCTTGACGCGGTCGGTCCGTGGATGGGTGACCATCTTTGTCATAGCGAGACTCCTCCGTGCCTCGGAAAGCACGTTAAGCTGTTGGTCCCGGTTGTCATTTGTACATCTTTGACAGTCGTTACAGGTAGTCAGAAGCCAGAAAGTCTGACAACCAGTCTTACCAAGGGGTACCGTGTTACCCGGTAACTGGGTTGTGGAGGTCAGATAGGCAGTCGCTCCATGTAAAACACGGGTACTCAGCCGCATCCGGCTTAGACTGGAAGCCGACCCCAACATAGTTGGGAAAAGGCTAGGCAGATGATGAGTTTATAATACAACTAGTTTGCCGCGGTAAAAATCTCAACCTGTAGGAACTAAACTCCATGTACTAGCATAGTTAGTTAAATTGTATCTACTGTCTTAATTTATTTTTGGTGTACAATAAAGCATAATTTTATTCTATTCTATTCTAGCATAGATATTATCCTTTGTCTTTCTCCTGGTTTTTAATCTATATCCAAACTGAATTTCATCTTATGCGGTGCAGTGGGCGTAAAAACTTAAGAAGTTAAGACAGACTGACTTCCTCAGCTAATACTAGCTGTTTCTGGTGGTTCTATCCGCGTCCTGAGGGAACCTACTTGCATCCGGATAAAACCCGCTTTTCCAGGTGTCAATCTATCTCTATACAAAATTTCTTCCTAATTAGTTCAGCCGTTTTCCCGTGGAAGCCTAACAAACGACAGTCACGTTTATTATATTTAGCTGGTTCCCGTGGCTTTCCTCGCATCCCGGGGTAAGCACTTTTGGCTCCCGGATAAAAACTACCATTGTCCTTTTCCCAGAGTTGAAAGAAAGGAAAGAAACTAAAGGAAAAAAAAAACTGACTGATGACTTATACATCCGAAAATTTCGCTCCTAACGATAATTCTCCATCATCATCATCAGCCTATATATCGTCCCACTGCTGGGCACAGGCCTCTTCTCATACAGAGAAGGCATGAGCATTGATCACCACGCTTGCTCAAGGCGGATTGGCGATTTCAGACTTTTTAAGTCCAGGTTTCCTCACGATGTTTTCCTTCACCGTTGGTCAGTGACGTCTTAGATATACTTAGATAGTACATATGACTTTAGAAAAGTCACATTAGTACTTTCCCGGTTTCGAACCTGCACACTCGTACTCGGGAGGCAGGTGCCTTAACCACTAGGCCACCACGACCCTTTATTCGATAATTCCCCAACTGAACGCGATATTTTTATGTTGCACATTAAAATTTATATTTTTATGAATTATTTCAGCTTGTCGATTAACGGTAGAATATGTGAAAGTCTAAATAAATTAGAAAATGCAAACTATAGTATAAAACAGGAGATTTTGACCGGTGAATCTGCAAAAGAACGGGTGACAACAACAACCTATGTTATGTTACATGTAAGTACCTTGTATGTTATTTAAAACATATTTAATATGTATACTAGCTAGCTCTAGAAATACGACGTAAAATTACCCTTCCGTAGTTCCCTATAAAAGGGTAATTTTACGTCAGATTGTATTTTTTGGGTAAAATTACGTGTATAATTAAAGAGCTCAAAAATACATGGCAGGTGATAATATTTATTTATATTTCTCGCTGCTTTAGAGTTGGTTGGTGTAGTCTGTACCACATAGATAAATGAAATGGCATTAAATGATGATGTTTACAGCATGAAATTAACATGAATGCATCCTTACCCCATTTTGTTAATTTCTGCGGCTGAATTAGAACAAAATAGGTTACGACTTTGTTTATATTTTTCGTAAAATCGATTGGTACACGCTATAGCTTGGTTGATGACTGATCCATTTTACATAGGGCTTAAATATATATACATGGACTATTTTTTGTGAGTACCTACACCTCTGCTTAGCCCTTCTTAAAAAATGGGTTTTTGTTATAAAAAAATCCATCACTTGATTTTATGACTGCACGCTTAAAAATGCTTTGTTGTTTTTTTTCTAGAAAGAATTAGTCAAAAGGCGCTTTTTGGGAATTTGGGAATTTCGTTTTGAAGTTCTTATGAATTACGAAGTGATTTCTTATAATCACAAAGACGAAAACACTGTGACTTGGGCATGTGAAACCACTATAGATTTAGGTAAGCAGAGTTTAATGATTTTCGATCGGATTCTGGTAATGCCAACTTTTTCTGTGTATCTGGTATAAAGGAGAGTGTCACCGTCGTCTAATAAATACATGCAAGACACGAAGCTAAAATATATTTTTTCATCATCATCATCATCATCATCATCAGCCTATATATTGTCCCACTGCTGCGCACAGGCCTCTTCTCACACAGAGAAGGCATGAGCATTGATCACCACGCTTGCTCAAGGCGGATTGGCAATTTGAGACTTTTTAAGTCCAGGTTTCCTCACGATGTTTTCCTTCACCGTTAGTCAGTGACGTCTAAGATATACTTAGAAGGTACATATGACTTTAGAAAAGTCACATTGGTACTTGCCAGGTTCCGAACCCGCACACTTGTGCACGAGAAGCAGGTGCCTTAACCACTAGGCCACCACGACTTTTAGGTACCTTTAATTCCGTAATATAATTGATTCTAATATTATTTTATTTTATTCCAGTACCTCGTAAATACGCGAACCCAGCAAAACGTACGTAATCATGAAGTTAATTAATTTATTAAAAAATATAATTGTGCCTATCTACATAATTTAGTTTATTTTTACTTGCCCTAAACGGTACTAAACAATGATTTGACATTTTTAACACAAAACAAGTACCTATTCAACAAAACTAAAATACGTTATTTCAAAAACCACATTGTATTTATTTTATTTAAAATCGATTTGTGTAGTTCTTTAAATAAATATGTTTCGAATAAAAGATGTGGCAAGATTACTGACACTTTTTATAGGCAACTAATCCTCATCGTTACCCTATTATCTTAACGAATTCAAAGATAATTAACAATATATTTGGGCCACTATTCGCGTCCCGAGGAAACTACTAAACCCACCTGGGGCCTTACCATGACGTCGTATAGCTCCGTCTCTTTTTCATAACGAAAATAATCTTGTTTTGGCACAAGATTATTTTCGTTATGAAAAAGAGACGGAGCTATACGACGTTAGTAGCTGTGTCACGCTCTCAATCTTGAATAGAGATTGCAAAAACACGTGGTGGTACAGCCCCTGGATAAAAAGTAACTCGTATCATGCGCAACAAATTTTCACACGTTAGTTGAGTGGTGGATGTTCCAGGGAAAATTAAATTTAAATTTTCGTAAGTGTTTTACAATTCACAGCTCGATATCAGATACCATGATGATAAAATATATATTCGCGGTAGTGAAATGTATGTGTTTACACAACAATACTAGTTAATCCACACAGCTCCGCAATTTAGTGAAGTTCTACAATGTACCATTTTTGTAAAAACTTGACGTTGTAGAACTTCTCTAAGTTACAGAGTTATGTTGATGGTTGTAACAAGTATAACTGTGTAAACACATACATTTAACCACCGCGAATATATATTTTATCATCATACAATCCGATATCGAGCTGTAAATCGCAAAAAACTTACGAAAATTTAAATTTCGCGAGCTACCCTGGAACATCCACCTTAATGTCTTCTGCTATTTCTTGTCACTCCTTTTACATTCTACATTCACAATCACGCATTTTTTTAAAGTTATCTACAATACATAGAGCATTTTTTATTTCCAGAGGCTCCACAAGAAATAAAAACAGGTAAGTGTATTCACGATCAAAATCGAAAATCATCATAGCACACTAATACTGATAATCACCAGACCGATTCCGATTACGGCGACCAATCTCACCCGATCAACCTTACCTGACTAGCCAGGTACGCAGGAGATATTATAGTGCACGCACGCTTGCAAACACAGGTGCACTCTCTATTCCCTCACTCTCATAGTCCGATGGGTCGGGAACTGACACGACCCGGGAGAGATCAGGTACAGGACCGATAGATTTACTCGCTATGTAAAGAAAAAGGTCACCAATCTATGGGCTGACCGCGTCTAGCGCACCTTAACTTTGCTAACCTTTTGATCCGCACAGATGTTACTTAGGTACGAGTCCCTCGCAACTTAGACTAATCAAGGGATGTTTCAATATAATTATATTAGGGTAAGTACTGTTACTGGTGACCGATGCACCGCGTTTTTAGACCCTAGTTCACCAACAGTCTAAATCTAATCCAATCTAAATATATATAAAACTCAAAGGTGACTGACTGACATAGTGATCTATCAACGCACAGCCCAAACCACTGGAGGGATTGGGCTGAAATTTGGCATGCAGGTAGATGTTATGACATAGGCATTCGCTAAGAAAGGATTTTGATAAATTCTACCTCCAAGGGGGTGAAAAAGGAGGGCAAATTTTGTATGAAACTCGGTCATTTTTTAACACACGCGGGCGAAGCCGCTGGCGGGAAGCTAGTTGGTTATGTAATCGGCCCGTTAAACGAAAACGTTTTTAACCACGAAGCGGGAATTCTCGTGTTGTCAACTTCTTGTTCAACCCCGGCTTGGTAATCAACCATTTTAAGAATAAAAAACCCATATGATAGGTTATCCATCGTATGGTAGAAGTTTGAATTAATGCTAAACAGCTGTTTTCAGTTGATCGGACCGTTATCTTGTCGGTGAAATTGGGCCTTAATCCAGTACAAACCTGGTTATGCACAAAAACGCTTTGTACTCACACAGACGCATAAACTAACTTTTTTAGGGTTCCGTAGTCCGACAAGGAACCCTTATTGTTTCGCTCTGTCCGTCTGTCTGTCTGTCTGTCTGTCCGCGGCATAGCTCCGTGGTTCTTGTTATTAGAAAGCTGAAATTTGGTATGAATATGTATATTGATCACGCCGAGAGAGTGGTAAAATAAAATTTTGAAAAATATTTTTTTTTAGGGTAGCTCCCAAACATGTATAGTAGGGATAAATATTTTTTTTCTCGCGTACCCCTTCGTGTGGGGTATCGTTAGATAGGTCTTTCAAAAATATTATGGGTGTGTGAAGACCATTTTTCGGTTAAGCGAGCCATTTGCGAAATATCTAGCTTTTAAGTGAAAATTTTTGTTCGATACGAGTTACCCCCCCCTCTAACTTTTGAATGGCTGTACCTAGAAATGTGAAAAAATTCACAGACGTAGCACATGTAATGAACTTACAAGGAAAACTATCACGGCTAAGTAGGCTTAACCGGTTACAGAGTTATAGTCGACTAACTGAGACCTACTACGGAACCCTACTGCGCGTGGCCCGACACGCACCTGGCCGGTTTTTGTCCTTTCAAGACGAAGGGTAACAATGAGGATTACCCAACGAATAAGGGTAACTGAACGCTACACATGTCTTATTTCACCATACCCCGCTTTACATTAGATAAAATAGAACATGCATATTATTTTTATTAATTTTATGTAGGTATATTATTCTGTACATACATATCATGTAATAATCTAATACAAATATTTCCATTGAGTAGAGCTTTTGTACAAAACAACAGAGTTTTCCTCGTAAACTCACACTGACGCAAATATCAGTACATATTATATTTTTTTATTTTTTTTAGGTAAAATTTTTAATGTTGAACGAAAAGATGGTGGTAAGTGTATATTGAATATTTTTTCCTTTTTTTTTCGGATGGGAAATCATCAAATGACCCCTCCCGCCGTAGTGTCAGACTCTTACTGACTAAAACCCATCCATGTATCTTCCTCAGCCCTTTGTATTCCGGGGGCACGGTATCTCTTTCGAAGGTCCCGCAAAACTTAGATTATGCTTAATTTATCATTTAGGTTTCGTTCGCACTTAAAAGTATTTCTGTCGCTACAATACACATTGAAGTGAGAGAGAGAAAAAATTATGATGATTATGTGATTATTTAGGACAATAAATTAGTGGCGATGTAAATGTACCATGGATACAAAATCGATTGTCCTGTTTACTCAACTGCGGCGTAGCCCAAAAAGGGCATGACGATGGCGTACGACGCCCCCTTCTCGCCATTGTGTTTTTTTTTTGTATGGCATCTCGCAGGTCAACCTAGAAGATAGTCGACTGCTTAACCGGGCTTGCCTGTGAAGTGCCTTAAATGAATTTAGGGCCTCCAGCCAGGGCTTAACTTACAAAATTAAGCGACTACACGCTAAGGGCACCCCCTAGTGAGGTACGGGCCTCGGCTTAGGGCGTCGCTGGGGGAGGACAGCAAGGGACAGGCTGGATCAGAATACATATGAGCCACTTTCTACGCTTTGTGTGTTGTTGACGTCATACAAGTATGACGTACACTAAATACGTCACCAGCGGTTTCACGCGCGTGAAAACCCCAAGTAAAGAGCCTGTAACTATCTTCCGTCTATCTACGTACCAATTTTCATCCAAATCGCTTCAGCCGTTTTAACTTGAAACAAATCTATAAGTACTAATATTATAAAGAGGAAAGATTTGTTTGTTTGTTTGTAGGGTTTTAACTCAAAAACTACTGTGCTGATTTCAAAAATTCTTTCACCGTTAGAAAGCTACATCCTTAAAAAGTGTCATAGGCTATATTTATTTCCAGAAATAATTAGGGATCCCTACTAAAACTTGAATAATGTAACCCAAGGTGTAAAAGACAATGTCCACGCGCGAAGCCGCGGGCGGAAAGCTAGTAATAGATGAACAAACTAACTTTCGCAGAGTACGTGTATGTTTCGTGAATCTTTGACGTACTCGTATCGAGACGGTAATATCTGAAACTTTCAGATCCAGCGAATTGGCAGATAATAGTAGTTCCAATCATTGGAGTGGCCTTGCTTTTACAGACATCCTACATTGTTTGTATGAAAATCAGAGGTACGTACACTATAGTGACAATTACCTATTAATTACTTTTTGGATTGGGTTAATGGTAGGGCTGCCAGCACCCAAATCGTCGATCTTGGACTAAAACTATAAAAACCCCGGACATTTTGAATGAGTTAGATTTTTTCCCCGGACACTTTTTATTATTTGTTGTAATTTATTGCTTATCTTACAATCAATCGGAATTGGATATCAGGTAAAAAGTGTCCGGGTTTTCTCCGGACGCTCTTTGAAAACCCGCCCGGATGCACCCCGGACGCCCTCTAAACTAGGACAAATCCGAGGAACTAGGATTGGACTGGGACTAGGATTGCCCTTCTATTGCAAGGTACTTAAAATAACTGACGTAATATGGGAAGAGCGTAAGTACCTACACCTCTGCCTAAACCTTTGGTGAAAACAAACGCTATATTACGGTTATCATCATACTTTTGTCGGGATCCTTCTCCGGACCGCTTTTCAGCTCTGCATCAATTTCATTAAAACGTTTTTGCAGTTTGATTGTTAATGAATATATAAGTGAACGAACAGACAGACGTACGTTATTCATGATTAAATATTAATATTTTCATATTTTTTTTCTAGAACGTCCTTCAATTAAGGACAAGGAAAATATGGGCAAAGTCGAGGATGGATGCAACAATGATCGAGGTAATGATAAAAACTACATTATTACCCCAAAATTTACTATTTCGTAATTTTACCCCAAAAATGACTATTTCTTAATTTTACCCCAAAAATGACTATTTCCTAATTTTACCCCAAAATTGACTATTTCTTAATTTTACCCTGAAAATTGTGCCGGTAACCGAAAAACTATGTGGAAACGGTTGTCATGGCAGGCATGTTACGCGGAGGAGTTAGGAACATGTTGTGAAGAAGATTCTGAGCATGAATGTGGATTATGATGCATGATGGATGGCTTTATAATATAGGTAGACTAGCTTCCCGCCAGCGGCTTCGCCCTCGATATTTTGGCAAATGGATACAAAAACTTGACACATTATATATTAAAACCTTCCTCATTAATCACTCTATCCATAAAAAAAAAACCACATCTAAATCTGTTGGGTACATTCAAAGATTTAAGCATACATAGGGATATAGGGACAGAGATAGCGACTTTGTTTTATACTATGTAGTGATTTATTCTTGTTCATTCTGTCAAATGAGCTTACCTAGAGGTGGCGTAAGGCGTGGGCGGTGTGGGTCACCGCCCACGGCCTCGCGGTGCAAAGGGTCACGCGCTTTTTTTTTTGTATGGCATCTCGCAGGTCAACCTAGAAGGTTGTCAACTGCTTAACCGGGCTTACCTGTGAAGTACCTTAAATGAATTTAGGGCCTCCAGCCAGGGCTTAACTTACAAAACTAAGCGACTACACGGTAAGGGCACCCCCTAGTGGGGTACGGGCCTCGACGAGGGCGTGTCTGGGGGAGGACAGCAAGGGACAGTCTGGATCAGAATATATATGATTATTATAATCGGGAATTTTAAAGCTATTAGCTCAGCTCGCGGGCTGGCTCGTCGAGCTAGGAAAGGGTCACGCGCCTCACAGCCGAAAACTTAGAGACGTCGACTTCTAGAGCGATGTATTGGTTCACTACCGTTTAAATAAAAAGTATTTTTGTCTTTTCAGTATTTTTGAAAGTCGGTTGTATTTTTTTTTGTAAAAAATATATATTTTATATTCCCTTCTCCTTGCACCATCAGAGGGCCTCGCAAAATCTACCTTGCCCACATTAAGTTTAGGTCTTAACGCCGCCACTGAGCTTACCTATAAATAAAACTATCAGTAGGTACTGCTATATACGTAGGTATTAATCTTGGTCTAATTTTTTACAGGGTTCATATCAGCGTTTTGTCACAAAGCAAAAAGACCATCCAGTGAGTCTCTTTTCAATTTACTTTTTGTTGAAGATTTCTCAAAGCTTAAACCATACTTTTACCACAGTATTACGATAACTCCCTACAGTAGCGCAACGCCTTTGATGACGCGCGATGCCGCCGCCGGCGTAAGTACATACGCTAAGGTTGTTACATAATGGGAAATCAAATAACAACAAAGCGAAACAATTTTCAGCAATACACGATCGCGTCTGGCCCCTCGCGATAAGTCCCGCAAAGTAGAGTTTCTGTCAGCAGAGGCTCATTCCTTCCAATATCTTTATCTAACATTCTTGGTATTTTTCCAGAACGTAGAATTAATATTGCAGAGCGGCCACCACTGCCATTGCCTGCAGATGCGCTAAAAAATGAAGGTAAGGTCATAAACATTTTAATTTATTAACATATAGCTACTAAGGAAGGAGCTCGTGGCTAAGTAACAGCCGTATGGTTCGACCGATCAAAGGTTAAGCTGCGCTTGGCGCGGTCCGTGGATGGGTGACCTGGCTAGCTTTTCCCAACTATGGTAGGGGTAGGCTTTCAGTCTAAGCCGGATGCAGCTGAGTACCAGTGTTTTACATGGAGCGACTCCCTATTGGAATTCCACAACCCAGTTAGCGGGTAACACGACACCCCTTGGTAAGACTGATTGTCAGACTTTCTGGCTTCTGACTACCCGTAACGACTGTCAAAGATCTACAAATGACAACCGGGACCAACAGCTTAACGTGGCACGGAGGCGTCTCACTATGACATAGATGGTCGCCTATCCACGGCCCGCTCGCACCAGGCGCAGCTTAACCTTTGATCGGTCGAATCGTGTGGCTATTACTTGGCCACGAGCTCCTCCGTCAGATTATCCACCCATCGGACTATGAGAGTGCGGGAATAGAGAGTGCACCCGTGTCTGCGCAAGCACTTGCGCACTATAATATCTCTGCGTACCTGGCTAGTCTTCATTGAGATCGGCCGCCGTCTCCGAAATCGGTCTGGAGAGATTATGACTGACTATTTTTTTAAATATGACCAACAGCCGTGGAACCCCCAGACTCCAAGCGTTGTAAATACAATCCAGACTTGCAGCCGGCGGCTTCGAATAATATGATGTTACGGACCAATTTAAAAGGTATTTTTTGGAAAAATAGATCAGTAAGCTACACTTTAAATACTGATTGTGCTTAAACAACTGATTGTAGGTACTTAAAAAAACTGATAAATAGAGTACTTAAAATTTTGCTTGACGGCACTATCATACCTTTTAGTAAAAGTATTAGGAACCTGGATAGTTACATTGACAGAAATCTCTCCTGGGGTCTTACTTTGCAGCAAAATTCAATTCAAAACTCATTTATTCAAACTAGGCTACAAATCAGCAATTATTGAACGTCAAATTTACAAAAGACAGCCCCCAAAACGCCCGCTCTTCACCACTTCTTATGTGTTTTTGCTGGGAAGAAGAAGTGGCGCAACAAACTCCCCAGCAACAAACAGCATTCTATTTAATCATGAAACCGCCTCTTATCTTAAAGAATGATTTAGCTTCCTTCGTGACACACATACTAGACGCTTAAGGTTATGAGAAAATTTGAGCAATAAAATGCCACCGCATTCCTCAAAATTTGATGCTGATTGCCCGGAGTCGAAATGTCTGAGGAAGGAACATGGATGAGTTAAAATCAGTAAGAGTCTGACACTAACGAGGGGGGAGTCATTTGATGATTTCCCATCCGAATTACAGGGTCCCATCTATCATCATCATCATATCAGCCTATCGCCGTCCACTGCTGAACGTAGGCCTCTCCCAAAGAGCGCCAACTATCCCGGTCTTGGGCAGCTTGCTTGCTTGGTCCCATCTGTCTCCATAAAATTTATGCTAATCTGTTCAGCATTTAGAAACCTATTCAGTCATATTGGTACTTGCCAGGTTTTGAACCCGCACACTCGTACACGAGATGCAGGTGCCTTAACCACTAGGCCACCGATACGAATATTAAGTTGTAACTAAGTTAAAAAAAAACTAATTTGATACAACTAACATATGTTTTGTTTTATTTTCTTTACCTTTATTGAATTTCATTAATCAGTTTTTAATTCCCGACGTAATTATAAATTTGACGGCTATGTCTTTGGGCACCATATCTCATAAACGGGTGAACCGATTTGGGTGCGGTCTTTCATTTAAAAGCTGGTTTCCTAGCGGTGGTTCTTAGATTTGTTCTATCAAGATCTGTTCAGCCGTTTCAAGGTTATCAGCTTTTTGAATTTATAATAATTTTTGGCTTTATTTGCGTTGGGGATTTTTTTAAATTTAACATCTTCACTTGTCGCTTTATGTGCAGGTTCCGTACCCATGCCAGCCCCAAAAGTTGAGAATTCTTATGACGATCCTACGAGCCCTGGTAAGCATTTTCAAATCATCTTTCTTTTTTTTGTAATCCCTTGTCGACAAGGAACCCTTTAAGTTTCGCCATGTCCGTCTGTCTGTCTGCCCGCGGCATAGCTCAGAGGTTATTAGTACGAGTAAGCTGAAATTCTGTATGGATATGCATATTGATGACGCCGACAAAGTGGTAAAAATTAATTTTGAAATATATTGTTTTTAGGGTATCTCACTAATATTATAAACGCGGAAGTTTGCTAGAATTTATGAATGGACTAGCTTTTTGCCAGCGGCTTCGCCGGCGTGGGCTATATGGATTCTCAGCTCGATCGGTTTAAAATTGACAGTTTCATTAAAACTTTCATCCCCTATTTTATCCCCTTGGGGGTAGATTTTATCAAAATCTTTTCTTAGCGGATGCCTACGTCATAACATCTACCTGTATGCCAAATTTCAGCCCGATCCCTCCAGTGGTTTGGGCTGTGCATTGATAGATCACTATGTCAGTCAGTCAGTCAGTCGGTCACCTTTGAGTTTTATATATATTTAGATGTTTGTTACTCTTTCAAGCAAAAACTACTAAATGGATTTGGATGAAATTTGGTACACACATAGTTTATAACCTGGATTAACAAATAGGATACTTTTTACCCGGGTGCGCGAAGTAGTTCCAGTAGTACAGACAACAAAAAAATGAGTTTTTGGTAGGCAGAAATTCATGTGAATTTAGAAAAAAAAGGTGTTATTGTGAGATTACAAACTGAGACTGCAATTTTATTTATTCCTAGATATTATAGATAGATAAGGCTGTTATTTTTGTTCACAGGACTACAAGAAAACAGGTTTTCTTATAAAAACCATGGCTATTTGTCTGAAGAAAAAAACACGCCTCCCGCTTTGCTTCGGAGACAAGTGGAAGGTGAGTGACTATCTTTGTCACACAGCCTCCTCCGTGCCTCGGAAAGCACGTTAACCGCGCACCAGTCTTACTAAAAAGTATCGCATTACCCGGTAACTGGGCTGTGGAGGTCAGATAGGCAGTCGTTCCATGTAAAACACTGGTACTCAGCTGCATCCGGTTAGACTGGAAGCCGACACCAACATAGTTGGGAAAAATCCGCTACACCGGTTGGACAGGGAAGTGTATAATAAATACTTTTGTTTGTTTTGCAGGTAAACCATCTCCAAAACTGATCAACCGTCAATCCAAATCGTTTAGAAATCCACGTAAGTGTAACAATCTAGTATTCACATCCTTACTACACTTATATTATAACACTAGCTTTTGCCCGCGGCTTCGCTCGCGTTAAGAAGTATTATTATTAATTAGGTATATTTTTTGCGGAAAATTATTTTGTTCGTCTTAATTTATTCGTACTGATAGTTCAAACTAATACATTTACATCCTCCATCATCCCTTATTTTATCCCCATGGGGGTTGAATTTATCAAAATCCTATTTAAGCGGACGTCTTCATCATAGTAGCTCCAATCTTTAATTTCAGTTCAATCAGTCGAAATTCTAAGAAGATTTATACAAACTTTCATCCACTATCTTATCCCCTTAGGGGTAGAATTTATCAAAATCCTTTCTTAGCGGATGCCTACGTCATAACATCTACCTGCATGCCAAATTTCAGCCCGATCCCTCCAGTGGTTTGGATAGATCACTATGTCAGTCAGTCAGTCAGTCACCTTTGAGTTTTATATATATTTAGATTAAGATTAGATTACATTAGCTTTTGCCCGCGTGGGCATTTCATTTATTCATTGAAATCGGTTCAGCCGATTCACTGTAAAAGCGTAACTGTTGATGCAAAGATATAAATAGGTCAACTAATGGCCAAGTCCACCAACAGATGGTTACCTAATCGGCGCGTTAAATAAAAACGTGTTTTAACCACGATGCGGGAATTTTCATGCTATCCACTTCTTGGCCAACCCCGGATTGGTAATCGACAGTTTTATAAAAAAGATTAAAAATAAAAAACCCAAATGATGAGTCTTCCATCGTAAGAAAAAAGTTTGAATTTATAGTAAACAGCTGTTTTCAGTTGATCGGACTGTTATCTTGTCGGTGAACTTGGGCCTTAGTGTAGTTCCCCTCTCATCTGTCTTCTGATCAAAGGAAAAATGCTGCACAACCACTTACCTCCAATATGGAGCTTGGACCTGTCGTGTTCTCCTTCTTACGAGAGGTCGATTTCTGCGGTCCTTAGAATAGAGTTGACAGAGCCGTGCTGCTGATGCACTGGATCCTAAGCGGTAGCGTGGCAACTCTTTAAGAAGTAGGGAAAGCAGAAAGCGGGCACACGCGCGACCCGACGCAACCGGGGGTCGTCCAGTACTGAACTTGTAGCGAAATGTGTAGAGGGACAGAAATGTGTAGATACCCACATTTCGACACTGTCGTAGAACAAAATCGGATCTACAAAATAGCTACTTTACAGGAGAGCACTTTAAAGTTTTGATTTTCTTTGGAACGTATTGGAAATACAACTTTGTCCGTCTTAATATCTCGGAAAGTACCAGTTATATAATCTTTATTCTTGCTTATATCGATAGATTATGTTTAGTTGAAGCTGATTTTGAAAAAATCATAATTTCATTGTATTATCACATCTGACTTTGTTCTACGACAGTGTCGATTTGTTTAAGAATAAAAAAAAATAATAAGCACCGATTACCCACTGCGCGAGCAGTGACAAACAAACAAAGTCACATTCGCATTTGTAGTATTAGTTAATGCAGTTGCATCTATCAGATGTGAGTTAATTAAAATTCAAAATGTGGTCGATAAAAATAATTAATTACCAATACGAGGTGCTCCCCCAGGGCCATAGCATGCCGGGGCTGCAGGATGTTTGAAGGAGTTACCGCGCCCCCGGAATATAAAGGGCTGAGGAAGGAACATGGATGGGTTTTAGTCTGTAAGAGTCTGACACTCCCTCCCGCCCTACCACGGCGGGAAGAGTAATTTGATGATTTCCCATCAGAAATAAAAAGACTGGCATCGAATACATCTGACCTAGCACCAAGTATACTTCATGATAGGTTAATCTTCATATTATGCATAGCTGTAACACTATATCAGCACCTTTTTACACTATCTATCACATAAGTTTTATCACCTAGTGACACTAACAGCCGGTTGCACTAAAAAATACATGGTTACTTATATCTACGTGAAACGGAAGAACTGACATTCAAAATCTGACAAAATGGAGGATAAAATTGAATAAATTTGCTATTATTTTATGTTTCTCATCATATTAGTTGTTGTATCTATGTATTAATATCATTAATAATTAAGAGTGGGCTAAATATTTATCATGTTTCGTGATATTCGTAAAAGTATAAATTATACTAAAAACCGGCTGTAACTCTGCCTAATCCTTTGGGGAAAAAGTGTGATGTTTTAATATTATAATGCTGTTTATTTTTAACCGACTATGAAAAAGGAGGAGGTTCTCAATTCGTCGGATATTTTTGCAGCTACGGCGCCAATGCATTTGCCGGCCTATCCAAGTCCCTGCGTTTCTAAATCCTTCAAGCAACCAAGTGAGTTTTAGTTTAATTCATATTACGTATTATTACTTAAGGTACCAGTATAAAATAATAATAAAGTAAATAATAGTAACAGATCTCCGAAATACAATATCAAAAGCTTATAAAATACACATAAATACACAAAAAACACTACTGACATATTTAATATACTTAGACATAATCTGTTTAGTATATATGTATATTATATAGAAGTAAAATAATATATAATGTAATACGTAATTTTGCTGTGCCCTAACAGGATCCATGATCGCACTAGCTTTAAGCCTCTGTAACACCTTTTGTATCATTGTGGAATGCAAATAAATATATGAGTATGAATATGAATATGAGGAAACGAGTTGGAGCTATTCCGTCTTGTATAGCTGCATCTCTTTCTAACACTGGAATTTGGAAAACATGACTGTTATAATAATGGGATAATTCACCAGTAAATAGTAATTACGCCTTCGTAAAAAGCAATCATGATTGCGATTTTTTGAAGCGCAAAGAAACGCTTAAAGTTTCGCCATGTCCGTCTGGTATGTCTGTCCGCGGCATAGCTCAGAGGTTCTTGGTACTAGAAAACAATCTCATTATAAAGAGTATCCTATGTGCTAATTAAAATTGCCAAATTTCATCCAAAACCATTTAGTAGTTTTTGCGTGAAAGAGTAACAAACGGATGTATTCCATACATTCTTACAAACTTTCGCGTTTATAATATTAGTAGGATGGAGTAAATAGTATTTTTGTCGCAGAGCCAGCACCACGATTGTCGCCCACACTGCCACATAAAGTATTTCAGCTTCCACCGAGACAAGGTAACTATCTGAATTTAATTTAAGCTTTTTTACAATATTAGTTCATCATCTGCCTAGCCTTTTCCCATCCATCTCGAGGACGGATTCGACAGGTCCAATTGTATTTTCAAACCGCTTCAAATATACACACAACATTTCATCCAAATCGGTCAAGCCGTTTAGGAGGAGTTAGGTGACAAACACACATCCAGAAAGATTGTGTATATATAAAGAAGATATACATAATATATAGTGGCTTTCCGCTAGCGGCTTCGCCCACGTGGGGTATACGAATTCAAATTAAAAATTACTAGAGTTTAATACAAAATTTGCCTCCATTTTTAACCCCTCTTATGGATAGAATTTCGGAAAATCCTTTTTTTATCGGATGCCTACGTCATACAAAGAACGCACCCTCCAAGTTTCAGATCTCTACGATCAGCGGTGTAGGCTGTGCGTTGACCCATCAGTCATTCAGGACAAAGCATTTTATATGTATAGATAGATATATACTTAACACTAAATCTTCCAAATTGTTCGCAGAACCAGCACCATGTGTGACGCCGACACCGCCACAGAAAGCTTTATTTCAGCTTCCTCACAGACAAGGTATATTATATGTATCTCAACATTTTATTAGAGCATGTTTTTAAGGTTGCGTCATATCAGCCTATCATCATCCACTACTGAACGTAAGCCTCCCCCAAGAGCGCCAACCATCCCTGTCTTGGGCAGCTTGCATCCATCCGCTACCCGTCACCTTCATTAAATCGACGGGCACACTACGTTTGCCTAAACGTGGTCTCCACTCTAATACTTGTCTGCTCCATCGTCCGTCTGTCCGTCTGCAGACATGACCGGCCTATTTCCACTTCAGCGTGCTGATTCTGGGACCTATATCGGTGACTTTTATTCTCTGGCGGATTTCTTCGTTACGGATTCTGTCTACCAGAGAAACCCCGAGCATCGCTCTTTCCATCGCACGCTGAGCTGCCTTGAACTTATGGACCAGACCAGTGAGTGTCCAAGATTCTGCTCCGTAGGTCATTACAGGTGAGACGCACTGATTAAAGACTCTGGCCTTAAGGGATTGTGGGATCGACGACTGTGTGTAACGCCGACACCACCACAGAAAGCTTTATTCCAGCCTCCTCACAGACAAGGTATATATCATTGTGTTTATATAAATTTTATTAGAGCATGCTTTAAGGGTTCCGTAGTCGACAAAAAACCCTTATAGTTTAGCCATGTCCGTCTGTCTGTCTGCGGCATAGCTCAGAGGTTCTTAGGATTAGAAAGCTGACATTTGGTATACACAGGCGTGGTCGCAGCCAAATATGGGGGAAGGGGGGGGGCATCAACAACCGAAATTAGGCGTGTGGGGGGGGGGGGGTCATCAACACTGACCGAAGTGATAGATTTTTTTTTTTCCGCAGAACCAGCACTGGGTGTGTCGCCGACACCGCCACGGAAAGTTTCATTTCGACTTCCTCATAGACAAGGTATACATATTACTGGATTAAAAAATATAAATTATGCTATTCTAGCAACAGATAGTACAATTTTACAATAGTAGATTCCCTGCCTAGCCTTTTCCCAACTACGTTGGGGTCGGCTTCCAGTTTAAACCAGGATGCAGCTGAGTACCAGTGTTTTACATGGAGCGACTGCCTATCTGACCTCCACAACCCAGTTACCGGGTAACACGATACCCCTTAGTAAGACTGGTTGTCAGACTTTCTGGCTTCTGACTACCCGTAACGACTATCAAAGATCTACAAATGATAGGGACCAATAGCTTAACGTGCTTTCTGAGGCACGGAGGAGTCTCGCTATTACATAGATCGTCATCCATCCATAGACCGACCTCGCCAAGCGCAGGGTCTACGATCGGTCGACCCGTGTAGATGTTACTTAGCCACGAGCTCCTAATTTTACATTAGTAGATTTTATATACAAAATTTTCACAGAACCGTCAGCGCCCCATTTGCCACCATCACCGCCGCAGAAAGCATTTCAGCTTCCACAAAGACAAGGTAACTGAATTCTTCTAGAGCTTGTTCGTGGTTAAATAAATTAACAACGGAATGAAATACAACAATATACGAGGGTGAATCAAAAAGATTCCGAAAAAAAAACTTTTCTTGACTTTCAAAAAACTCATCTACGGCAGCCATTACCGCGTCATCATCTTCAAATTTAGTTCCACGGATATGCTTCTTTAATTTTGGGAATAAGTGGAAATCACTAGGGGCTAAGTCGAGATGGCCTAGTGGTTAAGGCACCTGCCTCTCGTGTACGAGTGTGCAGGTTCGAAGCCTGGCAAGTACCAATGTGACTTTTCTAAAGTCATATGTATTTTCTAAATATATCTTAGACGTCACTGACTAACGGTGAAGGAAAACATCGTGAGGAAACCTGGACTTTAAAAGTCTGAAATCGCCAATCCGCCTTGAGCAAGCGTGGTGATCAATGCTCATGCCTTTTCTGTGTGAGAAGAGGCCTGTGCCCAGCAGTGGGACATTATATAGGCTGATGATGATGACTAGGGGCTAAGTCCGGTGAGTATGGTGGGTGGTCAAGGATATCGAACCCAGCATTGCGGATTGTTTCGAACACAATCTGTGGAGCGTTACATAAAGAAACAGCACGCTCAATGACAGTTTTCCACGACAATTATTACGAAGAGTCGGGTTTCGATATGTTTGACCACGGAATGCGCAGCTTAACCTAGTTTTTTTACTTACTAATCCTACTATATAAATATATATTGCTATGTGAATATTTTAGCTCCATGGGGGTTAGACAAGCGGCAAAAACGCTAGTAGAATACAAAACAAAATGTATGGGAATGACATTCGTTTACGACCCATATGTCCTTTTAGTTCCAGGACCAGTGCTGTCTCCGAAGCCGATGAAGAAAACACCAGTATACCCACCACCCCCTCGACCAGGTATTTAAATATATACTTTATAAACACACTCTTAGGACTCATTTTTCTAGTGTTCGTCTAGGTTATCATGGTAATGTCAGATATTTTTAATGTGGAACTAGATGACCCGGTGATTTTCGTATCACCTACATCAAGCTTAAGTTTGTGTCACCGTTTAAACCTTCCCTGGAATATGACAAACATTTCAAAACCATCATCATCTGCCTAGCTTTTTCCCAACTATGTTGAGGTCGGCTTCCAGTCTTAACCGGATGCAGCTGAGTAACACGGTACCCCTTGGTAAGACTGGTTGTCAGACTTTCTGGCTTCTGACTACCCATAACGACTGTCAAAGATATACAAATGACAACCAACACTAACAGCTTAACGTGCTTTTCGAAGCACGGAGGAGTCTCGCTATGACAAAGATGGTCATCCACAGACCGACCGCGCCAAGCGTAGCTTAACCTTTGATCGGTCGAACCGTGCGGCTGTTACTTAGCCGCGAGCTCCTCCAAACATTTCAAAACTAAAATCAGCTAAATCAGAACAATCAGTGTTCACCCATCACGAACCGCGGCAAGCGGCCGTCCCGTGCTGTTGTCACTTAGCCACGAGCCACTCTCTGGACTCAGTATTATAGAAAGATTGTCATTAAGATCCTTATATTTTTGCAGAACAAAGAAAATCTTCCGATGATGAATGGGTGTATGAGAAATTGCAGCCAGCGAGTAAATACATGAATAATAGCCATTATCATAATTAGTTCATTATTAATTAGTTAGTGACTTTCACGGAGCTTTGAGGCTGATTTTGTCCCTTATGAACTAATCTTGGGTCCCTAAATGACTTATCAAGAGTCCCTAACGAAACGATCATGGGTCCCTGACTGACTAGTTGACGGTCCCTTGCTGACCAATGGACACCCACGATAGGGACTGTCTTTAGAGCGATAGAAGGAACAGGGACTTATGAAAGCAAGAATGAAGTTTAATTGTAATATATTTAGGAATCAAAAAATATTATTTTCCTGTACTTAAATTGTGTTAGGAAAATAGTGTTTTGAAGAATGAGTCATACATTTTGCCGTTCACCCATTAAATACAATTAACCGCTAATCTTTTTATCAGAGAAATATTTAGGTACCATTTTCTCTTGTTTGTGTAGGTACTGATTTAGGTACTTTCAATGATGAGCATTAGTGATTAGTGAGTAGCAATAAAAAAAAGGTAAACAAATATCGCACTTCAGCCATCTGGCCCAATAGTGTTGGGCCACATGGCTGTAAAAGCCTTCGAGTGGGTCAAAAATCATTATGACTCACTCAAAGGTTTATAGATTTTAATCAGGTTTAGCGGTTATTTTATTTAGTGAACAGTGAACCCAGTTCTATACCTAGTATAAAAACCCTAGTTAAAATATTGTAAATAAATTAATGTTAAGTGAATATTTATTTTATTCTATTTAAATATTACTACTCTTATTTATTAATCTTAATATCAAATTGTAATGTAATGAGAGGCTATTTTAATAAGTAATAAAATTACGTCAAAATTCCTTACTTCTTATTTTTTGTTTTATTAATTTTTTAAAGACTTACATTACCTACATGTGTGAAAATTAAAAAGATAAGAGCCATTTTTGTACTTCATTAACAACTTCATAAATATAAGTATAATTGCATGATATACGTACCTACACTTACAAGCAGGTATCTTAAGTACTTTTGTGATTAAAAAATCATTTCTTTATAATATTCCCTTACGAACAACTTAAACTTAAATACTATTTTAAAAATTAATAAAAAAAGAATTAAGTTTGAATTATGTACACAAAAATGCATATTTAACAATACTATGCTAAGTACCAAAGCTTACCTTAGCAATTCAAAATGAACCAGTTACAAATCTGAATTCGACGTTATGAGTCCGCATAGCATAGGGTAACTTAAGTTTAGTTTGTGAAATTAAACGCTGGCCACTACAAACACTATGAAAAAATCCTCATATTAGCATAGTATTGTTTTTCAATACGGGTGTGAACATATCGAATATTCTTTTGATATACTTTCTGCCATAGATTAATAAAAGTCTCCGCGCCCCGCTTCTACTAAAAACAGCGCTTCTTAAAAACAAAAGGTCCGTGAATGCAGCACCTTATTATGGTAGTGTGTGTTTGTGTAAGGGATCCGAGTGTTTGTTGTTATTTTCTCACAATTTCACTACAAAAACTGGCACTTTACTTCGGATTATGTCTAGAATTATTTAAATCATTCGGGACGCCTTCCTTGCAACGGGATTGGCTTCTGACTAGCTCGGGTATGCCGACTTCGGCATAGTATTTCTTGCCGCATTTTCTAAGTACACTGGCGGTATCTAGTCGGAGCAGCGCGGAGACTTTCATTAATCCTACTTCCTGGATTAAAATTTGAATGATATACAATGTTCAAATGAATATAGAATGTAGGTGGTTGCTGCGAAGTCAAGGAGTCCTATTCTCGTACACAAAAGTGCGAGTTCGAAACCTGACATGTCCCTTTGTGACCACCAATATGTTACTAACAGTGGCGGTCCGAAGGAGTCACAGGAGTCATGACCCTCCCAAAATCGTAAACGTCAAATTGACAAGCCTCCTAAAAATAATAAATTGACGAAAATTTTAAGCCAACCCGCCACAAAATATTTGGCTGGTAGGCCTACCAATGTTGGTACCAATGTGTACCCTTCTCTAAATGAGAAGAGACTTTAGCCCAGCTGTGGACCAGTCATAAATTGGATCTTTTAAGTTGATTACAAATTACAAGTAGCATGTTAAACATTGTAAATATTAGGATCGTAATTATTTAGAGGTTTCAGCGGTTCATAGGTCCATTCTTCATCAGAAGACCCTCGGTTGTCGTTGTAGTATACTTCTGAAAATAAGAAGATATTTTTTTTGAGAAAGGTAAATTCTTAAAATTTTGCTCACGGCCGCCAATCTTAATGGAGACCAGCCAGCGCAGGAGATATAGAGATCAGGAGATATAGAGAGCACAAGTGCTTGCGCAGACACAGGTGCACTCTCTATTCCCTCACTTTCATAGTCCGATCAAATCGGACTCTTATGATACTATGTGGGAGATATCTATCGCAGGACAGACAGCTTTACCTACGTGGTCTCAGAGGCATGGAGGACGTCTCGCTGGGGGGAAACGATCACCTGGGGCCTTACCACGACGTGCCAAAACAAGATTATTTTCGTTGTAAAAAGGGACGGAGCTATACGACGTTAGTAGCTGTGTCACGCTCTCAACCCTGAATCGTGAATGCAAAAACACGTGGTGGTACAGTCCCTGTTCATGAACTGACCGCGATTAGCGCAGCTTAACCTGGCTGATTTATTGATCCGCACAAGTGTTACACATTATTCCTTACCACAGAAATGTATCTATCTAAATAGATGACGCAAGTGTGTGTATTTCGTGTGTGACAGATGATAATGCATGAAAGCTAAAAAATGTATATCTGTGCCGTATTGAGCTGCAAAAAGTACTTATAATGTTAGCTAGAAAATCGCTTAAACGCTCTTGTGACGTCACAGAAAGTAGTCATTAAGGGACTGGCTTGGTTTTCTTACAAATGACGGAGCTTCATATTTGTGTTCCTTACCTTCTTGAACTGGCTGAGGCAATGCTGTTCCTCTTGGCTTCGACTTGATCGCAGGCGGTGGTCCTGATGAAAACGAAGTTTATCTTTAACCGATTCCAAAAAGGGAGGTTCTCAATTCGACAGATTTTTAACCCCTGATGCAAAAAGAGGCGTGTTATAAGTTTGACGTCGATGTCTGTCTGTTTGTGGCAGCGTGACACTCAAACGAATGGACCGATTTCGATGCGGTTTTATTTAAATTGAAAGCCAGTTTTCTTGCGGTGGTTCTTAGCTATGTTTGGTTAATATCGGTCTAGCATTGTAAGAGTATCAGCTTTTTCAAAATGATGTAAGGCATTTTTGCGTAGGGGAGTTTTAAAAATTTTCAATTTAATTTATGTTTATTACTAAAGAAATATTTTTTTAACTAGTTCGTATGTTTCATCGCTTAAAGAATATTATATAAATACTTACTGGGTTTAGGTGGTACTCGAGATGGCTCAGGACCAGGTGTTCCGGGAGTGTGCTTAGCTGTCAAGAAAAAAAACACATTATTATACTATATGTTTCCCGCAGTTTTATCCGCGTTCCGAAGGAACTTCTCAACGCACCCGGATCAAAAGTAGCCTATAACCTTCTCCTAGGTCTCCTTTAACTCCGTACCAAATTTCATCCAAATCGGTTCAGCCGTTTTACCGTGAAAGCGTAACAAACAAACTCACTTTTGCATGTAAAGTATTAAGTTAGAATTATAATACCCGCCTTAGGCTAGCCCCCGACTGCCTTTTTTTTCATCCATCAATGGAGCCATCCATAAATTACGTCAAAGGAATTTCATGATTTTTGACCCCCGCGTCCTTGTCACAGCAGGTCACATTTGTGAGACCCGTGTGACGTCACATATTTTACAATTTTACATCTAGAAATAATTATTGAATTAAAACAGCACAATATCACCGCTAGGCACAGGCGGTGCATCATAATTGAACCTATATACCTATTTATGTATTCAGTACACATGTCTGAAGTATTTCAAAGATAATAATCAGTTTTTTATCTCTCCTGGAATATTGTCAAATTTAACTTGCGCGGTATTGTTACCTAAGCGACGATTTATCAAAGGGCAATTAGGTGGTCGGCGCGTATTTTGAACCTTATGTTTTTACAAATAAGAGTTACAAATGTTTTTGAGTTTTTCGTAAACAGTTCCAAGTTCGTGTTTTATTTAACACTTAGATTAAAATAGATTTTGTAATGTAATGTCACGAAATCTTGGACCCCTTCGAGTCACACTTCGTCGACCCCTCCGTCCCCCTTAACATGTGACGTAATTTATGGATGGCCCTAATTCATGTCGTAAAGAGAAATAAAACGATTCCTTACCATTATTTCGCTTTCTCATGGCTGCTTCCAGTTCAGTCTTGGCATCTGTCAAACCACCGAATATATTGAGTAGGTATTGCAATGATATTGGGATTAAGTAACAGCCGTGCGTATCGATAGATTAGCTAGGTAAAGCTGCGCTAGTCGCGGTCAGCCCATGGATGGGTGACCGTTTTCTGAACATAGCGAGACCCCTTCGTGAATCGGAGAGCACGTAAAGCTACAATCTTGCTAATCCATTGATCCACATGGTTGTTACTTAGCTGCGAGACCCGAGCATGCTTATATCAAGTACTGGCTTTCAGCTCCCGGGGCTTCGCACGCGTGGACATTTTTTTTTACACCTTGCGTTACATTATTTAAGTTTTAGTAGGGATCCCTCATTGTTTCTGGAAATAAATATAGCCTATGACACTTCGTATGATGTAGCTTCCTAATGGTGAAATAGTTTTTAAAATCAGTTCAGTAGTTTTTGAGTTAAAACCCTACAAACAATCAAACTAATCTTTTCTCTTTATAATATTAGTAGTATAGACTAGCTTATGCCCGCGACTTCGTGTTGCGCCGCTCCTATTAGTCTTAGCGAGATGAAATATAGCCTATAGCCTTCGGCGATAAATAGGCTATCTAACACTGAAAGAATTTTTCAAATGGGACCAATAGTTCCTGATATTAGCGCGTTCAAACAAACAAACTCTTCAGCTTTATATCTTAAGTATAGAGTATAGTAGATGTGTTAGTTTCAACCTGCGCGCGTAATTGGAATGAAGAATTACCATTATTTCTCCTTCTAAGGGCCTGTTCCAGTTCATTAGTGCTTGCAGGAGCATGATCTGTGAAAGTATAGCAAACAGGGTCTGTAAGTTAAGGTCGTGGGTCAAAAGCAGTCATGGGACAGTTGATCAAAATTACTGAAATTGAGTTTAGTCCTCTCAATGAAACTCAATTTTAGTTTAGTTTGGAAAATTTTGAGCCGAAAGCACCACATGCATTGATTTATTATTTCACTACCATAATATTTCTATAGTGACATGTCCCTTAAAATACAAGGTAGGTACTAGGCTCCCATAACATACCAAGAGATTGATTTTTTATTTAGTTTTTCTTTGGTATTTCCCTTATTATTTTTCTTTTTAAGCCACCTCTGTATTAAAGCGAATAACACAAAAAAGGTATTTAAACCTTTAGGTCAAGCCCTTTCTGAGTTTGAGAGAGACTAACGAACAGAAATTCGATTTTTTATGTAATAGTATCTATAGTAATATGTATGAATTATAGTTTTGAAATTCTTTCCCGAAATGATTGATGCCATGTGTGCAGGATAGGTTTGTTCACATGCTTTGAAATGAAGACCCAGATTCCAAAATAATAATTACGTTTAATAACTGTGCTTTTACAATTTTTAAATATGGAGACGGAGACACTGAGTGTTCGTAATATAGCGATGGCGGGCGGAAGCCCTTTTTTACACAGTGTTGCCAGAGTCAATATATATTTTTCGTCGTTTATTTATATTTATGGCAACAGATATCGATGCCAATGGATTGTTCCTTATAGTCACACTAGATGGCGCGAACACCATGTATAAATCTATACACATATAGATACATAGAGAAATATTGCAGTTCTTCTAGAATACTTACCATGGTTCCTCCTTCGAAGAGCTTGTTCTAACTCATTTGCTGGTGCTGGTGGAGTTACAACTGTAAACAAAAGGTATTGAATTAATGCTAAGTATGCTTTTAAGTCGTTTCAAGGAGTCGAAGGAGTCGTGGTGGCCCAGTAGCTAAGGCAACTGCCTCTCGTGTACGAGCGTGCAGGTTGGAAACCTGGTAAGTACCAATGTGACTTTTCTGAAGTCATATGTACTATCTAAGTATATCTTAGAGGTCACTGACTAACGTTGAAGGAAAAACATCGCGAGAAAACCTGGACTTAAAGTCTGAAATCGCCAATCCGCCTTGAGCAAGCGTGGTGATCAATGCTCATGCCTTCTCTGTATGAGAAGAGGCCTGTGTTTAGCAGTGGGACAGTATATAGACTGATGATGATGATATTTTACATTGCTTTCTCTGTATGAGTATTTTGCCAGAGAATTACTTCATGCACCCGGATAATATCATTCCACAAGTTTCTATCTCCAAAGCAAATAACATCAACATCAATTCAGCGGTTTACCAGTAAAAGCGCGACAGACAGAGTTATTTTCGCATGCATAATCATCTGCCTTTAGTTTCTTTACTACAGTTGAGTACTAGACGACTGCCTATTTGATCTCCACAACCCAGTTACCAGGTAGCACGATACCCCTTGGTAAGAATGGTTGTCACTGATTACGTGCTTTCCGAGGCACGGTATTTATAATACAGGTTTTTTTTTATCCAAAGCGCAATTTTTTTTTGATTGTTCAGTATCAGTAATAGAGTACATTTCAATGTTTTGTTTATTTTTTTTTTCTCCCGTGTTCTATTTTGAAAAATGGAAAATATGGACATAACTTATTCGTAATGGCACTGCACCGCGTAGGCATGTGAGAGCGAGCTCACAGGTACAATACGACTCAGCTGATATCTACGCACGCGCCGACCGGCGAATAATAGATAAATTAAGTTCTTAAGTGAATATGTTTCGTAAACGATAACTTTTTTTTAGTACTAAGACGTAACAAACTGAAAAATACGTGTTTTTTTTTAAAGTGTTGAGGTTTATTGTGACAAAATTTGCGCACTGGTTAAAAAAATATCCTGTATAGCTTTGAAACTCACTGGATCGCGGTCTTCCATGTTTGGGTGTGACTGGAGGCTTGTTGAAACGTTTGAGCTTCAGCGTGTCTTCTTTCACATCCAACAGATTACCCGTAGGAACTTTCTTCGGAGGCATTGGGAGTCTAGCTGTAATACAAAAAGGTTAATTTCAATTTTGAATTGACCTTTAGTCAAAGAAATTATATGTAGTTTAGGTAGGGGGAAGATTGATGCGTCATGCTGAGGAACTTTTTTAGGTTTTACCAACCTAACAAGCCCTAGTGCTAGAGGTTTCTCAAATCCGCCTGACGGCCTCTGACATGGAACTATAACAACTGCTATCAAGATAGCAGCTGGGACGACGGCTTAGCGTTCTAAGCACCATCAACTTCCTGACTCCGGGCTGCTTTTATGTGAAATTTTCCTAAATCCACAAAGCGATTCCTGCCCGACCCGAGAATCGAACCCGAGACCCCTTTTACAGCAGTCCACTAGACCAACAAGGCAGTTAAGCATTGCAATTCATCACAGGACCAGCTAGTACTGCAATATCCTGGACAATTTCTTCTTGAAACTGTCAAGGGAACCATAGTCTTCTGTTCCCTCACTCTCATAGTTTGATGGGATACAATCCGTTACGAAAACCTTGTACTTACGCAGCACGGTGTTGACGACAGGCGGCGGTTCGTATGTATTCTCCTGTACAGGATCCATTTCTGCAATGAAGCAGCTCTAAATGTTAACCATCTTTTTAATGTCCCTTTGCAAAAAAAAACATCAGCAGCCTAGTCTTTTCCCAACTATGTTGGAGTCGGCTTCCAGTCCAAACCGGATGCAGCTGAGTACCAGTGTTTTACATGAGCGACTGCCTATCTGACCTCCACAACCCAGTTACCGGGTAACACGATACCCTTTGGTAATAAGCACAACTTAACCTTTAATCGGTGTAACCGTGCGGCTGTTACTTAGCCACGAGGTCCTCAAAAAGCAAAGGGGTATTACCTAGACACTTGAAGGAACAACTGGAAGACGTACCAAAAATGTGATTTTAATTTAGACTTAGAAGGGTTTCACACTAGACCAAATCAGGGCCCTAACTTAGAGTGGCCATGGCTCGCAATTAGAGTAATTAAAGATGTCAATTATTGCACTACATTGATTTAGGAACCCATACTGAGTTGGAAAGAAAAGTTTGTAGTGGCTAGAAGTCATGCCACCAACATTATCGAAATACGGGAGTAATGCGGACTGGGTCCACTGTGACGCCCTAATTAGGGACCCTTACACACTTTCTCTTATTACCCTTGCCTTATTTAGAATTAGGGTAGGTTATTCAAAAAAAGTTATTATTTTTAAAGTAAGATTGAACGACCTTCGTAATAGAACCGATTCAAAGGTACTGTTTAGGAGTTATCTCCCGAGGAAACATCCTACTAAAAAGAACGTAACCTAACTGCTGAACAACTTTTTACTTAAAATTATTTTTGATTAAAGAATGAACTTACCTTCGTATTCTTCTTGAGGGTGAATGGGCAAGGGAAGCCGTGGGCGTTTGGCCAGATTGACTTCCCGATCTGGAAAAAAAGGCATGAAACATAAATCAACCAGAGTTTGGAGGCGTCATCAAGGCAGGTATAGAAAATATATTTATGACTAGCTATTTCCCGCGGTTTCACCCGCATCTCTAGGGAACTACTTCATGCACCCAGATAAAAAGTAGCCTAAAACCTTCTCCAGGCTCCCCTCTATCTTCCTACTAAAATTTATCTATATTCGTCTAGCTGTTCACGCGTGATGCCGTGACCAAGGGAAATAGGGATAAATTTTTATATTATAGACTAGAACATTATATGCCCTTCAATTTTAAAAAAATCAGCCTGCTAAGGTGTTATTACTCCTGGTTAACGCTGCAGGAAAAACAGACATCACAATATGAAATTGTAATGTAGGTACCTACTAATAGAGTTTCTTTATGAGAAGTTTGAAACACACCTATCTGTTTAGGTCTTGGAAATGTAGGAGTGCGATTTTCTATTGGGGTCTGCGGTGGACTACTCAGATCGATCCTCCTGTTGTGATCCGGTCTTGGTGTACCTGGAAACATGAAGGGCATAGATTAATAAAAGTCTCCGCGCCGCTTCGACTAGATACCGCGCTTCCTAAAAACAATAGCTCCGTGAATACGGCAACTTAATATTGTAGTGTGATTGAACCCAGTGTTCTTTCTCTTCTAGTATTATTTTCACACAGTTTCACTACAAAAACTGCTATTTTACTTCGAATTATGTCTAAAATTATTAAAATCATTTAGGACGCCTAGGTAAGCCGACTTTGGCATAGTATTTGTTGCCGCATTTTACAAGTACACTGGCGGTATCTAGTCTTCGCGTTGTTCCGACTTTCATTCATTTATGATGAAGGGTTTAGGAATTAAGAAGGGGTAAGAGAACAGAGTTTGTCGAAGAATAGACATCATTTGGGGTAGACGGAGTCTTGTCCGCGGCTAGGCAAACGTAGTGTTTTGCCCAGCAAGATGACTTCTGCTAAAATCTGCAGGCTGAAGTTCATGCTTCAAGCTAATGACCGGGGGGCACACGTTAGGGGAGGCCTAGGTTCAAGGCTAATGATGATGCATTCTCTGGTTAATAATAAGTGAGGCCAGTGACTTACGAGGCATGGTGTTTATAGCTGGAGGCTGAGGTGGTTGAGTGGGCAAGCGTCCTGGGAATTAAGGCAAAGCATTAATTAATAAGAATGAGTAGGTGTGTGAGTTTAGTGAGTAGGATGTATGAAAAGATCTGGGGGCCTACTCTAAGTCACCGAAACTTCGGAACGACCGAGAATAGACGATAACTTTTTTTGTGGCGCGGTAAGGTGCGGTCTGATACTCTGTACATAGAGGGATGTACTTATGCTATCCATATATAACAATTGTTTGAACCTTACCGTCCTAAAATTCACAAGGAAAGGTTCCGAATTTCAATCGAATCTTTGTTTTCGTTGAGTTAGAGTAGGCCCCCTGGTAGTCTGTTTCGTATAATGTCAGTGGGACTAGCTCGAATCACTTTCGAAAAAGTATTCGTATCGAAAGCGATTTTTGAATGCAATATACTCGCTTCTTACTTACTATTTATTTAAATTGATGACTTTAATCATATCTTTGGATACTGCAAATTGTTATTTTTACATTTTAAACATAATTAATTTGGTATGGTTGTATATATGATTCGAAAATTGTTTACATTAACGTTATGATTACATTAGTGCATTTGTGCTAAACTTACAGTTTACAATGAAGAATCAACTTTATTTATTTACTTCATATTTCGGATGTATTTTTAGGGTTCCGTACCTCAAAAGGAAAAAACGGAACCCTTATAGGATCACTTTGTTGTCCGTCCGTCCGTCTGTCAAGACCCTTTTTCTCAGGAACGCGTGGAGGTATGAAGCTGAAATTTATATCAATTACTCAGGTCTACTGTCCCTTGAAGTTGTGAAAAAATCAAACTTCTAAGCCAACGCAATCAAAAGATACAGCCGTTTATGCCGCAAATTTTCGACACTTGCAAGTGAATCAAAACCTACAGGGTGCTTCCCGTGAACTCAGAATCTTGAAATTTGGTACGAAGCAACGTCTTATAGCATAGATAAAGGAAAAATTACGAAAACCATAAATTTTTAGTTACGAACTTTGTAAACCTTGCAGGTTTGTACGGAACCCTCGGTGCGCGAGTCCGACTCGCACTTGGCCGGTTTTTTTACGTTTGGTAATGTTAGTTTTAAGTGAAAGAAAAGTTTTGACTAAAGAAAGAAAGAAAGAAAAACAGTTTATTCGCGTGCGCTAATACACATACAGAACATAAAATAAGTCGAAAAGCAAATGGGTATATCATCCAAAACTAGGCTTAGGTATAATTATTATAATATAATGTATGCATTTTTTTTGTTTTTTTTTTTGTATTTTATAATTTTTGTTTTTGCATATATATGTATGTCGTAGTATTAGTCTTTAGTCTTAAGTAGTTTAAATTAATTAATATATTGATCTGAAAATAAGTTCATATAAGTGGTTATTTAATTTATAATATAATATAATTATCTTATAAATGCATAATGCAGTGGCCCGAGCCAAAAGGCACCATTCCACGGCGTTGGTTTTCAGCGTTAACCGGCAAATGAAAATGACTAATGATTAATGAATAAGTATGAGTATGTATGAGTTGAGTAGCATGTATGAGAGAGCAGTCTGTTTGGTAGAACACTACCGATTCACAGTGAAGATGAAACATATTTTTACGCCACATTTCGGGTCTATTTTTATATTATTCAATTTAGAAACTTTTGAGGAAGTAATGTCCTTACTGACACTGATGATTGAAAATACTACATGACTATTGTGTTATTCATCTTTTGTTTAATACCTACTTACCGCCTTATTCATAATTATGCCGATTACAATGAATCATTACCTGTCTAGCCTTTTCCCAACTATTGGGGACGGCTTCTTGTCTAAACCGGATGCAGCTGAGTGCCAGTGTTTTACATAGAGCGACTACCTATCTGACCTCCACAACTCAGTTACCAGGTAACACTATACCCCTTGGTAAGACTGGTAGTCAGACTTTCTGGCTTCTGACTACCCGTAACGACTGTCAAAGATCTACAAATGACAACCGACCAACAGCTTAACGTGCTTTCCGTGGCACGGAGGAGTCTCGCTATGACAAAGATGGTCATCCATCCACGGACCGACCGCGCCAAGCGCAGTTTAACCTGTGATCTGTTGAACCGTGCGGCTGTTACTTAGCCACGAGCTCCTCCTTTCCGAGGCACGAATGATTTTGTTTAATGGAATAAATGTTTTTCTATTCTGTTCTTTTAAAAAGGTGGTATTTCAAAGATCCAGGGTCACTTACCCGCCAGCATGTTGGGAGCTTCATAAATTACTTCATTGTCGTCGTCATCATCCACCGGGGCGGGTACCCTCAAACCCCTTGGAACGGGGTTTGTGCAGTAGCGAGCTACAGAAATTACAAGAAATATATTATTGTATGTTTTTCTAAGGAAATCCCACTTATTTAAATATGGCCGTAATTAAACATACCCGTATCATTAAAACTTGCAGCTGGTTCCGTTTTCTTGGATAAATTATTATGCGCGTTCAGTTTTCGAGCTAGAAACAAAATTTTGTTATACTCCATTAATTATGAGATTTAAACGCAGCCTATTTACTGTTTGTTCAAACGATTTAAAACTCTATTACTAAGGTGACAAGACAAAAACAGATGCAGAATATATTTATTATTGTAAACATTATTTTGTTTTCAACGAAATCCTCATCAGTACGGAATAGAACTCAAAATCGGTTGAATAAGCTGCAAAAAGTGTTTGGAAGTTTTTCTAATCTTATTGTACATGAAGTAAGTATAGGTATATAATTATTTTTGTAAATGAAACACGAACGCGCCGACAAAATGTCATCTATTTAGAAAAATGTCTGTGGTTCTTACCTTTAGACCTTAAGAAGACAATGTAAGCTGATTGTGCTAAAATTATGAGCAAAGACGCGCCAGCCACAGCTCCAAGGAGGGTGTATTTATTGTCTGTAACTAAAAACATATAAAAAAAAACTGGTCAAATGTGAGTCGGACTTGTACAAGAAGGGTTCTTTCCCATCTCGTACCACATTAAATTCCCGATTATAATAATCATATATATTCTGATCCAGCCTGTCCCTTGCTGTCCTCCCCCAGCGACGCCCTAAGCCGAGGCCCGTACCCCACTAGGGAGTGCCCTTAGCGTGTAGTTGCTTAGTTTTGTAAGTTAAGCCCTGGCTGGAGGCCCTAAATTCATTTAAGGCACTTCATAGGCAAGCCCGGTTAAGCATTCGACAACCTTCTAGGTTGACCTGCGAGATGCCATACAATAAAAATCGTACTACATACAACACTAACAGCAAGTTTCACCAAAAAAATATGCGGTCACTAATACGTGGAACGGAAGAACTATGTATGGGCTATCGGTAATTTTTCCTTTGATTTATATTTATTAGCACACACAGTGACATGTAATAATATATTTTTTATTATTATTTAATTCACATTGACATGTTTACTCAAATTGTTATTTTATAAGCATTGACATTATTACCTACTGTTTAAAGTAGCTCAAATTATTTGATTGTGAATGTGTGTACAATGTGGGCTTTCTTTTTTCTTTAATATATTGCCTTAATGTTTAGTTTAATTTGCGTCTGACGGTTCGAGTACTTCATGCGGCCTACCCAAATGTCCTTTCTGGGGGTATTGTTCGTTGGATTGTAAGTTCCTAAGTTACTGTTGAGCAAACAAAGACCGACACTTGCGTGCCAACTGAATGGACAGGCTCACTCGGATCTGTATGATTCTTTCTTCAAAAGGTCATTTCAGACTCAAGCCTACGTTGTACATCCACGATGCAATTACATTATGTCTGGACCTTAAAAGAGACTTTGACCCTTGAGTTTGTTTCGGTGTTTCTTCTCAAGGTAGTCAGATAGGAAATACCGGCCTCATCTAGCTTTAAAAATAATAATTGACGTGTAAAAGTGTTATTTTGTAACCAATTTGCAAAAATAAATATCATTTATCATTTATCATCTTCATCATTTATCATTTAACTAGATACTGATATTTTTTTTGTTGCAACTGGGTGCGGGTGTTAGAAAAAATAATGAATAAAATTCTTACTACTCTCTTCAGCTTTTTTCCCAGCATTTTCAGCACCTTCAAATAAAAAATAACTATAATGAATCCTACTAATATGATAAAAGCGAAAGTTCGTATTTCTATAGTCTGTACAAATTGACTTTACGTAAAATATATACAAAATCATAACCTATTTTGTTCAAATTTTACTACGTAGATAAATAAAATGGCATTAAATTATGAATGATAATGTTTAGAGCATGAAGAGGGGCTCGTGGCTACGTAACAGCCGCACGGTTCGACCGATCAAAGGTTAAGCTGCACTTGGCGCGGTCGATCCGTGGATGGGTGACTATCTTTGTCATAGAGAGACTCCTCCGTGCCTCGGAAAGGACGTTAAGCTGTTGGTCCCGGTTGTCATTTGTACATCTTTGACAGTAGAAAGTCTGACAACCAGTCTTACCAAGGGGTACCGTGTTACCTGGTAATTGGGTTGTGGAGGTCATATAGGCAGTCGCTCCATGTAAAACACTGGTACTCAGCTGCATCCGGTTTAGACTGGAAGCCGAGCCCAACATACTTGGGAAAAGGCTAGGCAGATGATGAATGTTTAGAGCATGAAATTGACATAAATGCCATCCTTACGACATTCTGTTAATTTCTGTGGCAGAATTAGAACAAAATAGGTTTGTTTTCATTTTTCAGTGCCTAGTGGTTGAGTACAATCACGCATACTGCAGTACTTTGGACATGTCTCTTGGCGAGGTAACGACTCCATAGAGCGATTGGTCGTACAGGGAAAGGTGGAGGGTACCAGATCGCGTGGCAGGTCACCTATGCGCTGGACTGACCAAGTGAAATCAGCAGTTGGAAGCCGCGTATCTGAGTGCACCAGACAATCTGCTAACAGAGAGAGATGGCGGGAAATCGTACAGAGAATTGTGTCTGCCACTACCGACGAGGTGGACGTCTCAAAGTGACCACGACGCTCTGCCAAGAGCTATACGAAAGAGAAGAAGAAGTGGTTGAGGCACCTGCATCTTTTGTGCGGTTTCGAAAGCTGGCAAGTACCATTGTGACTTTTCTAAAGTCATATGTACTTTTTAAGTATATCTTAGACGTCACTGACTAGCGGTGAAGGAAACCATCGTGAGGAAACCTGGACTTAAAAAGTCTGAAATCTCTGTATGAGAAGAGTGCAAATAAAAAAATGACAGAGTTTCATACAAACTTTGCCCCGTTTTTCACTCCCTCAGGGGTAGAATTTCGGCAAATCCTATCTTATCGGAGGCCTACATCCTACGATCAGCGGCTTAGGCTGTGCGTTAATCCGTCAGTCATTCAGGACAAAGCATTTTATATGTATAGATAGATAGATAACCTGCTGAAGGTTGCAATGCATTGACAATAGCAACTTCTGTTGTGCAGAAAGCGCCGGAGTAAAATTCGTCTCCAAGCGGAAATTTTGGAAAATTTTCTGATTCCTTAAATTCAGAAATATTTTGATTGTAATAGAATTGAAATGACCATGTTCCATTCATCGATTTGTTCACGGCGATATCCTGAAAATGAAAAACATAAAAAATTATCACCACCTACTTTTTTGAAGTTGGTTAAAATTACTATTCATGGTGGTTTACGGTCCGTCCAAATAGTTATTAAATATAGTCGTTTCCAATAGATATTATGAAAAATGTAAACAAACCTATTTGGTTCTAATTCGGCGTAAGGATGGCGCATTTGTGTCAATTTCATGCTCTAAACATTATCATTCATAATTTAATGCCATTTTATTTATCTATGTGGGAAAATTAGAACAAAATAGGTTATGATTTTGTTTACATTTTTCGCGCTGTTTCATGTCAATAAATAAAACACGGGCGTAGCTGCGGTTTGAAACTAGTCTTCAATTAACGTAAATTCATAAGACAGTTATAGATACCGACTTTCGGAACAAAATATTGGTACTCAAGCGTTTCAGTGCTCACAAAAATAATTTTCGACTTTACAGTGATAGCTTTTATGTTTTTAGGGTTCCGTAGTACGACAAGGAACCCTTATAGTTTCGCCATGTCCGTCTGTCTGTCTGTTTGTCCGCGGCATAGCTTAGAGGTTCTTGGTACTAGAAAGATGATTTTTAGTACAGATATGGACATTGATTACACCGACAAAAATATTACAGGTGTGCGAAGACCATTTTTCGTTTAAGTGAGCCATTTGCGAAATATTTAGCTTTTAAGTGCAAATTTTTGTTCGATACGAGCCCTCTAACTTTTGAATGGCTGTCCCTAGAAGTGTGACAAAATTAAGACGTAGCACATATACTGAACTTACAAGGCAAACTATCACGGCTAAGTAGGCTTAACCGGTTACAGAGTTATAGTCGACTAACTAAGACCTACTACGGAACCCTACTGCGCGTGGCCCGACACGCACTTGACCGGTTTTTTTTTTTGCTTATTTAATACTTTTTCTTATTTTTCTTACCGTATTACTTTTCAATTTTTCATTTATTAGCACTTTTGTTTCCGAAGAAGTAGTCAGATTCAACCTGAAAGTATAAATCAACAGCTATTATAATAATACATAGGCCTTAGTATTTTTTTTAATTAAAATATTTATCAAGTCAAACTAATACTAATTGTTCCGAGTCTGGTTGTTAATGCATGTGTAATGTATCTATCGCGAACGCCTATCGTCAACTGTGCTATTACGAATACTCAAATTCTTCGGACACATTTCTCGCAATGAGGGTTCCACTGGTGGTACAGGGCCAGGTAGAAGGAAAGCGGTCAAGAGGGCGATCACCTACCCGTTGGACAGACCCTATAAAATCTGTAACTCAAACATCTGTGGTGACATGCAGTCGCAATGCTGTAAATCGTAGCAAGTGGAGAAACATCGCAAGAGAGGTGACCCGGGCAAGATGTAACATCCCTCCATGACCGTGTTTATCAATAACCACGACCACTCTGTCAAGAGTGTATGACTGAGAAGAAGAAATGTATCTATATTTGTAAACGCACCGACGATATCGTTCACAATCTATCGATAGTTTACAATTTCGCGAGATAGATTATAAACTAACGGAGTTCACAATCAAACGGTATTAATTACATTAGTACATCCATCGTAGAACCACAGGTTTATTCTATGCTAGCTTCTGCCCGCGACTTCGTCCGCGTGGAATAGTAGTGCTCCGCTCCTTATGTTTTTAGCGTGATGATATATAGCCTTCCTCCATAAATGGGCTTTCTAACACTGAAATAATTTTTCGAATCGTACCTTCCTGGGATTAGCGCGTTCAAACCAAAAACGAAGTCTTCAGCTTTATTATATTAGTATAGATTTTAGAAATACTTACCAGCCATAATTTATGAAAGGCTTATCATCTTTTCGTTTTAAATCTAAATGAACTGTACTCCCATCGTAGAATTTGTAGTTGGTAAGCAAAGAACAGTTCACACCAGGTATAATTTCAACCGTTAAATGACTGTTATCTGAAAAAGAAGTCATCATCATCATCATCATCAGCCTATATAATGTCCCACTGCTGGGCACAGGCCTCTTCTCATACAGAGAAGGCATGAGCATCGATCACCACGCTTGCTCAAGGCGGATTGGCGATTTCAGACTTTTTAAGTCCAGGTTTCCTTACGATGTTTTCCTTCACCGTAAGTCAGTGACGTCTAAGATATACTAAGAAAGTAGATATGACTTTAGAAAAGTCACATTGGTACTTGCCAGGTTTTGAACCTGCACATTCGTACATGAGAGGCAGGTGCTTCACCACTAGGCCACCACGACTTTCTTCGAAAAAGAAGTCCCATTCGATATATATAAACATTATGTCACGTAGGTCGGTAGGAATGTTCTAGGTCGAAAGTTCTTAAACGAATATTCTAGAATGAATATGTAGATAATAAATATATAACTCTGCCATCATTATCTGCCAGTGAATGTCCCGTCAGAATCAGTAATACAGACCAAAACATATTTTTTGTTACAAAGAGATTCTTCAATATTATTTATTTGTATACATTTTTTTTCCTTTTCCCCTCCCGCCGTTAGTGTCAGACTCTTACTGACTAAAACCCATCTATGTTCCTTCCTCAGCCCTTGCTAGTCCAGGGGCGCGGTAACTCTTTCGAACGTCCAGCAGCCCCGGCAGGCTGTGGGCCTGGGGGAGGGCCCCGTCACTTTTGCTGACAGCTCTTTGAGGCGCGCGTGGAACACGAATGCGCCGTCGACGCGGGTCTGGTCCTTGCCGGACGGCGAGCCACCCACAGCTCAACCCCGCGCCTACGGTGGACGGGAGTCTCTCCCTCACGCGTCCCGCCGCCTCCTTCTCCAGCATTACTGTTTCGCAGAAGGAGGCGACAGCTTTCCATTCCGTCTCGCTCCGGACCATGGCCTGAACTAGGCGGTGTCATCCGCGTTCCGACTTAACTACTTCACGCACCCGGATAAACAATAGCCAATAACCTTCTCCAGGGTCCCCTCTATCTCTGTACTAAATTTCATCGAAACCGGCCTAGCCGTTTTACCATGAAACCGTGACGAATAAATAATCTCAAGTTCAAATTTATAACATTATAATAAGGATTATACGAGTTTAAATATAAATTTTAATATGTATAATAAATGGTTGTTAGAACTGCGGTTTTCCTATTAACGAGCAATCACACGTCACAATCGATTGGGTAAATTGCAACAGATTTACAAGGGGGCTTCCCATGTATGTGAAATTACACCCTTTATTTTAGGGATGGGAAAACAACAAATGACCCTCGCTGTGGATGTCGCGAGAGTGTCAGACTCTTACTGACTAAAACCCATCCATGTTCCTTCCTTAGCCCTTTGCGTTCCAGGGCTGCGGTGACTTCAAATGGAATACAGGAAAGCTTGGCAGCAGAAATATGTAAAAGTGGTTACCAGTTGTAGCAAAGTGTTTCAACTACCGTTAACTACAGTATATAAAAAAAAACACAAGCTTTCCACGAATTCATTCGCTTTGAAGAAATATCAAGTGTAAAGTCCTTCTCTGTATATTGTTTGATTACTAGTAGTCTGTTTAATTACCTACTGTTTACCTACACTTTTTTATTTTTGTTTTTTTCATTTGCAATTTGTTCGCGAAAATATATTTTTACGAGTTGAAAACTAGCGTCAGGCACTAGCTGTCTGGCATAATGCTGAACTGGACCTATTTGGCACAATATTCTTTTATCTTTGCTTTTTTTATTCCCTATTGTGATTGTCTTATTTTGTGTCAATAAATGTTTTTTCTTTCTTTTCTCTGTACCAAATTTTATCTTATACATGACAGGTATAAAAACAATACACAGACACCCCCTTTTAGGTATGGGAAATCATCACATGACCCCACCCGCTTCGGCTGGAGCGGGAGGGCGTGTCTGACTCGTACTGACTAAAACTCATCCATGATGCCATAAAAATAAATCGAGTACCTACATAAAGTATGTTTGCTTTTCACAAGGAAGAAAAAACTCTATTAGCTCTATGATAATGGCGGGTTTTAACTGTAATGTTTAAATTCAGATTTTTACTTATTCAGTAATAGTTTTAATGAATAAATATATTGATAGATAGATCGATATTATTATACGACTTACCTTTTAATATATCGATACACGAAAAAACACTCACTATTTAAATAATTATTATGTAGGTATAAATTAATAACTTTTACTTCAACATAATAATATTAAATAACCCGTCTAGCACTTAAAACAATTGAAAAACTCACCTTGAGACTTTATTAATAAAAAATTTGAGCACATAACCGCGATATATATATAAGATAACATTTTTACATTTTTTTAACGAAAAATATTAATTTCACAACTGTTCTATATAACATGGCGAGTGATACTGAAAATGGCCGACAGTGGTAGGGTGACAATGCATTCACAAAAAAATCCCGGATTTTATAAAACGTCATGGATTCGTATTATATTATGAACAATTAATTACGTCACGCGTTAGTAATAAAGTAAATAAATTAGTAATAATGTAAACGTCACATATGTTGTGAAAAATAGGTAGTAGTATTATTACTTAGTTTAAGTAATACTTATGTGGTTGGTAAGATCAGGCTTAGGTTTAAGCCTGACCTTACCTGTATATTGAGTGAGTGAATAATCATGATGTTATAAACGTGTTTGTCTTCAGGTAATATATTAAATAACAAAATATTCAAATAGGCAATGCTGCTGTTTAATTGCCAGCCTATTTATTGTCACACTACCGGGCACAGGGCTCATCTTATACAGAGTAAGCATGAGTATTGTTCACCACAATTCGTAATAATATATATATATATAAACAAAATAATTGCTTTAATTAATTTTACGCAAGCAGTCGCGGTAAAAATGCCTATTCACTTTTCACCGTTCGGTTCGTGTTCGTGCGAGGCTTGCACCCACTACAAACTCCAATGGTTGAGCCTTCTTCTGCTTAAATGAGAGGAGCCACGAGAACTGAAGCGTGTAGTGCCGAATAGTGCCTAACCTAACCTCTATCTCTGTCTACCCCTTAAATAATATCAGCATTTCTGTTTGTTAGTGTGTAGCAAGAACGCTGCGGGATGTTCGAAAGAGTTGCCGCCCCTGGAACATAAAGGGCTGTGGAAGGAACATGGATGGGTTTTAGTCAGTAAGAGTCTGACACTCCCTTCTACCCCACCTATGTCGGAAGAAAAGAAATAAAATTGAATGGAATGGAAAATGCAAAAATAAGTGTGTAGCAAGAATATCCTATCAAAATGGTATTTATGGTCACCCTAATTTTAAAGATGACTAAGAAAACAGGATAAATCAAATCACAATAACAGGGCAACAATAAATAACTACACGTAGATATAATTGGTTTTTCCTTCTATTATAATGTATTATCAGCCGTTTAATAATTTGATTTATTATTATCGTTTAGTGTCTGACGTAACTATATAATTTGGGTCGGTTTAGTGTCAAAGTTCAATAAATACAAAAATCCTTTTATTTCTTTGCAGATTACAAAAGAAAAGTTAAATAATATGTTAGTACTAGCTTTCCGCCAGCAGGTTCGCCCGCGTGAGCTATACGAATTCAAATAAAAGTGACAGAGTTTCATACAAATTTTGCCCCCCTTTTTCACCCCCTTAGGAGTTGAATTTTAGAAAATCCTTTCTTATCGGATGCCTCTGTATACAAAGAACACACCCTGCAAGTTTCAGGTCTCTACGATCAGCGGTTTAGGCTGTGCGTTGATCCGTCAGTCATCCAGGAAAAAGCATTTTATATGTATCTAGATAGATTATACATTTTTGTTAGTAAGTAATTATTATGCACTATAGTAAATTTTATTTTGGTCAGTAGGTAGGTATTGTTATGTATCCTATGTACCGGCCTAGTTAAAGACGCTATTAAAATTAATCATTACAAAAAAAATAATAGTAAAAAATAGTACTCCACCGGCATCGGGAACATGGTCCAAGCGACAGATCAGGACCCTAGAGAGAGAAACCTCCTGACGATGCGTGCCGTATCCAGTAATACTGCTTTCTGTATCAAGCGCTTGATCCAACCATCTAACGATAGCCTCTTCAGATGTTGGTCGACGCTTTTGGCTATTAAACCATTGGCTGTAACGACTATCGGCACAATGGATATGGAGTCCACATGCCACATTTTCACTTCCCATACACATTGGTCGATCGGTCCACTAATTGCGTAAGTCAATATCTTTCAATTTCAGTTGCAATACTTTTTATTTTGACAGTTCAATGATGTACATTGCTTCGTTGAAAGTATCGATCAGATAAACATCCAAAAATATGCAGCAATGTATGTATAACTCCACTTGATGGGTATGTCAATTGGATATCCATTCTTACGTACCCAGGGTGCTTTTTTTTTTTTTTCGGATGAGATATCATCAAATGACCCCTTCCGCCGTGGGTGGGGCGGAAGCTCGTTCACCTTGTCTGCCTGTATGTAATATAGAATTGTCATGTTAATCTACCAATTAAATAAACATATTTAACTACAGAAAAATATAAACTCGCAAGTATATTATCATCGCCTTCCAGTCTAAACCGGATGCAGGTGAGTACCAGTGTTTTACATGGAGCAACTGCCTATCTGACCTCCACAATCCAGTTACCGGGTAACACGATACCCCTTGGTAAGACTGGTTGTCAGACTTTCTGACTTCTGACTACCCGTAACGACTGTCAAAGATCTACAAAGGCCAACCGGTACCAACAGCTTAAAGTGCTTTCTGAGGCACGGAGGAGTCTCGGTATGACAAGGACCCATCTACGGACCGACCGCGCCACGACTTTGGATCGGTCGAACCTTGCGGCTGTTACTTAGCCACGAGCTCCTCTTACTCATAATTAAATATTATAATGCTTGATATTTTCACTTATTATTCTGTTTAATCATTCATAATAATTAATTACAGGAATAGAATTTCTTCCAACTAAATTGTATTAATATTTTTTGAGATCAGCGCCATCTATCTTCTTAGGCGTGAAACACATACTAGCGCTTCGTACTAGTTAGCGAGAGCGACTATTATCCTGAATAGTCGACGTTTCACTTGCGTTTAAACACAGTAATAATTGAAAGGACGGTAGTTTATAATTGGCTAACATTACTCTCTGAAAATTGACATCATGGATCTAGTTAGATTATACACCTATGTATTATTTTTTATGTTATCTCTATAACTGTCGAGATGTGGTTTCAAAAATATTTAAATGCAATTATTTTTCTATGTATACTTCTTATTTAACCCTAAAAAATCGTCGTCGTTCATTTGAAACAGAAATTAAACTTCGTTGTCGTTTGAAAATGGAACGACGAAAATTTTTCACGAATTCGAAATTCAAATAAAAAAAAATTGCATCTCTAAAAATGCCGATAGTAACATTGAGTTAAGAGGGTTCCAAGTCTTTCGTGTATTCTGTGTACTCATCTATCCGAGCATAGAGATTTGGGCGGCTCTTGGCGCATGCGTAGAAAACAGTGCCCTGCTTATCCAGTCGGAGACAAAATGGCCACCCGACGGACCGTCTCCAATTGATTTTTTTTCCCCACGAAACTAGTAACCACACACATTTCAGCCTTACTGTGTTTAAATAAATAATTTAAAATTAACCGCGCACCGCATACTGAGTTAGTGTAAAAATAAATTTATAGTGTAAAGGTCTCAGGTTATAAAGTGTGTCGTGTGTTCAATCGTTATTACACGTTAAATCGAGGTTTTTTCTATCAAATGCATAGACTTAAGTGTTTTATGTCGTCCCGTGGTCGCTGCAGTACACGTAAGTAAATTATCCTTCATTTAATTCACCAGTTTAGTTCAGTCCGAGTGACCTAAAATCTGTCTAATGCAGTTAGCAACAGAACGACAAATGTTAAGGCGTGAACGATGCCGCGTTAACTCAAGAAAAAAAAGCGACGGTTAATTCTTGCCGCATTTTCTTTTAATTTCGAATTCTGATTTGAATTTCGAATAAAAGTGGTCCTATTTCAAATTGTGACGTGTTCCAGTTGACGGTTTTTAAAAATTGCAAGAATGACATAACATTAATGTGATATACATAATGTTCGGCAGCCGAAGTGGGTTTCCCTGAATTTTAGAAATCCTATATACATCTCCCTCTCGCTTCTATTGCGGTTTCTTTCTGGCTACGTTCCTGAATGGGTTTTAAGCATGCGCTGTCCTCTCCCGGTGATATCTGGACTATTTAGCGAGAATTTTTTCATTATTTCACGGGCGATTTTTTCGCCAATGTCAAAGTTGACACATATTCTCCGATGCAAATGTGTGAGTGAGACATTATGTGTAAGGTTAATCTGATTATTGGCCATCGTAACCATGTAATCGTATTAAGTAATACCAGAGATGAACACAAAAATTGCCTAATCGATTATTTTCGATATTGGTTACGATTTTAGGTAGCTAAAAGAAAATTTCGTAAAAAAAAACTGTTTTTGATTTATTATAAACTTTTTCATTTTACATAATTAAAATAAACGAATGAACTATAGTTATTAAACATTGACCTATTTTAAGAACTAATTACTAGTCCACAATTACGTCAATCCCGTTAAAAATAGAGTCACTCGTAATACTATGCACGTCGAAAGTACTTTTTTCCGCAAATAATTATCTGCCGTTTAGTACGCGAAGTTCGTTCAAATTAATATTCGTCAATTTTGTTCGTCATTGTTAAAAATGAACATTTATATTCGTGTTATACGTTTTTAATTTAAATTATAATTTTTATACGCAGTTATAGATACGTGACCTCGGAAATGTGTTAAATTTATAATAAAATCATTTAACGTAATTTAAAAGATTTTTTCACGAAAATTTTACTAATAATGATTTAATCAGCCGTGGTGATTATAAAATAAATACTTAACGAGAAAACATTCAACTAAATATATAGCACTAGATACCCAATACGTTAATAAGCCAAAAATCATCATCATCTGTCCTTTTTACCGCTTTGGTGATTATGATTACTAGTGATAACTTAGAAAAGAACTTTCAAATATTTTTAATTAAGTGAAATTACTTGACGTTCCTATTATATCATAAACTTCTCTTTAAAATAAGGGCTACTTCAGAGCAGTTTTTGAGTGATTTATCATAATTATTAAGTATAGCTGTTGCCCGCGGTTTCACCTGCATCCTGAGACAAACTACTTCGCGCACTGGAATAAAAAGTATCCAGTAATCCCATATGTTAATCCAGGTTATAAGCCATGTGTGTACCAAATTTCATCAAAATTCATTCAGTAGTTTTTGCGTGAAAGAGTAACAAACATACATACATACATCCTCAAAAACCTTCGCATTTATGCTGTGCTTTAAGCTAACTTTAGTCTTTGATTCTTCATCATTTGAGCAGTTGAGTTATCTCCAATATAGTTATCGGGGACACGATATAATGAAGACTAAAAGACTGCATGATACATATGTCACGGCCACAAGTTTCATTGATCTAATTTAGATGACGTCATCTTTCTTTGTACACATGGATTCATATATGATAGAATAATATCATGCATGTATTCCGCGAAGGGTTCAACAGTACTTTTAGCAAACCTATATTATACCTTTTACGAATATCACAAAACATGATATTAATAATTAGCATATTTTTTAATATTTTTTTAGGTAAACATATGTCACAAATAATAAGACAAAAAAAAACATAAAATTATAGCAAAAATATTAAACTTTATCCTCCATTTTGACAAATCTTGAGTGACAGTTCTTCCATTTCACGTATAAGTAAACTTATATTTTTTGGTACATCTAGGTGTATGTCTAAGCCCCAAGCAATGGGGGGTAGTCCTAAATCCAAAATACGTGTTGCTACTAAGAAATTTCACAGAAACCCCAATGACCCTTCGCTCGACCTGGAAATGCGAGCCATGAATGCATAAATAAATATGTCTGTCTGTTATGCTTTTACGGTTAAACAGCTGAACCGATTTGAATGAAATTATAGTAAGGAGATATACTAAAACCTGGGTAGAACATATTTAGGGTAGCTTTTCTTCGGGTCAGTCGACTTAGAAGAAATTTGGTATGGAGATAGACCTTGGAAAATTTGCATGAATTATTTCCCTAAGGATGAGGGTAAAACTGCGGGAACCAGCTAAATGATTTTTATTCTTAAAGGTAGCAAGTTTTGGCAATGGTTATGAAAACAATTATATTATTATGCCCCTACCTAACCCCAATCATGCTGGGGTCGGGTCGCGCCGGCCATCTCAACGGATGCGGTTGAATATAATATAAAGTTACTTATTGTTGTGGGGCGGCGAGGGTGCGAGGGTTATACCTGTTTCTTGAGCTCAGGTTTAAAACCTGAGTGAATATTTTTTATTAAGGGCCACCGACAGACGGTTAAGCGAAGCGGGTATTTTCATGTTATCCACTTCTTGTCCAACCCCGGATTGGTAATCGACCGTTTTAGGAATAAAAAACCCAAATGATAAGGTATCCATCGTAAGACAGAAGTTTGAATTTATGGTGGACAACTGTTTTGATTTGACCGGACTGTTATCTTGTCCGCGAACTTGGGCCTTCGTTTTATAATGTAAGAAATATCTAGATTTTTTGTGTATTAATTATGATTTTAGAGTTGTTTGCCGTTTAATAGATTTTCTCATCAGTTTCTGAAAAAACACAATGCGACTCCTTGCTCTATTAATGTCAAAGAAGTAAAAATCATTTATAGGCATTAATTAAAGTAAATAGCTTTTATGGTCATACGTATATTAAAGCACTGTGTTAATAACAGTAGTAAATGTTATTTATGTAAACCAATACACGCTCTAACTATTCTAACAAACGGTTGCATTTCCCATAAAACTGAACGTAAAAATTAAATGTGCTTTTTTTCCAAGAAACCCTATTTCAAATTTTACAAAAGAAAGGGTTGTATCTTAATCTAATGGACAATGATTCTGCGATGTTTTCGACCCCTTTTTATTGGGGGAATGGGGGACTCACTACTGTTCCGCTCCCCCACATTATATAGATACGTGAGTCTGACTCACCCTTGCCAAGTTATTGCCTCAGATTATCCTTAAACCACTTTTTCGTCGTCTACTTGAAAATAAAACGCCGTCTTTTCGTTTAAATTAATTTTTCATATTGACGAATCATCCGCGAGCGAGTTTCAAGATAACGATTTGCATAATTCCGTGTTAATTTTTGACTGTTTAAGCAAATTAATAGCCCAGCTGTACCCCAGACATAACAAACAGACGGTTCTATTTATTTAATTTAATGATATATATTTATAGTTGCGAAACGTTGTGAGAACGAATGATTGTTACTTTTTCACGCAAAAATACTGAAATTAGTACACAAATAGACCATGTTCTGGATTAATTGATAGTAAAAAAAAACACAAGAATATTCAAGTTTTATATGCACGGTGAAAACTAGTCTATACAAATAACACTAAACTTTGGAACTACATATTATTAAAATTATAAGGAAATTACAACATTATTGTTTCAAAACAACGAATTCATATTTAATAATGTACTCATGTATTATTCAATATTTTTATAATTTAATGCAATTTTCATTGCATACACGTAGCTTGATGTACTTTAACACTATCAATTTACTACCTACGTCATACGTATGAATTTCGAATGAATAATTGTCTAATTAGTATTTTAATAATGTTTTTAATATTGGTTTTAATTATATTATAAAACTAGCCGTGACGCCGAACTTCGTACCGCCCCATCCTGGTTTATTTTTCCGATGTTTTAATAGTTATATTATTCTGTTATTCGGGTCGGAGATAAATAAACTTTGCTAATATAATAAATATGAAAGTAATGTCTGTCTGTCTGTCTGTCACACTTGGCAAAACGAATGGAGTAAAGTGATATTGTTTGTAGGTAACGCTTTCACAGTAAAACGGCTAAACCGATTTCGATGAAATTTGGCATGGAGATAGAGGGTACCCTGGAGACGGTTATATGCTATTTTTTATTCGGGTGGATTAGTAGAAACAGGTAGATATGGGATAGTTTTTATCCCGATAGTGGTCCAGAAGTTCTCTCTCTCTCATTATGCGAGTAAAACCACGGGAGGCTGCTAGTTGATTACTATAGCAATTGCCTGATGCTGATGCATGCCTTAGGGAAATCACTAAAAGCAACCGAAGCCGGCAAGACTTTGAAATGAGCGTCAAAACGAAACTTCTTAATCTCAGAAAAAGTGTCACGTATTCCCCTGGTAAAGTTAGGTAATGTTTATGGTTTGTAAATATTTTTCGTTGACCGTACATTGTTTTAGTGTTTCCTAGAATGATACCTCAATGATAACGCGCCTAAATTCACCGCTAGAGGCGCTAGTGTAGGGTAAGGTCTCAAGAAGTGTCAAATGTAAGAGATCTTTCATTAGAGAAACTCGTGGCTAAGTAATAGCCGCACGGTTCGACCGATCGAAGGTTAAGCTGCGGTCGGTCCGTGGATGGATGACCATACCGAGACTCCTCCGTGCCTCAGAAAGCACGTTAAGCAGTTGGTCCCGACTGTCATTTGTAGATCTTTGACAGTCGTTACGGGTAGTCAGAGAGTCAGAAAATCTGACAACCAGTATAACCAAGGGGTATCGTGTTACCCGGTAACTGGGTTGTGGAGGTCAGATAGGTAGTCGCTCCATGTAAAACACTGGTACTCAGCTGCATCCAGTTTAGACTGGAAACCTACCCCAACATAGTTGGGAAAGGGCTAGGCAGATGATGAAGAGACCTTTCACTGCGCGCACTTCAATCGCGGATTGCTACAAATTATTGATGTTTATCGCTAATGTTGTGCCATTCCGGAATAGCAGATATAACTTACAGCTGAATAAATGTTAGTTCTTTACACGAAAAGCTCAGAATAGGTGCAAAAGAAGTGGGCTTTAAACAGTTAATTTAAAGGTAGTTGTAGTAGTTACTATCTACATGTGCCAGTGTGTTTACTTCAGCGTATTTATCTACCAAAAGTTTGTATTGTAGAGTTTTGAGCTGTTTTTCTGTTGACTCACAGGACCTTATTCAATAGTGGTGTCAACTGGTGACCGCAAAAGCGATAGCCCCCATTGATCTTGCTTTGAGCTTAAGTTTGAAGGTATTTTGGATGAATCATCATCAAAAGATTAGACATCTTTTCGCAACTATGATGGGGTCGGCTTCCAGTGTAGCCGGATGCGTGAGTAACTAGAATTAACATGGAGCGACCGCCTATCTGATCTCCACAACCCAGTTACCGGGTAACACGATACCCCTTGGTAAGACTGGTTGTCAGACTTTCCGGCTTCTGACTACCCGTAACAACTGTCAAAGATCTACAAATGACAGCCGGGACTAATAGCTTAACGTGCGCTCTTAAGGCACGGAGGAGTCTCGGTAAGACATAGATGGTCACCCATTCACGGACCGTCCACGCCAAGCGCAGCTTAACCTTTGATCGATCGCCCCGTGTGTCTGTTACTTAGCCTTGAGCTCCTCTAAATAGATTGAATACGGTGATGATTAATGTATTAACACCGTAAAATGACAGTTACACTGTCGGCCGACGTAAGTCTAACACACAATTGTGTCATCCAATTACGCGTCTATGCTAACGTGCGGGGCACTCGCGGTCATATTAAATGGAACAGCGAATAAACGGGAAGGACTAGATTTTTATGACTGTGCCTACATAATTTTGGAAATAAACGGGAGCGATTTCGAAATGATTTTTAACAGACTTCAAATTCGTGAGACATTTTCTATTCGACTGCTTTTGTATTGTTTTTGTATATGTTTGCGTTTAATTAACGTTTAACGTTTGTTTGTTTGGCGTGAAGTGGCATTGGCAACTTATCTTCTGAAAGTTTTGAGAGGTAACATACAAAACTCTGGTATACTCTCAGAGATAGGTTTTTGTGTCCCGGACGAGTATGTGACGCGGCGGCGCGGGCGCAGGCCGCGGCTGCTGGTGGTGCCGCGTGCGCGCACTAACCTGCTGGAGCGCGCACCGCTCGCTCGCGCGTTGCGCACGCTCAACACGGTGGCTGATGACATCGATTTATTTAACTGTGCACTGAGCGAGTTCACAAGGGCCACTTACTGTGTAGTATGTAAGGAAGTATAGTTAAGGAAATATATTTTAAGTTACTTATTTTTTTTACTATGTCGAATTAGGTTAATCTGTAATGGCAATGGTAAATATGTGTGTGATAAATAAATAAATAAATAAATAAACTCTGTAGCCCCGTGCATGGTAGAGACATACTAGGTATGTTAAATAAATAGTAAGTAATTAATTAATTTCATAACAGTACGTTAACACTGCTATAATTAATAAATATAGGTAAATAAAATAAGAATCTGACAGGCTGACTAACCAATGTAAATAAACTAGAAGTATGAAATTTTGCACAAATATTCCTTAAATGACGTAAACTGTGTGCATTTCGTTGTTGACTTAGAATTTGAGACAAAAATATTAAAAAAAACGTCTTACGTCACAAATTAGACTTAGGTATTTTTTTTTGTATGGCATCTCGCCTGCTTAACCGAGCTTGCCTGTGAAATGCCTTAAATACTACTGCTACGACTACACGCTAAGGGCACCCCCTAGTGGGGTATGGGCCTCGGCTTAGGGCGTCGCTGGGGGAGGACAGCGAGGGACAGGCTGGATCAGAATATATATGATTATTATAATCGGGAATTTTAAACTATTAGCTCAGCTCGCGGGCTGGCTCGTCGAGCTAGGGTCGGGAGGGGTTAGGTATTTTAGTGTTTTCATATAATTGTTCTTGCTGTTATTTATATTCGCAATGCTTGGTACTTATTATCAAAATGTTCGTAGAATGAGAACTAAAACTGAAAATATTCATGAAGATATTTTGCTGACTAGCTATGATGTCATAGCATTTACTGAAAGTTGGTTAAAACGTAACATATTTAATAGGGAGTTCATCGACCCGCAATGTATGGAGTGTCGTAGGGATAGATTAAGTTCTAAAGTATCTATACAACACACAGACAGAGAGACAGAGTTTCATACAAATATATATAAATATACAAATACGAATTTCGGAAAATCCTTTCTTATCGGTTGCCTACGTCATACAAAGAACACCCTCCAAGTTTCAGGTCTCTACGATCAGCGGTTTAGGCTGTGCGTTGATCCGTCAGTCATTCAGGACAAAGCATTTTATATGTATAGATGTTGGTTTACATATTGTTGGCAACTGTATCAGCCCAAAACTTATTAAAACTACTGTTATTTGATATTTTGTGTACCTATATTATCTATACTAATATTATAAAGAGGAAAGATTTGTTTGTTTGTAGGGTTTTAACTCAAAAACTACCGAACCGATTTTAAAAATTCTTTCACCGTTAGAAGGCTACATCTTTACGAACTGTCATAGGCTATATTTATTTACAGAAATAATTAGGGATCCCTACTAAAACTTGAATTATGTAACCTAAGGTGTAAAAAAAATGTCCACGCGGGCGAAACTGCGGGCGGAAAGCTATGCGTATATTAATATAAATTACAATAAATAGCCCTCTTGTGTATTGTGCTACAGTGTCGGCAGGGCGTCCACACATGAGTATTGTGTCATCCAATTAAAAGGTATTACGGACAATGCATTTGTACTAAGGTAGTTTGTAATCGGACATATTACTTGTAGTAGGCAGTGCTTTTCATCATCATCATCAGCCTATATATTGTCCCACTGCTGGGCACAGGCCTCTTCTCAAGAGAAGACATGAGCATTGATCACCACGCTTGCTCAAGGCGGATTGGCGATTTCAGACTTTTTAAGTTCAAGTTTCCTCACGATGTTTTCCTTCACCGTTAGTCAGTGGTATCTAAGTTTTGCTTAGAAAGTACATATAACTATAGAAAAGTCACATTGGTAGTGCTTTTAAAATTACTTAATTGAAACGGGTTGATAAATTAGGGCCATGGCGTCCAAGTGCCTGTCTTTTATTTCGTTATATAGGTAAACGTGTTCTTCGCTTTTTGAGAAAAACTTTTTAGTGTTCTTTACCCAAAGGGTAAAACGGGACCCTATTAGAAAGACTCCACCGTCCGACTGTCTGTCTGTCTGTCACCAGGCTGTATCTCATGAACCGTGATAGCTAGACAGTTGAAATTTTCACATAAATCATATTATGTGAAAATTTATGTTGCCGCTAAAACAAAAAATACTAGAAAACAAAATAAAATAAATATCTAAGGGGGCTCCCATACAACAAACGGGAATTTTTTGCTCATTTTTAGTATACATCACATCAAGAATTTACAATAAATTACCTATTTAGAAAATAAGTTTTTAAAATATTTAAAAATAAACTGCATAATATTTTAACAGATAAAGATATTGTACAATGTCAGATTATTTAAATGAAAATATTTATTTAGATATAAGTAAATAAGTAGATAACTTAAATATTCTTATATACTTATAAGAATTTATGTTATTGTATACTTCAATAGCAGGACGTAGTGATAAAAAGAATGGATCCTCAAAGTTTAATCTTTCTATTTTATTAAAACTGCTAGTTCTAAAATAAAATCAACTAAGAAATCAGAACAGAAATTCACTAACTGCACACTTAATTTGATAGAAGAGCGACAAAAATTACCATTTCAGGCATCAAATTATAGAGAAATAGATCGAAAGGTAAAGAGGAGTATCCGCAAGGACATCCGAAACTACAATACACAACTTGCACATGAAGCTTTAGCCAATAATAGATCACTCAGGTCAGCCATGCGAGGGATGAATACAGGAAGGAGCAATATTACTCACCTTAGGGACACAAATGGTGTGAAACAAGGAGATAGAACAAAAATCTTAGATATTTGCACACAGTTTTATAAATGCCTTTATTCTGAAGAACACCAAACTCAACATGTGCCAGAAGATTATTCTTGTCCAAACCAATTTCCCATGATAAATGGATTCGAAATTCATCAAGCACTTAGTCGAATGAAATACAATAGAACTCCAGGGGCAGACGGCATCACCACTGAATCACTTAGAACCGGAGAACGCATTTTAATACCACATATTTGTAACTTTTTTAACGAAATCCTAAAGACAGGTTTATTTCCACGTAATTTCTGCCACTCTAACATAATTTTACTACACAAAAAAGGTGATAAATCTTGTATCGACAACTACCGCCCGATAAGCCTAGTGTCGCACCTATATAAAGTACTGATTAAGATAATCGAAAGCCGCATATCCAATCAACTGGACCTCCATCAACCCCCTGAACAAGCTGGTTTCCGCCCAGGCCTTTCTACTACCGACCATTTACATTCACTTAATCAAGTCATAGAAAAACATCTAGAGTTCAACTTACCACTATATCTAGCCTTCGTGGACTATTCCAAGGCATTTGATAGCTTATCACACACTGCCATATTTAATTCCCTAAGTAGCCAAGGAATAGATCCCACTTACATTAACATCATTCGACAAATTTACCACAATAGCACTGCAGCCATACACTTAGATACAACTGGGCCATCTTTTACAATTCAAAAAGGAGTCAAACAAGGAGACCCGCTATCTCCTAAACTTTTCACAGCCACACTAGAGGAAGTATTCCAACAGTTAAACTTTAGCTGGCGGAATAAGGGTATTGTCGTCGGGGAAAAAAGATTAACAAATCTTCGTTTTGCCGACGATATTGTTCTATTTTCTTCTTCGCCAGCTGAGTTAAGCCTAATGCTCGAACAACTGAGCCAGGCGAGCCTCGGGGTGGGTCTTGCGATGAATATGACTAAGACCAAGGTGATGACCAACAGTACCAAGCGTGACATTGGTATCGGTGGCGTAAGAATCGAATATGTCCAGGAGTATATATACCTCGGTCAAATAGTCTCTTTCCAGGCAAGACAGGATAAAGAGGTTGCAAGACGCACTGAAAATGCCTGGAAGAGTTTTTGGTCAATGAAGGGATTAATGAAAGGTTCCCTCCCTCTTGCGCTAAAGAGGAAACTCATGGACATGTGCGTTCTCCCCACCCTTACTTATGGAGCGCAGACCTGGTCCCTTACAAAGCGTCAAAAGACTACCCTAGGGGTTTGCCAGCGGGCAATGGAACGCAGTATTTTAGGTGTGAAACTTAATGACCGCATTAGGAATTCGATACTGCGTTCCAAAACCCAGGTTAAAGATGTAGGCCAAACAGCTGCTGGACTGAAGTGGAACTGGGCTGGTCATATCTGCCGCATGTCGGATGAGCTATGGGCGAAAACAACCACTCTGTGGGTCCCAAACAGCAGTAAACGACATCGCGGCAGGCCCAGAAGGAGATGGCGGGATGAACTGGACTCCTACCTAAAAGAATGGCCCCAGATTGCACAAGACCGGAACAAATGGAAGGAGGGAAGGGAGGCCTTTGCCCTGCAGTGGGACACAATAGGCTAATAATAATTTTTATATAAATTGATTCAAATTATGAATTTAAGAGTTACAAAACAATCATAGAATCATTTGACGACCTGAGTGGTTCAGTGGTCAACATGCCGAAATACCACGCAAGAGGTCCCGGGTTCGATTCCCGGACGGGCAGAAATTGAAATGATGAATTTTAATTTCTGTAACGGGTCTGGGTGTATTTAAAAAAGTATATAAGTAGTATATCCGTTAAGCTAGCACCCATAACACAAGCATGCTTGCTTGCATTGCTTACTTTGGGGCTAGATGGCGCTGTGTGAAATTGTCCAAATATATTTATTTATTATTATTATTATTAATTATAAAACAGGGGAAAAATCAGAGCGTTAAGGCCCAAGTTCACCGACAAGATAACAGTCCGATCAACAGAAAACAGCTCTTCATTATAAATTCAAACTTCTTTTTTACGATGGACAACTTATCATTTGGGTTTTCTATTTCTAAAACGGTCGATTACCAATCCGGGGTTGGCCAAGAAGTGGATAACATGAAAATTCCCGCATCGTGGTTAAATCACGTTTTTATTTAACGCGCCGATTAGGTAACCGTCTGTCGGTGAGCTTGGCCTTAGTCTCATGTTGTCTTGCTTGACGAAGGTTAAATATTCCTTCGGAAACAAGAAAGATCAAAGCATCATTGATTGTCTTTATGGGTTTTATAACCCAACGAACCATAAATACTGATCAATAAAAGACTTCTTTGATAGGTTTTTTCATGTGAAATTCTTCACTAGTAATTAGAAGTCTAAAGGACCATGGGCAAAAATGTATGAGCTCCGTCCCCACCTACCAACACAAATGAAACTGGTGCCAATTGTTCCTAAAGTATCCACTATTTGATATAAAAACGTTTTTTTTACATAAATCAATGGGGTTATAAAAATAATTGATTATTAACAAGCCGGTCCGGCGAACTTCGTACCGCACCATATTTTTATTTTTTGTTATTTTTCCGATGTTTTAATATTTATTCTGCCATTTGGGATGGAGACAAATACAACTAATCAAAAACCATGAAAATCGGTCTAGCCGTTCTGGAGTTATCCTCACAATGCTTATAGTAAGCAAATAAAAATATTCAGTGTATTATTATTGCTCGTTAGAGGAGCTCATGGCTAAGTAACAGCCGCGCAGGTCGACGGATCAAATGCACTTGCATATGCATGCAAACGCGTCTTCATGCTGCTGCGATTCTCCAGTGGATTGGAGTGTCGCAGTGTGGATGACGCTTGGATACATGCGTCGTCCAGGTGAGTTTATGTATAATGGCCTCTGCTTGTTGACTGAACGGTGGGGGCCGTGCCGAGTTGCTTGATGTGACTGAAGGGTGTGACCAGGCTTGCGCGTTAGCTACAGGCTAGGTGGTCATGAACCCGAAGAAACCATGAGTGGTTGCTGGCTGGGTGACACGCTGGTTGCTGCTCGATGATGGTAGGAGGTTGAGGGAGAGTTGACAACGATGTTGAAGCTCTTGACATCAGGAGATTTGGCTGATGTTTATCACGTCGAGGTCACGAATTTGGAGTATCACATCACATTATACACCGCCGTCCACACACAGTACTCAGTATCAAATTCAGTTGTCACCAAATCCTTTATCGTGTACGAAATATTTGCATAGAAAAGTTGGATACTAGGAAAACCCAATGCATTTGGGCAACGTCCCCATAGTAAAAAATCATCAGCTTGATAAGATGTATCAATTGAGCTACATTTCATTTCTGTTGATGGGTGGGGACGATTCCGCCCATGGTCCTTTGTGCAGGAGCTCGTGGCTAAGTAACAGCCACACGGTTCCCGATCAAAGGTTAAGCTGCGCTTGGCGCGGTCGGTCCGTGGATGTGTGACCATCTATGTCATAGCGAGACTCCTCCGTGCCTCGGAAAGCACGTCAAGCAGTTGGTCCCGGCTGTCATTTGAAGATCTTTGACAGTCGTTACGGATAGTCAGAAGCCAGAAAGTCTGACAACCAGTCTTACCAAGGGGTATCGTGTTACCCGGTAACTGGATTGTGGAGGTCAGATAGGCAGTCGCTCCATGTAAAACACTGGTACTCAGCTGCATCCGGTTTAGACTGGAAGCCGACCCCTATATAGTTGGGAAAAGGCTAGGCAGATGATGATTTATGGTAATAACCGCACGAAATTTATCGTGGGACTTAAGCTTAACTGGCGGAATGCAGCTTTACAATAGATATGTAGATTATGTGTTAATATGCAAAAAGACACAAAACCGACTTCCAAAAACACTGAAAGAAAAAAAAAGTTTTATTTAAACGCTAGTGGACCAACACATCGCTCTAGAAGTCGGTGTCTCGTTGGTTTTTGTTGTTAGTATTTAGCCACCGACTTCTAGAGCGATTTTTGGTCCAATAGCGTTTAATTCAAACTTATTTTTCTCCTTTCTATATTTTTGAATTTCGGTTGTATTTTTTCTACTTTAAAAAAAAAATCGGTATCTCTATCTATCTGGTTACCTTATCTGCATAAATTCGTGTACCTAGACCTACTAACAAACAACTTTTTATGTTGCAATACGCTTAAAACTTTTTAAATTATACTGACCCATGTTTAAAATAATTTAATATAGATATTTAATGTTTTAATTATGGATATCCTAAAATAACTCATTATCTCGTGTATCTGTTATTATTCTAATTTTATTAAGTAATATTTCAAATATGACATTTATTTATAATAAGGATGTAATCTGATAACTGCTATTTTTAACCGGCTACAAAAAATGAGTTAAACTCTTTTTTCATTTAATAATTTCAGTAAATTTAAGTTAATTTTGTTAATTATATAACTTCATTATTTTCTAACAATGTTTGCATGCCTAAACTATAGTAGATTGTACAAGGATCGCCTATTATTATTACATCTTATTTCATGTACCTACAATCTGAGCAAATAAACTTTACTTTACTTTAAATTACCAGATCATACAAGTATGGGCGTATGTGCACATAGAGATGAACCGTTATTTTTAATATATTTATAAAACGGCTTAACTTATATTGATAAAATTTATATGGAACCACCTCTGAAGTATGACTTACCAAACAAAAAAAGAACTATCAAAATCGGACTACTCTGTAAAGAGTTGTGCGCGTCAACTTAAAAAACTCCTCCGTTTTTTTCGTCGGTTAAAAACTAAGACAAATGTTTATTTTTAGGTAAGACCAAAATAAAAGGAGATAAAATATTTCTGCATCAATTATACAATGATAAATATACAATGATATTTTTACTGGCTACGTTTATTTGAACGCATGTGTATTCTATAAATAGATAACCCCTACGAGTATAGTTAGAAACAATTTAAATGCAAATACCATTGGTGCGGTTATTTTAAAGGATGGTTTAATTGGTAAGCTGCACTGGCCGAGGTCAGTTTTTGGATGGGTGATCATTTATATTACTTTCTCCTAACATGTTGCCGGTCTGTTGGGTATGCCATCTTGATAGCAGTTGTTACAATTCCATGTCAGAGGCTGAGAGGCCGATTTGATAAAAACTCTGACACTAGGGCTTGTTAGGTGGTAAAACCTACAGCTCACACGATAATCCTAGCTCGACGAGCCTTAAAATTCTCGATTATCATATCTGATCCAGCCCGTCCCTTACTGTCCTCTCCCAGCGACGCCCTAAGCCAAGACCCGTTCCCCACTAGGGGGTGCCCTTGCGTGTAGTCGCTTAGTTTTGTAAGTAAAGCCCTGGCTGGAGGCCCTAAATTCATTTAAGGTACTTCACAGGCAAGCCCGGTTAAGCAGTCGACAACCTCCCAGGTTGACCTGCGAGACGCCATACAAAAAAAAAGCCCACACGATAAGAAGAAGAAGAGCTCTTTTTATATATAAAGACGGGTAAAGTCAGTTACATGAGTATGTAATACAGAAATAGAATGTAGTCTTGACATATAAATATTGTTATTAATAGACAGTCTCTATAGGTGTTGGAAGCCAGTTAAATGTGTATCCTTAAACCAAGTACGTTCCATTTGCAGAACTATCTTTAACCAACCACAGAGTTAAAAGGTTATAATTCTCACCGACTATATGTTTGTTCACTCACATGGCCTAAACTACTGAACCGATTTTAATAAATGAGTTGCCACCAGGAAGGTCGTGAGCTTTTTTGTCAAAGCAAAAATTAATAGCCTCGCACCCTCGCAAAATTCAAAATTCATTTATTGAAATTAGGCTTAAAATCAGCACTTTTTGAATGCCAAATTTAAAGACTACCCAAAACGCCCGCCTTTCTGAAGAAAGAAGAAGAAGAAGAAGCAGACGTTAGCAGCTAGCCGTCGCAAGAGAAGCCCTGGGCGTCGGGAGTCTGCGGGTACCACCGGGTGGCCACCGAAGGCGCGTGCCTGCAGGTGTCCAGCAATGGCTAGCTCGCCGACTGCCGGCTAGACCGATGGTGTGTTATGTTCCACGCGACTCTAAGAGATTTCAGAATAAGTGACGGGGCCTGCTAGGCCGCATGTGGTGTTCGCAAGAGTCACTGCGGCCCTGGAACACAAAGAGCAATTGATGGGACACAAATGCAAGTCTCACACTTGCTCCTGTTTCATCCAGAGTGGGAGAAATATAGACAGCCACGTTGATCTAATAAAACAAACGCCACTGCTGTGAACGAGGTCTTTGGTTCAATTTGCGGGTCAGGCAAAATCGCGTTGTGAGTTATTAAAATGTTCAGGCTGTTTTAGCCTGGAGTCTGATAGTTGGCGGGCAGGACATGTACCGTCGTCCCCAGCTACTATCTTGATAGCGGTCATTGTCACAATTCCATGTAGGAGCCCGTCAGGCGGATTTGAGAAAACTCTGACACTAGGGCTTGTTAGATGCCACAAAGAGCTGTCAGCAATAGCGACGGGCCCTCCCACTGGGCCATAGCCTGCCGGGGCTGCGGTACGTTCGAAAAAAATACCGCGCCCCTTGAATACAAAGGGCTGATTAAGGAACATGGATGGGTTTTAGTCAGTAAGGGTCTGACACTCCCTTCCGCCCCACCCACGGCGGGATCATTTGATGATTTCCCATCCGAAAAAAAAGGGCTTGTTAGGTTAGTAAACCTGTAGTCCACACGATAAGAAGAAGGAGCTCCTCATAGCCACGTTATCAGAGAAGACTATAACAGTCATTAGCCAATGATAGGCCAGCGGGAGTGCCCGCCAGCTTCCCGCGGGTGACGTAGAAGGTGGCAGTGATACCTCGTGACAAAATTGGTGTCTATTCTTAGCGCACAAACAAATCTCAGACTTAAAGCCGCGCGTACAAACGTTTTTTAACGTTATTGAATAACTCATTAACTCGAACAGAAATTTAAAAAAATAAATAAAAATGAATGGGAAAATGATAAATTTTGCATCTTTTTTTATTATTTACAAAATACTTTTTTTTTCCTCCATTTATTGCATACTAGCTTCTGCCAGCGACTTCGTCCGCGTGGAATAGTGGTGCTCCGCTCCTATTGATCTTAACGTGATGATATATTGCCTATAGCCTTCCTCGAAAAATGGACTATCTAACACTGAAAGAATTATTTAAATCGGACCAGCGGTTCCTGAGATTAGCGCGTTTAAACAAAATGACAACATTTCCCTTCACTGCTCTGCTCCTATTGATTGTAGCGTGATGAAAAGTATACTATAACCATCTCAGGAGTATGACAAATAATTGTACCAAGTTTCGTTAAAATCCGTCGAGTAGTTTTTGTTTCTATAGAGTTTATACAGACAGACAGACAGACAGACAGACAGACAGACAGACAGACAGACAGACAAAAATTTTACTGATTGCATTTTTGGCATCAGTATCGATCCCTAATCACCCCCTGATAGTTGTTTTGGAAATATATTTCATGTACAGAATTGACCTCTCTACAGATTTATTATAAGTATAGAAGAAGACAAAGCTTAGCTTATAAGAAATGTCAATAACAAGTAAAGAATAAAAAAAAAGATAAACGCAGACTACAGAGAGATCAGGCGCAGGACCGACGGCATTTCATGCCCTTTTAAAACATTCAAAGTATTGAGAGGACCTGGATATGTCAAGAAAACTGTGACCCATTAACAGACTAACCGCGACTAGTAAAATTTAACCTTGTCATCTTTAATTAATCCACAGATTAAGCCAATTCTCATATAGTTAACTAGTTTACGCTTCGCTGGCATAGGCTATACGAATTCAAATTAAAAAGTACAGTTTTATAAAAATGGAAAAGTGTTTACTTTGCCCCACTTTTTAGCTCCTTAGAGGCAGAATTCGGAAAAGGCTTTCTCATCGGATGATCTCTCGATCAGCGGTTTAGTTTGTGCGTTGATCCGTCAGTCATTCAGGACAAAGCATTTTATATGTATAGATCGAAGATAGATAGTATTCCATAAACGTTAATTTTCCTCTACGAGTGCGACTGTAAATCAGTAATGGGTGCCCATAACATTTTTAACTAGACCACGGGTTCAACAGCAGTAGGTTCAAAGATCCACGATCTGGACAATATATTAATAAAAAAATTACTAACTGACAAACAAGTACATTGACCCATTGACATGGATTTTGAATGTACTGTCTGCAGAATAATCTGTATCATCGGCTTATTTTAAGCCCTAGTTAAAAACTATGAGCGACTGCTGTGAACGGGGTGCCGGGTTGTGTGGATTTTAAGCTATTGCATAGCTTCTATCGCGGGCCTTGAGCGTGGAGACCGAATCCAGAAATTCCGTAACGAAAACAAAAACCTAACACTCCCCACTCCGACCGGCACAGCGGTGATACTTTTTAGTTTTGCCATCTATCGATGAATAACAGAACTTTTAATGACTTTTTGACATATCACGCTTGTTTCTTTAGTTCAGCAACTAGCCTCTAGGTGGCATTGGTTATATCGGCGTTATTTATTTATATTTAATTATAATTGCATAAGTTGATCAAAAATGCTATGCAAGCTTTACCGCGGCAGTCCCCGAGTGCCACACGTCTTTTTTCTATACGCTTCTAATGAGGGTTACCGCGCTAGAATTCGGCGCTAGAGGCGAGTAAGGTCTCAAGAAATGTCAAATGTAAATATCTTCGGGCGAGCACGTTTATCGTTTATTTAATTATTGATGTTTAATGCAAATATTGTGCCATTCCTGATGAATTATGCCAGTTAAACTTTATAACTCAATAAATATTACTTGTTTGCAAGAAAAGCTAAGAATAGATGCCATGGTCCTTAAAAACAGCTAATTAAAAGTTAGTTGTAGTAATTACTATCTACATATGCCAGTGTATTTATTACAGCGTATCTATCTATTAAAAGTATGTATTGTAGTGTTTTGAGCTATTTTTCTGTTGACTCACAAGACCTTACCCAACAGTGGCGCCAACTGGTGACCGCAAAAACGAAAGCTCTCATTACATATCATTAAAGCATTAGGTAGGTATTTTGGTGCACAAAAGATACGATTCTGCTTACCCTTCTCGAAAAACAGGCGTGATGTTATGTTTTGTTACTCGATCATAAATCCTCACCGGTCTCATAGAGCTATCATGATCGAAAATAATCCAATTTTATGATACAAAAGCGCATCTGATTATAACGACTCTAATAAAATTTATGCGTAACATGTGACAAATAAAAGTATTTTATAACGTTTGTTTGTTAGTGTTTTATTTTTGGACTAGTTGTGGTCTGTGGTTTTAAAAGAAAGAAAGAAAGATGAAATTGGTCAGAATATAGTACAATTAGGTGTTCATATTGATACAAGTTTTGTACAAATTCTTAAATCTATTTATTTATATCTACATAACAATTATTTTAATATATTTTCATCATTAATGAAGTCGCTCATATCCTGTATAATCTATTCTATATCTATTCTATACTTATAATAAATCTGTAGAGAGGTCAATTCTGTACATGAAATATATTTCCAAAATAACCATCAGGGGGTGATTAGGGATCGATACTGATGCCAAAAATGCAATCAGTAAAATTTTTGTCTGTCTGTCTGTCTGTCTGTCTGTCTGTCTGTCTGTATAAACTCTATAGAAACAAAAACTACTCGACGGATTGTAACGAAACTTGGTACAATTATTTGTCATACTCCTGAGATGGTTATAGTATACTTTTCATCACGCTACAACCAATAGGAGCAGAGCAGTGAAGGGAAATGTTGTCATTTTGTTTAAACGCGCTAATCTCAGGAACCGCTGGTCCGATTTAAATAATTCTTTCAGTGTTAGATAGTCCATTTATCGAGGAAGGCTATAGGCTATATATCATCACGCTAAGACTAATAGGAGCGGAGCACCACTATTCCACGCGGACGAAGTCGCTGGCAGAAGCTAGTCCTGTAATAATTTTGCTCACATCCTATGAACTAGTAAAAGTATTCAGAGGGGTAGACTATCGCGGGTTCGATTCCTGAACGGAGCAAAGTGCGCAAATCACCTACGAGTCTCGTTAAGAAAACGGTCACCCATCTGTGAACTGATCGCGATAACCGAAGCTTAATCTGAAAGATCTCCTATTATAAACAACTAGTTGTTTGTTGTGTTTTCACAAGAAAAAAACGGTGGTTTTTGCGTATGGTAAATCATGAAAAGACTCCTCCTTCCCACTATGGGTGGGGTGAGAGGGAGTGTCAGGCTCTTACTGACTAAAACCCATCCATGTTCCTTCCTTAGCCCATTGTATTCCGGGGCGCGGTATCTCTTTCGAACATCCCGCACCCTGAACTACATCGTGTACCTGGATAAAAAACTAGCCCTATCCTTACCAAGGGTTCAAGCTATTATCAGTAGTATAGGTCAGACTTTCTAGCTTCTGACTACCCGTAACGACCGTCAAAGATGTACAAATGACAGCCGGGACCAATTCAAGGCACGGAGCAGTTGCTCTATGACATAGATGGTCACCCATCTTCGGACCGACCGCGCCAAGCGTAGCTTAACATTTGATTGATCGACCCGTGCGGCTGTTACTTAGCCACGAGCTCCTCCTTTACTTAGTACATACTAATATTAAATATCATTAGCTAGTTAGTTTGTTACGCTAACGGTACATAAACTATGTAGATGTGTCTCCCTATTTATGCTCGTCTAAATTGAGGATATCCTGGTATAGGGCTTGCTAAATATGTGTACTTTGTCCCTTGGGGATAGGCAGACTAGTAGCTTTAGTAACGAACTAGGTTTTGCCTTTGACTTTGTCTGAGTGGTCGTAAATACCGGGATAAAAAATATCCTATGTGTAAATCCATATCACAAACTATGTGTGTACCAAATTTTATCAGAATCCATTTAGCAGTTTTTGCGTGATGCGTGTGCAAACATACAGATAGTCAGACAAGAAGTCTTAAAATTATTTTTTTGGCGTGCGTTACTCTTGTAAATAAAAATATTGTACAGACCGGCCTATTAAAATTATATTATAATACTAGCTCTCCGCCAGCGTCTTTGCCTACGTGGTCTGTAGGAATTCAATTAAAAAATGACAGAGTTTCATACTAATTCACTCCCTTAGGGGTAGAATTTCGGAAAATCCTTTCTTGTCAAATGCCTACGTCATACAAAGAACCTCACACACCCTCCAAGTTTTAGGTCTCTACAATCAGCGGTTTAGTCTGTGCGTTGATCCGTCAGTCATTCAGGACAAAGCATTTAATATGTATAGATTTTCTTATTAATTTCGCATGAAGGTTGAAACGCCATCAGTGCCAGACAATCCTTCAATGTAGATGCAACGAAAAACTACTAAACATTAAGCTTTACATTGATTTATTAATGACAATATTTATGTGTCATAGGAAATATTATTTGAATGTCAATCCAAGGTTTATATGTTAATCTGAGAGGTATACCTACCATAAACATTGCGTAAAAATGTATATTATCTAAGGTTAGCTACGTATCTATTCCATCCATATTGCGAATTTAAATAACCTCGAAATTTTAACGTTAAAGCCTAAGTTGTAAACATGGTCAAATTTTATAGCTTACTAGCTTCTGCCCGCGACTTCGTCCGCGTGGAATAGTGGTGCTCCTTTTAGCGTGATGAAATATAGCCTATAGCCTTCTTCAATAAATGGGCTATCTAACACTGAAAGAATTTTCAAATCGGACCAGTAGTTCCTGAGATTAGTAGCGTACGCAAAAAAAGTAACTTTTCTGGTTGATTTCTTACACCTTGTGTCCGAAAATCCCAAATATCTTACGGAACCCTATTTTTTTTCCAAAATAAAATTTAGCCTATGTTACTCGTGGATAATGTAGTTTTCGAATGGTGAAAGAATTTTTAAAATCGGTCCAGTAGTTTTTGAGCCTATTCATTACAAACAAACAAAGTTTTCCTCTTTATAATATTAGTGTAGATTTATCTAAAGTATTTAATTAAGGACATTATAATTAACAACGTTGGGGTGACAAAAGTCGTGGTAGCCTAGTGGCTAAGGCACCTGCCTCTCGTGTACGAGTTCGAAAACTGGCCACCAATGTGACTTTTCTGAAGTCATATGTACCTACTTTCTAAGTATTTCTAAGACGTCACTCTCTAACGGTGAAGGAAGACATCGTGAGGAAACCTGGACTTAAAAAGTCTGAGATCACGAATCCGCCTTGAGCAAGCGTGGTGATCAATGCTCATGCCTTCTCTGTTTGAGAAGAGGCCTGTGCCCAGCAGTGGGACAATATAGGCTGATGATGAATCAAAAACGTAGTGTAGGGCGCCCTGTAGCTAGATGGGGCGATGATATTCGTAAGGCAGCGGGTAGGGGATGAGGGGGGAAAGCTGAAGATCTCAGTGGCATGCCATGGGGAAGGCCTATTAATGCCTGTAGTCCTGGAACACAAAAAAACAAATGAAAGGACATGGAATTTAGTCAGTAAGAGTCTGATACTCCTTGCCGTTTCATCCACATTGGGTGGAGTCGTTTGATGAATTCCCATCCTAAAAAAGGACATATTTTCAAGTCTCTTTTTCCATCAACCAGACATAAATAAGGTCTCCAGACTGATACAGAAAAAATCTTAATGGATGAATCGTTTGATGTTGTTGAAGTTTGATTTTCAGGCCAACTCTTCTTGGCCTTAAATTCAAATCCAGAGCCTCGGTATTGCTTGGGATTTTTAGAAAAATGAGGCATTTAGTAGTACGTTTTCAATTAAAAATAAATGTAATTAGCTGACATTCTTTTTGCTCTTAAAATATTTTATACTAGTTGTTTCCCAGGGTTTCTCCCGCGTCCTGTGGGAACTACTTCATGCACCCGGATAAAATTCCCCTCCTGACTCTAGCTCGACGAGCCAGCCCGCGAGCTGAGCTTTAAAATTCCCGATTATAGTAATCATATATATTCTGATCCAGCCTGTCCCTTGCTGTCCTCCCCCTGCGACGCCCTAAGCCGAAGCCCGTACCCCACTAGGGGGTGCCCTTAGCGTGTAGTCGCTTAGTTTTGTAAGTTAAGCCCTGGCTGGAGGCCCTAAATTCATTTAAGGCACTTCACAGGCAAGCCCGGTTAAGCAGTCGACAACCTTCTAGGTTGACCTGAGAGATGCCATAAAAAAACCACGGATAAAAAGTAACCTTCTACCGTTTTCGAGTCCCATCTCATCTCCATACCAATTTTTTTTTCTGCTACTGTGAAATTTTATCAAATAAACAAACTGTAATTTGCATTTAATATTAGTTAGTATTAATACATTAATAGCTCGCATTGACAAAATAAGTATGGGCTGTTCCAATTGATTTTACGAAAAATGTAAACAAAATCATATCCTATTTTGTTCCACATAGATAAATAAAATGGCATTAAATAATGAATGATGATGTTTAAAGCATGAGATTGACATAAATGCGCCATCCTTACGCCATTTTGTTAATTTCTGTGGCAGAATTAGAACAAAATAGGTTACGAATTTGTTTACTTTTTTCGTATTTTTTTTTGGTACAGGCTATAAGTATACCTCTGTCTATCTCTTGAAGGAAAACAGTCATGATTATATGACCTCATAATTTAAAACGAGGTAGGTTCCTGATAATCTTCAAATCCTACGCGACCCCTCTTAGTCAAAAATGTAGTTGGTGTCACTAGAGTTGTACCTTAAGCTGAGGTTCCACTAGAGCTGTGCTAAGCTTAATAACTATGAATGTGTTTGATTCCTACCAATACGATTGCTCGATTTGGGCCCAAGTTCACCGACAAGATAACAGTCCGATCAACTGAAAACAGATGTTTACTATTAATAAAAACTTCTTTCTTACGATGCACAACTTATCATTTAGGTTTTTTATTTCTAAAAAGGTCAATTACCAATCCGGGGTTGGCCAAGAAGTGGATAACATGAAAATTCCCGCATCGTGGTTAAAAAACGTTTTTATTTTACGAGCCGATTAGGTAACCATCTATCGGTGAACTTGGCCCGTAAAAGTTTAGCTTAGCGTAACTCCACTAGGACAGGGTCCAATTTTTAAAAAAAACTAATTAAAACGAAGAATTAATGCCAAGAATTCGAGTTATGGATACATGCTAAGGGCTGGGTTGTTTGAAAGAGTTACCTTAGCCCTGAAAAGAAAAAGATAATTTTAGGAACATGGATTGGTTTCAGTCAGCAATAGATTCTAATCCCAAAATCCAGGAGGGATTTAATGATCTTCTATCCTAAAAAACCGATCAAGTGCGTGTCGAGCCACGCGCAGTAGTGTTCCGTAGTAGGAGTTAGTTAGTCGACTATAACTCTGTAACCGGTTAAGCCTACTTAGACGTGATAGTTTTCCTTGTAAGTTCATTACATGTGCTACGTGTGAACTATTTCACATTTCTAGGGGGGGATGCTCGTATCGAACAAAAATTTGCACTCAAAAGCTAAATATTTCGCAAATGGCACACTTAGGCGATACATGGTCTTCACACACCCATAATATTTTTGAAAGACCTATCTAACGATACCTCACACGAAGGGATACGCGAGAAAAAAAATCCCACTTCACGTGTTTGAGAGCTACCCTAAAAAAAATATTTTTCAACATCTTATTTTACCACTTTCTTGGCGTAATCAATATACATATCCATACCAAATTTCAGCTTTCTAGTATCAAGAACGTCGGAGCTATGCCGCGGACAGACAGACAGACAGACGGACATGATGAAACTATAAGGGTTCCTTGTCGGACTACAGAACTCTAAAAAGGGCTTGGGAGTATTTAAGCTAACTTTGTAAATTATGAAGCAGAGCTGGTTGAGTAGACCATCTTTATCACCATATCACTCCATCGCGGCGACGTTTACTACTGAACGTAACCCTCCATAGACGGGGCTACGGGACGTTCGAAAGAGATACCGCGCCCCCGGAATACAAAGGGCTGAGGAAGGAACATGGATGGGTTTTAGTCAGTAAGAGTCTGACACTCCCTTCCGCCTCACCCAGGGTGGAAGGGGTCATTTGATGACTTCAAATCTGAAAAAAATGGCCTGTTTAGAGGGCCAACTTTCCCAGTCTTGGACACCTTGCACCTTCCGAAATCCTCGAAACAGAGTGTATCATACTGCCGGGGCTGCGGGACGTTCAAAAAAGTTACCGCGCCCCCGGAATACAAAGGGCTGAGGAAGGAACATGGATGGGTTTTAGTCAGTAAGAGTCTGACACTATCTGCGGGAGGGATCATTTGATGATTTCCCATCCGAAAAAAGGAAAAAAGGCTATTGAGCCAACCATCCCAGTCTTGGGCAGCTTGCACCTTCCAAAATCCTCGGAGCAGGGTGAATCATACTACGTTTCCATAAACGTGGTCTCCACTTTACCTCATACGCATCATTCTCGCACTAGATGTGCGAGAATGATGCGTATGAGGTAAAGTGTGTCCACAAGAAACTGTGTCCTATTATACCAAGCGTCACTATGGTATAATAGGACACAGTTTCTTAGCTTAGCTTAGCAAAGCGGTGTACCGCTTAGCCGCCTCGCTCATCTCCAGTGGAACCGCAGCTTTACCACATTATAAGGTGTAGTTGGTCCCCCGCGCGATCAGTCACCTCTCGGCACCGCTCGGTAACCGACGTCTCGCTTAACCGCGAAGTAACGCAGTACAAACACGTGCTATGGTGCAGTGATATAACTTTATTCCAATTTTAAATTTGTTTTTTTTATTATTTTTTTATTATTGACTTGAAAGTTTTTTTTGTATTTCTTTTCATTTTTGAGTGTGGTGTTTTGGTGCTTGGAGATTTTTTTTAAATTAGGTGGGTAATTTAATTTGTTTTTATTTATTTTATTTAAGGATTGAGATATTATTTTTGACAGGTTTTAATAATAAAAAAAATGTTGGCATAAAAATAATATTTATACTAAACTATTACTGAAAATACTTAAAAAAAATATTATAAAAAAAATGAAATTAATATTTTGCTTACCAAATTGAACAAAATAATAAAGGCACTAGTTTAAAGGTAAAATGATTACAGTCGTAACTAGATTTCCTGACGAAAAAAATCTGGCTTTAAGCGGTGGAAACTTAGCAAGTCGTGTATTATGATTCAGATTGGGTTTTAACCTGTAAAAGTAAAGAAGAAACATTGTAAAAATTAAGTCACTTTAAAAATTAACGTATATTTTTAATAACAACGTATTTTTAACAAATATTTAAAAAAATAGACGTAGCTGAAAAAACAGTGTTTTATGATAACATATTTTAAAAGCGCTTATTACACTACACTGAATCAGAGCCCTGAATTATGGCTTTCCCTTATTCACCCTACACTACTACTACACTAAGGTGCTTTACACATCCCTTATTTAGAATTTAGGGACTCGAATTCAGAGTAGTATAATAAGCGCTTAAAGTTAGCGAGTTGTCGACCCACTGACCCTAAAAATAATTTGAACTAATTTATCTTACATGGTACAACTTTCCATAACAATTTAATTTTATAGGAGAAATTTTGACCTTTTCTTTAATATGTGTATTACATAGGTACTTAAATAATTCAATTTAATTAACTTTATTAGTCGAACTTTCCCTTCGTATTGTATCATCATGATATATTAATCATTTGAGAATATCACGATTATGATAACGATATTTCTACTTCGATTAGATGGTTTTATTAATAGTAGGGATTATGCAGTTACGATTATATATCTTTAATATCGTTTTTAAAACAAAAATAATATGCGTTTGTTAATATTTCTAATTGAAAATGTGGACTTATGCTTTCTTATTCGGTAAAAAAATACATTATGTAATTTTAATGCTACAAAATAATAGGAATTTAAAACATTCAAAAATAAATTAAACAAAATACCAATACAAAAAAAATAAACATACAAATAGTTTTTGTTTTTAATTGTTAAATGAGGAAGGTTTTACATATACATATATAATTTGTCAAGGTTTTGAGTAAATTGGTTGAAATATAACGATAATTGTTGGAAGTGTCGGAAAACTCAAGCTACTAGAGAGTTTTCATCGAAAACGCAGAGCTGATGCAATCCTATGACAGGCAAAACATGTGGGCATAATATAATAATCGCTAGTATTATAATACTTATCATATCCTTAATTTAATTTTTACACATATATTTTGACATTTTTAAATATTGATTATAAAAAATATGCAAAAAAAAACATTTAAAAATATAAAAAGTAGGAATCCACCGATGTCGGGAACAGGGTCCAAGCTACTGGTGGTTAGGGCTCCAGAGAAAGGAACCTCCTCACAATACGAGCCGTGTCAAGGAGAACCGCCTTCTGAATCAGGCCCTTGACCTAGCCCCAAACTTATATTAATATAACTACATATCGTAGTCCACCACCATCCCATCACAATAGCCCGAGTAGTATCATTCCATGTTTTGCAATAGTCCTGCACAAACCCGGGATTGTCCCTGGGTGTATTTCTATAGTGTATACAGGGACAATCGCCGTTCATGTGTCACCATCATTTATTCGTATTTTATTCGGCCCCACTTTCGCTTCCCAAAGATCCGGGACTCTGTAGTCCCATGAAGGGCAGAGACTTATATTAACATTGCTAAATAGGGTAAACCGGTAGGTAACCCGATAAAAAGTACCCTATGTTCTATCCAAAATATAATCTATCTGTGTACCGAATTTTATCAAAATCCATTCAGTAGTTTTTGCGTTAAAGGGTAGCAAACATACATACATCCTCACAAACTTGCGCATATATAATACATACTAGCTTCCCGCCAGCGGCTTCGCCCGCGATATATTAGCTAATGGATACAAAAACTTGACAAATTATATACTAAAACCTTCCTCATTAATCATTCTATCTATTAAAAAAAACCGCATCAAAATCCGTTGCGTAGTTTTAAAGATTTAAGCATATAGGAACAGAGAAACTAGAAAGCGACTTTGCTTTATACTATGTAGTGATAAGTAAAACTATTTGAATATTATAATTATTTGAACCCATCCTACCTAATTCTACCTTTAACAAAACAATTATTTAATTAACATGTATTCAAATTATTTACAACTAAACTAACACATAACTAAATACATAACTAGCATATAACGCGGCGTCGCTCGCGTTTAAAAAATTCAAGGATATAATATTTTTGGGGTGGACCTTAATTCTATTGCTATAATTAAATGTAGGCTAAGTTGCTGTTTAGACAACATAGCGACAAAATAACACCACTTATCTGCCAGTCCAGCCGTTTCGGATATAAGCTGGAATAAACAGTCAGACATAATATAAAAAGACATGTGTGTTTTTGGTATAAGTACCGCGTTAAAAATCATTATATGCATTTAGTAAAAACTAGCTGTCACCCGCGTCCTTATACAACTACTTAACGCACCTGGATAAAAAGTAGCCTATAACCGTCTCCAGGGTCCCGTCTATCTCCGTACCAAATTTCATCCGCATAGGTTCAGCCGTTTAACCGTGAAAGCATAACAAACAAACTCATATTCACATATATTGTGAGTAGGGTTTGTTTTTTTGATAAAACAAACGGACATTAAAATTTTCTTCACTTATAGTTTTTTTTATTACATAGTAAAATGTTATGAATGAATTTGAATGTAAGCAAGTTTTATTTAATTAATTTAATTAGGTATATATACATATACAATGAAAATATTTGCATTTTGTAACAATAATTAAAACCGATTTTTGTAACTCTACTATCTAACATGGTCTGTCTATCTGTTATCCATTTCATTTAAAACGGCTGAACCGATTTTGATGAAATTTGGTATTCAAATAGATTGAAACTTGAGTAAGGGAGTCAGCTACTCATACTATTAATTTAAACATGAAAATTTGGATAGATGTGTTACTCAAATTACTAAACGGATTCGGATGGAATTTGGTACACACATAGTTTGACACCTGTATTAACACGTAGAACTTTTTATCCGGGTATCTTCGTCCATGCAGACGAAGTCGGGGACAGAAGTTAGTTTCTTAAAATAACTAACATATAGGTATGAGTTTCATAATGCTAGAAGCAATAGGCGATTTATTGATCACTAGCTTTCCGACAGCGGTGTCGCCCGCGTGGACTATACAAATTCAAATAAAAATGACAGAGTTTCATACAAACTTTGCCCCCCTTTTTCACCCCATTCTTGGTAGAATTTCGGAAAACCCTTTCTTATCGGATGCCTACGTCATACAAAGAATACACTATCCAAGTTTCAGGTCTCTACGATCAGCGGTTTAGGCTGTGCGTTGATCCGTCAGTCATTCAGGACAAAGCATTTTATATGTATTAGAAATTACTGTAAACGATTGTTAATCAAACAATGACATATTTCTCTTATTATGGGGATAGTGAGAATATTTTCCGTATCTATATAAGCTAAATGGTTTCCCTTCTTGGATTATGTTTAAATAACTTTAGTAAATAAATCCTATTATTAATAGGTTTTTCTATGTGTCTTTTTCTGTAATAGTGCGACGTTCGATTCTGAGCTCGATAGCTGATAATTCGCTTGTACATTAGTACTTATATAAACTTTTACATAACTGTCGCTATGTGCGTGTATTATTTAGCCGTCATAAGAAAAAGGGCGTAACTATCATTTTTTTTATATTAATTTGTATACAGAATCTTTATCGGATTCCAAATAAGTACTTAACTGAATATCTATACTTAATATTATAAAGAGTAAACATTTGTTTGTTTTTGTTTGTAGGGTTTAAACTCAAAAAACTACTGGACCGATTTTAAATTTCTTTCACCGTTAGAATGTTATATCTTTAAGAAGTGTCATAGGCTATATTTATTTCCAGAAATAATTAGGGATCTCTACTAAAACTTGAATAATGTAACCCCAGTTGTAAAAAAAATTGTCCACGTGGGTGGACAAACCGCTGGCGGAAAGCTAGTCGAAAATAAAATGTTAGTTGTGTCTTTTTCTTATGACGGCTGTAATCCCCAACGAAGCTTGGAGGGTTAAGATCTTGAAGAACTTGGAAGGTTAAGCTACACTTGGTGCAATCAGTCTGAGGAAGTGACCATCTATGTCATAGCGAGACTCCTCCGTGATATGAAAGCACGTTAAACTGTTGGTCCCGGTTGTCATTTGTAGATCTTTGACAGTCGTTACGGGTAAAAGCCAGAAAGTCTAACAACCAGTCTTACCAGGGGATATCGTGTTACCCGGTAATTTTGTTGTAGTAGTCTGCTAAGCAGTCGCTTCATGTAAAACACTGGTACTTAGCTGCATCCGATTAGAATGGATGCTGACCTAAAAAAGTTGGGAAAAGGCTAGGCAGATGATGATGAGGAAAGATAGAAAATGTAGTTATGGGATGATAATCCGCTACGGAATATTATTAGGTATATTAACCAATAACATTTCTTGGTGAGTCCGAAAATACTACCTTGAGGTATCCCTACTTTTCAGTTCTTTATGATGCTTAGTGCGGGACATAGTTGGGAAAAGGCTAGGCAGATGGGACTTATTTACCCTTCTACGTAACATCAAGGGTGAATATCGCGAATATATACTTCAGCGACTAACATAGCTGTTTGAAATCAATATTAATGCTGTAGAAAGTGACATCACAGTCACGCACCGACACGGATTGGACAGTAAATGGAGTGCGCGCGGAGTACATGCTCGGCTCCAATTAAAACTACACTCACGAATAAATCGTTTTCTTAAAAGGGAACATTGAATTTCACGCTTCTAGTAAAATTTATCAAATTACCCTCGAATCGGGGTTGACTGATTTAATAATTTGTCTAGAAACACACTATTTTTTGGCAAAAATAACTTTTTGTCTCCATAAGATGATTCAACCTTATAGAGAATTTGGGACTTTCATAGAGAACTTCTTGTCTTTAGTATTTTGCTGCATATTGTGGTCTAAACATGACACTTAACGTGTATGGGAGTTACCTAAACTAAAAAAAGATTTTCCAATTTATTTTTTTCACTTTTGCGGCTTGTTAATATTTGATAATATTTATGCATATCCGTACAAATCAAATTCAACTTTTTTGAAAAAATACGTCGAATTTCAGCTTTTTTGTACTATATTCCGCAGACAGACGGACAAACATGACGAAACTATAAGCCGAACTAAAGCTGAGTATGATATTTTGTTTTTTTTTTCTGTCGCATATTGGGACTCCATTTTATATTCATTCCGTGACCAACATACACTCCTCAATACTGCTTTACATTTCCATTACATTGCGCTTTTGCTTTCCATATGAGGTAAGCAGACTTATACGTGCCTAGACGAATCCTACTTCATCTATACATACAAAATGCTTTGTCCTGAATGACTGACGGATCAACGCACAGCCTAAATCGCTGATCGTAGAGACCTGAAACTTGGAGAGTGTGTTTTTTGTATGACGTAGGCATCCGGTAAGAAAGAATTTTCTGACATTCTACCCCTAAGGGGGTGAAAAAGGGGGGCAAAGTTTGAATGAGACTCTCGTCATTTTAAATTTGAATTCGTACAGCTTACGCGGGCTATGGCCACTGTCGAAAAGCTAGTGTATTATAATAATCGTGAATGGTTCAATGGATGGATGTATCGTTGGATGTTTGTTACTCTTTCACGCAAAAACTAAAGAACAGATTTGAATAAAATTCGGCACACACCGCCTCTTCCTAATATATATCCGAAAGTTATATATATATATATATATTATAAATATATTTTTATATATATATTATAAATCCGAAAGTTCTCTTTCGCTCTCACTGGATGGAATTGGGTATATAGAAAGATTTTTTATCCATATAATAAATCTATCTCTATGCCCATATTTCACGCGCTACAACACTCAGAAGTGGCTTAAACCGCGGGAGCAGCTAGTCTTCTATAGTTTTGTTCAAATGACAAATTAATCTAGCGTTTTTGGTTTAAAAAAAAACTTCTCATATACATGTATATGAAAATGAATCCCTATTTCCCTTGGTCATCGCATCACGCGTGAACGGCTGGATCAATTTGGATGAAAAATGGTACGGAGAATAATCAAAATAACCGAACCTTCATTCTAAGAAATTATGTGAATATATTGTTATGACGTAGTATTATCGGTATTTTGATAAGATATCAATCGACACTGTCGTAGAACAAAGTCGGATCTACAAAATAGCTACTTTACGGGAGAGCACTTTAAAGTTTTGATTTTCTTTGGAACGTATTGGAAATACAACTTTGTTCGTTTTAATATCTCGGAAAGTACCAGATATTTAATTTTTTTTCTTGCTTATATCGAAAGATTATGTTTAGTTGAAGCTGATTTTGAAAAAACACAATTTCATTGTATTATCACATCTGACTTTGTTCTACGACAGTGTCGCAATGTGTGATAACATCACACGTGTTTTACCCTATATTTTCCTTAGACTAATTTTTAAACTATCGGTCAATGAAATAACCACATTTCAGTTGGAGTTTCGTGGATTTATTGAAAAACGTTGTTGAAGGTTTTCAATAAACTTGAAATTAGCAGAGAAGCTTAGTTTACCAATTGTACGGTGGCCGTTGAACATTTATGAGATGACTAGCTGTTTCCCGCGATTTCACCCGCGTCCACCCGGATAAAAAGTAGCCTAAAACCTTCTCCAGGGTCCCCTCTATCTTTGTACCAAGTTTTATCCAAATTGGTCTAGCCGTTCACGCGTGATGCCATGACCAAGGGAAATAGGGATTCATTGTTATATAGATAGATGAGGCATAGTCTATAGTAATATTATAAAGAAGAAAGATTTGTTTGTTTGTAGGGGTTTAACTCAAAAACTACTGGACCGATTTTAAAAATTCTTTCACCGTTAGAAGCTACCCCTTTACGAGGTGTCATAGGCTATATTTATTTCCAGAAATCATGAGGGATCCATACTAAAACTTGAATAATGTAACCCAAGTTGTAAAAAAAATGTCCACGCGGGCGAAGCCGCAGGCGGATCTAGTTTACTATAAATATAGTTTTAAGAACAGATACAGTATAATGACGAATATCTTCTAGTATGTTTGGTAAAGGAAAACGCAGTTATTTCCGACGAAGCTCAGAGAAAGCTTGCTGAGTCAGCAGTGCGAGTTACCGTCACATAATCGTCATGCTTGCTATCACCGAATTGCTGGTACAGTCGATGACAAAACTGTTATTGACTCATGTTTTTTTTTATTTCAAAACACTAACAGCTGATTGCATTAAACTTTTTATTTATATCTATACTAATATTATAAAGAGGAACGATTTGTTTGTTTGTTTGTAGGGTTTTAACTCAAAAACTACTGGACTGATTATAAAAATTCTCTCACCGTTCGAAAGCTACGTCTTTACGAAGTGTCATAGGCTATATTTATTTCCAGAAATAATTAGGGATCCTTATTAAAACTTGAATAATGTAACTCAAGGTGTAAAAAAAATGTTCACGCGGGCGAAGCCGCTGACGGAATATCACAAAACATGATATCAATCACACACTTTTAATATTTTTATGATAACAATACATAGATATAACAATTAAGTAAACATATATCATAAATATTTAGACAAAAAACATTAAATAATAACAAAATTATTTAATTTTATCCTCTTTTTTGACAGATCTTGAATGACAGTTCTTCCGTTTCACGTATATGTAACCGCATATTTATTTTGCCGTAACCGGCTGTTACTTTTACCCGCTTCATGAGAGAACTACTTAACGCACTCGGATATAAAGTAGTCTATAACCGTGTCCCTGGTCCCATCTATCTCCATACCAAGTTTGATCCAATTCGGCTCAGCTGTTTTAACGTGAGATCGTAATAAACAAAAAATCTGCCGTTTCCCAACTATGTTGGGGGTCGGGTTCTTCGTCTGACCGTGTGCAGCTGAGTACCATTCATCATCATCATCAGCCTATATATTGTCCCACTGCTGGGCACAGGCTTCTTCTCACACAGAGAAGGCATGAGCATTGATCACCACGCTTGCTCAAGGCGGTTTGGCGATTTCAGACTTATAAAGTCCAGGTTTCCTCACGATGTTTTCCTTCACCGTTAGTCAGTGACGTCTAAGATATACTTAGAAAGTACATATGACTTTAGAAAAGTCACATTGGTACTTGCCAGGTTTCGAACCCGCACACTCTTACACGAGAAGCAGGTGCCTTAACCACTAGGCCACCACGACTTTTTACCAGTGTATCAGTGGATGGTTATTATTATTATTATAAGCCTGTGTCGTCCCACTGCAGGGCAAAGGCCTTCCTACTCTCTTGTCATCTCTCTCTACCTTGAGCTGCTAAGGATCATATTTTTAACCGACTTCGAAAGAGGAGGTTCGACCTGTATACAGTATGTAAATTGTACATCAATTTTATGTATTAAATGTGTAAAAAAATTTAATGTTTGCAATAAAGAATAATAATAATAAGTTTGAATGTCCGCGATTTTCTCAAAAACTACTGATCCGATTTTTTTTATGATACATACAATATTAGCAGAAAAAGTTTGCTTATCTAAATGCCTAACATTTAAGCACTAAGTGAGAGTTAAGCAAAGATAAGACTAAAGTACAAATAATGCACTGCAATCCTAAGTTTAAGTTAAACCGACTCCACATAGTCCGGTGCATCGTGCTTAGATTTAAATAGCTCAGTCGGTTAAGTTACTTCAAGTTATTTCTAAGTAGGGCAAGTAACATCGGAGACAAAAGTGTTAAAATGCATTTTTTTTTCTAACATAACAGTTTTAAGCGTACTGTTTTCCTAAAGTAACTTTGACTGTCTTCACGGTAAAACGGCTGAACCAATTTGGCTGAAATTTGATTTAGGCATAGATTGAAAACTTTGGAATTAGAAAGTTTTTTTTTTAACAATTTGTTAAATCATAGCCAGCCGTTTCACGCGGTTTCAATTACATCCGGAGAGAACTACTTCATTTACTTGATAAATTATAATTGTTATTTCATCTATATCGGTTAAGCAGTTTAAACGTGATGTGTAACAAACAGAAAGAGAGAGTAACTATCGCGTTTATAATATTAACTAGCTTTGCTTTGCGGTTGTACCGGCCTATGACTCCCGACACAGAGCATCACATCGCCTGCTGTATTTTTTTTTGTTTTCTTTCAGCTCCTTTGGGTTATAGCGTGATGAAAAGTAGCCTATATCCTACTTTGAAAATGTATCAAAAGTAATAAGATTTTTTCAAATCCGACTAATAGTATTATAGATTAAAGCATTCAAACAAACAAACAAATTCTTCATGTTTATATATTTTCGCCCGCGTGGTCTATACAAATTCAAATTAAAAATGACAGAGTTTCCTACAAACGTTGCCCCCCCCTTTTCACCTCATTAGGGATGGAATTTCGGAAAATCCTTTCTTACCGGATGCCTACGTCATAAAAAGAACACACCCTCCAAGTTTCAGGTCTCTACGATCAGCGGTTTAGACTGCGCGTTGATCCGTCAGACATTCAGGACAAAGCATTTTATATGTACAGATTTCATTAAAATTAAAATCATTAGTAGACTTAACCTTTTCCATAGTGCAGTGCACCTTATTATATAGTTCACGGCGATTATGTATTTACCTACACGAACAGTAAACGTATAAATATTAATAATTATTATTAATTAAAATAATAGGTCATAGGTACTGCTATAATTATTACTAAGATTAATCCAAAAGTCCATCTGTCTGTTAGGTCGCTGAAACTAGCTTCTGCCCGCGACTTCGTCCGCGAGGAATAGTAGTACTCCGCTCCTATTGGTTTTAGCGTGATGATAGTCTATAGCCTTCCTTAATAAATGGGCTATCTAACACTGAAAGAATTTTTCAAATCGTACCAGTAGTTCCTGAGATTAGCGCGTTCAAACAAACAAACTCTTCAGCTTTATTATATTATAGTATAGAAATAGTATAGACTAGCTTCTGCCCGCGACTTCGTCCGCGTGGAATTGTGGTGCTCCGCTCCTATTGGTTTTTGCGTGATGATATATAGTCTATAGCCTTCCTCAATAAATGTGCTATCTAACACTGAAAGATTTTTTCAAATCGTACCAGTAGTTTCTGAGATTAGCGCGTTCAAACAAACAAACTCTTCAGCTTTATTATATTAGTATAGAAATAGTATAGATTTGGTATGGACATAGAGAGATATCTGGGGAAGACATAGAATAACTAGTTTTGTTTAGTAGCTCGTGGCTAAGTAACAGCCGCACGGGTCGACCGATCAAGGGTTAAGCTACGCTTGGCGCGGTCGGTCCGTGGATGGGTGACCATCTATGTCATAGCGAGACTCCTCCGTGACCAAGAAAGCACGTTAAGCTGTTGGTCCCAGTTTCGTATGCGAGACGGCTAAGCCACATATTTTGACTAAGGTATTTAATTAAGTTTGTGAAGTTCGGCCTTTTAGAGTTAGGGTGTGTAGAGTTAGAAGCTTGGTTCTACATAAGATCTAATAACTTTTTGACAGTGCGAGTTTTATAGCAACATTTTACATGAAAATGTTTTTGGTGGGATTTCAATTATTTTTGTAAGTTTCTTGTGACAATTTCTTCAGCTTACCAGGATATTAGGAAATACTCTAAGAATTTTGATGATCATCAGTGAGTCAGTGACGAAATAAGAGTTTTTTAAATATCAATAAAATCTAAAGTATAAGAGATATGCCATTAAAACTTTATATGTTTAATAAGTCCGCCATTGACCACATATCCCGAGAATTTTGTTTATTTGGTATAATTTAAACCTAAGTTACTATAAGGGTTCAAAAAAACGCTGATACGCTTTGAGAAAAGGTAGGTAGTAGCGCTTCGCTTGGCTCGTCTTGGCGGGACCACTACCATGTCCCCAGACCGATGAATTTCCTTATGAAATGAGCTATATATAATTTCTTGAATAAAATAAAACAACTTTAGTTACTATGAGGAAAATGTTATGTAAAACTATTATACTCCATTTATAATAAGATTAGAAATAAACGCAGAAATTTACCGTTTGTTCAAAGTACTCGTATGAGCAATACCTAGGCCTAACAAAGCATTCAATTTATAAATAAATTAACAACTTAATTGATTAATTAATATTTATATAGCTACTTATTAACCAATATGTGCATATAAATTCAAAAAGAGAATAATTCAATAATTAGGAACCTACACATTAATTACCTCTTTTATTAAATTAAAAAAAGTCAAAAGAAAAGTCAAAAAAAAAGTATTTATTGGTGCCGATTCTGACTTACACACGACTAAACTAATTTTAAAATATCATGCTCTTTTTCTATTGCGAAATACAAGAAGAGGATAGCAAGTAATCCAGTGCTGTCAAATTAAATGACAGATGACATTTTGTTCGTACAGGTTTGTTAATTTAGTCGAGATGTTACGGCGTGATGTTTAATTTGTATGGAAAACTATTTTTTTCTAATTTGACAGGTGTTAAAAGTTTGCTATCCCTTTCTTATATTTGTTGATGGAAAGAGAGAATTATAGACTGAATTTAATGTAGATGGTGTCAAGAGAATCGCGGCCATATTGTCTCAAGATTTACATACTCAGCTGACATTGAGGCAGCCTCAGTAAGTAATTAACTAATACTTGTGTTGGGGCAAATTAAAACAATAACAGTACCTGTCTTCAAATAGTTATTGTTTAATTCTAAAGGTATTGTTGTTATTCCCAATTGTTTATTTATGTGTCAAATACAGGAACGTCTTATAGAATCAGTTAATTAAAATAAAACACGTTTACATAACAACTAGATGTTATGTTTACATAATTGCTTTTAGGGTATGCTATGCCGGAGCTGCGGGTTGTTCGAAAGAGATACCGCGCCCCCGGAATAAAAAGGGCTGAGGAAGGAACATGGATGGGTTTTAGTCAGTAAGAGTCTGACGCTTCCTCTCGCCCCACCCTCGGGAGGAGTCATTTGATGATTACCCATCCGAAAAAAAGGGCCCTTATCTATTTCCATACAAAATTTCATCTAAATCGATTCAACCGTTTTATCGTGAAAGTGTATTAAAGAAATAAACATAAAAACTCACATTCGTATTTATAATATTACTAACATCTGCCTACTACTTAGAATTGGGTCCAGATACCTAGATGAAAAGAGCACCCTATATGTTATCCAGGTTATAAACTATGTGTGTAAAAAATTTCACCCAAATCTATTCAGTATTTTTTGCGTGAAAGAGAGACAAAAATACATGTGCATAATTATTTTAAATGCGAAAGTGAGTTTGTTTGTTACGCTTTCACGGCAAAACGGCTAAACTGATTTGGATGAAATTTAGTACGGAGATAGATGGGACCCAGGAGACGGTTACAGGCTACTTTTTATCCGGGTACGTTAAGTAGCCCCATAAAGACGCGAGTGAAACCTTGGGAAACAGTCTTATTATAAGTTGGATAATGTAAACGACTAGCTGTTACCCGCGGTTTCACCCGCATCCTGAGGGAACTGCGTCACGCACCCGGATAAAAAGTATCCTATGTCTTAATCCAGGTTATAAACTATCTGTGTACCAAATTTCATCCAAATCCATTCAGTAGTTTTTGCGTGACAAAGTAACAAACATACATACATCTATAGATACGAACTATCGCATTTATAGTGTAGATTTTTTAAAGTTATCTCCAAGCAACAATTATTATTTGTAACATACATAAATTAACTTACATATCTTACGTATAGCGGTTCAAAATGTTACCAAAGATTAAAAAACATTACATAAACACATCAACGGTATGAGCTCCATCGTTATTACATAACTACATGACTTTGTACATAATGATTGCGTTCACATAGACCTCCATAACATTCTTTTTACCCGACCGCGACAGAAGGAGGGTTATGTTTTTTAATACACTTACGAACAACCATTACTTTAAGGAAAATGCAAAGAATTTCACTGACATAAAGTCTAAGAAACAAGCCTTTATGGAAACCATCATCGTTATCAGCCTATATGTTGTCCCACTGCTGGGCGTGTTTGAGATTACGTCATAGGATACTTTAGGTCTTAGTATCTGGACCCAGTTCTGGAGTCGATGCAAACGAAGTCGCGAGAAGACGAAGTCGCGAGCAGACGAAGTCGTCTTGAAAATATGAATTTTAGTGTTATGTGAATTTCGAAGCACCATCATCAGCCTATATACTGCTATACTACTAGGTATATACTGCTGGGCACAGGCCTCTTCTCATACAGAGAAGGCATGAGCATTGATCACCACGCTTGCTCAAGGCGGATTGGTGATTTCAGACTTTTTAAGTCCAGGTTTCCTCACGATGTTTTCCTTCACCGTTAGTCCGTGACGTCTAAGATATACTTAGAAAGCACAAAACTAGAATTTAATCAAAATTAGTTTTGTTAAATTGAAGAGTTCTTAAAGCCATCTCCAGCTCTCAGGCTCCATCATCAGATCAGCGCCAAGTGTTAATAATGTTGCATTGTCAACTGATTAACAACATGCAAAATTTCAGCTCTATCCGTAATTGAGAAGTGGGTTATTCTAACTAATAGTATAAATGTGAAAGTGTATTTGTTTGTTACGGCTGAATTGATTTGGATAAAATTTGGTTTGGATATAGAGGGGTCCCTGGAGACGGTTATAGCCTTTTCCTAAAAATGTTGGGGTCAGCTTCCAGTATAAACCGGATGCAACTGAGTACCAGTGTTTTACATGGAAAGTCGCTCCATGTAATATGTATGCCTATCTGACCTCAACAACCCAGTTACCGGGTAACACGATACCCTTTGGTAAGACTGGTTGCCAGACTTTCTGGCTTCTGACTACCCGTAACGACTGTCAAGGATCTACAAATGACAACCGGGACCAACAACTTAACGTGCTTTCCGACGCACGGAGGAGTTAATTCGCTATGACATAGATGGTCACCCATCCACCGACCGACTGCGCCAAGCGCAGCTTAACCTTCGATCAATAGACCCGTGCAGCTATTACTTAGCCACGAATTCCATCCATTGGGTACACTTTATAATCAAAATTATCATTATCGTCTTGCCCTAATTAATTTAGCATATTTTACTAAAGTTCAAAATTAAAAAAAACATCTAAATCTTAAAAATACAAGGCATTTCTTTGTAAAAAAAACAAAATAACGATTTAAAAATTACATAAAACACGCATTTATTAAAGCCAAATACTATTAACTAAAGAAAAAAAACAAAAGAAAAAACAATCAATGCTAGTATGACAGCAAAAACAACATGTTCAGAAAACGCTTTTGTGCTCGACGATACTTGCGCGTGGGCACTTTCTCTGCTAGGTCAATGTACAGTAGAAGAGAATCCGTCTTATAAGGCCGTGTGTTCACTACCTACCTTTTGTCGAACGACGAATTCGTTTAAAGGAAATTGCGTCATCGGTTAATGAAATAAGTTGTTGGTCAAAGTCTAAAGTAGTGGTTTACACTTGAGAGTAGGGAAATGGGTCAGTTGCATAATGTTTATATCATCAAAACTTTGAATGCTATTTTCAATAATACAGATACTAATTACTCAAACGTTCAATAAATAAATTGTACATTGTTATTTTTTATATATTGTCTTAAAAAATACTTTACATTGTCTTAAATTAAACGATAATAATTTAACAATGTAGTTTAGGAACGTAGCTTTTTGGTGACTGGCCCAATTTTAAGCTTCTAAGTGACTTATGCCTCTCGAAACTTAATTTGATTAATTTTCTCACATAAGATATAAATGAACTTAACAAAAAAAAACGTTAGTAAACCGAAAACTAAACGATAATTTAGGCCTTCACTCGTGTCGATATCGACAGTTTTTTCGACATACCAGCTAGTGTAGACGCGACTTAACGTACAGAAATTCAACGTACAGCTCAGCGGTACAGTCACGCGCCATTTGTGGTGTATACCAAACATTGTTGTCGGTTTTGGGAACGGTAGAAATTGTCACAATACCCTACTAATCTATATTTTATTGGCACGATACTTGTTTGCTCAAAAACCGTGAGAATGGTGGCGAATTTCTTTTGTTTTCTGCACCAAAATCTATCTTATCTCTATTATATAAAAATGAATCGCTATTTCCCTTGGTCATCGCATCACGCGTGAACGGCTGGATCAATTTGGCTGAAATTTTGTATGGAGATAGAGGGGACCTTGGAGAAGGTTCTTCCCTGGAGAAACTTCCGTCGGGACGCGGGTGAAACTGTGGGCAACAGCTAGTCTTAAATCATCCAAGTGCGTGTTGAGCCACGTGCAATAGGGTTCCGTAATCGGTCGACTATAACTCTGTAACCGGTAAAGCTTACTTAGCCGTGATAGTTTTCCATTTAAGTTCGTTATATATGCTATGTTTGTGTGTTTTTTCATATTTCTAGGAACAGCCATTTAGAAGTTAGAGGGGGGCACGAATCTAACAAATATCAGCACTTTAAAGCTTGATATATATTTTTTATTAGATATTTAATTGCGGTAAACTTGGTAAACTTATAAGTGCAAAGTCCAATAACTATAAAATGTGAAAGTAAAATTTGTTTGTTGTGGTCCGTACCATCTTCACGCTTAAACCGCTGTTCTCATTTTGATGCAATTTAGTATGGAAGTAACTTGAACCTTGATATGTAAATTCTGGAACACAATGAATTGGGAAGTCGACACCACCAATTAATTGACATAATTTTTCTTATCTGTCAAAATAAAATTCCCCCTATTTTTTTAGGGAATAACAACCTGTGACGTCATTTAATAACCATCTAGATGGCCTAACTTTTTATTGATTAAAAAACAACTGAAAATCTAATCAAAGAGTAATTTGAACACTATTTTCTGCCTGCGACTTCGACTGGCTGGATTTGGACACAAGGTCCAGATACCTGAACAAAAAGTATAATTTCTGTCAATAAGGGTTTTCAACTATGTGTATGCCAAATTACATCCAAATCCCTTCAGTAGTTTTCGCGTGATCGAATAACAAACTTTTGCGATTTTTATTTTAGGACTTAAATTAAGTTTTTTTTTTGACAACACTTGAAACTATTGGTACCAACTTCTGCGTATGAAAGCAAGCTGCACCATCATCTGCCTAGCCTTTTCCTAACTACGTTGGGGTCGGCTTCCAATCTAACCGGATGCAGTTGAGTAGGTACCAGTGTTTTACATGGAGCGACTGCCTATCTGACCTCCACAACCCAGTTTACCGGGTAACACGATACCCCTTGGTAAGACTGGTTGTCAGACTTTCTGGCTTCTGATTACCCGTAACGACTGTCGAAGATCTACAAATGACAGCCGGGACCAACAGCTTAACGTGCTTTCCGAGGCACGGAGGAGTCTCGCTATAACAAAGATGGTCACCCATCCACGGACCGACCGCACCAAGCGCAGCCTAACCTTTGATCGGTCGATCCGTGCGGCTGTTACTTAGCCACGAGCTCCTCACATGAAAGCAAGCAGCACCGCGGGCTTAAGATATAGCATAATATATAGGTTTATAAGAAATAGTGGAGATTGTCTCAGATCACTTGCTACATTCGTCGCGGCGTCATTAGCCACTAGTTCCTATTCCTATATCCGCAATAAGTAGGTAAGATATTTAAAAAAGAAACCGGCTAAGCGCGAGTCGGTCTCGCGCAACGTGTATTCCGTGTTCTCCGTCTCTCACTTAAAAGGAATCAAAATCTATAGAGTGGGAACTTCCCATTGAATTCCGAAAGTTGGGGTTTCCAATTTCATCGTAAAACTATAGTTACTAGGTCATATGGGGATCTGGCTTTAGGCTGAGTACCAGTGCTTTATATGGAGCGACTGCCTGACTAACCTCCCCAACCCAGTTTACTGGGAACCATGATACCCCTTGGTAAGACTGGTAGTCGGACAATTTTATTACATTTAGACAGACTAACTTTGTATGTAGCATGACAGAGTTTCTCCCAAACTTTTCCCCCATTTTTCACAGGGGTAGAATTTCAAAAAATCCTTTCTTATCAGATGCCTACGTCATACAAAGAACCAAAGATATAATTTATATTTCTATGCAAAGAACACTCCCTCCAAATTTCAGGTCTCTACGATCAGCGGTTTAGGCTGTGCGTTGATCCGTCAGTCATTCAGGACAAAGCATTTTATGTCTATAGATAATCCCCTAGAGTTGTAGTCGAAAAATATAGTCGGAAAAATCGGCAAATAGGTGCATGGAAAAAGTGTGAAATAAAGCTAGTTTTCCCTGCGGCTTTGTACGGGAACAAATCGCTGTGGAACCATTAAATTGGTCGACAAAAACAACCTGCATTTTACCGACTTTCTATCCGTGTTCGTGCCAAATTTCTTTGAGATTTTTCCAACTAGATTCGCTTAAATTTTCGTGGTACATTTTTGGATATTTGCGGATTTTAGTTGTTATTTTTGTATGGGATGGTATATCGGGTAAGGCGTACGTTTTCAATACGCCTTGGGTTAAAGATTTTCGTCAGTTCTTAGTGCTTATTTATTTTTAGATTTACTTATTACTACAATGCCTATAGAATTTGAAGAATATTTAATAATATTTATAACTGAATACTTAGTAACGTATTTTTTTTTCAATTTTTACTCAAGTTATTTATGATTTTTAAATAGAAAAAGAATCTAAAGACATCTTAAAACTCCCTTTTCTTGATTTTTAAGATGTTTTATACTCAAATTCATTACAAAATTCAACAGAAACGCAAGGAAACCTAAGGTTTTTGTTGTTATATGTAACTAAGATTATTCCAAATGGCATTTGATAGTTAGTATGTCCAGTGCACCACACACACTACAGTAATCCTCCCATCCCGGCTTGCAACAGCTATAAATCCAGATAGATTAATTGTACCTGTGTGAGTTATGGGCTGAGTGGTTTTCATCTAGTTTGTAAGGCCCTTAACCATGTATAAGCAAAAGTTCTGTAAAATTTATAGGAAAAACGCTACTTTCTTATCTTCTGTCTGAAATAAATCAATTATTATTATATTATTTTATATCCTAGCTTTTGGCCAGCGGCTTCGCCCACGAATTAAAGATGACAGAGTTTCATACAAACTTTGCCCCCTTTTTACCCCCTTAGGGGGAAAATAAATTTACGTTCTGTTGATACGTGGAAACCCCAATAACATCGCTCTAGAAGTTTGTGGCAAAAGACACACTACAGTAACTTACGTAAAATATTGAATTGTCATCGGTCCTTATTAAGTATTTCAAGTTAAATTTCGAGTTAAAAAGTAAGCCAAATTTCGAGTTAATGCGACGTTTTGAAGGGGGTCAAAATCATTTTCAAAAATTCCATTACATACATACATAGATACAACACAAGCTAATACAAGCGTGTTAAAAAAAACGTATTTTTTTCTTTAAAACACGTGCCTATTTGTCTTAGGCTAAATTGACAAGGCAGAGAAGAGAACATAGTCCCAACAGTGGGAACGGAAAGGCTACGATTGTAATATCTGTAAAAAAACTTGATCCACCACAAAATTACCTAATATCATGAGTCGCCTACATCCCGCATAGAAGTATTTGAGTGTTACGAGCAAGGTGCGTTTAGTTCGAATTAGTTACTGGCATGGAATTTTGTACTAGTAGAGTAGTACCTACTTGTATTGATAGTATTTTTCATACGATAAAGTAGGGTAAAGTTTGTGGTGTAATCTTTGGGTAGGTACTGATGAGATTTTTTTTACTAATAAAAAGTTTCTATATCCGCTAATTGGCTATGGGTTATGTGCATAAAACACGAGTGATGCCGTGGTTAAATCTAGTTTAAAATAAGATTAAGTAAAGATGTGCTGGTTTCATTACTTTGTAAATACACATTTTATTTTATACATCCGGATTTTCTCAATGCATAAATCTTTGACATAGAATTTTACTTGGTAATATTTGGCACAATCATTAGTGCATGAGGTATGTGAATATTTTACTCTTCGCAAATAACTTTATTCATTAGTCAATTGACTGGTGAATTGAAAATATTTTAGAATAAAAAAAAACATTTTGCATTTTTGCTACCGTACTATATCCCACAAAAAAGCTAAATAAAGCTAATGTTTACATAAATAGTTTAATTGTGGCATAAATAATAATAAAAAACACATTGAAAAAATTAAACAACATCTTTCACAGTCCAGAGTTACTACACTTTTGCTCATCTTACTCATCGCCAGTGACAACAGACAAGTGTACTAGCCCAGTTACTGTCCTAAATGTGAACGAGGCATGATCCCTAGTCCTACGCCCGGCATTGGGCGTCGTCGGTTCGTGGGGGCATCGCACGACCTTGTCCCTATTGATTCTATACGCCTAGCGGTACGCACGCTTTCTTATTTTAAGGGGCTAAGCAGGAACGGTGGTTTTAAGTAGAAGTTGTTATTTTTATATAGGCCAGGGGCCTCCAAACTTTGAAGCCTTGGGGCCATAATATTTTTTTGATATGTTGCAAGGGCCATAACAATGTTCTTTTTTCTGCCCACCTAAGCAAACATACGCTTTTATTGCATTTCAATTACTATTGATTGTGTATTGTGACACGTAACAACATTTAGTGTCGAGTAGTGATACTATGTACTGTTCTAGGTACTATCTATTTCATGTCATTATGTGTTTTTATTCTCTTCCATTCAACTTATCACAGTAATAGTAACAACAGTTAAACATTGACTGTCGTGGGCTAGATTGATGACACTAGGCATAAGCAGTCGCGGGCCGGATTGATGGCAGTGGCGGGCCGGATTTGGCCCGCGGGCCGTAGTTTGGAGACCCCTGATATAGGCAATAAGCGCCTTAACCGTGACTTAACCAAATTAATTTTTTTAATAGATATACTTAGGGCCTATTTCATCGACAGATGGTTACTTAATCGGTCCGTTAAACTAAAACGTTTTTTAACCAATAACCTGGAATTTTCGTGTTACCCACTTCTAGTTCAACTCGGGTTTGGTAATGGACCGTTTCAGGAATAAAAATCTCAAATAATACGTTACCCATCGAAAGTCGGAAGTTTGAATTTATTGTGAACAGCTGTTTTAAGTAAATTTTACTTGTTTATTAATTAATTTCTGTAACATAATTATTTTTTTACCTAGTAGATGACCCGGGGAACTTCGTATCACCTGCATACATCTATCTTTACTTTTTCTCACCGTTTAAACCTTCCCTGAATTACGACTAACATTTCAAAACCAAAATCTGCTAAATCGGCCCAGCCGTTCTTGAGTTTTAGCGAGACTTACGAACATTCATTATTTTTTATTTATATAGTTACTAGCTTCCCGCCAGCGGCTTCGCTCGCGATATTTTAGCTAATGGATACAAAAACTTAACAAATTATATACTGAAACCTTCCTCATTAATCACTCTATCTATTAAGAAAAACCGCATCAAAATCCGTTGCGTAGTTTTAAAGATCTAAGCATACATAGGGACAGACAGCGGGAAGCGACTTTATTTTATAATATGTAGGTAGTTATTTTAATTTATAAAACTGTGTCAGGGTCAACGTATCTACTAATAAATTTGTCGTGTTGTGCGAAATTCATGTTTTTTGACGATGATACAATTTGAATAATTAAATTATTTCTTATTTGACCTTGTCATCACAAGTTTGGCTATAAATAGCAAATTATTGTAATGTATTTAAATGTTTAGTAGATCGCAAACAGGACTGCTGAATTATTTTTAGTTCAATTTATTTAAAAAACTAGCTATTTCCCGCGGTTTTACCCGCGTCCACCCTGATAAAAAGTCTTAAACCTTCTCCAGAGTCCCTTCTATCTCCGTACCAAATTTCAGCCAAATTGATCTAGCCGTTAACGCGTTATGTGATGACCAAGGGAAATAGGGATTCATTTTTATATAATAGATATAAATATAAAGATAGAATCGATATAATATATGTATACATATAGATTGGTACACAACAACAACTAATTGGTAGGTATTTAAACTAAGAGTTATAAGCTAACCTAAACATGTAACATAAAGATAAACATTACCCTTATTGTAGGTTTGTATGTAATGAGTAATCTCAGGAACTAATGCATCGATCAAACTAATTAAGAAGAAAGCTATGTGCATACATTATCTCTCAGTATCTATCCTTACTAAGGAGAAGCACGTGGCTAAGTAACAGCCGCACGGTTCGACCGATCAAAGGTTAAGCTGCGCTTGGCGCGGTCGGTCCGTGGATGGGTGACCATCTTTGTCATAGCGAGACTCCTCCGTGCCTCGGAAAGCACGTTAAGCTGTTGATCCCGGCTGTCATTTGTAGATCTTCGACAGTCGTTACGGGTAATCAGAAGCCAGTAAGTCTGACAACCAGTCTTACCAAGGGGTATCGTGTTTCCCGGTAAACTGGGTTGTGGAGGTCAGATAGGCAGTCGCTCCATGTAAAACACTGGTACTCAGCTCCATCCGGTTAGACTGGAAGCCGACCCCAACGTAGTTGGGAAAAGGCTAGGCAGATGATGATGATCTATCCTTATCCTTACTAATAATAAAACTGTTGTAAGTCAAGTAACTCCGTAGTAAGAGGAGCTCGTGGCTAAGTAACAGCCGCACGGGTCGATCGATTGACGCGGTCGGGCCGTGGATAGGTGACCATCTATGTCACAGCGAGACTCCTCCCTGCTTGATGAAATTTAGTATGGAGATAGATTGAAATCTGGAGCAGGATATAGCATAGTCTTTAACCTGATGCGTGAAATAGTTCTATCAGGAAACAGCTAGATAATAAAATTCTTAAGTTACTGTCTCAAATTCATTGCTACGTGGTGTAGTTCTCATGCTAGAAACAGGCACGCCAGTGTATCTTTCGCCTATCACATTGATTGATAACCGAAAAAAATGGGGCCAGATTTCCTTAGCTCGTTATCAGTGACCGAACCCGATATTGGCAACGCTTATCGGTTGATAACCGAGTTTCATAATCATATTATAGTTTTTTAAGTTCATTCGTGAGGGACCAACTTTAATTAATTTCAGAATTATAGCTTTATATCTAAGTGTCTTCGTCGTACATTCGTGTAGTGATTATAAGCCATTTACTGCCGCTTTTATCTGGTCTGGCGGCCATCAGAGAGGAATGGCGGCGTGTTGTTAGGCTTGCCACTAGCACCTGAAGTGATGACCACGACCACTCTGTCAAGAGTGATAACGACAAAGAAGAAGAATCTAAGTGTCTACGTAATATTTCTTTGCATGACAACGACTGCTAGCAAGGTAGCAGCCAATGACGATGGCCAGGCACAGTGGTGTAACACCGCCCACTCCCTGACTCCAAACCGAATTTCACCTCCATCGGATTAGTCGTTTTGCCGTGAAAGTGGAGTTCATTTCGCTTTTAAAATCTACTAGCTTTCCGCCCGCGGCGGTTTTTTTTTTATTTTTTTTTGACCTTTAGTTACATTATTCAAGTTTTAGTAGCGATCCCTAATTATTTCTGCAAATAATATATATATAATGACACTTCGTAAAGATGTAGCTTTCTAACGGTGAAAGATTTTTTAAAATCGGTCCAGTAGTTTTTGAGTTACAAACAAACAAATTTTTCCTCTTTAGAATATTGGTATAGATACGTAAGGATAAACGTGTAAAGTACAATCTGATAAGAGGATAGTCAATTTATGTAGACTACGATCAAAGTATTATTTATCGGACAAGTTATCAAGGAAGGAAAAAAATTTAAAAATAGATAGAACCTATTTCTATGACCGCATTTGAGCAAGAGTTGGCCAAATTATATGTAACTAGCTTTCTAACAGCTTAGGGGTAGAATTTCGGAAAATCCTTTCATATCGGATGCTTACGTCATACAAACAACACCCCCTCCAAGTTTCAGGTCTCTACGATCAGCGGTTTAGGCTGTGCGTTGATCCGTCAGTCAGTCATTTAGGACAAAGCTTTTTATGCATAAATTTGTTAAGAAGAACATAGATTTAAACTTCTGGAAGGACTAGTTTTTATCCTGGTGCATAAATAATTTCTTAGAGATGTGGACGAAACCACGAAAAACGGTTAGTTAGAATTTTAATATGTTTAATGTATTGAAATATAAAAAATACAATCTCAAATTAAGTTAATTTCCAAAGCAATTAAAACCTATTTTACAGAAACTGGCCAAAACCAAAATGGTAAAAATATAAAAAATGACTGAAGACCAAACGTCAAAATGATGGCATAGATTGCGCCTATCTCAGGAAAAGCGATAAAATAAAAAGTGAATCATTGATAAACTTGTACATGAACGTATATTATTTACATTGGGCCGTGCTTGTGACTATTAAAATGTATCTGAAAGCGAAATACAAGTGGTTTGGCTGTTGCATACTTTGAATCTATGCATTGACGTTTTGTTGTTTCAAAAGTGTAATTTTTTTTGTACGACTTTTTTGGTAAGAACATTTTTTGTGTTGTCCGGCTTTGGTTTTTCAGATTTTTCGTTATTTTAACTTAGAAAAACCATTTTCATAATCATGTTAGGTTAGAAGTTAAGAATGAATTAATCCAACTATATGATCATTTCTATCGGAGTCTATTGAAGTGAACTAAAATTTCTACCACAATATCATACATAATTCGTTTGTCTGTCTTTAAATTTCAATAAAGACTATTTTCTACTGTTGATTTTGCTACAAACTGAAAATATAGCCAATTTATTATCACAGACATCTATATTAGTAATCCAGTCATTATAAATAACTAGCATTTTCCCTTGGGTTCACTCGAAAACTGTAAAAACAACTCTATGCCACCGTAAAAAAATACCATAATATCCTTCCCCAAGTCTCCATCTATCACCATAATAAATTTCATCTAAATCGGTGCAGCTGTTTTACTACTAAACAAAAACAGACAGACAGTAAGTTTCGCATTTATAACATTAGTGAAAATAGAATATTCCTGAATGTTCATGCTAAAACATTGTTTTAATGTGCTATTGGTCTAGTGGTTATAACCGCTACTGCTGAGCATAGGGATCAAGGTTCGACCCCCATTTCGAGCAAAATGTTTTTAGGTTTTTCTATGCAGAATTTTGTTACCAGCTAGTCTAAATTTGGGCCTAATTGATGGCAGAAGGTTTGGCCTTTATTATAGTTAGTCTTACAGCTATTTTCTTTATCCATGTTGCATCATCGTCATCTGCCTTTTCCCCAATATGGTGGGCTCAAATTCTAGACTAGCCGGATGCAGCTGAGTACCAGTGTTTTACATGGAGCGACTGCCTATCTGACCTGCACAACCCAGTTACCGGGAGAATAAAATTTCGGAAAATCCTTTTTTATCGGATGCCTACGTCATACAAAGAACACACCCTCCAAGTTTCAGGTCTCTACGATCAGCGGTTTAGGCGTTGATCTGTCAGTCATTCAGGACAATTTTTTTATGTATAGATAGATAAAAAGCTAAACTCAACTTTGTTTTTTATTATTGTACTATTTTTAAACAACTCTATGATCGAAGTTTTAATTGCTGTAAAAACATTTAAATTAAAACCGATTAATTCTTTATTGCTAATTTTACAATCATAGGCTTATTTGATGACCTACATAAATATTATTTTTTTCCGGAAGAACATTTATGTTTTTAGTGTTATGTAAATGCATAAGTAAATTTTGATATATATATTATATTATATTCATGCGACCTACAGAGCTTATAATATCTCATTTAGCCTTAAGCTTGTAAGCTCCTTGGCATTATGCGATGGCGTAGAGAATTTTTTGAATATTTCCGTTTTAATTGGCTGCTTTTGGTATTTATTGGCCTCTCGTTTTACGGGTTTTAGTAAGATTTTAATGATAAGCAAGGTTACCTTCCTAGGCAAAAATTTAACTACCGATATACTTATTGTAAAACGTAGCTGTGTATCAGTTTGAAGTATTGTGGTGTAGGCCAGTTTAATAGAACTAAAGATAATAGGAATATAATTATTTGATTAGACCAAGATTTCTTTATAAAATTTTAATCATCAATCACAATCCGCCTGCCCTTATGCCAAATTATTTGGGGTAGGCGCAGGATTTATTTTTCTTTATTTCATCTCTATCATGTATGTATGTATGTGTATAAAGAAAACAGGAGCTCGTGGCTAAGTAACAGCCGCACGGTTCGAAAGATCAAAGGTTAAGCTGCACTTGGCGCGGTCGGTCCGTGGATAGGTCCATCTTTGTCATAGCGAGACTCCTCCGTGCCTCGGAAAGCACGTTAAGCTGTTTGTCCCGGTTGTCATTTGTAGATCTTTGACAGCCGTTACGGGTAGTCAGAAAGTAAGACAACCAGTCTTACCAAGGGGTACCGTGTTACCCGGTAACTGGGTTGTGGAGGTCAGATAAGCAGTCGCTCCATATAAAACACTGGTACTCAGCTGTATTCGGATTAGACTGGAAGCCGACCCCAACATAGTTGGGAAAAGGCTAGGCAGATGATCTCTATCAGAAACCAGTCCATCATTCACCCACTTTCTAGTCATGTCGTCTTTTACAAAATCCATTCACCGTTTTTCCTTCCTCTAGTCCTAAATCAAATTTTCATGGGACCTAGAAAATAGCAAAGCTTTATTTTAAAAGTTTACCTAAACAGTCGAAATGCTGTCGGCCATGTTAGTCCATAGATTATCTGTGCTGTGACGTCATAGGTCTTTAAACAAACATTATAACGTGGCGTTATGGAAAAATAAAAATAAAGATTTTTAAATTGAGATTTTGCAGCCATCTTGCACTTTTATCAACTGAAATCGATATATTTTAAGTCAAATACAACCATAATATACTATTTTTCATTTAAGTGAGCCATTTACGAAATATCTAGTTTTTAAGTGCAAATTTTTGTTCGATACGTTTCGTTCGTTCGTGCGTCCCCCCCTCTAACATTTGAATGGCTGTCCCTGGAAATGTGAAAAAAATCACAGACGTAGCACATGTATTAAACTTACAAGGAAAACTATCACGGCTAAGTAGGCTTAACCGGTTACAGAGTTATAGTCGACTAACTAAGACCTACTATGGAACCCTATTGCGCGTGGCCCGACACGCACTTGGCCGGTTTTTTTATAAATAGCCACATTGTAAGTAAATTAAATCTTGTTTTGGTTATTTGACCTCTATATAGCAAGGATAATTTGGTCATATATTAAATGGCTAGTTTACAATCTTTTGCAATATATTGTGATTTGAAGGTTAAGGTTTTAAAATGTGTGTTTAGATTTCCTTCTGAGGTAGCTAAAATAAATTCATAGTAATAAAGGTTACATCAAGGAGGTGGACTAAGGCCCAAGTTCACCGACAAGATAACGGTCCGATCAATTCAAAACAGCTTTTACCATAAATTCAAATTTCTGTCTCACAATGGATACCTTATCATTTGGGTTTTTTATTCCTAAAACGGTCGATTACCAATCTGGGGTTGGACAAGAAGTGGATAGCGCGAAAATTCCCGCTTCGTGGTTAAAAAACGTTTTTATTTAACGGGCCGATTAGGTAACCATCTGTTGTGAACCTGGCCCTTAAACTATGATGATAACATTTATAGCAACCAATACGCTTGCTGGAAGTTAGCTAACATACTGAAATCATGCCTAGTCTAGATAATACAAAAATTACAACTTTACCCTGTTCAAATTTACCCTGTTCAACTTTACCCTGTTCAAATTTACCCTGTTCAACTTTACCCTGTTCAACTTTACCCTGTTCAAATTTACCCTGTTCAACTTTACATCTGTTCGAAATTTACCCTTTCGAATTTTCAGTCCCTATTTATGACCCCAGAACAAACTTAGAAAAATATAATGTATCGGGAACATAGGGGATTTTTAAGGGGTTGGGAAATCATTAAATGACTCCTCCCGCTCTAAGCTGAGCAGGAGGAACTGACAGGAAATGTCAGACTCCCCACTAAAACCTGGGTAGTTTATTGCGCCACTTCTTCAGCAAAAACACATAGGAAGTGGTGCAGGGTGGGCGTTTTGGAAGCTCTCGTAAATTTGACGTTCAAAAAGCTGCTGACTTTCAGCCAAATTTGAATAAATGACTTCCTCCCTCCGCCTATGGCTATGGTCCCGCTACTATTGCTGTTATCTCAACTAACCAATTTATCTTTCTTTCCAGGTGTAAACAAATAACCATGTTGAAACGACCCCTAACCTGTTGATAACTGAACCGATACAAGTGGAAGACCTGCGACTGGCCGCACATGTGACTGGAGTTACACAAGCTTTGATGTATTTAACAAGTGTTCAAGCGTGAGATTTGTGAAGGGAAAGTAATAAGAAATGGCGTCCTGTCTGTCTGGTGGGCACTATGTACCTGGGAGCCAGGAGTACGTGCCGGTTGCCGAGTTTTATGCCGATAAGTCTGTATTCGTTACTGGTGGGACTGGTTTTATGGGGAAGGTGAGCGAATTTTCATTATACTTCTAATATTTTTTAACCCCCGACGTAAAAAGAGGGTTGTTCTAAGTTTGACGTCGATGTCTGTCTGTCTGAGTGTGTGTCTGTGGCACCGTAGCCCTCAAACGGATGGACCGATTTCGATGCGGTTTTGTTCATTTTAAAGCCAGTTTCTTTGCGGTGGTTCTGAGCTATGTTTGGTTAATATCGGTCCAGCAGTGCAAGAGTATTGAATCAGCTCTTTTCCAAAATCATGTAAGAAATTATGGCGTAGGGGGTTTTTTATAATTTTAAATTTACTATATAATGCCAAAGTTTTCATGATTGTTATTCGATAACGTAAAAACAGCTGTAAATTTTTGAAAAAAATTTGGCGTAAATGCGAGACTTAGTGAGGATAGGATATAAAAAATGTGGAAATCGTTTCTCATAAAGTCAATTTTTTGTTAATTTATTTAGTACCTACCTATCGGTCAATTAAGAAGTTAGGTACCGTTTTGGTATCTTTAATCTTGCGATTGCATCACCATCCCTAAAATTTTTAGAGGTGAAACACACAGTTACGGTGAACATGAAAAAAAATCTTTACCTGAACGTTAATGACAACGATTTTGAAATCAAATACAACCATACCATAGCAACATTTTTGTTTAAAATGCATAAATTACAATTTGCAGCATCCAAAGATATGATTAAAATCGTCAATTTAAGTAAATAGTAGGTACTTAAAGCGAAGTGTCCACCAGTGTGAAGTTGACTTGCGCAAGTGACTTCCAACGTGTAAACGCTCGCGCAAGTTGACTTCTGCAAGTTTTAGTGACTTGCCGAAACAGCAAGGCGCACTTGTGTAGAGAGCACTTGCATAGAGCAATTGCAGTCAATGGAAACAGTTGGCAATTGACTTCTGCAAGAAATTGTGGAAGTTACTTGCCAGTGGACACTTTGCTTAATAAGCGCGTATACAGGTGTTTTTGACAGCCCTCCGCAAACTGATAGGGTGGCTTCAGTACATCATATTAAGATGACCGGTACACGAAATTCTTTCAGGAACATTATGGGAAGCCAATAAACCAGATTTGTTTTATTACCTCACACGCAATGTATCGGTACCGTGGCAAAACGCACGTAGCGGACGGCAGCGCAGCGAGCTTGAGCGAGGCTGCTCCCGCACCGCGCGCGCTCCCCGGCGATTTCAAGCGTCGTTCTGTTAAAGTATTTCAACATCCATTGTTGTTGTTTTTTTAATTCAGCTGGTTTATTTACATAAATGGAGTGTTTCATACAGAGAATGTAATTTTACATTAAAATAGAGGAATATCAGCAGAAAAAACAGCAAATAAAAATTTTGTCCTGAGAAAATTTCCGGTGGAATATGATTCAGAATAAGGAGCTGAATCAATCCTGTGTTTTTGTGGAGGGCTGTCAATAAAACCCTGTATTCCATTAAAAATCTCTTTCGATATTAATACTTTTTCGAAATTGATTCGTGGTACGCCCATAGATGTCTTCTTGTCTCCATAAAAAGGCCTGAAATTATAAACAAGAAACACTATACATTAACCCGATACTCAAAGCCGTTTCGTTCTTGATGCTGATGCTAAATAGGTCCTCGTTTAAATCTGGAAACATCTGGTTTTGTTTAGTTAATTCTAGCGACAAACCCCAGCAATGAGGCATGGTTAATTATTTCTCGTCTTTACTGGGATGCTAATACGATTTAGTACATGGTGAATAGCTTGGCTCGGCTTGCAGTACTTAAAATGTAGCTTAGACACCATTGACTGACTGATTGGTGAAGGAAAACATCTTAAGGAAACTTTTACTAAAGAGTCTGAAATCGTCAATCCGTTTTAAGTAAGCGTGGTGATCAATGCTCAGGCCGTCTCTGTATGAGAAGAGGCCTGTGCCCAGCAGTGGGACAATAAATAGGCCCTTGATAATGATGATGATGAGAATAATATTGCCCGACCGTAGAATCGAATCCAGAAACTGTCCTCATTCTCGCTTGCTAAACACTATACCATCGCGGCAGTCACTTATTTAATCAAAATTGTCACAAAGTAAAATAATTTATAACTGACTTCAAAAAACGAGGAGGTTTTCAATTCAAATGTGCGTTTATAAAAAAATGTCCCCGCTCAGCACTAAATTATGTAACATATTTTAATCATCGCCGATATTGTAATATTGTTGATTAATTTAAACTTGATAACATTATTATCAATGCAAGTTTAAAGTGATTAACGTGTTTGGGCGTTATCAACATAAACTACGCGAGTTTTTATCTTATCATTCGGCTTTTGGAAACAGGATACCTACATACTGACCTAATTATAGAAATTTGTGGCCGCACCGTGGTTGAAATTCCGATTGTAATTAATTATATACTCTGTACTAATTGGTTTTACGAAAAGTATAAACAACATCACAACCTATTTCGTTCTAATTTTCCCACATAGATAAATAAAATGGCATTAAATGATCAATGATGATGTTTAGAGCATGAAATTGACTTAATGCGGCATCCTTACGCCATTCTGTTCATTTCTGTTGCAGAATTAGAACCAAATAGGTTAGGTTAGTCAGTTGATACAGACTATAGGTACATAATCTATCTTCTTCTATCTATACTTATTTCTACTTATAATAAATCTGTAGAGAGGTCAATTCTGTACATGAAATATATTTCCAAAATAACTATCAGGGGGTGATTAGGGATCGATACTGATGCCAAAAATGCAATCAGTAAAATTTTTGTCTGTCTGTCTGTCTGTATAAACTCTATAGAAAAAAAAACTACTCGACGGATTTTAACGAAACTTGGTAGCTAGTTATTTATATACATAATCATCCTTATCCTTAAATAATTTCAAACATAACTACATCTGTCTGTTTGTTACGGTTTCACGTTAAAATAGCTGAACTGATTTAGATAAAATTTGGTATTGAGATAATAAAAAATAAAAATGTCTCCAGACCGATTTTGGTCACGGCGGCCAATCGGAGATATTATAGCGCACAAGCGCTTGCAGACACAGGTGCACTCTCTATTCCCTCACTCTCATAGTCCGTTGGTTGGGCAATCCGACACGACCGGGGAGAGAGGCGCAGGACCGACAGCTTTACGTGCTCTCCGAGGCACGGAGGGGTCTCGCTATGTTAAGAAAACGGTCACCCATTTATGGACTGACTGGCTGTTACTTAGCTACGAGACTCCCTAGCATAGAGATATAGAAACCTGGGAAATGATAAAGGATTTCTTTTTCATCAGGGTGCGTGAAGTCCCTCATGATGAAATATTTATATGGCTGGTGTAAAATAATTTAACTTCTTTTATCCATAGGTGTTGGTTGAAAAGCTGCTGAGGAGTTGTCCAAAAATTAAGAAGATCTACCTATTGATGCGGCCGAAGCGGGGCCAGGATGTCGCCTCACGTCTCACCGAGCTAACACAGTCACCGGTCAGTTGTTCATTCGGTCTTCTCTCATTCATTCGTTCGAACTTTGAATTTTTAGGGTCCCTTATAGGATCACTTTGGTGATACCGTATGTCTGTTCATTTGTAAAAATTTCAGTAGTTTATTTGTGGGAGACAAGCCGTAAAAAAGAAACTAAAACATAAATAATATGAAGGTATATTTCATAATATCGTTATTCATAATGCAATGAAAACATATCATTGGATAGCTTTATACAAACTGTATTTGCAACATCACTATTACATTATGATAATTCTATACATAATGCAATTAATAACAATACAACAATAAAGCATTTTTATAGCATAATCACATTAGAACATTAATGACACATTAATGATTAATGATACAGCAATAAGGCTCATAACAATATTAAGAGCAATTGGATTATTTAAAAGTAAACATACCAGACCGTTCAGAGGTGTCCTGCTAGTTCCGAAGACAACCAAAATCTGCCCGGTCGAGCGTCGTGCACGCTCTTTTATGCCATAGCTCGCCTGTCAGTGGCACGATGTGGGTAGTCGTACAATACCTTCACAAAAAGTAATAATTTCATGCACTCCCGCATATTTATTTATTTACATAAAACAATGGTTATAAATATAATATAATCCCACAAAACTGGTTCAATTGTTTAACTGTGGGTCTTTAAGATAGGAGACATAACGTAACTAACTTTAACTAAAATTAAATAATTATTTTCTCACTTACTTCAAAAATTATAATATAATTTATTTTGCAACTATCTCTTAAAATAATATTTTACCACGTCAATAATTTTTTTAAAGCTAGATGAGGCCGGTGTTTCTTAATCCGACTACCATGAGAAGACATCGAACGTCATAATGGAAAAAAACAGTGCCTAAAACGCCTACCCTTTGCCAAATGCAAAAAAGTGCATTTTTCCTCGAATTGACATTGTCAGTCAGTTGTTAAAACCTGTCTTTTAAACACTAGCCCGTACTAATTGATTTTACGAAAAAATATAAACAAAATCATAACCCATTTAATACTAAAAAGGAATATTACTAAGTATTTATATATTAACAAAAAAACTTACAATAGCTAAAAACTATATATATATATATATATATACTACACTACTAATACCAACCCATTTTGTTCTAATTTTCCCACATAGATAAATAAAATGGCATTCAATGAGAGCATGAAATTTACATAAATGCGCCATCTTTACGGCACTTTTTTTAAATTTCTGTGGCAGAATGACAACAAAATATTGTTACGACTTTGTTGTTTAGACTATAGACCAAGTATATAACGAAATATTGCTATTTAAAAAAATAGAATAGATAAGAATAGACCCTGCCCTCACTGGAAAGATGAGACAGACCCAATTAATCGAATGAATTCCGAGTAATTCAACATGGGAAAACCTAACACCATACTGCCTGACTGTCTCGTTGGTCCCATGGTCGCATGGTGCGACTGCTGTAACGGGGTCTCGGGTACGATGCTTGCATTGGGCCGAAATTGCTTCGTAGATGTTGGAAAATATCACAAAGCAGCCCGGAGTCAGGAAGTTGGTGGTGTTACACCCCCGTGCCTAGGCCACGATAAGCCGTCGTCCCGGCCGCTATCTTGATAGCTGGCAGTTGTTGTTACAATTCCATGTCAGAGGCCGTCAGGCGGATTTGAGAAAGCTCTGACACTAGGGCTTGTTAGGTTGGTAAAACGCGACCCATACGATTAGAAAAAGAGGATTGCTCGTTATAGGAATCACACCCAGGGTCTAAAGTAAAATATCGAAATTACCATTGATAAAATTCAATGTCATTGTGTTAAAACTTAGCAGGTACATAGACAAAATTGACTTTATAATACAAAGGTTAACAGGTTTAATTTTAATTTGAATAATTAATTAAAGCTTTAGGTAATCTATACATATATTAAAACAGTGTTTTCAAACACAGAATTAACGTAATGACGACAATGGCAACATTTATTCAGCAAGGTAAGCGTTTAAAAGATGTTAGGTAACTATTTACATTCTTATATATTCTAATGAAGTGTCATTGAGATTGTGTTTGTAAGTGCATCTATGTATATACTTATAATAAACTAGCGGACTCCACAGACGTTGTACTGTCATAACTTTGGCGTTTTTATAAAAACTACGACACCTAGGGTCCAATTGTATTTTCAAACCGTCCAGGGACCCACTCAAATATGCACACAAAATTTCACCCAAATCAGTCGAACCGTTTAGGAGGAATTAAGTGTCAAACACACGTACATAAGTAATATATCAAGATGAGTAGGTACTTTGTTTCGAACAAAGTCTATTTTTACTCGGTTTCAAGTGTATAGAGGAGAGCTATTGAACTTTAGAACCTAGGATTTACATAATAAGACACAAATCTATCTAATTTTATTACGTGTATAGAGCTGAAAGGATCATCATCATCTGACTAGCCTTTTCCCAACTATGTTGGGGTCGGCTTCCAGTCTAAACCGGATGCAGCTAAGTACTAGTGTTTTACATGGAGCGACTGCGTATCTAACCTCCACGACCCAGTGACCGGGTAACACGATACCCCTTAGTTGTTAAGCTAAAAGGATATTGAGCAAAATTGTAAAAAAAAACTATTCATATCCTAACTAATAGAAGATACTAATGCAAACATTTTTTTTTATTTTTTTTATTCAGTTTCTGCTGAAAAGACTCATGTATTATCGAATAGGCAATTAAATAGCTTATAACCCAGAGTCTCTCATCTATCTTCGTACTAGGTAAATTTCATCCAAATCACTCCAGCCATTTTACCTTGAAAGCGTAACAAACAAACAAACTCACTTTCGCATTTATAAAATTAGTCGGGATCAGCAATTTTTTTTCATTCTTTGTACTTCATACTCTATTCTATTTTTAAATATTTAATGAAGATTTTTCTTCGCCAGTTGTTCGAGACCCTACGGAGAGAGCGGCCTCAGGAACTGAATAAGATAGTCCCAATTGTGGGCGATATCACCGAACCAGAACTGGGCATCAGCGCTGCAGACCAAACTATGCTTTGTCAGAAGGTAAGAAAAATCTGCCTAAAACGCAAAAAGCCTGGCCCAGTATTCGAATCTGGGACCTCTTGATAAGTCATCACTAAGCTACTGTGTCAGTCAAATGTATAAAACATGTGATTGATCATCAGCAAATATAATATGCTTCTGCCCGCGATTTCGTCCGCGTGGAATAGTGGTGCTCCGCTCTTATTGGTTTTAGCGTGATGATATATAGCCTTCCTCAATAAATGGGCTATCTAACATTGAAAGAATTTTTCAAATCGTACCAGTAGTTCCTGAGATTATGGGGGTTTTAGTCAGTCAGGCTACGTCCCCACAGACAGGCGGCTAGTTTAGCGCCTAGAGCCTAGTGGCTCGCATTCTGGCTACTAGCTAGTAGCTAGGATACACGGTGGCCGCACTGAGAGGTAGTTGGCGTGGTGGGTCGCTAGGTGTGTTGGTCTTATGGCCTAGTGGTTTAGACACCTGCCTCTCATGTACGAGTAAGATACACTGTTTAGCTAACATTATAAGATGGTTAAAATTTGTTAGATTGCATGTAGGAGGTGATCTCCGAAACTACTGAACCCATTCCGAAAATTCTTTCACTAATACGAAGCTACTTTGTCCCTGTGTGTTTTAGGCTAAGTTACGACATGTTAAAACCGCGGACGATGCCAGTGCCAGAAACTTTACTAGTTTCTTTTAATGAAATGGTAGTGTTGACTATAATATTCACCATTCTTCTTCACCAGGTATCAGTGGTGTTCCACTCGGCTGCGACGGTGAAGTTCGACGAGAAGCTAAAGTTATCCGTCACGATCAACATGCTGGGGACCCAGCAGCTTGTGCAGCTCTGCCATCGTATGCTCAGCTTGGAGGTGAGGAACACACCCCCTAATCCCCTACTGACTTCCCTTAAATCCAAACAGTACGCCATCAACTAGGAAAGTCGTATAAAGACACGTTAAGTTTAACTTAAGTGATCCAGTCAGATTAAAGGACATTGCTATTTACCCTGGACAGTCTCTCTCTCTCCCACTGAAGTCTGAATGATATAATTTGGGGCACTGATTACCCATTGCCATTATTTCATGAAAATTAACTAACAGTACCTAAAAAAGCCGGTGCTTATTAGTGTTGGGCAATTAAGTGACTTCATTTGTTTTAAAAGTTGGCGCTATTGAGTTTAACTTATGGAGAATTAATCCTCTTTTTTGAGGAATTGGGTTACCTTCCCCCATTAATGAATCGTCTGACATTAAAGCTCTTTGACGCTATTTATTCTAAGACATTCAGACTATTTCATATTCAGACTAAAAACAGTCACTGTCATTCATCTTTTTATAACATTGGTGATGGAAAAAATATCTAATGATAAAGGACTTATCTGCCTAGATTAAAATTCTTTTTCTATGACTTATAATAAGAGCCTACTGATCCACTATTTGAATTTACGACTAAACTTGCCTATGTCCTATGGCCTAGTAATTGAGACATAATTATATAGTCCTGATATACTAGCCCCTACATAATTAAGTTGATATATTCCGAAATTAAAGACACATTTTAGTAAATTACTTGGATATGCCTTAAGAATCAGATTCTTGATCATTTCAAATCAATCTCCAACATAAGTTGGACGAAATCCTTTGGACTTTCAATCCTACCTTTTCACACACTCAAACCCATCTGACCTTATCAAGTGTAAAGTTTCAGATTATTGATCTAACCACATCATCACCATATCACCTGATGAGGTCCACAACTGGACATATGCCTCTCAAACTTCGACACAACCGGTACTGTCCATTGTTTCTTTTCTACCTACCTTTATCTAAATGCTCCTTCTCAATTTCCAGGCCTTAGTCCACGTTTCGACGGCATACTGTAACTGCGAGCGTGAACGGGTTGAAGAAACCGTGTATGCACCACCAGCGCATCCTGAACATGTTGTGACGCTGGTCCAGACCCTGCCAGACGACCTGGTCGATAGAATCACACCAGATTTAGTCGGTAAGTTGGTTGGTTATAAATTAATCGGTGGAAGAAGGACGGTGAAGAAATTTGGAAAATAGTTGGAGCTTGAAGAGCTCGTGGCCAAGTAATAGAGACACCGGTCGATCGATCAAAGGTTAAGCTACGCTTGTCGTTGGGCCGTCGATGGGTGACCATCTTTATCATTCCGAGACTCCTCCGTGCCTCGGAAAGCACGTTAAGCTGTAGGTACCGGCTGTCAAGGTCTTTCACAGTCGTAACGGGTAGTCAGTAGCCAAAAAAGTCTTAGAATCAGTCTTACCAAGAGGTATTGTGTTATCCGGTAGAGGTTCTTTTTTTCAAAGCAACTTAAAGCTGAATTGCATACAAGTAGAATACACAATTGTTTCATAAAAGAGAACTAATTAATACATAACGCAATTGTTTTTGTTGTATTTACCTTGTTGTTAAATAAATTATGTAAGACTACTTAGCATGTCTTGTGGTTACGTGCGACTGATCGTTTGTCTGATTGGGGTCCTGGAATCTTTCTCGAACCGAGCAAAGTGTTGAACTTTTACCCGATTGGAAGTCAGAAAGTTCGCTTTTTCGGTAAAGCTGATGCACAGATTTTGGATAATTTTGGGATGGAGATGGTTTGAAATTTGGGGAATACGATAGTTGATACTTTTTATCTGGCTGTGTGTAGTTCTCCCTTCAGGGTACGAGTGAAACTGTGGGAAATAGCTAGTAAAAAATAATCGGCGAATATATGGGATAGAATTCTGGTGGAGCCTAAATTTTAGGAGAGAATGATGACGATGATGATAATGTGTTGGTTATTAATTCATTTCTCATCTTGTTTCCAGGTGACAGACCTAACACATACACATTCACAAAGGCTCTAGCAGAGGACATGCTTATAAAGGAGAGTGGTAACCTGCCGGTCTCAATTGTACGACCTTCTATTGGTAAGATCATCTTTCTTTAATACGTTTTGTCTCTAGCAGTAGTGCTGTCTACGGTAAAAGGATGTAAGTAATTTATATAAAATACTAGTAGACTCGACAATTTTATTGTCCCGTAATAATAATATTGTTATGATCCAGCTAGTCCCTAGTTGTCCTCCCCAGTGACGCCCTAAGCCGAGGTTCGTTCCCCACTAGGGGGAGCCCTTAGCGCGCTGTCACTTGTTTTAAGCCTTGGCTGGAGGCCTTAATTTAATTAATTAAATTAGGACCTCGCCACATTGTCCGGTTAAGCAGGTCGAATGCTGTTAGAAGCAGTCTTGCAGGGTGCAAGAGGTCATGTAGGAAAAAAAAAAAACAATTTTATTGTCAATCTAAACCAGCTAGATGCCCAAGGTTAGGTTAGGTTTAGGCGGGCTGTTTTCCGCAACTCCACAATAAGGCGCGTATTTTGCGAGAGAGGGTGATTAGATCATTTATTCGGTCCACCCCAACTCCTCCAGAAAAGCCAGCAGATGCTTAAGTCTTTGAATAGAACCTCGATGCCCAAACAAACATATAAAAAAACGTTAAAATTAGTCGAGTGTCTGCGAGACTAACACACAACAATGTCATTCTAAATATTGAGATGAAATGAGGCCGTTTTTTAATTCTGATGGCATAGTGGTAAAACTCATTTTGCAAGTTTTTTTGAGGAAGTCCTTCTACCAGTTTGAAGGGTATGGCACCCATAATAGAAGTCAAATGATATTTAGCTCGTCTTTGGTTTTACAATACTCAAATGCCTCAAATATAGCAGTTGTCGATAGCAGTGGCGTTAAAACAATTTAACTCATAAATCCATCTAAACTTTGTCTGCAAAAGATCGCTTTTAGCGATAAGACCACCCATTGGGCCACCGTTTGTTAACTCTTTTCCCAATGTCATATGTTTTTCTTTTGATGTACAAAATAAAGAATATACTATTCCATTATATTTATTATGTTTTATCAGTTTACAAGGCTTATTATTGACATCAAATAACATATCATGCACAAGCATTAGCGACGCTTTTTTTTCATTACACATATTTGAGGTTTGAGTCACTACAAAATCTTTACATTTTCTGCCTCATAGACAGCTTACATGCAAATACCATCTATTTGGATGATATAATTGATTGGACTGGATTTAACTGGACAGATAAGGCAACACAAAGGGAAGAGTGGAAAAGAATGAAGGAAATCCTTTGCCCAGCAGTGGGACAGTAAAGGGTAATAAAAAAATCCAAACGATGCACAATTTAACTGGAATGCAAAATAAATTGTCTGCATTGATACAATCAATGCGGCATTGCATTACGTAGTTTAATCATTTAATCATAGGAAGCAAAACAAAAAATAAGCGTGACAAGCCGACTTTTGCTTTATGATGTCTCGATATAATTTGGAATGTATTAAAGTTTCAAGATAAATTTTATTATGATAATTTATTTCAGTAGGTACATTAAATTATTCATATTACCAATCGGTACCACGTTACCCGGTAACACTTGTACTCAGCTGCATCCAGTTTAGACTGGAAGCCGACCCCAACATAGTTGGAAAAAGGCTAGGCAGATGATCCAATAATATTTCTTGGTGGGTCCGAAAATAGTACCTTGAGGTATCCCTACTTCTTAGATTGATCATATTTATATCAGCTTCATTATTCTTAGTGTTGGGCTGGTCTAAAAGTTACCTTGGGTATAATAAACTTATAGGAACTAAGAAACATTTTTTTGTCTGTTTGTTAGGGTTATCTCCGAAACGGTGGGTCTACTTTTGATAGGAATTTTACTAAATAAGTCTTTAGGTTTCGACGTAAATCTTTAGAATCCATGAAGTTGTATTATGCGGGCGACACCGCAGGATTCAACCCACTTTTATAATCAGACTAGCTTCTGCCCGCGACTTCGTCCGCGCGCGTGGAATAGTTGTGCTCCGCTCCTATTGGTTTTAGCGTGATGATATATAGCCTATAGCCTTTCTCGATAAATGGGCTATCTAACACTGAAAGAATTTTTCAAATCGTACCAATAGTTCCTGAGATTAGCGCGTTCAAACAAACAAACAAACAAACTCTTCAGCTTTATTATATTAGTATAGATTCTAATTTTATAAAAACCAACAATTTCAATGATGTCACATCCTATTAGTTTTCTGATAGCATCAGTATTTTTAATGACAATAATTTCGGGGAAATGATGACAAAAATTTGGATGTAGGTAACGCCTTATCAATGATGTATCGATTGGACGTGAGTGTGTGGCTGGCGTACTAGTCGAGTTTACGTAATTTTACGCTGAAATATTATGCAGATATGAAACGCGTTATCATATCAGCTGATTATCTGTCACGCGCTGATGTATAATTGAAGCTATTATAGGGTAAAATCCAGCACCATTTTTGAACCAGTAACAATGAGCTTTTCACTTGAAAATATGAAAAAGTTTGCGAGAATGTACATTGTTTTGTCTGTTACTATTGCACGCAAAAAAGTACTGCCACTAGTCAATGATAACATGAGAAATGAATGTTTCAGAATTTAAATTGTAAGTCAATTATGTAGTGTAATAGATAGAATTGATATATCTGTAGATCAACTTTAGGGATTCATGTAATAAATCCATATGTTCTTTGATGATTACCTTCATTTTGCAAGCCAGATATAATATTTCGCATAGCATACTTTAAGGGGTCGAAAATAGATCATTACTATCGCAAATACTATTACTAGGTAAACACTGGTACTCAGCTGTATCCTGTTTAAACTGGAAGCGGACCTCAACATAGTTGGGAAAAGGCTAGGTAGATGATACTATTACTAGGTAAAAATAGTTCAGAATTTATGCGCCACCTGAGAATTGATCACTTTTAACGAAAATCTGTACTCTATCTTTACAAGATTATCTACTGATTAGTTATTTCAGACTTTTTAAGTCCAAGATTCCTCAAGATGTTAACCTTCACCGTTAGTCTCTGACGTCTGAGATATACTTAGAAAGTACATATGTCTGGAGTTCACAGGTTGCCTTAACCACTAGGCTCCCAAGATATTGCAATTGACAATTACATTCTATAAATATTTTCTCCTCATTTCCAGTACTCTCATCGCTTCGAGAGCCGGTAAAAGGTTGGGTGGACAACTGGAATGGTCCGAACGGTATCATCGCGGCGGTGGGCAAGGGTATCTTCCGCACGATGCTGGGGACTGGCACGAAGGTGGCTGACCTGGTGCCCGTCGATACTGTTATCAATCTAATGATTGTATGCGCGTGGAGGACGCATTTGAGACGGTGAGTAATGGAAATGATTAGATAGTTATATAGTATTCATTAGTAACAGACAACTATTTAAGTATGTATATTATTTTAATTTATTGGGTAGGTACACTATATTATGTACTATTGAGTTTCGAGCGTATGGCACTCGTGGGCTGCAGCTGAAAACCAGCGTCCGGTGGCTAGCTTTACTGGTCACCTGGACATTATGCTGAGCTGTGGCCTTGTTGGCACAAGAATGAGAGATTTTTGTAATAACCTTCTTTTATTTTGTTTGTTATTTCTCTCAACTTGTCTTTTGTGCTAATAAAATATTTTTCTTTCTTTATTCACGGTGCTACAGAGATAGTATTGAAGAATTAATGATGATGATGATGAATTTACTGCCTCGTTGGTCTAATGGTCCCAAAACCGCTGTGAACCCTAGTCGAATTCCTTAGTCAGGTCGAAATTGCTCTGGGTTTTAAAACAACCACAACACCGGAGTCAGGTAGTTGGTAATGTTATCCTAGGAAGGCACGAAACTGTATCTACATAAATATGTATGTATAAGCTCCTATCGTTGTTGTTACAATTCCATGTCAGAGGCCATCTGACGGATCTGAGAAAACTTCTTGGAAGAAACTATCAAACACATTTTTTTATAATAAATGAAATGGTGTTTTTCCTTTATTTCCCAGAGGTGAAGGTGTAGTGGTGTATAACTGTTGCACCGGCCAGCAGAACCCCATCACGTGGCAACGCTTTGTCAAGACCAGCTTCAAATACATGCGGAAACATCCGTTTAGTGAGTTTTTCTTTTTTTTTTACTTCCTTTTCACAACAGCGGTATTATCTTTTTTCTAGGAATGGAAAATCATTAAATGTGGTGTTGGAATCTCACTGACTATACCTAACCCATCCGTGTCCCTTCCTCTGCCGTTGTGCTCCAGGACCGCGGTACCTCATTCGAACAATCCCAGAGCTCTTTCCCCAGTTTAATTGGGGTTTTTTTTGGGATGCTAGTGAAATAGCGAGAAATATAGCTATTTCTCACTCGCATACTAGCGTATAAGAATAAAGAGCATTATTTGACTGAGGTATTGAAGAAACGGAAAATTATTTGGCTCAGTGCCGAAGAGAAGATAAATGATTGGAAATCATCACTACCCGTCCTTGTTAAAGACCGAAAGGAAAACAGAGCACTTCCACGGAGAACGAATTCATGTACAAATGGGCATTTACAAAAATGACGCACAGATTTGCAGTTGCAGACTGACAACTACATCTACAGCTTAAGTACACGCACTGCTACAATTCTGCATAAAATTGTTTGTCACCAATGATGCCGAACACCATTTTGGTAGAATAGCAATCTTCCATGCGCGCAAAACTATGCATCAATACTTTTCTTCATGTACTTAATATACTTGGTTCTAATGACGTAATGTTTGTTCCCAGACGAGGTGCTATGGTACCCAGGAGGTGACATCACCAGCAACAGGTTGAAGCATGGTACACTGTCGCTTCTGCAGCACCGCGCGCCTGCTGCCATCATGGATCTTGTTTCCACTGCCACGGGCAAGAAACCCATGTATGTACCAATACTAGTAGTAGTAGAACTCCTTGAAGAAGATCTAAATATTTAAGTAAGAAATGTTTAAGGACCCATTTCTGCAGCCAAGCGATGGTGTGTTCCAGTTTGAAGGGTGCCGGTGTAGTACATACCACAGGAGACATTTCAGCTTTCTTTTCTGTGATTAAAATGAAGCTACAATGCCACTGGTATCGTAAATCTTTTGGAAATATTGTCCATGGGATTTCTTGCCGGTACATCTCTTTAAACAGGTCCTGTACAGAAGTACCGGCAATACCTTCTTGGAATCATCATCTGCCTAGTCTTTTCCTTCTTAGAACCATGCAACTATTTTGAATTTTGCCTGTGAGCGTGTGTCCAACTGTCCATGGAATGGAGAAACCTCTTACCATCAGGTGGACTGTCTCTCTTTGGTTCTCAAAATGCCCTAAAATATCGACAACTTTTCTCTGGGTCTACTAACTATTACTGGAACTCACAGAGAACTGCGGCTTCTTTTCAGATCTGTTCTTCAATTTCTGCTTCTATTCCAGGATGGTTCGTGTTCAGAATAAGTTGGAAAAAGCGGCCGCATGCCTGGAGTACTTCACCACGCGCCAGTGGGCCTTCGCCGATGATAACGTGCAGGCTCTCTGCGCATCGCTCTCGCCTGACGACCGCAGGTATGACTTAAGATGATTTTGTAGATCTTTTTGCAATTGCTTCACTTACGCTCAACTTTCACTCTCCAAATTGGAGCTCTGCTGCAGCGACTACACTATAGGCGAAGGCAAAGGCAAGTCAAAGGCGAGAGACCTACTCGTCATTGTTGACTCCAGCCAGACAATGAAGGAGTTCAGGAACGGTGACATCTCTCTGGAGCACTCAGTTATCTACCGTGGCCCGCGGGGTCTCTATTCCCCGTTACCTTGGCTTATTGCTTAGTGATTTAAGATATTGCATTTTTTTATTTGTGTTTCCAGGACCTTCGACTTTAACGTGCGGAACATCGACTGGGACGCGTACATCGAGTCGTACGTGTTGGGCATCAGGAGGTTCCTCTTCAAGGAGAGCCCCGACACGTTGCCCAAGTCCAGGGCTGTGCTGCGAAGGTATATCTTCATTTATTAGCCTTCATTTTACTTCTTGTTCAGAGTCTGGTATGCTAGACATGTAGAATTTTGAAATTTACATGTAGGTCTGTTTTTATTTTGGTCATTGTGGTTCTGGGTTCAATCCCCGGGTCTGTTGAAGTTGTGTTTAGTAGAGATTTCTTACCGGTTAATGCTAAAAGGATGGTCATATGACATGCCCTAGAAGTCCTCTGCTAAGTCTGGTATGTACAAAAATATAACTTTGTTTACAGATTACACATAGTCCACATTCTTACTCAAGTGGCCACCGTGTTCTTCCTATGGAGATTTCTGTTTTCACGCTCCAACGCGCTGCGTAACGTTTGGCGACGTGTCCTAGAACTGTTAACGAGGGCAGCTCGACTCTTAGCTATAGCCTGATGTCATCTGCAAACGAAGCTATCCTCGTTAACGCCCCTTCGATTCAAGCTTCCAATCACGCCACGATAAACAAACAAATTTTGGCATTTGACATTCGTTTGACATTTGTTACAAGATGGCGACTCCCGCCAATTCAACATTGACACCAATAGATAATTGTTAAGTACACAGGCAAATAATTTAGGTAATATATTTTTCTCTTTAAAAATAAGCTTTTACGGGGCTGTTATATTTGCTTCGGGATTTACACTGTGTTGTGTAAAAATGTATATTATGATTGTTACAATTAATGACATAGACTATAGAGATGTGACACTTGTGGCCAGTTCTGAGAGTTGAAATGACAATTCCTATAACCTCCTTCCCTTTGTCTTTCATGTATAAAAGTTAAGATAAATAGGTCTATTATTGTAATAAATGAAACAGCTGTCTCTTATGTAAAAACTTGTTGATGCAATCTGTTCCTATGTACTAAGAGGCATTGGTTATAAAATTGCTATGTTGGACGTTGTTGAACGCATGTTTTCCATAACACAGTGTATCTCTTTTACTTCCCAAGCGCTAGGCTGTTAGTTACGGATCGTTATAAGTAATAGTGATTCCAATAATTTTGTACCTTTAACAGCTCAATATCTAATGAATTCAAATCTGTTATCGCCTAGTTTTTAATAACAATAGCGAAATGTATTGATATTCGTGTTAAACTCATGAAATTATATTTTTAATGTCAGTTATTGTGACAATGGTTTTTCGAAGTCTTCGATTGATTTCATGTCCATGCTTCCATAAAATGTCATTTAAAACTTTTCATCAAACGGCTTTTGAATTGGTTGGTCATCATCAATATTGTTGATTAATTAATCTTTGATTCTATATAACTGTTAATTGACATTGATACTATAATATTCGAAGAATCAATTGAGGTGGACAGTTTTAAGATACATGAAGACAAAAGTTTTGAACAGCATATAACTTATGTGATCGTCGACGATTGCAAATTTCAAGGCTCCAAATGCCTAAAAAATGCAAGTTACGTTTTAGTTAAAATGCTTTTCTTTTTTATCCGCTGAAAATTCATTCAGATATTTAAGCAAATTTAAGGGAAAACATTTCGTTTAGCGAACGCGCGTATATTTTTTCAAGATTGCAATTAGGATTTCTGATGGCTCAATAATAAATAGAAGTTTATGAACTAGTCAAATGCATTCGTTTTAAAGAACAACTCTTATGTTAGACTTGAGAATTAGTTGAGCTGTTTTTATCACAATTGTTCGTACATATGGATATATTATATAATTAATATAACACTTTGAACACTTGCTAAATACATAGAGTTGTTCTTGAACGCAGAAATATATATTATATATAGGTACCCATGTAAAATAAAGATTCCAAAATAAAATTTGTTAAACAAACGACTTAGCGAAAATATTTATGAAGTGTAATTGTGGCATCTTCTAATTTATTGTCTACTTGTAATATACCTTTTGCAATTTCGATCTTCTATACATTAAATGCCAAATTGTGTAAATTGAGTTGGCGTTTTATGGATGGCTTACTAACTTTATGTTTACCAGTTCAATCAGTAGACTTGTTCCTGGTATAAGTGAAATAATTTGGGAAATCTTTTTTCCATCATATCAAGCTAGGTACGTCTACTATTGAACTGAGGCAAAGTCCAACAGTTCTTCTAAATCTGTCCTCGGTTCATAAGTCATTCCATAAACGCATCTCGAAAGTTTAAGTAGAAATATATTAGAGTTTCTTACAATTTCTATAGAAATATGAAATTGGTAATTTATTAGAAGGTGTCACAAAGTAATGATTATAAAGGATCGTGCGATTTGATAGCGGCTAGGAGCGTAGTGGTTCGATTCGTGGTTATGTAATATGAAATGTAGGAACGCAATGAGCAGAGCAGCAATTCACAATCTTGTGAGTTTTTTAATGGTCTAACACCAATACTGAGAAACCCATTATGAAGAATTTGTATAGATACCTATTCTCGTGGGTTTATTTTGTCCTTAAAGTTTTCCATGTTGTAATTTCGATGCCCCGCCTAGGAACCAGCCATTTGTCTCCGATCGGTGTGTAATTGATCTTTATCAAGGCTTTTCGATTGAAAATGTGGCTCCTACTATTCCTTATTTTGGCTGTAATGAAGCTCAATTTCATATTCTTCCTTATTCACATGCTATTTTTAATGGCTTTTACATAAAGATGTGTGTATCAGACCATGTCTATTTATACGTAACAAATTTTTGAAAATAACGAAGTTCCCATGTCATAAATTTTGATATTATTAAAGTAAAATAATACGTGGGAATTTAGAATATAGAAATAATAAATGCAAAAATATCAAATTCATCACGCCCGAGGCCTATAAAGTTAAGAAATAGACAAGATAATTATAGATTTTTATTGCATTGATCTTTAGATTTAGGTACAGGTTTCTTCCAAATACCTTTAACTTTTGTGATCCCTAGCAAATAAAGTTTTTACCATTCAAATGTGTGACGACATTACATATACAACTTTGCTCGTTATTAATGTAAAGTTCCCAATGAGACACAACTTCCAATATAGCTATTATTTATTTTTTTGTGTACCTCGATGACTTGATAGTTATTAGGTGTACGTCAAAATATTATTATGGAATACTTTGTCGCTCATACACATAGTTGCAATTTCTTATTTTCAACAATATAATGCAATCCTAAACACTGAATGGTTACCATTGTTATTAAAACAAAGATAAATGTTAGTGAAAAGTCCTTTCTCTAAAGACATACCTCAAGAATGATGGATGTGTTTAGTAATTCCATTCTGAAATGGAAAATATTTTCACGTGTAGACTTAGAGCAGTCAGCTAGATATTAATTAATAAAACATGACATGGGTCCTTCTAAGCGCTTAGTTGAAGCAAGCAAACATTTTTTAAAAATTAAATTAATAAATTCGTTCCAAAATGACGCTTCCTTAGTGATAATTAACGTAGGTATTTATTGATTTTTATATAAAGTAAAAATTTCAGTTTTGTATATCTATGCTAGGATACCTGTAGACAGGCCTTCTGCCTCTTGAATTGATTCCCAATGCGTACTTATAACTTGGTTGGTCTTACCAAAAAACGCAAGTTGTCTTCATAATCCCACAATATTCGGTATAAGCGGTACTTGTTAAGTAATGCCTAAGTTTATACGACATGTTATTTAAGTGTTAGCATTTTTTCTTATTGTATAAGTCTAACGCAGGACACTTTGGCTCTCACTGTTTTTCTTATATCACAATGAATGTAAGTAAAAGTAGGTACGTTTCTGCAAAGTTGGGGTTCGATTGCGTTATTGATCGATTGTAATGTTTTAAAATGGTCACTTTTAGTTTCATCAGTCTCCAGGTGACGATGGCAATTCATTTCTTTTATATCTCTAACACAGCTTGCTATTTCATCAGTTCCTTAATAACCCAATGTATTCATTATGACAGCTATTTGGACGGTTAATCGATTGTAGCTGTTACATATATTATTTCTTCGGTATATAGTATTTTTGTTTTTATAGTTCTATGTTATTTCTATTAATTCTTTCCCGTTACTGTTCCCAAATACTGTTAGTCTTGACAGTATACTTATATTATCATTATTTGAAACTAGTAGAAGTGCTAAAGTAGTAATACTTATTATAAACTCAATCCCAACTTTGTGATGACCGTTCCAATTTTCTTCCAGTGTCGAATTAATTTAAGTTCTCTTAGTGTAAATTTAAAACTTATAGATTCCTAAAAGGGAAGTGAATTCGAGAATGGGAAACTAGAATTTATCGAAGTCATTGATTGATTGACTTTGTAGTTCACTGACTTCGATAAATATGAAACTAGTGCGTACGTATATATTTGTTTTTGTCTGTAAGTATATTATATGTACATTTTGAAAAAGAAATACTTCAGTCATGTTGTTATTATTTTCGCGAGCTTTCTGTTTAGTACTTTTTTGTATTTAATTAAGATAAGAAGATATTGTTCGGGAGATTACCGGTGAAATTGTCCGTGCTGAGTTATTATTGTGTATATAGAATTTAGTTACCCCAAAGTTAAATCCAAATATATACATGCAGGAATATTTTTTCATTTTTTCGCTCTATCTTTATAATGTAGACATGTTTTGGAGTGGTATAAAGTTTTGGCGGTTTTCGAACGAATTTCAAGTATGGCGGTCGGTATTGACCAAAATGAAAATGAAAATGTTATTCACAATTTTTGCGATTGTGCATAAGTGACGGTTTGTGGCCAACAAACGTCTTAGTTAATTCGGAAGTGGTTTCTTCTACTTAAATGGCTGAGTAGATAGTTAAAAATCTACCGATTTTAACGTAAATTTTGAACTACCAAATAGTACAAAAAATATTATAACGAACAATTAATAAAAAGAAAAAGAAAGTAAAGTTGCTTGTTTATTTACAAAAAAAATAATTGAATGGAATTGTAATGATTTTTATGATCAAGCCGAAATTTTGACAGTTAAAATGGCGGCTAGCGTTCGAAAACCGCATAATATTGCTTTAAATAAAATTTGTTTTGCTTAGACGCCAGCGGTTTATGGCTATGGTATTACAGTAAAACCACGGTGGGATATATAGTGCGAGAATGAAATTTGTGCTCAATGCTTGAAAGTCTTCGTCTTCACTGGCTGGGTGTTGCGTGGCAATAGTTTAAAACGTCACTCGTGAAAATATCTGGAATCTTCCAAAAAAAATGGGTAGCGTCCAAAGTAAAATTATCAATTTTGAAAATCATCATTGTCTTATCCATTAGTTTTATACGGATATTTACTGGGAAACCTATGCTTTTTGCATTTGCTTTTCTTTCTTCCAATTTTTCTTGCAAAAATCAAATAAAATCGATGCATTTGTCGCAAGTTTAATATCATCTTAAATTTTCTGGATGTCATCCAAACTTTAAAAGAACGAGACGACACTATACGCAATTGCCCAGCTAGAAAAGGACGGCGATAGTCCGCAGGCAGAAGAAACGTGTCTCGGTGATAGGTCGGTATATACATGGGGGGGTTTATTTATTATTCCAATAATGTAATAAAACGAATGTAAAGTTCATAATGTTTCATTGGAAGCACCTGGACCGAAATTCCTTAATTCCATTCCTTGATTCCAAAATTCTAAAATTCCTCTATAACTCTCTATGGTAAGTAAAAACTATTGAGGGTAGTAATTTTAAGCCCGTACCCCACTAGGGGGTGCCCTTAGCGTGTAGTCCCTTAGTTTTGTAAGTTAAGCCCTGGCTGGAGGCCCTAAATTTATTTAAGGCACTTCACAGGCAAGTCCGGTTAAGCAGTCGACAACCTTCTAGGTTGACCTGCGAGATGCCATACACAAAAAAAAAAAAAAAAGGTAGTAATTTTATCTGTTATTAAAAAGTTACCCTGATTATTGTAACTTTTATTATAGTAAATACCTGTTGTTTTTGACAGACTTCCAAAAAGGGAGGAGGTTTTCAATTCGACTGATTTTTCCTATATATTTTTTTTGGTTATTTCTCGAAAATGCCTATATTGATAGTGCTCCTAAAATAGTCTTTTCATAGCGGTAAGTGAACATTGATAATTGAATACTCTCTTACAGACGCTAATTGTTAGGAACTTCTACTACCAGAATGTAACCTCCTTAGATACAAATATTTTAAATTTACTACATATTAATAATTAAGTTTCGAAACTGACAAGAGATTTCGAAAAAAGCCGTTACTTGACAATATTACGGGTTTTCTACGTGTTGTAGATAATTGAGATTATCGTTGACGTTAGTGGTGTATCCTTTTTTTTGGATGGGAGATCATCAAATGATTCCTCCCGCGGTGGGGGGGGCGGGAGTGAGCGTCAGACTCGTACTGACTGAAGCCCATCCATGTTCCTAGCTACGCCCTTTGTTCCAGGGGCGCGGAATCTTTTGAACAATCAATAGTCCTAGTGGTGTGTACCTTCGGTGTTGAAGCACAGAATACATAATAGTACAAGTGTTGAAGTGTAAACAAAGATGGTGAAGCTGTGTTAGCCATAATGTGGATACGCCATTGAAGACGTATAGACCTGAAACTTGGAGGGTGTGTTCTTTTTATGACGTAGGCATCCGGTAAGAAAGGATTTTCCGAAATTCTAAGAGGTGAAATAGGGGATGAGAGTTTGTATAAAAGTGTCACATTTTATTCGAATTCGTATAGCCCACAGGGGCGACAACACTAGCGGAAAGCCAGTCACTGAATACAAACGGGGGATAAATATGAAGATATTACCATCAAAGTGTAAGTACCTATCTATTTAATATCTTTATCATTCTGTAAAGCTGATAAAAAAATATGATGGGATAGAAAGCTTCTCCTTCCGTGTCGATACGAACAGTAAAAGAGTGGCTAATTCTTCATCGTGTGTTGTCTCAAAGGGCTTCTGCGTGTTGTCTTCGAGCCTATATTTGCCCCGTATTATTTTGTAGCCCCGTGCATTGTAGAGATATAAATAAAAACAATTAAATGATAAATAATTTATTTATTAAAAGTTTAAATAACATTGGAACATCACATTATACTGCTATACAAAAAAAATAGTAAATATTTCTATAATCAGTTTGGTCTGGAAATTAAAATGAAAATATTTTCGATTACATACTCGTTATAAACTATAGTATAGTCCAGATTTATTACCTATGTATTAAATAGCAAATTAATTAAAATTACTAAGAAATAATAGCACTTTACATAATAAAGCGTGACAAACAAACCACTTTTGCATTTATAATAGTTTAGATAAGGATTAGAAAAGTGCTGCAAAATTTGATATGTCTTTTTATTTATCTACGTGGTAAAGACTACAATAATATTAATAACTAGCTTCTGCCCGCGACTTCGTCCGCGTGGAATAGTGGTGGTCCTATTGGTTTTAGCATGATGATATAATAGCCTATAGCCTTCCTCAATAAGTGGGCTATCTAACACTGAAAGAATTTTTCAAATCGTACCGGTAGTTCCTGAGGTTAGCACGTTCAAACAAACAAACAAACTCTTCAGCTTTATTATATTAGTATAGATGTAGGCGTGCAAGATAAAGGCGCCATTGTGTGCTTCAGTTCATAAATCGCATTTTTATTTTCTGTAAACATTCAAGCATTTGTGGATGTGTATTTTGTTAATGTTTCTAGCGAAAAGCGCTGAACAGATTTCGGTGCAACTTAGCACACAGATTGATCATTTTCTGGGTAACCAAATAGGATACTTTTTATATTATAGCCAGTAACAATAGATTTTATGAAAAATGTAAACAAAGTCGTAACCTATTTTGTTCTAATTTTGTCTCAGAAATTAACAAAATGGCATAAGGATGGTGCATGTTTTTTTTTCTCAAATAGGTCTTTGCAAGCACTTATGAAACTTCAAGCTAGTTGCACGGTTCCAAGGAGCCAAGGACCCACTCCTTGGCTCCTTGGAACCTTGCAACTAGCTTCTTATCAACTAGCTTCTTATGGAGAAGAACCGGCAAGAAACTCCATAGACACTCTTGTAGATTTGTAAATTTCATGCTCTAAATATCATCATTCATCATTTAATGCCATTTTATTTATCTATGTGGGAAAATTAGAACAAAGTAGGTTATGATTTTGTAAAATCAATTAGAATAGACTATAGTGAAAATATGCTTCTTTCATACGGGAGGGTTGTGAAATCACTAGTGTCGATATTGCATTCGTTCTTCGATGCAAGGATTCGTTGCACTTATGTGGCTTCGGTATGGATTACTTCAATGGGCTCGAAGGTTTTGATGCTAAAAATATTTGTGACTTGTTAGATAAAATGTCTATCTATTTTTTTGATAGAAATTCTACAGCAACTTAGGCCCAATTTCACCGACTAGATAGCGGTCCGATCAACTGAAAACAGCTGTTAAGCATAAATTCAAACTTCTACCATACGATCAATAGAGAAGAGAAGCAATCCCGAACATGACGCGTCAAAAAAAACGTAACCAATTTTTTGGTATAAAGATGTACCTTTGAAACTTGTAACCACTTTGATCCAACATTCTATTTATCTATTTCACACTAAACGAAACATTATGTACGTGACATCTATTCGACACAGACGGCGACAGTCAGTTTTTCCAGACATTCAGTTGAAGTCAAGCTAAGCAAGACAGATGACATGAATTGTGGCTGGGGGCTCAAACTTTTATGGCACGCATTTTGCTTGGTGATGCAGATCTAATTATGTTAGTAAATATATCTATGCATAACCTATCATTTGGGTTTTTTATTTGTAAAACGGTCGATTACCAAGCCAGAGTTGAACAAGAAGTTGACAACACGAAAATTCCCGCTTCGTGGTTAAAAACATTTTCGTTTAACGGGCCGATTATATAACTATCTGTTGGTGAATATGGCCCTTAAATACTTATGTCTTATGTTAACACTCCTACCGGTCTTAACTGGATATCATTTATATCACAAAAGTTTTGTATAGTACCTATATTAAATTTTGTTTTAAATCGGAAAAACAGTCAATTCAACTACACAGATGAACTAAAACATGACGAAACCAACGCCTTGTTTTTTTTTCAATTCTACCACTACAATTTCAATGCTACATGAAGCTAAGGAAACAACCAGAATCTCTCTATCAAGATGTGGTAATTGTTTAAAGTGCAATGAAAACTAGACTTAATTCAAATGGGATTAAAGTTGATAATTAATCCGTGATAGCACCACCTGTTGCGACTTCTTGCTTCGGCGACTCTTGTGCACCATAATCATGTTCTATGTATCTGTGAAAAACAATAAAACTTATTATTAGTATCTTCTTCGTTAGATCGGCTTTCATTCTCACTAAATGGTGCTCATTATTATCAACAATTATAAGCTGAATAAGATTATTCCCCGATTTCCCGCGATCTGACTGGGTCGTTTGTCCATCTTGTGGGAGGTCTACCTATCACGTCTTTTTCAAATACATGGTACCTACCCTAGTACTTTTCTGCCTGCAGCAATATCATCATCATCCCTCTGTCCTTTATCCCAATTTATTTAGGATCGGCGCAGCATATCTTTTTCTTCCATACATGTCTATCGGCAATCATCTCATCATTTACCCTCTTTCAAACCATGTCGTCTTTTACATAGTTCATTTAGCATTTTGGGCATTCCTCTAGTCCTTAAATCCGCTACATTCATGCTCAGAACCTTTCCTGTTATATGTTCTTCTCCGCATCGCATATCTATACTATGACAAACATCTCGCATGATTTTTTAATTTCTCTGTTCCTGTCTCCACTTTCAGACTTACATACTCATTGAATCTATTCATATCCGTAAAGTTTTGAATATTGTTCATCTAACATACATATATCAACTACCATTTGACCTCCACAACCCAAGATCTGCTAGAAAATCTTGGTAGCTTGCGATTGAGAATGTAACCTAACCCAAAATAACTTTAGACCAACTTACTTCTCAAGAGGAGGGCAGAGGAAATGCCTGATATTCCTAGGCATCACCATTTCGGCCTGGACCTTGCAGACTTCTCTTATGTACTCGTCGAAGTCCGCTATGATGTCAGCGTCCACTGGACCTCCGATTCCGGGAACGGCGTAAACCATTGTTATCTGAAAACAAATTAATATTTTGTAATATAACAGGGCTTAAGAGATAAAAGCAGCAGAGAGAGAATTTATTCAGCAAATGTTGGGGAGTTTTAATTTCAGAACTCATCTAATTTATTTAACAAATTCTGGTGCAAATCTCCATTCTTTTAAACCTAATGGTGAATGCTCTGGATTGTTCATTGTAAGTCTTACATTTATACCTTCCCAGTTTTAACAACGCCAGATAATTACCGATTAAACTTGTTTTCCAGATTATAGATTGGACAGGTCCACTCAAATTTGTATAACTCTTCAAAAGGTCATTTCAGACACGAGTCCACATTGTTCTTGCATATTGCAATAGCTATTAAATGTCTGAACGTTAAAAGAGACTGTGACCCTTGAGTTCGTTTCGATGTTTCTTCTCAAGGTAGTCAGATAGGAAACACCGGCCTCATCTAACTATTAACAAAAATATATTTGACGTGTAAAAGTGTTATTTTATAACCTACTTGCAAAATAAATATCATTTATCATTAAAAGATTGTACATGAACAACAAGGGAAGGCATTACCTCAGGTATAGGCGTTTCCTCCTCTTCCACCTCTTCAATTTCTGGTGCAATGACATCCATGTTGTCATCCAAGAACTGTTCCAGTATGTCCCGGATCATTGCTACTTCTTCTGGCTTTGCCTGTTTCACGGAATTTAATTAAGGTTAGATATAATAAAATATCTTTGACTTTTTAAATTACTTTTTTCTGAATTATAAGACTTTCTTCATAAAACAATAAATTGAGGATGGAAAAAATACCAATTCATGCTGTCATTAGAATCTTTGAATAGGAAGTAAAAACAACATGTTTTCTTTCTCTTCATATTTTTTATTATTAACTACTTCTTACGGATCTGCACGAATATATTTCTTTAACAATAAGCACTGCTTTGTACTTTGTTATTTTTTTCTTTTCTTATCTACTTTCAATAGAGCTTCTTCAAGTTTTTTTATTTAAATAAAACATGTACGACTATTACGCGGTGTCCTGCGTGAGCGACGAACGCGACGCAACGCGACGCTGCGAACGCGACGAACGCGATCAACTCAACGGCATACCCTACTTGCGGCCTATATGACAGTCTGCGGCAAGACGCGACGTAACGCGGACTTGTTTTGAGGGCGACCAGACGCGACACCACGAACTCGAAATGGTTGATTCAGAAGCGTTTTCTTACTGTGCTTTTTACGATATTTTTTTAAAAGTTTGTACTTTAAATATGAACTTTCGAGCAAAATTGTACTGTACTTCTCCATGGTTCGAGAAGTAATGACCAAAATCACGTAGGACATTTGTCGCGTGTAGCATCGCGTCGCATTACGTCGCGACGTGTTGCGTCGCGTCGCGTCGCGTTCGTCGCTCACGCAGGACACCGCGTTACGCGGTGTCCTGCGTGTTCATTACATGTACGACTATTACCGTCCAAGTTAACGATATTAATTTTAATGTCTTGCGTTTACTAAGTAGGTACCTTTTTCTTCTTCAAATCAGGGTCCGGTAGTATAGCGATCTGCTCGTCAATATACGCCATAATCTCCTTCTCAATGTGGTGGACTATGAATTCTCCGCTAGTAGTCGACATCTGGCGTCCAGCCACCATTCCTTTAATTAAATTATGAAATCAACTTTTTGAACCTTAAAGACGTGTATAGACTTCAAAATATGTTCGCAAGGATGTCTACGGACGTCGGAAAAATACGTTTAACCAAATTACAATAGTGTCGGGTGATGTGCTGATACACTTATTGAACAGTATTACGATATCTCTCTACAGCAGCGCAACGCCTTTGGTGACGCGCGATGCCGCCGCCGGCGTAAGTAGATACGCTAAGGTTTTTACAAAATGGGAAATAAAATAACAACGAAGCGAAAAAAATTTCAACAAAACATGACCGCGTCTGCCCCTCGCGCTGCGTCCCGCAAAGTAAGCGTGTTTGCGGGACGCGGTTGACACCACCTGCCTCCCCGTGAGTCCCCGCCGTTTCTTCGCGTAAGTACATTCGTTGCGCTACTGTAGTGAGATATCGTAATACTGTGCTTATTGCGCGGCATTCGAACAATTTAAACTGATCTACATTCTCAAAAGAAAATATTTAAGAAATATGATCAAGGTGACAGTGCTAAAAGAAGGATGGTGCTATCCGTCAAGTATAGTTCCATCTCCCTTGCTGAATCTGAATCTCTTTAACGTGTCATAATACGACCCAACAATAATCTTGAACTGTATTATCAAGATGATATACTTATAAACTACTGAAAACATAACTATTGTTATACATTTTTAACCGACGACAAAATACAAAGGAGATTTACAAGTCGACGCGTAGGACCTATATTTGTTTTATGTATGACCACGCATAACGTTTTACAAAGTAGTTTGATTTTGATAATTCTTTTTCTTTGGTAAGTCATACTTCAGAGGCCATTTATCTTAAAATTTAGGATCGTTATTATAAAAACCATTTCAGCAAGGGATTTTTTTTGCATTACCTTAACATGTTTAAGTACATAAGAATATTAGTACCTATATCAATTTACTTACAACAGGTATAACTTTTACAAGACATTTTGAAAGTAAGACCGACTCGTATGCCGTGACAGTAAACGGTACGACGCTCGGTGAAGTCGTCACGCCCTATCATCGACACACTCACTATTCTCTTGTGTGTGCGTGGCTTATCTATGTTTAATGTTATATTGTTTGTCGGACGTCTCGAGCCGACCTCATTTTACATAAGTACTACAGAAATAACACTAGAAGAGTTCACATTGTCCAGTTAAGCAGGTCGAATGATGCTAAACTCAAACTCAAAAACGTTTATTGAAATCAGACTAATTAAATTAGTGCTTTTACACGTCAAAATACATTATGACAGCACACCGAAACGCCCACCCTTCACTGCTTCCTAGTGTTATGGCTGGAAAGAAGAAGCAGTGATGAACAAACTTCCCAGCAAGTTAGAAGCACAATGCATGAGGTCATGTAGAAAAAAACGAAGAGTATTCTAGGAAGAGGAAAGGAAGGTGTTCTAACCAAGATCGTAATTAGCAGTCCTGAACTTATCTACGATGGCTGCGATCTCGTCAAACGTCTGTTCGAGATCTCGTAAGCGTTGCTGACGGTCTTGGCATATCTAGGAAGGGAAGGGAAAGGATTATTGATAACTATTCTACTAACATTATAAATGTGTTTGTACTGAATGGACTTTTATAACATGCTAGATGACCCGGTGAACTTCGTATCACCTACATCTACATCTTAACTTTTTCTCACCGTTCAAACCTTCCACGGACTACGACAGACATTTCAAAACCAAAATCAGGTAAATCAGCCCGCGCCGTTCTTGAGTTTTAGCGAGAATAACAAACAGCAATTAATTTTTATATATGGCATAGATAGGATGCTTTTTATCACGGTATCTGGACTCAATTGTAAGCCCAAGAAGCCGATGTCACGGCCAGAAGATGTTACGTAATTTTTTAAACTTGTATTAAATTAAAATAATATTTCTACTATAGGTCATATTAATATTGATATAATTAATTAATTTCTCAACCCTTTCCGTGTGGGATCATATTCTTAATGTCGCCGTCTCTATAAGGTCGTTTTTTTCGGCGGTATAATAATCATCGTATGGTAATGGGATTTAGGTCGGTCGTAAAATCACGCGAGCCGCATGGAAAAGGTTAATAGTCATAGGTGTTTATTGTATTGACACCACAGGGGAGTCGTTTACATATTTTTTGGTAACCACACTACTGTAATGAAGTTCTAATAAAAACACTCCAAATATTGATATCAATTATTACACACCACTAGCAGTGATACACCAGAAAAACTGTAAACGAGTAGGTGTGGTCCAATGGTGTCGTTGACAATACACCGTGTCATAGTGATACACAAATTACCCAATATTAATTAACAACTTTAAATACGCTGAATTTGAAACTAAGATTAAAAACACTACAATGATAACATGATAATCAACACTAGATGTTACCGTAGTTTTCTTTGACAAAAGAGAAGTCACAACATTTCTGGATCAAAAAATCACTTCAGGCCTAGTTTAAATTGTCTAAATTTCACAAAGTTTAGTTCAGCTGTTTAGCAAACAGACTATAGAGACATAATGTATTGTAAACTGAGAGGCACTCCTGACGCATGGGTTTAGCGTACAGGCGCGCGGTTGTATTAGCGCGGCGCAGCAGTCGTCGCACTCAATCAGTTAGATCAGAAATTAGTATATATTACAATATGTTATCTGGGGCCTTACCATGACGTGCCAAAGCAGGAATACTTTCGGTGTGAAAAAGAGACTGCGCTATACGACGTTAGTAGCTGTGCTTCGTTCTCACACCGGTATCAGTGATTGCAAAAACACGTGGTGGTACGGCCCCTGGTACGAGTAAATATATATTACCCAACATGTGTCTTTATTGAAGAACATCCAACAGCAGCTATATAATCTACCCTACAAGACCACCAGACAGACTAATATACTTTTGCATTTCTAATAATTATTCTTGTTTTACTTCAGATAAAAATAAAGCGAGTCTCTCCGCCTCATTTGGGGCGGCAATCTGTCCTTCTTCTCCTTCTTCTAATGGCTTATCAGCTGCCTGTGGTTTAGCTGGTTCAGCAAGCATCAGGTCTACTCCATCCAAATCGTCTTTTGGTTCTCCTGTTTTAATTACTTTGATCAAGGCTTGGGTTTTAAGAGGATTGGTATTGGACGTTCGACCGTTACAAGAATCAATTTTGAGTAAACAAATTGTATTGTATTGAATACTCCTAAAACTACAGTTTTAAATATAGTTTGTGTTGCGACTGTTTCTTAACTACTTTAGTCAAATACTTTAGAAAGTACTTGCAACTAAGCTAAAAATAAATGTTATTTATTTCTACAATCGTCTATATCAAATTGTTCTACAGTCACTAATAAATTAATCACTAAAATTTGCTTCTAAACGAAGATTCCTATGTTTACTTCAACGCATTCCCAAGCTTTTACATAATTTAATTAACCTATCGTGAGGAACTTAGGTACTATATACAATACTTAATTTCACAAAAATACGTAACTACAATTTCATGAAAAAAAAAAACTGCATTAGCTACCTACTAAAGTAATGCAATCGCAAATTGCAGATAGGTGCTAAAGTGAACATAATAATTGGATTTCTATAATTGAGGAGGTCGTGTCTAAGTAACAGCCACACGGGTCGACCAATCAAAGGCTAATCTGCGCTTGCCACGGTCCGTAGATAGGTGAATATCTATGTCATACAGAGACTTCTCCGTGCCTCAGAGAGCTCGTTCAGCTGTTGGTCCTGGCTGTCATTTGTAGATCTTTGACAGTCGTTACGGGTAGTCAGCAGCCAGAATATCTGGCAACCTGTCTTGCCAAGGGGTTCATGTTACCTGATAACTGGGTTGTGAAGGTCAGATAGGCGGTCGCTCCGTGTGAAACACTGGTACTGAGCTGCATTTGGTTAGACAGGAAGCCAACCCCTACATAGTTGGGAAACGCTAGGCAGATGATAATAAATGACTATAATATCTTAAACATTACTCCTATTGCTAATATTTTTGAGACGTCAAATAACAAATTTCTCATTGAATTAAACGCTATTTTATCATCCTTTGATGATAAAATAGCGTTTGGGAGCTAGATTTTGAATTAATCAATAGAATATTCTATCATTCTGCAATTTGCGATGGCTCTAATTAAAAAATTGTCAACCGTATATCTCGTATTTCACAGCTTGATCTTCTTCATCGAAAACAAATATGTCTATTGCTTTTTTCGCTTCAACTTCTTTGATTTCTTCAGCTGGGGTGTCTAGTAACATATTGACACGTTTAGTACCTAGTCACACTAGTAGTATCAAACAGACACCACCACACACACATAATATATACACACAAGCCTTCACACACACATACTCCACCGTAACTTGAACATGAGCTTTGTAATATCTACGAGTATCTACACATATAAAATGCTTTGTCCTGAATGATTGAAGGATCAACGCACAGCCTAAACCGCTGATCGTAGAGACCTAAAACTTGTAGGGTGTGTTCTTTATATGACGTAGACATCTGATAAGAAAGAATTTTCCGAAATTCTACCCCTAAAGGGGGTGAAAAAGGGGGGCAAAGTTTGTATGAAACTCTGTCATTTTTATTTTTAATTCGTACAGCCCATGCGGGAGAAGACGCTGGCAGAAAGCTAGTTGTTTAATGTAATTTCGCGTCATTAACTACGACTGAATGCTGTCCATACAAGCGACAGCATAGTTTTGGAATCAGTAGCAGTACTTTCTTGAATACATTATCGTGTGTCAAACTGTATGTACACTAAATTGTAGTAATTACGTGCTTTTAAAGAATTATTATTAGTATTATATAATTCGAATACTTTATCAATAAAATGCATTAGGGACTTCCTAAAAGTTTCTCTTGATTTTTATAAAGCCGAATCTGAGTGTTATGTTGTCACTATTTACATCAACTGATTCCTTGGTCCAGTGCTCGCAAAAGCGTCTGCTGAGAGCAGGTCTCGGGTTAATCGTATTAAATCCACTAGAGAAGGTTAATTATTTATCAAAGTACCCATAATATATTTTTGGTATGCCATTTTTCCAAAACAATCTCTACTGGTTCAGCATGCTTCATTCTTTAAGCTTTTAAGAGGCCTATACTCATTTTGTTATCACCGAAGGCTTTATGAATAAAATCATCAATCATATTTACAAAGTCATGTCTTTAGTAGACTTACCCGGTTTTCCTAAGACCGAATCTTGCATCCTAGTAGAACTGAGCTGCTTCAGCTTTTTCTGAAACGATAAAATAAAGAAGAGCCATTAATTTCTTTCATCGAATACTAAAATCTCATTTTTTATTTCAAAGTCAACATTTTCTCTCTTTTACAACTAAGAGATTCAATGATCTTTCCAAGACTAGACATTACTATTAACTACGACAAGAAAACAGTCTTATTGGCCAATAAAGAAGAATAGAATCTGAGCTATAATCAATAAATTAAATGTAACACTACTTTAGTACTAAGAAGATCTATCCTTACTTCCCAAGTTTCACTAAAATAAATCTAAATTCATTGAGAATAAGAGCTATAAAATATCTTATAAAGTCTACGCTGACAAAGAAATATTATTGAAACTAACATCGACTTCTTCGCTTGGGGTTGGTTTCCCTGAAAAGTTCAATATCAAATTAGTATAAGGTGTCACTCTACTGCTTGCCATTGGCCTCTCTCATGGCACATTACTGAGCTAGATCTTCAACTCTCCTCCTCTAATCCCTGCCTTGCGAAAATCATCGCCACACCCAGCTCCAGATTCACAATGGACTCAGGAGGCCTACTCTAGCTCACCGAAACGAAACTTCGGGAAGACCGAGAATAGACGATTACATATTTTTAGTGGTCCGGTAAGGTGCACTCTGATGCTCTGTACATAGAAGGATATATTTATACTATCCATATATAAAACAAAAGATTGCACCTGCCCGCCCAAAAATACATAAGGAAACGTATGAAACTTCAATCGAATCTTCATTTTCGTTGGGTTAGAGTAGGCCCCCTGATCGTCATAACATTTTGGGCCATCCTGATCAAATGTTTTCTCTATATGAAAAAAGGAATGAGCTCTCTAATGGATACTAATCTATTCTACCAACAAGAGAAACAAGAGAACCTATTCTCTCTCTCATATAGTTATCTCTTTCGATTTCTCTCATGCGTTCGATTGATGGGGATCTCTCAATCTTGCCAATGGCTGGTAAGTTCAGTTTGACACTGAGCCTAGCGGTCCGAGCCACGTGGTCATCGATCAGGGCTAGTCTTTGGAGATCCTGGTCTTCCCAATAATCATCGTCATCAGATTCCACCTGTGTTGAGGGATTGGCATTAGGAATTGCTATAATGTCTTCTAGTATTACTTTCGGATATTTTTTACTTTTGAAGATACATTCTTCGAAGAGATTTGCTATAAAACTATACAATAATTCCTTAAAATAATTATTTATCTCATTCGTCTACGATTCATTTTAGAGTATGAAATAGGCATACGATAGCAAAACCTGCAGATGTTTAGCCAGTCGGGGTCAAACCAGGGCGTGTATTTGCCATCACTGTTTAGCAATGAAAGAGCAGCTGCATGTAGTCATCAACTCTTTTCGGAATGGAATTATCACTGTTTTGATACATCAAAGTAGGCCATGGTCCAGGGACCAGGCTAGGTGGAAGATAGTATTAAAATCCTCGTAATGTTCAATATGCCACTATGGCCATAAAACCATTTGCTACAGATAGTACTAAAGGATGTAACATTATAAGTTTTTTGACTTACATTGATTAGCCTTGCACGTTCACCCTAATAGACAATGAAACATTAATAAATAATATCACTATTTATTGTATCAAAAGCAGACGCATGGTGAAATGTTCTTCGCCTAAAAATGGAGGATTTAAAACCATTCGAGAGCCGAACGCTAATATTTGTCATTGACAAGAAATAGGATGTTGATTTCTTCTATGCTGACAAGTGTGGATGTTAAAACCATTTAGAAGAAAACCTTTTGAGTCGTGAAATAAAAATCTCTTTCTTTTATTACATAGCATTATCCTTATTTATCCCTGAAGGGTGAGCCAGAGGTGTACCTATTAAGACACCCACTTTTCACTCTTTTTCAGTTACATAATGTTGAAGCCCAAAGTTTTAATTTCCAAAAATTTACTGACCTGCTCTGATGCTTGTGCAGTTCCTTCTTCTTCGCCTGTATCCTCAGGTACTGGCAAAGACCCTGAAAAATAAGGCTCATGGTCATCTATTTCAAAGGGTCTTATTTTCGATTTTTGCTCTATCGTTAAGCTTTACATTTTTGATCTCCATATGGAAACTTCAACTTCGCCAAAAGTTACAATCTCCATAATCTGCGCACAGTATTCTTAAAGAGAGATCCGAATTTTTCGCTTCACGCAATATATAGATAACTAGCTGTTGCCCGCGATTTCACACGCGTTCTGAGGAAACTGCTTAACGCACCTAGATAAAAAGTAGCTTAAAACCTTCTCCAAAGTCTCCTCTATCTCCGTACCAAATTCTATACAAATAGGTCTAGCCATTCACGCGTGATGCCGTGACCAAGGAAATTAGGGATTATTTTATATATATATATATATATATATAGATAAAGATAATAAGTCAAATTCCTATTAGGCTAGTACCTTCCCTAAACCCATTGTGGTACTGCACATCTTTGGAGGCGTCCATCTGCGCCAGGAAGTGATACATGGTGAGGAAGTCTTGCACCGGGACTGCCGCTGACCCTCCATCAGGCTCCTTGGTTAAAGACTCGCAGAGAAGAATCATTGTGTGAGTTAGACACTGAGAAGAACAGAAGAAAAATCGATGGAAGAATATGAGAATGGAATTTGGTAGGTAATTTATAATTTAAAGGTTTTAATCAAAAATTGGTTCCCCTACCATGGCATATTCAAATGAGAAAGTGAAACGCAAGTATAAGCGCTTTAAAGACCCATTATTTTTTGCAATAGAATTCATTCTGCTCTGCCAAATCATGATACTGATCCCTGATCTAGAATCATTAATATTAAAAATGCGAAAGTAACTCTATTTTTTAACGCTTTCGTGGTTAAACCACTGACCTAATTTAGATGTTACTTAGTTTAAACCAGCTACGACAATCTTCATACCTTCGTCAGCATCCCACCAGCCACAGCCAAAAAATGGAAGAAAGGCACCGCATCATGACGCAGGTACACCTCACAGAGGCACAAGATCCTCTTCAGCTCCATACGGTCCAGGCAAAAGCCTTGCCACGCCTGCTTCAGAATCACCGTCGGGATTTCTGACATGCCGTATAGCTGGAGAATAAAATAATGATTTTTCTTTAAAAAATCAAGAGTTTCGAAATCACTAATTAAGCGGGAAATCTTTTAGTTTAATTTAAACTGAATTCTGATTAGATTACATTTTATTTACTTCATAAATCTGCCAAAATGTCCGTCAGGTAAAATACATAATCTCTTCAGACCGATTTTCAGTCACGGCGGCCAACAATCAACGAAGACTAGCCCGTCTGGAGTTTATTATTATTATAGATAGATTCATCATCATTATCAGTCTATATATTGTCTCACTGCTGGGCACAGGCCTTTTCTCATACAGAGAAGGCATGAGCATTGATCACCACGCTTGCTCAAGGCGGATTGGCGATTTCGGACTTGTTAAGTCCAGGTTTCTTCAAGATGTTTTCCTTCACCGTTAGTCAGTGACGTCTAAGTTATATTTAGATAATACAAAATGCCTTAAGAAAAGTCACATTGGTACTTGCCAGGTTCCGAACCCGCACATTCGTACACGAGAAGCAGGTCTCTAACCACTAGGCCATACGACGAATAGATAGAATAGTAGGGGGAAATTACCTGATGAGCCAACACCTTCAAACACCCTCTGGTCAGCCCCCCCTCCGTGCTGTAGATAGGGTACTCCAGCCTCAATTTGACAGGCGGAGGACGATGCTCCGCTAAAGCTTTGAAGTATTCGAAAGACCAGCGGAGGAGGTCGTATGGTTGAGTTTTTATGGCGGCTAATAGAAAACAGAGATTGAGATTAATGCCTGGTCATTCGCTTTTAAAGTTATTTGAAGGCTGGATTAAAAGAGTCCTACTAATATTATAAATGCGAAAGTGAGTTTGTTTGTTACGTTTGCTGGGTGAAACGGCTGAACTGATTTGGATAAAATATGGTATAGAGATAGAGAAGATCCTAGATACAATTATAGGTTACTTTATATCAGGGCGCGTTAGGCATTTCTCTCGGGACGTGGGTGAAACAGCTACAACTAATAACTCCAAGACACAACTTTCCCTGAAAATGTTTTGACAGCTTGCAAGAGTAATCGTCTTCATCATCAGCTTATCTAACACTAGTCCACTGGACATAGCCCTCCCCTTATGCCAAATTTTCCGGTTTTTAGCTTTTATTCTGATGGGAAATCATCATGTGACTCCTCCCGCCATTGGTGGGGCTAAAGGAAGTGTCAGACTCTTACTGACCAAAAACCCATCCATGTTCCTTCCTCAGCCCTTTGTATTCCGGTAAATCTCGAACATGCCGCAGCCCCGGTAGGCTATGGTCCTGGGGTCTTTAGCTTGACACATAAAAAGTGTGTCAATTTTTTATTGATAATTGCTATCATCTACCCAATTCTTAGTCCACGCAGACAAAGTTGTGCTCAAAAGCTAGTTTTTAATGTAAGGCCCAAGTTTACCGATAAGATAACTGTCCGGTCAACTAAAACAGCTGTTTAGCATACTTTCAAACTTCCAAGTTTCAAAGGGACACACTATCATTTGAGCTTTTTATTCCTAAAACAGTCGATTACCAACCCAAGTTTAAATAAGAAGTGGGTTACACGAAAATGCTCGCTTCGTGGTTAAAAAAAGTTTTTGTTTAACGCGATGATTACGAAACCATCTATCGGTGAACTTAGCCCTTAGTAAAGTTTAAGAACTAGTCCACAAAGATTACCTTTACAATATCTCTTGAGGATGTAAGGATATTTGGGGGGTATCACGATCTGCTGGGAGCAGTACATCTGCTCCACGAGCTCTGGCATCTTGAGGACTTTGTTTCAACTGGCTACGACTGGAAACAAAAATACGATATCAATTATTATTATTTTATTACACTCACCTTAATAATTATTCCACACTAGCTGACCCGACGAACTTCGAGGCTTCCGGCGACCGGGACCGCAATTAACTGATCCGCGGTGTGAGTCGCCGGATGGATTTAATTTAAATATTTTTCTTCCGGCGACTGGGACCACTCATAAAATATAAGGTTCAAATCAAAAATAGTACAGTCAGACAAAAAAATCTTCAGTGCACTCTATAATATATATTAAAAGAATCAAATGGACATTGAACATTTGAAATGTTGCGTCACGAAAAGTACTAGGACATCATAGAATGAAAGAGACCGCAGTGTTGTTTCAACTACCCGCCCGTATATAATGTAAATAAAATGCGCACGGAATACGCGGGTCTCGCCAAGGTTAAGAAGCAAACTACTTGAGCGGGCCCGCGTATTCGTCGGTTAGTTGCAGTCGTCAGCCAATCAACACTTAGCGAAGTAAAGAAGTGCGAAACCCTGGTATGTTACGCGGCATTATTACAAATTAACTGGTGGGTTGGGTAGTTGAAACATCACAGCGGTGTCTCTTTCATTTTATGCTGTCCTAGTAACTTTACTAGCGGGATGGGAACAACAGAATTAGGTGCAACCTACACATCCCGTCTTTCGATCTCACTATGTTGGTAGAATTGAATAGTTCCGTTATCCGAATGCGGACGGAACTTCTGCAACCTTATGAAGCCCTGGTATGTTACGTGGCATTTACAAAGTAACGGGTGGGGAAAGTTTTACATTATGTACGGGTGGGTAGTTGAAACAACACTGCGGTCTCTTTCATTCTATGATGTCCTAGTACTTTTCGTGACGCAACATTTCAAATGTTCAATGTCCATTTGATTCTTTTAATATATATTATAGAGTGCACTGAAGATTTTTTTGTCTGACTGTACTATTTTTGATTTGAACCTTATATTTTATGAGTGGTCCCAGTCGCCGGAAGAAAAATATTTAAATTAAATCCATCCGGCGACTCACACCGCGGATCAGTTAATTGCGGTCCCGGTCGCCGGAAGCCTCCGAACTTCGTTCCGCCTAACAGTCGATTATTTATTTTTTTAGTTTTTTTTTTAATAAAATAATTTTCTTAAATAAACGTAGCCTAAGTTACTCCTTATTACATCAGCTACTTACCAATAAAAGTCCTGTCAAAATCGGTCCAGCCATTTCAGAGATTAACCGGAACAAACAGACAGACAGACAAAAATTTAAAAAAATGTAATTTTGGTGTATGTACCGTATATATATTCATATACTTACATGTAGTAAAAAACGGTTATTTCAATATTACAAACATACACTCCAATTTTAATGACTCCTCCCTCCGTGGGTGGGGCGGACATTCGTTTAAGAGGACTTAGAATTGGGACATTGAATTGTTTTGTTTTCTTAAAAACATACATAATGTACATAATATTTACATACATCCTCAAAAACTTTCCTAAAAATAATATTAGTAGAAGATAAAACGGGAGACGTCGCGAGCAGAAGCTAGTTATCAATTAAATATTTATTATCTTCGCAAATGTCACGATTATTGAATGGATTGTACTCGCTTCTTACATACCTATATTCTCTGGTAATATTTATTTAAATTTCGGAAAAAATATTTCGGAATGCAAAAAAAAATCATTTGCAATTTAAACATTAATTTTGCTTTGGTAAGGTTGTACTTAAGATTTGAAAATCGATTTGTTAACGTTACGATTAAATTAGTGCGTTCGTACTAGACAGACGACACGTAAAAAACGCGTAATTATTTGACAAAACATAACCCTCCTTCTGTCGCAGTCGGGTAAAAATAATGCTCACGCGTCTCAAAGAAATTTAGTTCACACTTTTTATCATAGATGGCGCTAGTAGTACATATGTAAGTTCTGCGATTGTTTTGCACATTTTGAAAATTAGGTGATTTATTTCAAAAGGTATTCAGATATCAAAAGAAATGTAAAATAACTCTGTCTGTTTGTAACGCTTTCACAGGAAAAGTGCTTAACTGAATGAGTTAAAACTTAGTATGAAGATAGATAAAAAAAACACTGAATAAATTTCTTTACCCTTAGAGAAAGGGTGAAGTTAACGCATGTGTCCAGCCCCTATTCTAGACCTTCTGAAAACGGACATAAGATAGTTTTTATCGGAGTGCATGGAGCAGTTCCCTTGGGACGCGGGAAAAAGCTAGTCCTTACTTCCTTACTAATATTATAAATGCGAAAGTAACTCTGTCTGTCTGTCTGTTACGCTTTCACGCCAAAACTACTGGACCGATATAAATGAAATTTGGTACAGAGATAGAATAGACCCTGAGGAACAACATAGGCTACTTTTTACCCGGGTGCGCTAAGTAGTTCCCTCGGGATGCGGGTGAAACCGCGGGAAAAAGCTAGTAGTTTATATATTATACTAGCTTTCCGCTAGCAGCTTCGCCCGCGTGTGTCACGAATTCAAATTAAAATTGACATGAGTTTCATACAAACTTTGTTCCGCTTTTTCACCCCCTTAGGGGTACAATTTTGGAAAATATTTTCTTATCGGATGTCTACGTCATACAAAGAACACACCTTCCAAGTTTCAGGTCTCTACGATCTGCGGTTTAGGCTGTGCGTTGATCCGTCAGTCATTCAGGACAAATCATTTTATGTGTATAGATATGAAGTATTATACCTCACACACCTCCGTGTAGACAATATGCTTAAAAAGGGATACCATGGTTTTCACGTATCTTCTTAGGTTTTTTCTATCACATTTATTATATAAAGAAATGTTTATTTTTACATAGAATTATAAGTAAAGTATAGATCACTCACATTATTTTCTTTTATCGTAATTACTAATAATTTACAATAAAATAAAAACTCACCAGTCTCAAAATAATACTATTAGAGGTGTTGATATCGCGTTGCTATGTCAACTGTCATGTTTTCCATGCCATGGCTATTGGCATTTGGTTACGATGGCAACCAAGTTAGATAAGAAAGGTTCTTTTCTGAGTATGAATGTGGTTTGAGGACTAGAGGGCGTACAAAAAAATGCTACATGAGCTGTCTAAAAGACGACATGGCTAGAAAAGGGAAGAACACCCATATATTTATTATACTGAGAGATAAATAACATAGGTGTCAGAGCGAGATGGATAGGCGAGACCATTGGCGTAAACGCTAGCGGCCTGTATCGGCTTAACACCAGTTATAAACGAAACAAATCCCGCTTATTTTAATTTCATCTCGCGTTTAAAAGTGTAAATTTGATATTAAAAGACGCAAACAAGTATGGTTACGTGTGCAGTACCTGGTTATAAATCACCTAGGAAAGAAAATCCACAGTTAGATACACGCACACTAGTGTCCTTTTTTTGTGCTCTCCCTACTGATCTCCCTGATGATTAATTATTACTTATGAAAGTCAAGAACCTGGGGATATATATGGATAGCAGATTGTCTTGGGAGCCACAGATGCAGGAGACCAGTAGACGGTTGTTTGCATCTGCAGGGTCCTTAAGACGGCTGCGGAACTTCCTACCAATTGCTACAAAAATTGCGCTTGCACAATCTATTTTACTTCCTATCCTAGACTATGCCGATGCCAGCTATCTAGATCTCACCGAGGACCAACTCAACAAACTTGAGCGACTTCAGAATGTTTGTATAAGATTCATATTTGGTTTGCGCAAATATGATCATGTGTCAGAATTTCGTGCTAAGCTCAAGTGGCTTCCAATACGGCTTCGTCGGAATGCTCATATTCTCTCCTTGCTTTACTGTACTCTTTTCCATCCTACAACCCCTTCTTATCTCAAGGAGCGATTTGAGTTTGTCTGTGATACACATACACGATCTCTAAGGTCATCAGAAAACTTAAAACTGATGATGCCTATGCATTCCACGACGTTTTATGACAAGTCATTTGTTGTGCAAGCTACTCGTCTGTGGAATGCACTGCCACTGCCTGTCAGACGCGCACAGTCGTTAGATGTATTTAAGAGGATGGTGAAGGATCACTACTTGTCACATTAGTTTTTGCTGCTACAATGTTATTTGTTTATATGTACTATTTTTATCTTAATGTATACGTTGTTTTTTTTTTGTTCCTTTATATTATATAAATGTATATATTTTATTTTAACGTACGCCAAAAACTGCCCGTTATCTAATATTTACCAATTTGACTCCATCCAAAGGTTGTCTGTAAGAAATTGCGCTTAGCGATAAGACCGCCTATTGTACTGATACCTTTTTGTTTGTATTTTTCCTGTGTTGTTATTTAATGGTGTACAATAAAGAATATTCTATCTATCTATCTATTAATTTGATGAATGACGAAATGATTGCTGATAGATATGTAAGGAAGGAAAAGACATGCTCCACTGACCTTAACTAGTTTGGGATCAGGCTAGGGGGATAATAATGCATGCATGCGTGATGATGTTAGTAACCATGTAGGTATAATATTCGTTTTATACAAACGACGGAACTGAAAAGGTATATTTAGGGTGAGATTAAAAGAGAAAGACTGAGAGAGAGAATTAGAGCTCGCGATCCTAAGTTCGGTTACCAGGTTAGGTAAAATTTTATTGGGGTTTTCCATGTGGAGTTTCTTATTGGCTTTGTCTACACTACTATTATAAAGAGGAAAGATTTGTATTTTTGTGTGTATGTTTGTTATGAATAAACTCAAAAACTACTGTGCCGATTTCAAAAAATCTTTCACCATTGGAAAGCTACATTCACCCTGAGAAACATAGGCTACCCGTGCGAAGCCGGGACGGGCCGCTATTACATATATAGCTTTGTGCCCGGAGTCGGTATTTTCATCTGGTTAGACTGGAAGCCGACTCCAACATAGTTGGGAAACGGCTAGGCAGATTATATTTTTATAGCAACACCTCCGCCTAACCTGCAAGGAAACTTAGGTATGTTTTATAGCTAAATTTCGAGCTAAAATTCACGCTCAAACTCCTCTTGGGTCTGTAAACTAATACTTTTTTTTATTATCTTAGCCCTAATGCTGTAGGTACCGTAAAATTAATTTGAAAAAGATATTTTTTAATTTCTAAGTGTGGTTTTGTTTTACAAATGAATGAAAACATAACCATTTTTTTCCACATATTTTTATATTTCTAACTACATTAAATACAGGGACACATTTAGTTTATTTTTTCCTGAAAACCAACATTTGACCTGGAAAAGTTAACTCCTACATAAAACAATCCGAAGTTAAGCCGCCGACGTCGCGTTATCGCCCATTTTTCTAATCAACATAAAATGAAATTCATTTCATACGAAAATATTCAATATGCCAATAAAATTTCCATGGTTGATTCACGTGAAGAAATAATCTTTACACTTGGCGAATGGTTTTAATTACATTCGTCTTTGATTTCGTACGGCGCACGTGGCGCCATCTAGGCATCCACGCGCGAACTACGCAGCTAAAGTCGATACTGTCACGTGGTACGAACTCGATCGAGAAGAAAAAAAATAAAACCTGTTTGGCTGTTTAGTAGAATGACGTTTCTCGTGTTTTTGTGTCGTGTGTGATTCGTAGAAAGAGTTTATGTGATTTTAACGTGAAATTCTAATAGGTAAACCTCTAACAAGCTCTTGTGTTTGGTAAAAGCATCATTTAATACGTGTTTTTGATAGATTTTGACCGATTATTATAAAGGGAACGCAAGTGACTGTCATTACGACCTGTAAACGTCGGGTGAATGAAACGAATGTGATAGTGCCTGGTGATTTAATCATAAATACGGAAAAAAATGTACAATCAGTGACATTTGTTAACACTACCCGTAATAATGTGCTTACATACTTTTTATAAATTGGTTTTATGTGTAAAATAGTGATAAAGAAATGGGTGACCGATTAAAACATCCTTATAGAGTGAAAAAAACATTAATTGTTTGTGCTTTGTTAGGAAAATGGATGTGATCACTGGATTATCCCCTCTAAGTGAGTATAGCCAACTTTCTATAAGAAAAGGGTCACTTAATTGACAGTCAAGACATGCGATAAAGGTCTATGACCAATGACCATACTTCGGAATTCGTGGAATTTGCGGTTTCGAAATTCAAGTTGCGTCGGAAACTTTTTGTTTGTTTTAAAGTTTTTTTTAAGCTTTTTTGTGCTTTTGTTTACGTGTACCTACATACCTACGTCATAGATTTTATTATGGTAGGTAGGTAGGTAAATTCACAGATACTGATGACATCCTTAAAATTTCCTCGGTTTTGTATATTTATTTATTTTCTAGGAAAGTTCTTTTTTATATAATATTTTTTTATTTAAACAGCACGGATTTTTTAATTCTGTTTATTTTATGCAACATTATAAAATAAGATAAAGCCAAAAAAAGTTTTAGACATATCACGTCTCTTGTCATAAGTCTTTCTGATCATAGGTGGCGCTTTGCAGACAAAGTTAGCATACCTAACTAATGTTAACGGCGAAATGGCTAAAGAATATCTGCGAAATGGCTAAGAGCCTATGTACACTGCGTTTTTCATTCCACATAGCAGTTTGTTTGCGCTTGTAACAAAACAAACGCGCGTCGACGGCGCGTTTAAATAACGCGGTGTGAATAGCCTTTAAAATAGAAAAAAAATCGCGAAAATAAGCTTTAAAATTCAAAATTCAAAAAATATTTATTCAAATTAGGCTGAATATCAGCACTTTTTGAACGTCAAAGTTACAAAAAGACAGCCCCAAATCGCCAGCCCTTCACCACTTCCTATGTTGCTTGTTATTGCTGGGAAGAAGAAGTGGCGCTACAAACTCCCCAGCAACAATTGAAAAGAGAAAACTTTAATTTAATAAGAGGTCATTATTTGACGTCACAAAAATGTTAAAGGTGACTTTTCCTTATAAATCGTAGCTGTGTCTGTTAAACACGCTGTCACAGCAAAACGGCTAATCCGATTTTGATAAAATTTGATATGGAGATACATTAAAACTTGGGTAAGGACATAGGCTAGTTTTTATTTGGCTGCGCGAAGTAGTTTCCTTAAAACACGAGTGAAACCGCGGGATACAGCTAGTTTTCGATGTCTTATTTTATGGGTTACCTAACGTTTCCTTTAACGAATAAGATAGGTAGGTACCTATTGTTACGGTAGGACAGATATGTTGCTCAATCCTTTATGTGTTGAATATTTTATTAGAACATGAATCATTATCTTCATAATATTTTATAATAATGCAGTAACAGATAAAAAAACAAGTTCAGTTTCAATCGTGATTGGAAAAGTCGTGACTAGGTCGAAGCTTACGACAGTAAGACTCCTTTAAATAGGGTTACCATACCAAATCCAGATGATAGGATGAATATTTTTCTTTAAATGAAGCTACTCGCTTCATCATCTGCCTAGACTTTTCCCAACTATGTTGGGGTCGGCTTCCAGTCTAAACCGGATGCAGCTGAGTACCAGTGTTTTACATGGAGCGACTGCCTATCTGACCTCCACAACCCAGTTATCGGGTAACACGGTACTCCTTGGTAAGACTGGTTGTCAGACTTTCTGGTTTCTGACTACCCGTAACGATTGTCAGTGATCTACAAATAACAACCGGGACCAACAGCTTAACGTGCTTTCCGAGGCACGGAGGAGTCTCGCTATGACATAGATGGTCACCCATCCATGGACCGACCGCGCCAAGCGCAGCTTAACCTTTGATCGGTCGAACCGTGCGGCTGTTACTTAGGCACGAGCTCCTACTCCTAATAAAAAATGAAGCTACTCGCTTAATAAACCTATTTTCGTCAGGCGGATTTGAAGAAACTCTGACACAAGGGCTTGTTAGGTTGGTAAAACTTGCAGCCCACACGATTAGAAGAAGCATCGAATTATTTTTGTGTTCTTCTCTGTCAATAAAATATGGTTAATGAAGTTTGACAAAAAGGGTCAAAGCAGTTCGATAGCTAAAATAAATTTATTAATCTTAAATTATTTTTTATTATTATATATTAAAATTAAATTATTTAATTATTGACTGGCGTTATTATGGAAAACCTGTTAGAATTTTAGTTACAAATTCAACACACAACATTCATACAAGTCAATGTTTTTAATGGATTAAATCAAAATACCTTCATGTAAGTAAGTTGATCGGACTTACCTATTCGTGTCTCATTTTTAATTAATATTTTATTCACAAATTTGTTAAATCCGGACCATCCTAAAAGCCGGACAAGAAGGCTAAAAGATGGGTCATGTCCGGGCGAATCCGAACGCTTGGCAAGCCTACTTATAACATAAATAGACAAAGTATCAGCGAAGTGCAAAACAAGTTTCACAACATTAATAAAAATGTTTAAAACCTGCTTTGAGTCGCGTAGGAAAATATATTTTTAAACATTTAAGGAGGTACTACTATACAATGGCTTGAGAAAATAATTAACGTAGGTATTTGAATAAAAAAAATGGTTGAAATATGAAGTTTAATTAATGTAAAAAATCGTTTTGAACAATCTGCGTTTTTTATTCTTACTTTACATTAAATGTCACATTAACTTTACATTTGAGGTCCTCGTGGCTACGTAACAGCCGCACGAGTCGATCGATTAAAGGTTAAGCTGCGCTTGGCGCGGTTGGTTCGTGGATGGGTGACCATCAATGTCGTAGCGAGACTCCTTCGTGCCTCGGAAAGCACGTTAAGCTGTTGGTCCCGGTTGTAATTTATAGATCTTTGACAATAGTTAGGGGTAGTCAGAAGCCTGAAATTCTGACAACCAGTCTTAGCAAAGGGTATCGCTTTACCCGGTTACTGAGCTGTGGAGGTCAGATAGGCAGCCGCTCCATGTAAAACACTGGTACTCAGCTACATCCAGTTTTAGACTTGAGCCGACCCCAACATAGTTGGGAAAAGGCTAGGCTAGTTGAGGAAAGATCAGATAATGATGACTTTTTATTAAATGCTTAAAATGTTTGAGTTCCACGCGCGCCTCAAAGTGATGTTAGCACATTTGATGGCGGGATGTTCGAAAGAGTTACCGCGCCCCCGGAATATAAAGGGCTGAGGAAGGAAAATGGATGGGTTTTAGTCAGTAAGAGTCTGACGCTCTCTTTCACCCCAACCATGGCAGGAGGAGTCATTTAATGATTTCCCATCCGAAAAAAAACGGTCATGGTATGTTACAGTGTAGTGGGTAAAAACCTTTATTTCAAAGATAGATATTTTTTTGATTTGACACGTCAGTATAGTCAACTTATGTCTCGTATGCCTGATTTTCACAACTCATCTCCTCATCTATAATATTACTGTGATGTCATTCACATCAAAAACTTCACCGTTACGTCGTATTATCAAACATTATCAAAAAACAGAGCATCGGAATCCCCAATTAATGAACTCTGTTATCTATTCGCGTAATGACGCGTAAAATATGGATGGGTGGATCTGCTTTCCACTGACATTTGATATTCCAACGACCTTTGCTTGTTAATGTCTGTGGTAGGTGGTACTTACCTAATTAAAGTTTGACGCAATTTTGCATAATATCGTATTTCGTAGTATATATCTCAAATACCACTTTAACAAAGCCGACCAAGCGCGTGGCGGGCCACGCGCAGTAGGGTTCCGTAGCAGGTCTTAGTCGACTATAACTCTGTAACCGGTTAAAGCCTACTTAGCCGTGATAGTTTTCCTTGTAAGTTCATTACATGTGCTACGTCTGTGTATTTTGTACATGTCTAAGTACAGCCATTCAAAAGTTAACTGAAAAATGGTCTTCACACACCTATAATATTTTTGAAAGACCTATGTAACGATATCCCACATGAAGGGATACGCGAGGAATTTTTTTTTCCTTATTTACGTGTTTGGGAGCTACCCTAAAAAAAATATTTTTCATAATTTTATTTTACTACTTTGTCGGCCTGGTCAATATACGTATATACTAAATTTACATATCTATACTAAATTTCAGCTTTCTAGTACCAAGAACCTTTGAGCTATGCCGCAGACAGACAGACGGACATGGCAAAACTATCCTTGTAGACTATGGAACCCTAAAAAGTTAATAAAACTACGTATGACTCCTTGAGTTTTTAATTCACACGTCCATGACTCATAAAGTTTTTTTGCAGTTTTATTCTGAAAACTAAAAAGTTTTTCAGCAGCCCAGTTCTATAGTGTACACGGGAATAATTGCCGGTTAAGTGTCACCATTTCATTTCATTAAAGTAGTCTCAAAGAGCTTCTGCGTGTAAACTTCGGCCCCACGTTCGCCTCCCAAAGGTCCTAGGCTCGTAAGTCGACTCGCAAGTAAGGGTTAGGTACTAAAGAATTCTGTTGTAATTTAACGCTCTTGAATACATAAGGAAAAAGTTTATTTTCTTATTGTTAGTGCTGATAGTTTTATTTACACTTTTCCTGGTTTTGTCTAGTCAGTTGAAAGAATTTGGCTCGTGTCTGGAGGTTAAGGAAACCGCTTCATAAAATCTTAAGCTCGAGTTAACTTTTAATTTTTTCAAGGTTTACCGAGAGCTGGGAGTCGTGGTAGCCTAGGGGTTAATTATTTTATTAATCATTTATTTTCAGACCAAAAGTCCATAAAATGTTAGTAACAATGATCTTAACCTATTGTTAGTAATTTAATATAATATAAATAAATAAAACTAATTCTACTTTACAGTCTACATCGCGTGCAGTCTAATCCAATGGCCCAACATTGGACTGTCCCATTTATCACACAATACGCTCAAGATGCTGTGTGAACTGCCACGCATTCTGCGGAGGAGGGAAGCGCAACGTTTTCGTATAATTGCATGGAAACCATCAACTCTGGCCTCCGCAAACATGCCTGATGCACTACAAAAACGTGGCAGTCCATTCAACATTCTGAACGCATTGTTGTATTGAACACGCAGGGCGCTGTATGCCCTCTGCGTATAGCCGACCCACAGAGCGCATGTGTAAAAGGACTGGCAATAGGCTCTAAAGAGAGTAGTTTTAACGTCCCTTGTACACCGCGCAAATCTGCGGATCAGCATATTACATCGGACAGCCAACGCCCTGCGCTCCCGTTCAATGTCCATGTTGTCATTGAGATCCTCGGTGACCCAGTGACCCAGGTACTTGAAATGAGACACTCTAGTCAATGGTGTATTACAAATAGTAACTTGTGGCACATTCGAGTAACATTTGGTGCCCGCCTTAAAGACAAGTAACTCACTCTTTTTAGCATTGTACCTGAGCCCATGAGCCGCCGCATAATTTTCACACTTTCTTAGGAGCCACCTGAGACCGCTGATTGATGGACACAGCAACACCATATCATCTGCGTAACTTATATTATTAACACAAGTACCGTCAATGTGACATCCTATATGAGTGCTGCTGAGTTCATCAATCAGTCGATTGATGTACAAATTAAATAGGCGTGGTGAGGTTATCCCCCCCTGCCTCACTCCACACTCTGGCCTATACACATTTGATAGTGCTCCCGCCCATTTAACACTGTTTGTCTGATTGTTGTACCAATACATAAGCAAAGAAATTACTGACCTGTCAACACTGCTTTCCTTCCTCAGCTTTTCCCAAAGTGTGTCATATTGTACCAGGTCGAACGCCTTGGACAAATCGAGGAAGCACGCATTAACTGGTGTCTTCCTAGCTGTATAATATTGGACCGTCTGCTTGAGACAAAGAATCGCGGTTTCTGTCGATAGGCCGGGCCTAAAGCCGAATTGCGCATCATGAATTGTGATGTTATTCGTCATGTGTGTATCAAGCAGACAGTCCAACACCTTAGCTGTAATTGTGGCCAACGAAATTGGCCTGTAATTAGAAGGGTCCGTAGTATCACCAGTCCTATTTTTTATGATTGGCACAACAATCGTTTTTATCAGATCACTCGGCAGGTACGAGTGACTCATACAGAGGGTAAAAAACATGGATAATACCCTGGGTAGGTGTACTCCAGCATGTCGCAGGTGCTCAACACTTAGGTGATCATGTCCTGGAGATTTACCTCTAACCATGTTTTTTATTACATTGGCAACCTCCCTTGAGGAAAACTTTACATTATTCTCCAAGGAGATATCCCCATTGTCGGGCACCGTTGACATGACTGATGCCCCTGGCTTTGAAAGTGGCTCAACTTTAAAGTGACTAACAAACATGTCTGCAATATCTTTAGAGTTACACAGTCCAGCCACACTTACTGGGAGACTCTGCTTGGGACTCATCTTACTGGTATTTTTCCAAAATTTACCGAAATCCTTTGATTCATGACTTTTTGCTATTATGTCTAATTTAATTTGGGATTGATTGTCACGACACCATTTCAATTTTGATTTAAAACAACTACGAGTTTCGCGCATTTTACCATAGATATTTCCCGTAGTTGGCCTACCATATAAATTCCACATCAAAAAAGCAAGCCGAGCCTCACAATGAGCGCTCTTTACATGTTTATTCCATCCTATCAATGGTTTATATTTTCGCTTCTGTATAATTATAGCACTACGCTCAGCAGACTCCGTAAGAATACAAATAACTTTTTTGTACATGTCATCTAAAATGACCCTGTGTCTGGTGTGGTTAAGGGACCTACATCTCCCGTACGAGTATAGGTTCGAAACCTGGGGGGTTAGACTTGTGGCAAAACGCTAATAGAATAGAAAAAAGCAAAATGTATGGGAATGACATTCGTTTTCGACTACCCATCTATCGTTCCCATACATTTTGTTTTCTATTCTACTAGCGTTTTTGCCACTTGTCTAACCACCCTGGCCAAAATACTAATATGGCTATTCTAAAGTCATATTTTCTAAGTGTATCGTAAACACCAATGACTGTGAAAAAAACATCATCATCATCATCTGCCTAGTCTTTTCCCAACTATGTTAAAGTCGGCTTCCAGTCTAACAGGATGCAGCTGAGTACCAGCATTTTTCATGGAGCGACTGCCTATCTGACCTCCACAACCCAGTTACCAGGTATCACGATATCCCTTTGTAAGAATGGTTACCAAACTTCTGCCTTCAGACTGTCAAAAATCTACAAATGACAGCCGGGACCAACAGCTTAACGTGCTTTCCGAGGCACGGACGAGTCTTGCTATGACATAGATGGTCACCCATCCTCGGACCGCGCCAAGCGCAGCATAACCTTTGATCGATCGACCCGTGCGGCTGTTACTTAGCCACGAGCTCATCCATGAGGCATGCCTTTCAATGTATGGATGTTTTGTAACGTTTGCACGGCCGCACGTCATCATCCAATTGAATGATGATGTGAACGATGTCAAGGAATAATGTAGGTACTAGAAATTCGTCTGCCCTAACTACGGTACAATAGAGCGATCGCTTCGGCCAGATCCGCCATTATCTACTTTATATTGTGTGGAGCGGCGCGGTTTGAGTTATAAGCGAGAGCGTTTCATTTGGTAAAAAAAAATGGTAGGATTGGTTTCAAATCTTTTTTTTAGAAAAACGTTGCCTTGTTTCTATATCGTGGGTGCGTTTGTTGCAAACATACATTACACATGCACCAACACCCAGACCCGGAACAATTTTAGTTGTTCAACCACTTTCAGGCCAATTGACAAACGTGCCGTCAAATTCATATTGTAAATGTGTGAGTTTGTTTGTTACGATTTCGCGGCAAAACGGCTAAACCGATTTGAATGAAACTGAGGTATCTTGGTTATAGACTTTTTATCCGGGTGCGTGAAGTTCTCTCGGGATACGGGTGAAACCGCGGAAAACAGCTCGTAACAAATTATTCAAAAATACAATTTATAAAAATGCGCTTTACTCTATCCTACTAATATTATAAACGAGAAAGTTTGTAAGAATGTATGTTTGTTACTCTTTCACGCAAAAACTACTGAACGGATTTGCATGAAATTTAGTACACACATAGTTTATAACCTGGATTAACATATAGGATACTTTTTATCTAGGTATCTAGACCCAATTCTAAGTCCTCACAGACGAAGTCGATGGAACAAGTCACTTATAAATTAAATTTTAAGCGGTTGCAGTACTGGGAGCGTTGATCGCTGTCGCTCATATTTTGTACCACGGCCTGCTTATCTGCATGTGTTCAGTCCAGCATATTCACAGAGAAGGTCAAGAGATACACAAATACCTGTATGTTGGTCTGTCTATATCATCGTCATTGGATGTGTTGGTTCACCAATTTAAAAGCTCATTTGACGATGAGGAACATGTTGTGAGGAGTTATGAGCTAGAGGAAGACCAAAAAAACGATGGATGGATTGTGTGAAAGATGATATGGCTAGGAAGGATGTTACTAGTGAGATGACGGCAGATAGAGAAGTATGGAAGAAGAAAACATGCTGCGCCGACCCCAAATAAATTGGGATAAGGGCAGGCCGATGATGATTTGATGACAGTCAGCTTAAAACATTAGAATTTTTACAATATTTATTATATTGTAAAAATATTTCAACATTACAATAAATACATTATTTTTATACTAATAATCTGGGATCCGTGGTTCTTTGGTACCTATGCAGATAAATTGGATCATGGAGACGACTTTTTATCCGGGTCCGTGAAGTTCTTCCTTCAGAAAGTGGTTGAAACCGCGGGAGCTAGTAATATATTGGGCGCACTGTACTCGTAATATGGCTTGGGACGCGGGAAATAACTAACATGACAATATATTGGGCGTTCTGTACTCGTGATTAAGGCTTTGTCGTTTCGTTTTCGTCAATCGATAGACGTCATAATTATATATAACCTCCTATCAACATGACAGTCTGTTTAAAAATAAATTAATTAAAAGAACTTACTTAAATTATAAGTGCGAAATTAACTCTGTCTATATTACCCTTTAACGGGAAAACGGCTAAACCGATCGAGTTGAAATTTGGTATAGACATAGATGGAATCCTGGAGATGGGTATAATAATTTTTTATCTGGCTGGATCAGGTAGTTCTCTCAGGACAAGGATGAAACCGCAGGTAACAGCTTACTTACGGCAATATTTCCTAAAATTCATTTTTAAGCAAAATTTTATCTGAAATTCAAGATTTATCAGGTCATAACAGGCACAGGTGTTCAAATCGCAGCATAGTAGCCAGCATGTAATCAACTCTCGTCACAATGGCTGACTTTAGATCGTTTTGTGGCCCATTGTCTTTGGGTACGTGGGAATAAGTTGTATAAGGCAAGCGTAGAACAGTAGTACAAGTCGCCCAGCGTGGTTGTCGGTACGGGTATACTGGGCTACCTGTAGGGTATAGGCAGCCCAGTATACTTTTGTGAAATATATTGAGGATGGTTGAAAAAAAAATGAGAATAGTAGAATATTTTAATATTATTTTTTACGTCAATTTATCCACGGTTTTAGAAGCGATTGTAAAATATAATTCGATTTTAGAATTATCATATTAATTAAAAGAAAAAAAAAGAAGTAAAAGTGCTTTATATTCTTGAAGTCAGAAAAAAACGATTTTCAAAATCTTTTGAAAACTGTTATTAATCTATAGGAAAACTCCATACAGACTTTTATTATGCCAACACCTTTTTTAGAGATGGATGATCATTCAATGACTCCTCCCACTGTGAGCGGAGCGGGAGGGTACGTCGGACTTACTGACTAAAACCCATCCATGTTCCTTCCTTCACTCTTTGTGTTCCAGGGTCGTGTTAATTCTTTCGAACATCTCGCAGCCCCGGACTCGTTGACAGTGACTCCTAGCGGTCTAAAGTCTAATAAAATTCCTATTTCCCTTGGTCACGGCATCACGCGTCAACGGCTGGACCGATTTGGATGAATTTTGATACGGAAATAGAGGGGACCCTGGAAAAGGTTTTAGGCTACATTTTATCCAGGTACATTAAGTAGTTCACCCGGCACGCGAGTGAAACCGCGAGCAACAGCTAGTTATGAATAAAAATGCTATAAAATATAATATAGCCTTCTCAATGTATTAAATTCCATTCATTCAAACCACAATTCGAATAAAAAATATAATAAAATATGTCTTATGTATTTCCCAGACGGTATAAAAATGCTTAATAAATATTTCATTTTATGTAAATAGCTTTTGAACATACCATAAAACATTTATTTGTTAGTATATAAGAAAAATGATGAAGTTATATTGCTTTTCGTTTTCTCACGGCAATTAGAGCCGTGTACACATAATAAAATGTGATGGTTGAGTGGTTAAAACATCGGTTTGTATTGGTAATGTAGTCGGTTTGGTTTCGGTTAGAGTAGGGCACAAAATAAATCCTTGCTAAAATTTATAAACGTAAAACTAACACTGTCTGTCTGTTACGCTTTCGCGGGAAAACGGCTGATCCGATTGCGATAAAATTTGGTATGGAAATAGCTTGAACCCTGAATTAGACATAGGATTGTGTGTCTATCTAATATGTGTGTCTGTCTGCGACACCGTAGCTCTTAAACGGCTGAACAGATTTGGGTGTGATTTTTTTTATTTAAAAGCAGGTTTGCAGGTGGGTTCTTAGACATGTTTTATCAAAATCGGTACAGGCGTTTCGAGGTTATCAGCTTTTTTGTCTTCTTAAATGTTCACCTTTTTGCGTTAGGGTTTTTTTACCTGAATATCTTTATTTGTTAATACTTCGGTCCCTTATTTGTAGTGTGGCTAAAATAATGTAGTCTTTTAATTGTTCGTGAATTATTAAGTAACGTGCTGAGAAAAATATAGCTATCTCCTTCCTTCTAAGATACAGCTGATTAAATATGAAGATAAAAATTTAATTATTAATGTCTTGTCTTGTCATTAGACGAAGTATTTACGAATGTATAAGTGTAGTGGTTGAAATGTTTTTGTACTACGGTAGCCGGATTAAATAGTTAGATATACGCGGTTTAATTAAATTTGCTGTTTCCCCGATAATTATGTACTTATATTATGAATTTCTACATTACTATACTTCATCCTTACTAATATTATAAATGCGAAAGTAACTCTGTCTGTCTGTCTGTCTGTTACGCTTTCACCACAAAACTACTGGACCGATATAGATGCAATTTGGTACAGAAATAGAATAGACCCTAAGGAACAACATAGGCTACTTTTTACCCGGGTGCGCTAAGTAGTTCCCTCGGGATGCGGGTGAAACCACGGGAAACAGCTAGTTTACAATAAGATTAGAAAAACTTCCAAACTCTTTTTGCAGCTTATTCAACCTATTTTGAGTTCTATTCCCTACTAATAGGATGGCGTTGAAAGCAAAATAATGTTTACAATAACAAATATGGCGCATTAGAAAAATGAAAACAAAGTCATAACCTATTTTGTTCTAAGTTTCCCCACTCATAAATAAAACGGCATTAAATTTAAATGGTGATTGATGATGTTTAGAGCATGAAATTGACATAAATGCGCCATCCTTACACCGTTTTGTTAGTTTCTGTGGCAGAATTAGAACAAAATAGGTAACGACTTAGTTTACATTTTTCTTAAAATCAATTGCAGCTATAAAGTTATTTCGCCCAAGAAATATTACTGATTAAATTATCAGAAGAACCTACTGACTATCAATCAAAGTAATTGTACTTCATTAAATGCAATTCAACAATGCATGCCCTACCTACAAAAGTCATAGATTCGTACCATATTGCTAAAATGCACGGTTACACCACATAAACTATAGACTTGGATTCGGACTAGTAATTATTGTTTAAGGTTATGTTTTTGTTAGCGATTTTGACCTTCAAAGAGTGGTGTTAAAAAATAAATATGGCGGCCAAACCTTTGTGTATAAAGTTGCGTAGTCCCACTTTTTTTTAAGATAAAGATTGACTTCGCTTAGAAATTCTCGTTTTGATAAAAAACATAGGAAGTTTTTTATTGATTCAGCTAACATTCCCATAGCTGATTCACCTCCTGGCATTCTGCAAAAGATTAAATCCACAAATGTTATAATAACAGGTATATTTTATCGGATTTTCTTAAGAAAATAGATAATGAAGATGTATAAACAGTCTAACGAAATCTCTAATACTTTCTTCGTCATCTTTGTGGTAACTAAATCCGAGAACCGAAATTGTAAAGGGCGTATTATTTTAATAGATTAATATGCATAAGAAATCCCAACTATAGAAAACACGAAATATATCTTTATCTTTAGATCACGTTTTCTTTAATGGAAAAAAAATAAGGTCAATAAAACAATTGTCAATGCCAATTTTTCAGACAGTGAAAAAAAACAGCATCTAATATTAATCAATTTCACACTTTATCGGTACCTGCTGAGCCGTTTTAGAGATACAAGGGTAGAGACGAACAAACAGATTGCACAAAAACTTTATACAGCAAAAAACCTTCGCGGAATATTGCGTAGTTTTTCAAGATTATGACTGCATAAAATGTGCTAAGTCCATAGTTTAGGTGATCGGATTTTTAATTGAAGGTTTACCAATGTCAAGGTTGTTTATTGATGCGGGTTTGAAACCGGGTACATAACAATTTGTTTTGTTAGTCTTCATCATCATCATCATCAGCCTATATATTGTCCCACTGCTGGGCACAGGCCTCTTCTCATACAGAGAAGGCATGAGCTTTAATCACCACGCTTGCTCAAGGCGGATTGGCGATTTCAGACTTTTTAAGTCCAGGTTTCCTCACGATGTTTACCTTCACCGTTAGTCAGTGACGTCTAAGATATACTTAGAAAGTACATATGACTTCAGAAAAGTCACATTGAGTGTCACACACCAATAAAAAGTTTCAACTGTGTGCTATTGCAAAATTCAATTCTAATCGTTTACTTCAGTTAGGCCTTATAATAAGTGCTTTTATTCCATGTCAGAGGCCGTCAGGCGGATTTGAGAAAACTCTAACACTGGCTTGTTACGTTGGTAAAACTTGCAGCCCACATGAAGAAGAAAGCCTGCTTTTGAAAGTCGGGAAAAAGTGATAGGGTTGCGGGATGTTCGAATGAGGTACCGCGCTCCCGGAATATAAAGGGCTCAGGAAAGAACATGGATGGGTTTTAGTCAGTAAGAGTCTGACACTACCACCCGCCCCACCCACGGCAGGAGGAGTCATTTGACGATTACCCATCCGAAAAGAAAGGTGCATTATATATGTTTATACGTCCCATTAAAACAGATACAATTTAACATTAAGATACAACGGCGGTCTTATCGTTAAAAGCGATATCTTCCAGACAACCTTTGGATGGACAGGAAAAACAAAATATTTAACTAAGGGTAGTCCGTGGTGTACAGCTATGATATATATATATATATATATATATATATATAAAGTTTATATCACTTGTATATTTATACGTCCCAACAAAGGAAAGAGTGATTCACGTCGATTTGATTAACATTATTATAGGGGTGTATTGTTTTCAACAACATCAACAGAGGGGGTTACTATGGCAGTGGTGAACTTTTAATTTATTGGCCGTCTTTAGAATGAAAAAAAAACTTTTTACAAAAAAATAAAACCGACTTCCAAAAAAACTGAAAAGTAAAAAATAATTTTTATTTAAACGCCAAAACATCGCTTTCGAAGTCGGTGGCAAAATACTAACAATAGTAACTTACAAGACACCGACTTCTAGAGCGATGTTTTGGTCGTAAAGCGTTTCGAAGTCGGTTTTATTTTTTTGTAAAAAGTTTTTTTATTTTTTCGCTTTTCAGTGTCTCGGTCTTGCTATCTTAACAAAATAAACACACCACTTTTTTAGGTTGTAATAAGCGTAAATAACCAAATCATCTAAGTATTTGGCATATCAGCAAGTAGAGATAAATCGTTATTTTTGATATATTTATAAAACGGCTGAACCGGTAGTGATAAAATTTATATGGGACCACTTCGGAAGTATCTCCTTTCGAACAAAAAAATAATTTTCAAAATCGGTCCACAATTGGCGGAGTAATCGCGTAACAAACAAACAAAAAAAAAAAAAAACAGCGTCGAATTGAGGACCTCCTCCTTTTTTGAAGTCGGTTAAAAATATTGTGTATGTGTACAGTATTTTCAGTATCATATATCATTTAAATTCATACAGTCATTTTAGCGTGAAAAGGTAACAAAACACATCCAAATATTGGTTTAGGGATACATCATATTCTAGATTTACACATAGGATACTTTTCTTAACGAAAATATGGGTGTTCTATATACGACGCGTGACACCGCGTGAAAATACAATAGTCTATCAATCGATTTAAATGATGAATGGTGATGTTTAGAGCATGAAATTGAATAAATGCGCCATCCTTACGCCATTTTGTTAATTTCTGTGGCAGAATAAGAACAAAATAGGTTACGACTTTGTTTACATATTTCTTATAATCAATTGGAACAGATTATAGTCTCATTAAATCTACAAAAAAATTGGACCCTGTACTGCCTACCCTCAAATATGGCAACAAGTAAACAAATTTGTCCTTCATACCTTTAAAAACATACAATTGGGTTGTTTTGTGAAAAACTATAGCTATTAATAAGTAATTTATGTACACCCGTTTCGTGTGTACTACGATCGTGAATATCAAGACAGGGCAGTGAAAATGTAGCTGTGATGTCATTAGCATATACAGGACGTAGAGAAAATATAAAAAAAATATACAGACACATTTTATTGGTTGATGGCTTACTAGTTTTCCCCCAGAGGCTTCGCTCGCGCGTGCTATACGGATTCAAATTAAAAATTACAGAGTTTTATACTAACTTTGCCCCCCTTTTTCACTACCTTAGGGGTAGAATTTCGGAAAATCTTTTCTTATCGGATGACTACGTCATACAAAGAACACGCCCTCCAAGTTTCAGGTCTCTACGATCAGCGGTTTAGGCTGTGCGCTGATCCGTCAGTCATTCAGGAAAGAGTAAAAGGTACAATCTGCGCCTGCTTTGGTTATTTCGTGGATTTTTCGGAAAAGACTAGGCGGATTATGGTATGGCTGGCATATAGGCTCTTCTTCCCTCCCTTCTAAAGGTTAAATTTTATTTATTTATTTATTTATTTATTTATTTGAAAGCACTGTTTTGTACATACATACATATATAAGCACATTTTAGACTTGTTTGTTTGTATACAAAGATAGGAGTTCTCCTTGACATTTTAACTACAATCGACAGAAAGTAACTACTTGCGTTAGTTTGCCTTTCGAGAGGTAAAACGTTTAGCAAGGACTTAATTTGTGGAAGTGATTAAGGTCCTAAGAAAGAACACTATTCGAAAAAAAAAAAAAAAAAAATGCGAAATTGCCTCTGTCATTCTGTGTGTTGGTTACGCTTTTACGGAAAAACAGCTGAACTGATTTGAATGAAATCTGGTATGGAGATAGATTGACACATGAGGAAGAACATATGATAGTTTTTATCCGGGTGCGGGCAGGATTTTCCTCAGAATGCGAACTATTTTGAAGTTGACTTCTAGTCTAACCGGTTACAGCTGAGTACTAGCGTTTTACACAGAGCGACTGTCATCTGACCCCCACAACGCAGTTACCGGGTAACACGATACCCCTTGGTGAGACTGGTTGTCAGACTTTCTGGCTTCTACTACCCGTAACGACTGTCAAAGATCTACTAATGATAGCGTGCACCAACAGCTTAACGTGCTTTCTGAGGCACGGAGGAGTCTCAGTACGACATCGCTGGTCATGGTTACCTACCCAGGGACTAGCAGCTTAACCTTTATCGATCGACCCGTGCGGCTGTTACTTAACTTAGCCACGAGCTCCTCAAAACTCGTATACAGAATTAACTAACAAAAAAATAACTGCAATTACAAAACTTTTTTAATTTCCACCCTGTATACAGTTGTTTTGGTTTGACGATACGTCAATTTTTGACGTTATAAAGTAGCGACGCATCGGCACGCATTCCCAATTTAAAATCCTTGCCGCCTATTGGTCGAACCCAAAAACAGGGTGGGGATAAGCCCCTCCCATCTATAACTAAAGTGTGATACCAATATTTGGTCGATGTTGGTATGGTAGTCGAATACCTTGAATCGTAACGATTTTAGCCGATTGCTTCCGAAGTTTACCGATGTAAAGATCAAGTACAAAGGTAAAAATACCTTTTAATGCTTGTTTTACTGCGAATTCATTTAAGGATGAAGACACCCAACTATAGACTAGCTGTTTCCGCGGTTTCACCCCCGTTCCAAGGGTACTACTTAACGCACCCGGGTAAAAAGTAGCCTAAAACTGTTCTCAGGGTCCCATCTTTCTCCATACGAAATTTCATCTCAATCGGTTCAGCTGTAACAGTGTAACAAACAAATAAAGTCACTTTCGCATTTATACTTATTTGTTGTAGGGTGTGTCACTCAATATTATAAAAAACATTTTTTTAAACGAGTAACTATGGAGTTTCTTGCCTGATTTTCTCTATAGGAATCTATGCTTTGGAACGGGCACATAGCTTCAATTTTTTTACTTACTAATCTATACAGAGGGCTAGTCACTAATCTAAACATGTAAAATGCTTTGTCCTGAATGACTGACGGATCAACGCACAGCCTAAACCGTAGAGACTTGAAACTTGGAGGGCGTGTTCTTTGTAAGACGTAGGCATCCGATAAGAAAGGATTTTCCGAAATTCTACCCCTAAGGGAGTGAAAAAGGGGGCAAAGTTTGTATGAAACTCTGTCATTTTTAATTTGAATTTGTATAGCACACGCGGGTGACGACGCTGGCGGAGAGCTAGTAATCCTTACTAATCCTTACTTCCTTACTAATATTATAAATGCGAAAGTAACTCTGTCTGTCTGTCTGTCTGTTACGCTTTCACGCCAAAACTACTGGACCGATATAAATGAAATTTGGTACAGATATAGAATAGACCCTGAGGAACAACATAGGCTACTTTTTACCCGGGTGCGCTAAGTAGTTCCCTCGGGATGCGGGTGAAACCGCGGGAAACAGCTAGTATATCTAATATAATTCTGTTAGTCTTTACTATAATATATGCACTGGGCGAAAGTGATGCGTCGTCTATGGCAAACACTTTCTCTCTACTATCAATACTAAGCCACAGCTTCACATTTACCGATGTGGTTCTAATAATAATTAGAACAATATCCTGATATCCTCATTTACTAATGTAACTTTTTTTTTAGAATACAACCTACTTCCAAAAACACTGACCACAGAAAAATCTACATATATACTAATATTATAAAGAGGAAAGATTTTATTGTTTGTAGGGTTTTAACCCAAAAACTACTGGATCGATTTTAAAAATTCTTTCATTGTTAGAAAGCTACTTCTTTACTAGGTGTCATAGGCTATATTTATTTCCAGAAATAATTAGGGATCCCTACTAAAACTTGAATAACCCAAGGTGTTAAAAAACATGTCCACGCGAGCGAAGCCGCAGGCGAAAGGCTAGTATTTTATAAATTTGCTTTCTGCTGAAATGCTTGTTTTGTGAACGAATACATAAAGTTTCTTAAAGCAGATGAGATATATTCTGAACACATACCTCCGCTAAATCAAATTAAAATAGTATCGGTACATCTTAGTCCACGAAACAAAACAAGTATTTTATAATGTCATGGGCATAGCAAAGCTTCTTCGAGGTTCTATTGATCAAGCTTTCCGTTACCTGGTAACCATGTCGTGTTGCGATGACGTGGCCAGCTATCTGAGCATCGGTACAATAACTTGGTGGAAATTTGGGAGGTCTACCACGAAATACTGAAAGAACATATTAAGAAGATTGGTGGATCTACTCGTCTTATGTCCCTTTTCAGATATTGAATTAAATCTAAAACACTCTTTTTTTCTCGGATGGGAAATCATCAAATGACCTCTTCTAACTAAAACCCTTCCATGTTCCTTCCTCAGCCCTTTGTATTCCGGGAGCGCGGTAACTCTTTCGAACGTCCCGCAACCCCGACATCTATATCTATAACACCCTATGTCTTTCTCCAGGTTTCGATTTATCTCTGTAGTAAATTTCAACTGGATCGGTTCAGACGTATTCTCGTGAAACCGTAACAGACAGACAGAGTAATTCTTTTATACGAAATACGGTATGGAGATGTATGCCACGTTTGCGCAAATAAACATATTTTCTTTCTTTCTTATGCTGTTACACTTGGCGTATTTGTCCAAATATTCGCATTATTTTATAAACACAAAGTGAACCCTATTAGTAGTAGCATAATGTTCACTTTGCAATACGGAAATGGCATAAATATTTGGACAAATACGCCAAGAAATTACTAAATAGATTCTTCTTCTTATCGTGTGGGCTGCAAGTTTTTACCAAACTAACAAGCTCTATTGTCAGAGTTCTCAAATCCGCCTGACGGCCTCTGACATGGAATTGTAACAACAACTGCCAGCTATCAAGATAGCAGTCGGGGACGACGGCTTAACGTCCAAAGCACGGGGGTATAACACCACCAACTTCCTGACTCCGGGCTGCTTTGTGATATTTTCCAAAATGCACAAAGCTGTTCTGGCCCGACCCGGGAATTGTACTCCAGACACTCTTTACAACAGTCGACTAGCGACGATATTATCTTCGATCAAATAGTAGACCCCAGCAATCAAAATGACTGATTGTTATCATGAATTAATTTTATTCAAAGATTTTGACCTTAAAATTCGTCTTCATTTCGTTTGACAATTTGTAAATTAGTTATGGAAATTCGCATGAAATTTAACTGTAAAAAATATGGCTGGTAATTTTTCTGGGAAAGGAAAAAGAAAGTTAATAAATTAGTAATTAGTTTTTTATTAATTGACCCATTATTTTGACGTATTCTAAAGAATAAACAAGTAATTCCACGCTTTGGAATATTATTTCATGTGGTAGGGTGTTCGAGTAAATTTATGCGCAGGAAACATACTTATTTGCATACTTTTAAGATATTTTTAGTATCTAACTAGACATAGATATAAAAAATAAGTAAACGCAGATATTATCAACCTATACATATAAAATACTTTTTCCTGAATGACTGACGGATCAACGCACAGCCTAAACCGCTGATCGTAGAGACCTGAAACTTGGAGGGTGTGTTCTTTGTATGACGTAGACATTCGATAAGAAAAGATTTCCCAAAATTCTACCCCTAAGAGGGTGAAAAAGGGGAACAAAATTTGTATGAAACTGACATTTTAAATTTGAATTCGTATAACGCACGCGGGCGAAGCTGCTGGCGGAAAACTAGTAAAGCATAAAATGAAAAAAAAAATAGTTTCATGATCCCGTTTCACTTATAAGTAACCTCATATTTGGTGCAACTAGCTGTTGTACCAACCTATAAATAATTATTTTTTAAACCCACCAGGGGTGTCAAACAATACACTTAATTACTGTAATGTAGTGATAGCTGACAGGTCAGTCGCACGGCCCCGTTTAATGCGTGTATCCGTTTCTAATTGGTGACACCCCTAGTTTATACCGCGAGCTTAGTGTAGCGAGTAATGTGAGTAAGGTTGTCCGTAATATTCTTTCTTAGATTTATAATATTAAGGACTTACCTCTTCTAGAAAGGAATTTTCTACCACATCCTAACTAATATTATTAAATGCGAAAGTAAGTTTATTTGCTCAAAAGTCTAAAATCATTTATTCAAAGTAGGCTGAAAAAACAGCACTGTTTGAACATCATATTTACAAAAGACAGCCTCCAAAACTCCCGTCCTTCACCACTTCCTATGTGTTTTTGCTGGCAAGAAGAAGTGACGCAATAAACTCCCCAGCAACGGTGTTTGTTTGTTACACTTTCACGGTATAACGGCTGAACCGATTTGAATAGAATTTTGTACGGAGATAGATGGCACTCTGGAGACGGTTATAGGCTACTTTTTAAATGGGTGCGTTAGCAGTTCCCTCGGGACACCGTTAAAACCGTCAGCTAATTAAGTTATAATTGCTGCGTTATTCGTGGCTTATATGACTTATCTGGCAGATAAATTTAACTGGTAGTTATCCGGGGGTGGTAGAACAGGACATAAGTATAATATTGTGTATCTAGCAGTAGGTTAAAAACGGATCTTCTGAATCATAATGTCGCAAATTAAACCATAGACAAACCTTTAGCTATTTCAAGTAATTATTAAAAAGAATACAACCAGTAGTGTTACTGTATTTTCCCACGACTGTCATTATTGCGACTACACAATAGGGGGGTGGGCAGATGACCTTTGATACGGCCAGGCGTTTAGCTTCGAGCGTAATAATTATTTGTAATTTTTGAAGGGTGGTGTTTACAGGTGAATCAGCGTTTATCGTTCATCCAGATGTTTCATCCGTATCCTGAAGTATATCCTATGTAATAACCCAGGTTATAATCTATGTGTGTGCCAAATTTCATCCAAATTCATTCAGTAGTTTTGGCGTGAAAGAGGACTAAACACATGTGTATCCTCTCAAACTTTCGCTGTTATTATATTAGTAGGGTGTGACAAGTATCCGCCTGATTTCCTCGAAGGATTAAGCAGAGTTCAGTCTCAAGTACCCGGGTACAGATTGACTTCTTCTTCTAATCGTGTGGCTGCGGGTTTCCCAACCTAACAGGCCCTAGAGGCAGAGTTTTCTCAAATCCGCCTGACGGCCTCTGACGAGGAATTGTAACGACAACTATCAAAGTAGCAGCCGGCACGATGGCTACGACAAAATCTATTAAATGACTAGATGACCGGGTGAACTTCGTATCACCTACATCTGTATTAACTTTTTCTCACCGTTTAAACCTTTCCTGGACTACGACAAACATTTCAAAACCAAAATCAGTTAAATCGGCCCAGCCGTTCTCGAGTTTTAGCGAGACTAACGAACATCAATCCATTTTTATATATAAGATAGCAAATAATTCAGTTTTATTCATCATCCATTTAGACAGATTTTGAATGACAGTTCTTCCGCTTCTCGTATAAAAATCCTCATATTTTTTGCGCAACCAGCTGTGTTTATGTACCTATGCTTTAAATCTATACTAATATTATAAAGACGAAAGATTTGTTTGTTTGTTTGTAGGGTCAAAAACTACTGGACCGATTTTAAAAATTCTTTCACCGTTAGAAAGCTACATCTTTACGAAGTGTCATAGGCTATATTTATTTCCAGAAATAGTTAGGGATCCCTACTAAAACTTGAATAATGTAACCCAAGGTGTACAAAAAAATACCACGCGGGCGAAAGCGCGGGCGGAAAACTAGTACCAATTAAACTAACTTGTGCCCGCGACTTGGTCTGTGTATTATTTCTATTAGTTTTTTTTTTTCAATATAAAAGGCAGCTGTCTTCACCCACCATTGATTTTCATCACCACCTGATATACCCTAATTTATTACACCCATGTGATGTAACGCACCATTGATTCGAACCAGTATGCTACCGGTCGGCAGCTTATTATTCACTGAGCACCTGTGACATGCTCTAATACACTTGGGTCTGTTACAAGATATTCTGACGTAGGTAATCTTATTTTATTTTTAGCCTATAGTGTAGGGTAACGGCCTCTCTTCCCTCCATCATCTGCCTAGCTTTTCCCAACTATGTTGGGGTCAGTTTCCAGTCTACCGAATGAAGCTGAGTATCAGTTTTATATGGAGCGACTGCCTATCTGACCTCCACAATCCAGTTACCGGGTAACACGATACCCCTTGGTAAGACTGGTTGTCAGACTTTCTGGCTTCTGACTACCCGCAACGACTGTCAAAGATCCACAAATGACAACCGAGACCAACAGCTAAGGTGCTTTCCGAGGCACGAAAGAATCTTAGTATGACATAGATGATCACCCATCTATGGACCGACCGCACCAATCGCAACTTAACCTTTCATTAATCAACCCTAGCAGCTGTTACCTAGCCACGGGCTCCATGCTATTAATTAATGCTTATTTTAACAGGTAAATTAAAAACTTGACCGTGACTACTTAAAAAATGCATCACGAATAAATTAGACACGAAGTCGTTCAAGTTTGAAATATTTTTATGAAATATGTGTATACAACATTTTATAAATCTATAAATCTGAAGATTATTTTATACACACGCCAAGTAAATAATCGTCCACCCACAATATTCAAATTACTAAAATCATCCCCCTTACCATTTAACTTGGTAAAGGGAAAATCACGCTATTGGTCAACACTTTCCCTCCAAACCACCAATGTTTTCCGTGGAAACCGTGAAAAGGCAAATATACCTGTCTCTTTCTAACTAACAGCTAAGGCCGTTTACCTTTCTCTCTATCTCTTTCCAACGCAAGGGGTGAAACGGAGTGTTGACGTTTGTTGTCAGTGCCTTCTAAGTTTAAACTAATGACGGACGTACGGAGACAAACAAAAGAGTTTTTAAATAAAGAACAAATAAAAATGGCCAGTGTTTAATGTGCTAAAACAAGTGAATAAATACTTTTTTGTCGTATTTAAATTCGCAACAGCGAATCGTGACGGTTCGGCGCTCATACTAATTTCACTGTGAAATGTGATTTAAAAGTGAAAACCGAATTCAATAAAAAAACAATATATACACACGTGATATGGTAACAATTAATACATAAACACAGCGGAAAAGTTTTGAGTTCACGCATATCCGTTTCTTGTGACTTTAAAATTCGAATAGAATACCAGATTTAAATAAAACTTTATAGAATTTTAATTCAAAATTTGACGTTTCCCGCGATGTGTCATATTGGGTGCGTTCTCGACGCCACGTGATATAGAATACAGATAAAAAATGTATGCGTTCTAAATTAAGATGGAATATACTTGGCATATGGAGGACGCCGGTCAGGAATCGAATCCTCGGACCACCCGGTCGCAGAGCCGAGGGCAAGGTAACAAAATTATGTAATAGTATCTCTAGTATTTTAGAAATAAAATATAGGTCCCTAAACTAACAAGAATAACCATGGAGTTTCATGCATGTTTTTATATAATCACTAGCTTCTACCCGCGGCATTACCTGGGTCCCATGTGCAAGAAAAGTAGCCTATAGCACTCAGGGTTAATGTAGCTTTCTAATAGTGAAAGATTTTTCTAAATTGGTTTAGTATAGACTGCACCAATTGTTTTTACGAAAAGGATAAACTAAAACATGACTTATTTTGTTGTAATTTTCCCACATAGATAAAAAATTACACTAAATGATGAATGGTGATGTTTAGAGCATGAAATTGCCATAAATTCGCCATCTTTACGCCATTTTGTTAATTTCTGTGGCAGAATTAGAACAAAAATAGGTTACGACTTTGTTTACATTTTGCGTAAAATCAATCGGTACAAGACTTTGTTTCAAGAGATTACCCAATACAAACAAACTTGCAAACTTTACCTCATAATAATATTGATGGAATGTAGTTTGTATAACTAATACATTGTTTCCGTAAGCCATATGTTTCTATAGATTGTATAGTTCCCCATATCCTTGTACACAATTATCCCATCACAATAGCCCAAGTGCTTTCCTTCCAGAAGTTTTGCAAGACTCATGCACAGCCAGGGATTGTCCCGATATCCATTTGTCTATTGCATAGGGGGATAATCCCTGGTTGTCTCCACTAAATTTTAATTAAAGTTGTCTCAAAGGGCTTCTGCATGTCAGTAATGCGATACGCTCTTCTGCAAATTCTTAAAAGACATGGGCATCTTAGCAATCTTGTTGTCAAACGTAACGGTGGAGCTCGTGGCTAAGTAACAGCCGCACGGTTCGACCGATCAAAGTTTAAGCTGCGCTTGGCGCGGTCGGTCCGTGGATGGCTGACCACCTTTGTCATAGCGAGACTCCTCCGTGCCTCGGAAAGCAGGTTAAGCTGATGGTCCCGGCTGTCATTTGTCGATCTTTGACAGTCGTTACGGTAGTCTGAAGCCAGAAAGTCTGACAACCAGTCTTAGCAAGGAGTACCGTGTTACCCGGTAACTGGTTTGTCGGTCAGATAGGCAGTCGCTCCATATAAAACACTGGTAGTACACAACATAGTTGGGAAAAGGCTAGGCAGATGAAACGTAACCCAATGGCGAGGCAGTTACATGCGCTCACGCAACATGAAAGTATAAAACATTAATATTATTGTTGCACTTTTATGTGATACTACAACTTAGTACTGCTGACATGGTCATAACATTAAACATACTCTGTAAACTATAGCAGTTAATTTGAACGTTAGGCAGTAATATTGACCGTCCCATTCCTTACGAGGTTAACGTTATGATGGTTAAATCCTACTAATAAAATTATAAACGCAAAAGTTTGTTAGAATGTATGGATGTATGTTTGTTACTCTTTCACACAAAAACTGCTGAATGAATTTGGATGAAATTTGGTACACAGATAGTTTATAATATGGATTAACACATAGGATACTTTTTATACGGGTGCGCGAAGTAGTTCTCTTAAGACGCGGGAAAAACCGCGAGAAAAAGCTAGTGTATACATATAAAATTCTTTGTCCTGATTGACTGACTGACGGATCAACGCACAGCCTAAACCGCTGATCGTAGAGACCTGAAACTTGGAGGGTGTATTCTTTGTTTGACATAGGCATTCGATAGGAAAGGATTTTCCGAAATTCTACCCCTAAGGGGGTGAAAAAAGGGGGGAAAGTTTGTGTGAAATTTTCATTTTTATTAAGAACTAGCTGTTTCCCGCGGTTTCACCCGCATCCCGAGGGAACTACTTAGCGCACCCGGGTATAAAGTAGCCTATGTTGTTCCTCAGGGTCTATTCTATCTCTGTACCAAATTTCATTTATATCGGTCCAGTAGTTTTGGCGTGAAAGCGTAACAGACAGACAGACAGAGTTACTTTCGCATTTATAATATTAGTAAGGATTTATATAGTTACGCGGGCGAAGCCGCTAGCGGAAAGCTAGTTGACCGAAGAATGGTTAAAGAGAATCCATATTAATAATTTCTTATTTTTGATACCTTTTTCGATCCCCTAGCCATGCTAAATTTTGGCTGTACCTAGTCGAATTTTCTAGAAGTTACCCGGGAGTTAGTTTGCCGTCACGAAAGCGCTCTAGCCACAATGAAAAAAAAATACGAATGCCATTTACACGGCACGATGGCCATATCGATCGCATTAACGAAACCGGTGTGTATGTACGAATTAATAATCCTATTTAAATACTCTATTTGAAAGCGGGCAACGCTCCATTTGTTCCGTGTGTAATTCTGAAATTGTTTTGCTTTAAGAATGTGGAATTAGAATCAGCAGTACTAGCCTTTTTAAGGATTTGAAATCATCAAATGATTCCTCTCGCTGTGGGAGCGGGAGGGAGTGTCAGACTCTTACCGTCATACTTATAAAAAAACTGTAATCTGAATTTTAACCATTTCTCATCTAATCCTTACTTAACGTCGTAAACTAGGATGAAGCTACTAACTTAAGTTCGGATTAACGCTAAACAGCATTTATGAGTGAGATTTAAGCTAATCCATTGCTAAACAGCAGATTAAAAGTTGATTGGACTTTATAACTAAGGCGGTTACTGACTAGAACTCATCCACGTTCCTTCCTTCGTCCTTTGTGTCTTTGTGTCCGGAGCCACGGGAACTCTTTCGAACAAGCCAAACAAGAGCAGCAGTAGGTACCTTTTTTTTTCGGATGGGAAATCATCAAATGACCCCTCCCGCCGTGGGTGGGGCGGGTGGTAGTGTCAGACTCTTACTGACTAAAACCCATCCATGTTCCTTCCTCAGCCCTTTGTCTTCCGGGGGCGCGATATCTCTTTCGAACGTCCCGCAGCCTAGGCAGGCTATGGCCCTGTTGGAGGGCCCCGTCGCTTATTGCTGACAGCTCTTTGAGGCGCGCGTGGAACACGAACGCGCCGTCGACGCGGGTCTGGTCCTTGCCGGACGACGAGCAACGAGCAGTAGGTACCTAGATCCTAGCATCAGCAGTAGCCTCCGCGCGCGATTTTGTCTGCGTGGGAGCTCGTCTTCAAATTGGGCCCAGAATTCCAATACTTACCAGGATAAAGATATCTTATGTGTGAATACAGTTTATAAACTGTGTTTATGTCAAATTTCATCCAAATCTGGTGAGTAGTTTTTGCGTTAAAGAGTAACAAACATACATTCTCACAGAAGTCTCATCTATACTTATAATAAATCTGTAGAGAGGTCAATTCTGTACATGAAATATATTTCCAAAATAACTATCAGGGGGTAATCAGGGATCGATACTGATGCCAAAAATGCAATCAGTAAAATTTTTGTCTGTCTGCCTGTCTGTCTGTCTGTCTGTCTGTATAAACTCTATAGAAACAAAAACTACTCGACGGATTTTAACGAAACTTAGTACAATTATTTGTCATACTCCTGAGCTGGTTATAGTATACTTTTCATCACGCTACAATAAATAGGAGCAGAGCAGTGAAGGGAAATGTTGTCATTTTGTTTAAACGCGATAATCTCAGGAACCGCTAGTCCGATTTGAAAAATTCTTTCAGTGTTGGATAGTACATTTATCGAGGAAGGCTTTAGGGTATATATCATCACGCTAAGACCAATAGGAGCGGAGCACCACTATTCCACGTGGACGAAGTCGCGGGCAGAAGCTAGTTTATAATATTAGTAGGATCTAAGAGTTTGTTTGTATGTTTAAACGTGTTAATCTCTGAAAAAAATCTGTTTGCATATGATAGCCTAATTCTTCAAGAAGATTATAGCTTATTAAACATTCCGTTTGAATCTTAGGAACCGAGCAAACAGAAAAAGTACAGACGCCAATGGTACAACGCGAAGGGTTCTAATTAATTTTATAACGCCGCAAGTCAAACCAGCAATAATTATTTTGTTACGTTAATTGCACAGTTAAGTTTAACTAACACGGTTAAGTGTTTATTGTAAACACTGCAACATATCACGGTTACCTCGATGCTTAGTTAATTAAAACTGGTTTATACATTACTAACTGCTTCCCGTGGTTTCACTCACGTCCTGAGAAAACTACCTCACACAAAAGGATAAAAACTACCCTATGTCTTTCAGCAGGTTTCAATCTATCGCCAATCCAAATTTCTTCTAAATGGGTTCAGCCGTTTTTCCGCGAAAGTGGTACAGACAGGCAGGGTTTTTTTTTCGTCATCGGCCTATATATATATTGTCCCACTGCTGGGCACAGGCCTCTTCTCATATAGAGAAGGCATGAGCATTAAACACCAAGCTTGCTCAAGGCGGATTGGCGATTTCAGACTTTTTAAGTTCAGGTTTCCTCACGGTGTTTTTCTTTCACCGTTAGTCAGTGACGTTTAAGATATACTTAGAAAGTACATATGACTTAAAAATGTTACACTAAGTTTAAGTAAGGTTTCGGTTAAGATTCGTACACGAGAGGACCTTAATTACTAGGCCACCACAACTTAGAATTTGCGATTTTTTAGGGATAGAGGGTAGATGGGAGTGTCAGACTCTTCCTGACTAAAACCCATCCATGTTTCTTCCTTCGCCCTTAGTGTTCCAGGGTAACTCTTTCGAACATCCCGCAGCCTAAACAGCATTACTTTCGGATTAGTTAGAATTGAATGCCACATTACACTGTGTAGCGACTTACACTGGCCACTATAAGTAGGTGGCCGGTTACGGATGCCTGATGAAACTTGACATGTGTGTAATTAAATAATTAGCCGCTGGATGACTGAGTGGGTCATCGATCATAGTATAGTCTTTAGTAAACAAGTGTACATGTATTTACTGACCAATGGAAAGTTATTATATGGGTAGAGATTTTTTTCTTAGAAAAAATATAGGTAGCTATACTCCATAATCTATCTATACTTATAATAGGTAAATCTGTAGAGAGGTCAATTCTGTAAATGAAATATATTTCCAAAATAACTATCAGGGGCTGATTAGGGATCGATACTGATGCCAAAAATGCAATCAGTAAAATTTTTGTCTGTCTGTATAAACTCTATAGAAACAAAAACTACTCGACGGATTTTAACGAAATTTGGTACAATTATTTTTCATACTCCTGAGATGGTTATAGTATACTTTTCATCACGCTACAATCAATAGGAGCAGAGCAGTGAAGGGAAATGTTGTCATTTTGTTTAAACGCGCTAATCTCAGGAACCGCTGGTCCGATTTAAATAATTCTTTCAGTGTTAGATAATCCATTTATAACGAACGATCGGTAAATGGGGTGCGTTTAAATGTCTAATCTTATTGTAAATGGAGTATAGGTGTTTTTCGCGGTTTTGCCCGCCTCATGAGAGGAATACTTCGCACACCTGGATAAAGAGTATCCTATGTGTTTATCCAAGTTATAAACCATGTCTGTAGCGAGTTTCGTTCAAATCTCTTCAGTAGTTTTTGCGTGGAAGAGTAACAATCACGTACATTCTCACACTATCGCATTTATAATATCAAAATCATCATCATCATCATCATCATCATCATCATCATCAGCCTATACATATATTGTCCCACTGCTGGGCACAGGCCTCTTCTCATACAGATAAGGCATGAGCCATTGATCACCACGTGCGCTCAAGACGAATTGGCGATTTCAGTCTTTGTCTGGGTTTCCTCACGATGTTTTCCTTCACCGTTAGTCAGTGACGTCTAAGATATACTTAGAAGTACATATGACTTTAGAAAAGTCACATTGGTACTTGCCAGGTTTCGATAATATCAAAAGAATAGCCTTAATTCTACTAATGCTATAAATGTAAAAGTTTGTGAGTGATGTATGTCTGTTTGTAACTCTTTCACGTTGAAACTACTGACTGGATTTGGATGGATTTTGGTACATACCTATATCTATACATATGATAGACGGATCAACGCACAGACTAAACCGCTGATCGTAGAGACCTGAAACTTGCAGGGTGTGTTCTTTGTATGACGTAGGCATCCGATAAGAAAGGGTTTTTCGAAATTCTACACCTATGGGAGTGAAAAGGGGGGGCAAAGTTTGTATCAAACTCAGTAATTTTTAAGTAGAATTTGTATAGCCCTTGCGGGCAAAGCCGCTAGTAGTTTTTAACCTGGATTATCACAAATAACAACGTGGTTACCGGGTAACACGTTACCCTTAGCAAGACTGGTTGTCAGACTTTCTGCCTTATGACTACCAGTAACAACTGTCAAAGAACTTCAATCGAGACCGGTTAGACAAGTGGCAAAAACACTAGTAGAATAGAAAACAAAATGTATGGGAATGACATTCGTTTACGACTAGCTATCTGTCATTCCCATACATTTTGTTTTCTATTCTACTAGCGTTTTTGCCACTTGTCTAACCCCCCTGGGACAAACAGCTTTACGTGCTTTCCGGGGCACGGAGGAGTCTCGGTATGACATAGATGGTCACCCATCCACGGGTCGACCGCGGTGCATCACTGACATGCAAGCTCCTCTTATGATTAGTAAGAATGATCTGATATTATACAGAGCGAACACGTGCACGATCTATTGCGTTTCATCGCGCAATAGTGCGTAAATAATAATAACAGTGGGTTTTTTATTATTAAGTGGTTCTATTAAATAATAATAAACTAGTAAGAGTGCGTATATGCATAGTGGGCGTCATAATTGCTAATTGGTGACACAAGTGTGGATGTATGAATGTTTGATGCATAGCTTTATAAATAAATATCTTTATAAATATCTTTGGACAATTTCACACTGCGCCATCTAGCCCCAAAGTAAGCAATGCAAGCAAGCATGCTTGTATTATGGGTGCTAGCTTAACGGATATAGGTTATATACTTTTTTTTTAAATACATACATATTATACATAGTAACACCCAGACCCGTCACAGAAATTAAAATTCATCATTTCAATTTCTGCCCGGCCGGGAATCGAACCCGGGACCCCTTGCGTGGTATTCCGGCATGTTGACCACTAAACCACTCAGGTCGTCCAGCTGCATAGGTAGATGCATCAAATCAGCCTGTATGAGTTGGAAACCAATTTTGACAAATTTAGTATACTACCTTACAATAAATTGAATCTTATTATAAAGGCAATAAAGAATAAGATTTTATTTTACCACTTTGTCAGCGTGATTAATATGCATATCCATACTAAAATTCAGCTTTCTAGTCCTAAGAATCTCTGAGCTATGCCGCGGACAGACAGACAGACGGACATGGCGAAACTAAAAGGGTTCCTTGTCGACTACGGAACCCTAGAAATGAGTTTTAGAAATAAGAATTGATAAAGTTTTGAGTGCAATATAAATATTTTTTAATGTTCTGAAAATACTACTACTAATAATACTAATTTTAAACCTATTGTTTTAATCCTTACTATCCTTACTTCCTTACTAATATTATAAATGCGAAAGTAACTCTGTCTGTCTGTCTGTTACGCTTTTACACCAAAACTACTGGACCGATATAAATGAAATTTGGTACAGAGATAGAATAGACCCTGAGGAACAACATAGGCTACTTTTTACCCGGGTGCGCTAAGTAGTTCCCTCGGGATGCGGGTGAAACCGCGGGAAACAGCTAGTAAAACTATAGTTTGCCCACTGGTCGAATTTCGGCCATTTTTTTTTATTACCTTCTGCACTCCTTTGCAAAATTTCATACTTCTCCGTCCGCGCAATTTTCGTAAAAAGGGGTGCAAAGTTTTTGCTTCGCGTTTATAAAATACTAGCTTCTGCCCGCGACTTCGTCCGCGTGGAATACTGGTGCTCCGCTCCTATTGGTTTTAGCGTGATGAAATATAGCCTATAGCCTTCTTCAATAAATGGGCTATCTAACACTGAAAGAATTTTCAAATCGGACCAGTAGTTCCTGAGATTAGTAGCGTACGCAAAAAAAGTAACTTTTCTGGTTGATTTCTTACACCTTGTGTCCGAAAAACCCAAATATCTTACGGAACCCTATTTTTTTCCAAAATAAAATTTAGCTTATGTTACTCGTGGATAATGGTGCTTTCGAATGGTGAAAGAATTTAAAATTGGTCCAGTAGTTTTGAGCCTATTCATTACAAACAAACAAACAAAGTTTTCCTCTTTATAATATTAGTGTAGATTTGCTGTTAATAAAATATGATTCTAGAGTCCGTACCAATTGATTTTACGTAAAATGTAAACAATATCGTAACCTATTTTGTTCTAATTTTCGCACATAGATAAATACAATGGCAGTAAATGATGAATGATGATGTTTAGAGCATAAAATTGACATAAATGCGCCATCCTTACGCCATTTTGTTAATTTCTGTGGCAGAATTAGAACAAAATAGGTTACGACTTTGTTTACATTTTTCATTAAATCAATTGGTACAGAATATACCTAGTATCTAAAATATTTTGTTTTCCTAATGACGAATAAAAATAGTGATGTAGTGATATCTACACATATAACGCTGGTTGGTAATGCGATCTGTCTGGCCGATGATAAGCCACGCCGATGTTCTGTCCAGCAGTTTAGAATTTGTTAGTAGTTATAATAACTAGCTCGTACCCTCGGCTCCACTTGTATACGTAGGAAACTATATTAAAAAGTCGTGGTGCGTGTGCGGGTTTGAAACCTGGCAAGTACCAATCTTAGACGTCACTGACTAACGAAAGAAAAACATCGTTAGGAAACCGCGGGAATGCTTATGTGACTGTTGTTTTTTTAGCTTTTACGGGAAAACGGCTGAACCAATTTGGGTAAAATTTAATATGGCGATAAATACAACCCAAAGAAAGGCTACAGGGTAGTTTTTATCCGTATGCAGGATGTAGTTCCCCTAGGACACGCGTAAAATCGCGGGAGAGCAGCTAATTAATATTTAATATTCGTAATTATGAAAGGTCATTTGTAACGAAAAAAATATTATTCCCATTCTAGTAAACAATGACGCATGCGTTAGGATATCCAGTCATCACATCGAGATACATACAATAGAGATGCAATCCCGAACATTACGCGTCAAAAGAAACGTAACCATTTTTTTGGTATATAGACGAAGCTTTGAAACTAGTAACCACTTTGACGCAAACTTCTATTTATCTCTTTCACACTAACTAAAACATTATGAACGTGACATCTGTTCGACAAAGACGGAGACAGTCAGTTTTTCCAGACATTCAGTTGAAGTCAAGCTGACAGATGACATGGATTGTGGCTGGGGGCTCAAACTTTTATGGCACGCATTTTGCTTGGCAGATCTAGTTACGTTAGTATATATATATATCAATGAGTAAGCACGTCCAACATTTTTGTTTTATCTAAACTTTTAATAAACATTGCGAAGTGGCGCCAATGATGTTATAGGTCGTCGCAAAATCATGGAACTGGTATCAGTAGACACAGGTCTATTTGTTTTTATAAATTTAGGTTTGTTGACATCATTTTTGGATGGATATGCGTATTTATTTGAGATAAGTTTTCGTCATTATTTTAGTAAGAAAATCTTCAGATTCAGTTTTTTTAATGCCCAAAAAAGCTAATAAATTTTGAATTGGTCATCGGTTTTTCATAAGTTACTGTATACAAGCTAAGAACTAAATTGCACTAGATTAAAACACCACTCTTGTTTTGTTTGTTAGGGCTAAAAAACATCTGATGAAACTGAAATGCCAACGTCATTATTTTTTTCTAATTACATTGGTTGTTATAAAAATAAATACTTTATTATAGACCTGTTTATCTGTTGGGAATATCAGATAGTTTTCTAAACACGTAATGGCAAAATCAGTTTTTATTTTTTTGTTATTTGCTGTTAATAGGTAGCTAATTTATTTTTGTGTTGTGGTATCATTTTTAAGTCCAATATTAGTCACCTATGATCAAATACACCAGGGATAAAACTATTACCAATTTTAATACCTTATCACTTCTATGCAGGAAATATACTCATCTTTATTGCTAACTAGCTGTTTCCCGCGGTTTCACCCGCATCCCGAGCGAACTACTTAGCGCACCCGGGTAAAAAGTAGCCTATGTTGTTCCTCATGGTCTATTTTATCTCTGTACCAAATTTCATTTATATCGGTCCAGTAGTTTTGGCGTGAAAGCGTAACAGACAGACAGACAGACAGAGTTACTTTCGCATTTATAATATTAGTAAGGATTTATTTATACTTAATTTATTTTTGGTCACCCACCAAGCTAAATCAATTATAGCTGAAGTTACTATAGATTATAAGACTTTAACCAGACGAAAAATTAAATAAAAAATAAAATTTTCATAATCTTGAGTTTTATTTAATCAGTTCAAAAGTCAGTCTCTTTGACCTCCAGAGACATCACAAATACCAGGGATGCCATTCTTTATCAATGAAGTCGATGCCCATTCACAAAATGGTTGACAAAAGACCAATTGTCGAGGGTACTATAAATGGGTCCAGGAATATCAATCGTACAATGAGTACATGATGATACGGAGTGTAAAACTTGATAGTGTCACCATTACTTCAAATGGCATGGCCAAATAAACAGATTTTATAGTTGTCCACCGCAATATGGACAGAAATAATCTCTCTCCAGACCGATTTTGGTTGCGGCGGCCATTTTCAATGAAGACCTAGCCAGGTACGCAGGAGACGTTATAGTGCACAAGCGCTTTTTGACACAGGAGCACTCTCTATTCCCTAACTTTCATAGTCCGATTGGCCGGCAATCCGACACGACCGGGGAGAGATCAGGCGCAGGACCGACAGCGACACGTGCGCTCCGACCATCACTCCAAATTGCTAAGGGCGTCCTATAGGAGCCGCGATTTAGAACAATTTTTGGTGTAGGTCTAGGAACCTGAAATGTATACTGATAAGATAATAAGATCGAGACACTGAAAAGAGACAAAAAAAAAACCGGCCAAGTGCGAGTCGGACTCGCGCACCGAGGGTTCCGACCATTGCAAAGAAAAAATACGCAATAAAGTCGCAATTATCTTGTTTTTTTCCGACCGCATAATTAAGTTTGTTTTTAGAAGAAAATTACTGATTACTTAAAAACTACCTGCTAGATCTCGTTCAAACCAATTTTCAATGGAAGTTTACATGGTAATCTACATCATATATTTTTTTTAGTTTTATCATTCTCTTATTTTAGAAGTTACAGGGGGGGGGACACAAATTTTACCACTTTGGAAGTGCCTCTCGCGCAAACTATTCAGTTTAGAAAAAAATGATATTAGAAACCTCAATATAATTTTTGAAGACCTATCCATAGATACCCCGCACGTATGGGTTTGACGAAAAAAAAAATTTTGGGTTTCAGTTCTAAGTATGGGGACCCCCAAAAATTATTGCTTTTTTTCTATTTTTGTGTCAAAATCTTAAAGCGGTTCACAGAATACATCTACGTACCAAATTTCAACAGAATTGTTTTTATAGTTTCTGAAAAAAATGGCTGTGACATACGGACGGACAGACAGACAGACAGACAGACATGACGAATCTATAAGGGTTCCGTTTTTGCCATTTGGCTACGGAACCCTAAAAACGCAAATACAAAGATCGCTCTAGAAGTCGGTGGCAAAATACTAACAGTAACTTACGAGACACCGACTCCTAGAGTGATTTTTTGGTCGACAAGCGTTTAAATTAAATTATTTTTTCTCTTTTCAGTGTTTTTGGAAGTCGTTTCTTTTTGTAAATATGTTTACCCAATAATAATACGAAAATAACAGTTATTATAAAAACCAGATGCATTTTCATGGATCACCAGTTTTCACCCCTACGTGGGGGGTGAACAATTTAGTTTACAAATTAGCTTAGGGGTGAACAGTATTAGCTTGCTCGTTCAACTGTGTGATTTGGTCAAATATAAAATGTTTACCTATAAAAGGGGTGGGTTTTTAGTACAAACAGGTGCAGTGTTTGTTGTTTATATTACTCCATACTAGCTTTTTCCTCGACAGAACTTCTATACGCTAACGGACAAAAAAACTTTTTGAATCAATCTTCTAAATCAAAATATTATTCCGTGTCTAGGATTAAAAAAATAATTTCATTTTTCTCAATTCTAATAAAATATATTTAAACTATTTAAATATATTTTTTTAAATGCACGCTGAACGCATCCATAACACGAGCATCAGAGAGCATTCTGATATACCTAGTTGACTAACTTTTTCCCGCGGTTCCTGAGGTAACTTCTTCGTGAAACCGGTTAAAAACTACTGATTCCATATCCTTTGCTGGGTTTCAGGCTCCATATTTTTCTTCTTTTCGTGTGGTTTTAACAACCTAACAAGCCCTAGTGTCAGAGTTTTCTCAAATCCGCCTGACGGCCTACGACATGGAATTGTAACAACAACTGCTATCAATATAACAGCCGGGGACGACGGGGGTATTACACCACCAACTTCCTGACTCCGGGCTGCTTTGTCAAATTTTCTAAAACCTACAAAGCTATTTCGGCCCGACCCGGGAATCGAACCCAAGACCCCGTTTACAGCAGTCGCGTTTTCATTTCATTTTTCGTTTCATTTATTGGAACCAAAAACAAAAAATTCAAATTTAGTGTACGTTAACAGCCACAATTGTTTGGAAAAGTGTGTCGCGGCTATTAGCGCCCACCTCCACAAGGGCAGACGACAGTGTTCCACATTTACATTTTCCAGAGTCTAATTTTAATATATATCTATACTTATAATAAATCTGTAGAGAGGTCAATTCTGTACATGAAATATATTTCCAAAATAACTATCAGGGCGTGATTAGGGATCGATACTGATGCCAAAAATGCAATCAGTAATTTTTTTGTCTGTCTGTCTGTATAAACTCTATAGAAACAAAAACTACTAGACGGATTTTAACGAAACTTGGTACAATTATTTGTCATACTCCTGAGCTGGTTATAGTATACTTTTCATCACGCTACAATCAATAGGAGCAGAGCAGTGAAGGGAAATGTTGTCATTTTGTTTAAACGCGCTAATCTCAGGAACCGCTGGTCCGATTTTAAAAATTCCTTCAGTGTTAGATAGTCCATTTATCGAGGAAGGCTATAAGCTATATATCCTCACGCTAAGATCAATAGGAGCGGAGCACCACTATTCCACGCGGACGAAGTCGCTGGCAGAAGCTAGTAAAAAATAAAAGATAAAGTTAAACATTTTTAAATTAAACATATTACATTTAACAAAAAAATAAAAATTAAATGTCGTTATATGGGGTGGTGTGGACATTTAATTTTTATTTTTTCATCTCATTTCGTCATCTCCATATCCAACTCCAAATTTTAACAGAACCTATTCAGGCGTTTTACCGTGAATCCGTAACGTACCTACAAGAAATTGTTTACAGACCCAGAAATTAATTCTAAGTGCAAACTGATAACAATTAGGTCAAGGATATTCTCATTATATTTCATGATAACCTTTGTATTTTTAGAACTAATGATGTTATAATTAACACATATATTTGTTTATTGTTTACGCAAAATAAGATTGGAGGAGCTCGCCTAAGAATGCCGCGCGGGGTTCAGCTGCGCTTGCCGCAGTGCTTTCGTAGATGGGTGAACATCTATGGCATACATAAAATCGTCGTCCCCAAATTTTGATTAAGCAAATGTAATAAATCTTTTCTAGGGAACTGTGTCCGCTTTTACAACACGTTACCTAAATGTGTTACAGATCTTACCGATAAAAAGTTCTTTTTTTTTTTTTCAAATCTACCCTTATTGGAAGAGCGTACTATAAAATTAAAGACTATATTGATGACAAGGATGTGTGGTGTTAGTCCATCTCTGTACATGTGGCTTCCCCTGGCGACCAAGATTATATTAGGTCTCCGACAATTCAGAATACTTATTGTTTTCTTGTATACCTTAATAGCATCATTTGTATTGTATAATTTTCTCAAAAAACTATTGTAACCATATTATTGTAAGCACAGCATTTGAAAAGAGTATCCATGGAGTTTCTAGCCGGTTCTTCTCCATAGGACCCACTACTTGGAACCGTGCAACTATTTTGACTTTTCATAAGTGCTTTATTTGTAGGCCTATGTGAAATATTTTTTTTGACTTTTGATACTGAGACCTCCCTTGCCTCGGAACGCAAGTTCAGCCGTTGGTTGGTGACTTACTTAGTCAAAAAGTCTAACACAAATTCTATCTTATAATGAAGATTCCATTAAAAAAACGATAAATCAATCAGTCAAAAAAAACTTAGAAAATTCTAAAGCGCTTTATTGGTGGGGAAATAATGTTCTCGCGAAACGTCATTTGTTCTAGAAAATGTCAAGTTACTCAGCCATTTGACATGATCACATCATATTTCATTCGTGTTCTTTTTCTGGCAATGACTTCTTAAACTTAGACGTTTTTTACTTTACTGTTTTCAAAATAAATATAATTTATCTGGTTACACATTACCTGACCTAAGGATCTTCCCCAGAACCTAATAACAAGCATTTTGCGCCAACATGCTAATTAAAATAAGATATCTCTTAATCGGAGACAAAATATAAATATTTTGGCTTATAAAAGTAGAATTAGCATATTATTATGCGTGTCTGTGATTGCCTTGACCCAAAATATGGTGTGATATCATTCATTCGCGTGTAGTAGGTATTTAGTAACAGATAATTCCTATTATTTGACCTATTATGCGTCTTAATATATCTCTCATTGTAGCGTAGCGTTAGGAGTCGCAAACTCCGCGCCCCCGGAATGTAAAGGGCTAAGGAAGAAACATGGATGGGTTTTAGTCAGTAAGAGTCTGACACTCCCTCCCGCCCCACCCACGGCGGAGTCATTTGATGATTTCCCATCCGAAAAAGGGGTCGCAGACTTGCAATACTGGACGATTTTTTTCGGAATTGACCTCATACAAGATCCGGTCTTCCGGTATTTTCGGTAATCCCGGGATTTTTATGAAGTTGTATTTAATTTAATTAATAACATTGATTTATTTATTTACTAGTCGTGTCCCACCGTTCAACCCGCATCCTACGACTACCGCGGAAATACTATGCGCACCCGGGTAAAATGTAGCATAAATGTCCTTTCTCAGGCTCTAGACTATCCGTGTACCAAATTTCATTTAAATCGGTTCAGTAGTTTTGGCGTGAAAGCGCGACAGACAGCGTTACTTTCGCGTTTATAATATTAGTAAAGTATGAAAAAGAAGAAAAGAAAGTGTAGTTCCCTTAGGACGCGGGTGATGCCAAGGCAAACAACTAGTAAACAATAAGTATTTTATGGATAAACTTTTACATTATTTCTTAATTATTTTATGGTCATACAACGCAGGCGACGCCAAAGGACAGAAGCTAGTCTCGTTCATAAAACTTCTGCATTTGCCTCGAGAGTGAAGCAGTCGTGTGCAAGCCGTTCACCTCAATCCTTTCACTCGTTCATTACTTATTCATTCAATCAGTGTCGATGACTTCAGCTTTGTATGGTTATCTACAGGGTTCCTTAAGGTTAAGATTAATTATTATTTTTATATCGTTATTAATGTTGCATTATGTCACTTTAATTAATGTTATTAGATTAAGTATTAAGTGCAGCGATTGGCAGGATTTTCTTCTGTAAGCTTGCTATTTTATTATCGTATCGTGAAGATGTATATACGTATGTTTGGTACTCTTTTCTACAAAACTACTGAGTGGTCTGAATAAAATTTTATACACACATAGTATAAAACAAAGTCGCTTCCCGCTGTCTGTCTGTCCCTATGTATGCTTAGATCTTTAAAACTACGCAACGGATTTTGATGTGGTTTTTTATTTGATAGAATGATTCAAGAGGAATGTTTGAATATATAATTTGTCAAGTTTTTGTATCCATTGGCTAAAATATCGCGGACGCAGCCGCTGGTTGAAAGCTGGTTTATAATCTGTTTACTTTTTATCCGGGTGAACGAAATAGTTCGCCCAAACCGAGAGAAACAGTTAGACCAGTATAAAGTGATTTAGCTGATCCGTTCAAAAGATTTGTGAGGTTATTATATGCTTGCCTATTCTGTGGCTATTCCTTAAACGGGTGACCATTTTTTTAAAGTATTAAGACCCCTCTGTGTACTGAAGAGCGCAGATCACCGTCGGTCCTGCGCCTGATCTCTCCCCGATCGTGTCGGATTGCCGACCCATCGGACTATGAGAGTGAGGGAATAGAGAGTGCACCTGTGTCTGCACACTCATCGACATTTTAATATGGGTTAAGTTTTTTTGAGACGCTTGAAAAGATGGTTTTAAAATCTTAATTAAAGCTGCTCCCGCCGCATATCGTCGTGTTAATTTCAAGATATTGTTTCCACTCTATAACATTACCATATATCATTAACACATTATAACATTAGCTAAGATCTGCCAGTGAAGGTCCCGTCAATTGTCCAGCCGTTTCGGTCATTACCCGGAACAAACAGGCATACAAAAAATCTAAATTGGTTTTGTTGTACCACATAAACAATCCTTGCATTTAGTAAGACAGTCTAATTTCCATGTCAAACAGACACTGTATAATGATAATGTATAATATATAATAATGTATAATACATGTATAATCTATACCAATTGATTTTAAGAAAAATATAAACAAAGTCGTAACCTATTTTGTTCTAATTCTGCCACAGAAATTAACAAAATGGCGTAAGGATGGCGCATTTATGTCAATTTCATGCTCCAAACATGACCATTCATCATTTAATGCCGTTTTATTTATATGAGTGGGAAAATTAGAACAAAATAGGTTATGATTATGTTTACATTTCTCTTAAAATCAATTGGTACAGGCTATAATTATTTGTACGGAACCTTATGTTACAACACAACTCCGCCCCGGTTTTCCCATACACGATTAGAGGTAAGGATTTGCAAATATCCACGTAATTGATGCCTTAACTACTTGGTAATCGGTCACGCATAACCGCGCCGTGAAAACTATATTTAAGTAGGTACCTACTCGTTGACATTTTTATTGATATTATGCGCGTGGGCAAGCGATTAATAATGGCAGTCTAAACTTAGCTACAGAATTCCGCGCATTAAGTAGAAATCTATTAGCTTTTATCGATACTATAATATAATAAAGCTGAAGAGTTTGTTTGTTTGAACGCGCTAATCTCAGAAACTACTGCTACGATTTGAAAAATTCTTTCAGTGTTAGATAGCCCATTTATTGAGGAAGGCTATAGGCTATATATCATCACGCTAAAACCAATAGGAGGGGAGCACTACTATTCCACGCGGACGAAGTCGCGGGCAGAAGCTAGTTTCAAAGATACATTTGTGATTTTAATAAGCTATAAACTTCTCTTTGAAGTTAAAGCTATATAGTTTATATCAAATCCGATCCCTTTTGGAGTGGAAACGCCAATTCGGCAAACGTAGTGTAGGTAGAGCTTGCTTCTTGGGGCTTCGGGATTGTTCGAATGAGTTATCGCGCCCCCGGAACACAAAGGGCGAAGGCAGGAACATGGATGGGTTTAGTCAAGAGTCTGACACTCTATCCAGCTCCGCCTACAGCGGGATGAGTCATTTAATGATTTATTATCCCAAAAAAAGGGGTAATAATACTCTCTCCAGACAGACTTCGGTTACGGCAGCCAATCTCAATGAAGACTGGTCTTTTTTTTTTTCTACATGACCTCTTGCAGGGTGCTTCTAACAGCATTCGACCTGCTTAACCGGACAATTGAAAACTGGCCAGGTACGCAGGAGATATTGTATTGTACGCACGCTTGTGCAGACACAGGTGCACTCTCTACTCCCTCACTCTCATAGTCCGATGGCTCGGCAATCCGGGAGATATCAGGCGGGGTCTCGCTATGTTCATAACACCGTCACCAACACCGTCAACATGGACTGACCGCGGCTTAATCTTGCTAATCTATCGATACTCACGGCTGTTAGGTACTTAGCTACGAGCCCCTCAAAAAGGGATGGCCTATATCCAGTAAACCAATATTAAATAGACTAATTATTAGGTTATGATGCATACGATACGCACTGGCGAATAGATCCCAAATTAGATGCGTTTCATGCGTGTGTGCACTACAAAGAAGGGTGAGGAAGAATCGCTCGAATGAGCTAACTATTGCGTGAATTTCACAAGCATAGACATCAGTATCGATAGTCTGTCAAGCGACGTAAGTTGTGCTATAGTCAAGTTGAAGTATAGTTTTACATTTGTGCGTCAGTTTTGATACGAAATAGGAAATTTTGGCATAGCACGAACGCACCTTTACCTTATTTGGGTGATTTTAATGTGAGTACTGTTAAAGCCTTAATAATTATTAATGTGATTCGGAAAGTAACTATCTGTTACGCTTTCACGGCTGAACCAATTTGAAACAAATTTGGGGAAGGACATTGGTTAGTTTTTATCCGGGTACGTGTAGTACCCTCGGTGTTCTGTTAATTTTTACGCTTTGAGCAGATATTGTTGAACCGATTTCGATGGAATTTGTCATTTTTTATCCAGGTACATGAAATAATCCTCCTAGGATGAGAACGGCAGAAAACTGCTTTATTTAGAATGCTCGTTCAAAGTTGTGTTTCAGTTTTTTTTACGGCCTGGTGACTAAGTCCTTAGGTCAAGTTAGAATATTAATAAATGTTGCAGACGTCTGCAGTAGGTTATGGGTAGGGCTGCCATCACCCAAATCGTCGACACTGGAACAAAACTATAAAGACCCCGGACATTTTGAATGAGTTTGATTTTTTCCCCGGACACTTCCTATTATTTGTTTTAATCAATCAATCGGGATCGGATATCAGGTAAAAAGTGTCCGGGTATCCTCCGGACGCTCTTTGAAAACCCGCCCGGACGTACTCAAAAGCAGGACAAATCCGGGGAAACCCGGTCGGGAGGCAGCCCTAGTTATGGGTAAAACAAATTACAAATTGTGTAAGTATAGCGTTATGCGCATACGCAAGTGATTGGCGTGATAGGTGGAAAATTAAAAGTGATATCGACTTCTGTAGACACTCGATATGTCGCAGGGAAATGAGGAAATCGGGAAATTGAGAAAACACGCATGATGTTGAATATTTCAATCAACTTTTCCTGTGATATATTATTTATGTGATATATTCCTGTTTTCAATTTTGATGCCTAAACTTTTATTATAATTGTGATATTTTAAATCCGAAAATGTGTCAGACTCTGTTGTTACCTCTTCACGCTTACATCGCTCACTCGATTTAGTTGAAATTTGGTTTGGGGATAGCTTAAACATAGGGTAGTTTTAATCCGTATGCGTCAAGTATATCCCTCGGTACGCGGGCGAAACCGCGGGAAACAGATAGTTTTAGTATAAATCTATGTTTTTGTATCTTGGAAATATTGTTAACTTTGTACCCAAATAAAGAGTTAACTCAAAACGTTACGTAGTTGTAACCCATTTATGTACAAACTATTTTTCTATGCGGCACGTTTGGCGTAGTAGCTGAGCAATTGGCTGCTGCGCTATGTGTCGCAGGTTCGATTCCCGCACGGGACAACTAAAATTGTTCCGGGTCTGAGTGTTTGTGCATGTGTAATGTATGTTTGTAAACGCACCCACGACACAGGAGTAATTCCTAGTGTGGGGCAACGTTTTTTTTTAAATAAAAAATACTAATTATATACTTTAACGGAAAGCTACATCAGGGGCCTTACCTTGACGTGCCAAAACAAGATTATTTTCGTTATGAAATAGAGACGGAGCTATGCGACGTTAGTAGCTGTGTCACGCTCTCAAACTTGAATAGTGATTGCAAAAACACGTGGTGGTACAGCCCCAATACTTAAACTAATAAAATATTAATCGTTTTGTTCTAGGTCCGGGCTTCATCGAAGAGTTGGACATAGAGGCGTACATGAGCTCCGTCGGTGAAGGTTGTTATGCCCCACAGACTATCGACCCACGCCGGACTGGGTAAGCTTTACTCCTTCTATTAATATTCTAGAATTACCCTCGAGAGGAGCTAAGTAACCGCGAATCGAAGGATCAAGGGGTTGCAGTGTTCGATCCGTGTTTTTTTTCTACATTACCTTTTTCAGGGTGCGACCTGCTTAACCGGACAATGTGTCGAGGTCCTAATTTAATTAATTAAATTAAGGCCTCCAGCCAAGGGCACGCGGTCGATCTGTGAATGGTGATCATCCATTTTATATAGAGTAACGTCGAGTCGAGTAATTTATAAAGAGTTGAGTTTTATTCTACTTGTTTATATCTTTATCAGCAGGAACTACATATAAATAAGTTTTGCGGTAGTAACAAATTAGCCAGTGAGTAAGCTGTTCTGAGTGCAATATTTCATCTTCTAGTATTAATTAAAATACAGAAATTTTTATACGCACAATTTCAAGGAATTTCCTAAATTGTGATATCGACATTAAGGATGCTGTGAAAAAAAAATATAGGTACCTACTTAAGATTATGCTTAAACACCTTCCTTATTTAACACAAAGATTTATATGTTACGTGTTGACAGTTTAACCGATCCACCGATTTTGATGAAATTACAGCTTAAACAATACCCAAAAAAGATCGGATACCTAATTCTTATCTAATGCGACCGCAACCAAGGACTATAGCATAAAAAATCAAAGTGCTGATGCACATAGTTAAATAAATCGTTTATCCCATTCTTCCAGGGGCCACCAGCTACCAGAAAGTCCACCGGACTCCGGTTCAGAGAACCCCTACAGTCCATCAGAGACCCAAGTCTCCCACGCCATCGCGGTGCCCCAAACAGTCCTCAGTTCTGACTATATGCTGGTCCATGACCACATACCGACCCACGAGATCCTCCAACAGAATGGAGACTATATTTACGATGAGTTAAAGACAGACCATGAGGTTCTGAGGAGTAATCTTAATGATGTGGTGGTTTTGCCACAAGATTCGAATATTGTTGAGCTTGGAATTAGGACTGTACGACATGATTTGGGTCTAGGAGATGTTTATCAGAACAGGTAAGACTTTAGACTTCCTACTAATAATGACAAACATTTCAACGTTCACTAAGGGCCAGTATTATCACCCGCTGATAAAGCTTATGTGACAGATAGTGTTCAAATCCGACAAAACTTTGGCAGCTACTTAAATGGCTATCTGTCACATACGCATTATTAGCTACTGGTAAAATTGGCCTTTAATGTTCTAGCTTTAGCTAACGGAAATTAAAATAGAGGTTTTTTTACGTATGATTTTAAACATATAAAACAATACGACAAACTGAAACTAATCCTCATCTCAAAAAATTAAAAATATTCCGACGAAATGAGAACATTCCTCTTTTTTTAGAAGTCTGTTAAGAAATTAAACTGTTACGGAACGTTTTGTTATCGTAATTGAAAATTGAAACTGATTGTTATCCCAAGGTATAGCCAGATGAGGGTGGACATGCCAGAACTAGACCAGGGCATGATAAACCCGCAGCTGGTGACGTTAAGTCACGAGAGCCTGACGCCGGTCTACACCAGCCTGCAAGAACCCAGCACGAAGAAGAGGAAGCACTCTCAGGATACCAACTCTCAAGTGAAATGTGAGCCTGGTAAGTAGACCTTGCTAAAATTATGAATTCGAAAGCCACTGTCTGTCTGTCTATCACGCTGATCCGATATAGATGGGTATGAAGATACTTTAAACCCTGGCCAAGGATAAACGATACTTTTCATGTAGGTACATGAAGTTCTCTCAGTAAGTGAGAGAAACCACGGGAAAAACCTTAAAAGTAATAAAAAGTGGATTACTATAAAGACAATCTTAACGTCTGCAGAGAAATCAGGATCGAAAAAACGACTAAACGATACTTTTCATATAGGTACATGAAGTTCTCTCAGTAAGTGAGAGAAACCACGGGAAAAACCTTAAAAGTAATAAAAAGTGGATTACTATAAAGACAATCTTAACGTCTGCAGAGAAATCAGGATCGAAAAAACGACTAACGACGAAACTTGACAATCTTAGGTGTAAAGACAGACAGGGGACTTTATTGTTTCTTTTTCCTTCACCAGCGGCCCTATCACCAGAGAGTGTAACTCACGTACCCCGACCGGCTCCCCCCTCAGTAGACGGCTCGGAAGCGGGGGACGATGCTCCTCTACAATGCATCAGATTCGGCCCCTTCCAGCAAAACGTTTGGCATTCGCTATATGACTGCAATTTGAAACCACTGTGAGTATTGATTTATTTCTTATTTTATGTACACATACTTCTGTCCGTCGACCGTGTTGTTTGCACATAAAACATAGCCATGGAACTCCAGCTTAAACTCCAGAAATTCAATGACACACGTATTTTTGTTTCATATTTTAAAGTTTTGAGTATTTGATCGTTTTTTTCAGCCAACCTCCTTCCTACGTCGTTGGTGCCGATAAAGGCTTCAACTACTCGCAAATAGACGAGGCTTTCGTCTGTCAGAAAAAGAACCACTTCCAAGTGACCTGTCAGATTCAGATGCAAGGAGACCCTCACTATGTGAAGACTGGGGAAGGTTTCAAGAAGATCAGCAATTTCTGTCTGCACTTCTATGGGGTGAAGGTGAGAACGTTATTTTTTTAGTAGGTACTAGAAGAAACAATGGGAAAGGTGTTCGTCAATTTTAGATGGCAACTGACAAAACTACCCACCCAGTCAGAATTTGAACTATTTTTAGTGTAGGTGAATAGAGGACGCTGTTGAAGTCAGTGGCAAGAATACACTTCACAGTAATCTAGTATAAGACACCGACTTCCAGAGCGATTTATTGGTCCACAATCTTTTACTGTGATTTGGTTGTTGGTTGCATTTTTAGTTTTTTTTTCTGTTTACTGGTACTCTCATCCATGATATATTTTATTGTAGGCCGAAGACCCAAGTCAAGAAGTTAGAATTGAACAAAGCCAATCGGACAGAACAAAGAAACCATTCCATCCAGTACCGTAAGTTATCTGAATTCATGTTAAATAACACTGATTCAAAATCTTCATTAGTTTCTGAGCCCTGAAATTATGTCGTGGGATTCTAGTATCGACTATAATTAATTATATATTTTTTTAGTGTCGAAATACGTCGAGAAGGAGCCAAAGTTACAGTTGGGAGGCTTCATTTCGCTGAGACCACAAACAATAACATGAGAAAGAAGGGCAGACCTAACCCAGACCAGAGACACTTTCAGCTAGTCGTAGCACTTCGGGCACATGTCTCGCATACAGATTTCATTATTGCTGCTTCAGCCAGTGACAGGATTATCGTCAGAGTAAGTTAAATTTATTGTGATAAAACCGTTGCTATTTAAAATATGATCAGTTTTGAAAGGAGTTCCGCAGGGGCGCGTTTTCAGTACACACTCTTGTGAAATTAATTAATCAATAAAGCCAGATTGGCAATATCCCATTAAGAATTGTTCTAATCCTTCACTATTCACCGCGTCTTCCAAAACTCTGAAAGTACAAATGAATTAGAATGTCACATAAACAATTCTCAAGTTTTTAACTTACCGCAATCTTCCATTACCTATCGCTATATTTCAATCTATTATATTCCCCAGGCATCAAACCCAGGTCAGTTCGAATCCGACTGCACGGAGAGTTGGTGGCAGCGAGGAGTCTCAGACAATAGTGTTCACTTCACTGGGAGAGTGGGCATCAATACAGACAGGCCGGACGAGTCCTGTGTTGTTAATGGTAAGTTATTTTTAACCAACGACGAAAACAAATGGTGTGATTCTAACGTTTGAATTAGTATGTCTTTCTGTGGCATCGTAACTTAAAAATGGATGTACCGATTTTAATGTATTTTATTTGAAAGCTTTAAGTGTAATCGGCATGGGCCTAACTATATTTGATCTACAATACAACCCGATTACCGGTTCAAAAATGATGAGCTGTCTTCAATGAACAGGCGAGATATTTTCTAACAAATAGCAGTAATCACAACTAACGAACCAGAGTCCCATTTTATATGTCGGGATTTTTTTACATATCTTCACGTTTGTACCCATACATTATGCGTATAAGATTTATATAAAAGCCCAGAATAAGTTATAAAATGCATTTGATTAATTCCACAGGTAATCTGAAAGTGATGGGTCACATTCTGCACCCATCAGACGCTCGCGCCAAACACAATATTGAGGAGTTAGATACAGCGCAGCAACTGAAGAACGTGCAGAGCATCAGGGTTGTCAAGTTAGTATCGTCAGAATTAACTTGAAAGTAACCTTAAACTATAAGTTATTAAGGCTTTAATTTGCAAAACCTCTGCCCTCCACCACGTCCCACTTTTAAATCCAGGAAGAAATAATAGCGCAAAAGCTACAAAAAAAAACTTAATAGGCATAGAGTTTCTTGCCACTTCTTCTCCATAAGCCCCAGTAATTGGAACCGATTGTCCTCTAACCACTAGTTTGATCTTTCATAAGTGCCTTATTTGGAGGCCTTAATGAATTTACACTTCAAAAAGCTTAAATTGACGAGTCATAATATTATTTCTATCACCCGTAATCTCATCAATACTTTCTGATCCACCAGGTTCAATTACGACCCCTCTTTCGCGGAGCACTCTGGTCTACTAGGCTACGACCCCTCCCGGCCTACCCCTCAGTTGGACACTGGCGTCATAGCTCAAGAGGTCCGCCGCGTCATACCTGAAGCTGTGAAGGAGGCTGGTGATGTCACACTGCCAAATGGAGATACTATTCCCAAGTTTTTGGTGGTCAATAAGGTAAGAATCCTTACTAAAGCTATAAATTTGTTTGTGTGTTCTTTATCGACGAAATTGTCTGAATTTAGATGATAATGGTATGGAGATAGATTGGAACCAGGAAAAGCCCTTAGACATTTTTTTTTCCTATGTCTCAGCAAGTAGAGAATAGTAGGATTTCTTTTTTATATTGGTTTTGCTCTTGACTCTAGTCTAGGTCAGAGGTGATCGAGACAAAGTCGACGATGGAGCGAGCTTACCCATAAGAAGCCTGTTATATAAATCATATGTAACAGGAAATACGTTTTGTGTAAGAGCAGTAAAAAAAACTTATTTGCCACAATACGATAAAAAGAAAATGAAGCGTTCCTCCTTCCAAAAACTTCTAAAATCGTGCAGCTATTTTGTGGATACCACAATTTTTATTAAATTTTAAGAAAGTTTTACTTTTCAATTCATATAAACATTGATCCAAAAAAAACACACTTTAATGATACATTTTGGTCTCAGGATCGTATCTTCATGGAGAACCTGGGTGCCGTCAAAGAGTTATGCAAGGTGACTGGCAACTTGGAGTCCAGGATCGACCAGCTCGAGAGGATCAACAAGAAGCTGTGCAAGATCAGCATACTACAGAGGAGGGACAGCTCAAGGTCCAGCGTCAGCAATGGTAAGATATTTTCGATACGAGAAGAAGAAATAGCCTTAAGGATCTCGAACCGTATTAGCATCTGCCCGCAACTTTATCTGCGTGGACTCAAAATTGGGTAAAAATATTCAAGACTAACAAACATCCATACATGTACAGATCCATCCTCAAACTTTGTTTATAATATTAGTAAGATACTTATGGCAGTTATGGCCTTTTACCACCATCGGAAAAAAACGGTTAAACTAAACTGCCAGATAATTTTATGCAAAAGCTGTTACATTTATGAATGAACCTGGTAGCTTGTGTCTGGTTGTGAATGTGGCCTTTAGAGAGACAATTCTGGCAAGGCGCTTAGAATTCAATCAAGCCAGTCATGTCTCCAACGCAAAAATATACAGAAGAAAACTAATAAATGTTTTTTTTTTCAGATTCCCGCTACTCAGCCATGTCAAACTCATCTAAATCCTTCTACAGTGACGGCAACATATCCATCGACCAAATAAGAGACATAGCACGCAACATCCGTAAACACGAGTGTTGCCATAAACTAAGCCACAATTCTCCCAAATACACCAGAAAACAGTGCAAAAATTGCCACGGGAACTACTCCAAATATGGAAAGTACTACAATTATAACAAGACTTGCGTTAGATACCACTCGAGTAAACTCGAAAAGCCTGAAAATGTCGAAAATCCAACTTACACAGAGTCGCATATACAAAAATACCCGGAAGAAAGTTACGAAAGTACATTGACTAAGAAGAAGGACACTTGTCTGTGGTTGAAGAGTGATGATAATTTTTCTTATGGCAACTCTAAATTGGGAATTTGCTGTCGAAAAGATTATGGGGATACCAGCAGTGAATTAATTTCTAATAAGTTTCTGCAAATTGTTATAACTATACTGATATTTATTATGGCTGTCTGGTAAGTAGATAACATTCGTTTCTTATTACTGTTAAAGCTATACATATAAGCTTTGCCAGCGATTTCTCTCTTTTTAAACGAAAATTCTTCATGTATATATATTTAAATTATTTTATCCTTTCAATGTCGTATTTCCCATCTATGGCAAACTTAAACAAAATCTGTTCAGCCGTGATATCATAAAGAACAGACATAAACATTAATAATATTCTTTTGATAAATTATACTACTGGAGGCGGTCGTTGGGGTAATATCGTAAGTTTCATTGCTGAAGATGAGGTTCTGGGTTTAATATCCGATCCAGGCAAAGTGTTATATGCTTTTTCTGTTGAGAATTCCTCAATAGCAGCCCGGTGTCGGAATTTATGTCGCCCCATTACATGAAACTTAAAAAGACCTGACGAGACGTGGGTGTAATATATTTGTGGGTTAACATGCATTATGTTAATTACCTTTTTTTTATTCCAGCTTAGTAGTAATGTCAGCACTATACTTCAGAGAACATCAGGAATTAATATCGATGAAGGAAAGTCGTCTGCACGATAACCTTCATTACCCTCACTATGGGAAGTTGAATAACGAACTCCATACGCATAGGACACCACCTGATTTGAACCAGATACAGGTAATTGTTCATCTGTCTAGCCTTTTCCTTGAGTTTGATGAGGTCAGCTTACTGTTTAAATAGACTGCCTATATGAACTCCCAGATGTAGATTCACATAACATTTTTTTGCAAGCTAGCATTTGTCAGAGCATTAGTCTAGGTCTAAAAAATCAAGTTACCCAAACATCATCATCATCAGCCTATATATCGTCCCACTGTTGGGCAGGTCTCTTCTCACACAGAGAAGGCATGAGCACTGATCACCAGGCTTGCTCAAGGCGGATTGGTGATTTCAGAGTTTTAAAGTCCAGGGTTCCTCACGATGTTTACTATACACCGTTAGTCAGTGACGTCTAAGATATATTTAGAAAGTACAAATGACTTCAGAAAAGTCACATTGGTACTTGCCAGGTTTTGTACCAGCACACTCGTACACGAGAAACAGGTACCTTAACCACTAAGCCACCACGACTTCTCCCACGAGTTACCCAAACGCGTTTAAATTTTGTCATGACTACCAGCTTTGCGAACAAATATGGATGTTCTGAATTAATTTAATTTCGTGTCTCCGTTATTGAGAATGGTTTATTGTTTCAGAACTTAAAATCATCCCAACACACGGCATCTAAGAAAACTGCAAAAGGTAAATTAATTATAGTTTAGTTTCCTCTACCCAACTCTTAGAACATTTTCACCACTATAATATTATTAAAATTAAATAATTTAATAGATTACCCTTGGCAAGATCATCATCACAGTGGCGGTCCGAGGGGGGATCACAGGGGACATGACCCCCTAAAATCTAACACGTCTAATTGACAAACCTCCAAAAAATAATCAATTTATGAAAATATTTATTATAATTACGCATTGGCTCGGTCGCTAATCGAAATAGATCGTTCAATTTTAGAGCTTGCCAACACTTAGGCCAGTTTTGGTTGTTGATGACCCCCCCCCCCCCTAATATTTAGTTCTGACCGCGCCTGATCATCAACAGCTTAACGTGCCTCGGAAGCACTAATAGTCACCCATCTCCGGAAAACTGCAGTAGACTTAGCTCAACCTAGACCCATTGATCCATGCTGCTATTACTGTGCCACGAGTCCCCTGCCACTAAATAATATTCTTTACAAGATAAATAAAAAATTAAAAAGACCCCCTACGCAAAAATGCCTTACATCATTTTGGAAAAGAGCTGATACTCTTACACTGCTGGACCGATATTAACCAAACATCGAAATCGGTCCATCCGTTTGAGAGCTACGATGCCACAGACAAATACACACACAGATAGTCAGACAGACAGACATTCACGTCAAACTTATAAAACCCCTCTTTTTTCGTCGGCGGTTAAAAATAGTAAATATTCTTTCAGAGAAAGGCCCTCACAAAACCACCCAGGAGTACATAACAACAGCACCAACAGAGTCTCCTCATACCATCTCCACTTCTGCACATCCTACCAAAAACTATGGCAGTAATTTTATAAGTAAGTACCTACGAGTTCGCTTGTATTGCCAATAAAAATATTAGTCTGATTCCGGTAGTTTACTAATACGACGTGCTAGAATTTTAATATTATGTTAAAAAATAAATGTTATTTTTTAAATAATAAAGAAAATATCAACACAGTTTTGAAAATTTTGGATTATTTCACCACAGTTGCGCAAAATGTCAATTTTGTATTTGAAATTGAAATTACTAAAGATTTTGACACGATGACGAAGCCAATAAATTTTTGAAACACAATTTTTCCAAAATTTAAATTTTAGCCTTAATACTCGATTTATTTAGAATAAACTAAAATAAGATTTTTTTTTATATCAATATACCAATAACTTTATCAATGGGTTGGAGGGTTGGAAAGTTAGTGACGGGACAGGTTGCTATGTTGAAATACATTTTATTTCTCTAAAATTCACGTTTAGACAGACCATAAAAAATGACTATTGATTCTTTTATACGACCTGATTGGTTTAGTGGTCAACATGCCGCCGGAATACCACGCAAGAGGCCCCGATGAATTTTAATTTCTGTGACGGGTCTGGGTGTTACTATGTATAATATGTATGTATTTAAAAGTATATAAGTAGTATATCCGTTAAGCTAGCACCCCTAACACAAGCATATTAGTTGCTTACTTTGGGGCTAGATGGCGCTGTGTGAAATTGTCCAAAGATATTTATTTATTTAAAAGATATTTATAATAGTGTTTTTTTGCCAGACACAGTACCAACGCTGCAATCTCTTCAGACAGAGAGACCTATATCTCTGTCAAGGATCGCTGACGTCATCGGTGGTGGCTGTTCGTTTGCAGCAAACACCAATAACGAATTGGATCCTGAATGCCAGGTAAGACACTATCCGCCTAGCCTTTTAGGAAATCAGCTCCAGTATTAACTAGATGTAGGTTAACTTAATACTGGGTTTTTGTGGAGCGACCATACCATACCATCTGACTTCCAACTATGTTTTTTTTTTGAAATAAGGTTTTTTTATATGTATATAATTAGCTTGAAATTATTTACACGCTGCTTAAAGGACATTATAAGGATTACATCATGGATTAGATCAATTTTGGTAAGATATAGCACTAACTTTATGGCTGACTTAGCTGTCAAAAATCCTCAAAATGATAACTTGTGTGATAGTCAATAAACAGTTTGAATTTTTGCTCCAAACATTTTCGGAAAAATCATTATCAAAATTGTAGAGGTATCGTCGGTCGGTACCAATCAATTTTAAGAAAAAATTAAACAAAGTCGTAACCTATTTTGTTCTAATTCTGCCACAGATATTAACAAAATGGCGTAAGGATGGCGCATTTATGTCAATTTCATATTCTAAACGTCATCATTCATCATTTAATGCGATTTTAAAATATTAATCTATGTGGGAAAATTAGAACAAAATAGGTTATGATTTTGTTAACATTTTTCGTAAAATCAATTTGAACAGACTATACAGTTTTTATTATTGTAGAGTTATCATAGAGCTATACCACCTTCCCAAAAACTTCTCTACAACATATAATTTTTTTATTTCCCAGTCTCCATGCGACCCCCCACAGACTTACGACAATCAAGAACCATTAGAAAGAACAAAACCTGAAAAGGAACAAAATGATACATTTATAAAACCCCTGGAACCTCTCCCAAGGGACAAACTACCCAACATACCAGTAATTCCAGAGAAAAACATCACAGATTCTCTGAAAACCGAGTCAGAGCCGCTTAAAAGCGAAAATGATTCCTTCAAAACAAACGACGAATTCATTGCTAATTACTTGGATCCTAATAAGCAGAATTTGACAGACAATGGAAGTAGGATGAAAAGGGATGTCCGAGTTAAGAGGGAGACGAGAGATGAATTCAAACCCATCAGTTCGGAAGAAATGTTTTTGGATCAATCACATGAGAATATTGGACCTCATGGTAAGTTTGAAAAAAATATTTAAATTAACTGTCGTGTGTCAAAAAGTCGTAGTGGCTTAGTGGTTAAGGCACCTGCCTCTCGTGTATGAGTGTGCGGGCTCGAAACCTGGCAAGTACCAATATGCCATTTCTAAAGTCATATGTACTTTCTATAAGTATATCTTAGACATTGACTAACGGTGAACAAAAACATCGTGAGGAAACCTGGACTCAAAAGTCTGAAATCGCCAATCCGCCTTGAGCAAGCGTGGTGATCAATGCTCATGCCTTCTCTGTATGAGTAGAGGCCTGTGCCCAGCAGTGGGACAATATGCTGATGATGAACTTGTCCGGTCAGCGGTCCAATCATAAATTCGTAACAAACAAACATACAGTTATTTTCACATAATTATATATTGTTAGTAACGATTATTTCAAATAAAACTGACAATACGATTGACGTAGAAGCTTCTGTGTTGCGTATCGCGGATTAAATTACCGCATGGGACAAATAAAATTATTCCGGGTCTGGGTATTTTTACATGTCCATAATTAAGTTTGTATGATGATGCACGACAAAATTATAGAGTGTAACAAAATTTTATTTTACACACTCATCGGCAAGGCGTGCCGTTATGTCAACTTTTTTTGGTCCTTCGAGTCGGGTCTTTTTATTCCATACTAGCTTCTGCCCGCGACTTCGTCCGCGTGGAATAGTGGTGCTCCTATCGGTTTTAGCGTGATGATATATAGCATATAGCCTTCCTCAATAAAGGGGCTATCTAACACTGAAAGAATTTTTCAAATCGTACCAGTAGTTCCTGAGATTAGCGCGTTCAAACAAACAAACTCTTCAGCTTTATTATATTAGTATAGATGGTAACCAATTTCTGTTTTCCAGAATGTGACACGGTGCGCGTGGGTATCTCCAGCAAGTCCATCATCAACTCGTCCCTGTTCAGCGAGTACGTGTGCGCTAACAACGTGCACAACTTCACGTACACCGTCCCACTCTCGCACTGCCTCAGCCATAAACACGTCGATCTTACGTTCAGGTTAGAATTGAACTTAGGACCAAGTTCACCAACAGGTGGTTATGTAATCGGCCCGTTAAACGAAAACGTTTTTTAATCACGAAGCGGGAATTTTCGTGTTGTCAACTTCTTCTTCAACCCCGGCTTGGTTGACGGTTTTAGCAATAAAAAACCCAAATGACAGTCGATCCATCGTATGGTAGAAGTTTGAATTTGTGCGAAACAGTTTTCAGTTGATCGGACTGTTATCTTGTCGGTGAACTTGGGCCTTATTATAGAGTATATCATTCCGGGTAGTACCAGTGATTACGAGATTCAGAAGCACGAAAGTCTGAGAACTAGTCTTACCAAGGGTAATAGTGTTATCCGGCAACTGGGTTGTAAAGGCCAGATAAGCAGGCGCTCCATTTAAAACACTGGAACTCAGCTGCGTCTAGTTAAACTGGAAGCCAACCCTAAGAAAGTAAGGAAAAAGCTAGGCAGATGACAGTTAATATCCGTATCTACACTTAATTTTATGTAAACCTGATCAGATATATTCGCAAAAATACTAAATCTTAAACTTGTTTACCTACATCTAAAATTTTACCTCTTTTTCTAATACTAAGACAGTACACTAGATGAGAATGCATATATCTATCTGTGAAAGGCGCTATCACTCTTAAATAGCGGTCCTCAGTCTACATTCAACATTTTCATCATGAAAATAGAATTAAATGAGGAAAACCAAGCTTATTAATTTTCTCTCTTAGGTCTCTAAAAATCAAAGAGTTTCGTCTCTGCGACCTGCAATGCAACTACGACGCGTCTAAATCCTGCCAGGCTACCAAGGAACCGCCTAAGCCAGCGCTCGCTGACGACACTTGGAGCATCAAGATGGCCCTGGAGTGCAACGTAGACAGGATGCTGAGAGTCAGAGCTAGTTTCCTGCCTTTGAAGATGCTTTTCCCTAATAAGGTTTGTTGTATAAAGTTTTTTTCTATCTGTACATATATAATAATGAATCGCTATTTCCCTTGGTCACGGCATCACGCGTGAACGGCTGGACCAATTTGGATAATATCTGCTACGAAGAAACGCCGAGGGGACGCTGGAGAAGGTTTTAGGCTACTTTTTATCTAGGTGCGTTGAGTAGTTCCCACGGGACGCGGGTGAAACCGCAGGCAACAGCTAGTGTGAAATATCTCTTGGAGCACATTAGAAGTAATACAGACTTGTATGACGTGACGACAAACGGTATGATGCCGCTTATGACGCCATTACACTTTTGTATCTGTGCATGGCGTATAAATTCTTCTCCGTGTGTGGACAGTGGGCGCTTTTTATGTTTCACATCTGCTAGGCGTCCGTGACGGATTTTTTTTATACGTTATCTGTCACAGTCGTAGGTGATGACCTTTTTCCCCTTATAAACCAGCAAGGTGGTTTAAGGATAGGGGGCTTTTTTATGAGGAGAGCCCGAGTCTTATTGACTAAAATACATCCGTATTGCCCTTCGCGTTTCGGAGCCGCGAGAACTCTTTCGAACATTCTCGCAGCCCTGGCAGGCACTGGCCCTAGAAGGCCTCATCACTTATGCTGACTTTCATTTAAAGCTGAGGTTAAGTTCTTGGGTTCAATTTCCGACGTCTTACACTAGCTGGGCTTCGGAATCGAATCATCATCATCATCGAATTCATTTCCAAGCCGCAGCCGCAGCCGATTGATAAAAATAGGCTTCCGTTACGTTTTATTATTTATTTATCAGCCATTTTAATTCCAGGATCTCTGCTACCCAACCCAAGAACACAAGATACCCTTCATCGAGTACAATATACGTATTTACAGAGATTGTCACAATTAATGTCACAGACTACCAAAATTGTATGGATAAGATATTATACACCAGTGAGACTTTATTGGTAAATGTCTAGACCGACGCGCACTATTGCTGACTAAATAAAAGTAAAATTATTATTTGAAACATCTTTCTGTCCTTTTCAATTATTAAAGGTTAATAGAGATAGAAAGCTGTTTTGAATATTTTAGCGGTAAATTTATTTAGAGAATAGTCGTGCATGGTCTTGGTATGTGTATAGATCATATTATTATTATTACGATGCGATGTTATCTCCTAAAACTATTTTTATTTCGTCAGTTTTATTTTTATATCAATTTTTAAGCAGTAATTGGGCGTTTCTTCGAGAAAGAGGGTTTTTGACTAATTCATCTGGCTTTTTTGAAAAATTGAGTTAGAAAATGCAAAAAAGGATTAACATAAATAATGTAAAAAAAATAATGTTATATATCGGAGGCACTATGGTACAGCTATATGTTTACACGTTATATGACTCGGACTAATGAGCACATCAGACGAATTAGAGGTATGCCAGGATAATGAGATTCTAACCAGTAAAATTCCACAATTACTATAAATTTATTTAATAATTGTAAAAAAGCCCTAAGGGATAAATAAAAAACAATGAAGAATTAAATCAGAATTACTCTAATAAAAAAAGTTGAATTATTTAAGTTTTAGGACAATTAAATGGGTTAGAAACAAAAAATACTTCAATGATAATTCATAGTAGATAAGAAAACAATAAACCGTTAGTTTTTAAAACAAAAACAACAGAATATCTGTTATACTTATGTACGATGAATTAACAAAAACTAGTTAATCCTAATACCCTTCAAAACAATTTGGAACTGAAACAATCACCTCTGAAATAACGATTGAATAAACAGTCTAAAACATTAACGATTGAGATCGAAATGTATTTTAAAAAACCCTTAAAAATAAATAGGAACTGAAATAATAATTTCTAAATCTATCCGTCTCACAATATCTTGAAATATATCGAATGAGTTTTCATCCTCATCTCATCAGTCGTCATAATCAGATAATTAAAATTAAAAATTCAACACTTGCAACAGATGTTGAAGTGTTGAATTTTTATGCTTTTTATAACGCATTTGTCTTACTAGCTGATATGAATAAGACGCAGAACTACGAATAGAGATGGTTTCATTCGCTGGTTTGTCAGATACCATACTCTCAGTAGGGTTCTGAAGTGCAGCAGTCCGCAGATAGCTCCTAGATGGGCCAGGTGAAGGTGACTCTGTAACTCTTTGTAGTATTGAAGGACTAAGCGATCTTCTTGAATTGGGTCTAGCACAGGCACAGGACCGGCATTACGCGCAATAATTGGCCTCGAGGGTGGAGTGTTCATGTTAAGATAGGCAAGTGTTCGATTTTCTTGTTTCTTTCTCAAGTAGTAGGATCTGATTTGTTTTCTGCATCTCTTCCTTTGTACCGGTTGCTGTCCTGGATTCATTTATTTTATAGATAGTTGCTTCTTTTCTATGTAGGTAAGCATATCTGTTCTTTTTTTGCTTTTCCTCCCATAGCTCTTCATTTTCTTCTATTCGTTGGTATCTTTTGTTTCAGGCAGTCTCTTTTTTCGTAATCTTTCTTCTTTTGTTTAATTTTTTTATTGTGGCATTGCGTAGATGATGAATTCTTAAAAAAAACACATATCAATACATAATACTCATTCATTAGGCACTATACTGATTCATCTGGCTTAATTGAGCCAGATGAAATCAGATGAATTAGGACCAGATCAATGTGATTTTGTCGTTAAAATGGCTTTATATTTTTTATTTATAATATTAGCCATTTTCAACTTCTCCAAACGGGAAGAAGTATAGTAAACACGTAATATAAATGAAAGGCAAAACCTGAACCTTATAAATACAAGCATAGAGTCTGACAGATTAATTATGCAACTTACCTTACAAAGTCCAGATTACACTCTTTCGTTATAATTTTCATCGGCCGGGAAACTAACAACGCGAAACTCTCCAGCTAAAACATTCGCCACTGACTGACTGCGCGCGCCCCCTGCTCATCGATCCTGCGCTCGCACAATGTTACGCGGTAGACAATTTGATGTACGTGCCCAGATGAATGATGATTTTGGGTGTGGACACTTTTGAACTTCAATTATCTCAGATATTAATTAAATTTCAGTAAATTTGATAATGTAACTAAATACATCAATTATTCAAATATCGATTCAGATGAATACAAAAGTTTAAGTACCGTCAAAATCGTAACATATCACAACAATAGTATAGAAAACCGGAGTTTGGACGCGCCAGGTAAATGAGTTTCAGCTGTTTTCTGACAATATATATATATATATTTAATACTAAACATTAAATTAATTATAAGGCCTCGATAGACATTTTAATTTTACATATGATATACACGTAACGTCAAATTTGGATCAATATTTCAGCCATTTATTCGTAAAAAACCGTCAAAACTTATGTTTCGAAGAAACACCCAATTATTATATTTTGGTTCATACCTACTTAAAACTGTAAAATCCCAGTGTATGACATCTAAGGTGTAGAGAAAAATCGTATTATTATTTATTCACTTAATTTTCCCACTAATTTGATAATGCAAATATGAACCGTATTTTCTGGTAAATAAAAATGGACATCTATCAATAAAGTCAGATCAATACACAACTATTATAATTATGTATTATTGAATAAGTATTCTATTACTATTATAATATGAATAGTAAAAATTACTATTAATATATTACACATTCCGTAAGTGCAATTATGTAATTATTATCCGTCCTAATATACCTAATAATATAGCCTGTAGTAGAAAAGGGCTATTTTCGGGAAATTCTAGCGAAAACACTAATTACATTTTTATTTTTATTTATTTGTCATTTTTCATTATTTCTTTATTTTTATCAAATATTTTATTAAAAATATAGAATTTCGTTATAATTAATATTTGACAATTGACTATGAATTACACCGACTGGTGCTTAAACCTGTCTCAATTGAAAAAGGTTATGTTTGATACTATTTTAATTGTTTGACTTTACCATGACAGACGATTTTAATGACCGTTATTAAGGCTCAAAATAAAGACATTTTGTCAAAATATTTCTTTAAATAATTATTTTATTCTATGCAGAGATTTTTTTTCTGTAAAAATCTAATAATTTACAACTGACGCAAGTGCCTATCCCAAAAGGGGTATTAATAATAAGTTACAATTTTAATTACAATATTTAAAGGAATTGGTTCTTTTTTTTAATAAATAATATTTTTATACAATTAAAACTAGAAATGGTGGTAGCTACTATTATTATTTTTAGTACATAATAGGGAACTTTTTTGTAATAAAGAATTTTATTTTACTTTTAAGTATTTTTGCAGCTTTATTTTTAGATTTTAATTATAATTATTATTAATTTTGAATAATTTAAGTTGTATTGTTTGAAGTTATGTAAGTTAAATACTCAGATGATGAAATTATTTTTTATTTGAATCATGGATGAGCCATATGTCATATCAGAAGGATTTGTAATTATTATTAATAATAAAAAATATATACAACACTAAGTATGAATAGTTTAGTTATTTTGTGAATTTTAGACATATTAAATCTCTTTTCATAAACAATATCAAAAATAATTTTGGCTATATTGTGTTTTTGTAAACTGATATTATTCCAATAATACGTAGATATAGTATCTATACATTCCAAGCCAGTACTTAATTAGTATATAAGTAAAATTTGTAAAATCGATATATTATCTTTATTCAATGACAAAATCATCACAAGAATTTTAGCATAAAATTGTAATTCAGAATACAAGGATTTATTTGTGTAATTTTAACTAAGTGTCTAGTAATAATCATAATTACGAGGAAAATTTTCGCCGTACATCACTTACATGTTCTATTTCAGAAAACATATTCTACTACCACAAGAATAACATTTTTATTTTTCGAAAACCCGGTGACATTTTGTGACTTTAACAACTCAGTGAACTTCTCAGTGAATTTTGATTTTTTGAATAACATAATTTTACTACTTATACGTATTTTTTTTTTTTTTAATATATCTCAATCACAAGAAATATCGAAATAATTTATACAATTTGATAAATAACTACTTTATACTTAATTCTTATTCAAGTAGCCGGTCAAATTGGTAGTTAAAGCTATATTATATCAAAAGCTGAGACCGGCTGACGCAAATAGTTAAAAATATTAAACCAAACGGAGTTCGCATCTCTTTACTTTCCAATCATGACTATCAAAAAATCACCCTGAATAAGAGTGGATGGTACAGAACAGTTCGGAATAGAAATAGCTTTACAAATTAAGCTTAAAATAATCTAGGCTAGTATTTTTTCTTGCCATATTACTAATTAAACATCACAAATTATTTATTTCTAAAATTTTCACTTCATTGTTTTATGATTCAACTAATTTTGTAGTTACAAAAATGTTAGTCTACGGCCTTTGAAGCATAAAATACCTAATCTGTAATTGGTGGCAGCTTCGTTCAAAAATATTGATTTTGAACATTTTAGAAGACAGTTTATGCTTGCTAAAACGAATTTTACAAGAAAAAGTAATTTAATTTTTATTTATACGAAAATAGATTATGTTATTATAAAAAATAAGGAATTTATTATTTGTAAATTTTGTCGACTTTCATTTGTTTTAAAAAGGACAACAAGCCTTTTTCATAGCACTATTAGAATGATAATGTTAAATAAGCTTAAATAATTTTACTATTGTAACAAATAATAAAAAATGCGTATTATTTTTTTCAAAAGCGCATGTTTTTTCTTTTGTATTGAATTAGAAAATCTCATTTTAAGTAGATTGATAAATTAAAGTACCTAGTAATTTTAGTTAAATTTAGTGGCAATATTTAGACTTGTTTAGTGACTAGCTTGCAATGCGATCCGATTTTTACTAAATGTCAATATTTTTTTTTTTCAAGGAGGGATTGAGCACACAAATATCTATCATTTTTTAAATCGATTTTTTTTTTAAGTTAGCTACATGAGTTATTGCTATGGTGTTTATGACATTTTTTACAAATATGGTTAGCTTCGCTTTAAAAACCATGACAAACTTCATCCTTTTGACGTTGGAATATAATTAAACCCGTAAAAAAATATTTAATGCCTTGACTTCGCGCATTGTAAGACTAAATACTGTCTAAATACGTCCAAATATCTAGCTCGTACCCTAGTATTTATATATTTTATGTAATAATATACCTATCATATATTTAGCCGACCAAGTCCTGCCCGTCGCGAGACTCAGGCGTTATAAGTATGTACCTAGTTACAAGTTACATTAAGAATCCACAAATTTGTATTCCATAAGATACAAAATTAAATTGTAGATGTTTACATTTGAAGTTTTATTTGTACTCGGGGAAACTCCCCGTTAATGGGTATCATTGAAATAAATAAAAATATCGTATTAGCCTAAGCTAAAAGAAAGAGAAATCATCCACTTCTGTTGCTGTACTCTTCGAAGCGTTTTTGCGGTACCTGCGGGTCCAGTTAGCCTAAAAAATCCTTGGTATTTGTTCATCATTTCCATATGGTTATTTGATACCAGTAATCAAAATTCATTTTTGTTGATATCGGTCAATAGGAAACGCATGCTTTACATAAATAAATATCTGTATCCGCTTAGGCTAGATTTCGACTCCAAAATAGTTACGAAACTGCAATGATCAATTCATTTGATTTTAGGCGTAAAATTAAGTTTCTTTTTTGAGTTGGTTATTAAATTATTGCCTATACTTAATGGTATCAACTAACCATTTAAAACTCACGCGTTACGTCATAATGTCAAACATATTTCCATGAAAGTGGGTGTAAATTAATGGGCGATCTGTCATAGGTACGCTACAGTACGAGGACTTTACAAGTAGCAGTCAAACAAAAATAAAATATCAATCTCTAGATAATAAAATATTTTACTTTCTATATCTATACTAATATTATAAAGAGGAAAGATTTGTTTGTTTGTAGGGTTTTAACTCAAAAACTACTGGACCGATTTTAAAAATTCTTTCACCGTTAGAAGACTACATTTTTACGAAGTGTCATATATTTATTTCCAGAAATAATTAGGGATCCCTACCTATAACTTGAATAATGTAACCCAAGGTGTAAAAAATGTACTCGCGGGCGAAGCCGAGGGCCGAAAGCTAGTTATAATTAAAATAATACGTATTTAAAAAATCTACCTACCTACTTTGCTTGTACACCTTTCAGCTTAAAAAGTAAATCACATCCTGGTCATAAAAGGAAACTATAACTACTTATAAGTTGCGCAAACGTAGATGTTAGGCTCGACAAAATAAGCATGGTGGTTCCGTATAAACCATAGCAACCGATTTCAAAATCCATTTCACTACATAGTGTAAAACAAAGTCGCTTCCCGCTGTCTGTCTTTCCCTATGTATGCTTAAATCTTTAAAATTACGCAACGGATTTTGATGCGGTTTTTTTTAATAGATAGAGTGATTCAAGAGGAAGGTTGTAGTATATAATTTGTCAAGTTTTTGTATCCATTTGCTAAAATATCGCGGGCGAAGCCGCTGGCGGAAAGCTAGTAATATTGTATAGTGAAAGTTTTGTTTGAATGAATGATGTTCGTAACTTGTTCGCAAAAACTAAGGAACAGATTTGAGTTTAACTTAGTTCATGGTGACACCGTGTTCTGAATTAACCCATTAGATACTTTTTATCCCGTCATCTGAATGTAATTTTGAAGAATATATTACGCAGACAAAGTCACGGGCAGCACCTTACTTTCTTATACTTTTTCTCTTTTGACAGGAAAAGGGTCGGAAAATCGGAGTCGGAAGCGTTACTGCTGAACTTTAAGTCTTGGGTTCCAGTCCCATGTCGATGAATTGGACCTTTCAGTGTACGGACTGTGTCAAACCGCTCATCAAACCAATTTCTATCCAACTGATTTTTTTTTTATATAAAAGATTTGAGTGCGTTTGAATGCATCTCACCTGATGGGAAGTGACGATGTCGTCGATTTAAATATTATATCAAAACCCCAACCCCAAAGATTGAAATCCAATAAGCCATTTATTCTATACAGGTAAAAACCGGCCAAGTGCGTGTCGGGCCACGCGCAGTAGGGTTCCGTAGTAGGAGTTAGTTAGTCGACTATAGCTCTGTAACCGGTTAAGCCTACTTAGCCGTGATAGTTTTCCTTATAATTTCATTACATGTACTACGTCTGTGATTTTTTTCACATTTCTAGGTACAGCCATTTAAAAGTTAGAGGGGGGGGTAACTCGTATCGAACAAAAAAATTCACTTAAAATCTAGATATTTCGCAAATGGCTCGCTTAACTGAAAAATGGTCTTCACACACCCATAATATTTTTGAAAGACCTATCTAACGATACCCCACACGAAGGGGTACGCGAGAAAAAAAATATTCATCCCTACTTTACATGTTTGGGAGCTACCCTAAAAAAAAATATTTTTCAAAATTTTATTTTACCACTTTCTCGGCGTGATCAATATACATATTCATACCAAATTTCAGTTTTCTAATAACAAAAACCACGGAGCTATGCCGCGGACAGACAGACAGACAGACAGACAGACAGACGGACAGAGCGAAACTATAAGGGTTCCTTGTCGGACTTCGGAACCCTAAAAACACATGCATATTCTCGAAAAACATGACACTCCATCTGGAACAATCGGATAAAAATTGATGACTATCCAAATTGTGCAAACTCTACCGGCATAATTTCACCATCATCAACCAAGCTTGGTAATTACTAATTCGACTGAGAAGTAAGTCAATTACGTCTGAGGGTTCCGTAGGTTTTTTATTTTATATTAAGCAGAAGTAGAATGTATAGTGTTAGGTATATATGTTGATTAGTTTCGTTAGCAATACCCACACATTCATCACTATTTCCTTTTAAGGTCGGCAAAAAAACAATCATCAACAACCAATTATGAATTTTAGTCTATACAAAATCATAACCTATTTTGTTCTAATTTTCCCACATAGATAAATAAAATGGCATTAAATCATGAATTATGATGTTTAGAGCATAAAATTGAAATAAATGCGCCATCCTTACCATTTTGCTTTTGCTTAACCATATTGTTAATTTATGTAGCAGAATTAGAACAAAATAGGTTACGACTTAGTTTACATTTTTCGTAAAATAAATTGGAACAGACTATAACTAAAGTAATATTTGGACAGTAAGTACGCTCAAATACCAATTATCTTCATGTAAAGTATAACAGTTTTCATTCTCAACGCAAGGATCCCCAAAACGAGTGAAACTCAGATGTTTTACCAGTGACTCTTGCGCATCGAACGTGTGCGCACGTCTTTGCTACAAAATATATTTATGTGAGAGAATTGGACTTTAAACACCTGTCTATACCGGTAAGTGATTATGTTTTTAATGTTTATTATTTTGTCTTAGCAATATTTTATTATACAACAAAAAATATTGTATGTTTTTTAAAGTAAATTTAAGTTATTTTATGTAAGTGTAACAAGCAAAACGGTGCATGTTTATGTTACAAGATTGCATCTACAGATAGTCATAAAGACATTCTTTTGTTTTTTTTTGCGAGAATGTAATTTGTTGCGGTTTTTTTTTGCAGTTTGGCATATTAAAAGCAGGCTTATTTCCAGTCATACCTAGGTACAGTTGTTTTTTAAAACGAGTTGAATAAACGACCTCCTTCAAAAGAATTTAAATTATCGTTCCATTATTCATAAGTTTATTTTTTTAAATATTTTTAAACGCGACGTTAAAAAGAATTAAAAATGAATCTTTTTTTTTCTTTTTTTCTATGGCATCTCGCAGGTCAACCTAAAAGGTTGTCGACTGCTTAAACGAGCTTGCCTGTGAAGTGCCTTTAATGAATTTAGGGCCTCCAGCCAGGCTATAAAATTGTCGTTCCATTATTAATGAATGCTTCTTTGGTGTAGCGGTTGCTAGTTGAGTATATAGTCTTGGGTTCGGTTTCCAAGTCGGGTAAAGAGTTATTCGGTTATATCCGACAAAACTTTCTCTGTATCAGTCCGGATACTGAATTTACGCCTGTTTGATAGCAAATAGCAATAGCAAATCAACACTTCCAGTTATCTGACGAAATTTTGGTGTTTAGCGTAGCAGACACCTCTGTTTACCCTTTCGGGGTTAACGGCGTGAATGTTTATTTTTATATAAAAACAAAGATAAGTTAGCGTGCATAATTTTATAATAATATAATCAACTGCTTTATTATACCAATTAAAAGAAGTCGCATTTTTTTATTGTTTGAGTAGGTACCTACCTACCGTGGTTTTTATTCATAATTGAATTATCTTTATTATGCTAATTAATGTTGAAAATTGCTTTATGTAAATTATTAATAAATACAGTAGATATCTCTGCTGCATTGAAATGGCAGTTTTAAGTGAGTAGGTAAGAAACTTAGATATGCATTTTAAAAAAATCGCACGTACCTACTTTGAGTAGGTTCCCACCCATTAATAATAATAATATATAATAATATAATAATAATCGTTTATTTATAGAAATTGAACACATTTTATAACAAATTTGCTTATCTAAAAAGGTGCTGATGTGTATATTGCCTGAACTAGGTAGAACCTGTGCTTCAGGCGTAAAAGTGCTTGTTAGATAATAATATATTTATGCTATAAATTAACAATTTGCAAAAAAAAAAAAAAAAAACTTAAACTACTACAGGTGCAATTACGCTAACAGTGTTATTTTAATGATTTGATCATTATCTTTAACTTTATTTACAAATAATAAGTAGGTCTTCTGTCTGTTCATAAGACAAACCTTGCAGATAATTTGATACATTATTCTTACAACTAAAGTAATTTAAACTATATATATCTAGTGCTCTATTTAATCTATTGTATAAAAAGGGTCCTAGGTAAGTAAAAAACCTATTTGTTAAAACATATTTTGAAGTAGAGGTTGAGCCGCAAACTATATCCTTCCGTCGCTTGTTAGTAATGTCATTGTTGTAAGTAAGCGTCGCATGCTGTTTTAGTGTTATGTGCAGTATATAAATTTGCCGTACAGTCAAAACTTTGCATACTTTAAATAACTGCTGGGTAGGGAAAAGGAAAGGCAGAGAATTTGCTACTTTCAGGACGGCTCTCTGTGCTCGTTCGAGGGAAATAATGATAGTTTTTGATGCTCCACCCCATGAGCTTATACAGTACTGAAGTATAGATTGACATAGAGCAAAATAAACTTGTTTAACTAAGTTGGAGTCTGCAATGGAGCGCAATTTTTTGAATACAAACATTAGCTTACGTACTCTAGTAACCAAACTTTCAATATGTTGCCTATATGAGAGCGTATTATCAACAAAAACTCCAAGATATTTGAGGTACATGGTTTCAAGGATCGTAGCACATGTACAGGAAGCGACTGACGGGTTGTTACATTGATGTGCATATAAAAGGGGATTAGTTATTTTATTATAAACATTACGCATAGTGAAATGAATATATTTTGTCTTGTCAGCATTTAATGTTAGTAGATTACAACGTAGCCAATTTAAAACTATGTTAAAACCTGCTTGTGAAATATTATACAGCTCCGTGTTAGTTTTTGCGGTGAATATTAGCGCAGTGTCATCGGCGTACGATATTATTTTGCCATTTGCTATATTTAAATTACACAGATCATTGATATAAATTAGGAATAATGATGGACCAAGGATGCTGCCTTGTGGAACTCCAAAACCTAGGGTTTTTTCATCGTCACTAGTCGTATTTTCGATTCGGACACATTGGGATCTATCACTTAAATAATCTTCGAAAAGTTTGAGTTGTGTGCCTCTTATACCTAACGCCTCCAGCTTCTTTAAAAGCAAGGGAATTGATACGGTATCAAAAGCTTTTGCTAAGTCTAGGAAGATTGTCAGGACCTGGTTTCCCTCGCCTAGTTCATGTGCGACGTGATCTGTCAAAGCTTGAACCGCATCGGCCGTAGACAATTTGCTTCTAAACCCAAATTGTGAAGGAGATAATAAATTATTTCTTTCCAAATAACCGACTAGTCTATTGTTGATGACTTTTTCTAGTATTTTAGATAAGGAAGGCAGTAATGATATTGGTCTATAATTATTCACTAAGTCTCTACATCCAGATTTAAAAATAGGGATAACCACCGCTTTTTTTAGACTCCTAGGTCTAAAAAAACCTATGGAGCAATGATAGCACCCAAGTTGGTTATTTTTCACGACTCAGAATAATTCTACTAATATTATAAATTCGAGTTTGTGAGGGTGTATGTACATAGGTTTGTTGCTCTTCCATGCCAAAACTACGGAATGGATTTCGATGACTTTTGGTACACTTAGTTTTTAAGCCTGGATTTTGTATTCTGTGTTAATCCAGGTCATAAAATATGTGTATACCAAATTTCATTCAAGTCCATTCAGTACAAACACACCAACATACATCCTCATACAATTCGCATTTATATGTATTACTAGCTTCTGCCAGCGAATTCGTCCGCGTGGAATAGTGGTGCTCCGCTCCTATTGGTCTTAGCGTGATGATATATAGCCTATAGCCTTCCTCGATAAATGGGCTATCTAACACTGAAAGATTTTTTCAAATCGGACCAGCGGTTCCTGAGATTAGCGCGATAGTTATTTTGGAAATATATTTCATGTACAGAATTGACCTCTCTACAGATTTATTATAAGTATAGATTAGTACCTACCTACGTACAGCTTGGCAAAAAAGAGTAGAAATTAATAGGGGCGCCACTTTACCGTTCGTGTGGCAACCCGCTGCGACCGTATAGCGTACCTTGCTATCGTCTTGATACTAAGCTGTATTTTTATAATTAATTAAAATCATTAAGTATTATAAAATGTAATAACAAGTATTCACGTCATGTAACTGAATACAAATTACTTATAAGCACTAATAATGTAAGCGCTCCTGTGTTTACAATTTTTTTTGGGTATAAAAAAAAGGCGTATGATTATAGCGTTATTATATTTGATTTCAATAAATCTTCCTCTAAATATTCTACGCCCGCCACATCCATGTCTTGGCTAGAGCTAGCCATAAACTCATCTGAGTCACACTCAGATTCAAAGGCACTACGCTATCATGTTGGAGATTGATTCCTAAACGTTTTATGTCCAAGTACGAGCCCTCTCATAAATTCATAATACTCCTTTTCTATTTTGTAAACATGCTGGCATGAATTCTTTTGAACTCCTACTCGGTTATAGATTGAAATGCACGTTCGGTGCTTCCTATAAAGAAAAAAAAAATGCTTAAACCTCTATCAATAATTAATGTAAAAAGTTTACGGTACCTATTTAGTTTTTTTTTGTGGTTTTTAAATGCTAGTTATAACAAGTATTATATTATCTTGTGATCACACTCATAGATAAGGTTATGTAGAAATCGAATTTACATATTGCAGAGTATCAAGGCTCAAGCCACTCAAGTATCAAAATAATCTAGTCGCGCTATACCAAAGTGTCAAAGACAAAACGTAAACATAACCTATATGCTCGATGTTTATTGTTCAAAATTTCACTTATTTCGTATTCAAGCAATTCAAAACAAAATAGAGATCATAAATTAACACTTGATACAACTAAATACAACAAAACAAACTCTTACATACCTGTAATTATGGCGTTACTTTGGTAAATATCGTCGAGATCGGAAAGAAGAGTTTCAGCCTCATGTTTGACCAGATATCGCCTATAAACCTTATGAATTGTTTCCTTGCTAGTAACTCTGAATGGTTTTATTTATTATAACGTAGTTTTATTGCCGTTTTCATGGTCGAAATAAAACAATAAGTAACTCGCGAACTTTGTTTACATCGAACGACACAGAACCACAGAGTATATAAACAGAACGACATTAATTGCCAGGGGCTGCCAGCAATAAAAAAAATTAGTTCCGTTTCTAGACTTTTTTGCCAAGCTGTACCTGTGATAGTAGGATTTAATTCCCCTTCAATTGATTACTATCCATGATGACTTTATATTTTTCTTTAAACCTTTTTTCCAATTCTCATCCGATATACCTACCAATAGCACCATAACCATCATTAAGCTGAACCGGAAAAATAAATAAATTCCAAACAAAATAGGCTCTGTTTTTTACTAGTATATTATTACCATAGATCTAAATCTTAACATTACTATGCGTTTACATGAATAAAGATTAATATGACATCCATGAATATAACACTTAATAATTAATTATTTTGAGTCCAGACAGCCGGTAACTTGGACCATGTTACCGAGTCCGGTAGGATACTATTTTTAAATTTCTTATTGTTTTTTATATATTGAATATTTAAAAATGTAAGTAAAACCAACGTAATTGAAGAAAAAAAAACTTTGAATTTTCCGCTCTCAGATCTAAACTCATTATGCGAGACTAATGGATTAGTTAGCATACCGTACTATAGGCTTATGATTATTCAATTACTACTTACCTGTAACAGACTATCAGCCGGTTTCATCAACCTTTGTATCATTTATACTTTTACAAAAATCAATACATAGATATAACAATTAAGTGAACGTAATTATATCATACATATTTAGACGAAAATCATAAAATAATAGCAAAATTATCCAATTTTATCCTCCATTTTGACCGATCTTGAATGACAGTCTTTCCGTTTCACGTATAAGTAACCTGATATTTTTTTGAAGCAACCGGCTGTATATCTGTTCGATGTTAAGAACTTTCAGTAGATGCACATACATATTACTTTTAGTTAGTAATAGTAATCTCTCCAGACCGAATCAAGTCACGGCGGCTAATCTCAATGAAGACTAGCCAGGTACGCAGGGGATATTACAGTGAACGCACGCTTGCAGACACAGGTGCACTCTCTATTCCTAATTCTCTTTGTCTCATAATGTGATGGGACGGCAATCCGACATGACCGGGGAGAGATCAGGCGCTTTAAACTTTTAGTTACTTGTCCTTAGAAGCTCAGAGTCACATCCATCAAGAGTCCTTGTATGCGCCCTTCTAATACTTAAATGTATCCTTCAAGAAAAACGAGGCTATAATTTAGAAATAAATAAAGAAAGAAAGAAAAAACATTTATTGACACAACATAAGACAATCACAATAGGGAATAAAAAAAATACAAAAATAAAAATAATGTTGTATCAAATATGTTCAGTTCAGCATTATGCCAGACAGCTAGTGCCTGACGCTGGTTTTCAACTGGACCTAAGACGAGTTGCGGGTGTCAATTTCATACAAATTTAGTTAGAATCTATAAATTCTGGTAAAAAGATTTTATCAAGCTTGGCTGTAGGCCTTAATTTAATTAATTTTGGCTTTCCGATTACTGTTCAAAATTTAAATTGTATTTTATCTTGCTGTAAGTCTTCCATGCTGTATAAATAAATAAATAATAAAATTAGGACCTCGCCACATTGTCTGGTTAAGCAGGTCGAATGCTGCTAGAAGCACCCTGCAAGAGGTCATGTAGAAAAATGTCTTTTTACTAATATCCAATCTCCATCATTCCTCACCTGACCACAGGAGCGAAAACGCGTTTAAACTCAAGCCGTCCAATGAACAGTTAAACTACCTACGTGAAAGTATGCCTAAACTCAAGCGTGGTGTAATGTTTAAAGTACAACGGTTCAACCATGACTTTTTATGGTAAACATGACAATTATGTGAAGGGCCGATAAGTGTTGGAACGTCCATGACGGACTGTGACTGTGAGAAAAATTATATTGATTGTTTTACAGTGTAAGATTGCGTCAAAATTAAACGTCATTACATTTTGAAATGTAATAAATTGACCAGTAATTCATACAGTTTTTTCTTCTATCTATAGCTATACTAATATTATAAAGAGGTAAAGTGTGTGAATTTCTGAGGTTGTAGGGGGTAAACTCTGGACCTACTGAAATGATTTAGTAAACATTTGGTACATAAGGAGAGAGAGGGGACCCTGGAGGCCTGGAGAAGGTTATATCCGGGTACGTAATGCAGTTCCCTCGGGTCGCGGGTGAAATCGCGGGAAACAGCTAGGTTATAAAAAAATGTATTAGCATAAATTGTATCGCGAAAAATTACTTAATAGCCAAATTATTCAGACTCATTTCGCCATTATTTTGATGACCGCAAAGTTAAACGCCATAGTTTTAGAACTTGCTTTTCACATCATATTTTTTGTACAACTGACTTTAACCTTTGTACTTTCCTCAATTCCTATATCAGTTACATAGTTACATCCGTTTCTTAAAAAAAAATGTTCATTCTCTACCAAAATGTACAATTAATAAGACTATTGTAGCGATGTTTTTTTATTAAGTCTTACTGTTTGCAAAAAATATTACGCTAATGACTTGAATGTTGTATGTAACTAGCTTTCCGCCAGCAGCTTTGCCCGCGTGGTCTATAAGAATTCGAATTAAAAACGACAGAGTTTCATACAAACTTTGCCCCCTTTTTACCCCTTAGAGGTAGAATTTTGAAAAATCCTTTCTTATCGGATGCCTGTGTCTTACAAAGAACACACCCTCCAAGTATCATGTCTTTACGATCAGCGGTTTAGGCTGTGCGTTGATCCGTCAGTCATTCAGGACAAAGCATTTTTAAACGAGGAAAAAAAAACAGAGGAGGTTTACAAGTCGATGCGTATATTTTTATATGTACCTATAGGGTAAAGATTAATTACTGATTGTAAAAACAGGCTTCAAAAAAGGCGCATCAAAATTTTAATAATTTTTTGTAAAATTTTCCTCGTGTCTGCCGTTTTTGGATCTTTTACCTGACGAATATTTTTTTGTTTTTACATAGGTATATGTATAGTTGTAGTTTTACCCACCCAAATCGCATGTATATTGCCAGGAATATGTGTAGAGGGAGGTAAATAAGTATAATTAAAAACAAAATCAGGTAGTCCTGCGTCACAAGCAGCCATTTTATGACTGAAATCGTCGCGGGTACAAAACTGTTTAAAATGAAAACAACTTCTGCCAACACAATATTTATCTAGATAATGACGTCGCCACAGTGAAGGTAGGCAATTTACTTGATTTTCCTGTTTTACAAGATGCTTATTACGTGTCGCATGCAATTGTTGAAATAATGTTGTTCTTACGCTTAACAGTAACTTCGTATGTATTTTTTATCTGGAAAAAGTGCAAAATAAATGAAAGAAAGGAATGTCATTTAAACCAAACAATAGGAAATCTGTGTGTGTGTGTGTGTGTCTGTCTAGTGATGGTGTCAAATAGGTCGAGTAGGGCTTGACACGTGGCAAAAACGATAGTAGAATAGAGTGTAGAATAGAGAATGAGAATGTATGGGAATGACATTGAATGACAGATAGCTAGTCGTAAACGAATGTCATTCCCATACATTTTGTACTCTATTCTACTAGCGTTTTTGACACTTTGTCTAGCCCTACGGGGACCGCATTATGTATACGCGTTATAATTATTACATTTATCGCTTTTTCCATTGCTAGGTCGTGTTATAACACGGCTCCAACAACTCCTACAGCTACGGCTGCCATGCGTCCGGGTTTTCCCGGATTTGTCCTAGTTGAGAGTTGTCGGGGTGCATCCGGGCGAGGTTTCAAGAACGTCCGGGGAAAACTCGGACACTTTTTCATTCGATCCCAATAAAAAAAGTAAAAAAGTGTCCGGATAAAAAATCAAATTAACTTAAAATGTCTGGGGTTTTTGTAGTTTTAGTCCGGGGTCGGCGATTTTGGTGATGACAGCCCTACAGCTGAACTGCAAAGCTATGCTGCAAAAAAATAAAATTTCCCACCAAAGTACGGTCTCCTCGGTGCGTGAGTCCGACTCGCTTCAAACTCGGCTGGTTTTTAGCAGTGAATCCGTACCTATTTACGTTATTTGGAAGATAAATAAAAACATTAGCGCAGCATGACTTCTTCTTTCTTTCTTTCATGACTTGCGTCTAGATTTTGGAAAGCAAAACACGCCTTACTATTAAAGTGCCATCAAACCTCAAGCGGTTATGTCGTTACCCGGTTATTATGTAAACTACGGAACCTAAGTAAGCACGCTTTCCAGTTTTCCAACCACTACGTAAACTGCAATGACATCAGTACTATTTTCTCTTTGTTAAAAATCAATAATTATTCCCAGTGGTAGTCTCTACTGCCAAAGCTATCGACTGTCATCGCAAACTTGACAAATATTGTTGCTAAGATACCGTTTTATCGTAATATTATCGAATTTCCTAGCGACCATTTTTGGCAGCCCGATAAGTGATCGCTACGATCGTTAGCATTGGTTCTTAGGTTGTTTCATGAGCTTGTTGGTGAACTTCGCCAATCTATTCGGCGTTACCGACGTTTTATGGAGTCCCAAGTCGTCTAGGCTCCATGCCTAAATAATATTTCTTGATTTTTTCTAGTCTCTAAGTACTTCTAATTATTTTCTTAATAGATACCGAAGGCACTTCGATTTTACGCAAGTGGGTGCTACCAACTACTTGTTGGCTTGGAATGGGATTGTAGCATAAGCCAAAAGCCACTAAACCCAGTAATACATGTTGTGACTTTGGCTATTAATGAAAAGCTATGTTAAATTTCCCATGATCCAAGAAGAACGGTATGAATTTAAAGAACAGTTTAGAAATGCTCTACAGCAGTTTCATCGATGGGGCGTGACAGACACGGCGAGCCGTGACTCGCCTCGTGTCGCGTTTGCACACAACACTCGGCAAACCCCGAACTCTTCGCGCTGGTTGCACTACGCCCCCACGCACCCTTTTATGCGTAGTCGGAAGAGTCAGCAAGACAGAGTACCACAAGATATCATATCAGATAGGATACCACATTGGCAGCCGAGGAAACGGGAGACACTAAGGACAGACGCAATAAAACACTTTGTTTCGCGATGTAACTGTAGAACTCTGCGGCTTGTATTTATTCGTCAGTAGTTTACATAAAATACACTTGTTATATATCATGAGATAGGGAATAAAGTCCCCTATCCGAAAATGTAATACATATGTACCTTAGTCTAACATACACAATATCAGTAAATAATAATTAGACCCATGTGCCCAAAGACGCCGTGCGGCTCTACTTGTCGAGTAATGATGGCCTGGAAACTCTTCTGGTGAGGGTCATCTCTCCTGGAGCAAAGTTTTCTATGACGCCTTGATCTTTATACACCATAATGGTGGTCCTAACCCCATGGGGGAAAAACCTCATTTTCAGACCACCCTCGATGTATAACTACTACTCTAATCCTTTTAGTAGGTGACGTCTGCGGGTTTCCTGGGTGCCGTCTCCAAGCTCTCGTATCACTGACACAACACCGCATGCCACTGTTCCCATAAGATTCTTATACCATCACATTCAGACTAGTCTTATTGCTAGGCGATTATCTTTACACGGGTGCGTTAAGGTGCCACTGAATGCTATTTCCGGGAAGTGTGTAGGTGAAGTACATGGCTGCTTGGTAAATAATAATAAATATACATTATAATCTGGCTAGAAGAGGTTTCCCATTTGGCAGTTGAAAGTACTTTCTATGTTTATTCTTGTAACTGATGATGGATATCCGATGGAACCATGGTTGATGCCTCCTTTAAAGAATCAATGCCCTGTGTGTGTGGACCGGAGTGGAAATATACAAATGCTCATCGTTCAGCCAGGGGTATCGTTGAAAGATGCTTTGGTGCGCTGAAGTTTGTTTTTCAGGTGTCTGTGTTGGACAGACAACAACGCCAGTTGAGGTATGAGCATACACTACGCCTGTGCCATTGTCCCCCAACATCGGAAAACAGTTTTTTATCAGTATTTATAACAGATCGGATTCAATCTATTTTGTGAACAAACAAACTTGACATTGACAGTTTGTCATGTATTTTTTTAATTTATTCATCATGACCATAGAAACGAGTCTTTCAGTCGGAGACATAAAGTTTGTTATGTTCAACGTCTGTGTTGCAAGGACGCGAACTATTATGTTCTTTGTTTAACTGTATTCTTAAAAACCGTTCAAGCTACTTACACGTTTCGATGAAAAAAAGTGTTAATATGATAAGGTTTACCTATCTTCTGCACAATTTTCAAAGAAAGATAATTATTTGAGAATATTTTGTCCTCCAATTTTCCCTTTAATATAAAGATTTTTGTTAACTACCAATATTTTACAATAAAATCTCCGCACTATAAATACGATTTTCGTAAGTGTACTGACAGCGCAAAGTCAACATAGTGATGTGATTTTGTTCGCTATCTCGTCTGTCGAGACTTGCATTTATCGTTATCGTCGTTACGGCAACCGAATTTTTTCGCTAATATTTAGCGATCGGTAGTTTGCGATGACATCGCTATCAATGTCGAGACTGCAGGCCCAGACCTAACTCAAAAAAACTCATTTTTGTGAAATGGCAAAAAACGTCACTGTTTTATAGTTGCATCCTTGTAATATATTATTACGTAATAAAAAAAGACGCAATCAGAGCATTAAATATTTCGGGACCAACGTTTTTTCATGAAAATAATATATTTTTTTATTAATATAATTAAGATTAGTAGGTACCTACGTAATAATTTTGTTTCAGTTACAGCAAATCTTGAAAGTACTATGCAAATATAATTAATATCAAATTATGAAATTTTATCATCCATTTCGACAGATCTTGAATGAAAGACAGTTCTTCCGCGTCACGTAATCTTGGCTGGAGGCCTTAATTTAATTAATTAAATTAGGACCTCGCCACATTGTCCGGTTAAGCAGGTCGAATGCTGTTAGAAGCACCCTGCAATAGGTCATATAGGAAAAAAAAGTAAAAAAAAACACGTTAAGTAACCTCCTTATATTTTTTGTTGCAACTAGCTGCAAAAATTACGTAAAGTTTCATGCAACTGGCCACCTTTCTATGCAATTTGAATAAACTACTTTAAAAAAAAGTAATTATTACGTACCTACCATATTGAAATAAAAAACGTTAAAAAAACATTAATCTTCACTGTCATATTTCTTTTTTGATAGTTATATACGTGAAATGAAAGTACCTAAATATAATTGATGTAAGATGTGGTCACTTCCGTGTAGGTACATTCAATTCATTCACTTCCTGGTTGACTAATTTTCGACCTTATTGGTAAGATTACAAAGTTGAAAGTTATTACCTATGTAACGCGTTGCTACATTGTAATCGGCGATCGGTATCGGTAGTGCAATTTAAGGTTAACAACCTTAATGATATTATGTTAGAATGGATACGCCCGCGGGATTCAGGATCCTTTCACAATAGGTGCCTGCTTAAGTTTTTAACTAAAATTATCTTCTGGAGATAATTACATGTTTTCAAATGATGTTAATGCATTTTTATCATCATCATCATCAGACTATATATTGTCCTACTGCTGGGCACAGGCCTCTTCTCATACAGAGAAGGCATGACCATTGATCACCACGTTTGCTCAAGGCGGATTGGCGATTTTAGACTAACGGTGAAGGAAAACATCGTGAGGTAACCTGGACTTTAAAGTCTGAAATCGCATTTTTATACTTATGTCTAAAAAATGCGTAAAATAAAAGTAATAAAAACAACAACCCTTCTATTTTGACTATAGCTGTAAAAATATTAATATTTTTTTCACAGCAATATTCATAATGGCACCTAACATTATTATACTTTTATTATTTCTAAGATTTTTACTGTATATTTTCCCTTTTTAATTTTTGAATAAATGATTTTCTCTTTCTCTTTCTTTTGCATTTACTCATGTAAATGTTGCAGCATTATGCTGAGATAGGAGCCTTTTCTGGCCTCGTACAGGTAAAATGTCATGTCTTTAATTAGTAATATTTTTTTTCTATTTAGTTTTGTTATTCTATTTGTTAACTACTAATTGTCTACTTCCTGTGCGTGTCCAGAAATAAATGCTTTTTCTTTCTTTTTCTTTTCTTTCATTTGATTTGAACTCAAAACATAATTTATATAACCGATATGAACTGTCTGGCTTCTGACTACCCATAACAACAGCTGTTAAAAATCTACAAACGTGCTTTCCGAGGCACGGAATTGCCATTTAGATCACCGATCTACTGACTGACCGCGGCAAGAGTATTTTAACATGATTTTAACCTTTGATCGATCGACCAGTGCGCTTGTGTTTACTGAATCAATTACTAGGCAGTTTAAAATTGAACTTTAGTCTCGATTGTCAATCAATCGGGATCGGATATCAGGTAACAAGTGTCCGGGTTTTCTCCGGATACCCTTTGAAAACCCGCCCGGACGCACCCCGAACGCCCTTCAAACTTGGACAAATCCGAGAAAACCCGGACGGATGGCAGCCCTACCCTAACCGAGCATGTAGGCCCCTGGGAACCCTAAACAGATGAAATAAAACAGTCTGACATTATTTATTTTGTGACCGATCAAGTTGAACGTTGTTTTTTTTTTAAACATGGCGCATGTTTACTGTTTACTGAATCCCTACTTGTAGTTTTAAATTGAACTTTAGTCTCGACTGGACTTTGAGTTTGAAATGACTTTTGCCCAAATATTTACGGCCATTTAAAAAAAAATGAAATAGAGATCAATATTTTTTGTGTGTAGTTCCTATAAGTATAGAATTCTGGCGCGAAATAGCTACGAAAATTGCATTTATAAAGAAAAATAACTTTTTAACAGACTTCACAAAAAGATTCTGTATTCGATTCTATTTAGAAGAGAAGACAATTGTACCATTATAATAATACTGAATGAAAGTTATCATTATTTGCATGCCATTTAATGGCAATAATATTCTGGCAAATAAATGTTATTGATTGATTGACCCTTATTTGTATGTACACACGGCCTATGTATATAATTATGTATGTTTTTATATTTGTTAGTTGTCCCTGATATTATAAAAAAAAATACTAATCCGATTCGGATGGAGTTTTCAGTATTTAGATGCATATTTTTCGAGGAAGTTTCTATCAATTTTATTCATACTCATCGCATGTACCACGTAAGTTTGAAACCTGGCAAGCACCAACATATTATTATGTATTTTCTAAATGCTTAGACACCACTGACTAACAGTGAAGGAAAACATCGTGAAGCGTAAGGCAAATGACATAAGCCGATGATGATGATGATGATGAGGTTATTAAAAAAAATATTAAGTACATACCTATTTAGTAGTAGTAAAAACTTTCAATGTCTTTTCTCATATACACGTGCCAAGAATATTTGATATTTTAAGATATGTATGTACGAAAAAAACGAAGTTAATAAGAATAGCTAGATAAAAAAACAGCCAAGTGCGAGTTGGACTGGCACACGAAAAGTTCTATAGCACCGTACTATTTTTTACGCAGCTTTTTATTATAATTTCGTAAAAAAATCGTTCCCTTTCCAAAATAAAATAATTTGCCAATTTGATACGGCATGTCCGTTTGGATTGAGGAGCCATTTTTTATTTTTCCACGAAACTTTGCCCAGATTTAGTAGGTCCTGAGAAAATTTTGTAGGCCAAATCCTGGAATTTGTAGTAAAATATAAAAAAAGTTATATCAATTTAAAGGTGGCTCCTCAATCTAAACATTTGAACTGAGGAGCCACCTCGTAACTCCGAAAGTATTGAAGGTACATTTATGATTTTTTTGTATCATTTAGTAGTAATTTAGTAGAGTGCCTACAAAAAAAATGGATTTTGTAGTGCTAATATAAAAAAAGATACAATACTTTTATTGTGGCTCCTCAATCCATACATAAGACCTATAATTTTACACGAAACTAATCGACGGATTTATACAAAAATTTAGTATCATTTAGTAGTAGTTGAGTTTGAATTTGTATTAAAATAACAAAACAGTAGGACTGACAGTTTTAAAGAATTTATGAATTTTAACTGGCTCCTCAATCCAAACGCTTCGCATATAAATAATTGACTGTAGCTACCTGAGGTCACATCGGAATCGGATAAAAACTACGCCAATATTTAGTAGAAATTTCTACTAAATATTGGCGTACAAATCAACACTGTACATATTCGGTATCCGAAAATCCAAGCTTTTTTCACTTTTTCTTATGAACTCGCTATTAAGGGTGACCATGCTATGTGTAAACGAAAGTAGGACAACTTGTTTTAGAAAATTGATTCAATTTATTCTATGCAAACAAATAGGTACTTGATTAAAAATAACTGAATGGCAAATTTTAAATGGGTTGTTTTATAATAAAAAGGTACAAAGGTATAAACAAAAGGTACAAAATTTATTAAGAAAATTGTAAACATTAAAATATCTCGCATATATCATCATCATCATCCTTCTTGCTCATTAATAATACAATTAGTAAATACTCATTATAAAATATTATTTAATTAAATAATTTTATACAAATCGGTAATAACCAAGTTACACCATAAGTTGGCAGTGGGCCCCTTTCGGGCCGGAACATTGAAATCACCGGAAACTCATTAAGGGGTGCCTAATAATTAATATAATGGGCTTTAGTGCCGTGTGTTACAGATTTCTTTTCAGTACCATTGTGAGAAAATAAAATAATCCCATGCATCTTTCTCTTTATCTTTTTGAGGGAAGCAAGCGACTCGATCCCCGACACTACCGGTAGCAATGCCGTCAAAGACAGACAGAGCATGAAGTGCTTGCTGCTAGTCAAATTAACAACAATAAGATTACACCTGATTAGTGCCGCCGTCACTAAACTCAAAAAACTCAAAACTCGAATGTTTTTATTTCAAATAGGTCTTTGCAGGCACTTATGAAACGTCAAGCTAGTTGCACGGTTCCAAGGGAGGGTTCTTATGGAGAAGAACCGGCAAGAAACTCCATAGACACTTTTCAAAAGGAAATGTTTACAATAGTATTTTTAAAGTACAGGTTATCTCTGAGAAAGTTATACAATTCAAATGATGCTATACAAAAAAAAAGAAAATAATGAAACTGCTTAGTGCTGACCATTTTTTTTCTTTTTATAAGAATTATGCATTCAGCCTAATGCCTTATCGATAATCGAATACCTGAATAAGTTGAAACTGTATAAAATTATATGAAAGCTCTGATTCATTTTAGCAAGTTTTTTTCATAAAAAAATATTAATAAAATAAAAGACAAAATAATTCGGTACTTGAGACAAAAAAAATACTTTATGAAGTCACGTAACTCACAAAATGAAATAATTTGTTTATTTTATTTTGATTTTAAAAACAGATTGATAAAACGTCGCCGTCGACCTTAAAACAGATTGAAGAAACGTCACCATCTCTTTGAATTAGGTAAAAAGATTGTTTATCTTGGCCTTTGATAATCACCAATATTTAGAATCTACAATTTTAAAAGATATAGCATTTCAATCTATTGTAATAAACAAATATTTAAATTCATCAAGGAACTAACTATAAAATACTAGCTTTCCGCCAGCGGCTTCGCCCGCGTGGGCTATTTGAATTCAAATTAAAGATTAACCGCTCGACCGATTTTGTGTAAATTTCACATAAACCATCTACTAAATAGTCTGAACAAAGCCTAAACATTTGGTTTGGATAAGTGAGCCCGTTCTTAAGTTATAAAATTACAACGAAAAGTGGCATTGATTTTTAAATACTTATATTGATTGATATAATGATAAAAAAAATCATTTTTTTATTTGATGAATCGAGTCGATCAAAATTTCAAACAGATTACATTTACAATAAAAAAAACAACTATGTAATGCTGTTTATTTTTTTTTGGCGGCAAAACAGACGCGGCAGATTTCGAACACCAAATTCAAATTTTTTGTTTTAAATAAGTACACTATTAATGAATTTGTTAAATAAATGAACATAGATATATTAAGTTAGTAAATTAATAACGACTCATTCACTTTCCGTTTTATGATGTTTGTTCCCTAAAATGAGCACTGTTCCAAGACTACTGACAACAAATAGCGATTAAATATTGCATTATTTTGTTTTATAATTCAAATCTGAAAAAGATGAACAGTAAAAGTGTAACGTTTGTAGCGTTAAAATGATATAATTTTTATTATTGTGTACACAGTCTTAATTACACACACAGCCACAAGATTTGTTATAAAGCAAAATAATATGATAGTAACTAATAAGAATGGACTTAATTCTCGGCGCAAAAGGTCCATAATGGGTAGTTTCTGTGATTGTTTGTTGTTAATTTGACTATCAGCAAGCACTTCATGCTCTGTCTGTCTTTGACGGCATTGCTGCGAGATATTTTAATGTTTACAATTTTCTTAATAAATTTTGTACCTTTTGTTTATACCTTTGTACCTTTTTATTATAAAACAACCCATTTAAAATTTGCCATTCAGTTATTTTTAATCAAGTACCTATTTGTTTGCATAGAATAAATTGAATCAATTTTCTAAAACAAGTTGTCCTACTTTCGTTTACACATAGCATGGTCACCCTTAATAGCGAGTTCATAAGGAAAAGTGAAAAAAGCTTGGATTTTCGGATACCGAATATGTACAGTGTTGATTTGTACGCCAATATTTAGTAGAAATTTCTACTAAATATTGGCGTAGTTTTTATCCGATTCCGATGTGACCTCAGGTAGCTACAGTCAATTATTTATATGCGAAGCGTTTGGATTGAGGAGCCAGTTAAAATTCATAAATTCTTTAAAACTGTCAGTCCTACTGTTTTGTTATTTTAATACAAATTCAAACTCAACTACTACTAAATGATACTAAATTTTTGTATAAATCCGTCGATTAGTTTCGTGTAAAATTATAGGTCTTATGTATGGATTGAGGAGCCACAATAAAAGTATTGTATCTTTTTTTATATTAGCACTACAAAATCCATTTTTTTTGTAGGCACTCTACTAAATTACTACTAAATGATACAAAAAAATCATAAATGTACCTTCAATACTTTCGGAGTTACGAGGTGGCTCCTCAGTTCAAATGTTTAGATTGAGGAGCCACCTTTAAATTGATATAACTTTTTTTATATTTTACTACAAATTCCAGGATTTGGCCTACAAAATTTTCTCAGGACCTACTAAATCTGGGCAAAGTTTCGTGGAAAAATAAAAAATGGCTCCTCAATCCAAACGGACATGATACGGCGGCTATAGTTATTAACATTGTGAAATTTCAAGTCTTATTAATGCTAAGATTCAACCCTGTGACAGACAGAGACAGCGAAGCCTTAGCCCTAACTGAGCATGTAGGCCCCCCTTGGGTTTTTTTTCGGATGGGAAATCATCAAATGACTCCTCCCGCCGTAGGTGGGGCGGGTGGTAGTGTCAGACTCTTACTGACTAAAACCCATCCATGTTCCTTCCTCAGCCCTGTATATTCCGGGGGCGCGGTATCTCTTTCGAACGTCCCGCAGCCCCTCTTTGGCTAAGGAACCCCAAACAGGCGGAATAAGACAGTCTGACATTATTTATTTTGTGACCGAACAAGTTGAACGTCGTTTATTTTTCTTATTTACTTTGTTATAATGTTTGCTTTTATGTGTGAAGGTTATGTGATGCTCTTAAAGCACGTCGTTTGTTGGCTTACGTTCAATGATTGAGTCGATGGATTTTATCGTTTACTTGAAGGTAATGTACGCACAAATGGTTCTATTTTTTTTGTATGTTTTAAAGACTTAATAATGATGAGGAAAACGTAGGTTATAATAATTTAAAACGAAAATTATATTAAAAAAAACATCTGGGGGGTTAGACAAGTGGCAAAAACGCTAGCAGAATAGAAAACAAAATGTATGGGAATGACAGATAGCTAGTCGTAAACGAATGTCATTCCCATACATTTTGTTTTCTATTCTACTAGCGTTTTTGCCACTTGTCTAGCCCCCCAGATGACGGCGTTGAAAAACAATTTTTTGGAGGTATATTAAACATAGTTAGGTACTTTACTTTTTTATATTACTAACTGGCTACTATAACTTCGTACCGCCATTTTTGTGTTAGATATTTTTTTATATTTCTTTTATACGAACTTTATTCTGACAATAACGAACCAAAAAAAAGAAAACAAATTATACAATTAAGTGCAGGCGATTTATTTTAATTAATACATAATATACTCCATTTACTATGAGATTAGACATTAAAACGCATCCTATTTACCGTTTGTTCAAACGACTTTGAGCTCTATTGCTAAGGTGACAAGACAAAAACAGAATGCAGAATATATTTGTTATTGTAAACATTATTTTGCTTTCAACACCATCCTTATCAGTACGGAATAGAATTCAAAATCGGTTGAATAAGGTGCAAAAAGAGATTGGAAGTTTTTCTATTCTTATTGTAAATGAAGTATAAGTACTTATTTTTATGTTTTATTTAATGCAAATAATGAGAACTTTGTTTAAAATTAATAGCAGAATTATTCAGTAAGTCATCTTGAATGACAGATCTTCAGTTTTATTATTTTTCTACGTACCACAATCATAACTTTCAAGGATAACAAGCAATAAGTCTTGTGTTTGAGATAATGGCACTACATTGATTATGATACATACAAAACACATAAAGCATTTAAAAAAATATGCGCGATGTAGGTGTACTAATCAAAATGAGAACCACCACCATTTTTGAAACCGGTTTATTCAAAATAAATACAGTTCCGAGCCTAAAAAACAAACTCGAAATAATATGTTATTCGTAACATAATCTATACTAATATAATAAAGCAGAAGAGTTTGTTTGTTTGAACGCGCTAATCTCAGGAACTACTGGTCCGATTTGAAAAATCTTTCAGTGTTAGATAGCCCATTTATCGAGGAAGGCTACAGGCTATACATCATCACGCTTAAACCAATAGAAGCGGAGCACTACTATTCCACGCGGACGAAGTCGCGGGCAGAAGCTAGTATCCACATAATTGACTTTAAAATACCTAGAAAACACTTGGAATTTATGTAGGGCTGCCATCCGTCTGGGTTTTCCCGGATTTGTCCTAGTTTAGAGGGCGTCCAGGGTGCGTCCGGGCGGGTTTTCAAAGAGCGTCCGGAAAAATCCCGAACTTTTACCTGATATCCGATCCCGCTTGATTGAACGGTAAGCAATAAAAGAAAACAAATAATGAAAAAGTGTCCGGGGAAATAATCAAACTCATTCAAAATGTCCGGGGTTTTTATAGTTTTAGTCCAGGGTCGACGATTTGGGTGATGGCAGCCCTAAATTAATGGAATTTATACTAGGGGATAAGGTGACAGACAATACTAGTGTTGTACTTTCTGGTTGAACTTGATTTGTTAGTGTTAATATTGTTTTGGTTATTTATTTTTCTTTTAAATGATTAGGGATGAACTAAGCTATGGTAATGTAAGTACTTCCTATCCTAAATAATACTTACCTATTTCTCGTTAATTCATGCTTTTACACATTTCGTTACAATTTTAAATAGATAGTAAAAATATATAAAAAATATATGGAACAGGGTCCAAGCATTTTTTTAATTTTGAATGGCCAGGCTACCGGTTGTTAAGGCCATACACCATACACTCGGTGTATACACTATACAGCGAGTATCTGATGTCTGTGTGCGACATTTATTGTGTCAGGAGAAAAGTGTCGCGACAGGCGGCGGACACACCAACATGTCTGACATTTGGGTCGCAATTTCTGGCGTGTTGTCTAAACCTAGCTTTGTTCCGTGGAACCGGTTTTTCAGTTTTAAAATACATAGGTATTATTAATAGGTTACATTTAAATACTCATAAATTATTAAAAAATATTTACGTAAATCGATTTCAAATCGTCCGTTTGATGTTAGTAGAATATTTAAGGGCATTGACCTACAACATAAGCACAGGATTTCCTAGTATTCATATTAGCTAAGACCGAGGTTAGCGAACTATTAATTATGACTATTAGGCCAGTGCTTTTAGCCTCTAAAAACGGTAAAAAGTGAATTAAATAATAGTAGGATGAAACCCATTGGAAAAGGAGGAGAATACAATAAAAATGATAGGAAAAATAAATTACGGGCGATCTGAGGTCGGGAAGTGGGGGGGGGGGGGGTTAAAGTTAAAAAAACGGTTTATCTAAATTTCCGACAAAACTACAAGTCCTATGAAAAAAAGTTAAATGGCAAAGTTGTAGATAATAAAAAGATCTACAACTTTTGGATTGACACTTTTTCACATAACCTCAAAATTTATGTGAAAAATTCAAAAAACCAAGTTTTTGGTTTTTTATTTTTATCTTTTACAATAATTAATTTTTTATCACGAAATTTGGTGAAAACTTACCTTTTTATGTCCCAAACACACTGTAATTTATTTGATTTAAAATGATTATTTTTTCACCCTTATTTTGACTTAATATCGAAAAAAAACCCTAATTTTCAATCGAAAATTCTCGTGTCAAAATATCACTTTTTTTTTAAAAGTCGGTAGTCTTTTTGTTCTTTGAAATCTCTACTTTCAGATGGTATAAAAAAATATTTACATTGCTATGGTAAATGTTCTCAGAAAATATAAAGAAACGCTACAAAATAACAGGTAGTAAGGCCTAGACCGGCTTAAATTTTTTGCGTAGATGCCTATTTATTGCTATTTTAAGATAACTTATGTATCTGAGTGACCTACGGAACCTCGGACCTCTCTATGAAATACCTTTTAGCTGATCAAAAGGTATTTCATAGAGAAGTGGGGAGTTGCTAGAAGGATCTTGGCCTTGCTAACTGTTATTTCGTAGCGTTTCTTTATATTTTCTGAGAACATTTACCATAGCAATGTAAATATTTTTTATACCATCTGAAAGTAGAGATTTCAAAGAACAAAAAGACTACCGACTTTAAAAAAAAAAGTGATATTTTGACACGAGAATTTTCGATTGAAAATTAGGGTGTTTTTTCGATATTAAGTCAAAATAAGGGTGAAAAAATAATTATTATAAATCAAATAAATTACAGTGTGTTTGGGACATAAAAAGGTAAGTTTTCACCAAATTTCGTGATAAAAAATTAATTATTGTAAAATATAAAAATAAAAAACCAAAAGCTTGGTTTTTTGAATTTTTCACATACATTTTGAGGTTATGTAAAAAAAGTGTCAATCCAAAAGTTGTAGATCTTTTTATTACCTACAACTTTGCCATTTAACTTTTTTTCATAGGACTTGTAGTTTTGCCGGAAATTGAGATAAACCGTTTTTTTAACTTTAACCCCCCCTCCCCCCACTTCCCGACCTCAGATCGCCCGTAATTTATTTTTCCTATCATTTTTATTGTATTCTCCTCCTTTTCCAATGGGTTTCATCCTACTATTATTTTTTTTGTTTTCAAAAGTTAAAAGCACTGGTCTATATAATTATAGTAAGCCACATTCCGATATGTGTACATAACCTTTTTACATTATTTCATTAGAGAAATCTTTATTTCCGGAGGACGTAAATGGTAAAACGTTATTACAGGTTAAACTACTACTGTGTCATTCATTATTAATAATATGTATAATTATAAATGCTAAAGTAACTATGTCTGTCTGTTGTACCGTCTTACGGTAAAACTGCTCCATCGATTTTGATGAAATTTGGTGCGGAGAGAGGTATGGCGATGGCTTGAAACCTGAGGAAGGATTTAGGACATTTTACAACTATCTATCTAATCTAATAACTTTTATTCTATTTACATAAACTACCTATTAGATACTCCCATGAAATAAGACATTTAAACGCACCCTATTTACCGTTCGTTCAAACGATTTTGAGCTCTATTGCTAAGGTGACATGACAAAAACAAAATGCAGACATATGTGTTTGTTATTGTAAACATTATTTTGCTTTCAACACCATCCTTGTCAGTATCGGTTGAATAAGCTGCAAAAAGAGTTTGGAACTTTTTCTAATCTTATTGTAAATGAAGTAAAGTTCCTTTAGGATGCCGGCAAAACCGCAGGAAACGCTAGTTTAGAAATAATTATGGCTAACAGGTGCCCATTAGTCAATAATTAAGCGTCGTCTAGGTCGTTTCGCCGCAGGTTTAAAATGTGTTTTGTCGTAACCTCTCAAAAAACACTGAGTACAAACTCCGAGGTCGTGTAATGGTTTCAAAGTCCACATAGCGGTATGCTCTTCTTTACTTATCTATACATATAAAATGCTTTGTCCTGTATGACTGACGGATCAACGCACAGCCTTAACCGCTGATCGTAGAGACCTGAAACTTGGAGGGTGTGTTCTTTGCATGGCGTAGGCATCCGATAAGAAAGGATTTTCCGAAATTCTACTCCGAAGGAGATGAAAGAGGGGGGCAAAGTTTGTCTGAAACTGTCATTTTTATTTCGTATAGCCCACGCGAGCGAAGCCGCTGGCGCAAAGCTAGTCTAGTATAGATATAAAAGAAGAAACTCACTGGCTGACTGATCGATCAACTTACAGCTGATAGTTCTAGAAGTATGAAATTTTGCACAAATGTTCCTTAAATGACATAAAGAACTAAGAAAGGACTTCTAACTCATCCCCTAAAGGGTTGGAATAGGGGATAAAGGTTTGTATGAAACTCTGTTAAATTTTATAACACGCACGGGCGAGCTAAAAAGCTAATTTACTAATTTAAAAAATCTTCCTTTTTTTAGTGTTTTGTTAAATCGAATCATTCATTCATTAAGACTCTTTTGTTCTACTTTTGAAAGTAACGCCTTCGCTGCTCGGCTGTATGAATAAAAGGCTTAAAAGAAATAAGCCGAGCGACGTGATGATTAATGTCCGTGGTTATGCAATAAACGCAGTAAAAAACCGGCCAAGTGCGTGTCGGGCCACGCGCTGTAGGGTTCCGTAGTAAGTCTTAGTTAGTCGGCTATAACTCAGTAACCGGTTAAACCTACTTAACCGTGATAGTTTTCCTTGTAAGTTCATTACATGTGCTACCTCTGTGTTTTTTTTCACATTTCTAGGGACAGCCATTCAAAAGTTAGCGGGGGGGGCTCGTATCGGACAAAAATTTGCACTTAAGAGCTAGATATTTCGCTAACGGCTCACTTAGCCGTAAAATGGTCTTCACACACCCATAATAATTGAAAGACCTATCTAACGATACCCCACACGATAGGATACGCAAGAAAAAAATATTTTTCATAATTTTATTTTAACACTTCGTCGGCGGGATCAATAAGGTATACGTATATATACTAAATTTCAGCTTTCTGATAGGTACCAAGAAAATCTGAGCTATGCCGCGGACAGACAGACAGACAGACGGACATGGCGAAACTATAAGGGTCCCTTGTCGATTACGGAACCTTAAAAACGCATCAAACAATAACTAGACAAAAATAACATTAGAATGGCCCATTGAAACATACATGGCTTGCATTATATTGGCAAATCGACCTACATAATTTTATAATTACATAAACTCGATACTTACCTGCTAACCTTGCGATAGTCATCAAAACATGGAAAAACACCGGTTGTAAAATATTCCATGCAGTTTATCTTCTGATGTTTAATGAAATATTGATGTTTAATTCATTCACGGATGGATTTAATTTGCCGTTTGGGCCGGGTCAACGTTTGCTTCGGACAGAATAAAGTAAATTAAATGTTTTTTTTTGTTTACCTCTATGGTAACTGTTTTTTTTTCTTGTTTTGGCGGCAAAGTCCTATCCACCGATAATTTAAAAGCATAATAGAAATAAATAATGCGTTCATGTTTTTTAAATATTACCTATATAAAAAATTAAAATTAAATTAAATTAAATATTACAATACTACGACCTTCTTTTTTTAATTTTCCAGTGAACTTTGTTACCATAATATGTTTTTTGGATAAAATAAAACTGACTCAAAATACATTTATTACTGATAATTTTTAATGATAATCCTTTCACCTTTGTGTCGTAAGCACAGAGATTAAAGACATGCGTGCACGCATCCTTTGCATAATGTGTGCTACGGACTTTGACCTCGTCTTGTCCATCCTCAGCGTCCGTCGACGTCACGTTTATGTGGCTTGCCTTGAAAAAGGTAAACCAGCAAAGGGCTGCCATATTCAAGGTAATTTTTCAAATTATGAGGAAAACTTTATTAAAGCTATTTATAGATACGTAGGTAGATTTTAAGGTTGTTTAGTCAACAACGAACTATTGTATTTTAAAATAATCAAGCGTAAACGGCAGCTAGAAAAAATATTTGTGAAGTAGGTATTTACTATATTCAGCATAATTTATTTTTGTCATGTTTATAAGTTATCCTACTAATATTTTAAATGTGAAAGTCTGTGAGGATGGATGTATGTATCTACTAATATATACTTTCACACCAAAAACTAAATGGATTGGGACTAGGGAATGCAAATCTCGCGAGATTGGGGCTCAAGCGAGATCTCGCGGGTTTATGAATAACAATACTGCGAGATCTCGCTAATATCAAGATCTCGCGAGATTGGCAATTTTGTGGGTTTTTTTTGCAAATAAACAGAATATTTGAATAAATTTGGAAAAAATAATAAAAATCATAAGTATTTTAAGATAAACATTTATTTTCACGATTGTTTTCAATAAACTTTTATGCATCAAACATTGTTTGACGTATCTGTCTATATTTTTTTAATAAACTTCTAAGTATATTGTAAACTTTGACGTACGTATTTATCAAATAACAAATTAAAGAAACAGCCAGTCTTCTCTTCTAATATCAAACAAAAATCTTTTAGTAATAAAACTTTATCTTATAACAAACAAAACAACGAGAAGTAAAAAAAAATATTTAAGTTCAGTTGACTATTAAACTGAGATATTAGTATCAATTAAATAAAACTATATCTACTCAGTAGATTCATTAGATATTTCAGGTTATAAGACATTAAACTCGCGAGATCTCGCACTTCTTTCGACCGAGATTAATCTCGCTAAAAAAAGCCGAGATCTCGCGAGAACGAGATTGCATTCCCTAATTGGAACGAAAATTGGTAGTTATGACGTACATTAACACATAGAATTTTGCACTTTTTATTATATAGGTATATGTGAAATAGCAAGCAGAAACTAGTTTCAAAAATAAATATTTGCCTTGGATGTCTCCGATGAGACTTGACGTCACGTCTGAATGTCTGATAATATTTTAAATCCGGTTTACCTATTACCTATTTGCAGTAGTACATAGTTGCTAAGTGAGCAACTTTTTTATACATATATTGAATAGCAAAGTGACAGCCATTGTAGTAGCAGCGTTTTACCTACTATTGTTTAAGGACTGACATCAAAAAGCAGGTGACCAACAGCGTCATCTTGTGATAACTGAGAGTGCGAAAAGAACTTGGAGAGGATACAGAATAAATAGCGCAGTTTCTTTGTGGTATCTACTGGAATCTTTATCATTTTAACGCATTGAAATTATATGTTTAAATACCTACCTATTTAATTTTATGTTTCTGATATTAAGAACGTTTCATAATGAGCTTTGTGCCTGTACTAAATGTTTTGCGTGCTTTTTGAAAAAACAAGTGTTGCCAGATCCGTTTTCCAAATATTGGGTGTGATTTTTTTTCACCGCGTATGCTAATTTGATCTAAAAATCCGGATTTGAATTACCCATCATTAAACTGAATATTGAAAGCTTAGCTTTAGTGACTGTTTAGTGGTGTCATGAATAAGATTTCTTTAACAATAGAAGAACCAGTAAATCGAGAATAACTTGAAGAATTCCCTTAAAATCTAGTCAGTACTCAGGAAAATATTTATTTCTAATTAATTACCACTTTAAAACCTGTCATAATAATAATAATACCAGTTCATCTACATCTACACTTCATAGAAAATGCCTTTGTCGATCGGTCCTTCAAGTTTCTAATTGTAATACTTCCTTTTGTGATCATTATTATTATTCAAAGCAGTTTTTTATCATGTTTACATTTTTTGATCAGTTTTAACATCATGAATATTTAATTTATATAAATTGAATACGTAAAAAGTGGTAAGGTTGAAGATCTTTCTGAATAAGAACTTTTTGTAAAACTGTTACCTGTTTTATGTTTTTTGTAATTGTTGTCATTGTTTCGAATTTTGAAAATTTTTAAATTCAATTAAGTTAAAATAAAAATTAATGAGTATTTAAAATATTTATCTATGGTATTCATATTTAAGTTAGAGTATATTTATACTTGCTTTTTTTTAATTTTTGGTATTCATTGTTTGTTGAGAATTTTAAGCTTCTTTTTACGAATTATGTAGGTGCAACATGCATGAAGATGAGGCAGGAGAAGCTCTATTTTTTTGAAGTCTGCTGAAAGCTTCCAATAGCTTAGTTTCTAGATAAAGAAAAATAAAACACAACGAGACCTTTGTCCAGCATTGGGACTAAATAAGTAAAAAAGAAGGGCAAATAATCAGTAGTTTTTATTTTTATCTTATGTTATTGTTCTTTAATTTTCTTTTGTGTATTTTTCTCTTCTGTACTTTTTCTGTTATAGCGTCTTTTTTGTGTGAATAAATGCTTTTTCTTTCTTTCTTTCAAATATTTCGAAATTGTAGTAGTACTATTTTCCTTTGAACATGTCCAAAAGTCCCTAAGTCAATGCCGGTCACGTTTTAAAAAAGTTATGACAGAAGTCAATGTCACAATTTTACTTTGACGTTTTCAATAAAATTTTCGTAAACTGAAACTTTTTTCATAAACTTTTTACAATTACAACATCCATTTCCTTTTTTGTAGGATTTAAAATAAATACACAGCACAACCAAAAGCAGAGGAACGTCGAAAATGGCGGAAGAGTCGCAAGTACGTGCATTTTACGCGGGCAAAAACTTTTTCATTACCGGTGGAACTGGGTTTGTCGGCTTATGTCTTATTGAGAAGATTCTACGATGTATGCCTGATGTTGGAAAGATTTACTTGCTCATGAGGCCTAAGAAAGGCAAGGAAATAGCCGAGAGGCTGGAAGAATTCCCTAAAAACCCGGTAAGTTAAAACACTTATATTTTGCAGAAAAAGTTAATAAGAACTTTAATTTTAAAGAAAGATTCTTGTTTATGTTGGTGTTAATCAGCAGGATGACGAAAATCTAATATTAAAAGGCAAAGCAAGTGTTTAACAAAAAATAAAGTTTTAAAATCTAAAACTAAATACCTATGTTTGACATTAAAAAAGTATTTTCAACAATCAGGGTGTCCATTATCTGGAAAATCAGGGAAGCAATAAGCGGTATGGTAAGTCGGGAAAAAAAACATATTAGTCATAAGTCAGGGAATGCTGAGTCATGAAATAAAAATATATCTGCCTAGCCTTTTTCCCAACTATATTGGGGTCGGCTTCCAGTCTTAACCGGATGCAGCTGAGTACCAGTGTTTTACATGGAGCGACTGCCTATCTGACCTCCACAACCCAGTAACCGGGTAACACGGTACCCCTTGGTAAGACTGGTTGTCAGATTTTCTGGCTTCTGACTACCCGTAACGACTGTCAAAGATGTACAAATGACAACCGGGACCAACAGCTTAACATGCTTTCCGAGGCACGGAGGAGTCTCGCTATGACAAGGATGGTCACCCATCCACGGACCGACCGCACCAAGCGCAGCTTAACCTTTGATCGGTCGAACCGTGCGGCTGTTACTTAGCCACGAGCTCCTCCTCGAGTCATGAAATAAAAATATGAGTCTTAAAAATTATGTTGCTTATATTTCTAAAAAAACGCTCTAACTCTGATCTTTTCTTGCCTTTATGATATTTACTCCAAAAACGGATTATATGTCTTTTGCTACATATTGCACATGGTCTATACTTGACTTCAATAAAAGCATATAAAATTGGGTTTGAAAACAAAATAATAATATATTTTCCTTATAAGACAACAATATTGGGTCAGGGAAATGGGGTATAAAGATCAGGGAAAGTCAGTGAAATAGTCAGGGAATTAATTTTGGCATTTGTGGTGGACACCCAAGCTAAAATTTAATGTGTGTTATGAGTGTCAGGGCTCATGTTTAACAATGTTTAGAGACTAATTAAAAAGTATTACATTGTATATAGCATAAACTGTTTACTGTAACGATTGTGGTGGCCTAGTGGCACCTGCTTCTCATGTACGAGTTCGGAACCTGGCAAGTACCAATGTGACTTTTCAAAAGTCATATGTACTTTCTAAGTATATCTTAGACGTCACTGAGTAACGGCGAAGGAAAACATTGTGAGGAAACCTGGACTTTAAAAGTCTGAAATCGCCAATCCCCCTTGAGCAAGCAAGGTGATCAATGCTCATACCTTCTCTGTATGAGAAGAGGCCTGTGCCCAGCAGTGGGACAATATATAGGCTGATGATGATAAACTGTTTAATAGTTTTTTTTATTTATTATATTACTAACAATTTCATAAATCTTTCAGGTCTTCGAGAAGCTTCTAGAAAACCATTCAACAGATATATTCCAAAAGTTAATTCCCATTGCCGGTGATGTTGGTGAGGTGAACCTCGGTCTCAGTCCTCAAGACCGACAGACCCTGGTGGACAATATCAATGTGGTCATCCATTCCGCTGCCACGTTGGACTTCCAGGAGAATTTGAGGCCTACCGTCAATATTAACCTGCTAGGAACTAGAAGGATTATGGAGCTGTGTAAAGATGCTAAGGATCTGAAGGTAATTTATTTAATTAATTGCTTTTTTTTTTCATAGTTTTAAACTGTACAAGTTAGTTATCCATCTAACTGTAAGAAAAACTACTCTAATAATGAAGTACACCTGTCTACACTTCCTCTTCCAAGTAAAAATGGGCGAAATAAAAAATCAAGTTATTTTGGATACCAATTTCATCCAACCTTCTTATTGTCTGGGCTGCGGCACGGTCGAGGCGTTGTATTCCTCTCCACTACTCCACCTCGCCCGTGCCGCGACTCAAGTATGTGAGCGCACTACCATTTATTCAATAGGGAAACGTAGATGCGGCGCGCCGCTTGTGAGCCTGCGCCTTGACGCCGCTTCGACTCTAGCTCGTGTGGGCGACCCCCCTAAGAAACCTTATTGTTAGAGTCTTCTCAAATCCACCTGATGGCCTGACATGGAATTGTAACTATTAATATTTTGGTAGCAGCTTGGGACGACGGCTTAACAAGTGCCCTTCAAGGTACAGGGGCGTAACACCGTCAACTTTCTAAAACCAGGCTGCTTTGTTAAATAAAAAAAAATACACACACACACAATGAAATTTTATCCTGACCTGAGAAATGAACTTGGGACTGTTTATAGAAGTAGCGTTTTGCACCAACAGACAAAGAAGGCAGTCTAATGCCATTGAACACTTTTTTTTCGGATGGGTAATCATCAAATGACCTACCGTCGTGGGTGGGGCAGGTGGGAGCGTCAGTCTCTTACTGACTGTAACCCATCCATGCTCCTTCCTCAGCCCTTTGTATTCCAGGGGCTCGGTCTCTTTCAAACGTCCCGCCGCTCAGATACCAATGAACCTAGGATATGCTATTCTTCACATGCATTCAACATCCCCTATCTTCACTATCTACACTAATATTATAAAGAGGAAAACTTTGTTTGTTTGTAATGAATAGGCTCAAAAACTACTGGACCGATTTTAAAAATTCTTTCACCATTCGAAAGCTACATTATTTATGAGTAACATAGGCTAAATTTTATTTTGGAAAAAAATAGGGTTCCGTAAGATATTTGGGTTTTTCGGACACACGGTGTAAGAAATCAACCAGAAAAGTTACTTTTTTTGCGTACGCTACTAATCTCAGGAACTACTGGTCCGATTTGAAAATTCTTTCAGTGTTAGATAGCCCATTTATTGAAGAAGGCTATATTTCATCACGCTAAAACCAATAGGAGCGGAGCACCACTATTCCACGCGGACGAAGTCGCGGGCAGAAGCTAGTGCTGTATAAAATAGTAAATATACATTATTATATTTTCCAGGTCATGATCCATGTATCGTCAGCCTATGTGAACTCCTTCTTAACTGAAGCTCATGAGAAGGTATATGAAGCCCCAGAGGATGCCCAGAAGGTCATATCATTAGTAGGGACTCTAAACGACGAGTCTTTGCTGCAGATTGAGCCTAAGTAAGTTTTTTTATATATAATATACTAGCCGTTTCCTGCAATTTTACCCGTATCCTGGATGAAATTCTTCAAGTATTTTTTTTATGGGACAAGCCCGCCAGACTATCTTCAATCACTGCAACTCCTGAAAGCCAGAATCAACAGTGGCAACCACTAGAAAACGCCGAGGCAATGAAGCAACGAATTTAATCAGAAATCAATAGTGAAGGAGTAGGAATAACCATAGTTTCCACTTATTCCATATCAAGCAGGAGACAGATGTTAAGAGTTAGGCCATTAGCACAAAGGGCCTTAATTCTTCAAAAAATTATACTGTTTTCTTCCCCAGGGTTTTAATCTGTATCTTTGTAAAATTTTATCTCAATCAGTTCAGCTGTTTTCCCATGAAAGTGTGACAGATAGATAAAGTTAAATTAATTAATCTTTATTCACATAATTTACATGTAGGTACAAATGATTGAATTCCCTGACTCCTGTGCTAGTGTAAACTGTATTACGGGAGCCATAGTCTTCCCTAACTAATAAGGCACAGGTTATGACAGCAAGATTACAAAAAAAAAAAGAAGATTATCTTAATTTGGTAGTTGTTACTTTCACATTTACAATATTAGTTTATATTAATTTAAAGTTGATTTATAGTAGCATCAAAATTCAGCTGTAATTCATAGAAGTGTTGTGGTGGCCGAGTGGTTAAGGCACCCGCCTCTCATGTACGAGTGTGCGGGTTCGAAACCTGGCAAGTACCAATGTGACTTTCCTAGTCATATGTTTTAGGTACATCTTAGACGTCACTAACTAACGGTGAAGGAAAACATCGTGAGGAAACCTGGACTTCAGTTTAATATTCTTTTTTATTTTCTCCGCAGACTCTTGAAGAGTCATCCCAACACATACACATTTACCAAGCATTTAGCTGAACATGAAGTTGTCAAGTGTGTTGATCTGTTCCCTTGCACCATCGTCAGACCTACTATGAGTAAGTGTCTACGTCTGTACTTCTTGTTATCATGAGAGCTGCAGATTTTACTTACCTAACAAGCCCTAGTGTCAGAATTTTCTCACTTTTACTGTCTAACTTGTAAAGTCCGATTTAAATCAATAATGCTTGGCAACGGATTTATAAAAATCTCACTTATAAATGCTGTTTAGCGTTAATCCGAAGTTAAGCTAGTAGCTTAATCCTGGATTACAACCTTAAGTAAGAATTACGTGAGAAAAGGTTAAACTTTTTATAAGTAACACGGTGTCAGAATTTTCTCAATTATTTTTAAATTCACAAAGCAATTTCTGTCAGACCTGGTCATCGTTTTTTTTCATCTGGTTAAAACAAAAAAAATCTATATTATCATATTTGTTTCGCCTGCACCCTGAGGGACTTCACTCATCTGGATAAAAACTATCCTGTTTTTCCCAAGTTTCATATAAATTAGTTCAGTCATTTTACCGTAAAATCTTAACAGACAGACAGACAGACCGATTTACTTTTGCATTTATGGCATTAGTAAGGTTATAAAAGTAATGATTTTTTTGCAGTTGTAGCGTCGTGGAAAGAGCCTATCCCTGGCTGGACCTGCTCCAAAGTCGGCCCACAAGGTTTCCTCATGGGGGCTGCGAAGGGTAAGTTCTTCTTAAAATATATCTTCTATACTTATAATAAATCTGTAGAGTGATCAATTCTGTACATGAAATATATTTCCAAAATAACTATCAGGGGATGATTAGGGATCGATACTGATGCCAAAAATGCAATCAGTAAAATTTTTGTGTCTGTATAAACGTTATAGAAACAAAAACTACTCGACGGATTTTAACGAAACTTGGTACAATTATTTTTCACACTCCTGAGGTGGTTATAGTATACTTTTCATCACGCTACAATTAATAGGAGCAGAGCAGTGAAGGGAAATGTTGTCATTTTGTTTAAACGCGCCTCAAGAACCGCTGGTCCGATTTTAAAAATTCTTTCAGTGTTATATAGTCCATTTATCGAGGAAGGCTATAGGCTATATATCACCAGCTAAGACCAATAGGAGCGGAGCACCACTATTCCACGCGGACGAAGTCGCTGGCAGAAGCTAGTAATTAAATAAAAAATAAAAATATGGATGAGTTACATGGTCCGACTGCATTTTTGGTATTAACCTATGCAAGTGTCTATAATCGTTGTGATCTGACTACATACATATACATTAAATTAACAGGTGTTGTCCGTCGCTTGCCGCTGGCTAAAGAGAAGATAGCAGATTATATACCAGTCGATGTGGTCGTCAACCAGCTGCTGGTCGCTGGCTGGGAAGCGGGGAAGAGCAAGTAAGTTTAAAATCTTAATAAAAATCTGTAACATCACTCTTGTAGTCCTAGAACCAGAAGCGTTATTTAGTATAGTCTGTACCGATTGATTTTACGAAAAATTTAAACAAAGTCGTAACCTATTTTGTTCTTATTCTTCAACAGAAATTAACAAAATGGCGTAAGGGTGTCGCATTTATGGCAATTTCATGCTCTAAACATTATCTATGTGGGAAAATGCGAACAAAATAGGTTATGATTTTGTTTACTTTTTCCGTAAAATCGGTACAGACTATTGTTGTGCTTTGTGGGAATCAATTCACCTTACAAAAACCGTTCCCCAGATTTTAATATGTTTCGAAATTTATTTATTTAATTAATCACAACGGTTGAACCACAACCGTTAATTAATTAATTAAATAAATTTACATTACAATTAAATTATTACAGTAACGAATAAAAAAAACTATTTTAGCTCCCAAGATACAGGCTTGCCTAGTTTGGGGCTAATGTGTAAAACATATATTTTGTGTATTTTTAGAAAATAAAATTCTTATTCTTATTTATATAAAAAAAGGTTTAATTTTTTATTGAACTTGGCTGCGGGACGATCGAAAGAGATACCGCGCGATCGGAACATAAAGGGCTGAGGAAGGAACATGGATGGGTTCTAGTCAGTAAGAGTCTGACACTCCCACCCGCCCCACCCACGGTGGGAGGAGTCATTTGATGATTTACCATCCCAAAAAAAAACGAAAAAAGAAGAGAACATTGTAATTTTACCAAATATGCATAACATTAATACTTATTTTAGAAACAATCATTTTTTTATTACATTAATTCCATCGAGATATATCAATAGAGATGTAATCCCAAACATTAGGCGGTAACAAAAATGTAACTATTTTTTAGAATGCAGACGTAGCTTTGAAACCTGTAGTAATTTTGATGTATAATTATATCTATCTCTCTCACACTAGCCAAAACATAATGTTCATGACATTTGTATGATAAGGATGGCGATAGTACTCCCAGGAAAAATACGGTGTGGCGTACCACATAAAAAAATGGCATTAATTATGTCTGTGGGCTCAACCTTAATGGCTCGCATTGTGTCCGGTGATTGCAGATCTAGTTACTTTAGTAACATATATATCTATGCATTAATCATAGAGCTTTTAAAGTTTTTTTTTTTTTTTTCAGATCCGGTTTAACCGTATACCACTGTTCATCGTCTACTTGCAAACCGTTCACCTGGATTATGTTAGACAATACGGTGAACAATATGCTGCATAAATATCCTTTGAAGAGTGCTGTGTGGTAAGCATACGTTTTTTGAGGTTTTTAATAGCTTTAACTGAGTTCTAGATATGATCTTCTGGTAATAAGAAGAGCCTGTATGAGAAGAGGCCTTTGTCCAGCAGTGGGACAGTAACCGTTTTATTTATAAAGCCAGATTAATTTTTAATCTGCTGCTTACCAAAGGATTAGCAAAAATCTCACCCATAAATGCTATCAATCGTTAACCTGAACTTAAATTAGTAGCTTAATCCTGGATTACGTCGTTAAGTAACGATTAGTTGAGAAATGGTTAAACTTCAGATTACAGGTCTTTTATAAGTAAGACGGTAAGTAGGTAGAAGATAATGATGAGGATAAACATAATGTTTATGTTTGTATGTCAGTTATTGGTCTGGGGCCTTACCATGACGTGCCAAAACAAGATTATTTTCGTTATGAAAAAGAGACGGAGCTATACGACGTTAGTAGCTGTGTCACGCTCTCAAACTTGAATAGTGATTGAAAAAACACGAGGTGGTACAGCCCCTGGTCTGTAACAAATGATGCCATTTGTTATCTAAAATTAAAATATTTAAACTTTCTTAAATTTTAACACTTTCTGTTCTTTTTTTCAATTATTTAAACGTCACTTAAAATTGAAGAGTTTTTGAGTATTTCGGGAATTTTCTAAATAGAATAGAATAGAAATATGCTTTATTGTACACCAAAAAGAAATGAAGACAGATACAACTTAAAACTAAAAATATGGGTACAACGGCGGTCTTATCGCAATAAAATAAAATACTACGCTATTAAAGTTTTATCTTATTTTTTGTAACATTATGTAATGAATGTTTATATATCTTAATTTCGTGGAGTGGATCGGTCAGAGGTTAAGATGCGCTTGGCGCGGCAGGTCTGTGGATGGGTGACCATCTTTGTCATAGCGAGACTCCTCCGTGTCTCGGAAAGCACGTTAAGCTGTTGGTCCCGGTTGTCATTTGTTGATCTTTGACAGTCGTTACGGGTAGTCAGAAGCCAGAAAGTCTGACCACCAGTCTTATCAAGGGGTACCGTGTTACCCGGTAACTGGGTTGTGGAGGTCAGATAGGCAGTCACTCCATGTAAAACATTGCTGCATCCGGTTAGACTGGTCGCCGACCCCAACATAGTTGAGGGAAAAGGCTAGGCAGATGACGATTATAATCTTTTGTTCTCTCTATTTTCAGGTATCCCCATCTGAAATTCGTGCCTACACTCTTAATGTTCCGTATTTCAGCTATATTCGTTCATTTCTTCCCCGCTTTGTTGTTAGATTTGATGTTGAGAGTGACTGGGGGCCGACCTATGTGAGTAACCATAAATTCTTAAACTTCATAGATTTAGTTGAATTAGTAACCTGGCAAGTACCAATGTGACTTTTCTGAAGTCATATACTACATAAAATAACATAAATAAATAAAATAAATAAAAATATTTTTTGGACATTAAATACAATGATACCAGGTATGATGTAACCCTGACTTCTGAGCTAGGCCAAGCCTGTGTTACAGGAGTCAGTGTCTTCTCCCTTTTAGGTCAGTAATGTGCAATAAAAAGAAACGATAAAATATGAGCTAGAAACATAATTATTTATACGATTCCCGGGTCAGGTAAAATTTTGGGGGATATTCTATTTGGCAATCTTTGGTGCTACATTTGTGTCTAGATTTGTGCCCAATTCATAGCAATAGCTTGTCTGGTGAAATTTTTAGGCTATAAGTACACCTCTGCTTAGCCCTTTAGAAATAACATGTGATTTTATAGTGTTTTTCAAATATTTCAGCCTAATTCGTCTGCACAAGAATGTATGGAATTCATTGAATCGGCTAGAGAGATTTATCTTCAGTGAATGGAAGTTCTACAATCCTAATACACTAGAATTGGCCAAGAAGTTGAATCAAACTGACAAGGAGCTGTTTTATATAGATATATCTACGTTATATGTGAGTACTAGCTTTCCGAATATATGAATATGAATTCTATATGAATTCTCAGCCCGATCGGTTTAAAATTGACAAGTTTCATACAAACTTTCATCCCCTATTTTATCCCCTTGGGGGTAGAATTTATCAAAATCCTTTCTTAGCTGATGCCTACGTCATAACATCTAGCTGCATGCCAAATTTCAGCCCGATCCCTCCAGTGGTTTGGGCTGTGCGTTGATAGATCACTATGTCAGTCAGTCACCTTTGAGTTTTATATATATTTAGATGAATAGTTGAGTGGGTAGGCAGAATTATAACAGAGGGGTTGTTAGTTAAAATCTAAACATATTGAGTATTTTTTATTATCTGTGCGTGGGTAAGAAATAAACATGTAGTGTTTATTCTCTTTATTTTCCTTATAATATTAATGAAATTAAATATCTTCAAATAAACCGTGTAGTAAATCTTTTCTAATATTACAAACTAGCTTTCCGGCAGCGGCTTTTTCATACAAACTTTGGGGTGAAAAAGGTTTTACCTCCTTAGGGGTAGAATTAGGAAAATCCTTTCTTATCAGATGCCTACGTCATAGAGAGAACATATCCTCCAAGTTTCAGGTCTCTACGATCAGCGGTTTAAGCTGTGCGTTGATCCGTCAGTCATTCAGGACAAAGCATTTTATACAGTGGCGGATCCAGGATTTTGGCTTGGTTCTGGTGAGGGTAGGTTTTATAAAGCGAAACACTAAAATTCACAAAACATTTTATTTTGCTTAACGCATAACAAATCTCCTTGCTTAGCTTTTGAGGGGGGGGCTTGAGCCCCTTAGCCCCCCCCCCCCTGGATCCGCCACTGATTTTATATGTATAGATGTGAAAATAACTGTCTGTCTGTCAGTCTGTTTCACTTTGACGGTAAAATGGCGGAACCTATTGAGGTGAAACTTGGTATGGAGATAGTCGAAGGATTGGACATAGGGTAGTATTTATCCGCATGGGGGAATTAATTCAAGTAGCAGAGAGAGCTAGTAAATAAATAAAAATACAAATATTTTATTTTTCAAGGTTTTTTTTATTAAGCTTAAACATACAACAACAAATGCTAGTTTAGCCAAGTGTGAGTCGTACTCTTTGCCCTTTTTTAGGGTTCCGTAGTCCGACAAGGAACCCTTATAGTTTCGCCATGTCAAGACCATTTTTTGGTTAAGCGAGCCATTTGCGAAATATCTAGCTTTTCAGTGCAAATTTTTGTTCGATACGAGTTACCCCCCCTCTAACTTTTGAATGGCTGTACCTAGAAATGTGAAAAAAATCACAGACTTAGTACATGTAATCAACTTATTAGGAAAACTATCACGGCTAAGTAGGCTTAACCGGTTACAGAGTTATAGTCGACTAACTCCTACTACGGAACCCCACTGCGCGTGGCCCGACACGCACTTGGCCGGTTTTTTTAATATACATGTAATACAATGATACTCGGAAAGGAGCTCGTGGCTAAGTAACAGCCGCACGGTTCGACCGATCAAAGGTTAAGCTGCGCTTGGCGCGGTCGGTCCGTGGATGGGTGACCATCTATGTCATAGCGAGACTCCTCCGTGCCTCGGAAAGCACGTTAAGCTGTTGGTCCCGGTTGTCATTTGTACATCTTTGACAGTCGTTACGGGTAGTCAGAAGCCAGAAAAGTCTGACAACCAGTCTTACCAAGGGGTACCGTGTAACCCGGTAACTGGGTTGTGGAGGTCAGATAGGCAGTCGCTCCATGTAAAACACTGGTACTCAGCTGCATCCGGTTTAGACTGGAAGCCGACCCCAACACAGTTGGGAAAAGGCTAGGCAGATGATGATGTAATACAATGACACTGATATATTTTCAGTGGGTGGAATATTTCATAACCCTACACTTGGGCGTCAGACGTTACTTGAACCGCGAAAAGGAAACAACTCTACCCGCTGCCCGCAAGAAGGACATGGTGTGAGTATATAATTAATAATTAACTATAAATATAATAATTGACAAAACTAGTTTTAAGTTAAATAGTTAAAATACAATTTCCTAGTTAAAACTTGTTACGACTGAATGCCTTTGGGCTTTACCGTCTGTTGTATTTAAGCTTTTAGGCAAAGGAAACTACCGATGAGTATTTTCTGGATTTTATTAATTTCGCTACAGCCTAAGTATATTTTAAATCTACCACGGCGTGAGTAGTCCGGTGAGGATACTTTTCGCGTTGACCAATCAGCGAGCAGCAGTCGGTGCGCGCGAGCTTGTATCACCGCGGTGCCATGTGCCGTGGAGGGGGCAAGCACGTTAATACAGCGCGAGTCTTCGCAGACCGTTTAGTGTGGCCAGCCGGCGCGTTCCGCGCGCCACGATGTAAGGCTGCCACAGGGCTATGTTACAACTAGAAATTACTGCAACATACAAAATAACATTGGTTCTTCATAACATATGGACTGCAGGTTTTTTTTAACCTAACAAGCCCTAGTGTCAGAGTTTTCTCAGGCCTGACGGCCTTTGACATGGTATTGTAACAATTTAAGTGCTTAACGGCCCAGGCACAGGGGTGAAACACCGCCAACTACCTGAATCCGGGCTGCTTTGTGTATTTTTTTTTTATAAACCCATATTATGCTATTTCGGCCCGAATCGGTGATCAAACCTGAGACCCCGTGACCCAATTTACAGGAGTCCCGTTATGCGACCACTCGACCATGCAGTCATCGTAATAAATCATCGTCGTCATCATCATGATCATCATCGTCGTCATCGTCATCATCATGATCATCATCGTCGTCATCGTCATCATCATGATCATCATCGTCGTCATCGTCATCATCATGATCATCATCGTCGTCATCGTCATCATCATCATGATTATCGTCGTCATCATCATGATCATCGTCGTCATCATCATCATCATGATCATCGTCGTCATCGTCATGATCATCGTCGTCATCATGATCATCGTCGTCATCATCATCATCATGATCATCGTCGTCATCATCATCATCATGATCATCGTCGTCATCGTCATGATCATCGTCGTCATCATGATCATCGTCATCATCATCATGATCATCGTCATCATCAAGATCATCGTCGTCATCATCATGAACATCATCGTGATGATCATCATCATAATCATCACGGTCATTGTCATAATCATCATCGTCGTCATCATCATCAGCCTCGTTATAATCCCGTTAGTTACTTATAAATCCTACTCGCAAGAGCGGTGACGGGTGACGGAAATAGGTATTGTTATTATTTTACTAGCTATGCAATACTTGCCCACCACTGCTAGGCAAAAGCTCCCGGCCTTTACACTAGTCTGCGGTAGGTGTGAAATTCTAGTAAATATTTAATATTTTTTATAATTTACTTTGTTTTAATGTTTCAGCCTGCTGATGTTCCACGTGATCTGGCAGCTGTTCATCATGGGTCTGCTATGGTACATCTTCGCTTGGCTGACTGGCCTGACCCTCGCACAGAGCGCCTGGATAGCACCCATCATATATATATTATTTACTTTACTTTAAAGAGTGCTAAACATATTCGATGACTCACGAAACATTTGTCAAAATCTTTTACCCTTTAGAAACTTTATCAACTTTAAATTACTTTAGTCTGTAATGTAAACAAAGTCGTAACCTAAAAACAGAAATAACTGAATGGCATAAGAATGGCGCGTTTATGTCAATTTCATGCTCTAAACATCATCATTCATCATTCAATGCCATGTTATTTATCTGTGTGAGAAAATTAGAACAAAATAGGCTATGATTTTGTTTGCATTTTTCGTAAAATCAATTGGAGACTTTAACTGACTTATTCATACCAAAAAGTCATTTCTTTAATAAGCCGCTTTTCGCTATCTAACTTTTGTCTCTTTTTGTCGAACTTCATTTTAACTTGACAGAAAGGAACGAAATAGTTCGTATAAAAATAGGTTTATTATTCGAGTGGTAGTCATGAAAAAGACGGTCAATATTTGTCATCATTCTATAGAAACGAGATTTAATATATTTTTTACTTGTTTCTATATTTAAAGCATTTTGTTAACTTTATATCGAATATTTCAGGAATCTCAATTTTGTATTGTTCGTTTATAAAAATACTTGTGACTCTATAACAACCGTGCTGATTAATTAACGAGGTTAAGCATTCCAGCGCGGCTATTCCATTAATGAGTGAACATTTACAAAATAATCTTATTTTGTATAATTAAATTTTGGGCCAAGATTAATTGTATGATTTGGGGCAATTTTATGCCGCGGAGTGGTTGTAAAGATTATCTTTAGTGTTTAAGATATAACTAATTCAATTAATTATTGTATTACTATAAGTAATATTAAAAGGTGTATAAGTTTACTAAGGAAAGCTTAACTAGACAAATGATACAGATATGGTCTTATGTGTGCTTCTTAGTTCACAGATTATTAATGTTTTAGTATCGTATTTCACACGTCATGTGTAGCTTTTACAGTTTTATCTATTTATATACATTCCAGTATTTGATTGGTGCAATGTATTTTTTATGCAATAATAAACATTTTGTTAATAAATTGTTTTGTTTTATTTTTGACTACCCAAATAATACTTAATGGGTAATTTAAATTTTATAGAGACATGCATGATTTTGGTATAGGATGGGAAAGAATTAAAGAGGATTACCGACAGAATTTTCTTCATCAATTACTAGCTGTTTCCCGCGGTTTCACCCGCATCCCGAGGGAACTACTTAGCGCACCCGGGTAAAAAGTAGCCTATGTTGTTCCTCAGGGTCTATTCTATCTCTGTACCAAATTTCATTTATATCGGTCCAGTAGTTTTGGCGTGAAAGCGTAACAGACAGACCGACAGAGTTACTTTCGCATTTATAATATTAGTAAGGATCTATCCGAAAATTTTCTTACTAGGGATAGTTTTACAAAACATACAGCTTGGCAAAAAAGAGTAGAAATTAATAGGGGCGCCACTTTACCGTTCGTGTGGCAACCCGCTGCGACCGTATAGCGTACCATCCTATCGTCTTGATACTAAGCTGTATTTTTATAAGTAATTAAAATAATCGTAAGTATCATAAAATGTAATAACAATGTATTCACGTCATGTAACTGAATACAAATTACTTACAAGCACTAATAATGCAGCAAAGCACTCCTGTGTTTTCATTTTTTTTTGGGATAAAAAAAAGGCGTATAGCATTATTATAATTGATTTCAATAAATCTTCCTCTAAATGTTCCACGCCCGCCACATCCATGTCTTGGCTAGAGCTAGCCATAAACTCATCTGAGTCACACTCAGATTCAAAGGCACTGCGCTATGATGTTGGAGATTGATTCCTAAACGTTTTATGTCCAAGTACGAGCCCTCTCATAAATTCATAATACTCCTTTTCTATTTTGTTAACATGCTGGCATGAATTCTTTTGAACTCCTACTCGGTTATAGATTGAAATGCACGTTCGGTGCTTCCTACAAAGATAAAAAAAATGATTAAACCTCTATCAATATTAAACGTAAAAAGTTTACGGTACCTATCTATTTTGTTTTTGTGATTTTTAAATGCTAGTTATAACAAGTATTATATTATCTTGTGATCACACTCATAGATAAAGTTATGTAGAAATCGAATTTACATATTGCAGAGTATCAAGGCTCAAGCCACTCAAGTATCAATAGTAATCTAGTCGCGCTATACCAAAGTGTCAAAGACAAAACGTAAACATAACCTATATGCTCGATGTTTATTGTTCAAAATTTCCTTTATTTCGTATTCAAGCAATTCAAAACCAAATAGAGATCATAAATTAACACTTGATACAACTAAATACAACAAAACAAGCTCTTACATACCTGTCATAATGGCGGTACTTTGGTAAATATCGTCGAGATCGGAAAGAAGAGTTAGAGCCTCATGTTCGACCAGATATCGCAGATAAACATTATAAATTGTTTCCTTGCTAGTACTCCGAATGGTTTTATTTATTATAACGTGGTTTTATTAACGTTTTGATGGTCGAAATAAAAAAATAAGTAACTCGCGAGCTTTGTTTACATCGAACGACACAGAACCACAGAGTATATAAACAGAACGACATTAATTGCCAGGAGCTGCCAGCAATAAAAAAAATTAGTTCCGTTTCTAGACTTTTTTGCCAAGCTGTACAAATAATGTCATAAACCTATCTTTAGTAATAGATTTTAGAATAGATAGAACAAAGAAAATAAGTGAAAGTTAGTGAAAATATAATTTAGAAAGAACATAATTTAGTTAGTTGTAGGTATATGGACAAAAACAGTGTCTTGTGTGTTGATCACAAATAAAATATGTAACGGGATATTATAAAAACACAGAAAATAGGGTATACAGCCTTATTTATTTTTTACAATACATATTAGCATAGTCACTCATTTTTTTTCGTATTACAATATTCTTTTTTCTATCAACTAGAGAATTTAAACAATAATTTGTGACAGCACCTCACAACGTGTCATTTTACACAAAAATTGACAAATTATATGACATCTTGCACAGAAATTGACAAGTTTGTACATTTTTTGCGTACAATGTGAGATTATACACAAATGGTCAATATTGTATTTTTTTCACAATTAAATCATAATTATAACAACAAAATATTATCGAATCATTTAGTTTGTAAGCGAGAGGTAGTGAGTTCAGTTTCCAGTTGCGTCACTAGTAAATTTAATATTATTTTTTCTTGGAGGATTTTTGCGACAAATCGCAGCGATTGTCGTGTAAACTCATCAGACATAATAATGATAATTTTATGTCTTTTCCAAAGCATGTCTTAATATCTAAAGTTGTAGAGCCCGTAATATCATTGAATACACAAAAATGAAAAGTTTACCTGAATATAATATAATTAAAAAAACTGGAATGATTCAAGAATTGATGAAAACACAAGAACTATGATGTTAATCTTAGGTATCCATACAACATCTATGGGAGAATCATTAAGACAGCTCATAAAAAGCATGTTAATTGATTAGTGGTGTCACTACCCATTATTATACAGGCGCAAACATGTGACAGAGAAAAAAAAAGACCGGTCTTTTTCTTGAACTTTTACATCACAGCCTGATATGTGAAAGGAGAGGAGATGTATTGACCGCACGGTAGCTTTTTCTTTTTCTAGAGAATTGTCAAAATATGACGTAGATAGACCATTATCTAAATGAATATGATAAAAACCTAGTTTTGTCAATATGACAAAAATTAAGCCTCTTAAGTTTGAAATATTTTGTGTGAAAGATATTACAGGCCCAAATAAGTAAGTTAATAGCTTTGGGTAGTAGTTAATATAAATAATAATTTTAAATTATAAAGCCTGGGGCCTTACCATGACGTGCCAAAACAAGATTATTTTCGTTATGAAAAAAGAGACGGAGCTATACGACGTTAGTAGCTGTGCCACGCTCTCAAACTTGAATAGTGATTGCAAAAACACGTGGTGGTACAGCCCCTGATCTAGTTTGTTTAATAGAAAAACATTGATTTCGAATCTCAAGTGTCGTGTTGTGATTGGTTGATGAAAATAGAACACGCCATACACAATCTCTCATATATAATGGGGGGTGGGGGGATTTTTGGTGACGTATAAATAGGTAACTTTACCCCTTTGTGTACGATATCATAATATTTGACTATTAAACAGACTTTAAACCAGATTTACCCGGCTGATGTTCAACATTGACCGGCAAACAAATAGTCAATATAAGAAAAAATATAATTAACCAGTTACACTTTGACCGGTTATTTTTAGTAATTCCCTATTAAATAAACAAATTAAGTAACATTTAATTATTAAACTAAGTGTAAACTAATCACAACTTGTGAACGTGTGAAGTCTTACATAAACATTACGATTTTGCGACTTTTTTGGTCGCAAAATTATCTCGGGTATATCTGAACTTAATTTAAGAATAACCTATTGTTTTGCGTGAGGTGTAAGATTAAAGTATAGTTTTATGGTTGCGACTAAAAATAGCATGTACATTATTTTCTACAACAATGCATGGGAGATCGTTGAAGCTTTTAAATGTAATAAGACCATTAAATTCCTTAAGCTTTTACAACATTTGGTTATTGCATGAATCATTGTCGCATTTACAATCAATATCTATGATAGTTTTGTAATTTCAAAAAAACACTTACTTTATTTTCGTTCGGTTAGCTTTAAATCCCAGAATTAACGAAACCATATAGATCTACAAAATTTAAAATATGAATATTCTCAAATGTATATCCCTTATTGTTGATAATGAGTTGTGATGTCAATTCATCAAGTTTCGTAACTCAGTCAAAGATATTTACAAATACTAACTCGATTTGAAAAAGGAAATGACGGCATAAGCTACTGTCATGCCGCTTGGCGTCACGGCATATGAGTCAGATTTACTCCAATTAAGATGTAACATTAAAAAAATTAACATGTAAAAATACTTTTGACTGCAATTTTGTCAAGTATCTGGTACCTAAAGATCAAATTATACTAACGCGCTGTCATTTGAATACTTTTCATGTCTAACTATACTTCATTGACAATAAGATTAGAAAAATTTCCAAACTCTTTTTGCAGCTTATTCAACCGATTTTGAGTTCTATTCTCTACTGATAAGGATGGCGTTGAAAGCAAAATAATGTTTACAATAACAAATATATTCTGCATCTGTTTTTGTCTTGTCACCTTAGCAATAGAGCTTTAAATCGTTTGAACAAACAGTAAATAGGGTGCGTTTAAATGTCTCATCTCATAATAAATGGAGTATGGTATTCGTATATATCTGAGACCAGGTTTTAAGTATACATACCTTCTTCTATATACAAGTAATACATCATTTTTTTAATTACAACTAATGCCATTCACAAAAGTCTGATAAATCGATACATTTGTCAAATCGATTAACACTTTTGACGTATCGATTCGTTGCATTAGTTTACAAATATATACGTCAAAATTATTAATTTACTAGATTTTTCCCGTGGTTTCATACGCGTCCCGAGAGAACCACTTACCCGGATAAAAAGTAGCCCATAACAGTCTCCAAGGTCACCTCTATCTCTATACCAAATTTCATCCAGATCAGTTGAGCCGTTTTACCGTGAAAGCGTAACAAACAAACTCACTTTCGCTACTATAAATTAATATTAGTTAGGACTTTAACCAAAAAACTAACAAAAGTTAACATTAATTTGAACGGATTAATTTATCAGACTTTTAGAAATAGATTTATCTCCCCAAAAAAGGAAATTAAACTTACAAACAAACTTATTTTAAGCACTTAATACTACAATAGAAATAAAAATTGTGATTTCAAACGATGTAGTCTGCAAAAATATAATCTATAGACAAAATAGATTGTTATATTAAGGCTGGCTTTTACATTGCATATGTGATGAACGTCAATCGTGTTGTATTATCTGGCAGATAAATTTAACCAGTACTTATTCGCAGCTGGCCATAAATATGACTACCACTTAATATATTTAAATAAACATTCTGTCTTTTAATTTAAATACATTTGGCCTTAGTTTTTAGAGAAAAATGGTACAAGCCAACCTGAATATTTTGTGAACATAAATAACTTTGTTTTCATAATAATCAATGAATTTCGACATAATTTTAATATACTAAAGTACTTTGTTAGACATATTTTTATTCTAAACATTTATTTGATGTAAATACTTTTAGAATTATTATATTATTTAGTGATTTCCAATAATGTATGATTTCAAATAATTACATTTTCAATAAAGTTATTTCATGTGTGTACTGAGATGTGATACTCTATTTAATTTGGAATACAGTGAGTCTACTCTAACTCAACAAAAGCGAAGATTCGATTGAAGTTTCGTACATTTCCTCATGGGCGGTAAGGTGCAAACTATTTATATATATATATATATATATATATATATATAGTATAAGTATATCCTTCTATTTACAGAGCATTAGATCACCAAAAAAGTTATCGTCTATTCTCGATCTTTGTTTCGGTGATCTAGAGTAGGCCCCTGGTACTTTTACTCACTAAAAGCCAAAAAAAAACAACATTATCGGAAATCACCAAAAAAAGTCCCAACCACACAAACTAGATGGCGCTGACACCAAAAAGCGCAAATACAACGGCAAAATCAAAATACTCGTATCGATCACATACAAAGTTTATCCATAACTACCGTCATTTCGTGATTATCAATGACGTGCGTCCTTAGCGCTGTGAGATCAAGCGCCCACTTTGTTTCTTCGCTTGTTTAAAAGAGAATTATTGCTCTGTTCCAAAGCTTTGATTTGGACCTGTAAATTAAAAAAAATTGTTAATTAATACATTGTTGGTTTTGTCACATTTAATAATATTACAATGCGAAAGTCTGTCTGTCTGACTGTTACCGTTTCATTATTATAAAACTGCTAAACTGATTACGCGAATTACTAATATTATAAACTAGATATTTTAGCCAATAAATAAATAAATAAATATCTTTGGACAATTTCACACAGCGCCATCTAGCCCCAAAGTAAGCAATGCAAGCAAGCATGCTTGTGTTATGGGTGCTAGCTTAACGGATATACTACTTATATATTTTTATAAATACATACATATTATACATAGTAACACCCAGACCCGTTACAGAAATTAAAATTCATCATTTCAATTTCTGCCCGGCCGGGAATCGAACCCGGGACCTCTTGCGTGGCATTCTGACCATGTTGACCACTAAACCACTCAGGTTGTCAATGGATACAAAAACTTGACAAATTACATACTAAAACTTTCCTCTTGAATCACTCTATCTATTAAAAAATACCGCATCAAAATCAGTTACGTAGTTTTAAAGATCTAAGCATACATAAGGGACGGACAGACAGCGGGAAGCGATTTTGTTTCATACTATGTAGAGACGCGAAAGTTTGCAAAGTTGTATGTATGTTTGTTACTCTTTCACGCAAAAACTACTGAATGGATTTGTATGAAATTTGGTACACACATAGTTTATAACCTGGATTAACATATAGGATACTTTTTATCCGCCTGCGTTAAGTAGTTCTTTAAGGATGCGAGTGAAACCACGGGAGATAGCTAGCTTTTAATACACTTATAAATAAACACTTAAAGCCGGTTAAACCAAAAAAAACATGCGATTACTTATACGTGAAACGAAAGAACTGTCATTCAAGATCTGACATAATGGAGTATAAAATTGAATAATTTTGTTATTATTTTATGTTTTTCGTCTAAATATTTATGTATTTACTTAATAATTTAATCTATATCTAAGTCGTGGTGGCCTAGTGGTTAAGGGACCTGCTTCTCGTGTACGAGTGTGCGGGTTAGGAACCTGGCAAGTACCAATGTGACAGTAAAAATATTTAAATTAAATCCATCCGGCGACTCACACCTCGGATCAGTTAATTGCGGTCCCAGTCGCCGGAAGCCTCGTAATTTTAAAGAAAAATCAATATTGAGTCTGGCAACACTCTGTTTTAATACGACACTGTCAATGTCTCCGTCTCTGATTTAAAATATTGTAAAGTGCAATAATTAAACATATTATTTTGGACTCTGGGCCTTCATTTCAAACAAAGTGAACAAACCTATCCTGCACAGGGGGTCATGTCTCACGTCCCCTCGGCCTGCCTCTGTAATACGGCTAAAACTAAATGGTTAATAATAAAACACATGTGAACACTCGCCGTCACCTGATCGTAATCGACTCGCATCGTGGCCAGGGAGCGAGTCATCTCGTCCTGAACATCCGCCCACACCTCCCCGCTCTCTCGCAGCAGCGTGTGCGTGTACAGGGGGGTCTGCGGGACCTGGGTGAACTGGCGGATCCAGGGGCTGGACATCACCTGGAAAAATAATTATACATTTTATTAAGACCTAACTAACATTCAATCCTAACTTATTAACTAAATTCCTTACTAATTCCTTACTTCCTTACTAATATTATAAATGCGAAAGTAACTCTGTCTGTCTGTCTGTCTGTCTGTTACGCTTTTACGCCAAAACTACTGGACCGATATAAATGAAATTTGGTACAGAGATAGAATAGACCCTGAGGAACAACATAGGCTACTTTTTACCCGGGTGCGTGAAGTAGCTCCTTCGGGATGCGGGTGAAACCGCGGGAAACAGCTAGTTACCTATAAACGTAAAATAAAAAAAACTGTAATCTGAAGTTTAAGCATTACTCACCTAATCCCTACTTATAGTAGTAATCCAGGATTAGAGACGGATTAGCAAATACTTTACTCATAAATGCTGTTTAACATTAAACCGAACTTAAGTTAGTAGCTTAATCCTGCATTACGACATTAAGTAAGGATTAGGTGAGAAATGGTTACAGTTCAGATTATAAGTATTTTATCAGTAAGACGGCTAGTTTAAAAATAATTCATTCTGTTACGGTGTCACGGGGAAACAGCTGAACCGATTCAGATGAAATGTAGTATACTACTTGAGGAAGTTAGTTTTTATCCGGGTGCATGAAGTACTACTAGTAAGGATAGATCTCGCTACATACGAGCCACTACAGCAAATTTCTACATCGCGCAAGAAGTGTTCGCAAGCGAGTTAGAACTTATAGGACTTCCCGACTTTAACCATCGGGAGGATCCTCCCTTTTCTATGGAGGCCACACAGTGTTCTTCTATATTGGTGACCCCGACGTGATCCTTTATACCGGTGATCTGTGGACCACACACACACCATACTGGTGACCCCGGAGCATAGAGATGCAATCCCGAACATTACGCGGTCACAAAAACGTAACCATTTTTAGAATGCAGACGTAGCTTTGAAACTAGTAATCATTTTGATGTAAAATTATATCTATCTCTCTAATACTAACCGAAACGTAATGTTCATGACATCTGTATGATAAGAATGGCATTTACTACAAATTTGCCCATACATTTACTACAAATTTGCCCATATTATTGTTAAAATCGTCCTGCTGTACTCTGATAGATTCAAACTGGCTTCCAAGTGACAGATGTCATGAATTAAGACTGGTCAGAACCTTTATGGCACGCATTTTGCTTGGTGATTGCACATCTAGTTACTTTAGTAACATATATATCTATGCCCCGGAGCATGAACATCAAGTCAACTTGGTCATCAGCATCGAGCGCAGCGTGTCACCCAGCCAGCAACCCTCACGGGTGACACTGGGGGACAGAGCTAGATATACTATACTTACTTGCTGTATGGTTAGTCTCTTGGCTGGGTCGACGGACAACATCCCGCGGATGAGATTCTTGGCTTCAGACGACACATTGGACCACTCGGGCTCCGGGAAGTCATACTGGCCTAGTCTGATGCGCTGGAAATATTAGGAAAGACATTAATAAACCGGACTTAGGAGAGGTTGTATAGGCGATGGCTTTTGCCCAGCAGTAGGAAGGAAGAGGCTATAAAATTCTACTAATATAACAAATGCGTAAGTTTGTGAGTATGTATGTTTGGTACTCGTTAACGCAAAAACTGCTAAATGAATTTGAATAAAATTTGGTATACACATACTTTGGTATACATATAGTGCACATAGGATACATTTAATATAGATATCTAGACTCAATTTTAAGTTTACGTCGGCGATTTAGATAATGTTTGGTAAGAAGATTTGAATGGATTTCTCAAATTCGCCTGACGGCCTGTGACATGGAATTATAACAGCAACTGCCAGCTATCAAGATAGCAGCCGAGGACGACGGCTTAACTTGCCCCAGGCACGGAGGTGTAACACAACCAACTTCCTGACACTGACATCTCCAAAATCCACAAAGCGATTTCGGCCGGACCCGCGAAACGAACCCAAGACCCCGTCCCCAGCACTCGCATAATGCGACTACTAGACCAAGAAAGCAGTTCTAATAATTAATACGGCAAGACTCACCTTTTTCATTCCAGGCGATATAGCGAGACCGTGATTCGAGTAGAAAGGCGGGAATCCACATAACAGGATATACATAACCACTCCTAGCGACCATATATCGCAGGACTTATCATACTTCTCTGGGCCTAATACCTGCAATCATATAATAAAAAAATAAGACACTATAATTTAAGCCTTGTTACAGGGTAACACGACACCTCTTTGTAAGACTGGTTGTCGCCACTAGCCGTAAAAACTGTCAAATATCAACAAACAACGCGTAATGCAACATGTCTTGTAACGTGTTACGCAACGTGTCTTGTAACAATATTTGCAACATGTCTTGTAACGTGTAATGCAGCGTTGAAACTATAGCTGTAATGTGTCAAGCAACGTGTCTTCTAACAATATCTGCAACATGTCTTTAACAATATCACATAGAGTCTTGTGACAATATCTGCAACATGTCTTATAACGTATATTGTAACAATATGACTTAAAACTCGTAACGTGTATTGTAACATGTCTTGCAACATACCTCAGGTGCAACGTAATAAGGCGTGTAACACGGCGTCTGCAACGTATCTGCCGGGGTCAGAGTCTCCTTAGCGAAGCCGAAGTCGGTCAACTTGAGCACAGCGTTCGGTTGAGTGCTGGTGTACAACAGGTTCTCAGGTTTGATGTCCCGGTGAGCAATGTTCGAGTCGTGTAGGTGACGGACAGCGACGCATATTGAGTGCATTATCTGTAATTAATAATATTAATTAATGATGTGGCGAGACAGTTCGAATGAGTTCATTGAAATTTATTATCTCGGTCGTCTGGTGTTTGAAGTGGAAATAAGTATTTAATTTTAATTGTCTTTCCTTGTGATTATACCTACGTGTCTGTTGGAACCGTACTTAATTTTCACTTTCATTACTATTCTCCTAAAGATTTCTATTGAAATAAGCAATACCTTTGTATATTCTTTTCGATAAATCAAAACATAAAAACTAGTAGTAGTAAATGAAATAAAATAATTGCGGAATTAAAAAATGATTGTACGACAATCACATCCAAAAATAAAATCGTAAAATTCTCCTATCACAAACTACTAAATCGTGTATCTTTATCTATACTTATAATAAATCTGTAGAGAGGTCAATTCTGTACATGAAATATATTTCCAAAATAACTATCAGGGGGTGATAAGGGATCGATACTGATGCCAAAAATGCAATCAGTAAAATTTTTGTCTGTCTGTCTGTCTGTCTGTCGGTCTGTCTGTCTGTCTGTCTGTCTGTCTGTATAAACTCTATAGAAACAAAAACTACTCAACGGATTTTAACGAAACTTGGTACAATTATTTGTCATACTCCTGAGATGGTTTTAGTATACTTTTCATCACGCTACAATCAATAGGAGCAGAGCAGTGAAGGGAAATGTTGTCATTTTGTTTAAACGCGCTAATCTCAGGAACCGCTGGTCCGATTTGAAAAATTCTTTCAGTATTAGATAGCCCATTTATCGAGGAAGGCTATAGGCTATATATCATCACGCTAAGACCGATAGGAGCGGAGCACCACTATTCCACGCGGACGAAGTCGCTGGCAGAAGCTAGTTTGTTCATAAAATAATAAATTACAACGTTTTATTAAGTAATAAATACGGGAAAATTATCAGCCACATAACCTTGTTTTCATTTTTATTATATAAATAAGAGTAATAATATAATTAGGGTCTTAGTAGGGTCTTAATTAGAAATTAAGAATTATTAGTACACTAGCTTCTGCCCGCGACTTCGTCCGCGTGGAATAGTGGTGCTCTGCTCCTATTGGTTTTAGCGTGATGATATATAGCCTACAGCCTTCCTCAATAAATGGGCTATCTAGCACTGAAAGAAATTTTCAAATCGTACCAGTAGTCTTGAGATTAGCGCGTCCAAACAAACAAAGTCTTCAGCTTTATATTATATTAGTATAGATTTTGCTTAATACCCAATATAAACTTACTTCGGCAGCCTGTCGTTCAGTGAATGCCCCCTCCCTGTTGTCCTGGATCCTCTGGAACAGCTCCCCGCCGTCCATGCACTCCATCACCACGAGAAGACACCCTCGGCCTCCATACGAGTTTTCATACACATCTATGACCTGAAAACAGAAAATAACTGTTACTTGTGTAATTCATAATATTAGTAAATATAGAACAATCCATACTTACAAGTACTAATGTGACTTTTCTAAAGTCGTATGTATTAAGTATATCTAAGGCCCCTCGCCCACGACGACTTTTTGTAGCGACTGCATCGATACAAACGCGCGACCGTGTTGGACGACATTGGGTGAAGAACGGATCGTTACCTACGCTTCGGCTGCTTACGTAAAAGCAGCACCAAAGACAACGTGACTAATGTTACCTCAACGGAGTCCATCTTGCAACTGTAGCGATCGTAGGTATTTTTATGCTGATAGGGAGCATTCAAGTATTACGTAACGCAATTTGAGGGGAGGGTCTTGTAAAACGTTACAAGGGCGGGAGAAAAGGTATTTAAACAACGCGTTACGTAATTTTTTTTTATTTTAATAAAAAAACTAGGGAATTAGAATCTTTCAAATCGGCAACCCTTTTCGTTTATGTTTTACGGGGAATCCCTCGAAGAAGAAGGGCAAATTAGCTGCTCTGCATTGTGCGCTATAGTGAGGCATTGTCTGAGGATGCCGATTGGCTCAAATACGAAGTTGATGCAAGTGTTTTAACAATACCGGAACCTTCTTCGTCTGCTCTCCAAATACCAATGAAAGAGTCTGAGTGGCTGGCAAACCCGTGGACAGAGTAGCAGTAATTACAATTGAATTGTGTTTTTACGTACCTACACTTATTTGATTTATGACTAAATAAAAACATATAACTTAAAAATCTCTTATTTTGTTTATTACTACTGCAAACGCAATTAATACAATAACAAAGATATACTTTGTTCAACATAATTGTGACTTCAATGGTCACTTAAATGTTACGTAACGTTTAGGGAGGGGGAGGGGGGTACAGAAAAAGGTTACCGTGCGTTACATTTCTAAAATCTTAAAAAAATGCGTTACGTAATACTTGAATGCTCCCTTACTGAATCGCGTTTGCAGCGAGACAGACGCGCGACAGTATTGCGTTTGCATCGCGACTGAAGCTGAGCCCGTGGGCGAGGGCACACAGCTAGCGACCGCTTCGCGACTGTATCGATGCGGTCGCGCGACAGCATCGCTACAAAAAGTCGCCGTGGGCGAGGGCCCTTAGACGTCACTGACTAACGGTGAAGGATAACATCGTGAGGGAACTTAACTAAAAAGTGTGAAATCGCCAATCCACCTTGAGCAAGCGTGGTGATCAATGCTCATGCCTTCTCGGTATAAGAAGAGGCCTGTGCCTAGCAGTGGGACAATATAAGCTGATGAATCTATACATACTTACATTATAAATCCGAAAATAACTCCGTCTATCTGTTACGTTATAACGGAAAAACGGCTAAACCGATTTCGATAAAAGTTGATATAGAGATAGCTTGAAACTTGGGGAATCCTCACTGATTTTTATCTAAATCATTTGCTACAAATACTAACCATAAAAGCATAAGAAACACTTTTGCATATTTAAAACATTAGTGAGGATTATAATAATACTAGCTTCCCGCCAACGGCTTCGCCCGCGATATTTTAGCTAATGGACACAAAAACTTGTCAAATTATATACTAAAACCTTCCTCTTGAATCACTCTATCTACTAAAAAAAAACCGCATCAAAATCAGTTGCGTAGTTTTAAAGATCTAAGCATACAAAGGGACAGACAGCGGGAAGCGACTTTGTTTTATACTATGTAGTGATTATTATCATCATCACAGCATTTTTATTGTCCCACTGATGACCAAGTCATTACATTTTTACTGTGTTACACTTCTTGACACGAAAATTACCTAGAGTTTTTACCAAGAAATATTTATTACCTATCGAGCTCTACCGCAGACTATCACGTGCCTATCATTCAATTAGACACGCTTGATATCATAATTATTGAAGATAATAATTAATTATATAATGAAGATAATTCGAAAATACATTCTGTAAGATGTTACATTAGATAAGCCCTGCAGGCAATGCTTGTACACTGGAGAGCTATGAAACCGGGTTTATTAAAAAAAAAAACATAAAAGTTTTTTATTTCATTAAACAACACCAAGTATATTTTTACAAAAATCATAACAAATGTATAGTTTTCAGATTTTCCCTTGCCAAATTTCATAGTTCTAGGCCAACGGAAAATACACTATAAATTTTGATTCCCTTGAGTGTCGAAATATAGGTTTTTTACGGCACAAACGGCCGTATCTTTTTTTAAACTTAAAAGTTAGATTTTTTCACAGCTTCAAGAGACTGTACATCTGAGTATATCGTTTTAATTTTAACTCGATACCTCCAGACGTTCCCGAGATAAGAGCGTCACGTTTCCTCAGGGTCTTGACAGACAGACTGACGGACATCAAAGTGATCCTATAAGAGTGCCGTTTTTTTTGAGGTACGGAAGTCTAAAAACGATTTATCACTGTGCACTCTCAATAATAGCATAGTTTTACGACTTTAAATAACAATAACAACCAAACGATTTGTGTTGTAACGCTATCTTCCTATCTCAGTCTCTTTCACACGCATTTGTTTAGACAAGGATGCTGCTAGAAAACAGTGACGTTTTTAGTTAGGTCAGTATGATTAAACATGCAGTATGGTTCGATCAATAACTGCCTACATCGATAACATTGGTTCAATGCATAATTTCTGGCTTATCGCTCTTATCGGAAATTACTATTGACTCATTTTCATCTCAATTCTGAGTAGTTTTAATGCGTTTAATGTGTACTAGGTAATATTTTTAACTAAATCAATATTTATTAAAAGTCAGATAAATTACAATACCTTTGAAAACTTTGGGATTAAAAAAAATATTTTTTACCCGACTGAGAGAGTGGGCATTTTATTTTTTGGGACATTATTTTTTTCGTATTTTTAATAATTTAGTTATTTTCAACTGACCCAAATTAAGCCTAAGTGTATTGTACTAATTCACAATATTTGTTTGTTTATAAAAAAACGTGTCCTACATACTTGTAAAATTATTGACATCTTAAGACAGGGATAAAAAAAATGGCGTCGCTCAAAAACAATGAAATTGGAAAACTTAATAAAATTTATCAATTTGATAAGACTTGGTATGAAAATAAAAGTACCCACTTATATTTTATTGTCAATATTCACGGGCACCCTAATTATGTAACTCAATATCCTTCCATTTCAATAGCTATACCATTCGTTTTGACAATTTAATACATCACGTCGGCATAACAATGTACATCATACGATACGAGAACATTAAACTCCTTCGACAAAGATACGCCAATTCAAGTTTTTTTTAAATATGAGACATCCCATTGGCTATTTGGGGATCAGACCCGACTGTTATGCCGTGACGGCAAATGGCATGACGCGCACTTTTGCCGTCATTCCTTCCTCAGTAACTCCCTAACGTCTTGTATGTGTGCGAGGTGAATTTTCTTATTAATCTGTATCTTTACTAATATAATAATATTAAAAAAAATGTCCTTAAGCTTTCATAAATAAATGGCCCGAACCGACTTTGAAGAAATGGAGATAGATTGAATCCAGAGGAAAGCCATGCTATAGTTTTTATCAGGGTGCGTGAAATAGTTCCATGTTGTGGTCGTGTCATCCACGGTGTGCGTGAAATGTTGAGGTCGGCTTCCAGTCTAAACCGGATGCAGCTGAGTACCGGTGTTTTACATGGAGCGACTGCTTATCTGACCTCCACAACCCAGTTACCGGGTACCCCTTGGTAAGACTGGTTGTCAACTTTCCGGCTTATGACCCGTAACGACTGTCAAAGATCTACAAATGATAACCGGGACCAACCGCTAAAGATGATCACCCATCTACGGACTGACCGCACCAAGCGCAGCTTAACCTTTGATCGGTCGAACCGTGCGGCTGTTACTTAGCCACGAGCTCCTCAGGAAAACATTCTGATTACGATATGTATTTAACAAACAAAAATGTTAGTTACGGCCTTTCTTTATGACGGCAGTATACTTCATTGCATTGTTGTTTCATGTGCCGAGAGCAACCCGTGAACAGCTTCATATTTTTTTTACATAATCAGGGTGTTAAGAGTAAAATAATACCACCTTTACCCCCCGTACCACTCCCTAAGTACGCCCCAAAAAGACATGATGTAATTTCACACGTACCTGTCGTGGGCGTCGTGTCGTACGTATGTAAGCAATAAAAGATTTAATATCGAGCTATTGGATAGCAATATTTTTCTGCTAGCTAGACTATTTAAAGATGAAATGTCTTCAGGTGTTGATATGACCTCATTCTGGGATACTGAGTTCGATTCCTGGGTCTTTTTTTATTTTATTTGATAGGTGATCTTGACTCTAGTCTAGGTCAGAGGTGTCAAAGACAAAGTCGACGATGGAGTGAGCTTACCCAGAAGAAGCCTGACCAATCTAACTTTGAAGAGATTAGGGTTGAATGCGTTCGGGAACAGACGCAGGTAGAAAGTACTGGAACTTTCTACCTGTCTCAATAAATTACGGAATTTGGGTGTACTATAGGAACACTTCTACTTAACCCTTTGAGGAAAACGGGCGTGATGTTATAGTAAGTCCTTATTCTCATCTCTTTCTCATTCTAAGCCCCAAGATTCACCGACAAGATAATGGTCTCATCAACTGAAAACAGCTGTTTAGCATAAATTCAAACTTCTACCATACGATGGATAACCTATCATTTGGGTTTTTTTATTCCTAAAACAGCCGATTACCAAGCCAGGGTTGAACAAGAAGTTGACAACACGAAAATTCCCGCTTCTTGGCCTAAGAAGAAGAACTTGGCCCTAAGAAGATGATGAAATTGCGAAAAGAGCCATTCGGCGAGTAAGCGCATTGTTCTAAGTCAAGCACCGTCCACTGCAGTTTCGAAACGAATGGATGACTAGTCGCCTTTGTTATTGTATGGGTATTTTTGGTCGGTCAAGTTTTCGACAAATTGCGACAGTCGTTAAAGGAAATTAGATTTTTATCGTCACGTGGTTTCTTGAAGGTCCTGAGTCACCCTCATTTTGTAAAAAACGCCTATGATTATGTCTTTCGAAAAAAATTTGGAACGCAAAATCGTGAAGCGTTCCACATTTTTTTTGAGGAGCTCGTGGCTATGTAACAGCCGCACGGTTCAACCGATCACAGGTTAATCGCGCCAAGCGCAGTCGGTCCGTGGATGGGTGACCATCTATGTCATAGCGAGACTCCTCCGTGTCTCGGAAAGCACGTTAAGCTGTTGGTCTCGGTTGTAATTTGTAGATCTTTGACAGTCGTTACGGGTAGTCAGAAGCCAGACATTTTGACAACCAGTCTTACCAAGGGGTATCGTGTTACCCGGTAAATAGGCAGTCGCTCCATGTACTCAGCTGCATCTGGTTTAGACTAGAAGCCGACACCAACATAGTTGAGAAAAGGCTAGGCAGATGATGATGTCTTTCGAAAACAGTTTAATATACATCGCGGCATATTTTTGAATGTTTACCTTATTGATTAGTTATAACAATGCAATGTATATCATTGACTTTGAAAAATATAGAGTTACGTAATTAGAGAAGTCCTAGGAAGTACCCAGTAAAAGCTGACGAATTATTTGAAACTGACAAGCAAAAAGGGTCACTTTTTATTGCCTATTTTTTGTTACATTAAGTGTAAATACATGGGCTAACTTAATCCCAAAAGTCCTTAGGTACACACACTGTAGGAATTAGTTCACGCACCCGAGTAAAAAAAGCCTATAACGTCTTCAGGGTCCCACCTGTACCTATACAAAATTTTATCTAAATCAATTCAGCCGTTTTACTGTGAAAGCGTTACAAACAAACTCACATTCCCATTTATAATGTTAGTTAGGATTAATTGTTGAATAAATAAAATTCATTAATTTATTAATCTAATCTACCTTTCTTAGCTACAACGCCAGATTGTATTGTAATGAGTTTCAACTTTGCCTAGTCATTCTTGTAAGTCATACATCAGCAGTTTCAGCAAAAATAAGTTTGTTTTTCGCTCTCGCATCAATCATTTGGTCGATCTATCATTTTAGTGGGCGTGGTGAGGTATTATGAACAATTAGGTACACTTTGTTGATGTTTGTTTAGTAATTTGAGTCCGCCATCTTTGAATACAGGGACAGAGACCATCATCATCTGCCTAGCCTTTTCCCAACTATGTTGGGGTCGGTTTCCAGTCTTAGCCGGATGCAGCTGAGTACCAGTGTTTTACATGGAGCGACTGCCTATCTGATCTCCACAACCCAGTTACAGGTTAACACGATACCCCTTGGTAAGACTGTTTGTTAGACTTTCTGGCTTCTGACTACTACTACAGGGACAGAGACCGTCAGGAGGATTTGAGGAAAATCTGACATTAGGGCTTGTTAGGTTAGTGAACCTGCAGCCTATAAGATGAGAAGAGGACAACCACGCTGGGGTCGTACCTACCATGCAGAATTATTCGCCATCATTGATGTAGTGTGTGAGTAAGACTAAGCTATACAAGTAAGGTTTATAATACTATCTCTTTTTTCATCATCATCCTATATAATTCACAACAGCCTATATAATGTCTCACTGCTGGGTGCAGGCCTCTTCTCATACAGAGAAGGCATGAGCATTTATCACCATATCACATTAAATCTCTTTTTTCGCAACGAACAAATTATGTCAGTTTTAAAAATTGCTTAAAACACAATTTAACACTTCAACCGTCATCAACGTGATCAAATTGGATTCACTTTTAATTTAGATAAGTAAAGCTAAATTAAAAGTGACGGTGCGTTATCAAGGTAATAAGATAATTTCTCACTTTACCTGGACAATGTGAATACAGCCGTTTGCTCTCCAATGCAGCTCAACTTCGCGGCGTGCCTTAGTGTTGTCGTGTAAAACCTTCAATGCACGCTTAGCACCAGTTGCCTTTTCTTTGCATTCCACAACCTGCAAATAAAAAAAAAACTAATTAAATAAAACTTAATAACAGCTTCACGGGTCAAACATTGAAGGCTTTTTTTCGGATGGGAAATCGTCAAATGACCCCTCCCGCCATGGGTGGGGCGGAAGGGAGTGTCAGACTCTTACTGACTAAAACCCATCCATGTTCCTTCCACACCTCTTTGTATTCCGGGGGCGCGGTATCTCTTTCGAACGGCCCGCAGCCCAATCATTAAAGGCTAAGTTGAATTAAAGTGAATGAATGAAATTAACCTATGCTTTCCATTCATTTCATACCAAGACCCTCAGACCTACGTGTCTTGGAGAGCACTTTTAGCCGTAGGTCCTAGCTGTTATTTATCTAGATATTTGACAATCTAATCAGAAGTCCGAAAGTCTGATAACCAATTTTATTAGTGTTTAACCCAGTAAATGAAAGTCGGATAGGCAGTCACCCCATTTTAAATACTGGTAATTATCTAAATTCTGTTAGATTGGAAGCCGACCCCATTATAGTGTTGTCAAAAGACTAGCTGGTAAGTTTGTTCATCACTGCTTCTTCTTTCCAGCCGTAACACTAGGAAGCAGTGAAGGGTGGGCATTTCGGTGTGCTGTCATAAGTATTTTGACGTAAAAAAGTACTAATTTAATTAGTCTTATTTCAATAAATGTTTCAGAGTTTGAGTTTGACTTGTTCAGAAGATAATCTATAAAGATCCCTATTTTCTACTTTGACAGCATTTTCAGTCATGATCTGCCTAGCCTTTTCCCAACTATGTTGGGGTCGGCTTCCAGTCTAAACCGGATGCAGCTTAGTACCAGTGTTTTACATGGAGCGACTGCCTATCTGACCTCCACAACCCACTTACCGGGTAACACGGTACCCCTTGGTAAGACTGGTTGTCAGACTTTCTGGCTTCTGACTACCCGTAACGACTGTCAAAGATGTACAAATGACAGCCGGGACCAACAGCTTAACGTGCTTTCCGAGGCACGGAGGAGTCTCGCTATGACATAGATGGTCACCCATCCACGGACCGACCGCGCCAAGCGCAGCTTAACCTTTGATTGGTCGAACCGTGCGGCTGTTACTTAGCCACGAGCATTTTCAGTATTAACTGAAAATGTGTCTAAAAGAATTCGTGTCTAGGTATGTTCTAATTCTCTGTCTCCATTACATAAGATAATAAATAACACGCCAACGCGTAAATATTTTGGCTCGGGGATATCATGCGCCAAACTTGACCTAAATTGTCTATTCAATATATAAATACATGTATATAAATAAAGAACTTTCTTTGTCGCCACCAATACAACTGCATAGCTCATTGATCGAACCATTAAAAATAACATTCTGTCTCTGTCAGTCCTTTAAATCTGACAAAGACAGAGTGATGTTTTAGAGTTCCGTACTTAGAGGGTAAAAACGAAACCATATTACTTAGACTCCACTTTCCGTCTGTCTATCACCAGGCTGTATTTCTACCGTGATAGTTAGACAGTTGAAACTTAGTTTTTTTTTAATATATTTAGTTTTAAAAACGTTGCCCCACACTAGGAATTACTCCTGTGTCGTGGTTGCGTTTACAATCATACATTACACATGCACAAACACCCAGACCCGGAACAATGTTAGTTGTCTCGTGCGGAATCGAACCCGCGACACGCAGCGCAACAGCCAATTGCTCAGCCACTACGTCAAACGTGCCGTCAGATGATGTGTTTCAGTTGCCGCTATACAACAATTACTAAAATCGGCCAAGTGCGAGTCGGACTCGCGCACTAGGAACCCTAGGAGTCCAAGCCGAGACCCTAAAAGGCGCGGTCACAGCTAAATATTTTCATCAACAACCAAACCCAACCAAATTTTGCAAAAGTGTTGGCCAAATCAGCGTCGACCAACACTTTGGCAGGTTTTAGGCTAGCTCCAACATTGGACGATTTATTACCAATGCGTAATTACAAGTAAAATTTTCATAAATTGTTTATTAGGTTTGTCAACTAGACGCGTATGATTGGGGAGGGGGGGGGGGGAATGTTCCCTGTGACCCTAAGGGTAAAATATTCTAATATTAAATTCAAGTATCTACTTTAAACCGACATTAACGAATTTTATCAGGTAAACCCATTGCATTATTCCGGATTTAACAGAGATATCAAAATATCAATGACGATAAGACAGATACGACATATTGACAACTGATTTCGCAATGACGCAGCCATTTTGAAAGCACAATGACAAAACTTATGACGTAGGTACTTTGTATGACGCCGTATTATGAAATAATTGCTTTACGATTTCCTAGTCTTGTTACATTTCCTGTTTAATGACGACATATCCGATAGCGTTATAAAACCCTTCCTTGAAAAATTTTAATTTTAAAACGAAACGTTTTTAAGAAAATTGCGGACATACAAACAAACTTACATACGGGTTGAATACAGACATTATTTTTTGAAGTCTGTTAAAAGTAGTTTCACAACTTTGCCCTCCTTTTTTCACCCCCTAAGGGGTAGAATTTCGGAAAACCCTTTCTTATCCGATGCCTACGTCATACAAAGAACACACCCTCCAAGTTTCAGGTCTCTACGATCAGCGGTTTAGGCTGTGCGTTGATCCGTCAGTCATTCAGGACAAAGCATTTTATATGTATAGATAGCTAATTTAGGCGTATATTTACTTTAGAAAAATGAGTAGGATTAAGCAAAAAATAAATTTGAAACTACATTAAAACTAGCTACCTAGTTAGAAATAATGGCTACTTGAGAATACTCCGCGATTCATCCGTCTACTTACGCCACACCACAGTATTTTAGCGTCGACAGACAAACAAGTTAATACATATACTCCATTGACAATAAGATTAGACATTTAAATGCACCCCATTTACCGTTCGTTCAAACCATTTAGGCTCTATTGCTAAGGTGACATAACAAAAAACAAATGCAGAATATATTTGGTATTGTAAACATTATTTTGCTTTCAACACCATCCTTATCTATCTACACTAATATTATAAAGACGAAAACTTTGTTTGTTTGTTTGTTTGTAATGAATAGGCTCAAAAACTACTCGAAAACCTACTACATTATCCACGAGTAACATAGGCTAAATTTTATTTTGAAAAAAAAAAGGATCCGTAAGATATTTGGGTTTTTCAGACACAAGGTGTAAGAAATCAACCAGAAAAGTTACTTTTTTGCGTACGCTACTAATCTCAGGAACTATTGGTCTGATTTGAAAATTCTTTCAGCGTTAGATAGCATTTATTGAAGAAGGCTATAGGCTATATATCATCACGCTAAGAGCAATAGGAACGGAGCACCACTATTCCACGCGGACGAAGTCGCGGGCAGAAGCTAGTAAGGAATAAAACTGAAAATCGTTTGAACGAACGGTAAATGGGGTGCGTTTAAATGTCTAATCTTATTGTAAATGGAGTATAGAAGAATATTATTGATGACGTGCAATGTATAATGTCAACAAACTAAAAAGATAAGCAGTCTATGTCAACTTATTAGGCAAACAAACACATTTTCCTGTTCTCAACAATACTCGTAGTTACATTACAATAGATGATATTTGTCCCTATTATTATATGAATATCTATCTCCACTTATAGTCAGAACCAAAATTATGAGTAGAAAATTATACTTTATACTTTTACGAATATATAACAAAACATGATATCAATAATTAGCATACTTTTAATATTGTTTATGAACCAATACATAGATATAATAATTAAGTGAACATATATGACAAATATTTACACGAAATACATAAAATAATAGCAAAATCATTTAATTTTATCCTCCATTATGACAGTTCTTCCGTTCCACGTATAAAGTAACCGCATATTTTTGGTGCCACCAGCTGTAAGAGTACAAGCTTGGAAAAAAAAGGCATTTTTAAATTTGATTCATTCCAAATCAAAAATCAGTATTTAACATCCATGTAGTTAAAAGTGTAGGTAATTTCAAGGTAGTTATTAAAAAAAAAGTTGTGGTGGTCTAGTGGTTAAGGAACCAGCCACTGACTAATGGTGAAGGAAAAAATCGTGAGGAAACCTGGACTAAAAAAGTCTAAAATCGCTAATCCGCCTTGATCGAACGTGATCAATGCTCATGTCTTCTCTGTATCAGAAAAGGCCTGTGCCCAGCAGTGGGACAATATATATGAGGATAATGATGAAAAAGAAAAAAGGTGGTCAAAATAAAGTTACCATGTACTTTGGCTGTTATAAGTGACTAGCTTTTTGCCAGCGGCTTCGCCCGCGTGGACTATACGATTCAAATTGAAAATGACAGTTTCACACAAACTTTGCCCCCGTTTTTCATCCACTCAGGGGGTAGAATTTCGGAAAATCCTTTCATATCAGATACGTCATACAAAGAACACACCGTCCAAGTTTCAGATCTCTACGATCAGCGGTTTGGGCTGTGCGTTGATACGTCAGTCATTCAGGACAAAGCATTTAATATGTATAGTTACCGGACCTGCAAAATTATTGGAAGTAAGCAAAATACGTCATTTTTGACATTGATTACATAGACTTATACATCACAACATTTTGAACTGATAGCGCTGCGTTTCATCCACTTTGAATTTCGCGCTAATTTTTTAGCAATTTTTAATAATTATTTTCAGAATTACAAACACAGATAAAAAAAAATGATGCGGTTCTGATTATCACTAGACATAGTATAAAACAAAGTCGCTTTCTCTGTCCCTATATATGTATGCTTAAATCTTTAAAACTTCGCAACGGATTTTGATGCGGTTTTTTAAATAGATAAGAGTGATTAATGAGGAAGGTTTTAGTATATAATTTGTCAAGTTTTTGTATCCATTAGCTAAAATATCGCGGACGAAGCCGCTGGCGGGAAGTAAAAAAGTAATAAAGTAAACAAAAAAAAAAATGGTCTTTATTAAAATCACAAGGCATATTCCCTAGGTGTAGTAAACTCTAATGGGTTTTATAACAAAGCTTTGAGAGTCTTGTCTTAATTATCTAGGAAAACATTTCCATGATTCTATGAAAATACCAAGTTTCCATGTTTGGAGTGAATTAAAATTATTCCTGCGTCATTTGCATAATATTATGCAGTCGCTTTAGCGTTTTCTGCGATGTTATTCTCCCGAGGTTTGTTTTTTTTAGTCGTAGTATAGACGTACATGTGCACATTCTATGTATTTATGTCTTTGAGGAGCTCGTGGCTAAGTAACGTGCGGATCGATAGGTTAGCGAGGTTAAGCCGCGCTATGGTCTGACTGCGTCCATGGACGGGTAACCGTTTTCGTTACATATAGAGCAAAATTTTCACAAAGTAGCCTGAACTCAGGAAGTTGGTGGAAGATGCCTCCCAGGTGCCTATCTGACCTTCACAACCCGGGTAACCTTTGGTAAGACTGGTTGTCAGACTTTCTGGCTTCTGACGACCCGTAACGACTGCCAAAGATCTATAAATGACAACCGGGACCAACAGCTTAACGTGCTTTCCGAGGCGGACGGAGGAGTCTCGCTATGACATAGATGATCACCCATCCACGGACCGACCGCGCCAAGCGCAGCTTAAACTGTGATCCGTTGAACCGTGCGGCTGTTACTTAGCCACGAGCTCCAGTTAATTACATCTATCAGTGTAAATGTTTGTATTTGCTCGTGTGCCGAGGCACGTGTTATTTGTTCACGAACCACGTTCCTAGCCAGCGTGTCTAGTCCGTGAATTAATCAGTCTAGTCACCGTTAATTGATATTAAATGCTCGTAAACATTATTACGCGTAAATACGACGCTTGCAGACATCAAATAAAAGGCAAGAAAATAGCTAGAGGCAGGCTTTCTTAAGAAAAAACAGGCTTTCTTAAGAAAAAAATCTACTTTATGCACCCGGATAAAAAATATGTCATGTCGTTCGCCAGGGATCAATCTCTATACCAAATTATCATCTAAATCTGTCCAGCCATTTTAGCGTGAATGCGTAATCTAAGTGATATCTATAAGTGCATTTCATTTTATTTTATTTTATTTTTATTTAAGTGCATTTCACACCCCTAAATTCTCTTGAAGAACAGCGACGTAAAGAATTCGATATTCACACAATTCTTATCTCCCAGCAAAAGGTCCTTGAGAAAATCTCACATGAAAGAAAGCCGAACACAACCTTATTCTCACCAATACCAAGAATAGAATAAGTGCTTTTAAAAATACATGAGTCATGACAATTCACTTCGGAATTTCTTCTCATTCATACGTAGGAAATACGTCATTATTGACAATTGGATCGTGGGTACAAGTAGTGTATTTTCTCACGTCAACCCAGAATAGAATTATTGCTAAATATAAAGGACTAGAGAAAAACCCGCTGGGAAATTCTTCTCATTGATACTTAAGAATTTAGCTATGAGTCGTGGAGAATTAGTAGGAGCGATGTAGGTACTGCAGGATGTTCGAAAGAGTAACCGCGTCCCCGGTAAATAAAGGGCTGAGGAAGGAACATGGATGGGTTTTAGTCAGTAACTAGCTCCACCCATGGCGGGAGTCATTTGTCAGCTCCCACGGGACGCGGGTGAAGCGTAACGTTAATTTTGGTGCATACCAAATTTGATCCAAAATAGTTCAGGCATTTTCCCTTTCCAAATTCACTTTCGCATTTATCATATTAGTAGTAAGGACGCATAAAATCACTGTTGCTATATACTTCAAAGCTCCTAGGTCTAAAAATAAGCGGATGCTGAACACACTAATTACACAGGAATTACGTGCCCATGACCTTTAAGATCAGAAGAGCGGTATCCGTGTGGAAAGTACTGAGTGTGATTACATTTGTCTCTGAAATGTGTACCTACACTAAATTAATCCTAAGAGATCACTGGGTAATTGGGACTTTGAATTTTACTAACTGTTTCCCGCGGTTTCACCCGCATCTCGAGGGAACTACTACGCGCGACCGGGTAAAAAGTAGCCTATCTCCTTTCTCAGGCTCTAGACTATGTGTGTACCAAGATTCTTTTAAATCAGTTCAGTAGTTTTGGCGTGAATGCGCGACAGACAGACAGAGTTATACTTTCGCATTTATAATATTAGTAAGGATTATAATTTTGGCTTCGTTTGCTGTTACTTAGCTCGAGGCTACGTGACAAAAAAGTACTTTTTATTCCAGTGTATAAGACCAGGCAGACGAAGTCGCGGGCTGAAGCTAGTATAACCGGTGAAATAATGATGGTGGGAGTTATTTATTTTTGCATATTTTGCATCACCCCTGGGTCAAACTCCCAAACTTTTATTTCACAAAAGCGTCCAATTGCAAATAAATGGGTCCTATGGAAAAGAACCGGCAAGAAACTCCAAGGATACTCTCTTACTAGGCACAATAGTCTACCGCATTTTCGCCCGCCTTTTGCTATATTGGCATTGACCTACAAAGAACTTGGTTAGTGGGTCACCAACGCTTGGAGGTTAAGGAGCCCGCTTCAGTCGGACCCTGGCACTCGTACTTGTTATTTCTAAAATTAGTAGTACCCTTAAACTTCAAGGTGAAGGAAATTCTAGGTTGTTTTGTGTAATTTAAGGTTAAATAGACGCTCAGTTCGGTTAAACAACCCTTGCTCGGGTCAAACCTATGGATGGGGTTCATAATGAGATAGAGAGAGAATTGCTTTCAGCTATCATTTTTAAAACTTTAATAGTAACTATGGAAGTCAGATAGGATACTGCCGGGGCTGCGGGATATTCGAAAGAGTTACCACGCCCCCGGAATAAAAAGGGCTGAGGAAGGAACATGCATGGGTTTTAGTCAGTAAAAGTGTCAATAAGACAAAGACACTCTCCCGCCCCACCCACGGAAGGAGTCATTTGATTTCTTATCCGAAAAAAATGGCTTCATGCAAAATACCACTGGTATATAGGCTGGAAGTTAGGAAAAAGGCTAGGCAATTGATGAGTGTCACGGGTGTGCCTACAGCACATTGAACAGATGACTGAATCATACGCCCAAATGGTACAAATGACACAGTTTAAAAGTATGAAAGGTAAACTGGCAATCGTGCTGGCTACAGAAACATAAACAAAGACGGTTGCCAAATTTCTAACGTAAGCAAGAAATGACAACGTTTGTTTTTTCAAGAATGATTTTAAAAGCCGACAAGAGTCTCGTGCCTCTCTCCTCTCGCGTGCCCAAAATGCCATGGGTGACCAGACCATCTACTTAATCATGCCGAGACTCCTCCATGCCTCGGAAAGCACGTTATCCCGTTGGCCTCAGCTATCTTTATTAGACTTTCGAAAGACTTTACGGGTAGTCAGACGTCAGAAAGTCTAACAACTAGTCTTACTAAAGGATACCGTGTTGAATAACTGGGCACTGGGCAGTGGAGCGGAAAACATCGTGAGGAAACCTGGACTAAAATGTCTGAAATCGCCAATAGGCCTTGAGCAAGCGGGGTGATCAATGCTCATGACTTCTCTGTATGAGAAAAGGCTTTTACCCAGCAGTGGGATATCAAAATACGCTGATGATGATGATGGAAACCAGTTAAGCTGTTGCTTCATGTAAAATACTGATCTTCAGCTGCATCCAGTTAGACTTGAAACCTACCCTGAGGAAAAAGGGGAGCTTTCCTCATTCACATTACCTGATCGCGTGATTGGTTAGTTTAACCCGTGTTTGCCGCTATCAGTCCATTCCATGAATGGGTGAAACATCCCTTTTAGTTTTGGAGGAGACCTTAGACAGTAGATTACAGTTGTTATTTAAAATATTCATATCATGATAGTTATTAAGACACCCATGAAGATTTTCCAAGTAAACTGTCCGTTTAACGGTTCATTGATGAGTAATTCAATTAATATGAATATGTTAGATTGTGGAAACCTTCGCACCTTACTGAGACCGTGATAAATAAATTATTATGATGGTACAGATTTGTAGGTTGGTGTGAATATTGGTGGTTTTTCTACTGAGATTATGTTGGTTCCCTATCTAACTCGGTAGATGAAGTTGAGTATATTTTTTTCTTTATTAAATAAGGCCCGAGTTCATCGACAACTTAAACACTCCGATCAATAAAAACAGCTGTTTACTATAAATTAAAACTTGCTAGTTTCATAGGGAAACACTATCATTTGAGCGTTTTATTCCCAAAACAGTCGATTACCAATCAGAGCTTAAACAAAAAGTAGGTAAGATGAAAATTCTCGCCTCGTGGTTAAAAAGCGTTTTCGGTTAACGGGCCGATTATGAAACCAGCTGTCGGTGAATTTGGCTCTAAATAAAGAGCATAATTCTTTCTCAATTTTGCACTTAATAATTTCATACATTTCGTAATGATAAATTAGATACACTACTCACTTTTAGACGGGCCAAGATTATTATCTAAAGTGGCATTGATAAATTTACCTTTAAGTGGTTATTATCTACCAAAAGATATAATAATGTACCTGGCGCCAATATTCAATTACTTTTATATACGTATATCTTAGAAACAAGCGTCTACCCGTGACGTTGGCCGCGATAACCATTAACCTTCCTTCAGTCAGTCCAGTCTCCAGTCGGGTAAAAACTAAAAACTGAATTTATACCTGTATGAGGGAAGAAAAATACTCCTTTTTCAGTTCAGTATAATACTGCGAAAAACCTAACTAATATTATACTTGCGTAAGTTAGTTTGTTTTTCACGCTATCTCGGTAAAATAGCTGAGACAATTCGGATGAAATTGGGCACGGAGCTAGTTGAAACCCTTTTTTTTTGCATTTGAAATCATTAAATAACTCCTCCCGCCGTAGGTGCGTGAGTGTCAGACTCTTACTGACTAAAACCCATCCATGTTCCTTCCTCAGCCCTTTCTATTCCGGGAGCGCGGTAACTCTTCCGAAACCCCCCACAGCCCTGGATAGTTGGGACCCTAGAGACGGTTAATGGCTACTTTTTATCCGGGCGCGTTAGGTAGCTCCCCCGGGACACGGGTGAACCGCAGAAAACAGTTACAGAATAAATGCAGCCCTTCTGGTATTCCCTATACTGATGGATAGCACATCATCATCATCACCATATTTAATATTATTCCATTGTTGGGCATAGATCTCCCCTTTTTTTTGTGTATGGCATCTCGCAGGTCAACCTAGAAGGTTGTCACTGCTTAACCGGGGCTTGCCTGTGAAGTGCCTTAAATGAATTTAGGGCCTCCAGCCAGGGAAACATAGATCTTCGCCTAACGCGTGCTATCGCCCGGTCATTGACGGTGAACTGATGCCACGGCAGGGATTATGACGTCACCACGTTACGCTAATAATATGTGCTTATCAGATAAGAAAACTGCGCTTTTAACAGTAAACTGATGTTTTTGCCGTTGCTATCAGTGTTCAAACACAGTCCTTGTCAGTTTGATAACACACTCAGGATGTAATGGGGTTTAACTGCATTAATAAACCATAATTCTTTTAACAATAGTTTTAGGCGGCGTGGTCTTTGTAGTGATGCCAGATATCCCGGTTCTCAGCCTTCTCAAAACACGACTCGTCTTAAAATCCCGTTGTATATACCTACTCACTATACTAATATTATAAAGAGGAAAGATTTGTTTGTTTGTAGGCTTTTAACTCAAAAACTACTGGACCGATTTCTTAATTCTTTCACCGTTAGAAAGCTACATCTTTACGAAGTGTCATACTACTGACTATAATTATTTAGAAAAATAATTAGGTATCCCTACTAAAACTTGAATAATGTAACCCAAGGTGTAAAAAAAAAGGCCCACGCAAGCGAGGCTGCGCGCGGAAAGCTAGTAGTATAGTATATAACGAAAACTAACACGGCTAAAGTTATAGTCGACAAATTACGGAACCATAACACGCGTGGCTCGACACGCACTTGGCCGATTTTTCATCGAAGGAGCAGAAGTGATAAAAAAATTGAAAATCTCTAAGAAAGAAAGAAACATTAATTGACTCGTTGTGGAGGTCAGTTAGGCAGTCCATTTAAAACACTGGCACTCTCTGGTAAGACTGGAAGCCGACCCAATCCTTGGGAAAAGGCTAGACAGATGATAATGACTTTGACCCGATAAACAATATTGTCGAAATTAAGTACTTATTCAGCACGCGAGTGAAACTACGAGGAAAAACTAGTTTTAAGGAAAATCATACGGACGTAGCTAGTACTACGTAGTTGCAACGTAAAACGTAACCCACTCTAATAATAGACAATGAATACAGCTGTTTATGAGATGAGTAGTACAAACCATACTAATACTACAGTTGATCAATTACAGAGATATAAATTGTAAATAGATTGATTGACGGACAAATTGAGATGATTGTACAAATGTATTAATTTATGGCTGCATGTGTTTAGATCAATGCGGTTGATTGCTATGAGTATTAGAATTTTGAACTATATGTTAGTATTTTTATATTTTTTTTAGTCCTTTGATATTTTTGACACCAAATACTAGTACGATGTATTGTGTAGTCCACAAGCATTTCAGCAGAAAATTTTATGTATTTTTTTTATCTATTCAGTGTTTAGTACACAGCTTGTGATAAGTAATAAAAAAAAAAAAGTTTTTTTTTTTCATTTAAGTGGATAGTTTAACCTTAAATCAATAACCAACTTGATTTCATGTTCTTACATGCCCGCCTAATATGAAGTCCGTTGAAAAAAACTAGCACTATAGAGGATAGCTGGATATATTTTAGACAAGTTGCTTCCCGCGGTTTCACCCGCGTTTTCAGGGAACTAGTTCACGCTCCCGGATAAAACTATCCTATGTGCTTACCCAGGCTTCAGCCTATCTCCATACCAAATTTCATTTCATTTAGAACAGCCGTTTTCCCGTAAAATCGTAAGACAGGCCGATAGTATCACATTTGGATGCATAATATTAGTAGGGAAGAGTTTATCGAAAGATTACTTGGAAATCGTAAAGCCATCACAGATCACAATCTTGGAAATGGACCGGTAAACATCAGTGCAAACACAGGAAGCCAGTTATTTTTACAACTAACTGTAACGACCACTGTAATTACACTGTAGTGTGAGTCATACGGCAATTTTCCCGGAACAAGTTTCCTCATACATCCTTAGACGGAGCGATAAATACTCGTATTTTCTGTGAACACCTTTTATTATATTGTCAGATTTACAAAAGACAGCCCCCAAAACGCCCGCCCTTCACCACTTCCTATGTGTTATTGCTGGGAAGAAGAAGTGGCGCAACAAACTCCCCAGCAACAAAATATATATATAGATAGTTAACCTGCCCTAAAATGTCTTGCAAACAGACAAACTTTAAATTAATCTAAATATATGGGTGTTTCTCTGCTATTTGGAAATTCGTCCATACAAGATTGTCCTGAAGTAATTTTATTAAATGTTCAGAATGTTTGTTAATAAAATGAAGGTACTTGTACTGCAGCCGAAATTAACAAAATTATAAACAACCTTGACCCAAATTGTAGCAGTGGTATTGATAAAATCAGTACAAAAGTGATAAAATGTCTTCAAAATTTAATATCGAATAGTTTGGCTCAATGTTTTAATAAATTAATGATCGACGGGGAGTTTCCAGATACCTTGAAGGTCGCAAAGGTTACACCGATCTACAAATCGGGACCCAAAACTGACCCAGGAAACTATCGCCCAATATCTGTGCTACCGGTCATGTCAAAAATCTTTGAAAAAGTCTTGCATAATCGCTTAAATAATTATTTAAACTCGTTTAATTTTATATCCGAACGTCAATATGGATTTCGTGCAAAAAGTAACACTACCACCGCAACAGTAGATCTCACAACTAAAATAAAGGATAGTATTGATAAAAAACACACTGTTCTAGGTATTTTTATTGATTTAAAAAAAGCCTTTGATACCGTAAGTCACAAATTACTATTAGAAAAGCTAGAAGGCATCGGTATCAAGGGCAGTGCTCTTAAAATTTTTGAATCATATCTAACAAATAGATCACAGGTAGTCAAGATAGGTAATTCCCAAAGTAAGGCTTTACCAGTTACGCACGGTGTGCCGCAAGGCTCTATTTTGGGACCGCTCCTATTTTTAATATATGTTAACAACATAACAGAACTAGGGTTACATGGTCATATAACTTTGTATGCAGATGATACATGTTTGTTTTACTTTGGAGCTAAGATACATGATGTTATTTCACGAGCACAAAGCGATCTAAAACTTTTGTTTAATTGGTTCCAATATAATCTACTTACGGTTAATACTGCTAAAACATGCTACATCATCTTCAAACCAAAAAATAAAACTATCCCACCACATGATCCATTGACAATTGATAACTCTCCCTTAGAACAAAAAACTTACGAAAAATACCTTGGCTTAAGAATAGACAATTATATAACATGGAACAAACAAATAGATCACACTAAAAACAAACTTTCGGCACTTATTGGTTCACTCCGTAATATTTCTCAATGTCTACCTAGAAGAATGCGCTTCACAATTTATAACTCACTAGTGAAATCACATTTGCTTTATCTCATTGAAATCTGGGGCAGTGCTGCTAAAACAAAATTACAGGAACTTCAAAGAACACAAAATAAAATAATTAAAATACTTTTTCGTTACCCATATATGACACCAACACCCAAAATTTATAAAGAAACTAAATTAATGAACATTAAACAACTGTATATATACAACACTTGTATTCTAATTAGGAAAATAATGGATAAATCCATCCATACTAACTTGTCTTTTGTAACGAAAGCACAAATAAGTAAACGCAGTCTTCGTCGTCCTAGCTTACTTGTTTTACCAAAAGTACGAACAAATTACGCAAAAAAGAGTATTACTTTTGAAGGAGCACAGCTATACAACAAACTACCTTCTTATATAAAAGAAATTACATCATTCAGCAGTTTTAAGTCTCAATTATCTCAGTATATAATTGAAAACTTCTCACCTTCCATTTGAGACTTATAGCTGCTGACTGTTTGGCGACCATTACTTTAGTTTTTAATTGTATGTTTAATATTCTCATGTAAGTGGCATTGTATTGTCTTTTTGGGAATAAATTTCTTTAACCTCAAGGGCAATAGTAAATTAAATATATATCTTAAAAAAGCCCACACATTTTCCTCTTGGTTTTTGAGTTATGGACGATTTTTCGCAAAACCGTGACAGGGGACTGTTGTAACCATCCAGGGGAATGTTTTATGGACAAAAACAGTTAGTATTTTCTGTTTAAGTAATCAAAATCTTTATTTTAATTTACCATTCTTAAAATATGTAATTTTTTGAATAAAATCAACTGTATAAGCCTAATAAAAGTTGCGTTAAACTTAATAAAACAATTAAGTCTTAAAAATACTGCTAAACTAAGACAACTTCTTGACTAAAACTTCTAAACTATGACACTAAGTCAGTCTTTATACTTAATAATTAAAAATATGGTATCCTGCCTTTTAAAACAGAACCAAAAAACATAAAAAATAATAAACAAAGAAACATTACTACTGCTAATTAATTATCACAACCAATATTTTAGGTTGACATAATACTTTTGAAGTAACTAAAGTAATTAACATTAATTGTACAACACCTTACAAACAAATCAGTCTTATCTTAACATTGTACTTTAGGAAAAAATATTTCAATTAACTAATTCTTCTGAAAGACCGGTACAGATGCAGAAAATAATAAAATAATGTTCTTCCTTTTAGACTTAGATCTGGATCTGGTAACTTCTGCAATATTTGGTCAAAACTGACATCAGAAATATCATTTTCGTCCATTCTAAACTTGTGGCCCTTCTTATCACAAATTTAAAAAAAAAGTTACTGTTAATTCGCCTTCCTCATTATCAACTTGAGTGATAACAGCAGCATAACGATATTCGGTGTTTCTAACGTTAAACTTGACTAGAACGTAATCACCACTGTTGTACTGCTGTTGGTTGATTGTGCTAGGCCCTGCACTATTCTCAAAATCAGTATTGATATTGTCACACGGTCGTGAATTTTGTATTAGGTGTCTCTTCATTTTTACTGCTATTAACCTTCATTTCCAACCGCTGTAACCTCTTTTTATACTTTTCCATTTTCCGTCTGTATTCTTGAATCTCAAGGCCTTTTTCTTTCAGTACCCTTTCGCGTTCCTTTTTATTATTTTTCTTTCTTGCTTTAACTAATGCACTTTCTGATGATCTTAAAGTCACCTGACGTTCTTCTGCGGGATCCTCTGAATCAGGCGTATTTTGCCTAGCAAAATTATTTGTTATGTCTTTCATGACTTTTTTTTACAGCCATATGCTCATGACGACTCATATCTTTAACTAATATTCTTTTACCTTTTTCTTCTTTTGATACTTCTGCCTTTCTTTTTCTTTCAATTCTTCTTTTTTTTTAGGATAATTTTTAAGTCGTTGATATCTCAGACGCTCAGCTATACGTTTTTGTTCTATTATTTCTTCTCTTGATTTGGGTGACTTCTTTTTCGGTGGCATTTTGAGATAATACCTACGAAAGAGACGTTACTTTTAGTGGTCAAAACCTAAGAAAACAGTAGTATGAACAGTCCCCTGTGGTATGAACAGTCCCCTGTGCTATGAAATGACAGGGGACTGTTGGCCAGGGGACTGTTATTTTTACAAGAATACTTAATAAAACAATATCATTTAAAAACATTCAGATAAACGTAACAGATGTGGCTACATACTAACTGATCAATTATTTTAAACAAATAGTCGTTATTAAAACTCTTAAAATAGTCAAAAAAAGGCTTACCAGGGGAATGTTTTCACTAACGGCCGAGACGCGTGGTTCACCAGATGATGCAGTAGTAGCACTAAACCAATTGGCGGCTGCCCGCTAGCGACAAAACCGAACGAACTTGACACCGATTGCGTTCCGTTTCGCGATCTAAATGCTTGGCGCCAAAACTTAACATGACTTCAGCGCGGTTTTAAAATTTTAACAGGGGACTGTTTCAATAATTTGAGGACAGCATTCACACATGGATATTTTGATTAAATTTTTATTGTAAAAATATAATTGTGATGTTTAAAGATGCTAACTGTTCTTGTTAATGTATTTGGATATTTTTTATTCAATTATCAATGGCAAAAAAATAAATATTTGTAATAAGATTTGTGATTCTGGAAAAGGGACGTACCAGGGGACTGTGTTTTGAGACGTTTGAGGTTCATTTATTCGAATATTTCATTATTAAATTACAAAATAAGCTATGGCGTACCAAGATTACTTAATTCTTTGTCGGTATTGATACAAAAATCTGAGAAATTTTAAGATTTATTACATAAATTTAGGTTGGGACAGCGATTTTCCATTTAGTGGAGAAATGCCCATATATAAAACTCAAAGGTGACTGACTGACTGACTGACATAGTGATATATCAACGCACAGCCCAAACCACTGGAGGGATCGGTCTAAAATTTGGCATGCAGGTAGATGTTATGACGTAGGCATCCGCTAAGAAAGGATTTTGATAAATTCCACCCCCAAGGGGGTGAAAAAGGGGGGCAAATTTTGTATGAAACTCGGTATTTTTTTAACTCACGCGGGCGAAGCCGCTGGCGGGAAGCTAGTAATATATATATTACAACTAGCATTAAAAATACCTTAAAATTCTATCAACGAATTCCGCCATGTTGCAATCTTGATTTAATTTCCAAATACCCGCACGATCACGTTCTTTCTTAAAACCGTAAAAGGAATGCATGCCTTACCAAATATGCAAATATCGTGACGTAACTTCTGACGTTTAAAACTGTTACATATATTAAATACTAGCTTCTGCCCGCGACTTCGTCCGTGTGGAATAGTAACTTTGGGCTATCGCTAACTTTAACCCCCGATTTTGAAACATTCGTCATTGATGCTCCGCTCCTATTGATTTTAGCGTGATGATATATAGCCTACTAGCTGTTTCCCGCGGTTTCACTCGCATCCCGAGGGAGCTACTTCGCGTACCCGGGTAAAAAGTAGCCTATGTTGTTCCTCAGGGTCTATTCTATCTCTGTACCAAATTTCATCAAAATCGGCTCACTGGTTTAGGCGTGAAAGCGTAACAGACAGACAGAGTTACTTTCGCATTTATAATATTAAGTAAGGATAGCCTAGCCTTCCTCGATAAATGGTCTATCTAACACTGAAAGATTTTTTTAAATCGGTCCAGTAGTTCCTGAGATTAGCGCGTTCAAACAAACAAACTCTTCAGCTTTATTATATTAGTATATAGACTAGGGGACCCGGTGAATTTTGTAAACTAAAACAGGACTAAACAATTTGATATTTATGTTTTAGTCAATGGTACTAGCAGTATTAGTAATTATGATGTCATGACTAGCGCATTAGGTAAAATAGCCAAAGGTGCAGCTGAAATAGTAATAGTTTAAAACGGGAAATGACTATACTATATTCGTCTCTTTCTAAACACTGTAGGCTGATTCGCTGTCTCTGTCTGCGGTTTTTTTATGAATGGGTGGGTGGAACTCAAGGATGTACCAAGAAAAGATGTGTTGACATGACATAGTTTCGTACTAAAATAATGAGTTGAAATATTTTTGCTTAAATAAATAGAAAATGTGCCTCGGAAAGCACGTTAAGCCGTTGGTCCCGGCTGTCATTTGTATATCTTTGGCAGTCATTACGGGTAGTCAGAAAGTCTGACAACCAGTTTAACATAGGGTTTTGTCATTCATAACTGGGTTGTGGAGATCATCTGACTATCTGAGTGCTTATATAGGCGACCTATGTAAAACACCGGTACTCAGCTAACATATTATGGTAAAGGCTAGGCAGATGATGCATGTATATATATAAAAATCACATTCGAAATCAAGCTGAAGCGTCTAAAATTTAATTTTCGGGTCCAAAGAAGTCAATCAAATAAAAAGATGTATTGTAACCCTTTTACATCATACCATCTTTCTATTTCAGTTTATTTTCTTTTATGTTTCCGAAAAAAAAACCCAGTGTGCACTGTGCAGGGTACCTCAAATGGTGCACTCCTACTCAATATCTTAGGTAACTTAAAATGAGCTTTAAATCTAAGCATTTGGGACTTCATTTTGAATCTCCGAAGCTTAACTTACTTTACAACACATGTAAATTCTCTCTATGCGTCGGAAACCAGGTCAGGGTCTTTTGGATTTCCCCACTGACCACTAGCACACGTAGTTGGAAATAACCACTGCAATGATGTGTCGATTTGGCAGATAACGTATATGCATCCAACTGTAGGTTTGTGTTAGATGCTCACAGCAAAAGAGTGAAACTCTACCTGTGTTTTCGAACGCATTCGGCCCTAATCTCTTTAAAGTTCGAGTGAACATGCTTCTTCTGGATAAGCTAGCTCCATCGTTGACTTTGACTAGTGTCAAACCTATATGAAAGAAGAAGACTGGGAGTAGTGGCGCCTAAGGGTTGGGGTGTGATGTTAAAAAGCCTTCGTCAAAAATTTTGAAGAGAATGAAGAAGTTAAGGCACAAAATTATGATAACTATACATTACAAAAATTTTTTTTGTGAAACAGTGATGATTTATGTGATTTTCCAAAATATGGGGTTATAGTTAGGTCCGTTTAGTATTGTACTTGCAAAAGGTACATCTGACTTAACCTCGGCAGTAAGCCCGCAAACACCTAGCTGACTGGATAATATTTTAATCAGAAAACAAGATGTCTTCAGAAATTTTAAACCTTGAAATTGATATGGAATGATGCAACACCGATCCTAAAACATGACACGGTTGAATAACTGACCTAGCCCATCAAAGTAGGTTGAGAGGTGACTCCGTCTGATGGTTTTTTAATGTTCTTGACATTAACAGTTGTATATTTGAAGCGTAAAGGTCATGTATATCGGGTATGGGCTCACGGACATCTTCAATAAATTATTTATCCGAAGAGTTTTGAACTAGAGATAGAATTTTGAGGTAAAGGCCATTTAACTAATGTCAAAAACCTATGTCTGGTAAGTGTCTGGTAAGTAATTCTAAGGACAGATTAGTTATTGGCCTTTAAAAAACTAGCAGTTGCATGTGGGTTTACTCACATACAACTACTTAAATCACCCAGATTTAAATGTGAAAAATTACATACAACGTGAGCTTTTCATACAGTCTCTTCGTTTAAGTCGAGCCACTCTTTATATTTCTTTTGATCACATTATTATAATTCAACGTTTGGGATATTAAGATAGTTCCTGATCAAGATCATTCTCCTGCTTCTATAATAATCTACTTATGATCAACGCAGCAACGTTAACATGCCATTTCATCCTTTACACAATCCATCCATTGTTTTTGTTAGTCCGAGTCATCTCAACGTCATCTAAAGGTTGTCTGGCAGATATCATTTAGCGATAAGACCGTAGTTGTAGCCTTCATATAAATGTAAATTGTACCTTTCTCTATTTCTTTTTGGCGTACAATAAATCATTTATATTCTCATCTACAGTATTTACACTATAAAACTTATTGCGACGTGTCCTTCACGTTTTCGCGTTACATAACATGACAAACCATTTCCACGCAAGTCGGGGATTGACGCCATACTTTCAGACTTCCTCTTCCGTACTTATTTCTAGGTAATAGTTACAGTTCATAATAATGTAGATTTTATTATCAACACGCGGAGTACATTATACAATATTCTGTTCTAGAGGTCGTAGTTACAATACAATGCTACTTCAATTAAAACTTAAACGGTTTTGGCAATGAAATCTGCATTAATGTGTTAATGTGGCTATCGTGTGTGGTCTCTGCTAAGAATAGGGAAAACGATTTCCTGTCATGATGGACAGAGGATGGAATCAGCAGTAACTAGCACTTATATGTACTTAGTTTTCTGAGAATATCTGGAATTGGTTGGCAATGCTAATTAAATAAGAAAGGCATAGTATCCATCTATTAGTATTAGATCTACAGGTTTTTTTGCAATCACATCTAGTTATTATGTAAATAACTAGCTTCCCGCCAGCGGCTTCGTGGCGGATACAAAAACTTGACAAATTATATACTAAAACCTTCCTCATTAATCACTCTATCTATTAAAAAAACCGTATCAAAATCCGTTGCGTAGTTTTAAAGATTTAAGCATACATAGGGATATAGAGACAGAGAAAGTGACTTTGTTTTATACTATGTAGTGATATTGTATTAAATACTATCATTCCTGACATAACTGTTTAAGCCAGACTTGGTCTCTTGACTTTCCATAACATGCGCTTCTCATAATCAAATTACTGTCATTACATCAAACCTTTACAAGTAATTGACTAACACATTAACAATAATGAAGTCATCCCGATAAACGAATAATACATTTTTATTCACTGTAAAAACAACAAAACTTAAAGAATAATGGATAAAAAGATTAAAAATAACCTACCTTCAACTTAGCAAAGCGACGCAGAGACAGCCACGTATTCAGTAAACATTCGACTCTAGTTTAGGTAAAATACTTCACCTTGAGCGAAGGCCAGAGTTAAATCAAGCCGATCGCAAATTAATTTTACACGTTAAGCTTATTTTTATCAAAGGTCATGTTCGTAGGGTTATCTGTTAAAGCGGGGTAGCCCAGTTTTTGGGAAGTTTTTTTATGCTTTAGTCTGTAGTAAACATTTTACGAAAAATATAAACAAAGATGTAACCTATTTTGTTCTAATTCTGCAACAGAAATTAACAAAATGGCGTAAGGATGGCGTATTTATGTCGATTTCATGATCCAAACATCATCGTTAATTATTTGATAACATTTTATTTATGTACGTGGGAAAATAGAACAAAATAGGTTATGATTCTGTTTATATTTTTCGTAAAATCAATTCAACATATTTATATAGCCTATCTATATAAATATGTAGTGTGCTGTTAGCTATGAAACGTCCTCTATAAGATGTTTAATATCACAATGCTGTGTCAATGACAGTAAAAAGAAAATGACACTACTACTATACACTGCAGTTCATTATATCGTACCAATACTATAAATTATGAAGATAATATAATGATAAAAACAGAGAGAATCGCATATAAAAATAAAGGCAATGTTTTAATTCACAGAGACAACCCTATTTCGTGTGTGGTAAATGGCAGTTAAGCCGGTAGTTATACATGGGTTTTACGTTGACTGCGTTAAATCTATAACAAGCAGAATAGTACATTTTTAGCATGGGAAACTGATTATATCATACGATTGGTAACACGTTAAATACCCGCATTTGCGTAATGTATTATTTGAAATGGCAATTTTAGTTATGCACACACTTGCGACCGTAAGACTTTGTGAAGGTTAAGATGCCATTATGAAGATGGGAATGGAATTGGATTTTGTATGGCGATAGCTAGATAGACCTAAGTTTCTTTTACGTTGTTAGAAGTTTTTGGAAAACTTTAACTTAAGTAATCGTCTATATGCCCAGCAGTGGGCATCCTTCACAAAGTCTGCCGGGGCTGCGGGATGTTCGAAAGAGATACCGCGTCCCGGAATAGAAAGGGCTTAGGAAGAAACATGGATGGGTTTTATTCAGTAAGTCTGACACTCCTTTCCGCCCTACCCATGGCGGGAGAGGTCAATTGTAGATCCGAAAAAAAAATCCTTGACAAAGTAATGCTTAGTTTAGTATGTACGTACAATGTAGTACGTTTGTACTTCATTCACGAAAGACAACAGTAAACGCGTATTTTTCACACAGGAAAACTGCGTGCTATTAGTAGCGAATAAAAGCAGTGCCATTAAATATTTATTACTATTAATATTGTCGTTTTAGTACGTAACTAACCTATCACAACACAAATTATGTTGTTTAATGGTTTCTTTTATAGAATGCCGTCAGCTATTGATTCGCTGAGAAAAATGGTAATTTTAAGAAGTACAAATACTGGGTTATTTACAATTAAGAACAAGGTGGTAATTCAATTATGATTGTTAATATTTCTGTGAGGTATCGGGGAAAAACGGCAGTATGCAAGTATATGAATACTTCATATCCATAATGAAACGTAGGCAATGTTTTTTTTCAAGAGATTTTCAATAACGACTCAAAGCTTCACGCTTTTTTAATAGAATTTTTGATCTTAAGTTGAAATACCAACACATGATAGTCGCTAAACACGTTCCGAAATTTTGTATTTGGACAAAAAATTTCCTTAAAATGATTTCCAAGAGATCCAATTTTTTCTCTCATATTTCTAGGGAATATGGAAATAAGCCACCTTTAGCTTCATTTCTCGCTAACCAAAGGAAACTAATGTCTCCCTTAAATTCTCCTAGCAGAATAAACAAGAAATATTTATAGAACCAAAACCCCGTCATTGTTTGACATGCCATATATCCAGAACATAATAAACGTCAAGAAGTAATAGCATCACTTTCCACAGAATTCTATTACCAGATAACACTGTAAACCAGATCTAAGATACCACTGACTAATGGTGAAGGAAAACATCGTGAGGAAACCTGGACTTAAATAGTCTCAAATCGCCAATCCACCTTGAGCAAGCGTGGTGATCAATGCTCATGCCTTCTCTGTGTGAGAAGAGGCCTGTGCCCAGCAGTTCGACAATATATAGGCTGATGATGATGACTGTAAACCACGAGCTGTATTATGACACGTCAAAGTTATACAGATTCCAGTGCGTGAAAGGGACGGTGTTATTCATTCCTTATAGCCACATCTCGCTTTCGCTTCACAATCTGGATTACTTCAACGTGTCACATCCCCTTGTCGTTTTCCTTATCTGCCTCGTTGCAAGCCCTACTGCCGAGCATGAAGGTTTTAGTTCTATTACCAACTCAAGTAGTGTCATTGGATTGCCCATCAAGAATTACTCGGTTATAACCCAGGTTCAGGATTTGCTTGACAGTAAACACCTTTTTTTCGGATGGGAAATCATCATATGACTCCACCCGCCTACGGTGGGACGAGAGGGAGTGTCACTCTTACTGACTAAAACCCATCCATGTTCTTTCCTCAGCCCTTTGTATTTCAGGGGTGCGGTGATTCTTTCCAACATCCCGCAGTGACAGTTAACCCCTGATACTTCACCATAATTGGCGAATTATCAGTGTACAATACAGGTAAGTACTGCTCTGCCTTATAATTTAGAGGAAACTGGTAATGCTAAGGTAATGATATTATTTTCCTTTTTCGAGGACTGATTCAGCGTATTTAGATACCAAGTTAAACGTCATAGTATCCGTGTGTGGTTAAATAATAATTTCTGTTGTTCCATTACTCATGGTTAATTTGAATTAGGTTCAGCTGTTTATTTTTTTCCTTTGTTTATTACTCACTTCTTTCAAAGGTAAACAAGCGATGGGTTCTAAATAGATCCATATCTACGTCATCTCCAGTTATTAAAATGTTAACTGCTCAGTCGCCCTTAGTCGCATTTAAATTAAACGTAAAGATTTTGATGTGAAAGATTTTTTTGGTTCAATAGCTCCTAACAAAAATATGTGGCTATGTGGCAAGTGTTCGTTTAAAATATTGCTTGCCTTGTTGTAATTACTGGCAAAGCAGCGGGCAACTGTATTGCAGCCATGCATTGCAGTAAAATTATTGCCCATTTAAACGCACCTTAAGACGTAACAATCAATTTCCTGCGCTCATTGTCTTTTAAATCTCAAATCACGCCATCACATATTCTAATCAGCAAAGAGGATGAACTAGGATTGTTATTATTGAAAAGCATCCGCTTAACAAGGTCGCTAGTCCCATTCCGGATGTTTACGTTGATGCGGGAGAGTTCTCGTATCTAAAACATACTACAGAGAATCAGTGTAAAATAGTTTATGGATGCGTTTAATAATTCTAAGAATCTATCTAAATTAAGGTCGACTGAACCGGATAAAAAGATTTCTCATGCTGTTATGGATTGATATTGAGTCACGATTTACTATTAGGCAAACAAGGCTAAAGCTACCTCAAAGTTTAGCTTCTTAACAAGCCTTTTTTTTCAGATGGGAAGTTTTTGCTGTTTTTCCGAGAGGTGAGGGTACAATACTCACGAACACGTCTTTTGATTTATTTATTCTTTCGGGTGGGAAATCATCAAATGAATACTCCCAAGGGAGGCCGGTGGGGCGGGAGGGAAAACTCAGATTTTTTCTCACTAAAACCCATCCATGTTCCTTTCTCAGCCCTTTTTAATACGGGGGCACGGTTTCTCCTTCGAACATCCCGCAGCCCCTGCAGGACGGACACGTCTAACTGAAAACTGAACAGTTCAGTGGTTTTTGTTAGCACAAATATGGATGACCTTGATGTCATCTTTATTTGGCACAGCAAAATTAGTTTTCCTCATCTTATTAGTGGTTACCTATTGAGGCCGGGGTCGGCTTCCAGTTTAATAAAACTGAAAGCACCTAATTAGATGGAATATATTTAAGAAAATACGTGTCGACAACCGTAGTGTAGGGAGTTCTGTAGCTACGTGAGGCAATGATGTTTGTAAAGCAGTGGGCAGGGATGGGAGGGAGAGAGCTGAAGATCGAGCCTCGAAGATCTTTCCCAGTGGGCTTTTACGACAGCTTACTAATAGTTAGCTCAGTATTACCCGATGAAATTAGGTATGGAGATAGATTGGAGCCTGACAAGGACATAAGGTTAAGGACATTCGGGCCCATGGATAATGTCTCTGGAGGAGAAGATGCGAGTGAAACCGCTGGAAACAGCTATTTAATCTATAATCCTAATATAACCATATAAAGTATCAAATACAGGTTTTAACATATAAACAAAATCCTTTATAAAGGTCAGGAGTACATTGCGCACCGTAACTGGAGCGTGTATGGTCTAAATTTGGAAGAAACGCAAAATGATCAAAAGGTGTTTTGGGGAACCTACCTATGTTATCATTTCACGCTTTACTTAATTTTTCATCGGAAAAGGTTGGGTTTAAAGCTTACTGGGACTTGTCGCTTGAAACAACAATTGAATATCGATTCTGTATTTTGTATTTTACCCACCTACGGGTTTACCCGGGTCAAGGCTTGCGGCTAGGTAGTAGCCGCACGTTTCGTCTGATCTGATCAAGGTTAAGCTACGCTTGTCGCAGTCAGCCCATGGGTGGGTGACCATTTGTATCATATGAGACCACTCCAAGGCTCGACAGGTCCCGGCAGTCAGAAGCCAAAGTGTGAGCATGGAAAGATTTTTCTGATATTATTGGAGCGCATACCTGCAGTACTTAGTAATTACTTCAAAATCATAGCAATGTTGATTCGACAAATTATCAAATTGTACTTTGACCCAAAATTCAATGATAAGAACCTGAACTTTGTACTTTTCTTTTATCATTGTCATAATATGAGTGTGCAATTTTGAGTACCAGCTTATCCTATCAAAGAACTTGGGTGTGATGCTGACGTCATTCTTGATTTCCACATACAAGCCATGAATTCATACCTTGAAGGATATCTAACAATAATCGATTGTGTTCAAATACCTTAGAATATAATGGATCGATTGTGAACAGTTATTGATAATCCAAATTGCAAGTTTTTTTTCCTTGTTATTGGTATTAAGAGCGTTTACGCTGTTCATGCGCAAAAACAGTAATTTCAAACCTGTTTAATACCATCAACCAGTTATATTACAAATATGTTAGTTACTAATAACTTTAGGAAATTTCACTGTTTCAATAGTTAGTTAAGAAAATATTTCGATTTATAGAGTATTTATTAATTATATCAAGATAACTGATCACAGGTTTTCTTAATTTCCCCATACAGCGTATGTTTCGATGCCTAAAACTCATGAAAATACAGGGAAACGTAGTTTGCAAAAAATAATAATCAATTACTTAAATCGTCAAGTAAATAGTTAGTTAAAAATAGTTTCAGATTTAGCGATCTAACAACAAGAAATTAAAAGTCAAATAATGACAAATATCCAGAAATTCAGATGATTTTTTCATCGATATATCTTCTTTAATTTATTATCATAATAGCTTTTTATTATAGAATAAAGTCTTCTTTAAAACATCTGCTTTGAAATATTAAATAATTTAGTGTAATTATTTTTCTATGAATTTTTGAAATCTATTATAAAACACTGCGCGCAAATCAATTCAAATCAGACCGCCGCGAGGCTTTCCAGAGTGAGGACGTGTCGCTCGACGCTCTGATCTGACCTGCGTTGACCTTTGCCGTGCGTACAGGGATAGCGGACGTTTATAGTGTGATCGAAAAGTCTTGCTACTTTGGTAAGTAAAATATTTTATTATTATTTTTGATGACACACTTTTTTTGTGACAACAAATTATATTTCAGACTTAATGGGGAACAACACAAAGTTATTTTTAGCGAAAAAACGAAAACGCAAAAATGTGGAAAATATGGAAAAGGCAAGAGCTAAAAGGTTGGTATATTTATATTATACTAATTCAACGAACAGCTTTGGCACCCGGTTATAACACATATTTTCGCATATTTGGGGGTAATGTATATGTATATATATGGGTTTTTTGCCTGAAATAAATTATTATTTATTTGAATTAACACTAATATCGCCTTATCACGTATTCGACAAACAATTTTCTTGGTAAGGCAAATGTCTTTGATTTGTGTCGTGATGCATGAATACACTATTAGATCACCTGAGCAAGGTTTTATTTCAGGAAGGCCTGTCAATCAGGACAATTGAAACTTTATTTCAATGTCATAAATGTCTCATAACGAGCCTTCGTGAGATAAACCTACTTTTCTTTTCTACCTACCATACATATACATAAATACTTACATATATAACTGTATTTAAAAACGAGTTTATGTTGTTTTAAAATGGACATTGGCTACTATGGGGCTTGGGCTAAAAATAAAAAGTTAGACTCCAAGTTTGCCACTTGGTTAGGCCGAAAGATCAACTCAAATAAAATATTTATTTATAATGAATCCTACTAGATATCAAGATATAACTCAATAATCAGTCCTAAGAAAACTGTATTTACTTCATCAACTATCGGCTTATATCTCGATTTTTACAGGACAGATTTTTTTTCTGATTTTAAACACAAAATATTGTATTTGAGAAGATCTTTCAGCTCAATCAAATGGCAAGCTTGTAGTCAAACTTTTATTTATAAATTCTCTTTTCCTAAGCATGTTTTATTAACACAATTTTCTTTTATTTAATTACTGCTTCTTTTCAAATAACAAGGCTTGTGCGCTTACTGCTTTATGGTTTAACTTCAGGCAATGTAAAAAAAAAAGTGAAGAAGAAATGATGGCAAGAGTTGAGTGTGAACACCAAAATGAAGAGGTACTTTGAACGCATTTTAAAATAATTTTTATGGATAATAAAAACCTAAATAAACAATAAAACAACAACTTTCAGCTGGGGTATGAAAACCGTGTAAACTAGCGTAATTTATTTATTCTATGTTTATGATTTGCAGGCTTTCGAAACAACTTACGAGGCCGAAATTCCACCCGAAATGTATATGGTTGTAGAAGGTCGTAGAATTATCGACTTTCAATATTTATTTGAACAAATTAAAACTCTCAACAACCATAATAAAGCAATGGGATGTACCATTGACAATATGCAACTATTAAAGGAGCATAAGGTGGGCTTACAATCAACATTTACATGAAGTGTAATATGTGTAATTTAGAGCTTCAACTGTTCAGCTCTAATAGTTCAAATTCTGGTATGGACATAAATCGTGGCGCTGTGACTGGAGCAATGATGACTGGTTTTGGAAGATCAAATCTCAACGACTTTTGGCAAAAGGAAATGGAAAGCAGATTAGTAAATTATTATTATAAGTGTCTGCTACCGGAAATTGTGGACCCACGAAAATCCAGGTCGATGCCGCTGAGGAGTACAACCTATTAATTTCATTAAGTTTTATTGTGAATGTGTAACAATGTGGGCTTTTTTTTCTTTAATATATTTCTTTAATGTTTAGTTTAATTTGCGTCTGACGGTTCGAGTATTTCATGCGGCCTACCCAAATGTCCTTTTTGGGCGTATTGTTCGTTGGATTGTAAGTTCCTAAGTTACTGTTGAGCTAACAAAGACCGACAATTGCGTGCCAACTAAATGAGCAGGCCCACTTGGATCTGTACGACTCTTTCTTCAACAGGTCATTTTAGACTCGAGCCTACATTATACATCCATGATGCAATTACATTATGTCTGGACTTTAAAATAAACTTTGACCCTTGAGTTTGTTTCGGTGTTTTTTCTCAAGGTAGTCATATAGGAAACACCAGCCTCATCTAGCTTTAAAAAACAGACATGTAAAAGTGTTATTTTATAACCTATTTGCATAATAAATATCATTTATAATTTTTTGAAACTTTTAAAAAAATAAAATAAACATAAGTAGATATATTAAAGTGTTTTATTTTAATAAAATTAAAACAAGTAAATTAATTTAAAAATATAAAAAACTCGACTGCGGTTATAATTTTATATACCTTACCGTGTCACTGTCACGATCAAGAGGATTCTAATGATACTTAATATACATATAAATACACACATACATACGTACGCTCTAAAAACATAACCCTCCTGTCGCAATCGGTAAAAAAACATATATCTATAAATCATTACTATTAGGAAGGTTCAATAAATTATTGCAGAATTTAGTTATGTCTAAATTTCGATCTATAAATTCATGTTTATTTATTTATTGCACCATGTTGTTTACACTTGCAGTATTATTACTGACTACTTATTTTATGTACTTACTCGCATCCGTTAATTTTTTTTTCTAAAATAATTCACTCGATGGATCAAAATGGGTTTGTTTGCCTATAGCGCGAGAGAACGCGCCAGCGCTACGCACACAGTCACATTCGCTTCTATGTGAGTAAAACTTGCGTAAAATACCTATACTTGACATCGTGCGCTATGCGTAAACGCTCTTAATGGTATTCTAGTTACGTCACATTCTACAAGTTTATATAAAGTACATTCCTAAACCAATTAAAAAATATTTAAGATTTCTTTTGTAAAGCCTAACTGGTAATGTTTCAAGTTTAGCTGACATCTTTGTCTATACTAAGACGTTAAACGACAAATATCGGAACAAATTCAGGAGTCATCATCAGCCTTGTCGTTTCCCACCCTCAATAGGGACGATTCCAGTCTAAGCTGGTGCAACTGTGTACCATGGAGCGACTGCCTATCTGATCTTCATAATCCACTCACTGGGTAACACGATAGGCCATGGTAAGACTGGTTGGATTTTTTTGGCTTCTGACTACACGTACCGCAAGTCTTAAAGATCTACAAATGACAGCCGAGATCAACGGCTTAACGTGCTTCAAATTCAAGAGTGAATAGGCATTATTTGAGTTTGCGTGCTCTATAACTACTGGACCAATTCCAGAAATCCTGGCGAAGCCTTGGACAGAATCTAGACACATTTCCATTTTTGGTATTCCAAGATTTTTCGTCTATCATTAATTATCCCTCAACAAAAATCTGGAAATATCCCAAATCGCAGAAGGCACTAATTACTATAAAACATACTAAGAAACAACACCGACATAATTAAGTACACAGTAATTATCCACATTAACATTTCCAAAGCATCAAGTAAGTATATAATTAAATGTTTCACTAGATAAGTAAATATACTCGAATATGAGATAACGACGGCCAATTAGTCTGCTACCCACGCTTGAGAACTTTCGGAACATAATGAGCCGTAGAAAACCACAATGATTTTCGTACTGTATCTAAGGTCTTTAGCTCATTTGTCAAAATGTACAAGTTTACTCACTTTTACAATTTGATATTAAATTTGAACTATAATCGAGATATTTGTGGCTATTGTATTATTTTTCATCTTGAAAAACTTGTCATTTTACAATAATATCCTACAAGTATGATAAAATCGACAAAATGCTCGGATGTTTGTTGCTCCTTCACCTAAAACTACTGCACGGATTCGGATGAAATTAGCTACACAGGTAGTTTAAACCAAAGGATACTTATATCTCGGGAACTAGCACACAGGAGAAGAACACTAGCTGAAGACCAACGTATAAAAAAATGCCATTAATGCCGACGCTATTCAAATAAGGCAAAACTGAAATCTGGGGGGTTTGATCTCAAAAATATAGGTAACTAGCTGATTCCCGCGGTTTCACCCGCGTCCCGAGGGTACTACTTCACGCACCCGGATAAAAAGCCTATAACCTTCTCCAGGGTCCTCCCTACCTCCGTACCAAATATTATCTAAATCGCTTCAGTAGATCCAGTGATCTACAACGCTACAACCTCACAAACTTTACCTCTTTATAATATAAGCATAGAAGTATACATCTATCTATCAAGCCAGGTATATGATTTCAGTCAAGCCTAGAAAAATTGTGAGAAAAATCCTTGGCATTGTCTCAATACACCACTGTTTACATTACAAATTCTCGACTTGATAATTAAGAACTTATATACCATTCCCACCTACACGTGAGTCATCATCATCATCGAATCGGCCTATTTACTATCCCACTGCTGGGCACAGGCCTCTCCTCATACAGAGAAGGCATGAGCATTGATCACCACGCTTGCTTAAAGCGGACTGGCGATTTCAGTTTTTTTAGTCCAGGTCTCCTCACGATGTTTTCCTTCACTGTTAGTCAGTGGTGTCTTAATACACTTAGAAAGTACTGAAGAGGTTTTATGGAAAGTAAGATATGGGACCTTATTGTTTGAACTAGCCATACAATCATTTTGAAATTAGAATGAAGAGAAGTTAGTTAGCAGATTTTTTATTATTGTCAGTCGATTCCAGATCATGAAATAAAATTGAAGTATCAAAAGCTGCTCTTTGATTTCTAATAACGAATCCTCCACCTCTGGCTACGCATTCCCTACAGTACATAGGACTTTAGAAAAATCACATTGGTCCTTGCCAGGTTTTGAACCACGTGTTCTCCCCCGGACCGACAAATGAGTGGGGGGCCTTACTTCACGGTGGAAAAGTAATGGCAGTCAATGTACTCGGAGGTGACGTCATATCAGCGATGACGAATGTAGGTCACTTCGGTTCAATAAGCAGTAACAGTAACTTATAGTTCGATGTTATGCTAAACGATTACTGAACTGATGCTTAGCAATAAGATTGAAGATAGGAAGACTTTGAAATACAATTAGGAGTCATTCGAATACGAATTGAAGATGTTAACCATCTTTTACCAATAAATTACGAAAAGACTTACGATATTCAAGCACACATCGATCTCTCCTAGATTTTATTCGATTTATCATCCTCGATGCCCGAAATCCCTGCTAGTTCATAATCCACCCAAAGGTTGCCTGCAAAAGATCGCTTTTAATGATAAGACCGACCATTGTGTCACCCTTGTAACTAATTTTCCAATGTCATTATGTTTTTCTGTTGGTGTAAATAATAAAGAATATTCTGTTCTAGTTGAGCTGATATTCTCACTAAGTTTGTCATACGCTGTCCTCATTACCCTTATCTTCTATATATTATAAAAGCAGAAACTGATTGGCTGACTGACTGATCGATCAACGAACAGCTAAAACTACTGGTTCTAGAATTATGAAATTTTGCAGGAATGTTCCTTAAATGACATAAGTGTGCACTAAAAAAGAATCTTTCCAAATTCATCCCAAAAAAGTTTGTATGAAACTCTGTCATTATTAATTTGGATTCGTAAAGCCTACGCGGCCGAAGCCGCAGAAAGCTATTCCTATATTAAATTTGTTCGACCGTCGAAACGTGAAGACATTTCCCACAGAGCTAAAACACGATCTAGAGAAACGCTAAATTACTAGTAAATGTTTCAGTTTAAGAGTAAAATAGCGAGAAAAATGCTAATTGTAGAATAAGATGTACTCCAGAAAAGATGAATTCACAAAAACAAACACCTGTCGGGCGGTCATCTAAAGCACATGTGAGTTCTATGCTCTCCAGTTGAATGAACCTATGACTGACCCGACATTTGTGTACAGTGTAAACTTTTGGCGTACAGATGTATTTCTTACCATAAAAAAAAATACAAATGACAATAGCGTTATTATAATGACGATAACCATCATCATCATTAGCGTATTAAGCGTTCCCGTAGCACAAAGGGCAATGTAAGGAATATGAATGGGTTTTAGTCAGTAAGAATTTGACACCCCCTCCCACCCCACCCCTAGCCTCCTCATTTGATGATTTCCCATCCGAAAAAAAGGACTGAAGTGATTGAAAGTTATTGATAAATATATGAAATAGTGCCAAAATGTACGCAGGAATAAGGAAATAAAGGAACAATAAGGAAGCAAGAAAGCCTTCATACTTTGTTGCCTGGCAAAGCTGATGTCGTATGAGCCCAAAATCCAGTCACACACAATCATCTAATGGTGACTTCACCCTCAAAAATTGATTGAATTTTTGATACCACGATTGGAAATACCTGAAGGCCAAACACATTGTTTGAAGCTTTCAAAGGAGTTCTATTAGTATTCTCCTGAGACCTTTCACTACAGCGGTAGTTAGGCCTAAAATTAGCATCAGACGATCAAAGAAAATTTGATAATAACCTGTACAGACATCCAAAACAAACGCCCAGATTGTTATGACTTGAAACAAGATTGATTGATCTAACTTGGGAGTTTTATAAACTTTGTATATTTTAACGACTTTAAAAGAGTATTTGAACAGTTCATTAATATTGATGTTATTCTCGAAGCTGGTTGATTTGATATTTACTTTGTTGATACCATCGTTTACACTAAGAAATTGATAAACACAATCTAAGTTACAGTAACTTCAATCAGATTTCAGCCTTCTTTGAGCGACATAGAGTTGATTATGTGTTGACGAAGTTGTTGGACTCCTTCGAAATTAGTTTTCAAGATCTGATTTTCTTTGGGAAGATTTTCTCCGTCTCTCATTACTGGCTTGTCAAAGCAGACTTAATTATGTTAAGAGGACGAATCGGATATAGGTAGGTGCTCTCAGTATCGGTCAGATATAGATCACAAAGATATATCATGATAGAGAAATTGGGTAATTCTTTTAAACAAAATTGAGGCCACATTTGTCCAGAGATCTTGAACTAAATGGGAAAATATCACCTTTCCAGTTTTATAATCTGGACTTCAGTTCGCCACGAAATGAAAGCTACATTTGTGGATGCTTATGGTCTATAAACATGTCTATAAACTAGGTTGAAACTAATTCAGACAACAGTACCTATATTGCTTTACAACCCAAAAGTTTGACGAACCAACAAACAATTATCCAACAACAAAAACAGCTCAAAATTAATGTAGTTCCAACTACTTGGAAATGATTGAAACAAACACCAAAATTGACGTCCAATTAATGAGAACACGAACGTTGGATTACACAAAACTAAATATATATTACAGAGGTAAATGAACTAGATACAAAATATTAAGTAATGACGCATACACTGACTAATGAACCACCCGTCTGTCATCCCCAAAATGAGAAGTGAAGAGTTTATCGATTTATGATGACGCATTTAGCGCGATGTAAATTAGTATTGATTTGTCATTGACGATCACCTGATTAAGGAATGACGATAGGACTTTCCCAAGATTGATGTCGTTTGTAATATTAATGTACTAGCTTTCCAACCGCGGCTTCGCCCACGTGGACATTTTTTTTACACCTAAGGATTTTTTACATCTAGCAGGGATCCCTAATTATTTCTGGAAATAAATATAGCCTATGACACTTCGTAAAGATGTAGCTTTCTAACGGTGAAAGAATTTTTAATATCGGTCCAGTAGTTTTTGAGTTAAAGCCCTACCAACAAACAAACAAATCTTTCCTCTTTATAATATTAGTATGGTATAGATATAATATAATGTAACTTAGACCATCCAGTCAATGAAGCAATTATTTGCTGAGGAGTTTGTTACGGCATTTCTTTTCCCAGCAAAATTATCTTAAAGTGGTGGTCGGGCATTTTGGGGGCTGTCTTTTGTTTGTAGATTCAAGAAGTGCTGATATTCAGCCTTGTTTAAAAATAAATATTTATTTTAATGCTGCTTTATACTGACTTCTGGACCCACGGAGAAAAGAAACATAGCCTATAGCACTCAAGGACAATTTTTCTTTCTTTAAACTAAATTTCTGGAATGGAAGTATGTAATTTCAAAGATGCCCATTACATACTATTTATGATTAAATATAAATATAATGTCGAAAAGACGACTTCAGCAAAAAAAAACATAGAAAATGGTGAAGGGCGGGCGTTTTGGAGGCTGTCTTTTGTAAATTTGACATTAAAAAAGTGCTGATTTTTAGACTAGTTTGAATGAAAGGATTTTTTGAATTTCCCTGTAAAAGATTTTGTATAATATTGCCATCACGAGTTATGTCGATATTTATTCGCAATTGATTTGAAAGACGAAAGAAATTTTATTGTTTTGAAAGCAAACGAAATATTTTAAGTTGATAATAAAAGGAATCGGGTTTTCAGTGCTAAACGTTTTTTCGTAGATGATGGAATAATTGTTTTATTGATGCCAAATTATTGTCAAATATCTAACCGACAGTGCTGACTCGGCAATTAATAAAAATTATTACCGATAAAATAGATGACACATAATGTTGTCGGCAATTTTACGCAATCTCGAGTAAAGAGCTCGATTCTTAATTCTTATCAGTGTAGATACTAGATGCGCTTAGATAAAGAAGTTTCGTAATATTTACACAATTGAATTTTAAAATACCGTAGAAAAATAAAGTGTTTTTGTATTCAAAATATTTTTATTTTTGGGATTTTCACTGATTAACTTATATACCAAGGTTGTTGGTGACCAGCAACCAAGCTCTTTTGTATACCTTTCTTATATTTTTATATTTAGAATTTAGAAGTTTATTTGAATTCAAACATTGGTTAAAAAAGGTAGTTCACTATCAACTCTCTTGTCACTAACATTGTTCTCTATCCACTCTCTTTTCACTAACATTGTTTATTAAAATAAAAGGCGATTCTTTCTAAACTCTGTTATCATTAACAAAGGTAGTTGGGGAATTTTCATGTTACCAAATTATTTTTTTTTCTAGTAATTCATTTTTTTTTAGGGATGGGAAATCATTAAATGACTTCATCCGCTGTGGGCTGAGCTGGAGAGAGTTTCAGACTCTTACTGACTGAAACACATTCATGTTCCTACATTCGCCCCCAAAAGTGTTCCAAGGCCGCGGTAATGGAGACAGGCTACTTTCATCCGGGTAAATAGTTCTCTCGGGACGCAAGTGAAATCGCGGGAAACAGCTACTGTAACTATATGTATTGAGGAAGTCGATGTAGCAAAATGTTTTGCAATTAAAATGTGCAGTAGGTACTGTGCCATACAAACAGACGTAGACGGTCCATTAAGGATAACTATTAAGTTTTATATTTTAATAGGCTCATTAGCAGGCGTGGTCGCAGCAAAATATTTGTGGGGGGGGGGGGCATCAACAACCAAAATTGTTCGAAGTGTTGGCCAAAGCCGAAGGTCTGAAGCAAGCTCCAAAGTTGAACGATCTATCGCGATTAACGATTTACTAATGCGTAATTACAATTAAAATCTTCATAAATTGTTTATTTTCAGGAGGTTCGTCAATTAGACGCTACGATGGGGAGAGGGGGGCATGTCCCCTGTGAAATATAGTATACCTATCCTAAACTCTTTCTCAAGAAAACGACTATCAAATTCAAAGATTTTTTTTCAAATCTCAAAGGTATTTTCGGAGATTAGCACGTCCAAACAAACGAACTGATATTTATTGTGACGATTATCAAGGTTTTTTTGCCGGATTTCAATTCAAAAATAACATTAAGCACAACCTTAGATCACGCCTATTTATCACGAAGGATCAGAATAAATTTCGTAATACATAATAATTGAACCCAGGTCTTGGGTCCTGCGGGACGAAGGGAGGAAGGAATATGGATGGGTTTTAGTCAGAAGGAGTCTGACACTCCCTTCCGCACCACCCATGGCGAGAGAGGTCATTAATTTGATGATTTCCCATCTGAAAAAAAAACACTTGGGTGGGTAGTGACGCTAACTACCACTAAACCAAAAGTCTAAAAGGGGTTATTACCATTTATTATGTTGATGTAACCACTGTGACTTATTATCTTAATCGTATTTCAAAGATAAGTAATAAGTACCTAGCAGTATCAGTGAAATAATCTGATGAAATACTGAAACGAAGATGATTCATCAAATAACATACTTTAGTAAGACTATTTGGGCCCAATAATGGTAACGAACAAGCCCTAGTGTCAGAGTTGTCTCAAATCTACCTGACGGCCTCTGACATGGAATGGAATTGTAATAAAGACTGCTATCAGGAATTGTCAGAAGAATTGCTATCAAGATAGCAGCCAGAGACGACGGTTTAACAAGTCCAGGCACGGGGGTGTAACACCGCCAACTACCTGACTCCGGGCTGCTTTGTGAATCAAACCCGAGACTGCGTTTACAGTCGTCGCGTTTTCAGTCACTAGACTAACGAGGCAATCAACGTCATAATCATCATCATCTGCCTAGGCTTTTCCCAATAATATTGGGGTCGGCTTCCAGTCTAACTGGAGACATTTGAATACCAGTCTTTTACATGGAGCAACGGCCTATCTGACCTCCACAGCAGTTACCAAGAAACACACAAACTTGGTAAGGCTGGTTGTCAGACTTTCTTGCTTCTCCTCGTTATGACTGTAATTGACAAAGGACCCACAACCTCCTTTCTTTCGTATGGGAAATCATCTAATGACCGCTCCCGCCGTTGGTGGGGCGGGAGTGTCAGTCTCTTACCGACTAAAACCCATCCATGTTCGTTCCTCAGCCCTGTGTTCCGGGGGCGCGGTAACTCTTTCGAACATTCCGCAGGGGACCAGTAGCTTTATATGCCAAGTTTAAAATATGATTGTGAAGTAACATTTCCCACAAAACTTGCTGCCATGTATGACGTCATCATAGGCGTTCGTATTTCAAATGTATTTCGTATTATTTACATATTTTTTAGTTATCTAGATGAACGGGTTGTGAGTCACCTCTATGGAAATAATGTGTAACGTCTTTTTTTTGTTTGTTATTGATCAAATAGCAGGTGGGGTTAGCAACATGTGTTTAGATTTATGAATTGGTCACCTATTACTATGGGCTTGTCAACATAGGAATGCAATATGGTCGAAATTAGATAAGGTTCAGGGCATCTCGCAGGTCAACCTAGAAGGTAGTCGACTGCTTAACCTGGCTTGCCTGTGAAGAGCCTTAAATGAATTTAGGGCCTCCAGCCAGGGCTTAATTTACAAAACTAAGCGACTACACGCTAAGGGCACCCCCTAGTGGGGTACGGGCTTCGGCTTAGGGCGTCGCTGGGGGACGACAGCAAGGGACAGGCTGGATCAGAATACATAATGATTATATAATCGGGAATTTTAAAGCTATTAGCTCAGCTCGCGGGCTGGCTCGTCGAGCTAGGGTCGGGAGGGCATGGACAAGGTCGTCGCGACGGACCTCGGCGGCTCTAGTATTTGCCGGGGCTGCGGGATGTTCGAAAGAGTTAGCGCCCCCGGAACATAAAGGGCTGAGGAAGGAACATGGATGCAGCAGCACCGGACCCATCATTGCAGTGATTGTTTGGAAAAGACTTTGTCCAGTACAGAATGTCTTTCCGCTGAGACTTGTTCATTCCTACTTGGTCTGAAGTGTAAACAATTTAGGCATTCATGAAAATTGCATTGAAAAAAACACTATTTTGACATGTATGTACACAAGCCTAAGTCTGTACTGTAAAATGTGTTGTACATATCTTAAGTCATCATAATGTGTTCTCCATAGAATGAACACATTCAAATTGAGTGTAAAATTAATACACATATGTTAATTGCATTGTTCTCGTTAAGTAATTTGAGTGTGATTAATGAAATACTAGGAATAAGAATGAATGAGTATGTTTATTTCTTTGTTTTTAAAATCATTTAACAATAACTTTATGGTAAACTGTCAAAACAACTCTTAAGGCCTTCTAAGACAAAGGTCAGGTTTTTATCTGGTTGCGTGAAGTACTTTCCCCGGGATATCGGTGAGACCATGGTAACGCACCTTAATAGAAAATATACAATATCTATCCTCAGGGTTCAAGCTATCCTGCCAGAACTGTAGGATGTTCGAAAAAGTTACGGCATCTCCGGAATATAAAGGGAGATTATCTCAATACCAAATTTTATAATATCATTATTATAAAACCATTTTTTTTTTCAAATTTGGTTCGGTTGTTTTACAGTGGAAGTGTAACAGACAGACAGAATGATTTACATATTTATAATAGTAGTAAGGATAGGCAAAGTAGCGTTAACTTCAAAAAGGAGTTTGTGTAGTTCTTATAATTATTTATCTGAGAATATTGTTCATAGGATTCTGGTGTCTTTAATGAAATAAGGGTAGTGTCTACCTACCCTGTTAGTGACTATACAAGTGATAATAGCCATATGAGTAAATATTACCCAGTCATCCAATAGTAAAGTAAAACTACATGGACAGTTGAAACCTCTTTTCATAACAAACTTTTAAATAACACTTTTTTTTTCAATTGAGCATTTTCATAAAAATGTGAGGTGTGTTTTAATTGATTACACAACAGAAACACAGAAAACACAACTTTGTGAAACTACTCTCGGCTGTTATCTAGTTCCTTAAAATATTTTTTAATGACCATGTTGTTTGGAAAAACCAAATCTTAAAATTGTCATGGGAATCTCCAAATACAAATTATTTCTCTACTGGTATTTAATTTCTGTCAATAGTTTAGCCATTGATTATAAATATTTACAAACTCCTTATCTAAATAATTTCAGCTGTAATGAGGCTGTCTTGAGTTAGAGACCAATGCCAAACAAAAAAAAAAGTTTAAAAAAAACTTTTTACAAAAAAATAAAACCGACTTCCAAAAAAAACTGAAAAGTAAAAAATAATTTTATTTAAACGCTTTACGACCAAAACATCGCTCTAGAAGTCGGTGTCTTGTAAGTTACTATTGTTAGTATTTCGCCACCGACTTCGAAAGCGATGTTTTGGTCGTAAAGCGTTTAAATAAAATTATTTTTTACTTTTCAGTTTTTTTTGGAAGTCGGTTTTATTTTTTTGTAAAAAGTTTTTTTTTTTCGCTTTTCAGTGTCTCGGTCTTGCTATCTTAACAAAATAAACACACCACTTTTTTTTTAGGTTGTAATAAGCGTAAACAACCAAATCATCTAAGTATTTGGCATATCAGCAGGTAGAGATAAATCGTTATTTTTGATATATTTATAAAACGGCTGAACCGGTAGTGATAAAATTTATATGGGACCACCTGGAAAGTATACCCTACCAAATAAAAAAACAATTTTGCAAATCGGTCCAGGCGTCTTCGAGTAATCGGTGAACATACATAAAAAATAAAAAAAAAAAAAGATCCCGACGAATTGAGAACCTCCTCCTTTTTTTTGAAGTCGGTTAAAAAACATCATGGATGTTTTTTTAAATTTGTTTTAAAGACAAACATTTACATTTACCGACCGCTTACGTTTATTAGCATGAATGATGAATGATAAAACGTTTATTCATTACGTAGTTTGTGTAGGTAGGTAGCTATATAAATAATTATTCTATAAACAACGCGGAGTCAAACTTTTCCTGGAAGTTTTCAAACAAGATGTGCAAAACATTAATAAAATACGCGTTTAAACCCGCCAAGACTAAAAACTGCTACTATAAATAATTATTTTGTCATTCAGGCATGATGAGATAAAGGTATTAGCGGATAGAGGCTAAATTTAAAGAGTGACGTCATATATAAACAACCCAACGTATTTTTTTTCGATTAAAGTTTACAAGTTTTTCAGTAATTTTCCAATGAAAACCTACCTTTCCGTTGATGCCAAGGCCGAGAACTGTGTTCGAGATTTCATAGTCATCAGTGATCGGCGTGGTTTTGATAAACTTCGTAAAATTACTCATCTTGAATCACGACACTATTTTGATGCACCAAACTTTAAGTAATTTTAACACTTCTATCAACACAATACCACTTGCACACTGTTTAAAGTTTTGATGTTGTGTACTTTTCTTTTATTTATGTTACACACGAACACAATAATTGAAATTAACTTGTAATATTATAATTGGTTCCGCGTGGGACAATGACCGACCGTCGAGCGGCGTCGAGAATTCACGGTACAGTGCTGCTCGCTCCTCGAAGTGCCGCCGTGCCGGAAAATCCAAGCTGCTTGACAAACGCTGTCACTGTCAAGTGTCAAGCTCATTCAATTGACAGACAAAACAGTATTCGTTCGAAAATTGATATTTTATCATTAAGTCTTTTTCCGTAAAATTAATCTTGTAAACATTGATTTTGAACAATCATAATTTTACGTGAATTGTTATAAAATCAAATAATATATAAACATCATTTATCTAGTGGCGCAATCTACAGGTGTATTTTAAAACTGCGTAGAAACCTTCTTACAAAAGGTTACTATAATGGCGTATAGATGGCGTTAAAATAAATTAACTGCAAATATGTTGTTATGATAAATTCAACCTTAAACATAACAGATAAGGTATAAAGTTAAATGGTTTCGAAAATGGAGGAAGTAAACTTAAAAGTCATGACAATGTCTAATATTTTTTTGGATTAATTGAACTTGCATGTAATTAATTAGTTTCAGTGCCTAACTCAAATGGCATTTACGTTTATAATTCGCATAAATCTATTATGTAAAGCGTGAGAGTGTTGTGAGCTGTTAATTCCTGTTTCTTCTTACATAATCTGCTTATTGACTAATTATAATTGCTAAACTGGCTGCCATGCCATTCAAATTGTTATAACATTATTACGTATAAATAGTTCATTTGTATACGATTAATGATTAGGACTTTATTAAAGGGATTAGAAATCTAATAATTAGACTAATATTTTAATTTAACAAAATGCCTAAGGTGTTACCTAACCTAATGAATGAAAATATTGGACGGATTTTATAATTTAAATATGATTATGATTTAGATCATGATGCCTTACTTGTTTTTAAAATATCTGCGATATATCACAGTTTTTATCTGTGACATTTGCACATGTGTGGCTCTAAGTAGACATAGCCTAAGTATTATTATAAATGCGAAATTTTGTGATGATGTCTGTTAATCTGTTATATACATACCTACGTATGTTTGTTTGTTACTCTTTCACTCAAAAACTACTGAACGGATTTGAATGAAATTTGGCACACGCATAGTTTATAACCTAGATTAAAACATAGGATACTTTTTATTCAGGTTCGTGCTGTATTTCTCGGAGGACGCGGGTAAAACTGCGGGAAACAGACAGTTTTAAATATAATATCACAACTGACGGTATAATACTCATATAAAATGCAATTTATTTAAAACACAAACATTATAATACATAATTTATACACTAGAGTACTTTTTCATGTCAAGGCTGGTATTCGTGGTGTATTCGTCACCAAAGTGCATAGACCATGAAGATTTTAGACAAAAAACATCTAGTTTTGACCAAATATGATTACCTACCTACTTTAAACATGAATCATAGTTAATTTGGATTTTTTGTGGGTAAAAAAAGACATAAGTAGTAGCCAATTCTTTAGGTAGCCACCGTAGCCACTTACTAACTCAGAAAGACTATATAATCCTTATAGTTATTATTAACTAGCTGTTCTCGTCGCTACGTCTCGAAGGAAAAACTTAACGCACCCGGTTAAAAGGTAGCCTATAACCGTTTCCAGGCTCCCATCTATCTCCTTACTCGTGAAGATGTAACAAACAAACTCATTGTCGCATTTATAATATCCATCATCATTAGCCTATATATTGTCCCACTGCTGGGCACAGGCCTCTTCTCATACAGAGAAGGCATGAGCATTAATCACCACGCTTGCTCAAGGCGGATTGGCGATTTCAGACTTTTTAAGTCCAGGTTTCCTCACGATGTTTTCCTTCACCGTTAGTCAGTGACGTCTAAGATATACTTCGAAAGTACATATGACTTTAGAAAAGTCACATTGGTACTTGCCAGGTTTCGAACCTGCACACTCGTACACGAGAGGCAGGTGCCTTAACCACTAGGCCACCACGACACATTTATATTTATAATTATAATATTAGGATGGAAATAATTAGGGAGGCATTCGATCTACATCTGAAGAGGCTCTCGTTAGATGGTTGGATCAAGCGCTTGATACAGAAAGCGGTATTACTGGATACGGCACGCATAGTCAGGAGGTTTCTCTCTCTGGGGTCCTGACCGCCGGTAGCTTGGACCATGTTCCCGATGCCGGTGGTGTACTATTTTTTATATTTTAAAATGTTTTTTATATATCTTTATAATTTATTATTTAAAAATGTAAATATATGGTAAATTAATGAATGAAAAGGGAGGCATCTTAATTTCAGCTTTCAAAGTAAAAATGCCTGAACCGATTTAGATAGAGGTATGAAACCTGCGGGAAGACATAGGATAGTTTTTATCCGGGATGCGGCTGACACCGCGTGGAAAGCTAGTTTTATAAAATCGAGAAGAAAAAAGAGCAAGACGATAATAAAAAACAAAAAAATATCGTTCTTTAAAAATATCAAAAATAATGACTGTGCCATGTAATATAAGACATTTTTGTAAAAACACAATTTATAGCGCACTGCCAAATATTGCGGATTTTATGGCCGCAACGAGGGACGAGACAAGCCGACGGCGTTTTGTGTGTGGCCATAAAATCAGCGAGCGAGAATTACGCCCTTTTTTGTTTACTTTTTTTGTAATGAAATGGCAAGGAGCAGACTATCCACTTGATAGCAAATGGGAGGAGCTTGGGCTAAGTAACAGCCACACGGGTCGACCGATCAAAGACTAAGCCATCGAATCAGGCGCCATCCTACTTGCCGGGATTCGAATCCGCACAGTCATACACGAGATGCAGGTAACCTTTAGATAACTATGACGTAAAGACAAAATGCTGTCGTTAAATAGGTATTTTAGTTCTCAAATTTTAAAGCGCTGGTTTTATAGCTCCACACAGGTGAGTCACGGCGCCCGCTCACGACAGAGAAAGCTGCTGACGTCACCAGACACCAATCGTGGGACGATACACTAATACACTGGCGGTCAGTTTCACTGGGACAGCTTGTCAAATTAAGCAAGAACCAGGCGTGGCAGCCAAATATTACAGGGGGGTGTCATCAACAACCAAAATAGGCCATGGGGGGGAGGAGGGGGGTGTCATCTACAACCAATATTGGCCAGTTTTGGCCGAAGCTAAATGTTTCAAGCAAGCTCTAAAATTACACGATCTATATTACGATTAACGACCTACCAATGTGTAATTACAATTAAAATTTTAATAAATTGTTTATTTATGAGAGGTTTGTCAAATGTCAGATTTTGGGGGGGACCCTGTGACCCTCCCCCTCTCAGTCCGCCACTGGCAAGAACAAAGGCTAATGAATATGCTAATTGCATTGATTGGTTTACTAGGAATTGTTCGAGATTGCGGCCAGGTTATAGGGCAATAAATAACAAGTTTCCTTATATTATTGTAGAGTGTATTACACAATTTTTGTACCGCGGTATCGCACTCTATTTATTGGTATAGCTATAGACCAAAGAAATATAAAAAAAAATAGGTAGCAAAAAAAATATAATATCTATGAAAAACACCTAATTGCACGTTGAAATTGCTTCACAAACATTGTTCAATTAAGATCATTTGCTTTTTGAACCGACTTCAAAAAAGATACCCTTATGACACTAATTGTAACTTAGATATATAACAAACCGACCCACTAAAATCAATAACAAAAAAAAACTACAATGTGAAAAACTTTATTATCAAAAATAGTTATTTTTATTCATAACTTTTGTCCGCTGAAAAGTTGACGATCAAACAAAACGTAATTCTAGCAGATAATTTCATAAAATAATGTTCTAATTATGAATTAATCTGGTAGATATCCCTAACTATTGCTACTAAGTAAATAATTCACTTTTGTAACTCCAACCAGTTTTCAAGTCACTTTTCAGTCGTGTAACATAACATTTGAACGAACATAAATAATCGTAAACCAGTTGAACATACTAAAAGCTGATGTAATTATGTAAGTATATATGCATTAATTAACAGGTAATCATACTAGTTTTATTGCAGTGTTCACTATACCTATTGTTAACATTACATTGTTTTTAGGGTCCCGTACCAAAAAATGGTAAAAGGAATCCGTAAGGTTTTACTGCGTCTGTCTGTCTGTCACAGCTGATAATTTCAGGAACTACTCATGCTATCGACTTGAAATTTGGAACAGTTATAAAGAACTAGCTTCTGCCCACAACTTCGTCCGCGTGGAATAGTGGTGCTCCGCTCCTATTAGTATTAGCGTGATGATATATAGCCTAAAGCCTTCCTCGATAAATGGGCTATCTAACACTGAAAGATTTTTTCAAATCGGACCAACAGTTTCTGAGATTAGCGCGTTCAAACAAACAAACTCTTCAGCTTTATATATTAGTATAGATATAGATTAGTATAGATATAGAAGTATAGATGATTGTCCATGTGTATTGCGAATGAAAAAAGTTAAAAAATAATGTTGCTTTTATGGAAAAATTGGGTGGATAGTGTGGGTTTTAGGGATTGGGAATCATCAAATGTATCCTCCCACTGTGGGCGAAGCGGCAGGGACACTGAGGAGGAAACACTGAATTTGTAAAACTATTAAGTTTCAGACTTGCGCAATTTTTGATACTCGTTATATCTTCTATCTTCTATCTATACTTAAAATAAATCAAAAACATGAAATATATTTCCAAAATAACTATCAGGGGGTGATTAGGGATCGATACTGATGCCAAAAATGCAATCAGTAAAATTTTTGCCTGTCTGTCTGTATAAACTCTATAGAAACAAAAACTACTCGACGGATTTTAACGAAACTTGGTACAATTATTTGTCATACTTCTGAGCTGGTTATAGTATACTTATCATCACGCTACAATCAATAGGAGCAGAGCAGTGAAGGGAAATGTTGTCATTTTGTTTAAACGCGCTAATCTCAGGAACCGCTGGTCTGATTTGAAAAATTCTTTCAGTGTTAGAAAGTCCATTTATCGGGAAAGGCTATAGGCTATATATCATCACGCTAAGACCAATAGGAGCGGAGCACCACTATTCCACGCGGACGAAGTCGCTGGCAGAAGCTAGTTATAAATATAACCAGTAACAAACGGCGTAGCGGCTGAGCAATTGGCTGGTTCGATTCCCGCACGGGACAACTAAAATTGTTCCGGGTCTGGGTGTCTACATGTGTAATGTATATTTGTAAACGCATCTATGATACAGGAGAAATTCCTAGTTTCGGGCAAAGTTAAAAACAGTCAAATTAAAGAAATAGTTAAAAATAACTCTACTAAATGATACATGCAAGAGTTTCTGCGGATGTATGTCGGTACGTAAGTTTGTTATTCTGTTGAAATCGCGGGAAACAGGAAGTATTATAAACTAGCTATCTCTCGCGGTTTCACCCGCATCCTTTTTAGGGTTCCGTAGTCCGACAAGGAACCCTTATAGTTTCGCCATGTCCGTCTGTCTGTCTGTCAGGTGAGTGAAGACCATTTTTTGATTTAGGGATCCGTTTGCGAAATATTTAGCTTTAAAGTGCAAATTTTTGTTCGAGCATCCCCCCCTCTAACTTTCGAATGGCTGTCCCTAGAAATTTGAAAAAAATCACAGACGTAGCATATGTAATGAACTTACTAGGAAAACTATCATGGATAAGTAGGCTTAACCAGTTACAGAGTTATAGTCTACTAACTAAGACCTGCTACCTGCGCGTGGCCCGACACGCACTTGGCCGGTTTTTTTTTCTGATGGGAAATCATCAAATGACCCCTCCCACCGTGGGTGGGGCGGGTGGGAGTGTCAGACTCTTACTGACTAAAACCCATCCATGTTCCTTTCTCAGCCCTTTGTATTCCAGCGCGGTAACTCTTTCGAACATCCCGCAGTACCGTATAATATCCAGGTTATTAACTATGTGTGTGGAGGAGCTCGTGGCTAAGTAACAGCCGCACGGTTCGACCGATCAAAGGTTAAGCTACGCTTGGCACGGGCGGTCCGTGGATGGGTGACCATCTTTTTCATAGCGAGACTCCTCCGTGCCTCGGAAAGCACGTTCAGCTGTTGGTCCCGGCTGTCATTTGTAGATCTTTGACAGTCGTTACGGGTAGTCCGAAGCCAGAAAGTCTAACAACCAGTCTTACCAAGGGGTAGCGTGTTACCCGGTAACTGGGTTGTGGAGGTCAGATAGGCAGTCGCTCCATGTAAAACACTGATACTCAGCTGCATCCGGTTTAGACTGGAAGCCGACCCCAACATAGTTGGGAAAAGGCTAGGCAGATGATGACGATAACTATGTGTGCACCAAATGTCATTCGAATCTATTCAGCACTTCTTGCGTGAAAGATTTACAAACAAACAAACATACACAATCTTTCGCATTTTCATATTAGTAGGATTATGTAAGTGGTGTTACTATTTATTAAGATCAATGTGAATATTTTAATAGATTTTTTTTTATGTTTTTCTTATAGTTTTGGACACGCAATTGGCAGCTTTCGATTTTATTACGAACGTTAATGGTCGATAAAATACATTTTATGCATGCACAGATAGACTTCTACGTTGTACTGGCTTTTATCAATAAACAAGATCCTACTAATATTATAAACTCGAAAGTTTGTAAGAATGTATGGATGTATGTTTGTTACTCTTTCACGCAAAAAATACTGAACGGATTTGGATGGAATTTGGTACACACATAGCTTATAACCTGGATTAACATATAGGATACTTTTTACCCGGGTACGCGAGTGAAACCGCGGGAAACAGCTAGTGTAGATATAATTATGTAATCGTAAGACTAATAATCTTCTTCTTATCGTCTAGACTCTAGACTGTTGTTTTACCAACCTAACAAGCCTTTACTTGTCAGAGTTTTCTCAAATCCGCCTGATGGCCTCTGACATGGAATTGTAACAACGATTGCTATCAAGGTAGCAGCCGGGGACGACGGCTTTACGTGTCCTCCCAGACACGGAGGTTGTTATACCTCCGTACCACCAACTACGTGACTCCGGGTTGCTTTGTGGCATTTTTAAAATGACCTTTTGCACGACCGAGATGAATAATAAAAAAATATTATATAATTATCCATTTTTATCCTCAATTAGCTTTTCGCCAGCAGTTTCGGCGGCGGGGGTATACGAATTCAAATTAAATATGATTCCCCTTTTTTCACCCCATTAGGGGTAGAATTTCGAAAAATCCTTTCATATCGGATGCCTACGTCATGCAAAGAACACACCCACCAAGTTTCAGGTCTCTACGATCAGCGGTTTAGGCTGTGCGTTGATCCGTCAGTCATTCAGGACTAAGCATTTAATCTATATAAATTTTCACTGACAGCTAACGCGTTTCAAAAATGTATTAAACCCATTTTTTGGTGCAACTGCCTATTATTATTATTACGTGACTACAGAAGGTAATGTTTTATTTGGTCTATTTCATCATTTGCCTAGCCTTTTCCCAACTATACTGGGGTCGGTGCCAGTCTAACCGGATGCAGCTGAGAACCAGTGTTTTCAAAGCGACTGCCTATCTGACTCCACATCCCAGTTACAGGGTAACACGATACACTTTGGTAAGACTGGTTGTCAAACTTTTTAGCTTCTGACTACCCGTAACGACTGTCAAAGATCAACAAATGACAGCCGGGAATAGTGTACGATATATATATGGTCTTTGTTTATGTTATTTTTAGGTTTAAAGGCTATCAGGCGACCTCGTTTTGAATTTTAATATAATTAAGTACCTACGAACAATGTCAAACACATTTTTTGTTACCAAAAAAAATTAAACAAAGCATTTGCCAGAATGCTCATGTTACAAGAACAATACATAATTGGTGACCTTAATGTTAGGGTCATGTGGATAACGTGATCACTAGCCGTGGTAAGCCACCATTTTAATCCGCTTTTGTTTATGAATAATTATAAGGGGAGGTAATTTATTTATTTTAAATACTACTCTAAAACTATAATTACAGGTTTTAAAACACGTTTCACCGTTAATTAGTAGTGTCTAAGATACACTTAGAAAGTACGTATCACTTTAGAAAAGTCACATTGGTACTTGCCAGGTTTCGAACCCGCACACTCGTACGCGAGATGGGCCACCACGACATTATTCTATAAAACTTTATGCCCTACACTGACGCAATTAAAAGCGAGTATGTTAATAGATAATTATCTAAGTTACATGTGTATTAAGTTAATTATGACTATCAGTACATATACTTAACGTTGCTTCCTATAATTATGTTTCTATACTAGCTCATGTTATTTTATGTTGTAAATTGTAGTTCGGACTAATTAACAAATTGTGGGCAGTGTTCGTTTATTACAAATGGGTTTGTTCATTTTAGGGCCTTACCATTACACGGTAAAGCAGGTATAGTTTCGTTGTGAAAAAGAGACTGTATGCTATATGAAGTTATAGCTTTGTCTCTCTTTCACACCTGGGGGGTTAGACAAGTAGCAAAAACGCTAGTAGAATAGAAAACAACATGTATGGAAATGATATTCGTTTACGACTGCTACCTGCTACCTGTCATTCCCATACATTTTGTTTTTTATTCCACTAGCGTTTTTGCCATTTGTCTAACCCTCCTGAGAAGTGATAGTTCTTGGTATTATGTACGTCAGAAGCCGTCAGGTGGATTTGAGAAAACTCTGGGGCTCTCTAGGGGTCGTTACGATATTAAACCTGCACCCCACGCGATAATGGACTTGTTCCTAAATAGATGGACTATAGAATCCTGTCTTTGTTACAGTTGTACGCGTCAAAGTTAACGCTCCACTGGTCGCGGTCAGTCTGTGGTCAAATTTCATCGAAATCTTTTCAGTACTTTTTGTGTGAAACAAACAAACATACATCCCCAAGATAAATACCTACAAACTTTAGCATTTGTAATCTTTAGTGGGATCCAGAATAATGTATTTCTTCGGACAAAAAAGAGGTATGGTTTTGCAATTTTTTGTTGCAGATTTGCTCACAATAATATTTCGATAATGGACATCAATAAGATTTAAGATAGATAAATTGCATTGATGCATTGATATATCAGTGTTGCAACAGTAAATGCAATAATGGTGTTTTTTGCAATCATAATTAGCAACAGGATAGATGAGTTTGCAGCACGGTAAGAGTTTTTTTCGGATGGGAAATCATCAAATACTCCTGCCATGGGTGGGGCGGAAGGGAGTATCAGACTCTTACTGACTAAAACCCATCCATGTTCCTTCTTCAGCCCTTCATGTTCCGGGGGCGCGGTATCTCTTTTGAACATCCCGCAACCCCGGCAGGCTATGGCTATGGGGAGATATTCTTGTAAATTTTTTCAGTAGTTTTCTTCACTGTTAGTCATACGGAACCCTAAAATCTAGACCGAAGTGTTAGTATTTCCTAACTGTACAACAAACGAAATTTCAAAGCTTTTTTCAAGAGTTACGAGATAATGTTGTGAATTGTCGTTGCATGTGCAAAAGTGGATAAATAAAAAACATTGCAGTGTGGGAATGGTGTGTTAATAACTTGCTAAATGATAAATTACTTACACTTGTTTTACACCTGGGGTTACTTGTGATATATTAGGGCAAATTATCGGTAACTTTTACTGTCAAATCAAATCAAAATATTTATTCAAAATACATGTATAGTTGCCGGCAAATAACTTGGCCAAAATTGTAAGTAGTTTTTCTCTTTTCTCTAACTATTTTCTAATTGAAAGCATTGAAAGTGTTACTTTTGGATTACAGTGGGTGCACATGCGCAAACTTGTTTCAACTACGTTAAAATCTGGCCAAGTTATTTGCCGGTAACTATACAATATAATTTACGTTTTTTGACTTACAAGTTTACCAAATAATGTTATATGCCTCAACTAGGTAGGTAAACCTGTGTTTCAGGCAATACAGTGTTTGAAACAAATATTTTTAGATCTATAGGTTGTTCCTAGAAACTGGACTGAGAGACAGACAATCATTTAACTAGCTGCAGGATGTTCGAAAGGGATACCGCACCCCCGGAATACAAAGGGCTAAGGAAGGAACATGGATGGGTTTTAGTCAGTAAGAGTCTGACACTTTCTCCCGCTCCACAGAGGGAGGAGTCAAACCCAACATATTCAGGGAAGGGAACGAAACTGATGAGGAATTTAGTCCTTGCGGAGTAAGAAACGAACATACATACATTAATACAGATTAATATAAAGATCAGTGAAATAACAGTGTTGAAACGATCTAGTTTTTTGTTCTACTTGTGTCGGAACCACTCAATTCCTTATTCCGTACAAATATGAGAATATCTATATTGTTTTTCAGCCTTGGAGTTTAAACAAGGAAGTTTAGTGATAGTTAAGTTGTATAAACTGATAAGATTCAGATCAAGTGCTCGTGCGGTGGCGACCTCTCGCGTCTGGCCATGGTCCGGAGCGAGACGGAATGGGAAGCCGTCAACTCCTTTTGCGAAGCAGTAATGCTGGAGAAGGAGGTGGTGGAACACGTGAGGGAGCGACAGACCTCACGCCCCGGCTCACGGGCGTCGGGAGCCGCGAGTCGACTCCCGGCTAAATGTGTTATGTAGGTAGATGGGACCCTAAGGTTATGCGCTATTTTGATCCGGGTGCATCAAGTAGATCTTTCAGGACGCGGGTGAAACCTCGGAAAGTATCTAGTTTGTAGTTAAATCTACTAAAAGGACCCGGATAAAAAACCTATAATCGTCTCTAGGGTACTATCTATCTCCATACCAAATCTATACATTTAAAATGCCTTGTCCTGAATGACTGACGGATCAACGCACAGCCTACCGTTGATCGTAGACACCTGAAACTTGGAGGGCGTGCTCTTTGTATGACGTAGGCATCCGATAAGAAAGGATTTTCTGAAATTCTTCTCCTAAAGGGTTTAAAAAGGGGGGCAAAGTTTGTATGAAACTCTGTCATTTTTAATGCGAATTCGTATAGACGACGCGGGCGAAGCCGCTAGAGGGAAACTAGTTACATTTAAAACACTACCAAATTACAGTAAACGTGTAACAAACAAACAAACATACTCACTTTCGCATCTATACTATAATATTATAAAGCTGAAGAGTTTTTTTGTTCGAACGCGCAAATCTCAGGAACCACTGGTCCGATTTGAAAAATTCTTTCAGTGTTGGATAGTACATTTATCGAGGAAGGCTATAGGCTATATATCATCACGCTACGACTAATAGGGTCGGAGCAACACTGTTCCACGCGGACGAAGTCGCGGGCAGAAGCTAGTTTATAATACAATTAGTTAGTTTCTAACGCTTCTATATACATTGCAGTCTACCTTTAAGCTAAGTCAGTACAAATTCTAATTCGGTGCGCGTGCGCAGATCACGGCTCTCACTTTCACTCATTCCGGTCCATACTCATCCAATGAGCCGTTAACTAAACGAATGTTTACAATACTCGGTTACGTAGACGTGTGTCTAACCAATTATACTTTGTATTTTTACTTCCGACAGATTTGTGGTTAGAGGCTGAGGTTAAGCAGCCTTTGCCGCGGTCAGTTTATAGATGGGTGAATAAAATTTCTTTTTCTTTTGGATGGGAAATCATCAAATTACCCCACTGGCCGTGGGTGGGGCGGAAGGGAGTGTCAGACTCTTACTGACTAAAACCCATCCATGTTCCTTTCTCAGCCCTTTGTATTCCGGGGCGCGGTATCTCTTTCGAACATCCAAACAATGGTGAATAACTAAGTCCTTATTCGATCAATTTACAAACGTCACAATAATGTATTAAAAGGTGTGTGAAAAACATTATCATTAGCCTAGCCTTTTCCTAACTATGTTGAGGTCGGTGTCCAAATCTAATCGGATGCAGCTGAGTACCAGTGTTTTACATGGAGCTACTGCCTATCTGACCTCCACTACCCAGTTACCGTGTAATACCATGCCACTTGGTAGGACTGGTTGTCAGACTTTCTGGCAACCGGACAAATGACAACCGGGACCAACAGCTTAACGTGCTTTCCGAGGCACGGAGGAGTCTCGCTATGCCAAAGATGGTCACCCATCCACGGACCGACCGCGCCAGGCGCAGCTTAACCTTTGATCGGTCGTTTGATCGTTGAAAAGTCACATTGGTACTTGCCAGGTTTCGAACCAGCTCACTCGTACACGAGATGCAGGTGCCATAACCATTAGGCCACCACGACAAATGAACACCACGTCATTTGTACAGTATTTCCGTGCTTTTTAGGGTACAATGACTTATTGTATTTGATTGTGTACTACAATGGGTTTCAGTAACAATAGTTATAGTTAGTTTATTATAAGGTTCAGTGAGAGGACATTTAAAATACCGTTTAAAACGATTCCCGCTGTCAGCGATGCGGACTAATATTTTGATGCCTAACTTCTGGTTTTTACATACTGTAATGTTCATGTTTTTTATTTAATAATATGTATGTAAACTAATTTTGTTCTATACAAATAAAATACTTTGTCCTGAACGACTGACGGATCAACGCACAGCCTAAACCGCTGATCGTAGAGACCTGAAACTTGAAGGGTGTGTTCTTTATTCGACGTAGGCATCCGATAAGAAAGGATTTTCCGAAATTCTATCCCTAATGGGGTGAAAAAGGGGGGCAAAGTTTGTATGGAATTCGTATAGCTCACGTGGGTGAAGCCGCTGGCGGAAAGGTATAATAAAATAAACATAGTTTAAAACATTTTCTGTGTTAGAAGAAGTCAAAATCATTATAATCATTCTTGTACCTACTAATAAGGTGGACTCAAGGTGAATTGGTATTTTCAGACCTTTACTGTACATCATCATCATTGGCCTATTTATTGTCCCACTGCTGGGCACAGGCCTCTCATAAGGACAAAACGTATGCGTATTGTTCACACCGTTAGGTCTAGAAGTGTAGATGAATTGGCTATTCCATAGATTCTTTCTACACTTAGAAACTGTCTAATGTCTTTTTGATAAAGTCATATTATAAACTAGTTGTTTTCCGCGGTTTCACCCGCATCCCAAGGTAACTACTTCGCGCGCCCAGGTATCCTATATGTTAATCCAGGTTATATACTATGTGTGTACCAAATTTCATCCAAAACCGTTCAGCAGTTTTTGCGTGAAAGAGTAACAAACATACATCCATACATTCTTACAAAATTTCGCGTTTATAATATTACTAGGTAGCGAAGTGGGCTTCTTAAAATAACTACAAGAGCTAAGTGACCTTGAATATCGCATGCACATATTATACCAACATCTTAATAAAGTGTGGAATTCTCACAACAAGATGGCCACCGAAAAATGTATGGAACTAACACAATTTTGTATGCAATATGATGAAACGTCTAACACCTGTGTTTAAAAACAATGCTATGTTAAATAAGCAATTTTTCATACTGTCTGTAGTGGCCGGCTTTTTAATTAGCAAACAATATTCAAGCTACCCGTTACTATGCGTATGCGGGCGCACAGCGTCGAATACGATTTGCGGTCCTACGGTAATCTCTGGTACTTTGTAAACCCCTACTTATCATAGTATTGTACTTGCATACCTATATGGATGACAGACACTAGCGCCACGTCAAAAAGAGTCCAGTAATGGCGCAAATTTAAGTACCTAGATAGTTTTATACCAGGTATTTCCCCGCATCCTGAGAGAACTACTAACATAAAAACCGGCCAAGTGCGTGTCGGGCCACGCGCAGTAGGGTTCCGTAGCAGGAGTTAGTTAGTCGACTATAACTCTGTAACCGGTTAAGCCTACTTAGCCGTGATAGTTTTCCTTGTAAGTTCATTACATGTGCTACGTCTGTGATTGTACAGACATTCAAAAACCCAAAAAAAATAATATTTTTCAAAATTTTATTTTACCACTTTCTCGGCGTGATGATACATATCCATGCCAAATTTCAGCGTTATAGTATCAAGAACCTCGGAGCTATGCCGCGGACAGACAGGCAGACAGACAGAAAGATAGACAGACGGACATGGCGAAACTATAAGGGTTCCTTGTCGGTCTACGGAACCCTAAAAAGAAACTATTTCACGCACCCGGTATCCTGTTAAATCAGATTATCTTACTAACATTATAAACGCGAAAGTTTGTAAGAATGTATGGATGTATGTTTGTTACTCTTTCACGCAAAAACCACTGAATGGATTTGGATGAAATTTGGTAAACAAATAGTTTATAACCTGAATTAACACATAGGATAGTTTTTATCCAGGTGCGCGAAGTAGTCCCTTCGGGACGCGGGTGAAACCGCGAGAAAAATTACAGCATGAAAATCGGTGCAGTGGTTTTTGAGTTTATCGTGAACAGACAGACAGACGCGCGGGGGTCTTTGGTTTATAATTATGTAGTGATAGTATTAGATAGTGACTAACTTATAATCTACCATTAGTAAACTAAATTGTCGTCCGTAGCTCCCGACTGGGCTGTTGGTAAGTTTCCATGTTACATCAGTATTACAAACCAGTTAGGCCTGTCTGGGCGTTACCACAAGATTATGTGTCACCAATGACTAATAGATGATTGGTAAGCTGAGATAGGCTGAGATAGGCTGAGATAGTGGTACGTAGCTATGCATATAATAAAACTAGCTTTCGCCCGCGACTTCGTCCGCGTGGAATAGTGGTGCTCCGCCCCTATTGGTCTTAGCGTGATGATATATAGCCTATAACCTTCCTCGATAAATAGGCTGTCTAACACTGAAAGATTTTTTCAAATCGGACCAGTAGTTCCTGAGTTTCTGCTTCTGCAGGAAGCCGATCCCAACATAGTTGAAAAAAGGCTAGGCAGATGATGATTCGACCTCGCCACCGAGGTCCGTCGCGACGACCTTGTCCATGCCCTCCCGACCCTAGTTCGACGAGCCAGCCCGTGAGCTGAGCTTTAAAATTCCCGATTATAATAATCATATATATTCTGATCCAGCCTGTCCCTTGCTGTCCTCCTCCAGCGACGCTCTAAGCCGAGGCCCGTACCCTACTAGAGGGTGCCCTTAGCGTGTAGTCGCTTAGTTTTGTAAGTTAAGCCCTGGCTGGAGGCCCTAAATTCATTTAAGGCACTTCACAGGCAAGCCCGGTTGCGCAGTCGACAACCTTCTAGGTTGACCTGCGAGATGCCATACAAAAAAAGCAGATGATGATACATTGATACTTCGTAGAAGCGTGTGTACAGCTATTATCTATCTACTTATCAATGTTAAAACATCTACCGGGTGTCCTACGAGAGCTATAATAATTTTACATAACTTTCTTCTAACCTAAAAAAGAATTAAGGCGTAAAGATAATCAATTAAGTAGTAACTTCATGGTGTTCGCAACATGATGGTAATCAGAGACAATGGTTGCTTGCAAAACAAACAGCAGAACAATAAAGATAGGGTGACCATACACGTTGACATGTTTAATGAGAACTTTATACTCTCTTTTATGCGTGTTCCATGCATGGAAGAATTTATTTAGTTAGTTATAGAGTTGCTGGGGAGTTTGTTGCGCCACTTCTTCTTCCCAGCAATAACACGTAGGAAGTGGTGAAGGTCGGGCGTTTTAGGGGCTGTCTTTTGTGAATTTAACGTTCAAAAAGTGCTGATTTTCAGCCTAGTTTGAATAAATAATTTTAGTATTTTTTATAAGGGAATACATACATACAGGGGCGAAGTACATATTTTGGAGACAACAAAAAATTACAAATAAAAATGTCAAAGTCAAAATTTGATTGAACTGGGGTCGAAATTCGACCGTTAGTTTTACTGTTTGCATCGCGAATCTGTGTTTGTTGGTTTGTCCTTCTATCGCGCAGTAAGACAAGAATGAGATTGACAGAACTCTTCTTAACATAGATTATACGTTGGTTTTTATTGAGAATGTCATAGTGAGTTTTAGTATTTCTAGTACTCATGGTAGTGACCAGAAAGAGCCTTTTTTTCGGTTGGGAAATTATCAAATGCTATTACTAACTGCCCCCGCCCCACCCACGGCGGGAGAGAGTGTCAGACTCTTACTGACTAAAACCCATCTATGTTCCTTCCTCCTTGCCTTGCATTCCGGGGGCGCGGTAACTCTCTCGAACATCCCGCAGCAGACCACAAATAGCGTGGAAATTGCATAAAATTTATCTGACCAAAACTGAAGACTTAGTCACCCTATTTTCATAACACCGTAAGTCATTGTTCACAAGTACAGATTATTTAGTAACAGCACTTAACTGGGGCAGGCGCGTCATCGTTTAACTAATGTTTCTTAATTAATAACAAAGGTGTAATCACATTAATTAGATGTGTCCTTCATTGAAACAAAGTGATACGATTTCTTAGATGTGGGAATAACCTTATCATTATCTTTTGGTGTGAATAATTAACCCTTCAGAAAATCATAAATCGGTTGACTGTAAAGCTGCTTTCAGACTACGCTATAATATAATAGCATACAGTATATAGCTCATAGCACAACAATATCGCGCACCATACATTGTATTATGGACACGTTCACACTGTACTGTACTATATATTATTGGCTATGTATGGTGCGCGATACTGTTGTGCTATGAGCTATATACTATACAGGGTGTTTTTGACAGCCCTCCGCAAACTGATAGGGTGGCTTCAGTACATCATATTAAGATGACCGGTACACGAAATTCTTTCAGGAACATTATGGGAATCCAATAAACCAGATTTGTTTTATTACCTCACACGCAATGTATCGTTACCGTGGCAAAACGCACGTAGCGGACGGCAGCGCAGCGAGCTTGAGCGAGGCTGCTCCCGCACCGCGATCGCTCCCCCGGCGATTACAAGCGTCGTTCGTTTAAAGTATTTTAACATCCATTGCTGTTTTTTAAACAGCTGTTTTATCTACATAAATGAAGTGTTTCATAAAGAGAATGTAATTTTACATTAAAATAGAGGAATATCAGCAGAAAAAACGGCATTTTTTTTTTCCTGAGAAAATTTCCTGTGGGATATGATTCAGAATAAGGAGCTGAATCAATCCAGTATTCTTGTGGAGGGCTGTCAATAACACCTTGTATGCTATATATTATAGCGTAGTCTGAAAGCAAAGTTATGGACACTTGAATGACGGTGGGTGTGAAATATGAAAGCTCCCTAGTGTTAAGTAAGAGACGAGGGTAGGTTGTCAATCTTAACTACTGTTTTAAAGCCTACAATTATGTTTAGCGGTTTCAAGGGTGTTACAGATGCGATATGAGCGTTGTTTTCGCTGATTACGAATATGATGTCCGCACATACTTTTATTAATTATTTGCCAAATTACCAAATTTTTATAAAAACATTTTACCACTTTGTCTGCGTGGTCAATATGCATATCCATAACTCAGCTTCCTAGCACTTAGGCCCAAGTTCACCGACAAGATAACGGTCCGATCAACTGAAAACAGCTGTTTACCATAAATTCAAACTTCTACCATACGATGGATAATTTGAAAATTGGGTGTTTTATTCCTAAAACGGTCGATTACCAAGCCAGGGTTGAACAAGAAGTTGCCAATACAAAAATTGTCGCTTCGTGGTTAAAAACGTTTTCGTTTAACGAGCTGATTATATAACCATTTGTCGGTGAACGGCCCTAAGAACCTATGACCTATACCGCGGACGGTTAGATGACAAACAGACAGACATCATCATCAGCCAATATTGTCCCACTGCTGGGCACAGGCCTCTTCTCATACAGAGAAGGCATTGATCACCACGCTTACTCAAGGCGATTTCAGACATTTTAAGTCTAGGTTTCCTCACGATGTTTTCCTTCACCGTTAGTCAGTGACGTCTAAGATATACTTAGAATGTACTTATGACTTTAGAAAAGTCACATTGGTACTTGCCAGGTTCCGAACCCGCACACTCGTACACGAGAAGCAGGTGGCTTAACCACTAGGCTACCACGACTTCTCCAGACAGACATGGCGAAACTTTTAAGGTTCCTTGTCGACTACGGAACCCTAAAAAGATACATGAACTATGAATCTGTGTGTCATTTACCTATGTACCGACATACGATGGAGTCGTTGAGTTAATCGCAGGATATGACGTAGTAAATTGCGTGCGTATTCCGAAATATATCACGGATGCGCGTGCGCGTATATTTCTGTGACAATTTTGAAATTGACGCGATACTGTAACTTTTGATTGGATTTATAAATATAGGAGTTGAATTCTGCAATTTCATTCCTAGTTATACTGAGATAAGTATGTAGGTATTTGACGTACACAAGTATTTTTTCCATCAAATTCTAGGTAACAAACAGATATAAAACTTTCACATCTATACTAAATTAATGTTATAAAGAAGAAAGATTTGTTTGTTTGTAAGATTTTAACTCAAAAACTACTGGACCGATTTTAAAAATTCTTTCATCGTTACAAAGCTACATCTTTACGAAGTGTCATAGGCTATATTTAATTCCAGAAATAATTAAGGATCCCTACTTAAACTTGAATAATGTAATCCAAGGTGTATAAAAAAATGTCCACGCGGGCGAAGCCGCGTACGGAAAGCTATTTATGATATTATTAAGTTTTTTTTTAAATATCTTACATTGCGAAATTACTGAGTAGATGTGGATGACACATCGTTTATAGCTAAGATTAACACTTACGAGTATGATACTTTTTTATCAGGGGCGCCAAGTAGTCCCCTCTTCTCTCAGATTCCGGGTGACTGCGTAAACAGCCAGTCAGCTAGTATTTTAATTAAAAAATAATACGTTATAATCTGAAATTATTAATTATACAAAGTATTAAGGGATTTCCAAATTATAATTTTCATGGAATTTTCAAATTTCTAAACAAACTCTGTGGTATATAGGCGTGATGTTTACTGACCATTTTATTTGACCATTATTCAACTAAAACAATAGAATAATAAGTACAATCAAAAAAATGCATCAATAGGCACAGAGTTGTTGAAATTTTCCCAAACGGTCAATGAATGGCAATGAACGACAGTGAAGCAATCGATTGAACGAGTGAATGAACGTCACGGTATGGTAGATATGCAGGTCTGGTTATTATCATCACGCTATTATTTATTTTGCATGGTCAGCACTATTCAAAGTGCATTTGGAGATGAAAAAGAATTTGCAAAAAAAATGTTTAAAAAAACCGGCCAATGGCCGCGTATTATCCGGTTAAGCAGGTCGAATGCTGTTAGAAGCACCCTGCAAGAGGTCATGTAGAAAAATGTCTGGCAACGCGCATTAGGGTTCCGTAGTAGGTCTTAGTTAGTTGACTATAACTCCATAACCGGTTAATCCTACTTAGCCGTGAAGTTTTCCTTGTAAGATCATTACATGTGCTACGTCTGTGATTTTTTTCAAATTTCTAGGGACAATTCAAAAGTTAGAGGGCGAGGGTGTGAGTGAAAGACCTATCTAATGACACCTCACATGAAGAGATACGCGAGAAAATAAATATTCATCACGACTTCACGTGTTTGGGAGCTACCCTAAAAAAAATTTGTCATAAATTTATTTTACCACTTTGTCGGCGTGGTCAATATACATTATCTATACTAAATTACAGCTATCTAGTAACAAGAACCCCTGAGCTCTGTCCGTCTGTCTGTCTGTCAGACTTGGCAAAACTATAAGGGTTCCTTGTCGATTACGGAACCCTAAAAACTGGCCAAATCCAAGCCTCACGGTTCCAAACTTCGGAAGGAAAAAAAAACGCAAAAGTCGCAGTTATCTTGTTTTTTTCAACCACATAATTAAGTTGGTTTGTAAAGGAAAATGAAAAGACTGGTTCTCATTTGCATGTTTATGACTACAAGGTGATCATATAGTTGGGAAAAGGCTAGGCAGATTATGTCGATCAACACTAATTATGTCACAATTTTTGCTTCGCTAAGGTTGGAGATAGGGGAAGATTAAAAAAATATATCCCATAGGTACCGAGAATTTACCGTTTCAAATTTTCAACTCCACAAACGACCACATTTTAAATGAATTAATATTATTTTTCAACTTTCTCTCAAAGTCGATAACATCAGTAGGTATAGTTCCCAAAGCAATCAGCTGTGATAGACGGACACACATACAAACAGACGAACAGCCAACGAAGCTGGAAAAACACTATTTCTATCATAACTTTTTGAAACTAACTGAAGAGACCGGTCCGGAATAGGTGACTCTAAATAAGAATTTTTCTAAAAGTCGAGAATATTTGATTCGATTAGTCATCAAAGAGTTCAAGGGAATTAAGGCCATGTAAGCAAACCTACTTTGTAAAAGATTTTGACCAAGTAGGTTGCAAGTCTTTAACTCAATTTCGTACGCAGATCGCGTAAGTTAGGCAATCTTTAAACCGGTTGGCAATCCGATGGGTCACGCATGGACGTATTAAACTCAAGACGTGTAACATGCTTAAACTTTTCCATTATTTAGTGAAGAGATATTCTGCCAAAAAGACTCTATCTATACTTATAATAAATCTGTAGAGAGATCAATTCTGTACATAAAATATATTTCCAAAATAACTATCAGATTAGGGATCGATACTGGTACCAAAAATGCAATCAGTAAAATTTTTGTCTGTCTGTATAAACTCTATAGAAACAAAAACTACTCGACGGATTTTAACGAAACTTGGTACAATTATTTGTCATACTCCTGAGATGGTTATAGTATACTTTTCATCACGCTACAATCAATAGGAGCAGAGCAGTGAAGGGAAATGTTGTCATTTTGTTTAAACGCGCCAATCTCAGGAACCGCTGGTCCGATTTAAAAAATTCTTTCAGTGTTAGATAGTCCATTTATCGAGGAAGGCTATAGGCTCTATATCATCACGCTAAGACCAATAGGAGCGGAGCACCACTATTCCACGCGGACGAAGTCGCTGGCAGAAGCTAGTAAGAAATATAACAAAATAGCTGTTTTTCGTAGTTTCGCTTGCATAATGAGGAAACTACTACATATGTCCTGATTAAAACTATTCTTTCCTAGGTTTAACTAACTTAACCCAGTATTTAGTACCTATAGTAGTTGTCAGCCTTTCAGGTCCCAAAAATAGAGATGGTAACTCATTCCATTGAATAAAATAAGTTAAGCAACAATAAAATAAATGATACTCTAAGTCAACGAAAACGAAGATTCGATTTTCAATCGAAGATCTAAGTTTCGTACGTGCTATGTACAGCGAGCATCAGATCGCACCTTACCGCACCACAAATAAAGTTATCGTTTACTAGCTGTTTCCCGCGGTTTCGCCCGCATCCCGAGGGAACTACTTAGCGCACCCGGGTAAAGAGTAGCCTATGTTGTTTCTCAGGGTCTATTCTATCTCTGTACCAAATTTCATTTATATCGGTCCAGTAGTTTTTGCGTGAAAGCGTAACAGACAGACAGACAGAGTTACTTTCGCATTTATAATATTAGTAAGGATTATTCTCGCTCTTTCCAAAGTTTCGTTTCAGTGGCTGGTCATTCATACTTTTTTTAGGAATGGGAAATCGTCAATTGAGTCCTCCGCTGAGGGCGGAGTGCAAAGGGGTGTTGGACTCTTCTACTGTGATCTGAGGTCTGACTCTTCCTGACTAAAACCCATCCATGTTCCTTCCCTTTGTGTTCCGAGACGCGACGACTCTTTCGAACATCCCACAGCTAATACTCAATACTCAATGCTCAAATCTTTATTAGCATTCCATATGTGACATGTAACAGGTGGTACAATTTAATTATGGTATAGACACAATATGGACCCGATAGGGCACAGCTTAAAGAAGTTCGGAGAGAAATATAAGAACTATCTATGTAGTCATTACAAAAATCATAATAGTTGTATGTAACATTTAGCAACATTTTAGTGTGCGTGTGTGTACGTCTCAATGTTTGTGTGTGTGGGTGAGTGCACGCTTGCGGGTGTGTGTGTGTGTTTTTATGTGTGTATATTTTGCTTCTTCATGTCCTGTTTTATAATTAAATCTAAAATGACACGAAACCATAATTGAAATTGATACTAATGACGTAGATTGATGATGCTCAGAGCTTGTCAAATTAACCTCCAAGTTAATTAAGGGTCAGAAGAGACTAGTACTAAAGTAAACATAACGTTAATATGAGTGACTAGCTGTTTCCCGCGATTTCATCCGCATCACGAAGGAATTATTTCAAGCACTCACATAAAAACAATCCTTTGTCCTTCTCCGGGGTACAAGCTAAATACCTACCAAATTTCATCCAAGTCCGTTCAGCCGTTTTACTGTGAAAGGGTAACAGACAGACAGAGTTACTTTCGGATTTTTTATTAGTAAGAATAGAAAGAATTTTTAAATCAAAAATAATTATATTTTTGTTATTATTTAGACTGATTTTGTGACCAATCTCAATGCAGTTTAGCCATATGGGTAGTTGATATTATAGTGCACAAGTATTTGGGCAGACACAGGTGCACTCTCTAATCCCTCAATCTCATAATCTGATGGGTCGGCGATCCGATACCATCGTGGAAATATCAGGCGCAAGACCGACAGTTTTAAGGGTACACGGAGGGGGACAAGGGGATTAATTTTGTTAAATAAACGATCACCCATCAGCCTACTGACCGCGGTTATTGCAGCTTAACCTAGCTAATCGCACGGCTGTTACTTAGCTACGATCTCATCTAATATATTGAAAGATACAAAGATCTTAAAGCGAAAGTATTAATTAAAATGCAACAAATACAAGTTTAATCATCTGAAGATATAAATAGTCACAGATTTAAATAAATATTATGTGACAAAATGAGTTTTTTATTCTAAAACCAGTTATATTTAGGTAAAGTTTATATAACAACGCTGCCGTTGTATGAATTTTAAACAGCAATTTTAAATAGCTACACTTTATAGGGGTGCACCCTTTATAGCAGAACTTTCTCTCTCGTAGCTCCATAGTATGCCAAGTTAAATTATAGTAAATAATCGTCGCTCTAAATGAGCATTATGCTAAACAAAATTATGCGAAATTATAACTATGCCAAAGGTTATTATGCCAAATAAAATTCTGCCATCTTTGAAGTATGCAATTGTACATTCGGACATATAAACATTCTGAAAAACAATATCCTTACTAATATTATAAATGCGAAAGTAACTCTGTCTGTCTGTCTGTCTGTTACGCTTTCACGCCAAAACTACTGGACCGATATAAATGAAATTTGGTACAGAGATAGAATAGACCCTGAGGAACAACATAGGCTACTTTTTACCCGGGTGCGCTATGTAGTTCCCTCGGGATGCGGGTGAAACCGCAGGAAACAGCTAGTACTAAATAATTTTTATGCCATATCAATATTCGTTTAAACAAAATTTTGCCAAGTGTGTTATCTATACTAATATTATAAAGAGGAAAGATTTGTTTGTTTGTTTGTTTGTAGGGATTTAACTCAAAAACTATTGGACCGATTTTAAAAATTCTTTCACCATTAGAAAGCTACCTCTTTACGAAGTATCATAGGCTATATTTATTTCCAGAAATAATTAGGGATCCCTACTAAAACTTGAATAATGTAACCCCAGGTTTAAAAAAACGTCCACGCGGGCGAAGCCGCGGGCGGAAAGCTAGTGCTAAATAAATTTCTGAGCTGCCAGATAGAGGGAACCCACTTTAAAGCCTAAGCTTTGGGAGGAGTCATTTGACGATTTCCCATCCGACATGTCATACCGGGAATTGCGGTAGAATGCACTGAACCTCGAAGGTATGCAATTAAAGTTGCAATACCATCATTTTGGGCACATCCCGGGAGAAACATAGTTAACAAATCCGTGTCGTCACGGACGGACAAACAGTTGTAAATGCACGCGGTGTATACGTGCGGGTTTTGATTATTATGAATAAATTAATTTTAATTTTTTCCTGTTAAGATAAATTAATAATTTATTTTAATTATAAAAGCCCTGTTTCATAATTAACTGTATGATATAATCGTAAAACCATTTAAGGCTTATACACACGATATTTTCTTGCGTCGACTGGGGCGGTAGTTAACGTGTGTTGCTTGAGTTTAGGAAACTTATACAAGCAAATAAGTCTAGCACGAATCTATTGATATAATCGTAAAATTAACATGAGTGACATTTTAATTAGGATCATAATATATCATATGTGTATCATTAAACATCACTTTTTCAATTAAGTATTAGTTTTATAGCTGACTAACTGTTTCCCGCGGTTTCACCCGCATTCCTGAGAGAATTGCCGTACGCACCGGGATAAAAACTACCCTCTGCCCTTCCTTAGACTTCAGTCTATGTCTATACCAAATTTCATCTCAAACGGTTCAGCCGTTTTCGCATAAAAGTGTAACAGACGGACAGTTTATAAGTGCGTCAACGGCACGCCTAAATTATGTGTGAACAGACCCTTATATTGTTATATTGATAGAACTTTCACTGTGTCATCAATAATGGTTCAGCCAGATGAAATTATAACTCTAATCTAGAAAGTTTAAAACCATTTGTAACCGTGACTTGCTTATAATAATGTAGATTAAAACAAAATTCAAAAAAAGCATTTCACGTCTTCCGACTCCATCATCAGACCTTCATTTTCGAACCCAATCTACTAGACTCGTCAAAACGAATCATTTAAGACCAAATTCGAGGGGTTTTGCACCCACTGAACAGCTGACAACGGCTGAACCGAATTAGATAAAATTTTGTATAGAGATAGCTTGAACACTGAGGGAGGTTATAGTATACTTTTTATCCGGTTGCGTTACGTAGTTTCCCCAGGACACGGGTGAAACTGCAGGAAACTAGTAGTCATAATAAAACATTTAGAATGCAATGATTCTAGGAATCTAAACGTATTTAACCTTGAATACTTGATCTAGAATACCTAGATCGTTTCGCCTACACTTAATAAAACAAATCGTGCCTTTGTCCGTCTTTCAAGTAATTGATATTAATGTTAAGGTGCATTTCCGTGCATCGCAGCCGATCGTAGCCGCGCGTCAGACGCTAGCGACATACCGCGCGGCTAAATAAAAAATCTCCAGACCTAATTCGGTCACGGCTTCCAATGGAGGCTTACCAGGTACGCAGGAGATATTATAGTGCACGCACGCTTGCGCAGACACAGGTGCACTCTCTATCCCCTCACCCTTATAGTCCGTTGGTTGGGCAATCCAACACAACCGGGGAGAGATCAGGCGCTGGAATGACAGTTTTACGTGCTCTCCGAGGCACAGAGGGGCTCGCTATGTTAAGAAGAAGTTTTTACTTAGCTACGAGCGACAATAGTTAGGGTATGAAAATGTATGCCGACGTTTCCGAGGTACGCGACAGACGCGCGCGACCGACGACAGACGCCCTTTTGCGCAGCCGACGTTCATATTCTGAACTAGCTTTCCGCCCGCGGCTACGCCCGCGTAAACATTTTTTTTACACCTTGGGTTACATTATTCAAGTTTTAGTAGGGATCCCTAAATATTTCTGGAAATAAATATAGCCTATGACACTTCGTAAAGATGTAGCTTTCCAACGGTGAAAGAATTTTTAAAATCGGTCCAGTAGTTTTCGAGTTAAAAATTAGTATAGATATCATATAGCATTAGCCGCGCGCGTCAGAACTACGCGTTCGGCCGCCATGCACGGAAATGCACCTTAACCTTAATACGTAGGTATATTATGTATCAAGTGACATTTAATGATTCGATAGCCGAATAATACGTCTGTACTTACTTCCTTACTTAATATAGTGGAGAGCTAAAGCTAAGCTAAGGTCAGACGGAAACAGAAATTGCGACAGAAATGTCAGACATTAGTGTCTGACACTACAACAGTTTTTCTTTTGTTGCAATACATGTCACACACATGTTTACACACAGATACTCGCTGTATACTGAGTGTCATCTGCCTAGCCTTTTCCCAACTATGTTGGAGTCGGCTTCCAGTATAACCAGATGCAGCTGAGTTCCAGTGTTTTACATGGAGCGACTGCCTATCTGACCTCCACAACCCAGTTACCGGGTAACACGGTACCCCTTGGTAAGACTGGTTGTCAGACTTTTCAGCTTCTGACTACCCATAACGACTGTCAAAGATCTACAAATAACAACCGGGACCAACAGCTTAACCTGCTTTCCGAGGCGCGGAGGAGTCTCGCTATGACAAAGATGGTCACTCATCCACGGACCAACCGCGCTAAGCGTAGCTTAACCTTTGATCGGTCGAACCGTTCGGCCCTTACTTTGCCACGAGCTCCTCTTATAGCTGTATAATACACTGAGCCAGTCTACAGTGTCAAACTTGAGTTTCAATAAATGAAATACTCTCAGTGGACAACAAACTTACTCTAAAAACAAAACACTTCGTCTGGGTTTTCCTCAAGCCTTCAATTCTGTCATGGCGCCCACACAATGACGTCAGATTTCAGGTGCAGTACAGAGAAGCGAGTCACGCGGGCTGTCTTTAAAACGTTAGTATCCATACTTATTTGCAGCGCGTTCAACCGATTTTGAGTTCTATTCCGTACAGATAAGGATGGTGTTCAATGCAAAAATTTGTTTACAATACCAAATATATTCTGCATCTCTTTTTTTTATGTCGCCTTAGCCATAGAGCCTCAAATCCTTTGAACGAACGGTAAATGGGGTGCCTTAAATGTCTAATGTTACTTTAAATGGATTATAGTTAAGTAAGAAATGCTAGGATAAAAAGATTTACGGGGTTAAGCTGCACTCGCCGCGGTCTGGAAATGGATGGGAGCTCGTTTTGTTAACACCTCGAGACTAGTAAAGCCATCGGTTTTGCTTGATAACTCAATCATTTGTGAAAACAATTAGGTACCTACATAATTTTTCATCATCATCATCATCAGCCTACATATCGTCTCACTGCTGGTAAGGTCACAGGCCTCTTCTCATACAGAGAAGGCATGAGCATTGATCACCACGCTTGCTCAAGGCGGATTGGCAATTTCAGACTTTTAAAGTCCAGATTTCCTCACGAAGTTTTCCTTCACCGTTAGTCAGTGACGTCTAAGATATACTTAGAAAGTATGTATGAATTTAGAAAAGTCACATTGGTACTTGCCAGGTCTCGAACCCACACACTCGTACACGAGAGGCAGTTGCCTTAACCATTAGGCCAACACGACATTTTTTTGTCATCGTTTTGACATAATTTTTGTCTAGCTTAAATCAAGCTTACCTATAAGGATCTAGGTAACCTAGGTATAGCTATGTAGCTGGAATCTAGAACTAAATTGTTCCTGAAATATTTGTCTAAGTATCTAGACTTCCTTGTTATTGTCTAGATCTATTAGACACTTCATTATTGCTTAAAGCTAATCGAGTGTGATATATAGACATAGATATTATATATTATATGAATAGTCATTTTAGACGCACGTTTGGCGTAGTGGCTGAACAATTGGCTGCCCCACTACGTGTCGCCGGTTCGATTCCCGCACGGGATAACTAAAATTTCCTGAAAAAAAATCAGAGACACAATATACCTATAACTTCAAACGAACTTCAAAGGAAAACTATCACGGCTAAGTATGCTTAACCGATTACAGGGTTAAAACGTATTAAGGAACCCTACTGCGCGTGGCCCGACACGCACTTGGCCGGTTTTTATCTATAGACTAGCTGTCCGCTAGCGGTGTCACCCACGTGGTCTACACATCTCCAGCAAATATCATCATATTTTACTCAATGTATACAAAAACTTGACAAATTAAATTAAATACTAAAACCTTCCACTTGAATCACTCTACCTATTAAAAAAACCACATCAAAATCCGTTGCGTAGTTTTGAAGATCTAAGCATACATAGGACAGAAAGACAGCGTGAAGCGACTTTGTTTTTAACCGACTTCAAAAAAAGGAGGAGGTTATCAATTAGACTGTTTTTTTTTTCTTTTTTTATGTTTGTTACCTCATAACATGCGACTGGGTGAACCGATTTTTATGATTCTTTTTTTATTTGAAAGCTGGTGCTTCCCGTGTGGTCCCATTTAAATTTTATCACTACCGGTTCAGCCGTTTTATAAATATATCAAAAATAACGATTTATCTCTACTTGCTGATATGCCAAATACTTAGATGATTTGGTTATTTACGCTTATTACAACCTAAAAAAGTGGTGTATTTATTTTGTTAAGATAGCAAGACCGAGACACTGAAACGCGAAAAAATAAAAAGCTTTTTACAGAAGCTTTTTTTAGAAGTCGGTGGCGAAATACTACCAATAGTAACTTACAAGACACCGACTTCTAGAGCGATGTTTTGGTCGTAAAGCGTTTAAATAAAAAAAAAATTTTACTTTTCAGTTTTTTTTTTGGAAGTCGGTTTTATTATTTGTAGTGATAAGATACTTTAACTTACTTAATCTTTTCTATAACACACAAACACTTATAAGAGTATATGGCGTAACCTATAAAGCTATTATTTCTAAAGCTGTATATCATTCTAAGCGCTTCACAAAGGCAGACCATTCTGCCTTTCGCGAGCAGTCCTTGAATCGTCAATAGATGTTCAAACGAAAGTTCTAGAACATCTATTCATAACACTGAATAGCTAATACGGTCAGTTGAAGACTTGGAATTATCTAGGCTTCTATACTTTCCTATACATCATCATCTGCTTAGCCTTTTCCAGGCTTCCCGCCTCATTGGATGCAGCTGAGTACCAGTCTACGCATCTACGCTACTATTATAAAGAGGAAAGATTTGTATTTTTGTGTGTATGTTTGTAATGAATAAACTCAAAAATTACTGTGCCGATTTCAAAAAATCTTTCACCATTGGAAAGCTACATTCACCCTGAGTAACATGGCTACCCGTGCGAAGCCGGGACGGGCCGCTAGTCTTTTATATGGGGCGACTTCCTATCTGACCTCCACAACCCAGTTACTGGGTAACACGATACCCCTTGGTAAGTCTGGTTGTCAGTTGCTGGCGTCTGACTATCCGTAACGACTGTCAAAGATTTACAAATGGTTGCAATTAATATTAAAATTGCGAAATTTTGTGAAGATGGATGGATATCTGTTAGTCTTTCACGCAAAAACGGCTGAGCAGAAATTAATGAAACTTAGTATATAGGTAGACTATGATGTGGATTAACAGATAGGGTACTTTTTAACCCCGTATCTAGACCCAATTCGAAGTAAACGCAGATGAAGTTGCGGGTAGCAGCTAGTATTGTTTATAAGTATAATAAATTGGTTTTATTGTTGAATATTGCCCTCTCACTTTCTTGACATATAAATGACAAGGACAAATACTTATAATAAAGCTCTGAAATGTCAATGTTTATAGATGTATAAAATATGGGGTAAAATCGATTATATTGCGATTATTATGATTGGATGGTTCTTGAAAATGACTGTGGTCCACTAGGTATGTCCCGCGGTTTCAGTCGTATCCTCTAAGAAATACGTAATTGATCCATCGTGATCAAAAGGTCATGGATCATGGATGGGTTCAACTAGGGTTTTTCTTTTTGGGATGAAAAATCTTCAAATGATCCCTCCCGTTCAATGATATCATTACACTAGCTGAATCCCGCGGTTTCACCCGGATCCTGAAGGAACTACTTCGCGCACCCGGCTAAAAAGTATCCTATATGTTAATCCAGGTTATAAACTATCTGTGTACCAAATTTCATCCAAATCCGTTCAGTAGTTTTTGCGTGAAAGAGTAACAAACATACATTCTTACAAACTTTCGCGTTTATTATATTAGTAGCTGATGATGATAGGATAGAAGAAAGAAAGAAGAAAAAAGAAAGAAAGAAAAAAAGATTTATTGACACAACAATAGGGAATAAAAAAATGCAAAGAGAAAAGTGTTGTGTCAAATAGGTCCAGTTCAGCATTATGCCAGAGAGCTAGTGCCTGACGCTGGTTTTCAACTGGACCTAAGACGAGTATAGGATAGAGATAGATGGAGAGAGAGAGATAGATAGAAGATAGGAGGATTCCGACACAAGACTTAAAAAAAATACATGGTAAACGAGCATTTGTGTTCACCCGACATACACTTCTGCTTACCCCTGTAAGTAATTCTACCGTAATGTTTAAATATACCTACTGCCTTAATATAATTATATAAATACAAATAAAAAATAAAATAAAACAAAACTGTACAGACATGCGCAACAATGAGATTAGGCGTCAAAGTACTCCTCCTCATCGCTGTCATCCGGAAACGTGCCCAGAAGACTGGCAGCATTGCCACGTTGAATGGCAATGCTTATTCGCTGTCCAAAAAATATGCCAGCCCTCTGGTCTCGCGAAGTGTCGACCAGTCTTTTCGCGACCGTAATGTTATGATAAAGACGTCATTTCAAACAAGGATTGTATGAGTCATGCAATAATGCATTATAATTTATTACGAACGTAGACAGGACTACTAAAGTGGTTTATAAACTAACTAACAACTGCTTGTAGCTTCGTCTGCGTGTTCTTTAAAGGACAAAAGGGGTAAAATGAATCTTATATATTAATCCAGGTTATCTATCTATACCTACATATTAAAATGCTTTGTCCTGAATGACTGACGGATCAACGCACAGCCTAAACCGCTGATCCTAGAGACCTGAAACTTGGAGGTTGTGTTGTTTGATGCAGGCATCCGATAAAAAGGATTTCACGAAATTCTACCCTTAAGGGGGTGAAAAAGGTTTTTTTTATGAAACTGTCCTTTTTAATTTGAATTCGTATAGCCCACACGGGTAGCCGCTGGCGAGGAAAGCTAGTAAACTATCTAAGTGCCAAATTTCGATCAAAATCCGTCCAGCAGTTTTGCGTGCTAGTAGTAGTTAGTAGGATTTAATGTAACCGACTAGAATGTCTTTCTTTTAAAATTTCGAATAAAAAAAAAATCGAATTAAAAGTTCGATACAAAATATTGTACTAATATAAAAGACAAGGATTAACCATCGAAATGTCCATCCGCATCAGCTGTGAAAAGGAATAATGCCCAAAAGGCTGGCTATATTGCCATGTTCAATGCAAAAGCTGAAATAATTACTTTCTGAAAGAATTTAAACATCACCTAACTTCAGGAAGTAGCATAAATTAAAAAAATACGTTTTTGTTTTTTAAATTCTCTAATGAAAGCAAAAGGTCGTTGAATCATGCAGCCTAAAATAAGGAAAGGTCAGTATATTTTTTTATTCAGCATGTACTTGTTTTGTGTTTCATTCGAATATATCCCATCTCTTTCACACAAACTGAAATAACGTGAATGTATTTCTTAAATAGGAAGCATGATTCATTATATCGGAGATTGCAATGCAATGTTCAAATCAGGATATCTTCCTACACCAATAAGACATTAGGTAGCCGACTCAAAACACTGATAACATCATAAAAAATAATAAAATTTCACAACAAAAGCCAACCCTGAGACGCATGAGAAAAAAAATATAGCCCGGCCATCTTGGCCGCTCACTCCCCGCCTGACAGTTGGCATAAAAGCGCGCCAAACTCAAACTTTTGACTCAGTCTTGGTGCGACGTTGACGCGTACCTGTCAAAAAAGCGCGCGAAATCGTAATCGATTTTTTTATATTTTTTTTCTATCGATTCAGCATTCGTGAGGTGTTGTTCAAAATGAAATATTTCGTCGCATTCGCCGTTTTCGCCCTCGCTTTCGCCGCTGAAGAAAAGAAGGAGGATGATAGGCCGAAAACTTTCAAGAGGCTGATCCCAGCAGACGTGTTAAGAGGTCAGTGCCTTAAAAATATGCTGGGTGTATGAAGTGGAGAAAATAAATACATTAGGCTGTATAAAGTTGGAATCAGTGCCTTTGTGACTAAGTAAAGGTTCATTGAAAATTACCAAAATAAAAAATAAATAGAATTCGTGAGTTAAATTCGAATCTATTTTTTTTATAAAAGCTGATCATAAATTATTTTTAAATTATGCAAAAAATGGCGTTTATTATCATGTATTTTTATGCTATTATCTCTAAATGTATCTAAAAACATTAAATAATGAAAATGAGACGTCGCATCTCATTCTAAATATCGCTAAAATAACATATGAAAGGTAAAACAAATTTCGTTGGCGAGCTGAACCAAATAACTTGCAGTCGAACATTCTAGCATAGTAAAAGTTGAACGCTACGGTTAACTTGTTTTAAGTAATCCGTTACAGCGATTAAGTCATTATTACCTAATTATCTACCTATCAACTAAACTAAAGTAGGTTTCTTATAACAATTACTGTAATTTTTAACGTAATTAAGTAGTATTTTTTATGATATTGTCTTGCAGTTGGAAAAATACTATAATTTTATTTTATTCCTGTGTCACTTTAATTCAGAACTCGCTAAAGTATAATATAATTCCAAAACTGGACTTAATTATTAAAAAAAATATGGTCCCGTAATTTATAATTAAGTTCTTTTTACGAATAAATCGTAAACCAAGAATGGGCGATGACTATTATTTAAAAATTCAATAACATTTCAAAACTTAAAATTTGACAAATAAATATATTTTTCTTTCTGTTTTCCTAAAACTTAAAAATATATTTACCAGACACAGAGATATTATTATAGATAATGACTAAAGATGCAAGTACCTTCTAAATACCTAGGTATTCAAAGTTAGATTTAAACTCTTAATCTGTTCGCAACAAAAGATCGTTTCAAATTACTGATACGTAATTGTAGCTAATCATAAAGACGATCTTAATGCATTAAGTGATTGCACTAATAGTTTATCGAAAGTACTTAGAACAAAGGGTTATATTTTCACAATAGTTATAAATATTTAATTTTAAACAATGTATGTCTATTGTAGTCCATCTAGGTTTTATAAAGATTTATTTTCACATGGAACTGTGTTGTTTTAGTTAGAGTAATGGCGTCTTTTCTCTGTGAATTTTGATGTGCGATATATTTTTTGCTGTTGAGCTAAATGTTAACAGTAATAAATTGTAGAAAATGTAAAAAAAATACAAATATAATAATATATATTATAATATATAACTAATGTGTATTAAAAAAAAATCTATTTTTTTTCTTAATTGGATTATTAAATTTATTTTTTTACATAAATATTTTTTTTAAGTTATTTATTAATCTTTAAAGTATATTTAATCAAATAATTATTACGAATACATCATCATTTTATTTTACAAAACTTCTCGGATCAGTCAATGGTCTTGTTTTAAAGTTGCGTGTGTATTTAGAGTGAAAAAAGTGTCACGATTACGTAAAGATGGCGGTAACAGCACAGTCGGTTGGACACAGGGCTGTCAGAATACCGAACATATAAAATATTTACGAATCTTCGAGAATATTCTAATGGACGTTATCAGTTTTAGTTTTTGAGTGGATTGTACAATTAAAAAATATGAAAATTCGATTTATAGTCCAGTTTTCTATTATTAACTTTTACATTAAAAAAACCAAATACAACATTGATTTATTAAGTTATATGTCATCTTCAATAATATTCACTATTACTAAAGATGTAAACTATAAAACAAACTTTATTTTATATTCCTTATATAAATATTAAACCCAAAAAAATTACACTGTCAACCCTATTAACGACAGCAGTCACAGCGAGTGATTTAACAGTGAAATTGATGTACAGTCTAGTTTTTTAACTGGTTTATTATGATATTGCGTGTAAACACCAGTTCCTGATAGTATCACACTTTTTTATTTACAACGTATTGGATTGATTACCCGTATTTGGACATTCCACACGGTGCTGAGTGGCATAATGATGATAGATAGAGAATAACTAACCTATAAAAAACTTATACGAGATTTGTAGGCTAACTGTCACCTCAAAAAGCAGGAATGTTAGCTTAATTTCATTTTTGTGTATTCGTTTTTGTTTGTAATAATCTTTTCGAATGATAACCCTTTATAAAAAAAGTAGAAGTCATGCTAAATATGATGAGCCCACCAACCAAAATTTTTGACGAACCAAACAATATTTTATTATTTTAGAAAATGTTCGAAATCTCCTAGATGATATAATAATAAAATAAACTTTATGTAACCTTTAAATATGACAAAGATTATACAATAAACAGACAAATTGAATAATAAAGTTACTAGGTCAAGGAGTATGAGAAAAGCTGTCAGCCATAACCGGTATCACAAAAAGAAGAATAAAACTTATGACCCTGACACTAATACAAAGGTTTATGTCAAACATGATATTTTGACTATCAGAGATGTCGAAGAGACAATGAATTGACTCTTTCTTTCTTTCTTTGGATGAATCATGAGGGCCGCCATAGAACAATGAAATATAGCAAAAGTACTTTAAGCATAGATAGGGTATTAATTTAGACAGCATTCGTAAAACTTTCTGCATATAAAATTACAAAAAATAAATGGGAAACCAATTGAAAAATAAAACAGTCTATATTTTTATGAAAAAATAATGTCAAACAAATCGATTAATTGCTTTTAAGTAACATACTATTTTAAATTATGAAGACACTAAAATTTTACTATAAAAAAATTGATAAAATCACTTAACTTGTCGTCATATCTTTAAGTTCCAAAACAATTCCATGTTTCTCTTTAATCTTAAGCCTATATACTCCAACCTAGCCTTTAGCAACAATATGAACTCTGAACTGACATTTAAAATCTAGATCAGCCACGCCTTGACTAGCAGATTGTAGCTTATTAATCTATAATTCGATCTGAGTCTAGTCTTGCCTAACTAGTTTATATATCTTAGTCACGATTTAGACTGAAAGGCGATGTGAGACTGTTATATAATTCTTTTTAAAGTGCAATTTCGAAACATGATGATTAATTATGATATAATTCCTGATGATAATGATAGATGTCACTATTGTCTGATTATGATGGATATCATTACTCATTATTGCCAGGATATTAATTGATTAATCTGTTAATATTTTTTGTCCAATATAATTATGATGTTTTTTAAATTATGATAAGTCTAACATAATTAACTAAGAAGTCAACATTCCTGTTATTCATCATCCATAGCCTTATTTATTTATTAAATTATGTTACACCTTGAATTAATATTCTTATTTTAAAATATCAGAACATAAAAATGATAATGCTAAAGAAGTTAGGCATCAAAATATTCACCTGCATCGCATAAATTAATTATGTTTTATAAATATAAGCACTAAACTTATACAATAACTAAAATGGATGGTCAAAGAATGTTAAAATTGATGGCATGAACGATAAAATGGCTTCCGACAGCTGATAGGAAGAACAATATTTATCTAAGCATTAATTATTCATGACTTAATTCCCCACATTACTCAATAAAAGATATTTACACACACAACAGCTGATTGCATAGCAATAAAGCTGAAGGGAAGTGTCGTAAGCAGGATCGTCGGTCATTACAATCGTAATAAGGTACTGTTGCAATTTGTAGGGATATGTTGTAAGTATGTACAATTGTACATAGCTGCAGACGAATGAAAAAATGATATGGCTGTTTTGAAGAATCAAAACTAACTGACCCGGTGAACTTATTTGATTTTTTTTAAATTTTCTTTTGGACAAACCTTGTCCTGATAATAAAGACGCAAAAAAATAACTATCCACTATGGTGAAATCTTTTGGAAGTATACATTTTGGCATCATTTTTATTAAAATAGATAACGTGTCAATCATTATTTTAATTTATATAACAAACTAAATACTATTGATTGATATTTTTTATTAATGAAATTAATAATGATCCCTGTTTCTGAACATAGAGATATTTTTTTGGTAAATAATGTGGAATACTATATAATTCACTAAAAAAACCTGATACCAATAGTTTGTCACGAAAGTATTTTTTTATTATTAATTACCTATTCAATATAAGTAAAATAACCTTAAAGAATTTACTATATTTATTTACAAATAAATCATTAAATTTTACTCTAAATCTTATAGTTTCTAAATGAAACGTCAACATTTTTATTAAGTCATAAAATAATTCAAGCGTTTGATAGAACGATAACGTAATCATTTTGAATTATTCTTATTATACGGGCCAATAAAAAAATAACTTTATTTATAGTGATTCAAAGTTTATTATTCGGTATAATAAAACTTACAAACAGCTGATTCAGAATAGGTAAATGTAATTGTATTATTTGTTAATTAAGGCATTTATTGTACTTTCTCATGTCTATATTTTATTATTACCTAGGTAATTTTTATGTATTTATGTTGAAAATATCAACGAGAAATGAATTGAGTGAAAGTGACAATAAAAAGCTTAGCAAATTTGTGAAAGGTATTTGACAAAATATAGCTAGGTTTAAATGAATTGCGGCACTTTCGCTCATAATATTTGTCTAGACAGGAAAGTTTAGATTCACGCTTATTACAAAGTAATAGTACCTACTTTTTTTTCTTTATAATTTTGTCATAGGCCATTGAATGTCTATATTCAAGGAGGTTTTAAGTCTGATATTTAGCTTAATCTAGTTAGACTGAAACCTGATTCCGAAGATAGTTGGGCATAGGCTAGGCAGATGATTTGAGAAGTGTGCCCCAAAATCTTTTTTGGAATTAAGCTAACATTTTTTAAATAATAAAAAAAATCTTCATTTAAACGGTTCTTAATTTTTTTTTATCGAATATAAAATTAACAATGGGCAACATTGGAGTAATGACTGCAAAAGTCATTAAAATCCGCCTTCCTTTTTTAAATGTAATCACTATAAAAGGAAATCCAAGATGGTTGCTTTTTTCAAAAATCGAATCGGTATGACTCGGACTTATTTATTTGGAATATAACGGAGGTGACGAAGTAGGACAATGACCTTATAATATCTTTAGGGTTGATATTACACAGAAAATCTTTTCAATTTATTTTTAACTTCTTTTTTTTCCCTTTTTTTACATTTTTTTGCAAAGAGGAGCCTGTAACAAACTTGCTTCGGAAATATTGTTTAAAAGCACGCAAATTTATAATAAAAATAATTTAAAGTATGATTACTTAAACAATACTTCAAATAGGGCCGATTTCATCAATATTCAAATAACTTTTATCTGATGAATAATTACGTAAATAATAAATAAATTTGTAAAGAAAATATGTCAAACTATATTCTTTAGTTAAAAGTTATGTGACCATTGAAAATTCGGCTCTAAGTCAATTTCCGTGGGGTATTTTTTAATAAAATACCTCTTCCCAGCTGTGGAACTTTTAGATAATAAAATGGTGGGCTTTTTATTAAAAGTACCTAAGTATAACAAAAAGGGGTCATTAATCCGTAAAAGTAAAATTTCGGGTCAAATTACCAATATAAAAATACTGCAAAATACGACGACCCTAAAATGCATGTTCAATTTTGGGCCCAATTTAAAAACTGGTTGCAAAACGAGACGCGCCGTTCATCTTTGTTTTTTTTTGTAAATGTTTTACAACGAGTTACACATGCCCGTTAACTGGTTATCGCAATAATTTTATGTTACAACTATAATTACATGTAATTTTTGTGTCGTTTTTTAAAATGGTAAGCGTTTTTGCTCGAAAATAACTGTTGTGTGACAAGTATAATTTATTATGAGTGTAAACTGTAATTAATTGTAACGATGCGTTTAATTATAGTTTTGGTTGATATTTTGTTTAAATTTATGTTTAAAAAAATGGTTTTCAATTTATTTATTTAAGCCTAGGTATTTCAAAATGTATGAGTAAAAATCTGTTAGTAATATTGTCAAAAATTAAGTTTGTATGATTGTATATCTTTATCTTAGGGAATGTTTGAAATAATAATTTAGGATTTTTCTCAACTTGAAAGAGTTTTTTTCTACCTACCTAATAATTATCAAAACTAATGAATGCAAATTAGTTCCCTTTTAATTAAAAACCTCAGCCTAGAAACCAATTTAATGCATTTTAAAATAGATTCGCCACGTCAATAAAAACAAAACAGAATCGAGTAAAAATAACGAACAAAAAAAAAACGAAACGAAAAAACGTTTAAAATCGGTTACACGTTTTTTCCCGCCAGTTTTTTCCACTTTCATGGAAGTGTAACGAAATATATTATATATTATTTAATTTAACTGACTTCCTGCTGACCTTACAGCGTAAGAGGCGTCATAATAAAAACAGTTGACTCATAAACAAACTTAAAAGTGAACGGATCAAGCCTTGGAACTATCTAGAACTGCACTAGGGCTCTCTGATTAAGCTAAAGTTATGCATGCAACGAGGTCACCTTACTTAAGTTAACTTATAAACATTCATCATTGTACACAAATGGAATATTGCCCTACTAATATTAGACATGCAAAAGTGAATTTGTTTGTTTGTTACGCTTTTACGGATTCGTATAGATAGATGGAACCATAAAGACGGTTGTAGACTACTTTTTATCCAGGTGCGTTAAGTTGTTCCCTCGGGATGCAGGGGAAACCGCGAGAAAAAGCTAGTCAATAACAATTAGAAAGGAATCTAAATTGTTTTTTATTTGATGCTATTAAGTTTTTGCTAACATGCTTGATTTTTTGCAAATGAATCCGATTCGAGCAAGGCCGCAAAAGCAGGTTATATAATAAAGGAAATGACATTTCAATTTGACATTTCGTTTTTTCTTAAGAGTGGTGACAGGTGTCAACCAGCTGTCACGATCAAAAATAGAACGAATTCCTTTTAATAAATTGATATTCTTTTGTTACTTTTTTGTTTGAAAAATGAACACATTGATAGTCATTGAATGACATTTTACAATAAGGTAAGATAGAAGTTATTTATTTCCAAAAAAAAAGTGTTATTACAATAAAATTAACATTGGTCGTAAACTTGCCATTCTCGTATCTTAAGTACCGATAATTCTCGGATTACATTCAACTTATTATTATTTATTATACCTAAGCCTGTGCTGTCCCACTGCAAGGCAAAGCCTTCCCTAGTCTCTTTCCGTCTGTGTCTGTCGCGGTGTCTTTTCCCATTTAACTAGATCTACTTGGTCGTAAGTTTGGCCCAAACTAGATTAAAAATCTTAATATTGCGAAAATTAATATATTTTTACTTTTTTTGCGTCAACTAAATGTATATATATAATTATAACAAAGTAAACGCATTTGCGAAAGTACAATCTCAATCAAGTTTAGCATCATACTTTTACGAATGGGCAATATCCAAATTCTAGTCTAGCTAAACACTATTAAATATCTTTAGAGTCACGTTTCACTGAGCATTGTACCTCAATACAACCATAGCTATGAAAACTTTCTTTTAGGAAATCCGATCTTCAATGACATTTAGCAAGCAATTGTCAAGTCTAGTTCCTGTACACCTTTCACTGTTAACTGCTTGTTAAAACCACAGTTACCTGTTGAGAATCAAGGAAATAACCTTTTATGTAACGAAGATTATGCGGTTATGTAGAATCGATTTATTTACCGATTTTCGTATTTGTGTTTTCGGTTAATTTAAAATGAATAGAAACTGCGTTTTACTGAGATCTATAACTCCATCGAAAAGATGTTGGTCCTGGCTGTCATATGTAGATCTTTGACAGTTATTACGGGGTAGTCAGAAGCCAGAAAGTCTGACACCCAGTCTTATCAAGGGCAAGAGGCAGTTGCTCCATGTAAAATTCTGGTATTAAAATATGATTGATAACAGACGTAAATTTTGGAAAAAGGCTTGGCAGTTAAATTATTTTAAAATTTGCTCTTGATTTTATGGCAATAGTATGAATGGTTTTGAAACGATAACGACTAATCGATTATAATAGTTTTCTAAGAAATTTTTCGCATGTTTTAAAAAATTATATCGAAAATTCTAAACTAAATTGAGGTAGGCGATTATCGTTTTATTATTAAATTGACTATAGAATTTCGGTGTAGCTCGGTTGAATTTATTGCTTGTTAAATATAAATAACCGATGAATTTCTTAGTAAATGGTGCCGTCGTATTTTGCGGTTAAGTGCTAAACTGCGGTTTGCGAGGTTGAGTTTATAATAGCGGTCGATTTAATCTTTATATTCAGGTTATTCTAAGAAACAGGTACCAATGTTTTGTCTTTCAATTATACTTGCACGTCATTGTTTAAAATAACATGACATTCTGTACAAATACCCATTTTGAAAAGTCTGAATCCAACATTCATGTTGAAAGATTCAGACTTTAGAATCTAAAATCCCTTTTGAAGAGTGTATGTCAAAAAATCCATGTCTTTAAATCCTTGTCGAAAACAGAACACACGACAAAAAAAAACTTAAATCCATGTAGGTACCGACACAAAGTCTCAAAAAATCCTTATTCATTTGTAATTATGCAATTGATGCGATATGCATAATGCATATTGCACACAGTTCTTAAAAAAAGGACACTAAAAAAGTATCACGAATACTACTTGCGCCATGCTATTGCAAAAGGCCAATCCATCGTTGGATTAAATGGTACGAGCAGAATCAGGGTTGTCACTTTTGAACAGAAAATGTTGTGTCCTCAAATGGGGACGGAATATTAAATACGAAGTGACAGTTGATGCAGTGGCTGAATAATACGCTTTTGAGCTACGTGTTGTGAGTTCGATTAATGCCCGGAATAAATTTAGTTTCAAGACTTTTTAGTATTTACAACCTATGTTAATGATGTGTTAACTTAATTGCGATCTTGGATAAATAAAAGGTGTTAGATAGTTTTAGAAAAAAATATTTATTTTTGTGAATTATTACAAATTATTAATCGGTTATTTTAAAGTTACATTTTAAATAGATTTGTTTCAAGGGTTTATTAATTTTACGCAAAAAATGTGGCACCTAATTTCTTTTTTTCCACGTTTAAGATGATACATGGCATACTTCAATCAATTCAAATAAATAAGGTACCATTAATCGGTTTAGAGAAATTCATTAAATAGAAAAACAGATCATACAATATGTTATTAAAAGCCTTTAAGGCTGGGAAGTTCCGGCTATTTAATTTCAATAAATTTTAATCACGCAGATTCTTGTCCTGTCCAGCTAATTGTTTCCTAGTTATAATTTATTCCAGTGAAGCAATTTTGTACTGCAATAAATCCAAGTCCTTGCTGTGACAACCCTACACCGGCCCACATTGCAATATCTAGATGTATGAAGTACTTTCACTTTCGTAATGTCTTATTGCCTTCCGCCTGCATTTAATACTAGTTTGCGCTTTAATATCTTCATGACTTTACCAATAGGGTTAAGCAGAAGACAGTTACATCAGTTTAGTTTGTGTCAGCGGCCCAATCTCGCTTCCAAAAATTTCAAGAATTTTTCAAAAATCACATTTTTTTCCAAGAAAAAAAAAACAGTGGCAGGTACAATCTTCAAAATTATGGTACTCAGCTACATATAGTTAGTCTGGAAGCCGACCCTAGCATAGTTAGGAGAAGACTAGGAAGATCCTATCCAGCCGCGGTGACTCTTTCGACTAATACCACAGCCCCGAAACACAAAGGGCGGAGGAAGGAACTTGGATGGGTTTTAGTCAGTAAGAGTCTGACCTGACACTCCGTCTCCGCCCATAGTGGGAGGAGTCCCTTGATGATTTCCTATCTCTAGAAAAAGGCTAGGCAGATGATGATATACTTCGTCTTAACGATCACGAATATTTTTATGTTTTTCAAAGCTAACGGACATAATTGTTAAATAAAAACAATAGAGTTTCTTTCCCTATCTTCCAATCTATTTCTATACCAAATTTCATCTAAATCGGTTCAATCATTTTACTGCAAAACCGTATATTAACAGACTCACAGACAGAATACTTAGCATTTATAGTATTTTAAATTAAATAATGTTTCCTAAGTCACTTTACCACGGAGTCAGACGTCAACAGGGCTAAAATTAACTCTATGACACATCTTCTCAAATTGCAACGACTTTACAAAAATGGTACGATCGTGGAACGAATGCTTTTAATAAGGAAATGGTTGATATTAATACTGCTCTTAATACTCTAACTCAACGAAAACGTTTCCTTATGGGTTTTAGGGCGGTAAGGTGCAACCAATCTGGTCTAATATAATAAAGCTGAAGAGTTTGTTTGTTTGAACGCGCTAATCTCAGGAACTACCGGACCGATTTAAAAAAATCTTTCAGTATTAGATAGCCCATTTATCGAGAAAGGCCATAGGTTATATATCATCACGCTAAAATCAATAGGAGCGGAGCATCAATGAAGAATGTTTCAAAATCGGGGGTTAAAGTTAGCGATAGCCCAAAGTTACTATTCCACGCGGACAAAGTCGCGGGCAGAAGCTAGTAGTTATATATAGATAGCATAAGTATATCCCTCTATGTACAGAGTATACATTAAATCGCACTATACCGCACCACAAACAAAGTTATCGTCTATTCTCGGTCTTGCCGAAGTTTAATTTTTTTGAATTAAAGTAGGTCTCCAGGTTTCAATTAAACTCTGTACAAAATTTCATCTAAATCGGTTAAGCTTCTGCATCAGTTTTTTATCAAAAAGAAAAAGATAGTCATTTCGCTTTAACTGTAAAACCGTTGAACTATTTTTGATGCTTGATAAGAGATAGATTGAATCATGAGAAAGTATCTGGATGAGAGAGAAACCACAGGAAACTATTGTATTAGTATAGTTCTTTTTGACCGACTTAAAAAAAGGTGGTTCTGTATTTAAAGTGTATGGATAACGGTTCTCATTTCAAAACTAGGTCGGTTTATGTGAAATACATTCCATACAAATAGTAAAGGAATTTCACACGCACCAACAAAAATATAATATAGAAGAAAAAAAGTGGCTTTCCCATCTCCGACCGACGCAAATCACATTTTGTATGAAAAATTCAGTCGCACGGTGTTTGTCGACGAATGGTAGTTTTTTTTTGGAAATTCTACACGAATTTAGCTCAGGGTCACACATTATATACCCTATTGTGTTCACAATAAGTTGGTGAAAGCCCATGTTACTATGCATGCACTCCTTTTGTAAACAAAATTTTGCAAAAACACGCGATATTTTTTTAAACGAGGTCTACTTATAGTCTACTAGCTTCCCGCTTTTTTCGCCCGCGATATGTCAGCTAATGGATACAAAAACTTGACAAATTATATACTAAAACCTTCCTCATTAATCACACTATCTATTAAAAAAAACCGCATCGAAATCCGTTGCGTAGTTTCAAAGATTTAAGCATAGGGATATAGGGACAGAGAAAGCGACTTTGTTTTATACTATGCAAATGCGACCGAAGAACTAATATACGAGTAGATAGAAGATAGATGAGAAACTAATTAATTAGAAATCTCTAGCATAAATATAAGAAAGTGCCCTTTTATCTATTCTTAGATTGTTTTAGAACAATATTTGTTTTATGAATATTTACCTGTTTAAGTTATGTCGTAAGTAGTTACGTCACTTTCGTGTGTAAAGTCAATATTATTCCTAAAATATTATGTAATACGTGATGCCGTGGTGGCATATAGATTAAATTGCTTTATTCTTAAGCCTGAAGATGTGGGTTCAAAATCTGATAAATCAATAATAATTATATTAAAAAAAGTGATTAAGTTATGTTATTACAAATTATACAGAAATTACTTGAGCCTTATCACAAAAACTAAAATCTTGATGAAATACAAAGAACTCAACAACATAAATAAAATACATAATTTTATTAAAGACAACCCAATATTTTTTTCTTCACGCTAATGTTATCTACTAATTTCACAAAAATCGAATTAAATAATTAAATGACTCGAAAACAAGAAAGCAACACTTCACAGGCCTGATTCCAATACAACACTATTATCATAACTTAATCTCCAAATATCAATTTACTTAAAAAAGTTTTATCCATCTATCCAGACTTCCCCGGAATGTGCTTCGCGTCGACCCGCTGCGCGACTGTCGAGCCCGGCAACGCCTGGGACCTGTCCCCCTTCTGCGGCCGCAGCACCTGCGTCGTCAGTGAGGACCAGCCCCCCAGGCTGCTGGAGCTGGTGGAAGACTGCGGCCCCCTGCCGCTAGCCAACCCCAAGTGCAAACTTGACACTGGTAAGTGGTCGTTAAGGATTAACTAGCTGTTTGTTTTAACCCAGATTCTGAGAAAACTACTTTGAGCACCTGGATATAAGCTATCCTATATTTTGTCGCAGAATACAAGCTATCTTTGTACCAAATTTCATGTAAATCAGTTCAGCCGTTTAGCTGTAAAAACGTACAAGACAAGGCGCCAGACGGACAGAATTTCTATGCCATTTCCCGCGGTTTCTCTCGTATCTTGAGAAAACTACTTCCTGTACCCTAATAAAAACTATCATATGTTCTTCAGCAGAATTCAAACTATCTTTGTACCAAATTTCATCTGATTTGGTTTAGCCGTTTTACCGTGAAAGCGTTAAAGACAAAAAGTATGAATAGAGTAATAGTAAGGATAAGAGATTTATTTAAACTTAATTGTAACTAACTTTATTTCTACTTTTCGACTTTCAGACGCCACCAACAAGACTGCTCCCTTCCCCGGCTGCTGTCCAATCTTCACTTGCGAAGATGGTGTCAAATTGGAGTACCCTGAACTCCCCACCCCCGCCCCTGAGGCCGAAAAGAAAGAGGAAGAAAAGAAAGCTTAAGAACTCAGAAGAAGACGGGGCATTTTACAATACCAGCCAACACTAACGTCTGGTATAACGACAAAGCGCGATTGGTCGAATATCGCGCGATAAATTGAACGATGGAATCTCATTGGCTGATGATTTTTGTAGTGATGGGAAAGTAAAATGCCCGAGATATGGAAATTGGTCTCAAAATATTCCTTAATTATACCAAATTTTTTATTTTACCGTTCTGTTTGACTGGGAAAAGATTCGACCACGAAATTTTAAGATTTTTTAATTGTGAAATTGCTGTTTTTTTATACTAAATTATCTTTGTCCAGCATTAGTGAATCGGTCAATCAGAACATATTTTTTCGTGGTTTATATTGTACACGTTTTTGGTGTGACTGAGTCACAAAAGAGTTCAAAAGTAGATTTCTATTTCCTGTTCTTTATTAACTTTACGAATGAATCTGATAACAGTAGGTTTAGTGTCATCGAGTGACAATAGAAAGTTTGTTCACACAAAAATGTATGGGAACGCTGTTTGATTCAACGCCGTTGGGAAAAAATACAAAAAATAAATAAAAATTACAAAACAGAAAAAAAAAATTCTTACGGATAATGCAATAAAAAAAAAATATAAGTTTAATAAAAAGAAAAAAAAAAAATTTTTTCAAAGATTTTTGTATTTTTTTCGAACGCCGTGTTTTGTTTTTAGAAGTTATCGGCTTTTTTACTTGAATACCTACCTAATTATAATGTTTTGTGATATTGATAACATAAATAATAAATAGAAAAGTTATTCAATAAAAAATACAAAATTTCTATATTGTTGTTTTTTTCTGGTACATCACAATTTGTGCCTTTATCTGTACATTATTATTATCATCTGCCTGGCCTTGTTCAAACTATGTTCGGTTCCAACCTGATGTAGCTGAGTACCAGCGTCTGCTTATCTGACCTCCACGACCCAGCTACCGGGTAAAACAATACCTCTTGCTAAGCTTAGCTGTCAGACTTTCTGGCTTCTGACTACCTGTAACGACTGTCAAGGATCTACAAATAACACCTACTAATTAATAGATGAAGCATCTGTACTACATATTATTATGCAGAGGGTAAATTAAATTTGTATGTTGGGTGTAATCCCGGAACTTCATAATACTGTTTAAAAAATTCTATAATAAACATTATCTCCGAGGCTGAATTAAAAAAAAAATATATATTTTTCGCTTTTTAGTGTCAAATTAATCTTTTTATCTTTTATCTAAGAAAGCCCCTTGAATCTCGGCTTCGCTAGAAGCTTCTAGGAGCTCCTAGCCTACCCTCCCACCTATGTAGTTTCCAACCTTTCTCAAGCCATTTTTTTCATTTTAGCTACCTTTCGTTAAAAACCATGAAATTATACTGTTTCATTATCAAATTATTATAAATTTTATATCTTAGAAGTCTATCTACTTACGTGGCGTCCCGAAATTATATAAATAATTTCAAATTGAAGATATTTCTCGTGCAATCCGTAACATGTTGACACAATACACTAATTTATAAACATAATTTACTCTTTCACTTGACTGTATTTATATCTTACACTTATAACGCGACAATCACCAGAAATAGTTTAATGTAACACTCTCTAATTACTTTACAATAGTCATTTATTTGCGTGAGCAAAAATCCACCATGATGCCGCGAAAATAACTACCCGCCGATGAGTACAGATTACTTTGTATAATATATTCACGTGTAGTGGGTATCGTTGACAACTATAATAGTTTGATACCGACTAAGATTAAAAGAATAAAATTATCGTATTTATTTGAAAGAATTTTTTAAAATAATTTATTTATTTCTCAACATATTATTGGCACCTTTTATGTTTTTTTTATAAAACAATAAACAATATTTAAAAATAAAAATTAAAAAAATAAGTATCGTTAAATTATTTTGCACAATATTAATTAAATTTTGAATTTTTCTTTTCAAAGCAATATAAAACAATATTTTTTTTTTTTAATATTTAGAAATGAGAATATTATGTCGAATAAATTAATAAAGATTTTATTTTTATAAATCATAATAAAGGTTTTATTACACGTGATGTTTTTAAAAATTCACACATTATTATTTGTTTGAAGAAACTTAAACAAAGTACAGTATTTGTTTAAGTTCTAACTACGAATCGCTTAGGAAATTTGAGTCTATGGTGGGAATATTGAGGCACGGTTATAATTTTAAAAAAACCTACAACTTTTTCAGAATAAATTTAAAAATTCTAATATTTTACTTAATATTACTATGCAAAAGTTTATTAAGATAAATGAATACCCCCAGCAATTAACTCAATATTTTATTCGGGAATAATGAATTTAATTACAATTAATAAATACACAATACATTAATGATTGTCAACACTTTATAATACGTGTATAATATAATAAATTTAATGAACCGTACACCTAAAAACCTTAATTAATCATGAAAAAACGCAATAATAAAAATACAAAAACAATAATAAACAACAATGATATCTAGGTACGCAGTAAAAAAACATCAAGAAAATAATAAAAACAATGTCTTCAAAGCGAATACATCCTTATTTTTTAAACGTAACAGTCTATAAATATTTTTGTAACTTCTTCCTCTAATCTAAACACTGATTCCTTAACGTTACATGATATTACATATATTTTAAAACGTTATTATTTTTTTAACTATACGATAAAATATAATCAACTATATTTTTAAAATCACATTTTTCCTAATTTTATAACATTTATATTGCACAAAATAGACACAGACCGCGATATAAGTTACACCGTTTGAGCCGAACTTTACCGAACCGAACCCGAAGCATTCACGACAATATGGCGGATGACTAAAGCACTAAATATTACATATTTTGCAATGTAACTCATTTTCTCGGCCACAATACTATGTTATTTGCGATTACATGGTAACATTCAAATATATTAATGTTATATGATTAAAAATAAATGCGTTTATCACCATTTTATGTGATAATTTCTACAAAACGCTTAAAACTACAATTTAAATTAAAAACGACAATTTTTTCGTCTTGCTTTGCAAAATCATGCATTAAAAAAAGTAGTTTTCAAAGATGTGTCTAAGTTTGAAAATAAATGTTAAAAACAAAAGATTAGAGTGGTTTTCTGTATATAGATAAAAAATAATTTATGATGTGCGCAGTGTTATATCTATATAGTTTTTTTTTCGAACATTTCACCAAAATATATATTCCTTGAAGGCTTTGAAAATAAAAAATGATTGATATGTCATAATTGTACATCACAATGATTTTGGAATCGAAAAGCTTAGACATAGGCTCAATAAGCCAGTTGTTTGACTGACGAGATATTTTTATTTAGAGTACCAAGACATGTAAAATAAACTTGATTGATTAATATAACATGAAATTAATAATACATTGATTTTAGAACATAATTTTAAGGAGCCAAACAACTGGCTTATTTCAATTTAAATAATATCGCTGTATTTTAGATGAAAAAATATTTTTTTTGTAATAATTAGAGTTGAAATATATTCTGTTATACAACAGTAAAAATATTGATTAAGCAAAAAGAGGTAGTAATCGGAAGATGCAAAAATATTTTTTATTAAATATTTAGGTATATTTTAATGAGATACGCTTTTTAATAGCTCAAACTTTGCATGACGACAATCAATACATTTTTTTTCCTATTTTATGTACATTTATTAGAATAATTCCTCTCATTTTGACCTTTCTTTTATACTTACAATATTTTTTTATTATTTTTACTTCCCTACCAATACCTGGATATGCTTTTGTCTTCAAAATTTCTGAAATTAATCGTTGTCCTAATTTTCGAGAATTTCGATTTCTGAAGATTCGTTTTTCAAAAATGACATTTTGTTGAACTGATCGTGTAAGCACTACGTGCCTTTCTTATCAAGTTCATTTAAAAAAAACCTTGTGTGGGATTAAGTGGTCACCTAGTTAATAAAGCGTTAGCGTACATTTAGGAAAATCAACACAATATATAAAATAGCTTAGCAAAAATAAATTGAAAAAGCGATTCCGAGGATTTTTTACCTCATTAAAAATAGACATTTATTTTCGCATAAACACGAGAGTAAAAAATATAGATCTCAGCTATTTTACTAAAATGTCAACGAACCGACTGATTTAATGATTTTTTTCTATTGTATTATTCTTGCTGGCACATTTGTTCAAGTGTTTTTTATTTACTTGAAGAGTTTTTTTATTGAAAATTGATGTAGTCATGTTGCTAGTTCCAATTCTAGGCCAGTTACATCGATACTTATGTCGTAAGATTTGGAAACGGCGAATTCCTAATACTTATAAGGAACCAGTATTTTTTAACAAGTCTACTGATGCAACTCTGCCTATTTACAAGTAAAAATTACTAATATAGTCTTTTCCTTAAGTATCGGTGTAGCTAACCGTTTTTATGATTTTTTACTCTAAAACTATTAATTACATCTTAAAAATAATTTTTGTTGACATTTTTTCCACTAAAATCGGTTTTTGAAGCTCAGTTAGAGGATTTTTTAAGTAAAATTGGGTAAAAGTTTTTTTTTATTATTTCCTTTTTTAAACAGATCTTGTTTCTTGCAACTAATTAATATGAACATTGAACTGTCTAACACCTATAACAACAAGCTACATGGTACACCTATATATACGCTAATATCTATAAAACTTTTATAAATGTATACAATATTTTGGATTCTGATGATTATTTTTTTATTAATTTCTCAATACGTTTTAACATCGATTCGTACTACTTTTACGGAATTTAAGCTTTAACATGTAACAACAAGCATTTTGATACTATTTTTATTATTATTTTTAATATCATATATATAAATATATTATAATATATATATATATATTTAACAAAAAAGTTTGCTACCTAACAAATGAAGCTATCCAAAAGTTGCTGGATGATTTTTTAAAGAACGGCATGCAACATTGGGCAATTTCTAACTTCACTTTATAATCTCACCTAAAATTGACCAGCCTCATACATTTGCAACGCTTCCTTAATTTTTTAACAATTAATTTAGAATCTGTACTCACTTCAATAAGCATCTTCAATACAGAAAGCAAACGTTTGACACCTTTTTTTCTCAAAAATCTCATTAGAATGTTTTTTTTCAATGTTAACAATTTGGCAGTTTGATATTTTCTATAACTCTGATGAAATTACTCTGAATTTTAAATTAGAAAAAAAGATTTTTTTTTGGTAAATTTATTTTTGCTGACTCTTAATTGAGCAATCCAAAAGTAAATTGAAGTCGTCAAAACATCGATAATTACATATTTATTAAGTATTTATATTTTTTATAATTAATAAAAAAAACACTTTGAAAAGAAAATTCTACTCTTCTTTGTGCGATGTGAATCCGACTTTTCATAATAATTACTACATTTTTAACAATTAATTTATAATTCTAACAATGTTTTTTATTATTAAAATTCTTAACATTCATCATCTAACCATTACTTATTAAGTAAAACGTCAATATAGCTTGAAGACTCAAAACACGCTTGAAATGCTGTCTCATAGAAATAATACCTTTATTGCAAAATTTACAAGAACTATTTTGCTAGTGAGATAGGAGGAAAAAAGAAACATGGAGAATTATGTAGGTATTAATAATTCTAATAAAAAATATGTCAAACGCAATAAGTAGGTTTGATAATAAAAAAAATAAAATGCTGTTTTTTTTGTTTAATTTATCAAAATTATAAATTAAATATCATTTATTTTTGTATAGACAGCATTCCAAGCTAGTTATTTTTTAGGAAAAGTTAATGTTCAACACTTGATTTTTCTTTTTTTTTTAGAAATATCACCAATTTTGATTTTAATTTTTTAAGTCATTTTAATGATTTTCTTTTAACGATAGTCAAGATTCGAGAAATAGCGTGTGCTTAGATGGAGGAGAAAAAATAGATAAAAAGTTAAATGTTGAAAAAAAAAACTTTAAACTTAATTTCTACAGTAAAAAGATTCAATTTATGCCACAATAATTGTTTCCAATTTATTTTTAAACTTCTATATTTTCCAAGAAATTAAAATTGAAAAAAAAAATGTCACTCAAAATTAACAACAATATTTGATACAAGTATTGGCAGTAATACAAAACAAAAAAGTAAAAAAAAAAGAAAAAAGATACGCACAACGCCAATACAAGGACAGCTCAGAGAGATTGGTGTGCCATTAAATGTTTGTTAACCGTTCAGTCTTATGACGTTTTTTGTGTTTTTTTTATTATTTTTTTGTTAGTCGTTCACTCGGGCTTCAGACGATGCCATTGGACGATGGTCTGCCTCGGTTTCGTGATCATGTCTTGCCAGTGTTTCGTTTCTGTTGCCCCGGAGCCGTTTTTACCTGAAAAATATTTTCACGTGTTATTTTTTTTCAAGTATGTTATTGGCGGCACGCCAGATCTCGTCATGGCAACCCACCTGTGATGTCTTATGTTAATAAACATCACAGATACGTTACCATTCCGGAGACAAAGCTGAAAAGTGCGTGCATTGACACCATACCCTTCACACTGACACAGCGACGCATAGCCACAGAAACACAATGAGCTCTACTATTACAATTTGTAACAAACTTTTTATTATATTTTGCGCATGTACAAAATAACTGCTGTAGCTATTTAGGGGTTCTCAAGCAATTGCTGAAAATAGTCTAGCTAGGGTACTATCTCTAAGGGCCAAGTTCACCGAGAAAATGGTTACCTAATAGGCCCGTTAAATAAAAACGTTTTTTAACTTTCGTAGTTAGCGGGAAGTTTCAATTTATGGTAAACAGCTGTTTTGAGTTGACCGGACTGCTTATCTTGTCGGTGAACTTGGGCCTAAGTGGGCTTTATTTATTGATTGATCTTTTGAATATTTTTTTAGCAACCCAGAGTATGGATTTGTAACCGATTGATGGCAATATCTTTTACAAAACAGTGAGACACAATGGAGGACATGTCAGAACCATACCTCTGATTTACCTGCCCCATCTGAAAATAAAGGTGTGAAGGTACTTAGGCCCACATTCACTGACATGATAACGGTTTACCGATTAACTTAAAGCAGCTGTTTACCATAAATTCAAACTTCCATCTTTCGATGGGTAACGTATTATTTGAGATTTTTATTTCTGAAACGGTCGATAACCAAACCAGGGTTGAACTAGAAGTAGGTAACACGAAAATTCCAGCTTCCTAGGGCCGATTAAGTAACCATCTGTAGCTGAAGTAGGCCCTTAAAATGCTAGTTCAACTCACCAGCAAGCAATATTCTCCCAATAAGCTCGTTCCTCCCGATATTATCGAAGTCCATGACCTGGACATCGAGTGAGCACTCCCTGATCTTCTCCCAGGGTACGTTGAAGGAGAAGGAGTCGTTGAACACCGGGTTCAGGGTGCACTTGAAGATGGCGGTCTTGCGTTTTTCTATACGCTTGTCGCCGAACTGCAGCCAGACTTTCACGTAGGGATCTGGAATGGTAATATTGAAGATATTATTAAGAGATTTCGACAGACCCATGCAGTGACAGTCCGAGGGGGGGTGGGGGGTAACAACAATATATAACATGACCCCCCTAAATTCGTACGACATCTAATTGACAAACCTCCAAAAAATAAACAATTTATGAAAATTTTAATTGTAATTACGCATTGGTAGGTCTTTCTAATAAAAATGAATAACTACATTTCTTTGTAAACCTGATATTTATAAATGTTACCTATAATGGTAGTGGCTAATCAAAATTAGCTTTTATTCCATAGATCTTGGGTTGGTTTTGGATAGAGAAGCAATGTGCTATATTCAGCCACGTGGTGACATTGTCAAAATTTAACTACAATTCCTTAACTTGATTTCAATGCCGTTTTAATAAAGATTTGTAATAAAATATTACACCCATAAAAGTGCTCTCAATAAAAAAAACTTAATGAACTCAACATTAATCTACTCGACATTTTCTCATGAAAATTCTTCAGGAATAAAATTCATTCGCCTTAAGTTAGGGCTGTCCGGAACAGGTTAAAATTCCCGACGTTAGTGTTAATTAATTTCTGAAGTTTTAAAAGGGATTTTATTGCGGTTTAATTAAATAATGAGTAATTTTGACGCGTACCTATAGTATAATATATTTGCTTTAGTTGGAAATTAAGTTACTCAACTACTAAGTATATTTTAACTAGCTTCTGCCCGCGACTTCGTCCGCGTGGAATAGTGGTGCTCCGCTCCTATTGGTTTTAGCGTGATGATATATAGCCTTCCTCAATAAATGGGCTATCTAACACTGAAATATTTTTTCAAATCGTACCAGAAGATCCTGAGATTAGCGCGTTCAAACAAACAAACTCTTCAGCTTTATTATATTATAGAGTATAGAAGTATAGATATGGATATAATATTTAAATTACAATGAAACCACTATAAATTTCACACTGAGTATGGCTATCTCAAACAGACGGTTAAAATCAGAGTGGTCTTTGTTTTTTTTGTCATGGTTTAAAAGCTGGTTTTTTAGAGTTTATTAGGTATTCGGAGAAAGCTGTAAAGTATCTTTAAAATAGTGTAATAGCAATTAGATGCAGGTGAATGTTACGCGCAATTAAAGTTTGCTTCTTCTCTACACCCACCATAAACAGCCGATTAAATTAAATTATAGGTAACTAGACGCTTCCCACAATTTACTCGCGTCCTAAAGGAATTAATCATGTATCCGGATTTAAAGTAATTTTAATACAACCACACATAAAAGTATTTATATTATCAAAACATGTTACCTTAAAAAAAATAATTATTGTTCACAAAACAAGAACTCTTACGTGCCAACCCTGATGTCGGCGATCATTAAGCAAAAAAAAAGCCCCAGCAATTTTTCCATCAGCTCCGGTTACCGTGAAAACGGAATCCACACTTAATTGGGGACTTCTTAGATACATATCAAGATTTATGGCCAGCCCTACGTAGAGTGAAATTATTCAACTCGACAAAAAATGGTTCCATCTACATTTTATGAGTCCAATTTGAAGAATGTTTCAATTTCTGAATCGTAATGTTATTTAATCAGTTTAAAGTTCGATGTTTACTTTTAAGAGATTGTTAAAAAGAAGAAGAGTTCTCAATTCAACTGTTACTTTTTAATTTAAATTATGTAACGCGACAAATCGACGGTCCCTACGTACATGAGGACATGTCGAAAATGGCAGGTCTTTTTTTATTGCACAAATGGCTTTATTCGAATTTTTGAGTTTGTGTTTTTGTGGTTGGGTTTGAGTTTTTTTTTCAATGCTAAGTTATAAACATTTATCTCTAAGGCCATCGTACAGGTTTTTGATTCTTAGAAGCTTGTAGCTTCCTAAAGTATAACTCTCTGTTATATACGATACCAACCTGATTTCCCATTAATATCCTTGGCTTTCAGGTTCCTCGCCTTCAGCAGCGTCAGGGTCAGCACGCTGTTGCTGGGGTGGTAGCACAATGACGTCAGCAGCTCCCCGCACTTGTCCTTAGCTGGTGGCTTCAGAGCCTTCCAGAATGAGGGCTTCTCGCTCAGATCCACCTGGAAAATTGATTAGAACACGGTTTAGTACTGGATTACTATATAAAGTACTAGCTTTTTCATATTGTTTGTCGTGTTGAAGAAAGAGTGTCAAAAAAGTCACCATCTACTAAGTCTTTTTCCGACTTTTTTTGGGGTCGGCTTTCAGTATAACCAGATGCAGTTGAATACCAGTATTTTACATAGAATGACTGGCTGTCTGACCTTCACAACTCAGTTACCAGGTAATACGATGCGTCTTGGTAAGACTGGTCAGACTTTCTAGCTTATGACGACTGTCAAATTTCTACAAATGATAGTCGGGACCAATTCCGAGGTGCGGAGGAACCTTGGTATGACATGGCGTTGTAAGAGTTAACATGTTAAATGCCAATTTTCATGCTATAGTCTGTTCAAATTGAATTTATGAAAAATGTAAACAAAATTATACTTATTTTGTTATAATTTTCGAAATATATAAATAAAATGTCATGAAATGATGATGTCTATTTCATGTTTAGAGCATGAAATTGACATAAATGCACTACCCTTACGCCATTTTGTTAATTTCTGTGGCAGAATTAGAACAAAATATATTACGACTTTGTTTACATTTTTCTTAAAATCAATTGGAACAAACTATAATAGGGACCAGGACCATGGATAGATGACCGATATTTTTGAAATATCAATATTTTCATAATCATTTATTTAGTATTGAACACAAAAAATTACATTAATTTCTATATTTTTTTCGGATGTGAGATCACCAAAAAACCCACCCACAGCGAGAGGGAGTGTCTGACTCTTACTGACTGAAACCCATCCATGTTGCTTCCTCAGCCCTTTTGTCCGGGGGCGCGGTAACTCTTTCGAACATCCCGCAGGGATTTATTTATCTCTAACCGAAGCTAAATTTATTTTTACACATTTTAAAAGCTTTTTTCCTTTTCCCAAGTAAAGTTCGTAACTTTTACCGATATTATATGAATAACTTATGGCTAAAGAAAATGTTTCTTAATAGCCCGAGGGCTGTTAATGGGGGTTTGAACGCGGTTGCCACATTGTTTTTAAGGGTTAATTTTGACTTATTCAAAAGTTTTTCGCTCGATAATAATGCTTTGTGTAATGTAAATAATAAATAAGCAAGGAAAAAGCAACCCCCTCTCTTAAAATCGACATTTTTTTTAAAAAAAGTTAATTATGATCTGTGGTAGGGGTAGGTACTACTGATTCGCCTCAAAATGATAGGTGCCTACGTTTGAACCTGTTTTTAATCCCCGACGCAAAAATGGGTACTATAAATTGCACGTCGATGTCTGTCTGTGTGTGTATCTGTCTGTGGCATCGTATCTCTCAAACGGATGGACCGATTCGAAGCGGTTTTTTTTCATTTGAAAGCCAGTTTCCTTGCGGTGGTTCTTAGTTATGTTTGGTTAATATCGGTTCAGCAGTGTAAGAGTATCAGCTCTTTTGCAAAATGATGTAAGGCATTATTACGTAGGGGGTTTTAAAAATTTTTATTTATCTGTTTAAGTTGGAATATTAATATGTAAAAAAATTTGAAATCAAATATTCGATTATCGATGAACAAAACAAGTGAAGGTAAACATTATTCTCGTTACGTGGAAAAATATTCACACAGCGCCTTGATTGTTTTAAGAGCATCACAATATTGTGCCACAGTTTATATTTTACGTAGGCATCAATGTAGGTAATATAGGTTGGGTTAATTAAACTAGTTAAAAACTATACGTGTACCAAATTTTAACCAAATACTTTAAATAGTTTTTGCGTGAAAAAGTATTTTAAACATAAAAACTATCGCATTTTGCACATTACTAGATTTTTCACCCGCGTGTTGAAGGAACTACTTAACGTACCCGGATAAAAAGTAGCCTATAATCGTCTCCTGGATCCCCTCTATCTCCTAGGACTTGAAAAGAGACCACGACCCCTGAGTTTGTTTCGGCATTTCTTCTCAGAGGTAGTCAGCTAGGAAATGCCGGCGCCAGCGTTCTCATAATAACAAATCTATTGACGTGTAAAAGTGATTTAAATATCCTTGTTACAAAATAAATGATTTCATTTCATTTCCATACCAAATTCCATCAAAATCGGTTTAGCATTTTTTTCGTGAAACCATAACAAACTAACTCACTTTCGCAAGTGTAGTAGCCTCATCGGAAACTATACTTTTGAGCCGTTTGGGGTTGAAACTCTCGTGTCGTGGAGTCCAAGCGCCCACCTTCTTGCCCCCATATTTCATCCCCTTAGGGATAGAACTTCAGTAAATCCTTTCTCCTCGGATGCTTACGTCATACAAAGAACACACCCTCTAAGTTTCAGGTCTCTACGATCAGCGGTTTAGACTGTGCGTGATCCGTCAGGCATTCAGGACAAAGCATTTTATATGAGTAGGTTACGTAATATTTGTCTAATTAAACCCAACTAAATGAACAAACACATCTCGACAAACTATCGAGATAGTATTCATTTGTTTTCCACAATTCCATTACGAACTGAATGACAGACTCATTTGGATATTCAATAGATTTTATTTTAATCAGAGTGAAGTTGAAATTTGTAGATTTAATATATAGCTATTTCCCGCGGTTTCACCCGCATTCTGAGGTAACTACTTCGCGCACCCAGATAAAAAGTATCCCATATGTTAATCCAGATTGTGAGCTATGTTTATACCAAATTTCATCCAAATCCGTTCAGTAGTTTTTGCGTGATACGTGTTCAAACATATAGACAACAGACAAAAATATTAAAATTGGTGTTATGGCGTCTTTTGCTCGAAAAAGACCCTTCATATTAGTTTTTCTTCAATATTCATAACTAGTGACCCTCGCCCCGTCCTTGCACGGGTACAATGTTGATTATATATAGATTCTCTACTATAATATGCACATATTACACATACAAAAATTCCTCTTGAATCACTCTGTCTATTGATGAAAACCGCATTAAAATCCATTGCGCAGTTTAAAAGATTCAAGCGTACAGACGGCGGGAAGTGACTTTGTTTTTTACTATACATATAGAGATGCACAGACATCGGCCTGGTCCCCTTTTATTCATCATCATCTGCCTAACCTTTTTTCCAACTATGTTGGGGTCGGCTTCCAGTCTAAACCGAATGCAGCTGAGTACCAGTGTTTTACATGGAGCGACTGCCTATCTGACCTCCACAACCCAGTTACCGGGTAACACGATACCCCTTGGTAAAACTGGTTGTCAGACTTTCTGGCTTCTGACTACCCGTAACGATTGTCAAAGATCTACAAATGACAACCGGGACCAACAGCTTAACGTGCTTTCCGAGGCACGGAGGAGTCTCGCTGTGACATAGATGGTCACCCATCCACGGACCGACCGCGCTAAGCTCAGCCTAACCTTTGATCGGTCGACCCGTGCGGCTGTTACTTAGCCACGAACTCCTCACGTGTCACCTGGTACGCTTTTATTATATGTATGTACAGATATAGCTCTGCAAGTTCCCCAAGGTTTGGAATGTAGCACAAACATATTGCCATTTGAAAAACCCATTAGTTTTCCGTAAACCGACATAGTAGTTCTTGTCCAACCCTCAACCACGAGATAATTTATCACGTGGTTGTTTTGTTAAAGTTAAAATACTGTAGGTAGTATATAGCAGCTGTAGTGGTCTTTATACCTACGTATGTTTAAATAACTGGCTGTATTTCCTGGTTTTACTCGTGTTCCGAGAGAACTACTTAATGCATCCGGATAAAAAGTAGCTTTTAGCCGTTTCCAGGATCCTATCTATCTCCGTACGAAATTTCGTTCAAATCGGTTCAGCCGTTTAACCGTGAAAGCGTAACAAACAATTAAACTCGCTTTCGCGTTTATAATATTTTGTCATAGGTTGTCTGGAAGATATTGGTTTTAGCGATAAGACTGCCTTTGTAACCATATTTTAATTTAAGATTGTATTTGTCATAATTTATTTTGGTGTACAAAAAAGCATATTCTATTCTATTCTAATACCTCTATTGACGTTGGTTTTGGTTTGGCCTGCTCGGGAACCGAACAGCCCTGGCTGGAGGCCCTAAATTTATTTAAGGCACTTCACAGGCAAGCCCGGTTAAGCAGTCGACAACCTTCTAGGTTGACCTGCGAGATGCCATACACAAAAAAAAAGGGAACCGAACACCAGCTAACCAATCGCGTTTATGATCACTAGACTACCGAGGCAGTTAAATAATAGTTAGTAAATACAGATAACTCTCACAGTTAGAACTAGAATAAAGTTTAAATGAGGCAAAACCCTGGTGTTCACTCGCTCACCGTTAGTATTAGTTCTAAACTAGTAACTAGTATACGAGTTATAAACATTGTGAAAATGGTTACATTGTTTTTCTATTTTAACTAAGAACTCGTTATTAATCCCCTATGCAAAAACCCGAGAGTACCGATCGTTTCATATGATATTCCACATGACCTAGTTACAATACTTTTAAATCCCCACTTCCACAAACTTTTTCCATAAAAGCAATATTATTTTCCCATACAAATTGGTCGGAGCAGCTCGTGGCTAAGTAAGGGCCGCACGGGTCAACCGATCAAAGGTAAAGCTGCGCTTGGCGTGGTTGATCCGTGGATGGGTGACTATCTATGTCATAGCGAGACTCTTCCGTGCTTCGGAAAGCACGTTAAGCTGTTGGTCCCGGCTGTCATTTGTAGATCTTTGGCAGTCGTTACGGGTAATCAGAAGCCAGACTGTCTGACAACCAGTCTTACCAAGGGGTATCGTGTTACCCGATAACTGGTTTGTGATGGTCCAGATAGGCAGTCGCTCCATGTAAAACACTGGAGCAACTGCATTCGGTTTAGACTGGAAGACGACCCCAACAAAGTTGGGAAAAGGGTGGGCAGATGACAAATTAGTTGATCAGCTAGCGACGGTGATGGGATGTGAAATTTTTTATTTTGCGAATTTTACAAATTTGTATAATTAAAGTTAGTTTTGGTGGTAGTAATCATGTTCTAGAACACGTCCCTCATTCATCCAGTCAGCATTATAAGGATTATGATTATATTCCTGTCTGTATACTAAATTTACTTGCTGGCATATAAAATATACTTAATTTCATATGCGTACAAGAGCGAGCTCCGTGAAATTAAACGTCAGTTTCAGGTAATACGAGTATTTACTTGGAAACTAAATATTATTATGTAATGATTTATCTAGACGCGTATCACAGAATTCTGAAGAAAATTATAATATTACTAGTTTTTCCCTCGGTTTCACCCGCATCCTAAAAGAAAATTACTTTTGCACATTCGTATAAAAAGCATGTTATAATCTATCTTCTATACATATAAAATGCTTTGTCCTGAATGACTGACGGATCAACGCACAGCCTAAACCGCTGATCGTAGAGACCTGAAACTTGGTGGGTGTGTTCTTTGTATGACGTACGCATCCGATAAGAAAAGATTTTCCGAAATTCTATCCCTAAGAGGGTGAAAAAGGGGGGCAAGATTTGTATGAAACTCCGTCATTTTTAATTTGAATTCGTATAGTCCACGCGGGCAAAGTTGCTGGTGGAAAGCTATTCTAATATTTGAGTACTTTTTGTATAAAAGTGACAAGCATACATACAAACATTATCACAAACTTTCGCTTTTATAATATTCATCATCATCAGCCTATATATCGTCCCACTGCTGGGCACAGGCCTCTTCTCATACAGAGAAGGCATGAGCATTGATCACCACGCTTGCTCAAGGCGGATTGGTGATTTCCCACTTTTAAAGTTTGTTTTACGATGTTTTCCTTCACTGTTAGTCAGTGACGCCTAAGATATACTTAGAAAGTACATACGTATATAATATTAGTAGGATATTAATCATCGCCTCACACATACTCGTCAGACTTCAGAAACTTTGTATGAAACAAAGATTTCTTTTGTCTAACTTGGTAACTTGTACAAAGTTTCTTTAGGTACTTTAACGAATACAATTTTCTCAAAGTTTATCTTTTCATTCGTTACGTACGTACATAAACTCAAACCCTTTTTCTCATGGGGAGTAAGCAGAACTAGACATATTTTTTTTGTTTCGTCCACTGAAAGGCTAATTTTTATCTGGGTGCGAGAAGTAATACTAAGGATACGGGTCAAAATATTGCAAAAAAAAAACGTGACACGTGAAGTCTTCAAGTAACCCGCAACAATTTTTGACGAATTATAGTAATTTTCAAACTAAGCTATAAAAAAAATAGTACATATAGAAAAAAAATAGACCAAGATATATCTGTAAACAAAGCAGACCAATGATTAAAGATTTGTCACGTTTTAATTTTTTTTATGTTAAAATATAGTATTTTTGCGTACAACTTTTTTAATTTCAACATTATATAGTACGCAGACCCGAAATACAGTACAACATTAAATGTTTTAGTACGGTTGGCAACCCTACCTTTCAGGGGACTTTTGGCAAATGCGAAATATTTCTGCGGGATGTTCGCAAGAGTTACCGTGCCGCCGGGAAATAAAGGAGGAAGGAACATGGATGGGTTTTAGTCAGTAAGAGTCTGACACTCCCTTCCACCCCACCCACGGCGGGAGAGGTCATTTGATGATTTTTTTGGCTGATTGATAGCAGTTGTTGTTACAATTCCATGTCAGAGGCCGTTAGGCGGATTTGAGAAAACTCTGACACTAGGGCTTGTTAGGTAAGTAAAACCTGTAGCCCTTTTTTTCGGATGAGAAATCACGGAATGACCCCTTCCGCCATTAGTGTCAGACTCTTACTGACTGAAACTCATCCATACGTTCCTTCCTCAGCCCTTTATATTCCGGGTGCGCGGTAACTCTTTCGAATATCCCGCAGTTCCAGTAGGCCCACACCCTTACCTGCAGCCCACAAGATAAGAAGAAGAAGAAAGTGGACAGTACCTGACATAGTGGCAGGAACACTTCTCCAATGGAGTCATCCCTTGAGAACCGATCGTAGTCAAACACGTGCAGATGGAGTACCTGTGAACAAAACAACTATTAATACTTCTGGGAGGTCTTGGGTTTGATGATCAAGTTGGGGAAAGTTGCTGGTGTTTTTTCAGAGTACAGATTTAGAGTCTTACTTATAAAAAACCTGGAATCTGAAGTTTCATTTCTCACCTAATGCTTACTTAACATCGTAATTCAGGATTAAGCAACTAACTTAAGTTCTGATTAACGCTAAACGCATTTATGAGTGAGTTATTGCTAATCCGTTCCTAAGCAGAAGATTAAAAATAATAATCGTACTTTATAAGTAAGACAGTCTCTGCTTTACTTTTTTTCAAATATTGCGGTAAGCACAACGTAACTTTGACCCTTATTCAGCCCCCTGTCTTAAACACGTCTGGAAAAAATTGGTACCCATGGTGGCCAAGGTGGTTAAGGCACTTGCATCTCCTGTACGAGTTTGTGGGTTCGAAACTTGACAAATACCAATGGACTAACGGTGAAGAAAAACATCGTGAGGTAACCTGGACTAGAAAATTGCCAATTCGCCTTGAGGCAGCGTGGTGGTCAATGCTCTTGCCTTCTGTGTATGAGAAGAGGCGTTTATCTAACCATGAGATATAAATAGGTTAAGGATAATGATGACGATAGATTTTTTCAGGGAAAAACAAACGTTACAAGATAAAATTTAAATAACCCCCTACGCAAAAATGCCTTACATAATTTTGGAAAACAGCTGATACTCTTATACTACAGCTAAGAACCACCGCAGGAAAACTGGCTTTCAGATGAAAAAATCCGTCTCGGAATCGACTTATCCGTTTGAGAGCTACGATGCCACAGACGAATAGACATCGACGTCAAACTTATAACACCCCTCTTTTAGTGTCGGGGGTTAAAAAGTAATAGTTTTTATTCCCTGAAATAGTTTTCATTATTTCACAAATATCTTTCATTCAATTTCGAAAGAACACCGCCCAAAATAAACCATTTTCATTTAATTAAAACGCGTTAACTAACGAAAGACTATTAGTATTCCCCGCGGCATCTCTCGCAGCCCATCGGCACGCACACTAGCAAATGCCAATTTGTAACAATTTGGAGCAATGACCTTCCCTACCCTCGTTTAGTATTGTAATTATTTTCTACTAATTCATCACTTTTAACCTATAGAAAGATATAGTTAATTTGTCACGCAACAGTTGACTATACTCCATTTACAATAAGATTAGACATTTAAAAGCACCCCATTTACCGTTCGTTCAAATTTTGAGTTCTATTCCGTATAGATAAGGATGGTGTTGAAAGCAAAATAATGTTTACAATACCAAATGTATTCTGCCTTTGTTTTTTGTTTTGTCACCTAAGCAATAGAATTCAAAATCGTTTGAACGAACGGTAAATGGGGTGCGTTTAAATGTCTAATCTTATTGTAAATGGAGTAAAGGAGTAATTAACAATAATTAACAATTCATCATCATTTACTAAAGATCATCATCTGCCTAGCCTTTTCCCAACTACGTTGGGGATGCATCCAGAAAGTATGACAGCCAGTCTTACCAAGGGGTACCGTGTTACATGGTAACTGGGTTGTGGAGGTCAGATAGGCAGTCCTCCATGTAAAACACTGGTACTCAGCTGCATCGGGTTTAGACTGGAAGCCGACTCCAACATAGTTGGGAAAAGGCTAGGCAGATGACATTCGTTTACGACTGTCATTCAATGTCATTCCCATACATTTTGTATTCTATTCTACTAGTGTTTTTGGCACTTGTTTAGCCCCCTGTATGTACATTGTTCTCACATTTTTCTATAACAAATGTAAAACAATTAATATAGTAAACTAAAACACGTTGAAAAAGAGTACCTATGGAGTTTCTTGCTCGTTCTTCTCCATAGGAATCTACGCTTTGGAACGGGCAAATAGCTTCAATTTTTCTCTTTTTGACTAACGGACTGACTCAATTCAAAAGTGCCTGTAAATGGTCTAATTGAAATCTAGTAATTATCATCATCTGCCTAGTCTTTTCCCAGCTATGTTGGGGTCGGCTTCCAGTCTTAACCGGATGCAGCTGAGTACCTGTGTTTTACATGGAGCGACTGCCTATCTGACCTCCACAATCCAGTTACCGGGTAACACGGTACCCCTTGGTAAGACTGGCTGTCAGACTTTCTGGCTTCTGACTACCCGTAACGACTGTTCAAAGATCTACAAATGACAACTGGGACCAACAGCTTAACGTGCTTTCCGAGGCACGGAGGAGTCTCGCTATGACAAAGATGGTCACCCATCCACGGACCGACCGCGCCGAGCGCAGCTTAATCCGTGATCGTTCGACCCGTGCGGCTGTTACTTAGCCATCACGAGCTCCTCAAATAAATAGTCTAGCAATAATTATCAAAAATAACTAATATTGAATATCTATATATATTTTTAATCATGGTCAATGATCTCCCTCAAGTTCTTCGTCATGCAAGATGTCTCTTATATGCCGACGACTTGAAACTGTACCTCGAAATAAATTCTATGTGTGACTGTTTGGCACTGCAGCAGGACATAGATGCGATATGCAAGTGGAGCGTTGACAATAAAATGGATTTTAACTCTTCTAAGTGCTTCGCCATGACTTTCGGTCGAATGCGGCACCCAGTGAATTTCGAATATAATTTAAATGACAAAACTATAACAAAATCAACAGTCATGAAAGATCTGGGAGTCACATTCGATCGAAAGCTCACCTTCCACGACCATATGGCTACGGTAGCTAAACAGTCCTACCAAAGGTTAGGTTTTATTCTACGTAATTGCCGTGATTTTCGCTCCGCACACGCCATCAAAATAATATTCAACGCGCTCGTGCGCAGCAGGTTAGAATCTAGCTCTTGTGTGTGGAACCCACACGAAAGTACTTACGCGTTACTGTTAGAAAAAGTACAAAAAGCGTTCCTAAGATTCCTGTACAAACAGATACATGGCTACTACCCTTACCTCTATCCGACAAAATTTCTACTGGGTTGTCTAGGATATAACTCGTTAGAGGTAAGGCGGGCACGTGACCAGCTCACCATAGCCTGTAAGACGCTCCATGGTGCTATTGACGCGCCTGATCTGCTTGCTGTACTGGCTCGTTTCTATGTACCTGACAACTACCGCCGAGGTAGAAAGCACAGATTGTTTGCTGTGCCTTCGTGCCGTACCGTTGCGCGTGCTAAGTCCCCAATACCTCGTACTCTGGCTGCACTTAATGATCTCTTGGATTCTAATCCAACAGCCGATTTGTTTGCGGATGAATGGACGAAGATCTTGTTGGCGTGTCAGAGGTACTGCGAGATGGATTCATGAAAGATTTGATAACCTTTATATATATTCTAATTACTGTAATTGGTTTTGAACCGTTGTAATTAATTAAATAAATAAATAAATAAATAAATAAATAAATAAATCTTACCCGGCTCTGCAGCTTCTGTATCGGGAACCCTTCGAAGTAGAAGGTCTCGTTCCACCGAGGGTTGAGGGTGCGCCTCTTGATCTTCGTCTCCAGTCGGTGCTTCTTGTCAGGTAGCAGGGTGACCCTCACGTACGGGTCTGAGGTACCGCTTAAATCTTTTGCGGGTAACTCCTTGCCCTGAGAAGAAAGAACAGTTTTATGATGCCGAACAAAAATCCCAAACTAGTACTGTAAAGAGGAAAGATTTGTTTGTTACGCTTTAACTCAAAAACGACTCGACCGATTTAAAAAAATCTTTCACCATTAGAAAGCTACTCTTTCACCGAGTAACATAGGCTATAATATATTTTCAAAAAAATTTAGATCTACCCGCGAGCGAAGCGGCAGGCGAAAAGCTAGTAACTAATATTTTGAATGCGAAAGTTTGTTTGTCATGCTTTCACGATAAAACGGCTGACTCCATTTCGATGAAATTTTGTATGGGGATAGCTTGAACCGTGAGGAAGGACATAAGGTACTTTAATCCGGGCGCGTTAAGTTACAGTTAAATTACATTCACATTTAGAATATTAGTTAGAACACACAGAGTTACTGTTTGACATTACTACATTGTACCTACTAATAATTTGTGAATATTGTATAAATATACAAAATATTTCATACATTTTTATTCAGTTTTTCATTCACATTCAGTAAAAATATACCTACCATTGTAGTATCACAAACAGAAACTTAAATTTTATTAGTAAAGAAGATATTATTTTGACTAAAATTAACACGTTTAAAGTCCTAACTTTGACTTACGTACAAACAAACAAAATAATTTACCATCTGCTTATTCTATCGTTTGACTGGTAATGTATGAAACAAATAATAATCATGTATGGGTGTATTGTATGGTCACGAAAAGTCTTGATAATTATTTAAACAAATACACTAAGTATGGAAAAATCTATTGTTAAGCACAATATCTATATAATCTATGTATTTAAAACAAAGTTGAGTTTGTTACAACACTTGTAACTCGAGAACCGCTGAACCGATTTTCTTGGTTTTTAATTTTTTGGATTTGTCTCCATCCTGAATAGCATAATAAATATTAAAACATAGGGGAAATTAACGAAAAAAAAATTGATGAGGTGGTATGAAGTTCACAGGGCCAACTTGTTATAAATACATACATATGTATATAAATAAATAAATATAATAAATCTGTAGCTGAGTCATGTTTGTGCGCGTTAATCTCAAAAACGGCTGAACAAAATGTATGGGTACAGATATAGTTTACTAGTTTTCCGCCCGCGGCTTCGCCCGCGTGAACATTTTTTTTTACACCTTGGGTTACATTATTCAAGTTTCAGTAGGGATCACTAATTATTTCTGGAAATAAATATAGCCTATGACACTTCGTAAAGATGTAGCTTTCTAACGGTAAAAGAATTTTTAAAATCGGTCTAGTAGTTTTTGAGTTAAAACCCTACAAACAAATAAACAAACAAATATTTCCTCTTTATAATATTAGTATAGATATAGATAACCTGGATGGGTTTTTTATTTAGGTATCTGGACACAATTCGAAGTCCACGCAGGCAGAAGCAAGTATGACGTACCTGGATGATTCTGAGTATCAGAGTGGTATTCTGGAAGTCGTACTCCAAGCTGAAGTGGATCTGGCCGACGTTCTCCGAGGGTTCGGAGTTGTCGATGTACATGTCAACCAGGGATATGGAGCGGTTCTGCAGAAACGCCATCTGTCAGCATACATTTTAACACTTAAAGCGTTTGCGTGGCTTGGCGCCGTTTTTAAGCGGGTTCCGAACAGAATTTTGATAAAAAAATATTATTTTTTTTGTCTTTTTTTTTAATTAATAAATAAACACGTGATAAAAAATATATACACACTCACACATATACTCACTCACACACAAACAAAAACTTCAGTGTAAAACGAAAATGGAATGAACCATAAAACACCTTATATTTCCAAAATCCTATATTTTTTCTTTTCGTTCATGGTATTATCAAAATTCTGTCCATATTATGATAACGTGCAATTTACAAAATTGTGATTTCGATGTTTCTTAAGTTTAATTAATAATGAAAAAGTATGGTTTTGCTTCTTGTTTAAATAAAAAAATATATATTTTATTGACAACACTATTTTAGGTATTTATTTGCGCTTTAAAGAAAATCATACTTTTTCTGTATTTTCATTTGCGGGTTGACGTCACAAAAATCAAAAGGGTTGGTACATGCAGTTTTTATTGGGGTATAATTTATAAAAAATATTTTTCCTCTTCTATTTGTTCAAATATTATAATATATTTTATCAAATGAATTTCGATGAATCTACGGGGCCTGGGACCTATTAATATTTAAGAAAAAAGGTTTTTAATGACCTTTCATAAAAAATGCATTGTATAAAATATTATTTTTGCAATAAAAGCAATTATTCAAAACTAAGACTAATCTAGACTATTTCGTCTATCACTACAGAGTATTTTATATCGAATAGAATTTAAATAAGTATTTTGAAAAGGATTTTTTATGCTATAGCGTTTTTCTATTTAGTTAAAAAATAATTTTGATTCAGTAAAAATCTTAAAAATAATGCGAGATTGCAAATATTATAAAAAAGGTCCTGATTTTTCATGTTTATTCCAGCCAATTTATTTTTGAAATCTCACACTATGATTCTTGTAGCTATTTTACAAAATATCTATATATAAAAATTTTGGATGGTGAGTGCTAAGCTATTCTAAATTCCTATTTACTACTTTTCTAAATCTAAATTTTGATTTGTCGTGATACAAAACCGTGAATTTTAAAAACAAAACGTGGGTCAGTTAATTTGTGATTTTTTTACTAAAAAGTTGCTACTCCACTTCTCATGTGGGATTAAAATATAAAAGTCAAAAATTTTGTGGTTTTTGCTTGAAGATTTTGTAAAGCTTAATATTTCCATCTTTTTGCGCAGCAAATATTTTCAAAATTAAATATTTAAGCTTTTCAGCTGAAACCAAGCGGGCTCACTGAAAAATTTTAAGCATCTTAAAAGTATTTAAAAAACGTGTGTTAAAGCAAAATTTCCAAAAGCGTTTCGCTGGTTCTTTCGTAAAATTCTCTATTTCTTTCATATACAACCTCTTCTACCTACCATGTTTGAAGGAGAAAGCATGGAAAGAGAATTCATAGTTTAGAAAAAACTCCACCGAAAATAAAAATATATAAAACAAACTAAAAACAAGGAGCACAGTTCAAAAAAAGGACAGTTCGGAAACACTTTGCTAAAAAAATACACTTTCAACTCGTTTTTTTTACACTTTTTTCTCTAAAATTATTTTCTATTTTTAATTTAAGAGTTTTACATTTGTGAAGTGTTATGATATGACTGCAGTAAATCGTGATGGATCAAGATTATTTGATCTTCATTTGCGTCAGATATTGGCTAAGCGTGATTGTACAATTTGACTCCCAGCAGCATTTATTGTAGTAGGTAATAATGTGTATGTATACGTTCAATAAAATTGTATGAGTTTTTACAAGCTTTATTTAGGTAATATAAAGACAGATATGTTAATTTCTATTAAGTTGGAATTAATTGTTTTTTTGATCACAATTATCCCTCTTCATTCAATAACAAACACATTTAATAGATTAAAAAAAATATTATAAAAAAATATGATTTATTAGTAAAGCTTTTTTTTTCATTCGCCTAATAAGCCTATTTCAGCTGTCAAACTTTATTTTATCTGACAACACGGGTCATCGTCATCAGCTTCGTAACTATCCCACGGTTGGGTAAAAGTCTCTTAACACACAGAGAAGGCATGAGCAATGATCACCACGCTTGCTCAAGGCGGATTGGTGATTTCTTCACGATATTTTCCTTCACTGTTATTCAGGGGTGTCGATTCACTTATAAAGTACATGAGACTTTTGAAAAGTCACTTGCAAGGTTTCGAACCTGCACGCTCGTTGTTAACAATAGTTTTTTTGCACATATAAATGCAAGTATTTAAAATACAAATTGCAAAATACCTCGGCGTCAAGTATTTGAAATACGAATTACAAATTACATTTTAAGGAAGTAATTGAAATACAAATATTAAATACGTATTTGTATTTCAATTAAAATATTGCCCTGGGTAGGAGCTAGTTATCTGTAAAAATAAGCAAGTAAGTTAATTATTCACTAACCATTCGACTAAGGGCAGCATGCCGGACGGACACAGTTAAAGTTTACCGGTTTACTAACTGTCAGTTACGTAACTGAGTTCCGCAGTTGCAAGGGACGTCTCAATAGAGAATAACTTCAAGATTTTCCGTTGAACTAGTTTTAAAAGAAAAAGTCGACCAACGGAATTGAACTTATGTAACGTTTTTAGGGATCCCTAGTCCTGGGTCGCCGGCCGGTAAGGACCAGGCCCGCGTCGACGGCGCGTTCGTTTTCCACGCGCGTCTCAAAGTACTGTCAGCACATGTAATGGGGCCCTCCCCACAGGCCCATGGCCTGGCGGGGCTGCGGGAAGTTCGAAAGAGTTACCGCGCCTATGAAACATAAAGGCCTGAGGAAGAAACATGGATGGGTTTTCGTCAGTAAGAGTCTGACACTCCCTCCCGCCCCACCCACGGCGGGATGATTTCACACCAAAAAAAAAAAATGGTTTCCTAGTCAACAAGGATTTTATGGGGTAGTCACGACCCTCAGTAATCAGGAACATGGCGCAAGGAGGAGGAGTCAACAAGGAACTCTTATAGTTTCGTCATGTCCGTCTGTCTGTCCGCGGCATAGCTCAGAGGTTCTTAGAAGAAAAAAGACCATTTTCTGAATCAGGTAGCCGTTTGCAAAATATCAACCTTTGAAGTCCTATTTTTTTGTAAGATTCGAGCGTCCCCTTTCTTTTTTTACGGATGATATACATCGAATGACCCCTCTTGCCATGGGTGGGGAGGAAGGGAGTGTCAGATTCTTACTGACTAAAGCCGAACTATGTTCCTTTCTCAGTTCATTATATTCCGGGGGTACGGTAAGTCCCCCTTTAGCTTCTGAATATGAAAAAAATCACGGACGTAGCATATACGACGATCATAAAAGAAAGAAAGAAAGAAAGAAAGAAAATGCGTTTTATTACGTGATTAGAGACACATACATATAAACAAAAAATAAAAAATAAAAAAACTACTGAAACATAAGGGGGTAGTATGCGTCACAAACACGCAATACGGCCCTCGCTCAGCTTAATGCTGTGACCCTATGCGAGACAAAGTCCCAGCGCTGATTTTCAGCGATAGCCGAATACTGACGTGATGACGTCAAACCAGTGATGCAAATAAATATAACATAGATAAATACAATATATAAATATTAATTTATGCACAAAGAGAATATATAACTATTTTATACAAAATAATTTAGAATTATGTGCAGTGGCAACGTTCCGTCAGATAGACGTGGTCGCACACGCTGTTATATTAATTATCTGTGCCATTCGGCTGACAGATGACAGAAACTATTATATAACAAAATTTGTGATGTAATAATGGCGAACCGACGCTTAGTGATATTATGTAATGGATATGCAGATCTGTAGATAATTGTTGTGGTGAGAGATGTGTCTGTGTATATGAGATAAATAATTTGTGCAGTGAGTAAGTATCAAGTGTTAATGTGTCAACGTGCCAGGAAATAGAAAGTGTGTTGGTAACAGGACGGTAAGTAAACTTATAAACTACTGCAGTGGATTTAAGCCCAGAAATATAGTAGTTTCAAAAAAGCACAAAAAATAAAAATAAAATAAAAACAACAAACAGTGAAAATTATATGACATATGCAACATTTAAATTAGAATAAAATTATTTATTGGCGAATTAATTAGGATTAACATACACAAAACATTGGATTCATGGGTAGAGAAATATTCTACAATTGTTACCATATTATATTTATTTTACAGATACAAGATGATTGAAGACAAAATTATGACATGGAGGAATAGGGACAAAGGAAACTGAGACCTGAAACATCAACTGCGAGTGTGCTTCAAAAACAGCCCACGCCATGGGTGATCCCTAAGCCAGAGCATGTATGCCATGACCCTGTAGGTAAGTAACAATACCATCCAAATACCATTAGCTTAGGTTAGTTTGATCTATTAGTAATTGCTTTTTAAGTTGGTACTTGAACTGTTGCTTTGATTTCAGGCATCGCAATGGTGGCGGTAGATCATTCCAACAGCGTGTGGCTGCAAACTTGAAACACCCTCTGAATGCTGTAGTGCGATGCATTGGTACCACTAATGGGCATACCAAGGAACGAAGACCATGCTCTGAGTGGACGTGTTTCCAGGTCAGCTTGTTATAGAGATAGTCTGGTTTGTTAGTACCAATAATGCCAAACAGCAAATTAGCAAGGTGAAGCTTCCTCCTGGCAGCCATCTTCAATAAATTAAGTTCATTTATGTACGGAGTCACATGACTTCTTCGAGGTATATTTGTACAGAAACGAACACAGGCATTTTGAATCCGCTGGATAACATGCTCTGTTCTCGAAAGAAGGCATGGTCCGTACACTATATCGCAGTAGTTTAACTTGGATAGAATGAGACTGTCAACAAGTTGTATGCGCAATGGGATGCTTAGGTATGTTCTTATTCCATATAAAACCTTTAATCTATAAAAACAGTTGCGGAGAAGATTATTTACGTGGGCCTCAAATCTCAGTTCGGGATCCATAGTCAGCCCAAGATTGCACACCAGCTCAACTCTCTCGATACTCTCACCCATGACAAACAGTGCAGGATTGGCTGATAAAATTGAACGAACTTGGTTCCTAGAACCCAAAACCATAAACTTAGATTTAAGGGGGTTAAGAACCAGGGAGTTCTCCTCTGACCATAAAACCACTCTATGCAAATCCTCGTTGATTTTCTGCACAGCCAAAGATGTTTCACCAGCCTTGAAAGAGATGTACAATTGTATATCATCCGCGTACATATGGTACTTACAATTAATAAAGGACTTTGTGATATCAGCACTGTATAGGATGTACAACAGAGGCCCCAAAATCGACCCCTGAGGGACACCCCTAGACACGCGGAGGGGGGCGGATGACACCCTTGACCCGTCATCCCTGTGCAGCTCTACGAACTGAGACCGGTCGGAAAGGTAGCTTCTGAACCACTCTACTGCATCTTTGTCGAAGCCATAGAAAGCCAACTTGGACAACAATAGAGTGGTGTTAATAGCGTCAAAAGCGCGGGAAAAGTCTAGCAGGGCCAGGATTGTACCCTCCCCCCTGTCGCGCGCTTCTAGGATATTCCCTACAACATCAGCCAGAGCCGTTGCGGTACCCCTACCCTGTCTGAACCCCGATTGTAGGTCAGGTAGTATTTTATTTGCCTCCAAAAAACTCATTACCTGAGAGTAGACTACCCGCTCTAGGATCTTGGAGAGGCAAGGCAGAATACTAATAGGTCTTAAGTCCTTTGTATCAACCGGATTATTATTTTTGGATATAGGTCGGACAATAGCGCATCGCCAGAGTTCCGGAAATGTACGCGTTGTTATAGAGCAGTTAATAATGTCGGTAATGGCTTGCACGGTAATTGGCAAAGTAAGGGATATCATGTCAAGGCTAATACCATCAACACCCTGTGCGTTAGACCCCAGGTTCTTGATTATCTTTAGGACAGCCTCGGGACTAGTAGTTTTGAGTGTGAATATGGCATCACTAAACCTGTTGGCCTCAAAGTAGGACTGACGTGAATCGTTGAGATGACAGTTGCCCGGCACATCCAGGAATGCAGCATTAATTTCATCAGGGTTGTTGAAATGTCCTGGCAGCAATCTTTGTGTGTGATCTGGCAGCACATCAGACTTCAAGTTACGCCATAACAGTTTGGGGTCTTTAATGTGGTCATTTATGTTCTTGGCGAAATATGACTTCTTCTCGCTAGCCAGAGCCGTGATGGCTTGGTGCTTAAGTTGCAGATAATATTGTTTGTGCCCTGGTGACTTTGATTTGCGAAATCTGTCCCTAGCCTCGTCTCTCATTTTCGAGATTAGCCTGACATTGTCGGTTATCCATGGAGTGGGGCGGGTATTGAAAGTCTTCCTTTTAAGAGGAGCATGGAGATCGAAGAGCTGGCTCACAAAAAAGTTAAATGTTTGCACCCTATCATTAACATCGCTCATGTCACTAACCGAAGCCCATGGTATGTTCCCCAGATCCGCTGTGAAGTAGTCCTCCAGTATATCTTTGAGCGGACGGAATACAACTGATCTAGGTTTAGATTTTGGTTTTTTAAAAATTGTCTCGCATGTTATGAAAGAATGATGACCAAGCTCACAAATGTGATTCGCGCTAACATTACGGGTAGGAGCATCTGTGCACATAATGTCAATAAGCGAGCTACTATCGCCGACATAATGTGTGGGTGTTTGTACTAGTTGTAGAACATTGAAATGACTAAAAAACTCCGTGAGTTCCCTTGTTTTTGAACTATCAACATCCAGCATATTGACATTAAAGTCCCCTAGCAGAATTAAATTATCATAGGGTGCCAAACCACTAATGCTATCAGTCAAGGCGTCTAGGAAAGAACGTAACTCCAGCCAAGGCGGACGATAGGCAGTGCCAATGAGTAGTTTTTTTTTATTGACATTGAGGTTCAACCAGAGCTCCTCAACGTTTGGATGTTCAGGATGAGCCCTGACGCGCGCAGAAATTCCATTTTTAATGTAAAATGCAACCCCTCCTCCTCGCCCACCACGGACAGTTGTGGGACGCGGTATGTGTTTAAGTTTGTACCCTGGCACACTAGGTGCGCGGTCCTCTTCCCCTTTGCGCAACCAAGTTTCGTTGATGGCCATGATGTCCACTGAATAGTTGCCCATGGCTATCAGAAAATCGTCTTGATTAGTCCCCAGTGAACCTGCGTTCAGCAATCCGAACTTGATACATTTAGTTGGAGTCATTTGTAAATGTCAATAGTGTTTTATGTACAATAAATTTTTTGAAATATAATGTAAATATATCTAAAAATGTGTGTGTGATGTTTTGGAAGAGAGTGTAAACATGTACAGTAATTGTAAAATAATGGAATAAATGTAAATAACTTTTGTATGTAATGTATATAATATTTTTTTGTGTAATGTTAGTGTTAGATATAGTGTAATTGTGTAATATAGTTATATTAATTTGCATACATTGTGACTCACCATACGCGCCATCTAAAATGAGAACCCCCTGAATGAAATGACTGAGACACTTACTGCCCCACCCGTGAATGCTGGATAAATGTATACACTTAAACAAAAATAAATCTGTATAATAATCAAGCTGTTTCATTGACAGGTCCAAAAATCCTTGCGATGTCCTCAACGGTGCGGATTCTTTGTGTGGAGTCACCTGGGCTCTTTCTAGCCAGAATGCGGCCTCGTTTGGTCCATACAAATCTCCAGTTGAAGAGGCTAGCAGCATCTCGCGCCTTCCGAAACAACTGGCGATTCGCTTTCGTGAGGCGCTCGTTAACGAAGAAGCGCTGCGGCGGACCGGACATGTCGAGGTCAGCGGTCGTGGCACCACGCCGCACGCGCGCGCTCGCCAGCAGTTCATCGCGCAGATCGCGACGCGCCAGGCGCACGACAATGGCGCGCGGCCGCGTTTCTACCGGACCGGCAGAGCTAGTGGCGTTGAGCTGCTTCCCGCCGACACGTTCCGCGCTGACGATGTCGCGCTCCTCAAGCTTGACCCCCAACTTAAGGCCTATGGTTTTGATGATGTGGGTAGGGTTATCAGAAGGAGCCTCCGGTATATTCGAAATCTCCACATCGTTAGCCAGCAGGTCCTGATCCCTATCATTCAGCTCCCGCCTTAATTCCTCCACAACCCCGTCTACCGATGAATGGCCCGTCGAGGACTGCTGCTCTAATGCGCTTATCCTAACCTCTAGGGCATCGATGCGCATATCGCATTTACGCATCGCCGAGTTGAGCTGCACCATCTCCACCTCCATCCCCTTGCGGAACTCCTGAATCTCTGCACGCATCGCTCTCAACTCCTCCATAAGTAAACTCACGTCGGAGCCGGCAATTATAGAGGTTTCCCGTGCCGTGATATCGACTGCAGAGGCATTAATTGGTGTCGGAGTAGGAGTAGACGACGGACTCGTTGATAGTTGCTCGCAGATTACAGGTGCAGGGCTGGAGCAGTTGTCATTCGTCATGTTAGGCGAACTGGTCTCTAAAGGACTCTCCACCGGGCCCCTGACCGGAGTCTCCGCCCTGTTGTCCCTAACCAGGTTCTTTTTGCATTCTGGGCAACGCCAGGTTGCAGGGATAACTGCTTTAGTGGGAATTGAAACGCAGACTCGGTGGTAAAGCAGCTTGCACTTGCTACACTTAGCGCCCTCTGGCGTTGCAAGGAAGCGACCGCAACCCGCACATTTGACACCCGGCATGATGTTAAGGCAAGGAGTTAACTAGCGGCTAAGGTTGTTCAAAGTTCGCTCGCTAGATGTCGCCACCGATTCGATATCGATCTATGACAACTGCAATACCGAGAATATCGTCCAGCTGTCAATGTTGACGGACTGTCAAGTCAGGAGTGTGATGAGAATATCCCCGATGTCAACAACACTTTGAAAAATGGAGGGTAGGAGCCAAATACGCCAAGTCACTGAATATTGTTTTGTTCAATTGAACTCACTAGGCACTCTATTTACCACCAACTTTAATGTATGTCACTTAATGTTACACTGAGTTTGCAATAAAGCTAGTTACTGTGCAGATATAGTTGTGTGTGATTTTATAATAATAAAAAGTGTGATGACTGAACAACACCGTCAGACGTCAAACGTCAGTTTTCTATAAAAGGAATACTACCACGACAAGTTATATTCGACCAACTGAAACGTATAACGGAACGCTATAGCGCGATGCCCGACACGCACTTGGCCGTTTTTTTAACGATCAAAATGTGAGCCACACAAACTGAATAACCGACTATATTCAGTTAAAATGAAATTTATTATTCTTCAGTCCTACTCTACTATTCCTAAATGTATTTTTACCAACTCGAATCTTATTACTTTATTCGGGGAAATCAGTGGATTTTATTGAACGAGAATTCTTTGATTTTCGTCGGATAGTCTGGAATTATTTAGGACGAATTCCCGGGACGATTTAGTATTGACGACACACGCTTTTTTGGTTAGTCTATGAGAGAAAATGCTAGATTTTCCTCTGCTAACGTCCATGAGACGGGGCGTAAGCGAAATAAAATAAAATGTAAATCGAATAACTCCTGACATATAATGATGAGTAGTAAAGGTTTTTTTATTAATTGACTTTCAAAAAAATAAGAGGTTCTTGGCTGTTTTTGGATTCCGTACCTAAAGAGTAAAACGGGACCCTATTACTAAGACTCCGCTGTCCGTCCGTCTGTCTGTCCGTCTATCACCAGGCTGTATCCCATGAACCGTGATAGACATTTGAAATTTTCACAGATGATGTATTTCTGTTGCCGCTACAACAACAAAAGTATCTAAAAAACAGAATAAAACAACATTCAAGGCTCCCATACAATAAACGTGATTTTTTTGTGGTTTTTTTATTTATGTATGTCACTAACCACGCTGCTATGACAAATTAAATATTTATTTTAATTAAAACCTTACTAAAATTGAAAGACATTTTCTCAGTAGAAACTAGAAACGCATATTTGAACAGAATTTGTGGTTTCAACAGCTCTTTATATATAATTGTACGTATTTTTAGTCCTATTTAATCTAAGTAGTTTTGGTAGGGCTGTGCCAAATACTTATCCTTACTAATATTATAAATGCGAAAGTAACTCTGTCTGTCTGTTACGCTTTCACGCCAAAACTACTGGACCGATATAAATGAAATTTGGTACAGAGATAGAATAGACCCTGAGGAACAACATAGGCTACTTTTTACCCGGGTGCGCTAAGTAGTTCCCTCTGGATGCGGGTGAAACCGCGGGAAACAGCAAGTTAATTATAAATGCGAAAATAGCTCTGTCTGCCTTTTACGCTATCACAATAAAACGGCTCAAAAGATTATGATGATATTTGGTATTGAGATAGTTGCGTCAAACTAATGACCGCGGGCGATATTGAATCATTTAGTTTATTTATCATCATCATCTGCCTAGCCTTTTCCCAACTATGTTGGGGTCGGCTTCCAGTCTAAACCGGATGCAGCTGAGTACCAGTGTTTTACATGGAGCGACTGCCTATCTGACCTCCACAACCCAGTTACCGGGTAACACGATACCCCTTGGTAAGACTGGTTGTCAGACTTTCTGGCTTCTGACTACCCGTAACGACTGTCAAAGATGTACAAATGACAGCCGGGACCAACAGCTTAACATGCTTTCTGAGGCACGGAGGAGTCTCGCTATGACATAGATGGTCACCCATCCACGGACCGACCGCGCCAAGCGCAGCTTAACCTTTGATCGGTCGAACCGTGTTATTTAGTTTATTATGTTTTAGTATATAATTTTAACACCTTATCCAAACAAGCACTATTTTAAAATCTATCCAGTTAGCAGACAATTAATTCAAGTATTTTCTAAATTACATGAGTATTGATCACTAAGTTTGCTCAAGGCGAATAGGTGATTTCAGACTCGTATGATACAGGTTTCCTCACGATGTTTTCCTTCATCGTTAGTAGTAGTGTACAAGATACGCTAGTAGATACACTACGTACATATTTACAACATTTAATTTACAATAGCTAAAAAAAACAAAAACATGATATTATTGTATTAATAAAAAACTACCAACTAAAAAAGGGCGTCAAAAATTCCTGTACATCGCAGTCAACTGGGAGCGTACCCAAAAGTCTGACAGCATTGCATTACCATTAGATAGAAATGCTTATCCTTAGGCCAAAATGATAGTCAGCCTTTAGGTCATGAAAAACGTGACGTATTTCCTTAAAAAAAAAAGAAACTCTAGGGGTCATGAGTTTCAACTCATAGTTGTTTAAAATCGTAATTGTCGACGACGCTACTTAATTTTAGTTTTATTTTATCAAGTAAAGCTAGCACTTATTCAAACTGGTACTATTTCGTAATCTATGCACGTAATAAAATCTGGCAACCCTAGGCGTGAGGTTGCCATAAAGTATTCCAACTCATTTCGGTCTAGTGCACCGGTCCACACTAATTTGTACCTACTTTTGAGTATGGCCCAAGTTATAAGCGATTGCTTTGTTTTTAACCCCCGACGCAAAAAGAGGGCTGTTATAAGCTTGACGAAGATGTCTATCTCTCTGGGTGTGTATCTGTCTGTGGCATCGTAGCTGCTAAACGGATTTACCGATTTCGATGCTGTTTTTTTTTATTTGTAAGCCAGTTTCCTTGCGGTGGTTCTTAGCTATGTTTGGTTAATATCGGTAAAGCAGTGTAAGAGTATCAGCTCTTTTCCAAAATGATGTAAGGCATTTTTGCGTAGGGAGTTTTTTTTAATTTTTGCTTGTTCGACTTATAAATTCCACCAACACGTTTCGTGTGAAGTTGTTTGCCAAGACTCATAGCGTAGGTTCGTAATGCTTTCACTGTCTAAGTATGCAAAATAAAGTATTTTTTTTAAATTAAATAAAAATACTCGGTTCTCATAATTATATATCATCATTATAGTTGCAATTTTGAATACAAACTTACTTAAAGATAATTTCTTATCTGTTTTTTGGGGTTTACTTGCGTCCACAGGAATAAAAATTTCCTATAATCGTCAACAGTATCTATCCATCTATCTCTGTACCAAATTTCATTCCAAATCGGCTTAGCCGTTCTACCGTAAAAGTGTAACACACTTATTTAAGCATAAATTTAGCCCGGGGCTGCGAAAATGTTCGAAAGAGTTACCGCGGCCCCCGAAAGCAAAAGGAAGGAACATGGATGGGTTTTAGCCAGTAAGTGTCTGTCACCCTGTCTGTCTGTCTGTGACTGTCCTCCCACTCTCAAAAAAAAAAACCCCGAAAAAAGCATAGATTTAGAGACATCTATCTAATATTATTATGAGTGGTGGTACTTTAGTGATTTACGTACCAAACCGCTTACATCTCATGACTTGTACCACACATACGCTGTATGAACAAAATGAATTATTCAAAGTCCATTCTCATTCGTAATGGAACAAGTAATTTTAGTACGAAATCATTGACAATTCGCGTTAACGAGACATCTTATATAATACAATGTAATTCGGTTACGCAGCCCGATTTGAGCGAGTGTATTCGGGATTTCGGGATTAAGTTTATCTTTAATACTGGGTCGTTAATGGGGTAGGCAGAATTGGACGTTGATTGCGGTGATTACATGAGATAAGGGTTGATTTTGAGGACGATCGTGAAATGAAATTATGGTAAAATTTTCGTGAGAATTTGTTAAATTTCTTTACGTTAATATGGCTAACTAGATGTTGTTGTTAATATTTATGGAACTTAATATCAGTTTGGTTAACGAAAATACCAAAAAAATCGGCCAAGAGCGTGTCGGGCCACGCACAGTAGGATTCCGTAATACAGTTTAGTTGGTCGACTATAACTCTGTCGTCGACAGACGGATATGGTGTAACTATAAGGGTTCCTTGTCGTCTACGTAACCCTAAAAAAGGTTTTCCTGTATTCCCTATTTCAATAGTAAGTTAAATATTTACTTGAAGTGCAGTAGGTCATCATCTGCCTTTTCCCAACTATGTTGGGGTCGGCTTCCAGTCTCACCAGATGCAGCTGAGTACCAGTGTTTTACATGAAGTGACTGCCTATCTGACCTCCACGACCTGGTCACCGGGTAATACGATACATGTTCGTAAGACTGGTTGTTAGACTTTCTGGCTTCTGACTACCCGTAATGACTGTCAGAGATGGAATACAGTAGGTATACTATAGACAATCATTATACCACTATAAAGTTAAAACTAACGGCTTTATTTACCATTAATGTTAAAAATTAAACAAAGACGCAACGGGTAGGTGTAAGTTAAAAAGTAATACAAAAAAAACGACAACCCATTTTCTTTTCATAAAAGATATTTCTATACATTGCCCCCTATTGCTCGCAGAACTACAAAAAAATATGAACTTTTTTCCATCTTATATTCCATTTTAAAGGGTAAAGCTATATTGTTTAAATCTATACTTATAATAAATCTGTAGAGAGGTCAATTCTGTACATGAAATATATTTCCAAAATAACTATCAGGGGGTGATAAGGAATCGATACTGATGCCAAAAATGTAATCAGTAAAATTTTTGTCTGTCTGTCTGTCTGTCTGTCTGTCCGTCTGTCTGTCTGTCTGTCTGTCTGTCTGTCTGTCTGTCTGTCTGTCTGTCTGTCTGTCTGTCTGTCTGTCTGTCTGTCTGTCTGTCTGTCTGTCTGTCTGTCTGTCTGTCCGTCTGTCTGTCTGTCTGTCTGTCTGTCTGTCTGTCTGTCTGTCTGTATAAACTCTATAGAAACAAAAACTACGCGACGGATTTTAACGAAACTTGGTACAATTATTTGTCATACTCCTGAGATGGTTATAGTATACTTTTCATCACGCTACAATCAATAGGAGCAGAGCAGTGAAGGGAAATGTTGTCATTTTGTTTAAACGCGCTAATCTCAGGAACCGCTGGTCCGATTTAAATAATTCTTTCAGTGTTAGATAGTCCATTTATTGAGGAAGGCTATAGGCTATATATCATCACACTAAGACCAATAGGAGCAGAGCACCACTATTCCACGCGGACGAAGTCGCTGGCAGAAGCTAGTAAAAGATATTTCTATACATTCTTCCCTTCTATTGCTTGCAAAACTACAAAAAAAATATGAACTTTTTTTCCATCTGATGTCCCATTTTCAAGGGTAAAGCTATATTGTTTAAATAAACAATATTATTAGCCTTTCGAAGTGTATTACAGAGTAAGGTCGACAGAACACGCGTTGGAAGTGTCTATAGTCCAGTATTATCAAGGCTTTTATGTTTCTACTGAGTTTACGTCGAAGTATGAATAAGACAATCTATATGTGTATATAGGATATATGCTAACACGGCCTATCTCCGACGGATAACTTACAATAAATGCTCTTACTATTAAAATGTTTGATTAAAAAGAATGAGTTTTAAAACTAAACAGCCAAAATTATGTTTTCCACGCGGGCAAAGCCGCGTGCGGACAGCTAGCCTCTATATATAGGCAGAAGAGTACTAATTGAAGAAAAGTGTATTTATGATTTACTTTCAATAATGGTGAAAATAATATTATAAAGTCGTAGTCGCCTAGTGGTTAAGGCACCTGCCGTGTACGAGTTCGAAACCTGGCAAGTACCAATGTGACTTTTCTGAACTCATATGTACGTAATTTCTAAGTATATCTTAGACCTCACTGACTAACGGTCAAGGAAAACATCGTGAGGAAACGTGGACAAATAAAGTCTGACATCACCAATCTCCGCGAGCAAGCGTGGTGATCAAAGCTCATGCCTTCTCTGTATGAGAAGAGGCTTGTGCCCAGCAGTGGGACAATATATAGGCTGATGATGTTGATGAATGGTGAAGATAAACATCATGAGATTAACATAATTTTAGACTGGTATAGTCAGGTTTAAACTGCGATAACCTTTACCTTTTTTTAGGGATGAGAAATCATCAAATGACTCGTCCCGCTGTGGGAGGAGTAAGAGGGAGTGTCAGACTCTTACTGACTAAAACCTATCTATGTCCCTTCCTTTGCCCTTTGTGTTCCGAAACCGCAGTTACTCTTTCGAACATCTCGCAGCTCCAGCAGGCTATAACCATGGGGGTGGGCCCCGTCAACTACGCTGAAATCCTTTTGAGGTGCGCGTGGAACACAAGCGCATCGTCGACATGGGCCTATCCTATATTTTTTTTGGATGGAAAATTATTAAATGACCCCTCTTGCCGTTATCGGGGTGGGAGGGAGTGTCAGACTCTTACAGACTACAACCCATCCATGTTCCTTCCTCAGCCATTTTTTTACTCCGGGGGCGCGGTAACTCTTTCGAACGTTCCACAACCCTGGTAGGTCTATCTTTCTAAGTTTTTCGTATTTTTTTTATTCGTCCACGGTCACAAGCGCTCTATATCTAAAATACATACTCAAAGAGCTCGGTTGTCTTCCCTACACATCGCATAACAAAGCGTTATATTCCTGCTATTGGCTACGAGCTGGCTCTTACATTATTCATAACAATTGAATATCGCCGCCATCTTTTCTCACTGTTTTCGCAAACTGATTTAGTCGGTTCAGCACCGGAATATTATGGTAATACATTCATTTTTATATCAATTGGTTTTTGTAAGATTCACGAGAGTGCTTTTGTGTTTTTTTTTGAGGGAATGATTTTTTATGCAATATGGTTTAATACTTTTTTGCACTTTTTTTGAAGCACAGACTTATTCAGGCGCGGTCGTAGTCAAATGTTTTGGGGGTGTCATATCAACGAACAAGTTAAGCAAATGTAGGGTCCGACCGAAGCTTTAACTTGTTAATTTTTAAGATTATCCCCTCGACCCCCCCATATCGTACACATCAACTGGACTTCTTGTTATCGTGGGGGCTGCAGGTTTACCAACCTAACAAGCCCTAGTGTCAGAGTTTTCTCAAATCCGTCTGACGGCCTCTGACATGGAATTGTAACAACGACTGCTATCAAGATAGCAGCCAGAGATGACGGCTTAACATGCTTGAGTACAAAATGAAAACCAGAGTAGTCATCTGGGCGGTTAGACAAGTGGCAAAACGCTAACGCTAACGCTAACGCTCAATGTATGGGAATGACATATAGCTAGTCGTAAACGAATGTCATTCCCATACCTTGAGCGTTAGCGTTAGCGTTAGCATTTTGCCACTTGTCTAACCCCCCTGCACAGAAGATTATAGTGTACTAGCTGTTTCCCGCAGTTTCACCCGCGTCCTCAGGGAACTACTGCACGAACCCGAATAAAAAATATCCTACGTGTTAACCCAGGTTGTAAGCTATGTGTGTACAAAATTTCATCCAAATCCGTTCAGCAGTTTTTGCGTGAAAGAGTAACAAACATACATACATCTATTCTCACAAACTTTCGTATTTATAATAGTAGGATGTGTACATTCGCACATAAAATATTTGTTAAAGATTAAAAAAATATAATAAAAATACGAGGTAAGTTTGTTACGCTTTCAAGGTAAAATGGCTCAACCGATTTGCATGAAATTTAGTACGAGGATAGATGGGAAACTAAAAACGGTTATAGGCTACTTTTTATCCGGTTGCGTCAAGTAGTTTCCTCGAGACGCGGGTGACACCGTAGGAAACAGCTAGTCTATACTAATCTATACTAATATTATAAAGAGGAAACAAAAAAGTTTGGCTACTAAAAAAACCTTAACAGCGCAAATCAAAGAAAACTGCAATAATTCATTTTTCTCTTTAGACCCGAAATTACCGGCACACCTGTCCCAGAAAGGGCTTTTGCATCATGTAGAATCTAAATTAGGGGAAGGTGATATAAGGGGCGCGGCTAGGATACTTTTCAGTAGTGATGTGGTCGCGCCGTACTCTCCAGAGACTTTTACTGCTCTGGAGAGTAAACACCCGGCCCCGGCGGATGACCTTTCCTTCCCCGACCATCCTGACCAAGACTTCAATCCACTTTTAATTACAGCCATCCAATTGCGCGGGGCTGTCAACTCCTTCAGAAGTGGCTCTGCCGGCGGTCTCGACGGTTTGACACCTCAGCACTTGAAAGACCTGATGTGTTCAAGCGCCGGGGAAGCTGGTGAGTCCCTTTTGAAGGAGTTAACAGCCCTTATTAATTTAATGTTTTCCGGCAATGTGCACGATGCCGTCGTGGATATTTTGTACGGGGCCAACCTATGCGCCCTACGCAAAAAGGATGGCGGCATTCGTCCCATTGCCGTGGGAAGCACGTAGGTGCTTCCGGTGCTTTACGACGGTAGCGTCGTATCGCAGCCAAAATTTGCTGTGCCTATTACAGCGAAACCTTGGCCAGCAAATTCCAGCCCCTGCAACTAGGTTTCGGTTCGAAAGGGGGCTGTGAGGCTGCGGTACACGCTCTGTCTACATATATCAATAGTAATGAAGGCGAGGTCATCCTGAAGGTTGACATTAAGAATGCCTTTAACTCCGTGAACAGGGACGTCCTGTTGACAGAAGTTAAAAAAGAAACTCCCAAAATTTTCAACTTTATGTGGCAATGTTACAGGAATCCCTCCAAATTACTTTATAAGGACAACCTTCTCAATTCGGCCGTCGGATGTCAACAAGGCGACCCTCTTGGGCCAGCCATTTTTAGTTTGGCAATAAATCCTATTATTCGACAGCTAAATTCTAAATTTAATGTATGGTATCTAGATGACGGTACCCTAGGAGGCGATGTAGATACCGTGTTAAACGATTTTATATCTTTAAAACAGAAATTCAGTTCCATTGGCTTATCACTCAATTTTTCAAAATGCGAAATTTTCATTCCCCACACCACTGACAGGCAAGCAACCATATCCAAATTTAATTCCATAGCTCCAGCAATAAAAATAGTAGAAAGAAATTCTCTTCGCCTACTAGGGTCCCCAATCTTTGATGAGTCCTTTTCATCTTTTATTGAGGAAAAAATTCAAAATTTTAATGAAGTCTCAGAAAGATTATTCAAAATTAACCTTCATTCGGCATATACACTTATTCGATATTGTTGTTTCGGACCAAAATTTACATATATCCTTCGCTCCTCCCATCTGTGGAAGCATTCGCACCTTTTGGACAAAGTAGACAAAATTATCAGAAACACCCTTTCTTCGATTTTGAATGTGGCACTGGACGACCGAGCCTGGGAGCAAGCCTCACTTCCTATTCGCTTGGGAGGTCTCGGCGTCCGCAAAATTTCAAGTATAAGTTTACCGGCTTTCCTCTCCTCGGTCCACAGTACTGATAGTTTAACCAGGAAAATTTTATCTTCCTCAGTGGTTGATTTTGAGGTACCGTGTTTGACCGATGCGGTGAATGCCTGGAAAATGGCTTGTCCCAACACGGTTTTGCCCGGTAACCCCTCCTCTCAGAGACAATGGGATGGGCCGCTCTGCAGTATTATACGGAATAACCTTCTTAATACGTCAAATAATACTGTCGAGCGTGCCCGTTTGTTGGCTGTGGGAGAGTGGGAGTCGGGCCTCTGGTTGCAGGCGATTCCGTCAGCCAGCATAGGCACTATGCTGGATGACAAATCATTCCGGCTCGCTACATGCCTACGGTTAGGCGCCCCTTGCGTTGCTCCACATCGGTGTCACTGCGGTGAAGCTGTCGACAGCCTCGGGCACCATGGTCTGTCGTGCTGCAGAAGTGCTGGCCGTATAGCACGGCACGCCAGCATCAACGACATTATCCGTCGTGCTCTTTCCACTGCCGGCATACCAGCCGTATTAGAGCCTAATGGACTGGTACGCGACGATGGGAAGAGACCAGATGGTATGACGTTGTTGCCTTGGAAGATGGGTAGGCCCTTGGTGTGGGACGCAACTTGCGTCGACACCCTGGCTCCTTCTCATCTTCCAAGCACGGTAGGCTGTGCAGGTGCGGCTGCTGCGGCTGCAGAGACTACCAAGCGGCACAAGTATAGTAACCTTGTGGGTAACTATACTTTTGAGCCGTTTGGGGTCGAAACGCTCGGGCCATGGGGTCCGAGTTCGCGTCTCCTGTTCAAGGAAATCGCGAAAAGACTGGTCGACACTTTGCGAGACCAGAGGGCTGGCATATTTTTTGGACAGCGAATAAGCATTGCCATTCAACGTGGCAATGCTGCCAGTCTTCTGGGCACGTTTCCGGGTGACAGCGATGAGGAGGAGTACTTTGACGCCTAATCTCATTGTTGCGCATGTCTGTACAGTTTTGTTTTATTTAATTTTTTATTTGTATATATAATTATATTAAGGCAGTAGGTATATTTAAATATTGTAAATTTGTAAATAAATAATATAAAGGAAAAAAAAAAGAGGAAAGATTTGTTTGTTTGTAGGGTTTTAACTCAAAAACTACTAGACCGATTTTAAAAGTTCTTTCACCGTTAGACAGCTACATTTTTACGAAGTGTCATAAGATATATTTATTTCCAGAAATAATTAGGGATCGCTACTAAAACTTGAATAATGTAACCCAAGGTGTAAAAAAAAAATGTCCACGCGGGCGAAGCCGCGGGCGGAAAGCTAGTATTTTATATATATATATGTAACATACTACATTAAGTACTAGGTATGTAGGTACAAACCAAACACATCTTCACATAGTACAAGACGAAGTATGCAAATTTAATTTAACTTAGAACTTTGAAACTTGATGAAATGAAAGAGATTACGTCGAGAAGACGAAGCAACACGTGCTCTTTATTAGGAATCTAGCTTCAGCCTGCGGCTTCGTTCACATATTTTAACTATTAAAATAAAATATGTCACTGAATGATTAAAAATAATAGGTACTTTACGTTTTTGGCATCGAATTTAGAAAAATATTTTTTTTCTCCTGTTAACTTTTTTTTATTTAGGAAGTTACAATGTTTAAATATTAATTAATTTAAATTACTTAAAACCTGTTAACTTGTATTTCTCGTTATTGTTAGATAGGTCTTTGAAAAATTAAGAAGGCATGTGAAGATAATTTTTCAATTCAGGGAGCCGTTTGCGAAATATCAAGCTTTTAAGTGCATATTTTTGTTATTTTAGAGCGTCCCCCTATAACTTCTGAGGCTATCCCTAAAAATGTGAAAAAATCACAGATATAGCATATGTAATGCACTTACAAGAAAAACTATCACGGCTATGTAGGATTAACCGGTTACAGAGTTATATTCAACTAACTAAGACCTGCTACGGAACCCCCTAGCGCGTGGCCCGACATGTACTTGGCCGGTTTTTTTAACTTGTATTTCATGTTATATAACTCTCCCCTACGATAAGAAAATCATGCATGACTATGTTACAGATATTTTCGTCAACAAAAAGCTAAACTTTAGATTAGGGGTAGTCTAAACTAACAGTTTCTAATCTAAATATTAGTTAGTAATTACAAATGAGCTTAGTCTCCGATAGAAGTGTAAATAAAGTTTAAAGTTAAACCTTTGTGCTAGCTCGGTTATAGTTAGTTCTACTCTAAAACTATGTCGGAGCTTGAGTAAAATGAAACTTCTCTTTGAAATAAAGTGACGATTTTTTTTTGCGATTTATTTGCCAACTTACTGTTACCCGCGTCTCGAGGGTACTACTTAACGCATCCAGAAGAAAAGTAGCACAAAACCTTCTCTATGGTCTCCTCTGTCTCTATACTAAATTTCATCAAAATCGTTTTAGTAGTTTTACCGTGAAAGCGTAACCAACAGACGAAGTCACTTTCGCATTTTTCATATTAGTTCTTATCTCCAAATAAAATATGAAAAAAAAACTTAATGGATTCGAATGAAGTTACCACCTTATTCATAATGACACCTTTTGTCTTAAAAGCCTCTTTTAGCTATCGTACTTTTTGTCCCTTTCAGTCAAACTTCATTATTTAACTTGACAGATATAAAGACAAAATATGTAGTGTAGTTATATAGCTATAATAAGCTTTTAAGGCAAAATGTGTCATTATGAATAAGGCGTAACCTGGATTTACACAGGATACTTTTTATCTAGACACATTTTTGATAGATTTTTTGACATTTTAATTTTTGTATTTCTCGCAGGATTCGGATGAATTGCGAGACTTCGAAAGAGTTACCGCACCCCCGGAATACTGACTGGCTGAGGAAGGAACATGGATGGGTTTTAGTCAGTAAGAGTCTGACACTCTCACCCGCCCCACCCACGGCGGGTGGGCATCATTTGACGATTTCCCACCCCAAAAAAAAGGATTCGGATGAAACCACGGGAAACAGCTAGTATTTTTGTATAATAAAGTACAAGAAACAAAATACATACGCCTTTTTGCGCCGAACACCTGTGCCGGCTTAAAGAGGGTCTTTATTACTGCACATGAATTATTTATTCCATCTGGAACGTGTCTGGGTTCTGTAGGAGGGCTAATAAAGGGCTGTGGGCACCGAACCGTTTAGTTGGTTTGATTTGACGTTTAGGGAGAAATGCTGGTAGCTTTTTTTGTTGATATACGCATAGATATCTCACACTAGTGTTGCTTTGAGGGATTATAGAAAAAGGAAACTATGGTGGTTTATAATTTCAACTAGCTTCCTATACAAATTCAAATTAAAAATGACCGAGATTTATACAAATTTTGCATCCACTTTTACGGAATTCCCAAAAATCCTTTCTTATCGGATGCCTACGTCATACAAAGAATACACCCTCCAAGTTTCAGGTCTCTACGATCAGCGGTTTAGGCTGTGCGTTGATCCGTCAGTCATTCAGGACAAAGCATTTTATATGTATAGATTATTATTTATAACACAATTGCTACTTTAAAGCTGCACACTAATAAAGGTTTTTAATAAAATGAACTTTCGAAAGGGTTGTTACAGTTGCCGTTTTGATTAGTTTTCAAAGTTTGTTTTTAATGTTAAGTTTTAAATATAATTAATGAAGTAGGTATCGTTAAGTTTAAGTTAAGTCTAGATAAAATTAAATAGTAGCGTTAAGTTTTAAGAATACATAATAAAGTTTGAAATGTTAAGATTTGTTAAAAATGAATTAATTTGTAGGATTATTTTAAGTAGGTGCACCTAATTAATTTTGCAATCTTATTTTTTACCCGATTGCTGAAAGAGGGCACTTAAAGCTGCAATAAATAGTTTTTAGTGAAAATAAATATTCGCTACTGTATTATTTTTTAACATAATCAACAAGAGTTCATATTACGTAAAGTTTTCCAAGTATATTATTACTTTCAGATAAAGTTTCCGTACTGTCCTATTTTTTAGGAAAACACACATCATAAGGGAAAGCCTTGTAGTTTTTTTTATGAATAAACATCTATGTTCTTGCAGTCAGTCACAGTTCTCACTAAAATATTTGAAAGTATTCTTTTTATACATACCTACTGTATTGACGATGATTTTTTTATGAAAAATAAAGTTTAATTATAAAGTACCTACAATTTTAATAACTTAATTATTATTTATAAAATTATCCGAGTGATCCACCCTAGCTGCATAGTTGTAATTTTATATTGTCTCTGACTTTTCTGGTAATTAAAAAAACTTTTAATTGGATTTTTACGATTAAAAGAAAAAACAGGAACAGAAAATCAAGTGATTTTTCAAACATCCAACTTTCTATTTTTATTATAACAGTTATTTCATTACAATTTTAATTTATAAAACATAAACAAATTAATTTATATGTGTAGATAGAAAAAGGTCGACTTTTTCTATAGAAGCGGATAAAATGACGAATGAACATATTTTTTTCAGCAATTGAAATGCAAAGTAAATACCGACTCGTTATTTAATTTATTTAAACTGTGAATAACTGCAAAAACTGAACATATAACACACATCAAACAGATGAAAACATTTAGAATATGTTTCTGTAACACCTAGACAAAACATCTATTTTCTATAATATAAACAACTTCCATTAAAACAGCCAGCTGAACACAGAGTAACAATATATGATTGTAATTAATTATAAATTAGCCAGTATATCGATTAATAACGCTAGCCAATTACTTACTGTGGACCTAGTTTAATTTATTTCCAATTAAAACATAATCTATTGGAATGATGAATTCAATTATTTCTGCGAAATCTAATTATTGTGTTTCCTTGTTTTATGGAAAAAAAAAATTATTGGTCTTCTAAAACTATTTGTGTTTTAATTGTATTTCTAAATAAATAGTTATGCTAGTGAAGACTGCATTTTTTTTCTAAATAAAACCCTTTTTTTATTTTTTTTCTAAAAATATACTCTTATTTTTTTCTAATCTATTTTTAAATTTTATTGTTTGTTAAAATTACTCTAATGTTTTCCAATTTTAAAATAATTTATGAGAAATAAGCCTTTTTTTTGAACTCGAAATTAAAAAAAAGTACCTCAGTTTGGATCTATTTCCAATTTTTGTTTAAATTATTAATTCTTTTTAAATAAAAAACACTACCAAAAATAAAATTTAGCATCTAAAAACACTGTTTTGTTCTATAAATAAAATATTATATAAATATTGTTTTCTTTATTATCTTGTGTTTATTGTAACTAAGCTTATAACCCCTTTAACTAACTTCAAACTATTCAGCAACTTTAATGATAGTTATAGTTTTCCAATTTCGCTCATCCCTAAACTTTTGCAAACAACCCCTTTCATTTTGATACTCAAATTAATTATTTCAAGACTTAACTTTGTTTTTTAACTTAAAACAATGTATTGCTAAAATGTCTTCAATCATTAATATTTTCATAAATTTTCACACAAAATGACATTATTCTTCGCTTGCTGAACCGTTATACGTTTTTGAAATTTAAACCCTTTTTTCACTATAGTATAGTTTTTAATGCAAAATAAATGTTTCCAAAATCAATATTTTGTATTAAAATTCTTGTTTATTTAGGCATTAATTATATTTGTTTGTTTATTTAGACAGACATTTGAAATAACAGTAGATATATATTTTTGTACGTCGTATTATGATGCCTTTTGTCTCTTTATTCAAGATCCAGATAAAGAACAAAATTCAATGCTCTCGAGTGTATTTTGAGATTTGAATTAACGTCTACCGAAAATTAACACGTCTCTCTGCCTAATAAACACACTTTTATCGTTATTTTGAAATCTAATATTGTCATTAAAGATTCAGCGAGCTTTAATTCCCTTTATTACATTGCCTTTGTTTGTGACACTTCTAAATTTGTAAGATTTGGCTAAATTTTCAACGCAAAATTTTCGTATTTTTATACTCCGTATTTTTCGTGAATATTTTCAATTTTTCTTTATGAAACTCACCTACAACCAAATTTTTATCAGCTAAAACTACAACACAACAATTAGATTCCATTACTCAAAACAGCATTAATTATGTAGCAATTATCCTACTAACTACCTATTTCATAAAGATTCGACAACTCTATTTACCCTTACCGAGTCCAAAAACTACCCTTATTGACACACAAATTAATTAAATTACACACACAACATAAAACTTCACAGCTAAAATATATTTATCAAGTACGTATATATAATCTAACACCCCCAAAAACCTCCAACCATCCCTAAAACATTCAGCTCATAGCACGAATTACCCTTTTCGAGTTCACAAACTCCCCTTAATTGTACATGAGAAAAAAGCAAACACGCAACAATTAGAATGATTACTTTCATTATCATTATTAAAACCCTAATAACTCCGAAAGGGTTGTAATATCCTATCCTATTTAACATCCAATTAACCCTTTTCGAGTTACCCTATTTATACATGGATAAAACACACGCACAACTATTACACTTAATTTACCTTCTCATTAAAATCCTACGAACTACCCATTCGACATTCAGTCAAATAATTACCTTTCCGAGTCCAAAAAACCCCCTACTTATTTATCGATAAAAAACACACAACAATAAGTTTAGTTACCTACAATTTCTTCATCTAAGAACTACCCATTTGACACTCAGAGAACTACCCGTCCGAGTCCAAAAACTCCCCCTACTTACAGATGGATGCGGCGGGTGGTCTTGTCCCTTGACATTTTGCAGCTGCTTGTTATGCGCTGTAGGGGTACGTTCTCCAGGTGCTGTTGATGCGCTTGCAGCCGCTCCAGCGCTGCTTCCAGCTGGTGACTTCGCTTGAGGGGAGCTTATTGAAGTTGTCCTGGAATAAGGAGCTTTATTTAGTATGGCTTTAGGTAACTTTTTGGGTAAAGATAGTAACTAATCAATTAGTTTATGGAATAAGGGGGTGGGAGTGGAGGTTTAAAATTTCAAAGTATTGTAACTAGGTCATGTGAGGTATCATATGAAAGGGCCCGGCTTGTACACTACTAATATAATTCTTGTCTTCTTTTATGTCTTTTAGTTTTCGAATTGTAATGAAAATTGCAAAAATAGGACCATTCCCCCCACTCCTTATCTCCGAAGTTGGTGAAGCGATAAGTCTGAAAATAATTAGAGTTGATAGAAATTAACCTAAATATTATAGGAAAATAAAACTATGATTTTAAGTATCACAGTTTTGAAGTAATCAGTAATTTTCTTTTACCAACAAACTTAATTGTGCGGTCGTAAAAAACAAGATAATTGCGACTTTATTGCGTACTAGCTTCTGCCAGCGACTTCGTTCACGTGGAAAAGTGGTGCTCCGCTCCTATTGGTCTTAGCGTGATGATATATATAGCCTATAGCCTTCCTCGATAAATGGACTATCTAACACTGAAAGAATTATTTAAATCGGACCAGCGGTTCCTGAGATTAGCGCGTTTAAACAAAATGACAACATTTCCCTTCACTGCTCTGCTCCTATTGATTGTAGCGTGATGAAAAGTATACTATAACCATCTCAGGAGTATGACAAATAATTGTACCAAGTTTCGTTAAAATCCGTCGAGTAGTTTTTGTTTCTATAGAGTTTATACAGACAGACAGACAGACAGACAGACAGCCAAAAAATTTACTGATTGCATTTTTGGCATCAGTATCGATCCCTAATCACCCCCTGATGGTTATTTTGGAAATATATTTCATGTACAGAATTGACCTCTCTACAGATTTATTATAAGTATAGATAATATCGATCGGAACCATCAGTAAGCGAGTTCGCCACGCACTTGCCCGGTGTTTTTTTTAAATATTGATGTACAGAACCCAATCAGACTTATACCCAATCCGTAAATAAATTATTCAGATAAGAACCAAGTTGTTTCAAGCTCGTTTATGTAACAGATACACATACAAATCGAATTAATTCGAGGAAAAACACAACGGAAACTTTTCCGACAGTGGAATTTTAGGTATCAGCACGAGAATTGATTTTATTTAGAAAAGTCAGAAACGAAATGTTTAGGGAAAGATTTGGAAAATAATTGTACCAGTAGGTTCCCACAGTATCACCCGTGTTTGAAAGGAAATATAAAGCTATAACCATCCACAAGGTCCCATGTATCTCCATACTACATTTTATTGACATTTGTTAAGCCGTTTTATCGTGAAAGCTTAACAAACAAACAAATAAATAAACTCACTATCGCATTTATAATATCAGTTTGGATATATCTATGGTTTGGATACATAGATGGAAGTTAAAAATATCAAGGAAAAACGTCATATTGTGCAGACAAAGTCGCGTGAGGGAGCGACAGGCCTCACGCCCCAGCCGCCGCGGGAGACGCCACGGGCGTCGGTAACCGCGAGACGACTCCCGGCCACCGTAGGTGCGGGGCTGCGGACGGTGAGCTATGGGTGGCTCGCCGTCCGGCAAGGACCAGACCCGCGTCGACTTCGCGTTAAGTGTTCCACGCACGCCTCCAAGAGAGGTGTCAGCAATAAAGACGGGCCAAAGCCTGCCGGGGCTGCGGGACGTTCGAAAGAGTTACCGCGCCCCCGGAATACAAAGTGCTGAGGAAGGAACATATGGGTTTTAGTCAGTAAGTCTGAAACTAACGGCGGGAGAGGTCAGTTGATGATTTACCAAATGATTTGACAAAAATAACACGCAGACAAAGTCGCAGTGAAAAGCTAGTCTCTAATGACCCAAAAATGTAACGACAAAAGTGTTCGTAATGGTTATTATCCATGACAAAGCTAATTTCATTTTCATGTTGCCTTCCCATGGGTATCGTCATGGCTTTTAGCGAGGTACCTATGTCGTTCCTCATTTTGACATAATTCGTCTGTTTAACTTACTTTAGCTTGGTCTAATTTTAAATTTAATATGTCATTGACCAGACGAATAGTTAAAAGCACTCTCATAATAATGCGTTTAGTTTTGACAGTTGAAGGATTTACTCTTGAGGGTAGTGTAACTGTGTCAGTTGTAAAATATAGGTACATTAAAATAGTATTAATTATGGATATTTAATTTTAATTTAATATGATCTATTCAATAGAAAATAGATTTTAAAAATTCTTTACGCATTTTTTTAAGTCGTGTAAGAAAAAATTTTTTTATACGAAAAGGAATTTTTTAGGAACGAATTAAATATTCTTTTTCTTTTAACCTTTACTGTCCCACTGCTGGGAAAAGGTCTCTCCCATCCTATTTCACTCCTCCCACTGTGAGTACACGCTTTCAACTCCTCTAGGCTTTTAGTTAAAATTATGAAAATACAAATTATATTATTGCTAGTTACTACTAAATATTCAAATGAACGAATGGATATATTTGTTTATATTATTAATTGTGTATTTTGAAAAAAAGTATTAAGAATATACTTACTCAAGTTGTGCTCTGCAGAATCCAAATGACAGGACATGAAACAAAGAAAACACATGATTAATAATGATTACTTAATTACTAGGTAAGATTATAGTGCTCTGGAGTTCAAAACCCAGCAAAAAGCATAATACCAAAAAAAAAAAAAACTTATTCAGTCATGTATGCACGCGACTGACAGACGGTAAAACATTATATATCGTGTAGAAACCTGTTCGCAGAAGCTTTAAGAAATCTCCGTAGGTGCATCCATTTTGTTTTTAAATTGAGTTGGCCGTTTTTATTGATTGTGGTATCTGTTTCGCTAGTGGAAGCTGTATTTGTGTTCTCTTTAGTTGCAGCAGCTTCTGCGATTGGATACATCTGGTGCTGCAACTTTGAGAGAGAGAGAGAGAGAGAGATGGATTTTAGTAGTAGATTTGGGTCCTATTAGACTGGAATGCGACCCCCAACCCAGAGAAAGACCTACGCAGAGGATGATCTGATCTATCCTAGGCCCGACTGAAGCGCAGCTTAACCTTTGATTGTTCAATCCTTGGGGCTGTTACTTAGCCACGAGCTCCTGATAACAGCGAAGACATAGAAAAACAGACTATTATTTTACCTTCCAAAGCATAGCTGTCATTCATAAAAAAAACAACCCGCAAAACTTATACCCTTGTCCAATGAAATCGTCAGTATTTTCGAATGTATCCCGAAAGTCCAAAGCATTTGATTTATTAACCAATAAGCAGGATTTCAGGACAAAAAAAGGGATTTGTCAGGATTTTCGGACCATGTTTGCTTCGGTTTTATTTGTTCAAGTGATAAATGTCAATTGTGAGCCTAATGCTTATAGTCTGTTACAATTATTATAATTGATTTTGTTGGGGAGATACACGAAATAAAGGTTTTGTATGTTTAGGATTTTAGCGTTGGACAGGTGAATGAAATTACAGCTAAAATGGCAGTATTTTTAAGTATTTTTAAGTTATCTATCCATACATATAAAATGCTTTGTCCTGAATGACTGACGGATAAACGCACAGCCTAAACCGCTGATCGTAGAGACCTGAAACTTGGAGGGTGTGTTCTTTTTACGACGTAGGCATATGATAAAAATCATTTTCCGAAATTCTTCCCCTAAGGGGGTGAAAAAGGGGAGTAAATTTTGTAAGAAACTCTGTCATTTTCATATACCCCACGCGGGCGAAGCCGCTGGCGGAAAGCTAGTCTAAAATAAAGTGGATGACAAAGACACATCCATGTACGACACAATCCGAATCACGTTCCAGTCGTAAAATTTAGTCGCGTACCACCAATATAGGTTAAAGCTACGGGTTTAGAAACGCGGAGCGTGCAGTGGAGCGATTATGTGATAAAACTAAGTTTAGACTAAGAAAGAAATCGCGACACAAATGTCAGACAATGTCTATGCTGTTCATGCTTCAACAGCTTTGTGATGCCGCTGTCATTTATTGTCTATAGTATATCTATCTAAACATATAAAATGCTTTGTCCTGAATGACTGACGGATCAACGCACAGCCTTACCCGCTGATCGTAGAGACCTGAAACTTGGAGAGTGTGTTCTTTGTATGACGTAGGCATTCGATAAGAAAGGATTTTCCGAAATTCTACCTCTAAGAGGGTGAAATAGGGGGGCAAAGTTTGTATGAAACTCGGTCAACTTGCTGTGTAGCTCACGCCGGCAAAACCGCTGGTGGAAAGCTTGTCTCTTCATATAATCGTCTCCAAAATACCATCTATGTACGTAACAAATTTCATCCAAATCGGATCAGCCCTTTTATCGTAAAAGCGTAACAAATAAACAAACTCACCATCGCATTTATAGTTTTAGTTGGGTAGTCTGGTTTTTTTTTGGTAGACCTACTTACACAAGCTGATTAGTAAAATTAGGTATAGCCTACCATAAATAACTGTTTCTAACTCTCAGCTCGTAAAGATATCAGATTAGTCACGGTTACACTTCTTAAAGTTAAATTTATTAATATTTTATTTTACGATCGCTTAAGCTCGACGGTCAACCATAAATCATATATTTTATAACTTCACGGTAAATCACTTAAGATAGGCTTTGCCCCCACCTTATTTTTTACTATATTTAAACCGAACATTTTCTAGTTAACATCATTTTGATCCAGCTAGTCCCTAGTTGTCCTCCCCAGTGACGCCCTAAGCCGAGGTTCGTTCCCCACTAGGGGGAGCCCTTAGCGCACTGTAGTTTTAAATTTAGTTGTAAGTCTTGGCTGGAGGTCTTAATTTAATTAATTAAATTAGGACCTCGCCACACTGTCCGGTTAAGCAGGTCGAATGCTGTTAGAAGCACCCTGCAAGAGGTCACGTAGAAAAAAATAATTAACATCATTCCTAGTTCAGCCTTCTAGTTATGACGTTATCACTGTTCAAGTAATTAAAGTGTTCAAAGTAGAAGTCTCCGAGTATTCATTTTGTACGTCATAACTACGATTAAGCAAATCTGGCGCAGTCGGTAGGATCCTGGACCTTACCATGACATGCCAAAGCAAGAATAGTGTCGTTGTGCAAAAGAGACGGTGCTATACAACGTTAATAGCTGCGTCTCGCTTTCCCAGCTGAATGGTTATTGCTGAAACACGTGGTGGTACGGGCCCTTACTTTAGTTTCGCTCCTTGGTGATAATTCTATATCAACTGGTTTGAAATCATTTACACGTCTTTGGAAATGTATGGGTAAAACTACTTGATCAGTTATTAATTAAGCTTTATCTAAATTAATGATCGCATTTAATTCGAATAACAGATCATTACCAATTAGTCCGTCATACGATTTTTCGATATCAAGAACATAAAATTTGTATTCTTTTTTTTAATTTTGACTGCGCCTTTGTGTTCTGACATATCGTGAGTGCTAACATCTTGGAAATTTTCAGAGATTAATTTATCCGGAAAGTATTTCTCTACTATATGTCTACTAAGAAAAGGTCTGGTACTTCCAGTATCTAACAATAATCTAGCACTTAGATCTGGTACGAATATACATAGTAATTCTGTACTGCATTCAGGTAATATTTGTGTACCGACGAGGTTGAGGCTTTTAAGTGAAAATTTTCACTTTCGACCGTATCCTTACTTTGTTCAACGTTATTTTCACTTGTTTTTTTTTTGTTTTTTGTATGGCATCTAGCAGGTCAACCTAGAAGGTTGTCGACTGCTTAACCGGGCTTGCCTGTGAAGTACCTTAAATGAATTTAGGGCCTCCAGCCAGGGCATTTTCACTTGTTTTTTTTTTGAATGGCATCTCGCAGGTCAACCTAGAAGGTTGTCGACTGCTTAACCGGGCTTGTCATTTTCACTTGTATAGTTTCGTTTCGCTTTGGTTCGATGCGATTTTGACAATAGTATAGACTATGTTTAATATAATTAGGTTGAGGTTTAGGTAGTGGTGGTTTAGACCTCCTATTCTCTTCTGTAAACTGTTCAACGCGTTTTGGATTTGGTTGTACTGGGTTACAACGATTAGGTTGATTGTAATGGTTATTAAAACGATTATATTGGTTGCTAGGTAGAGGTTTCCTAGGATTATAATTATTATATGTTTTTGGAAATTCTCTTCCTCCAACTCCAAATCTAAAGCCCTTTCCAGTGAATCTGGATGCTGTAGTCTCACGGACCTAGCCATATTTTCATCCAGGTTACACAAAAATATATTAAGTACTGTTTTATCAAATGTGCCCATCTTACTCTTTCGTTCCGTTTTGAATTCCGAATTTTGATTGATTTTACCAAACAAATTACTTTTTAGTAATTGGAGCCTATGACAAAATTGTAGATTAGTTTCATTTGGTCTTCTCCTAGCGTTGTCTAATTTTATAGCAAGACATTATTCACTAAAAAGGTTACCAAAATTCCAGTTAAAAATGTAAAAACAGCAACTAAACGATAACTTTTCGTTATATCGTCTACTTGTATGAATTAATGTTATTTAATTGTATCAAGTTCATTAAAACTTTTTTTTTGGAATTTATTGAATGTTGTATCGAAATTTCGGTCCGGGTTCTTAATTGTATAAGTAATATATAACCTGTATTAAATTAATATAGAATTGTATAATTGATAATTAATCAAATAATTGATAAGAATAAGTTGCATTGTGTTCGTATTTTATGATTAATTGTTTCATCTTATATAATTAGTGACATAAAAGGAGTGGGTAATATAATTTACTATTGTTAAAATAAAAAAATAGAAATCAAGATTGTTGTAACTTTCTGCTCGTAAAGATATCAGATTAGTAACAATTACACTACTTAAAGTGAAATTAATTAACATTTTATTTTACGATCGCCTAAGCTTGACGGTGAACCATAAATCATATATTTTATAACCTTACGGAGAATCATTTAAGCCTTTGGATGCTACGCCCGCCGCCGGTCGCCGGTGACCATCTAACAATAGTTCTTGGATTGTGTCTGTCAGTATGGCGTGTGTTAAGATAAGATTTTCAGCCTTCTAGTTGTAAGGTTAGCACTGTAAAACAAGTAATTAAAGTGTTCAAAATAGAAGTCTTCGTGTATTCATTTAATACATCATCGTAGTACTTATTGGTACACTTCCGATCCCCGCCAAAGCCACGACTAAGCAAAACTAGGTACATTTATCGTAGATTTGTTTTCATTAAGTATTTTTGAGTTTCAGAATTATAATAAACTACAATTATAATATACTAGCTAATGCAGCGCTCCCTGGTGGGCTTTAACAGAAAAAACATTCCCTAGAATTACACCAAAGATATGCAACATCATCGAAATCTGTTCAGTGGTTTTTGAGAAAAGTTGTAACAACCAAGACACACATAAAAAAAAATAAAAAATATACAACTTTTCAAGCCAAACCCTAAGTATATCCTTCTACATTATATCGTGGGTAAAAATAAAAAAAATAAAAAATCCCCTACGCCAAATGTCTTACATCATTTTGGAAAAGAGCTGATACTCTTACACTGCTGGACCGATATTCACCGTTATTAACCACCGCAAGGAAACTGATCTTCAAATAAAAAAAACCGCATCGAAATCGGTCCATCAGTTTGAGAGCTAGGATGCCACAGACAGACAGACATCCCTCTTTTTTGCGTTTAGCTTCGAAGATAATCGCTAAGCGCTCGTTCTAAATCCTCACCTTTATGCACTAAGCATCGACCAACTCCTTAGCAGTCAGAACTCAGGTATTAAGTTATATAACTTAAGATGAAGTGCTACAGTTCCTATACCCGGGAGAGGTAAGCAGAGATCTAGTTATCCCTACTAATATTATTAATACGAAAATAACTCTGTCTGTCTGATATGCTGTTACGGGAAAACGGCAGTATCAGTTGAAATGAAATTTGTTACGGAAATAGATTGATGAATTGGCTTCTAGAATACCACAAAGGAACTTATATTCATACATTCAAAGGCTGATAATCACCATTACTCTCCTTTGCATTTCGCAGTCGGCTAAAAGTATAGCCAAGTAACAGACGGGATAGGCAATTATCGGGTTCCGTAGCACACTAAGGATGACGAAATTCCCTTTTGGTAATAAAGTAACAATATTTTTAACTTTTAATGTTTTTTATTGCTCACTGTAACTATTCTAAACAAGTCGAACGATAGCATTGGTAAGTTATGGCATAATCAGATGTGACAGACAGACAGATAGACAAAGTTGAACCATGAATAACCCCCGCTGTGGGCGGAGCGGGAAGGAGTGTCAGACTCTTACTGACTAAAACTCATCCATGTTTATTTCTTCGTCCTTTGTGTGCTAGGGGCGTGGTAGCTCTTTTGAATATCCCGCAGCCCGTACAAGCATTTTTGCCATACCTATTACTGGAATCAAGTATAACTACTACTGCTCACTAGGACCCATTAAAAATAAATTATATTCCGTGGTGCTAGGCAACTGGGCTTCACCCAGTTGTAAACGTCCCTTTGTGCTAATGGCCTAACTCTTTACATCTGTCTCCTGCTTGATATGGAGGGAAGTGGAAACTATGATTATTCCTACTCCTCCACTATTATTTTCTGACTAGCTTCTGCCAGCGACTTCGTCCGCGTGGAAGAGTGGTGCTCCGCTCATATTGGTCTTAGCGTGATGATATATAGCATATAGCCTTCCTCGATAAATTGATTATCTAACACTGAAAAATTGTTCAAATCCGACCAGCGGTTCCTGAGATTAGCGCGTTTAAACAAAATGACAACATTTCCCTTCACTGCTCTGCTCCTATTGATTGTAGCGTGATGAAAAGTATACTAAAACCAGCTCAGGAGTATGACAAATAATTGTACCAAGTTTCGTTAAAATCCGTCGAGTAGTTTTTGTTTCTATAGAGTTTATACAGACAGACAGACAGACAGACAGACAGACAGACAGACAGACAGACAGACGGACAGACAGACAGACAAAAATTTTACCGATTGCATTTTTGGCATCAGTATCGATCCCTAATCACCCCCTGATAGTTATTTTGGAAATATATTTCATGTACAGAATTGACCTCTCTACAGATTTATTATAAGTATAGATTAAATTCGTTGCGGGTTCCAAGACAGTTAAAAAAAAACATTTCTCTGGGACTCGTTGAGCTTCACTGCCTCGGCGTTTTCTGGTGGTCGCTACTGTTTATTCTGGCTTTCAGGAGTTGCAGTGGTTGGGAATAGTCTGGCGGGATTATCCCAAAAAAAGACAACTCTACAAATTACTTTTGTACTTAAATGTAAATAAAATCGAAATACCGTTAAATAGAGGAGTTATCCCTTATAAGAACAGATATTAGGCCAATTAAGGTCAATAAAAATATCTTCAAAAGTCCAGGGTCAGTCTGATGGCATTTATTTCGGCTATCAAAGGGACCTCAGGTTTGGCGCAGAGGGTTTATTGCCAAAACGTGGGGGTAACTGATACTTATAATTTTATTGGTTTACAGATCCCGACTTAGGTATAACGTAGGGTTTTTGTTGGGATCAATATTTTTTTTGGAAATATTATTTCATCATCAGACTATATATTTACTTTCCAGAAAAAAGCGTGTATCCAAGTAAACAAACGTGTTGGTTTTTTAACAAAAAAATGGATGTAATATTAATTGCTTCAGTTTTTTAACAGACAACCTCTGTGGCAACCACCTCTCAGTGCGGCCACCGTGTATCCTTGCAAGTAGCCAGAATGCAAGCCATTAGGCTCTAGGCACTGAACAAGTCGCCTGTCTGTGCGGAGGTAGCCTATTTTTTAATTATTTTTTGTTTGGCATCTCGAACGTCAACCTAGAAGGTTGTCGACTGCTTAACCGGGCTTGCCTGTGAAGTGCCTTAAATGAATTTAGGGCCTCCAGCCAGGGCTTGACTTACAAAACTAAGTGACTACACGCTAAAGGCACCCCCTAGTGGGGTACTGGCCTCGGTCGGACGTAGCTCTAGCGATGCATTACGTATTCTCTCAGCTGTATGTCAAGACAGATGCATTCTCACTACGCACGAGGTGATACTTTAGTCTGACAGATAAATACACTTCGCGCCAAGGAATATGGGTCAGTTAGAAAAAAAAAAGCATTGAGATGATGTTTTTTTTTTACTTTGTTCTGATAAGTATGTAAAAAAGTGCTTTAGGCACTTTTTAAACTTAAAATTATCGTTTTTTTAAAGTTGTTTTTTTAGTAGCTGGTTTTCCTATAATAATTTCAATAGGTAGGTATATTTTCTCTAGTAAGTACCTAGGTAAATTTAAATCAATCACCTCACATAAGTTATTGACGATGCCAAAGTGCGAACTTAATCCATCCATATAAGCTTTCCTTCTCTAAAAAACTCAAGAAATTTTACAGCAGTACATCACATATTGTATTATAACCTACAACTTCAATTATATTAAAACTTTTGGACTGACCCAAATTAATTGCTCTGAAGTGTACATTCATGTTAACGGACGGTCAGACAGTCAGCTGTTACATGTGGTTTCACTAAATTGATATACAAAGGTAGGTATATAACGTTACGGCATATTTCTCGCAGGAGTAGTAAGCAGGAGTCTAAGAAAAGTCATAACTAATATTAAATTATAAAATTCGAAAGTGAGTTTGTTTGTCTTTCAAGAAAAATCATTATCTGCCTAGCCTTTTCCCGACTTTGTTGGGGTCGCAGTTCCACAACCCAGTTGTACCGGGTAAAACGATACCCCATGGTAAGATAGGTTGTCAGACTTTCTGGTTTCTGACTACCCGTAACGACTGTCAAAGATCTACAAATGACAACGAGGACCAACAGCTTTACGTGCTTTCCGACGCACGGAGGAGTCTCGCTATGACATAGATGGTCACCCATCCACGGACCGACCGCGCCAAGCGCAGCTTAAACTTTGATCGGTTAATCCGTACTTAGCCACGAGCTCCCGTCTTTTAAGAAAAATAAAGTTCATAGCAAACTTAATGAAAATATTAAATAATGTCTGAGAGGCTAAAAAAAATTCTCAAATTCAATAATAAAATCAAAATGTCGTCTTTCCCGCCTAAAAATTGTTACCCACAAACACTTTATTAGAAAAGCAAAGACCATGTTTTCATTTTAATATCTGAAACCCATCTATTTTATATTAAAAATAAAGCCAAGCTGAAGTAGGCTTTCGTCCGCAGGATACTAAGTTTAAAATAGCTTGACAGAATTTTCAAATCCTTTGGCCTCTATGTTGATAAAACTAGGATCGGCGTTCCAGAAAAATAGACCCTATTTTTATCACGTAGAGTATAAAGTCGTGTGTAAATTTATATTTGAATATCAAATTCCACAGCCTGGTTTCAATACGGTTTTTATTAATTTTTCCAACTTTTTGATTTATTTTTAATTATTCGAATTTAGAATTATTTGTTTATTCATGGTAATAAATACGTTTATGATTGAACCTTTTTTCATACATTTATTGTTTATGATTTTTAATTATATTTATTATTACGAAGTAAAATTATTTGATATGAGCGTAATGCTGGTATTACACTTGGCTTATTTGTCCAAATATTTGGGTTATTTTATTAACACAAAGTGGACCCTATTAGTAGTCGCATAAAGTTCACGTTATACGGAAAAGGCCCAAATATTTAGTATATATATACCAGCATAAAATATTTAGTGTAAAGAAAGAAAATACGTTTATTTGCGCCAATGACATGAAAATTAGAATAAGACCAAAAAAATACAGAAATAAACAAAAAAAAGATGGGGAAGAGAAATATATGCGTTACATCAGCGCAAAACGGCGGTATGGTCGATTCGCATATTTTTACTAACTAGCCCTGCGGTTGCCCAGTGATTATAAGCTTAAATACAAAAAAAAAAATGACATAACTAGCAGTTTCCCGCAATCTTACCCCCACTTTGAGGGGAGAAAATTATCCCATCCCACCTAGACTTCAAGATACTCAATTCCATGTAAATCTGACCATTAATTTTGCAATGAAAGCGTAACAGACAGACAGATACATTTTAGAATAGTTTTAGTAGGTATTTAATTAGTTTTTAATCAGAGGAGTTCGTGGCTAAGTAACAGCCACGCCGCACCACGGGTCGACCGATCATAGGTTAAGATCGCTTGGCGCGGTCGGTCCGTGGATGGGTGACCATCTCTGTCATAGCGAGACTCCTCCGTACCTCAGAAAGCACGATAAGCTGTTGGTCTCAGTTGTCATTTGTACATCTTTGACAGTTGTTACGGATAGTCAGAAGCCAGAAAGTCTGACAGCCAGTCTTACCAAGGGGTATCGTGTTACCCAGTAACTGGGTTGTGGAGGGCAGATAGGCAGTCGCTCCATGTAAAACACTGGTACTCAGCTGCATCCGGTTTAGACTGGAAGCCGTCCCCAACATTGTTGGGAAAAGCAGATGGGTGGATTTAATTAATTTTAAGCATGAGGTAGTTATTCTAAAGTATAAACCAAGAACCTATTTTCAAAACATGTTCATTCTAAAGCATGTTCTCCACTTGAAGAGCTGAACAATGTCTGTCCCGTGATATGCACACAATGCTATGTCATCCATTGTTGCCACTTTGATCGGTAGGACAAGGAAATTGAAACTTCTATACATAGAACTTCGATTCCCCATACGTTTCTTTGTTGAAGAAATGTGGGGGTAAGTTTATAGATGGCTCGTGGCTCACTGGGATTGAGCGAAGGGGGACAGCGCGACACTGCCGTAGAACAAAGTCAGATGTGATAATACAATGAAATTGTGATTTTTTCAAAATCAGCTTCAATTAAGCATAATCTATCGATATAAGCAAGAAAAAAAATATATATATATCTGGTACTTTCCGAGATATTAAAATGAACAAAGTTGTATTTGAAATACTATATTATGCCGAAAATTGTGAACTCAAAACTTTAAAGTGTCGAGCGGTTCTGTCAGAAATTCAATTGCAATCTAATCTCATTAACACTGAATTAGCCAGGTAACCTCTGTTTAAGTACCGAGTAAACTTATCCGGCCGATAATCTCATGCAAATGATGTCCCTAAAGTCTGAAATCGCCAATCCACCTTAAGCAAGCATGGTGATCAATGCTCCTGCCTTCTCTGTATGAGAAGAGGCCTGTGCCCAGCAGTGGGACAATATATAGGTTGATGATGATGATGTATCTAATTATGAGTGAAGCTAGTGTCAGGTCTTAGCTGTTTTTCGCGGCTGTTTTTCAACCGTATCCTGACGGAACCTCTCCGTGTACCCGGATAAAAAACTGATATCCTTGCCGAGGTTTCAATCTATTTTCATTCATTCTATAATAATCTATTTCATCTAAATCGGTCCAGCCATTGTACCGCGAAAGCTTTATAGACAGACAGTTACTTTCGCATTTATTATGTTATAGTGAGAATTCATTCAATTTTTTGTTTGTTTAATGTTGTTAATTTTGTAACATTTATGAGATTTACTATTTTGGAACTGAATTTTAGGGGTAATAAATTCTAGGGGTAATATAATAAGGGGTAAGTGTCATAAACTGTCCGTGAATACAGAAAACGAGAACCCAGAATTCGAACCTAGAACCATTCGCAGCCTGCCCAATAAAGTATTAAACGTAATAAACAACACGAAAACAATATCTTCACACCCCCTTTATTAAAGAAAGCTTTTAATTAACTTAATTAAAATAATAATTAAAATTACTATTCTAAAGCGGAGTTCCCTTTAATTAAACGCCTCGGAGGAAAAACGTGAGTCACGAACCTTGATAATTGTATCTTTTAGGTACCCTCCGTGAATTCAACCGTGATAATAAACTACCAGCCGCTTGCATCAAACTTGAAATCATTTATACTTTATACTTTTACGAATATCACAAAACATGATATCAATAATTAATTCATGAGGAGGTCGTGGCTAAGTAACAGCCGCACGGTTCGACCGATCAAAGGTTAAGCTGCGCTTAGCGCGGCCGGTCCGTCGATCGGTGACCATCTATGTCATAGCGAGACTCCTCCGTGCCTCGGAAAGCACGTTAAGCTGCTGGTCCCGGCTGTCATTTGTAGATCTTTGACAGTCGTTACGGGTAGTCAGAAGCCAGTTAGTCTGACAACCAGTCTTACGAAGGGGTACCGTGTTACCCGGTAACTCGGTTGTGGAGGTCCGATAGGCAATCGCTCCATGTAAAACACTGGTACTCAGCTGCATCCGGTTTAGACTGGAAGCCGACCCCAATATAGTTGGGAAAAGGCTAGGCAGATGATGAATAATTAAGTCAACATATATCATAAGTATGAAGACGAAAACATAAAATAATAGCAAAATTATTATTAAATTTTATCCTCCATTTTGACAGATCTTGAATGACAGTTCTTCCGTTTCACGTATAAGTAACCTGATATTTTTAAGTGCTACTGGGTGTAGGCGTTTTGCGCAGTTTCACTAGCATCCTATAAGAATTACTCCGAGTTTTAACCTATCTCCATAGAAAATTTCATATAAATCGGTTCAGCCATTTCACTGTTAAAGATTACGCTTTTTACATACATAGTTACATTTGCATGTATAATATGAAATACCTAATGATTATTTTTAGAATTAAAAAAAACTTTGGGCCAATCTTTTAAAAAAAGTCACGGTAGCAGCAGGATTTCAAAAAGTAGGTCACATAGAGAACAACCCGCAAGAAACTCCATGTTTTTTTTGTGTTGTTGCAAAAGTTAGTATTGTAGAGTTCTGAGCTGTTTTTCTGTTGAAGGTCCTATAAGGACATAAATGCATTTATTAGACAAGGTCCATAAAATGTTAGTATACAAAAACAATCTAATAACGCTATTGTTTGTAAAACAAACAGAAAAACGTAAAATAAATAAAAGAAAAACCACACAGTGAAACCAAATTATGCTAAGCCCTGGATGCGACCACCCACAGTGTGTAGTCGCATCCAGTGCTGCCACATCAGCGAGTCCCAGCGGCCGACGAAAAATTTCAGAAGACTGTTTGAGCTAGCCCACAATCGCTTCCTATGACCTTACTCAACAGTGGTGCGAACTTGGGTTCGTAAAAACAATAGGTCTCATTGAAATAAATGGTTTGATTTTTTTAAAAGGTCGTAGCATCTCTGCCACACCCTACGAAGTAAACAAGCGAGATGTCATGAATATATATTTTAAGGGTTTTCACACGTCGTCACATTTAAGTTGACTTGACGAGGGTTTTCGTAATGTCATCGTTTTGGGAGATATTTTATTGCTTTTTGTTATAAATTGCTGTTCCAAGTTACATTGGCTTTTTAGAAGGTATATTATGTTACGCTGTCTGTCTGTCTGTGAATAAATATTACGCTCAATAACTACACTGATCAATTATGGCTTCTATCTAGATGGAGTTAATCAAACATGACAACTGATTAGTTTTAACACTATAATAAAATCTTCCTGTCTCCGCTTCTGACATGGAATTGTAACAACAACTGCCACCTATCAAGATAGCAGTCAGGGATGACAGCATAACGGCCCTCATAGATTTTAAAAGAGTATCCATGGAGATTCTTGTCGGTTCTTCTCCATAGGACCCACTTTTTGGGACCGTGCACCTAGTTTCTAGTCTTGACGTTTTATAAGTACCTGTAAATTGGTCTACATAAAATAAAAACCTTTTGACTTTGACCTTGACTAGACACCTGGGGGTATTATACCACCAATTTTCTGACTCCAAGCTGCTGTGTGACATTTTCCAAAATCCACAAAGTGGCCGCAATTTCGGGCCTACCCGGGAATCAAACCCAAGACCCCGTTTGCAGGAGATGCGTAATGCGACCACTAGAACAACAAGGCAGTCACATTCGAGGAAAATCATAACCCATATTTTAGTATAGTCGTGTTAAGTAGGAAATACTTTGACATTTCCGTGCTACGGAACCATTCGTGCGCAAAGCCGATTCACACGTCGCCGTTTTATTCTAACTTCCAAGCGTGCAAAGTTGCGGCCTGAAATATTAAATAGTTACATGACGATTCAAAAGTGAAAATCTTTCATGAAATGTATTGAACAGTTCGATATTTTATATAACGTTCTGAATTTTAAAGAACGTAATAACATTCTTTATATTTCTTTCATCCGGAAATAATCTTCTATACTTATAATAAATCTGTAGAGAGGTCAATTCTGTACATGAAATATATTTCCAAAATAACTATCAGGGGGTGATTAGGGATCGATACTGATGCCAAAAATGCAATCAGTAAAATTTTTGTCTGTCTGTCTGTCTGTATAAACTCTATAGAAACAAAAACTACTTGACGGATTTTAACGAAACTTGGTACAATTATTTGTCATACTCCTGAGCTGGTTATAGTATACTTTTCATCACGGTACAATCAATAGGAGCGGAGCAGTGAAGGGAAATGTTGTCATTTTGTTTAAACGCGCTAATCTCAGGAACCGCTGGTCCGATTTAAAAATTCTTTCAGTGTTAGATAGTCAATTTATGGAAGAAGGCTATAGGCTATATATCATCACGCTAAGACCAATAGGAGAGGAGCGCTACTATTCCACGCGGACGAAGTCGCTGGCAGAAGCTAGTTATATTATATAACTAGCTATTAATTATAACTAGCTTTCCGCCAGCGGCTTCGCCCGCGGGGGCTATACGAATTCAAATTAAAAATGACAGTTTCATACAAACTTGGCCACCTCTTTTACACCCACTTAGGAGTAGAATTTCGGAAAATCCCTTCAAAATGTTGTGCAATAAAATTTACATCTAAAATCAGCGGTTTTAGCTGTGCCGTTAATCAACCAGACAGTCAGCCAATCAGTTTTTCTTTCATATATATATAGGTCCTGTACCAATACGTAAGAAACCGTATTTTATAACTTTAACCTTCAAATTTAAAGCTCCAGGTACCTCCAAATTATCTTTTATATTGCTCACGTAAAAAGTAATTCTTATTGCTAAGAGTAAAACGATCTCATTCCTCTTTACTTAAAATCGATTTCTGTACCGAAACAACATGAAGTTTTTAGAGATTCTTTTAATGATTGCTAGTGCTACAATGGGTGCTATCGTTTTTGCGGTCACCAGTTGGCGCCACTGTTGAGTAAGGTCCTGTGAGTCAACAGAAAAACAGCTCAAATCTCTACTATATAAAGTTTGTGTACATGTAGATATTAACCACTACAACTCCCTTTGAGTTATTTGTTTTTAAAGCCCCACTTATTTTGCACCTATCCTTAGATTTTCTTTGTAAAGAACTAACATTTATTCAGCTGTAAAGTATATCTGCCATTATCAATGAGGAATGGCACAATATTTGCGATAAACATCAATAATTTGCAGAAATCTGCGGTAAAAGTGCTCGCAATGAAAGATCTCTTCACATTTGAAATTTCTTGAGACCTTACTCTACACTAGCGCCTCTAGCGGCGAATTTAAGCCCGGTAACCCTCATTGTGCTACTGTTCAATCGTAGGTTCGATTCCATGCATGAGACACACTTTGCATGCTTACTTTATTTTATTTTTCGCCAGGTTTTCTTAGTAAAAGGCTATGTGCGAGTCGGCTACAAGTCTAAATACATGCTGAGTACCAGTGATTTACATGGAGCGACTGCCTATTTGACCTCCACAACCCTTACCGAGAAACACGATACCCCATATCAGAGTTTTTAGCTTCTGATTACCCGTAACGATTGTCAAAGATCTACAAACTACAGCTGAGACCGGCTTAACGTACTTTCAGTGGCACGGAGGTATCTCGGTATAACATTGATGGTCACCCATCCACGAACCGACCGCGCCAAGCGCAGCTTAACCTTGATCGGTCAACCCGAGCGGCTGTTACTTAGCCACGAGCCACTTTTTAATTAAATGTTATTTAAACATCATAATTAGCTAAATGTGTGTGCTATACAATTCTGCTTACCCCCTTAAGAAAATAGGTTTGATGTTCAGTTCATGGTTTTGTCTTAATGTTTATTCTATGGTACTGTAAATAAATAAATAAAATAAAATACTGTAATTATGGTCTAAGTTCAACTTAACTACTCCAAGTTGTAAAGGTGTAAGAAAATTTGAAGTTATTTTCTAAATAATAATAAATAATAATAAAAATACGTTTATTTATCTCCCCACAAATTACACTCACATTAAACATCTTATTAGATACAGGAAGCAAAGTACGGAAATGCAATTTGTGGGAGATCTGGAGTCTAAACTAAGCCTAGGCCTGTGCCTTAGAACTCCAGGTCCCCCCGTTACAATTTTTATTCATACTGACAGTTAAATTACATTAATATATAACCGTAAATGAATCTGAGTGTGTGCGGGATTTATAACTTTTATTGTATCAGATAAATATTCATATATTACTATAATATATATATGTATATATATATAAAGATAGATAGATAGATAGATAGATAGATAGATAAGAACAGAGATAATAATATTATAAAAAATAAACACCTGATACATTAAAACAGGAATATAAATTCCATTACTTAGTCACTTCCAAAAATTTTTCAGTATTAGAGTAACTTAGACCCTGCAACCATTTATTGATTTTCTTTTTACATTCAAATTTGCGACAGTTTGCTATGTTCAATATTTTATTCAGCTTGTTGTATAACATGTCTCCTCGGTAATGAAAAAATCGTTGTGCAAAAGTAGTATTTACTACCGTCTGTTCACATACAGCATAGTTCCTTCTGGAGAGAGCAATACGCTTGATCCTATCCCCAGGAAGGTTAGTGTGTTTAAGAAGGATAGTAAGCGAAATATATAGTTGGCGTACGGTAAGCACCTGTGTTTCTTCATAGAGTTGAGCGGTAGGGAAAAGACGGGGTTTAGATAAACTTATTTTTAGTATCATCCTTTGAGCTCTTTCAAGAATGATTACTTTAGATTTGGATGCTCCACCCCACGTGGTAATACAGTAGCATATTATGGATTGAACCAAGGCATCAAAAACGATTTTGAGCGTTTGTTTATCTGCGACAGCGCGGAGCTCTTTAAAGATATAACTGAGTTTGCGAATTCTTTTTGACAAGGAAAGTATGTGATTTTCAAAAGACAATTTAGAGTCAATTTCAATTCCAAGGTACCTAATATTCTTAGCAGGAATAATTTTGGGACAGTCACAGTTTTCAAATGGGGGATAATTGCATTTATGAGCATAGATATTACTGATAGAGTCAGATACTCCTGATCGATTTTGAATTGAAAAGACAATAAATTTTGTTTTGTCTTCATTTAAAGTAAGAGAGTGAGAGCACAACCAGTGACATACTGTATCAAAACCTTTCTGTGCAAGATTAAAAAGTTCAGTCAATGTGTCAGCATAAAAAGTCAAGGCAGTATCGTCGGCATATGCAGAGATGCGGCAGCTTTTAATGTTAAGGGTACAGAGTTCATTAATATAGCATAGGAAAAGTGAGGGGCCCAAAATACTACCCTGAGGGACGCCGAAATTGATTGGAAGTTCATCACTAATGTGATCTCCTATTTTAACACATTGAGTCCTATTTTTTAAGTAATCAGATATTAAGGCCAGCGATGGGCCCCGGATACCGTGGTCCTCAAGGGTTTGCACAAGACGAGGGGCAGAGACAGTGTCAAAGGCTTTCGCTAGGTCAAGAAATATTGTTAAACATTTATTTTTATTATCCAATTTGTCAACCAGAAAATTAACTAAGTCAAGAACTGCATTATTTGTTGAGCGTCCCGCTCTGAAACCGTATTGTGCGTTTGAAATTAAGTTACTTTCTTCTAGATATTTAGTAAGGCGTATATTAATTAAGCGTTCGAAAAGTTTTGAGAGCGCTGATAAGATAGCTATTGGCCTATAGTTGCAGACACTGCCCTTATCCACCGCCTTGTGTATCGGATGCACAACAGCTCTTTTCAATGCGTTGGGGAACACACCATACTCAAAACAACGGTTGATTATGTTAGTGAGAACCGGTGCAATTGATACCGCTATATCCTTTAGCACTTTTGAACTAATCTGATCCCAGCCAGGAGAGCAGTCACTTTTTAAGAGTCTAATAGTTCTCACAACCTCTTCCTCGTCAACTGATAAGAGTACAAAAGATTTTAAAGGTGGCTTGACAACTTTTTTAAAGTTAGGAAAATGTATAGGAATATTGTCTACTAGTTGTTTACCTATATTTGAGAAATATTCATTAACCTTGTTGATTGAATCTGCAGGATTAGTATCCGGCGGCAATAATTGAAGAGGTAGTTGATTTTTATTATTATTATTGGTAATACTTTTAATGGTAGACCAAAGCTTTTTTGAATTATTTTTAGACATAATTAATTGATCTCTCTCGTACTGTTTTTTTAGTTTTTTCAATAAGTTATTACAATGGTTACGGTATCTTAGGTACGATATCCTCAATATAGTATTATTATTATTTGATCTCAGTTTTATGTGCATTCTGTCTCTATTTCGGATGCAGCGTAACAAGCCAGTAGTTATCCACGGTTTAATTACAAATTTATTTCTAGGTATTATTCGTTTTATTGAACAATTTGCTATTAATTCTTGTATTATAAAAATGAAGTTTTCCATAGCCTTATTTAAATTGGATTCATTGTATATTTTCTCAAAGTTAATTTTAGAACATTCAGATTTCAATTTATTATTGTCAATTTTATAATTTAACTTCAGTTTTATAGGCTTACTTTTAATAGTACCAGTATTTAAACAAAATAGTATAGCTTCATGATCGGTAATTGTAGTACATAGGGAAAATGTAAACGCGTTTAGCTTAGTTTTAACGATAACATGGTCTAAGCAAGATTTACCTCTGGTAGCTTTATTGATAGCAGGAAGCATCCCATGATAAGTAGTAATATCTAAATAACTGGCAGTTAGATGGGTGGATCCAAGAAGGTCGATATTTATGTCTCCAACTATGACAATGTTTTTAAATGAAGAAAGACTTTCTAGTAAATTATGTAAGGAAGTAAGAAAAATGTCTGATGATTTGAAGCTGGGTGGTCTATATATCGCTATTACAGCTGTAACATTACTCAGTTTTATCAATAAACAGTTTGCTTCGGCTAGGAATGGTTCTACCACAGTACATTCTAAGTTACGGTTTGTATAAACAACCAGACCATCATTTTGGTTATAGTTGTCATTCGTTTTATATAAATTATAACCATGGAGTATAGGTAAATTAACAACATGCGATAACCAGCATTCTGAGAGTACAATTATGTCACATTGTAGCTCCAGTCTTTTAAGAAGAATATTTATCTCCTGGAAATTACAGTTGAGGCTACGGATATTTTGTTGTAGAATATTTAAATATGCTTTGGGATATTTAAGATATAAGTTGCATTCCTCAGGTTCGCATGAGACAGGGACAGAGACATCAAAGTCATCGATATTTCTCATTAAATTATCTGCAGGATCGAATGTAAAGTATAAGTACTACTAGACAAGATAATTATTATGAATGTATTTAAATTCAGATAAATTGATAGTAATTTTGTTCGAATATTTATAGGAGGTGACATGTTACTTCGGTATTTATAGTTGTATGTAGCATTATCATGGCGGGAAATTATAGTAGGATTCACTTTATATTTGTAGTATGTATGTAATATAATATGTATGTTTATTGTATGATATGGTATATATGATATAATAGAGATAGAATATATAATAAATGTGTGATTACTTAATATATGAAGTTTATAACTGTAATTAATAATAATAGATACTAGTATGTGAGGTAGATATGGATAGGAAAAACATGCAATAATTTTACCTGTATTTGTAGTTAGTGAGGTTTTGGATGTTATTGTATCGTTTTGAGTATAACAAATTGTATTTTTTCCACACAGCACAAAACAGTAACGCACTATATGATCGTGAGAAAAGGATATTCGATTGTAGAAGGAAAATAGTCACTGTTGTTTTAGATTGTTCAGCTCATCTTCTGTGGTTATGAGTTTGGCCAAGTCACCTTCTTTCTGGCGTATATAAACTTTTCCATAAGAGGTCCAGCAGCTAGCGCATTTGCGCTCTTTAACTGCCTCACGAGCCAAATAGTATAATATATCTGCAAAACAACATTAAGTTTAAGTTAGCAAACGGTTTGAGTGCTGAAGTTTTCATTTCTCTTACTTAAAACTAAGGCGTTGTCTCACTCAAGTAATTTAGTTTACAAAGTTTCGAAGGTTTTTTGTACTTAGAAATGTCTACTTAACGTTTTTTGTAAAACGAAAATTTTCTTCTTACGCAATTTTTCATTTTTCTGTTTTCGTTTTTGCGAGGAAAATAACAAAATTATAGTTATTCTTGGTCAAAAAATTAGGCCCTTAGAAAAGAAAAGTGACTTGTGGCTTAGTAACTGCCTCACGAGTCCTTTAATTATAGTCATCATCATCAGCCTATATATTGTCCCACAGCTGGGCACAGGCCTCTTCTCATACAGAGAAGGCATTTATTAATTATAGTAGTGCCTATTAAATCCATGCCTAGGACGTCAAGCCGTCGCCCACGGCTGCTATCTTGATAGCAGTTGTTGTTACAACTCCATGTCAGAGGCCGTCAGGCGGATTTGAGAAAACTCTGACACTAGGGCTTGTTAGGTTAGTAAAACCTACGCAAAAGAAAACGAAGAAGAAAACTTAATTAAAATTAGACTGGCAATAAAATAAAAAACCGGCCAAGTGCGTGTCGAGCTACGCGCAGAAGGGTTGCGTAGTAGTAGTGTAGTTAAACGACTATAACTCTGTTACCGGTTAAGCCTACTTAGCCTTGATAGTTTTTCTTGTAAGTTTATTACATGTGCTACGTCTGTGATTTTTTTCACATGTTTAGGGATAGCCATCGTATCGAGCAAAATTTTGCAAAAGGATCCCTAAATCAAATGGTCTTCACACACTTGCTATATTTTTTAAAGACCTATCTAATGATACCTCACACGAAGGAATACGCGAGACAAAAAATATTTATCCTCACTTTAGGTGTTTGGGAGCTACCCTAAAAAATATTTTTCATAATTTTATTTTACCACTTTGTCGGCGTGATCAATATACATGGCTATACTAGATTTCAGCTTTCTAATACCAAGAACACAGACAGACAGACAGACAGACAGACGGACATGGCGAAACTATAAGGGTTCCTTGTCGACGACGGAACCCTAAAAAGTGGCGCAACAAACTCCCGATCAGAGAGAGAGAGAGAGAACCAATATCAATCTTTTAGTTTGAAAACCATAATTTATGTCTCTATACATTATACAACAGTAGGGCTAGACAAGTGGTAAAAACGCTAGTGGAATAGAATACAAAATGTATGGGAATGACATTGAATGACAGATAGTCGTAACCGAATGTCATTCCCATACATTTTGTATTTCTACTAGCGTTTTTGCCACTTATCTAGCCCTACAAATATTTATTTCTGAAATTAAGACAAACATAAATTTAACAAAGCGGTTTCATTAGTTTAAGGATTACAACCTAGGTCCATATATATCTATATATCTAGGTAATTTGAAAAGTTTGTCTAGGCTACCCGAGTTTAATCTAAACGATTTAAATTAAGGTTTTATTAGGCTTAGACTTTATACGGACATTAGATACGAATTTGTTAGCATACCTACACTAAGGCCTCTGCCTCGAATTTTGCGGGCAGCGGGGCGGCGCGGGAGCGGCAGGATCTTATGCGTAAAATCGGTAGTATTTAATGTCTTTTCTTAAGAAGTTTTTCGAAATTTACACAGATTAATAGCTAAACAAATCTTTGCCAGAAAGTTTATTTGCATAAATCATTCTAATCACGAATCTCTTCTTAAGATTTACATGCTTGTCTGGCAAGGGGTTGAAACTATCAACAATGTCTGGCTAACGAGGAAACACCATCTAATTATTACCCAAGTATTATATATAAAAATCTGCTTATACACTATAACGTAAGTAGGATTATAATTTGATGAACATTAAGGGTGTCTGGCAACGGGTTGCCACCATGGTAAGTGTCTGGGAATGAATGCCGTGATTTTTAATAATATTCCGAAGGTAATACCGAAAAATCACACTTTATAATTTGACGAAAGTAGATCGGTATTTTTCACAACTTTAGTACCGTGTACCTGCCAAAGCCACCATAACCCAAACTTTATAATGGTCCATCGTTCTTACCTGTATTGGGAGCATGCGCTGACAAATTTTCAGGTTTTATAAAATGACGAAAGTCTGGGGTCCATGGGGTCTTGGAATATGGCTAGACTTCACTGAGATTGGCTGCAGTGACCGAAGTCTGTCTAGAGATTATTATTATTATATTATTAAAGACTAGCTTCTGCCCGCGACTTCGTCCGCGTGGAATAGTGGTGCTCCGCTCCTATTGGTTTTAGCGTGATGAAATATAGCCTATAGCCTTCTTCAATAAATAGGCTATCTAACACTGAAAGAATTTTCAAATCGGACCAGTAGTTCCTGAGATTAGTAGCGTACGCAAAAAAAGTAACTTTTCTGGTTGATTTCTTACACCTTGTGTCCGAAAAACCCAAATATCTTACGGAACCCTATTTTTTTCCAAAATAAAATTTAGCCTATGTTACTCGTGGATAATGTAGCTTTCGAATGGTGTAAGAATTTTTAAAATCGGTCCAGTAGTTTTTGAGCCTATTCATTACAAACAAACAAACAAAGTTTTCCTCTTTATAATATTAGTGTAGATTAACAGTTTTTAATTACTAAAACAATTAATTAATCGACCTTTTTCTCGGCTCGTCCGTTATCCAGCTTAGTGCTGCCCATATTAGAGTTTCAATTAAGTTTGTAAAACAATGGTATTATCTTTGTTGGGTAGCGTAAACTTGAGATCAGATATAATATGTAATTGGTCGACTAACTCTTGTTTTGGATAGCAAGATTATAGTTATTTTTATGTGAATATATTTTCTATAGTCTGTAATAATTAATTTTACGAAAAATGTGTACAAAGTCGTAACCTATTTTCGTCTAATTATGCCACAGAAATTAACAAAATGACGTATGTATGTCAATTTCATGCTTTAAACCTCATCATTCATCATTTAATGCCATTTTTAACCGACTTCAAAAAAAGGATAAGTTATCAATTCGACTGTATTTTTTTATTTTTTTTTATTTTTTTTATGTTTGTTACCTCATAACTTGCGACTGGGTGAACCGATTTTCATGATTCTTTTTTAATTTGAAAGCTGGTGCTTCCCGTGTGGTCCCATTTAAATTTTATCACTACCGGTTCAGCCGTTTTATAAATATATCAAAAATAACGATTTATCTCTACTTGCTGATATGCCAAATACTTAGATGATTTCGTTATTTACGCTTATTACAACCTAAAAAACCGGCCAAGTGCGTGTCGGGCCACGCGCAGTAGGGTTCCGTAGTCGTAGTAAGTCTCAGTTAGTCGACTATAACTCTGTAACCGGTTAAGCCTACTTAGCCGTGATAGTTTTCCTTGTAAGTTCATTACATGTACTACGTCTGTGATTTTTTTCACATTTCTAGGTACAGCCATTCAAAAGTTAGAGGGGGGGGGGGGTAACTCGCATCAAACAAAAAAAATCACTTAAAATCTAGATATTTCGCAAATGACTCGCTTAACCGAAAAATGATCTTCACACACCCATAATATTTTTGAAAGACCTATCTAACGATACCCCACACGAAGGGGTACGTGAGAAAAAAAATATTCATCCCTACTTTACATGTTTGGGAGCTACCCTAAAAAAATATATTTTTCAAAATTTTATTTTACCACTTTCTTGGCGTGATCAATATACATATTCATACCAAATTTCAGCTTTCTAATGACAAAAACCACGGAGCTATGCCGCGGACAGACAGACAGACAGACAGACAGACAGACAGACAGACAGACGGACAGAGCGAAACTATAAGGGTTCCTTGTCGGACTACGGAACCCTAAAAAGTGGTGTGTTTATTTTGTTAAGATTGCAAGACCGAGTCACTGAAAAGCGAAAAAATAAAAAAGCTTTTTACAAAAAAATTAAAACCGACTTCCAAAAAAAAAAAACTGAAAAGTAAAAATATTTTTTATTTAAACGCTTTACGACCAAAACAACGCTTTCGAAGTTGGTGGCGAAATATTAACAATAGTAACTTACAAGACACCGACTTCGAAAGCGTTGTTTTGGTCGTAAAGCGTTTAAATAAAAATTATTTTTTACTTTTCAGTTTTTTTTTTTGGAAGTCGGTTTTATTTTTTTTGTAAAAAGCTTTTTTATTTATCTATGTAGGAAAATTAGAACAAATTTTTGTACACTGAGTGAATACGCAAGGGTAACATTACATGTAATAAGTTTTTGAAAATAAGTTCTTATTATTAAGCTCCCTTCACTATTGTAATGGGTTTTTACCTGAAAAATTGTTGTAAGTGGTGAGTATAAAAAAAAAAAAAAATAGGTCATGATTTTGTGTATATTTTTCGTAAAATAAATTGGTACAGACCATACAAATATTAAAAAAAACCGGCCAAGTGCGTGTCGGGCCACGCGCAGTAGGGTTCCGTAGTAGGAGTTAGTTAGTCGACTATAGCTCTGTAACCGGTTAAGCCTACTTAGCCGTGATAGTTTTCCTTGTAATTTCATTACATGTACTACGTCTGTGATTTTTTTCACATTTCTAGGTACAGCCATTCAAAAGTTAGAGGGGGGGGTAACTCGTATCGAACAAAAAAATTCACTTAAAATCTAGATATTCCGCAAATGGCTCGCTTAACTGAAAAATGGTCTTCACACACCCATCATATTTTTGAAAGACCTATCTAGCGATACCCCACACGAAGGGGTACGCGAGAAAAAAAATATTCATCTCTAATTTACATGTTTGGGAGCTACCCTAAAAAAAAATTTTTTTCAAAATTTTATTTTACCACTTTCTCGGCGTGATCAATATACATATTCATATTAAATTTCAGCTTTCTAATAACAAAAATCACGGAGCTATGCCGCGGACAGACAGACAGACAGACAGACAGACAGACAGACAGACAGACAGACAGACGGACAGAGCGAAACTATAAGGGTTCCTTGTCGGACTACGGAACCCTAAAAATGCGAAAGTTTGTGAGGATATACATAATGTATGTATATTTAGTAATATTTCACGCAAAAACTACTGCATGGATTTGGAAGAAATTCGGTACACATATAGGTAATAGCTTGGAGTAACACATAGGACACTTTTTATCCGATGCGCGAAGTAATTCTAAAATAATTGCGTAAGTAACTCTATTTTTCTGTAACGCTTTCACGGTGAAACGGCTCAACCAATTTTGATGAAATTTGGTATGGGTATAGCTTCAACCTTAAGAAAGGACCTAGGATAGATTTTTTTCAGGTGCATGAAGTAGTCCTCTTAGAATGCAGGTGAAACTGCGGGGAAGACCTAGTAAAATATAAAAAGTATACAATGCATGTACGACCATACTTAAAGTAAATATTTATGCCGCTACTAAAAGTACTAGAAACATAAAAATGTACTCAAACATTTGTTTTATTTCCTCTCATACGGAGGAAAATGTGAAAAATGCTCTGCTTAACGTCTAGATACTTTGTTCATGGTATATAACCGACTTCATTATTTTGTACTTTTAAAAGGATTGAAGTAGAGTACCTTCTGGTGCGTCTCATTTTTATTTTAGTATTAGTATGTTGGGTAAAAGGTATTTTTTCATACTTTTATTCTGGACATAAAAAATAAAAGGCAATACTTAGGCAGATCTACTAATAAATATATCTGAAGAGTTTTTATGGACGCGCTTATATATTACTCTCTTTGGTGGTATGTGGGTGAATCTTCAATATTTTGCTGTTTGGTTTCCGAATCGTCATTACCCTCATCACCGACTGTCGTTTAAATTGTATAATTTACAAGCTTAAAATTATTATGTTAAATAATTAAATAGATAATATATAGCCTCTTAATGTAGGTAAATATTGAATTTTATACGCGTGGTAATGATGAAATTCGTGTGAGAAAGCGAACAGCGTCGAAAAACCAACCGCACATTTTTGAAGAATCACCCACCTATCGCCACATGAGAACGACGTCAAGAATCCTACATCGCGCAAGCAGAGTTCGCAAGTCAATTAACATATATATAGAACGTTCCGATAACGATAACAGGTAGTGGCCCGCCTAGCCGAGGATCCTTTTCAATGGAGGAACCCTACACAGCGTTACCGCGCCCCCGGAATACAAAGGGCTGAGGAAGGAACATGGATGGGTTTTAGTCAGTAAGAGTCTGACACTCCCATCCGCCCCACCCACGGCGGGAGGGGTTATTTGATGATTTCCCATCCGAAAAAAAAACTGATGACCCTGACGTGATCCTTCATACCGGTGGTTCAATCTCCTTAACCATGTAAGCATTATAGACAGACGGACAAAATTATTCTCGCGTTCATAATTTATTAGTAATGTTACTGCAGAATTCACACTTTAATTTTACCTCACTCAGTTTACGGTTAAATTAACTAAAAGGACAAAAGTTACAAAGGTAGTTTGGGAGCTCGTAAACCAACTGACATTTAGAGTAAACAGCTAGAATTTATGTTGATTAAATAAATTAACTTGAGCTATGTGTTCACTAATCAACGAGGGATAATTTAATGTTGGCGGTTTTTGTTTGATGTTTTGACAAGATATTCCCAGTAGTGGACCAACCAACCAAAGAGATTGAAAGGATAATTTTGAAAAGTGTATACCTACATTATATACTCCATTTATAATAAGATTAGACATTTAAACGCACACTATTTACCGTCCACTTATCCACTAGTTTGTGTAGAAACGACTTCGCTAGCGCTTCGGTTGGCTCGTTTTGGCGGGGGGGTGATTCTTCAAAAATGTGCGGTTGGTTTTTCAACGCTTTTCGCTTCCTCACACGAATTTCATCATTACCAGCAGTATAAAACTCAATATTTACCCACATTAAGAGGCTATATCTATTTCATTATTTAACATAATAATTTCAAGCTTGTAAATTATACAATTTAAACGGCAGTCGGTATTGAGGGTAATGACGATTTGGAAACCAAACAGCAAAATATTGAAGATTCACCCGGGGGTCAGATATAAGGATTCTAAATACGATGTGTAAAACTCATAAGTATAAAAAAGAGCTTTCACATTTTTATACATCTGTCCCCATTTGAAAAAGTTCAACTCTCCCCCTTGGGGCGCCATCTTGGGAGACAATTCCTCCCTTACAAACCGACGGTCTTTGTGTGTCTGCTATTCACATCCGTACCAGCATCTCTTTGTATGTCAGTGTCTGCATAAAAGTATTTATTATACATACGTCATACTTTTTATGGATGTTACTCGTAAGTGAAAGAAAAACGTTTTTAAGTTTTTTAAGTAGTCTTGGTGGCTTAGTGGTTAAGGCCTCTCGTGTACGAGTGTGCAGGTTCGAAACCGGGCAAGTACCAATGTGACTTTTTTAAAGTCATTATGTATTTTCTAAGTATATCTTAGACGTCACTGACTAACGATGAAGGAAAACATCGTGAGGAAACCTGGACTTAAAAAGTCTGAAATCGCCAATCCGCCTTAAGCAAGCGTGGTGATTAATGCTCATGCCTTCTCTGTATGAGAAGAGGCCTGTGCCCAGCAGTGGGACAATGTATAGGCTGATGATGATGATGAAATGTTTTTACCGTTTAAAGACATTCTTACTAAAATATACAAGACAAAGAATATATGGTGTTTATATGGTTTTTATACGGGTGCGTGAAATAGTTCAGGACCCGAGTGAAGCAGCAGGATATAGCTAGTAGGTTTATATCCATACTAATATTATAAAGATGAACGATTTGTTTGTTTGTAGGGTTTTAACTCAAAAACTATTGGACCGATTTAAAAAATTCTTTCAACATTAGAAAGCTACATCTTTACGAAGTGTCATAGGCTATATTTATTTCCAGAAATAATTAGGGATCCCTACTTAAACTTGAATAATGTAACGCAAGGTGTAAAAAAAATGTCCATGAGGGCGAAGCCGCGGTAAGAAAACTAGTCATTTTAAATTAATAATTTTTAACCTACAGGTACGTACCTACCTACTACTTACTAAACTTCAGTTAACTCTATCAGATTATTACAGCTTAGCAACAAGTTAAACCGTTAAAGATTTCCTAAGCAGGATTAAGTTACAAAATATGACTCCCACTAAGAGATAGCATTACTACCTAAGTTTAAGTAGGTGCTAGGGGAGAATTTAATACGACAGGGGAGAAGTATGGCGGGGTAGTTCAGAGGGGTTTAAATTGCGTGAGATTGAGGTATTTATTTTCAACTTAGAATTAAGAAGGTTGTAGCGAGATATTTCAATTTTAGTTTTAACTAGCTTTCCGCCAGCGGAGCTTCGCCCGTGTGAATGATGAATTCAAATTTTTAAAAAATGACAGAGTTTTATACAAAATTTGCCTCCCCTTTTTCACACCTTTAGGGGTAGAATTTCGTAAAATCCTTTCTTATCGGATGCCTACGTCATACAAAGAACCCTTCCAAGTTTCAGGTCTCTACGATCACCGGTTTAGGCTGTGTTTTGATCCGTCATTTCTTGAAGACAAAGCATTGTATATGTATACTTGCAAAGATAAAAATATTGTCTTTTTTTGTCATCTGTAAAGTAGCTTTTTAATTTTATAAAATTGTCCAATCATGAAATAGGAGTTTCATGATACGCCAAGAAATTTCATGATCTTGCCAAATAAACGATCAGACAATGACATAATATAATTAGTATGTTTGTACCTTCTATATGTTAAGTTTATACATTTAATTTTATCCGCACAGAAAATAATTATCGCGACATTATGATATAATGTAGTCGTATGTTGTAATAGATAGGTTTTGAGAGTGTGTAGGTATTCTAAATTAATTTATATAAGACTCTAAATTAGTTTTTCATGCTTGATGTGACACTTCAGCGTAGATGTGTAACCCGACGAAATAACACAGTGCAGGCATAATGAAATTTGCATAATTTTGAGTTTGTTTGATACGCTGTCACGGTAAAACGGCTGAACCGATTTCTATGAAATTTGGTACAGAGATAGAAGAGACCTTGAAGACGGAGAACCCTTTTTATACGAATGCGTTGAGTAGTTCCTTTGGCACGCGAGTGAAAACGCGGCCAATAGGTAGGCTATACTAATATTATAAAGAGGAAAGATTTGTTTGCTTGTTTGTAGGGTTTTAACGCAAAAACTATCGGACCAATTTTAAACATTCTTTCACCGTTAGCAAGCTACATCTTTACGAAGTGTATATGATTATATTTATTTCCAGAAGTAATTAGGGATCCCTATTAAAACTTGAATGTAACCCAAGGTGTAAAAAAATGCACACGCGGGCGAAGCCGCGGGCGGTAAGCTAGACATTTCATAAAATAACTCTATTATTATTTCAACGTACTTTTCCTTCAAGTTATTTGAGCTATTAACGTAGCATATGCTCTCATAAGCACCTCAGTAAGTTAATGTCGAGACCTTTTTAAATTAATGAGATATGCAAATTAACATCGGTACCTACTCAAATGGTGTCGAGTTATAAATTAGGACGAGAAGTTATATATATACTTACTAATAATATTATAATAAACGCGTACGTTATACTGTCTGTATCTTACACACATATGGAAAGACTACTGAACTGATTCTGATAAACTTTGGTATAGGGATACTTTGATAAAGATAGAGAAAGATATAGGTTAATTTTTAATTATGCTGCTTGAAGTAGTTTCCTCAAAATGTTACATAAAAGTACTTGCTTTCCGCCGGCGGCTTCGCCCACGTGGGCTATACGAACTTAAATTGAAAATGACAAACAAAGTTTCATACAAATTTTGCCCCTCTTTTTCACCCCCTTAAGGATAGAATTTCGGAAAATCCTTTCTTGTCGGATACCTACGTCATGCAAAGAACACGCCCTTCAAGTTTCAGGTCTCTACGACCAGTGGTTCAGGCTGTCGATGATCCGTCAGTCATTCAGGACAAAGAATTTTATATGTATAGATAGAAGATTATAAATGCGAAAGTAACTCTGTCAGTCTGTATGTCTGTTACGCTCTCACGCTAAAACGGCTAGTAGAGGAACGCTGACGGTATTTTCATTGTATAAAACTTGCATTGAACATGGGACATCAGTCTTCTCCCTAGATCTTCGACAGTCGTTACGGGTAGTTAGAAGCCAGAAACAGACAACCAGTCTTACCAAGGGGTATCGTGTTACCCGGTAACTGGATTGTGGAGGTCAGGGAATCAGTCGCTCCATGTAAAACACTGGTACTCAGTTGCATCTGTTTAGACTGGAAGCCGACTCCAACCCAGTTGGGAAAAGGCTGCTCGACTTGTAATTTAACTCGAATTAAATTTTTGTATAGCATCATTTGAATTGTCAAATTTTCTCAGAGATAACCTGTACTGCAAAAAGACTATTGTAAATATTTTTTTTAAAAAAAGAGTGTCTATGGAGTTTCTTGTCGGTTCTTCTCCAAAAGACTCACTCCTTGGAACCGTGCAACCAGCTTGACGTTTCATAAGAGCCAGCAGAGACCTATTTGAAATAAAAAAAAGGAGTTTTGAGTCTGAAAACTTCGTCAAATTTAAAACAACAGGCATTAAGTCTTTAAACTATTTACTTAGTTAAAACAAGTCATTAATTATCTTCTTATCTTGTAACCAGATGGCAGTAAATTGCGATAAACCCCACGTTTCAAATTGATTAATTTACCCCTTAAATTTGGTTTATTATGACACCTGTCACTATGTTTACGGATCTTACCCCTTGAGTGGGGGGAGGGTTAAATAAGGAAGGGGATTATTGTAAACTTAGTTTAATTTCTTGATGAAATAAAATATTATTTCGTTTCATGATATATGAAGAAGAAAAAGGATCATCATCATCAGCCTAGCCTTTCCCAACTATTTTAGGGTCGGCTTCCAGTTTAACCGGATACAGTTGAGTACCAGTGTTTTACATGGAGCGACTGCCAATCTGATCTCCACAACCCGGGTAACACGGTACCCCTTGGTAAGACTGGTTATTAGACTTTCTGGCTTCTGACTACCCGTAACGATTGTCAAAGATCTACAAATGACAACAGGGACCAATTCCGAGGCACGGAGGAGTCTGGATATGACTCAGATGGTCACTCATCCACGGACCAATTTCCGACAAGCGTAGCTTAACCTTTGATCGATTATTCCGTGCGGCTGTTACTTAGCCACAAGCTCCTCCTCCCGTGAAGAAGAAACACGATATACTAAAAAAATATACACATTCGTGTCATTCATTATTAAAGTGTAAAAAACGATATGCAACAACCCCGTGAATCACAAGCGTAATAAACTGTATCACAAAAAAAACAACACAAAAAAAATATTCATGCTAAAAATTTCAACTAAAATTCACCCCAAAGGGACAAGCCAGCAATGTCACAAAAGCCACCCCTTTGAGGCTTCAATATTACTGAGCGTTTCAGCTTTCAACCCTTGTTTGCTTTCAATTTCAACCCTTAAAAACAACTATTGTCAGTTGTCATTTTTCAGCTATTGGGGATGAAAAATATTGTTGTATCTTTTTCGTGATGTTCATTGGGCTGTTTTTGTTGATTGAAGCGGATAGGGGAATATTTGAACAGTTATTTGCATGGTTTCGTTAATTAGTTACATAACAACACGCTTGTATAGAGGAGCTCGTGGCTAAGTAACAGCCGCACGGTTCGACCGATCAAAGGTCAAGCTACGCTTTGCCCGGTCGGTCCGTGGATGGGTCCATCCACGATGGTCCGTGGTGGACCATCTTTGTCATAGCGAGACTCCTCCGTGTCTCGGAAAGCACGTTAAGCTGTTGGTCCCGGTTGTCTTTTGTAAATCTTTGACAGTCGTTACGGGTAGTAAGAAGCTAGAAAGTCTGACATCCTGTCTTACCAAGGGGTACCGTGTTATCCGGTAACTGGATTGTGGAGGTTAGATAGGCAGTTGTTCCATGTAAAACACTGGTACCCAGCTGCATCCGGTTTAGACTGGAAGCCGACCCCAACATAGTTGGGAAAAGGCTAGGCAGATGATGACATCACGCTTGTATACCCAAAGAGGTAGACAGTAACACTAACACACCACCCTAATTATGTTTAAGGCTCATTCCTTGCCTATTTAATGCACTTAATTAAACAACTAAATTAAAGAACTCATTAAAAGCATGCATAAGAAGTGTATCAAAACCTCTAATATTATTTGACGACCTGAGTGGTTTAGTGGTCAACATGCCGGAATGCCACGCAAGAGGTCCCGGGTTCGATTCCCGGCCGGGCAGAAATTGAAATGATGAATTATTATTTTAATTTCTGTAACGGGTCTGGGTGTTACTATGTATAATATGTATGTATTTATAAAAAGTATATAAGTAGTATATCCGTTAGGCTAGCACCCATAACACAAGCATGCTTACTTGCATTGGTTACTTTGGGGCTAGATGGCGCTGTGTGAAATTGTCCAAAGATATTATATACCTACACAAATTACAATAGACACGGTTATTTAATGAAATATTTTATTCAAACACCTAAATGAGTTAGGCCGTTAATTATTCCGAATAATAATTTAGCTTAGCGCTAGCTCGGTGTCATATAAATTCGGTTTGAAGACAGTTTGATAATTAACAACACGTATATTCACGTAGTAAAGACCAGATAAGGTATAGTTACATTATCATCCATACTTATAAACTAACGGCTTCGCCCGCGTGGGGAATTTCATACGAATTCAAATTAAAAATGACAGAGTTTCATACAATCTTTGCCCCTCATTTTCACCTCCTTCAGGGAAGCAATTGGGAACCGGGGCTGCGGGACGTTCGAAAAATACACTGCGCCCCCGGAATACAAAGGGCTGAGGAAGGAACATGGATTAGCGTTTTAAACTTTTTAGTCCTGGTTTCCTCAGGATTGAGGAAGGAACGTGGATGGGTTTTAGTCAGTAAGAGTCTGACACTCCCACCCGCCCCACTCACGGCGGGTCATTTGATGATTTCCCATCCGAAAAAAAAGAATCTTATCGAATGCCTACGTAATATAAAGAACACACCCTCCAAGTGAGCTCCAAGAGTAGCGTCTTCCCTACGGATCACAAATACTAAATAAGCATTCAATGAGCAAATCTATACTTATAATAAATCTGTAGAGAGGTCAATTCTGTACATGAAATATATTTCCAAAATAACTATCAGGGGGTGATTAGGGATCGATACTGATGCCAAAAAAGCAATCAGTAAATTTTTTGCTTGTCTGTCTGTATAAACGTTATAGAAACAAAAACTACTCGACGGATTTTAACGAAACTTGGTACAACTATTTTTCATACTCTTTTCATACTGAGCTGGTTATAGTTTACTTTTCATCACGCTACAATCAATAAGAGCAGAGCAGTGAAGGGAAATGTTGGGAAAACGGGAGAAGTTACTCCATTTTGTTTAAATGCGCTAATCTCAGGAACCGCTGGTCCGATTTGAAAAATTCTTTCAGTGTTAGATAGTCCATTTATCGAGGAAGGCTATAGGCTATATATCATCACGCTAAGATTAATAGGAGCGGAGCACCACTATTCCACGCGGACGAAGTCGCTGGCAGAAGCTAGTATATAATAAACTAGCTATTACCAGCGGTTTCACCCGCATTCCGACGGAACTACTTCACGCACCCAGACAAAAACCTAGCCTATAACCTTCTCCAGGGTCCCTCTATCTGCGTACTAAATGTCATCCAAATCGGTCCAGCCGTTCACGCGTGATGCGATGACCAAAGGAAATACCCATTTAAATTTATATAATATACATATATAGATTATCTCCATAACACCGTTCTATTTTTCCAACACCGACGACATATAAAACAGTCCCGAATTTTCTCGAATCTACCCGACCATTCCCGAAGTTAATAATAGCTCCAAAAATCTGTGAGTACCCTTGAAATTAACGTAAATCATCTGCCAAAAGGTCGCTTTACAAACGCCCCGCTATCGCCACGCATCCGTCACGCTCCCGCCACGCACATCCATTGTCTACCCCCCACCCTCGCCCTTTAAAACGAACCATTTCCTTTTAATTTCATAAAGAGCACCATTTGCACTTGAGGACAAAATTAATGGGCCACCACTTAATATAATTTGTTTCTTATGGAAATGTACTATGTTTTGCTAATATCGTTTTTAATGCCGTATTTGTTATTCGGAATGTATTTTTTTTATGTTAATACGAAATTACATAAACATCCCTGGGGTAAAATTGATTGACATTGAAAAAATTATGTGTGCGTCGTATTATTTTCCCGCCAAACTATTGTACACGATCGCATTTTGACATGATAAACCGTTTCCTTCAAAACTCGCAATTTGAAACTTATTCATGATCTATAAATACAAAAATGAATCGCTAAAGTGTTGCTAAGCGCATAACTCGAGAATGGCTGAACCGATTTGTATGGAATTTGGCACGGATATAGAGGTGACCCTGGAAAAGGTTTTAGGCTACTTTTAATCCAGGTGCGTTAAGTAGTTTTTTTCGAAACGCGGGTGAAACCGCGGGAAACAGCTAGTCTCAAATAATAATATCCTAAATGGCAATGTATTAATTTTTAAATGTGTACTTACAATAAGTAACCAAAAATAAATAACATTACTCCATGGTTTACCCGTGAAACAATAACAAACAGACACACAAAGATAATTTTTTAGAATTCTTTTAGAACACAGATATTTTTGTTGGAAATTTAGCACAGCAATCAGGAAGTTTCACAGCTCGGTGCTAAGAACAAATTTAAACTCGGATACACAGACTAGCTATTCTTTATTGTACTCTAGTAGTAGAGAAGTTCTACTAGATGGAACAGAAAGTATGTTCTAGAATTCTATACAAAAAGTGACGTATATATATTTTGTTTTACCCAACGTCGGTAAAGTCAAAAGGAAGGGTTGTGATTTGAGCTATGTATGTTAATAATGGTTCGAAATTAATACCGTACCTTACAGTACTACAGTAGTATTTATAGTAATAAATACATATTAAAACTGTCTACCCGTCTGGCTCGAAAATCTCCGCTTTTGCTGTAAAATGTCTAATCTGATTTGATGTTTGTTTCTCTTACAACAAAACTACCAAAATAATCTATACTATACTTTACTATCCATACTACCTATATTTATAGTCGGTACCAATCGAGTTTATGAAAAATGTAAACAAAGTCGTAACCTATTTTGTTCTATTTCTGCCACAGAAATTAACAAAATGGCGTAAAGATGGCACATTTATGTCAGTTGCTTTGAACATCATCATTTCGTCTGCTTACGGATAAAAAGTACTAAGAGCAATTTGTGCCAATTCGAGTAAATTATATTTTAAAATTTTAGTTTTAATTCGATCTATTTCAATCTCATTAATTAAGGAAACTGATTAAGTAAAATATTGCAATAACTACCCTTCTTTAAAAATTTGCTCTCCTATAATACTTGGTATAAGTAAAAACTATATAAAAAATATTGAGTAAAAAATGCATTTATCATGTTTTACCAGTAAGCAGACGCAGCAGCATTATATTATTACATTATATAATTTTAATGTCATATTATTTATTAATGTGGGAAAATTAGAACAAAATAGGTTATGATTTTGTTTATGGTTTTCGTAAAATCAATCGGTGTCAACAAATAATGTGTCTGGCTGTTAGTTACCGCTCCACACTTAAACCACTGAACCAATTTAGTTGAAATTTAGTAAGGGGATAGCTTGAACCCTATGGAAGGACATGGTTCTTATCCGGATTCGTTAAGTACATCCCTAGTCCTAACTCCCTAGAAGTTATTGTAAAACAAAAACTCAGGTGAACTTGATGTACCTACCTATTAAGTTTTCTTACCTTTTCAAGAAACATTTTCCTTATCTACCTGTTTAAGCCAATGAGGCAAAATGTATATTGAATTTTCCCTAAATTGAACGACTAAGGTTCTATGTACAATTTCCTTTCAACTTACTTAGCTGTTTTATAAGATACCAGCGGCTTCGTCCGCGTGGGCTGTACGAATTCAAATTTAAAATGACAGAGTTTGGTACAAACTTTGTCCCCCTTTTTCACCCCCTTAGGGGTAGAATTTTGGAAAATCATTTCTTATCGGATGCCTACGTCATACAAAAAACACGCCCTCCAAGTTTCAGGTTTCTACGATCAGCGGTTTAGGCTGTGCGTTGATCCGTCAGTTATTCATATTATGTATAGAATTTTAATTTTCATGTATGAATAGAATTTTATTTTTCTAAGGTAAAAGTTTTACCTACTCATGATAAAAAAAAATAGTTGGACCCTTTGAGTGGCGAAGTCATCGAAAATGAGTGATATCTATAGGATCCACGTGGCACCACAGGGAACACCAACAGCCGGTGAAAAAAAGCCGCACCAAAAAATTTGCGGTTTCTTACACGTGAAACGAAAGAACTGTTTCAATTCAAGACCTGTCAAAATGGAGGATAAAATTGATTATTAATTAGGCTATTATTTTATGTTTTTTCGACTAAATATTTATGATGTAATGTTTATTTAATTATAGCTTTGTATTGATATCATAAAACTATTAAAAGTATGCTAATTATTAAAATCATGTATAAAGTGTAAATGAAAAAAAAATTGGTGCAATCGACTGATAGTGTTTGATAAAATGCAGCATAGTATCGTCAGCCGTGATTGGCTTGTAAAATAGTATTTCTCCTTTACCTAACATTTTCATTGGCAAGGTTTAAACGTACGGCAATGCAGCTTCGGGCGAGGATCAAGTACGTGAGAGTTTTGTTAATGTTTTTTACTCTGAATTTTCTTCTTTTTGGATTTTGGATCAGACAGTGTAAAAGTTTCAAAATTCAATGCTCATTTATGTTAAACTAAGCTTTAAATCAGCATAAAATCTCAAAAAGTCAGAATAGTACATTCTACCTTTATTACTTCTTATATATTTTTGCTCGAAAGAAGAAATGGCGCAACAATAAATACGGGTAACTGGGGAGACCCAGTAAACAAATCTGTCCTACTGTTTATCTATGTTTGAAGAATTCTTATTATAAAAATCAATCTGAAGTTTTTTCCACACGTTGTTATGTGGACGTTTTGACATACATAATATTAAACTTATTCGGTCTTACTTATAAAGGCTGATTTTAATCTGCTGCTTACGCAACGGATTAACAAAAATCTCACTCGTAAATCCGAACTTAAATTAATAGCTTTATCCTGGATTACGACATTAAGTAAGGATTAGGTGAGAAATGGTTAAACTTCACATTATAGTTTTTTTTAAGTAAGACGGCTTATATCTAACGGCGGGCATTCTCAGTTCGTAACAATATCCTACTAATATTATAAACGCGAAAGTTTGCGAGGATTTGTGTATACATAAATATATGTACGTTTGTTATTCAATCACGAAAAACTACAAAACAGACTTGGATAAAATTTGGTACACACATATTTTATAACCTGGAAACTTAATTAACACATAGGTTGCTTTTTATCCAGGTATGTGAACTCAATTCGAAGACCACGCCACCAAAGTTGTGGAGCTGGTGCTCATGACAACCCTACGAGGAGTAACAAGAGTCCCTTTGAACGTGACAAACAACACCCATATCAAAAACTTAAACTTCCAAAAGTCAGTTAAAACAACCAATAAACAGTTGTTTGCAAAGTTGAAGTTTTCACTAAATAGCAACTTCTAACTCCGAGCTTTCAAGTGACGAGTTGAGAGTTGTCTTTTTACCCGACTACGATAAAACTAAAAGGAAGGGTTATGATTTCAGCAGTCTTCTTCTACTTATTGTGTGAGCTGCAGGTTTCACCAACCTAACTTAGTTTTTTTTTTGTGTGGCATCTCGCAGGTCAACCTAGAAGGTTGTCGACTGCTTAACCAGGCTTGCCTGTGAAGTGCCTTAAATTAATTTAGGGCCTCCAGCCAGGGCTTAACTTACAAAACTAAGCGACTACACGCTAAGGGCACACCCTAGTGGGGTACGGGCTTCGGTTAAGGGCGCCGCTGGGGGAGGACAGCAAGGGACAGGCTGGATCAGAATATTTATGATTATTGTAATCGGGAATTTTAAAGCTATTAGCTCAGCTCACGGGCTAGCTCATCGAGCTAGAATCCCATTTTAATGTCGGGCTCAAAATCCGCCTGACGCCCTCTGACATGGAATTGTAACAACTGCTAGCTATGGAAGCCAAGGATGACGGCTTAACGTGCCCTCCCAGGCACAGGGGTATTAAACCACGAATTTCCTGACTCCGAGCTGCTTCGTGACATTTTCGGCGTGACTAGGGAATTGAACCCGAAATCCCGTTAACAACAGTCGTGTTATGCGACCGCTAGACTAATGAGGCAATCGCTTTTCACGGTAAGGACGTTAATCATTGAAGAGTTCTCCTGCTACTTTATTCCACTTCACCATTATGCATAAGCATAAAAGCTGCTTTCAGACAACGCTATTAATATAATATATAGCATACTAGACTTCCGCCAGCGGCTTCGCCCGCGTGGGCTAAATGAATTCAAATTAAAGATGAACCGCCCGACCGATTTTGTGCAAACTTCACATAAACCATCTACTAAATAGTCCGAACAAAGCCTAAACATTTGGTTTGGATAGGTGAGTCCGTTCTTGAGTTATAAAATTACAACGATAAGTGGCATTGATTTTTATATATATTGATAGTATATAGCTCATAGCACAACAATATCGCGCACCATACATAGCCAATAATATATAGTACAGTGCAGTGTGAACGTGTTCATAACAATGTATGGTGCGCGATATTGTTGTGCTATGAGCTATATAATTATATGCTATTATATTATAGCGTAGTCTGGAAGCAACTTAAATAGCTTAGCAAAAGTGAACAAAACGCGACAGACGATGGACGGACATTGTCTTTTTACAATATGGCGGCAGGAAGCCGGGTGGCGGCCATTTTCTTGTCCGATCTTTTAGAAAATGTTCCCGGTACAATGCACAGGGGTGAACAAAGGGTCACCGGTGCAATGTAGCGCAATAATTTGCGCCTCATGTGTACGGGGAGTCTTTGAATTGTGTGGCTAGTCGCTTTATAGCTTGGTAACAGTTTATTTTATATACTTTTATTAGCACCTGCATAATGAATGAACTATATCGATCATCCCGATTAAAACTATTCTATGTCTTTCTTGAGGTTTCAATCTATTTCCATGCGAAGTTTCACCTTAATCGGTTTAGCCATTTTGCCGTGATTTTTTATAGGAAATACAGAGCGTCCCTAACAAGCATCCTACTAATATTATAAATGCATAAGTTTGTGAAGATTGTATGTATGTTTGTTACTATTTTACGCCAAAACGACTAAATGGATTTGGATGAAATTTGGTACACACATAGGTTATAACCTAGATTAATACATGCACATACTTTTATCTGTGTGCACAATGGAGTTCCCTCGGAATGCGGGTGAAACTGTGGGAAACAGCTAGCACACTTTAAAAAAAAAACATCTTTCTAGGGCAGTCAGATAAACATACCTTATATATTTATACTAGCCAGCAGTTTACCCACGTGATATATATATATATGAATTCGAAATAAAAATGTCAACTTCATACGAACGTTGCCCCTTTTCACTTTAGAATTTCCGAAAATCCTTTCTGATCAGATGCCTACGTCATACAAAGAACACACCCTCCAAGTTTCAGGTCTCTACGATCAGCGGTTTAGGCTGTGCGTTGATCCGTCAGTCATTCAGGACAAAGCATTTTATATGTATAGATAGATAGATTAATATTAGTGCATGTCAATATCAACCTTAAATAATGGTGAACATGATGTAATTTGGTGAGTCGTAATGAATCATTAGCGCTGATGGCTACTGAGTGTAAACAAGGCCATAGTTTGCATTGTAATGTTAATTAACTGAAATACAGGACAGTTGGTGTGTCATGTGTGTTTATTTGTAAACGGACACACGGACAATGGACATATAGGGAGAATTCCCAGCGTGAGATGGCAACACAAACAATACTTAGATCATTATTTCTTTATGGACGAACTAGCTTTTTCCGCACTCTGATAAAAAATCTATAACGATCTCCAGGGTCCCGTCTATATCTGTGCCAAATTTCATCCAAATCGATTCAGCCTTTTTACCGTAAAAATGTAACAAACAAACTCACTTTCGCATTTTTAATATTAGTTAGGGTGAGAGGCAACATTTTAAAAAGATATTCACGATATTTAGTTATTTATTTCATCATCTACCTAGCCTTTTTGCCTAAGTATGTTAGGGTCGGCTTCCAGTCTAAACCGGATGCAGATGAGTACCAGTGTTTTACATGGAGCGACTGCCTATCTGACCTCCACAACCTAGTTACCGGGTGACACAATACCCTTTGGTAAGACTGGTTTTCAGACTTTCTTTCTTCTGACTATCCGTAACGTCTGTCAAAGTTTTACAAATGACAACCGGGACCAACAGCTTATTATTAAAGTGCTTTCCGAAGCAGAAAGGAGTCTCGCTATAACATAGATGGTCAGCCATTTGCGGACCGACCGCGCCAAGCACAGCTTAAACTTTGATCGGTTGAACTGTGCAGCTGTTACTTTACCACGAGCTCCTTCTAGCTCCTCCACGAGCTATTTAGTTATTTATTTAAATCATCAAATTCAGTTCCGATCTACACAGTTTCAATCTTCTAAATGAAACAAAATGGCTTCATCATACGTCAAAAAGTGTATGTCCGCGATTCATCAACCTCCGGTTCCCCCATTGCCTCATGAAAGACGAACAAACTAACAAACACACTTTCCATTCCCCAGCGCCTGTCAGTAGCAAGCTACACGTGTATTCTACATTGTTGTGCAAAGAAACTCCGAGCGATGCATTTATCTGCACAAATACCACGCCCTGTCGGGTTTCTGGATAGAAATAAATGTTTTTAACCGACTTCAAAAAAGGAGGTTCTATATTCGACCCGTATGTATGTTTGTTTGTTGGTCCGCGCTTATCTCAAAAAGTACTGATCCGATTTGGATAGTTTTCGATATTTCAAAATAACTAATAGATAATTCCAGAAGTCGCTATCTCCAATTAGGTATTGTTTTGTGTATTTTCGCCACCGACTTCTAGAACGATGTATTAGTTATTTTTCAATTTGTAGTGTTTTTGAAGTCGGTTCTAGGTATTTTTGCAAAAAAGTTTTTGACTTCTCGCTTTTCAGTGGGTCGATTTGTAGTTTAGATAAATTACAATACCCTAATGTATAAACTTAGTGATCATCACCTTTAATAAAGGTGAGCCCTATACCTCTGCTTTCTCCTTTAAAGCTTAGAGGCGTGATTTTATGTTACAGAATGGTGAAAGCAACACATAGGCATACTATCGTAGCAATCGCAGTTCATTTGCTGTTAGTAATTAAAGAGTTCCTTTGGCTATCTCCGAAGATCTTCATCTGATCTTAATATACTATATACTAAAACCTTCCTTGAAAAATACGCATTTAAATAACGAAAACTCCATCCAAATCAGATCAGTAGTTTTTTTTTATTTTTCACCTTCACACGTGGGCTAATGCCTATCGTCATGAGAATTATTAAGCTATTGCATAGCTTCTATCGCGAGCCTTGAGCGTGGAGACCGAATCCAGAAATTCCGTAACGAAAAAATAACGAAAAAAAAACCTAACACCGGGGGGTGTTAGGTTTTTTTCTCCGACTCCGACCGACACAGCGGTGATACTTTTTAGTTTTGCCATCTATCGATGAATAACAGAACTTTTAATGACTTTTTGACATATCACGCTTGTCTCTTTAGTTCAGCAACTAGCCTCTAGGTGGCATTGGTTGTATCGGCGTTATTTATTTATATTTAATTATAATTGCATAAGTTGATCAAAAATGCTATGCAATAGTTTTAACGCGGCAGTCCCTGAGTGCCACACGTCTTTTTTTTCTTTACACGAAAATTAGTAGACATATTTATTGAATCATCCATATAATATAAGACCGATACATACATTATTTAACACGAAAACTATTGTTTTGCAAATTTGGTTGAAAACTAGCAGCTTTTTGAACAGTGCTTAAAAGTTGACTTTCCACCACTTTAATGATGTATTTTTTATTAGGTAGAAGTAGCGCTTTACTCGTAAAATCATTTACAATGTGGGTTGAAATAAAGAAAAGATGGTAGTATCTTTAATAGTGTCTATCTACTGAAAGAGAACTTCACCTAGAATTCGCTTTGACATTAAAACTCTACTTAAAAGTGGAAGGAACACTCTCCCCTCAAAAGTCTTCACAAAGGACATAACCCAATTATTCTGGCCTCAACTGTACAGAATATCATAAAACATTCCGTTAGAATACGGCGCAGCTTCGCCCCAATTGTTCCCCTCCATTTTACTTTACCTGTAATTTTGCAAGGAAGTGTAATGCCGTATAGATACTTGTATAGGTATTTGTAGGTTTTTTTTTACGTTTTGAGTGAGCAGATACCCATTTTTTGTTTTTATAAATTTTGTAAGAGAGAGAGAGATTACATTAACATTGGATGGTTATAAAGACTACCTTATTGGTCAAGTGGTCGCAATACCACCGCTGTGTATAAGGTCCTCAGTTCGATTCCCAAGTCGGACAGAATTATTTGATTGTTTCTTAGTAATATTGCCATCAACTGATTAACAATTCCGAATCCCGTTTGTTACTGAGTTTAACTTGGCAAATCCCAATACATAAAGCTGGCTTCCCATGGTGCGTGATTTAATTTTTCTGCGCATTATAAAGCCGACGCCCACGGATAGTCACAAACCACACAGATGGTTCTTCCAATGCTTGTTAGTCTGTGTGGGTAGCTTCGGGATATTCGAAAGAGTTACCGCGCCCCCGGAACATAAAGGGCTGAGAAAGGAACATGGATGGGATTTAGTCAGTAAGAGTCTGACACTCCCTTCCACCCCACCCGTGGCAGGAAGGGTCGTTTGATGATTTCCCATCCGAAAAAAAGTTTGACTCGAAAAGTCCGACTCGCCTTAGATCAGATGCACCGCGACGATACTCTTCTCACAGAGTATCAGTGCGCGTAGGTCCACGTCCGACCGTAACATCACGCACCTTGGGAAGCCAGCTTAACACTTTATAGGGGTTAATTGTACACATACTAACAACAACATGGTACTTAGAACCCTAGTATCGAGTGTATTGACTGTCGAAACCCAATCTCGTTGAGTGTTAGCAAATATAGTAATTCGATGTAACTATATTATGTTAGGACAATATCATGGAATTGTTATTTGTTTTGGAAAACCTACGAAGCGTTATACTACTAATAATATAAATTCGAAAGTTTGTGAGGATGCACGTCATATGTGTTTAAGTATGTATGTATGTATGTTTGATATTCTTTCGCAAGCTATTAAATAGCTTTAGTCTACACTAATATTATAAAGAGGAAAACTTTGTTTGTTTGTAATGAATAGGCTCAAAAACTACTGGACCGATTTTAAAAATTCTTTCACCATTCGAAAGCTACATTATCCACGAGTAACATAGGCTAAATTTTATTTTGGAAAAAAAAGGGTTCCGTAAGATATTTGGGCTTTTCGGACAAGGTGTAAAAAATCAACCAGAAAAGTTACTTTTTTTGCGTACGCATAATCTCAGGAACTACTGGTCCGATTTGAAAATTCTTTCAGTGTTAGATAGCCCATTTATTGAAGAAGGCTATAGGCTATTTTTCATCACGCTAAAACCAATAGGAGCGGAGCACCACTATTCCACGCGGACGAAGTCGCGGGCAGAAGCTAGTGAAAAATATAGAGATTTTTTTTTTCTCTATATCGTGAAAACCTCGCAAAGCACAAATTCATCGTATTTTATTTATTTTTTGGAGAGAAAACCTCCGTCAAACACCATTAGAAACATAATATTATGTTCATTTAATTTGTGCTTTACGAGGTTTTCACTGCCGAGCGACGATATGGGAAATCATTAAATGACTCGTCCGGACGTGGGTGGGTGGGACGGAGTGTCAGACTCTTACTGACTAAAACCCATCCATGTTCCTTCCTCAGCCCTTTGTATTCCGGGGGCACGGTAACTCTTTCGAAAATCCCGCAGCCTCGACACGTAAAAACTACACAATCGATTTGGAAGATATTAGGTACACACATAGATTATAGCCTGGATTAACATACAGGATACTATTTACCTGGGTGCTTGAAGTATTTCACTCAAAATGCGGGTGAAACCGCGGGAAACAGCTAGTTAGTACGATTCGTTATTCTATTTGTCTTCTTCTTAAAGGTGAATATGACAGATTTCATGTTTGAAATTAGGCATACAGATGGCCATAATGTGGAGGAGCTCGTGGTCAATGTTCGATGTAGAGGATTTGTCTTCAAGAATGTATTTTGCATATTACATTTATATACCAAGTTCTTTCGTCGCAATTCTTTGTAGATAATATACTCTAAATAACGTATGTGTAGTTAAATCATAAGCGAGGAGCTCACGGCTAAGTAACAGCCACATGGGTTAATCAATCAAAGGTTACGCTGCGATTGGCACGGCCGGTCTGTGGATGGGTGACCATTTACGTCATACCGAGACTCCTCCGTGCTTCAGAAAGCACGTTAAGCCCTTGGTCCTGTCTTGTTGTCTTGGTGCTGTCATTTGTAGATCTTTGACAGTCGTTAGGGGTAGTCAGAAACCAGAAAGTCTAATAAAGGGTATCGTGTTACCCGATAACTGGGTTGTGGAGGTCAGATAAGCAATCGCTCCATTTAAACACTGGAACACTAGTTAGACTAGAAACCGCCCCTAACACAGTTACCCCAACATAGTTGGGAAAAGGCTAGGCATATGATGATGAGTTGCGAAATAGTATTTCAGAATAAAACGATATATTTTGTTATCCCTCATTGTCTGTTCACCCAATCAGCCTTCATGCTTCAAAGACAATGTCAAAAAGAAAAAAAGTTGACGATCGATCTCAAATGTAGGTACCTACTTACTTACATTATTACTCAGAGTGTTAGAGAGAGACAGAAATACCTGATATTGTTATGTTCTTGTCGAAATTACTCAGAGGATCGCCCGAGTTGGTGTGAGTATATTTAATGGACTAGGTTGCTTCGTGAGAAATTCTGAGGGCGAATGTTGGGGCAAGACTTGTTGAGACGGTTTGGTTAATTCTGTACAGAGATAGAACCTTCAAAGATGCAAAAACTATTGAACTGGGTTGCGTACGGTACCCAAAGGGTAAAAGCGGGACCCTATTACTGTAACTCCACGGTCCGTCTGCTTGTCACCAGGCTTTATCACATGAACCGTGATAGTAAGACAGTTGAAATTAATATATAGTTAGACAGTTGATGTATTTCTGTTGCTGCTATAACAACAAATACAAAAATCGGGCAAGTGTGAGTCGGACTCGTACAAGAAGGGTTCCGTATCAATTTCTATACAACATTTAAAAAAGGTTATAAATTTACACTAGCCCGATTTTTTTTCTCCCCTGTGGATCTTGCACATTCAAAAATGGTTCGTAATATAGGCGATTCCAATAAAATATTTTTAACTCGGTTATGAGTTAAAAATATTTTCTCCTATTTGCTTCATCGTAGTCGAGTAAAACATATGATTTATCTATGCCTCATCTGCCTAACCTTTTCCCAACTATGTTGGGGTCGGCTTCCAGTCTAAACCTGATGCAGCTGAGTACCAGTGTTTTACATGGAGCGACTGCCTATCTGACCTCTACAACCCAGTTACCAGGTAACACTTGATAAGACTAGTTGTCAGACTTTCTGGCTTCTGACTACCCGTAACGACTGTCAAAAATGGCAACCGGTACCAACAGCTTAACGTGCTTTCCAAAGCAAGAAGTAGTCTCGCTATGACATAGATGGTCACCCATCCACGGACCGACCGCGTCAAGCGCAGCTTAACCTTTGATCAGTCGAACCGTGCGGCTGTTACTTAGCCACGAGCTCCTCCAAAAGAAAGAACTTGATATATAAATGTAATATGCAAAATACATTCTTGAAGACAAATCCTCTACATCGAATATTACCATAAATGCGATATATTAAAAACTTTTCCCAGTAAGATGGAACATTTGGCAAATGTTCGCTTCAGACGCGGCTCTTGGAAGTAATAAAATGTAGACTTTAAAAACTTTGTATGAAAATTTAAATAAATACGTGGCAATTTGACGACGTTACGCCTAGCTTTTTCTCAACTTATCATCACTCTCGTGGGGTCCGAGCGCCCACCTTCTTTTTAACGAAATAGCCCGGCTTGTTGACACTTCCTGTGACCCAAAGGCTGGCTTTTATTTTGGTCAAAAGCTAAGCATTGCCATCCAACGTGGCAATGCTGCCAGTCTCTTGGGTACACTTCCAGTTGCCGGCGATGAGGATGAATTTTTTGACGCAATGTTTTAATATTATAGATTTTTTTAATTGTATTATTAAGAATGGATATATTGTAAATGATTTAAAACTAACCTGTAATTAATAAATTTATTAAAATTAAATAAATACTTATAATCTGATAAACCTTTTCCAAATTATTAGCTTAGTCTTTCCTAATCTACTTATTCTTCTTTATTGCACACATATACATTATTACACATTTGATACATAAAATTAATGTCATCAATTACCAAGACTTTCCCCAAACGAATCACCATATTATGTGTAGTTTTTTCCTAACTTGTCATCTGCCTAGCCTTTTCCAACTATTCATTTGCGTAGTTATTATCCCACTTATAAACTGCTTAGCCTTTTCCTAATCTATATATATAAAAATGAATCCCTATTTCCCTTGGTCACGGCATCGCGCGTGAACGGCTGGACCGATTTGGGTGAAATTCAGTACATACAGATAGCACACACGAAACTCATAGTAGGTACTTACAAAAATTCGGCTCGCACTTCGCTTTTTTTTCTGACGTCTTCTATCGCATTTTTAAATATGTCCACTCCAGTCTAATACTTTATCCCAGCAGTGGGCAAAGATTTAAAATAATCCCGCTAACGCTACTTAACCTATTGTTGTAAAAGTTCGCGACCCGTGTGCCTATTGTTACATTTTAAATAAGGGTACGTGGGTTTGAGTCCGGTCGCCGGAAGATGTTACCGCTTTACACTAGGCATAAATGTGAGGCTTTTCATATTTTATAGGTATCTAGGTAAAGTGACCTTGGTGTATGAACAAAAAAGATTAAAAAAAACCACTATAAATTCAAAAATAACCAAGGCCCAAGTTCACCGACAAGATAACAACCCGATCAACAGAAAACAGCTGTTTACTACAAAACTTCTTTTTTTTTACGATGGACAACTTATCATTTGGGTTTTTTATTTCTAAAACGGTCGATTACCAATCCGGGGTTGGCCAAGAAGTGGATAACATGAAAATTCCCCACGTGGTTAAAACAAGTTTTTATTTAACGGGCCGATTAGGTAACCGTCTGTCGGTGAACGTAGTTCTAACATGCGTTCTAATACATCGTTCTTTCCCTAATACATCGTTCTGGTAGTCGGTATCTCCAATTTCCTCAGGTATCTCGCTTTCTCCATAACAAATTACATTCAAATCGATTTAGCTGTTTTCCCGTGAAAACGCGACAGACAGACAGACAGAGTTACTTTCCGACCTATAATATTCTTTTTCTTATCGTGTGGGTTGCAAGTTTTACCAACCTAACAAGCCCTAGTGTCAGAGTTATCTCAAATCTTCTGACGGCTTCTTGGAATATTTATAAATCTATACTAATATAATAAAGCTGAAGATTTTGTTTGAACGCGCTAATCTCAGGAACTACTTATTTGTTACCAATAGTCAAGCACTTCTTGTTGTTTATAAATGTGCTATGGTTGTTGATACACCAATTTATTATTTCAAGTTGTAAGATAATCTGTGGAAACTGTTATTGGATTTTGTACTAACTATGTAATTGAACTTACTTTGTGATTGCATCTGTTATTTCCCAAATAAATTAAAATAAAATAAAAATACTGGTACGATTTGAAAAAATCTTCTTTGAATAATTCAGTGTTAGATAACCCATTTATTGAGGAAGGCTATAGGACTATAATATATATATATCATCACGCTAAAACCAAAAGAAGTGGAGCACCACTATTCCACGCGGACGAAGTTGTGGGCAGAAGCTAGTACCTAATAAGATTTTTAATATAATATTAGTAAGTATATTATGTAGTAGTAAATATTTTATGTAATTATTGAATTGAATAATATATACAGCAAGGGTTAAGTCTCAAAGACAAAACTCAAAGTTTACCAAAGGGTGTTGGAGCGTAATGACCTAGTACAAACTTACAACTCAGTGAATTTGAAACTTACTCTATTACAAGTAATATTATAATTTAATGTGTGTTGATTATTTTAGTAAATACAGTTGATTGTTGATACGGTATTCAAATTAAAAATTCAATGGTAAAAGTCATTTTTTTAATTTCGAATAGGCCTTTGAAAGTCACACTAGTTGCACGGTTCCAAAGAGTAGGTCCTATGGAGAAAAACTAGTCAAGAAACTGCATGGATACTCTTTTCAAAAAAGAAATGGTGTTCACAATAACTCGGTTATATTAGTATAAGCTCAGAAAATTATATAATACAAGGTATACAAACCAAAAAAGAAAATATATTAATCTCCAAACCAGCTGGACCAGTTTGGACTCTACTTTCAGGGGCATAGTTTATGTAATAAAAAAATAACTATTTCTACATTCGTATTAGAAAAATAATTAGGGTTTTGCCAACATAAATCAACCTATGAAATTAAAACTATCAAGGCTTTTATATAAGACTAAGCGAAAATTAAAGCCTTAAGCTTTAATTTAGCCTATGTATTCTGTGAGACTGCTATTAAAGACGGCTATATAAGATTACTATTGAATTCCATCAATAGTTCAGTTTGAAGTCACCCAAAATACCATTGATCCAAACCTTTGAAGTCAATTTCGGAAAATGGCTGAAGTTTCACAATTTTGCTGAACTCAGATTAGAGTAGGACAAAGGGGGCGCCATGTTAATTTATTATATCTGTTCCTTCGCTCAGGGGTTTAAATAATGGGGTCCTTCATATAATTCGGGGGTGATACGGCCCAGGTTGGATTCCTTTTTAGTTTTATCCGATTAAGGGTTGGGAAGCCGGATATATTTAGGAGACATTGGGTTTTTTCGGACATCGATTCATTTTAAGAAGTGGAGTTTTGGGGAGGATTATGTTAAATAAAAATTGATCATGTAAAACTGCTTGCCTAATGAATATTCCTAAACCTAGCCCTTACCTATATTATAAATGCTAAAGTTGCGAAAATTAATTTGTTTTTTTTTTTTTTTTTTTACGTTTTACGGCAAAACAGCTTAACCGATAAGTATTATTTTGATATGGGGATAGCTTTAATCCTGAAGAAGTAGTTCTCTCAGGACACGGTGGCAATGGCTTAACCGCGGGAAATAGTAATAAAATAAAAAGAAAACCAAAAAAAAAAGGGAACAGCAACAGTGATAATAGAAAAACAGCTAAACCTTTTTAGATAATATATCCTACAAAGATAGCTTTAATCCTAAGGATCCTATAGGATAGCTTTCTTTCGGGTACGTCAATTAGTTTACTTACACACGGCACGATTGAAACCGCAGAAAAAAGAAAACTCAACATTAATTTAAAAAATTAGATAAGAAAACAAAAAACGGTGGAGTTCTTGCGGCGTCTATTGAAACTCAAAACAAAAACCTTCTATCTCCCCTCAAAAGACGTCAACTCATTCAATTGTTTGGCCGATTAGAAATCGGAGAATTGCTCGCTGACTCCCCGACAAAGCTTTGTTTGAAATTCGAGTTACAGAACTAGTTTCAATGATTTTATTGCACTATTGAACGCTCGAAAACCGTTCGAGAACTTTCCAATATTCAATCGCTTCGCTCGAAATGTAAAAAGTTAAATTTTATCGACTCCATTTGCTATGGACTTTGTTAGTAGCGAATGCGCTACTGTTTGGACAGACGTTGCCACGATGCGATTCGACAAGGAACCCTTATAGTTTCGACATGTCCATCTGTCTGTCCGTCTGCGGCATTTAGAGGTTCTTGATACTAGACAGCTTTTTCCTATATGCCCTCTTGCATGGTGCTTCTAACAGCATTCGACCTGCTTAACCGGACAATGTGGCGAGGTCCTCATTTAATTAATTAAATTAAATCTTAAATTAAATTAAAGCTAAGGCTTACAACTAAAAATACTAAGTGACTGCGCGCTAAGGGTTCCCCTAGGGTAACCCTTAGCGCGCAGTCACTTAGTCACGCCTAATCCTCGGGTTAGGGCGTCACTGGGGAGGACAACTAGGGACTAGCTGGACAGCTGAAATGTGATGGTTTATTGATCACGCCTGATCACGCCAACGAAGTGGTAAAATAAAATGATAAAAAATACTGTTGCTGGATTAAAAAAACACAGGAGTAGCACTTAAAACGAACTATCAAGGCTAAGTAGGCTTTACCGGTTACAGAGTTATAGTCGACCAACTAAAGCTTATTACGGAACCCTATTGCGCGTGGAACGACATGCACTTGACCGGCGTTTATTTTATATATCCAGGTTATCTAGTGGAGTCTAAGAGCGTGAGGAGCTCATGACTAAGTAACAACCGCACGGATCGATCGATCAGAGGAAGTTAAGCTGAGCTTAGCGCGGTCGATCCGCGAATAGGTGACCATCTATGTCATAGCGAGACTCCTCCGTGCCTCGGAAAGCACGGTAAGCTGTTGGTCCCGGTTGTCATTTGTACATCTTTGACAGTCGTTACAGGTAGTCAGAAGCCAGAAAGTCTGACAACCAGTCTTACCAAGGGGTACCGTGTTACCCGGTAACTGGGTTGTGGAGGTCAGATAGGCAGTCGCTCCATGTAAAACACGGGTACTCAGCTGCATCCAGTTTAGACTGGAAGCCGACCCCAACATAGTTGGGAAAAGGCTAGGCAGATGATATGATGATGATGATTACCCATTTTGTTATTAATATTATAAAAACGGTTCTTCAAACCTTACAGACAGATATGTGTTGCTGGGGAGTTTGTTGCGCCACTTCTTCTTCCCAGCAAAAACACATAGGAAGTGGTGAAGGGCGGGCGTTTTGGGGGCTGTCTTTTGTAAATTTGACATTAAAAAAGAGCTGATTTTCAGCCTAATTTGAATTTTATTTCGCGTGGAACGACATGCAATCCAGGTTAAATAGCAGCGTCTAAGAAAAGCTTACAATTTCTTGGTCCACAAAAATAAAGTACATACTTAGTACCTACAACAATCGTACCCTGTTGCATTTACCCGAAGCGCAAGCATCAGCATTAAGCGCAGACATCGGCTATAAAATAATACTGTTATGTGCAATGGTAGCCGGCGTGGCCGATATCGCCCGGCTATAATGAAGTTCAGCTATACCACCGACTATGATCGGCTTTTCATTATTATATTCACGACGTAAGTATTGGGTACTTTAAGACAAATATTTGCGAGATTTTTCCTATTCCATAACAGGACTGTTTTGATTAGCCATTTAGGATTTACAGACTGTGTTTTTTTCTATAAAACAGTTTTTGCCATAATGCCTTGGAAAATTATAGTGATTTTTAGTTTTATTTTTTATTATGCCACGCATTTTTTTTACGAAAGAGTATATGTAAAAAAAAGTCAGAAATTTAGCTGTTTTAATTTAGATGGAAATAGAGCTAAAAAAAAGTTTAAAATAACATTTCAGAATTATAATTATTTCAGTGATGCTTCTCAAAGGTCACTCACCCCAAGTCTAAAAGATGCTAGGTTTTCTTTGATTACTTTATTTAACTCGTTTTAATAAAACAAAAGTATTAACTCAAAATGTTTGCATAGAAAATTAAAACGACAGGTACTCAGAAATAAGCCTCTTGAGGATTATCAATATTAAGGACCAGCCTCTAATTGAAATTTCATAATTCAATTCAATTTAATTGAAACAAACCATTCAATTATAAAATTGTAATATCATCGAGAACTCCACTAGCTTTATCAGTAGTAATTTATCACGAGAATCAATTCTATTAATTAATCTTAAGCCGTTAAGTACTTCGTCGGGCATTTTAGTAGGGACATTTTGATCGGGGCATTTTAGGTAATGCCCACAAAAAGCTTAGTCATTTCAAGAGAGTTGATTTGATTAATGAACCGGAGTAATGGCGTGATAATTTTGATCACACCAAACGGAATGGACTGTCGTTTTGACGGAGGGTAGGAAAAAACCAACCGTTTTATTCGATAAGGGAAAATGGAGGTTTGAAGTGTGACAGTTTGTTTTTCTTGGTTGGTGGATTCGGTGCAGTAGAAAAAAGGTTAAGATAACTATGGGACTATCTATATACGTTTTATTTACCTATAGTGCCTTGGGGTCACCTTTTTAGCTTTCCAAATGTCATTTCTAGTTTAACCTTAGAATTGATGATATGGTCATAATTCGTAGTAATATTAACCTTTTTTCTTTTTTTTCGGATTGGAAATCATCAAATGACCCCTCCCGCCGTGTATGGGGCGGAAGGGAGTGTCAGACTCTTATTGAGTAAAACCCATCCATGTTCCCTCCTCAGCCCTTGGTATTCCGGGGGCGCGGTATCTCTTTCGAACGTCCCGCAGTCCCGGCAGGCTATGGCCCTAGGGGAGGGCCCCGTCAACGATGCTGACATCTCTTTGAGGCGCGCGTGGAACATGAACGCGCCATCGACGTGGGAGTAATCTTAGCCTGCATCAATATTTTAAAATTCATGATTAAGTTTTTTGGAAAAGATTGCAATTTCACCAAATGATTTCAACGTGGACTTATACGTAAATATTAAATTAATTTTACAGTTTTACTAATTATGAGCTCAATTTAATCTCTTTGAAAAACGAAAATGGTCAGTTGTCATCGTCGTATTGTAATTGACAATAGCTTTTATCACAAGACGTTTAAAAGTGGGCACTGACCAACGTTACGAGGTCTAATGTAACATATTAAGCCGGGTCCAGATGAGTATAACGTGTAATGAAAGATTATGTGTAATTTAGCGTCAACAGTGTGGCGGCACACGAACGAACACTTACGAACACAGCGAACGCCTTTGTGTTCGCGCAAAAAACCGACAGCCGATGGATCGGCCCGAGCGCCGGCGCGAGTGTTACATGCAATGCTCGTAGTGCCGTCCACACGTAGGATTCGTGTTACATTACACGGTGGATTACATTACTCGTTATACTCGTCTGGACCCGGCTTTACACAGCGAGCATTCGTGCAGTCAGTACGTCGTGTTACGGAGAAACCAGCGAGCAACGAGCCGCTCGTTACACATTACACCTCGTAACGTTGGTCGGTACCCACCTTAAGATAATCGTCTACGTTCCAGAAATTACTACCCACAAAAGATACAAACATTATCACTCTATAATAAGTACAGATAGCAATATTTCACGGCTAACGGAAAACCTGAAAAATGCCCCACGAAAATATCGAGCAAAACACCAGTTCACAATAAATTGTAATAACATTTGTAATGTTTTGGTAGCGCGACATATCTCGCGACGTATGGCCGGGGGTGTCACGTTATCGTGATAAATGATCGCAACGTGAAAACCTCAGGTGTTTATAGGTATAAAACATACTTTAGGAGTACATGAGATAGTTATTTTTAAGGCTAGAAGTAGCTGGTTGGTATTTGGCTAATGGCTTGTTGTAGAAGACATTGTCAATCATTTTGAAATTATACCGATACCAAAATTGGTAAAATTGCTCATATTAAAGAATTTTTAAAAACATAACCTACTAGCTGTTTCCCGCGGTTTCACCCGCATCCCGAAGGAGCTACTTCACGCACCCGGGTAAAAAGTAGCCTATGTTGTTCCTCAGGGTCTATTCTATCTCTGTACCAAATTTCATCAAAATCGGCTCACTGGTTTAGGTCTGAAAGCGTAACAGACAGACAGACAGACAGAGTTACTTTCGCATTTATAATATTAGTAAGGATAGTCTGTATCAATTGATTTAAAGAAAAAAGTAAACAAAGTCGTAACCTATTTTGTTCTAATTCTGCCACAGAAATTAACAAACTGGCGTAATGATGGTGCATTTATATCAATTACATGCTCTAAACATCATTATTTATCATTTAATGCCTATTGATTTATCTATGTGGCAAAATTAGAACAAAATAGGTTATGATTTTGTTTACATTTTTCGTAAAATCAATTGGTTAAGACTATACCTATTTCGGTTTTTGGAAAAATCTTATCCGGCGGAAAAATATTTTTAACTAGCTTCTGCCAGCGACTTCGTCCGCGTGGAATAGTGGTGCTCCGCTCCTATTGGTCTTAGCGTGATGATATATAGCCTATAGCCTTCCTCGATAAATGGACTATCTAACACTGAAAGAATTATTTAAATCGGAGCAGCGGTTCCTGAGATTAGCGCGTTTAAACAAAATGACAACACTTCACTTCACTGCTCTGCTCCTATTGATTGTAGCGTGATGAAAAGTATACTATAACCATCTCAGGAGTATGACAAATAATTGTACCAAGTTTCGTTAAAATCCATCGAGTAGTTTTTGTTTCTATAGAGTTTATACAGACAGACAGTCAGACAGACAGACAGACAGACACAAAATTTTTACTGATTGCATTTTTGGCATCAGTATCGATCCCTAATCACCCCCTGATAGTTATTTTGGAAATATATTTCATGTACAGAATTGACCTTACTACAGATTTATTATAAGTATAGATACATAGATATAATAATTAAGTAAACATAATATCATAAATATTAAGACGAAAAACATAAAATAATAGCAAAATTATTTAATTTTGTCCTCTATTTTGACAGATCTTGAATGACAGTTCTTCCGTTTCACGTATAAGTAATCTGATATTTTTTTGAAGCAACCGGCTGTTATTGTCTTACCCAACTCAATGAGAAATCTTCAAAACTTACCTGAAAAGAGAAAACAGAACAATATTAGTTATTTATTTACTACTTTCTTACTTGAAATTCATATGTATCATAAATGAAGTATGTTAATACCCTGTGCTGGGGCACGTTAAGCTGTCGTCCCCGGCTGCTATCTTGATAGCAGTTGTTGTTACAATTCCATGTCAGAGGCCGTCGGGCGGATTTGAGAAAACTCAGACACTAGGGCTTGTTAGGTTGGTGGGTGAGTATTTATTACTAGCTTCTGCCAGCGACTTCGTCCGCGTGGAATAGTGGTGCTCCGCTCTTATTAGTCTTAGCGTGATGATATATAGCCTATAGCCTTCCTCGATAAATGGACTATCTAACACTGAAATTATTATTTAAATCGGACCAGCGGTTCCTGAGATTAGCGCGTTTAAACAAAATGACAACATTTCCCTTCACTGCTCTGCTCCTATTGATTGCAGCGTGATGAAAAGTATACTATAACCATCTCAGGAGTATGACAAATAATTGTACCAAGTTTCGTTAAAATCCGCCGAGTAGTTTTTGTTTCTATAGAGTTTATACAGACAGACAGACAGACAAAAATTTTACTGATTGCATTTTTGGCATCAGTATCGATCCCTAATCATCCCCTGATAGTTATTATGGAAATATATTTCATGTACAGAATTGACCCCTCTACAGATTTATTATAAGTATAGATATAGATAAGTATAGAAGAAGATAGATTTTTAGTTTTTATTCCTGTTCCTCTAAGGGCGGATTCGACCAAACTGGAATAAATTTTATTTTCGGCGTAGATCGCTTATCACTCGAGAATAAATCAATTTCACGTTTAACCAACTACAATTCGAGGAATAACGAGTCTATTCGGGAATAGTCACTATACCACCATCTTGCGTGGAATAAGAAGTTTATTCAAGGAATAACAAAATGGCGTCCTATTGACTTATGCTGTCATTTTAATTCACTGACATTTTTTTATTTTTTTTTATTTATTTAAAGGGCTTTGTCGCTTGGCAGTTACTTTTCCACGCTATAATACGACAAATTAGAGTTGACATGAGTTATGCTACTGCACCCTCCCGTTTGTAGAGCAATTTTTTTTGGTCGCGTATTACATTCGTTCACATTCACTTCGCTATTCGTGAGTAGCTTATCCAAGTAAAGCTATACGCTAGATTGCATGGCAAAACGACTAATGATTTACTCAAGAATAAAATCGTGGTATATATTATTTTCCGCATAGTTATTCTTGTATAAATTCAGGTTTGGTCGAATCTACCCTAAGTTTAGTGTTTATCCGGGTGCATGCAGTACCTACCAATTTTCAGGTCGCGCGGGAAATAGCTTGTTGTTTCTTAAACGTGTTAGATTTCTAGATACATGTCTATGGTATACGTATTACTACTGGTAAATGCTAGGCTTGTTATGTAGAAATTTCTTTTACTTTCAAGTCCTAAAACAGTCACCAATAAAATGAATGGCGATATGTTTGAAACCACTGCCACTACTGGAGGCTATTGGCTTTTAGACTTTCAAAGCCAACACCTAGATCATTTCCATCTCATTACGAATTCATTCACGTGTTTCAAATTTAAATGCAAAATAATGTATAAATTATAACAGATATGAAAGCACTTTCAATGCTGGGAGAAGTTTAAGTATTCATGATAGCTATCCATTTTAATTCCTGCATCGCTTTTTGGACGTTACTGAAATTCATATAGTCTGTTTCAAAATTGTTGCCGATTAAAGCCATCTGCAATGATAATATTTTTAAATCTATACATAAAAAATGCTTTGTCCTGAATGACTGGCGGATCAACGCACAGCCTGAACCACTGGTCGCAGAGACCTGAAACTTGTGTTCTTTGTATGACGTAGGCATCCGATAAGAAAGGATTTTCCGAAATTCTAATAGGGGGAAAAAGGGGGGCAAGTTTTGTATGAAACTCAGTCATTTTTAATTTAAATTCGTACAGGCGAAGCTGCTGGCGGAAAGCTAGTAGAAATATGTATATAAAACTACGACTGGCTGAGTCCGTTGCAAGGATGGCGTAAAAGAAATCCTAATTTGCCGAACGAAATATAAAAACTCCCATTAAAACTAAACTACAATAGTACTTGGTAGGTTTCGAACTCGCAGACTAGTACACGAGATGCAGGTGCCTTAACCACCATGCCACTAAGACCTTGGTAGCGTGCTATTAGCCTTTAATCGATCGACCCGTGGCTATTATTAAGCCACGAGCCCTCTTTTCTGTCAGCGAAATAGTGTCCAATCAAATATTAATGGCAGGTCAAACTTATAAGTTATTCAGTGCCACGCTGGCCTAGTTAAGGGAATTAATAGATAACGCTAACTGAAAATCGAAAACCCGAAAACTAGAAATTATCCAAGTTGTCGTTTTTAACGTTTAGAATGGACTAGCGTCGCGCCCCGGCTTCGCACGGGTGTAAATGTAATATGCATGCATCTATACTAATATACTAATATTATAAAGAGGAAAGATTTGTTTGTTTATAGGGTTTTAACTCAAAAACTACTGGACCGATTTTAAAAATTCTTTGACCGTTAGAAAGCTGCATCTTTACGAAGTGTTATAGGCTATATTTATTTCCAGAAATAATTAGGGATCCCTACTAATACTTGAATAATGTAACACAAGGTGTAAAAAAAATGTCCACGCAGGCGAAGCCGCGGGCGAAAAGCTAGTTATACATATAAACGTAACTCTTGAATCACTCTATCTATCGATGAAAACAGTTTTAAAATACGTTGAGTAGTTTAAAAGATCTAAGCGTAGACGGTGGGAGGTGAATTAGTTTTTAGGGTTCCGTAGCCAAATGGCAAAAACGGAACCCTTATAGATTCGTCATGTCTGTCTGTCTGTCTGTCTGTCTGTCTGTCTGTCCGTCCGTATGTCACAGCCATTTTTTTCCGAAACTATAAGAACTATACTGTTGAAATTTGGTAAGTAGATGTATTTTGTGAACCGCTTTAAGATTTTGACACAAAAATAGAAAAAAAGCAATAAATTTTGGGGGTCCCCATACTTAGAACTGAAACTCAAAAAATTTTTTTTCATCAAACCCATACGTGTGGGGTATCTATGGATAGGTCTTCAAAAATGATATTGAGGTTTCTAATATCATTTTTTTCTAAACTGGATAGTTTGCGCGAGAGGCACTTCCAAAGGGGTAAAATGTGTGTCCCCCCCCTGTAACTTCTAAAATAAGAGAATGATAAAACTAAAAAAAATATATGATGTAGATTATTATGCAAACTTCCATTGAAAATTGGTTTGAACGAGATCTAGCAGGTAGTTTTTAAGTAATCAGCAATTTTCCTCTACAAACAAACTTAATTATGCGGTCGGAAAAAAACAAGATAATTGCGACTTTATTGCGTATTTTTTCTTTCCAATGGTCGGAACCCTCGGTGCGCGAGTCCGACTCGCACTTGGCCGGTTTTTTTAACTATTGTAGGGATAATGTAACATAACGCTTGTTTTGTCTGGAAAAGGATAAGCAGATGTGTGAGATGACACTCATTGTAAGACTGGCATTTTTATATACCTATCCTGGTACTAGCTGTCGTGGTGGCCTAGTGGTTAATGCACCTGCCTCTCGTGTACGAGTGTGCGGGTTCGAAACCTGGCAAGTACCAATGTGACTTTTCTAAAGTCTTATGTACTTTCTAAGTATATCTTAGACGTCACTGACTAACGGTGAAGGTAAACATCGTGAGGAAACCTGGACTTTTAAAGTCTGAAATCGCCAATCCGCCTTGAGCAAGCGTGGTGATTAATGCTCATGCCTTCTCTGTATGAGAAGAGGCCTGTGCCCAGCAGTGGGACAATATATAGGCTGATGATGATGATGATGGTACTAGCTGTTACCCGCGGTTTCACTGTTTAAAAAGTTGCTTATAACCGTCTTTAGGATCACACCTATAGGACACGCCGCAGCGATAAGTCCTCTCTTTGAGGAGTGGCTAGGGAGACGCCACGGCATCCTGACCTACCACCTGACGCAGGCCCTCACCGGGCATGGCTGTTTCGAGACGTTCCTGCACATAATCAGGCGGGAGGAGACGCCCGGGTGTCACAATTGCGTGGATCGCCGTGGATGGATGGATGGGTTTTAGTCAGTAAGATTCTGACCCCTCCTGGATTCACTTGATGATCCGAAAAAAAAGAGTCACACCTATCTCTGTAGCAAATTTAATTCAAATCGGTTAAGCCATTTTACTATGAAAGCGTAACAAATTTACTTTCGCATTTAAAATATTCGTTTTGTTAGATAATAGAACTAAAGATTGCCACAAAAATCCAGTCTGAAAGTAACTCAAACGATAATAGACGGAAAAAAGAAATTCATGTTTCCCAAATCCCTCTCACTATTCATACGTGAAATCGACGTTTGAAAAACATTCTAAAATTTAATCCAACCGTATAAAATACGGAAACCAATTTAGATTATTTTCAGGTGAAATACATTTCAATACACGATTACTTTGAAGAAAAATCTATTTAACCAGAAATGAGTGTGTAAGACGAAGCCTGAAAGTGGTGCTAGCGACCTTAAAGTTGTATGTAAATTGTTTGTCATGGTATTTACTCATCATCATCAGCCTTTTTACTAACCCACTGCTGTGTCAAAGCCTCTTCCCATACAGAGAAGGCATGAGCATTGATCACCACTCTTGCTCAAGGCGGATTGGCGATTTCAGACTTTTTAACGGCGTGATGTTATACATGTAATCTTTTATAAAGATAGGTGTTATGTAGTTAGGTAGGCAGTTTGCAAGATACTGACGTTGCATACAATCTTGCTAAGTGCAGAATCGTCTAGCCATTCAAGTTCTAGTGTGATTGAGCTCCCACGCGAGTGTGACACTCTTGTTATGTTACCAGTTATACCTATCAACGTGTAGCAATATAGGTTTGTATACTTTAAGGTCTAAGGGCTAGGTACGAATTTCTTAACATTCCGCGTTTTGTTTCACCCGCGTTCTAAGTTGCCTATACTCGTGTCTGGGGTCCTATCTACCTCCATACCAAATTTCATTCAAATCGGTGATGTCTTTTTAGCTAGAAAGCGTTACAGACAGACAAAGGTAATTTCAGACTTGTTAAGAAATGGTTCTTGTTGCATAAACATTTAGCTTTAGGTCATCATCATCATCTGCCTAGCCTTTTCCCAACTATGTTGTGGTCGGCTTCCAGTCTAAACTGGATGCAGCTGAGTACCAGTGTTTTACATGGAGCGACTGCCTATCGGACCTCCACAACCCAGTTACCGGGTAACACGGCACCCCTTGGTAAGACTGGTTGTGAGACTTTCTGGCTTCTGACTACCCGTAACGATTATTTGATTCAAATTTTAACGTTAAGGTTAAGGATTTCATTATTTAGTACAATGATTTAATTGGTCATCTCGTCATTTTGGTGACATCAAAAATTATCATGTTATTTCAAATTGCGTACACATACCCAAAAATGATCGGATAAACTAGTTTGGAAGAAAATAGGTCTTAAGATGTCTTCCCATATTAACATATAGTATAACTGGAAATCGCGAAAAGACTGGTCGACACTTTGCGAGACCAGAGGGCTGGCATATTTTTTGGACAGCGAATAAGCATTGCCATTCAACGTGGCAATGCTGCCAGTCTTCTGGGCACGTTTCCGGGTGACAGCGATGAGGAGGAGTACTTTGACGCCTAATCTCATTGTTGCGCATGTCTGTACAGTTTTGTTTTATTTAATTTTTTTATTTGTATATATAATTATATTAAGGCAGTAGGTATATTTAAATATTGTAAATTTGTAAATAAATATCTGTAATTATATTAATGTATAACTGTAATACCAATATTTGGAGTTCTGAACCTAATTTTGAAGTACCACGCAGACGAATTCTACGGCAGAAGCTAGTGTTTCCAAAAATCTCTTGAATAACCTAGAATTAAATGGAATTGGATTCTATGATCCTTGAAATTAAATGCTAATGTTGAAGCTTGAAATATCTAGATCGTTTGTGGTCCCTTTGGGCCTAGGAAAGACCTAATTTGCAAAATAAATGTTAAAGAAAAAAGCAGAAAATAATGATTATTATGTACCATAAATAAGTCGTGGTGGCCTAGTGGTTAAGGCACCTGCATCTCGTGTACGAGTGTGCGAGTTTGAAACCTAGAATATACCTACCAAAGTGACTTTTCTAAAGTCATATGCACTTTCTAAATGTATCTTAGACTGCATTGATTAACGGCGAAGGAAGACATCATGGAGAAATCTAGACTACATAGTGTAAAATTGGCAGTCCTCCTTGAGCAAGTGTGGTGATCAATGCTCATGCCTTCTCTGTATGAGAAGAGGCCTTTTCAGAGAAAACAAAATAGGTCTTCGATGATGATGGGACTTAAAAATAGCTAGTGAAACATCGATTAATCTCTATCTAGAACTTTAGGAAAAACAAGGTGTTTTCTTATGTTTTTATAGCACTTCTAAAAGTTACAATAAAAATGTTGATAACAATTCAATTCTTGGCCCAAGAAACAGGTCAACCACGGAGCAACCATAACATAATGTGTGTTTATCGATAATTTATTAAACCCTGTCACCGTGCTTACACAATGACCTCAGACTAACGACATTTTGTGCGGGTCACCGCACTAATATCGATAACAAAATAATATCGAAGGCGCCTCACTATTAATTTATGGTGAGCGCCTGTCAAATGCGTTTAGAAGGAAAGCAGTTTGCCAGCTTAGAAAATTGTTTTATTTATTGAATTTATTTTGTGCTGGCAAGGAAATTGGGGTGTCATGCTTTCTGAAATCTAAGAATTGTTATTTTTTTAGATAGATCTTTGAGAAAACCGTTAAAGCAAAAAATACTAGCTGTTTAAAGTAATATAAAATAGCGTATAACCGTCTCTAGGGTGCGATATATCTACATACCAAATTTCATCCATATCAGTACAGCCGTTTTACCGTAAAAGCGTAACAAACAAACACACTAATTTTCGCCTTCATAATATCAGTTACAATTATACGCTTCGTGGTAGAACCGAGTATAATCGAGATAATTAGTACAATTTGGATCAAACGAGTCAAATTACCGAATCGCTCGCTTCACACGACAACTCGCTAATGACGTCAATTTGTGACATTAATGTCGTTTTTATTGCGTCAATGATATTAATCTGGCGACACTCTTGTGTTCTGTGTTTGATGATAATTAGGAATTAAATAAACATCAATAGGAATAATCTATACTTATAATAAATCTGTAGAGAGGTCAATTCTGTACATGAAATATATTTCCATAATAACTATCAGGGGGTGATTAGGGATCGATACTGATGCCAAAAATGCAATCAGTAAAATTTTTGTCTGTCTGTCTGTCTGTCCGTCTGTCTGTCTGTCTGTCTGTCTGTCTGTATAAACTCTATAGAAACAAAAACTACTCGACGGATTTTAACGAAACTTGGTACAATTTTTTGTCATACTCCTGAGATGGTTATAGTATACTTTTCATCACGCTACAATCAATAGGAGCAGAGCAGTGAAGGGAAATGTTATCATTTTGTTTAAACGCGCTAATCTCAGGAACCGCTGGTCCGATTTAAATAATTCTTTCAGTGTTAGATAGTCCATTTATCGAGGAAGGCTATAGGCTATATATCATCACGCTAAGACCAATAGGAGCGGAGCACAACTTTTCCACGCGGACGAAGTCGCTGGCAGAAGCTAGTGACTGAATATATTTAAAAAAATTGGGACACGTATTTCTTTTTATATATATATTTTTTTGCCGAACTGATTTAGATGAAATTTGGTAGAGAGAAATAGGTATAACTTTTTTTTCGGATGGGAAATCATCAAATGACTTCCCCCACTGCGGGTGGAGCGGGAGGGAGTGTCAGACTCTTACTGATTAAAACCCATCCATGTTCCTTCCTCAGCCCTTTATATTCCGGGGGTTCGGTCACTCTTTCGAAAATCCCGCAGCCCCGGCAGGCTATGACCCTGGGGAAGGGTCCCGATAGAGGCATCATCCCTATGGTGAACACATAAGTTCTGCCCGCCTTGTAAGAGTCACTTATCATCATCATCATCATCATCATCCTATATATTGTCCCACTGCTGGGCACAGGCCTCTTCTCATACAGAGAAGGCATGAGCATTGATTACCACGCTTGCTCAAGAGCGGATTGGCGACTTCGGACTTTTTAAGTCCCGGTTTCCTCACGATGGTTTCCTTCACCGCTAGTCAGTGACGTCCAAGATATACTTAGAAAGTACATATGACTTTAGGAAAAGTCACATTGGTACTTGCCAGGTTCCGAACCCGCACACTCGTACACGAGAAGCAGGTGCCTTAACCACTAGGCCACCACGACTTACAAGTCACTTATAAGCAGGGAAAAAAGTATCCTATTTGTTAATCTTGGTTATACAATATGTGTGTATTCAAATCCGATAAGTACTTTTGCGTGAAAGACTAACAAACTTACACACATCCTCAAAACTTTTGCATCTATACATTTAATAATATTGTAACAGGCCGAGGTCTGTACATTACAGGTTTTTATTAGAGAAACAGAAGTCAAAACAATAGTGTGTTGACTTTTTGTCTGTGTGCCTGTATGTTTGTACACGCATCACACAAAAACTACTGAATAGAATTGGATGAAATTTGGTACACAGATAGTTTATTAAACAGATTAACACATAGGATACTTTTTTATCCGGGTGCGCGAAGTACATCTTTCAAAATACGGGCAAAACCGCGGGCAACAACTAGCGAATTAATAAAAAAGTTTCTCCATACAGAAACCTACAGACTGACACATACATTGACTATGTACTTAATTAAAAACATTTCCTGCCTTTACTCCGACTATGTGACATTCCCATTTCCCCTCAAGCGGCCATCTTGAAAAAGTCACCGAGTCTCCCTATTAAATGCGAATTGGAATTGAAGAATTAAGAAGGGAGACGCTTTTACTGCAGAGTGAAAATAAAGTTTTATTGCAATTTTCTTTCTTGCTGGTTTCCGTTGCAGGCTTAAATTTACTTCTTGACCTATCTAAATTAATATTATAAAGAGATTAAACTAATGAGTTTGTGGACTACTGAATAAATTTCTGGGGAGTTTGTTGCGCCACTTCTTCTTCCCAGCAAAAACACATAGGAAGTGGTAAGGGGCGTTTTGGGAGCTGTCTGTTGCAAATTTGACGTTCAAAAAGTGCTGATTTTCATCCTAGTTTGAATAAATGAGTTTTATTTTTCAAATAAGCCTTTGGAAGGAATATTCTAATGTGTGATTTTAAGCGAAAAAATATGTTTTGCACATTAATATATTTGACTAAAGCAGACCTTAAGTCATGGTGGCCCAGTGATGAAGGCAAAGATCTCGTGTACGAGTGTGCGAGTTTGAACCTAGCATGTACAAATATGACTTTTCTGAAGTCATTATATACTTTCTTAATGTATTTTAGACACCACTAACTGTGAAGGAAAACGTCGTGAGGAAACCTGGACTCGAAACAGTCTGAAATCTCCGATCCGCCTCAAGCAAGCGTGGTGATCAATGCTCATGCCTTCTCTGTATGAGACGAGACCTGTGACCAGCAGTGGGACAATATCATAACACGGCAGATTGGCGATTTCAGACTATTTAAGTCCAGGTTTCCTCACGACGTTTTTCCTTCACCGTTAGTCAGTGACGTCTAGGATATACTTAAAAAGTACATAATTATGACTTCAGAAAAGTCTCTTTACTAACCAGATTTCGAACATGCATACTCGTACACAAGAGGCAGGTGCCTTAACCACTAGGCTATCACGACTTTTTACCAGGTTTCGAACCTGCACACTCGTACACGAGAGGCAGGTGCCTTAACTACTAGGCCACAAAGACTTAGCTTTGCTAATGACAGTATTTTGTATGCCTCGACTGCTGTCGAATTTCAATATAGGCATCTTCCAAGATGTTTCATAAATGGATCTGAAATATCTAAGTGGTATCTTTAAAACACTGGACTATACACGAGTAATAACTTAGCGAGAACAGGCAATAATCGCCCCAAAAGATAAAATCTATCGTTAAAAGATCCGTAAGGGTAGGCTTTATCGTTCGAACGTTTAAGTGTGATCTTATCGTTTATATTTAACCTGCTTTAGATAAAATGTGGAATGAGTTTTGGTATTATGGCTTCGGGGTACGTTGCGTGTATGATAATGTTGGCAAAAAAAATAAATTAATGTATAATAATTTATAAAAAAAAAAATACATAGGTACCTAAAGTTTCCCACCTGAGTAAAAGCGGTTACCCATCCATGGACTGACAGCGGCTTGCGCAGCTTTCTTTTTTCGGATGGGAAATCATTAAATGATCCCCTCCCGCCGTAGGTGGGGCGGGTGAGAGTGTCAGACTCTTACTGACTAAAACCCATCCATGTTCCTTCCTTAGCCCTTTGTATTCTGGGGGCGCGGTATCTCTTTCGAACGTCCCGTAGCCCCGGCGGCAAGCGCAGCTTAACCTAGCTAATTTATCGATACGCATGGCTGTTACTTAGCTACGAGTCCCCTTATTATAATATTAGTAATATTACAAAGTCGAAATTACCTCTATCTTTCTATTTGTTACGCGTTTACGGTTAAACGGCATGACGGATATTTATGAATGAATTTAGCGTGGAGATAGATTGAAACCCGAGGAAGGACATGTGATACTTTTAATCTGGTTGCGGGTAATAGTTCCCTTGGAATGCGGGAGAAGCCTCGTGAAACAGTTAGTTTCATATAAATGCAACAGTACTCCTATATTAAACCCTAAAACCTTTTTCCTTTTTACTCCTTACACGCGTAGAACCACCAAAAAAATATATAGGTACAATAAACCAGAACAGCATTACCTCAGCATAAAAGATGAAGCACTGACATTTATAACGTCTCACTGTACGGGACCCAGCCGCGTGTAAACTTATCGCGGCTTACGTAATCCCGTGAAAAATAGATACAGTGCCATACAAGGGTTCAGAGGCGATTGATCATTTGGTATTCAGAGACACACGGGCGACGAGAATGGTGAGCCGTAAAACAGTGTTTCAAAATATAAGTTGAAAAAAAAAACGTGTGAAGTTTACACTTCAAAAAAGTGGGAAGTAGTCACAGGGGACATGACCATTTATTTATGAAAATAAACAATTTATGAAAATTTTTATTGTAATTAGATACGCATTGGTATCGGTAATCGTAATAGATCGTTTGATTTTGGAGCTAGCTTGAAACCTCCGGCCAACACTTCGGCCAATTTTGGTTGTTCACGAATTTAAATGTTTTTAATGAATAAAATTGTTTAGCACTGCTTTATCTTATGACCCATAATACAAGAAAGGGCAGATGTAATTTTTGGGTCGTTTTTTTTTTGTTGATTGTGAAAAACACATATTATTCAATGTCTACTTTATCATTCTTGGCTGTGACTTCTGTAGGTTTCTACCGTAGGCTTTAATAAATAATATCACATCAAGCTTGTCATTCTACCAGTCCTTGTGTATCACACGCGTTTAGTTATAACAAGACCGTTCATCTCCCCCTGTGAGCACGCATCATGCATATTTTACCTGTGCTGAGCATCACGGTAACATGTCTGAGCTACAGTATCAATTATACAGACGAAGGGAGCATGGCGAGAGAACTGGGTAGATGACACCTAGGGCAATTCATTTTAAAACACCACATCCAGTAAGTTATATTTCAGAGGTGGTCCCAAATAAATTGTATCAACATCGGCTCAGTAGTTTAGTTAATAATTATATTAAGAACTAGTCCTCCGCCAGCGGCTTCGCCGACGAACTCAAATTAAAAATGACGGAGTTTCATTTGTATGAAACTCCGTCATTTTCAATTTGAGGCAAAGTTTGTACTTTGCCTCCCTTTTTGACCCCTTTAGGGATAGATTTTCGGATAATCCTTTCTTATCGGATGCTTATACCATACAAAGAACACAGCCTCCAAGTTTCAAGTCTCTACGACCAGCGGTTTAGGCTGTGCGTTGATCCGTCAGTCATTCAGGACAAAGCATTTTATATGTATAGATGTTAACTGTTTATCTCTATCTGTGCATACGTACTTAGATGATTAAGTGTTATTTGCTTATTGGAACAAAAGTTATGTAGATAAAAATAAAAGTTTCGTCCTTTAAACATGTCTAAATGTTTTTACTAAATTGACCCTAGTTAGACTAGAATTCGCCCCCACCTAGTTTGGATATCGTTGGACAAATGGGCATCATTTGTTTCCTCTCGCACGAAACACAAAAACTTGTACGGTTGGAATTTGCAGTCATATTTCTCGTTGAAGCATTGATAAATTAGTTATTTTTGGAACCGAGGTTTACTGGATTTCTCCAGAACTTTTCGGATAAAAACTCCGAACTCCGATTATTCGACTAATCGACACTAATATTCATAGTTGTATAATTAGTGTATGAGTCGAGCTGGCCTAGAGGTTAAGGCACCTGCCTCTCGATTACGAGTGTGCGGGTTTGAAACCTGGCAAGTACCAATATGACTTTTCTTAAGTCTTATGTGTACTTTCTAAGTATATGTTTGATACCACTGACTAACGGTGAAGGAAAACATCGTGAGGAAACCTGGACTTAAAAATCTGAAATCGCTAATTCGTCTTGAGCAAGCGTGGTGATCAATGCTCATGCCTTCTCTGTGTGAGAAGAGGCCTGTGCCCAGCAGTGGGACAATATATAGGCTGATGATGATGATATTAGTGTATAGGTGCATATTCGAGTTATAAAACCAAAGGTAACTTTTGTCTGTTACTGTGTGGCTGACCGGATTTTGATAAAATTTGGCATATATATAGATTAAAAGCAAGGAAAAGATACAGGGTAGTTATTATCCAGGTACGTGAAGTAGTTTTCTCGGGATGCAGTTAAAATGAGGGGGAGAGGTCATTTGTCGGGTCTGTACGTGTGTCTGTTCATTGTAAAAATAAAACATACCTAAATAAATACATTCTCTTACTTTCACACGACGTTTTTTCGAAAATCGCGACCCAATACATTTCTTTTATTTTGTGAGAGCCGACGCCATTTTAATGGATTTTTCGCACGGACTGAGTTTCTGCCTGCGGTCCAACTTTTGAGCTGGAATTAAGTCTAGTTTCTAAGTTAACACATAAATAAGGATTAACGATACTGGAAGCTTGAAATTTTATGGTTTTTATTTAGTGGAAATTATAATAGAACAGTTTATTTTGTTGGTAATTAGTAGTGTCACTATAATAGGGCAATGAATTATTTTTTGGATTACCTAAGTGCACTTTTAGTATCTCGTTGGTCTATTCACATAAGAGCTATAAAGGAACTTGAGGTTTTTAGTTTGATTCTCAGGTCTTTTATCATTATTTCTCTATGAACGGGACTACAGAGTCCCCAGGTCTTTGGGAGGTGAACGTGGAGCCCACACGTAAAATCCCTTTGAGATAATTTTAATGAAATGTGATGGTGACACATGAACGGCGATTGTCCCTGTATACACTATAGAAATGCACCCAGGGACAACCCCCGGTTTGTGCAGGACTATTGCAAAACATGGAAAAATACTATTTGAGGTATTGTGATGGGATGATAATGGACTAGGTTATGGTGAACTATGGGAATCTACGGCCTATATATTATTTAATTATTTTAAGTAAGATAGTGTATCTGTCTGTCTACCTCTTAACGCTTAAACCGCTGAATGGATTTAGATGAAATTTAAGAGGGATAGCTTGAATCCGGGAAGGACATAGGCTACATTCTATCCAGGCGCGTGAAGACTTTCTATCGAAACGTGGATAAAACCGCGGGAAAGCTAGTTAGCTAGCTCAAAATATATTTTAAGCAACGTTAAGTTTTTGCATTCCAAAAACCATCTACATTTAAAAAAAGAACATAATTTTGTGTGTCATCAAAAATTATTCGCAGCAACCGTCACACGAAAAATCCATTCTGTATTTTTCCTGTGAATGTCGTAAAAAATGTCCGCCAAAGATTTATTTGTTGTACCGCTAAACTTCTGTGGTGACACATTGCACAGGTGATTTCCCTGAGGGTCGTGGAGGTTAAAGGTAAGGCTGTATAAAACAGGAATGTCATGTTATGTAATTTGTCGCCGTAAGATTGTGAATACCGCTAGTTTATGATTTAACTCGTAAGATTATAAACTTTCGAGAAAATGTGAAAGGCACCAAGGTGTTTACAATATAACGTATATAATATTTTTTTATAGTTTATGCTAATAGCCTAAATTATGAGTATGTTATGTTTGTTTTTTACTCTTTCATGCAAAAACTGCTAAATGGATTTTAAAGAAATTTGGTACACACATAGTATATAAAATGGGTTAACACATAACATACTTTTCTTACTTTCCAGATCGCAGACGAAGTCGTGGCAGAAGCTATTATAAAAATATAATATTAAATGCGAAAGTGAATCTGACTCATCGTCTATGAAGCTGCTTTCAGACTACGCTATAATATAATAGCATATAGTAGTATATAGCTCAGCACAACAATATCACGCACCATACATAGCCAATCCTTACTAATATTATAAATGCGAAAGTAACTCTGTCTGTCTGTTACGCTTTCACGCCAAAACTACTGGACCGATATAAATGAAATTTGGTACAGAGATAGAATAGACCCTGAGGAACAACATAGGCTACTCTTTACCTGGGTGCGCTAAGTAGTTCCCTCGGGATGCGGGTGAAACCGCGGGAAACAGCTAGTAATATATAGTACAGTGCGAACGTGTCCATAACAAAGTATGGTGCGCGATATCGTTGTGCTATGAGCTATATACTACTATATGCTATTATATTATAGCGTAGTCTGAAAGCAGCTTTACGTTTTCTAAAACGGCTGATTCAATGTAGATGGAATTTGGAATAAAGATAGATTGAAAGACATAGAATAGTTTTTCTCCAATTGCAAGAAGTAATTGTCGCAGGATGAGAATGGTCCGTCGTTCCACAGGAAAGTATTAATTCCGTTGCGAAAAAGGGAAGGTGCTATATAACACATATCTGCGTCTCGCTCACACTCCTAAACGTGAGAAAGTGATACAGTCCCTGTGTTTGATTAACCCTAAGAACACACTTCATGGGACTAAACATCGCCTCTACAGGTAATATCTTAAAACAATGTTCTAAATTAATATTATTCTGAGGAATATTTATTCAGCTGTTTCTAAGATAAACTCTATTGGAATTACAAGTGAGCTTGTCTAGTGTTTGAATGAATCATCTTTGATTCTAGAAAATGGCTAAGTAACAGCGGCACGGGTCGACCGATGAAAGGATAAGCTGCGCTTGGCGCGGTCGGTCCGTGGATGAGAGACTATATATGTCAGGTCACTAAATATGTTTTAAGTCCAGGTTTCCTCACGATGTTTCCATTCACCGTTAGTCAGTGACGTCTAAGATATACTTAGAAATAATATATGACTTTAGTAAAGTCACATTGGTACTTGCCAGATTCCGAACCCGCACCCTCGTACATGAGAACCAGGTGCCCTAACCACTAGGCCACCACGACTGATTTTTGTTTTTGTAACTAATTGACTATTACCTGTACGTGGCTATATTAAATGCCATTTCTTTCTTTCTTTCTTTCTTTCTTTCTTTCTTTCTTTCTTTCTTTCTTTCTTTCTTTCTTTCTTTCTTTCTTTCTTTCTTTCTTTCTTTCTTTCTTTCTTTCTTTCTTTCTTTCTTTATTTTTCTGTCTTTCTTTCTTTCTTTCTGTCTTTCTTTCTTTCTTTCTTTCTTTCTGTATTTCTTTCTTCCTTTCTTAAAACTAATCTTACCTTTGTGCGTAGTACTCGAAGAAAGCGACGAGTATCTCAATGGACCTTGTCATAGCGGCCCACATTTCGTGCGTCTTGCATTTTGGGTTCAGCGCGGACGGTAGTCGAGACGGCCCCTCCGACATTTAGCACTGTTTCGCTCTTACATTATTTTATTTACCACAAAGATTGAATTGAAAATTAAATAATATTGTTTTGGGTTAGCACTTCACTCTTTTTTCCACTTCGAGTTGAATATTTATGAATAAAATACGTAACCTTTAAAAATAATATTATGTAAGATAAATTTTGGTAATGAAAAAAATTAAATATGTTATTAATTAAAACACTGTTGGAAGAAATATTATGTAAAATGGGGCAAGTGTTGCCCCCGGAGGTCTCTTGCTGCCTTATAAATGAATGTTATTAATTTTCAATAGATGTATAGTTATTTAAATTTGGATCATTGCACTTGTTCTTTATTACGGCTAACTAATTAATATCTTCTTCTATATGTTTTTTTGTATATCAAATTATGACGTTTATTTAACTAGCTTTCTGCCAGCAGGTTTGCCCACGTGGACTATACGAAATCAAATTAAAAATGACAGAGTTTCATACAAATTTTGCCAACTTAAGGATAGAATTTCGGAAAATCCTTTCTTATCGGATGCCTACGCAAAATACACCCTCCAAGTTTCAGGTCTCTACGATCAGCGGTTTAGGCTGTGCGTTGATCCGTCAGTCATTTAGGACATAGCATTTTAAATGTATAGATTACTCAAACTTACTAATTTAATCATTCAATAATCTTGTCACTTAATCATTACGTCACTTAATCCTTTCATATTTCTAACCAGTAATGTGAGACTACGACCCGTGACGTGTCATTAACGTCATACACGCTTAGTTCATTTCATTAATCAGGTGGTTTTCTCAATTAATATCATGAGGCACTTTATTATAATATAATTTGTTAGGGAGTTTAGTTACATTTTTTTTTGGTAACGTTTACGTACTAATTTCAAGAGACCTGTGGGCCTAGCACGAATCACTTTCGAAAAATTATTCCTATCGATAGCGACGGAGAGATCTTGAATGACAGTTCTTCCGTTTCACGTATAAGTAACCTGATATTTTTTAGTGCAACTGAGTGTAGCACTACCTATAATAAATGATATTTATTTTTCATTCCTTCGCGCGGCTCGGCTCAGCGCGGACGCTTGCAGTGCAGTTGTCTCCGTACTAGTCTGACTCGCGAGTGCCGGCGTCTGATTGGACAACTTTTTGAACCTCAATTCCTTTTCGTTCCTTAAGTACTCTTATGGACTAGCTCCACCCTATGGGCGGTCTTAGAAAGAGATGAGTGTATTGCCGTGTTTACTGCTAAAATTGTGAAGCCGTGATTCGCCGTTTGCCCAGTTGGATTTTGAACTCACGACGTTTGAATCTGCAGCCGCGCGCCTTTCAAACAAGCCAAGTAAACCACTCACCGAGTGACGAATTCAACGATTGCTACGTGTGCAAGCAGTGCTACGCTTTTGACGTCACTATACCCAGTACGCCACGGCTACGTAGCTACGCACCACCGCATCGTCTACGCGTCGTCAAACTGCTACGAGTGCATCGCTACGGGCTTTTTGAAGCCTGTGTCTGTGCGTTACGGTTGCTTTTGCTTTGGTCAGCTTACTGCAATAACGATGTCTCGCTTGAATCGAACGCCTCCAGCTACTCCAGTATCGAACAAAAACATAACACAAACGATGTCCGACTCGGACATCCCGCAGGCAATATCAAACAGCCCGTTCGATAATGTTAATACTTCAGCGCGATGCAAGCGCCCACGTCATGCTTTCTCGCCAAGTAACGAATTTCAAGACTTCAAACAAGAAATCCTGGAAATGCTCAACACATGGAAGACTGAACAACAACAAGTTTTTTCGAAGTTTTCACAAGAGCAAAGCTCATCTCTCGCAAAATTAGTCTCCGAGGTAGCTGAACTAAAATCTCAAAACCTGGAAATTCAAAAATCCAATCTCGAAATCGAAAAGAGTGTTTTGTTCATAAATAAACAATATGACGACCTGATGAAAGAAATTGACTCATTAAAAAAGGAAAAACAAGTTTACAGGGACTTCATACAAAATTTGGAGACAAAAATCGAAGATTTGCAACAGTTATCGCGTTCGTCCAGCGTCGAGATACGAAATGTGCCCATAAAAGACAACGAATCAGTGACGGACCTAGCTGCAGTCATTACCCAAGTAAGTGCGACAGTTGATGTGCCCTTGGACAATAACAACATACGTGATGTTTACCGACTCCCAGGCAAACCAGGAACGACCCGGCCTATTATAGCCGAGCTCACCTCTGTTCAGAAGAAAAACCAGTTACTTACCTCGGTTCGCAATTTTAATAAAAAACATCCAAAAGAAGCCCGTATTAACACCCAAACTATCGGTATCCCTGGTGATCGTAAACCAATTTATGTTGGAGAGCACCTGCCGGCCAGCTCGAGGAAACTCTTTTTTGCCACAAGAGAATTTGCAAAGCTTCATGAGTTTAAGTTCTGCTGGACGGCCAACGGCAATATTCTCCTGCGGAAAGAAGAAGGAGCCAAATATATTATTGTTAAATCTGAAAAAACATTACGGGATCTAGCACAAGTGAGCCAATGACTACAATTCATAAATGTAATGTTTTTGTTATATGTCGTATTTCTAACTTTAATACTTTATGTATTTTTTATAACCCACATATATTCCAAAAAATATTTAGTGTCCATAACAGCTAATATTTATGTTGATTATTTAATAAGATGTAAAAAACACAGACTTTACTCATATACTCACAACTTACGTAACACTCACATTCAAAACATTTATTACAACTCATTCACCCCTCCATACCTCATACATACATATTCGTCACCAGTATTAAACGCGGCATCATTTACTCATTTCTTAGTTGAAAGTTTTTCTATTCTGTTTAACCACTTACTAAATATAGTCATCCTACACGTTTTTGTATTGAAAAAGCAGTCGGTACATATTATAAAAGTATGTCCTACATTTGCGTTCCTATTATTTGATAGAATAATTATGTCTCAATGGCTAATCACATGAACACCTTTGAACTTGAATTAGATGCTTATCAAGTATCCAAATCATACAAAATCCCAATTGTTGAATGTCCAAATAAAATAAATTCATCGCCAAAACATTTATCAATCCTACATCTCAACATTCGAAGCCTAAACAAAAATTTTGACAACTTCATAGTTTTTTTACACCAACTTAATGTAGACTGTGATATCATAATTTTGACAGAATGCTGGCTAAAAACGGCTACAATTCCCAGTATGAAGGACTACAATGTTCACTTCACAAAAAACACAAAAAATCAAAATGACGGGATCGTCATGTATACAAAGTCTTCATTGCATTGTACTATAACTGAACCTGAAATTTTAGACTCAAACGGCCTGCTCTGCGTAGTCGAAGGTAATGTGGCTATTGTAGCCCTTTATAGATCCCCCTCCTTCACCTACATTGATAACTTCTTAAACACTCTGGATAAAATTTTACTACCATTTAAAAAATTCCATCACGTAGCGGTGGTAGGTGATATCAACATTGATATTAAATCCAACAATAAGGACAGACATTCAAATGAATATCTTACGTTTGCGGCCTCTCACGGATTACTGCCAGCGCATTTATATCCAACGCGAGAAAACAACTGCTTAGATCACATTCTCTTAAAAACTATACAGCCAGGGACTACCATAGTGATTGACTCACCAATTACTGACCACCTACCTGTATTTTTGAGTATAAACTTAAACGAACCTAGGCTTAAACCAACTTGCACTACTAAAATTGTTGATATTACTAGTATCCAGATTGATATTGAAAGCGCTGATTTTTCTCCAATTCTCCTCGCAAACGATGCTAATGTTGCAGCCGACTTTTTAACGTCATTATTAACCCAAATTATTAATAAACACACTCGTATCTCTAAAGTCCCTAAAAGAAAACAAAATATAAAACCATGGATTACCCCTGGTTTACTACGCTGCATCCGTAACAGAGATAAAATGCATCAAACCCTAAGAACACAGACAGACAATGCGATATTAAAAGTATCTTACTGTCGCTATCGTAATTTCTGTAATTCTCTGTTACGAAAACTAAAAATTAGTTATGAGAAAGCCGAATTCTTGAAAAGAAAAAATGATTCTAAAGCAACCTGGGACTTAATAAAAACAATAACCCATTCAAAATCCATACCATCACCACCCAAAGAACTCTTATGTGCTGAAACAGATGCACTAAAATCAGTAAACACAGTCAACAACTATTTTGTAAATATTGGGAAAAACTTAGCCACAAAAATCCAGCAGTATAATACTAATAAATCAACTCACTCCAATCTAAAAACACCATCTAGTTCTATATGTATTTTAGAAACCGACAACTCTGAAGTTGAACGAATTATAATTAATTTAAAATCAGGCTCTGCGGCAGGAGTTGACTGCATTTCTGGAAATATCTTAAAATTATCACGCATTGTTCTAGTTCCATATATCACCCACATCTGCAACCTTGCGATCTCCACGGGCGTCTTCCCTAATGCTTTTAAAACAGCTTTAGTTCACCCTATTCATAAGGGCGGCGACAGAGGCAGTGTCGGCAACTACAGACCTATATCGATCTTACCAGCCATTTCGAAAATCTTGGAAAAAATTTTAAACAACCGTCTAATTGCTTACCTCCAAGCTAATGGCCTCCTGTCTGAGAATCAATATGGTTTTCGAGCCGGTATATCTACAGAGGATGCGGTTATTGCTTTCTCTGATAGGGTGACTAGGCTAATGGACAATAAACAAAGATGTCTTGGCATATTTCTGGATATATCGAAAGCTTTCGACACCGTCTCTGTGCCCATACTCTTGTCAAAGCTAGAATCGATGGGAATACGTGGTATCGCACACGACATTTTCGCAAGTTATCTTGAAAATCGTTACCAGCATGTTGAGATAGGTGAGGTGATAAGTGACAAAGCTAAAATCGAATACGGCGTTCCGCAAGGAAGCATTCTAGGGCCCACTTTGTTCCTGATCTATATCAACGATTTGTGCTCACTCCCATTAACAAATTGCTCCGTCTTTACCTATGCTGACGACACAGCCTTACTTCTTCATGGCAAAGATTGGGATGAAACTGAAAAACATGCTCAGAAGGCACTAGACTCTGTTATGGAATGGCTAAGTAATAATTTATTGACCTTGAATGCTGAAAAAACAAAAATAGTCGCATTCTCTTTAAGTAATCAAACTCAACCTAAAAGACCACCTGTTATCAAAGCCCACACTTGCCCTAGATTTTTAATGCGTTCGTCTTGTACATGTCCTCTCCTAAAAATTACACCTAACATAAAATACCTGGGAGTCCTGATTGATAAACAACTAAACTGGTATTGTCATATAGAAAACATAGTGGCACGTACACGAAAACTAATTTATATTTTTAAAAAACTTCGTTGTTCTGCTGACACTGATACACTCATGTTAGTATACTTCTCGCTTTGCCAATCTCTTCTCCTATATTGTCTGCCTGCATGGGGTGGTGCTTGCAAAACATACTTTTTAAAAATAGAAAGAGCACAGAGGGCTATACTCAAAGTTATGTTTTGCAAGCCCTTTAGATACCCAACAGTGGAACTTCATAGGCAATGCAAGGTGCTGTCAGTGAGAGGACTCTATGTGCTTCAATGCGTACTAAGAACACATCGATTGCCTGTCCAAGTAAGTCATAAACGCCGCGCTGATATTGTTTTTCCACCTGTAAGACACAAGACTACATTTTTCAAGCATCAATTCCCATATCTCAGTTGTAAATTATACAACACCATAAATAAACATCTTAATATACGCATACTAAATCATTACCAATGCAAAAACACAGTGAAAAAATGGTTGATGGAACGGAATTATGAAGAATTAGAAAGACTACTTCTGTCTCAAACTTAAGTGATTACAAACTTTCACACTCCCACACCCACATACACTCATACCAATACACCTACAACCACGCACACTACTCACACACCACACCCCCCACATGCACACACATACACCATACATGCGCACAATTAGTTACCCATAAGCTACATACATAAATCGCATACAGACATCTCATACACTCATAACAGTTTTACTCCTATACACTCTCTCTCTTCCTATTTTATTTTGTTGTCCTTACTCTAAAACTATAAAATATATACTTTTCATTTTTTGTATACAAACCTGCCCTAGGGTGTACTAAATGTAATAAACTTCCGATTATTGTAGTTGATGTTGATGATGTTTAGCACCTACTTCACTGGAAGGAATCACTGACTCCCAAGTCACAGGCTATAAACCTAGTTTGGGAGTCAGGAGACCGTTATATTACTTACAATTACTTTGTCATCAAATCACTGTACATACAAATTGTAAACTTTTTTATGGAAATAAATTATTATTATTATTATTATTATTATTTGCAGGTAGGTTCTAAAATAACACTTTGACAAGTCAAACATATTTTTGTTTATAGCTAGATGAGGCCGGTGTTTCCTATCTGACTACCTTGAGAAGAAACACCGAAACAAACTCAAGGGTCACAGTCTCTTTCAACGTCCAGACATTTAATAACCATTACAATATGGTAGAACAATGTGGTCTCGTGAATAATTTTATTACTTCTTAGGTTAGGTCTTCAAATTAGGTTAAGGTGATTAAAAATAATTTTTGATATAGGGTGTGACTTCGACAGTCAAATGTCCAGTCTAGCTCCGTAGTAATGATTATTTTTTTCTGATTGTTTTTGTGTCGATTTTTCTTTCAACTATTTGTTCTATTTAGTACAATGTAGATAACGTTGTGAGTAATATTTTTTTTACCTCTTTTATTAAGTTTCAATCTATGTTTATTTATATTAATACATTGCTATTTTGTCCCTTAGTAAATAAATAAATAAACAGAAATGTTCAACACACTTACAGCCTAAATTTTTATCACTTATACTTTATGCTTTTACGAATATCACAAAACATGATATCAATAATTAGCGGGCTTTTATATTTTGTATGTTACCAATACACATATATATAATTATTTATAATTAAGTAAACATATTATATATTAAATATTTTGAGGAAAAACATCGAATAATAGCATAACTATTAAATTTTATCCTCCATTTTGACAGATCTTGAATGACAGTTCTTCCGTTTCACGTATAAGTAACCATATATTTTTTGGTGCAACCGGCTCTTAAAGTTTACGCACTCGAATAACTCCAGTTATATCATAAAATGAGATGAGAGAGAAGTGAGATAAAATAGTCTACCGAATAGACTTAGATAATTGTGTCGGTCGTCGAAAATCCTGGAGGTAAAATACAAGGCATTGCTAACCGCTAACCGCAATCCTGAATTCAGAGGTTTTCGGCTTTTGGTCAAAATCGTTAGTGTACAGTTACCAACAGAACTAGGTGGACCTATTATTTTTAACCGACTTCAAAAAAAGGAGGTACTGCATTCGACCCGTATGTATGTCGACGATTATCTCAAAAAATACTGAACTGTTTTTTTGTGTTTTTGTAGTTGTCTTGATATTAGGGTAACCGCGGGAAACAGCTAGTAAGATCTGAAACTAGTTTTTTTGGGCTTCACGCACCTGGAAAAATATAACCCTATGTCCGTCTCCAGGGCTCAAGCTATCTCCATACCAGATTTCATCTCTATAAGTTTGGCAGTTTTCATGTGAAAATACCCTATATCCTGCTCCAGCGTTCTAGCTATCTCGGGTCTAAATTGGATCAGCCGTTTTACTATTAAACCTTGAAAGACAGAGTTATTTTCACATTTTAGCCTACTGAGCAGTATACTGAAATAAACTTGCATTGTAAAACTAAAATATACACACATACACTACAATAAAGCAGTTATTCCTATGTAAACGAAAACTGTACAATTTTCCTAGAACTAAGAGAGTTTGAACCACGTAGATACTCGCTTTGTAAATACAAAATTGAACGAAACAACATTAAATTTGAGAACAGTTGCATTAGAAATGCAAATTAACAGAAAGTTCAAAACAATAGTTAAAATTACTGTGAAGTGGAATTACTAGAACTGGTGGAGCTCGTGGCTAAGTAACAACCGCACGGGTCGATCGATCAAAGGTTAAGCTACGCTTAGCGGGGTCGGTCTATGGACTATGTCATAGCGAGACTCCTCCGCGCCTCAGAAAGCACAGGCATCGTGTTACCCGGTAACTGAGTTAAAGAGGTCAGATAGGCAGTCGCTCCATGTAAAACACTGGTACTCAGCTGCATCAGGTTAGTACCTACTACACGATATCCCACATGACTTAGTTACTTACTATTCTTTGAAATTTCAAACCCCCACTTCCACCCCACTTTTTGCATAAAAGTAATATGATTTTTCAACTTTTTTCGATTTACAATACGCGTAGACAATTATCATTATGACAGACAGACAATGGTGTTCCGTAATTTCAAGTCGATAGTATTAGTAGTTTCTAAAATAATTCTAACAAACGGACGGACAGATAGACATACCAATTGAAACCAATAAAAGTTCTTTTTTATTATTTTTGGTCGGAACCCTCATCATCATTATCAGCCTATATAATGTCCCACTGCTGGGCACAGGCCTCTTCTCATACAGAGAAGGCATGAGCATTAATCACCACGCTTGCTCAAGGCGGATTGGCGATTTCAGACTTTTTAAGTCCAGGTTTACTCACGATGTTTCCTTCATTGTTAATCAGTGACGTCTAAGATATACTTAAAATACATATGACTTTAGAAAAGTCACATTGGTACTTTCCAGGATTCGAACCTGCACACTCGTATACGAGAGGCAGGTGCCTTAACCACAAGGCCACCACTACTTATCTCGGATATATATCGGAGCCCTAAAAAAAGAAAAAAAACCCTACATTATCTAAATAATATGCTGACAAGTAAAAAACATAATTTCATTATATATTCTCTTTCCCATGGGGGCAGTTTACAAGCATAAAAACTTATCCCAGATAAGAAAATACTGAGCGCGAAAAGTGGCGATCACATTTAATGCCAATATTTTATCGAGTATCGAAAAAACATTCTATGAGACGTATCTTCAATAGGATTATGATATTACGACACATTTTTAGGGTTCCGCAGTCGACAAGGAACTCTTATAGTTTCGGTATGTCCGTCTGTCCGTGGCATAGCACGGAGACTCTTATTTCTAAAAAGATATTTGGTATAGATAGAGTATTGATCACGCCGACAAAGTGGTAAAATAAAATGTTGAAAAATATTTTTTTAGGGTATCTCCCATAGACGTAATGTGGGGATGAATATTTTTTCTCGTGTATCCCATCGTGTTGGGTATCTTTGGATAGGCTTTTAAAAGTAAAGGAGGTGTCTGAAGATCATTTTACAGTTTAGGAAGCCGTTTGCGTAATATCAAGCTTTAAAGTACATATTTTTCAACAAGGAATCCTTATAGTTCCGCAATGTTTGTCTGTCTGTCCGTGGCATAGCTCAGAGGTTCTTAGTACTAGAAAGCTGAACTATGGTATTAAATTGATATCGCCGACAAAGTGGTAAAACAAAAAATAATAGTAACTTTATCCGAATGTTTTGAGGAAGTACCTAATAATAATAATACTTGTTGTGGTGTTTGTTCTATGAAAGATTAATATTTTAATGTTTGTGCAATGAAAGGCACATAGACAGTTAGACCTGAAATACATTGGATATGTAAACAAATTCACGTTCAAAAGATAGTCTTATATAAAATTAGCTTCTACCCGCGACTTCGTCCGCGTGGTACAGTGGTGCTCCGCTCTTATTGGTCTTAGCGTGATGATATATAGCCTATAGCCTTCCTCGATAAATGGACTATCTAACACTAAAATATTTTTTCATACTAGACCAGTAGTTCCTGAGATTAGCGCGTCCAATCAAACAAACAAACTCTTCAGCTTTATATATTAGTATAGATACGAAATATTCCCGCTACAGTGTCACACGCTTGTCCATAAATTTAATTAAAAACTTCTCTATTTCTTCATTAGAGACGTCAGTTATTTTTTACAAAAAAACAAAGTTAAACTGTATATTATTTTAACTGTGACATTTTGATTATAAGTTTAGACAGGGTTTCAGAGAGAAATATAAAAGAAAATATTACTAAGAAAAATGTTACTAACATTCTAGGAGGTTTTCGCGAATAGTTGAAAAATATGAAACTACGTTCAAACGAAATATTGTAGCGTAAAAATAAATAGAAACATTACCAGGTAACGACTACGTATTCTAGAAAAGAAACAGATACTAAAAAGAACTAAAAGAGTACAACATGTTCGCAGACTGCGAATTCTTTTGAGATGAGAAATTTACTGTACAATGCAAGAAAATTCTAACAGAAAACAAAAATAAAACCGACTTCCAAAAAAAAAACTGAAAAGTAAAAAATAATTTTAATTTAAACGCTTTACGACCAAAACATCGCTCTAGAAGTCGGTGTCTTGTAAGTTACTATTGTTAGTATTTTGCCACCGACTTCTAGAGCGATGTTTTGGTCGTAAAGCGTTTAAATTAAAATTATTTTTTACTTTTCAGTTTTTTTTTTGGAAGTCGGTTTTATTTTTTTTGTTAAAAGCTTTTTTATTTTTTCGCTTTTCAGTGTCTCGGTCTTGCTATCTTAACAAAATAAACACACCACTTTTTTAGGTTGTAATAAGCGTAAATAACCAAATCATCGAAGTATTTGGCATATCAGCAAGTAGAGATAAATCGTTATTTTTGATATATTTATAAAACGGCTGAACCGGTAGTGATAAAATTTAAATGGGACCACACGGGAAGCACCAGCTTTCAAATAAAAAAAGAATCATGAAAATCGGTTCACCCAGTCGCAAGTTATGAGGTAACAAACATAAAAAAAAAAAAAAAAAAAAAATACAGTCGAATTGATAACCTCCTCCTTTTTTTGAAGTCGGTTAAAAAAGAATGTTATTTTTACGTGAGACGAAAGAACTGTCATTTAAGAACTGTTAACATTGATGATAAAATATAAAAATCCTAACTTATATTATTATAGTGAATGCGAAAGGAAGTTTGTTTGTTTGCTACGCTATCATGGTAAAGTGGCTGAAACGATTTGGCTGAAATTTGGTTTGGCGATAGATGGGACCAGGCTTATGGGTTTTTTGATCCGGTTGTGTTAAGTAGTTCCCTTGCGATTGTAACCTCGGGAAATAGCTAGTAATTATTTCTTGATAATTTAAAAAAAACATTTTGATGCTTAAATTCTGTTTTTTTTGTTTACTTACTGTACAGTAGTCGCCACGTAAATTGGCAAGAATCGTTAGTAGTTTTTTTTTTCTCTAACTATCTTCTACATATAAATGTGTAAAAGTAAATTAATTCAACAGACGATAGTGTCATGACAAGCATTGAAAGTGTTACTTTTGGATTGCACTGGGTGTACATGCGCAAACTTGTTCCCTCTACGTTAAATCCTTCTGTCGGCGACTATAGTACGATTATTTTGTTCTTTTTGTTACGTATTGTAGATAATATTAAATGTAAAACTCTAGTTAGTAATACCATGATTATTTTTCATAAATAAACCTAGGTACTTTAAAGACAAACAAAAAATACTATCTTATTTCACACGATACAATAAAGGAATTAGGAGGTTTTCAGGCGTAAACATCTTACACCTATCGGACGATCACAAAGTAGGTTAGTAGACCTTTGAGTGTAGGATACTATTGACAATACCTATCGTTTGATCTCAAAGCAAACGTGAAAAAGAATCTCTCCTTGTTCTGACTGATTTGTTGGGTCATCATAGACGGACATACATACATGTCAGATATATATATATATATATAGTCGTGGTGGGTCATTTAGTGGCTAAGGCACCTGCCTCTCATATACGAGTTTGTGAGTTCGAAACCTGGCAAGTACCAATATGACTTTTCTGAAGTCATATGTACTTTCTAAGTATATAGTAGGAAGAAATCGTCAATCCGCCTTGAGCAAGCGTGGTGATCAATGTTAGGCTGATGAAGGTTTTATAAGTATGTTTGAGGGGCTCTTAGCTAAGTACTAGCCTTGCGGATCGATAGATTACCAAGGTTAAGTTACGCTAGCCCAGTCCATGGATGGATGACCATTTTCTTTACATAGCGAGACCCATCTATGCCTTGAAGAGCACGTAAAGCTGTCAGTCGTCAGTCCTGCGCCTGACCTCTCCCCGGTCATGTCAGATTGCCGACCCATCGGACTATGAGAGTGAGGGAATAGAGAGTGCACCTGTGTCTGCAAGCGTGCGTGCACTATAATATGTCCAGCGTACCTAGCTAATCATTTGGCCGCCGTGATCGAAAACTGTTTGAATTATTATTAGATATTTTGTAATATGTCTGTTAATACTATGAAAGTGGTACTAATTGCGCCAAAATAAATGTATCTATTAATACGAATAATTATAAGAAGTTTATTTTTATTGAGATAATCATTTATGTTGTTCACTTTACACTTGTTTTGCACCTATTTGTATTTTTAAAATGTGTGATTATTTATATAAAATCTTCAGACTTATCGCCTGAAACACAGGACTACCTAGTTCAGGCAAATTACCTGTTATGATTTGTGAATTTATGTATGAGTAAGGTGCTATATTTATGTAAAATTGTGGGAATATTTTTTATGGAAAATAAATTGTTTGTATTTGTACTCTATCTATTAAAAATCTGCATCAAAATCCGTTGCGTAGTTTTAAAGATTTAAGCATACATAGGGATGAAGGGACAGAGAAAGCGACTTTGTTTTATACTACGTAGTGATTAAATAAAATTACAGACGGAGCCACAGATAAACCTAGTCAAGAAAATGTAATAATATTTACATAATCTCTTTAAAGATTAACAGCTCTGTCAGCAGTTGAGTTGCACCCCGGAAAAAGGATTAACTATAGAGTTAATCCGACACGTTTAGAGGAAAATCCAAGATCCCGCCATTGTCTTGGTATACAACAAAGGATACATAGAAATATATATATATATTTATATACATTGTCGTGGTGGCCTAGTGGTTACGGCACCTGCCTCTCGTGTACGAGTGTGCAGGTTCAAAACCTGGCAAGTACCAATGTGGCTTTTCTAAAGTCATATGTACTTTCTAGTATATCTTAGGCGTCACTGACTAACGGTGAAGGAAAACATCGTGAGGAAACCTGGACTTTAAAAGTTTGAAATCGCCAATCCGCCTTGAGCAAGCGTGGTGATTAATGCTCATGCCTTCTCTGTCAGGAGAAGCGGCCTGTGCCCATCAGTGGGACAATGTATAGGCTGATGATGATGATGATACATGTGTTTATTTATCTGTAGAAATTCAAGCTGTTGGATTGAAGCATATTAACAGCCGGTAGCACCACACTTTTATCATTTAAACTTTTATGAAAATCACAAAACAGGATATCAATAATTTGCGAACTTTTAATATTTTATATAAATAATAATTAAGTTGACATATATCATAAATACTTAGACGAAAAACATAAAATAATAGCAAATTATTTAAATTTTATCCTCCATTTTGACAGATCTATTCACAGATTTATTGAGGAAGGATAGGCTATTATCATCAAGCTAAAACCAATAGGAGCGGAGCACCACGATTCCAGGCAGACGAAGTCGCGGGCAGAAGCTAGTATTTCAATAAGAAGAGTTATATTTGACACTAAGAACGCATTAAATAAAACTCCGTATGTTTGTATAGCTCGGGGAAAATTATTTCTATTCATATGCAAATTACACCTTCCTTATATTAAGGCGCCCTGTTTGATGTTCTGTACAATTTGAGGAATATTTATATACAAAAGGGCTCATATAAAAAATGCTTTATTTAAAAATTACGTAGGTACTTTCTCTCTCATCTGCCTAGCCTTTTCCCAACTAGGTTAACATGGAGCGACTGTCTATCTGACCTCCACACGCACGGGTAACACGGTACCCCTTGAGTAAGACTGGTTGTCAGACTTTCTGGCTTCTGATTACCCGAAACGACTGTCAAAGATCGACAAATGACAACCTGGACCAACAGCTTGACGTGCTTTCCGAGGCACGGAGGAGTCTCGGTATGACAAAGTTGGTCACCCATCCACAGACCGCCGCGCCAAGCGCGGCTTAAACTTTGATCGGTCAAACCGTGCGGATGTTACTTAGCCACGAGCTCCTCTTAGGTTCTACTATCCTAATATTAATGCGAAAGTTAATTATATAGCATATGCAAAAATTTTATAAGATGTGTGACATTTCACATAATGTACGCATGTATGTATGTTCGTCCGCGTATATGGAACTAAAAGTCGAATTGATACCATTCTTGTTATGACACAAGTCAACGTAGATATAGTAATTATTTTTTTCCTGTTATATTTTTTATGAAAATATATATTCAGATCAATAAAAAAGTTTAGGCATAAAACGCCTTATAAATTATATACTCCTTATTATTATATACATATATACTCCTTATTCATTTTTACTCGTTAATATAAAAATGTTTGGGTTTTATGTTTGTTTGTAAAAAAACACCTTTGATTGGTCTAGACAGCTCGACACAGTTTTTTTTTATAGTGTTACGTATTTTGTTCTGTTCGATAGTATTTTCAGGACTAGCCAGCTAATCGGAAACTAGGTCAAAAAATGCTGTTTAAAATTTGTAATAAAAATTAAAGCCTATATGTGAATAAAATTAATAAAATAAAAATCGGCCAAATGCGAGTTGGACTCGCGCACGAACGGTTCTGCAGGTACTATAATCTATACAACATTAAACACTATATTATAACCTTTTTTAATTTTGTACAGAAACAAAACCATTCGTGCGTGAGTCCGGCTCGTACTGGACCGATTTTAGTAATTGTTGTAATAGCGGCAACAGAAATATTACAAAATTTTATATCTCCTAAATATTTTATATCTACCACGTCTTCCTCTCTCCTACTATTAGCTGTGCCTAACAGGGTCCATAATTGTTACTCTTTTTATATACCAACACCTTATCTGGACATTATGGAACGCAATAAAGAATATGAATATGAAATACATCATCTGTGAAAATTTCAATTGTCTAGCTATCACGGTTCATGATATACAGCCTGGTGACATACAGACAGACGGTCGGACAGTGAAGTCTTAGTAATAGGGTCTCATTTTTACCCTTTAGGTACGGAACCCTAAATTAGTTTAACATCGGTAAAACTCGCGTATAATTAATTTTTTTTTCCCGACTTGAGTTTCGATTCTAGCGGATTCGATTCCCGCACGTGACTACTAAAATAGTTCCAAGTCTAGGTGTTTGTGCATGTGTAATGAATGTTTTTAATCGCACTCACGATACAGGAGTAATTCCTAGGGTGGGGCAACGCTTTTTAGGGTTCTGTAGTCGACAAGGAACCCTTATAGTTTCGCCATGCCCCAATTTGTGTTGGATACGAGCATCCCCCCTCTAACTTTTGAATGGCTGTCCTTAGAAATGTGAAAAAATCACAGAAGTAGCACATGTAACGAACTTACAAGGAAAACTATCACGGCTAAGTAGGTTTAACCGGTTACAGAGTTATAGTCGACCAACTAAGACCTACTACGGAACCCTACCGCACTTGTCCGGTTTTTATTAAATCGGTATTGGAGAAGATGTATGGCGTAAGACGTATTTTCACTTCCAGATATGTACTGGTCAAATTTATCTGTGAGATAATTCTATGAATGACGTTCTAATTATGAATTATTTTGATAGATAAAATTACTATCCAGAAGTAGTTAAACAGATTGTAAAATTGTTTTAGGTTAGGTCGCTCTAGAAGTCGGTGGCAAAAATACACGCAATAGTAACTTAAGAGTGAGACACCGACTTCTAGAGCTTCAGTTTTAGCAAAAACAAAATTTTATTTTTTTCTTTCAATTGTTATGAAAAATGATATATTTTTTGAAAAAAAAAATAAATAAATATTTTTTTTTAGTAAAGCAGCTGTAAATTCAAAGAAAAATAAGATTTACATGGCTTCGTTATAAAACCTTTTTTTAGTCTATGCAACCTATAAGTAAAAATATTTAACACCAGTTTTTATATTTAATTTACAGTTTTTTTTATTTAATACCTACCAGTACTAATGGCTATAAATCAATTGCATATTATATATAAGCATAATTGTGATGTTGTAGTATTATATACTTGTTGCCTCCTTTAAAGACTACACCTTTATACTATGCCTTGTTTATTATTGAACACATAAGGGTTAATTAAAAAATTATACTCCCTAAATTGCCCTTACAGCTAATTTTACACTAAAATTTCCTACAGAAAAAATCGCGTACTACGCCAACGCTACGCGGCTACGCAACTAAATTGTTAAATTTTTCACCCCACCGTAGTACGCTACCACCTACGCCGTAGTCAACAGGTGCAATGACCCACTTACACTTAATAACATAACACTAACAAATGACTTTAAAAACCCAAAAATAACAATAACAAACAAAAAAAAACGTAATACACTCACGATTTTTTTCACTGACAATTATTTATTTTTGCACAATATTTTTTTTTGCTTTCAGCACAGACGCGCGCGTTCGGGCTTCGGTGCCGGTTTACAGCAACTGGACGGATGGTAGAATTCTGCGCATGTGCCTTACAAAATTGTATAGACACTAACCAGTGTACAAGACCCCTCCCCCCTCTCTCTGTCGCACCAAACGTTGAACATTCCACGGAGTTCTAGTACAAGTTGAGAGGCCAACAAAGACTGGTTATCCCGGACGTATAAAGATGTAAATGTGAGCAGGTACAAGAAGCCACAGTTGGTTTCGTATATTTTTCGTGGTCGCGTTATATAGCCTTTTATTCTCCTTTTATTAGTCTGTTATGTAATATAGTTGGCGAATAATGTTTTGTTACGGAGTGGTATCTTTTGCGCGGCAAAAGGTCGTATGTGTTGTGTTTTATATTGAGGATAATATAATGAGATTAATATTAATATTAGCGGGAATATAATGCTTGTTTATTCCCAAAGGTTAAGGCAGAGGCGTATGTATAGTACTACACTATTGTGTATAGTACTTTTACATTTGGCTAGACATGTTTAAGTCGCAAAGAGCAGAGCATATTGTCATGAATTAATATTTTACAAACCCAGACTAAGTTGCAACAGAAAATTAATTGGAAGACAAAACTTTGACCAACCCGGGATGCGAACCCAGGACCTCATTCTTAGCATTTGTAAACGCTAAAGTACGATGGAGTTTTCAGAACAATTTTAATCCTATTTTATTTCTAACCATCAGTTTGGTACTTAAAGACGAGTCAGTAATCTTTCAATCTACGACTTCAAAGACTGATTTCACCAATCAAACCAACTATAGTCATTTCAATCTGAACTCAGTTACAGCGTCTGAAATACTTTTCTCCATAGGTTTCCTCACAAATTTTTCGTTCACCGTTGTCAGTGACGTCTAAGATATACTTAGAAAGTACGTATGACTTTAGAAAAGTCACATTGATATACTTGCCAGGTTTTGAACCCGCACACTCGTACACGAGAGGCAGGTACCTTAACCACTAGGCCACCACGTCTGTATACATTCACCTACGTTAAACCCAGTTTATTTATAATTCTCATAGCAAGAACTGTCACACGATATGTAAATTGACATTTTAAATTTCTTTTAAACTTAGTTTTGAATGATAAAATCAGCCCTAAATAGTTAAGCTTTATTCGTTAAACGGAGTTTAAATTCTAATTTAAATTGAAACACGTGCAGTATGATTCTGTTTTCATTTTTCAGTTTTGTTGAAACTTGTTTCGAATTTTGTTTTGTTTTTATTTTTGCAACGTTTGTTGTATTGATTATTTTTCAATTTGTAGTGTTTTTGAAGTCGGTTCGATTTTTGCAAAACAAGTTTTTTATTTCTCGCCTTCAGTGGATCGGTTTAATTTAACTAAATTTAAATATGTCTTAGTGCTCATCACCTTTAATCAGGATGTACTCTATACCTTTGCTTTCTCCTTTAGAGCTTAGAGGCGTTATATTAGATGTTAAGGTTATCTATAATATAAAATGCTTTGTCCTGAATGACTGACGGATCAACGCACAGCCTAAACCGCTGATCGTGGAGACCTAAAACTTGGAGGGTCTTTGTATGATGTAGGCATCCGATAAGAAAGGATTTTGCCTAAATTGTACCCCTAAGGGGGTGAAAAAGGGGGCATAGTTTGTATGAAACACTGTTATTTTTAATTTGAATTCGTAGGTATAGCTTATGTGGGCGTAGCCGCTGGTGGAAAGCTAGTTGAATTGTACAATTGCATTCATGCTTATAAAATTATGACATTATGATTTATTTTGGTAGCGTTTTGGGGGCTGTCTTTTGTAAATTTTAATAAATGACATTTGAATTTTATAATTTTATTTTATTTTTAGTAGGTATCAAATGTATACTAGATGTTAAGGTTATCTTCTATCTATATACTTATAATAGTAGAGAGGTCAATTCTGTACATGAAATATATTTCCAAAATAACTATCAGGGGGTGATTAGGGATCAATACTGAATGGATCAATACTAAAATTTTTGTCTGTCTATCTGTATAAACGTTATAGAAACAAAATCTACTCGACGGATTGTAACGAAACTTGGTAGAATTATTTGTCATACTCCTGAGCTGGTTATAGTATACTTTTCATCTCGCTACAATCAATGGGAGCAGAGCAGTGAAGGGAAATGTTGGGAAAAACGGGAGAAGTTACTCCATTTGTAGGTACCGTCGTGTGTGCAACCTTAATGGTTAAAGCTACACAGAAATCAAGGCTATAGGCTATATATCATCACGCTAAGATCAATAGGAGCGGAGCACCACTATTCCACGCGGACGAAGTCGCTGGCATAAGCTAGTTTAAATATAAATCTAAATGTAATTCTTGAAATACCAGTTTAGCTCAGTCACCCTGTTACTATTTATGCTTAATGAACACGATAACCTTTACACACAGATAGAAACCATATCAAAGGGGCGTGTAATATTCATCGAGAAGAGCTAACGTTTGCAATCGGCATAAAAATTTAATTGTTTTCATACGGCTCGTGTTGAGCCCAATGAAATTGACCTTCGAACGTGATATTTAATTAAAAAGTTGTTAATTTAAAAATGTTGTTTTTATTTTTCAGAGGGTTGTTTTGATTCGTGCTTTAAATATATTTATCTATACTTAATATAATAAAGCTGAAGAGTTTGTTTGTTTAAACGCGCTAATCTCAGGAACTATTGGACCGATTTAAAAAAAAACTTTCAGTGTTAGATAGCCCATTTATCGAGGAAGGCTATATATCATCACGCTAAAATCAATAGGAGCGGAGCATCAATGAAGAATGTTTCATAATCGGGGGTAAAGTTAGCGATAGCATAATAGAATATTCTTTATTATGTACACCAAAAGAAAAACATATGAAAAAAAAAATATGGGAGCCTTCTTTAAGGCAGGTTATGCTTGTGTTAGGAGACTCCGCTCTTCCGTAACAATACCTATCATAAAACCAAATAAAACGTATAATATTTACACTAAATCTAATAAATTATTATAATGCTTATTCCTTAAAAATCAAGCAGCAGTTTTTCCAAGGCGATAACTTTCTTCGTTTTATAGAAAAGCCGTGAGCCAATATATTTTCTTTCGTTTTTAAATTCCAATACATTCCTATGTAAACATGTATTACCATATTTTCTGTACGTTCGGCAAAGAAAACAATAAAGTAATTGATACTTGGTAAAAGGCAAAGAATTTTAATGTCAAGGGAAAGTGTTCTCCGCGCTTTTTAGGGTTCCGTAGTTGACGAGGAACCCTTATAGTTTTGACATGTCCGTCTGTCCGCAACATAGCTCAGAGGTTCTTGGTACTAGAAAGCTGGTATTTGGTATGGATATCTATATCTATCTATCTATTCTATACTTATTATAAATCTGTAGAGAGGTCAAGTTTGAAATATATTTACAAAATAACTATCAGGGGTGATTAGGGATCGATACTGATGCCAAAAATGCAATCAGTAAAATTTTTGTCTGTCTGTATAAACTCTATAGAAACAAAAACTACACGACGGATTTTAACGAAACTTGGTACAATCATTTGTCATACTCCTGAGCTGGTTATAGTATACTTTTTATCACGCTACAATCAATAGGAGCAGAGCAGTGAAGGTAAATGTTGTCATTTTGTTTAAACGCGCTAATCTCAGGAACCGCTGGTCCGATTTGAAAAATTCTTTCAGTGTTAGATAGTCCATTTATTGAGGAAGGCTATAGGCTATATATCATCACACTAAGACCAATAGGAGCGGAACACCACTATTCCACGCGGACAAAGTGGCTGGCAGAAGCTAGTCTATAATAATTACGCCGATAAAGTGCCATAATAAAATGTTAAAAAGATATTTTTTTAGGGTAGCTATAGATAAAAGTAAAGTGGGAATGAATATTTTTTTCTCATGTATCCTGTCGTGTGAGTTATCAATGAATAGATCTTTCAATGTAGCAGGTCTGTGGAGACCATTTTTCTATTTAGGGATCCGTTTGCGAAATATTTAGCTTGAAAGTGCAATTTTTTGTTCGATAGGTTATAGCTAGGTTATAAAATATGTGTGTACCAAAAGATCTTCATTGCACTTTGCTAGATTGCACTTTACGCATCAAATCCTTACTAATATTATAAATGCGAAAGTAACTCTGTCTGTCTGTCTGTTACGCTTTCACGCCAAAACTACTGGACCGATATAAATGAAATTTGGTACAGAGATAGAATAGACCCTGAGGAACAACATAGGCTACTTTTTACCCGGGTGCGCTAAGTAGTTCCCTCGGGATGCGGGTGAAACCGCGGGAAACAGCTAGTTTCATATACACTTCTCATCAAAAAAATCGAAACACCTCGCAGTTTATGATTTGATAAGGATTATCAGAAAAATGTGTATATTTAGGAATAAATGTAAAATGTCATTTAATAGTGAGTAGTATGAGGTTTTTAAATCCTAATGTTATTGTTCTAAATTCAAATTAAGTCTTCATAGATTCCGTATTTTGTATAATGAGTAATTTTTACCCTGTATGGAATATGAAGGAAATGGGTAAAACAACACGCGTAAATGAAAAAAAAAATTAAGAAACGTTTATTTAATAACTTGTATTCCCTCCGCGAGCTCTTATTACTGCTTCCATACGGTTCTTCATCGATCGGATGAGAGTCACGATCACATGTTGTGGTATATTATCCCATTCCTCTTGGATTGCATTTTGCAGCTGGCTAAGTGTTTCTGGGGCTGGATCTCTTGCTCGAATTCGTCTCTTTAATTCATCCCATAGATGTTCAATGGGATTCATGTCCGGGCTTCTTGCTGGCCATACCATAATGGAGATACCGACTTCGGTAAGATAATCTCGTACGACGCCCGCGGTGTGAGCTCTAGCATTGTCGTGCATGAATATGAAGTCGTTGCCAATAAAATGTGCATAGGGTATCACATGAGGTTCAAGACACTGTTCGATGTACCGATGAGAGTTTAGTGCAGGCAGCCGTGGCCCAGACACAAAGGCAAGTTCTGTCTTACCGTCGGCGCTGATTCCTCCCCAAACCGTCCACGAACCGCCACCATAGCTGACCTTTTCTTCAATGCATCATTGTGCAAAGCGTTCTCCATCTCTTCTGTAGACCTTGTTCCTTCCGTCGTTACCATACAGCATAATTTTACACTCATCAGAAAACAGTACTTTGCTCCACTGAAGGTATGACCAAGTTAGGTGCTCGCGTGCAAAGTTAAGGCGCGCTCTTCGATGGTCTGCAGTTAATTTCGGCCCATTCGCTGGCTTATGCGGTGCCAATCCGCGTTCCTTCAACCTTCTTCTTATTGTAGAGTCACTTACAGCTACTCTTCGTACAACGCGAAGCTGCTGCTGCAGTTGAAAAGCGTTAAGGCGTCGATTTCGTAAAGAAGTTGTTACAATAAATCGATCATCTCGCTCAGAAGTGACCCGATTCCTGCCAGATCCTGAACGGCGCGTGAACGAACCAGTCTCCCGATAGCGTTTGTAGACTCTATGAACAGATGATAAGCTTAGATGCAATCTTGCAGCCACAACACGCTGACTAAGTCCAGAATCCAGCAATGCCACCACTTGGGCGGCTTCTGCGGGCGAAGTATCCATATGTTTTAGAAAAAAAAGTTTTTTCAGACGTCCCAAAGTCACAGTAAATGAAATAAGAAACAAAAAGTTTAAAGACAAGCGCTAATTTTTAGTTTTTAAACGAGAAACGTACTCCAACCCTAAATACACATTTGTCTCAAAACAGTGATTAATTTCATTTTAGGATAAACAAATGAAATTCTAATTTCGAATTTTGATTTTTTTCTTCTTACTGTAATGACCAAACTGCCAGCTACACAATAATGTTTTTTTTTTCATGGAATTAATTCTCTTTTGTAAAAAATTAGGACAAAAACAATAAAAACGAAAGTGTTTCGATTTTTTTGATGAGAAGTGTATTTTTTACTATGGGGTTTCGCAGTACTTTCGGCTTCTTTTGTAGTAAAGCTATGGGCAGGGACAATAATTAAACAAAGTAGAAGCAGGACTGTTTATTGTAATTAAGTGTCACAGACTACCTTGAAAGTTTCTTGCAGGAGTTTGAAGGACAAGCAATTATCCTGCGTACATTGTTAGGAAAACAACATGGCGGTTTCAAAGGTGTGTGAAAATGGGAAAATGAGTTGATTCCCGAAGTTTCTTCCACGTCCTGAGGGAAATATTTGACGCATCTGGATGAAAAGCGTCTCCAGAATACCATCTATCCCTATACAACATTTCATCTAAATCGGTTCAGCGGTTTATCTAGACTCACTTGTTGAATACCCTACTAGGCAGCATTATAATATGAATGTTTGGATGTTTCTTACTGAATCACGCATAAAAGGCTGCATGAATTTGGATGAAAGACACCCACATCATCATAACTATAAATGCAAAAGTGAGTTTGTTTGTTTGTTACGTTTTCACGGTAAAACGGCTTAACCGATTTGGATGAAATTGGGTGTGGAGTTAGAGGGAACCCTGGTGACAGTTATTGGCTATTTTTTATCCAGATGCATTAAGTAGTTTCTTCAGAAAGCAGGTGAAACTATAAGTTACAATTATAAAAAAAATGCAAAAGTAACTCTGTCTCTTAATTTCGCTTTTACGGGTAAACTGCTGGACCGATTTAGACGAAATTTGGTATGAAGATAGACTTAACCATAAGGAAGGATATGGAATACTTTATACCCAGGTAGATGAAGTATTTCTCTCAAGATCACTGTGATACCGCTGGTAAACAGCTGGTGTTTGTTACTATAGCTAGATGAATACATGGCTTTAATTAATTATTCTAGCACTCTCTCAGCTGTCATTATCATCTCTGTCTCACGAAGTAGACGAACACTAATTAGCGAGTAGCCAGCTTTCATTAATTCTTGAGACACCTAGTTGTTGCGGCTGTATAGAACTTTCATTATCTCAGTGTAACTAAGAAACTATTCTTTTCTAATTAAAAAGCTTTTGATAGAAAGAAAGAGATATTTATTGACACTACAACACATAAAAAGAGGTATAAAGAGGGTTATGGGCTGACTATTTAAATTAATTAATTAATTAAACAAAACAATTTTATTTGCTACTGAGAAATTTAATTTTACATAGAAAAACTCAACTCAAATTACACTTCACACACAGTATTACGATATCTCCCTACAGTAGCGCAACGATGTACTTCCGCGTCCCGCAAACACGCTTACTTTGCGGGACGGAGCCCGAGGGGCCAGAGTTACTGTAGGGAGATATTGTAATACTGTGCTTCACACAGAATAACTTAGTGAGACCCCTCCGAGCCTCAGAGAGCACGTGACGCTGTTGGTCCTGAGCCTTATCTCTCCCCGGTCGTGTCGGATTGCCGACCCATCAGATTATGAGAGTGAGGGAATAGAGAGTGCACCTGTGTCTTCGCGAGTGCTTGTGCACTATAATATCTCTTACGTACCTGGCTAGTCTTCATCCCCCCCGCCCCTTGCTCGACGAGCCAGCCCGCACACTGAGCCAGTAGCATAAAAAGTCCTCTAATAATAATACTTGATTATGATCCAGCTAGTCCCTAGTTGTCCTTCCCAGTGACGCCCTAAGCCGAGGTTCCCCACTAGGGGGAGCCCTTAGAGCGCAGTCACTTAGTACCTATTAGATTTAGTTGTAAGGCTTGAGGCCTTAATTTAATTAAATTAATTAGGACCTCGCCACATTGTCCGGTTAAGCAGGTCGAATGCTGTTATAAGCACCCTGCAATAGGAGGTAAAAAAACTTAAAAAAAAAAAAGTTTTTTTTTATTTTTTCGCTTTTCAGTGTCTCGGTCTCTTCTATCTTAACAAAATAAACACACCACTTTTTTAAGTTGTAATAAGCGTAAATAACCAAATCATCTAAGTATTTGGCATATCAGCAAGTAGAGATAAATAGTTATTTTTGATATATTTCTAAAACGGCTGAACCGGTAGTGATAAAATTTATATGGGACCACACGGGAAGCACCAGCTTTCAAATAAAAAAATAATCATGACTATCGGTTCACCCAGTCGCAAGTTATGAGGTAACAAACATAAAAAAAAAATACAGTCGAATTGATCACCTCCTCCTTTTTTTGAAGTCGGTTAAAAAGGCTTAGTCTTCATTGAAATTAGGTAGCTGCTGTGACGGAAATCGGTCTGAAAAGATTATTATAATGTGTATGTGTATTGCTTTATCAACACATCCAGACTCACTTGGATGTGGATGAAACCATTGTAATCAGCTACTGTTAGTATAAGTTACTACTAGAACAATCACGACCTTCAGCTTCTTATACACGCATTTATATGGATGCTTATTATGTTCGAATAACCTTGTAATAATATATTGTTTGAACACAAAACTTTCTGAAATAAACACATATCAATACATGTGTGAGGGTCTCGTGGCTAAGTAACAGCCGCACGGGTCTTTCAAAGGTTAAGCTACGCTTGACGTGGTCGGTCACTAGCCACCTTGCTTATAAAAAATCTGTAATTTAAAGGTTAACACAAACGTTAATTAAAGTCGTAATCCAGGATTAAGCTACTAACTTAAGTTCGGATTAACGCTTAAAAGTATTTATAAGCTAAGCAGCAGATTAAAAATAATCGGACTTTGTAATGAATGGCTGACCATCTATGTCATACCGAGACTCCTCCGTGCTTCGGAAAGCACGTCAAGCCGTATGTCCCGGCTGTCGTTTTTAGATCTTTGACAGTCGTTACAGGTAGTCAGAAGCTAGAAAGTCTGACAATCAGTCGTACTAAAGAGTATGGTGTTACCTGCTAACTGGGTTGTGAAGTGCGGATATGTGTATGTATTATAAATTTGGAAGCATCAAATTATAAGGCGCTTAATAATCCAGGGATATATTCTGGTGCGGTGCCAATTTTCAAGCCGATCGGTTTTTATAGAAGTAGGTGTAAATTGGACTATAAAATCCCTATTGTAAAAGTATTCTGAAAACTTTTATAATATACTAGCTTCTGCCAGCGACTTCGTCCGCGTGGAATAGTGGTTCTCCGCTCCTATTGGTCTTAGCGTGATGATATACAGCCTTTAGCCTTGATTTCTGTGTAGCTTTAACCATTAAGGTTGCACACGCGACGGAAGCTTCAAAAAATGGAGTAACTTCTCCCGTTTTCCCAACATTTCCCTTCACTGCTCTGCTCCTATTGATTGTAGCGTGATGAAAAGTATACCATAACCAGCTCAGGAGTATGAAAAATAATTGTACCAAGTTTCGTTAAAATCCATCAAGTAGTTTTTGTTTCTATAGACAGACAGACAAAAATTTTACTGATTGCACTTTTGGCATCAGTATCGATTCCTAATCACCCCCTGATAGTTATTTTGGAAATATATTTCATGTACAGAATTGACCTCTCTACAGATTTATTATAAGTATAGATAGATAGATGATAATGTATTTAGCCATTCATTAGTTTTTAACCAGCTAAAAAGTATTGGAAAAGTCAAATAGACTAAAAAAAATAAATTTTGAAAATTACCTAAAATTATAAAAGTGGGTTCGTTTGTTTGTTTGTTACGCTTTCACAGTAAAACGGATAAACAGATTTGGATGACATTTGGTACGGAGATAGATGGGACCTTCGTGACGGATAAAGGCTAGTCAGTGGTCTAATATATGCTTAGAAAGTGTAATAGTTGTAACTTTAGAAAAGTCCCACCTTCAAGAATTAGTTAGGTTATAATAAAAATATCTATTAAAACTTCTACATGAACTTGTATTTTCTTTGAAAATTACCAAAGACTTTGAAAGATAACTTTTGATAGAAACGGTAACAATTAGTTACCTTTTGTCAAAGTTGAAAATGAGTTCGTAAGTTATGGGAACAATTTTTAAGTTTGATTAAAATGCTCATTACTGTTTTAATTTTATGGAGATGAACTGGGAGCTTAACACACCCCCATTATTAGCTAAGCCCTGCTAACACTTTTCTAAAAGAAATCGTATCGTAATAAATTTTTGAATAGAATATTATACTCGCTTCTTACATACCTACTATTTATTTAAATTGTCAACTTAAATCATATCTTTGGATGCTGTAAATTGTTATTTAAGCATTTAAAACATAATTTTTGCTTCGGTATGTTTGTATTTATGATTCGAAAATTTATAAGCTATGTGTGTACCAAATTTCATCCAAATCCATTCAGCAGTTTTTACGTGAAAGAGTAACAAACATCCATCCATCTAAACTTTCACAGTTATCCTCTATATCTATACTTATAATAAATCTGTAGAGAGGTCAATTCTGTACATGAAATATATTTCCATAATAACTATCAGGGGGTGATTAGGGATCGATACTGATGCCAAAAATGCAATCAGTCAAATTTTTGTCTGTCTGTCTGTCTGTATAAACTCTATAGAAACAAAAACTACTTGACGGATTTTAACGAAACTTGGTAGAATTATTTGTCATACTCCTGAGCTGGTTATAGTATATTTTTTCATCATTCTTTTCATCACGCTACAATCAATAGGAGCAGAGCAGTGAAGGGAAAACGGGAGAAGTTACTCCATTTTTTAAGCTTCCGTCGCTTGTGCAACCTTAATGGTTAAAGCTACACAGAAATCAAGGCTCAATAGGAGCGGAGCACCACTATTCCACGCGGATGAAGTCGCGGGCAGAAACTAGTTTATAATATTATTAGGGTTTAGTATAAGGAAAAGTAACGAATAAAGATTTTTGTAGGGAAAATAGTATTGTCATATTTCAAAGAAAATACGGGCAGAGTCGTGCCCAAAGCTAGGTGTGATAAATCACTCAGATTACAGGTACAATCCACCACTACTATTTAACGTAAAAAGCTTTGGCTACGACTGTACTTAGCGTAAAACTTGCGCTGTATCCTGTACCGTTACCATGGCAACCTGATCGATTGACGATACTACTATACCTGTCCCGTTCTCGCGTACCATAACGTGCATATTTCCGTCTTTATCCCACGGTTATTATTCGAAAATGGTGCGAGCAATGTTGTTTTTTTATTGTTTTTAATTTGGTAAGCAGTTTTGTTATTGAATGTTTCATTTTTCTTTTAAGAAAAACGATATTTTCTTGGAAAATTTTAATTATTACAATTTCTGTTTACAAATTAATTTTCAGAACGTAAACAAGAGTTCAGTTTTGAATATTTACAAAAACATAAAACTAAGCATGGGAAAATCTATTCGGTTGGTCTAATGGTTGCAAGCGCTACAGCTGGTAAATGTCCTGAGTTTGATTCTCGGGTGAGGTAATTTTTTCTAAGAAGAATTCTAGAAAAGGGGAAAAATTTTCAATAGCATGCAGCCCGGCAAGTTGGAGTGACTAGCTATCTGAGAAAGGCTGCAAGCAGAAGTTGGCTGCGTCAAGCTGTAGACCGGGCGATATGACACACGCATTATTAGCAAACTTTTAATATGTTATATGGTATCAATACATAATAATTAATTAAACATACACCTATCTATACTTATATTATAAAGAGATTTGTGGGTTTTAATTCAAAAACTACTGGACCGATTTTTAAATTCTTTCACAGTTAGTAAGCTACATCTTTACAAAGTGTCATAGGCTATATTTATTTCCAGAAATAATTAATAATCCCTACTAAAACTTGAATAATATATTGACGAAAAGCTAAAATAATAGCAAAATTATTCAATTTTATCCACCATTTTGACAGATCTTGGATGAAAGTTCTTCCGTCTCACGTATAGGTAACCGACTGTTAATGTTTTAAATTATCAATAAAATTAATAACCGAATAAATAATTTTAATATTTTAAAGGTGGGTCTACGCTAGGGGAACCGAGCACGAGCGGGGCACGAGCCGAACACAATTCATCTAGTGTGGACCGACTTACAAGCCTCGATCAGTACCAACGAGAAGCCGAGGATGGCTCGGTTCGTGCTCTGCTCGTGCTCGGCTCGTCTAGCGTAGACGCACCTTTAGACTTTATCAAAAAGCTCTAAAACATTTTTGGAATATCATTTAATTGATACGATAAATTAATATAATTCAGCTATAAATTAAATTAAACTTGGCTCTAGCGTAATAAAAATGAATTTGCGCCTCAATTTATTCTTTGCAATTTTATGAAAACCATTTTAATCTAAATAAGTTTCCAATTTGTTTATCTTGTAATATTTTAAAAACATTATTAAATTGTTAATAAATTGCTCTCTAGAGTGTGATTAATTCTGTTTATTGTCTTTTTATTTTCATTATTTTGTAAGTATGTTTATTAAAAGAAATACGATGCTTTCTGTTTTTTAATTTTCTTTATTGTGTTTTAGATACATTTTATTTTGAAAATGCCTAGCAATTATCTGCCTAGCCTTTTCCCAACTATGATGGGGTCGGCTTCCAGTCTAAACCAGATGCAGTAGTGTACCTTTATATTACATGCAGCGACTGCCTATCTTACCTCCACAATCCAGTTACCGGGTAACACGATACCCCTTGGTAAGACTGGTTGTCAAACTTTCTGGGTTCTGACTACCCGTAACGACTGTCAAAGATCTACAAATGACAACCGGGACCAACAGCTTAACATGCTTTCCGAGGCACGGAGGAGTCTCGCTATGACAAAGATGGTCACCCATCCACGGACCGACCGCGCCAAGCGCAGCTTAAACTTTGATCGGTCGAACCGTGCAGCTGTTACATAGCCACGGGCTCTACTATTTTGAAAATGATAATTCAAATAAAAATAAATTATTATGAATGGTATAATTCAAGTCAATTCATCAGTGTCTCTTACTTAGAGGTCCTTCCAATCTCTAGTCCGATCCTAAGAGACTTTCTTAAGTACATTTTGTCCATTTGACACCTCCAATTGAATAATTAGGGGCTTGACAATTGATAGGTACTTGATGGTACTTAAAAATAAGGTTTGGAGAAAAAAGGTTTTAAAATTTTGTCCTCTAACTCGTGGCTAAGTAACAGTCGATCGATCGATGGTTAAGCTACGCTTGGCGCGGGCGGTCTGTGGATGGGTATTCATCCGTGCCTCAAAAAGCACGTTGTTGGTACCAGCTGTCATTTGTAGATATTTGAAATTCGTTACGGGTCGGAGACCAAAAAGTCTGATAACTACTCTTTGGGATGAGCAAATAATTATTTTTCGACTTTCAAAAGTGCTTATTCAAATTTATTATGTCTGAAGCAACTTTCTAAATTGCTTCAAATTATGCCAAATTAAATAAATGATCTGAATTAAATTGAATGTTTATTTAAATAAAAATTTAAGGGAAATATAGTTTTTTTGTAGGTACTATCTGAAAAATCGATTCTGAAATCTCCAAAAAGGTTTGCTTACGCAATGTTTCTTTCAAGGTTAAGGTCTCAAACGCTGGAATTAAAATGAGTGAAAATTTAAAAAGGGCTACAAATAAGTTTCGTTTGAAATATGACCCGAAAGGTCAGGTCATATCCTTTTTTAACAACTTTTTTATCTTCGTTTTACGGTTGACGGCCGTAACACTTGGAGAAATTGTTTTTTTTTTTATAGATAGTTAGGTATTCAAGTAGGTAGTTGCTAAATGTATAGGCTAGTTGGCTCTTTTTAGGGGTCCCTTGTCAACAAGTAAGCCTTATATAGTCTGTACCACATTGATCTTAAGAAAAATGTAAACAAAATCATAACCTATTTTGTTTTAATTTTTCCACAAAGATAATTAAAATGGCATTCAATGATGAATGATGATGTTTAGAGCATGAAATTGACATATACCATTTTGTTCATTTCTGTGGCAGAATTAGAACAAAATAGGTTATGACTTTGTTTACTTTTTTCGTAAAATCGATTGGTACAGAACATGGTTTCACCATTCGTCTGTCTGTCTGTCCGCGGTATAGCACAGAGGTTCTTAGTACTAGAAAACTGAAATATAGGGTATCGCTTGCCGTGTGCGCGTGCCTGCTTTTTTGAAAGACCTATGTCTTTCAAAAAAGCAGGCACGTGAAGATCATTATACAATTTAGAGAGCCGTTTGCGAAATATCAAGCTTTGAAGTGCATATTTTTGTTAAGTTCGAGCGTCTAATCAGCTAAGCCAATTTGGACGCAATTTGGTACGGAGATAAATCATCTCTGAAGATGGTTTTAGGCTACCTTTTATCCGGGTGCGTTTAGTACTCTCGAGACGCGGATGAAGCTGTGGGAAAAAGCTAGTATGTATATAGAATAGAAGTTAATTGAAGCAGGTTCGGTTGTTCATTGAACTGCGGCGAGGTATGATTGACTGTTTGTTCACTCAACCGGCTGACTATGATGTAGGAGCACGGCTGTGCCACCGCCAAGTTGAGTACAGGCACAGTCGTGCCATCTTTCCTCAAAGCAATTTTAGATCCCCTGTATCTTCGTTGTAAATAAAGTTAGAAGCCTTAATTTTCGGTGACCAAGAGGGCTTAATGTACTTTCTAAGTGTATTTTGACGTTACTAACTAACAGTGAAGGAAAACATCGTGAGGAAGCCTGGACCTTTAAAGTCTAAAATCGCCAATCGGCCTTGAGCAAGCGTGGTGATTAATGCTCATGCCTTCTCTGTATGTGAAGAGGCATGTGTCTAGCAGTGGGACGATATATAGGCTGATATGATAATGATTCATGATATAAAATTACTATCAATTTGAACATGGTAGACTGGTAGAGAACGCCTAAGGCGTTAAGTCCGCCATTGTACATTTTGATTGATGTTCAAAAAGTATTATTATAAATAAATAAATAAAACATGTAGTTTAAGAACGATTGCAAGTTAAAGTTTCTTAGTTTCGTTGCAACTCACTCACTCATGGATTATTGAAATTCTAAGTTACTTCTAGCAGACATACTCGTACAAGCTTCAAAGTATATAATTCTTTTTTATACTACTGATGATTCTGTGTGTACCAAATTTCATACAATATTTTTGCATGAAAGAGTACCAACAAAGATATATCATTACAAACTATCGCATTCCCGATAGTAGCTTCGCCCTCATGGGCTATACGAACTCAAATTAAAAATAAAAAAAGCTTTTTACAAAAAAATTAAAACCGACTTCCAAAAAAAAAACTGAAAAGTAAAAAATAATTTTTATTTAAACGCTTTACGACCAAAACATCGCTTTCGAAGTCGGTGTCTTGTAAGTTACTATTGTTAGTATTTCACCACCGACTTCGAAATTATTTTTTCGCTTTTCAGTGTCTCGGTCTTGCTATCTTAACAAAATAAGCACACCACTTTTTTAAAACCACAAATTTAAATAAGTTATGAGGTAACAAACATAAAAAAAAAAAAAAAAAATACAGTCGAATTGATAACCTCCTCCTTTTTTTGAAGTCGGTTAATGACACAGTTTCATTATAATGTTTGTCCCCGTTTTTACCCGCTCAGGGGTAGAATTTCGGGAAACCCTATCTTATCGGATGCTTACGTCATACAAAGAACACATCCTCCAAGTTTCAGGTCTCTACGATCATCGTTTAAGCTGTGTGTTGATCCGTCAGTCATTCAGGACAAAGCATTTTATATGTATGTATAGATATTAGTAGCACCAATTTCTATCTATCACAAACTAATGAAAATACGCCTAGTTCTGTATTTACGAAGAGAAAACAAGAACCCAGTATGATGGGAATAAAAACAGACAATAGTCTGGGAAAACAATGGGAATGGGAAAAGTTATTATCTTGACCTATTGTATGTGTCGATGACTGGTATATTATGTATTATATACATTCTTGTAATTCGTGGCTAAGTCACAGCCGCACGGTTCGACCGATCACAAGGTTAAGCTGCGCTTGGCGCGGTCGGTACGTGGATGGGTGACCATCTATGTCGTAGCGAGACTCTTCCGTGCCTCGGAAAGCACGTTAAGCTGTGGGTCCCGGTTGTCATTTGTACATCTTTGACAGTCGTTACGGGTAGTCAGAAGCTAGAAAGTCTGACAACCAGTCTTACCAAGGGGTACCGTGTTACCCGGTATCTGGTTGTGAAGGTCAGATAGGCAGTCGCTCCATGTAAAACACTGGTACTCAGCTGCATCCGGTTTAGATTGGAAGCCGACCCCAAAAAAGTTGGGAAAGGTTAGGCAGAAAAAATACATTCTTGTAATTATATACATATATATCTAGTTTTGTTTGTCTACTTCAGATAAGGCAATTTATTAAGATTCTGTTGTTTTTAGGGTTTCGTTCCCACAGTGTAAAATCAAAAAAAACAGGCCCCTGTTACTAATACTTCACTAGTGTCCATCCGTCCGTCTGTCTGTCAGTCATCAGGCTGTATCTCAGGAACAGTGATAGCTAGACAGTTGAAATTTTTACAGATGATGTATTTCTGTTATCGCTATAACAACAAATACTAAAACCGGTCAAGTGTGAGTCGGACTCGCGTATGAAGGGATCCGCAACATCCCCGTTAGTTAGTATTGTCTAAAATATTCTTAGAAAGTACATATGGTTTTAGAAAAGCCACATTGGTACTTGTCAGGTTTCGAGCCCGCACACTCGTACACGAGAGGCAGGTGTCTTAATACCTAGGCCACCGCGATTTACCCATACATTTTTTTTATCCAAATAAGTTCAGCCATTTAATTAAACAATAACAAAATAACTGACGGATAAACACAAGTATTTTTCGCCTTAAATTCTGACACAAATTAAACTCGGCACACAAAAACTAGGTTTAAATCTTGGAGAAAAAAACACAGTTAATCTCTATAGATCAAACTCTAGACAGAACTGCCGACCTTTCAAACTAGCTGTCCAAACTATTATCGAAGGAAATAGACGGATTGTAATTGACTGTCAGTTTCATTACGATCTAGGTCGACAAGAAAAAATATTAGGTAAGCCTACATTCACCGAAGGGTTTCAAACCAAATACAAGACTGGGAAATGTCGCGATGTGGATTGGAAATGCGAATTCTGTTGTTTTAAACGCTCGTGTTTCGCACATGTCTCGAGAAAATTACTAAACCCATCAGTATAAAAAGTAGTCTATAACTGACTCCAGGGTCCCTTCTATTTCTGTACCAAATTTCATCCAAATCGTTTAAGCCGTTTTACCGTTACAGCCAAGAAACAAATGAACACACTCACATTAGCATCCTAACAAATATTTATCAATGCGAAAGTAAGTTAGTTTGTTACGCTTTCACGGTAAAACGGCTTAACCAATTTGGATGAAATTTGGTACAGATATAGAGGAGATCCTGGAGACGGTTATAGGCTACTTTTTAACCGGTTGGGTTAAGTACTTCGCTCAGTACACGGGTGTAATAGCTAGCTCTGAAACAATAGTTCAGATAGCAGGCGCCATTATACCGAATAATAGTGTAAATACCTATTAAATGTTATGGCCGCAATGTGAAGGTAATTTCCCCAGGGATAACTATAGGTCGGTTATCCTTGGCCAACGATTGTTGTCAAAATTAATTAGTAGGTAATTTTCTTTACAAATTTAAGTATTTTTAACTCCCGACGCAAAAAGAGGGGTGTTATAAGTTTGACGTCGATGTCTGTCTGTCTGTGGCATCGTAGCTCTCAAACGGATGAACCGACTTTGTTGCGGTTTGTTTTCTTTTGAAAGCCAGTTTCCTTGCTGTGGTTCTTAGCTATGTTTGGTTAATATCGGTCCAGCAGAGTAAGAGTATCAGCGCTTTTCCAATATGATGTAAGGCATTTTTGCGTAGGGGGTTTTTTTTTTGTTTATTATATTTAATACATAAGTTAGTGCTTTGCTAAATCATTCAATGACACAGAAAACTCGACGGCGTTAAAATATATACATAGGTTTATATAAGTCACTTAATATAATTTAATTAAATGTTATATTTTTTATGTGAATTGGTCGCCGTGAATATGATAAAAATAAAATCATCTCCTCATTATAGTAAAATAATTGAATTTTAAATGTAAACAAAGTAATTAATTGAATTTTTCCTTACGTAATTATTGAGGAAATTCCGCAACGATGTAGAAAATTGTGCTTTACTCACCTGAAACAAGAAACAAAAATATTATTAGTTTTACATAATCATCTGCCTAGCCTTTTCCCAACTATGTTTGGGGTCGGCTTCCAGTCTAAACCAGATGCAGCTGAGTACCAGTGTTTTACATGGAGCGACTGCCTATCTGACCTCCACAACCCAGTTACCGGGTAACACCGTACCCCTTGGTAAGACTGGTTGTCAGACTTTCTGGCTTCTGACTACCCATAACGACTGTCAAAGATGTACAAATGACATTCGGGACCAACAGCTTAACGTGCTTCCCGAGGCACGGAGGATTCTCGCTATGACATAGATGGTCACCCATCCACGGAACAACCGCGCCAAGCGCAGCTTAACCTTTGATCGGTCGAACCGTGCGGCTGCTACTTAGCCACGAGCTCCTCTTTATTATTTTACATAAGTTTTAAGTATTTATTAGTTTTACATAAGTGGGTATAAATAATAGTTTTCGTAAGAGGCAATAAAAATATATACATATAGAATGCTTTGTCCTGAATGACTGACGGATCAACGCACAGCCTAAACCGCTGATCGTGGAGACCTGAAACTTGGAGGGTGTGTTCATTGTATGACGTACGCATCCGATAAGAAAGGATTTTCTGAATATCTACCCCTAGGGGGATGAAAAAGGGGGGTAAAGTTTGTATGAAACTCTGTCATTTTTAATTTGAATTCTTACAGCACACCCAGAAGAAGCTACTAGATTTGGAACACAATAAAAAGGCATACCACTACAGTAAAAATAATATTTAGTGTGTATACAATCATAAAAATGTCCAGCATAAAATATGGAGTGGTCATTCCACAAGTGGTAATACCGGTAATTATTTTTAACTGGCAATTTCCCGTTACAGCTGTTTGTTGCCAGATCATTAATTATTATTTTAAAACATACGTAGTACGCTGCGCTGAGGTATTGCGATGTTAATTAGTGTAATTAAGGGCTCGAAACGAAAATTCGGTTAAACATGACATAATATATTATGTTTTTATTTTATAACGTAATAATTAATACTGGGACTCGTAAACTATACAAACAATAAAATTGTGACAAGCAGATGTATGTACATAAATAAAAAGATATTGAAGAAAAACTAGTATGGGTAGCACAGCAGAAGCTAAAATATCAATTTTTAGAATTGAGTGAATATATGTAAACATTACACAAAAACTACTGTATGGATTAGGATGCAATTCAGCACACAAATAGTTAATACTATGCTTGGATATTTTTTATCCAGGTGTCTGAACCCAATACGAATTCTACGCAGACAGAGTCGCACGACGAAGCTAGTTCTTTATATAACACCATGTATGCCCCAAGGTTTTACATGGAAAAGATTAAATAACTTGATCTGGGAGTCAAACCTATCACACATGAACTCAGCAGATAAACTAGTGACGACTACGCAGTCAAAATATTTCAGAAGGGTATTATTGCATAACCTTGGCTAATAAAAAGGTTGATAATTTTGGGTTAATGAAAAATATACGCCATATTTATTATCAAAACAACATGGTAAAAACATTGAAAGCTGTAAAATATTGGCCAATCTATACACAAAGCTTTTCTTTAAAATATTACAGTGTAAACATCAATCAATAATATCGAACGAGCGATAAGGAAACAGCGTGCAGCCAATTTGTACAACCCTGCAATGTAATCACTTCTATATATCTTTTATGAAATGAAACCGACGGAAAAATACAGCAAGAAGCGCCTGAAGTGAAAATTATAGCAACATTTTGCCTACTACTGCTGCCATCTATTGGTAAGTTTCGGAAACATTCAACGTGTTCTACGAGACAACGCCATCTTTCAATGACTTCATGAACTACTTTGAGCCTCAGCATACTTTTTATTCAATGACATCTTACGGATGTTTAGAGAATTTAGGAAACAGCGCCACCTATCGAACTCATATGGCAAATCATAAGGTAAGCAGTCTGATTCTTCCAAGTGAATGTTTTTACAAAGCGTCAACAGATGGCGTTAATTGAAGCTTCCACATTTCCCCACTAGAGGCGCCACAAGCTGTAGAAAGATACCTAAAAACGAGTTTAGGTAATTTTGTACCGGAATATTTCGACTTTTCCAACGGCATAAAGAGGCTTTGACATAGCCCTCCCGCGGGAAACAGGCCATGAATTCCAACGATACCGAGCTATATTTGTGGCGGCTTTTCACCCGACAGTCTCAGTTATGGAGCGATATTGTATTTTTCTTTAGATACAATTCTTTGTTTTAAAAAGTTAGTTTGCTTCTCGGATTTGCTATTTGTCGTCAGACATTGTTCCTGTTGTATTTTTTTCAAACAAATGGGAAGATTTAAAATAAATGGCGTTTTTAACTCAAGGAAATCCTCAAATTAATTAACGATTTGAAAACCCTGTGACAAGTATTATACTGGGTCGTTAGTCTAGTTTTTCCGCGAGGTTAGTCACATTGACGGAAACTAGCGCAAATGACGTTCTTATTTAGAGAACCTCAATTCTTTTGCTTTTCCCTTTGAGCTGTTTTACACCAGCCGTTTCAATGCAGTGCCTGTTATAATCAGCCTATACAACCTCTACACTGTTGACACTGTGAGATGACACACCACATCCTAATTAATAATGTGTTTGTTTGTTACGCTTTCACGATAAAACAGCGTAACCGATTTCGATTTAGTTTTATATGGAGACTAGCTTTTCGCCAGCAGCTTAACCCACGTGGGCTAGACAAATTTAAATTAAAAATGTCAGAGTTTCATACAAACTTTACCCCCCCCACCTTTTCAATTTCTTTTGGGGTAGAATTTAAGAAAATCCTTTCTTATCGAATGTCTGCGTCATACAAAGAACACACCCTCTAAGTTTCATGTCTCTACAATCAGCGGCTTAGGCTGTGCGTTGATCCATCAGTCATTCAGGACAAAGCATTTTATATGTATACATGGAAAAAGAATAAAGAATGAAACGTGAAATTTCTACCTTCCTCAGAATGCGAAAAAGGAATCATTTTCACCTACTTTTTAGTGAAAAAAAGTGTGTGTTTTATTCTGCCGCCTTATGAAGAAAGGGCTTTTTTTCGATATTGTGTTAAGTACATATTTGAAACCAGGAAAAGATTCCGATTACAAATATGTATTGACTCAATATAAAAAAATGTAATTACGGCCTTTTTTCACTTCAGTATTGTTGTATTATGAATTAAGATGAGGGGCTCGTGGCTCAATTATAACCACACGTGTCGAATTACCAAGGTTAAGCCACACGTGTCGTGGATGCGTAACCATTAATTTCATAACGAGACTTCTCCGCGAAACACAATCACACACATTATTCAGCTGCATGCGGTTTAAACTGGAAGCCGACCCCAACATAGTTAAGAAAAGGCTAGGCAGATGAAGACTTCCCCGCGACTCAGGAAGCTTACTATGCCGTATTTTCTGACTGGAATTTATAGAATATATTTTGATTGGCATCATAGGTTGTCAGAAACCCGAAAGTCTTACAAACCAGTCTTACCCAGTCTAATAGTGATTACCCGGTAAACGGGGTGTGGAGGTCAGATAAGCAGTCGCTCCATTTAAAACATTGGTATTCAGATGCATCTGGTATCAATAGAAGGCGACCCAAATAAACTTAGGAAAAAGTTTAAATAGATTTAGCATTGATGGGATTCGCTCAGTGTAATATATGAAAGATCTATCCCAAATGTCGTTTTGGAAAAGTCTAGGAATAGATTTACTGAGAAGTCTAGCTTGTGCTTTCATAACGGAAGAAACTGAAACTAGATATATTATTGTAATATCCCAGCTGAAAGCTTTTGCGTCTAGAGTCCTATATCTAAAATATAAATTCTATTATTTCCGTTTACGAAGCGTAATACTTTGTCTTGTAAGAACAACTATTTCCCACTGTTTCTGCCGAGCCCTTTTTATAGGAAATCATCAAATGACTGCGTTCACCTTGGGTGGGGCGAGAGGGAGCACCAGACTCTTACTCATCAAATCCCCCCATCGTGGGTGGGGCGAGAGGGAGTGTCAGACTCTTACTGACTAAAACCGATCCATATCCTTTCCTCTTCCTTTACTTTCCGGGGGCGCGGTAACTCTTTCGAATATCACGGACTGAGGGAACTACTCCACGCACTGAGATAAAATATTATAACCGTCGCCAATCCTATCCTTTTCCAAACCAATATTTATCCAAATAGGTTCAGTTTATCGTGAAAGATGACAAACAAATAAATAAACAAACTAATTCGTATTATAATATTACCAGCTTTCCGCCCGCGGCTTCGCCCGCGTGGACATTTTTTTTTACACCTTGGGTTACATTATTCACGTTTTAGTATCGATCCCTAATTATTTCTGGAATATAGCCTATGATACTTATAAAGATGTAGCTTTCTAATGGCGCAAGATTTTTTTAAATCCCTACAAACAAACAAATCTTTCCTCTTTATAATATTAGCATAGATTTAAAGGATAATATGAAAACTCGGAATTTTGATATGAAAAGCCGTGTCACAGGTTCACGTCAAAAATACAACGAAAAATATCGTTAACGGTTCGTATGACAATGAGTGGGACCGTAAATATAACGCATTTGTTCGTCCGAGTAGCTTTTGTCCGGTTTTTCACCGTTGACTGATGTCTTTATCGATATTGTTGGAAGTCAGTGATGCGATATATGAACCGTCTTTCACACAATATTGGTATACGATATTGTTAAAAAAGTACGGTTTTTTCACACAATTGAGTTACTAGATAACTGCGAAGTTCTTTGGGGTTCATTGTGCCTTTGTTTTGTATTTGGGAGGGGACAGTTGCGGTGATTGACTACCCGATGGATCAATGTTTAATACCTAACATCACGCGAAAACTACTGAACATATTTATATGATATTTGGCTGGTACACACTCTAAGAGTCCTCGCAGACCACAGACTGTCTATCGGCCGATAGTTTGGTCGGTTTTTAATCTGTCTATGACTGTGAATCGTTACAATTTACGCACTTGCATACATCTTCATACTGATTAAGAAACCTACCAAACTATTAGTCGATAGAAAGTCTGTGGTCTGTGGAGACTAATAATATGAAGAAGTGAGTTTGTTTGTTACGCTTTTTCAGTAAAACGGCTTAGCCGATTTAGATGAAATTTGGCACAGAGTTAGAGAAGACCTTTTTTTTATTCGGGTACATTAAGCAATTTTCTCGCAATGCGGATGAAACTACGGGAAAAATTCACTTGTTTATAACCTGGATTAAACACATATAAAATACTATTTGAAGACTAAATAATGTATGTTTATAAATGCGCCTATGACGGTACAAATTTAATAATTTCTAGACGGAGATTTTTGAAATTAATGTTTTCTTAATACACTTTTACCGCGTGACGTGCACGCTAAGCACAAAATACTTTTTTCCCCAGTACTCGATTCATGAAAACACTATTTCGGAAGCATAAAATATATTTTATTATATCAGATATTTCATCTCAAAGGTCTTGTTTCTCAATAAATAATAATAAAACACACAATACAGGAATCTACTAGTTTCTATGCATTTCAATATTGTACTCCTGAGGAAAACTCCAGAGAAATTGCTTGCACTTGCAAGATTCGCAATCTTATTCACTGACTTGCATTATTATGTATTCCTCAGAATTTATTGCTTTTTAGCCGACTTCGAAAAAGGAGGTTCTGTTTTCGAACAATATGTAGGTAAGAATGTCCGCGATTTCATAAAAACGACTGATCAGATTTGGACGGGGTATTCTTATTTAAATGCACACTTTTCAAGGAAGGTTTTAGTATATAACGATTTAATGAAGATCTTTGGAGATAGTCAATGGAACTCTTCAATTACTAACAGCAGAGGATACGCGATCGTATGCCTATGTATTGCTTTCACCATTCCTTAACATAACATCACGCTTCTAAGCTTTAAAGGAGAAAGCAGAGGTATAGAGTTCACCTTTATTAAAGGTGTTGATTAGTAGTCTAGACATTAGGATATTGTAATTTATTTCAATTACATACCGACCCACTGTAAAGCGAGAAACAAAAAACTTTTTAAAAAAATAGTACCGACTTTGAAAACACTACATAATGAAAAATAACCAATAAATCATTCTAGAAGTCAGTGGCGAAAATGCGTAAAAGAATAGATACCTACTTAGAGACACCGACTTCTGTAATAATGTATTTGTTATTTTCCAATTTGTAGTGTTTTCAAAGTCGGTTCTATTTTTTTGGCGAAAATGCATAAAATAATAGGTAGCTAATTGGAGACACCGACTTCTAGAATGATGTATTAGCTGTTATTTTTTCAATTCGTAGTGTTAACGAAGTCAGTTAAATTTTTGCTAAAAAAGGTTTTTAAATTCCAGCACAACCTAAGTATTTTAAGAAATATCTCTTCCAACCAGATCGGAAACGCAACCTATCACAAGTAATTGTATTTTGACGTCACAAAAAGACTCCAGAATAGCCCTGACCTATTTCCCGAAGCCGGCACAGGATGGACCCAGAATACCCCGAATAACACCTAATATTCGTTCCATTCGCTGAAACACCGACATTCAGGGCGTCCCGACGATTTCCGATGATTTTGCAGTTTCGCCAAAGGTTTTTGTGGTGGAAAATTTATTTTGTAAGGTTCAGTGGATTGAGACAGGGGTAAATTATATCAAAAGTCAAATTTTTAATTTTACATAGGCCTACAAATAAAGCACTTATGAAAAGTAAAATTAGTCGCACGGTTCCAAGTAGTGGGTCCTATGGAGAAGAACCGGCAAGAAACTCCATGGATACTATTTTCAAAAGTTGTGCTTACAATATTATGGTTACAATAGTTTTCTGAGAAAATTTAAGGTATACAAGATAATCAATTCTATGCCTATAAGGTATAATCAATTCTATGATGTAGGAAAAATCGTGATGAGGAGCTCGTGGCTAAGTAACAGCCGCACGGGTCGAGCGATCAAAGGTTAAGCTGCGCTTGGCGCGTTCGGTCTGTTGATGAGTGACCAACTATGTCATAGCGAGACTCCTCCGTGCATCGGAAAGCACGTTAAGCTGTCCGGCTGTCATTTGTAGATCTTTGACAATTACGAGTAAGCTAGAAAATCTGACGAGCAGTCTTACCAAAGGGTACATATTAGTAATTGGGTTGTGGAGCTCAGATAGGTAGTCGCTCCATATAAAACACTGGTACTCAGCTACATCCAGTTAGACTGGAAGCCGACCCAACATAGTTAGGAAAGAGCTAGGCAGATGATGATGATTTAGACATACCTCAAAAATAGGTGTTTAGGCAAATTCCAATTCCTAAGTAGGAATCACACTATGTTAGAAATTGCGACAAAAGTGTCAAAAAAAAAAAAAAAAGTGTCTGAATACATTTTTATACACACACTTTTCTAGTGTAAATCAATAAATGTCTCACACACAGACACTCACTGTATACACTAAGTGTACGGTGTCGTAGTGTACCTAGCTTTATAGTAAGACTAGCTTCTGCCCGCGACTTCGTCCGCGTGGAATAGTGGTGCTCCGGTTCTATTGGTTTTAGCGTGATCATATAGCCTATATCCTTCCTCAATAAATGTGCTATCTAACACTGAAAGAATTTTTCAAATCGTACCAGTAGTTCCTGAGATTAGCGCGTTCAAACAAACTCTTCAGCTTTATTATATTAATATAGATAATGTATTTGTATCAAAATATATATTTTTTGAACAAGTATTCAGGTATTATCTAAAATATCTAGACTAGACAAAAAGCTGTTTTCACGCTAGTCTCACAAGCTACTTCTATACGGAGCGCGGGAAAATTCATTTTGTTGCAACGACATTCTCTTTTGAAATGCGAACTATGCAGCGAAATAATATTCTTTTTCTTTTCTTTATAAATTTTAGAAAAATAAAGCTTTCGAACATCAATTTTCCGAAAGGGTAAGATAGATATTTATAACACAATAGATGTCACCCGCTTCCGATAAAAAGTAGCCTATTACCGTCTCAAGGGTCCCCTCTATCTCCGTATCAAATTTCATCTAAATCGGTTCAGCCGTTTTATTGTGAAAACGCAAAAAAATAAACTCTATTTCACATAGGGATAATTATGTTTGGGGTGAGTCTATTCATCATCAGCCCGTGTCTATCTGCTGGTTATAGGCCCCATAGACCTCTCCCTTGGCACGCTACTAATCTCAATCTCTCCCCCTCCAACCCCTTCCTACTGCCTTACGAATATCATCGCCCCATCTAGCTAGAGGGCGGCCTTTACTAAGTTTGCCGACACGCGGTCGTAGGGGCGTACTGGTTGTTGATTGGATCATTTCATTTATTCGTATGTTCTTAAACTTGATTTTTAATATTCGAAGACAACATGAAGATAAGATAAAGTTATATTTATTGCTTAACTGTGTATATACAGGTCGTAATAAGAAATAAAAAAACAATAGTTTTTGAGGATCAAACAGTCTATTCATGTCGGATGTGCAAAAATGCGCTAAGAGGGGTTAGATAATAAAATGGCTTAGTAAATATAAGAGCATTATTCATGAGCTAAATAAATAAATTAAAGAAAATTTTTAAACGATAGAATTAATTGAAAAAACATGAAGATGCCATTAAAGGTTTTTTTTTATTTTCTTTGTTATGTTATTTTATGGCTTTGATTGAGTTTTTGACACGCTGAGGCCAGGAATACGAGTATTTTGTAAGACCTAATAAGAATAATGATCAGTATTTTTAAGGACCCAAATAATTTAATCGGTGTTATTTTTTCTTGACATAGGTACATAGTTCGTCTATTTTTTTTTCTACATGACCTCTTGCAAGGTGCTTCTAACAGCATTCGACCTGCTTAACCGGACAATAAAGTTTATCTAACTTAGGTCATTACTAATATATATACAAGATGGCAGTTTTTTATTTATTATTTAATGCGAAAGTTTAATTATATTATTAAAGGTGTTTTTTTAAAATTGTTTTTACTATTGAAAAATATAATAACATCGGATAAAATCATTAAAACATCTCTTAAAAATTATCACCATTACAAATAAATATTTATCCGCATGTATATCGATATTCCGGGATCCGTTATTCCGGAATCCGATATTCCGGAATGCATTCCGTATATTACCTCGACGGTTATAATTCGATCATTCGCATAGCCGGACTGCGACCATGAAATTCAATTCGACATTACGCGAGACGGCGCATGTCCTAAAGCTAAAACCAGGTCAGAATTTTCAAAAATGGAAATTAAATGTTTGAATTTGAAATTTTTATTATGTTGTGTTTTGGTATAACAGCGTTTAGGTAGGGAATTCGATATTTAAATTTTATTATAATGTTTCTGTCGGCCATTTTGGTGATTGTGATCTATACATATAAAATGTTTTGTCCTGAATGACTGACGGATCAAGGCACAGCCTAAACCGCTGATCGTGGAGACCTGAAACTTGGAGGGTGTGTTCTTTATAAGACGTAGGCATCCGATAAGAAAGGATGTTCCGAAATTCTTCCCCTAAGGGGTGAAAAAGGGGGCAAAAAATTGTATATAACTCTGTCATTGGCGAAGCCGTTGGCTTAAAGCTAGTATAAAATAAAGTTTATTTGATTTAGCATTTAAATTTATTTTGTTTCATCTGACATTTAGTTTTGTAAATTAAATGCATTTAATTTACAAAACTTGCAATGGTTGTTAGACTATAAGGGCTTCTTTGGGATGACTCTTACTGACTAAAACCCATCCATGCAAGGAGCCTTCGCCCTTTATGTTCCAGGGATGCTATAACTCTTCCGAGCAATCCCACATTCAAATAAGTTATAACTAACAAATTGAAACTACCATTTCCAGTGTTACTTACCTCAATATTTCCGCCATTCAAACTGGCCAGTGCCAATAAAGCTCGGTAACTCGGTGTTGCCAGCCGCAAGTCTAACTTATCTACTATAGATAGAAGCTTAGATCGACTATTTACTGGCAAACTCGATGTGGTTATGAATTATTGGGTAGAACTCAGGCTTGGTACTTATATATACTGGCTGGGGGTGTTCGAAAGAGTTACCGCGCTTCCAGAATATAAAGGGCTGAGGAAGGAACATGGATGGGTTTTTTGCCCAAGTCTACCGACGAGATAACGGTCCGATTAACTTAAAACAGCTGTTTACCTTACATTTAAACTTCCAACTTTCGATGAGTAACGTTTTTATTCCTGAAACGGACGATTACCAAGCCAGGGTTGAACTAGAAGTGGGTAACACGAAAATTCCAGCTTCCCGGTTAAAAACGTTTTTGTTTAACGCGCCGATTACGTCACCATTTCGGTGAACTTAGTTCTTAGTCAGTAAGAGTCTGATACTCCCTCTCGCACCACCCACGGCGGGAGGGGTCATTTGATGATTTCCCATCAGAAAAAAAAAGTAAGTGACATCACTACTTGCTAGTATATACAAAATCTAAGGAAGAATCGCGTTTTGACAGCTCGTAAAAATGTCTATTGATTTGTGGTGTCATCCACCCAATCTATACTTATAATAACAACAATAAACAAACAACAATAAACAACAATAACAACAATAAACAAAATGATAACCTATTTTGTTCTAATTTTTCCACATCTATATCTTCTATACTTATAATAAATCTGTAGAGAGGTGAATTCTGTACATGAAATATATTTCCAAAATAACTATCAGGGGGTGATTAGGAATCGATACTGATGCCAAAAATGCAATCAGTAAAATTTTTGTCTGTCTGTCTGTCTGTCTGTATAAACTCTAATAGAAACAAAACTACTCGACGGATTTTAACGAAACTTGGTACAATTATTTGTCATACTCCTGAGCTGGTTATAGTATACTTTTCATCACGCTACAATCAATAGGAGCAGAGCAGTGAAGGGAAATGTTGTCATTTTGTTTAAACGCGCTAATCTCAGGAACCGCTGGTCCGATTTAAATAATTCTTTCAGTGTTAGATAGTCCATTTATCGAGGAAGGCTATAGGCTATATATCATCACGCTAAGACCAATAGGAGCGGAGCGCCACTATTCCACGCGGACGAAGTCGCTGGCAGAAGCTAGTTCAGAATAATTTAAAAAAAGAATCTACTGGTCTGTTGTTGTATTTACATAATCTATAGATACATATATAAAGTTGAAGAGTTTGTTTGTTTAAAAGCGATAATCTCTCGAACTACCTGGCGGATTTGAAATTCCTTTTTGCATTTAATGACTCAAGTTTTGAGGATTTTTTTAAAACATTTAACATCACGCTATGACTCTATGGAGTCTAGCAAAACAAAAGGAGAACCTGTAGGTGTTTCAAGGGCGAGTAAAACTAGGACACAAAGATAGTATTTGAATAGAAAGATATGAATTTGAATTCTAAACCTCCATTGTTTTATTCTTACAATCAATAAAAAAAAGTCTACACAGAAAACACGCAATAAAAATTCTAAATTAAAAAATCGACGCCTTAAACCTTTTTTTTAGCAGTTTACCAGCCAGTATTTTGAACGTAGCCAGAATTCAAATCGTCGGATTGTTTGGACGCCTAGTTTGTATTTCGAACTAGAGGCACCGATACATTGATGACATTCCTAGCTTACGTTGCGCTGTATTACGTCAGTTCTGTTTTCAAACGCTTGCATTAATTGGGTGCATGAAAAATGGACAAATACTTTCATATGACGGTATTTGTTTTTTTTTTTTTTTTTTTCTGCATGACCTCTTGCAGGGTGCTTCTAACAGCATTCGACCTGCTTAACCGGACAATGTGGCGAGGTCCTAATTTAATGAAGGTATTTGTCCATGATATTTCTATTTGTACTACTAGTTTAGGAATATTGGTCCCTTTGTTATAACAGTCACATACGAATATTTGGTTGGTATTCGAATTCTATTTTAGAATAAAAATGTCTTGCCATAGAATAGAAGATGGAATTTGAAAATAAAAAAAGTCTTGCCATATATAAACGAGATGAAGTTGGAGTTTGCTTAACAGAATATTACGAGTATTGGTAAGCTTTTTCCTCATAAAAATATAATAATAGTAAATTATAATAATAGTAATTAGATTAATCTCAATTGTATATTTTAGTTTTAGTTTAAATATATTTTTTTTGTATTGTTTCTTTTTTTGCATGCGTATATTATCCTGAAATAATTCTGTAATTTTGTGCATGATGTGGCCTCCTATAATTGAAAGAGTGCACTTACTAAATAATTATTAATCCTAGTTGTAAGATTGTGCTGTGTATATCTTTGTTGGAGGTCCAAAATAATAAATAAATAAATAAGCTCGTATTGATGAGTAAATAAAAAAAAGTTTTTTAATGTCAAAATTATGACGTCATGCTGAACATTATAGGATAAATTACAAAGCTTACAATCTAAAATAATCTACAGAATTAATATAAATAAACGAGAGTAATGTTACGTAACATTTTACGTCATTTGCCGCTATCCGGGTGAGATAATATCGTAATTAACGTGTACCGACGGCTATAACTTAATTAGTAAGCTCGATACTAATGAGGGATTTACGCTTAATAAAGTACTGACTATCTGAGAGAGGGAATTTAAATTTGCTTGACTACCTAGAATATATAATAGGTCCTAGCTTTTGCTAGTAGTTTCATTCAATCCTATTAAACTTATATTGTCCTTTTATACATATAGAGTTCAAGTTAAAACAGTAAGAATTTCTTATTAATACTGGTACAGCTATTTTACAGTGAAAGCGTAACAAACAAACTATTTCATGCAATCGGAATAAACTAATCCTTTATTTTAATACAGATATCTTTAACAAATTTCTCCTACATTGGTTTATCGTAAAAATGTGATCAAAAATTATATAATTTTATCAGTAATTATTTAGTACTAGTGTTTTCAAATTCATATTCTATTACCTAATCTCATTTCAAGCCACTTTCTAAAATATTTTTCTTTCAATACTAACCTAACCTAGTTACGTCACTTCCTTAATATAACGCAACCTAAATGTATTCTATCTACACACCGATCGTAAGTAGCTTCACGTTTTGAATTTGGAATTTTCTTCTGTCTACTTCGACTTTTCGAGGGACGTGACGTTCTTGTTTTAAAAATGTACCGCGATTTTAGAACGATACAAAGTATTACGTGCATTCAGAGATATTGAGTAGACTTTTGAATTTCGAATGGTATTTTCAATATTTTTCAAGAAAAGAACAAAGCGGTTTTGTAACCAAAATATTTTTTACTAGCTATTTCTCACGGTTAAACCCGCTTAAGAAACTAGTTCACCCAGATAAAAAGTGTTCTATGTATTAATCCACGTTATTAACAATATGTATACAAAAATTCATCCAAATCTATTTAGTAGATTTTGCTTGAAAGATTAACAAATATACATACTTACATGGAGGAGCTCGTGGCTAAATAACAGACATACTGGTCGATCGATTAAAGGTTTAAGCTGCGCCTGGGTTGTGGAGGTCAGATAGGCAGTCGTTCCATGTTAAACACTGGTACTCAGCTAGTCCCAACATAGTTGGGAAAAGGCTAGGCAGATGATGGCATACATGGATTTCAAACTTTCGAATTAATAACATCAAGAGAACTTCAAAAAGCTTAGGCACAAGTGATTTAATTAAAAACTCAGTAAGAAATTTTGCAAAATTCGTCACTTCTAGAACCTTTTTTACGCACTATATAACATACATACATACATAACCAACACATACATTTTCTCGGTCAAATAAATCACGTGTACCCATGTTACGTCGGTCGTAAACTCGACCACTGGTTTAGAGGCCATAAAATGGTTTCAAAAGAGAATTTTGGCCTCACAAGACTTGCTTTGGGAATTTCTTACGACAACTGTTAGAAGTTAAAAGATATCTGGGTTTTATAGGACTTTGAATACGTAAAAAAAGTGAAGGGATAATTCTATGTAATAATTTCGATACGAAAAAAAAATATACGAAAGTTTGTGACGATGTAAGTATGTAGGAGGGTATGTTTGTTAGTTTTTCCCGCAAGAACGAAGCATTTGCGTAGAATTACCGCGACCCTGCAATGCAAAAGACGAAGGAAGAAACATGGATTTAGTTAGTTATAGTATTAGTTAGTTTATACTTTTACGAATATCATAATAATAATAATAATAATAATAATAAATTTATTCACAAACTTTAAATACAAGAGTCCTGTGAAAACCCTGACTTCTGAGCTAGGTAAAAACCTGTGTTACAGAAGTCAGTGCCCTCTCCCACTTTTTACTGGATACGAATTGTGAATAAAAAATTAAATAAAAGAAAGAAAAAAAAAAAAGAATTATACTAAGGTTCATCTTATAAATATTTATAAATCAAATAAGTGATGGGTTAGGTTTACTCATGTTGTGTTTGTGTGTACGTGTGTGTGAGGGTGTGTGTGCAAGTGTGTGAGGGTGAGTGTGTGTGATGGATGTTAGATGTAGGTGAGGTATGTGGTAGTAGGGAATATTAATCTGTGAGCAATAACATTTCTGTTTGGTCGTAGTTTAATTGAAGTAGCCAGTTTTTTATTTTCCTTTTTGTTTCTCGAACAGTAAGTGGATGAATGTTTAAAATTTTATTTATTTTATTATATAAGTAGGATGACCTATAAGATTGCTGTCGTCTAGCAGTAGCTGTCCGCCTTCTGGCAGGTAAACATACGTTAGTAATAACACGTTTTCTCATATACACGTTTAGATCACAGGGAGTTTGCTTGTGTTTTTTTAATATAATTTGGGATATATATAATTGTCTAATTGTTAATAATTCGCAATTTTCATACAATTGTTTAGTCGGATATCTGAAGGGTTTAAAAGTCATTACTTTCAATAATGACCTCTGAGCCCTTTCTAATTGCAACATGTGGGATTTACAGGCACCACCCCAAACCCCTACACAATAGCCGAGTATGGATTGAGCTAAAGCATAATATATATTACGAAGAAGAGGAAATTCCGCGGCGTGCCTAAGTTTTTTGAAAACCCATATTAGCTTCCTAGTGCGGCCCGTAACAAGACTTATATGGGGTTCCCAACTTAGCCTCTCATCTAAAATAATACCTAAGTATTTGACCTGTGTAACTTTATTAATAGAGAGACAAGAACAGCTTTTACTATTAGGATAATTACAAGAATGAACTTTAATATTAACGTTTTTAAGGTTAGATTTGGAAAATGAAAATTGTATGAATGAAGTTTTAGATACATTGAGTGTAAGGAGATTGGCTCCGAGCCATTGGCCAAGTCGATGGAGGCCGTTCTCAGCAATGCGACGTACCTCATCCCAAGTCTCTCCATGGAATATTACGGCTGTATCGTCAGCATACGTAAATATTTTACCGTTGCAGAGTGGTTGAAGACATAGGTCATTGATGTACACCAGGAAGAGACTTGGGCCGAGTATACTGCCCTGAGGAACGCCATAGACAACATTTTCATCAGAACTAACATAGTTTCCAATCCTTACCTGCTGTCTACGGTTACATAAAAAGTCCCCAAACATTTTCAAGGCCGTTCCTCTTACGCCAATGACATCTAGCTTGTTCACAAGTGCTGAAATCGAGACCGTGTCGAATGCTTTGGCTAAATCAAGGAAAACTCCTACACACTTTTGATTATCGTCAACTTTAGATGATACAAAATCAGTAAGCTGACTAACTGCATCATCGGTGCTTTTAGACGCCCTGAAGCCAAATTGAGTGTTAGCCAAAATATTTTTACTTTCAAGAAATTGAATGAGTCTGCTATTAAGTGTTTTTTCTAATAGTTTTGAAAGCGCAGACAATACAGAGATAGGCCTGTAATTCGACACATCGTCTCGATTCCCGCCCTTGTGCACAGGAGTAATGAGGGCTCTTTTAAACACATCCGGGAAGATACCTTGAGCATAGCAAAGTTCAAAGAGGTAAGTGAGAGGAGGGACTATAATATTTTTGCTCAGTTTAAGTAACTGAACTGGAATAGAGTCCCAGCCAGTAGCACAGTTATTTTTAAGGTTTAGTATTAATGTTTCAATTTCAGCTTCATCCGGCGGTAAGAGAACTAAAGAATTAAGGTTGCGAGGGACTTTAAAATTGTAAGTAGGATTATGCGTAGGAGTAATGGCATCGGCAAGCTGCTTACCTATTTGTGAAAAATATTTATTGATTTTATTAATATTGTTTGAATTAGAATTTAATAAGCCATCTGCAGTTGATTTATCATCAGTATAGTTAATTATGGACTTTATTGCTTTCCACGATTCTTTGGGAGTTTTGGCGTTATGGAGTAAGGACTTTTCATAAGTTGTTTTCAGTTTTCTTAACAGCGAATTACAATAATTCCGATAACGTTTAAACGTTATTTCTAAGGTGTAGTTAGTAGGGCTCTTTTTGTGTTGTTTATGGAGTCGGTCCCTATGTCTAATACAGCGCAAAAGCCCACTTGTAATCCAAGGTTTAAGGATTCTTTTTTTGCAAGTTGTTTGGTAGACTTTAGTATTCGCTTTCACAATGTTTGATAGTTTATCTACAAAAGCAGTGGCGGCATCGTTTGCATCAGGAATAGACTTAATAAAGGAGAAATCAAGAGTCTCTATTTGACTAACACACGTTTTTATGTCTAATTTGTTTACACTAAAATTTTTGTTCATAATTCTACGTGTGGAAATGCTTAATGAGACAATCACTGGAAAATGATCTGTTATACAGGAATCAATGACACATACAGTAGCAGGACAAATAGTTTTCATCATGACGTGGTCGAGACAGTTGAGCATTCTGGTGGGATAGGTATGTGCAGGCAATAGGCCAATTTCTGACATTAAGTTCAGATACGATGCGCTGCAGCTGTCCGTGTTACTAATTTTAATATCAATATTGATGTCTCCGATCAGTAATACATTTTTGCTAGAATTTAAGGGCCGCAAAATATTGTCTAACGAGTCTAGGAAACCATCTATGCAACGTATAGACGGCGACCTGTATACGGCCAGTATAAATATATCGGGTTCAATTTGTAATAATAAAAAGTTAGCACCTGAATAGTCCGGCTCCACCACAGAACACTTAATTGATTTCCTTACATACATTACGATACCGTCGCTTTTGTTTAAATAATTTTTAGAAATATATGTGTTATAGTTATCAATAGATGGGACATTTTTATTTGCGTACAGCCAACACTCAGTTAAAATAATGACGTCATTTTCAAATGCCAGACTGTGTAATAATACTAATAGATTGTCTAAGTTTTTGTATATGCTACGAATGTTTAGAGAAAAAATATTCAGTGACGTGTCATTATTACCAATGAGAGTATTACACGTAATCGTGTCACAATTATAAGCAGACGCAATGGCTATATTATCTAATTCAGTAGAAGTATTTATGATTGAATGAGTCATTGTATAAGTAAACAAAACGCTGTCGCAGTAAAATTATGAACTAAGAATATATTAATACCTGCTGTGTGATAACCACAAATAATATACTCCCCTGTACATTGTGTTGTGTATACATACCGATGCAGAAATATCCATTGAGTGTTTGTTGTGAGTGTACGAGTGATTAGGATGTTTGAAATGTAGTGATTAGTGTAAAAAATTATTATGAATTGGATACAAATTGTAATAATTATATAATAGGTGTAAGGTAGGTAATCTAGGTATCCCAGTACATATGTATATAGATGTAAAATATTAATTTTTTGCTCATTGTTGGTGTGCGAGTGATTAACCGGTTTGATGTATAGTTCTGTGTGTAAAAGTTTCACATGGAGTAAATACAAAGTGTAATAATTATATAACAAAGTAAAGATAAACAGAGAAGTACAATAACAAATTCCTAGTCATTTATTTAGTCGAAGAATGTCTAAGTCTTCCTCCTTGCGTATTGGAATTTGCTTCCCACCCTCAACTTGTCGGAGATATATTTTACCGTATGACGTCCAACAGTACTTATAGGAGTTATCTTTGGCAAATGTTCGAGCGAGATAATATAAACGCTGCGCCTTAAAGGTTAACTTTTCAGCTACATAGACTGGTTTTGCTGGACCCTCTAGCTTTAAATGAGTTGTGTTCAATTTACACGTTTTGTTTTTAATATTAAATTGCCGTACTCCTTTTATTATATTTTCCTTGGTGACAGCGCTTGAGAACTCCACGATAATTTGTGACGATGACGGGTCGTCTTTTTTGTTGATACGAAACACATCCTTAATATCCTGACTTTGGATCGGCGTGTTAAGGGCAGTAGCTGTTGACTTCACAAGCTCACAGAGATCGATTTTGCTTTCGCCAGATCTTTTGGGCACATTTTTTATTTCGATTCTGGTGGAATGTAGCTGTCTTTCTAGATTTTCAACTGTTTCTTCCAGACGTTGAATAAGACAACGATCTGCCCGACGTTCCGTTTCTAGTTGGCCTATTTTGACGATCAAATCGTCGTACTGCTTGGAAATAAATGCAATACTTTCTTTTATGTCTTCATTTTGAGTACTAATTGCGGATATTGACGCCTGTAACACCGCGAACTTTGATTCAGATTGTGCTGCAGCTTTAGCCATCAGTTGACGGATCTCCTCCATACAGGTAGGCTCTTCATCCCGTTTACGTTTGAACCTTGTGGTGACATTCTCCTGCTCAATTGCGGTTAGGTTTGGGGTCGAACCGGATTGGGTTAGCGCTAGAGATGAGACGTTGGATACAGCAGTTTCTTCCTTAGATGGCGTATTGGGAGGTGTACGCTGAAGAGACATAGTAAGGTAGGTATATTATATTACACTCCGTACACAGTCGTTCGTAGGGTTGTTCATAGAATACCCCCAACACTGAGCGGTCGCCGTACGCGCAGATAACAAGCGTAGATGTAGTATTGAGTGCACAGCACACAGTCACACTCTACGCGGCTGAGCGGGATGGCAATTATGAAGCACGTACTCTTCACGCGGGGGCGAAGGCGGACCAGAGGGAGCGCGGTATGCTCACACCTCGCACCAAGCACTCGACCGACTGTAGTTACGATAATGAACACTTTCACCACTATCTAAGTGCAATATTACTATGTACGGAGACGGAGATATTAAATTATTTATTTTAATTATTGACACGCGTCCGCTCTCCAGCACGGTTCTGGGCTATTCAAAAATATCACAAAACATGATATATATCAATATTTAGCAAACTTTTAATAATATTTTTTATGATATCAATACATAAAATAATAATTAAGTGAACATAATATATATCATAAATATTTAGTCGAAAAACAAAATAATAGCAAAATTATTCAATTTTACCGTCCATTTTGACAGATCTTGAATTCAAACAGTTCTTCCGTTTCACGTATACTTTTTTTTTGGTGGAACTGAGTGTTAAGAGTCTGACACTCCCTACCACTTCGCCCACTGCGGGTGGAGTCATTTGAGGAATTCACATACATTTTCCATATCTAAAAAAAATTGTACATTTTATTTAATTACACATTGTCTTAGCAGGCGCTACGGATTCTAATAGTAAACACTAACATCCCATCATAAGAGCCCTCGTAGTTATTTTTCCACGATTTGGAATGGTCCTGCACAACCCGGGGATGGTCCCTCTGCCGTGCAGAGCCTAAAACGCAGTAAGTGACTTTTTTAGGTATTTGAGTTAAATATTGAACCATAATGGCCACGTCATGAGGAATCTAATGATCTAATCGGTGTTTCATTATCATAACTAGAAGATAGAAAAAAATCAAATACTTCAATGCAGTATCTAACCATTTTCATGAAAATTGTAATATAAAACTATTTAAAATGCAGTAATAGCAATTACGGCAACTGACGTCGTCTATGATCCTTTGCTTTCCCAGGTAAAATGCAGTATATATCGTCATTACTACAAAAAATCTGTTTACTACACCTACAAAATGTAGCGACCATATAAACTAAAATGCAGTAAAAAGGTAATGTACTAAAAATATTAATACTGCAAACTTTATTTTATTACTTTTAAAAATTAATTACAGACTAACATGCAGTAAGATCCTAGGATGTGGTGTTTTAAACAGCATTACCTGTTTATTCCCATATGGTTAAAACAAACTAAAACGCAGTAAAAATGATAAAACTGTATTTTATCTATATCGTAAGTTACTTCTTTGTGTCAATATAACTAATTAAAATGCAGTATTAGGGTTATTTACTGCATTTTACTCGATAACATCTAGTACTTTAATAATACCATTCAACAGCCTAAAATGCAGTAAAATCAGTAGTTACTGCATTATAATTGGTAATTTGAATAAAGATGCTATATTCTACTATTTTTGTGGAGTAGTTTACTGCATTCTAGCCAGGATTTGTCACTTTTAGAAGAACTACGACAGCGCGCGGCTTGCGCGCGCATTTACTTTTTGCGTGCGGTGCTTGTATTTTTCAACCGACATTCGAAGAAAAATTGGTTTCACTGGCGTGCCGAGACGTCCATTACTTGAACTCGCCCCAAAGAGTGGTGGTCGTGAGGCTCATACGGGGCTACTGCACGATCTCCTGCGAGGCGGCTAACCTCCTTACCGGATTGCCACCGTGTGAGATATGGAGCGGCGCGGTGGGCCTGGCGGCGGCGCGGTAGGCCCTACGCCTGGGTGAAACTCTACTGCCGCGACAAGTCTCGGCTTGGCGGATAGAGCTCCGACGTGATCTCATGGCGGAATGGAGAGAGCGACTGTTGCAACCCAGCACAGGGTGTTCCACTATCTGAGACACCACAGCATCCTAACTTACCTTTTGACGTAGACCCTCACCGAAAACTACAGTGTTTCGGGTGGTCCCTGCACATGATCGGGTGGGAGAAAACACCTGAGTATCACCATTGAGAGGATTGCACGGAGGATACGGTGGGACATACGATGGAGGATACCCCGCTTGGGTGGAGCACCGCCTGGTTCGATTCATGGTCCGCGCGAAAGGGAATAGAAAGCCGTCACCTCCTTCTGCGAAGCAGTCATGCTGAGAAAGGAGGAGGCGGGAGCGACAGACCTCACGCCCCAGCCTCTGCGGGTGACGCCGTGGGCGTCTGGAGCCGCGCGACAACTCTCAGCTACAATAGGCACGGGCCTGCGGATGGACCAAGCCCGTTTCGACGGTGCGTTTGTGTTCCAAGCTCGCTTTATAGAGATTTCAGCAATAAGGCCCTTCTCAAAAGGGCCATAGCCTGCCGGGACTGCGGGATGTTCAAAAGATTTACCGCGCCCCCGGAATAAAAAAAGCTGAGGAAGCAATATACAGGATTTTAGTCAGTCAGAGTCTGACACTCCCTCCCGCGCCATTCACAGGTGGAGTCATTTGATGATTTCCATCCGAAAAAAGTAGAAAATGGTGGTATAAATATGTACTTATAAAATAATCTCTTATTGGAAGTCGGTTGATTAAGGCCACCGCACTCAATTAAAACAATACTATCAATATATATACATATATACGAGAAAAATAAATTTAGTTTCTGAAGAAATATCGCCCTAAAAGCCGGTGTCTCTAAATAAATTACTATGGCGTATTTTTGCCAACAACTTCTAGAGCGTCATTTCAGCAGAAACTAAATTTATTTTTCTCTTTTAATTGTTTTGGACGTCAGTTATATTTATATTAAAAACTTTTTTATTTATTTCATTGGTGTTTTTCGCTGTTACCACTTTCGCGCTGACAAAACGAAGGACGTTCATAGCGATTGGAACACACTTAACTGACCATATCTTGAAATCTACTGAACAGATTTTGATGAAACAAATTCTCTAGGTAAGCCAATATAAGGAATGGTCACGATCTGACTTACACCGACAACCATACATAATACATACTTATAATTGTGATATTTGAGACGCGTGTTTGGAAGCTCATATAGAGTACAATGTACAAATATTATAGAATTCCAAAAACACTCAAAATATACGGGTTGAATTAATAACCGAATAAACCTTTTTTATGAAGTCGACTAAAAAAGAAAACATGTTGTTTGTAAATCTCTGCAAAAAAGTTGCTGTTTTTTTTTTAAAAATGTTTTATTAGACCACCATTTCACAGTCTATGTAAAAAGCTGTGTTTTTTACATAGACTGCATGCTAATTACAGTGGGCCTAGCACGAATCACTTTCGAAAAGTATTCGTATCAAAAACGATTTTTAATGGAATATACTCGCTTATTACGTACTATTTATTAAATCTATTTAACACATTGAACGCCAAACTGACAGACTCAATGCAAAAACTATTAGTTGGGGGTCACCGGTGACTGGCGTGGCGTTCAAAGGCTTAAAGATGTATTTAAAATTACTTTAAATAAATCTTTGGATGCTGCAAGTTGTTATTTATGCATTTTAAATATAAATATTGCTTTGTTATAGTTGTATTTATGATTCGAAAATGGCTTATATTAACCTTATGATTACATTATGCCCATTGGTCTGGATTGGAAACATATAAAGGTTTTTGTTTTAGTTATTACTGAATTTTTAATAATACAATAATTCTGGAAGAAATTATGTCTTTTTACTCTACAGAATCAGTAGCATAAGTAATTTAGTCAGTGGTTATTTCTTTACTGCACCTACATTCTATTCAAGACACAGATTAAAATGCAGTAAAATAAATCAGATACTGCATTTTAGATAGCAAAGTAGTACATGTAACACAACATGGCGTATAAATTTGCAGTATAAACTCAATTTACTGCATTTTAATTTAATTATGTGTACATTTTCTACAAAATTTTAAGTGCCGTAACTGCTATGTTTTTTGAATAATTGATTTTATTAATTATGTAATAATCTGAGAGCGTCTTTTCTTTCCTTAAATCGTTCTTCTAATTCAGATGCACCCAATCGACAACAAAACAACCAGACAACAAAAAGTCATAAATACTTAAAACATAGAAAAAAAACTCATCAAAACGTTTTTTGCGTTTTTCTCGAAATCACATTTTTGCTCATACTGCGTTTTAGGCTCTGCACGGCAGCCCTGCATTTCGATAGTGTAAACAGAGATAATCACCGGTTACGTGTCACCGTTACATTTCATTAAAGTTGTCTCCAAAGGGTTCTCCGTATCCACGTTCGCCTCCCAAAGGTCCGGGACTCTATAGTCCCGTGCATAGGCGTACTAATAGCATCGATGTCTTTACCAAAATACAATATTTTTTCCGTTTTCCTTAAAGAATCCAAATGACCTATTTTCCATATTATATCGAGAAAAGGGAAACGACAGACATAAAGATCTTTATGTCTATATGTGTGTACAAATTTTGTTTTATTTATTTGAATATATTATTATTATGAACGGAAGATATTCCGTGCATTTTTTTCATCTATGTAGAACTAGCTATTTCCCGCGGTTTCACCCGCGTCCCGGAGAAACTGCTTTACGCACCCGGATAAACTTTAGCAAAAACCGACTCCAGGGTCCTCTCTATCTCCGTATCAAATTTTATCCAAATCGGTTCAGCTCATCATCTGCCATCTCGGTTCAGCTGCTCTCGGGATTTTCGCTTAGCAACACATTCAGCGATTCATTTTTATATTATATTATAGATATGTCGTTTCTTTATATTTTTTTTATTAGGAGCATTTTGCTTTCCTTAGAGGGCAAAATTTAAAGATTAAGAGGTCCGAAATTCTACTAAGGGGTTAAAAAAGCCGAGGCTGGGGACGTTCGACAGAGTTACCGCGCCCCCGGAATGCAAAGAGCTGAGGAAGGAACATGGATGGGTTTTAGTCAGTAAGAGTCTGACACTCCCTTCCGCCCCACCCATGGCGGGAGGCGTCATTTGATGATTTCCCATCTAAAAAAAGGGGGTGGAAAAGATGGCAAAATTTGTATGAAACTCTGTCATTTTTAATTTGAATTCGTATAGCTTACGTGGGCTAAGCCACTGGCGGAAAGTTAGTCTCTATATAAATTACTAGTGACCCAATTTATCTATTTAAAATAAACATGTAAACCTTTCTCTTGAATCATTCTGTCTATTGATGAAAACAGCATTAAAATCCGTTGCGTAGTTTAAAAGGTCTACGCGTACAGACGGCGGGAGGCGACTTTGTTTTATGTAGGGAAGATATGGATAGTATAGCCGTGAAATATATGGGGTCTCAGAAACCTGATAACTTTACCAAGGATGTGTCAAAGTTGATATGGGTATTAATCAGTAAATCCAAGCTTGAGAGATTAACAATGAGTTATATTATGGTAAGTGCGCCCTAAATCGAAAAATGATCTTCGCCTACTTATAATATTTTTATCACACGATAGGATACATGAGAAAAAAATATTCATCTCCACTTTACTAAAAAAAAATTTTTCATAATTTTCTTTTACCTCTTTGCCGGCGTGATCGATATACATATTATTATCTATACTAAATTTCAGCTTTCTAGTACCCACAAACTCTGAGCTATGCCGCGAACAGACAGACAGACTGCCAGGCGAAACTATAAGGGTTTCTTGTCGACTATGGAACCCTAAAAACGGTTTAAACTAACTAACGTATAACTGACCCCATAATATTGGGATTTAACTAGTTTAACAAAACGGGGTCTGGTGTGGACCCCAATAAAACTAGCAATTATTGAAGAAGTTATCAACCGGATCCCTATCAATTTTTATTATATCCGTCTATACCGAATCGTAAAAGTTGGATCGTAAAAAGACCCTACAATGTGGGTAGTTTGTTTTTTGCGGGTAATCGGTTAGAAAGATAGTTATTAATTATGCACCGTTTAACTTTATAGGTTTAAGCGTATTTTTAATACGTTTAACCTTTACAAAAAAAAGTAAGAAAGCAGTAACATACAGAAGTAAATCTCTTTTACTTATTCTCCCGTCGCAGGTATGCTGGAAGAAATTCCTTTTGTAATAAGCAATACCTTTGTATGGCGTTTCTTTCATCTAATTAATATGTGTGTACATAAATAAAATAAATAAAAATAAAATAGAAGTCATCAGGAGGAGCTCGTGGCTAAGTAACAGCCGCACGGTCCGACCGATCAAAGGTTAAGCTGCGCTTGGCGCGGTCGGTCCGTGGATGAGTGACCATCTTTGTCATAGCGAGACTCCTCCGTGCCTCGGAAAGCACGTTAAGCTGTTGGTCCCGGTTGTCATTTGTAGATCTTTGACAGTCGTTACGGGTAGTCAGAAGCCAGAAAGTCTGACAACCAGTCTTACCAAGGGGTACCGTGTTACCCGGTAACTGGATTGTGGAGGTCAGATAGGCAGTCGCTCCATGTAAAACACTGGTACTCAGCTGCATCCGGTTAAGACTGGAAGCCGACCCCAACATAGTTGGGAAAAGGCTAGGCAGATGATGATGATGAAAATAGAAGTCATCAGGTTTTTAAAATTACATTTTAGATCATATCCAAAATTATGAAGTAAACTTTATACTCATTATCATCTGTCTAGCCTTTTCCCAACTATGGGTAGCTTCCAGTCTTACCAAATGCAGCTGAGTACCAGTGTTTTACATGAAGCGACTGCCTATCTGACCTCCACAACCCCGTTACCGGGGAATACGATACCTCTTTGAGACTGGCTGTCAAACTTTCTGGCTTCTGACTACCCGTAACGACTTTCAAATATTTACAAATGACAGCGGAGATCAACAGCTTAACGTGCTTTCCGAGGCACGGAGGAGTCTCGCTATGACATAGATAGGCACCCATCCACGGACCGACCGCGCCAAGCGTAGCCTAACCTTTGATCGGATTACCCGTGAGGCTTTAAATTAGCCACGAGCTCCTCTAAAGTAAATGTAATACTGTACAACTCAAAATAAACCAACTATTATATTTATCTTCTACTACCTATCTATTTATCTCTATCTATACTTAATATTATAAAGCTGAACAGTTTGTTTTCTTGAACGCGCTAATCTCAGGAACTACTGGTCCGATTTGAAAAAGTCTTTCAGTGTTAGATAGCCCATTTATCGAGGAAGACGAAGGCTATATATCATCACGCTAAAACCAATAGGAGCGGAGCACCACTATTCCACGCGGATGAGGTCGCGGTGTATCTTATTTCTCCGCTCTACCGACATGTTTCAAAGTTTTCAGTCTACATTGCCTGAACAAGTTATAACAAAGCGCATCTCTATGTAGAGTTATGTGTTGTGCACTTGTTATTTTAAAGCGGACTCTCTTTGTACATTTAAGTAAATGAAGTTGCTTTAGAAAGTTTTTGTTAAATTCTAAGAAAATGAAAACTTGTAAAACTTCATTATAGCTTACTAGCTGTTAGCCGTGGTTTTACTCGCATCCTTCTTCGTGTACATGGATATAAACTATCCCGTATTCTTCCCCAGGTTTCAATCTATCTACATACCAAATTTCATCCGAATCGGTTCAGCCGTTTTACCGTGGAAGCGTAAGACAGTTACTTTCGCGTATATAATAATGATTCTGGAATTGAACCTAGAACCGCCATACTCAGCTGTCACCTTTGCCTAACTGTTTGAGGAAAACAGATTTTATCAGTACCTGTTAAATTTATCTGCCAGATAATTACACATAAATACCGGTTGAAGTATGAATTTATCAGATTGATTCACAAATTATGAAACAGGTTTTTATGCCCTGTTCCACAACCTCCAGATAAGTTAACTTATCCATTAACATATCTGGAAGATAATTTCATACAAATTCCACTCTATTTATGAAATATATCTGGTTGTTATCCCCTATCTAGAACCTGTAATACAGGCTTTTAATGTCCAAAAAATAATCGGTAGATACTTATTTATTTTTGTACAAATCAACTTTCAGTAAATAAGTACCAAAAATCTTCTTTGACAATCCAATTTGCGAATGCCCTGAAAAAATGACTGAAAATTTTGTTTACTCTTCATGGTAATGACGTCACAGCGAGACCGGTCACGTACTAAATTAGAATGTCGTTCGCAAAATGTTACTCTTATTATTTATTATAAGATGTTTATATTTTAATGTCCTTGTCTTAGTAAAGGGAAGTGTGTTTGTAACTAGCTTTCACTTACGGGTTTACTCGTGTTTGCACATAAAACATTAGATAATTATATCTTTGTATTACTGAAAGAATTTCTGTAAGTACTCTAGTAGTTTTAGAGATTACAGTAATGTGTAATCTTTATAATACAAACTTAAATACATAATATATAAAATGCTTTGTCCTGAATGAATGACTGACGTATACTGTACGTCCCGGCACGTTTGGCGTAGTGGCTGAGAAATTGACTGCTGCGCGGCGTATCGCGGGTTCGATTCCCGCACGGGATATCTAAATTGTTCCGGGTCTGAGTGTTTGTGTATGTGTAATATATGTTTGTAAATGCACCCACGCCGCAGGAGTAATTCCTAGTGTGGGGCAAGGTTAAAAAAAAAATGAATGCACAACCTAAACCGCTGAACGTAGAGGCCTGAAGCTGGGCAAAGTTTGTATGAAAATCTATCATTTTTAATTTGGTTTCGTATAGGCCACGCGGGCGAAGCCGCTGGCAGAAAGCTAGTATAATAATAAATCAAAAGTTACTCTGTTTTTCTGTATGCCTAGTGTATGTATCTGTTATACTCTCACGGAAAATTGGTTGAACCGATTTAGATGAAATTTTGTATAGAGATAGCTTGAACATTGGCGAGAGACATAATTTCTATCCGGGTCAAGCACCTATTTCCCTCAGAAAGCAGGTCAAACCACGGGTTGATATAAATTTTAGTCCAGTCTATACAATTAATATTCACACAATCTCTTCTTCCTAAAAAGAAATAGGCATATTCCTATTCCAGCCCAATTTTCATCAATATAAAGAGAAATGGTGACGTCACAAACGTCAAGATAGAGTCTTCTCATGGAACGAGGGTACAGGTAATGCAATTTGATGATAAAACTCGACTCTACCTGTGTAGCTCTATGTTATGTAGAGATGATTTGTACTGGAATTAAAATACGCTGGAGAACAAAACTTACAGACATGTGTTGCTGGGGAATTTGTTGCGCCACTTCTTCTTCCCAGCAATAACACGTAGGAAGTGGTGAAGGGCGGGCGTTTTGAGGGACTTCTTTTGTAAATGTGACGTTCAAAAACTGCTAATCTTCTGCCTAATTTGAATTAATGACTTTTGAATTTTTGAATTTTTCTAGCCTACCCAAAGCAAGGAAACATGAAAATGATGGTCACCCATCCATAAACTGTCCCCGGCAAGCATAGCTCAACCTACTTTATCTATCGATCGAGTTTCTATGTAGCTAGGAACTATACTAAGATAAACATGAAAAACCAGCCAAGTGCGAGTCGGATTCGCGCACGAAGAGTTCCCTACCATCTATAAAAAACGTCAAAAAATTCATGTCTGTTGTATGGGAGCCCCCCTTCAATTTTAACTTCATCATCTGCCTAGCCTTTTCCCAACTATGTTGGCGTCGGCTTCCAGTCTAAGTACCGGTGTTTTACATGGAGCGACTGCCTATCTGACCTCCACAACCCAGTTACTGGGTAACACGGTACCCCTTGGTAAGACTGGTTGTCAGACTTTCTGGCTTCTGACTACCTGTAACGACTGTCAAAGATGTACAAATGACAACCGGGACCAACAGCTTAACGTGCTTTCCGAGGCACGGAGGAGTCTCGCTATGACATAGATGGTCACCCATCCACGGGCCGATCGCGCCAAGCGCAGCTTAACCTTTGATCGGTCGAACCGTGCGGCTGTTACTTAGCCACTAGCCTCTTCAATATTAAATTAATTTTAATAATTAAATCTATACTATAATATTATATAGAGGAAAGATTTGTTTGTTTGTAGAGTTTTAACTCAAAAACTACTAAGCTGATTTTAAAAATTCTTTCACCGTTAGAAATCTACATCTTTACGAAGTGTCATAGGCTATTATTTACTTCCAAAAATAATTAGGGATCCCTACTAAAATTTGAATAGTGTACCCCAAGGTGGTCAAAAAAATGACCACGCGGGCGAAGCAGCAGGCGGAAAGTTAGTTATTTATATTTAAAGGGAACATTATAACTCAATATTCTGTGAATATTTCAAGCGTCTACCTGTTGCCGTTATCAAAAACGAGCAAAAAGTCACGTTTGTTGTATGGGAGTCCCCTTAAATATTTATTCTAGTCTTTTAGAATTTGTTGATAGCGGCAACAGAAATACATCATCTGTGAAAATTTCAACTGTCTATCACGGTTCATGAGATACAGCCAGGTGACAGACAGACAGCGGAATCTTAGGGCCAAGTTCACCGACATAATTATGTTTACGTAATCGGCCCGTTAAACAAAAACGTTTTTTAACCAGGGAGCTGGAATTTTCGTGTTACCCACTTCTAGTTCAACCCTGGTTTGATAATCGACCGTTTCAGGAATAAAATTCTCAAATAATGCGTTACCCATCTTGGAAGTTTGAATTTATGGTAAACAGCTGTTTTAAATTAATCGGACTGTTATCTTGTTTGTGAACTTGGGCCTTAGTAATAGGGTCCCGTTTTACCCTTTGGGTACAGAACCCTAAAAAGGCTCCAAGATAGAGGCTTTAAGAGGTAAGTGAGGCTCGACACGACTCGATGCCCTTAAGTGTCATATTGCGGCACTCAAGGGCGCCCGACATTGTTTCTTGCAAATGCTAGTAACAATCCACTTTGCATGATAACGGTAAATATTACACTCTTTATGTAGATGAAAAAAGGAGCTCGTGGCTAAGTAACAGCCGCACGGTTTGACCGATCAAAGCTTAAGCTACGCTTGGCGCGATCGGTCCGTGGATGGGTGACCATCTATGTCATAGCGAGACTCCTCCGTGCCTCGGAAAGCACGTTAAGCTGTTGGTCCCGATTGTCATTTGTAGATCTTTGACAGTCGTTACGGGTAATTAAAGGCTAGTAAGTCTGACAAACAGTCTTATCTAGGGATATCGTTTTCCCGTGAAAGCGTAATAAAAAGACAAATAGACAGAGTTACTTTTTATATTATTAGTAAATAGAATAAATAAAAGAAAACTTTCTGAATGAATTTCTTCCACGTAAAACAGAAAGATAATAAACATTTTACAACAAACTAACGTAACTTCAACTTAACTTAGAGTAAAGAAAGTATTCTTTTAAAAAAACTAAGCGAAAAAGACGCCTACTTCAACTTAGTTTTACTAATAACTTGTTCAAGTAATGTCCTACTAAAAGCTATAAGAAAACTGCACTAAGCTATTTGATTAATTAATGCAAAGTTTATTTTAGAGATGCTAGAAAAAGATGGAGATAAACATGTATAGCACTGTCCCATTTTCACATTGGAATCAGGATTGTTTTAAATTGCCAATTCGATTTACTACAAATATACTCTAACTAGCTATCTCCCACGGTTTTACCCGAGAAACTACTCAACGCACCCGGATAAAAAGTAGCATATAACCGTCTCCAAGTCCCCATCTATCTCCATACCGGATTTTATACAATTCTGTTCAGCAGTTTTACAACAAAAGCTTGTAAAATTGGGGTATAACATTTCATATTTTTTTCTAAATTCATAAAAAAAATTCATCCCTTCAGTTGAAATAAGGCATAAAAGTTTGTATGAAACTCTGTCATTTTTAATTTGAATTCGTTTAGCCCACCCAAGCTGCTGGTGGAAAGCTATTATATAAATAAGAATGCTAGTCACTACATAGTATAAAACAAAGTCGCTTTCTCTGTCCGTATATCCCTATGTATGCTTAAATCTTTAAAACTACGCAACGGATTTTGATGCGGTTTTTTTAAATAGATAGTGTGATTAATGAGAAAGGTTTTAGTATATAATTTGTCAAGTTTTTGTATTCATTAGCTAAAATATCGCGGGCGAAGCTGCTGGCGGGAAGCTAGTATATAATATTATTGAAGTATTAATACATTCGTACAAGCTCTCACTGCGCCTACATAAAATAATATTGTTAGACGAATATCAGAACTCGACTCAACCCCTCTAAAAAGGCTCTTATCACAATTCACCCCGCTAGTTTCCCCATAACTCATGCACGGAAAGATGATAACATTTCCCCTTTCACCTACCCTTAAGTACGTTGATATGGGGATGAAGATTACTATGTATGAAAAGCTTTAGACATGCTATGATGTTATTAGCTAATATGTCTTAACCCCCGACGAAAAAAGAGGTGTTTATAAGTTTGACGTCGATTTCTGCCTGTCTGTCATTCTGTATGTGGTACCGTAGCCCTCAAACGGATGGGCCGATTTCGATGCGTTTTTATTTTATTTGAAAGCCAATGTCCTTGCGGTGGTTCTTAGTTATGTTTGGTTAATATCGGTCTAGGTGTAAGAGTATCAGCTCTTTTTCAAAATGATTGAAGGCATTTTTGCGTAGGGGTTTTTTTAATTTTTGCTTTAAAAGGGGTCTGTTAGAGAAGTAGCTATATAAATCAATTTCAGCCAAATTTCCAATCCGATTTAGCGTCGATTTTTCAATAGTGTTATAACTTATGAATAATTATGTCAGTTTCACGGATTTAGTAAAGAAAATGTGTCAAACTATGATATTTAATGTGTAGTTAACATTTATAAACATATACTTATATTTAAAAATCAACACTTAAAGTTATGTCAAAAAACCAAATCCACAAAAACAACTTTATTTAAGTATTTCCATTCATTTATTTATTTAACATATATTTATATTTTTAAATATTAAATTATAAAGATATATAAAAAACATTTAAAAATATAAAAATAGTACTCCACCGGCAACGGGAACATGGTCCAAGCTACCGGCGGTCAGGACCCCAGAGAGAGAAACCTCCTGACTATGCGTGCCGTATCCAGTAATTATTTAAATAGTTATTATATAAGTTCCTACTATAAAAATTATTATTTTCAGTATTATTATAATAATTCCTTTATTTTATCGACAACTCATAACATATCCAACCTCTTAAAAATATGTATACTAGAAAAGCGACTAAACTCCCCAAAAATATACCTTTATCTTTTAAACCAAGGGAAGACATATATAGCCGTCGACTTCCTTTCAAACCCTATCTTTTATCGGATGCATTGCTACCGAAAGCGATCGTAAGCTACGCTAAGCGGGAATTGATAGCTTTTAGTGGATCACATCACCATAATCCTTTTCCCTTATCTTTTCAGTAAAGTTCAGGAGGTGTGCTCTTAAAAGATAACATTGGAATTTGTGTTTCGTACCTTATTAAGAAGTTAGAAAAGTTTGGGAGAGGTTAAGCTGCACTTGATGCCGTCAAAAATGGATGGGTGATCGTGTTGTTCTCATATGGCGAACTTTGTGAGTTGGATAAATAAGCTTGTCTGTTGTTTGATTTGATGATTATTCTAATTATTCTAATCCTAATTAATTTTATGTATTTTTCAGTATTATTACGAAGCTACAAACAATAATCTTGAAATGTATATAAAAAAATGTGCTTTAATTTTTAACTTTGTGGTGTGACTTAGCTATCGCCTTTGGAATGATAGTTTTAAGGTAATTAAATAAATAATAAATAAAAAAAATAACAGTGAGTTTGTTTCTTTCACTTTCATGGGAAAAAGGCTGAACCAATTCAGATAAAACTTGGTATAAAGATAGATTGAACCCAAGGACTAACTCTTTTTAGGATACTTTTCATCCGGGTGCATGAACCAGGTCCCTTACGATACGGGTATAACTGGGGTAAACAACTAGTCTATACTAATATTATAAAGAGGAAAGATTTGTTTTTTTTTTGTTTGTTTGTATGGTTTTAACACAAAAACTATCGGACCGATTTTAAAAATTCTTCCACCGTTAGAAAGCTCCATCTTTACGAAGTGTCATAGGCTATGTTTATTTCCAGAAATAATTAGGGATCCCTACTAAAACTTGAATAATGTAACCCAAGGTGTAAAAAAAATGTCCACCTGGGCAAATCCGCTGGCGGAAAGCTAGTACCTACGTTATAAGATAAATAAGGAAAACCCGAAAAAATACAGTTATATAAAACCCAGCCTTTTAAACCCACGTGGTCTTGAACTAGCCGATAATTCGGTTACGTATTTCCGGTAGCTAGCCAGTTGGGCAGCCATCTTGTATCCGGTCCGGCCTTCATATCCTGTGAGACGGGATGTGACGTAATAACGGACGGGGAGAGATTTTACGCTTTTCTTTTTTTATGTTTAAGTATATTATCCATATCTATACATATAAAATGCTTTGTCCTGAATGATTGACGGATCAACGCACAGCCTAAACCGCTGATCGTAGAGACCTGAAACTTGGAGGATGTGTTCTTTGTATGACGTAGACATCCGATAAGAAAGGATGTTCCGAAAGTCTATTCCTAAGGGGGTGAAAAAGGGAGGCAAAGTTTGTATGAAACTCAGACATTTTAAATTTGAATTCGTATAGCCCATGCGGGTGAAGTCGCTGGCAGAAAGCTAGTATAGTTATTTTATTTCTGTATTATTATGTAAAAAAATACCTGGACCAAACATATTCTAATTTACTTAACATTCAAACATATATTCTTTGTTTGTTTTGTACGCTTTCACAGTAAAACGGCTGAAAAAAAATTGCTGAAATTTTCTAAAGAGATAGATGGGACTCTGGAGATGGTTATAAGCTACTTTTAATTATCCGAGCGCGTGAAGTAGTTCTCTTAGGACGCGGGCGAAACCGCGCGAAAGAGCTAGTACTTTCTGTATATATTAGTAGAATGAAAACCTTGTCCAATGAAAGGGGGTGAATGGAAATGTATGAAGCCAAGTAAATACTAAAACTAGATTGAAACCTAACCTCCTTTAAAAAGGTTAGTTATGTTGGGTTTAGATTACTGAGAACTTGAGAAGCATTCTAACTGGCAGAAACCATTTACTACTTAGAAAATTAATCAACTAATTACTAGAGACATCTCGACTATTATTATAAATGAGAAAGTGAGTTTGTTTGTTGTATACACTAGTTGTACATAGTTCCATCTATCATCTCAAACATTTGCATCCTAAATTATATCAATCCTTTTTTAATTTTTACTTTAGAATGCTGATTGCGTATAGGTAATTTCGACACAAAAAATTATAGTTTAAAGCTATATTTAATAGATGCTTCGCAAATAATGGTCTTCACACACCTATAATATTTTTTAAAGACCTATAAAATAATATCTCACACGACCAGATCCATGAGAAAAAAAATATCCAACCCCACTCCACTTTACGTGTATGGGATATAATTTAGAGTAACTCTAAAAAAATATTTTTTAATAATTTTATTTTACCACTTTGTCAGGCTAATCCACACCCAGCTTTCTAGTAGTACCAAGAACCGCTAAGCTATGCCACGGACAGACAGACAGACGGACATGGCCAAACTATAAAGGGTTCCTCGTCTATGGAACCCTAAAATAAGCTGATGATGATTATGATAAAAAGAGAGAAAAGTAAGAGAAAGGGATTCAAATCTACGCCATATTTAAACTTCAAACATTAACTTGTCTTTTGTTTAGATATTCCTGAAGTTAGTTCGTGACAAGTTCAAACACGTCCGACCCACGGGACGAGTTTAGCATAATTATTCACTACTGTGTTCTACTTGTATAGTTAACTTGTTAACCGCGCGATACTGTCGTGGTTTACAAGAGATTTCTTGGTTAGACTATTTTGTCAAGCTTTAAATGTTTTGATAGTAACTAGGTGTATCAATAGGCGATTCCAGACTTCAGCGATTTCGTCATCAATCTATCTATAATAATCAATCATCATTAGTCTATTTATTGCTCTTTTTTTTTTCGAATGGGAAATCATCAAATGTCCTCCCCCGCCGTAGAAGAGGCGGGAGGGAGTGTCAGACTCTTACTAACTAAAACCCATCCATGTCCTTTCCTCAGCCCTTTGTGTTCCGGGGGCGCGGTATCTCTTTCGAACGTCCCGCAGCTATTTATTACCCTACTGTTAGGCAAAAGCCTCTTCTCATACAGAGAAGGCAGAAGCATTGTTCACCACGCTTGCTCAAGGCGGATTGGTGATATAAAATTTAGTAGTCTAGGTTTCTTTATGATGTTTTTCTTCATTGTTAGTCAGTGACGTCTAAGATATACTTAGAAAAGACATGTGACTTTGAATAAGTCATATTGGTACTTGCCAGGATGATTTAATTGGAAATGCCCTAACGTCTAGGCTTAGTACATATATACAAGATCCCTAAACCATAACACTTCTGTTCGGACAGTCACCTTGAAAATCGAAGCGTGCATTAAAAAATATATCTTAGTCGGTAAAATTAAAAACAGCGCCATCGCCTCGCATAATGAGTGTACCACAGCTGACCTAGTTCCACTTTGTGTGTGACTGTACGTGGCGCTCAGACACCTAGTTTAATGTTCCCTAAGTTTCTATAGATTTAAGACTTGCTGGCTTCAGATGAAACGGATATCTTTTGAGTTGCTCGGAAAAGAATATTGAATTTCCTTTTTGCTGGTGTAAGAAATTTTATCATCTGCCTTGGCTTTGGCCAACTAAATATGTTGGGGTCTGCTTAAAGTCTTATGAAGCTACTGGTCTTCTGAATTCCATTGTTACCCATCCATAAATTTACCGCGGCATGTGAGTTCTAGCCTCACAACTTGCTTTCAATTTTTTCATTCAGCCCACTTTTGTATTTAGCTACAAGGTATCATCATCTGCCTAGCCTTTTCCCAAGTATATTGATGTCAATTTCCAGTATACCCAGATGCATCTGATTATGTATTTTACATAGAGCCACAGCGAATCTGATCTCCACAACCCAGTAACCGGGTAACACGATAACGGTTAGTAAGAATGGTTGCTAGATTTTCTGGCTTCTACTGACTACTCTGACTACCCATTACAACAGTCAAAGATACACACATACATAAGGTAACTATTTTAGCGTACAACTAATACATAGACAGACAGATTTACTTTAGATTAACTGAAATATTAGTAAGGATTTCTCAACAAGAGAAAGGTCGAATAAAAAAGATTTTACAAACAAAATACAACCGACTTCCAAAAATTCTGTAAAGAGAAAAAAAAGTTTTTGTTGACCAATACATCGCTCTAGAAGTCGGTGTCTCTAAGTCACTGTTAGTATTCTGCCACCGACTTCTAGAGCGAGTTATTCCATAAGCGTTTAAAATAAAACTTATTTTTCGGACGTTGTTGGTTAAAAATAAAATATGAATGTCGAAAATGTCAATGTTTTTTCAGTCACCGAAATATTATTTTGTTAACCATTTTTTATAGCGATGGTCGTAACAACTTGAAGCCATTCCATTGAAAAGCTTTTCCGAAATGAAATTTTCGACGGAGTGCTTTGAGGAAACAATATGGGTTTATTTCGATCGTTCCATTAATATATTTATTGGTGTATCCTTGGTTTTATTTGCAGGGAAGTGGTTGTTTTATTATGTAACAAAGCATTACGCCTTTATCTCTAAGGCCCAAGTTCACCGACAAGATAACTGTCCGATCAACTCAAAACAGCTGTTTACCATAGATTCAAACTTCTGTCTTACGATGAATACTTTATTATTTAGGTTTTTGTTCCTAAAACGGTCGATTACCAATCCGGGGTTGGACAAGAAGTGGATAACACGAAAATTCCCGCTTCGCGGTTAAAAATATTTTTATTTGACGGCCCGATTAGGTAACTATTTGTCGGTGAACTTGGCCCTAAATGGTTAGGTAAAAGAGGGGCTCATGGCTTAGTGACTGCCGCATGTGGTTAGGTAAAAGAGGGGCTCATGGCTTAGTGACTGCCGCATGAGGTTAGGTAAAAGAGGGGCTCATAGCTTAGTGACTGCCGCATGAACCGATAGATCAAAGACTCAGATGGTTTCGGGAAATAAGACATATTTAATACTATTTTGGAGTATTTTTGTGATGTTAAAATACAATCTATACTTAATATAATAAAGCTGAAGAGTTTGTTTGTTTCGACGCGCTAATCTCAGGAACTACTGGTAGGATTTGAAAAAATATTTCAGTGTTAGATAGCCCATTAATTGAGGATGGCTTTAGGCTATATATCATCACGCTAAAACGAACAGGAGCGAAGCACCACTATTCCACGCGGACGAAGTCGCGGGCAGAAGCTAGTTACTTGAAATACGTGAACGTTTCCGATCAGTGGGCTAGCACGAATCACTTTCGAAAAATTATTCGTATCGAGAGCGATTTTCGAATCTTAAAAAGAGCAAAATTTAAGTTTAAAATGTGAAAATTACAATTTTCAGCATCCAAAGATATGATTAAAGTCATAATTTTTTATAAATAGTTCGTACAATATTTAAGTCGATATGAATAGTTTTTCGAAAGTGATTCGTGCTAGGCCCACTAGTTGGAAATGAATTCTTTTTTAATACTTTGGTAATTCTGCAATTTAAAAAAGTAATACATTTTAAGGAACACTATGAATGAGTAAGGCTTTACATTTACTGAAGAGCTCGTGGCTCAATAACAGCCACACTGGTGCATCGGTCTGCGTGTCGTAGGTGTGACGGGTCTGGGTGATTGTTGGTGTCAAGATACAAGGGCAGTTCGTAGATTTGGGCCAGTGATTTAAAAAAAATCACCTTGAGCAAGCGTGGTGATTAATGCTTGTGCCTTCTTTGTATGCGAAGATACCTTTGCCCAGCAGTGGGACAGTAAATAGGCCAGAAAAAAGGCCAGTAACTTCTTAGTTTTCCAAGTCAATGGAAAATAATCAAAAGTTATATTTCAAAACAAAAAGTTATAGGTAATTGAATTATTTATCAGAACAAGTCGCAAACTCAATTAATATACTAAAAACTTGTTAACAAGAAGTCAAAGTTTCACAGGTTATTTGATTAAATATTAATGAAGGTACATCCATATTTATGCTCAGATTCATTACCTGTAGATAAGTGTCAGTTAAGCTTATATGCCAGATAGTATCATACAAATGATGTTCTGATTTTTTTTTTGTTTGTTTTCTTCAGTTTTTGGTTTGTTTAACTGAGTAGCATACCTTGTATTATATAATTTTCTTAGCTTATATTATGTAACCGAGTTATTGTGAACATCATTACTTTTTTGAAAAGAGTATCCATGGAGTTTCTTGCCGGTTCTTCTCCATAGGACCTACTCTTTGCAACCGTGCAACTAGTGTGACTTTTCATAAGAGCCTGCAAAGGCCTATTTGAAATAAAAATTTTGACTTTTTTTTTTGACTTTTGATTATAAAATACTAGCTCTTACCCGTGGTTTCACCTGCGTCCCGAGGGAACTAATTAATGCACCCGAATAAAAAGTTGCTTATAAATAAATTTTATCCTAATTGGTTCAGCCGTTTACCGTGAAAACGTGACAAACTCGCTGTATGATACTACTTTATAATACTTTATACTACTACTAGTTCACCTGCATCTTCAAGAAACAACTTTACTCACCTATGTGTGGACAAAATTTTATCCAATTCGATTCGGTAGTTTTTGCGTGGAAGAGTTACAAATATACATACATGACATACATCCTCACAACTGAAATTTATACCTAATATTAGTAGGACAGTCAGGATATGTCTGTATTAGGTAGACACGGGTTAAGTTGCTAGTTAACTTAACTAAGTCACGTAAGAGCCTGTTATGTACAAACTTACTTAGCGACTCGCCAGGGAGTATGTGTAAGTTATTTAAGTTATGTTATGTAATTAGCCTTTTACTTTAAGTAAGTAGGTATGTAATCATAAGTAAAATTATAAATGCGAGAGTTATTGGTTGTTTATAAGTTTGTTCCAATTTAAAATTTCAATCCGACTCGACCGGGGAGAGATCAGGCGCAGGACCGACAGCTCTACGTGGTCTCGGGGCACGGCCCCCTCGTTTCGCTATGTTAAGAAAACGGTCACCCATCCATGGACTGACCGCGGCTAGCGCAGCTTAACCTTGCTAGTCTATCGATCCACATGGCTGTTACTTAGCTTCGAGTCTCTCAGTATTATTATACATACTAAGCGACTGCCATTCCCTCCATCAGAAGTAGGAAAATAGTAGTTACTACTAATAATAATATGGTAGTGTAGCAAATTCATCATCTGCCTAGCCTTTTCATAACTAGGAACTGGAAGTCTAAGCTGGATGCTGCTGAGTACCAGTGTTTTACATGGAGCGACAGCCTATCTGACATCCACAACCCAGTTACCGGGTAAGACGATACCCCATGGTAAGACTAGTTATCAGACTTTCTGGCTTCTGACTACCCGTAACGACTGTCAAAGATCGACAAATGGCAGCCGGAACCAACAGCCTAACGTGCTTTCCGAGGCACGGAGGAGTTTCGCTATGACATAGATGGTCACCGATCCACGGACCGACCACGCTTAGCGCAGCGTAACCATTGATCGATCGACTCTTGCGGCTGTTACTTAGCCACGAGCTCCTCCGCACGAGTAGTGTAGCAAATTAAAGGACATTAACAGTTGATCTCGTGAAAGCTGACCACAAATATATGGTCTTTATTTGTCTTTGTCCTGTGTGCTAATGAGTTCTTAATTGAACACCTCGAATAGGCAAACGTAGTGTAGGATGCCCTCTTGCAAGATGGAGTAATGATCTGCGAAAGGCTGCTAGCAGAAGTTGGATGCATCCAGATAAAAACCGGGCGATATGACACACGTTAGAAGGAGGCTCACGATTTATCCGAGGATCAGGGATTGTTGGTGAGTTACCGCACTTCTGGAACGCAAAGGGTGAAGGAAGGAACACGGATGAGTTTTAGTTAGTCAGAGTCTGACATTCCCTTCTATTCCACTCACATATTAAAAAGAAGTGGAAAGAGAGATTTGTTGATATCCTATCCAGATAAGGTATACAGGGTGCATCCCTTCTTAACCCCTAGAGAAAAAACAGGCGTCATAAGATATGATGATATATTTATAAACCAGTCGCTTCTGCAGTTTTTTTTAAGCCCACGGTTACCAAAGGGCGCCGAAAGACAATTTCGGCACCCCTGATCAAGGGGTCGGCGTAGATTTTGAGGAATTCTTCGCTACTTGATTTCTTAAGGGTCTTTTTATATCCATTATTGCCCAGTCGTACACATTTCAGTAACCCCGAGCCACTCTTCTGAAAGGCCCACTTCTAATAATCACCTACACAATTAATTTTCCATTTATTTCAAGGACTTTCAGATTTAAAGGCCTCATTTGAAAAGCTTTGAAAAAGGTCGGCATTGCTGACAATGGCCGTACGAGTTTGTTTTTGTTTGAGAATTTAATTAAAAATTATGTTTTTATTTTTGTACCCGCATTATTATTTATTTATTTATTTATTTACCTATACTTTTTTATGTTTATGTCGTAACTAGCTTTTCGCCCGCGGCTTCGCCCGCATGTATTTAGGTAGGGCTTTATGGGATGAATTTAGAAAATACTTTTTTTTTAAATACAAGGAAGGAACATAGATGGGTTTTAGCCAGTAAGAGTCTGACACTACGCTGAGAAGGGTCATTTGATGATTTCCCATCCGAAAATAATATAAACTTAATTATTATATAGATAGAATCGTTTTTTGTAAAGCCGAAGGAAGAGCTAGTATAACAATACAATTGGAAAAAGCTCTCGAAGACTGCATAAAAAATATTTCTTAGGTACCTCCTCATTCTTTAGCTCCGAGTTTTAAACAAAAGACTTGCTTCGGCACTGCTGCAACTATGTGGGAAGTTCAAAGAATAGTTGTATAGTTAATATCTAGGTAAGAATTTGCATTTTTTAAATAAAATACCTTAGTATTGTCGACTTTTTTATTAAGGTCAGTTTAAATACAACTAGCGGCCCGTCCCGGCTTCGCACGGGTAGCCTATGTTAATCAGTGTAAATGTAGCTTTCCAATGGTGAAAGAATTTTTGAAATCGGCACAGTAGTTTTTGAGTTTATTCATTACAAATACACACAAAAATACAAATCTTTCCTCTTTATAATAATAGTGTAGATAGTTAATGGTGCCGATTCTGACTTACACACGACTAAACTAATTTTAAAATATCATGCTCTTTTTCTATTGCGAAATACAAGAAGAGGATAGCAAGTAATTCAGTGCTGTCAAATTAAATGACAGATGACATTTTGTTCGTACAGGTTTGTTAATTTAGTCGAGATGTTACGTCGTGATGTTTAATTTTGTATGGAAAACTATTTTTTGCTAATTTGACAGGTGTTAAAAGTTTGCTATCCCTTTCTTATATTTGTTGATGGAAAGAGAGAATTAAAGACTAAATTTAATTTAGATGGTGTCAAGAGAATCGCGGCCATTATCTCTTGTTGTATGAACAACATAACGTGGGGGCTATAGGTTTTCTAACGTAACAAGGCCTTTTTTTCGGATCGGAAATCATCAAATGACCCCTCCCGCTGTTAGTGTCAGACTCTTACTGACTAAAACCCATCCATATTCCTTCCTAAGCCCTTTATATTCCGAGGGCGCGGTATCTCTTTCGAACGTCCCGCAGCCACGGTAGGCTATGGCCCAGTGGGAGGGCCCCGTCACTATTGCTGACAGCTCTTTGAGGCGCGCGTAGAATATGAATCGACGCGGGTCAGGTCCTTACCGGACGACAAGCCACCCATAGCTCACCCTAACGGCCTAAGGTCAGAGTTTTCTCAAATCTACCTGACCTGGAATTGTAATAACTGCTATCAAGGTAGCAACTGAACACGACGGTTTAACGTCCTAACGGCATGGAGGTATCCTGTATCAGGTGACCTGACTCTGGCTTGCCCTACCTCTAATATTTGTGCGAGACAGAGAATTTTGGCCCTATATTTTCGCGTAAAAATGTGTTCTACAAACATCATGTATATACTTCAATTTGAAGGAACTCCCTAGGTATATAATATGACTCCATGTAAATTCATGCTGTATAATCGTGTTACATTCATAGCGGATTATATCCTACCATTGTCAATTCCTTTGCGAGATAATATAGACGGTGTTATCCTCTGAATCTAGGAAGATAATAAGCCTGATTCAGAAATAATATCTCCCTCCTTATTGTAAAGAAAATATAAGAACGAGATGGAAGTATTTTAGAGCTGTTAAATGTCATAGAAATAGAAAACAAGTTGAAACACGAATCGAATCGTGACGTATTAATAGAAATACATCGTGAATTCTACTAAATATACGATTCATCAAAATTATTTAGTTTTACGGATTTATTTTTTGTATATTTTTTTATTATTGATTATAAAGACACAAAGAAGGTGTATAAAAGTTGAAAGGTCATTATTTAATTGTAAATGTTATTAAGTCATTTGAATATTAGTTAAACTTACGTATAAAAATTCATAAAGTGTGCAGTTTTCGAACTTACCTGAAACAATAAAAAATATTAGTAAAAAAATATATTATTACAAAACTTAATCATTAATAAGAATTTGTAACAACGTTATTTATCTTAAAAATACATTATATTTAATAATTCATTTATCCTTACTAATACATATTATAAATGCGAAAGTAACTCTGTCTGTCTGTCTGTCTGTTACGCTTTCACGCCAAAACTACTGGACCGATATAAATGAAATTTGGTACAGAGATAGAATAGACCCTGAGGAACAACATAGGCTACTTTTTACCCGGGTGCGCTAAGTAGTTCCCTCGGGATGCGGGTGAAACCGCGGGAAACAGCTAGTATTATATATATCTTATTTTTAATCAAATAACGAATCGCAAAACTTAATTCAAAAGTCACATTTCCACGAATCGCATTTTTATACGAACCGCAAAAATAATATATATCAGACATTTTTATTCGAGACGGAGTATTCCGCGTATTTATCGCACGCCATTCGCGTACGTTAATCCTCTTGTGAAATTCTACCTACCTATGGCGTATCATGAGATGAACGGAATAATAATAAATGACATGATTAATTATTATTTGTGTATCCAGAATATTATGTATTAAAAACATGAGTATATATAAGATCACACCTGTATAACTAGAAGAAGGTATGCAGAGATTTACGTATAAAATACCTATATTCCTATATTTTGTATATAGAATAGAATAAATATATTCTTTATTATGTACACCAAAAGAAAAAAAATATTACACATCTATACTAATATACTAATACTAATAATATTATGAAGAGGAAATATTTGTTTGTAGTGTTTTAACTTAAAAACTGCTGGACCGATTTAAAAAATTCTTTCACCGTTAGAAAGCTACTTCTTTATGAAGTGTCATAGGCTATATTTATTCCCAGAAACAATTAGGGATCCCTACTAAAACTTGAATAATGTAACACACGCGGAAGAAGCCGCGGGCGAAAAGCTAGTTATAAAAAAAACGTTGCTCCACGCTAGGAATTTCTCCTGTATCGTGGGTGCGTTTTCAAACATACATTACACATGCATGTACACCCACACCCGGAACAATTTTAACTGTCCCGTGCGGGAATCGAAACCACGACACGCAGCGCAGCAGCCAATTGCTCAGCCACTACGCCATTTGTGTCGTCAACAATTTTATTATGTCACGTCCTTTATACCTCGAAAATAAGGCCATTTGTAACCATTATTAGTCCAATAAAAAGTTTTATTAATCCTAAAACAATTATTACAGTAATTTTGCCATTCATTCTGCTCGCCATCCCTCAGTTTATGGTCTATGATACTAAAAGTTGACCTAAATGATACCTTCACAAAACATCATCGCGTTTTATATTTAATAAACGACAGTGCTCTCTACGAATAAAAAGAGTAATTTTGAAATTTGTTTTATGTGTGAGAGAAAATCATCATCTGCTCAGCCTTTTCCCAACTATGGGTCAGCTTCCAGTCTAATCAGATGCAGCTGAGCACCAGTGTTTTACATGAAGCTACTGCCTATCTGACCTCTACAGCTCAGTTACCGGGTAACACGATACCCCTTGGTAAGAAGTTTGTCAGTCTTTCGGGCTTCTGACTACCCGTAACGACTGTGAAAGATCTACAAATGACAGCCGGAACTAACAGCTTAACGTGCTTTGCGAGGCACGGAGGAGGCTCGATATGACATAGATGGGCAGACATCCACGGACCGATCGCGTCAACCTTTGATCGATCGACCCGTGCGGCTGTTACTTAGCCACGAGCTCCTCTGTGTGTCAGAAAATAAACCTGTTGTGTTATTTGTATGGATTTTGACTTCACCTTTGTTTTTTTTCAAAGTAACGCGTCAACTGTCCATAATTATTCCGGCTTAGAAGCATCATATTTTTAAATGTAAACTATGACTTTAATAATAAGAGGCATGCTGTGAACTCCTATAATTAAGGAAGCACAAGGTTTTTTTTGTAATTAGTTGATATTGTCTAGTTTTTTTAGTGTATTTCTTGTTGGAGATCCTAATAAATAAATAAATATAGTCTGCTTTGAATCAACGCTTTCATCTTCTGCTTAGCCTTTTCTCAACTATGTTGGGGTCGGCTTTCAGTCTAAACGGATGCAGCTGAGTACCAGTATTTTACATGGAGCGAATGCTTATCTGACCTCCCCAACTCACAAAGCTGTACTAATTCGTCTGCCTTGCCTTTTCCCCCAAAAAAGGCGTATCATCAAAGTAAAAAATATAATAGTGAAGGGTGGGCGTTCTAGGGGCTGTCTTTTGTAAGATGTTGAAAAAGTGCTAATGTTCAGCTTAGTTTGAAAAATCATTTTTTTTAATTTTGAATATTTTTAATCTATATTATCGTAGATTAACACGTACATTATTTTTCAATTATATAATTTTAAAAACAAAACAATATTAACGTCATTATCCCACCAAACAGCGGTCCCCCAACCCCACCATTGCCCTCCTAAATATTCGCGCAACGTAAATAAACGCTCCTAACGAGCAAAACAATTAAGGTAAAATGTACACTCTCAATATAGCAATGAAATATCGTGCCTGACTACACAGATGAGGTAAAAATGTTTTTTTTTACCTTAATTTAATTTTTCGATCAGAAAGACGTTTTTTAAAAAAAAACAGCATCCTGGTTAAAAACGTTTTTGTTTAACGCGCCGATTACGTAACCATCTGTCGGTGAACTTGGCCCTTAGAAGTTTTTTCGAACCTGCACTATGTCGTTTAAGGAGTGAGCTCCTTAACCTTGAAGACATCATGATAATACATGGTACATCAATATAGTACATAAATAATTACGTGTATAGTGTAAAAAAAAAATATATTTACATCACACATAATATTCAATATCAAAAGCAGAAATATCAGCACAAAACAACGAGTTATCTGAACCGGAAAGGGGTGGTCAGTGGTGGGGGGATGATTGTCGGCTTCCGGTAACAAGCGACCATTTCCTATTAAGCCTACTTTTACGGTACTGAGAGAGGCGTTTCGTGAAAAATGTAGTCCTCTATTGGGTTTTTTTGTCATAGCAAATATTAAAATCATGAGTTTGTTTTTACGCTATCACGGTGAAACGACTGAACCGATTTAGATAAATTTTAGGATGGGGATAGCTTAAGCCCTGGGGAAGTACATAAAAGTGTTTCAATCGGGTGCATCAAGAAATTCCTTCAGAACGTAGGTGAAACCGCGGCAAATGGCTAGGCTAGTAGTAGTAATGCGAAAGTGATTATTTAGTTATTTATTTGCTACTAGCTTTCCGCCAGCGGCTTCGCCCGCGATATTTTAGCTAATGGATACAAAAACTTGACAAATTATATACTAAAACCTTCCTCTTGAATCACTTTATCTATTAAAAAAACCGCATCAAAATCCGTTGCGTAGTTTTAAAGATACAGAGCAAGGCAAGCATACAGAGGGACAGATAGCGGGAAGCTACTTTGTTTTATGCTATGTAGTGATACTTTTACGGTAAAACGGCTAAACCGATTTGAAGAACACAGGAGACGGTAATAGGCTACTATTTATCCTGGTAACGTAAGTAGTACTCAGGGAACGCGGGAAACAGGTACCTACCTATATGTATTTTGTTGAAATGTTGTACCCATTTTTTGTATGTTTAATTAGGGACAGAATGTGAAGAAGTTAAAATTTTTAATTGCAATATTTTTAACATTATATACGAAATATGAAACAGAGCTATTTTCAACGTAAAGTTCCATTAAGCCTAACCACAAATCTACTTACCCTGTCAAAAAATCTCTTTGACAATATTCCCTCGTTTTTGTCATGTATCTCTCGTAATATTGAGTACGTAACACACGCAGGCTTGTGACAAAAGGTTGTGTTTCACGCCAAATTGCCTCCGTGGACAGAATTAATGCTTTCTCCACTGATATTGGGAGTTTCTGCTGAATTTACAGGAAATATCAGGCAAAGTGCTGGTAGCTTTTTTTTTCTCAAACTTTCTCGAAAAAGTATTCGATGTGTAAGTGATTTTTTTTATCTGATGCTAGCTGTTTCCCGCGGTTTCACCCGCACCCCGAGGGAACTACTTAGCGCACCCGGGTAAAAAGCCTATGTTGTTTCTCAGGGTCTATTCTATCTCTGTACCAAATTTCATTTATATCGGTCCAGTAGCGTGAAAGCGTAACAGACAGACAGACAGACAGAGTTACTTTCGCATTTATAATATTAGTAAGGAAGTAAGGATTATCATATGCACGTTTTCGTATTATATTTATTTAAATTTACTCATTTTGACAACAGTTTATATACAACTAGCTTTTCGCCAGCGGCTTCTCCCGCGTGGGCTGTACGAATTCAAATTAAAAATGACAAAGTTTCATACAAACTTTGCTACTATTTCACCCTCTTATAGGTAGAATTTCGGAAAATCCTTTCTTATCAGATGCCTACGTCATACAAAGAATACACCCTCCAAGTTTCAGATCTCTACGGCTTTTCATCTTTAGGCTGTGCGTTGATCCGTCAGTCATTCAGGACAAAGCATTTTACATGACCACAAAACACGGAACAATTTGTTTTTGTCCTTCGTAAATGAACTAGCGATACACATTACAGCAGTCAATTGCTCAGCCACTGAGCCAAACGTTCGAAAAAACTGAAGAAAATCCCTTTTAAAGCTATTTCAGCTTCCAGCATCAAAGATAATCGTTTAACCATCTACAATACAGCCTGAAACGTTCCTCTACTCTGCCAATCCAAATTGAGCACAGAGTAATTACAGATCCAGAGAGAGGCGGTGTGGTCGCCGCCCATTTGACGCATCTGTACTATGCATTAATCTGTGCTATACGATTAGGCGTGCGGTTAAGCTTGCTATAGTTATTGATGTGGGTAAATGGTTGTGGTTATTTTCATTGGTCATCAGGTATATAATCCTATCAATATTATAAATTACCTTACATAATAAAGTCGTGGTGGCCTAGTGGTTAAGGCACCTGCTTCTCGTGTACGAGTGTGCGGGTTCGAAACCTGGCACGTAAGTACTAATGTGACTTTAATTATATGTACTCTTTAAGTATATCTTAGACGTCATTCAATAACGGTGAAGGAAAAACAGCGTGTGGAAACCTGGACTAAAAATTCTGAAATCCCCAATCTACCTTGAGAATATGGAATGCTAATAAAGATTTGAGTATTGAGTATTGAGTAACGTGGTGATCAATGCTCATGCACGCATGAAAATTTCATCAAGCAGCCCGGAGTCAGGAAGTTGGTAGTGTTATTCCCCGTGCTGTTATCTTGACAGCATTTGTTGTTACAATTCCATGTCAGAGGCCGTCAGGTGGATTTGAGAAAACTCTGATATTAGGGCATGTTAAGTTGGTAAAATCTGTAACCCACATGATAAGAAGAAAGAAAGATAAATTCTTAAATCTATTTATTTAAATCTACCTACATAACAATTATTTTAATATATTTTTATCATTGATGAAGTCTGTAATAGAATAATAACATTTATTCAATAGCAATTCAAATAATCGACATTTGAACAGTGTTAGGCGGAGGTCTTTTAAACTATCTGGTACTTTATTATATATATTCTAATAGCCATGCAGTAAGAGTTTCTGCTATATAATGTGCATTTAATTTATAATGGAATCTACTATTTCTATTCGTGATGTCTGATGAAGAAGAAGATTATCATCATCAGCTTGTGACTGGCACGGGCTGATGATGATCATGATAATGCTAGACAATCCTCTACCAAAGTACCTACCTACGTTACTGAGTTCAAACCCGCATATTCATGTTTAAAATGCGGGATCTTAACATCTGCGTCATCAGAACATTTTAGACAGTTTTAAGAATGAAACTATTGCTCACCAAATTATTCTCAAACCTAATTATTGTTTTAAAATCACTAATTAACCACCCACTCAATTAAAACATAAGCACCAACTTTGAAAACAATAAAAAAGCTCTAAAAGAATTAAGTCCATTGTAGACAGGGACGGAAATGAGTGGTTACGCGGCGCGCCGCAAGATGGCGTCCCTTCCGGTTAAGTCGTTAGCTTAATTATGGTTCTCAAGGGGCCATTCTCGGAGATATTAAACGTTTAGAAGTTATTAAAATGTGTGAGAAAAGATTTTATGGCATGCACAATAATGTGGCTATCAAAATCTGGACCAAGGGCTGGAATTGGCAGTTAACAAAATTCCATCCTACAAATATTATAAATGCGAGTGTTAGTGAGTGAGGAGCTCGTGGCTAAGTAACAGCCGCACGGTTCAACCGATCACAGGTTAAGCTGCGCTCAGCGCGGTCGATCCGTGGATGGGTGACCATTTATGACATAGCGAGGCTCCTCCGTGCCTCGGAAAGCACGTTAAGCTGTTGGTCCCGGTTGTCATTTGTAGATCTTTGACAGTCGTCACGGGTAGTCAGAAGTCAGAAAGTCTGACAAACAGTCTTACCAAGGGATACCGTGTTACCCGGTAACTCGGTTGTGGAGGTCAGATAGGCAGTCGCTCCATGTAAAACACTGGTACTCAGCTGCATCCGGTTTAGGCTGGAAGCCGACACCAACATAATTGGGAAAAGGCTAGGCAGATGATGATGATATGATCTCTTTTTGATTTTTTCCTACTGTAAATAATTAGAATAAATAATTATTAACATTCTAACCCATTTGTCACTATTATATTAGTAAAATTTCGCTGCCAAATATTCCAGCGAAACAGAGCGTCACTTCAAATGGAAACCAACGCAGATAAACCCAGATTAGTGTTGTAAACAAACCCATTTGTGCTCAAAATCAAACGGAATATCCGACACCTAAAATCCAAGCGAACAATTTCGAAATTAATGCCTACAACAACATCTATCTGTCAAAACAAAAGAGAAACTATAAAAGGGAATTGAGGAAATAACTTCTTACTGCCCCCTCCCCCCGTTAACATGATTATCTGGCTTTGTTATTAATAGTGATGTGCTTGCGGATATGGGTTTTGAAAGGCGCGGATATCGACTTTGAAGTGCGGATATCGACTTCAAGAGGATGTTGGAATTTTATATGATTTAGAGAACTAAGTGTGATGGGAATCATATCCGTAAGTCGGATATTGTTTAGAAAAGTGCAGCGTCTTTTGTGTTTAGAGTAATCCTTTTGGGTTGTTATTGTTTCATGTAAACTTACTTTTCAAGATTCATGATTTTAAATTGAAGCTGTTTTACCGTAAAAGCATGACAAATAAACAAACTTACTTTAGATTAGGACTCAGCTAGTCCTCCCGTGGTTTTACTGCCATGCTCTTTGGCTCAAAATTCTTCTCACAGACAGACAGTAATTTTCGCATTTATATTAATAGTAAGCATTTGGCTATTCAATTATATTTTAACATGACATCAACAATTAGTAACTGTTGTTTGATAATTATCAACTCATTAAGGCTATTAATTTTATTGCAATGATGATCATGAATAATTGTAATATGCAATGATTTGGAATCGTTTCGACTTTATTACATTTCTGATATGAATTCATTGAACAGTATTTTATTTTTAGCCTGTTAATTCCCACTACAGGGCAAAAGCCTCCCCCTTTCCCTCCTTTCATTTGTTGTGATCTCGTGCAATCTTGTTTGTTTGTTTGTTTAAAAAAAAAACTTTGCTCCACACTAGGAATTACTCCTGTATCGTGGGTGCGTTTACAAACATACATTACACATGCACAAGCACCCAGACCCGGAACAACTTTAGATGTCCCGTGCAAGAATCGACCACGCGACACTCAGCGCAGCAGCCAATTTCCCAGCCACTACGCCAAACGTGCCGTCGAAAAATCTGAGGTCATTCTTTTAGGTAGGAGTATAATTCATCCCGCCATCTCGTCATTTACTGCTCTTTGGGACCTACAGAGTGGTTGTTTTCGCCCATAGCTTATCCGACATGCGGCATTTATATGACCTTTTTTTTTGGCTTACATCTTTAATCTGTGTTTTGAAACGCAGTATCCAAGTCCTGCGGTCATTAAGTTACAATTATTTAAATTAAAATACTTAAAAATACGCAATGCGCAATTCTTTGTATACAATTTTCACCCTAAGTGTTTTTTATACTAGGGTTTCTTTTCGGTTTCGCCTGCTTTTTTAGGATGGGAAATCACTCTTGATGGGACTCCTCTCTTTAGTATGTGTAGGGCGAGAGGGAGTGTCAGACTCTTACTGACTAAAACTGTTTGAGATAAAAAGTCTAATATGTATACCCTTAGTTAAACATTTTGTCTTTTTTGTTTTCCAAAGGTTGTCTGGAAGATATCGCTTTTAATAAGACCGCCGTTGTACCCATATTTTGTTTTTTTATTTATTTATTACATTCTCCAACAAGAAATACACTAAAAAAAACTAGAAAATATCAACCAATTATAAAAAAATAATAATATTATACTTCCTTAATTATAGGAGTTCACAGCATACCTCTTATTATTAAAGTCATACTTTAGAAAATCAAAAAGTTAGAATTAAATGATTAATTAATTAAATTAAAATTTGAAATAAATAAAATTATTAAGATTAGGTTACTAGTTCAACATAATTATGAGTAAGCTTAAATTAATTTAAATTGTATGGTGTCTTAATTTCTTTTGGTGTACAGTAAGACATATTCTATTCCATTCTTTATATGTTAATGTAAAAACTCGCCTATTTTTTATCTGAGTTGGGATTGCTCTTGAGTTTAGGTCAGAGGTGACGCATTAGTCAGTAGTTTTTATTTTTTATGTTATGTTATTGTTTTTTAAGTTTCTTTTGTGCATTTTTCTCTTCTGTACTTTTTCTGTTATAGCGTCTTTTTTGTGTGAATAAATGTTTTTCTTTCTTTCTTTCTTTCCTTCTAGGTGTGAGGAATTTTTGTGCTAAGTTTTACAATAAACCAAATTGCAATTGTTCGTAAAAGAATTATAATAAACCTACCCATTCAACAGTAAGATGCTTTTTACACGGTACAAAAACTTCTTAATCCCCAAAGCCTTACTTAAACCAGTTTCGGCTTTTTTGCGGATAATCCTACGCGATATCCGAATCGGATAACAGCACAACACTATTTCCTTTGTTTCAATTACCTGTTTCTCAAAGATGATTCCAACTAATTTATGATAACAGTTAAAGTTTAGATTTGATAATGAATCATTGAGTAACTTTCACATACAAACGGCTGACAGAGTTACGTGGTTATTATCTATATCTATACTTATAATAAATCTGTAGAGAGGTCAATTCTGTACATGAAATATATTTCCAAAATAACTAATAGGGGGTGATTAGGGATCGATACTGATGCCAAAAATGCAATCAGTAAATTTTTGTCTGTCTGTCTGTATAAACTCTATAGAAACAAAAACTACTTAACGGATTTTAACGAAACTTGGTACAATTATTTGTCATACTCCTGAGATGGTTATTGTATACTTTTCATCACGCTACAATCAATAGGAGCAGAGCAGTGAAGGGAAATGTTGTCATTTTGTTTAAAAGCGCTAATCTCAGGAACCGCTGGTCCGATTTAAATAATTCTTTCAGTGTTAGATAGTCCATTTATCGAGGAAGGCTATAGGCTATATATCATCACGCTAAGACCAATAGGAGCGGAGCACCACTATTTCACGCGGACGAAGTCGCTGGCAGAAGCTAGTTTGTAATAATAATTGTTAATTTATTGACTGAGGAAGCCTGATTTCAGTTCCAATGTCATCTTCAGTCTTATGTCATCTTCTATATACATGTGAAGAGTCGGTGGCTTAGTGGTTAAGGCACATGCGTTTCATATGTGATTTTTCTTAAGTCACATGTACTTTCGAAATGTATTTTGGACGCTTGTTGCGGTAGCTTAACCACAATCAATACTGAGCTTTCATCACTACATAGTATAAAACAAAATCGCTTCCCGCTGTCTGTCTGTCTCTACGTATGATTTTTTTTTGTATGGCATCTCGCAGGTCAACCTAGAAGGTTGTCTTAACCGGGCTTGCCTGTGAAGTGCCTTAAATGAATTTAGGGCCTCCAGCCAGGTCTTAACTTACAAAACTAAGCGACTACACGCTAAGGGCACCCCTTAGTAGGGTGTGGGCCTCGGCTTAGGGCGTCGCTGGGGGAGGACAGCGAGGTACAGGCTGGATCAGAAAAGGTATGTATGATTATTTTAATTGGGAATTTTAAAGCTATTAGCTCAGCTCGCGGGCTGGCTCGTCGAGCTAGGGTCGGGAGGGCATGGAGCCCTATGTATGATTAGATCTTTAAAACTACGCAACGGATTTTGATGCAGTTTTCATTAAATAGATAGAGTGACTCCGGATAGATTTCAGGATATAATTTGTCAAGTTTTTGTATCCATTGGCTAAAATATTGCGGGCAAAACAAATTAAAATTAAAGCCCAATAAAATTGTACATTAAATTCGGTTATGAATAATTGTAAAACAGTATTTCATTACCCAGTATTAATTATCGCGTAACCCATTCCGGGAAAACAAAAAATATGATAAATTAATTGAACAAAGGGCTTTTGTATTCAATTATTTTTTCCCGTTAGGCACTGGTCTCACTGTTACAAAGGTAAACAGAACGCAAATACATTAGGTGACAATTTAATTAGTATGTTGGATTGTCACCTTTATTGACAGGAGCGTGGCTAAGTAACAGCCGCACGGTTCGACCGATCAAAGGTTAAGCTGCGCTTGGCGCGGTCGGTGCGTTGATGGGTGACCATCTATGTCATAGCGAGACTCCTCCGTGCCGAGCACGTTAAGCTGTTGGTCCCGCTTGTCATTTGTAGATCTTTGGCGGTCGTTACGGGTATTCAGAAGCCAGAAAGTCTGACAACCAGTCTTACCAAGGGGTATCGTGTTACCTGGTGAACACTGGTACTCAGCTGCATCCGGTTTAGACTGGAAGCCGACCCCAACATAGTTGGGAAAAGGCTTGATAGATGATGATATTATTAATCTCTATATAATTAATAATCTCTTCAGACCGATTTCGGTCACGGCGGCCAACATCAATAGAGACTAGCCCACTAAGCCCACTAGCGAGATATTATAAAGCACGCACGCTTGCAGACACAGGTGCACTCTCTATTCCCTCACTCTCATAGTCCGACGAGTCGGCAATCCGACACGACCGGGGAGAGATCGGGCGCAAGACGCATCCATGGTCTGACCGCGTAGCTTGACCTTGCTAATCTATAGATCCGCGCGACTGTTACCAAGCCACGAGCCCCTCTTTATTTATTGAACCCAAATCCTGAAAAACAAACTGAAACAACAGATACGTAAATCAGTAAGCGGACGTTTATAGGCGTCATAAGTTAGCCCGGTGTGGACATCGCTATCTGCAAGCGTATGAGCCGTGAAATATGTTTATCTGTCGGATACTGAAATGGTTAATATTGGTAGCATGTACCAATGTTTTGGGACTAAAATTTTATGGATTCATCATTATTCTTTTAACGGCCACATTCTTAAATATGAATAAAATTCAATTGTTTTGCAATGTCATGTTACCTTATAATAGATTTTTATTAGTGCCCAAAATACTTTTTAATGTCTGACTCTTCTCTGACTTTAATGTTTGTGTGTTTTGTCTAAACTTCAAAATGACTGGACCAATTTCTACAGGACTTTTCTTGGCGGACAGCTAATATTATAGCAAGTAACTTGTAGATGTATTTTTGAAAAAATGCCTTTCATTATTTTGGATTTTCGGTCCAGCAGCTTACACTGCTGGACTGATATTAACCTAACATTGCTAAGCACCACCGCAAGGAAACTGGCTTTCAAATGAAAAAAAAACCGTATCGAAATCAGTTCATCCGTGTGAGAGCTACGATACCGTAGACAGATACACACAGACAGACATCGACGTCAAACTTATAACACCCTTCTTTTTGCGTCGTCGTCGTTAAAAATCATTTTCGCACAAAAAAACTCTTCAAATAGTACAGCGTGGGGGACGCCGCACCCGTTAGGATATTTTCTTTTTCCAGACTGACAGACAGAATTATAACATACTTAGCCTACATCACTTAAACACTGAATTATATCAAAGCCACATTTAACACACCCGCGTCTGATTAAGGGAATAATTGAATTGCTCGGTCTCTAATTTATGACACTTCAATGTGGTATGCAAGTGACTGGTATATTGAATGATCAAGTAATTAATGATTTAGTTAATTATATACAGGGTTATGGTTAGGCTGCAGCCGACATGATGTGAGGGTAAGCTGCTCTTGTAAAGGTCAAGCCATGAATGGGTTGTATTTTGTATGGCATCTCACAGGTTAACCTAGAAGGTTGTCGATTGCTTAACTGTCGAGTCGATGCCTTAAATGAATTTAGGGCCTCCAGCCAGGTCTTAACTTACAAAACTAAGCGACTATACGCTAAGGGCACCCCCTAGTGGCGTTCGGGCTTCAGCTAATGGTGTCGCTGGGGGAGGACAGCAAGGGACAGGCTGGATCAGAATATATATGATTCCATGAATGGGGCTACTTCTTAACGTGTGGACTGCAGCTTTTCTGAGCTAATAAACCCTAATTACAGAGTTTTCTCAAATCCTCCTGAGGGCCTCTGACATGGTATTGTAACAACGACTGCTATCAAGATAGCAGCCGGGGCGACGGCTTAACGTCTCAGGCACGGGGGTGTTACACCACTAACCACCTGACTTCAGGGGGGTTAGTAAAGTGGCAAAAACGCTAAAGAATACAAAACAAAAATGTATGGGAATGACATATAGCTAGCCGTAAACGAATGGCGAGCCCCCCAGGTTGCTTTGTGATTTTTTTATAACACACAAAGCAATGTGGGCTAAACTCAGGAATCAAACCCGCGATCTCGTTCACAGAAGTTCGTAGTATTACTATCCTACTGTTGGGTAAAAACCTCTTATCATACAGAGAAGAAATGAACATTGATCACCACGCTTACTCAAAGCAGATTGGCGATATCAGATTTTTTATTCTAGGTTTCCTCACGATGTTTTCCTTCACCGTTAGTCAGTGGTGTCACAAGATACGCTTAGAAAGTACATATGACTGAAAAAGTCCCCTTGGTACTTGCCAGGTTTTGAACTTACACACTTGTACACGAGATACAGGTGCCTCAACTACTAGGCTACCACGACAGTAGTATTGATTACATAATCCCTAGCTCGCTAGCTCTTTACCTCTCTTGATAATTATGTCGCTGATTCATACAAGCCGTGATTAATCCCAGGTAAACCTTAGTTTTCAAAGTGAAGTTTAAGCTATTGAAGAGACTAGGGTTTGGAGTATTTTTCATTTCAATTGCTGATTTATCTAGGTAAATAAATCACTTTTTTTTAATTGGTTTAATTTTTTTATTAGTTACAACGACTTCTGTACAATAAACTGGGAAAATTTTTAATTATTTAGCTTATTTAATAATAATCCCAATGATATAAGTAACATATATAGCTCCCATACAAAACTATCGACATATCATTTTAATCACACCGTGACGTAATTCGCGGGGGGCCTCGCGAATGACGTCATGGTTTCGCGGTATTCGCGAAAATTGCTGTAACCGTGTTAACTGATACTGGGATTTAACTGTAGCATTCGGTTTTGATGTGTGGAAATTTCCAGAAGCAGTTCTTTGTTTGGTGGTCCTTATTATTTATAAGCATATATAATTATAAACTAATAATTAGGAAAATGTATGGATGGTGGGTAAAAAGTCGTGATGGCCTGGTTAAGGCACCTGCATCTCGTGTACGAGTGTGCGGGTTCGAAACCTGACAAGTATCAATGTGACTTTTCTAAAGTCATAATGTACCTACTTTCTAAGTACATCTTAGACATCACTGACTAACGGTGAAGGACAACATCGTGAGGAAAGCTGGACTTAAAAAAACCTGAAATCGCCAATCCGCCTTGAGCAAGCGTGGTGATCAATGCTCATGCCTTCTCTGTATGAGAAGAGGCCTGTGCCCAGCAGTGTGACGATATATAGGCTGATGTTGATGTGTAGTGACACATGTTATACACAGGTTTGTTATGTTAGTAACCGCAATATTAATTACAGGCAGGTACAGGTGTTGGATCAGATTAATTTATTTTAGTACTAGCCTCTGCCAGCGACTTCCTCCGCGTAGAATAGTGGTGCTCCGCTCCTATTGGTCTTAGCGTGATGATATATAGCCTATAGCCTTCCTCGATAAATGGACTATCTAACACTGAAAGAATTTTTCAAATCGGACCAGCGGTTCCTTAGATTAGCGCGTTTAAACAAAATAACTACATTTCCCTTCACTACTCTGCTCCTATTGATTGTAGCGTGATGAAAAGTATACTATAACCAGCTCAGGAGTATGACAAATAATTGTACCAAGTTTCGTTAAAATCCGTCAAGTAGTTTTTGTTTCTATAGAGTTTATACAGACAGACAGGCAAAAATTTTACTGATTGCATTTTTGGCATCAGTATCGATCCCTAATCACTCCCTGATAGTTATTTTGGAAATATATTTCATGTACAGATTTGACCTCTCTACAGATTTATTATAAGTATAGATTTAATTGATTTAGTGGTCGCAAGCGAGTATAAGAACACAGATTCGAGGTTCGATTCCCAGTTTTGAGAAGTGTTGTCAAGGTTTTTCTATGAGGATTTTCTCAGTAGCAGTCCGGATACAGGATTGCAGCTCGGTCTTATTACATGAAGCCATTAACCGTCTTACTCATAAAGTCCGAATAATTTTTAACCTGATGCTTAGCAATGGATTAGATAAAATCTGCTTCATAAATGCTGTTTAGCGTTAATCTTTACTTAATCCTTGATTATGACGTTAAGTAAGGATTAGGTGGGAAACTGTTAGACTTCAGTTTACAGGTTTTTTATAAGTAAGACGGAAAGTCAGCAGAAAATTGTAATAATACACAATCTTTCATAATTACTTACCTACATCAAAAGTTGATCTAAAAAAATAATAAAAAGAAAGTTTATTCGCTCTTTTCATGGCCCATCCCTTACAGTTTCTTATAAACAAGACGGTCTTTTGTCTCATAAAAAATATTACTTTGCTGCCTCTGTGTTAGGGTGCGTGCACATTGGCGACGAATAGCGACGCGCGATTCAAAGACTGTTTAGAAAAATTAAAGTTTGCTGGGTGTTGACGATTTATTTTTACTAATATTACAAATACGAAAGTAATTCGTCTGTCTGTTACGCGTTCACAGAAAAATGTCTTAATCGAATGAAATGAAATTTGGTATGGAGGTAGTTTGAACGCCAAACAAGCTTTTTTAAATACACTCTGGCAACACCAATCTTGGTTATTAACAAAATTATTCTATAGTATGTATTTGGATTTTTAATGAATTACGGTCATTTTTTTAACTAGACTTTTTCGTTCAACTCCTCAATCTTGTATTATTTTGAAGATACACAAATAAAATAGAAATAATTCCTGCGAAATGACAAGAGACATTACCCAGCAGATAAAAAATTAAATGGAATTTTTTTTAAAATATATTTTACATTACAAAATTTACGTAAGTTGCTAGAGTAGCAAGTAAATATTTTTATACCTCCGGACAATGTGCACGCGCTCTAATGAAACAGTTTTGAGCGCCCAAACTGTTCATGAGCTCCACTTTAGGATAAAAGGCAGACTTTTTAAGGGGATCTACTTAATGGGAGATCTGGTTTTAAGTATAGGCGGTTTATGGTAGTGCGAATTTTATTAGCGTTGCTTCCTTTTTGTAAGTATAATAATATATACCCCCAGACGAAGAAATTGCATCAGTTTTTGTTTAAAAAAAATTGAATGACCCTTTCGAGTATACAAACATACACTTAGGGATAATGATACTACGCTGTTATGAAGTTAACGAACCAAACTATAGGTTTCAATTTAAATTTATATAAAAAGTTGGAATACTTGGTTAAAATGTTTTTTTCAAAGGTAGGTGTGTGTTGAACATTGATGCAGTTTATTAGTCCGTCAGTGTATATTGAATTCTAGCTGTTTCCCGCAGTTTAGCCTGCATTCTGAAGAACTTAACCTTTAACCCAAATAAAAAGTATATTCTATGTGTTAATTTATGTTATAAGCTATCTCCGTACCAAATATATCTAGATCGGTTTAGCAGTTTTACAGTAACAGCGTAACAAAAAAATACAAGTTTCACGTTTAAATTATTAGTTAGGATTACTAAGCCATTTTGCTAATTTTCTTGTGCTAAAACCATAACTCTAAGTTATTAAGCAAAGCTAAGCTAGCATTTCCTTTTCAACTATAAATCAATCCAAGTTGAGAACAATAGAAATAATAACTTAGCTAGTTTCTAAGTTAGGTCTGAATTAATGTTAGTTTGTCAGCGTGTGAGATCGTTAATATCGGGACGTTTGAAGGGTGAAAGGGCATTTTACATAATTATATAAGACTTTATCTACTAATTATATATATGGGCATATGTACTTTGATTCTGATGTAGTTTAATAGCTTTCACCCGCGTGGGCTATACGAATTCAATTTAAAAATGACAGAGTTTCATACAAACTTTGGCCCCCTTTTTCACCCCGTTAGGTGTAGAATTCCGGAAAATCTTTTTTCATCGGATGCCTACGTCATGCAAAGAACACACCCTCCAAGTTTCAGGTCTCCACGATCAGCGGTTTAGGCTGTGCGTTGATCCGTTCAAAGGTTGAGCTGCGCTTGGCGCGGTCGGTCCGTGGATGGGTAACCATCTATGTCATGCCGAGACTCCTCCGTGTCTCGGAAAGCTCGTTAAGCTGTTGGTCCCGCCTGTCATTTGTATATTTTGGACAGTCATTACGAGTAGTCAGAAGCCAGAGAGTCTGACAACCAGTCTTATCAAGGAGTATCGTGTTACCCGGTAACTGGGTTGTGGAGGTCAAATAGACAGTCACTCCATGTAAAATATTGGTATTCAGCTGTATCTGATTTAGACTTGAAGCCGACCCCAACATAGTTGGGAAAAGGCTAGGCAGATGCAGATGGATTGTAATTAAAATTTCACCAACCAAGGTTGCCTAACCCTGGTGGTGGTCCAACCTAACAGGTTGTCCCAACCATATCAATGGTTCACATCACTGGTAAACAGAAGTCCACAAGCTAAACGTGTATTTATATTGATTTTGTTTCGGCAAACTTCGGGGACGCTCGGCAGTTTCCGCTGCCCGGATCCTTTCGTTACGGTGAGCGTATTTAATACTTCATTATATTTTTTATGCAAATTTTATTTGCTTTTGTAAATCTTTGAATGGTATTTAGAATTCGTGGTGGCCTAGTGACTTAGGCCTGCCTCTCGTGTACGAGTGTGCGGGTTCGAAACCTGGTAAATACGATGTGACTTTTTCAATAATGTCATTGTGCAATGCGTGAATTAGTTCTCTCAAGAAGCTCTTTATAAAAAATATATCATGCCGATTTTTCAATACATAATACATTTTTTACATGACCCAAGTATTAAACCCGTTACCTTATACTTAGCAGTCACACTTGCAACTACTAAACCAACGAGCCAGTAATTACTAAAGAAGTTTAGAAAATTAGAATGTAGGTATCTACCTTTTGCTATAAATGACGTGTCAAATAGAGTTGTGGTGGCCTAGTGGTTAAGGCACCTGCCTCTCGAGTATGCGGGTTCGAAACCTGGCAAGTACCTATGTGACTTTTCTAAGAGTCATTATGTACTTTCTAAGTATATCTTAGATACCACTGACTAACGGCGAAGGAAAAAATCATGAGGAAACCTGGACAACTTAAAACGTCAAATATCGCCAATATACCTTGAGCAAGCGTGCTGATCAATGCTCATGCCTTCTCTGTATGAGAAGAGGCCTGTGCCCAGCAGTGGGCCAATATATAGGCTAATGATGATGATGACATGGCAATTCCTCATCATCATCTGCCTAGCCCTTTCCCAACCATGTTGGGGCCTATCTGACCTCCACAACCCAGTTACCGGGTAACATGGTACCCCTTGGTAAAGACTGGTTGTCAGACTTTCTGGCTTCTGACTACCCGTAACGACTGTCAAAGATCTACAAATGACAACCGGGACCAACAGCTTAACGTGCTTTCCGAGGCACGGAGGAGTCTCGCTATGACAAAGATGGTCACCCATCCACGGACCGAACGCGCCAAGCGCAGCTTAACCTTCGATCGGTTGAACCGTGCGACTGTTACTTAGCCACGAGCTCCTCCGTGACGTGTCAATTCCTCATACCAGTAAAACCATTAGTTATGTGAGCTTTTAAGATAGATATCCATGGTTCACATCGAAGCTGATATAGTATACGGCTAGCTACATTAAATCTGTCAATTTAGGTCTCAGCTCCGTATTGGTTTATACGCCTATCTGCCTACGTTACCGATCTGGGAATTAATTGGAGCGATGGGATTATCTGGCTTATAGGTTTCCTGATTCCTATTAGAATACTGGTGATTCGATAAAATAATAAAATGTTTAGAATAAAGTGACTGATTGTTGATAGTAAAAAAAAATTATACCTACTAATCATAGTGATATTATAAATGCTAAAGTTTGTGAGAATGTATGAGTGTTTGTTTATTCTTTCACGCAAAAACTAATGAATGAATTTGGTTGAAATTTGGAACACACATAGTTTATAATTTAGATTAATACACAAAATACTTTTTATTTGGGCGCGTGAGTTATTCCACTCAGAATGTGGGTGAAACCGCGGGAAACAGCTAGTATATAATATATGTCAAAATTTTGTATACTTGTCGTCTAAAATGACTAATTCGCGGGTAGAAGCTAGTTTAAAAATTGTTTTAAAAGCATTATTTTTTATATTTATCTACAAAGAATAATTCATTTTGTTATTTAAGTATCTAATACAATAACAGTAATAAGAAAACACCGTGTATTCTCAATGGTCGTTACGTCACCGTCACGAAAGCTGAAAAATATCTGAATGAGTGTCATAGACACACCTATAGCTTTATGTACACAACGCAAGGTAGGGATGAGTGGTACTTTGTCAAACGGTAAATTTTGCTAAAATGAAAATATATGAGTTTTGTTTTGAACAAAAAGCTTAAAGGAATAACTCGAACGCATGTTAAGCTGTCGGTCCTGGGGGGTTAGACAAGTGGCAAAACGCTAACGCTAACGCTAACGCTCAATGTATGGGAATGACATATAGCTCGTCGTAAACGAATGTCATTCCCATACATTGAGCGTTAGCGTTAGCGTTAGCGTTTTGCCACTTGCCTAACTCCCCAGGTTGTCATTTGTAGATTTTTCACAGTCGTTATGGGTAGCCAGAAAGTCTCGGGAGGTCAGGAAGGCAGTCGCTCCATATAAAACACTGGTTCTCAGCTGAATCTTGTTTAGACTGGAAACCGAACCTAACGTAGTTGCGAAAAGGCTAGGCAGATGATGACTCAAAGGTATTTAAGTAATTTGAATTTAAACGTGACTGTTTTTTGAGCAGAGTGTAGCAGGTATATTCTTAAATAAGACGACTAGCCTTCCGCCAGCGCCTTCGCCGGCGTGGGCTTTACGAATTAAAATTAAAAATGAACTTACAAAGAACACACCCTCCAAGTTTCAGGTCTCTACGATCAGCGGTTTAAGCTTTGCGTTGAACCGTTATTCAATCAGCACAAAGCATTTTATATTTATATTTTTAACTTAGTTTAAGTTTATTTAAGGCCTATTTTTAAGAAGTGAGTTTATCTCTTCAAAGTTGAAGTGAACAGGCTTCTTCTGGGTGAGCTCGCTCCATCGTCAACTTTGTCTCTGACACCTCTGACACTAGAGTCAAGAGCAAACCAAAATCAAATAAAAAAAAACCAGTCACAGATCCAGATTCCAAACTCAACTCAACCCGAGAATCAAAGCCAAGACTTTATAGAATTCTCAGTATTCCACGCTAGACTAATAGTCCATTTAAAAAAAAACGGATAGCAGGCAGTTACGCCCACATAGTTAGGTTATACGATAAAACACAAGGGTTTATTATGGGGCATTGGACTTGACTATGGTAGTTTTTAACCATTGAGGCGAGAAGGAATGAAGAGTAATGTTATTGTATGGTCGTGGATTTATAAGTATAGTCCGACATGGATTTATATAAATGTGGTGAAAACAGGAACTAATATTGTCATCTTGGAATGACAGTGTCAATAATACCAGTTAATGGATTTTTTTAATTGTTTAAGTAATTCATGACATGATAAATAGCAATTTATTAATTCATCAAATACGTTACAATAATTATTTAAAATTGGAATCAATAAAATGTATTATTTAAATATGTAACACTCATTTGGATGTTAGTAGGTGGCTCGGAGCAGAGACCTACCAGTTTATTAAGTAGTCACCTCGGCCGATGGATATCTACAACTCTAGAGGCATCGCACATCATCATTGCCCTTTCCTTACTACTTTGAGTACTATCAAATACAGCTATATTTTTACTTATAGTGAGGTAAAAGAAACCCTTGGCTGGTATCACCAAAAATGACATCATCAAAATGGTGGCAAGCGTTAGTTCACCTGTCAACCACATTCATAAATAGCCATGTTAGACTATAAATGTAATAGGTACTGTGCCATTTTATTCTTCTTCTTCTTATCATATGGGCTACAGGTTTTGCCAACCTAACAAACTCTAGTATCAGAGTTTTCTCAAATCCGCCAGACGGCCTCTGACATGGAATTGTAACAACAACTGCCATCAAGATAACAGCCGGGGATAACGGCTTAACGTGCCCTCCCAGGCACGGGGGTATTTCACCGCCAAGTTCCTGACTCCGGGCTGCTTTGTGACATTTTCTAAACGATTTTTGTTGATGATCTAGATTTAGGGTTAGAGTATCAATATCTGCCTAGGATTTTCCTAGAAATATTGGACTTCAAAATGCTGTTTAATCCTACCAATATTTTTTTCTACATAAGTATGTGTAGTTGTACATACATCGTTGGTTAAATGGAAAAATGACGCATAACCAAATTCTTAGACTATAATTTTTTTCATCAAAATTGGAGATATATAGTTTTTTCATTACGTCGACAGAATAGTCATGTTCACTTTTTTTTTTAGAAATATGACCTTTTTCCATTTAACCGACGACATGTGTTAGGTGTTTGTTATCCTTTCAAGCATAAAACAATGAATAAATTTAGATGAAATTTAATACGCACATAGTGTATAATCTGAATCAAGGATACCTATTATCTAGTTGCGCGAAGCAGTTTCTTCAGTATGCGAGTGAAACCATGGGAAACAGCTAGTATTATAAATGTGAAAGTTTGTGAACACACACATAAATGTATGTATGTACAAGTATGTTTGTTATTCTTTCACGCAAAAACTAATTATTGGGTATGGATGAAATTTGGCAGAATTTAGAGAGACTATATATGACAATTCGGACGAAGTCGCGGGCACAAGTTAGTTAATTAAGAAGCAAACTTGTATTTTCTTCCGCAATATAGTTTCACCTTGATGGAATAGCAGGGGATGATAATGGGGCGCTCCCCTGTAACAGAGTGGGCGTGGTGCCACCATAAACTTCAGAACTTCGCTTTAGGGGATAGGTATATACTTTATTTTGTATTGCAATTTTATTTTTATGGTGTTCTAGTTTTAATAGAAAAGTTTTTTAGCTATACTTAGAGCGGTGGTGTCTTGGAAAGCACGTTAAGCGTTGGTTACGGCAGTCATATGCACATCTTTTACAGTTGTTACGGTTAGTCTAAGCCAGAAAGTCTGACAACCAGTCTTAGCAAAGGGTACTTAAGCAGTCGCTTCATGTAAAACACTCAGCTGCATCTGTATATACTGGAAGTCAACCCCAAAATAGTTGGGAAAAAGCTAGACAGATGATGATGTCAATAACTATAAAGCCTCCTTTAGATCAAATCATCTAATTTGTGAGGTTAGTTTAGGAACAAATACCTTCTATAGTGTATATACCTTCTATATTAGCCTTCTCCTTGTCCATTCAAAAAACTTCTCATGTCCTCATGTCTTTGACAAAATCACATTGTTTTACCAAGTTACCCCACCGCTGGGCACACGCCCAAGGTCCCGGCGTATCACTTCAACATGTCCACAGACGGTGACGTATTGCAGGTCACATGAGAGGTCACTGTGACCCTCGTCAGCTTGACATTCATGAGGGGATAAATAACCAATAGTAGGACGTGGGTTTTTAAAAAAATATGTTTGTAATAAGTTCAAATTAAAAATGACAGAGTTCCATACAAAATTTGCCCCCCTTTTTCACCCCCATAGGGTTAGAATTTCGAAAAATCCTTTCTTATCGGATGCCTACGTCATACAAAGAACACACCCTCCAAGTTACAGGTGTCTACGATCAGCGGTTTAGGCTGTGCATTGAATCGTCAGTCATTCAGGACAAAGCATTTTATATGTATAGATTTTAACTGACTGTTATATTCCTCCCTTAGTCTATGTATCTGTGAGTTATTTATCGGTTAAATGTTTTAACAACAATTTATTGAATCTATTTGCGATTCCTCCAATAATGCATATCGCCACGCGCTATCATTAATGTAGGATCTGCATTTTGCCGATTTTTTTTTTATTTTACTAAAGTACTTAAAATAGTGTAATAAATAAACCCTGATTTAAAAAAAACATGTATCTTAATAACTTTCGGAAATAATTACATAAACATTGTCGGAAGTAATGCAGGCGTCCGGTCAAAAATGTAGGTAGGTACTTTGCAGCAATGTTAGCCGCGCGACGCGAGTGAGCGGGCGCGCCGATCTGCCAGTTACTGTGTTAATGTAATTGTTTTATTAAGTAATTTTAATGTGTGGTTAATATTGAACTACTATTTATACAACTAATTTCATTGTTATAGATTCACAAATATTGTTAGTCCATTTATTAACTTCGTATCTGCCAGATCCGACGTTAATGACCGTAGATGATGAAAATTGTACTGTCGGATCTACCACATCCTACCTTATTGATTGCACACCGTATAATTAATTTTGTTGGATCTACCACATCCGATGTTAATGAACGGACATGATAAAAATCATACAGTCGCATCTGCCATATTCGACTTTATTTCCGGTTTATTTTAGATAGAACGTTACCAGACCTAACAGATAACCCACTTTTTAGGTTTCCGTAGTCGACAAGGAACCTTTATAGTTTGCCATGTCCATCCGTCTGTCTGTCTGTCTATCTGTCCACGTCATAGGTCAGACGTTTTTGGTACTAGATAACTGAAATTTAGTATAGATATTATGTATATTGATCACGCCGACAAAGTGGTAAAATAAAATTATGTTTTTTTTTATGGTGGCTCTCAAACACGTAAAGTGCGCGCGTACGAGCCCCCCCCTCTAACTTTTGAATGACTGTCCTTAGGAATGTGAAAAAAATCACATACGTAGCACATGTTATGAACTTACAAGGAAAACTATCTAGGTAGGCTAGGTAGTCTTAACCGGTTACAGAGTTATAGTCAACTAATAAGACCTACTACGTTAGTTTTAATGAATGCTAATTATCATAGTATTTTTGGTTTTAAGGTACATTTCGAGAGTCACCTGTACCTGTTGATGCAGAACATAAAAACCATGTTTCATTTTGGTGATACCGGCCAAGGGAAAATTCTTACCCAACTATTAGTAAAAATATAGCGCTATCAATAAGACTAGATTTTGTCCTTGAAATTGTTTAAAAAGGGCAATGATGATCTGCGATGCATCTGGTGTTGTAGATATCCATCGGCCGTGGTGACTACTTGATAATCAGGAGGGTTACGGCTTATGAGCCACCTACTAACATCCAAATGTGTGTTAAATGTTTAAATATTGCATTTTATTGTTTCCAATTTAAGATTATTATTAAAAAGTAAATGATGAATTAATTAATAAGTTGCTATTTATCATGTCATGATTTACTTAAAAAATGGAAATCTCCATTAATTGGTATCATTATCACTATAAATGACATTTCAAGATGGTCGATAGCGTTAGTTCACCTGTCAGCCACGTTCATAAATCCGTAGTATCCGTTAAAGGTCCGCATTGAGAGAGATACATAGCACAATAAATAATATTCAACATTTATTGGAAAAAACACTATAATTATAATTTTGATCATGAAAAGTAGGTATTAGGACATCATAAAATAAAGAGACACCGCTGTGATGTTTCAACTACCCATCAGTTAGACGGGGTAGTATACCGTATCTTTTCTTTTTTGTATTATATACGAAAAGTACCAAGACATCATAAAATGAAAGAGACACCGCAACGTAGGTATTTGTAAAGGAGACATCGCTGTGATTTTTCAACTACCCATCCACCAGTTACTTTGTAATAATACCACGTAACATACCAGGGTTTCATAAAGTTGCAGAAGTCCTCACTGATATAGCAGAACAATTCTACCAAGTTTTGTGTGTAGGTTGCGCCTGATATCTATCATATGATCTCAGTATGCATATCATCGACTACCTATGGAACCTCCACAACCCAGTTACCGGGTAACACGATACCTCTTGGTAAGACTGGTTGTCAGACTTTCTGGCTTCTGACTACCCTTGACGACTGTCAAAGATCTACTAATGACAACGGGGACCAACGGCTTCACATGCTTTCCGAGGCACGGAGGAGTCTCGCTATGACATAGATGGTCACCCATCCACGGTTGGACCGCGCCAAGCGCAGCTTAACCTTTGTCCGTGCGGCTGTTACTTAGCCTACAATTTTCGCGATTCATACAATTGCACGTAATGTTACAATGAATAGGTATTATGGTCCCCTTAACGTTATGTAGGTATTAGTTGATTCCAATTAATTTGCCTGTATAAACTTACTAGCTTCCCGCCAGCGGCCTCGCTCGCAATATTTTAGCTAATGGATACAAAAACTTGACAAATTATATACTAAAACCTTCCTCATTAATCACTCTATCTATTAAAAAAACCGCATCAAAATCCGTTTGCGTAGTTTTAAAGATTTAAGCATACATAGGGATATAGGGATAGAGAAAGCGACTTTGTTTTATACTAAGTAGTGATACCTAATGCAATTTGGTTTTAAATGATTTGTCCCCACAAAATGATGTAAGTGTCAGATCCAACATAATTTACTACATTTTATCCATCAATAAGGGAGGGTCTGCCACATCCGACTCACTGTCTAAATCTCCGTCCAATCAAAAAAGTCCGATATACCACATCCGACGTATAATAGTAAAATATATCCATGTAAAATGGCTTCATGTGTCATTTTGACCACTATTTAAAAAAAAACAGATAATCTATTTCATTAGCTAGATGCGTAATAGTATATCTCACACCCATTTAAAATTTCATAATTTTATGACTTAAGATAATAGTTTTATTGTACTTTTTAACTTTAAACTGCTCTCCTGTAAAGTTGCAGATTTGTAGATCCTGCATTAATGATAGGGCGTGGCGATATAGGTTAGTATTTGAGATGCTTTGTATGAAACTGGGTCAAACTCACTGTCAATAGCTGGCGTTTTGTTTAGAGAACATACACGGACGTATCGTGGCCACGGTTTTATTGGGAAGGAGGTAAGCAGAAGTGTAGGTGGTGGAAAATATTGCTACTACTAAATAAAGGTAACATACCGATTTTTTCTCCGAAGTCATTTTAGAGTTTCGTAATCAACAAAGAGACAGAGACAAGATGTGCGCGGCATAGCTCAAATGCCGAAACGAACAAGCTGTAATTTGGTGTAAAGCCTACTTAGTAGTGATATATATTATTTTTCACAAACCTATCAGATATAAATTCAAAAGTTAGAGGGAGGGGATGATTTCGAATAAAAAAATAGCACCTTCAAGCTTGATATTTCGCAAACGGATCCTTCAATCGGAAAACAGTCTTCACACATCACAATATTTTTAAAATACCTATCCATCGATATTCCATACGATGAGATATATGAGAAAAATAATATTCATGCGTGAAATGGGACTTAACGCGCATGAATAAATAAAATTTTGGGAAAATATTATTATTGTACCTCCACAATAAAAATATTTTCCCATAATTTTATTTCATTACTTTGTCGGCGTAATTGATATATGCAAATGCATATCTATACCAAATTTCAGCTTCCTAGTACCAAGAACCTCTGAGATACGCCGCCGACAGACAGACAGACGGTCAGGCAAAACTATTATCGTCTCACTTATAAAGTCCGATAGTTTTTTTTAAATTATTTTTTTAATCTGCTGCTTTGCAACGGATTACCAAAAATCTTACTCATATTAATTGCTGTTTAGCGTTAATCCGAACTTAATTTAGTAGCTTAATCCGGGATTAGGTGAGAAATGTTTAAACTTCAGATTACAGGTTTTTTATAAGTACGACGATTAGGGTTCCTTGTCTACTACGGAACCCTAAAAAAGAGATATAAAGCTTGCAATTTTTGCTTTGCCCTACCCAAATAACGGATACAGACTCAGTATAGGCGTTAACACCACTCAAATTTCGCTCAGTCCGACAACCTAACCGCAACTGTTAAAATGAAACTCGTATTTCACGCGAAATGCGTCGCGTATTCCCACATCGTGTTTTCGTACGGCGTACTCAGCATACCCCGTGGCGTAGTGCCACTGAGCAGGCGAATACAGAAGGTTAACTTCTAACAAATATAATTTTGGATTCTTGTAGATATTTTTAACCGACTTCAGGAAGGAGGTAACGCTGAGATTTATGATCCGATTTCCGTGATTCTTCTTTAGTTTGATGCGCAATAGTTGCTATTCGGTCCCATAAAAATTTGTATAGTTTGGCCCAGTAGTTTTCATTTTATGAACTTTTTTTCTATAAATCTAGGTCTTATCATTTTGTCAGTGGTGCACTTAGAAAAAGGACGAATTATTTCACAATATTATTCGTACGGATTTCATTATCATCCTCCTGCCCTTATCCCAATTTTATTTGGGGTCAGCGCAGCATGTTTTCTTCTTCCATACTCTTCTATCTGCCGTCATCTCGCTAGTAACATTCATTCTAATCATATCAACCTTCACACAATCCATCCATCGTTTCTTCGGTCGTCCCCTTCCTCTATATCCATCCACATTCATGTCCAAAACCTTTCTCACTACATAATCCTCATTCCTCCTCATCACATGCCCATACCATGATAACCGATTTCCACATACCATTATTCATACGGATTTGAACTTACATTATAAAATGAGTTCGTCAGTAATCAACATGACAGTCTAAACTACCAATTTTATAATATTTACAATAATAAAAACATAAAAATAATAAATTATACTCATAAAATTAGGCATCAAAATATTCATCCGCATCGCTGTCAACGGGAATCGTGCCCTAAAGGCTGGCTGTATTGCCACGTTGGATGGCAAATTTAATATAGATGAATTATAGGTTTCATTTCATGTTATAACTCTAATCCAATTTTATTAGTAAAAAAGATTTCTATTTATGTGAGATAAGATAATATTTGTTTATTAATCACGCTTCAAATTAGGCACTCATGTAACGACTGGGATTAAAGTAAGTTCTATTTTCACAAGAACATGGACAGCTCTTACGAAAACGCGAGTGATATATATGAGGAAAAATCGACTTATAAGAAAATACATATTCATAATTTTATTTACATACTATACGTGACTATAATATGGTACTTCTTCCATAAATTTGGTATGTAGTTAAACATAGTACAGTTCCACAAAACTTTTCCCTTTGTGAAGAGTTCAAACAATGTTTACTGGATCCGCTCATACGGTTAAGTTGAACTTACGTTACTTACAAGTTAGGATAATGTAGTTAATTTCTTTTGAAATTGAAATTCACATGTATCTCTTTTATATTGAAAATGTTAGGTAATTTTATTTCCTACTTGCAGCTCTCGTGGTTTCTACAATTTAGTCTGGACTTTATATTTTTTCGGGGATTTAAAATAACCCATATTAATCACGGGTAATAAAGCTTTCTATAAGTGAAAGAAGACTAGCTTGCCACCAGTGGTTTTGCCCGCGTGAGCTATTCGATTTCAAATTAAAAATGGCACACTTTGCCCTCCCTTTTTCACCCCCTTTAGGGGAAAAACCTTTGTTATCGAATGCCTACGCCATACAAAGAACACACCCTCCAAGTTTCAGGTCTCTACGTTCAGCAGTTTAGGCTGTGCGTTTATCCGTCAGTCATTCAGGACAAAGCATTTTATATATTTACTAGCTTCCCGCCAGCGGCTTCGCCAGCGATATTTTAGCTAATGGATACAAAAACTTGACAAATTATTAATCATTAATCACTCTATCTATTAAAAAAAACCGCATCAAAATCCGTTACATAGTTTTAAAGATTTAAGCATACGTAGGCAAATAGGGACAGAGAAAGCGACTTTGTTTTATACTATGTAGTGATATGCAGAAGTTTCTAAGATTAGACATACAAACTCGTATCAGCAGTATGTAAGATAAGACTATAAATATTGTGTATGAGAGTGATAACTTCCATTACTATCTAGTGGAAGATATCAATATATTATCTAAATACGGCCCCAAAACACTCCAATCCCAAGCGTCTCGAATCCAATCAATATGAATTGAAATAGTTTATTAGTTTATTATCTGTGAATAGTTCAATAAACCATTGATTAGGTGGGAAGCGCAGATTGCTGTCTGTCTTGTGGATTTAATTAAACCCTATCGAGATGGCGAATATATCTCGAAGTGCAGTTCATTTCCAAGTTTGCATTATTTTACTGGGAAGATAAATATATATAAAACTCAAAGGTGACTGACTGACTGACATAGTGATCTATCAACGCACAGCCCAAACCACTCGAGGGATCGGGCTGAAATTTGGCATGCGGGTAGATGTTATGACGTAGACATCCGCTAAGAAAGGATTTTGATAAATTCTACCCCCAAGGGGGTGAAAAAGGGGGCAAATTTTGTATGAAACTCGGTCATTTTTTAACTCACGCGGGCGAAACCGCTGGCGGGAAGCTAGTGTCATATAATAACTTTTTAGACAAAAAAAAACCTTCTCATTTGTAATTTGTTAACATTTTTGGTACACAATAAGACATATGTGGCGGTATTTAGAAAAAAACTATTCCCGTACATTAAATATTTGACAGTAACAATAATGTCTACAGATATATAACAGGTCTGAACCACAACAATAGATAACTGGTACGATAAAAAGCATTTTAAACTTCGCCACACAGCAATCCAACTTTGCGCAACTTTTAAAACTTATCTGACACTTAATGTCAAAATGTGTGAAATATGCAAATAACTTATATTTAAAGTATAAAGTGTTTTTACATTGTGTTTTATGGTAACTGGTGTTTTGAGGTTTGTTATAGTCAAACATTTTGACTAACTGGGCCACGTAGTATCTCTCGTTCATGGCCAGGGTTTTAGCACGTGGCCAATTACTACCTTATCCAGGGTATATTTCTTCTTACCAGGGATGCGGTTTTGGAATAGAAAGGGCTGAGGAAGGAACATAAATGGGTTTTAGTCAGTAAAAGTCTGACACTCTCTCCCGCCTCACCCACGGCGGGAGGAGTCATTTGATGATTTTCCATCCGAAAAAAGAATATTTCTCTCTACCAAATTTCATCTCAATCAGTTCGATATAACAAACAAATAAATAAAAAAACTCACATTCATAATCCATCTGCCTAGTCTTTTCCCAACTATGTTGGGGTCGGCTTTCAGTCTTAAACGGATTCAGCTGAGTACCAGGGTTTTACATGGAGCGACTGCCTATCTGACCTCCACAACCCAGTTACCGGGTAACATGGTACCCCTTGGTAAGACTGGTTGTCAGACTTTCTGGCTTCTGACTACCCGTAACGACTGTCAAAGATGTACAAATGACAACCGGGACCAACAGCTTAACGTGCTTTCCGAAACACGGAGGAGTCTCGCTATGACATAGATGGTCACCCATCCACGGACCGACCGCGCCAAGCGCAGCTTAACCGTTGATCAGTTGGCTGTTACTTAGCAACGAGCTCCTCTACTTACATTCATAATATTAATAACAATTAAGAATGAAAAATTAAAATAAGAAAAGAAGACAATATTTTTTTGTGAAGTAATTAAAGCAAGTAACGCCACGCTTCTCAAGCAAGCGAACAATAAATCCCTACTAGTAACAGCCTGTTTGTCTGTATGTAGGTCAGTCAAGTTAATTCAGGGCACCATTACGTCTTGTGACGGTGATCTATCGCTGTCTGTGCACACACGAGAATGCACGAGCGCCGTGCGTCGGACATTTGCTTGCTTCACATACATGATTGATAGATGTTTGTGAATGCTGAAAAATATAATGGATTTAGCATACAAATATAGGCTGCGAGATAGTTCGCAGTAGCGGTCTTTGTTTTGGAACTTAATGGGTGAAAAAACATTGATGGGTTTAAGTCAGTAACAGTCGGTTGTACCTAACTTATTATCGTTAAAATGAATACTTTTACGAATATCACAAAACATGATATCAATATTTAGCATACTTTTAATACTTTTTTATGATATCAATATATAGATATTATAATTAATTAAATATATCATACATAATAACGACGACGAAAAACATAAAATAATAACAAAATTATTCAATTTTATCTTCCATTTTGAAGGATACCCAATACTCAATAACTTTATTGCATCCCATAATGTATACAATGGCTGGTAGGTTTATTAAAAAGATACAATTATGGACCCTGTCGGGCACAGCAAGTTAGTTTTTGAATGACAGTTCTTCTGTTGTTAGTATATTTTATTATAGTTATTTTTTAGTATATCTAACGTTCGGTAGGAGAAAGCATTGTAATAAAATTCTCGAAATGTGTACTACGGCGTAGCGGCTACGCCGTAGCCAGAGTATTTGTCTGGCTACATCGTAGCCTGATATTTACTCGTAGTAAATACTACGTACCACGTTTTTATAAAGTTTTATGAATTTCACAGTACCTACTTAAATTAAGCATGGTAAAGAAATTGCATGCTCTAATTTTTTCACAAAACTACAATCTAATAAAATGCTTTGTCCTGAATGTCTGACTCACTGACGGATCAACGCACAGCCTAAACCGCCTGATCGTAGACACCTGAAACTTGGAGCGTGTGTTTTTTGTATGACGTAGGCATCCGATAAGGAAGGATTTTTCGAAATTCTACTCCTAAGTGGGTATAAAAAGGGGCAAAGTTTGTATAAAACTCTGTCATTTTTAATTTGAATTCACGCGTGCGAAGCCGCTGGCGGAAAACTAGTATAATTATGTAGTCTTTTTCTGGTCTAATTTAATATAAAAAAAAATCCTGGACCAAACATATTCTAATTTACTTGACATCCAAACATACATTCTTTGTTTGTTTTTTGCGCTTTCACGGTAAAACGGCTGAACCAATTTTGATGATATTTCCTAAAGAGAGCTGGCAGAAAGCTAGTGTACCCATATCTATCAAAGATATACAAATGACAGTCGGGACCAACAGCTTAACGTGCTTTTCGAGGCACGGAGGAGTCTCGCTATGACATAGATGGTCACCCATCCACGGTCCGACCGCGCTAATTTTAACCTTTGATCGATCGACCCGTGCGGCTGTTACTTAGCCACGAGCTCCTCATCATTTGTAAGTATCTGTATCTAATATTAAGTACCTACAATCTACATTCAGAATACTCTCACTCTTCCTGATTGCCGTGCAAACACGAAAGAAATGACAGCATATTAACATTGAAAAATATACTTTAAACCTTTGACTGAAAGTTCATAATTGCAAATTTTTATTTTGGAGAAATTCTTAAATTACTTTGTTATACAAAATTATACCTTAACTCAAAGTACTAAAGCTTATAATCTAATGTGAATGTATCAGGGTTGATTATTACATAACTTGTTACTGAGATATCCGACGTGGACACTGTTATTTGATAATAAACCTTAATCACTTCAAATTAAGGTTGATATTTGACATGAAGCTAAGCGAAGCAATATACTTCGTCGTACTAATGCAAAATACACCTTATTCGAACGTGTGAAGATACATATTTGTGTGAGATACATTTCCAGCAATGTTTTTCCTGTTTCCTTACATTTTTCCATTATAAATGTATGAGGATTGGCAAGTTTTTATAGGTCTGTTATAAGGTTGGAATGTAACCATACATTCACAAATTAATGATGAAAGTTTTTCTTATTATATTTTCGTATAAAGAAAGAAAAGAAATACAAACTAAAACTAAAGAAACACACCTAAAAACTATTCTATGTGAAAATTTCGTTTCTAAGATATCATCATCAGCCTATATATTGTCCCACTGCTGGGCACAGGCCTCTTCTCATACAAAGAAGGCATGAGCATTGATCACCACGCTTGCTCAAGGCAGATTGGGCATTTCATACTTTTGAAGTCCAGATTTCCTCACGATGTTTTCCTTCACCGTTAGTCAGTGGTGTCTAAGATATACTTAGAAAGTACATAATTATGACTTAGAAAAGTCACATTGGTACTTGCCAGGTTTCGAACCAGTACACTCGTACATGAGAGGCAGGTGCCTTAACTACTAGGCCACCACTTAACGCTCCTAGATAAAAAGTAGCTTAAGTATAACCATCTCCAGAGTGCCCTCTATCTCCATACTAAATTTCATCCAAATCGGTTTAGCTGTTTTACCGTGAAAGCGTATCAAACTCACTTTGGCATCTATAATATTAAAGGTAGATTATGGAGATATGTAGATAGAACCCAGGGAGAAGATTCTACGCCATTTTGTTGTGGATTTTTGAAGTAATTTCTATGAGCGAGACACGAGTGAAAGCGCGGGAAACAGCTAGTATCTATACATATTATAAAATGCTTTGTCCTGAATAACTGACGGATCAACGCACAGCCTAAACCGCTGATCGTAGTGACCTGAAACTTAGAGGGTGTGTTCTTTGTATGACGTAGGCATCCGATAAGAAAGTATTTTCCAAAATTCTACCCCTAAGAGGGTGGAAAAGGGGGGCAAAGTTTGTATGAAACTCTGTCATTTTTAATTTGAGTTCATATAGCCCACGCAGGCGATGCCGCTGGCGGAAAGCTAGTTTTTAATAAATGTACTGTCAGTTGAACTCCTATACATACATATATGTATGTACTTACATATTCTTTATTGACCTATATACCTCGAATCTTGTAAGAAAGAGACAGCATGATTTAGACAAAGACAGACGATAAGTGACTCAATTGCAAACGATAGGATTATATGGATAAAGGTATTATATATACCTAGGAAATTATAGTAGGAATCATTAAAATAAGAATTTGGATTTATTAAGGGCGGTAGCGATAGCGGATTTTAATTTAATTTGACTTAAAAGTCGTAGCGGCCTAGTGGTTAAGACACCTGCTTCTCGTGTACGAGTGTGAGGGTTCGAAACCTGGCAAGTACCAATGTGACTTTTTATAATATGTACTTTCTAAGTATATCTAAGACGTCATTGACTAATGGGTACTATAATAAGGATGTGATAGTTAGGATGTAATGGCTCTAAAATTATTTGAGAATATTACAATATATTTTTTTAAATACTAAAATTTAATTAATTACCAACGTAGGGTAATTCGTTTCAATAGAGGTCAACTCTGCCATTGACAGGCGCTTAACTGTGACCCGTAAAATCAATTAATTTGCCAATTAACTTGCGAACGCCGATTAAATATATTGGCAAGTTTTTTTGTACGAAGCGTGAAACAATATAAAAATAAAAGTCATTGTATAAAATTGACAGCTTTTATATACTTTACTAGCTTTCTGCCAACGGTTTCTCCCGCGTGGACTATACAAATTCAAATTAAAAAATGACAGAGTTCCATATAAACTTTGCCCCCCTTTTTTCACCCCCACAGAGGTAGAATTTCGAAAAATCCTTTCTTATAGTGTGCCTAGGTCATACAAAGAACACACTCTCCAAGTTTCAGGTCTCTACAATCAACGGTTTAGGCTGTGCGTTGATCCATCAGTCATTCAGGACAAAGCATTTCAATTGTATAGATAGATTGAAGATAGATAGATAATATAAAGAGGAATTCATTTTATTTACCAAGTTATCAGAAAAACCTTCATATAAAGAGAATATATTGCAATTTTAATTAGTATTATGCAATAAATGGTTATAAATAACATTTAATTAAAATTAATTCGCTGCACAAACAAAGAGATTAAGTTCAAACCATTTGTATACCCAAAGCCGTTATCAAATCGTTTAAACCTGTATTATTTTAGCCGGTAGCAGCTTAACTATGGTTATTTATAACTGCTGTACCACCTGGTTTAAACCGCAGATTCGCAGTAACTGAGTTTACAGGTTTGCTAAATTAAATACGAGTAGTTAAATGTGTAAATTGTGTTCAAGTAACTTGGAATTTAGTTATTTTAACCGAGTTTTGTATTCTTGGATGTTAAATACGGGTGAGTGGGTCGTGGCTAAGAAATAGCCACTTGAGTTAATCCAGCAAGGTGAGCTACGTTTACTGCAGTGGATCCTAGGATTGGTGACTATCAATTTCATATTGAGACCACTTCTTCTCAAAAAGCACGATTGGATGATTCCTTCTATTATCAGTAAATGATTTACCAATAAAAAGTTATTACGGATCGTTAGGAGCCTAAAATCTTTCAACCAGTCTTATTACAAGGTATCTAATAATTGTGGAGGTCAAAAAGGCAGTGAAAGCTGACCCTACTTATGACCAAGTGAAATTGACACTAATAATTAATTTCCTATTAGAAATGCTATAGCGGAGTGCCTAATTGCAGGTGGTAAATTAGTTTATATCACTGAAACACAGCTGATCGCAAAGAGAATACAATATGGCTGATCGTTACACACATTATTTAGAACGACAACTCATTTCAAGTTACTATTGATGTCATCATATGGCAGATCCAGTAAGAGCCTACAAGAAGTATCAATAACTCCATCATATCATCTGCCTAGCCTTTTCCCAACTATGTTGGGGTCGGCTTCCAGTCTAAACCGGATGCAGCTGAGTACCCGTGTTTTACATGGAGCGACTGCCTATCTGACCTCCACAACCCAGTACCGGGTAACACGGTACCCCTGGGTAAGACTTTCTGGCTTCTGACCCGTAACGACTGTCAAAGATGTACAAATGACAACCGGGACCAACAGCTTAACGTGCTTTCCGAGACACGGAGGAGTCTCGCTATGACAAAGATGGTCACCCATCCACGGACCGACCGTGTCAAGCGCAGCTTAACCTTTGATCGGTCGAACCGTGCGGCTGTTACTTAGCCACGAGCTCCTCTATAACTCCATCATATACAAATGCATAAACACCTTGACCCAGCACAATTTTATTTGTCCTGTGCTGGAATTGATACCGCGACATGTGTAATTTAAAAAAAAACTTTCTATATTTATAAAAATTAATTGCTATGCGTTCGTCTCGCTAAAACTCGAGAATAGCTGGGCCGATTTAACTAAATTTGATTTTGAAATTTTAATATTGGTCCTAGTCCAGGGGAGGACAAAAAACAACAAAAAGCAAAGATAGATGTAGGTGATACAAAGTTCACCAGGTCATCTAGTACTACATAAAATTTTAGACTGGTTCTTCTCCAATTCTCGTCAACTAAAATATATCAAAGAAGAATTGACACTTGTTACGTGTAAAATATTACTAAATTTAACTTATTTCAACATCTCTTTGGTACACAGAGGGAACTGTTCAAAAGTTTTCTTTGTAAACACTTGAGATATTTTTGTAGACGGGATAGGGACTTGAAACATTTTGTTAGATGCTTTGAAAGTCAGGGTGCAAGCTGAGAGTAGCATGAACGGAGCGATAAGCGGGGCGATTTACCGAAAAAGTTATTCTGTAAGTTGAATGTTCACACTTTTAACCAAATTGTTATAAGACACAGTTTCACTAAAAATATTATTTTAGCGCAGTAAATTCTAATTTGATTCACGTAACATAAATAAATATTATATAATATAAATAATAAAATAAAAATAGTATGTATATTATAAATATACATGGTTTTTGCGTGAGAGAGTAATAATATTTTCACGCAAAAACCATAGAACGAATTTAGGGGAAAAGTCGCATCCTTACTAATATTATAAATGCGAAAGTAACTCTGTCTGTCTGTCTGTCTGTTACGCTTTCACGCCAAAACTACTGGACCGATATAAATGAAATTTGGTACAGATATAGAATAGACCCTGAGGAACCCCCGGGATGCGGGTGAAACCGCGGGAAACAGCTAGTAGTTTATAACTTGAATTAGCACTAGCAATAGGATACTTTTATAATAATAAAAACAAATGAATAATAAATTATAGTAATAAAATTAGGCATCAAAATATTCATCCGCATCGCTGTCAGCGGGAATCGTGCAAAAAACGCTGGCTGCATTACCACGTTGGATGGCAATGCTGATTCTTTGACCGAAACATAGGCCAGCATTTTGATCACGCGTGGAAATAGTATACTTTTATTCGGGTATATAATACTATGCAGACGAAGTTGCGGGTAGAAGTAAATACAAAATACATAGGGGAATCTTATTTTGACAGTTCCTAAAATGTCTGTCAAATAGGTAGTATCAATTATACAACTATGTGAATTTCTTCATCATAGATTAAAATATAGTATTTGCATTCAACGTTAAAATTCGTGCTATTCGCCCGCTAATAGCCCCGCTATTGCTGTCGCCCGCTGCTGCTATGTATAAAACCGCTACCTTAGAATTTGTGGAAGCATTTCTGTGTGGTTAGTCGGAGAATTTTACAAGCTAGGATAACTTGAAGGTTAAATATTTTAACCAGGAGGCTTGAAGAAGATCTGTAGTGCTATTCCTATAGTAATGGATTTAATTCCAAGTCCTTTCCAAAGACTTTGGATTTTGTAAGCTTCGTTATGAACAACTCATCATCTGCTTAACCTATTTATTAATTACTAGCTTTCCGCCCGCGGCTTACATTATTCAAGTTTTAGTAGGGATCCCTAATTATTTCTAGAAATAAATATAGCCTATGACATTTCGTAAAGATGTAACTTTCTAACGGTGAAAGAATTTTTAAAATCGGTTCAGTAGTTTTTGAGTTGAAAGCCTACAAACAAACAAACAAATCTTTCCTCTTTATAATATTAGTATAGATGTTGGGGTCGGCTTCTAGTCTAAACCGAAGCAGCTGCTTATCTGTCAAATCGCGGGTAACAGCTAGTTTCAAAATAAAGCTAGGTTTTATAAATATCTCTCATTAAGTTTTATCCTTAAATCTGAAGCACCCTAGCAACTATTTCCATCCCACATATAATGCTCAAACATTATATGGGTTTCATTACACTATTAGAAACTCCATTGTCCTAAAACAACGTTGTTATCGCTTCAGTGAATTTGAATAGAGTTGAAACATTAGGAACGAAAATATTAATGTGACTTTAGAATATATTATTTCATAAGGTTTTGTAAACTAAAAGGATTTTGAGTGCTTTCAAGCATGATTCTGCAGTTGTGATATATTATTAGAAAAGTCATTGCAAAATAGTATTAAAATTATTTTTTGAAATTTTTTGAACCTTAAAAAATTATTCATATTCAACATCAGATAAAATCATATACCTATATTGTCCCACTGCTGGGCACAGGCCTCCTCTCATACAGAGAAAACATGAGCATTGATTTTTTAGTTAGATTTTTTAGTCCAGGTTTTCTCACGATGTTTTCCTTCAGCTTTAGTCAGTGACGGCTCAGATATACTTAGAAAGTACATATGACTTTAAAGTCACATTAGTACTTGCCAGGTTTTGAGTCCACACACTCGTACGAGGCAGGTGCCTTAACCACTAGGCAACCTTCTTAAATATATGTCATTGAAAAATATGAAGACATCGAATTATTATAAAAATAAAAGTATACAAATGAAATTATATTTTTTTTGTAACTAGGGTATTTAAATCCCTTTTACACTTAACAACGCTAGCGCTGGCATTTTCTAGCTGACTACCTCTGAGAAGAAATGCCGAATCAAACTCAGTGGTCGTGGTCTCGTTCGTTCCCTAGTGAGATCAGACATTAGTCAAGCTTTAGAACAATAAGACTAGGTCTTGATATGAAAATGATCACCCATCCATGGAGTAACCGGGGACAACAGCACCTTAACCTCAAAAGATGGACCTACTGTAATATACTTACAAGCTCGTCAATTTGTTAACATAAAAAGTAAAATATAAATAAAACAACAATAAATCATATTTTATTTATCCCTAATATTTTTGAGCACAAAATATGAAGAAATCTAATTATAAAAATAAAAGTATTTCGATAATAAAAATACGCGCCTAGCCGATATGGCCAATCACAGTGCATATGCATGAGCACGCATTTCCTAATAGGATTAGATCTTAGGCAAGGTCTAGAACAATAAGGTTAGGTCTTGATATGAAAATGATCACCCGTCCATAGAGTAATCGGGGACAACAGCACCTTAACCTCAAAAGATGGACCTACTATAATATACTTACGAGCTCGTCAATTTGTTAACATAAAAAGTAAAATATAAATAAAATAACAATAAATCATATTTAATTCACCCCTAATATTTTTGAGCACAAAATACACCGAAAAAAGCATCAACAATTTACCGAACAAGTAAACGTTTTACCGAAAAAGATCTCACGACGTATAAATATGATTCCGAAGTATTTTTACATTACGCTGAGCCATGTTGGGAAAAGAATTTAATTTCAGTCGACAGTAGTAGGGTGACAGTGATTTATTATCATCCAGGACTGAATAATATCTTAAGTGGTGGATGTAATAATTTAAATGATTTTATTAGTATTAGGGCCAAGTTCACCAACTAATAGTTTCGTAATCGGTCCGTTAAACGAAATGTTTTATAACCAGGAAGCTGGAATTTTCGTATTACCAACGTTGGTTAGGTAATCAACCGTTTCAGAAATAAAAATCTCAAATAATACGTTACCTATCGAAAGTTGGTTGTTTGAGTTTATGGTAAACAACTGTATTTAGTTAATCGGACCGTTATCTTGTTGGTGAACTATGGCCTTATATAGTTAGACGAGGGCTCATGGCTCAGTCTGCAGCACGAATCAATCGATCAAGATTAATCTAGACTTGTTTCGGTCGGTTCTTGGATAGGTGACTGAAAAAATTACGTAAGACGGTCCCGGCTAAAATTTGTAAATCTTTGAAACTTGGGTTACGGTTATGGGTAGTCAGAATCCGCAAGACCAGTCTAACCAGTCTAACCAATGGGTATGTTGTTACCTAGTCACTGGACTGTAGAGGTCAGATAGGCAGTCGCTACATGTAAAACAGTTGCACTGGAAGCTGATCTCGACGTAGTTAATGGATACTATTATTGTCACTAAGTTCCCTATTTATATCATACGCAACAAAATAGGACTATTTATTGATAAGAGCATTTTTGGCAAACCATTTAACCAAAAAAGAACAGTGATATACTTTTTACTTTTAAGGGGGGCCCTAATTCCATTTCTATCAACTTATGTTTTGTGCTAATAATTTTTTTTTCTTTCTTTTTTTAACCGGGCAAAAACCAAACTCATAGCTGTAATTGAGAAATTTCGCCTTCGAAAACCCCAACAAAACCTTCACCGACTATTGGCCCGAACGTAGGTTCGTAACAGCAGTACTAATATCAAAATCATCTGCGTAGCCTTTTCCTAACCATGTTGAAGTCGGCTTAAAGTCTAAACCGGATGCAGCTGAGTACCAGTATTTAACATGGAGCGACTGCCTATCTGACCTCCACTACCCAATTACCGGGTACCCTTTAGTAAGACTGGTTGTCAGACTTTCTGGCTTCTGACTACCCGTAACGACTGTCAAAGATCTACAAATGACAGCCGGGACCAACAGCTTAAGTTGCTTTCCAAGGCACGGAGGAGTCTCGCTATGACAAAGATGGTCACCCATCCACGGACCGAACGCGCCAAGCGCAGCTTAACCTTTGATCGGTCGAACTATGCGGCTATTACTTAGCCACGAGCTCCTCCTCACTACGTGTACTAATAACAAAAATGTCCCTAATACATAAAATAATAATAACCAACATGGTTACCAAGCATAAAGATACAACACAACTACTTAAGCATCTCTTACTGTCATCGTTCTAGCATTATACCTACAGATTAGGGTGACAATGATTCATGATTATACTCGGACATGACCCGTATTAATATTGTCCGAAAAAATAACTTCGGGGAAACTTGTCGTTTATTAGATTTTATTGTAAGTAGTAATATGGTTCAGTGATAAAGAAAACTAGGCTAGTATTTATTTTAGTGCTGGGAAATAAATAGTACTCTAGCGTCGGTTTATTTCTAGATTTTGTTTATTACTAGATATTGTGTGGTTTCAATTAAATACCTTTCGGGTTGGTATTGCCTTTTTTTAGCTCCCGATATAACTACTTCACACACCCGACTAAAAAGTAACCCATAACCGTCTCTAGGGTCCCTTCTATCTCCGTACTAAATTTCATCCAAATCGGTCCAGCCGTTCATGCGTGATGCTGTGACCAAGGGTAATAGGGATTAATTTATAAACAGATGTTTCGAAATATTTCACTATATCAAAAATTATAAGTAAGAAGGTAAGAGAAATCCCATCTAGAGTAAACATCCACAGTTAGAAATCCTACTTTTCATGGTGAAACAGCTGAACTGATTTGCATGAAATTTGGTATGAAGGTAGATGGGACTCTGTAGACGGTTTTAGGCTATTTTTTATCCGGGTACGATTGGTACGTTAGGTTTCACCCTCTGGAAACGGGTGACCGCGGGAAACAGCTAGTCGGATATAATTTGTATAACTTCTAAAATCTGACAAATAATTAAATCTGAATATTCGCAAAAGAATTAAAAACATTTTCAAGTAAAAAAGACATCTAAATTCCAAACACTTACTAAAAACCGAAATTGAATTAAATTTTACAACCCAAATCGTGGTTACAGCAAGCGACGAGCTTTTAAAGGCACCTAGAGTTTTAACGAGAACATTTAAAAAAGAGCTCTACTTTCAATAGCCTTTCGTAGAGTCGTTTCAATTTGTTCCAATCTCTATTGTAGAGACCGGTTTCGGTACGTATTTACATATTTATCTTGGAAAGCAGAGTTTTTGCTTTTCCAACTTTACAGAAGTTATAAGTATTTTTTATTTAAATTGAGAGTTTTTTGTCACGTTATCTCTGTATGAAATGACTTTTGTTGCGTAACTTTTTAAAGGAAAATTTGGGGGTCTGTCGTTACATAACGAGATAAATTAAAAATTAAAAAAATCATTTTGGAAAAGAGCTGATACTCTTAGACTGCTTCACCGATATTAACCAAGCATAGCTATGAACCATCGCAAGGAAACTGGATTTCAAATGAAAAAAAAATCGCATCGAAATCGGTCTATCCGTTTGAGAGCTACGAAGCCACAGACAGACGGACATCGACGTCAAACTTATAACACCCCTCTTTTTGCGTCGGGGGTTAAAAATTGGAAGTGTAAAGCTACACTATGTGAGTGTACGATGTATGGTATGGTAGTATAAACCTAGCTTTATACTATGCAATTGAAAATCTAGACTTTGTTTATTTTAATTACCAAATATCGTAATATTAACAACATCTGTCGCCTCCAAAAATTACGACCCTAAAATTTTAAGAGCTTAACCAGGGTCCCTTTCTTGGGATCTAAATTGAAATACATATAAATGGCTCCAAAAAACTTTCCCTAAATAATTTCTCGGAATTCCGGTATATTTCTCCTAACTAATTTTAGGGTTCCGTAACGATAAGGTCTTTTGTCTAACCGTCTGACTGTCTAACCGATCTGCATCTTTTTAATAAAGCGTGCGTTATTTAGGGTGTTATAGCAGCAAATAAAAATAACTACTTCACGTACTCGGATAAAATTTAAACTATGTCCTCCCTCAGATTTCAATCATGCTAAAGTTCGTCCAAATTAGTTTAGCCGTTTAATAGTAAAAGCTTGATAGACTAAATTACTTTCACATTTTTAGCAAAAGAGTAACTGTATTATTCATAATAAAGGCATTCGCTTAATAAATCTATTTTAGCTATCAAACTGTTATGTCTTTATCTGTCAAGTCAAAATGTAGTTTCACAGAAAGGGACAAAACAGTTCGATTAGTTAAAACAGGCTTATAAGGCATATGGTTTTTTTATGAATAAGGGTAAAAAAATCGATGACTTATTTTAGGTTTTTTTTAAGGTAGATTGTATATCCTGCCGGGGCTACGGGGATGTTCGTAAGAGTTGCCTCGCCTCCGGAATACAAAGGGCTGAGGAAGGAACATAGATGGGTTTTAGTCAGTAAGAGGCTGATACGCCTACCCGCCCCACCCACGGCGGGAGGGGTCAGTTGATGATTTCCCATCAGAAAAAGAAAAAAAAAAGGTTGATTGTATATATCTCAATTATTATAAAACATATATTATTCTATCTAACTACTATCAGTGCAAATAATTATTCTATTCTATACGGAACCCTAGATGTATTCGAATCGCACTTCGCCGGTTTTTTGAGTTTATAGCTTTTATAATTTGGGGACTGGCCTCTGAATTCGTACAGCCAGTTTATTTGCACTCGCTAATTAAGGCTAAAATCATTTACTGAATCGCCTCGCTTTGCTTTTTATGGTATGACGTCACGGCCTTTTCAAAGTTGTCCGTTTTATGTAACTTTTATTCATGAAGTTTTAAATGTCTTTGGTTAATTTTGAGTTTTCTGGTTTTATTTGTAGATAATTTACATGTTGCGACTTAGTAAAATATACATAAGTACCTACAAATATCATGGAAATTGTAATTATAAATAAAAATAATACAGAAATACCTTATTCGATCATTTTTTTTTTGTATGGCATGGCATTACTTGTATGGAAACTTACCTGAAACAAGAAAAAAAAACAATTAGTAAAAGTTTTAAGTCTTATACATAAAAATGAATTACTGTTCGTTAGCCTCGCTAAAACTTGAGAACAGCTGAGCCGATGTAACTGATTTTAGTTTAGAAATGTTTATCGAAGTCCAGGGAAGGTTTAAACGGTAAGAAAAAGTTAAGATACATAGATATGTGATACGAAGGACACCGGATCATCTAGTAGTTTATATAATTGCTTGTGTTTAGCTAAAAGTTGAGAAACCCGAAATTTAAACAAGATTAGGCAGGTCTGGGTAGTGGAGGTCTGATAGACAGTCGCACCATATAAAACTGCTACTTAGCTGCATCCAGTCAGACTGGAAGCCGACCTCAATGCAGTTGGGAGAAGGCTAGGCAGATGATGACGAACTTTAAAAGTTTATCTTGAAATTTCCTTGAGTAACACTAAAAAGGATCGTTTGAAACTCTGAAAAAAAAAACACAATATTTAAACCAATTACTGCTCATATTATAACGAAAAACTTTCGAACAACCCAAACGAGAGTTTTTGTGATATCTCCTGTAACGAGATAACACAAAAAAACACTATTTTTTACCAAAAAATATCCGCTAAGGGCAACTTTAGCCCTTTCCTTAGTGGCAATTGTCACCCCTCAGACAATGGGTTGATATTACCATTTCTATTCTGTTACTTATTGAACGTGGAGAAGTTTGGGCGACTTAACCTTGTTTAAATTCAAGGCCTTTACGCAAACAGGTTTCACTTAAACACAAGATCTTCGTGGCTTGAAAATAGCTGAAAGTTTTGTAAGTCCCTTTGACATCCGAAATTGTGCAAAAAAAAAGTTATCGGTAGACTTGCTGTCAAAAAATGGGAAGGTTCTAATAATATTGATGTTAGTATTTCTTTAACGACAACCTTTTCGCCAGCGGCTTAGCCCGCGTGGACTTTACGAATTCAAATTAAAAATGACTGAGTTTTATACAAATTTTGCCCCCCTTTTTCACCCCCTTAGAGGTAGAATTTCGGAAAATCCTTTGTTTTAGGATGCCTACGTCATACATAGAACACACCATCTAAGTTTCAGGTCTTTGATCAGCGGTTGAGGGCTGTGCGTTGATCAGTCATTCAGAACAAAGTACTTTATATGTAGTATAGATTTTCAAAAAAACTTGAGACAAAATAATGTCTTTGCTGTAACACTTATACAATATATCGCTCTATAAGTCGGTGTTACTAAATAATTATTATTTATATTTTGTCTCCGGTTTCTAGAGTATTAATCCACAAGTTTTTCAGCAAAAATGAAATATTTTTTCCCTTTTCAGTTTTTTTCAGTTTTCCCTTATCAGATATAGGTACACCTATATTTTTTTACCAAAAAAGTTATTTCTTGTAAATTTTTCTGATAGAGGAAACTGTATAGTTAAGTTTAACATAATGAAAGGACTCCATTTTCAAAAAGAAACATAAACCCATTAAACTATTTCAGTAATTACTTAGAATATTTGCTATAAGTATATACTTAAAGTAATTTAAGCTTTGAAGCAGAGCGTTTAAACTTAAAATGTAATTTGTCTTAATCTGAGCTTAGAGCTTATTTTAATTAATCCGATCCTTACTTTAATCTTAGAGACATCTGTTAAGTTATTTAAGTTAATTAGTATGAATATAAAAAAAAAACTAATTAATTTTACTACTTTTTAAAAAGGAGCTGCTGGGTGTTCGAAAGTTAGCCCTTACTAATGAAGGAAAATGGATGGGTTTTAGTCAGTAAGAATGCGGAATGAGTCATTTGATGATATACGAATAATATCATAATACCTAATCCGAAAAAAAAATGACAATTCTGATTCATCTTCAACTACATAAATAAGATTGTCATGTATCATTCAAGTGTAGTTTTTGTTAAATAAAAGATTTTTTAAATTCAATAATATAAGAGATTTTCCCAATACAAAAAAATAAAACAATAAATTATTATGTCTAACATTTCAATTCGTGAATCCATAGATTAATGGTTACAATAACTTTATTTATCAACAACTCACAAAATTCCTCCACAAAAAAGATAAATCCGATTAATAAAAAGGAACATCGCTAAAAGATATGCCTGTAAAAGCAATAATATATCTTTGCAAAGATCCCGATAAATCCCTTTGACTCTTGCTAATGCCCGCCGATGGAAGGGAAACTTTGTTCACGATCTGACCTCGAATTGGAAAGATTTGGGTAAAACTTGTGGCGGGAATATTTTATCTTTTATTTTTAGATTCTCGTTAAGTGTCAAATAATTTCGCAGTTTTTTTTGTTCCATAGACTTTTTTTAAATAAATAAGTAACGTGGCGATTGTCTATGGTATTACATTAAAAATCATAGTGAAACAAGTCATGTAATCATGACATAGTATAAAACAAAGTCGCTTTCTCTGTCCCTATATCCCTATCTATGCTTAAATCTTTAAAACTACGCAACGGATTTTGATGCGGTTTTTTTAACAGATAGAGTGATTAATGAGGAAGGTTTTAGTATATAATTTGTCAAGTTTTTGTACCCATTAGCTAAAATATCGCGGGCGAAGCCGCTGGCGGGAAGCTAGTCTATAATATAAAAATGAATCGCTGAATATGTTGCTAAGCCCAAATCTCCAGAGCAGCTGAACCGATTTGGACAAAATTTGCTACGGAGATAGAGGGGACCCTGAAAAAGGTTTTAGGCTTTTTATCTGGGTGCGCGAAGTAGTTCCCTCAGGATGCGGGTGAAACCGCGGGAAACAGCTACTAATAAATACAAATAATCTCTCCAGACCGACTTTGGTCACGGCGGCCAATCTCAATGAAGACTAGCCAGGACGCAGGAGATATTATAGTGCACAAGCGTAGACACAGGTGCACTATCTATTTCTCACTCTCATAGTCCGATAGGTGAACAATCTGACACGACCGGGGAGAGATCAGGCGCAGGACCGACAGCTTTTTTTTTATTGACAGGAGGGGAAATCCTCATGGACACCCAAGCCACCTCACGGATGAGATGGCTTAGGTAGTGCCGGACTCTTACCGGCTAAAAATCACTCCTGCCCTGTCAATCTCCTCTGACGTAATCAGAGACTTTGATATTACATATATTTATTTACATGCTTAGAGTGACAGTCTTCCTGTAGTGGAAGGAAGAAGGAAGAGAATTGGACCGACAGCTTTACATGCTCTCCGAGGCACGGAAGAATCTCGCTATTTTCAGAAAACAGTCATCCATCCATGGTCAGACCGTAGCTAGCGCAGCTTAACCTAGCTAGTCTATCGATCCGCTACTTTGTTGGCTGTTACTTACCTACAAGCCTCTCAATATTTAATGTCATCATATATTATGTATATGTACATACATGTCTCATTAAGCTGTTTACTCAGCTTGTTTACTCGCAAATAGGGCAAATAGGGTAGTGTTCTGTAAACATAAGGGGACCTCAGGAAACATATGGTTTAGGAGAAGGTTTTTCGCCCAAAATTATTAGGTTAGAAAGGCACAGGATAAACAAAAGGAATTCCTGTGACAAATGATTACTCCTTGCAAATAGTGTTTGTTTGTTTATTTATGGAAAAAAATATTCGGTATATATAGGTCATTAGATTAGATTTCGTGATGGCCTAGTGGTAATAGCATTCTTAAGCTTGAAAAACACGTCATCATCATCTGCCTAGCCTCATCCCAACTATGTTGGGGTCGGCTTTCAGTCTAAAGCACATGCAGCTGAGTACCAGTATATTACATGGAGCGACTGCCTATATGACCACCACAATCCAATTACCGGGTAACTTACCCCTTGGTAAGACTGGTTATCAGACTTTCTAGCTTCTGACTACCCGTAAAGACTGTCAAAGATCTACAAATGACGAAACGTGCTTTCTGAGGCACGGAGGAGTCTCGCTATGACATAGATGGTCACCCATCTACCGACCAACCGCGCTAAGCTTAACCTTTGATCGCTCCTCTATTAGCTTGAAATACACGTAGTAATTCTATTAACTTAAGTGTTATGCATCTGTATGCTTGATAACAAGCCTCGATGCTTATTATCAACACGATGCAAGCGATGCAGCTGCGTCTGTTTATGCAGACCGCCAATCTAAGGCGTCGGCATAATTGTGGGATAACCTAGTCTACCAACTATGTAATGACGTAGGTACGATGTAATCTATACTAATATTATAAAGAGGAAAGATTTGTTTGTAGGGTTTTAACTCAAAAACTATTGGACCGATTTTCACCGTTAGAAAGCTACATCTTTACGAAGTGTCATAGGCTATATTTATTTCCAGAAATAATAGGGATATAAGACTAGCTTTCCGCCCGCGGCTTCGCCCGCGTGAGCTATACAAATTCAAATTAAAAATGACAGGTTTTCATAAAATATACATACGCGATGTTTTCCCTCAATGGTCAACAAAGAAAGAAAAAAACATTTATTTCAGGACATGCACAGGAATTAAACAATTAATATGTAAAATGACTGGTTAGTCTACCTGTACGAGGCCGGAGAATGCTCTCATCTCAGCATAATGCAGCAATTATTATAATAAATGCTGCAGCGCTGGGGGCCTACTCTAACTCAACGAAAACGAAGATTCGCTTGAAATTAGGAACCTGTCCTTGTGAATTTTAGGGTGGTAAGGTTCAAGCAATTGTTATATATGGATAGTATAAGTACACCTCACTATATACAGAGCATCAGATCGCACCTTACCGCACCACAAAAAAAGTTATCGTCTATTCTCGATCGTTCCGAAGTTTCGTTTCAGTGAGTTAGAGTAGGCCCCCTGGTCTTCCGATAGGAGCCCTGAAGATCTTATTAAAACAACTAGTTATAACACCTAACTAAAAGTTAAAAAACAAACTACCCGACAAACGAATACAGCTACTGACATCACAACTCGGCTAGTTAGAGGCGAGAAATAACTTCGTTTTGTACTACCGTTTGTAAGCAAACTTTGTCTGTCTGTCACAAAGGGATGAACCAACGTTATACGTAACTTGTATGTATGTAAGTTTAGTAAATGAAGGACAAGTGAAGATTGAGTTATATGTCTAGCCTTTTCCCAACTATGTTGGGGTCGACTTCCAGTCTAATAAGACGCAGCTGTGTACCAGTGTTTTAAATGGAACGACTGCCTATCTGACCTCGACAACCACTTTTTTTTCAAATGGGTAATCATCAAATGACCTCTCCTGCCCTGGTAGGAGCGGGAGGTAGTGTCAGAATCTTACTGACTAAAACCCTGTTGTTTCTTCCTTAACCTTTTGTATTCAGGGGGCGCGATAACTCTTTAGAACATCCCGCAGCCCCGGCAGGCTATGGCCCTGGGGCAGAGCCCAGTCACTGGTGCTGATAGCACTTTGAGGCGCGCGTAAAATACGAACGAGCCGTCGACGCGGGCCTGGTCTCTGTCGGACGACGAGCCACCCAGAGCTCACCGTCCGCAGGCCCGTGCCTACCGCGGCCGGGAGTTGTTCCGCAGCCCATGGCGTCTCCCACCTCCACAACCCCTTACGGGGTATACCTTTGACTAGCAACCAACATGTACCTACTAAAATTCTATATTATTATGAAGATTCCATAAAAAGAAAACATAAAGTCAAATAAATGACACACTTTCGAGGGAAATTTTTTTATCCTTGTCACGCGAAATGTCATCTACGGCCTTACCATGATATGTCAAAGCAGGAATATTTTCGTTGTGAAAAAGAGACGGCGCTATACAATGTTAGTAACTGCGTCTGATTCTCACAATTGAATAGTGATTGCAATAATACGTGGTGGTTCTAGGAATTTTCGTGTTACTCAGCGTTTTTATATGGTGACGTCATATTTTATTCGTACTCTCCTTTCTAACAATTAATTTTTGTTGCTTATAAATTGGCTGTGTTTCATTGATTAATATTTCTTGTAGTTTATTTTTTTGTCAATTATTTAAGGATTTTTTGCAAAAAATATAGTCAAACACCCAATTCCACCGTTTTATAACCGTTTACTACAAACACAAAAGGGGTGTTGCGCAAAAATTACAGCAAAGTTCGTCTTTAGCCTCAAACTTTGATAGTTTTCACACACAAAAACTGCTTAACGAATTTGGATGAAACTTTGCACGCGTATAAACGTTGTTTTCTATTCAGTCATACGATCATTTTTATCACAGTATCTGGACTGAATTCTGAAGTCGTGGCAAATGAAGTCGCGGGCTTAGCTGGTATTACAATAATTTCCCTTTAACTGCCCAAAAGACGATACTTTGACGATAACAGTCATTTATCATTTATTGTAACTTTGGTCATGCTACTTATGAATTTGAAATGAGTTTCGAAACATAATACAAAGGAAAAGTTGTCTTGTTGTTTTGGAATTGGGTGTATATTAGAATATAGGGTGTTTAATAACCGTTTCAGTTTTATGTTTTAGTTAAGCCCATGTTAATATTCCATTGTTTACCCAACAATGGGGTACTTAATAGACTGATGATGATATAATATAATTTACTAGCTGTTTCCCGCGGTTTCACCCGCATCCCGAGGGAACTACTTAGCGCACCTGGGTAAAAAGTAGCCTATGTTGTTTCTCAGGATCTATTCTATCTCTGTAACAAATTTCATTTATATGGGTCCAGTAGTTTTGGCGTGAAAGCGTAACAGACAGACAGAGTTACTTTCGCATTTATAATATTAAGTAAGGATTTATTCGCCTAAGTAACAATAGTTTTACTTTCAACTTCGATAATAAGTTTGAAACTTGACGAATGTAATAATATTATATTGAGTATTTTCCTAAGTTTCTTAATGAATATAATAGGAGACTTTGATTTGAAAATTAAGTTAGTAAACCAATAATTACAATATGGCTTCTGAATTTCATTTCATCAGACGACAGTTGTGTGGTTCTTCGAAAATTATTAAAGTAAAGATAGACGTGGTTGGAATTATAAAGATAATTGGTTAGGGAGGCCGATTTAAAAGTACGAGTACGGTGCTAGACCAGCGTGCTAACTATATAAACCTACCAATGTGACTTTTTTAGAGTTTAATCTATAACAGCTCAGTATTTTTTTGATATTGTGTTCCTGCATCGAAAGGCAACTTGCTATATCTTTCTCTTTCACCCTGAACAAGTTTAGACAAGGATGCTACTTTGAAACAGTATATCTCATGTGATTTCTCCTAAAATAGTATGATTTTTAAACTTAAGTCAGTCTCATCTCATTTAGACAAAAGATACTGGATTTAAACATATAATATTCTTACCCCAAAAATAATTATGCATGTTACGTACGAGAGACGGGTAAAATCGCGCGCTTAAGTAGTGTGGGTTACAAAATACCTGATACAAGACAGGTGTATCACATAACATCATGTGAATATCTTGTGCTTCACATAATTTGATCGCACAAAAATAGGGCAGTGATTTTGAGCTATGTCCCCACCTTGACCATATCGCCCCACACTGTCCCACACCGCCCCACATTACTCGATGTTGTGACCTTGTCTTTCTCGCAGCACATTCCCATAATTTATACACATAAATATTTTATTCCTCCAAGGGAAAAACAAGTGTTATCAATTTCCTATGCGATCGCAATAAAATATCAATTTTCCTGAATTTATGGAGCGAACATGACTAGAAGGAGTGAGACTTACAATATAAGGAATGATTTATGCTTTTGATGTAATATAATTCCCCAGAGATAATTTGTATGATCTGTTGGTATATTGAAGAATTTAAATTATACTATAATCTAGTTCTGGGTGGGTCGAAGGCTGTAGGTTGGTAAAACCGCAGAGCACTATAGGTCAAATTCTAAAAGTCTGGCATCCAAAATTAATATTCAATCGCCACATAATGGACTGACAACCTTCCCCAATAAAAAAAGTCTAGGCATACAAGACAGCCCGGTTAAGCAGTCAACAAGGTTAAACTTCTAGGTTGACCTGCGAGATGCCAGACACAAAAAAAGCATACAAGACCAGGGGGGCTAGACAAGTGGCAAAAACGCTAGTAGAATAGAAAACAAAATGTATGGGATTGACAGATAGCTAGTCGTAAAGGAATGTCATTCCCATACATTTTGTTTTCTATTCTACTAGCGTTTTTGCCTTTTTTTTTAACCCCCCAGGTTCATTGTTTCTATAACAACTCCCATCTCAATAAAATAGTTGTCCGCCTAGCCCCAAGGACAAACTGTCCCCAATTTTGTTAAACTTAGTAAATTAAGGGAAAAAACTTAGAAAGCGTGATTATTCGAGCACAAATTACTTTCTAATTAAAAACAAAACAAAAGAAGAATCCAACTAAATGATATATAATTAATTGTGTAAGTTGATAACGTAGGGATACATTAAAATTTAGCTATAGAAAAAAATGTCTGCTTGTACGTATGTCGGTATATACACCGGTGCTAAAAAATTTTTTGAACCCAGTTACTGGGTAACACTCAGTCAGACTTTCTGGCTTCTAACTACTCGTAACGACTGTCAAAGATCTACAATTGACAGCTGAGACGAACAGCTTAACGTGGCACGGAGGAGTCTCGCTATGACAAAGATGGTCACCCATCCACGGACCGACCGCGCCAAGTGCCTTTGATCGGTCGAACCCGATTGTCAAAACCCAGTATAGCAACAGACCTCTAAAAGACTGGAAGTCCACAAAAACCTAATAGTTAATTAATTTCAAAAACTTTCGCCAGCCACGATCGTAATTCAAGTCAAATTGACTGTTGCTAACGAAAACTCGTTCCAAAAATAATAATTAACGTTTACGCTGTCTGCAATTAATTTTAAATTATGTTTCGTGGTAATGTGATCAAAATGTCAGAATGTTATTAATGGTGGTAGGTATAGCTTCATTATGAAGTTAAATTCGAAGATCCTAACTAAAATATTATAAATAAAAAAACCGGCCAAGTGCGTGTCGGGCCACGCGCAGTTGGGTTCCGTAGTAGGTCTTAGTTAGTCGACTATAACTCTGTAACCGGTTAAGCCAACTTAGCCGTGATAGTTTTCCTTTGAAGTTCGTTATTATATGCTACTTCTGTAATTCTTCCAAAATCAATAATGGGGTCTTTTTTTTACAATTATATTTTTGCACTAACATTATTTTTGGTTCTTCTTTTCGACATATTCAAACCATTTTTCCACTTCAGCTACCAATTTCAAGCTTTTCTGAGGCATGCCCTCTTATTTCTAACAATAGAAACTCGATGTCTTCTCGTATCAACATCCTTAAGCGTTCATAGGCTTGGCAGAGCGCCAGGCTATCAACAAGTAAGTTCTACGGAAATTGTTCAGAAATTTTTTAATGCCTTAAATGTTCTATTATATTGCTTAGAATTTTTATTAGAGAGTTCCCTATTCATATCCGTGCCGCGGAAAGCACGTTGCTTGATATTTCGCAAGCAGCTTCCGAAATTTTAAAATTATCTTCACACAAATGCTTTACTTTTGAAAGACCTATCTAACGATACACAACGGGGTACACGAGAAAAAAATACGAACGACTACGGAACCCTAAAAACAACTGTTTCAGGAATGTTTCATTAACAGTCCATAGTTTTCAGATTTTACAGTTATTCAAAAACTTTTTCAGAGTTCATAGCTGAAAACTGAAAAAGCGTGGATTATTTTTTTTTCACACGAAACTCGATATACGCATGGAGTATTTTTATTTAGTATGAATTATTTACGTCAATTTTCAGCTTTTGAAAATTGAGTTATCGTAGTCCTTTGTAGAGTAATGTAGTAAATAGACATAATGTGTATATAGATAGATATGTAGTAGTAGTATGTAGTAGATAGATATAAAATTTTAAGAAAATTAGGTGGATCAGGCATTTTCGCCTGTTTGCTGAGAGAACTACTTAGCACACCTGGATAAAAAGTATCCTATGTTGTAATCCAGGTTATAAACTTTGTGTATACCAAATTTCATCCAAATCCATTCAGTAATTTTTGCGTGAAAGAGTAACAAAGATACATACATTATTAGATACATAATGGCTAAAAAGTTTGGACTATGACGCCACAGAAAATCTAATTTAGTTGTTATGAAGAGTACTCACACCTCCCTACACACCACTATTTTTAGGGTTCCGTAGTTCGACAAGGAACCCTTATAGTTTCGCCATGTCCGTCTGTCTGTCTGTCCGCGGCATAGCTCCGAGGTTCTTGATACTAGAAAGCTGAAATTTGGTATGGATATGTATATTGATCACGCCGAGAAAGTGGTAAAATAAAATGTTGAAAAATATTCTTTTTAGGGTAGCTCCCAAACACGTAAAGTGGGGATGAATATTTTTTTCTCGCGTACCCCTCCGTGTGGGGTATCGTGAGATAGGTCTTTCAAAAATATTATGGGTGTGTGAAGACCATTTTTTGGTTAAGCGAGCCATTTGCGAAATATCTAGCTTTTCAGTGCAAATTTTTGTTCGATACGAGTTACCCCCCCTCTAACTTTTGAATGGCTGTACCTAGAAATGTAAAAAAAATCACAGACGTAGTACATGTAATGAACTTACAAGTACAACTATCACGGCTAAGTAGACTAACTAACTCCTATTACGGAACCCTACTGCGCGTGGCCCGACACGCACTTGGCCAGTTTTAATTATGCATGTTACTTTAATTTATTTTATTTTTACATCTTTGGATGCCATAAATAATATAATATGGACCACAAAAATTTGGCAAAGACATTAGCTCCTATAATACAGTGCACACTAGCGCTGGAGCTGGGGAATTTATTAAACACTAGCTTCTGCCAGCGACTTCGTCCGCGTGGAATAGTGGTGCTCCGCTCTATTGGTCTTAGCGTGATGATATATAGCCTATAGCCTTCCTCGATAAATGGACTATCTAACACTGAAAGAATTTTTCAAATCGGACCAGCGGTTTCTGAGATTAGCGCGTTTAAACAAAATGACAACATTTCCCTTCACTGCTCTGCTCCTATTGATTGTAGCGTGATGAAAAGTATACTATAACCAGCTCAGGAGTATGACAAATAATTGTACCAAGTTTCGTTAAAATCCGTCGAGTAGTTTTTGTTTCTATAGAGTTTATACAGACAGACAAAAATTTTACTGATTGCATTTTTGGCATCAGTATCGATCCCTAATCACCCCCTGATAGTTATTTTGGAAATATATTTCATGTACAGAATTGACCTCTCTACAGATTTATTATAAGTATAGATAGATGTTTGTATAATTTGTGTCAATAAAGATTATTTATATTTCATTCATCGTCACAAATTTTCGGATTATTATGATAAAATGGCTTTCCTTTTTTTTTTGTTTTTTTTTTCAGGCTGCTTATAAAAGACAGAGGCCTATCTTTACTAATATTTAATATGCTAAAGTGAGTTTGTTTGTTTCTTACGGTTTTACAACCCGGGAGACGGTTATAGGCTACTTTTTTTCGGATGGAGTACTTCACTCGGGACTCGGGTGAGACCGCGGTAAATTGCAAGTATTCAAAAAAAAATGGGTAGTTTGTTTTTTCTTTATTATTTCTACAAAAGATTGTCAGTTTTTAATAAATATAAAGACGGGCAACGCTAGCTGTATTGGATTTTTTTATTTGAAAAAGTCACATTTAACTTCTTTGGACCCGCATCTTCGTGTTAGAAGCTTGACTAACAGAAAAAAAAGTATATTAGAGATTATTTTCACTTGTTTTAGTTTTGTCAAATTGCATCATTTTGAAACAAAAGACTTTCGGAGTGACGTAAAATCTAACACCCAGTTGCATCAAAAAATATCAGGTTACTTATATGTGATACGGAAGAACTGTCATTCAAGATCTGTCAAAATGGAGGATAAAATTGAATAATATTGATATTATTTTATGTTTTTCATCTAAATATTCATGATATATGTTTACTTAATTGTTATATCTATGTATTGATATCATAAAAAATATTAAAGGCGTGCTAATTATTGATATCATATTTTGTGGTATTCGTAAAAGTATTAAGTTATAAGTGATACAAGTTTAGTGCAAACGGCTGTAAATTATATTATTGTGTTGATAAGTGATAATTAAATATTTTATACACTTGGCCCAAAAAAACATTTACTTTTTGTGAAGCTTTTGTCATCTAGTTGGCAAATAAGCAGCCATTTTTAGTGAGCCAAAGAAAAGCATTTTTTTTTCTTTCCTAATTAATTGGCTTACGTTGGCCAAGACACAATGAATTAGCACCTGAAGATCGTGAAGATCATTTATTTATGACTTTTTGTGGTCACCATGTTTAAATTTCATTAATTGGTAATGTCTTTAACATTGGTATTCCAAGAGCAGCGTTAGTTTCAGTTTCCATTATATTTAGATTATATTTTAGAGGAGTTTGTTGCGCCACTTTTTCTCAGCAAAAACACATAAAAAATGGTGAAGGGTGAGCGTTTTAGGGGCTGTCTGTTGTAAACTTGACGTTCAAAAAGCTTGAAGTGGTAATTTTTAGCTTAGTTTGAATAAATTACTTTTAATTATAACAAAAATATTACACATGATACATAGTATTATTATGCGTATTAGCATGTTTGACGTTTGAAACAAGGCATAAGGTACTAAAAATATAGCATGGCACTTTATGTTACCTGTTACGTGAACACAAACTTAAAAATAATAGTTTAAAAAAACTAAAAAACACGCTTTTATTGCTGACCGAACTAAAAAAGTAGAAAATAATTCAATTCAGAGTAAAAAGCGTGGGGTGCATTTTCCTATATTTTCATGACTCTCCTCTCATAAATGGTTGCCAATAGAATAGGTGTAATAATTAAAATATCAAGCACCCCACGCTTTTTACTCTGAATTGAATTATTTTCTACTTTTTTAGTTCGGTCAGCAATAAAAGCGTGTTTTTTAGTTTTTTTAAACTATTATTTATTTTCCATTTTTTAGTTCGGTTTTTTTTAGTTTTTTTTTTCGGATTATTGCATTGTCATCGGCCCTTAACACGTGTGCAAAGTTCCAAGTTGATCAGACGTCTAGAACCCAGTGAAAATTAGGTTCAAAGATTCCGTTACATACATACATACATACATACATACATACATACATACCTACATACATACATACAACCCGAGCTAATATAAAAAAAAAAAAAAAAAGCGTGTTAAAAGTATTATATGCGCCCAATTAAATCTATTCATATAAAATGCTTTATCCTCAACGACTGACGGATCAACGCACAGCCTAAACCGCTGATCGTAGAGACCTGAAACTTGGAGGGTGTATTCTTTGTATGACGTAAGCATCCAATAAGAAAGGATTTTCCGAAATTCTACCCCTAAGGGGGTGGAAAAGGGGGGCAAAGTTTGTATGAAACTCAGTCATTTTAAATTTAAACTCGTATAGACCACGCGGGCGAAGCTGGCGGAAAGCTAGTACTCCTTTGAAATCTAGACGTCCATAAACAAGTCGTCTCTAACACCTCGATGTCTCGTAGATTGTCGCCATTTTCGTCTACGATAATGCCAAGATATCGCTTCATTTCCCCAACGGACAACTTCACGCTAACTTAAAAGCGGTGAGCAGTATTCGCCTAGTTGGCAGTATGCCCGCCGCTGGCTGCGCTTGGAATTAATTGCCAACTCCACCAAAGCTTGGCAAGTTTGTATTGAAAATGTCCGCTATTGTTTTCTTGATGTGTTATTTTAATTAAGTAGAAGATGTTCGATTTTATCTTAGAAATGTACATTATACACAGGTATAAGATTTGGCCTGCGATTCCGTCTACATGGACTTAGATTTGGGTTCAGAAATCTAGATAAAAAATATGTCCTATCTATACATATAAAATGCTTTGTCCTGAATGACTGACGGATCAACGCACAGCCTAAATCGCTGATTGTAGAAACCTGAAACTTGGAGGGTGTGTTCTTTGTGTGACGTAAGCATCCCGTAAGAAAGGATTTTCCGAAATTCTACCCCTGAGGGGGTGAAAAAGGGGAGTAAAGTTTGTATGAAACTCTGTCATTTTTAATTTGAATTCGTATAGCCTACTCGGGCGAAACGCTGGCGGAAAGCTAATGTAATAATAAAAGTCATTGACTACGAGTACCAAATTTCATCCAAACCTATTCAGTAGTTTTTGCATGTTTGTGAATGACACAAACATACATATATTATTATAAATATACTCACTAACTTTCGTATTAATAATGCTAGTTGACTACCTCGTATCTCGAGGGATCTACTGCATGCAGTCAGATAAAAACTATCTTCAGTCCTTCCCCAGATTTCAATCTTTGTCTAGACCAAATTGCATTTGAATCGGTTTAGCCGTTTTCCCAGATAGACAGAGTTACTTTCGGATTTATAAAAATTAATAGCATCTATAAGGATTAGTAGAATATGGTAGGATAGTAGAATATAGTAGGATAGTCGACGCTGTAATTATGTGAGAATCTGAGACATTAGGTCTTGTAATCACTATGACGTATATAAATATCTTTCATAGCTGATTTAAACAGCATGAATTACTTGATAAATGAGAGACAATTCTGTCTACGCCTCAAGAATAATTTAAAAAAATAAGCTGAACTTTTTTAAACTACTTTTTACTGTTTTCATTAAAATGTAAGACAGCAAATGGATTACGTCTAAGAATTTTATGCAAAGTAGATAAAAAAGCTAGTTTTCGCTTTTTTTAAGAAAAAAGAAAATGTCGCACCAGTATCTTGGTATACTTTTGTGAATATTTTTAAACAGAATTGAGTAGAACATTCTATTTTGCATAAATTTGACTAGCGATTGAACTTGGCTTTGCACGGGTGTAATATATTTATTGTGTTTTTCATACAGAAATACCATCTAAATCTCCGAATTTACGGTTTTTTCCACACTATGTAAATCTGTAATTATAATTATAATATACTAGCTTCTGCCAGCGACTTCGTGCGCGTGGAATAGTGGTGCTCCGCTCCTATTGGTCTTAACGTGATGATATATATATATTAGCGCCTATAGCCTTCCTCGATGAATGGACTATCTAACACTGAAATAATTTTTCAAATCGGACCAGCGGTTCCTGAGATTAGCGCCTTTAAACAAAATGACAACATTTCCCTTCACTGCTCTGCTCTTATTGATTGTAGTATGATGAAAAGTATACTATAACCAGCTCAGGAGTATGACGAATAATTGTACCAAGTTTCGTTAAAATCCGTCGAGTAGTTTTTGTTTCTATAGAGTTTATACAGACAGACAGACAGACAAAAAATTTACTGATTGCATTTTTGGCATCAGTATCGATCCCTAATCACCCCTGATAGTTATTTTGGAAATATATTTCATGTACAGAATTGACCTCTCTACAGATTTATTATAAGTATAGATTAAAGCTGAAACTATTTCGCTGACTGACTGATCGATCAACGCATAACTGAAATCACTGGTTCTATTATGAAATTTAGCACAATGTTCCTTAAATGACGTTAGTTTGCACTAAGAAAGATTTTTTTCTAAATTCATATCATAAGGGGGTTGAATTAGGGCATGAAAGTTTGTATGAAACTCTGATACTTTTATTTTTTTTTTAATTCGTATAGCCAACGCAGGCAAAGCCGCTGTCTTTCAAAGTCAAGAAAAAAAAAAGTGGTTTGTTGATAACACCTACTCTTATTCTGTTTAATTTTCACAAGTAGCCAATTTTAAACTGTATCGTTCTTTCAATAATTACTTTAGTAAAATAATTTAAAAAAAATCCTGCTGATATTATTTATGCGTAAGTTTGTTAAGTGTATGTTTGTTAGTATTTCACGAAAAAACTACTAAATTGATGGACAGACATAGTTTATAACCTGTATTAACACATAAGACACTTTTCATGAATAGAGAATGCGGGTGAAACCCATCTATCTCCGTATCAAATTTCATCCAAATCGGTTCAGCCGTTTTACCGTGAAAGTGTAACAAACAAACAAACTCTTCAGCTTTATATATCAACGTCTATTCTTTTATATAGTACATTGTTAGAGTCAATTTGTATTTTTCTGAAACGAGCTTGTACCCAACAAATTGAGCGCCTCCCTTGAGAATTGAAAATCGTATTGTCTTCTTGATAGATTTTGCTTCCAACGTATTCTTTTATGAAAGGTATAGTAACAATGTAAAATATAACTTCAATATAATATAACATGACACTATTGCTCTCTGAAAGGTTAATAATAATAATAAATGCAAAGCAGTGTGTATGTGTGTATTAATAAAACAAAGAATTATTAAAGTATCTACCTTGGAGTCAGTAACAAATCTGACTTGATGCAGCTGAGTACCAGTGTTTTATATGAAGCGACTGCCTATCTGACCTCCACAACCCAGTTACCGGGTAACATGGCCTAGTGGTTAAGGCACCTGCTTTTCGTGTACGAGTGTGCGGGTTCGGAACCTGGCAAGTACCGATGTGACTTTTCTAAAGTCATATATTATGTACTTTCTAAGTATATCTTGGATGTCACTGACTTAATGGTGAAGGAAAAATCGTGAGGAAACCTGGACTTAAAAAGTCTGAAATCGCCAATCCACCTTGAGCAAGCGTGGTGATCAATGTTCATGCCTTCTCTGAATATGAAGAGGCCTGTGCCCAGCAGTGGGACAATATATAGGCTGATGATGATGACGATACGTCTTTGTTAGACTGGTTGTCAGGACTTTCTGGTTTATGACTACCAGTAGTAACTGTCAAAGACATGGAGGAGTCTCAGAATGACATAGATGGTCACCCATCTACGGACCGACCGCGGCAAGTGTAGCTTAACCTTTATTTATCGAACTGTGCGGCTGTTAGTGAGCCACAAACTCCTGATTTTCATGTATAGGTATTTTATAAACAGACAAACTTGTTGACTCTGGCAATCTGCCAGTTAGTGGCGAATTACTTGTGTAATATTTCACTATATTTCTCTAGTCTAGTGTTATTAATGGGAATCAAGTTTATTTTCATTACTAGCGACTGGTTTCGCATGGGTGAAATGTAGATAGTTTACAGATTCTCTACTATAATATGCAAATTACTTACAGTCGTAATCCTGGATTAAAATAACTTAAGTTCGAATTAACTCTAAATAGCATTCATGAGTGAAATTTATGCTAACCCGTTACTAAGCAACAGATTAAAAATTAATCAGACTTTACTATAATATGCATATTCTTTTTGGATGGGAAGTGGGTGGGGTGGATGGGAATGTCAGACACTAACTGACTAAAACCCATCCATGTTCCTTCCTCAGCCCGTTATATTCCAGGGGCGCGGTAACTCTTTCGAACATCCCTAAATCTTTCCTCATGAATCACTCTATCCATTCATGAAAACGGCATGAAAATCTGTTCATAGTAATTTTTGAGTTTATTGTAAAAAGACAGAAAGCGAATGACTTTGTGTTATAATATGTACCTAGTGATAAAACCATAAAACCACATTAATTATGTGAAGTTTTAAGTTGAAAGTCTCAAGCTAAACATATATTTAGATTAATTACGAAGTTTGAGAGTCAAAAGTAAAAAATAATCTATACTAATATTATAAAGAGGAAAGATTTGTTTGTTTGTAGGGTTTTAACTCAAAAACTACTGGACTGATTTTGAAAATTCTTTCACAGTTAGAAAGCTACATCTTTACCAAGTGTCCATAGGCTATATTTATTTCCAGAAATAATTAGGGATCCCTACTAAAACTTGAATAATGTAACCCAAGGTGTAAAAAAAAATGTCCACGCAGGCAAAGCCGCGGGCGGAAAACTAGTATATCATAAAAGCAGTCTATACTTTCATAGCTCTGTGAAAAGTAGACATTTTTGTAACTCACCAAGATGTCTTGAAAATTATAACAAGTCTCAAAGAAGGTTAAGAATAGTAATTTACTAGACCCAGGTGTTAACGCTGAATTTTAAAAGGAATCCTTGAAGTTAGGTCATAAGATTTTGCTGGATCTTAAAGCTGGAATGTTCTATTACATTTTATGGATATCCTGCGACATTTTTTAAAATATTTCTTTTTTAGTTATAGAGGTTACTTTAAGATTGATGTCGTGGTGGCCTAGTGGCTAAGGCATCTTATGAACGGGTTCGAAACCTGGCAAGTACGAATGATTTAGGACTTTTCTGAAATCATAATTATGTACTTTTTACGTATATCTTAGACGTTACTGACTACGGTGAACGAACAGCGTGAGCAAGAAGTAAACACAACTTGAAGAAGGTTAAAACTAAAAAGTATGAAAAAAAGTTTTAAAGGACTAACAATTAGCAAGAAGTTAACACAACTCGCTATGCGATTATTCGAAAGAGTTACCTCGACCCCGAAACACAAAGGGTGAAGGAGGGAACATGGATAGGTTTTAGTCAGTAAGAATCTGTAGTTCCTTCAGGGCGAAGGTGAAACCACGAAAAAAAAAACGAGTTATAAATAGATTACCTTTCGAAAAATCTAAAAGCAATAATCTCCTCTTCAAGGAGATATCGGAAAGACTTGTCGACACTTCGCGAGACCAGAGGGCTGGCTTATTACTTGGACAAAGAATAAGCATTGCTATTCAACGTGGCAATGCTGCCAGTCTTCTGGGCACAATTACCAGATGATAGCGATGTGGAGGAATATTGTGACGCTTAACCTTGAGGTGTTCCTTTAGGTGTTTTTTTTTTAATTTTATATTTATAGTTTTAGCATAGATCATGTAGTAGTTCTTTAGCCTTAAGTAGGTAATTTAAGTTAATTAATATAAACATTGTAACTTCCTAAATAAATAAAAGCAATAATATTCTGAATGTCCTTTATTTCAAAACCAGTATTCATTTAGAAAGCAATAATTAGCAACATTTCCAAGAAATAATTTACGTTCTTATTCTTCTTAATTAGTAAAAAGTGTTTCGAACTCAATTCATCTGATGAATGAGACTCGGTAAAGATTTGATTAGGAAAATGTCACGGCAAATTCTAATTCCAATTAATTGGAATGTACATGTGTGGTGAAATCAAATGTCAAATGTTTAAGGTATTAATTAAATTCCTTTTCTGTTTTAACATTATTTTTTTTTCGGATGGGATATCATTAAATGGCTCCTCCCGCTGTGGCCGGAGTATGAGGGAGTGTCAGACGCTAACATATAAAGTCAGATTAATTTTTAATCTGCTATTTAGTAATGGACTAGCAAAAATCTCAACTCATAATGCTGCTTAGCGTTAATCCGAACTTATGTTAGTATCTTAATCCTGGATTACGACGATTAAGTAAGGATTAGGTGATAAATGGTTAAACTTCAGATTACAGCTTTTTTATAAGTAAGACGGTTAATGACTAAAACCTATCCATGTTTTTTCCTTCGCCCTTTGTATTTCGCGCGTAACTATTTCATTAATCCCGCAACCTCGGCAGGCACTAATGTACTAATGGAGTGTGCTAGTCAACATGTGTAAAAATCTTACCTAATTAAATGTATTTTTTTTACAATTATTTAATATTGTTTAAAGATGGTTCTTCAAACCTTACAGACAGACATGTGTTGCTGGGGAGTTTGTTGCGCCACTTCTTCTTCCGAGTTAAAACACATAGGAAGTGGTGAAGGGCGGGCATTTTGGGGGCTGTCTTTTGTAAATTTGACGTTCAAAAAGTGCTGATTTTTGAATTTTGCTATGGCCATGGGTATGAGCCCCGTCAGTTCTGCTGACATCTCTTTGAGGGGCGCATGGAACAAACACGCGCCGTTGACAGGGTAACATTATATAGCTTGCCTGTTTGTTACAGTTTAATTGTCAGGTTAAGCAGATCGAATGCTGTTAGAAGCTCTCTGCAAGAGGTCATGTAGAAAAAAAAACAGTTTCACGGGATAATGACTAGACCAATTTCGATTTATTGCACTATGGACATTGAAGGAACCCTGGAGAAGAACTATACGAGTGCAGTAGTTCCCTCAGATACGGATAAAACCCGGTTAAAGTGCTATAATAATAATAAGTCAAAGATTAACTTGAAATTAGCCGTGAGGTAACACCACCGCTGCCCAACCTCCGTGTTCATTAATATGAGAGGGTTTCATGAGGGACCTTACTTTTGTGTGGTACAAGTGATAAGAAAGGACATCAATCCTTCTTAGGGCCCAGTGCTTAGAGCCTAGGGCTTAGAGCTTTAGCCTTAGGGCCATAGCCTGCCATAGTTACCGCGGCCCAGGAATATAAAAATCAAAGAAAGGAACATGGATGGGGGAGTCATTTGATGATTTCTTTCCATAATGAACAAGCGATCAGCCCTGAACTTCTCTTCCCGGTCATGTAAATTCGGTCGGAGTGTTGTGACTGATGAAGTGTTAGTATGAACAGTCATCTTTGTATTTTAATGGCTAAACTATACTTATATTAACAAAAACCGGCCAAATGCGAGTCGGGCTCATGCACCATAATATGTTCCGACCTTTAGAAAGAATACCACATAATCAAGTTTGCTTGTAGAGGAAAATTGCTGATTGCTTAAAACTGTTATGGGTACTTAGAATCATAGTTTTATTTTTTTTTGTAATATTTAGGTTAATGTCTATCAATCCTAATTATTTCAGATTTTACCCTTTTCAAACTTTGGATATAGGGGTCGGTCAAATCGCTATCGCTCATAGCTTAAGTCTTACCTAGCCATGATGAAGAGGTAAAACAATTAGGCCAAGTAATTAATACGACCAGGCGCGGTTAGTACCTGCCACTACGTAACTGCTATCTTGAAAGTCGGTTAACGTTGACAGAATATCGTTTCCAAGCCGTTCCGGTTTGCTATCGAGAGAAATTAACCTTTTTGAAATTCCTACTGATCATAGAAATGTTTTTTATTAATATTTTACGTGTAATCGTTTGTCTGTTTGATTTACTGTTAAACTGCTGAATCGATCTTCAGTAATCTGATAAAGAGTCGTAGGAATAGACAAGTGGCAAAGACACTAGTAGTACAAAATGTATGGGCATGACATTGAATGACAGATAGCTAGTCGTAACCGAATGTCATTCCCATACATTTTGTATTCTATTCTACTAGCGTTTTTGCCACTTGTCTGGCTCTACTGATTACGAATATTTTATTTCTCTATAAGATGTTTTGTATAGTGCTTTTAACAGCGCTCGACATGCTCAACTGGACTATGCGGTGAGGTCCTAATTTAATCAATAAAATTAAGTCATCCAGGTACAAAAGATCTGTGAAGAAGTTGGAGAATCTGTGGTTCAATAACTACTGCACAGATCTATCATCATCATTAGCCTTATATCGTCCCACTGCTGGGCATAAGCCTCTTCGCACACAAAGAAGGCATGAGCATTGAACACCACGCTTGCTCAAGGCGGATTGGCGATTTCAGACTTTTAAGTCCAGGTTTCCTCACGATGTTTTCCTTCACCGTTAGTCAGTGGTATCTAATATATACTTAGAAAGTACATATGACTTTAGAAAAGTCACATTGGTACTTGCCAGGTTTCGAACCCGCACAGTCGTAATCGAAAGGCAAGATCTATCGATCAATATTAAATTATGCTTGCCACAAGCAGTTCGTAGATGGGTGACCATACATCCATTTCATACCAAGACTCCTCCGTGTCTCGAAAAGCATATATTATTATTTCATTTAATTGTTGTTACTTCAATTGTGTTGTTTGTTAAGCTGTTGGTCTCGGCTGTTATAATTTACATCTTTGACAGCTGTTGTAGTCAGAAGCCAGAAAGTCTGACCACCTGTCTTCCTCAGGAGTATTGTGTTACCAAACGGATTGTGGAGGTCAGATAGGCAGTCGCTCTATGTAAATTACTGTTATTTAACTGCGTTTGGTTAGATTGGAACCCCGACTTCTCCTTGATGATCATCATCATCAGATGATGATATAGGTATAACGGATTTAAAGCTCTCGAGATAGTGAAAAAAAAAACAAATTATTTCGTGTAACACCCGAATGGACTCCAAAGTAAACTTTACACAACTATTATTTATTCAAAATTCAACTCAAATGGTTTAATAACAAAACTTAAATTACCAACTCATCAACTGCCTACACTTTTGCTAGACCCGAAACTAGTTGGAACGTAAATTGCATCCCATTTAGGAAAATGGCTACCAATTTACTAGGAGACAAGAAAAGGACGAAGTCTTTGCAATTCTAGAAGAAACGTACGAATGCAATGATTGGTGAAATTGCTTTTGGAATGAGTTTTTTTTTTCAAATTACATATTTGTCACATTTGTTAAGGAAAAAAATGTCTTCTTTTAAAAAGAAAATAATGCGTGATCATGATACCGAGTGTCATTGAACCATGTAACCGTCATTGAGATCCGATTTCAGTTTGACGTGACATGATCCCATCTCATACATATAAAATGCTTTGTCCTGAACGACTGATGGATCAACGTACAGCCTAAACCGCTGATTCTAGAGACCTGAAACTTGGAGGGTGTGTTCTTTGTATGACGTAGGCATGCGATAAGAAAGGATTTTCCGAAATTCTATCGCTAAGGGGATGAAAAAGGGTTACTCAGCCACGAGCCATCTTAAATCTACCAGTCAGTTCTACAAGTAATATCAGCTGTTAATCTAAAACGTAGTAAATTTTGCTACTCTAAAAATAAACCTTAATATTTTGTTACTCTAACATCGACGTCTGATTTATCGAACAACGTCTAGAGGCCGCCATTTCCTATATCGATGTCGATATTTCTATAGCGATCGAGTTATGACAAAAATGCTTTTGGCGTACCGTTTCGTTTTACGGAGTAGCTAGCTAGCTAGTTGATTCGGTTAGTAAATTATAGATTTTTAGTTATTTATTTCTGTTTGTTTTAAGTGCTTTCTGTACATTCGATTTTGAAACTTATTTTTAGTGTTTTATAGTACAGTTTCTAATTAATTGATTGATGATTTTTAAGGCCTAGGTGCCTTAAATTGCGGGATTGTGTGAAAGAGTACGAGTAAGAGTGAAGGAAGGGACATGGATGGAATTTAGTCAGTAACCGTCTTACTTATCCTTACTAATATTATAAATGCGAAAGTAACTCTGTCTGTCTGTCTGTCTGTTACGCTTTCACGCCAAAACTACTGGACCGATATAAATGAAATTTGGTACAGAGATAGAATAGGCCCTGAAGAACAACATAGGCTACTTTTTACCCGGGTGTGCAAATTAGTTCCCTCGGGATGCGGGTGAAACCGCGGGAAACAGCTAGTATTTTATAAAGTCCTTTAAATTTTTAATCTGCTGCTTAGCAAGGGATTAGTATAAATTTCACTCATTAATGCTGTTTAGCGTTAATCCGAACTTAAGTTAGTAGCTTAATCCTGGATTACGACTTAAAGTAAGGATTAGGTGAAAAATGGTTAAACTTCAGATCACAGGTTTTTTATAAGTAAGACACTAAGTCTAACACTCTTATGATTCCTCCCGCTCGGCCCATAGCGGGAGGAATCATTTAATATTTTCCCCATCCCTACAAAAAAGGCAGCATCTTGTTGCAGCTATTCTGTAAAAAATAATAGTTTAAAAAAAACTAAAAAAACACGCTTTTATTGCTGACCGAACTAAAAAGTAGAAAATAATTCAATTCAGAGTAAAAAGCGTGGGGTGCATTTTCTTATTTTTCATGACTCTCCTCTCATAAATGGTTGCCAATAGAATAGGTGTAATATTTAAAATATCAAGCACCCCACGCTTTTTACTCTGAATTGAATTATTTTCTACTTTTTAGTTCGGTCAGCAATAAAAGCGTGTTTTTTTAGTTTTTTTTAAACTATTATTTATTTTCCATTTTTTAGTTCGGTCAGCAATAAAAGCGTGTTTTTTTAGTTTTTTTTTTCGGATTATTGCATTGTCATCAGCCCTTAACACGTGTGCAAAGTTCCAAGTTGATCAGACGTCTAGAAACCAGTGAAAATTAGGTTCAAAGATTCCGTTACATACATACATACATACATACATACATACAACCCGAGCTAATAAAAGCGTGTTAATAAAAGCGTGTTAAAAACATAATTTGTTGTGTTCTTAAAATAACCTTATCCTAGATACTTACAGAGACTGAGAGAGGTACTTGGACAAGCCAAGTTTAGATATCTTGCTCCCTTTGATACCTTCGTTCACAATGTTGGTCACCGTCAAAAAGTTCTTCGTCATTGTCGATTCTTGTGACGTCACTATTGTCACAAAACCACACACAAATTAAATGATTACCACTCGCAACACTGCTCTAACAACAAACTTAACGATAAAAATTAAAAGCTTTCAATTTTTTAAACACTTCAAAAAAAGAACACTGATTCGAATTAGGAATTCTATTTGATGTAACAACACTTACTTTTTAAATTGAGAACCCAACATCGAACGTTATTTTTTTAAATTTAGTATCGCAACAAATAACACGCGAAATATACTTTTAAATCGTCAACAAAAAAGGTATTGTTTTTTAGAGATCTCTCTTTTTATCACAGACTAGATATCTCGATGTTTTGTTTTAATTTCAGCTTTCAGAACAGTTGCGCTGAATGTTTCACAGACCTGAAAAGGAAGGCTGTCTTGTTCATTTGTTCAGACTTGGATATGTCCCAAAAGTACTTTATTTGATTATGTACGACTTTTCGGTACCTGATTTAGTATTATTAAGAAATATAAATGAGTTTAAGACAATAGAAAAGATGGAATTGTAAATTATTATTTTTTATTTCTCATATTATATTTATAGGTGTCCGTGGCTAAGTAATAGCAGCACAGGGGCTGAACCACCCCGTGTTTTTGCAATGACTATTCCGGTGTGAGAATGAGACACAGTTACTAACATCGTATAGGGCGGTCTCTTTTTCACAACGAGAATATTCCTGCTTTTGGACGAGAACCGGTGTATTCAACGTGGTATGGACGTTGGCGAAAATATTCCTGCTTTAGCATGTCATGGTAAGACCCCTGGTCTGTCTATCACGTTTAAACTGCGCTCGCCGCGGTCGATAGAAGATGGGTGACCATCTATGTCATACCGAGACTTTTCCGTGTCTCGGAAAGCACGTTACGCCGTCTAAAATGGCTGTCAATTATAGGTCTTTGATAGTCATTATCTGACACCCAGTGATCAATCGTGCTACTCAGTATCACAGTATGGAGGTCAGATTGGACTGTCAAACTCCATGGACTGATGTTAAGCTGCATCCGATTAGACTGGAAGCCGACTCCAAGATAGTTGGGAAAAGGCTAGACAGGTGACGTAACCGTAGTAGGAGCCCACACTTGGCCTAAATTTTCCTGCTCCGGATGGTACTTTGATAAAGCAAGCAGTATGATCCGCAAACCGAAGCTATGACGTCATATGTAGTGATTCACGCTCATTATATAAAGGGTTTCACTACCTTTGACATTTGGGAGAGGACACAGTCATAAGCGTAAGCGAGTGAAAAATATTATTTTTATTTTTCATCACTAGAGAAACTCGTTTCGAATATATATTTTTTTTGTGATTGATATATGAGGAGCTCGTGGCTAAGTAACAGCCTCACTGGTCCACCGATCAAAGGCTAAGCTGGGCTTGGTGCGGTCTGTCCGTGGATGGGTGACCATCTATGTCATAGCGAGACTCCTCCGTGCTTCGGAAAGCACGTTAGGCTGTTGGTCCCGGTTGTCATCTGTAGATCTTTGACAGTCGTTACGGGTAGTCAAAAACCAGAAAGTCTAACAACCAGTCTTATTGAAGGGGTATCGTGTTTACCCGGTAATTAGGTTGTGGAGGTCAGATAGGCAGCCGCTCCATGTAAAACACTGGTACTCAGCTGTGTCCGGTTTAGACTGGAAGCCGACCCCAACATAGTTGGGAAAAGGCTAGGCAGATGATGATAGGAAAAAAAATAGTAAAAATCTCATTACGCTTCTGAGAGATTTTTGCATACCATGTTTATTTTTTCATGATGGAGAGTAATTGTTCGTTGCTCGTTGTTCTAAGTGCTCGCAAACGCGATTGCTGCGAGCAGGGTTTCGGGTTCGATTCCCGAATCAGGTTTAAATTAATTTGTGGGTTTTTAATGATTTAACAAACAGCCCGCCCAGATTCAGGTAGTCAATAGTGTTATACCTACAGGGGTATAACCCCAGTGCCTGTTGATGATGATAGCAGTTCTTGTTACAATTCCATGTCAAAGGCCGTTAGACATGTTTGAAAAACTTCTTCGAAATACAAGGGCTTGTTAGGTTAGTAAAACCTAACAACTAGTATTAAGAAGACGAAGAAAAAGATTGTCCCATACAATGATTTTAAAACACAAATTTAAATCTACTTGCTTGCAGTAAAAACCACGACTAGAACATATTCATATCATAATTTGATCGCTACCTCTTATGAATTGCCCCACACCCCCACTCATGTGACATAAGCCCGGTATAATTACTAAAACGATGTCACATTCGCCGTGATTGTACGTTTTCTACGTAAAAGTCACACGAACAAGTCACACAGCTTTTTTTTGTGCTGATATTTTTTTTATTTAAGTAAAAAAAAAAGATTTTCCTTTTTTAATTACGATGCGAGGTAAATTTTATCTTTTGAAATGAATGTTTTTAATGTTGATTTTTTATTTTTTGCTGATGATGCTAAATGTATCTTGTAACTTTAAATTAGATAATCGAACTCTTAAAAAAAGGTCAACTTTTTGATTATTTTACATACAAATATCATTTTGCGTTAGTATTTATGTACAAATAGACATATGACATTACCTCTGTCGTTTAGATTGCCTTTTAATGTATTTTCAGTTCAGCGTCTTACTCTTCTTCTTCTTATCAAACTAACAAGCCCTAGTATTTTTTTCAAATCCACCTGATGGCCTCTGACGTGGAATTGTAACAACTATCAGCTATCAAGATAGTAGCCAGAAACGACGGCTTAACGTGTCCTCCCAGGCAAGGGGTCGGGGGACGGGGTATTACACCACCAACTTCCTTAAAATAAGTTTAGTAGAAGTGAAACTTAAAATTACCGCTGTGTGTCAGTACGTATCGGAAAGAATGTGGTATCAGAAACTTACATTGAAACCGATTGGAAAGTTATTTTTACTCATTGTGAATGTACAAAATCGTCTTTTATATAAAAATAAATGGCTGTGCGTTAGTCTCGCTAAAACTCTAGAATGGCTAGGTCGATGTAGCTGATTTTAGTTTTGAATTTTTTGTCGTAGTCCAGGGAAGGTGAGAAAAGTTAATATAGATGTAGGCGATACGAAGTTCACCGAGTCATCTAGTATACAATAAAGGAAGTAATTGTGTATACGAAACGCAAGGAATTGTCATGCTATAGTTTATTTTACGCAAGAACTTTTGAATAATACTTAGCTGCGTATTTACTTACAAGGCCTCATTTGAGGACACACAAAACAACACATTTATCCTCACCCTCATAACAATTATGAATTCCCAGGCACAAAGTAAGTTTTCACCTAAACTTGTAAATTAGGTCGTCGTAAGCAAAGTTGACGTTTTAGTTTAGAACTCGTTGCTAATTTAGACTGGATGCGAGAAACTACTTAAAAGCTGAATAGTTCAAACTTGGACTTTAGGTAAGGTACGTTATTATTACGGGATTGGCCACACGTGTGGATTATTTGGGTAGTAATAAATTCTAATTGGCGCTATCGAAATTTGATCGAATTTCGATTTAGATACCAATATAAAAGTTTGTCCTCAAACAGGGACAACGTTTTGTTTGGTTGGACTCAAACGAGTACTTAAGTTGGATTTATATTATATTTATAGGTATAAAGTTGAATTTTCAAAGCAAAAGTTAATGCATTGGCTTAATTCTGTACCCGAACGAGGCAAAATAAGTGGTGCGTTAAATTTAGTGAAAAGAGTCTTCTGTTTTTATTTTAATTGCCAAGAGGAAACCCTGTCTGACCACTGGTCTAACCATCTGTGTCTATCCTTAAAATTCCAGTATTACCCAATAGTCGGAATCTGGTCTGGGGACACAGTCATATGACCAAATACAGAAATTCATGCACATCTATTTAAGACTAAAATCCTTCACCATTTTAGTTAGAAGAGAAGAATTAAAATCAGTAATTTATTGAATGAAACTCACACATATCTTCAGTAAATTGTCAATTTATTACTTGAAACGAACGTACGTGAGTGCCGGCGTCCATTTTCTTGGAAAACATGAGCATTTACTTTAAAAACATTAGCTTTAAATGGACGTTGAGATGTCTATTACGGTTTTCAAGGTCCAGTTTGTGATAGAAATAAAATGTAGACTTATTTCTTGAATGTTCATTTCTGTATACAAAACTATGATAATACGATAGTCAATCATATGTCTTATAAAAATCCTTACTAATATTATAAATGCGAAAGTAACTCTGTCTGTCTGTCTGTCTGTCTGTTACGCTTTCACGCCAAAACTACTAGACCGATATAAATGAAATTTGGTACAGAGATAGAATAGACCCTGAGGAACAACATAGGCTACTTTTTACCCGGGTGCGCTAAGTAGTTCCCTCGGGATGCGAGTGAAACCGCGGGAAACAGCTAGTATTAAAAACTAATATTATAGGTACTACTTTCTTTGAGATGGAGGACCCAGAAGATGGATACAGGCTACTTTTTATCAAGGTGCATTAAGAATAGAATAGAATATGCTTTATTGTACACCAAAAGAAATTAAGACAGATACAATTTAAAGCTAAAAACAACGGCGGTCTTATCGGTAAAAGCAACATCTTCCAGACAACCTTTGGATGAACAGATAAAATTTTAGTATTTAATTACCTCAAAATACTGGTGAAACAGAGGAATACAGCTAGGTAGATTAATAAAGTGAACACGTTTTATCATTTTGCTTAATTTAAATTTGTTCCTTTTCCTTTCAATAAATAGAATTCAACATCCAAAGTTACCACTTCCAGCCTAAAGGCTAAAAAGGACCTTTTTATTCCGACACCGTCCCGTTTTATAGCCTCACTTTTGGCCGATAAAATGGCCTGAAATCTCTCTACTTTGTACAACCATTTCCGTTTCCTTTAAAAAATGGTTACATTAAGTCACTTAGCTTTGTAGCGGATGTAGATATAGATAGGAAGTTATATGTGTCATTTATTTATTTTTAACTAGATGTTTTTCATGGTTTCACTCGCTTCGTAATGAAACTTCTTCAAGCCACTGGATAAAAACTAATATCATTATCGGTCTAAGAGCTGTGATAATTATGACAGATAGACAGTTAACTATTCATGTTACCAATCTTGTTGAAGTTTTTCCAATCCAACCCAAAGTTAGGAGTGAAAAAAATTAGGGAAAAGTATGTTAACTGGATTACCGTCTCTTTATTCTTCCTCGATTTAAGGGCTATCTAACACTGAAAGATTTTTAAAATCGGTCCAGTAGTTCCAGTTCCAGTAGTAAGCTCGTTGAAACAAACAAACAAACTCTTCAGCTTTATTATATTAGAATAGATTAAGCTAGGTACTTGATATACACTATATATCAATAATTGTATTAAACCAAGGTTTTAATCCAATGAGACAGTTTTCCGAATTAAGAAACCAAAAACCTCTATCATAATTCTAACTACTTTCAACAATGCGAAAATGAGTTTGTTTGTTTGTAACGTTTCCACAGTAAAACGCCTCAACCGATTAAGATAAAATTAGAAGTGGAAATAGATTGGATCCTGGAGACGATAATAGGCTACTTTTTATCCGAATGCGTTAAGTAGTGCTCTCAAAACGGGGAAAATAGCTACTTATGATATAATATCAAAACTTATGACCAAGAACAATTGTTGTCACGTTCTGGGCCACACGTGAGTAGTTTGAAATACGTGTCCACATCTAACTAGACAATGGGCTAACGTGTTGTTTAGATTGAGCTATATTTCAGTTTTCTTGCCCTCATTATTTGCAGGAAGAGTATGAGGTACTCGTGGCGCATGGTTATCAAAAAAGGTTGAACTGCGTTTGCCGTAATCGGTAGTTACTTGAATAGGTGATCACTGACCATCTATGTTATACTGAAACTCCTCCGTGCCCCGGAAAGCACGCTGATCTCGTCATTTGTAGATTTTCAACAATCGTTACGAGTAGCGAAATTGAGGAGCACGTGGCTAAGTAACAGCCGCACGGTTCGACCGATCAAAGGTTAAGCTACGCTTAGCACGTTCGGTCTATGGATGGGTGACCATCTTTGTCATATCAAGACTCTTCCGTGCCTCGGAAAGCACGTTAAGCTGTTGGTCCCGGTTGTCATTTGTAGATCTACTATTTCTTCTTTCTTCCAAAAAGTGTGACAACCAGTCTTATCAAGGCATCGTATTACCCGGTGACTATGTTGTGGAGGTCAGATAGGCAGTCGCTCCAGGCAAAACACTGGTACGCAGCTGGTCTCCAGATCCGGTTGGAGGAAGTCGGACCCATCCACGGAATGACCGCTTCAGGCGTAGACCTTTTAGTGATCAACTCGTACGGCTTTTACTTAGCCACAAAAAAGCCAAAGTACTCCTGCTAGCATTTATTTTCTTATGCATATTTCAAAATAAACCCAGTATCAGAATATTAAAACGACGGTAAATAATTTCGCCCTTCTTCAAGCCACTTGGAACTCTGCTGGCCCCTCAAAACCGCTAAATTTACGACACTTGAGAACAACATAAATTTTAAAGCGGTACAGTTTTGAAAACATGGCGGAATGGTTGCAAAGAGTGGAATTTGTTGCAACATTCCGTAAACTGAGTTCAAAATATTAACATAGATAGAAAATACTTGGTAGGTATATTAATATTTCTATAGAAAGATCCCAGATCATTTTTATCATCAGCTACCTAGCTCTTTCCTTATCATATCCTACTTAAATTAAAAAAAAACAACAATTTGGTTGGCTGAATGTATGATTTTTTATATTTCAACCAAAACTACTAAACGGATTTGGCTTTGATTCGGCATAGAGACGGTTACAGGCTAATTTCTATACGAGAAATTCCCTCAGGATATGGGTGAATCCATAGGAAATAGCTAGTAATTAATACATAACGTATATGTCAAAGAGCTCGTGGCTAAGTAATAGCCGCACGGGTCGACCGATCATAGGTTAAACTCATCGGTCGTTCCATGGATGTTTGACCATCTATGTCTTAGCGAGACTCCTCCGTGCCTCAGAAAGTATGATAAGCCTTTGGCAGTCGTTACTGGTAGTCAGAAGTAAGAAAGTTTGACAACCAGTCTTAGTAAGGAGTATCGTGTTACTCAGTAACTGGGTTGTGGTGGTCAGATAGTCAGTTGCTCCATGTAAAACACTGGTACTTAGCTGCATCCAGTTTAGACTAGAAGCCGACCCCAACATAGTTGGGAAAAGGCTAAGCAGAGATATATATCACAAAAGGTCAATAGTACAATATTGCTGTTCAAGGCTAACTTCATTCATTTTAATGCCGACCTATCTTCAGGCCAATCGTTTACTTTAAGTCCATTTATTATTCTGTCCTTTCAAGTTTCAGAGGGTAACTAAATTGGGTCTATGTTTATGCTATCGGCTTTTGCCCGAAGCCTCCAAATACGTATGGTATTGGACATTAGTAATCGGTATACGCTAAATTTAATATTACTTTACTAGACTATCGGAATGCCTATAGGCTAAATCTAATTGATTGCTAAGGTTACGTCGTCTATCTGTCTATCTGTTGGTGTATAACTTTGACTAGCATTTTTTTAAACTTTCTATTAAAATTTTAGTGGAATATGTGTAACTTTGACTTTGAGAAAATTTTTAATTCGTGTAATAATCCATTTTCCTAGATGATCTTTTGTTGATCAGCAGTCTTTAAAATATGAATTAAAATAATCACCTAAGTTTAGAAATATCTTCTTTTGCACTAAAATCGCCCTTAAATTCTGAGGTATTAAGACAATTTTAACTCAGCACAACTCGCCAAACTATTCTTAGCGATGCCACGACAAGGAAACTAAGTAAATAACGTTTTGTTATAGGAGCTACGCCCTCGGGCTAAACACGGGAATATAATAGAAAACAAAAGCGACCATTGACATACATTTCTTACAATAAAAGTAAGTGACCTCACAAATCCGTCACTTTTAAACCGAGGTGTTACTGACAGGGAGTAGCGGGGCAAGTAGCGGAGCGGGTAAGGCAGGTGATAGGTTCAAATGCTCGGACCGAATGAGCGGTAATGTGTTGGAAAGAAATAAGATTAATTTATATCATTTTCATCAATTTTATAATACTTAAATTAAACATCTCCACCAAGCTTATTTTAATACATACAAAAATAAGTTTGACTAAAACACGCAAAACTAAAGTCAATCACTTATATAGCTATTGCATCAACTTTACCATGGCTGAAAAGATTTGAAATGCAAAAAAATAATATAGTAGTTTTACGTAAGTATATGAAAAACGAGCCCATACAAGGCAATAGATCATCCTAGCAAACGATTTGATTTTAGACGTGTCAGAAGAAGTTTCATAAAAAAAGCAATCAAACGCTCCCGCTCTCGCACCGCTTACTGTATAACTTCGCCCCACTTCAAACAATAAACCCAAGAACCCGGGTATGTACGTAAACAAATACTAAAAGTCAATGTACAAGAAACTGGTATTACAAAGATTGTTTTAGATGACGTCACTCATTCTTGAAACGGTTAAGTATTGTGTGTAGGCAATTTTGGGAATATTCGGGATAATACTTAATGTGGTCGAAATTCGGGAAAAAACATCGAAAATTATTCTTTGTTTTCCGGAGTCCGTCAGAGCACTTACAGCAAACCTACATTTCAATTGTATATTAGTCACAGCTGTATGCAGCTATGTAATTGCATATCAGTAAAGCTGCGCTTGGCGCGGTCGGTCCGTGGATGGTTGACCATCTTTGTCATAGCGAGACTCCTCCGTGCCTCGGAAAGCGTTAAGCTGTTGGTCCCGGTTGTCATTTGTAGATCTTTGACAATCGTTACGGGTAGTCAGAAGCCAGAAAGTCTGACAACCAGTCTTACCAAGGGGTACTGTGTTACCCGGTAACTGGGTTGTAGAGGTCAGATAGGCAGTCGCTCCATGTAAAACACTGGTACTCAGCTGCATCCGGTTTAGACTGGAAGCCGACCCCAACATAGTTGGGAAAAGGCTAGGCAGATGATGATTAGTCACAGCTGCATCCTGAGGAAACTACTACAACTATTCCGCGCACCCGGATAAAAACTATCCTATGTATTAATCTAGGTTATTAACTATGTGTATACCAAATTTTATCGAAATCCATTCAACAGTTTTTACGTGAAAGAGTAACAAACGTCAGAAACTTTTCCATTCACAATATTAAAGGAAAGTTTTCTGATTACAATATTGTAATTGAATTATTAACAAAACAATTTTTGAAGAGCAAACTTTCTTGCTAGTTTTTCTACATACTATTATTGGATCCGTGCAAATAGTTTGACCTTTAAGGAGACCTTAATAGTTTGACCTTAAAACAGAGAAACTAATGTAGCACGTGTCGATGTGACCATGCTTTCGGTCAGCTGGATTGAGACACGTGTTTGTAATCATAGCAACTATTATATATTATGCATGTAGAATCTACGTAATTGCAATAGTAATTACATAGCTATTTTAGCTATCAAACTGTTTTGTCTCTGTTTGTCAAATAAAAATTAAGTTTGGCAGAAAGGGATAAAACAGGCATGATTAGGCGAATGTCGTTATTAACGGTTTAACTAAGCGTGACGCATTGTAATGTCGGCTTTCCTGGCGAATTCTGGGTTAAGATAAAAAAATCCTTAATTAATTCGAAAGTTATTGAATTTCAGCATTCCATATGGGTGGTTAAATTTGTTGCTTCTAAACCCTTCTATCAGATCCTTGTGTTTACTCTACTACAATACTCTTTCATGCAAAAAGTATAGTATATGGTTTGGATGAAATTTTGTTCCCACATAGTCTATACCTTGAATTAAAACACATGATACTTTTTCGCGCCAATCTTTGTTTGCGATATTCTTTATTCCCTCATAGTATATCTTCCAAACCACTTGATGGATTTCATTAATTAAGGTATCGTTATATTAGTTTCATTAGCGCAAGTATTCTTAGATAGGTGACATAAAAAAATGGAGTATGCTAGATTTCATTGTTTAAGGTGATTTATTTTGTCTTCTTTTTTTATCCGGATGGTTAAAGTAGGACTTTCCTTGGGACGCGGGTGAAACTGCGAGAAAAAAACAGTTTTGAAATATATTATACTAGCTTCCCGCCAGTGGCTTCCCCCGCGATATTTTAGCTAATGGATACAAAAACTTGACAAATTAAATACTAAAAACTTCCTCATTAATCACTCTATCTATTAAAAAAAACCGCATCAAAATCCGTTGCGTAGTTTTAAAGATTTAAGCATACATAGGGATATAGGGGCAGAGAAAGCGACTTTGTTTTATACTATGTAGTGATTAGTAAGGATATAGGACTTACTAGAACGGGCAGTATGCCTCTTCTCAGATATTTAGGTGGTCGATTCCTGATCTATACTACACCTATATAACTGGAATTTCGACTCGGGAGTTGTCCGTCGTCTGCCCCCGACATTGTTCCCTTTGACACAATCAGTTAGATAGATCGTTGTGCTCCAACTTAAGCAAACTATTCGTTAACGTCGCTTGCAGATATCGAGGATCATTCTCGATAAATACGGTCACGTAAAGAGTATCAAATACTAGGTATTTCTCTCGGTTTCACCCGCGTCTACAAGGAACAACTTCATGTACCCGGATAAAAAATATCCTATGTCGTTTGCCAGGTTTTTATCTATATGCGTGCCAAATATCATCTCAATCGGTTCAGGTTTTACCATGAAAACAGTTAGACAGGCAAACGTAATGTTTTGTTATAATTTAATCACCTAATTATTTTACATCAAAATATATTAGAACCATTATGACAGTTAATAAAAAGTTTTATTTTATACTAGCTTCTGCCAGCGACTTCGTTCGTGTGGAATAGTGGTGCTCCGCTCCTATTGGTCTTAGCGTGATGATATAATAGCCTATAGCCTTCCTCGATAAATGGACTATCTAACACTGAAAGAATTTTTCAAATCGGACCAGCGGTTCCTGAGATTAGCGCGTTTAAACAAAATGACAACATTTCCCTTCACTGCTCTGCTCCTATTGATTGTAGCGTGATGAAAAGTATACTATAACCAGCTCAAAAGTATGACAAATAATTGTACCAAGTTTCGTTAAAATCCGTCGAGTAGTTTTTGTTTCTATAGAGTTTATACAGACAGACAAAATTTTTACTGATTGCATTTTTGGCATCAGTATCGATCCCTAATCACCCCCTGATAGTTATTTTGGAAATATATTTCATGTACAGAATTGACCTCTCTTCAGATTTATTATAAGTATAGATCAAAAATAAGATTAAAAAAAATAAAATAGTAAGTCATCATCATCCTATAATATATTGTCCCACTACTGGGTACAGGCCTCTTCTCATACAGAGAAGGCACGAGCATTGATCACCACGCTTGCTCAAGGCGGATTGGCGATTTCAGACTTTTTAAGTCCAGTTTTCCTCACGATGTTTTCCTTCACCGTTAGTCCGTGACGTCTAAGATATACTTAGAAAGTACATTATGGCTATAGAAAAGTCACATTAGTACTTGACAGGTTTCGAACCTCCACACTCATTCACGAGAGGCAGATGCCTTAACCACTAGGCCACCACGACATTGTACAGCAAAAATACTGTAAAATAAACCTTGTTCTAAAAGCATACCTGTAATTTAAACCCAGCCTATCTCAGTCCGAAATTAAAGCCTATCTTAAAACAAAGGTACTTAATCCCTCACTGCGAGTAAACGGGTTGCCGACCGCAGCCCAATTGCACCGTTTAACTAAACTCTGTTTAACCAAAATTGGATCTGCCGAGTTGTGCAAACAACGCTCAGGAATAATAGGCGATAGTCACAATAGAGTTGTAATTACGGCATGAATTTTGAAGAGGTATGTATGAATGTTGATGGTTTTGAGGAAGATTAGAAAGATGTTGAATGGACTGTGTAAAAGATGGCTAGAAAGGCTGCATTATGAAATAATGTATGAAATAGATGATGTTTTTTACATCGCTAAAGGGTTTTAACTCAAAAACTACTGGACCGATTTTAATAATTCTTCCACCGTTAGGAAACAACATCTTTACGAAGTGTCATAGGCTATATTTATTTCCAGAAATAATTAGAGATGTCTACTAAAACTTGAATAATGTAACCCAAGGTGTAAAAAAAATTAGATTTGAATTAATACTTAGTAAGTAACTCATTTCTCTCTCTCATCATTTTTATTCAATCATCATTTTATTCAAAGTATGGTTACAACTATTTTGATTATAACAGAAAATACGGGCTTCCGACTTATAAATTTCGTTAATATTATAATAAGTATATTATTATTATAATAATACAACAAAATACCGACAGTTTAACGTACACTGACGGACTAATAAACTGCATCAATGTTCAACACGCACCTACCTTTGAAAAAAACATTTTAACCAAGTATTCCAACTTTTTATACAAATTTAAATTGAAAACTTTTTTAGTTTGGTTCATTAACTTCATAACAGCGTAGTATCATTATCTCTAAGTGTATGTTTGTATTCTGGAAAGGGCCATTCAATTTTTTTTAAACAAAAGTCTGATGCAGTTTCTTTGTCTGGGTTCTTTTTATTCGCCTGATTAGTAAACAAAAGAACATAACATTCCATGAATTTATTCGGGTAAAGTTATTAAGCCACGAGCCCCTCCCATGTAAGGGGGCTAAGTAAATATTTCTCTCATTTACAAGACTATGCTTGTATTCTTGTAATTAGTTACTGTAATTGGTTTTCAACCGCTATGATTAATTGAATTCTAATGAGAAAATCACAAGTAACTACATCAATTTCAAGCATTGTAATTATATTCTAGTAGTGAAATTTCCTATTCCAGCAGTTGTCGGCTACCACAGCCCGAACGCACCGTTGAATCTGTCGGTTAAACTTAACCGTTGTTCAACTGAAATTGGATCAGTACTCGGTATTAACACAGACAGCGTCGGCGACAGTTACAAACGTTTGAATTAATTTGTGTAAGACTAGTTTCTGGCCATGACGTTGCCTGTGTTTCATGAAACAGTAAATCCGAGGCATGGCGCCCCCATGCCTTGGTTTGTCTTGGTGTGAAATAGATAGGTACATCCATAGACCGACCGTGATAAAGGTTCCACCCTTTATCTATCATCATCTGCCTAGCCTTTTCCCAACTATGTTGGGGTCGGCTTCCAGTCTAAACTGGATGCAGCTGAGTACCAGTGTTTTACATGGAGCGACTGCCTATCTGTCCTCTACAACCCAGTTACCGGGTAACACGGTACCCCTTGATAAGACTGGTTGTCAGACTTTCTGGCTTCTGACTATCCGTAACGACTGTGAAAGATCTACAAATGACAACCGGGACCAATAGCTTAACGTGCTTTCCGAGGCACGGAGGAGTCTCGCTATGACATAGATGGTCACCCATCCACGGACCGACCGCGCCAAGCGCCTGGTGCGCGATATTGTTGTGCTATAATACTATATGCTATTTTATATAGCGTAATCTGAAAGCAGCAATCTTGAATGGCAAAACTTCAATAACAAAATACGAACAGACGTCCCCTCGACCTGCCTCACTCTGTGACGTCATCGTGACGTCACACATCCTGAAGAGTACCTACTGCAATATCTGACCAATAAGCACTCGACCTATTTACTGTGAATGTTCCGAAACTGAGTTGTTTGCTTAGCGCATGTACCATCAATTTGGGTCAAGCTTTTATTGCTAGATGCAATTAAATGCTACAGGACTATATAGCTTTGTATAAAACTAACCGTTTCCCGCGGTTTCACCCGGGTTCTAAAGGAACTACTTGTCAAACCCGGATAAAAATTATCCTAAAACCTTCTCCAGGGTTCAAGCTATGCTCATATCAAATTTAATCTCAATCGGTTCAGCCGTTTGACCGTGAAGCGTAACCAACAAACAATCTTACATTGGTATTTATAAGTATTATTATTCTGTGCGAAATTTTGTTCAAAAATAACTCAAATGTTTTTATTTCAAATAGGTCTTTGCAGGCAGTTATGAAACGTCAAGCTAGTTGCACGGTTCCAAGGAGTGGGTCTTATGGAGAAGAACCGGCAAGGAACTCCATATACGCTCTTGTCAAAAGGAAATGTTTACAATAGTCTTTTTACTGTACAGGTTATCTCTGAGAAAGTTATACAATTCAAATGATGTTACATTAAAAAATTAATAAAAAATAATGAAACAATTAAATTACAATAAAAATTCAGCAATATAAATAATGTAGTAGTTGTTGTCACTTTTTTTTTTCTTTTAAAAAACGTTAGCCCACACTAGGAATTACTCCTGTGTCGTGGGTGCGTTTACAAACATACAATACACATGCACAAACACCCAGACCCGGAACAATTTTAGTTGTCCCGTGCGGGAATCGAACCCGCGACACGCCGCGCAGCAGCCAATTGCTCAGCCACTGCGCCAAACGTGCCGTCAGTTGTAGCCAGCCTTTAAATTTTGTTTTCCAATTCCATATTTAAATTTAAACGTTTCCTATTTCGTATTAAGTCAGGGTTAAAATGTCGCAATCTCAAGACGTCGTGACGTATTTTACGACACATTTGTAACCGTATGCGGCTCTTTCAGTACATACCTTGGCTTGCTACATAAGGAACATACATTATATAGTAGGTACATAACTGGGAGGCAAGTTCGCGAAGGCAGTTATTTATTTAAATGTGTCGGGACGCGTTACCTAGCCTTACAAGTCGGGGTAACGACTTTTACTGTAATAATAATGTGCTATATTTCCCCTGTAGTTATACTTATGTTTAAGGAAATTTGCTTCGCGTCTTATCTATACTAATACTAGCTTCCCGCCAGCGGCTTCGCCCGCGATATTTTAGCTAATGGATACAAAAACTTGACAAATTATTTACTAAAACCTTCCTCATTATCACTTTATCTATTAAAAAAACCGCATCAAAATCCGTTGCGTAGTTTTAAAGATTTAAGCATACATAGGGATATAGGGACAGAGAAAGCGACTTTGTTTTATACTATGTAGTGATAATAAAGCTCAAGAGGTTGTTTGTTTGAACGCGCTAATCTCAAGACATACTGGTACGATTGGAAAAATTCTTTCAGTGTTAGATAGCCCATTTATTGAGGAAGGCTATAGGCTATATATCATCACGCTAGAATCAATAGGAGCAGAGCACCACTATTCCACGCGGACGAAGTCGTGGGCAGAAGCTAGTTCCTAGAATATAAACTAGCTATTTTCACTTGCGCCCCGAATGAACTATTTAGTGCACTCGGATAAAAAGTAGCATATAATCATCCAATATATCTCCGTGCCAGAGTTCATCCATATGGGTGCAGCCGTCTTTCCATGAAGCATTATAAACAAACAAAAGATAGGCGATCGCTCCATGTAAAACACTGTTACTCAGCTGCATACAGTTTAAACTGGAAGCCGACCCCAACAAAGTTGGGAAAAGGCTAGGCTGATGATTCGACAGATTTTATTGATGCACGGAAAAAATTATGTATTAGCAACAAAACACCTCTTTCACACACAATGACACGCAAAGCATGGCAGGGACTGGCCATGACGGCAACAGCGAGCGTCGTGCCATTTCCTATCACGGCATACATGTTTACTTTTTACCGGCAAACGGCGACGGGGCCCTCCCCACAGGGCCATAGCCTGCCGGGCCTGTGGGATATTCGAAAGAGTTACCGCGCCCTTGGAATAACAGGCTGAGGAAGGAACATGGATGGGTTTTAGTCAGTCAGAGTCTGACACTCCCTTCCGCCCCACCCACGGCGGGAGAGGTCATTTGATGATTTCCCATCCGAAAAAAAGGCGGTAATTAGCGGCTTTTTTACGAAGCATGTATCTACACTAATATTATAAAGAGGAAAACTTTGTTTGTTTGTTTGTAATGAATAGGCTCAAAAGCTACTGGAACGATTTTAAAAATTCTTTCACCATTCGAAAGCTACGTTATCCACAAGTAACATAAGCTAAATTTTATTTTGGAAAAAAATAGGGTTCTGTAAGATATTTGGGTTTTTCGGACACAAGGTGTAAGAAATCAACCAGAAAAGTTACTTTTTTTGCGTACGCTACTAATCTCAGGAACTGCTTGTCCGATTTAAAACTTCTTTCAGTGTTAGATAGCCCATTTATTGAAGAAGGCTATAGGCTATAGCCTGAAATATATTTATTTCATCACGCTAAAACCAATAGGAGCGGAGCACCACTATTCCACGCGGACGAAGTCGCGGGCAGAAGCTAGTGTTTTATATAGAAAATGGTCACCCATCCATGTGCTGATATCGTCAACATGAAGTTTTACGTAGCCACAAGCCCCTTTCTTTGCGATTATTATCACTTACCCCCTTATCTTTCAAATGCTAATACTGCAGTAGTGAGTCAACACATTTTTGTAAACTCGTTTATCGTTAAACTTGATTATCATCGTGGGATCCATTATAGCGCAATGAAAATACCTACCTACAGGCATTTTTAGAGTTCCGTAGTCGAAGAACCTTTATAGTTTCGCCATGTCCGTCTGTCTGTCCGCGGCATAGCTCAGACGTTTTTAGTACTAGAAAGCTCAAATTTGGTATGAGTATGCATATTGATCACGTCGACAAAGAGGAAAAATAAAATTTAGTTTTTTATTAAGAGAGTGTGAAGTGTGAACGAATATTTTTTCGCGTATCCCTTCATGTCGGGTATCGTTAGATAGGTCTTTCAAAAATATAGGACTGTGAAGACCATTTTTCAGTTAAGAGAGCCATTTGAAATATCCTACCTTTTAAGTGCAAATTTTTGTTCGATACGAGCGTCCCCTCGCCCCTCTAGATTTTGTATGGCTGTACCTGTACCTAGATGAAAAATCACAGATGTAGCATATATAACGAATTTTGAAGAAAACTATTACGGTCAAATAGGTTTTATCGGTTACAGAGTTATAGTCAACGAAACGTATTACGGAACCCTATAGCGTGTGGCTCAACACACTTGGCCGGGTTTTTATTTGTATAGATAGATAGATGGATGGATAATGTACCTCATCATAAGCCTATATATTGTCCCACTGCTGGGCACAGGCCTTTTCTCATACAGATAAGGGATGAGCATTGATCACCACGCTTGCTCAAGGCGGATTGGCGATTTCAGACTTTTTTTTAGGTTCAGGTTTCCTCATGATGTTTTCCTTCACCGTTAGTTAGTGACGCCTAAGATACTCGTATACTTAGAAAGTACATAATGACTTAAGAAAAGTTACATAGATATTTGCCGGGTTTCGAACCTACACACTCGTACACAAGAGGCGTCAACCACTAGGCCACCAATACTTCATTTAAGTACCTATACCTTGGTAAATAATATAAAAAAAACACTCATATATAAAAAAAATACATCATACATTTTAACACGGGAATATTTTAGTATATTTTTTTTAACATTAGCAAACACAAACAAAAATTGACATGTTTGTTTAAGAAATCGTGTATCTAAAATTGTGTGCGTAAACGAATTTCTTCAATACTTACAACATAAAATATACATATTTATTTAGGATAGGAGTAATATAATATGTATATAAAATACAACTTCGACATATAATGGGGATATTTCTACCTAACCCTTTCGCTTGCGTAGCTCTGTGAATTTTAAAACCCTATTAATTATGATTTACAACAAAAGTTAGGGTCAAAATTAAATAAGCATTTTATAATGACTAGATTTTGCTTTGGGTTTATAAGTGCCCCTATAAAAATTGCACATTTCATCCATCTCACTAATCTTATAAATGCGTAAAAAAAACCGGCCAAGTGCGTGTCGGGCCACGCGCAATAGGGTTCCGTAGCAGGTCTTAGTTAGTCGACTATAACTCTGGAACTGGTAAAGCTTACTTAGCCGTGATAGTTTTCTTAGTTAGTTCATTAAATTTGCTACGTCTGTAATTTTTTTCATATTTCTAGGGACAGCCATTTCAAAAGTTAGAGGGAAGGATGGTCGTATCGAACAAAAATTTTCATTTAAAGCTAAATATTTCGCAAATGGATTCCTAAATCGAAAAATGGTCTTAACACACCCGCTATATTTTTAAAGACCTGTCCAATGCTACCTGACATAATATTCATCCCCACGTGTGTGGGAGATACCCTAAAAAATATTTTACATAATTTTATTTTACCACTTTGTCGTTGTAACTAATATACATATCCATACCAAATTTCAGGTTTCTAGTACCAAGAACCTCTGAGCTATGCCGCGGACAGACAGACAGACGGACATGGCGAAACTATAAGGGTTCCTTGTCGGAATACGGAACCCTAAAAACAGAGGAGGTTTACAAGTCGATACGTATATTTTTATTTTTATAATATGACCACGCATAACTTTTACAGATTAGTCCGATTTTGATATTTTTTTTTTGTTAGGTAAGTCATACTTCAGAGGTGGTTCCATGTAAATTTTATCAATATAGGTTCAGCCGTTTTGTAAATATATTAAAAATAATGGTCTATCTCTATCTTATAGGTTTATATTGCTTAAGTCGTTGGCAAAATACTAACAACAGTAACTTAGAGACGCCGTCTTCTAGAGCGATGTATTGGTCCACCAGCGTTTAAATAAAACTTATTTTCCTCTTTTCAGTATTTTTGAAAGTCTGTTTTTTTTAAGTTATTGTTTTCTGTTATCGTTTAATTATAATACAATAATAATAATTAATTCAGAACACGCAATATAATTTTATCGCATCAAATTTACATAACAAACAAACGAAATGACGTGCGAATTTTGAATAATCTGTTTATCAATTTACGTTATATGCTAAAGGCTAATAAAATTAATGGAATACCTTTCGAATAATTTGATGAAATTTATATGATAACTATGTAATTATATTTTAGAAATTTGCCTAAAAATGTTATGAATTTTAAATTTTATTTTATAGAATTATATTGTACTAGATGACCCGGTGAACTTCGTATCACCTTAACTTTCTCACCGTTTAAACCTTCCCTGGACTACGACAAATATTACAAAACCAAAATCAGCTAAATCTGCCCAGCCGTTTTCGAGTTCTAGCGAGATAAACGAACAACAATCCATTTTTATATATACGTTTTAAAAGCACTAATAGAATACTAATGAGACACTTATATTGTTCTTCCCCTTCAATTAATGAAGGTACAACATTAACTTCGGCTATTGGATAAAAATATGTTCCAGTGTACAGCCATTGTATTATCCTTATTCCTGGTTAATGGCCTAAATTTTCAGATGAATGAATAAATGGAGTGATAAGTTTAAATGTTCTGACGACATCCAAATTAGTTTGAAAGGTATTTTTTGGTGGTATGATGTTCAAATTAATTGTTTTTTTTTCTGGTGATCTATGCACTATTTGTTATACCGTTTAAAGAGTAGTAGCAATCCTACAAAATATTATCAATGCAGTTTTTTAGAGAGTTGTTAGAGAGTTTTTAGTCTGGCTGAAACATAGTATACTTTGTATCTAAGTTTCTAGATTCTCAGTCCACGCAGATAAAAATACGGGCAGAAACTAGTCATAAATAATACGAGTAATGACATAGAAATGTATTATTTTATAATCATTTTTTAATTAAAAAAATAATGCAAAAATAATTATATTTTTTTGTGATAGGTATAATTATTTTTCCGTTAATTTGTTATGGTTGGCATTTTATTTATATTATGATACTATTACTGATGTTAATCAAACCAATTTTGTAGATAGCATGCTAGTGTTAACAAAACATTTCAGACAAAAAACCTGGTTTCAAATACGAAATGAACTTTCATCGAAAAATATGCATGAACACTCCATTAGCTATCTCATCCATGTCAATACCGTTCAACCCACGCCGTCGATGGCCGTTACGCAACACTGTCGGGTCTAATTGACCCCGATGTAAGCTTGTTTTCGTTTTATTGTATTTCGGATCAACGTGCGTACAAACGACTATAGTTAGGATTACTGAAAGGACCTTTATTAGTGTCGAAAGTTGGTTTTTGTAAACATAAAAAGTTATGGCACTATGAAGTGTTGAAGTTGTTTTAGTTCCGTTGCAAAAAAGGGATAGTGATAATGCAAATATGACTCCCTATTTTGATGTCTATTTTACTCTTATGTTGATTATGAAACAACACCTTATGCTTTAAATAGTCCTGAATTTTTGGATGGCTGACATCTTTGTTTACAAAAAGAATTCCTAATCTTTCGTTTACCATACAGATTTACACGTTTTCTTTTTGAATTAATACATTTTGAAAACAGCACCTAAGTTAGTTAACAATTAAGTAGAAGTAGAAGCGAAATCATCAAAATTGGACAAGACGTTTACAAAGAGATTTGAAATATAAGCACGTCGGGATAAACGTGAACAGCCATATATAATTAAAAAAATTAACTGATAAACAGACAGACATATTTTTTTGTTATTAAATCTTCAACCGGAGGCTTTGAAATCTTAACCTACAAATTAGCAGTACCTAAACCAATGCATTTAAAATTCAGAGCAGAAAGTAAGGGTCGTTTGTCTGACAGCATTGTCTCAATACAATATTAATGGTTATTATCCCCTCTTAAAGTTCGAAGACAATCCAGGAAATTAGGACGCAATACAAAATAAAGGTATTTAAATAGGTTCCTGAAGAATATCAGCTTGAATTTGCTTAAAGAGTGATTTTGGTAAAGGAATTGTCTATACTAATATTATAAAGAGAAAAGATTTGTTTGTAGGGTTTTAACTCAAAAACTACAGGACCGATTTTAAAATTTTTTTCACCGTTAGAAAGCTATATCATTACGAAGTGTCAAATGCTATATTTATTTCCAGAAATAATTAGGGAACCTTACTAAAACTTGAATAATGTAACCCAAGGTGTAAAAAAAATGTCCACGCGGGAAAAGCCGCGGGCGGAAAGCTAGTGATTTATTATTGGTATTATAGAGTACTATCCTCGATGAAGTAGTGGTGGCCTAGTGGTTAAGGCACCTGCCTCTCGTATACTAGTGTGTGGTTTCAAAACGTGGCAAGTACCAATGTGACGTTTCTCAAGTCATATGTACTTTCTAAATATATCTTAGACTTCACTGACTAACGAAAGAAAACGCCGTGAGGAAACTTGGCCTTAAAAAGTCTGAAAAAAATACGCGTTTTTGATAAAATACATTAGTATGGATTCAATTAACTGAAAAAAAGTGTGATTTGTGCCTAAAATCTACTAATGAAATTTCATAGGATATTATTAGTATTTTTTTCCTGGTACGTTAAAATGCGGGTGGAAACAACAACAAACAAAACAAACAGGTACTTTGTGACTAATAGGGCCCAAGTTCACCAACAAGATAACGGTCCAATCAACTGAAAACAGCTGTTTAGCATAAATTCAAACATCTACCATACGATGGATATTGGATAACTTGTCATTTGGGTTTTTTATTCCTAAAATTATCGATTACCAAGCCAGGATTGAACAAGCAGTTGACAACACGAAAATTCCCGCTTCCTGGTTGAAAACGTTTTCGTTTAACGGGCCGATTATATGACCATTTGTCGGTAAAGTTGGCCCTTAGCATAAGATGAAACCTTGCACATATATCACACAATAGAATAAAGTACTAGGCGCGCATATATAACAAAGAGTTGCAGCGGTCGACTTTAATTTATTCATGCGTACACTCGCATGCATATTGACGGATTGTCGACACGCAATTTTGTGCTAGACTTGTGGTTCTGATTGCGTTATGCGACCCTAGTACTAATGGAAATCCTGAACTATTGTGTGTACTATTCAGTCCATTGAAATGTAGGTGAAATTGTTTATTTATCACTGATGACTATTAGCTATCATCTTCCTCCAATGCATCATGTTTTAACCCCCGACGTAAAAAGAGGGGTGTTATAAGTTTGACGTCGATGTCTGTCTGTCCGTGTGTGTGTGTGTGTGTGTGTCTGTGGCATCGTAGCTCTCAAACGGATGGACCGATTTTGATGCGGTTTTTTCCGTTTGAAAACTACTTGCGGTGGTTCTTATAAATTTAATTTATTTTTTTCCGTACGTCTTTATCAGCAATCATCCCATCGTTTACCCTAGCCATATCTTCTTTTACACATTCCGTCCAGCATTTCTTAAGCCTTCCTCTATCGATCTATATTCTTGCTCAAAACCTTTCTTGTCATATGTTCTTCACTTCATCGGATCACATGAGATATACCATGACAAATATTTCGCAAGTTTAACATTTATAACTGATGGTCGTAATAACCTATTAAAGAAACCGGCCAAGTGCGTGTCGGGCCACGCGCATAAGGGTTCCTTAGCAGGTCTAGTTAGTCGACTATAACTATTTAACTAATTAAGCCTACTTAGCCGTGATAATTTTCCTTTGAAGTTTGGTATATAAGAAAAAATATAAATAGTCGTAATATTTAATTGCAATCGAAGGACTGTTCTGTTAAAAAACTTTATTATCTAAAAAGTCTCGCAAATATTAAAAAAAAACATACCTAGCAAGTTGCAAGCCTGCAGTCCACACGAAAAAAAGAAGATCGGAAAGAGACAAATAAACAAAACCCCACTCTTTTCCATCTTTTATCCGTCAATTCGGTACTTAAAACCGATACATCGCCTTTTAAACCTCAACAAATAAAGACTTTTACGTACCCCAAACCCTCAAAATGGGAATTTAAAAGATATATATCATATTCTCAACAATAAGGAGTCTTCAACCTTTTCATAACGCCCGTGTCACTTTATTGAACTCTCATATTTGACGTCGATATGAAATCGTTGTGTTAAGATGAAAATTTTAAATTCTATGAAATTTTGTGTCGAGGGTTTTTGATATTAAAAGATGGCTGTTGAGAGCTGCGTGGCAGCTTGCGACGCGGAAATTAAAAGTTTCAAAGGAAAAAGGTTTTTTTGTTTTTTTTTTTAAAGTAAAAAGTTCAGCTTAGTCAAAATACTCGTAGTTAAAGAATATAGTCAAATCATTTACTTTACTAGATTGACCGCCGATTTAAGGAAGGTGGAAGGCTATTTTGTCCATTATATTGTGTGCAATAAAGAATATTCTATTCTATCAGAATATATATAAAAAACAATGCCTTTGTTCGTTGTAATTTTATAACTCGAGATCGGGCTCACCTATCCAAACCAAATGTTTAGGCTATGTTCGGACTATTTAGTAGATGTTTTATGTGAAGTTTGCACAAAATCGGTATAGCGGTTCTTTTTAATATGAATTTGTGTAACCTACGCGGGCGAAGCCGCTGGCGGAAAGCTAGTTCTGTATATAACACAATTAATAATCTATTGTCAATTAATAATATAGTCGTGGTGGCCTAGTGGTTAAGGCACCTGCCTCTCGTGTACGATTGTGCAGGTTCAAAACCTAGCAAGTACCAATGTGACTTTTCTAAAGTCATATGTACTTTCTAAGTATATCTTAGACGTCACTGAACGGTGAAGGAAAAACATCGTGAGGAAACCTGGAATTAAAAAGTCTGAAATCGCCAATCCGCCTTGAGCAAGCGTGGTGATCAATGCTCATGGCTTCTCTGTATTAGAAGAGGCCTGTGCCCAGCAGTGGAACAATATATAGGCTGATGAATAATCTATAACATTTCCACACCATACAAACGGAACCCTCTTTTCTCAACCAAAACAATGGCTACCAATACCAATCCTGTTTTTCTAACACTCTCTATATGAGTAGTTTCTAAGATAATCACTCATAGCTAGCTTATAAGGGATATGTTCGCCAAACAATGGAGGACAAAGACTCGAGTGAAGGTCAGAGGACTCAGGGTATTGTTTAGCTTTGTACATTACGCTCATTAATAGTTGATTAAGTTTGCGTCGCATAAAGCGAGGATTTGCTTGGACACATAATATAAATGGTTCCATATGAATATCAACTGTATAGTCCATCCGTACAGAAAGATGAATTCTACTAGTATTATAAAATAATTTCTGCTTAAATACCAAATTTTATCTAAACCCATTCAGCAGTTTTTGCAAAACAAAATTTTGCATATTATATAATATTAGTAGGAAGTCTTTTGTACGAGACTTCGGTTGCGTGCGGCTAACTGTTTTGTCTTTATCTGTCAAGTTAAAATGAAGTTTGACAGAAAGGGACAAACAGTTAGAGATAGCTAAAAGAGCTTATGAGACAAAAGGTGTCATTATGAATAATCGGGTGAGTGCAAAATTTCATCCAAATCTTTTTAGTTGTTTTTGTGTGAAAAAATAACAAACACACATAGATAGGTAGCAATTATAATAATAATAGAAAGTAGGACGTGAAAGTTATGAATATTTGTTACAAATCACGCAAAAACTTATAGCTGATAAACTTGGATTAATAACTCATTTCTTAGGGCGGATTCGACCAAACAGGAATAAATTTTAGTCTCGGCGTAAATCGCTTATTACTCGAGAATAAATCAATTTCACGTTTAACCAACTACAATTCGTGGAATAACGAGTCTATTCGGGAATAGTCACTATACCACCATTTTGCATGGAATAAGAAGCTAATATCAAGAATAAAAAAAATACATTAATTATCCACAATATTTTTAGCAGAAAGTAAATTTGTTTTTCTCTATTCCATGTTTTGAATGTCGGTTGTATTATTACAAAAAAGTATTTTATTCAAAAATATAATTTTCTTTTTATAAACCAAGTCTAAAATGTTGCTGCGGGACGTTCGAAAGAGATACCGCGCCCCCGGAATACAAAGGGCTGAGGAAGGAACATGGATGGGTTTCAGTCAGTAAGAGTCTGACACTCCCTCCCGCCTCACCCAAGGCGGGTGACATATGTTCCGAAAAAAAAGTCTAAAATGTTGGTCTAGATAAAAATGCTTTACTAAGACAAAATTTCTCACCAGACGCGTACTTTTTTCTAAATTAATCACTCACCTAGAGGAAAGTGCTTTTCATTTTTACATAACCACAAAAGCAGGGGTGTGAGTGACGGGCGTACCTCTTAGGCTGGAGTTCCAACGTTGGTACCAATATTGGTTGATTTGTAAGACACGAGGAACCAATGTGCTTTGAGGAAAACATTGATCTATTTATTTTCCCACAGCTGGGCAGAGGCATCTTGTTTCTCTTCTTAGAGAAAAGGTATTGATCTCATGTATATTTTATAGAGTATTTTAATAGACTCGTCATTCCCCTGGATCCATCGACATTCTGGATAATGAAGGACCGCTTCCACTGCTTTATACAGAACGCAAGGAAGGCACGTAGCGTGCTACTGATAACAACATTATTTCACCCAGTCGTGCGATTTACGCTTTCCCTTATTTAGTCAAAGTTTTCCCGCAATATTAATTATCTGCACGGTTATAGTCTGTACCGACTGATTTTATGAAAAATGAAAACAAAACCATAACCTATTTTGTTCTAATTTTCCCACAAAGATTAATAACATGGCATTAAATGATGAATAATGATGTTACGTCATTTTTTTAATTTCTGTGGCAGAATTAAAACAAAATAGATTACGGCTTTGTTTATATTTTTCATAAATGTTGTTGGTACCGACTATAGTCAGTGACATTCAAGAGTGCACATGACTTTGAATAAAACGTATTAGTATTTGCCATGAATATATCAGAATACTATGACTATTGAAACAAGTAATGTCATCTGCCTAGCCTTTTCCCAGCTATGTTTGGGTCGGCTTCCAGTCTAAACCGGATGCAGCTGAGTACCAGTGTTTTACATGGAGCGACTATCTATCTGACCTCCACAACCCAGTTACCGGGTAACACGGTACCCCTTGGTAAGACTGGTTGTCAGACTTTCTGGCTTCTGACTATCCGTAACGACTGTCAAAGATCTACAAATGACAACCGGGACCAACAGCTTAACGTGCTTTCCGAGGCACGGAGGAGTCCCGCTATGACAAAGGTGGTCACCCATCCACGGACCGACCGCGCCAAGCACAGCTTAACCTTTGATCGTTCGAACCGTGCGGCTCTTACTTAGCCACGAGCTCCTCCTCCTCCTATCGAAACGAGTAATGTATGAAACGTAATTCCTTTAGGAACGGCCAACTATCGAATCTTGCGTCAATATTGGGCCAATGTCTTCTGATTCAAATGTTGGACGAGTGGTGTTGGAACCAATGTTGGAAGCGATCGGCATTAGCAGAATTAAGATCCATGCATCACTCGATCTAATCGTAGTGGAAACGCAAAATGATAATGTTTTTTTTGAGTAATCAATCTTTTGGCTCCTACGCAGTAAATTTCATGTCTCTTTTGACGTATTTATTTGAATAACATTGTAGGTTTATATAGAAACTTTTTTCCGAATATGCGCAAATCATCTAAAACAAAAACTAGTAAATTATTACAGTTTAAAACAGAGGTATCGGGCGTCGTTCATTAATGTTACTCGTATTTTTGTTTTTTTTACACTTGGTGATATAACACTATTTATACAATAATAACAATATTTTTTTTAAATTGTATTCTGATTTCTTTGTCCATAAAAATACACAAATATTTAAATTACGTTATGTATTAATAGCTATTTCGGTTATCAAATAAAAAATAAAAATAAATTCAAAAATCGCAGTTCTTAAAAATAATGTTTTTTTTTTCAAATATTTTTTTCCAAGGTTTATATACGCTTAAAAACTGTTGAATAGATTTGAATAAAATTTGGTATACACATAGTTTCTAACCTGGATATTTATCCCGGTATATAAGAACAAGCAGACAGAGTCACAAGCAGAAGCTAGTAAAAATGTAAATATAATGATTTTGGTGGAAATCTTTAATCATAATTATGATCAAAAGACATATTACCTTGCTTGTCACACAATACCATATTCACGACATAATCATACGCACGCAATTTAGTTCGCGCTGAAATTTTCAACTGTGATTACACTTTGTGTAGGAATAATTTAAATTTTAAAGTTTTACGACGATGTGTTGGGGACTTACATCAAACTTTATACTTTTGCGAATACCACAAAACATGATGTAAATAATTAGTATAGGTATTTTTCATATTTTTTATGATATCAATACAAAAGATATAATTTGACGACGATGAGGAAGATTTTTTTGACGCCATATTTTAGTAATTTTATATTAGAATATTTATACTTTTTTTAAGTTTCTCTAAAGTAAATAATATAAATACTTTCTGTAAATAAATACACAATTACATATCTAAAAAATAATTTAATATATATATATATATATATATATATATATAATATATATATATATATATATATATATATATATATATATATATTATATTTATAATATATATATATATATATATATATATATATATATATATATTATAAATATTTAGACAAAAACATAAAACAATAGCAAGATTATTCAATTTTATCCTCCATTTGCATGATTATTTTTTCTGGCAAATTATGTTGTCTTTAATGGTCCTTGCAGTTTTACACGGTTTCACTCGTATTCTGAGAGAACTTATTCACACACCCGGATAAAAACTATTTCATATCCTTCCTCAAATTTCAATTTATCTCCTTGATAAATATCATCTAATTTGGCCCAGCCATTATACAGTGAAAGCATAAAGACAGACACAGAGTCATTGCCGTATGTATTGATTTATAATAAAAATTTAACCACGTTTAATAACAACAAGAACTTTTCACTAAAGCAAATAATACAGGAACATACACGAAATAGAAATCTACTAGATTCAGCCAGCGGTTTCGCCCGCGTGGTTTAAACGAATTCAAATTAAAAATAACAGAGTTTCATACAAACTTTGCCCCCCTTTTTCATCTCCTCAGAAGTAGAATTTCGGAAAATTCTTATCGGATGCCTACGTCATACAAAGAACACACCCTCCAAGTTTCATGTCTCTACGATCAGCGGTTTAGGCTGTGCGTGGATCCGTCAGTCATTCAGGATAAAGCATTTTATATGTATAGATAGATGAATAAGAAAATAACTTTGTCATAACAATTCGGATTGAAATGAGATCCTCAGTCGCCCTTCGAACGATTTATATATAAGTTATCATAATGTAAGGGACGGAATGATGAATTTTAGTTATTGTATGGGAAAATGATATCCGGAAAGCCTGGTAAGGTTAAGCCGCACATGCTGCGGTCGATTCGTAGATGGGTGAGCATCCAATTCATACAAAGTTTTTTTTCCTATGCCTCAGAAAGTACGTTAAGTTGTCGAGGTCATTTTGTAATTTTTTTAGGGTTCCGTAGGGGACTACGGAACCCTAAAAAAATTACAACCTTGTGGGAACAAGGAACCTTTATAGTTTCGCCATGTCCGTCTGTCTGTCTGTCCGCGGCATATCTCCGAGGTTCTTATTACTACTAAATTTGGTATAGATATGTATATTGATCACGCTAAGAAAGTGATAAAATAAAATGTTGAAAAGTATTTTTTTAGGGTAGCTCCCAAACACGTAAAGTAATAATATTATTTTACTCGCGTACCCCTTCATGTAGGGTATCGTTAGAAAGGTCTTTCAAAAATATTATGTGTGAAGACCATTTTTCGGTTAAGCGAGCCATTTGCGAAATATCTAATTTTTAAGTGAAAATTTTTGTTCGATACGAGCATCCCCCACTCTAACTTTTGAATGGCTGTACCTAGAAATGTGAAAAAAATCACAGAGGTAGCACATATAATGAACTTACAAGAAAAACTATCACTGCTAAGTAGGCGTAACTGGTTACAGAGTTAGAGTCGACTAACTAACTCCTACTACGGAACCCTACTGCGCGTGGCCCGACACGCACTTGACGGGTTTTTCGTTTTGTAACAACTAGTTTTTCATTTTCATAGACCCTGAAAATCTAACAACTGTTGCAATACTACGTTTTTTGGAAGGGAAATCTTCAAATGAGGAGTCATCACGCCCGTCGTAGGTGGAGTGGGAGGGAGTGTCCGACTCTTACTGACTAAAACCCATCCATGTTCCTTCTTCAGCCGTTTGCGTTTTGGAGCCGCGGTAACTCTTTCGAACGTGCCGCCATCCCGGTAAATACTATAAGGTTTTGTTTAACCTTATTACTGGGCTGTAAAAAACAAAGCAGTGGATCCATGTAAAATACCAGTTTTGTAGTTGCATATATGGAAAGACTGGAAGCCGACCCATTATATTTGAGAAATGGCTAGGCAAATGAAGAATCATAAACTTTGAGCAAATTAAACTGAATGTGTTACTTAGAAAAACTTTCCGAGAAATTCTAAATTTTAGTTATGAACGTAATCTGAATTCTCGGCTTAACATCAGCTTAACTGCGCAATTTACGTGAGCGTTAAATTGCGTGCAGCTTCAAGAATGATAATATTTTCATAATGTTTAACATAATAGCTGACAACTTTGTTCAAAAAAAGTCGCTTGATGGTAGATTTAAACATTAAAATGGAGATAATGTTAATAGTACGAAAGAGATATTGAAAACGTCTGAACTGATTTGGATGAAACTTGGTACGGAGATAGATGGTTCCCTGAAGACGGTTATAGGCTTCTTTTTATCCGGGTAAGTTAAGTACCTATTTTCCTCAGAGAGCGGGCCAAACCGGGAAACAGTTTAGTTTATATATTTTTAGCAATGTACAATGTATATGTATACATACATATGGGAATACAAAACCTCCGTTTTTTAAATCGTTTTAAAAGAACCATCATCGCCAACAAAATGTTAAAAACTTTGGCAATTTTTGCTAAGGGTATAATTATTTTCGAGGAATACGTAATTAAAACAAATAAATTTGAACAAGTTGTGGTGGCCTAGTGGTTAAGGCACCTGCCTCTCGTGTACGAGTTCGAAACCTAGTAATTACCAATGTGACTTTTCTGAAGTCATTATGTACTTTATAAGTATATCTTAGACATCACTGACTAACGATGAAGGAAAACATCGTGAGGAAACTTGGACCTAAAAAGTCTGAAATCGCCAATCTACCTTGAGCAAGCGTCGTGATAAATAGTCATGTCTTCTCTGTATGAGAAGAGGCCGGTGCCCAGCAGTGGGACAATATATAGGCTGATAATGAATTTAAACGTTTACTTGTTTCAAAATTAACGTTTTTAAGTAAAGAGGGAATTTGTATGAAAAAACCAGTATTCTGAAACGGTTTTTTCGTTCATTACAAATGTATGTTCACAGATAGGCTTCACGGATGCTTGAATAATAAAAGGCAGTACATTTTTCATGATTGTGCTTCATCGTAGGGGTATTAATCATTCCTGATCATCAGTTTTATCGTAAGGGATCAAAATATGTATTTATATCGTCATGGAATCATTATGACGAGATTTCAGAGAGCGGCTTCGCCCGCGAAAAAAAAATTACATAGTTTTATACAAACTTTGCCCCCCTTTTTTTTTCACCCCCTTAAGGGTAGAGTTTGGGGAAATCCTTTCTTATCGAATGCCTACGTTATACAAAAAATACGCCCTCCAAGTTTCAGGTCTCTGCGATCAGCGGTTTTGACTGTGCGTTGATCCGTCAGTCATTCAGGACAAAGCATTTTATATGTATAGATAGATGGCAATGGATTCGGGTCAGTTACAAAATTTTTACATTGTAAAAACTGTGAATAGGCTATACTATGAATATAAAAATATGAATATATTATTCATATCTTTATATGAATATATTATTCATATCTTTATCTATAAGCCCTAACTAATATTAAAAATGCGGATCTAACTATCTCTTACATTATTACGGTAAAATGACAAAACTAGATTTGCTAAATTAGATAATGCTAGATCAAAAACTAGGAAAGCCAATAGTTTTTATCCAGGCCTGTAAACTATAGTTCCCTAGAAATGCCAATGACGCCGCGTGCAACATATCTCCTTCTTCAAATTTCAATCTATCTCTCTGCCAAATTTCATCTAAATCGGTTCAGCCATTTAACCGTCAAACAGAGAGACAGACAGAGTTACTTTCGTAATTATAAAGATAACCGTTACGATGAAAGATACATATTTATTGAAATACCATTATTAATCGTATGGTTTTCTGTAAAAGGTTAATAAACATAGTGTCTTAAGAATGTACCTAATAGCCACATTAAAGGTAGATCATAACCTCTCTAGTCGTTTTCCAAGGGTTTACCCGTATTCTGAAGGAACTATTTCAGGCACCCAGAAAAAAACCCTTTGTCCTTCAATGTTCAACCTATCTCCACAACAAAATTTCATCTGAAAGCGTAACAGATAGACAGACAGAGTTATAATACATATTAATAAGATAAGCTCCCTGTATGATATAGTTTAATAAAGGATATTAACCCAAATAATGATTATTTTGCACGAAAAATAACGCGAGCAAAAGTAAGTAAACAATAAACAATTATTCCCTGAATTCAAAAAGTTGAATTAATTATGACAGATGTGTACGGAAAAGTTGGATGTTATTTTTTATATAGATAATTCTGTGAATCGTATATTCAGGCATTTCCACGGATCATCCCCTTGGGCACGAAACGGTAAAACCATTAATGTTTCAAATTGTTTTTTGAATTGCTATTACAGTACTACCTTTTAATAATTGAATTCATTTATTTGTACAATTTAATTCAAATAATTGCAGAGTTGAATTCGCCAAAATATTTTTGTTAAATATTTTAAAATCTTTATACACGTTATGACATAACATTATCTACATTTAAAATCCCGTAAAACGTGTCGAAACCTTTCAATTTAATTAAAAAGCAGGACTGGGAAAAATTTTAAACTCTCACTGTAAATATTTAATCAAACAAAGTACTTTCGGGTAAAAATTCGTAGCATACTAAAAATAAACCTGGAAATACTCGACATCTTATACATAAAAACGAGTTCCAAGTTATTTTTATATAAACAAAAACTTATATACTCACGCATTACATAACAAATGGAGAGGCGCTAAAAACGTTTTGAAAAGAATAAATTAAAAATATACACAAACGACACTGAACTAAGAACTCTAGTATTTTGCTTCAAGACGAGTAGAGAAAGGCTTTTTTTTCACAAGAAAGAGTTTGGAAAGCGAGAGAGAGACGCGAACACCCTGTCTCTACGACACTCGGAATGTAACTACGGCTCGTAGATGCGCGTAGCTGGATGCTACGGGACGCTACGAATTCTCGTAGCGAGCGCTACGTCAATTTCAGTTTGATAATATTTTAGCTTTTGTATTTGCATTGTGTAAGAGGCGTTGACTTCCTATACTTGTAGGAAATGAAATATTTTTATAATAATTTATTTAATAAATAGTATATTTTATGGTAATAAAAGTACATTACTAATGTTCCATATATATTGTATTATCATATTGTGTTACTCAGTAATTTGTCTATGGAAGTCAGATAGGCAGTCGCTCCATGTGAAACACTGGTACTCAGCTGCGTCCAGTTAGACTGGAAGCCGACCCCAACATAGTTGGAAAAGGCTAGGCAGATGATAATAATGAAATATTTTATTTTCCATAATAATAGATTTTGCATGGCATTATTGCATTTTTTCTTTGTCTTCTGACGACTAAAATCAGCTCAATAGTTGTTGTTGTTGTAGTTGTAGTTCTAATACTACTTCAAGACAATGACGCTTTTTTGTTATTCTGCATACATTATTCTGGCGTATTTGTCCAAATATTCGCATTATTTTATTAACACAAAGTGAACCCTATTAATAGTAACATAATGTTCACTTTGCAATACGGATATGTCACAAACATTGGATTAAATATACCAAGTGAAGTGCCATCTTTAAGAGAAAATCTAGACAAAATAATAGACCATACTAATATTATAAAAACGCAAAATTTGTAAGTTTGTCTAGAATGGGTTATCTCTGGAACTACTGGACTGATTTCAGTTTTTTTTTCACTTAAAGAAAGCTAAATTTTCCTTATTCAAATTGATATAGCTTCTACCCGTAACTTTGTCTATATAGTCTTATATACCGAGATAAAAAGTATCTTATATGTTTATCTAACTTATAAACTATGTGTGTGCCAAATGCCACACTTGCTCATGGCGGATTGGCGATTTCAGACTTTTTAGTCCAGATTTCCTCACCATACTTAAATGTCACTGACTAACGGTATATGTTATCAATAAATAGATGTAATAATAATTACTGAATTCTCATACAGAGAAGGCATAATGAGCATTGATCACCATGCTTGCTCAAGGTGGATTGGGGATTTCAGACTATAATAGACTTAGTATATTATAAAACTAAAATATATCACTATACCTAGCAACCCATAATCCCCAAAGAATGACCCAAAGCGGTACTAAATAAAGAAAATTAAACAATTGAAAGACAAAAATAATATTTTGAACTCAGACAATTTAATTTCTTCGAGTTCTCCCAAAGGGATTATTTTTGCTAGGGACTAATATAAACTGAGAAATAGAATTATAACATTTATTTTTGTCATAGGTACTTATTTTTTGTTAAGTGAGTACCTAATACCTAATTTTGTCAGGGAGTCTCAAATACTCTTTTTTTTGGGAAACTTACTATGCGGATCTGGATAAAAGATATCTTATGTGTCCAGGATACCTTAATCCAGGTTATCAAGAATGTGTATGCAAAATTTCATGCAAATCATCTGGGTCGGCTTCCAGTCTAAACTAGATGCAGCTGAGTACCAGTGTTTTACATGGAGCGACTGCCTATCTGACCTCCACAACCCAGTATAATTACCAGGTAACACGATACCTCTTGGTAATACTGGTTATCAGACTTTCTAGCTTCTGACTACCCGTAACGACTGTCACAGATCTACAAATGACAACCGGGACCAACAGCTTAACGGGCTTTCCGAAGCACGGAGGAGTCTCGCTTTACCACGAGTTCTTTCAAAATTTCATGGACACCTGGACTTATAAAGTCTGAAATCGTCAATCCGTCTTGAGCTTCAGAATGAGAAGAGCCCTGCGCTTATCAGTGGGAAAATATATAGCCTGATGATGATTGATAACACAAAAAAAATAAGGATTGTTAATGATTGATATCATGTTTAGATATTCGTAAAAGTATCAAGTATAGCTGTTTCCCGCGGTTTCACCCGCATCCCGAGGGAACTACTTAGCGCACCCGGGTAAAAAGTAGCTTATGTTGTTCCTCAAGGTCTATTCTATCTCTGTACCAAATTTCATTTATATCGGTCCAGTAGTTTTGGCGTGAAAGCGTAACAGACAGACAGACAGAGTTACTTTCGCATTTATAATATTAGTAAGGATAGATGATAAAAAGTGTGGTCCAATTGCCGATACAAGTACATTAAACAAGATAAAAGGCTAGTCAGGACCTTTCATTGTTTATTTTCGCTAGCAGTCCGGCTCCAAGCACTGACTATGACAAATTAGGGTCATGTCAGCTCGTTCTATGTAATAACAAGAGTTTCGACCGACAAGCCGAGTTGCTTTTGTTTTTTTAGGGTTCCGTAGCTAGAGGCTGCTAATAGGTCCTTTTTGAGGTTGTTTGTTTTATGTTTGTGGTGTGAAAATCGTTTTGAAAGATAGGTGGATCAATTGAAATGTATGATTGTTGAGTGCTCCTTTGATAAATCATCATGGAGCGACTGCCTATCTGACCTCACCAACCTTACCGGGTAATACGGTACCCTTAACTTGGTAAGACTAGTTGTCAGACTTTTTGGCTTCTGACTACTCGTAACGACTGTCCAAGGTCTACAAATGATAACCGGGACTAAAAGCTTAACGTGCTTTCCGGAGCATGGAGGAGTCTCGCTATGACAAAAATGGTTACCCACCCACAGACCGACCGCGCCAAGCGCAGCTTAACCTTTGATTGGTCGAACCGTGCGGCTGTAACTCGGCTACGAGCTCCTCAAGCTCTCACCACCTCCTCAGCTGCTCTTTTGATAAGTCAACCAAATTATTAGAGGCTATATAGCTATGATGTGATAACGAAATTTTGTGAGCACAAGATTTCATCTAATTATATTCCGAACTTTTTGCGTAAAAAAGCAACAAATTTACATACATACATCCTTACAAACTTTCTCATTTATAATATTAGTAGGTTACATCTAAAACTATAGATATGTATACTACGTCCATCATATCTAAAATGTAGGAGAAAGAAGTTATTTTTATCTCATAGCGCCATTTTTGACAGCAACATGTTCTAGTCAGTCAAGAATAACTTGTATTTTGCACTATACTTTATAATTTTATCTTTAAGGTAAAAAGTGAAATCGGTACGTGTTTTGTATATGTAATTTAGTTACTGTTTCTGCGTGCTCATAAAAACTATTCCCTGTTTATACCCAAAATTTCATCTTAATCGCTTCGACCGTATTTCCATAAAGCGTAAAAGACAGAGCTATTTTCGAATTTATAATGTTTTTAACCAACTTCAAAAAAGAAGAGGTTCTCAATTCGATTGGTATATTTTTATGTATGTACATAGATTACGCTGAAATTTTATGATCCAATTTACGTACTTGATTCGTAAGTTTGATGCGGAATAGTTGCCATTTGGTCCCATAAAAAATTTACATAGTTTGGCCCAGTAGTTTTCATTTTATGAACATTTTTGCTAACGTGGATGATGTAATTTTAATTTGTGTAGGCCTTTTTTTTGGACTTTTTGTTATCACTATTCTATAACGTAAGACCAACGCCCGTGTGCCTTGAATTGATAGGCTATCATAATTTTCATAACCGACCCACTAAAAATCCCGAAACAAAAAACTTTTTACAAAAAACAACTTCAAAAACACTAGAAATTGAAAAATAACTTTTATCTGGCGAAATTCTGGAGGAAAAATACATCGTTCTAGAAGTCGGTGGCGAATACACAATAAAATACCTAATTTAAGACATCGACTTCTAGAACGATGAATTGGTCCAAGAATCTCGCCTAATAAAAGTATTTTTTTAATTTGTAGTGTTTTTGAAATCGGTCCTATTTTTTAAGATAGAATGTTTCTATGATACGGAGCACTGAAACTGAGCTATGAAACTGATTCAAAGATAAAAGAAACAATATCTTTTGCTAAGATACTTTTTATCTTCGTGTCATGAAAATAAATATAAAAGTGCTTCTCCAGTTTAGTAACAGATGTTGTATCTAATATTCTTTTAAAAATTATTATTCTTGCTTACGTAGGTCATATTTCAAGTCTTAAAAGATATATTTTATTATTATTCTAGTTTTTTTTAACCACGTTGTCACTAGAAATTACGCCTGTATCTTGGGTGCGTTTACAAACATATATGACACATGTACAAAAACCCCGAGCATGAACATCATAAAAATCCAAAAAGGTCAAATCTCTGTTTTTGAAAGTCAGTTAGACTAGCTTCTGACCACCCGTAACGACTGTCTGACTGGCAAATGATAGCCGGGACCAACTGTTCAACCTGCTTTCCGAGGCACGGAGGAGTCTCGCTATGACATAGATGGTCACCGACCGCGCAAAGCGCAGCTTAACCTTTGATCGGTCGAACCGTGCGGCTGTTACTTAGCCACGTGCTCCTCAATTTTGCTACTCGTAACGATTGTCGAAAATCTACAAATGACGAGATCAGCGTGCTACTTAGACACGAGCTCCTCGGTTAACTATACTCCTAATTGAGAAACGGGTTTTGTAATCACCGAGCTACAGTGACAAGTACACTTAGTTAAAAATAATTTGTAACTGCCTTTAATATTGTAACAGAGGTAGAGACTAGCTGTACTGGAAGGAAAATTATCGTATTTTCTTGAGGAAAAAGTGGAGCATGAAAATAAATTACGGTGAAATCAATTTGATCCTTTCAAATCATTTTCCTGTTTCAGTATATTTTGCAAGGTTTTTATGCAAAAGAATAATGTAACACACTGAATAATAAGATTGTAAGAACAGAAATATATAAAGAAGACTAGCTGTTTTCCGCGGTTTGAAAATTATCTTAAGTCCTACCCCAGGGATCAAGCTATCTTCAAACTTATTACACCTAAATCGATTTAGAAATTTTACAGTGAAAGCGTAACAGACAGACAAACAGTTAATTTGGGGCCAGTGCCAGAAAATTCGAGGCCAGCATTTGCAGCATTGTTTGCTTTAAAAGAGACGAAACACATGCCACAAAGAGTGAAACGTGTATTGAGTACTAGCTTCTGCCAGCGACTTTGTCCGCGTGGAATTGTGGTGCTCCGCTCCTATTGGTTTTAGCGTGATGATATATAGCCTATAGCCTTCCTCGATAAATGGACTACCTAACACTGAAAGAATTATTTAAATCGGACCAGCGGTTCCTGAGATTAGCGCGTTTAAACAAAATGACAACATTTCCCTTCACTGCTCTGCTCCTATTGATTGTAGCGTGATGAAAACTATACTATAACCATCTCAGGAGTATGACAAATAATTGTACCAAGTTTCTTTAAAATCCGTCGAGTAATTTTTGTTTCTATAGAGTTTATACAGACAGACAGACAAAAATTTTACTGATTGCATTTTTGGTATCAGTATCGATCCCTAATCACCCCCTGATAGTTATTTTGGAAATATATTTCATGTACAGAATTGACCTCTCTACAGATTTATTATAAGTATAGATGAATGTAGATGAAGGAAAGGGGAGAAAAAGACCAAAGAAGAGATGGATAGATTGCGTGAAAGACGGCTAACAGAGAAGAATGGAAGCTAAAAACATATTGCGCCGACCCCAAATATACCCCCAGACAAAGAAACAGCATTAAAGTTTTTGTTTAAAAAAATTGAATGGCCCTTTCCAGTATACAAACATACACTTAGGGATAATGATACTACGCTGTTATGAAGTTAACGAACCAAACTATAGGTTTCAATTTAAATTTGTATAAAAAGTTGGAATACTTGGTTAAAATGTTTCTTTCAAAGGTAAGTGCGTGTTGAACATTGATGCAGTTTATTAGTCCGTCAGTGTAGATTGGGAACAGGGCAGCAGAATAAAATTTTACGTTTCTAGCATAGTCATAGTATGATGAAACGGTACCACGATACGAAACTTCTTCATGTAAACGACTAGCTATTTCACGCAGTTTCTTTTTAAAAAGAACTACTTCACGTAGCCAGATAAAAAGAAGCCTAAAATCATCTCCAGAATCCTCTCTATCTTCGTATCAAATTTTATCCAAATCAGGTTAGTCGTTCTCAAGTCACAGCGTGACCAAGGCAAATAGAGATTCATTTTTAACCGACTTCAAAAAAAGGAGGAGGTTATCAATTCGACTGTATTTTTTTTTATGTTTGTTACCTCATAACTTGCAACTGGGTGAACCGATTTTCATGATTCTTTTTTTATTTGAAAGCTGGTGCTTCCCGTGTGGTCCCATATAATTTTATCACTACCGGTTCAGCCGTTTTATAAATATATCAAAAATAACGATTTATCTCTACTTGCTGATATGCCAAATACTTAGATGATTTGGTTATTTACGCTTATTACAACCTAAAAAAGTGGTGTGTTTATTTTGTTAAGATAGCAAGACCGAGACACTGAAAAGCGAAAAAATAAAAAAAAACTTTTTACAAAAAAATAAAACCGACTTAAAAAAAAAACTGAAAAGTAAAAAATATTTTTTATTTAACCCTTAGCTACCTACCCCTTGTTTCGGTCACGTAACTACCTACCTGGAGTCCCTCAGACTCCATACAATAAACTTCTCGGCTGTCAAAAATAAAACAATTATCAAAAAATTAATGAATAACATACGATTTTAATAGTTTTTTATTAATGAAAAGAGTTATAAAATATTAAAAAAACAAATAGATTTATCAAAAAAGCTTAAATCTTTTGAAGACATCTGAAAAATACTAAACATTTACTTCTTATGATATGAGATTTATTAAAAAAAAATAACGTAAAGTAGGAACTTTCCTCCATTAATTTATAAAAATTTAATTATCAACTCTTAAATTTAAACCGGAAAAATAATAGAAAAAGCAAAATTTTAAGAAAATTGCAAGCCCTAAACTTTTCAATTTTCCAAAATCCCAAATTTTTTTTGCAAACCCCACATATCTTTTTTGAACATTCGAGGCAAATAGATTTTTTGCAAATGCAACACAGTAGTCTAGTGTGAAGTCTCAGTCGTTTCTTCCACTAAATCTATCACATCTTCGCAGTTGATTTCTGAATCTGATCCGGAGTGTTCTCCGAGCACAAAATCTTCACAAATGTTTACATCCGCGTTTCTATTTTCTTCATTTTGTAAGTCGTCTTCACTATGAAGTTCTTCCTCCAACTACTGCTCAATAATTCTATCATTAGATGTAATTTTTCACTTAAACAATAAAAATTATGTGGTTACAAAAAATCACTTAAGTACCTACGTGGAGTCTCTCAGACTCCAAAAAAAACATTTTACTCACCAGAGAGGAATCGCGCGCATGGGTAGCGTCGACGATTGCAGGTGCGGTACTACGAGAAGAGGGCGGAAGGTACAGGGACGCTTGAAAACTAAAAACGCGTATTTGACTAGTTATGAACAAAAACAATATCGTGGGAGTCTGAGAGACTCCGGGTAGGTTGTTAAGGGTTAAACGCTTTACGACCAAAACATCACTCTAGAAGTCGATGTCTTGTAAGTTACTATTGTTAGTATTTCGCCGCCAGTTTTTTGTAAAAAAAATTATATACTCGTTTAAAGATAATTCAAAACAAAATGAAATCACATTAAGAGGACGACTACCGCCAATGACCTTGAGCAAATGGGCGGAGCTTGAGCTTCCCCCCCGCGACCCCGCAATGCACACCGCACAGTTGTCATTTTATATTTTGAAGAACTTTGACGGGTGACCATACTATTATGTAGAGATTCTAAGGACAGTCGCATATTGTATTTTGATATGCATGTCTAAGATATTAAAATCGAAATACAAATAACATCTGTCTGAGTAATACTTCGAAACACAAATTTTAAATTTCCAACCCCCACTGCATACTTCGTTTGCCAGAAAAGCAAAAATATTTTCAATTTCTTTAATCTGCAAAACATGTTTATCGATCTAAATTGTTACAAGTTTCAAGAAAAAATTCTGACAACTAGCATTATTGAATTAATCCGCTGTGAAAGATGGACAGACAAAATCGCACCATAGGAGTTTTTAGGCCATATTGGTGTCCACTTTGAGCTCTTCTAACAGAAATGCACGCAAGATTTTTTCATATTTGCATTTTACGACATCTGCTGCTTCTCAAATAACTTCAGCTCATCTTCACTTGTATAGGAAAATCGTATTAGTTTTGTAAGGAGAGCCTGGAAGCCAGTTATTTAGTCCGACATTTCTGATCCATCTGTAAAGTGTCCGACCAAACCTTTGGCATCAGCTTTGGCCAAACCATCAGCTTTGGTTAAAATTGGCCTAAGTTTTGACAGCAACAGAACCGAAAGAAATCTATTACGTTTAAAGACCTAAAAGTGAGTGAGACTGTATTACAAATGATGTTAATATTTTAAATAAGCTGCAGGTAGTGTTATTTATATTATTAAGTTGATAAACCGAACATGTTAGTAAAAAGTCATTGTGGCTTCTTTGCTAAGGCACCTGCATCTCATTTATGAGTATGCAGATTCGAACTTCGAAACCTAGACCTAAACGAATCTGACTATTCCAAAGTTTTACATGCACTTTTTCAGTATAACTTAGACACCATTGACTAACGGTGAAGGAAAACATCGTGAGGAAACCTGGACTACACGGTCTGAAATCACCAATCCATCTTGAAAAAGCGTGGTATTTAATGCTAATGCATGTCTATGTCATACCCAAAAGTGGGATAGTAAAGATTCCGATTATGATCAAGATTTTTTAAATATTTACCTATCATGAACAATGGAATATCACCGTGATATTCCATTGTTCATGCGTGCTAAATTCGGATATAGACTTAGTCTGAATGAGAATTAGCTGTTACATTTTCAAGCACCAAATTTGTACGACCCTTTTCCACAGTTTCATGCATTTTTGAAGAAATAAAGTAATGGAAAAAAATCCTACTAAAATCTTTTAGAAAGATGCAATATCGATTTTTGACTTTGAAATCATTTATAATTACCGATTTAAATATTTTTGATCTTTATCTTTTTACCTTATATTACTAATATAAGGTTTTTTATAATATATTTTATCAGAAAAACTCACCGCAAAAATTGACAGATTTTTTTATAAAAAGATTATTAACATAACCTTGGAATTGGAAAATGGTCGAAATACCATATTAAGAAAAGCATTTAAGAGAAAAATGTACGGAAGTCTAATTATTTCAGAATGTTTGTTTCACAAACTACGGAGAGGTTTTTTTAAATTTAATTCGTATACCAAAAGATGTCGAAGAAAACATAAAAAAATATTAGAATATGCATCAAGCCTTCATATCAAGCCCTTTCATAATTATGATGACGTAGAAACTACACTTTGTAATTTTAATCCCCATTTTTCCTCGAAAGTAATAGGTAGTATTTTTCTACTTTATCCATTTGCGATATATTTCAACAATTATTCCAAATCGATAAGATTAGTTATTCCTGAAGTAATTATCAGCTCTGACAGACAGACACAGAAAGTCGCATCCCATAAGGGTTACTTTGTACCATTTTGGTTCGGAACCTTAAATATTCTATTTGAATATATCTTTTTTTTTTTCGTTTTCAGTTCTTCTGTCTTTGACTTCTGGACCAAAAATTAAAGAAGATCAAGTCCTTTTTATTTATCAGGGCTTTAGCCAAAGAATTAAACGATTGCCTATTAATCGGCTTAGGCCTAGCCAAAAAACGACGTTCTGTCGGATACTATTTGGTGTTGAAAATAAAACATAAGAGTGGCATAGTGAAGTAGGACCTTCATTTCTAAAACACTATGCTTCGTCTTATCTTTTAGATTGTGTGTATATAATATTATCCCATATTAGATACCTTGACTAATAGATTAATATGTATATCATATGTGAGAGCTTACTTGGCATTTTTACTAAACTTCGAAAATGGTTGCTATGTAAAGCATCACTACCCAATGTTACCAGTAAAAAACCGGCCAAGTGCGTGTCGGGCCCACGCGCAGTAGGGTTCCGTAGTAGGTCTTAGTTAGTCAACTATAACTCTGTAACCGGTGAAGCCTACTTAGCCGTGATAGTTTTAGAAAGTTAGTTTTTTTTATTTTTGAAAGACCTATCTAACGATACCGTACATGAAGGGTTACGCAACAAAAAAAAATATTCATCCCCATTTCACGTGTTCGGGAGCACCACTAAATTATTTTATTTTTTTTATTTATTTTTACCACTTTTTCGGCGTGATCAATACACATATTTATACTAAATTTCAGCTTTCTAGTACCAAGAGCCTCTGAGCTATGCCGCGAACAGACAGACAGACGGACATTGCGAAACTATAAGGGTTCCTTGTCGGACTACGGAACCCTAAAAATAAAACTAATGTAACCAATCCAAAATAGGAAAATGGTCTAGCTAAAATACTCAATACTCAATACTCAATACTCAATACTCAAATCTTTATTAGCATTCCATATGTTACATAACAGGTGGTACAATTTACTTATGGTATAGACACAATATGGACCCGATAGGGCACAGCTTAAAGAAGTTTGGAGAGAAATTTAAAAACTATCTATGTAGTCATTACAAAAATCATAATAGTTGTATGTAACATTTAGCAACATTTTAGTGTGCGTGTGTGTACGTCTTAATGTGTGTGTGTGTGTGTGTGTGTGTGGGTGAGTGCACGCGTGTGGGTGGGTGTGTGTGTGTGTGTGTTTTTTTATGTGTATATGTGCGTGCGTGTATGTATGTGTGTGTGCTTTTCACACAATTTTTATTTTCTTAGCTATAATTAAATGTTTTGTTTCATTTCTTGAACGATTTGTCTTCCATGTATTCTTTTACTGTGTAATAACATTTAGTATAGAGGAATTGTTTTAATTTTTTAATAAATATTGTAGTTTTAGGTTCATCTTTTATGTTTTTTGGAAGATTGTTATAAACTTTGATGGAGCTTACTAAAGGACCGGAAGAATGTAATTTAAGTGTTGATGTTGGTAAATTTAATCTATTTTTATGTCTTAAGTTATATTTATTTTGAATTTCGTCGCGGGTGTTATAAAATTCTGGGTATTTTCGGACAAATTTGCAAATTTCTAGAATATATAAACAAGGAAGTGTTAGTATTTTGTGCTTTTGGAATTGTGGTTTACAGCTGTCTAATTGATCTAAATTTGTAAGTATTCTGATTAGTTTCTTTTGTAGTGTAAGAATGGTATGTGAATCAGTACTGTTCCCCCAAAGTATGATCCCATAGCTGAGCCATGCTTGGGCGTATGCGTAATAGGTGACGAGTGCCGTTTGGAAGTTGGTGGTTTTCTTTATTTCGCGTAAGGCGTAGGTAAATTTCGAAAGTTTTGCTCTAATTTTTTGAATGTGAAATTTCCAGTTTACGTGTTCATCTATTGTCAATCCTAGGAGGGTGAAATTGTTAACCTGTTCTAGTTTAGTGTTATTATAAGTGTAGTCAATTTTTATAGGGTCTCTTTGATGCGGGTGGAAGGTAATTAGTTTGGTTTTGGTGAAATTTATTTCTAGGTTGTGATTATTCATCCAATTTATAGCTGTTGAAAGGAGGGTATTTAGTTTGTAGTTTAAATTTTCGTTTATTTGATAAGAGGTGAGTATAGATACGTCATCTGCGAACAATACGCACGGACCATTTATTGTTTTAGGAAGATCGTTTATGTAGATGAGGAATAAGAGACAGCCTATGACACTCCCTTGAGGGATTGATGCATTTATGGCTTTTACATTAGATTTTATTTGTAATATTTCTTTGGTTTTATTGTTGAAATATTCTATCTCGACAACTTGCTCTCTATCTTTCAGATAAGATTCGAACCATTTATAGGCATTTCCACGGATTCCGATTCCATGTAACTTATTTAGGAGTATTCCGAATTGCACTTTATCATATGCCTTGGTCATATCTAATAGTAGACCAATAGCGTACTTTTTTTTATTAATTATATTTAAGGCTTCTTGTATAAATTTGTAGACTGCCAATGTTGTGGATCTGTTTTTACGAAAACCATTTTGACAGTCGTCTAATATTTTATATTTTTCGCAATATGAGTATACTCGTTTACACATTGCCTTTTCAAATATTTTAGATGCTGTGGGAAGTAGGGCAATAGGGCGGTAATTGTTGGGGTCTGTTCTTTGGTTCTTTTTATGGATGGGTTTAATTAAAGCTGTTTTAAGTTCTTTTGGGAATAGTCCTTCTTCAAAAGATTGGTTAATTAGTAAGTAAAAAGGTAGTGTTAGTTCATCAGCGCAAATCTTAAGCAGGAATGGAGGCATTTCGTCTACACCGTAGCTCTTTTTATTTCGTAGGTTTTTAATTATTTGATTTATTTCATACCCATCTACTGGGCTGAGGAACATGGAATTTTCTGTGGGACAAACGACCGGGGCTCCCTTCGGTTCGGTGCCGGAACTGTAATAACTGTAATGTGTAATAGTCAGACAATACAATACATTTTACAATTTTACATTTACAATACTCTTTTAATAGCGTAGGTAAGCTTATTTTTTTATCATATTCTGCATTTTTTTTCAAATTCCTCTCGTAGCAAAGAAACTCGAACCCAAATTCACGTGTTTAGAAAAATATTTTCATTGGTAATAATTTAGAATAGCGCCACCTTGTTACCCATGGATAAACCGTTTTATTTACAAACCATTAAGTTTTGTTCTAAGATATCATCCCATGCCCTGACTTATAGCTACTATTTCTATAAATTCCAAACTATTAGGAAATATTATAACATAACATGAAAGAATTTTTATTTTGTCGACTATCTCCGACCTACATGTAAAATTTAAATGAGGTATGCAATATTCTCGTTTTGAATACGCAAAGTATTAAAAGAAATACATATTTAAATCCTAAAGTACATTTATTTAATTATTTAGTAAGTCAATAATAAAATATATTTGTCCTGCCAAATTTAGATACACACATTTTAGATTATGACAGATTATGGATGATTTGGTTTGAAAACACGTTATTCACATCAAAAAAATATTTTATCCGCATGTAGTGCCTTTTCAATGTAATAATTATAATTTACCAGTCATCTTATCACAAATATAATAATTTATTTACATCGCAATGTGCTCGCTCTGAGTGACAGCGTCTACCCGTGACAGTGGTCACAGACGTACTGCCCCCGTCGCCCGGTGGAGCCCCTCCGTAATTTCAACTCAACGTTTTGACAAAAGCACAAAAATTGACGTAAATATACGATTAAAAAAATATATACGTATACAAAAAGACAGATAATTAACTTTTCTATAAAATGGTATAGGTTTCATTAAAATCAGCTTGATAAATTCTATGTAAAACTCAGTTTTTCATCTGCGTTAGACCTAACTTTATGATTTTTTTATACAATGTTATAAATACATAATTTAAAAAAACGGTATACAAAATTATCAAGCATATGCTCTAGTTTAGTATATATACTTTTCAAATCATGAAAGCAAGTCGTTAAAGCGTAATCATTAGCTTTAAAGGGGCCAAAGTCGTATATCGCCGCCTTACGTTACAAAATAAATTTGAGCAATCAGACCATTTATTGGGAACTTGAGGGTCCTAAAAATTGACCTTTATAAGGTAACGTTTTAGGGTCCCAATCGATGCGACCCTTCAAAATTGGAGGGATGCTACCCGTTAAATTGTGTTACAATTGAGTCCTGTTGTCCGGTAAGAGGATAAGAATTTTACTTATACCATTCAATATTATTATGTCTTTTATAGAATTGTCTGCCTTGAGATAATCTATGTCATCTGCCTAGCCTTTTCCCAGCTATGTTGGCGTCGGCTTCAAGTCTTAACCGATGCAGCTGAGTACCAGTGTTTTGTATGGAGCTACTGTCTATCTGACCTCCAAGTCATACGGAATTTCTTAGACAACTGACTTATGAGTCTGAAATCTCCAATCCGCTTTGAGTAAGCGCCTCATGCCTTCTTTGTTATAGAAGAGGCGTTTACCCAATAAAGGCATAGTAAATAGGTCGATGATGATGATGATGTCACCAAAAAAATATGCGGTTACTTATACGTGAAACGGAAGAACTGTCATTCAAGAACTGTCAAAATGGAGGATAAAATTGAATAATTAGGCTATTATTTTATGTTTTTCGACTGAATATTTATGATATATGTTTATTTAATAACTATATCTATGTACTGATATAAAAAAAACATTAACAGTATGCTAATTATTGTTATCATGTTTTGTGATATTCGTAAAAGTATAAAGTATAAATGATAAAAAGTTTGGAGCAATATGTACCCTATTAAAGAAAAAAAACTGTCTATTTTCGTAAATATCAAAATTGTATAAGGAATTTTGTTACTTACTCGAAAATAGCTGAGAGTATTATTTATAGATGAGCGTACACCTACACATTGTCCTAAAAGTCAGCATGCTTGAATATTATTGCTTAAAAACATGAATTTTCTTTTCTTTTCGCAAAAGAAATAGGTCATCCTCGTGTTTTTAGTGTAAGATTAATTAAAAGCGAAAGGTAGTCAATCACTGAAAATCACACTGAATTGAAGTTTATAAAAGTCGGTATCATAGTATATTTGTAAACAGTAGGTCAAGTGTTTATTTACACCGTATATTTTTTTGAATTTTGCTATATTGTTTTTTTTTGTATTGGGTTTATCTAAAACTTAACCTTTTTAGACGTCTAAATAGAATGATCTCAATTTGACGTATATTTTTTGGAAGTATGACAACAAATTTCACTTCTCAGTATCCGATATAAGATTATTTTAAACTGTAATAACAGTACATTATCCTTTATTCATAAAGGAATGCAAAATCAAACAGAACAGATTTTGTAACTCGTCCTTTACTTCTCAGTGGCAAATATTCCCCTACATCACATATAATTTTCAAGCAACTTTTCCACATGACTAAAAAATCAAAATAAACATAGTATAACGTTTCCACAATCAAAACAAAACAAACAACAAGGAAATTAATCAAAAAATACCACAAAACAACCTTTTTAATTTATAATGAGCTTCAAAAGATTAAACTGTGACACAGAGTTGATCTTCTGAATATTTTAGACTGTGTGCCCCGAGCTCGAATTAAGAGCAAGCCGCGACCGTGAATGGCTGAAAAGAGGCTGTAATTACGGCCTGAAATATTCAGCCGGAATAAACTGAGACACCGGGTGTGACGTCATCAAGTAGGGTCCGCAGTAAAATGAAAGAGATTTTATGACGTCATAAAAAAACACTACAAACTGATAAAGCAAAGCAATGGGTGGATTGTGGGAATGTTTGAAAGAGTTGCCGCGGCCATGGAATGTAAAGGGCTGAGGAAGGAACATGGATGGGTTTTAGTCAGTAAGAGTCTGACACTCCCACCCGCCCCACTCTCGGCGGGAGCAGTCATAGGATAAAAAAGCGGACTCGACTTTTTATATGTTAAAGACAACGATAGTAAAGTAAAAATGCGAAAAAAACAAAAACAAATAACTTGTATTAACTATGCATGAACATAGACTTCAGTTGAAAAAAAAATAGGTAGGTATTTGCTCTATTCAAAAATCGCTTTTAATTCTTATAAGCAAATGACTAAATATGGTAATATCTACTTCTAGCCGTTTGCTGCAGTTTCACTAACGTACCGAGGGAGATACTTCACGAACCCAGATAAAAAGTTACCTATAACAGTCTCCAGGATCCAATCTATCTCCGTACCAAATTTCATCCAAATCGGTTCAGCCGTTTCAGTGTGAAAGCGTAACAAACAAACTTACCTTCGCATTTATAATATTACTTTAGAATAGTTGCACCACATCGAAATCCTTATGGATAAATAAACAAGATGCTGTTTTGTTTTTATTTGTATCATAAACATTAAACACTTTATTACAGACGGACACGTAGTCAAAGTTATATATATATATATGTACCAATATAAACTTATAATGTACCTCTCTCACATAAATTCACTTTAGTGTCAATATTGGCCGAGACTATTTCCATTAAATGGGGCCATTGAACCGAGATAACGTAAGAATTATAGTCAGACTTGTCGTAAATTTACTGCAATGAGATGATAGAGTTTGAGAGTGGAAGGGACAGACAAGACAGGGAAGTCCTGAGAGACTGATAAGCTGAGTAATCTCTTCTCTCTAACTCTTTTCATCTCTTTGTCCTATCTCTTTCTCGGGTATCCCTTCGTGTGGGGTATCGTTAGATAGGTCTTTCAAAAATATTATGGGTGTGTCAAGACCATTTTTCGATTAAGCGAGCCATTTGCTAAATATCTAGCTTTTAAGTGCAAAATTTTGTTCGATACGAGCATCCCCCCCCCCCCTCTAACTTTTGAATGGATATACCTAGAATTGTGAATAAATTCACAGACGTAGCGCATGTAATGAACTTACAATGAAAACTATCACGGCAAAGTAGGCTTAACCGGTTACAGAGTTATAGTCGATTAACTAACTCCTACTACGGAACCCTACTGCGCGTGGCCCGACACGCACTTGGTCTAACAGCATTTGACCTGCTTACCCTTGCTTGAGGTTCTAATTTAATTAATTAAATTAAGGCCTCCAGCCAAGCTTACAACTAGATATAAACCGAAGTGACAGCGCGCTAAGGGCTCCCCCTAGTGTGGAACGAACCTTGGCTTAAGGCGTCACTGGGGACAACAACTAGGGACTAGCTGGATCATATCAAGTATTGTTATTACGAGATTTTTTAAGCTGCTGGCTCAGCGCGCGGGCTGGCTCGTCTAGCAAGGGTCGGGGAGGTAGGAACCTCTTCTTCACTTATTTGCCCAACCTGGAAGTTGAAACCAAGACCATCTTGCTCAGTAATTCTATAGACAACCACTAGACCAATATACCGTATCCGAGCAACTTGCTAGATTCTGTCTGTGAATTTGTCTGCGTGAACTTCAGATTGGGGTCTAAATACCGGGATAAAAAGACATAATTATTATTTTTATTTACCAATTATATAAATTTTGCGTGAACAAGTTACAATTTACATTCATTTCCCAATTTTTTTTTCAAAATTGTAGTAATATTATTTATTTATTTTAAACTATATACATTGTTAACAATATAAATAAATTGACATTATTATTATTACATTTTCCATATTAAAATTATAACATTGAGAGTTTAAAAAACTCTTTCACGCCAAAAATACTGAATGGGTTTATTTGGGTATCCACATAGTTTTAAACCAGGATTAACTTAAGGATGTTTTTATTCTGGTGTGCTAAAACAGCAGTAAATGACATCGCGGCAGGGCCAGAAGGAGATGGCGGGATGAACTGGACTCCTACCTAAAAGAATGGCCCCAGATTGCAAAAGACCGGAACAAATGGAAGGAGGGAAGGGAGGCCTTTGCCCTGCAGTGGGACACAATAGGCTAATAATAATAATAAGTAGTTCCTTCAAGATGCAAGTTAAACCGCGGGAAACAGCCAGTGTTTTATAATCGAAATTTTATAAGGATGTACATAATAATTTTGTTAGTCTTTCGCACAAAAACTACATAACGGATTTATTTATTTAACAATTTATGTACACAGAATATAAGAATAAAAGAAGGAATAGGAAAGTACCGTACAAAGGCACTACTTATTTCTTAAAAAATCTCTTCCAGCAGACCTGCGATAGGAGAGTTAGAATAAGAGATGTAGACAGACTGTGTAGAAAAAGAAAGTAATAATATTAGGTACAACGTACAACATAAATTTTACATGTATAAATAGAATAAACTATAAACATCAATAAATACATTCTCAATATATAAATATACTATACATATTATATGCATCTATGAAGGTGAGAAGAGATAGTGATCTTTAACTTTACGTTTAAAAGAAGCAACAGTTTGACAGTTCCTTAGTTCAGGAGGAAGTGAATTCCACAGTCATACCGCTTGCACTGTGAAGAAATATGAGTAAAAATCAGTGGATGAAATTATGATGAAATTTGGTACACACATAGTTTATAACCAGGATTAAAACTTAGGATACTTTGTATCCATACATACATACACCCTCACAAAGTTTCACATTAATAATATTAGTAGTATAATTACTTTTTTGCTATCGCTCTAACGGTTCTAGTGTTAAGTTCCGCGTTCATATCTCGGCAGTCACGTGTGCCCTAGCTCTTTGTCTAGCCCCACCTATTTACATATACGAAGCGAAACAATATGAGCTCCTACACTATTTTTATATGCAAACTAAAAGATCGCGGTCAGCGAAGATTATGCAAGTTCTTTTAAGCATGAATTAGATAAACATTTTCAATGTTATAATTTATTATCTTTCCTGCAATTTCTACCAATTAAAAACTATCACAATTATGTCCTTTTCGAATGTTCAAGCTATCTCTATAAGAATCAGTGCAGGCGTTTTACTGTAATTGACTAAAGCTGCTTTTAGACTACGATATAATATATAGCATATAGTATATTGGTAGCTCATAGCACAACAATATCGCGCACCATACATAGCCAATAATATATAATACAGTACAGTATGAACGTGTCCATAATAATGTATGGTGCGCGATATTGTTGTGCTATGAGCTATATACTATATATATGCTCTTAGATTATATACATGTCTAGATGGAGCGTCACGCTACAATCATAACAAAGAAAACGAGTCAACAATTTCAAGCATGTGTGCGTGCAGGCGTCGTTTTACACTGTGCGTATACGTCTCTGTGTGTGTAAATAATGACAACAGTTACTACAATTCTCCCATAAATCACATAAAATAATAGACTTATTAATTACGACAAGGTTTACCGACGGTTACGTACTGTACTGATCGGCGGGTAAGCACTTGTGAGCTAATTGTTGGCTGACACGTTTGCGCGAACTTGACGCTCCATCTAGACATGTATATAATCTGAGTATATGCTATTATATTATAGCGTAGTCTGCTTAACACAAATAATACTTTTAATCCACATAGAATAAGAGGGACTCGTAGCTAAGTAACAGCCGTGCGAATTGATAGGTTAGCAAAGCTAAGTTGCACTAGCCGCGCTAAGTCTACGTATGGGTGACCGTTTTCTGAACAGATCAAAACCCCTCAGTGCCTCGGAGAGCACGCAAAGCTGTCGGTCCTGCGCCTGATCTCTCCCCGGTCATTTCGGATTGCCGACCTATCGGACTATGAGAGTCAGGGAATAGAGAGTGCACCTGTGTCTGCGCAAGCGTGCGTGCACTGTAATATCTCCTGCGTACCTGGCTAGTTTTCATTGAGATTGGCCGTTGTGACTGAAGTTGGTCTGGTGAGATTATTATTGCTTTTTAATCCGGGTGCGCCAAATATAGTCTTTACAAATATAAATTTTACGAAAAATTTGAACAAAGTCGTAACCTATTTTGTTCTAGTTCTGTCACAGAAATTAACAAAATGGCGTGAGGATGCCGCATTTATGCCAATATCATACTCTTAACATCATCATTCATCATTGAATGCCATTTTATTTATCTAAGTCGAAAAATTTGAAAAAAGTAGGTTATGATTTTGTTTATATTTTTCACTAGCGGCCCGTCCCGGCTTCGCACAGCTTATGTTACTCAGGGTGAATGTAGCTTTCCAATGGTGAAAGAATTTTTGAAATCGGCACAGTAGTTTTCGAGTTTATTCATTACAAACATACACACGAAAATATAAATCTTTCCTCTTTATAATTATTATTAGTGTAGATAAAATCGATTGGTACAGACCTTCAGAACACATTTCCTTAGAATATGGGCGAAACAGCGAGAAATATATCTAGTTAGAAATAAAAGTAAGAATCTATAATCTGTCTCTTCAATCCTCTCGTATTAAATGGTCTGTACGAGTCCTGAGGGATTAACGGTTAAGTTACAGTCCCCGATTAGAGTACAACAGATTACCTTGATAGATGAACTTGTTACTTGGAAACCAGCGGAAAGAAAATGGCAGTATCTTTTAAGCGGACGAAATAAAGGTAGAAAAGAAAGTTATATTTTACATTAAAAGATTAGTGAGATGTTATGTGATTTTTGTAACTATAGATTACTGCTGCTCCCTGTGGCATCACCGGGGGAAATAGTTCAAGCACCCGGATAAAAAGCCTGTAACTGTCTCCAGGGTCTTCTCTATCTCCATGCTGTTTTACCGTGAAAGTGTAACAAACAAACAAACTCACTTTCGTATTTATAATATTAGTTCAGACTAGCTGTTACTCTCACATCTGACGAAAATACTTCATGCACCCGGATAAAACTATCATATATCCTTACAGCAAGTTTCAATCTATCACTGTTCCAAATTTCATCAAAATCGGTTAAGCCGTTTTAACGTGAGACCTTCTCATACAGACATACTGACTTTCGTATTTACGAGTATAATTATATTATATTATAGGTTTAACAAAATCTGTAATTCTATTTAGTTATTGTTTCTATGTGAGAATGACCATTAGTTTATTCATTTCATACGTAAACTAACAAAATATCTACAAAATTCAAAATCCAAAAAATATTTATTTAAATTAGGCTGAAAATCAGCACTTTTTCAACGTCAAATTTACAAAAGACAACCCCCAAAACGCCCGCCCTTCACTACTTCCTATGTGTTATCGCTGGGAAGAAGAAATGACACAACAAACTCCCCAGCAACACAATGTGTTGCTGTTGTTTTTGATGATTGTTGTTTATGTATGTCGATTAGGTTTTAAGAACCAGCGTTATACATTATCAATATTAAATTATTGTGCATATTAAATTTTATGCAATTATATAATAAATAATTTTATCACATGTTGGCTAACACACTTTTTTTTGTATGGCGTCTTACAGGTCAACCTAGAAGGTTGTCGACTGCATAACCGGGCTTGCTTGTGCAAGTGCCTTAAATGAATTTAGGGCCTCCAGCCACGGCTTAACTTACAAAACTTAGCGACTACACGCTAAGGGCACCTCCTAGTGGGGTACGGGCCTCGGCTTAGGGTGTCGCTGGGGGAGGACAGCAAGGGACAGGCTGGATCAGAATATATAATAATATGATTTTCGTGTTACCCGGTAACTGGGTTGTGGAGGTCAGATAGTCAGTCGTTCCATGCAAAACACTGGTACTCAGCTGCATCCGGTAAGACTGGAAGCGAACCCCAATATAGTTGGGAAAAGGCTAGGCAGATGATGACGATATAATAGCTAGCACATACCCTTAAACCTGTAACTGAGAATCGACCATCAACATCGACCGACGGACTTCTAAAAATCTGTGTAAAGAAACGCACCATAAAATTTATGGCCGGCAATCCGTTGAAGCTAGCACTAAATAAACTCTACTAGATATTGGTTTAGTTTTAAAATGGCATCCATCTTGTCTCGCTTTGCTAGAATGGCTGAAATATTTTGTATATTTTTCGTTAAATTATGACTGTCGTTGGTCTAGTGGTCGGATAAACGCGACTACTGCGAACGGGTTTTGGGTTTGATCCCCAAGTTGGGCCAAATACTGTGTGCTGTAGAAAAATCTTATTTCATATTTTTATCGATACTTTTAGTAGTACCTAAAATAGAAGTAATTTAATAGAAGTTTTTGTGAACTATTATTTGTTGAATATTAAAAATGTTGGCAGAAATTGTCATGGGGCCGTACAACCACGTTGTATTGTTTTTGCAATTATTATTTTGGTGTGAAAGTGAGACACAGCCACGAACTTCATATAGCAAAGTCTCTTTTTCACAACGAAAGTATTCGTGTATTCCTGACACGTCATGGTAAAGTTATTTTTATAAACATTTTCTTCATAATCGTTTTAACCACATACTTCTTTTTCTTCAATTTATTTTTGACAATACGTAAGACATGTAATACAAAAATTGTATCAACTAAATACGTTAACTTCAACATCGTTAAACCCGTCTAAACCAACATTTTGACAATAAACAAAAAGTATGAGAGCCCCCTTCAATATTTATTTAATTCTGTTTTTTAGTATTTGTTGTTATAGTGGTAACAGAAATACATCGACTGTGAAAATTTAAACTTTTCAATTTCACGGTTCATGAGATACATCCTGGTGACAGACGGAGGAACAGCGGATTCTTAGTAATAGGATCCCGTTTTTACGGAACCCTAAAAAGATGTCAACAAAATGCACTAACTTTAACATCGTTAAACCACTTTTTCACACCCCGTCTAAACCAACATTTGAACAACCAATAATAATAAAAAAAAATAAACAAATCCTACATGCTGTCAAAAAGCAGTTTCATGTTCCAAAATACGTTTCCAATTTTAAAACCCTAACAAAATGGCGGCGCAGTCAAATAGCCGTTAGGTACCTAAAATAACCGGAGCTCAGTTGACACAGCCAACCAGTCATTCATAGGATTGGCCAGTTAAATAAATAGTACCTGTTTGGAATAGAAAACGAATGATTCACTACCAGGCTTTGTTTTATCCCGAAACTAAGTTTTCCACGCGGTTTAGCTCGTATTCCGAGGAAACTACATAATATACCCGGATAAGATATCTATACTTATAATAAATCTGTAGAGAGGTCAATTCTGTACATGAAATATATTTCCAAAATAACTATCAGGGGGTGATTAGGGATCGATACTGATGCCAAAAATGCAATCAGTAAATTTTTTGTCTGTCTGTCTGTCTGTCTGTCTGTATAAACTCTATAGAAACAAAAACTACTCGACGGATTTTATCGAAACTTGGTACAATTATTTGTCATACTCCTGAGCTGGTTATAGTATACTTTTCATCACGCTACAATCAATAAGAGCAGAGCAGTGAAGGGAAATGTTGTCATTTTGTTTAAACGCGCTAATCTCAGGAACCGCTAGTCCGATTTGAAAAAATCTTTCAGTGTTAGATAGTCCATTTATCGAGGAAGGCTATAGGCTATATATCATTATTAGTAAATATAGTACCAGTGTTTTACATGGAGCGACTGCCTATCTGACCTCCACAACCCAGTTACTGAGTAACACAATACCCCTTGGTAAGACTGGTTGTCAGATTTTCTGGCTTCTAACTACCAGTAACGACTGTCAAAGATCTATAAATGATAGCCTAGATCTAAATAGCATGCCATACTCATATGAGTTGTTTTTTATTTTATTTTATGAGCCTATGAAATATCTTGGACAATTACTTCACGCCATTTTAATGTTGAAAATCTATGTCAGATTTATTTTTATTTTTGAATTTACCCGGATTAAATCTCATATGAGTTGTTTTTTATTTTATTTTATGAGCCTATGAAATATCTTGTACAATAACTTCACGCCATTTTAGTGTTGAAAATCTATGTCAGATTTATTTTTATTTTTGAATTTACCCGGATTAAATCTAGCCTATTACTATCTCCAGGGTCCCATTGATCTCCGTACCAAATTTCATCCAAATCGGTTTAGCCGTTTTACCGTAAAAGCGTAACTCAGCTAAACTAGCTGTTACCCGCGGTTTCACTCGCATTCCGCTGAAAATACATATTGCAACCAGATAAAAAGTAGCTTACAACAATCTGCTGGGTCCCATCTATCTCTATACTAAATTTAATCGCAATCGGTTCAGCCGTTTTAACGTAAAAGTAGAACAAACAAACCCCTTTTCGCATCTATAAAATTAAGGAGTCTATTTTTGCTTCAAAATCAACAATAATTTATGCAGGCTTACCAAAATATCAGTATAGGAATATATTTTTTTTTGTCTGTCCGTATCCACGATAAGCCCGAAATATCTCGTAATCATCAAATATGAGCAAAACCATTAATTATTCCGGAGGTGGATAAAGATAACTGGAATACTTAATTATACCTCGCCGCTGTTTTAGATATAATTTCTTATTTAAGCTAAGAACCCGCAAAATGGCGGTTCTTGAAATACACTCGGTTGCAAAAAGTTTGGGTCAGTTACATGAAAAACATGTTTAACATTTACTTTTTTTAAAGAACAACTGAAAAACTGTGTTTTTGCTATAGGTACCTACTTAATAATATTTTAAAGATAAACGTCTGTCTGTAAGTTTTTACTATAACAAGGCTGGTCCGATTTTGATTATATTTAAAATGACGGGAACCTTTTGGGGAAACAGTCGTAAAGACATTTTTTAACTGACCCTTTTTTATTTCTCCCCAGTGTATATCCGTGTTGAATTTGCAAAGCAAAAACGAAATTTTCCTCAGTTTTCTTAAAAAAACAATCCTAGCTATTACCCGCGGTTTCACTCGTGTTTTGAGAAAACTCCTTCAGGCATCCGAAAAAGAATAGCCTATTACTAACTCCAGGTTTACCATCTATCTCCATACCAAATTTCATCTCAATCGGTCCAGCCGTTTTACCGTGAAAACGTAACAAATAAACAAACTCACAATCAGATTTATAATAGTTAGGATATTGTAAACTTAGAGTGAGTTAGTATATTACTTACAAACTAACAGTATTATTTTCCAATCATCATACAGAGCTATTTTACTTTTCAATTTGACTTTCCCAATTCAAAATTGCAGGTGAGTTTCGAAAACTCTAAAATGTTATTTTCTACTTTAATTTTCTGATCAAATTCGTGTTCGAGATTGCTTAAGCTTGCAAGGAAATAGGATTTGAAAAGCTTTGAAGATACCTTTGAAACTGTAAAAGATTTTCTACTGTGCAATTTTTCCCTGTACATTATAAAATACTAGTTAAAACCCGCGGTTACACCTGCATGTCGATGATATTATTATCTATCCCCCTACTCCTTATTCGTATCTTAATAAAAAAAAATATATATCTTTGGACAATTTCACACAGCGCCATCTAGCCCCAAAGTAAGCAATGCAAGCAAGCATGCTTGTGTTATGGGTGCTAGCTTAACGGATATACTACTTATATACTTTTTAAATACATGACGTACATATTATACATAGTAACATCCAGACCCGTTACAGAAATTAAAATTCATCATTTCAATTTCTGCCCGACCGGGAATCGAACCCGGGACCTCTTGCATGGTATTCCGGCATGTTGACCACTGAACCAGTCAGGTCGTCAATAAACTAAGCCAATTAAAATGGTCATGATCCGACTTCTGGTTCCCGAGAAATACGCGGACAAACAAACATACACACGCGTTAAGAAGCCCTTATAGACGAATGTTATGGAATTCCTACAATATTACAAACATTATGGGTAAAATTGATGCTGCGGGATGTTCGAAAGAGATACCGCGCCCTCGGAATACAAAGGGCTAAGGAAGGAACATGGATGGGTTTTAGTCAGTAAGAGTCTGACACTCTCACCAGCCCTACCCACGGCGGGAGGGGTCATTTAATGATTTCCCATCCGAGAAAAAAGCAGGTAAAAGTGATAACCCTCTTTTTTATAAAGTCGGTTAAAACATAAAAATAAACCTGTCGTTGGTATTATTCGCGACGATCTGAAATTACTTACTGCAAACGACAGGGCCAATCAATAATCTTGTTTTGACAAGAGCGCTGCTGCTTACGTCATCAAAAATAAAATGGCTGCCATTGATGTTTTAATAGCGGCGAACATAAACCGAATTACGGGTTGTGTGCATTTTATTATAGGACTAGCTGATACCCCTGACGTCGGCTCTAATCTTGACTAATATTATAAATTCGAAAGTGAGTTTGTTTGTTTGTTTATTACGCTCACAGTTAAGGCCCAAGTTGACCATAAATTCAAACTTCCAACTTTCGATGGGTAATGTATTATTTGAGATTTTTATTCCTGAAACGGTCGATTACCAAACCAGGGTTGAACTAGAAGTGGGTAACACGAAAATTCCAGCTTCCTGGTTAAAAAAACGTTGTTTGTTTAACGGGTCGATTACGTAACCTCTGAATTTGAACTTGGCCCTAAGTGGCTGAATCGATTTGGATGAAATTTTGTATGGACATAGAGGGGACCCAGGAAACAGTTTTTATCCGGGCGGATTTTGCTTTCGGGACGCGGAAATTGGCATGGCGATAAATTGAAACCTACAAAAGAGCATAATGAAGTTATCTGTCCCTCAGTATGCTAGTGAATCTATATCTATCTATTATCTTTTTATCCGGGAGAAGCTCGTGGCTAAGTAATGGCCGCACGGTTCGACCAATCAAAGGTTAAGTTGCGCTTGGTGCGGTCGGTCCGTGGGTGGATGACCATCTATGTCATAGCGAGACTCCTCCGTGCCTCAGAAAGCACGTTAAGCTGTTGGTCCCGGTTTTCATTTGTAGATCTTTGACAGTCGTTACGTGTAGTCTGAAGCCAAAAAGTATGACAACCAGTCTTACCAAGGAGTATCGTGTTACCCGGTATCTGGGTTGTGAAGGTCCGATAGGCAGTCGCTCCATGTAAAATACTGGTACTCCAACCCAACGTTGGGAAAAGGCTAGGCAGATGATAATGATGATATCTTTTTATCCGGGTGTTAAACAGTTCCGGAATAAAGCTAGTTAGAAATATTTTATACAATTTCAAGTTTATCCGTAAAATAATGAAAGCAACTCTGTATTTTCGTCTATCACATTTTCACAATAAAATGGCTGCACGAATATAGATAAAACTAGCTTCTGCCCGCGACTTCGTCCGCGTGGAGTAGTACTCGTAACTTTGGGCTATCGCTAACTTTAACCCCCGATTTTGAAACATTCTTCATTGACGCTCCGCTCCTATTGATTTAGAGTGATGATATATAGCCTATAGCCTTCCTCGATAAATGGGCTATATAACACTGAAAGATTATTTAAAATCGGTTCAGTAGTTCCTGAGATTAGCGCGTTCAAACAAACAAACTCTGTAAGTTTTTTTTTTTTTTTTTTATAAAAGAGGTTTGTTGTTTTATACAAACTCTTCAGCTTTATTATATTAGTATAGATTAAGCATGGAAATAAGTTGAAACCTGGGCAAAGATATAGGGATGTTTTGTCAGCCCTTAAGCTGTATTTTTAAAGATTTTTCTTTCTGAAAATACACGTTGATGGTATATTTTTAGCTTCTGGTCCACACGTACGAATTACTTCTAAAGGAATTATAAATACGATCCAATTTATCTTTTAGCCCACCACTAAGAAGACGGTCAAGGAGATTAGGAGAGTTAGAGCCACTTCGCGTTACAAGCAACAGTGATGTGCCTCAGAGTAAATGGTATCTTTATCTTTTGCTATCTTTTCCTTTTAAGCAATAAAGAAATGTTTTATTAAGAGACTCTCTGTGCAGCATCAATGTTGTAATCAAAATGGTTTTTCCTTTTTAATTGATTTATTTTTTGTAGGTATCTTTTGTTAAATACAAAAAAATATATATTATATTATATATTAAATGAGAATGAGGATATTTAATGAGTATTGTTTTATGTTTACATCAATCATCAACATATAAATTGTCCCACTGCTGGGCACAGGCCTCTTCTCATACAGAGAAAACATAAGTATTGATCATCACGTTTGCTCAAGGCGATTTCAGACTTTTTAAGTCCAGATTTCCTCACGATGTTTTTCCTTCACCGTTAGTCAGTGACGTCTAAGATACACTTAGAAAGTACATAAGACTTTAGAAAAGTCACATTGGTACTAGTCAGGCTTCGAACTTGTACACGAGAGGCAGTAGGCTTAACCATTAAGCCACCACGGCACGTTTGGCGTAGTGGCTGAGCAATTGGCTGCTGCGCTGCGTGTCGCGGGTTCGATTCCCGCACGGGACAACTAAAATTGTTCCGGGTCTGGGTGTTTGTGCAGGTGTAATGTATGTTTGTAAACGCACCCACGACACAGGAGTAATTCCTAGTGTGGGGCAACATTAAAAAAAAAAACCACGACTTATTTTTTATTATTATATTATTCTGTTTATAAAACCAGATTAATTTTATTAATTTTTGTTCAAACAAAAGTTTCTCTTCATAATTTAATTATCCAACCAACTACAATATGGCAATTCTATTTTAAAACGAAAAAAAATAACAGAACAGACAGAAGCTAAAATAGTTTCTTATTCAACCACGAAACCATAAACAACAGAGACGTTCTTTTTTCGAAAGCTTTTTTAATCTCTATTATTGCATTAGTCAACTTTTATTCAGCACTAATTATTTTTAGCTGCAGCTAGACAATTACTTGGAAATTAAAAAAAAGCAAACAATATTAAAACTTACAGCCATTTGCACCAAACTTTTTATCTATACTAATATTATAAAGAGAAAAGATTTGTTTGTATGTAGGGTTTTGACTCAAAAACTACTGGCCCGATTTAAAAAATATTTCACCGTTAGAAATCTACATCTGTACGAAGTGTCATAGGCTATAATTATTTCCAGAAATAATTAGGGATCCCTACTAAAACTTGAATAATGTAACCCAAGGTGTAAAAACAAATGTCCACGCAGGCGAAGCCGCGGGCGTAGTTACTTCCGGGTACGTCTAGAATCAATAATTAAAATCGTGTAAAGTATTTTGTCTACCCTACACACTAGATTCAAACAGTTAAAAAACCATAAAAATCTGCTTACCCTATAACCAAGGAACCATGAACACAATAATTCAACTACGATCCAAAACTTTACATAATTCATAGCGCTCCTCTGTAATTCGTTTAAGAAACTAACAGATTGAATCGTCATGCAAATTCCAATCTTACTAGATTGAATTAAAGTTCAAACTTTGTTGATTAGATTCGTGAATCAGCGAGTCTTGTGATACACTGCGCCTCTGATTAGTCGAGCAATTTGCTGAGTAATCTTTCATCATTGATCTATTATTGACCTTTTTTTATCGGATGGGAAATCGTCAAATGACTCCTCCTTCCTTGGCTTACAAAGAGCTGTCAGCACCTATGACTGGGCCTTACCCAAGGGCCATAGCCTGCTGCGGCTGTGGGATGGTCGAAAGAGTTACCGCGCCCCCGGAATACAAAGGGCTGAAGAAGAACATGGATGAGTCAGTAAGAATCTGACACTCCCACCCGCTCCACCCACGGCAGGAGGGGTCATTTTATGATCCGGGGGCGCAGTAACTCTTTCGAATATCCCGCAGCCCCGGCAGGCTATGGCAGAAGGGCCATCCCTTCCGGGACGTCATTTATGCTGGCAGCTCTTTGAGGCGCGTGGAACATGAACACTCTGTCGACACGACACACACTACAAACAAATAAACAAATCTTTCCTCATTATAATATTAGTATAGACAAAACGAACTTTGTAATGTATACGAATCCCTATCCTTTCGAAAACAATGAATTTAACATCAAATTCATGTAGGTCAAGAGTTGCCTGGTGTCGCCAACAGATGCGCTGTAACGGCTGCATCGCACAAACGGTATTCCCGATGAATTATTGAACAACCTATGACTTTGTAATCTTATACCATCAGGTTTAAAGAATAGAACATTTTTGTAGAACATTGAGAGTGTTTGCCAAGTCTTTGTTTTAAAAATAATGGTGATTTAAATGAATTGGTACTGTTGAAATATTAATATTTTACATTCTTTTAACCTTTTTACATTAGAAAAACTTCCCAACTCTTTTTGCAGCTTATTCAACCGATTTTGCGTTCTAATCCGTACAGATAAGGATGGTGTTGAAAGCAAAATAACAAATATTATTCTGCATCTGTTTTTGCCATGTCACCTTAGAGCTTAAAATCGTTTTAACAAACGGTAAATAGGATGCGTTTAAATTTCTAATCTTACAAATGGATAAATGCCTAAGTGCCAGTCTCTCACGCTTTCACGATTAACCTATTTAGATGGAATTTGGTATGCAGATAGATTGAAAACTAGGGGAAAACATGAACATTTCACTTTAAGAAACGTTTTTATCTTGATGCATGAATTAAGTCGCTCAGGACACAGGTATTTGCGGGAAACACAAGGTGCACTATAAAACCTAGGTATTTTGATTTCCCATGAACCACATTTTACCCCCCTAATTAAACCAAACTAACCCTGACTTACCCTACTTCTACGGGGATGAAAAAAGCAAAGAATATAAGCTTGTTTCCGTCGAATTAATTGGTTCGGCGTCACGAAGATTAATTACAAGAAAACAAACAAAGGCAAGCTCGCTTCGAAATAAGGGGTATGTTATTCTACTCTGTTTTGTTTACATTTCGTTTTTTAACCCCCGACGCAAAAGGCGGGGTGTAGCTACTATTGTATGGGGATAGACTGAAATTCCGTGAAAAGACATAGATAGTTATTATCCGGGTTTTTTGAGGATATGGATGGACCCTGCGAAACAGCTAATAATTTAACTGACTTAACACAGTATACTTCCAGACTCTATGGTAAAAAAAATACACAGAATACCCCAAAAAACAAAATCCTGATTGGAGAATCGAACTCGGGATTTCATGCTCAACACTGACTCTTGCAACCACTAGATATACGTGACATAAGCAATCAAATACTATACCTATAAGCTTAGATTACTAAATACCTAATCTAATCTTAAGTAATCATTTCTAATCCAGGCTTACCTAATCTAGCTTTAAGACTAAACTTTAGAACCCACATCAATATGAAACCCTAGTGTCTTTGTATTGTAAACAAAACCTGGATTTTGCTTCGATATAATTAAAGTCTAGACAGACTGACAATATTATGCTAACAGTCTAGAATTCTGTAATACCATAGGGCAAAGACCTAGGCGTCTAGGCAAACAGTGTTGGATGCCCTCCGGCAAAATAGGATCCGACGATCTGCGAAAAGCTACTAGGTGGAAGTTAGATACGAAAAGCTGAAGACTGGGTTATAGGCCTATGTCCAATAGTACACTAATATTAAATATGATATTAATGATGAATAACTTGGTCCAATTATCCAATGTTTAAAACATCGATTAGTAAGTGAAAGAACGTGTCTGTCTAGCCTTTTCCCAACTATGTTGGGGTCGGCTGCCAGTCTTAACCGGGTGGCTGAGTACCAATGTTTTACATGGAGCGACTGCCTATCTGACCTCCACAACACAGTTATAGGGTAACACGATACCCCTTGGTAGGACTGGTTGTCAGAATTTCTGGCTACTGACTACCCGTAACGCCTGTCAAATATTTATAAATGACAACCGGCTTAACAGCTTAACGTGCTTTCCGAAGCACGGAGGAAACTCGCTATGACAAAGATGGTCACCTATCCATGGACAGACCGCGCCAAGTGCAGCCATCCTTACGCCATTCTGACGCCATTTTGTTAATTTCTGTGGCAGATTTAGAACAAAATAGGTTACGACTTTATTTACATTTTTCGTAAAATCGATTGGTACAGTATACCACAGAATACATCAACAAATCTAGTACAAATACATAAAATAATCCATGAAATACAGGCTTCCAAATATATAACTCGATTGTAGAAATGCGGAATACTCTGATGGCGGCCCATATCGCAAATCTAAGCGAAAATAGAATCATCTTGCGGGTTCGCTTGTCAATCACAGAGTACGTTGTGGGCACAAATAAATTCAGCATTTTATTTGTTTGGCCTTGAGCTTGTGGCTTAGAAACAGCGGAGGCGGGAGCGGGAATATAAATATATTTATAAAATAAATTATATATATTATTTATAAAATGAAGATTTACAACGAAACTAGGCAAGCGTTTAGTCGACTCCACGCGTGACCCGAAAGCTGGCCTATATCTAGGCCAAAGAATCAGCATTGTCATCCAACGTGGCGATGCAGCCAGCCTTTTGGGTACGATTCCCGCTGACAGCGATGCGGACGAATATTTTGATGCCTAACTTCTGTTTTTTTTATTATTATTATACATATTTTTTTCATTGTACATAGAGATTACTATTAATATAAATATATTGTAAATCTTAGCTGTAAATAAATACCAACGAAACTTAAATTTTAATAAACAAAAAATATGGAGAACTACTAACTAATAAAGGGCGTCAAAAAATTCCTCCTCATCGCAGTCAACTGGGAGCGTGCCCATGAGGCTGGCATTGCCATGTTGGATAGCTATGCTTATCCTTTGGCCAAAGTCATAACCTGCCTTTGGGATGAAATAAAGTGTCTGTTATTAGTCGCTTTTGCAGGATATTGCCCATAAGGCTGTACGCTAAATTGGTGGTTATCCAGTCATATTTTTTTAACTGATTAGCTTAAATATAATATATCTTTCCGTAGACATGGAATATGTCACAATATGTCAAGTTTAAAGTACACGTTGGTCATCACAATCAAATAAATGGTTGGGGACAAACAAACGCTTATTTTAATTAATACATTTGAGAATCGATTCATTAACCGCATAGATACGTAGGTATACGATTTTTTTTTAAACCCACAATATGATGAATATGATGTCTTAATAAGATTTAATATTTTTATAGTATCTTATCATTGCTTATATGATTGTTTTTATAACATTGAGGTAATATCCAAACAAACTTCATAATCTTTTTACGTATTTGTTTATGGTACCTATTAGTCCCCATACTTCTAAAGAAATTGCTATGAGATTCAACTCGCTCCCGCTGCCTCCTATCAACAAAACCGCAGCCGAACCAAGTGATCCGTACCCACCCTCAATTCAGCTCGCATGTCGCGCTTTCCTCCAAATTCAACGAAACATTTTACCTACACATACAGAGTGTATGCAAATATTTTGTTACCATGTGAAGATAAAATAGTCATGGTAGCCTAGCGGTTAAGGCCTAAGGCCGGCCTATCGTATATGAGTGTGCGGTTTCCATACCTGGTAAGTACCAATGTGACTTTTGTTAAAGCCATATATACTTTCTAAGTATATCTTAGACGTTACTGACTAATGGTCAAGGAAAACATCGTGAGGAAACTTGGACTGAAATCGCCAATCAGTCTTGAGCAAGCGTGGTGATCAATGCTCATGCCTTCTCAGTATGAGAAGAGGCCTGTGCCCAGCAGTGGGACAATATATAGGCTGATGATGATGTAAAGATAAAGCTACAATATAAGTCTCACCATGACAAAAATATTACCCTGTTACCAGCCTACCGAGCGTCTGCGAAGCTTAAAAGTGCATAATGTTTGTTAGCTTCGAGCGTTAACTTCTGAATGTCTGCTAGATAGATTATAAAAAATATAGTTTGTAAGAAACATTACAGACTTAACATATTAAACGAACTTGAAAGGAAAACTATCACGGCTAAGTAGGTTTTACCGGTTTCAGAGTTAGAGTCCAACTAAAACCTACATATAACGGAACCCTATCACGCGTACGCACTTGGCCAGTTCTTTTTGGGAAGTAAGATATATAAATAAAATGAATGTATGTATGTTTGTCCTCTATGCTTTCATAAGCTGTTCATTCGATGTTATTGAAGTTTTACTTATTTGTTTTACTTACCCCCGCAAAAGTTTCTTGCTTTGGTACATAAAGCAGGCAGCCTAACACAAAATATATACATTTAATGTAAAATAAATATTTTTTGCTCTACCTACTTACTTTTAACATTGAACCAAATGTCCATCTTATATCTTAATCTATACACAATATAAAATACTTTGTCCTGAATGACTGATGGATCAAAGGACAGCCTAAACCGCTGATCGTAGAGACCTGAAACTTGGAGGGTTTGTTCCTTATTTGACGTAGGCATCCGATAAGAGAGGATTTTCTTAAATCTATTCTAAGGGAGTGAAAAAGGGGGGCAGAGTTTGTATGAAACTCTGTCATTTTTAATTTGAATTCGTTTATCACACGCTGGCGAAGCCGCTGGCGAAAAACTAGTACAAACAAAAAAATATAATCTTAAACATATCCCTTTTTAATCGAATCTGGTCAAATAAGAAGGGTTAATGTAATAAAATAGAAGTATTAAGTACCCAATCCCAGTTTTACGAGGCATCCGTCCCTTGGGGATCGGGAAAAGGTTGTGAAGGCTATTTTATATAGTAATTATTAAATGATGATGTCACAACATGGCGGGTGGAATTGTGACTTGCGTAGCTGATTTTGTCGGGGTATATAAATATTTTAGCAGTATTTAATATTTATTAGTGTTCGCCCTCTGGTCAAATTTTGAATATATTTTTGATAGCTGATTGGCTGTTACTAGATATGTGAAAATATTCACAAGTATTGCTTTAAGAATGAAGTTAAAATGAAGACTGTCACCTAAGTAAGCTTTACTGTTTACAGAGTTATAATCAAGTAACTAAATTGTATTAATATTAATACACTGCTCGAGGATCGACACTGCTGTTTTTTTTTTAATAAGCTTCCTGAGTTTCCTGTCTATATACATTTTAACTATCTGTGCCAAAACTAACACTTCTGTGTCTTAACGAGGGATCAAAAGTTTTCGCTTCACGTACTAATTAATATAGGTACATTGATATAATAATTAAGAAGCTTACTGACAAGCAAACTCTCAAATTAAAGTGTAATTTTACATTTTATTTTACATAATTGCATCAACCTGAAAATCGTAGAAGGAAAAACAAGCATGATTTTCCTGGACTCTTTCAATTTGAAGAAATTTGAAAGAATCAAGACAGTTCTATGTTTTTGATCGGAGAGAGCTCATCTACCACCATTATAAAATTTTCTCAGCGTTGCGGCGCACCATAACACTCGACATACATAATTATGATGAAATAGGTACATGTGTGTAATACTTACTTACATAAATAAGAACATGAACAAGACCAAAGGTATTATGCCCTTAACATTTCATATTTCCGATAAACATAACCTCGTGACAAGATAACATTGATGAAAAGCAATTTAATTTATCACATAAAGTTTAACTGATCAATATTTACAGAATTATTAATATTTTTGTGAAATAATGCAAAACCGAAGAGTTTGTAATAAGACCAGATTAATGTGACCATACGTAATTAAATGATTAATTTTGTTTTGTTCAGATAGTAAACATAATAATGTTATTTCACCTTAATAATATTTTCATACAGTCTCAAAATTAATCTGACTTTTAAGGGCAGTGTGATATGTAACAACGACTACCTATCTTCTTTAAAAAAGAGCCATCTATGTTTAACTGTGCAAACTAATTCACAAACTTGTCGCAGAAATAGTTCCTGAGACTAACTTTAGATGGCTCTGAACGTAAGAAACTTTTAGAAACAAATTAAATCGCACGTTGAGCATTTTGGAAAAATAATTTTCTTATTCTTTGTGTTATTTACACGCGAAGAAATGTAGAATTAATACACAAAATATATATAGCGCTTTGTATATTATTTAATTTCAAACCACAAACAATGTTTCACAGTAAGAGATATATTATACCTAAAGTTATTTTGATGTAGACTTACCCCAGAGTCTTGGTACTGATCAGAGGCGTCTTCAGGTTGAGGAAACCATTTAACCGGTTTGTGTTCTTCTCCCTCCCTCCATCAGAGGAAGACTGGTCAGCCCTGTAGACAAAGAAGTAATATCAAGATAGTATAATACGACTTGGATAGTCTATCCAAGTAGTCTAACTCTAAAAATAATTGTTTTCATAAAAAAATATTATCACACAAATTATACGAGATTTTTTTATCTTCGTCGCTAAAGATTAAGTTTAATCTATGTAAGTACAACTAGTCAACCAGCTATTAACCATGAAACTTTTTTTTTTGTGCGATGCAATGTCAAATCTAACTTTTCTTAATACTATTTTTTAATAAATCTCACAAATTATTATTGGTTAGTCATTTTTTTGTACTAATACCTATAATATGAACATCAAATGTAAAAGTGTGCTCAAACCCCGCCATCTATTGCCTGAGAACATAACTAAGGCGAACAATAGGTGACAAAAGTTGACGAAGATGTTTCAGTTTCGCACAACAGATGGCGCTGTCATAAATATTGAAACTTCGTAAAATTTGTATTTGATCAAGAATTCCAATCTCGCTTTCTAACATTGTAAAACCAGAATTAGATTTATTGTTTGCACTGTTTAAAATTCTATTCACGCCAAAACAAAGGCTTAGGCTGTAGAATAATGAATAACCAACGATTCACGATATAAATATGCAAATATTATTTATTGTGGCATTAATTGTAATTAGTATGAACTATTTTAATTATTATCAAATGCAGATTTACATAAATTTCGAGTGGTTGTTATTTGACCGCAGCACATTAATACAATTTTAAGTTTGGTATAGATAATAACATTATTGATTATACCGTCACTCTAATTCAAAATGTCATGAATAAGACTGACGGTATTATGCACTTTTCTTAAAAAAAATACTTTAGTCATAATTATCATTTATTGCACCCGCCTTCCGAGGGAACTAAAAGCCTACAGTCTTCTGGGCCCCATCTATCTCTGTACCAAATATCATCCAAATCGGTTTAGCAGTTTTTCCGTGAATGCGCAACAAACAAACTCACTTGCGCATTTATAGTATTAGTTAGGTTTTGTAAAAATAAAGATTTTGTTTTTTTTGTCGGTATAAGGATTTCTCTATCTGGATTTTCTGCATAAACTCAGAGTCTAGAGTGTATTCCTTGTACGCTATGTGAATGTTAGAACGAGTTACGGCGACCACAACGCAAAAAGGGTGAAGGAAGGAACATGGATGGGTTTAAGTCAATGACCGTCTTACTTCGAAAGTCCGTTTTTTTTTTAATCTGTGGTTTAGCAATGGATTAGAAAAAATCTCACTCATAAATGCGTTTAGCGTTAATCAGAACTTAAGTTAATCGTGGATTACGACGTTAAGTAAGGATTAGGTGAGAAATGGTTAAAATTCAGATTACAGTTTTTTTTTTAGTAAGTCGTTAAGAGTCTGACACTTCCTCCCATTCCTATAGCGGGAGGAGTCATTTGATGATTAACTATCCCCAAAAAAAAATGCCTTGTAGTGGGTAATTGATTTTCTCACTATTCAATGGGGTTTGAACATTACTAGCGAAAATATGGGTGTATATTAGGTGAGAATTCTACCTTTGACGACCTGGGTGGTTTAGTGGTCAACATGCCGTGTTGACAAATTCACATGAATACCACGCAAGAGGCCCCGGGTTCGATTCCCGGCCGGGCAGAAATTGAAATGATGAATTTTAATTTTTGTGACGGGTCTGGGTGTTACTATGTATAATATGTATGTATTTAAAAAATATATAAGTAGTATATCCGTTAATCTAGCACCCATAACACAAGCATTTAAGTTGCTTACTTTGGGGCTAGATGGCGCTGTGTGAAATCGTCCAAAAATATTCTACCACACTCTTCGGGACACAGAGTCATCATCATCATTAGCCTATATAAATATTGTCCCACTGCTGGGCACAGGCCTCTTCTCACACAGAGAAGGCATGAGCATTAATCACCACCCTTGCTCAAGGCGGATTGGCGATTTCAAACTTTTTAAGTCTAGGTTTCCTCACGATGTTTTCCTTCACCGTTAGTCAGTGACATCTAAGATATACTTATAAAGTACATATGACTTTAGAAAAGTCACACTGGTACTTGTTAGGTTTCGAACCTGCACACTTGTACACGAGATGCAGGTGCCTTAACCACTAGACCACCACGTCTTGTCATGACATTATTTTAAATATTTAAAAGACTATTTCACCTACCCGTAGACGACCTCCCCTTACCTATAGCTTTATAGAAACCATTAAATACCAAGGCCATAGCACTTTGTCATGGTATTTGCGTAACAGCCCTTAGCAGTCATTTCCTTGGAAGTAAAATATGATGGTGTTATAACGTTTCCTTTGATTTCTGCATAGTAATGCGTTCAGTGTAATTTTTGGTTTGGAAATATTTTTTTTAGATTTGCGGGTAGTAAGTTTTATTGTTAGAAAAATTACTGTTGACCCGCATTCCGAGAGTACTTCTTAACTTACCCGGATAAAAAGTAGTTTATAACGTCTCCAGGGTTTCCTCTATCTCCTTACAAAATTTCATAGAAATCGGTCCAGTCGTTTTACCGTGAAAGCCTAACAAACTATCAAAGTCATTTGCATTGATATTTATGGAAGTGTAGGATAGTTGCTAGAATTTTTGAGAAAACGGAAAGAAAATATAACTGTAGGCAGGCACTTTTATCTACGATATACGGGACCATGAGTCGAACGAACATTGCATGTATTATGCATGATTCTATATTTTTTTTCTGTCTACCCACAAAATTTTTTTTCGTTCACTTTTTCTTTTTTGCAATTCACCCAGCAATTATATTAATGTTCGAACCCTAATATTCTCATGTAAGTGAATAAGTGTATTCTTATGAGAACAAAGATATCTCAAACCCCAATTGTAGCGAAAAAGACTTACTCCGTACATTGTGGGATGGAAATCATTTTATTTCTAAACATTTGTGGGAGCTAGTAGACCGTGGAGAAAATAAGCAATATGAGCCACCTCACCTTTATTCTACAGCATACTCTTAAAGTTCTAGATTTCTTCACTATATAGAATGAATCGATGGACACACAACACAACAGTTTTTGTATTTAATCTCTAGAATGGAAGATCAACGCGCGCGCACCTTCCGAGCGTACTATCGGAGCGAACTTGGCTCGATATATTGACATTTGTAGTGATGTACTGACTCGTGAGCGTTCACGGTGTTTCGGATACCGATTTGCGTATCGATTGAAGTAATCGATTTTTGAAACGTGTGTACTGTGAAACTGTACTGTGAAACTTAAATGTGAAACGGAAGAGCTGTCATTCAAGATCTGTCAAAATGGAGGATTAAATCGAATGATTTTGCTATTATTTTATGTTTTTCTTATTATTAATATTTATGATAATATCTTTACTTAATTATGATAATATGATTAACTAGCTTCTGCCCGCGACTTCGTCCGCGTGGAATAGTGGTGCTCTGCTTCTATTAGTCATAGCGTGATGACATATAACCTACAGCCTTCCTCGCTAAATGGTCTATCTAACACTGACAGATTTTTTCAAATCGGTCTAGTAGTTCCTGAGATTAGTGCGTTCAAGTAAACAAACAAAGTCTTCAGCTTTATTATATTAGTATAGATGTCCTAAAAATATTAAAAGTATGCTAATTATTTTTGATGAATGATAAAAAGTTTTGTGCAACCGGTTGTTACAGCAGGTAAATTTCAGCAAGTCATATTTTCATTACAATTTTAGATGACATTTTTTTTCTTTTATTATTTACTTCTAGCTTTTTTGCGTCTGTGACAAACAGTAATGCCGTCAAATATCTGCCTGTTAGAACTGCCCGAAGCTTCACTCATCCTAACTCATCCGTAAGTGAAAAACCATGTCCACACACTTTGTACATGGATACCGTTATAAAGAACGATAGAGTATAAATACGTCAAGCTATGTTTTGTCATTTTATGACTAGTTTTTGCCAGCGATTTCATGTGTTGACTTGAGAACTGAGTCCAGACTATTCAAAAGTGCCTTTATGGTCTAATTGAAATAAATGCTTTAAATTTTTATATCAAGAACAATATATTTTTCCAATTCAGGCTATGACTAGTGTGCCATGTGCCAATGGGCTTAAAAGTTTCCGCCATAACGGGATTCAAAAATCTGTTTTTGTATTATTAGATTCCCGATTTTGTTATTGCAGTGCACGAAGTTGCCAGAGAGTTTGTTGCACCATTTCTTCGAGTGGTGATGGGCTGGCGTATTGGGGGCTGTCTTTTGTTCATTTTATGTTCAAAAAGCGGATTTTCAGCCTAGTTCTTGTTTGTATTTTTGACTGACGGTGAAGGAAAACATCGTGAGGAAACCTAGACTTAAAAATAAAGTCTGAAATCGCTAATACGCCTTGAACGAGCATGGTGATCAAAGCTCATGCCTTCTCTGTATGAAAAGAGGCCCAGCAGTGGGACAAAATAGGCTAATGACGATGATGATTTATGACTTATATTTTATGAAAAAATGATACGTTATTAATCAAAAATTTACACGAAGTAAGTTTGAAGTTAAAGTGTCTATGCGACAATGTCAATCAAAAAAATTAAAAAATAATAATAAAATTAGACGGATGTGTGGCTATACATTTTCCATACGAATCCTTTCTATTTTTTCAGTGTGATCGAGAAACAAAGAAACATGAATAACATTTGGTAGAACCATTAAATAATCACAAGATATTTTATGTAAAGCAATAAAATAACTAAATTAAATACAATTGAAGATTCTAACACGTTGCTGTGAACGCTAGGGAATGCCAATTGGCCTCCGTCGTACAATATGTGGGCAATATTAAATTATACAAGTCGGAGTGCGGTGTGGGTGCTAATGGTATGTTCAGTGTTGTAGACTAGCTATTTCCTGTGACTTCACCCGTATCCCGAGGGAACTGAATCACGTACCCGGGTAAAAAGTAGTCAGTAACCATATCCAGGGTCCCATTTATCTCGATACTAAATTTCATCAAAGTCGGTTCTGGATTTGTTTGTTTGATACGCTTTCATAGTGAAACTGCTGAACTGATTGAACTGAAATTTGGTACGGAGATAGATGGGACCCTGAAGATGGTTATAGGTTAGTTTTTATTTGAGTGTGTTAAGTATTACCCTTGGGATATGGGTGAAAATGCGGGAAACAGCTAGATTAGTTGGGACTAGCTTTTCGCCAGCAGCTTCGCCCACGTGTTCTATAAAATTCAAATTAAAAATGACAGAGTTTCATACTAAACTTGCCCCCCTTTTTCACCCTCTTAAGGGTAAAATTTCGGAAAATACTTTCTTATGAAATGCCTACATTATACAAGGAACACACCCTCCAAGTTTCAGGTCTCTACAATCAACGGACTGTGCGTTGATCCGTCAGTCATTCAGGACAAAGCATTTTAACCGCCTTACTTATAAAGTCGGAATAATTTTTACACTGCTAGTCCATTGAAAAGTTACATTTGGGGTTGCGTTTTTTAGAGGACGCAATTTTATTTTTTTGATGTGTAGGGGGGGTCAGTGTAAAGCTAAAACCAAGTTTGTGGGGTCGCCACCCTTGTCCCCCGGCCGCCATCTTGAAAATAGGGGTTGAATAGGTTTTCACGATATATCTCCTAAACTGTTTATCCGATTTAAAAAAAATCTTGTAATTTTTGTTGCAAATTAAATTCTCTACAACTTTGATCCACAACTTTTTGTCATAGAACTATAAATAAAAAAGTTATAAGCGAAAATGTTCAGAATTCCAGAAAAAAATATATATTTTTCGATATAACTTTTCTTTTGTCATTTTACGAAAAAATGATATTAGACCATTTTTGTAGATCGTTTTACGAGGAACAACTTTTATGTAAAACATTTTTCATTAAGTCAATGGCTAAGGTTTTACAGCGCTCCGAAGTAATAGGCCAGTGCTTTTAGCCTCTAAAAACGATAAAAAGTGAATAAAATAATAGTAGGATGAAACTCATTGGAAAAGGAGGAGAATATAATAAAAATGATAGGAAAAATAAATTACGGGCGATCTGAGGTCGGGAAGTGGGGGGAGAGGGGGGTTAAAGTTAAAAAAATGGTTTATCTCAATTTCCGGCAAAACTACAAGTCCTATGAAAAAAAGTTAAATGGCAAAATTGTAGGTAATAAAAGGACCTACAACTTTTGTATTGACACTTTTTCACATAACCTCAAAATGTATGTGAAAAATTCAAAAAACCAAGATCATGGAGTTTAATTTTTATCTTTTACAATAATTATTTTTTTTCCACGAAATTTGGTGAAAACTTGCCTTTTTATGTCCCAAACACACTGTAATTTATTTTATTTAAAATAATTATTTTTTAACATTATTTTGACTTAATATCGAAAAAACACCCTAATTTTCAATCGAAAATTCTCGCGTCAAAATATCACTTTTTTTTAAAAAGTCGGTGGTCTTTTTGTTTGTTGAAATCTCTACTTTCTGATGGTATAAAAAATATTTACATTTCTATGGTAAATGTTCTCAGAAAATATAAAGAAACGCTACGAAATAACAGGTAGTAAGGCCTGAAGGTTCTGAACATTTTCGCTTATAACTTTTTTATTTATAATTCTACGACAAAAAGTTTCTGGACCAAAGTTGTAGAGAATTTAATTTGCAACAAAAAATGCTAAAATTTTTTTTTTATTAAATTAATAGTTTAAGAGATATATCGTAAAAACCATTTCAACCCCTATTTTCAAGATGGCGGCCGGGGGACAAGGGTGGCGACCCCACAAACTTGGTTTTAGCTTTACACTGACCCCCCCTACACATCAAAAAAATAAAATTGCGTCCTCTAAAAAACGCAAGGTTAGGCCTAAAAAATGTAACATTTCAATGGACTATGCTGTTACTCAACGAATTCAAAAAAATCTCACTCATAAATGCTATATAGCGTTGTTCCGAAGTTAACACAGGTATAAATAACTGTCAAAATTAAACCCCGCCGCGAGGTGGTACAACCTCCGATTTGAGACAAGATGGCGTATTTCATTTGAATCAGCTGATTGATTTCAGTGTAAAAGTATACGATACTACTTATGACTGTTTTCAATTAAAAAATAACTTCTCTAACATCAAGATAAAACACCAGAGACGATCCTCCGACCGATTTATGTTTTTCAAAGCAATGTTATTTTTCTGTCCAGGAAACTAAATATCAACTGGAATAGATCCACGACACAAAGTTAATATTAATATTTTTATTTATTATTTATTCAAATGCAAGTTTGTATCGTATTTGATTTACAAAGTCTTTGGTGTCCCGCAAGGGGCGGTACTCTTCTTTAGAATTGCTTTTTTTTGTTTCTAATATTCAGAGTCGCGAAATTTCTTGATTATATTTTATTTCACATTTATTTTAAAGTTTGATTGAGCCAAGTGGACCTTGATATCACGTATTAGAAAGGGATGGATAAGGTTTTCAATTCAGTTAAGTTTCAAACGAGCGTACCCGAAGATGCCTCATCCAGTTGTGTACTAGATCTTTTTATTTGTCAAATTTGCAACAGATGAAAAATCGATTTTTTTACGTCTTCATTCGTTCTTTTGTCGATTATTTGTATAATAGTCTGTGGCGACAGAGGTTTTACGCACCATAAATAACCAACTGTTAAATTATGTTTATGAGTGAACAAAAAGATTTTGATTTAAAATAGGGACTACGAAACCCGTGGTTAAACTTTAGATTACAGTTTTTTTATAAGTAAGACGGTAAATGTATAGATTAGAAAATAATAACTGCTTTGTGTAATATGGATGCCATTGAGGAGCTCGTGGCTCAGTGGCAGCCTTAGCTGTCGCTGAATATTTAGCAGTAACTGCTGCGGCCGGTCCGTGGACGGGTGGCCATTTATGTCTTATCGTGACTCCTCCAAGCTTCGAAAAGCACGTGGTCACAGCTGTCATTTGTAGATCTTTAACAGTCGTTTCGGGATAATCAGAATCTAGAAAGTCTAACAACCAATCCTACCAAGGGGTATCGTGTTACTCGGTAACTGGGTTGTAGAAGTCAGATAGGCAGTCGTTCCGTGTAAAACAATGTTACTCAGCTGCACCCGGTTAGACTGGAAGTCGACCTCAATATAGTTGGGAAAAGGCTAGGCAGATAATGACATAATATGTAGGTCTCATCTATCATCCATATCGTACATCTTTAAACCACAGTTTCTTCTAAAAACAAAATACATTATCTTAAATTAGTATACTTTGCAAACTCATAATTAACGTCAAGGCAGGCAACGCCGGGTTGTTTGTTAGTTAAGCACGTCACCGACAGATGTCGCGAGCGCTTAGCGCTGGCTATATTAGCTTCATGTATGGTACAAGTAATGCGATTAGTCAGTTTTTATTTAACCTACTAATGTTATAAATAAAAAAGTTTCTAAGAATGTATGTGTGTTTGATAGTCTCTTACGCAAAAACTACTGAATGGATTTTGATGAAATTTGGTATATACACAGTTGGATGTTCCTGGATTAGGAAGTAGTTTCTTTAGAATGTAAGCGAGACTACTGGAAACAGCTATCCTAACGTATGTTATCGTAAATGCGACAGCAAGTAAGCTTCTTTGTTTATATGTTTGTTTGTTACGCTTTCACGGTAAAACGCCTGAACCGATTAGTATGACATTTGGTACGGAGATAGAACGTACCTAGAAGACGGTTATAGGCTATTTATTAGTTACCTCGGGGCGCGGATGAAACCGCGGAAAACAGCTATATACAGCACAGAGTTTCATACAAAATTTGCCTCCCTTTTTCATCCCCTTAGGGGTACAATTTCGGAAAAACTTTCTTATCGGATGCCTACGTCATACAAAGAAAATACCCTCCAAGTTTCATGTCTCTACGATCAGCGGTTTAGGCTGTGCGTTGATCCGTCAGTCATTCAAGACAAAGCATTTTATATGTATTGATTTCATCAATATTTTGTTAAAATGTTAACAGTAAAAGTTTAAAACTTAAACCGAACGTTGTGAATTACGTTTAACGGCTGAGTATTTGTCCCGACACACGCCCCGTTTATTGCTTCCAACTTAATTTGCACAAATACATTATCGACGGTTCGACGTTTTATCTTTGGACGAAAATTTAAATTGACGATTTGAGTGATGACATAATGTATGTTTGCGACAAATATATTCAGAACTAGCTTCTGCACGCGACTTCGTCCGCGTGGAATAGTGGTGCTCCGCTCCTATTGGTTTTAGCGTGATGATATATAGCCTATAGCCTTCCTCAATAAATGGGCTATCTAACACTGAAAGAATTTTTCAAATCGGACCAGCGATTCCTGAGATTAGCGCGTTCAAACAAACATACAAACAAACTCTTCAGCTTTATTATATTGGTATAGACTTAATTAAGTTCGTAGCTTATTAATAGCGCTGCGGGATGTTCGAAAGAGTTACCGCGCCCCCGGAATACTTAAGGGCTGAGGAAGGAACATGGATAGGTTTTAGTCAGTAAGAGTCTGACACTAACAGCGGGAGGTGTCATTCGATGAGATCCCATTCGAAAAAAGGTATTAATAGCCGTGTGGATCGGCTTAGTTAAGCATCACTAGCCGCGATTAGTCCATGGATGGGTGATAGTTATTTTTTCTTAACATCGTGAAACTCCACTGCGCCTCAGCGAGTACGTAAAGCTGTTTGTCTTGCGTATGATGTCTCCCCGATCGTGTTGGACTGCCGACCCATGGGACTATATCGCCACGCGCTATCATTAATGTAGGATCTGCATTTTGCCGATTTTTTTTTTATTTTACTAAAGTACTTAAAATAGTGTAATAAATAAACCCTGATTAAAAAAAAACATGTATCTTAATAACTTTCGGAAATAATTACATAAACATTGTCGGAAGTAATGCAGGTGTCCGGTCAAAAATGTAGGTAGGTACTTTGCAGCAATGTTAGCCGCGCGACGCGAGTGAGCGAGCGCGCCGATCTGCCAGTTACTGTGTTAATGTAATTGTTTTATTAAGTAATTTTTATGTGTGGTTAATATTGAACTACTATTTATACAACTAATTTCATTGTTATAGATTCACAAATATTGTTAGTCCATTTATTAACTTCGTATCTGCCAGATCCGACGTTAATGACCGTAGATGATGAAAATTGTACTGTCGGATCTACCACATCCTACCTTATTGATTGCACACCGTATAATTAATTTTGTTGGATCTACCACATCCGATGTTAATGAACGGACATGATAAAAATCATACAGTCGCATCTGCCACATTCGACTTTATTACCGGTTTATTTTAGATAGAACGTTACCAGACCTAACAGATAACTCACTTTTTAGGTTTCCGTAGTCGACAAGGAACCTTTATAGTTTGCCATGTCCATCCGTCTGTCTGTCTGTCTATCTGTCCACGTCATAGGTCAGACGTTTTTGGTACTAGATAACTGAAATTTAGTATAGATATTATGTATATTGATCACGCCGACAAAGTGGTAAAATAAAATTATGTTTTTTTTTATGGTGGCTCTCAAACACGTAAAGTGCGCGCGTACGAGCCCCCCCCCCTCTAACTTTTGAATGACTGTCCTTAGGAATGTGAAAAAAATCACATACGTAGCACATGTTATGAACTTACAAGGAAAACTATCTAGGTAGGCTAGGTAGTCTTAACCGGTTACAGAGTTATAGTCAACTAATAAGACTACTACGTTAGTTTTATTGAATGCTAATTATCATACTATTTTTGGTTTTAAGGTACATCAACAGGTACAGGTGACTCTCAAAGTCACCTGTACCTGTTGATGCAGAACATAAAAACCATGTTTCATTTTGGTGATACCGGCCAAGGGAAAATTCTTACCCAACTATTAGTAAAAATATAGCGCTATCAATAAGACTAGATTTTGTCCTTGAAATTGTTTAAAAAGTGCAATGATGATCTGCGATGCATCTGGTGTTGTAGATATCCATTGGCCGTGGTGACTACTTGATAATCAGGAGGGTTGCGGCTTATGAGCCAACTACTTACATCCAAATGTGTGTTAAATGTTTAAATATTGCATTTTATTGTTTCCAATTTAAGATTATTATTAAAAAGTAAATGATGAATTAATAAGTTGCTATTTATCATGTCATGATTTACTTAAAAAATGGAAATTTCCATTAATTGGTATCATTATCACTAACAATGACATTTCAAGATGGTCGATAGCGTTAGTTCACCTGTCAGCCACGTTCATAAATCCGTAGTATCCGTTAAAGGTCCGCATTGAGAGAGATACATAGCACAATAAATAATATTCAACATTTATTGGAAAAAACACTATAATCATAAAATGAAAGAGACACCGCAACGTAGGTATTTGTAAAGGAGACATCGCTGTGATTTTTCAACTACCCATCCACCAGTTACTTTGTAATAATACCACGTAACATACCAGGGTTTCATAAAGTTGCAGAAGTCCTCACTGATATAGCAGAACAATTCTACCAAGTTTTGTGTGTAGGTTGCGCCTGATATCTATCATATGATCTCAGTATGCATATCATCGACTACCTATGGAACCTCCACAACCCAGTTACCGGGTAACACGATACCTCTTGGTAAGACTGGTTGTCAGACTTTCTGGCTTCTGACTACCCTTGACGACTGTCAAAGATCTACAAATGACAACGGGGACCAACGGCTTCACGTGCTTTCCGAGGCACGGAGGAGTCTCGCTATGACATAGATAGTCACCCATCCACGGTTGGACCGCGCCAAGCGCAGCTTAACCTTTGTACGTGCGGCGTGCCTACAATTTTCGCGATTCATACATATTGCACGTAATGTTACAATGAATAGGTATTATGGTCCCCTTAACGTTATGTAGGTATTAGTTGATTCCAATTAATTTGCCTGTATAAACTTACTAGCTTCCCGCCAGCGGCCTCGCTCGCAATATTTTAGCTAATGGATACAAAAACTTGACAAATTATATACTAAAACCTTCCTCATTAATCACTCAATCTATTAAAAAAACCGCATCAAAATCTGTTTGCGTAGTTTTAAAGATTTAAGCATACATAGGGATATATGGACAGAGAAAGCGACTTTGTTTTATACTAAGTAGTGATACCTAATGCAATTTGGTTTTAAATGATTTGTCCCCACAAAATGATGTAAGTGTCAGATCCAACATAATTTACTACATTTTATCCATCAATAAGGGAGGGTCTGCCACATCCGACTCACTGTCTAAATCTCCGTCCAATCAAAAAAGTCCGATATACCACATCCGACGTATAATAGTAAAATATATCCATGTAAAATGGCTTCATGTGTCATTTTGACCACTATTTAAAAAAAAAACAGATAATCTATTTCATTAGCTAGATGCGTAATAGTATATCTCACACCCATTTAAAATTTCATAATTATATGACTTAAGATAATAGTTTTATTGTACTTTTTAACTTTAAACTGCTCTCCTGTAAAGTTGCAGATTTGTAGATCCTGCATTAATGATAGGGCGTGGCGATATAAGAGTGAGATAAGATAGAGTGCACCTGTGGTTGCGCGAGCGCTTGTGTACTTTATTATCTCATCTGCCTCATCTGCCTAGCCTTTTCCCATCTATATTGGGGTCGGCTTCTAGTCTAAATCGGATGCAGCTGAGTACCAGTATTTTACAAGGAGCGACTACCTATCTGACCTCCACAACCCAGTTATCGGGTAACACGGTACCCCTTGGTAAGACTGGTTTTCAGACTTTCTGGCTTCTGACTACCCGTAACGATTGCCAAAGATCTACAAATGACAACCAAGACCAACAACTTAACTTCCTTTCCGAGGCACGGAGGAGTCTCGCTATGACAAAGATGGTCACCCATCCACGGCCCGGCCGTGCCAACTGCAGCTTAACCTTTGATCGGTAGACCCGTGCGGCTGTTACTTAGCCACGAGCTCCTCCTCCTTATTATATTATCTCCGTATAATATTTATTATAGTTTATTTTCTATTATTGCATGAAATTATTAATGATTGTTTTATTAACTTTTTATTTATATTTATTAATGTATTTTTCTCCTCTTGGCGTGAATTTAAAGTATACTCTTTTTTATAAAATCATTATCCCCATTCTATTCCTTTCGAGGCCTACAGACCAATATAACCATAACGTACAATCTATCTGTTTATATTATCGTAGAGACAGAAATTGGAACAGTGCCCAATCAGCGAGGATAGTCGCAATGGGACGCTGTTAATATCTCTAGTGTGGAATAATATGGTTAACTATCCGGAACTCCGGGATGAGCTGATGATCAGTAGACTTCGTAATGAAGAAATTCATCCGAATGCGTACTATAAAGACATGAATTTCTGTCGCTATAAGTCGCTGTGTCAGTGTGAAGAGTATGTGTGCTGGTGTCATTACAAGTGTTGTGGTTAAGGCACCTACCTGCATCTCGTGTATGTGCGGGTTCGAAACCTTGTAAGTACCAATGTGACTTTTCTAAAAGTCATACGTACTTTGTAAGTGTATTTTAGACACCTCTGACTAATAGCGAAGGAAAACATTGTGAGGAAACATAGATTTAATAGTCTGAAATTGACAATCCGCCAAGCAAGCGTGGTGATCAATGCTCACGCCTTCTTTGTGGGGCATTTATCCAACAGTGGGAGAGGGAATAGGCTAATAATTATGAAGTCAGGCGAAGCGGGCGTGGCGTGTAAGGTTTAACGTCGATAAATGCAATTTGAGATCTATCGACGTGTCATAGACATTTTAATCTATTGGGTAGTTCTCATAGTCATAACCTACGAGCTTCCGAAAATTTGCTTCTCGAAATTCCTTTTCACCGCACTGGTTTTATGGCTAATTCTTTTACCGTCTCAACTATCAAGCTCTGGAACGCCCTTCCCCTTGACATTAAAAAAGCAACTAGTAAATTCTCTTTCAAAAGTAAAGTTCGCAATTCAATTAATCCTTCAATTTTAGTGAACGAGGATCCTAATGTCATCTATGGATCACTTTTTGATATTGTTCAGAAAGAGTTCAACTGTACTTTTAAAACCAAAACTATGACCATTAAAGGTACCTCCGCCAAATTTAATCAATGGGCGACTGAAGGTATATATAAAAGTAGAGCGAGACTTTACGAGTTATATGGTATGAAAACATATAAATTTGATACTACATTTTTAAACTATGTTAAACAATATTCTAAATTATTTAAAAAAATATGCAACATTGCTAAAGCAAAATTTATAAGTGATTCTATTAAAAAAACGACTAATAAGATAAAAACAACTTGGAAAATTATTAATCAGGAAACTGGAAAGACGGTCACTCGTGAAAATAAATTAGAGATTTCAGTAGGCGACAAACTTGTTAGTAATGCGGGTGACGTAGCTACGGCTTTTAATGAATTCTTTGCCAACATACCTATAACTACAACTCGCTCCTTAAGCTCTTCCTCGACTAACGCTGAAAATCTTTTGCATAGTAGTGTGCCCAAATGTAATTCTCTATTCAGTTTTGAGCACATAACACCACTTGATGTGATTAATGTTTTTAATACACTTAAGTCAAAAAACACCGGTGATTATTGGGGCATTTCTATAAAACTTTTAAATAATATAATTGACATTGTTGCCCCCTACCTTGCCACTACATTTAATAAGTGCGTAGATGCAGGTGTTTTCCCAGATCTTATGAAACACAGTAAAGTCATACCCTTATTTAAATCAGGTAACAAGACGGACATTTCCAATTTTAGGCCTATATCCATCTTACCTGCTTTTAGTAAAATATTTGAAAAATTAATACTCAATCAATTACTAAGATACTTTAATTTAAATTGCCTCCTCCATAGTGAACAATATGGCTTTACAAAAGGTCGTTCGACTACAGATGCTGGTGTCGCTCTTCTGAAACATATTTTCAACGCATGGGAAAACTCGCAAAATGCAATTGGAGTGTTTTGTGATCTCTCCAAAGCCTTTGATTGCGTCCATCATGATACGCTTTTACGCAAATTGCGCTATTACGGTGTCCAAAACGGAGCACTTAACGTAATAGACTCATACTTACATCATAGGTTGCAATGCGTAGACATTAATGGTACAAAATCTTTAGGGCTTCCAGTGCAACTAGGTGTGACACAGGGCTCAATATTAGGTCCGTTTTTATTCTTAGTTTATATTAATGATTTACCATACCACTTAAAAAATATCTGTGATGTTGTATTGTTTGCAGATGATACCTCACTCATTTTTAAAGTAGATAGGAATAGGGACCAATTTGACGACGTGAACAGTGCACTTTCATTGGTTACGCACTGGTTTACGACAAACAATCTTGTTCTTAATGCCAAAAAAACTAAATGCATTAAGTTCACTTTGCCTAATATAAAAAACCTAGGCCCGAACATCATCCTAAGTAATGAGGTACTTGAGACCGTAGAGTCCACAGTGTTTCTAGGTATAACGGTTGATACTAAACTTCAGTGGGGTTCACACATATCTAGCCTTGCCGGAAGGCTAAGTTCTGCTGCCTACGCCGTCAGAAAAGTTAGACAATTTACTGACGTAGACACAGCTCGATTAGTCTATTTTAGCTATTTTCACAGCATTATGTCCTACGGTATTCTGTTGTGGGGCAAAGCTGCAGATATTGGAAATATATTTGTTATTCAAAAACGGGCTGTTCGAGCAATATACCAGTTAGGTAGTAGACATTCTCTAAGAGAGCTCTTTAAAGAAATCGGTATCCTTACTGTAGCATCACAATTCATCTTTGCCAATATATTATACATTAGGCAGAACTTACACCTATACACCAAAAAAAGTGATGTCCACAATATCAACACCAGAAATAAGCACAAACTGTGTGTACCCATTCATAGGCTTCATAAGGTTCATGGGTCGTTTGTGGGGCTAGGTATACGCTTTTATAATAAACTGCCAACATCTTTGCTAGAATTGCCGTTTAATGCATTTAAATTACAAGTTAAATCGATCCTTTCAAGGAAGGCATATTATAGTATTAACGATTATTTGGATGATAAGAGTAGTTGGTCGCTATATTGAACGCAAGACAGCTGCAGGTGGTTATCATTATATTGATTGTACTTTTATTTTTTAATTTTTTTTTATTTTTTTTAATTATTATTTATAGTTTATGTTATTGACTTAGTACATTCATTATTTTATTTTATAATGATTTGTATTGTAGTATGCTATTTGGCTTACTAGTGACTGCAGCACTTGTTAGTTATTATCATGTTTAACTAGCAGCAAGCACGTCATGCTCCCTTAGACGGCATTGCTAGCGGTAGCGTCGGGGGTCGGGTCATCCCCTTCCCTCAAAAAATGGCGAGGGGGCTGATGGCTGACCCTTGCGTTATACTCGTGAACGGGTGCTGCTAGTGGTGCCTGGTCGTCTTGCTGACTACGTTTATTTCTTGTCACGAGTTTTCAATAAATATTTGTTAATAAAAATAATGTGGTCCTAGTTCACCATGCTCACGTTGTACATCTATTGTTACAACCATACCTTGCACATGTAGGTGGGTACGCCCTTTACTTCCTATTTTTTTTTTTTTTCACTAAATGGAGGGAGGCTTCAATTATTTTTTTACATAAATATTAGAATAAATTACTTAATTCAATGCTTGAGTTCTCAGATTCAGGTAGGTTTAAGGGTGTGTGCTAGCCAACATGTGATGAAATTATTTATTATATAATTGTATAAAAAACATACATTTTTTTTTATTGATAATGTATAACGCTGGTTCTTAAAACCTAATAGACAGACTGTGTTGCTGGGGAGTTTGTTGCGCCACTTCTTCTTCCCAGCAATAACACATAGGAAGTGGTGAAGGGCGGGCGTTTTGGGGGCTGTCTTTTGTAAATTTGACGTTCAAAAAGTGCTGATTTTCAGCCTAATTTGAATAAATAATTTTTGAATTTTTTTGAATTTTGAATTTTGCAATCACTACTTAAACTCAGTCCCTTAATATTTATCACAATTTCGTCAGTAACATTATTTCGTTTTCATATGTTGAATATTTATTTATATTGTATGTATTCATTAGTGTATCTATTTTATTTATTTAATTTATTATATGACATATACCTATATATTTTTATATTTATATATATATAATATAATTAAGTATATATATTTTATCTTAAGAATATTTTTGTTTCTTTTCTCTTTCCTTTTGTTTTTGTGTGTACCTATTACAATTTAGTCCCTTTAGTCCATTAACCCTAAGGTTGACTGGTAGAGAATGCCTTGTGGCATTAAGTCCGCCTTTGTATCACTGCTGTACATGAAGTTTAAATAAATAAATAAGATTCAAATTATAAAACATTTCAAAGCGAGTTAGACGCTGCTGACGCGCTTGTCGTGCGTTTAACGGGCGCATGTCGTCTGAACGCAGCCCTAAGACCATCCGTCACAGCTGCTTATTTCGTTTAAATAAACAAATACCTAAAAAAAATAGTACCTACATCCAACATTTTGTAAATCAACATAATTCCAATACAAAACATCGTGTAATAGAACTAGTAGCTCCAATTACATCAGAAGTTGGTTCTGTTCAATTTGCAAATTGCATTTACTCCAACAGCAGGGGGATCGTTATCATAGCCGACGGACAGACAGACAGTCATCCGTGTTTTGGGAAAGACAAACTTGGAAGATGAATTTCTGCAACAATTTACCAAATAGGTTTTTAATCTAAACTAAGAGTAAACATTTTAATGGCTACTTTCACCAAGTCTCATCATCTGCCTAGCCTTTTCCCAACTATGTTGGGGTCGGCTTCCAGTATAAACCGGATGCAGCTGAGTACCAGATTTTACATGGAGCGACTGCCTATCTGACCTCCACAACCGATTTACCGGGTAACACGGCACCCCTTGGTAAGACTAAACCAAGTCACCAAGTCTAAAAAATTAATAATACGCCTAATGATTTTGTACAAAGAATGTATAAAAAAATATCTGGTAGATATTTTCTATACAAAAGAAGAAGAATTGGTTCTAAGACTAATAAACTAATTAGGGCCAAGTTCACCGACAGTTGGTTTCATAATCGCTCGTTAAACAAAAACGTTTTCTAACTACGAAGCCAGAATTTTTTGTTACCCACTTCTTATTAAAACTCGGGTTGCTAATCGACTGTTTTAGGAATAAAAAGCTCCTTTCGAAACTTGAAAGATTGAATAAACAGCTGTTTTAGATGATCGGACTGTTAACTTGTTGGTGAACTTGGGCCTTAGTTGGTTCATACGTATACTCCATCTATCTATCTATATCTATATCTATATTCTATATACTTATAATAAATCTGTAGAGAGGTCAATTCTGTACATGAACTATATTTCCAAAATAACTATCAGGGGGTGATTAGGGATCGATACTGATGCCAAAAATGCAATCAGTAAAATTTTTGTCTGTCTGTCCGTCTGTCTGTCTGTCTGTCTGTATAAACTCTATAGAAACAAAAACTACTCGACGGATTTTAACGAAACTTGGTACAATTATTTGTCATACTCCTGAGATGGTTATAGTATACTTTTCATCACGCTACAATCAAAAGGAGCAGAGCAGTGAAGGGAAATGTTGTCATTTTGTTTAAACGCGCTAATCTCAGGAACCGCTGGTCCGATTTAAATAATTCTTTCAGTGTTAGATAGTCCATTTATCAAGGAAGGCTATAAGCTATATATCATCATGCTAAGACCAATAGGAGCTGAGCACCACTATTCCATGCGGACGAAGTCGCTGGCAGAAGCTAGTTTACAATAATATTAGACATTTAAACACACACCATTTACCGTTCGTTCAAACGATTTTGAGTTCTATTCCGTATAGATAAGGATGGTGTTGAAAGCAAAATAATGTTTACAATACCAAATGTATTCCGCATCTGTTTTTTGTTTTATCACCTCAGCAATAGAGCTCAAAATCGTTTGAATGAACAGTAAATTGGGTGCCTTTAAATGTCTAATCTTATTGTAAATGGAGTATAATTATAATGGAGAAATTCTCTTACTGAACTGATTATAAATAACTAGTTTGTTCCCGTCGCTTCACTCGCTTCTTGATGAAACTATGTACTATACACATACGAAAAAAAACTAAACTGTCCTTCTTAAGATTTCAATACATCAAGATTTTAAGCTTAAAACCATTTTTAGATTCAGATTCGAGTCCTGATGGAACTAATTCACCCGTATTTTTAAAAAGCCTGTCACCATCTCCAGATTTCCAATTATCTCCAAAACAAATTTCATCTAAATCAGATCAGCCGTTTTACCGTAAAAGCGTAACAAACTAATCACATTCACATTTTTAATATTAAGTTACGAAAAAAAACAGCATTCATATGAAAACGAGTGCATTGCTATGCAGATATGCATGGTACTACTCAGGGGATTGCAGATCCGGGGCTGCGGGACGTTCGAAAGAGATACCGCGCCCCCGGAAGACAAAGGGCGAGGAAGGATCATGGATGGGTTTTAGTCAGTAAGAGTCTGACACTCCCACCCGCCCCTCCCACGGCGGAAGGGGTCATTTGATGATTTCCCATCCAAAAAAAAAAAGGGGGTGATTGCAGATGCAGTTGATAAATGAACTGAATACGATATTACAGAGCGAATTCAATGTCCCTAGGTAGTAGCCACCTATGCCAATTCCAAACCCCCATCCGTAACAAGGGGCCTACTCCATAGATATATATGTTACTAAAGTAACTAGATGTGCAATCACCAAGCAAAATGCGTGCCATAAAGGTTCTGACCAGTCTTAATTCATGACATCTGTCACGCAAGCCAGTTTGAATCTATCAGAGTACAGCAGGACGATTTTAACCATAATATGGGCAAATTTGTAGTAAATGCCATCCTTATCATACATATGTCATGAACATTACGTTTCGGTTAGTGTGAGAGTGATAGATATAATTTTACATTAAAATGATTACTAGTTTCAAAGCTACGTCTGCATTCTAAAAAATGGTTACGTTTTTGTGACCGCGTAATGTTCGGGATTGCATCTCTACGGATATATCTCGATGACCTACTCTAACTCAACGAAAACGAAGATTCGATTGAAATTCGGAACCTTTCCTTGTGAATTTTAGGGCGGCTTTGAAACAATTGTTATATATGGATAGTATAAGTACATCCCCCAATATACAGAGCATCAGATCGCACCTTACCGCACCACAAAAAAAAGATTTCGTCTATCCTCGTTCGTTCCGAAGTTTCGTTTCGGTGAGTTAGAGTAGGCCCCATATGCAGCAACGAAAAAGAAAAAAGAAAGAAGTCGTGATGGCCTAGTGGTTAGGGCACCAGCCTCTCGTGTACGGGTTCGAAACCTGGAGAGTACCAATGTGACTTTTCTGAAGTCTTACTTTCTAAGTATATCTTAGACTAGCTAGCTTTTATTTTTTTTTACACCTTGGGTTACATTGTTCAAGTTTTATTATCGATCTCAAATTATTTCTGGAAATAAATATAGCCTATGACACTTCATAAAGATGTAGCTTTCTAATGGTGAAAGAATTTTTAAAATCGGTCCAGTAGTTTTTGAGTTAAATCCCTACAAACAAACAAATATTTCCTCTTTATAATATTAGAATAGAAGAATAGAAATAGATGTCACTGACTAACGTTGAAGGAAAAATATCTTTAGGAAATCTGGACGCCCTAGCATCACATATCTGTCTGTTATGTTTTAAGAAATAACCGTCTACGCGCTCCGCATACCTAAATAGACCTACATCACGATAAATTAGACTGTAGATCGTATACGGAGGGTTAAGATATAGTCTAATAGACCCTGCTCAAAGGAAAGGCGCTAACAAAATTGACATGATACTGATCTAGAAAAAATATGTCTCAATTTTTTTGTTGTTGTATTAGTATTATAAACATCAGTTTGATTAAATGATAAAAAAAATAATTAAATAAAATTAAACCGGCGTAAGGTAGACGACACCATAACGATGAATAAATAAATGAAAAAATGTAATTTTATGTTAGTTTTATATATGTATATTTATATTAAATTAAATATTTAAAAATGTAAATATGATTATGGTAACTAAATGAATGAAGAATAAATAAATAACTAAGATACTACTTTCCTAAAAAGCACCTTTTATTTTACCCATAAACAAAGACTTATTTTCAATTAACTGTAAAAAATATACTTTTAATTGCTTTGAAATGAAACAATAGTTACAACTAAAGTTACCGACAAGATAACGGTCCGATCAACTGATACAGCTGTTTAACATAAATTCAAACTTCTACCATACGATGGATAACCTATCATTTGGATTTTTTATTCCTAAAACGGTCGATTACCAAGCCGGGGTTGAACAAGAAGCTGACAACACGAAAATTCCCGCTTCGTGGTTAAAAAACGTTTTCGTTTAACGGGCCGATTATATAACCATCTGTCGATAGATGGTTACGTAATCGGCCCGTTAAACAAAAACGTTTTTAACCACGAAGCGGGATTTTTCGTGTTACCCACTTCTAGTTCAACCCTGGTTTGGTAATCGACCGTTTCAGAAATAAAAATCTGAAATAATACATTAGGTAGGTACCCATCGAAAGTTAGAAGTTTGAAATTTATGGTAAACAGCTGTTTTAAGTTAATCAAAACGTTATCTTGTCGATGAACTTGGCCCTTGGTGAATTGAGTTTGAAAATAAGTGACGTCACAACTAAGAAAAAACTGATTGTCAGACTGACTGATCGATCAACGTACATCTGAAACCGCTGGTTCTATAAGTATGAAATTTTTCACAAACGTTTCTTAAATGACGTAAGTGTACATTGAGAAAGGATTTTTCTAAATTCTTACCCGAAAGGGTTGAAATAGGGCATGAGAGTTTTATTTGAATTAGTATAGCACGCGGGCAAAGCCGCTGGTGAAAAGCTAGTCTTTATATAAAACTAGCCGTTACCCGCGGTTTCACTCGCGTCCCGAGGGTACTATGTCACGTACCCAGATAAAAAGTAGCCTAAAACCTTCCCCTATATTTTCGTACCAAATTTTATCCAAATTGGTCCAGCCGTTCACGCGTGATGCCGTGACCAAGGGAAATAGGGATTCATTTTTTTATATATATATATGAAAAATTGCATTTTGACAGCTCAATGAAATTTGATTGGTGCTGTCAAATACCCTTCATGTTTGAAATGAGGACATTATACCTCTGAAAATTACGAGCATGCAACGTGAACGTAGTCCCATTAATTTTCAATACGCCACATCTGCAAAAATACATTTCAAAAATTGTAAAAGCTCATATCAGTATTTCTTCCTGAATGGACAGAGCGGAAAATTTCAAGAGAATTTTCTCAGCAAAATGTTTCTGTATCAGAGACTGAAATTGTAAGCGGAATGAGGCGATATGTATAACGCTTATGTATTAAATAAAATGTGATATTATTTGTGTATGTACTAGCTTTTTTTCATAGTTGGCAAAGGCTAGGCACATGATAGTCACTCTGTATGTGACGCTTTCATAATAAATTGACTGAACCGACTGGTATGGAGATATATTAAAACCTGGGAAAGAACATAGGGCAGGTTTATTCAGTGCTGTGGGATGTTTGAAAGAGTTATCACAGCCTCGAAACGGAAAGGGCTAAGGAAGGAACATGGATGGGTTTTAATTAGTAAGAGCCTGACACTCCCACTCCCCCTCCCCACGGCGGAAGGAGTCATTTGATGATTTCCCATCCGAAAAAAAGGGCAGTTTTATAAATGTAATAGCTTTTGCCCGAGACTTGGAATAGTTGTTTTAGCGTGATGATATAGCTTATAGCCTTCTTCAATAAATGTGCTACCTAACACTGAAAGATTTTTTCAAATCGTGCCAGTAGTTCCTGAGATTAGCGCGTTCAAACAAACAAACAAACTTTTCAGCTTTTTTATATTAGTATAGATACTAATGCATAGGGCAATCACCCTAAAAATGTAAGTAAAACGCGGATATGACTATATTTTATCTTCTTACTTCGATATTCTATACGTACGCTGATAGCTTCAGAATCAGGCCATTAATTGTCGACTTGACCGCTAGATGTCCCTAATAGCTAGTTTATGTACGGAACCCGGAGGGAAGAGGTAGAAAATTGAGTTCGCAGTAAGTTATAGGGTTGGCAGAAGATATTTTTGAGACATTTTGTAATTGTAACTTGTTACAATCCTCTATAAATGGAATATCTAACACTGAAAGAATTATTTAAATCGGACCAGCGGTTTCTGAGATTAGCGCGTTTAAACAAAATGACAACATTTCACTGCTCTGCTGCTATTGATTGTAGCTTGATGAAAAGTATACTATAACCATCTCAGGAGTATGACAAATAATAAATTGTACCAAGTTTCGTTAAAATCCGTCGAGTAGTTTTTGTTTCTATAGAGTTTATACAGACAGACAAAAATTTTACTGATTGCATTTTTGGCATCAGTATCGATCCCTAATCACCTCCTGATAGATATTTTAGAAATATATTTCATGTACAGAATTGACCTCTCTACAGATTTATTATAAGTATAGATATAGATTTTGACAGATCTTCGATGACAGTTCTTCCGTTTTACGTGTAGCGACACCTATCTAGCTACATGCGAACGACGAAGGCAATATTCCTGCATCGCGCAAGCAGAGTTCTCAAGCTAATTAGATCATATAGAACTTCCCGACATCATCCATCGGGCAGTAGCCCGCCCGGCAATATCTCCCGCCTGGCCGGAGGATCCTCCCTTTTCAATGGAGGGACCCCGCACAGTGTTCCTCCATATACGTATAAGTAACCGCATCTTTTTTTTGCTGCAACCGGCTGCTAGTGAGAGTATTCTCAAATCTGTCTGACGCCCTATGGCATTACTATTAAATTAATAACAAAGTATAATAATTTTATTTTCAGTATATCATCTGCCTAGCCTTTTCCCAACTCAAATCAAATCAAATCAAAATGTTGGGGTCGGCTTCCAGTCTAAACCGGATGCAGCTGAGTACCAGCGTTTTACATGGAGCGATTGCCTATTGGACCTCCACAACCCAGTTACCGGGTAACATGATACCCCTTGGTAAGACTGGTTGTCAGACTTTCTGGGTTCTGACTACCCGTAACGACTGTCAAAGATCTACAAATGACAGCCGGGACCAACAACTTAACGTGCTTTCCGAGGCGCGGAGGAGTCTCGCTATGACATAGATGGTCACCCATCCACGGATCGACCGCACCAAGCGCAGCTTAACCTTTGATCGGTCGAACCGTGCGGCTGTTACTTAGCCACGAGCTCCTCCTTAATAATTTTATTTTCAGTACTAATAATTAAGTACGACACCGATAAATAAGTACCAATAATTTATAGCTCCTAATATTAAGTGGCAACCCTGAGTTAAGCACCAATTTCACTCGGAAAATTTATGGGCCAGCTGTTTAACAACTTTCATATGATTTTACGTGAAATATTATTAATAACTTTCTTTAAACTTTTAAACGAATTTTAATTATACGGACTAAATGTTCAAATCGCTGCTGAGGTATTTAAACATGTTTTTTTCAATGTTGTTTTGATAGCGAAGGATTGTAAGGGGATGAAAATGAATTTGTATTTAATATTTAGGTTTCGTAATAATGAGGGTGTATTATTCCTTACTAATAATATAATATACATACGACAGTAACTTTGTCTGTGTATTTATCTGTTATGCTTTTAAAGACGAAAGACTTGAAAGTTATGACTTAGGATACTTTTAAATATCTATGGGACCAATTCGGGAGTATACTCTTCAAACAAAAATAGTTGAAAAAATAAGAATGAAGAAAAAATATCTGCAGCCGAACACAGAACCTCCAACTTTTTTCGGAAATCGGTTGATGTTTGCTACGAGCTACGCCGTAGCAAATGCTATGCACGCTTCGTGCTACGTCGTAGCAAACGTTCAAAGGCTACGATTTTACGTAATTTTTTGTAGTATTTAAAGGAGCAATGAATCATTGATTTAGTTCACCGACTAACTGAAACCTTTTCAATGTACTATATAGTTAGACAATTAAAATTATGGTTACCATTCATAAATTGATCGCAGCTAGCAGCTAAACCTCAAAGATTGAAATACCTTCTACTTTTAGTAATTTTTTTCTAGTAGGTAAATAAATATATTTATATCCCAAGTGTAGCCAGCACTATTTCTTATTAGCTCTAACTCTCCAAGAGACAAGGGTATAGGTGTGACGTCACGTGCGTGTATCTGTCAAAGACGTCTTTCTTCCAAAAGGTCTTACTTATTATATTAGACTTGGTAAGAAAGGATAATACAACCTTTGTTTATAAGGTACTAGCTTTCTGCCAGCGGCTTCGCCCACGTGGGCTATACGAATACAAATGAAAAATGACAAAATTTCATACAAACTTTGCCTCTTTTTCACCCCCTTAGGAAATCTCAGGAAATACTGGTACGATTTGGAAAATTATTTCAGTGATAGATAGCCCATTTATTGAGGAAGGCTATATATCATCACGCAAAAACCAATAGGAGCGGAGCACCACTATTCCACGCGGTTGAAGTCGCGGGCAGAAGCTAGTTACAATATAATAACTTTAATATGTGGTCGTGTACATTTCTCGTCAGCTCGTAGACAACATAGATACCCAAAGCTAGTGTTGCAATTGATTTAACGAAAAATATAAACAAAATCACATAGATTAATAATATGAAATTAAATGATGAATGATGATGTTTAAAGCATGAAATTGACATAAATGCCCTACCCTTACGTGTTTTATTAATTTACTAGCTTCTGCCCGCGACTTCGTCCGCGTGGAATAGTGGTGCTCCGCTCCTATTGGTTTTAGCGTGATGAAATATAGCTTATAGCCTTCTTCAATAAATGGGCTATCTAACACTGAAAGAATTTTCAAATCGGCCCAGTAGTTCCTGAGATTAGTAGCGTACGCAAAAAAAGTAACTTTTCTGGTTGATTTCTTACACCGTGTGTCGGAAAAACCCAAATATCTTACGGAACCCTATTTTTCTCCAAAATAAAATTTAGCCTATGTTACTCGTGGATAATGTGGCTTTCGAATGGTGAAAGAATTTTTAAAATCGGTCCAGTAGTTTTTGAGCCTATTCATTACAAACAAACAAACAAAGTTTTCCTCTTTATAATATTAGTGTAGATGTGGCAGAGTTAGAACAAAATAAGTTACGACTTTGTTTACATTTTTCATAAAATCTATTTGTATCGACTATACATTAAAGAATCTCTAGCTCCTCCCACAATTCCTCATTTTAGTATGGATCGACAATCACCACTTAACAAACAAAGTTATACGTGACAAGTAGACATAAAAAGCAGGGGGTTGAGGGAGGGGAGAGGTTGTGAATTATGATCAAAGTTCCTCCCAATATCTTTGGGCAAGAAATAAAAGTTTGACGACAGTTTCTTAAGAGTTTTATTTTGTTACACAAAGTTGAACGCTGCTAATATTGTGGGCTATGTGATGTGTTGGTTAAAGTAAATATAATCCCATCAAAAATATTGAATTGAAAAACATACAGTCCAATTGAGAACCTCCTCTTTTTTTGAAGTCGGTTAAAAAAGGAGCACAGTTTGATCGGAGAAATATAGATAGAATATTCTTTACTGTACACCATTAGACAACAACACAGGAAAATAGGCGGTCTTATCGCTCATAGCAATTTCTTACAGACAGCCTTCGGGTGGAGTCAAATTGTAAAATAATAGATAACGGGCAGTTTTCGGCGTACGTTATATACATAATTATGTGGTTGCCCAATTATTACCTCATTTTTTAGGTTTGCGTAGTCGACAAGGAACCCTTATAGTTTCGCCATGTCCGTTTGTCTGTCCGCGGCATAGCTCAGAGGTTCTAAGTACTAAAAGCTAAAATTTAGTATAGATATGTATATTGATCACGCCGACAAAGTGGTAAAACTAAATTATGAATTATAATTTTTTTGCGTAGCTCTCATACACGCTCCCAAACTGGGGATGAATATTTTTGTATGTATTGAATAGGTGTATGAAGATCATTTTGCAATTTAGGGAGCCGTTTGCAAAATATCAATCTTTAAAGTGCTTTTTTGTTAAGTCCCTCTCCTCTCACTGGAGCTGCTTTTTTACATAAAGAGGAAAGATTTGTATTTTGTGTGTTTGTTTGTAATGAATAAACTCAAAAACTAATCTGCAGATTTCAAAAATTCTTTCACCATTGGAAAGCTACATTCACCCTGAGTAGCATACGGGACGGGCCGCTAGTTTTTAAATAATTTGATTAAATATCTTCACTTAGTCATATTCCAAGCAAACTATTATAAAGTCATATTATAATTTTGAAAAGAAAACAATTGTTAAGAAAAATCCGTCACCCAAATTATTTGAATGAAAATAAGGTACCAAATATCGCAATGGCAACTTGAGGTCACATTGATATTAAAGGGCGCCAGTAAGTCTGTCGCCTTTACCTATAAAAGGATCTAGCGTCTAATGATTTATAATATTTTGTGTATCTACATGTAATTGTATTATTCATGCAAAAGTGAGTTTGTTTATTTCTGCAACAATTTGGATGAAGTTTTTAACCAAGTCAAAGTCAAGTCAAGTCAAAAGGTTTTTATATTATGTAGACCAATTTACAGGTACTTAAAAAACGTCAAAACTAGAAACGGGGTGCACGGTTCCAAAAAGTGGGTCCTATGGAGAAGAACCGGCAAGAAACTCCATGGATACTCTTTTAAAATCAATTGTTCTTGTTGTTCTAGTGTTCTAGTCGTGTAGCGTGAGGATCATGTAGATCAATTTATATAATATATGCAAAAAAACTGAAATAGCAAACCGAAAACCAACCTCAAAAAGAAGGAGGTTGAGGTTGTCTATTCGTCGGTTTGTTTTTTTTTTGTATGTTTGTTACGCGATTACTCCGCCAATTATAAATGTTTGATAAGTCATACTTCAGAGATGGTCCCCTATAAATTTCATTTACATCGATTCAGTCGTATACTATATATATTAAAAATAACGGTTTATCTTTTTTGCGCATACGCTACGTACTAAGATGATTTGGTGATCTACGCTTATTGAAACCTAAAAAAGTAATGAATTAAATGATGATAATGATTTGGTGTCTGAGAATGATGAATATCAATGCATCTAATATATTGACAAGCCTCCTATGCCATGCAAATGTATAATTTCATCCTAATTCATTCAGGCATTTTTCCAAGGTTCATTAACCTTACAAAACGTGAAGATGTATAGTATGTTTGTTACTCTCACACAAAAACTACTGAATAAATTTCGATGTAAATAAAATTGACAATAAGTTGAATAAACATATAGGAAAATTTTTATTCAAACCCTTCAAGGTTTCACAGAAACGCTAATAATATTCATAGGAAGTAAATATTTATAAACTAGAGACGTTCTCCTATGCGTGTTTGTAAGAAATGAATTAATACAAAGTTACTTTGACTGTGCGGTTAATTTCGCAACAATATAACGTTGCTTGCCTGATAGTCATCTTCTAAGCGGTGTTTAGCACGTAAACAATATGGGGGCATGGTACATGTATTCTTAATAAATCCTCACTAATATTAGAAATTAACTGAGTGAGCCACGTGACGCAGATGAATAAAAAGTGGCCTAGAACTGTCTCCAGGGTTTCAACCATACCCTAGCTCGACGAGGCAGCCCGTGAGCTGAGCTAATAGCTTTAAAATTCCCGATTATAATAATCATATATATTCTGATCCAGCCTGTCCCTTGCTGTCCTCCCTCAGCGACGCCCTAAGCCGAGGTCCGTACCCCACTAGGGGGTGCCCTTAGCGTGTAGTCGCTTAGTTTTGTAAGTTAAGCCCTGGCTGGAGGCCCTAAATTCATTTAAGGCACTTCACAGGCAGGCGAGGTTGACTTGCGAAACGCCATACAAAAAAAAAATCACCCATACTGTGGGAAGGGCCCCCTTCCCACAGGGCCAGGGCCTACAGGGACTGCGGGATGTTCAAAAGAGATACCGCTCCCCCGGAATATAAAGGGCTGAGGAAGGAACATGGATGGGTTTTAGGCAGTAAGAGTCTGACACGCCCTCCGCCCCACTCATGACGGGTTTTTTCGATAATTTTCCCATAAGAAAAAAAAACGAAAGAAGGGTCTCAGCTATGACCATAGACCCTTTTATTGTTATTTTTCAATTTATGGTCTTTGAGACTGGTTGTCAGACTCTCGGGTCTCAGACTGAGAAAAACTACAATAAATGACAGTCGGAACAAATGGCTTGCTTTTAGAGAAATGGAATTATACCCATAACCCTAATTCCAATCCTTTCCAAAATATTTGAAAAGTTAATGCACTCACGTATTACCAATTTCTTAAATAAACACAATATTATAAGTATAGAACAAAATGGATTTCAAAAGAACAAATCCACCACACTTGCAGCTTATTCTTTGGTAAAAACGGTCACAGAATATTTAAATAAAAGTAAACAGGTATCCGCAATATTCTTTGATATGACGAGTGCGTTTGATTTTGTTGACCACAAAATATTGCTGCAAAAATGCGAATATTATGGCATCAGGGGAAATGCCCTACAGTGGTTAGAGAGCTACTTATCAAACCGCAAACAATGTGTACAGATTTCTAGAACTGATACAAAATATGAAGTACAAGTGCACAGATCTACCTATAAAACAAATACATTCGGTGTTCCTCAAGGGAGTGTTTTGGGCCCACTGTTATTTTTAATTTATATAAATGACATTCCGAAGGTAACAAACTACAAGTGTACATTGTTTGCTGACGATATATCTGTGATAGTTCCCGATCTCACCACCACAACCGATTACAAGCAAATCTTAAATGATACCGTAGAAAATGTTATGTATTGGCTGGATCAAAATAACCTTACAGCCAATATATCCAAAACAAAAGTTATACAATTTAGGAATTATAACAGTGTGACCTCAAATATTAGATTAGGATACCGCGGACAAAATATCGAAGAAGTGGATGCAACAAAATTTCTAGGAGTGCTATTGGATAAAAATGTTAACTGGAAAGCTCAAATAGCAAGTGTTTGCACACGTATAAATAAATTTGTGTATGCCCTTCGAAAAATTAGAAAGCTGACTTGTGAAAAAACGGCTTTAATAGCGTATCACGGTTATGTGAATTCAGTACTCCGGTATGGGTTAATATTATGGGGTAATTCTACGGACGTCAGTAAGGCATTCATATCACAAAAAAAATGTATCCGGGCAATCTGCGGAGCTAGTCCAACAGATTCGTGCAGACCCCTGTTTAAGAGATTAAATATTCTGACCTTAACTAGTCTTTACATTTATGAAATAGGAGTATTTATCAAAAAGCACGGTCAATTATTTGAAAAAGTAAGCGATAATAAAAGGTACCAATCACGCGACTTAACAAAGTTAGCTCTGCCAAGAATTTTAACCACACTATATAAGAAAAATTGTAGCTGTATGACGATACAGGTTTTTAACTCACTACCTAAGTCTATTAGAGAACTTCCTTTTTCCAAATTTAAAATCCAACTTAAAAAATGGTTAGTTGACAAATGTTTTTATACGGTTTCAGATTTTTTTAAATGCAAATAGGTAATTGTAATGTAATCTTATTTAGTATTGTTAATTTTGTTAAAAATGTCACATTTAAGTATTAATTCTATTTAATTTAATATTGCTTAATGTAATGTATGTACGAGTACCTACTCAAAATTTGCATACCGATTGAACGGTGAGATATGCTGTACTAATTATGTAACCAAACACCTGTAAATACCGTGTCTCTGCAAATAAAGATTCTTATTCTTATTCTTATCACCCATCCATGATAATAATATGGTGGCAACCAATGTTAAACCTTACGGATCAAAAAGTCAAAAGTTTTTTTTTTTTTCATTTCAGAGTCTTAGCAGGCTCTTATGAAAAGTCACACTAGTTGCACGGTTCCAAAGAGTACATAGGTCCTATGGAGAAGAACCGAAATAAAAAACTCATTTCAAAAAAGAAATGCAATAATAATGGCTGTCACTTAGCCACGAGCCCCATAATTCAGTTTATATCAAAATGGATATAAAAATAAAATACACATTTGGTTTCATACTACAGATAATAAAATATCGATTTACCTTCAAATAGAATTCGTAAGGTACATCGTCTGGTTGTTGCGTGAGGAAAATAATATAGGGTGAACGCACCTGTTATCGTTCGTTCAGGAAATTATTATTGGATTTTAATGATTTGATGTTGGTTGTACTTTTTTTTTGTGTTTTTTATGTTCTCGTAGACGTAAAAATGTTGTAAATAATGTTGTTCTTAATGTAACTTACAATATTTTTATATCATGATAAAATTTCGTAGTAAAAGAAAATCGTACTGATATTATGAATGCAAGAGTTTGTGAGGATGTATCAATGTGTGTTTGTTTGTGTACTCTTTCATGTAAAAACTACTGAATGGATTTGGATGAAATTTTTCACAACAACATTAACAGCCGGTTGCATCAAACTTTTTATCATTTATATTTTTACGAATATCACAAAACATGATAGGTATCAATATTTAGCTAAACTTTTAATATTTTTTATGATATCAAGACATAGATATAATAATTAATTAAACATCATCATCTGCCTAGCCTTTTCCCAATTAAGTAAACATATATCATAAAATATTGAGACGAAAATCATAAAAATAATAGCAAAATTATTAAATTTAATCGTCCATTTTGACAGATTTTAAATGACAGTTCTTCCAATTCACGGATAAGTAACCTGATATTTTTTGGTACAGTTTTTTTGTGTGAACCAGCAACAGTGATAAATGTTTATCCCAAAATGAAGCTTATGTACCTTAATTTAAAATTAATAATACCTTTAAACAGTTTAAACTTAATTTATAATGACTTTACACTGTAAGCAAATTAGATTTGTTGCTTAATTATTTCAGTCTCCACTTAAAAGAGACCGACTTTAGTTGAATCTTTTTAATAATAAAACGCGGCCTATAATTAGTCTTTTTACCCTACTTTGTAAGTTGAACGGAAATAAGAAAATCGATTCAAATGCTTTGATATAGTTTCTCTTGAAAATATCGTTTTACATCCTAACGAATATTTAAAAAAAATAGTTTATTTGTTACGCTTTCACAATAAAACGGCTGAATAGATTTAGATGAAATTTAGTATGGAGATAGAGGAAACCCTGAAAAAAATTATAGGCTAATTTTTATCCTGATAAATTAAGTGGTTTCTATGGAACGCGGATAAAACCGCGGGAAACAGCTAGTGCCTACAGAAATAATCGCTTATTTAATTTCATCCATTCACATTCGGACCGACGGACGATAAAAATCTTGGACCTAACGTAGTTTTAAATAATGAAGTTATAGAAACGGTTAAAGCCACTAAATTCCTAGGCATAACACTAGACTCCAAAATACAGTGGAGTGATCATATAACTTGCCTCGCGGGTAAACTAAGCTCTGCTGCCTACGCTGTCCGGAAAGTAAGAACTCTCACCGATGTAGCCACGGCTCGTTTAGTGTACTTCAGCTATTTTCACAGCATTATGTCTTACGGAATTCTAATGTGGGGCAATGCTGCTGACATTGAAAGTATCTTTGTTTTGCAGAAGCGAGCAGTTCGTGCTATATACCAACTTGGTGCTAGAGACTCCCTAAGGGAACGGTTTAAAGACATTGGTGTACTGACTGTGGCATCACAATATATCTATGCCAACATAGTGTATGTAAGGCAAAATATAGACTCTTTTAGTAAAAACAGTGACATTCACAATATTAATACTAGAAATAGACATAAGTTGACCGCGACTTACCATCGTTTACATAAAGTGCATGGTTCGTTTGCGGGGCTTTGTACACGCATTTATAATAAAATCCCTATCAATTTATTAGAATTGCCTCATAATTCTTTTAAAACTAAAATTAAAGAAATTCTTATTAAAAAAGCTTACTATAATGTAAATGACTATTTTAATGATAAAAGCAGATGGCAGCTCTGAAGTGGACAATATATATTTACACAAACAAACAAATTTGTATTGTAAACACGGTGCATCATATAATCAAATATTAATATTGTAAATAAAATATGACATATTTATATTATAAAATAAAATTGTAATAGACAGCTGTGTTGCTGGGAAGTTTGTTCATCACTGCTTCTTCTTTCCAGCCATAACACTAGGAAGCAGTGAAGGGTGGGCGTTTTTGGGGTGCTGTCATAAATGTATTTTGACGTGAAAAAGTACTAATTTAATTAGTCTAATTTCAATAAACGTTTTTGAGTTTGAGTTTGAGTTTGACGGCGCCAAGCGTAGCTTAACCTGTTATCGATCGACCCGTGTGTCTGTTACTTAGCCACGAGCCATGCTAAATATTGATATCATATTTTGTGATATTAGTAAAAGTATAGATGACTAGCTTCTGCCCACGACTTTGTCCGCATGGAATAGTTACTTTGGGCTAAAGCTAACTTTACACCCCCGACTTTGAATCATTCTTCATTGGTGCCCAGCTCCAATTGGTCTTAGCGTGATGATATATAGCCTATAGCCTTCCTCAATAAATGGCCTATCTAACACTGAAATATTTTTTCAAATCGAACCAGTAGTTCTTGAGATTAGCGCGTTCAAGCAAATAAACTCTTAAGCTTTATATATTAGTACTAGCTTTCCGCTAGCGGCTTCGCCCGCGATATTTTATACATAAAAGCTTGACAATTTATTTATTAAAACCTTCCTCATTTATCACTCTATCTATTAAAAAAACCCGCATCAAAATCCGTTGCGTAGTTTTAAAGATTTAAGCATACGTAGGAATATAGGGACAGAGAAAGCGACTTTGTTTTATACTATGTAGTGATAGAGTATAGATAAAAAGTTTGGTGTAGGTACGCGGCTGTTAGTATTTATACGAAAACCATGTCGTATATATGAAAAGAGGACCGTAAATAATTTCTGTGGAATCATCATACACGTTTCTATTGTCGTTTGATTAAGGGCCTAACGCTTCGGTAGGTAGCTCCTTTGTCATACAGTAAATCATATTGTTATCCGGTATTGTGTTGTTCCTTATTCCATATATTGGAAGCAAGGACCGTGAAATTATGTAGTACGCCGAATTTATACGAGTTTATTTCGGAGAAGTTTGTAGTGGAAACATCGACTCATCTGCCTAGCCTTTTCCCAACTATGTTGGTGTCGGCTTCCAGTGTAATCGGATGCAGCTGAGTATCAGCGTTACATGGAGCGACTGACCTCCACAACCCAGTTACTGAGTAACACGGTACCCCTTGGTAAGACTGGTTGTCAGACTTACTGGCTTCTGTCTACCCGTAACGACTGTCAAAGATCTACGAATGACAGCCGGGACAAACAGTTTAACGTGCTATCCGAGGCATGGAGGAGTTCCGTTGTATCATAGATGGTCACCCATCTACGATTGACGACGGCGCCAAGCGTAGCTTAACCTTTGATCAATTGACCCGTGGGCGTGCAGCTCTTACGAGCTCTTTTAGAAACATCGTTAATAGTGATATTATAAAGAGTTAAAGTAAGTCTTTCTTCAAGATAACTGTATCTCCGAATTCCTAATTATTAAAACTAACAGAAAGTTTGACTATATTTGAGAGCTATGTTTTATTTGTATACTAGCTTCTGCCCGCGACTTCGTCCGCGTGGAATAGTGGTGCTCTGCTCCTATTGGTTTTAGCGTGATGATATATAGCCTATAGCCTTCCTCAATAAATTTAAAGGCTATCTAACACTGAAAGAATTTTTGAAACCGTACCAGTAGCTCCTTAGGTCCTCCTCTCTCTTTTTTATTCTCTCTCATTGCTCATTGTTTTTTTTTAATATTATTTATATTGGCTTATAGTTTTTTTTACTCATAATTGTACAAATAAACAATCTTAATCTTTATGTTCATGCGAGTGACGCCCCGGGCAAAAGCTAGTTACCAACAAGCCTACACATCCATTATAATAACATATATTATTCGCACTGTCATCCTATTTGAACATACAAAGACGTCATATTAGGTTACTGTAACGAAATCAACGTTTTGTGAGGAAAATTGTTGTTTTGACATTGTTATGGATATATTTCATAACAGTGTATGTTGTGTTTGTTATATAAAAGTAAAATATTATGGGAATACAATTTGAGTTATAGCCTAGTGGTTAAGGCACCTGCCTCTCGTGTACAAGTGTGCGGTTTCGAAACCTGGCAAGTACCAATGTGACTTTTCTAAACTAAAAGTATGTACTTTCTACATCATAGACACCACTGCCTAACGGTGAAGGAAAACATGATGAGAAAAGCTGGAGTTCAAAAAGTCTGAAATTGCTAATCCACCTTGAGCAAGCGTGGTGATCAATGCTCAAGCCGTCTCTGTATGAGAAGAGGCCTGTGCCCAGCAGTGGGACAATATATAGGCTGATGATGATGATGATGAATTTACTAGTTACTGCCCTTTCGTCATATTTTATTTTAGTCATATTAACAATATTTATATAAAAGTTCCATATTTATTGATGAAATTGTATAATTAAATGATATTATATTTATACATATTTGCTTTAAAACTTTAACTATATCACGGAAAAAAAATGGAAAACTACCAACTAATAAAGGGCGTATCATTATCTGCCTAGCCTTATTTTCCCAACTATGTTGGGGTCGGCTTCCAGTCTAAACCGAATGCAGCTGAGTACCAGTGTTTTACATGGAACGACTGCCTATCGGACCTCCACAACCCAGTTACCGGGTAACTAATAAAGGGCGTTTACAATACATAATTTCAAGTTTCTGATACTCAAATAACCCTCTTAATACATAATTATCGCACATACGTAGGTATCCAATACATTTTAATTAATACACAGACGGCGCCGGTGCGTCTACGAGTATAAACAACCCCCAAAGATATATCCCACGGGGAGAAAATAAAGATAAATCGTTCGTATGGAACGACTTCTTTCCTCGTTCAAAAATATAAGATCTTTATTCTACTTAGTGAAGTATTCCTAGTAGCTAAGATGCCCTTGCTGCGTTGATTTTATGTTTTTTTACCCGACTGCGACAGAAGGAGGGTTATGTTTTTTTATTCGAGTGTATGTATGTCCATTTCTTCGGCACGCCCTACAGCCCAAACGGCTGGACGGTTTTTGACATATGAGGTGTCGTTGGATTTGTCTAAATTGTAGTAGTGACATAGATTTTCAAAATGGCGCCCGCAAATGGCGGAATGGGGGGGAGGGAAGTACATTTTTTTCTTACCGTAGCAATATGGGTATCAAATGAAAGCTAGTAAAAAGATCAATTCAAAAAATATATTATGTAAACTAAAAAAATTAAAATAAAAACATAAATTAAAAAAATCAAAAAACCCATTAAATAACCTAGACTCATTCCTAACCAATATGGGTCCCGACTGTCAAAGTTCAGATCAACCAGACTTGTTTAATTCTTTTTAGTTTATAATAAGAGTATTTTTACGCAGTCGGGTTTTTTGATTTTTTTCGTTTATGTTTTTTTTCCAGATGGGAAATCATCAAATGACCCCTCCTGCCGTGGGTGGGGCGGAAAGGAGTGTCAAACTCTTACCGTCTCACTTATAAAGTCTGATAATTTTTAATCTGCTTCTTAGGCAAAAATCTCCCTCATAAATGATGTTTAGCGTTAATCTAAACTTAAGTTAGTACCTTAATCCTGCATTACAATGTTAAGTAAGGATTAGGTGAGTGATTGCTAGATTTTAGATTAAATGTTTTGTTATAGGTAAGACGGTTACTGACTTAAACCCATCCATGTTCCTTCCTCAGCCCTTTATGTTACGGGGGTGCGGTAAATCTAAAATCTGCCGAGTACATTATTCTGAATACGATATCAACAATGGAATAACAAAACTTAAAGTACATAATTAATAAATTATTCAGATCCCTCATAACTAATTTGAAACACAAATGTTTTGACCAATTATTCACCAGCGTTAGAATTGAGAAGTTTTTTTTTTTCTAAAAATACACAAAATATGTTTTACACATTTACCAAACTAGGCAAGCCTGTATCTTGGGAGGTAATACAAAGAGGGTTTACCATTGTCTTACTAAACAAGTTTGGTTGCTTTAGCTTAAAAATACAAAATTTAAATTAAATGAAAAATTTACCAAACAATGTTTACCCTTTTAAGGGACTATTCTTAACCAAAAGTTGCCTCATAAAATATCTTGATTTGTGGTCAAGTTTTAAAGTGATCAAACCTGATTTTTAGTCAAGTGTCCAATGGCCAGTTTCAATGTAGAAAATATTATTGCAGGTGTAAAGACCCAGGTTCACTCTCTATTCCCTCACTCAGGCAATCTCCGATAGGACAGCAATCTGCCATGACCGGGGAGGGATCAGGCACAGGACCGATGGAAAACACGTTAAGCCGTTGGTCCCGGCTATCATTTGTAGATCTTTGACTGTCGTTACGGGAATTTAGAACCCAGAAAGTCTGACAACCAGTCTTACCAACGGGTATTGCTCTACATAAAGCACTGGTACTCAGCTACATCAAGTTAGACTGGAAAAAGGTTTGGCAGATGATGATGACCCTAAGAACTTGGTAGGAATGCAAAAAGATGAGTAAAGTTCATATATATACATATATTATTGCAGATGAAACCGCAGGGAAAAGCAGACCATTTAAAAGATTAGATAAAAAGCTTTATTTACAACTAGCTTCTGCCAGCGACTTCGTCCGCGTGGAATAATGGTACTCTGCTCCTATTGGTCTTAGCGTGATGATATATATAGCGTATAGCCTTCCTCGATAAATGGACTATCTAACACTGAAAGAATTTTTGCTCTGCTCCTATTGATTGTAGCGTGATGAAAAGTATACTATAACCAGCTCAGGAGTATGACAAATAATTGTACCAAGTTTCGTTAAAATCTGTCGAGTAGTTTTTGTTTCTATAGAGTTTATACAGACAGACAGACAGACAGACGGACAGACAGACAGCCAGACAAAAATTTTACTGATTGCATTTTTGGCATCAGTATCGATCCCTAATCACCCCCTGATAGTTATTTTGGAAATATATTTCATGTTCAGAATTGATCTTTCTACAGATTTATTATAAGTATAGATAGAAGAAGATAGATATTTTTTGTTTTCACACACCAAAATTGGTTATTCGGGTATTATATTTCAATTCCATGGTCTGACAAAATTAATTGAGACACTCAATCCTTAGATTAGCGTGGCCCAAAGTGTAACATGAATGGTTAATCCTCAACATATATACAGCGATGAGTTTGTATTTAATCTTTCTGGTTGCCACATGCAGCTGAGTTGAAAGTTAAGACTGCCATTATGAGAAGAAAGGGCGTAGCTACCATATTTTTTCGATATTGAGTTAAGTACATATATATCGTGGTGGCCTAGTGGTTAAGGCCTCCTCTTAGGGGTAGAATTTCGGAAAATCCTTTCCCATCGGATGCCTACGTCATACAAAGAACACACCCTCCAAGTTTCAGGTCTCTACGATCAGCGGTTTAGGCTGTGCGTTGATCCGTCAGTCATTCAGGACTAAGCATTTTATATGTATAGATTATAATATGTACTGCTTATTTATTAAACTTACCTTCTTAAACTCATGTTGATACCAAAAGTAGCTTTTTGAAGTCACAAAATCACTTTTTCCAGATCACAACTGTCTGTCACAGTTTATTTAGAGTTACCGTTACATGAACAACGAATGGCTTTTAAAGCACTGCCATTCGGAAAGGCCTCACAATTTATTTTGAAGCTCTAGAAAGTAAATATTGAGAATATTTAGTTTTTTCACCTGTCAGGTTTAAAAAAAAAAACAAATTTGTGGCTATAGAAATTAAGAATGATAAACAAAATATTGAAATTGAAAAAGAAAGTATTACGTACCACAATTTTTGAGGTCTTTTAACAAACAGCACATTATTTAGTGAAATCGATTTATTGTTGTTAATAAAAATATTGTTAGATTTCTGTATACAGATTTTAAAGTATATACTAATATTATAAATCCGACAGTTTGAGAGGATGTATGTATGTATGTTTGTTACTCTTTCACGCAAAAGCTACTGAATGGAATATATATGAAATTTGGTACACATATGGTTTATAACCTGAATAACGATATTTTTATGTTTATTAAACTTTTTAACACGCTTTTATTAGCTCGGGTTGTATGTATGTATGTAACGGAATCTTTGAACCTAATTTTCACTGGTTTCTAGATGTCTGCTCAACTTGGAACTTTGCACACGTATTAAGGGCCGATGACAATGCAATAATCCGATAAAAAAAAACAAAAAAAACACGCTTTTATTGCTGACCGAACTAAAAAATGGAAAATAAATAATAGTTTAAAAAAACTAAAAAAACACGCTTTTATTGCTGACCGAACTAAAAAGTAGAAAATATTTTTTAAATAATTCAATTCAGAGTAAAAAGCGTGGGGTGCTTGATAATTTAATTATTACACCAATCCAATGTGCAACCATTTATGAGAGGAAAGTCATGAAAATATAGGAAAATGCACCCCACGCTTTTTACTCTGAATTGAATTATTTAAAAAATATTTTCTACTTTTTAGTTCGGTCAGCAATAAAAGCGTGTTTTTTTAAACTATTATTTATTTTCCATTTTTACATTATACTTATATTTTTTTTTGGGTTATTGTAGCCTGTTATATATAAGTTATTTACAGTTTTTTGTTTTTCAAAACAGCAGCAGTTACTTTATTTGCATCCTAAGGGAACTACCTCTCGAACCCGAGTAAAAAGTATCCTTATGTTAATACAGTTTTTTAACTATGTCAGCACCAAAATTAATCTGAATAAATTCAGTAGTTTTTGCGTGAATGAGTAATAAACATACAAACATACATCCTCACAAACTTTCGCATTTATACCTAATATTATTAGGATATACACATTGCAATTATTATATTTTGAGACTAGCTTCTGCCAGCGACTTCGTCCACGTGGAATAGTGGTGCTCCGCTCCTATTGGCCTTAGCGTGATGATATATAGCCTATAGCCTTTTTCGATAAATGGACTATCTAACACTGAAAGAATTTTTCAAATCGGACCAGCGGTTCCTGAGATTAGCGCGTTTAAACAAAATGACAACATTTCCCTTCACTGCTCTGCTTCTATTGATTGTAGCGTGATGAAAAGTATACTATAACCAGCTCAGGAGTATGACAAATAATTGTACCAAGTTTCGTTAAAATCCGTCGAGTAGTTTTTGTTTCTATAGAGTTTACACAGACAGACAGACAGACAGACAGACAGACAGACAGACAGACAGACAGACAGACAGACAAAAATATTACTGATTGCATTTTTGGCATCAGTATCGATCCCTAATCGCCCCCGATAGTTATTTTGGAAATATATTTCATGTACAGAATTTACCTCTCTACAGATTTATTATAAGTATAGATAGAAGAAGATAGATTGCAAATGGCTGCAACACAATATTACAAATTAAAAATATATTTTTAGAAGCCTGCATACCTGTGGAAGTTTAAGAATAGTTCGCGCTGCCTGAATCAATAGTAACACGTTTATAATAGGAGTTTCTATTTAAAGTATGGACCGGTAAATATCTTCGCTGGAGGTAGGATCAAAGACCTGTTTACAGACATACAGAAAAATAGATTTATCTAGCTTTTATTTTCAGTTTCACTTATTTTCTTTAAAGATATTTATTGCGTGTTTTATAATAGTACAAGACGGCTCGGCGAACTTCGTACCGCCCCATCATGTTTTCATAAATATTTCCAATTTTTTAATAGTTATTCTGCTATTTGGGACGGAGACAAATACAACAAATCAACAACCATGAGAATAGGTCCAGCCGTTCTCGAGTTATAAGTGTTCGAACAAACCCCACTTTGTTTTATTTAATAAAGATTGTATATAGTGTACCAAAGTATATTATAGCATTTAAATGATCACATCGTCTTATTTTAATATTTTTTAGGGTTCCGTACCCAAAGGATAAAACGGGACCCTATTACTAAGACTTCGTTGTCCGTCCGTCTGTCTGTGCATCTGTCATCTGTATCTCATAAACCGTGATAGCTAGACAGTTGAAATTTTCACAGATGATGTATTTCTGTTGCCGCTATAACAACAAATACAAAAAAATAGAATAAAATAAATATACAAGGGGGCTCCCATACTACAAACGTGTTTTTTTTAAATAGACCTACAAGCGGCGATCTCTTTGGTAGAATGCGTGAATTGTACATTTAATTTTTAATACAATAAACATTTAATATTTTTTTTATATTTTTATATTTATCAAAAAATAAAATTCGGTTTGTTTATCTTCGGCGTAAACCTACCTCATTTATAATGCGTGATTTTAGCCCCTTGTATAACAAATAACAAACTTCTTTTTTATTATTTTCTAGTTGTGATAATAAACAATTTGGCTATTGAGCGAAGGTTAAGGTTGTAATAGCACCTAGTGAAATATTCTTTGGACTTCTGCCCACCTTTTAAAGTAATAACGATCGTAAAAATAGAAAACACTGCTCATTGTTTTTTAGTGTGGCAATATTATTTTTATGGTAATATTTTTTTGCATAAAATATTTTTTTAGTAATTTAAATATCGATAATTAGACTAGGTAGGTATTTCCTTGAGAAAATAATAAATAAGTCTGTTACATTTGTCAATGAATAATTTGATATTTATTTAAACATAAAACTTCGAAAAAGAAACGCAACATAAATATTAAACAAATAAATTTATAAAAAATAATCAGTTTTTTTTTTAAAACAAACAGAACCTCATTATTACATAAATAAAAAAAAATGTGAACGAATATTTTGATGCTTAACTTTTTTGTATTATTTTAGTATAATTAATTATTGTAATATCGTATTATTTTATTACTAAAAAAGATTATACACACAAAAAAACGCAAAAAATTAAACACTGCACTCACAAATCACACCACCATGTATACAACAACTTTTACAAACGTAAACACACTATATAAAACGTCAGTTCGTATTTTACACCCGAAATTGTCCGAAACAACTTTGATGTCTGAAACTCACTTGCGAACTGAAACCCGGTACCGTTTGAGAATATACTCCTGAAAACGTGTACAAACAAAAATAAACCTTACCAACAATAGTGTAAAGCCCAGAATCCTATGCTGCGATTATCTTACAAGTCACCCTTATTCGTTCCGATGAGTTTGCTCAAATAAATATGGACTGTATTTTCATAAAGATAAGGTAGGTTTCCGAATGTGCTTACATTTACAGTACAATACCAAATTAACTGAAGGCTTGACTATGTTTCGATCGTGGTTTTGCTTGTTATTTTTAGCATGACTTTATTTCGATTGCTTTATTTTTATTCTTAGAACATACTCTCCAGAGATGAAAACTCATTCATGTTCCTTCGACTACCTCGATGGTGTAGTGGTCGCATAACGCTACTGCTGTAGACGGGGTCACGGGTTTGATTCCCGGGTCGGGCCGAAATCGCTTTGTGGGTTTTCACAAAGCAGCCCGGAGTCAGGAAGTTGGTGGTGTAATACCCCCGTGCCTGGGCACGTTAAGCCGTCGTCCCCGGCTGTTATCTTGATAGTAATTGTTGTTACAATTCCATGTCAGAGGTCGTCAGGCGGATTTGAGAAAACTTTGACACTAGGGCTTGTTAGGTTGGTAAAACTAGCAGCACACAATAGAAGAAGAATAGCTCTGCAAAGGGCACCAAGCCACGGTAACTCTTTCAAAAATCCCTTAGCCAATAACTGGTGTTATACCTTTATGTATGCTATATACACCTCTGCTCTTCCCCTTGCGATTACAGGCATGATGTCTTACACCTTAAGGGTATATACGTACAGTTCGACCATTATTACTTGGGTAGTTTCTCGCAAAACCCCTAACAAGGGGTTGAAGTGAACAATTATTTTCATTTTTCACCTTTTCAGTGAAGTTTGAGAGTACCTGCAAGTTTTTGATGCAGTAGCTCCACAATTTCTATTGTAGTCTTCTAAGTTAGAAAGTAAAATAGGATTTTCATTTACTGATCATCTAATATGCCTAGCTTTTTACCAACTATGTTAGGATCGGCTTCCAGATGCAGCGGGCACCAGTGTTTTACATGGAGCGACTGCCTATCTGACTTCCACAACCCTGTTTATAACACGATTCCATAATAATACGATACTCCTTGGTAAAACTGGTTGTCAGACTTTCTGGCTTCTACCCGTAACGACCTACAAAGAAAGATCTACAAATGACAGCCGGGAGCAACAACTTAACGCGCTTGTCAAAGCACGGAGGGTTCTCGGTGTAACATACTTAGATGGTCACCCATCCACGGACCGATCGCGCCAAGAACAGCTTTGACTTTAATCGATCGGCCCGTGCGGCTGTTACTTAGCCACGAGCTCCTCAGTATGGACTGATAAGGACCTTAATTTTATTTTGAACTGACATCATACTAATATAATAAATGAAAAAGTTTGTGAAGATAATAATGCATGTATATATGTATGTTTGTTACTCTTTTACGCAAGAAAACTACAGAATGGATTTGGATGAAAATTGACAAAACCTGGGTTAACGCATAGGGTATTTTTTATCCATTAGTCCAGACCCCATGGATAAAAAATCTTTCACTCTTTTGTAAGGGCTGGGAAATTAGCATAGACTGGATGCTGACCCCGACCTAGTTGGGAAAAGGCTAGGTAGATGATGATGATGATGGGAAATCATCAAATAGCTCCTCGTGCTGTCGGTGGCGCGGGAGGTTTCAGACTTTTACTGACTAAAACCCATCCATGTTCCTTCCTCAGCCCTTTATATTCCGGGGGTGCGGTAACTCTTTCGAACTTCCCACAGCCCCAGAGGTCTGGGTCCAATTCTAAGTTTATGAAGTCGAAGAAGTCACGAGCAGAAGTCAGTTTAAACGATATAAAGGCAATAGCAATAGGCACATAGATTAAACCACAGTCAGACTTCAATGAAAAGCCGACAAAACCAAACTCCAGTTAAACTTCAAATAACTTTGCGTTGAACAGACAAACTATCCATTCTTAGTTTATGTTAACTTATTTATGTATTCATTAACAGTTTAATACAAATTATACCTTATTCTCTTAGTATTGGATCGTAAATCGTTTGGCAATATAATCTCTAAAGTTAGCTTCGATTGTATCGGGTAAATTAGGTGCATGCTTTGAGCTTTATTGCTTTCGATTTAAGGTTGAAAGTTGCTTAATTTTTTGCATTGTTACATATTTTATTGAAATGGTAAAGTTTTGTCAAAAGCGATGTTGTCTGATTATTCGAATAATTCGATGTATACGTTTGGGATTATTTATTTTCGTTTGGAGGATAATAATTATTTTTGATAACCGACATTAAAAAGAGTAAGTTCTGTTTTCGAGCTATATTATTATGTATACCGTAATGTTTAAGATTTTCTCAAAAACCGATTTATTACCTGGGCCGATTTTTCAATAGCCTTATAACTTTTATCTGATAAATAAATATATCAGTTTAACAGATTTTGTGAAGAAAATATGTCATGCTTGTTATAAAAGACATACTTTTAAAGAAAATAAACAAACGTTCCTTTGTAATAACAAAGAGATATATTACTATCAAAGTTTCGATAGTTATCTTTTGCTTTCAAAAAGATAAAGATCCCATTTACATTTCAAAAGCAGTACTTACTAGGGCAATAAAGGCGACCTTGATCGCCAAAGATACGCCTAACGTATAATTTTGGCAGAACCTGCTACGAGAACTGATAATTAACATAAAATCGTTATTTTAAGGCTTTTTGTAATAAACATCCATTTTTAGGGTTCCGTAGGCGACAAGGAATCCTTACTAATATTATAAATGCGAAAGTAACTCTGTCTGTCTGTCTGTCTGTCTGTTACGCTTTCACGCCAAAACTACTGGACCGATATAAATGAAATTTGGTACAGAGATAGAATAGACCCTGAGGAACAACATAGGCTACTTTTTACCCGGGTGCGCTAAGTAGTTCCCTCGGAATGCGGGTGAAACCGCGGGAAACCTGCCCGCGACTTCGTCCGCGTGGAATAGTGGTGCTCCGCTCCTATTGGTCTTAGCGTGATGATATATAGCCTATAGCCTTCCTCGATAAATGGACTATCTAACACTGAAAGAATTTTTCAAATCGGACCAGTAGTTCCTGAGATTAGCGCGTTCAAACAAACAAACAAACAAACTCTTCAGCTTTATTATATTAGTATAGATGCGAAAGTAACTCTGTCTGTCTGTCTGTCTGTCTGTTACGCTTTCACGCCAAAACTACTGGACCGATATAAATGAAATTTGGTACAGAGATAGAATAGACCCTGAGGAACAACATAGGCTACTTTTTACCCGGGTGCGCTAAGTAGTTCCCTCGGAATGCGGGTGAAACCGCGGGAAACAGCTAGTCTTTTATAGGTTCGTCATGTCCGTCTGTCTGTCTGTCTGTCCGCAGCATAGCTCAGTGGTTCTTACAACTAGGAAGCTAAAATTTGGTATGGATATGCAAATTGATCATATCGACAAAGTGGGAAAATAAAATTTTGAAAAATATTTTTGTTTCACACGTAAAGTGTAGATAAATATTTTTGTAGCGTATATACCATCATGTGGGGCATCGTTAGATAGGTCTGTAAAAAATATTATACATGTGTGAAAACCATTTTTTGATTAAGAAAGTCAATTGCGAAATATATAGCTTTAAAGTGCAAATTTTTGTTTGAGCGTCGTACAAAAGTCTAACTTTTAAATGGCTGCTCCTAGATTTGTGTAAAAAATCACAACTGTATCATATTATATAACGAATTCCAAAGTAAAACTATCACGGCTCAGTAGGGTTAACCGGTAACAGAGTTATAGTCGACCAACTATAAAACCTAGTACGGAACCCTATTGCGCGTGGTCCGACACGCACTTGCCCGGATTTATTTATATAAGTACCTATAGAAGATTTACAGAATAATCAGTAATACATCAGGCTTAAATATATAAAAGAATTGTCGAAAATACGCAGACCTTTTTGTTCGGTTTAAGTACCGTGTAACTTAACACCCTGTAGCGGAAGTTGTAAATTATGTCAACGCCCTGTATTTTTACTGGTAACATAAATAGCTTACATTATATAAATTACGTAGGTATATAAAACTGCCTCAAGTGTTGGTATTTAAATCTATACTAATTTATAAAGAGTAAATAATTGCCTTTTAGTTAGTAACGAATGAACTCAAAAATGAAAGGACCGATTTAAAAAAACTTCCACTTATATATAGGTATAATGTAATCAGCAAGTGACATAGGCTATATTTTATATTCAAAAAATTTTGAGATCCTTACGAAACTTGCAATAATGTAACACGTGGTATCAACATTTTTTCTACAAAACCTTACTTGAAATATGCATTAAATAACAAAAACCGATGGGATTTTACGGATTAGTAGTTTTTGAGAAAATCGTGGATATACATAATGTATATCAAATACGGGTCGAATACAGAGCTCCCTTTTTTGAAGTCAGTTAAAAAGTCATTATTTGGCCACGTTACTTCACGGGTACTATACATAGATGGCGCTGTACGTGTTGCGTGGAAAAACCAGAAATACACGTGGGCAAAGTGCTATCTTCACTAATATTATAAATACGAGAGTGAGTTTGTTTGTTTGTTACAAGTTTATGGAAAAACTGACCATAACACAGTATCTATTGACATTGAACTTCAAAAACAAACACGAACACATAGAAAAATAAACTCTATCCTCAAAGAAATAAAACGATACCGCAAGAAATAATAATACTACGTATCTAACGATGTTTTCGTCTTAAAAAACTTGGTCTTACAAACAAAATAGTAAAAACTTTTCTGTCTGTTTGTCAAGTGGGTATTGCTTCAGATAAAGAGGAACTGAGATTGAAAATCGATATATATATTTTTTTATCTCACTAGTCAACATGCTCAGCTCATCCTTACTAATATTATAAATGCGAAAGTAACTCTGTCTGTCTGTCTGTTACGCTTTCATGCCAAAACTACTGGACCGATATAAATGAAATTTGGTACAGAGATAGAATAGACCCTGAGGAACAACATAGGCTACTTTTTACCCGGGTGCGCTAAGTAGTTCCTTCGGGATGCGGGTGAAACCGCGGGAAACAGCTAGTCTATACATATAAAATGCTTTGTCCTGAATGAATGACGGATCAACGCACAGCCTAAACCGCTGATCGTAGACACCTGAAACTTGGAGGGTGTATTCTTTGTATCACGTAGGCATCTGATAAGACAGGATTTTCCGGAATTCTACCCCTAAGGGGGTGAAAAAGAGGGGCAAAGTTTGTATGAAACTCTGTCGTTTTTAATTTGAATTCGTATAACGCACGCGGGCGAAGCTGCTGGCGGACAGCTAGTTGATAATATTACTTAGTGTCAGACTCTTGCTAACTAAAACTCATCCATATTCCTTCCTTTGTGTTACGGGGCTGTGATAACAATTTCTAACATCTCGTAACCCATGTAGATAGATGCATTTTGCAATTTCAATTCAAACTCAAATTCAAAAACGTTTATTGAAATCGAACTAATTAAATTAGTACTTTTTCACGTCAAAATACATTATGACGCCCACCCTTCACTGCTTCCTAGTGTTATGGCTGGAAAGAAGAAGCAGTGATGAACAAACTTCCCAGCAACACAGCTGTCTATTACAATTTTACTTTATAATATAAATATGTCATATTTTATTTACAATATTAATATTTGATTATATATGATGCACCGTGCTTACAATACAAATTTGTTTGTTTGTGTAAATATATAGTATCCACTTTAGAGATGCCATCAGCTTTTATCACTAAAATAGTCGGTTAGATTATTGTAAGCTTTTTTAATAAGAATTTATTTAATTTTATTATAAATGCGTGTACAAAGCCCCGCAAATTAATTCATAAAATAAATATAGTTTTCACTCCACCAATAAAATGGTCTAGATAAGTTCGCGAATGTTTTCGCCAACTTATATTCTGACAAACAAACAAAATAATAAATCTAGTAGCCAATGTTCCGAGTACTACGTGATGTAACTTAGAAATAACTATTCTTTGCTCGGTAAACGAGAGTTTTATAAGCTTACTATGTGAATATGAAGTGGTAATTACTATAAGTCTATACTAACATTAAAGAGATCAAGTTTATTATTGAGTTTATATGAATGTATGACTAAACAGATTCCGAAAATCTTTCTTTAATGTATTACTTTTCTTATTATTGTAGGCTGCAAGAATTTCTCACCTAGAAATTTTTCCCAAATTTGCCCGACGGATTTTGACATGGAATTGTAACAATGACTGCTATCAAGATAACAGCCAGACAGTTTAAAGTGTCTTCCCGGGCAAGGAGGTGTAACCACCAACTACCTGACTCCAGGCTGCTTTGTGAAGTTTTTAAAAAGCTACTAAGGGATGTCGGCCCAACCCGGATATCAAACCCAAGACCCCATTCACAGCAATCGCGTTTTGTGACCACCAGACCGACGACAGACTTTAATATATATTGCTGGGGCTGCGGGGCGTTCGAAAGAGATACCGCGCCCCCGGAATACAAACGGCTGAGGAAGGAACATGGATGGGTTTTAGTTAGTAAGAGTCTGACACTCCCACCCCACCCACGGCGGGAGGGGTCATTTGATAATTTCCCTTCCGAAAAAAAATACCTTTAATATATTTGGAAGCTAAATTAAAAAAGTTGGTGTATATAATATTTTATTCTGAAAAACAAAACGGGTGACCTTTTTCAAAGTTTGTTTAGAACGGCGTAAAAATATGATATTAACATCATAACATCACTGTGTTTCTCAATGGGGTAGGTAGAGGTGAAAAATTTATTTTTTGTCGGTTGGCGTAGTGGCTGAGCAATTGGCTGCTGCGCTGCGTGTTGCGGATTCATTCCCACACGGAACAACTAAAATTTTTCCTTGTCTGAGTATCTGCATGTGTAATGTATGTCCGTAAATCCATGATACACGAGAAATTCCTAGAGTAGGGCAAAGTTTTTATATAAAAAAAATCTAGATCATAATTATGGGGTATCTTATGAAAGGGCTTGATCCGCACCGCATTTTTTTTCTGTTTCAAAGATTGCGAAGTAAATATATCTAAAATACATAAATTGTGATACTTAAAATAGCTATAATTTTAAGTATCACAATTTTGAACTTATCAGCAATTTTCATTCACAATAAAAAATCTTAATTACGCGTTCGAATATTTTTACTTCAAAGTTTAGAAACCTTGGTCCGTGAGTCCGACACGTTGGCCGTTTTTTTGTGTATTTCTTGCCTAAGTTATTAAACAGTAACTTATTCCTAACTTAGCATTTTGCCAATAACTCGACGGGTTCCTTATACAAATTCGCGTTAACTCATTTATTCAAGTGAAACCAAAATACTTGTTCATTTTCCAGTTCTCACTTAAGCTGCTTAAATGTTAAGGTTATTTAAGTACTTAGTAAGTAAGAAACTTGAGAATTCGGTCAAGTATTTTAACTTAGTTTCGGAAGGGCTGCGCGTTTGTTCGAAAGAGTTACCACGGCTCCAGAATACATAAGGGGAAACTGCTTACTGCCTAAAACCCATCCAGATTTTAGGCAGTAACTGCCTTACTTATAAAAAACCTGTACCTAATTTAAAATTTAACCATTTCTCACCTAATCCTTACTTAATCCAGGATTAAGCTACTAACTAAGTTCGGATTAACGCTAAATAGCATTTATGAGTGAGACTTTTCAGCTAGGAAATGCCGGCGCCAGCGTTCTCATAATAACAAATCTATTGACGTGTAAAAGTGATTTAAATATCCTAGTTACAAAATAAATGATTTCATTTCGTTGCTAAGCAACAGATTAAAAATTAATCGGGTTTTATAAGTTAGACGGTAACCGTCTTACTTATAAAAAAACTGTAATCTAAAGTTTAACCACGGGTTTCGTAGTCCCTATTTTAAATCAAAATCGCGGTTTATCTTTTTGTTCACTCATAAACATAATTTAACAGATGGTTATTTATGGTACGTAAAACCTCTGTCGCCATAGACTATTACCCAAATAATCGACTAAAGAACGAATGAAGACGTAAAAAATTCGATTTTTCATCTGTTGCAAATTTGACAAATAAAAAGATCTAGTACACAACTGGATGAGGCATCTTCGGGTACGCTCGTTTGAAACTTAACTGAATTGAAAACCTTATCCATCCCTTTCTAATACGTGATATCAAGGTCCACTTGCCTCAATCAATCTTTAAAATAAATGTGAAATAAAATATAATCAAGAAATTTCGCGACTCTGAATATTAGAAACAAAAAAAAGCAATTCTAAAGAAGAGTACCGCCCCTTGCGGGACACCAAAGACTTTGTAAATCAAATACGATACAAACTTGCATTTGAATAAATAATAAATAAAAATATTAATATTAACTTTGTGTCGTGGATCTATTCCAGTTGATATTTAGTTCCATGGACAGAAAAATAACATTGCTTTGAAAAACATAGATCGGCCGGAGGATCGTCTATGGGGTTTTATCTTGATGTTAGAGAAGTTATTTTTTAATTGAAAACAGTCATACGTAGTATCGTATACTTTTACACTGAAATCAATCAGCTGATTCAAATGAAATACGCCATCTTGTCTCAAATCGGAGGTTGTACCACCTCGCGGCGGGGTTTAATTTCGACAGTTATTTATACCTGTGTTAACTTCGGAACAACGCTATATAGCATTTATGAGTGAGATTTTTGATAATTCGTTGAGTAACAGCAGTGTAAAAATTATTCCGACTTTATAAGTAAGGCGGTATGAGTTTGACCCTTCCTCCTGCTCCCGCAGAAGGAGAAGTCTTTAGGTGATTTCCTATCCCTAAAAAAAGAAAGCTTTTAAATTTTTTGATACACATGACATCATAATCTAAGCTTCACAAGTATTTCCTATATAAAAGTTTAATATTTTCAAAAGCTGCACGTACGGCCTGTCGGAACTGATATATGGCGCTGGCCAGACGCCATTTTTGATAGCCGCATGAAAACCGTGTGCTAGCTACATTCAAATTTTATAATAATATGCTAAAAATATTCATGTATGGTCCTGTCAAAAAATAAAGCATTATTATGGCAAGACACTTTTTTGGCAGGCTGGTTAAGGAGTGAAGTCATCATCATCATCATCAGCCTATATTTGTCCCACTGCTGGGCACAGGCATCTTCTCATACAGAGAAGGCATGAGCATTAATCACCACGCTTGCTCAAGGCGGATTGGCGATTTCAGACTTTTTAAGTCCAGGTGTCCTCACGATGTTTTCCTTCACCGTTAGTCAGTGACGTCAAAGATATATTTAGAAAGTGCATATGACTTTAGAAAAGTCACATTGGTACAGGTTTTGAACCTGCACACTCGTACACGAGAGGCAGGTGCCTTAACTATTAGGCCACTATGTCTTTGGGCGTCAGGAGTGAAGTCTGTCGGGGCAAACGTTGTGTAGGGCGTCCTGTAGCTATGTAAGGTTGGTAGGAATGATATTCTTAAGCAGCGGGCAAGGTTGGAGGAGGGGAGCTAAGGATTGAGCTGAGAAGCTAGCAATGGGAGAGGTTTATGTCCAGTAGTAGACTAACACGGTCTGATGAAGATAGGAAAAGCTAGTATTAAAAAAAAACATTGCCTTTAATACCGTGAATAGATGATCGTTTGGTGATATCGGCTTGGCATGCATATTCCTTGGCAACAGTGTGCAATAACTTCAAATATTTCTAACACTAGTAATAAAGAGAGCACTTTCATTTTGTGGTTTAGTAACGTGAATTGTGTAAGCATTTGTGTTTGTGTGATTGTTTAGTTATTATGGATAGAAAAGTTTAAATTTATCTACTTCTATACTAATAAATAAATCTGAAGAGTTTGTTTGTTTGTTTGCTTGAACGCGTATCGTTCGTATCGTATGGTTATCGTGTTACCCGGTAACTGGGTTGTGGAGGTCAGATAGGCAGTCGCTCCATGTAAGACACTGGTACTCAGCTGCATCCGGTTAAGACTGGAAGCCGACCCCAATATAGTTGGGAAAAGGCTAGGCAGATATCTATAGATATCTGGAATGGCCTTCTTACGGCCAGTTTCTATATCCCATCAATCCGTAGATTTCCTTACTAGAGATAGATTTTTGACATTATTTCTATAAACCTTATGTCAAAATTCTATCTCTAGTGAGGAAATCTACTGATTGATGGGATATAGAAAATGGCCTTTAGTCTACAAGACACTTACCTGATAGCACAGCTGGTGCCGTCCTCTTCGTCCTCCCTCTTTTTCCTCCTCCGCCGTATGTACAAGTAGGCAGCCACGGCAAACAAAATGGCCGCCGCCCCACATCCCAGAATTATCACCAGCACCACTGTACGAGTCTTCATTGTGACCTGAGGAAGAAGAAAATTGGATTAATCACAATAATATTTAAAAAAAACTGATAATAGTAATTTTGTCTGTTTGTTTGTGGTAATTTCTGAAACTACTTCTCAGAGGTAAAAAAATTTTTTTTTGCATTATGCCCATAATATCGTTATCCTGTCTGTCCCCATAATGTCGTAATCTAGTCGTTACCCGTGTCCCGAAGAAACTTCTGTGTAGGTACAAAAAATTTTATCCACCAAAAGATATCCGATGACGATGGCTATAAGAATTTTCTTTAAACAATTATGAAATGAAAACATTAAAAACTATAATTACTGAACATTTCAACTGAATATCAATTCAAAAACCATAGCAAGGATATAATAGGTTAACCGCAAAAACTAAACAACACATATTTCAAACGATTCTCGACTTTCTGTCCGAGAAAATAAAGTTCAAACGAACCGCAAAGAACAATTTTGTTCAACACTCCACCCGGTCATTCTGGATACTTGCCAGAACGCAGTTATCGTAATAAAATACAGCATGCATGTCGTTTAAGTTAACGCATTCGAATGTAATTGCTGAAAATTCAGTTCAAATTTAACCTAGAATTTCAACATCTGCCTAGCCTTTTCCCTACAATTCAATTCAAATCATTTATTTCAATTAGGCCTAATAACAAGCACTTTTGAAAGTTAACAAAAAAAAGAATTTAGTTGCCTATTCCAAAAAGTAGTTTCCTATGGAGAAGAACGGGCAAGAAACTCCATGGTTACTCTTTTTAAATAAGTTTTAACAAGTTTTCTTGTAAACATAAAATAATGACATGCGAAGATCATGTAGAATCAAAATTGAAAAAAATAGGTCATCATCTGCCTAGCCTTTTCCCAACTATGTTTAGGGTCGGCTTCCAGTCTAACCAGATGCAGCTGAGTACCAGTGTTTTACATGGAGCGACTGCCTATCTGGCCTCCACAGCCCAGTTTACTGGGTAACACGACACCCCTTGGTAAGACTGATTGTCAGAATTGGCAAAATATATATATGAGTACATTTTCTAAACATCCTGAATTAAAAACTGAAAAAAGGAAAATGTAAATGCCTCATTTAACCGCTCTGGGTTTTAGCCAAAAACTAGTACGAACTTTAGTAAAGTCAGAAATTCTAGAGGATTTTCACTTATTACAAAAGTTAGAACTTGATCTCAATGAAAGTTTGGTGGAGTTAATTTTTATTAATGCGGTCGGTAATTAATTGAGTTCTAAATTGCTTTTAAGGGTTCCGTAACCAAAGGGTACCCACGAGACCTTTTTACAGACGGACGGAGGAATGACGACTATCGGTATAGCAGCCGGGGACGATGGCTTAACGTGCTTCCTAGGCAAGGAGGTGTAACACTACCAACTACCTAAAACGGAGTAGCTTAGCGAGTTTTATTTTAAACTCACAAATCGATTTCAACCCGGGAATCGTAATTTTTTTTCTCTCAATTTTGATTCTACATGATCTTCGCATGTTATTATTTTATGTATACAAGATTTTTTTTTTAAACTTATTTAAAAAGAGTAACCATGGAGTTTCTTGCCCGTTCTTCTCCATAGGAAACTACTTTTTGGAATGGGCAACTATTTTTATTTTTTTGTTGACTTTCAAAAGTGTTTGTTATTAGGCCTAATTGAAATAAATGATTTGAATTTGAATTAGAGGAGTCCCCAATAAAAGCTTTTGTAACTACTACACCAATGAGGCTGATGAGACTAATTAATAGGCGTAAATTAATAAGCCAGATGATGTCCATTGATACAGTTCCTACAATTCAGTTATCTAAATCTAATCTAAATCTAAATATATATAAAACTCAAAGGTGACTGACTGACATAGTGATCTATCAACGCACAGCCCAAACCACTGGAGGGATCGGGCTGAAATTTGGCATGCAGGTAGATGTTATGACGTAGACATCCGCTAAGAAAGGATTTTGATAAATTCTACCACCAAGGGGGTAAAAAGGGGGGCAAATTTTGTATGAAACTCGGTCATTTTTAAATTCACGCGGGCGAAGCCGCTGGCGGGAAGCTAGTTACATAGTAAACTACTTATATTTTTTTGTTGTTCGACTAGTTGCTTCCCATGGTTTTACCCGCGACCTGAGAGAACTACTTAACGCACCTGGATAAAAAGTATAACCGTCTCCATGATCCCCTCTGTCTCCATACCAAATTTCATCAAAATCGGTTCAGCCAATTTACCGTGATAGCGTAACAAACAAACAAACTTACTTTCGCATTTATAATGTTAAGTTAGGTTTAGGATTAAATTCGTAAATCAGAAAAGGGTTGCCACGCTCAAGGCATTTTTTTCATAAATTGTGCGCAAAAACCCCTTTTACGTCAATCTGGAGTCGAATCCGACAGGAACGGTTCACGGTAAATTGCGGGTGCAAAAACAGAAAAGGTTTATATGTGGGGCTATGAAATCAGCGATATTTGATAGGCAACGGTAGAGTTCATACGCGGTAGTGGTTTGTTATTTTATTTACGAATATAGATAACAATTTATTTGTCACATAGGGTTATATTGACAACTCCAATATAGTTGGGAAAAAGTTAGGCATGATATGATGATGTCATTTAGGATTATATTGTACATTCATTATCTGCTTAGCCTTTCCTTACGTAACGTTCGGCTCAGCTTCCAATCTAACTAGATACAGCTGAGCACCAGTGTGTACATAGAGTGAATGCCTATCTAATCTACAACCCAGTTACTGGGTAACACGGTATCCCTTGATTGACATACTTTCTGGATTCTGACTACCCGTAACGACTGTTAAAGACCTGAAATTATTCATTGTAATACAAAATATTGGCCTTCGTTTTCATAATTAGATTTTTACAAAAATAACTAACTAAATAGTATTAACCAATAAATAAGCTTACTATGAAAAAAATATATGAATACTAAAACACAACATGAAAATACCCCTATTTAAACACTGAAGTTGTAAACGCTGTCATAAAATCGCTTGTCTCGTGACCCGAACCTATGCGGATCGCGATGCGGTGCTGCGGAGCCGTCATCGACCCGAATGTGTTCAAACGAGCCAGTGGACTCGCGCCAGTGATTACATTTACACATTTGTCAGGCTAGTAACTCGAATCATACGATCCTTAGAAAATACTTCTACTATTATTGTTTTTATACGTACTTTTAAAAAATATGCACAATTGAATGTAAGAAAATTATCACGCTAAAGTTATTGTTTAATAATTATTATTATTCAAAGATTGAATTACGTCATCCTTCTTGAATATACATCTAGTTCTATGTAGGTAAGTATAAACTCAACCTCACACCCTCAACAAAAACCTTAGAGCTTCTTTTATTTGACTATTTTAGTTTAAACCCACATCATCAAGTTAAGAAAGATTTTTTAAATGTAAATTTATGTAAATATTTTTATGTGATTTGCAGTACAAATTAGCTAGATAACGCTCAAGATTAAATAAATTCAAGTAGTTAATATATGAATAAGAAAACAAATATTTTGCTATAAATTGAATTTCCGCTATATATTTATACACTACAATATAATGGTTTCATTCACGCCTAGAAAATAGTGTTTATTTGGAGTAAATACTTAAATAAGCATCAGATTTTGCAGATTGATTGTGATATGTTTGCGGATGATTGAAAGACCCTTTTTGAGTATAAACGTATACGTTACTTAATTGCTTCAGTTCTAAGGTACAGGTAGGTTTAAGGGTGTGTGGTAGCCAACATGATGTGATGAAACTATTTATTGTTTATTTGAATAAAATTTAAAATGTTCAATATTTTTATTTTGACAATGTATGACCAGCAATAACGCATAGGAAGTGGTGAAGGACGAGCGTTTCGAGGGCTGTTTTTTGTAAATTTAAGGTTCAATAAGTGCTTAATAAATAAAAATATATTGAACTAGCTTCTGCCAGCGACTTCGTCCGCGTGGAATAGTGGTGCTCCGCTCCTATTGGTCTTAGCGTGATGATATATAGCCTATAGCCTTCATCGATAAATGGACTATCTAACACTGAAAGAATTATTTAAATCGGACCAGCGGTTCCTGAGATTAGCGCGTTTAAACAAAATGACAACATTTCCCTTCACTGCTCTGCTCCTATTGATTGTAGCGTGATGAAAAGTATACTATAACCATCTCAGGAGTATGACAAATAATTGTACCAAGTTTCGTTAAAATCCGTCGAGTAGTTTTTGTTTCTATAGAGTTTATACAGACAGACAGACAAAAATTTTACTGATTGCATTTTTGGCATCAGTATCGATCTCTTATTACCCCCTGATAGTTATTTTGGAAATATATTTCATGTACAGAATTGACCTCTCTACAGATTTATTATAAGTATAGATTTGAAAATAAAATATGTATGAATGTTTTGTATTTGATATTTTTTATTGTCAAATTCAATTGGTCAATTGTTATTTTTGTAACACCTAGTTATATTTTCAAAAACAAAAATTACTTTAACAAGACGGCAAGTAGACAAGCTAGTAATCAAACAAGTCAACTCTCCCGTTCAAACGCGCCACAATCCCAAAGATAGATAACAGACCCGTTTCTAAAATAACACGAATCGATTCCCAGATAATATACTAAGCCCCTGCAGTGATTCACGAAGTGTCTACCCACTGATAAGTTATAAGCGAGTAGGAATTTTCCACATACCTTTTCGTTATCCTGGAAAAACACCTACATATATTAAACTAATTGTTTTCCGCGGTTTAATACGAATTCTGAGACAACCACTTCACGCAATCGAACAAAAACTTTCTATATCCTTCCCCAGGGGTCAATCTAACCTTATACCAAATTTCATATCAATCGGTTCTACCGTCAGAACATTTGAATGCCTAAACTAAGTTGGATGTATGAAGTATTGTGGTTAGTGTCCTTGCATCACTCCGAGTGCTATACACTTATAATTACTATAGACTTATACTTATGTCCTTTAACCCATAAGGAAACGTATGAAAGTTCAATCAAATCTTTCTATAATTGTGTGGTGTAAACTGTACTGTACTTTTGCATGCCTTGTTAATGGCAAAATATGGCTGTTCCTTTATTTATATTCTGTACTAGCTGTTTCCCGCGGTTTCACCCGTATCCCGAGGGAACTACTTAGCGCACCCGGGTAAAAAGTAGCCTATGTTGTTCCTCAGGGTCTATCTCTGTACCAAATTTCATTTATATCGGTCCAGTAGTTTTGGCGTGAAAGCGTAACAGACAGACAGACAGACAGAGTTACTTTCGCATTTATAATATTAGTAAGGATCACCATGACTTGTTTGTTATTGACCTATATTTGCAAAATAAAAAATCTTATCTTATCATGTTTTCGTTGTGTTAGAGTAGGACTCCTGTAAGTACGCCGTGAACTGAAAAAAGTCGAAAACCCCTCCCTAAGGATTAATAAAATCAAAAATGAAAGCTGCAATGCAGAGCAAACTAAATGGTCGCTGTCAGTGTACAAGGTTCGAAGGAGCGCTCTCTTGATTAAGTTGCAAATGACAGGCGATAGATGGCGCTAGTTTGTTTGTTGGTACAGAAAATTCTTTCAGTTACTGTAGATTATTCCATGAAAGCTCTTGATTAAAAAGTACATGCAGCTGGTTGCACTAAAAAAATATGCGGTCACTTATACGTGAAACGGAAGAACTGTCATTCAAGGTCTGTCAAAATGGAGGATAAAATTTGAATAATTTTGCTATTATTTTATGTTTTGCGTTTAAACATGTATGATATATATGCTTATTTCATTGTTATATCTATGTATTTATATCGTAAAAAAATATTAAAAGTATGCTATTTATTGATATCATGTTTTGAGATACTCGTAAAAGTATAAAGTATAAATGGTATAATAATTATGCTATTTTTTGCAGTTAGCTGTTGAGAAGAAACATTACAATAAATAAATAAATATCTTTGGACAATTTCACACCGCGCCATCTAGCCCCAAAGTAAGCAACTAATATGCTTGTGTTAGGTGCTAGATTAGGATATCCTACTTATATACTTTTTAAATATATACATATTATACATAGTAACACCCAGATCCGTCACAGGAATTAAAATTCATCATTTCAATTACTGCCCAGCCGGAAATCGGACCCGGGATCTCTTGCGTGGTATTCCGGCATGTTGACCACTGAACCACTCAGGTCGTCAAATTATGCTTTTTGAAATTTGATTACTGGTAGACATGCTACCATTAACTTTCTTATATTCACGGAAATAATTGCTCCATTCTGTATTATTGTTTAGTAAGTTACTTAAAGGAAATCTCTCGCCGTTTTATGATTAACAGCAAAACAAATTTTGAATCTTTAGACGGACTTTCATCAATTATAGCTAAGAACTACCTCGATTACACTATCCTTCAGATAAAAAAACGGTCAAGTGCGAGTCGGACTGGCGCACTGAGGGTTCCGATCTTTGGAACCCCAAAAACATTGTAGATATAATTATGATAATCTTTCCCTAAGGGCGAGTACATAAGACATGCGCACTGTTCACGTATAAATACAGACTGACATCAAAAGGCTCGCTCATGTGTAAGTGACTTTATAAAAGGCTGTTAGTCTACGTTCTAGGAAACGTATTGTGTTACGTGGTTTTGTCTGTGTCGTGGTGGCCCAGCGGTTAAGGCCTGCCTCTTGTATATGAGTGTGCGGGTTCGAAACCTGACAAGCACCAATGTGACTTTTCTAAAGTTTCTTAGCATATCTTAGATGTCACTGGCTACCAGTGAAGGAAAACATCGTGAGGAAACCTGGACTTAAAAAGTCTGAAATCGCCAATCCGCCTTGAGCAAGCGTGGTGATCAATGTTCATGCCTTCTCTGAATGAGAAGAGGCCTGTACCCAGCTGTGGGACAATATATAGGCTGATGATGATATATCGAGAATAGATATGATTTAGAAATAGACACAGACACTGCGAAAATGTTCTATTACGTTTTATGACAAACAGACGGATGGATAGCGAAGTCTAAGAAATAAAATAGATAGGCCCTCTGATTATATTATTGGACTCTAAAATAAAAATTGTTGTCGAACAAAACACGTCAGTAGAATTTGGAATATTACTAAGTATTTACATATTAACAAAAAAACTTACAATAGCTAAAAACTATATATATACTACACTACTAACCAATACAGAGCGTCAAAAAATTCCTCCTCATCGCGGTCAACTGGGAGCGTACCCAAGAGGCTGGCTGCATTGCCACGTTGGATAGCTATGCTTATCCGTTGGCCAAAATAACAGCCAGCCTTTGGGTCTCGAGGAGCGTCAATCAGCCGCCTGGAATTGTCGCAATTCATTTTGCCTTGAACTTGGTACATTTACGTTAACTATATAAAAAGTCGATAAAAGAATTTGTATGTGTAGGATTGAAAAAGTTTAGAAAGAAGTATCATTAAAAAGTCTCAAATGCAAAGTAATTCACCGTCGTACTTATTTCCATTCAAAAAATAAAAATAATTGCTATAACTTTTCTCTGTCATTCTTGATGAAGGAAAAAGAATAAAGTATGATTTTTTTGTAATATTAGTCTGGTTTCTAAGTAGTATATAGACATGTTTTGTCTCTTTTGTCTAGAACATGAAGCACGTTTGGCGTAGTGGCTGAGCTATCGGCTGCTGCGTTGCGTGTCGCGAGTTCAATATCCGCAAGAGACACATAAAATTGCTCCGGGTCTGGGTGTTTGTGCATGTGTAATGTACTGCTTTATTGTTGAAAGTATTATCCAACGATACCTTACACGATGGGATTCTTGAAAAAATATTTCATCCCCAATTTTCGTGTATTGAAAAAAAATTATTTTCATTTTCATTGTACCACTTTGTCGTCGTGATCAATATGTCTATCCATACCAAATGCGGAGCTATGCCGCGGACAGGCACACAGACAGATAGACAGACAGACATGGCGGAACTATAAGGGTTCCTTGTCTACTACGGAACCTTAAAAATATATTTTTTTTTAATTTTTGTTTTTAACCGTTCATAGAAGTGTCCCGTCTCTCTGAGGTCTCTCATCAAAATGTTCATCTACATCATTTCCCGAAAAAAAATTTAATAACATTATGCTTTTAAATATTTTTCCATCGTTATTTTGCTTAACGAACAAAGGTATCTATGTAAATAAATTTATTACAAATTAGGTTACCTCCAAATCGATGCCCAGAGGTAATGTGAGTTCGCTCATTCGGGCTAAAACTAATGGTTTTGGAAATTAACTGAATGGATTCAGTCATGTTTGAAATTAGAATGTCATTTTCAATTCATTCCAATGACCTTGAAAAGGAGGAGCTCGTGGCTAAGTAACAGCCGCACGGTTCGACCGATCAAAGGTTAAGCTGCGCTTGGCGCGGTCGGACCATCTTTGTCATAGCGAGACTGCTCCGTGCCTCGGAAAGCACGTTAAGCTGTTGGTCCCGGTTGTCATTTGTACATCTTTGATAGTCGTTACGGGTAGTCAGAAGCCAGAAATTCTGACAACTAGTCTTACCAGGGGGTACCGTGTTACCCGGTAACTGGGTTATGGAGTCAGATATAACACTGGTACTCAGCTGCATCCAGTTTAGATTGGAGGCCGACCCCAACATAGTTGGGAAAAGGCTAGGCAGATGACCTTGACCTTGCTGATTTGAGAACTGATGCCCGAGGGGATATACTGGATTTCGGAAAACTTATACGGCACTATGTAGCTAGGTAGGGCGATAATATTCGTAAGGCAGCGGCGGATTGGAGGGAGAGAGCTGAAGATTGAGCTCAGTGGCGTACCACCATTCGAAAGAGATACCGCGCCCCCGGAATACAAAGTGCTGAGGAAGGAACATGGATGGGTTTTAGTCAGAAAGAGTCTGACACTCCCACTTTTTAGTATTAACTAGCTTGCCAGCGGCTTCGCCCTCGTGGGCTATACATCTCCTACAAATATCATTATATTTTAGCCAATGTATACAAAAATCTTTCAAATAATATACTAAAACCTTCATCTTGAATCATCATCATCAGCCTATATATTGTCTCACTGCTGGGCACAGGTCTCTTCTGATACAGAGAAGGTATGAGCATTGATCACCACGCTTGCTCAAGGCGGATTGGCAATTTCAGACTTTTTAAGTCCAGGTTTCCTCACGATGCTTACATATGACTTTAGAAAAGTCACAATGGTACTTGCCAGGTTCCGAACCCGCACACTCGTACACGAGAAGCAGGTGCCTTAACCACTAGGCCACCACGACATACTCTATCTATTTAAAAAAAACCGTTGCGTAGTTTTAAAGATCTAAGCATACATAAGGACAGACAGACAGTGGGAAGCGACTTTGTTTTATACTATGTAGTGATTGATATCTTACCCCCGAGCGCAGTAAACTTTGATAATTGAATTTGGCTTCCGTATTGATAGCTTTAAACGGTTTGAACTGCAGACAGTTTTATCATAGAATATTCACTAGACTCGAAGCGAGTAACTAAATATATTATTACTAGCTATTTTCTGCGTTCCGAGGAAACTACATAACGCAACCGGGTAAAAAATAGCCTATAACCGTCTCCAAATTTCATTCAAATCTGCTCAGCCGTTTTACTATAAAAGTGAAACAAACAAACGAACTTACTTTTGCATTTATAATATTTGCTAAGACTAGGCTTTTGTCACGGTTTCACCTCATATTGACAAAGCTAATTCACGTATACGAATAAAAACTACCCTATGTTCATCCCTTGGCTTTACTCTATATCCATACCAAATTTCATCTAAATCTGTTTAGCCAATTTCCCGTAAAAACGTAACATACAAACAGACAGACAGACAAACAGACAGAGTTACTTTTGGATATATTTTAGTAAGGCTAATTTTTGTATCATATGAGTCGTGGTGGTGTAGTGGTTAAGGCACCTGCATCTCATGTATGAGTGTGCGGGTTCCTATCATGGCAAGTACCAATGCGACTTTTCTAAAGTCATATGTAGATTTTAAGTGTATTTTAGACATCACTGACTAACGGTGAAGGAACACATCGTGAGGAAACCTGGACTTAAAGTGTCTGAAATCGCCAATCAGTCTTGAGCAAGCATGGTGATCAATGCTCATGCATTCTCTGTATTAGAAGAGGCCTGTGCCCAGCAGTGGGACAATATATAGACTGATGATCAGTCAGACGTAAGTTTTGTATCTATATGTGGAGTATTTTACATACATAACACTTCACAGTACATACTATAAAGCTAGATAAATCCTTCACGATGTTTTTACAGCCACTTCAGACATGCACTTTATTATGCCCCGCCATAAACAAACTTACAAAACCATAATAATTTGATCATAAAACGTTTACTTCGATGTACTAGCCAAGTTTATGATTTGAGCATAAATTATTTAATAGCTAGACCTTTACCGTGGTTTCGCCTACATGCTGAGCCGGGTAAAAAGATCATCTGCCTAGCCTTTTCCCAACTATATTAGGTTCAGCTTATATATCTTGCGCTAACTTCATCAAGCTTGCTAAGTAAGCTACCTAATTCTTATTGCTTACCATTACAAAGGTTATAGTGAGAAGTATCCTATAGATATTAAAAATCATCATCTGCCTAGCCTTTTCCCAACTATATTGGGATCTGCTTCCAGTCTAACCGTATGCAGCTGAGTACCTGTGTTTTAAATGAAGCGACTCTGACCTCCACAACCTAGTTACCAGTTAACATAATACCCCTTGGTAAGACTGGTTGTCAGACTTACTTTCCTCGTAACGACTGTCAAAGGTATTAAAAATGACAGCCGGGACCAATGGCTTAACGTGCTTTCCGCGGCACGTAAGAGTCTCGCTATAAGTGGTCACTCATCCACGGACTGACCGCGCTAAACGCAGCTTAACCTTTGATTGATCAATCCGTTAGACTGTTACCTTAGCCACAAGATCCTCCGGGTAAAAAGTAAAATGGACGACCTGAGTGGTTCAGTGGTCAATACCACGCAAGAGGTCCCGGGTTCGATTCCCGCCCGGGCAGAAATTGAAATGATGAATTTTAATTTCTGTAACGGGTCTGGGTGTTACTATGTATAATATGTATGTATTTAAAAAGTATATAAGTAGTATATCCGTTAAGCTAGCACCCATAACACAAGCATGCTTGCTTGCATTGCTTACTTTGGGTCTAGATGGCGCTGTGTGAAGTTGTCCAAAAATATTTATTAAAAAAAGGAGCCAATGTGTCAATCCATGTTATAAACTATGTGTGCACAATCATGCAAATCCATTTAGTAGCTACTATCAAACAGACAAAGATTTAATAAAAAATCTTTACATAAACACCTAGACTACAGTTTTTATTCTTAACTAGCTTTCCGCCAGCGGCTTTGCCCGCGTGGACATTTTTTTTTCACACCTTGGGTTACATTATTCAAGTTTTAGTAGGGATCCCTAATTATTTCTGGAAATAAATATTGCCTATGACACTTCGTAAATACGTAGCTTCCTAACGGTGCAAGAAGTTTTTAAAATCGGTCCAGTAGTTTTTGAGTTAAAACCCTACAAACAAACAAATCTTTCGTCTTTATAATATTAGTATAGATATAGAAGATAAGCCCAAAAACCCAGGCCCTCAAGTTCTAACAAACCAGTGCCGAAAAAAAAAAACATCAAAGACCAATATCGGCTGTGTAACTTACACTTTAGTATTTCACTTTAGTATGAAATACGGCCAGTAGGACAAATTGACATGATTTGCATACTACCCCGATATAGCTTTGCATGGAAATACGTTTCAACCTGTTTTCAGGGTTCCGTAGTCAACAAGGAACCCTTCATACTTTCGCCATATCTGTCTGTCTGTCCGTAGCATTGATCAGTGGTTTTTAGTCATTAGAAACCTGAAATTTGGTATGGATATATGGATAATGATCACGCAAAGAAAGGGGTTGAAAAAAAAAAAACATAAAGTGGAAATGAATATTATTTTTTTCATGTATCTCGTCGTGTGGGGTATCTTTAGATAGGTCTTTCGAAAATATAGCAGGTATGTCCAGACCATTTTCCAAGTTAGCGATCCGTTTGTGAAATATAAAGCTTATTTATTTGTTACAGTTGAGAATCCCTCCTTTAATTTCTAAATGGCTGTACCTAGATATATGAAATAAAAATCACAGACGTAGCTAAAACTTGAATGAAAACTATCACGGCTAAATAAGTTTCACCGGTAACAGTTATAATCCACCAAATAAATCCTATTACGAAGCCCTATTGCGCGTGCCCCGCACGCACTTGGCCGGTTTTTTGCCCATTTTACCCCTTCATGGGGTAAAAAAGTGCAATTGATCGTAATATTGTCGCTCTGCATGAAAGGCTGCTCGGCTTTTTGCATGTTTTATGCATGGAACTAGTAAAGTAATAATAGGTGTTTTGTGAACTAGTTTCTGCCTATGTGGCGTATATATATTTGTGGAAAGAAAGAAAGATTTAACTTTTTTTTTGTAGTTTTTAGGTATAGTCTAGTTGCAATCGCTATTGCAGTTCGATTTTCGAATGGGACAAAATGATGCTGGTCATTTCAATCAAGATTTTGTCCGTTGAATTGCATTAAACACTTCATCATCATCATCAGCCTATATATTGTCCAACTGCTGGGCACAGACCTCTTCTCACACAGAGAAGGCATGAGCATTGATCACCACGCTTGCTAAAGGCGGATTGGCGATTTCAGACTTTTAAGTCCAGGTTTTCTCACGATGTTTTCCTTCACCGTTAGTCAGTGGTGTCTAAGATATACTTAGAAAGTACATGTGACTTTAGAAAAGTCACATTGGTACTTGCCAGATTTCGAACCCGCACACTCGTACACGAGGGCCTTAACCACCAGGCCACCACGATACAAGAAAAACACTTAACTTAACCCAAAAAGCCTTGTGGAATTGTAACAACAACTGCAAACAATCAAGGAAGCAGCCATGGACGATGGTTAGTCGGCTTCCTAGGCATGGGGGTGTAACCCTGCTAACTAACTTGCCACTACTGGACCGATGAGACAGTAATTAATTAAGATTGTTAACAGATAAGTGATTTTTAAAATATTTGAAGGAAAGTTTGAATGACAAAGTTAATTTATTTAATTTTACACATGACGAGATAATATTTTACGGGTCCAAACTTTAGACTGTTCATGCTTAGCATAAAAAGGAAAAAGAACGTTACCAATTTTCTTTTAATTAATTTTTTTTTTTTACAACAACCCTTAATTAAACCGGTCTTGGTTTATCCAAAAGGATCCTAATTGCTAATTAAAGAGCATTGTCTTAACCCTCTCTAAAGAGGCTTCATTTGTTTAGAGAATCTGAGATAGGGTTAAATTTAGCTTTTTGTTAGAAAATTCTTTTTAAGTTTAGGTTCTAAAGGTTTTATATGTCAGAAAAATCGGAAAATGTCTTTACTTCAAGGAAAGTCATACAAAATCGGACTAAAATGCAAAAGTGAGTTTGTTCGTTTGTTACGCTTTGCCGTGAGGCAAACGGCAGAAACGATTTGGATGAGATTTGGTATGGAAATAGATACGACTTGGAGGCGATTAAAGGCTAGTTTTTATTCGGGTACTTGGGATGCAGGTGAAATAAATTTAATACTACACGACATTACCTTTTTTTTTGCATGAGAAATCATCAAAAGACTCCTCCCACCGTGAGTGGGGCGGGAGGGAATGTCAGACTCTTACTGACTAAAGCCCATCCATATTCCTTCCTCAGCCTTTTATATTCCGGGGGCACGGTAACTTTTTCGTTTATCCCGCAGCTTCAGACTATAATATTATAAACTTACTATAAAATAATCTAATTTTTGTGCGAAACGAGCGTCCTCCCACCTCTAACTTTTAAATGACTCTAACTGTTAAAAAAATCACAGACGTAGCACATGTAATGAACATACAAAGAAAACTATCACGGCTAAGTAGACTTAACCAGTTACAGAGTTATAGTCGTCTAACTAGGACCTACTACGGAAGCCTAATGCGCATGGCCCGACACGCACTTGGCCGGTTTTATTTCCTTTCATATACTATGCTAATTGACAAAGCCTTATCTAGAAGATAAAGCTTTTTATTCATAACCTAACCAAAGCCAAATCTAATTTCGTGAATCCACCGACGTGTAATATCATAAGGAAGTCGTTATCAAACCTCTTTTGATCCTCTCGAGCCTCTTAACATAGCCTCTCATCATTCATGAAGCGTTGAGAGGTCGTCAAACTGTCTTATGCATATTTTTGCCGAGTGATCGCCTTTTTGGTTTAGAAAGAAATTTGCGGAGTGTTTCAAATCCTTTAGGCAGATATTTTTTCGAAACAATTGAGGTAGCTAAGTAAAATATTTTCTTACTTTTTTTAAAATGAATTTAACTTTAACACCCGGATTAAAATCTTAAAAATGTCTCTAGGGTTCCCTCTATCTCCGTGACAATACTACCCAAATCTGTTCAGCCGTTTTACCATGAAAGCGTGACAAACAAACCCACTTTTCCATTTCTAATATTAGTAAGGATAACGTTTGGGATGATTAAGTTTTTTTTTCTTTTTTTTATTTACCCAAAAGATAAATATGTATCCTTTTTTGAAAGTAACTACAAAATAAATAAATGTATTTCCTCTTACGAGATCTCCAAGTAAAATGTCTTCTAAAGTCGGCCATATTGGATCCGCTGCGACCTCACGTAGCTTATGACACTGTTCGGGACGTTGGATAAGACACCTCATTTATTCCATGCAGAAAAAAGAAAAAAAATACAAGATAGTAAGGTTGTATCTTTAAAACAGCTTAACATTTTTTTTCTCACAATAATGAAAAAGTTAATTTTGTGAGCTTCTATGTAATGTATTATTCTCTGAAACTACTAGACCAATTCCAAAAATTATTTCGTTAGTAGAGACTTGCAACACCATTTGCAGTTTCATGTGCAAACAACATCGGAATGCCGTGGTTAGAAGTTAATGTTATAAAGGCGACTTAATTCTGATCTAGTCTCAATCTTATAAATGACTCAAATATTAGTATAGCCTGTACCAATTGATTTTACGAAAAATGTAAACAAAATCATAACCTATTTTGTTCTAATTTGTGTAAATAAATAAAATGGCATTAAATAATGAATGATGATGTTAAGAGCATGAAATTTAAATACTTGCGCCATCCTTACGCCATTTTGTTAATTTCTGTAGCAGAATTAGAACAAAATAGGTTATGACTTTGTTTAAATTTTTCGTAAAATCTATTGGTACAGTAGTTAGGTGTTTCCCGTGGTTTCACCCGCCTCCTGAGAGAACTACTTCGCGCACCCAGACAAAAAGTATCCTATATATTAATGCAAGCTATAAACTGAGTGTCTATCAAATTTTTAAACAAATCCATTCAGCATTATTTACGTGAAAGAGTAACAAACAGCCATCTTTGCATCCTCATAAAACTTCGCATTAATAATATTAGGATATAGTCATCTGCCTAGCCTTTTCCCAACTATGTTGGGGTCGGCTTCCAGTCTAAACCGGATGCAGCTAAGTACCAGTGTTTTACATGGAGCGACTGCCTATCTGACCCCCACGACCCAGTTACCGAGTAACACTGGTATCCCTTGGTAAGACTGGTTGTGAGACTTTCTGGCTTCTGACTACCCGTAACGACTGTCAAAGATCTACAAATGACAGCCGAGACCAACAGCTTAAATATAATTTGAGATAAGAAATGTAGCTTATGAATTCATACTACAAGAAAAGTTATCAAAATAATTTTCATTCCAAAAAGTTGAAACTTATTAATTCTAGAATTATATAGGTATAACTATATTTAATAGGTAATCCGAATAATCAAAACTAACATCTCCCTACAGTGTCATCTTATCAACCCTTACCAAACCCTGCTTACGTTGGGATAAACAAAATACTATCGGATTTGTATTCTCAAGAGGGCGTACACAATTTGTACACTATAGAATAGCTGCTGTTTTGCGCACTTGACTGGGTTATTCGCAAGATTTATTGTTGATACGATTTCACGCTGAAAATGCGAGATAGCAAACAAAAGCGCTAGGCTTATGTGAACTATTTTACTCATCAAAATCAGTCTATATATTGTCCCACAGCTGGGCACAGGCCTCTTGTCATACAGAGAAGGCATGAGCATTGATCATCACGCTTTTTTAAGACAGATTGGCGATTCGTTGTCGTGGCCTAGTGGCTAAGGTACCCCGTGTACGAGTGTGCGGGTTCGAAACCTAGCAATCACCAATGTGACTTTTCTGAAGTCAAATGTACTGTCTAAGTATATCTTAGACGCCACTGACTAACGGTGAAGGAAAACATCGTAAGAAAACCTGGACTTAAAAACTCTGAATTATCTATATTTCTATTTTACCGTGAAAGCTTAACAAACAGACATACAGATAGCACTTGACCTGATCTGGTTGACCTTGAAAAAAGGCGTTCTTCAATCCACATCATCATAAAAATCCCCTAACCTTATTCCAAATAATTTGGAGTCAGCTCAGCATGTCTTTTTCTTCCATACCTCTCTATCAGCAATCATCTCTTCATTCACACTCTTTCTGGCCATGGCAAAATTCAAAATTTAAATCATTTATTTCAACTAGACCATTTACAGGCACTTTTGAATTGTCAAAGAGTCATAAGTCTGTCAGTTTGTCGAAAAAAAAGTTGAAGCTATTTGCCCGTTCCAAAACGTAGATTCCAATGGAGAAGAACGGGCAAGAAACTCCATAGTTACTCTTTTTCAATATGTTTTACAATGTTCGTATATACATCAATAATAATAATGGCATTCGTATTGTCCTAAATCTATCCACATTTAAGCTTAGAAGCATGTCATCTACAATTTTGGCTCATTTCTTATCAATAAGCCAAATCCAGAGTTCCTTAATTGAAACAAAAATAATGTAGTTGATTGACTTACAAGACCTATGAAGTTCAATTTTATTTATCAAACCAACATAGAATGTTTGTACTTCGAATTTCGGAGAAATTTCTTCTAAAATTGCTCACCAAAAAACACCATTAGGATTCCATGGATTCCTAAAACCTCCATTTCGCAGTTTATCTCTTCAAACTCCGAAATGTACTCCTAAACCCAAGAGGGTAAGGCGGATCACACACTACCACGCGACTCGGTCCGGTTTTTAACACTGACCGTTAAAGAAGTATGTCCACTATACCCTCCATACTATAACCGTGCTAGAAATATTATGTCAGACAAAAAAATATTCTGATTATTGAAATACATTATAAGACTAGATGACTGGGTGAACTTCGTATAACCTACATTTATCTTAACTTTTTCTCACCCTTTAAACCTTCCCTGGACTGTGACAAACATTTCAAAACGAACAAACATCAATTCATTGTTACTATATAGACTATGTTCACTAGAGCCTTCCATCACCGACCAATACAGTGCCATGACCGGACCATCACAATTTGATGGAGAAAATATTTTCCACGGGTATTATACGTTTTATTGGGCATAGTAGACGGTGTCGTGTTTTTTCCGGGCTTGAAAGTTCATAACACGGTCATGGTATGGTACGGTGTAATGGTCAGTCCTTTAATACTTCAGTTCGTATTCAAAACACTCGTAGTGCAACACACTGTCAACGCGTCGACGCGCGTGGTCACAGTTGCGTCGCTCCGTGCAACTGAGCGGGGTGCGTGGCAGTGTGTGACCCGCCACAAAATAGAACTGAATATTTGCGGAATTTCAAGACAGTCAAAAGATTCAGATAGGGAGAGAAAATGTACTACTTTATCTTGTTTTGTTATTATCTTTGTTCTTTTGTTGAAAACTTGGCTTAAGAATTAAGATAAGGCACTGTGGTTTAAATTCATATCTATATCATTGTATAATCATACATTCACTCGTGGCTAAGTAACAGCCACAAGGGTCGATCGATCAAAGATTAAGCTACGCTTGGCGCGGTCGATCCATGAATGACCATCTATGTAATACCAAGACTCCTCCGTGCCTTGGAAAGCACGTTAAGCTGTTGGTCCCGGCTGTCATTTTGATCTTTAACAGTCGTTACTTAGTATAGTTAGAAGCTCAAAAGTTTGACAACCGGTCTTTCGAGAGTATCGTGTTACCCGGTAACTGGGTCGTGGGTGTAATTTTTCGAAAGTCTATCCCTTAGGGGGCGAAAAAGGGGGGGGCAAAGTTTGCATGAAAGTCTGTCATTTTTAATTTGAATTCGTATAGCCCATGCGGAAGATTCGCTGACGGAAACTATTAATAAAAAATATATGAAGAAAAATAAACCCTTTTACAAAAAAATCCAACTCAATCAAATATCCTCCACATAAGGATAAATTATCAAGTAACAGCTGACTGAAACGAAAGGAATCAGACGAAATGAAAAGAGTATGTCCTTAACACGCTTACAATAAGACAATGAAGGAGATGGATGTAGCAATTTGTGGAGCTTATGAGGGCGATGCTCAAGTGAGCGTATGGTAAAAGTTGTAGAAGATAGCGAATTATTTTTTTTCTAAACGAGACAAACTGTAATAGGTATAATATGGACCGAACATTCAAATGTTACATAAAAAGTCTTAAAAGTACATTACAAAAGTCATTGCACATGATGACAGACGAAATTATAGTGTTTGTTTGTATGACAGAGAGTATAAAATGTTGTGTTGAGATGTTGTGGTGGCCTAGTGGTTAAGACACCTGCCTCTCGTGTACGAGTGTGTGGGTTCAAAACCTGGCAAGTACCGATGTGTTTTTTCTAAAGTCATATGTACTTTCTAAGTATATCTCAGACACCACTGACTAACGGTGAAGGAAAAACATCGTGAGGAAACCTGGACTTAAGTCTGAAATCGCCAATCCGTCTTGAGCAAGCGTGGTGATCAATGCTCTTGCCTTCTCTATATGAGAAGAGGCCTGTACCCAGCAATGGGACAATATAATATAGGCTGATGATGATGATAAAATGTTGTGTACGATTGTTTAAAATTACAAATGGATTTTCTTCATCATCATTATCATCGTGTATATTGTACCATTGCTGGGCAAAGGCCTCTTCTCATACAGAAAAGGCATGAGCCTTGAATGAACATTGATCACCACACTCGCTCCAGGCGGATTGGCGATTTCAAACTTTTTTTTAGTCCAGGTTTAATAAGTTTTGAAAAGTCACATTAGTATTTGCCAAGTTTCGAACTCGTACACTTGGTCAAGAAGTATCGTAGGCCACTACGACACACTTTGTATTTTTTTTATATTTTAATAGCAATAAAGAATTGTGAAGATGACCAAAATCAAATGAATTCTATGCAATTATCTTCTAGATTCTATTATTGAGCTTGCAATTTGAAGCAACTAAATTTGTTGAATCATGCTAGTAATTACATTATTGACTAATCGCTTAAACCCATCACTTGTACCAAACATTATGAAAGAATTAGGGTAAAAAGAGAATATTTCCCTCACAACGACCCTCGTGTCTTTACAAAACGAATGCTAAAAAATTCATTCCTATCCATTTTGTTATATTTGCATATTTTAACACCCAATCTTTTTCAATTGGCGTTACTACGTTTACATAATGGACGGCCAATGTGGAGCAATTTACATAATAATTTATCTCTTAGGCCCAAGTTCACCGACAAGATAACAGTCCGATCAATTAAAACAGCTGTTAACAGTAAATTCAAACTTCCAAGTTTCGAAGACAAACACTATAATTTGTGCTTTCTATTCCTTAATCAGTCGAATAACAACCCGAGTTTAAACAAGAAGTGGATAACACAAAAATTCTCGTTTCGTAGTTAAAAAACGTTTTTGTTTAACGCACTGATTACGTAACCAACTATCGGGGAACTTGGCCCGTGGTCCTTCCTGGCAGCTCAAGGACTTAGGAGTCCATATTCAAACCACAGTTTTTGAAAATTGGATGTTTCTTTTGTGAGTTTTTCAAAGTTATAATGTTTATTTTAATTCTTGATACCTTCAACTGAGAAAATTACTCGTTTATAACACAGATATACTTGTTGGTAAGATAAGAAGAAGATATTTGTTGGAGCTCGTAGCTAAGTAACAGCCGCACGAGTCGATCGATCAAAGGTTAAGCAGCGCTTGGCGCGATCGATGGGTGGTCACCCATCCACAGATCGATCGCGCTTTTTTTTCTGTGTATGGCATCTCGCAGGTCAACCTAGAAGGTTGTCGACTGCTTAACCGAGCTTGCCTGTGAAGTGCCTTAAATAAATTTAGGGCCTCCAGCCAGGGCTAGATCGATCGCGCCAAGCGCTGCTTATCTATGTCATAGTGAGACTGCTCCGTGCCTCGGAAAGCATGTTAAGCTGTTGGTCCGGACTGTCATTTGTAGATCTTTGACAGTCGTTAAGGGTAGTCAGAAAGTCTAACAACCAGTCTAACCAAGAGGTATCGTGTTACCCAGTAACTGAGTTGTGGAGGTCTGGTAGGCAGTCGCTCGATGCAAAACACCGGTTCTTAGCTGCATCCCATTAAGACTGGAAGCCGACCCCAACATAGTTGGGAAAAAGGCTAGGCAAGTGATGACAAGATGCTACATACAACCACTTTAAATAATTGTGGTGAGTGGTTATTAATGCTTTTGCCTTTTCTGTTGAAAATCATTATTTTATTTTTATTCAAGAAAGAAGAATCATTTTCCAATGTTTTAGGGGAGCTATTTACCTAACTCCTTGGGTACAACATATATTCCACTTAATAGGTAGATGTAGAGCAAGGTGCGGGAAGGGAAACGGCCAATCTATATCTATCTATCTATCTTCTATCTATAGGTACTTATAATAAATCTGTAGAGAGGTCAATTCTGTACATGAAATATATTTCCAAAATAACTATCAGGGGGTGATTAGGGATCGATACTGATGCCAAAAATGCAATCAGTAAAATTTTTGTCTGTCTGTCTGTCTGTCTGTCTGTCTGTCTGTCTGTATAAACTCTATAGAAACAAAAACTACTCGACGGATTTTAACGAAATTTGGTACAATTATTTGTCATACTCCTGAGCTGGTTATAGTATACTTTTCATCACGCTACAATCAATAGGAGCAGAGCAGTGAAGGGAAATGTTGTCATTTTGTTTAAACGCGCTAATCTCAGGAACCGCTGGTCCGATTTGAAAAATTCTTTCAGTGTTAGATAGTCCATTTATCGAGGAAGGCTATAGGCTATATATCATCACGCTAAGACCAATAGGAGCGGAGCACCACTATTCCACGCGGACGAAGTCGCTGGCAGAAGCTAGTACTTATAATAAATCTGTAGAGAGGTCAATTCTGTACATGAAATATATTTCCAAAATAACTAACAGGGGGTGATTAAAGATCGATACTGATGCCAAAAATGCAATCAGTAAATTTTTTGTAGTCTGTCTGTCTGTATAAACTCTATAGAAACAAAAACTACTCTACGGATTTTAAAGAAACTTAGTACAATTATTTGTCATACTCCTGAGCTGGTTATAGTATACTTTTCATCACGCTACAATCAATAGGAGCAGAGCAGTGAAGGGAAATGTTGTCATTTTGTTTAAAGGCGCTAATCTCAGGAACCGCTGGTCCGATTTGAAAAATTCTTTCAGTGTTAGATAGTCCATTTATCGAGGAAGGCTATATAGGCTATATATCATCACGCTAAGACTAATAGGAGCGGAGCACCACTATTCCACGCGGACGAAGTCGCTGGCAGAAGCTAGTATAAGATAAAGCTGCTTTCAAACTACGCTATAATATATAGCATATAGTATATAGCTCAGCACAACAATATCGCGCGCCATACATAGCCAATAATATATAGTACAGTACAGTGTGAACGTGTCTATAACAGTGTATGGTGCGCGATATCGTTGTGCTATGACCTATCACTACATAGTATAAAACAAAGTCGCTTTTCTGTCCCTATATCCCTATGTATGCTTAAATCTTTAAAACTACGCAACGGATTTTGATGCGGTTTTTTTTAATAGATAGAGTGATTAATGAGGAAGGTTTTAGTATATAATTTGTCAAGTTTTTGTATCCATTAGCTAAAATATCGCAGGCGAAGCCGCTGTCGGGAAGCTAGTAAACACTATATGCTATCCGTAGTCTGAAAGCACCTTTTAAGCAAAGTCCCAAAATAATTTTAAAATGTTCATAGAAAGCCTTTCTCATAAAATCTTAAAGAAACTACTTGCAAAGTTATTATTGGACGGTCTCCAGCTCGTAGACTATACAAAGTTGTTCGTATCGCTTCTCAAACTTATCGAGTGCCTTATTAACATTATTGAACGTGCAAAGTGGTAAGTTTCCCTGTAAAGGCAATGTAATTTATACACGAGAGCTTTCCGGGAATACTTGAGTTCTAGCAATATTCAGGTACTAATATTTCCCGTAAATTCACTTGAGGGAAGTGCCAATACGGATCGAAATTAGTCTATGTATGTACTTTAGCAGATTTTTAATCTTTCTTCATACTTGATACTAGTTAAAAGGTATCTATACTAATATTTGTTTGTAAGGTTTTAACTCAAAAACTACTGGACCGATTAAAAAAAAATCTTTCACCGTTAGAAAGCTACATCCATTATACATTACATACATTAAAATCGGTCCTTTCTTTTTTGAGTTAAAACCCTACAAACAAACAAACAAATCTTTCCTCTTTATCATATTAGTAAAGATATAGACTTAAGAACCGTTCTTCTAAATAAATCAATTATTGTAAACTTTTTGCCACTGAAACCAAGGGTAGTACATACCAAGTGAAAATATTCAAAGTATTAAAACGCAAAGCGACAATATTATACATACCTAGCTATTCGCACCCGAGTTCAAATTGTAGCTCCATGTTTTATAGCTCTATAAATCAGAAGTGTAGTGTTAAACTCGCTCCAGATTTTCCATAAGAACCGTTTACACTGGGCTAGGATTGTGGGGCTCGTAGCTAAGCGTTAAGCCGTTGTTTCCCTCCACAGCTCCTGGCTGTCTGTAACCCAGTTACCGGGTAACACGATATCTTTTGGTAATGCATGTAGTAACACTTTCTGGCTTCTGACTACCCTATCTTCTACCTTCTGACTACCTGGCCGGGACCAACCGCTTAACGTGCTTTCCGAGCGTGGAGTAGTTTCGGTATGACATAGATCCATCCATGAACCGACCACACCAACCACAACTTAACCTTTGATCAACCGACCCGTGCGGCTGTTACTTAGCCACGAGCTCCTCCCATAAATAATACTAAATCATGTAAAACATGGCGATAAGGTACGCAATCAGAATAAATTACGTATTTAAGCAGAAAATAGGACCCTCTTTTCAAAGCCTAACTTTGACGATGTCTTTTGTTCTCTTTTGAAGTGGGAGGAGTTTATAAATTTGAGGAATACAAAAGAAGGCTTGGTACAGAATTTACACAGCGTGTCGTTTATTTGGAGACTAGGTTTAGCTCGCGGCATTGCCCGCGTTTTACACTTATAAACTTTGACGGCACGTTTGGCGTATTGGCTGAGCAATTGGCTGCTGCGCTGCGTGGCTCGGGTTCGAGTCCCGCACGGGACAACTAAATTTGTCCCGGGTCTGGGTGTTTGTGCATGTGTAATGTATGTTTGTAAACGCACCCATGATACAGGAGAAATTCAACAGCAACGTTTTATTTTTTAATTAAAAAAAAAAAACGTTGCTCCTACTAGCTAGCCCACGTCCTAAGAAAACTTCTGCATTCTACACTTATAAGCTACTAGCCCACGTAATAGTTTTCTTACTATTTTCATGATAAAGTGGCTGCATCACTGACGAGGCCCCAGGACCATAGCCTGCTGGGGCTGCGGGACGTTAAAAGCTGCCTGCGAGACGTTTGAAAGAGATACCGCGCCCCCGGAATGCAAAGGGCTGAGGAAGGAACATGGATGGGTTTTAGTCAGTAAGAGTCTGATACTCCCTCATACGCCCACGGCGGGAGGGGTCATTAATATGATGATTTTCCATCAGAAAAAAATAAATGATAAAGTAGTTAAACTGATTAGTATGAAATTGGTATGGTACAGATTGAAACCTAGAGCAGGACAAAGGATGGTTTTTATTTTGATGCTGGAAGTAGTTCCCTCGGTATGCGGCTGAAACCGCGGTAAACAGCTAGTTAGTGTATAATTCCTGATTCTGTAAATTAACAAACTAGCTTCCCGCCAGCGGCTTCGCCCGCGTGATTTAAAAAATGACCGAGTTTCATACAAAATTTGCCCCCCTTTTTCACCCCCTTGGGGGTAGAATTTATCAAAATCCTTTCTTAGCGGATGCCTACGTCATAACATCTACCTGCATGCCAAATTTCAGCCCGATCCCTGCAGTGGTTTGGGCTGTGCGTTGATAGATCACTATGTCAGTCAGTCAGTCAGTCACCTTTAAGTTTTATAAATATTTAGATTTAGGTAGATTAGATTAGATGTCACAATTAAGTATCAAGTGTATATTTCAAGTTTACTAACGGACAAAGACCACATTTCTCATCTAGAAATAGGTTCAGTTGTTTTACCGATAACGCATAACAGACAGATACACAGACAGTCTTTCATAGAAATTTATTATATTAGTAAGAATAAAATTTAACCAGTGTGTATGAACTCTCAACAATGTGCATAACAGTTATGCTAGCCATTAAAACTTTGCAGTTTCTATGATTATTTAATCATTTATAACACTTTAGTTTTGTACGTTGGTACAACCGCCTTTTACTGATGATTAAGTACCTATACTATTTGCCCGTGGCGTTGGAGGAGCTCGTGGCTAAGCAACAGCCGCACGGGTCGACCGATCATAGGTTAAGCTGCGCTTGGCGCGGTCGGTCCGTGGATGGGTGACCATCTTTGTCATAGCGAGACTCCTCCGTGCCTCGGAAAGCACGTTAAGCTGTTGGTCCCGGTTGTCATTTGTACATCTTTGACAGTCATTACGGGTAGTCAGAAGCCAGAAAGACTGACAACCAGTCTTACCAAGGGGTACCGTGTTACCCGGTAACTGGGTTGTGGAAGTCAGATAGGCAGTCGCTCCATGTAAAACACTGGTACTCAGCTGCATCCGGTTAAAACTGGAAGCCGACCCCAACATAGTTGGGAAAAGGCTAGACAGATGATGACTATTTGCCCGTGGCGCCACTTGCATTTAATACTCTGCCATCCTATAAAGAAAGGCCGTAACTATTTTTTTTTTCGATATTGAGTTATTACTTATTTGTAATCGAAATCTTTTCCTTATTCCAAATATTAACTTATAAAATTAACTTAAATATTAACTTATAATCGAAAAAAATAATATAAACGGCTTTTCTTCTTATGACAGCAGTATTCATACCAAACACAAAAAAAAGTTGGTTCAATTTTTACTATCTACACTACTATTATAAAGAGGAAAGATTTGTATTTTTGTGTGTATGTTTGTAATGAATAAACTCAAAAACTACTGAGCCGATTTCAAAACTTCTTTCACCATTGGAAAGGTACATTCACCCTGAGTAACATAGGCTACCCGTGTGAAGCCGGGACGGGCTGCTAGTACAAAATAAAGTGGTACCAGACTATTATTATTGTGAATCAAGATGCACAATTAATAGTAATAATCAAAATCGATCGTGTCGTGGTAGCCTAGTGGTTAAGGCACCTGCCTCTCGTGAACTAGTGTGCGGTTTAGAAACCTGGCAAGTACCAATGTGACTTTACTAAAGTCCTATTTACATTCTAAGTAGATCTTAGACGTCACTGAGTTACGGTGAAGGAAAACATCGTGAAGAAACCTGGACTTAAAAAGTCCGAAATCGCCAATCCGCCTTGAGCAAGCGTGGTGATCAATGCTCATGCCTTCTCTGTATGAGAAGAGGCTTGTGCCCAGCAGTGGGACAGTATTATAATTATGTTGATGATGATGATGAATCAAAATCGACCCAAATGTATGTTATTTAACCCTGGATACGGCCACAGGCTAATTTTTATCAAAGTGCGTTAAGAAATTTTCTCAGAGGAACTACGAAAAACAGCGAGTATTCCTTTAAATATTAGTTCAAACTGCTAACAGATGGCGTTGCCTGTCAAAGCTTTCACCGTGCCAACACTTTTTTAATAACAAACATAAAAAACGTCCTGTACGTGATAAAGTACGGTAAAAAAACCGTTCCGATATTGATTTGATGGCATCCGATGATGGACAGACGGTAATAAAAAATAAGGGTTTGTTTTCCACGTGAGTTAAGCCAATTGTTTTGGATAACAATGTTTTTGGTAACGTAATTGGGCCTACAAATATAACTCTATTACTTTAATTGGCTCATAGGTCTAGTGGCAAGAAGCGCAGGTATTAAACGTAGGGGTCTAGGTAGCTGTTGTAATTGTAATCTGCAGAATCAAGAATCACGTTCTAAATACTGGGGAAATAGCGAAATGAAAATACAGTAAACGTTGTACGATGGTTGCTATTCAAACTTACGAATACCTTTTTCTTCGACATTAGAAATGACAGTATAAAACCTAACAAAGTATCTTAGCCAAGTAGGTTTTACAACATCCGCCCTTAATGGGAATAAAAAGATAAAGTAGTAATGCTTAACACAATAGAAAAGGCTAAAACATTACTACCAGACTAAACAGAAATACAAAACATAAACCGAAGAAAAATAAACAAATAGAAAATTATTCTACCTATTTATCCCTAAACCCATACTAACAACGCACCTTAAATGAGCTATGCGCCTTAAGGGCTTGGTTAATACATCGGCTGTCATTTTATCCGTAGGTATAAACTTGATATCTATAAGACCCTCAGTAACCTTTTCACGAATAAAATGAAATCTCGTATCAATGTGTTTGGTTCTATTGTGGTGGATTGGATTGACCACAAGTTTCTGTGCACTTTGACTATCATTGTATAGCAACACCCTATCAGCAAAACCAGTAATGTCACACACTAACCGTCTTAGGAAAATAGCCTCCTTAGCAGCACTGGTCAAGGACATATACTCAGCTTCTGTAGACGATAAGGCTACCGTTGGCTGCTTCTTACACTCCCAGCTAATAGGTCCACCTGCTAGCGTGAAGTAGTAACCCGTGTACGACCGACGGTCATGTACACAGTTCGCCCAGTCAGCATCCGTGTATCCACACAGACGTCCACCGACTTTCCTGTAAGTAATACAGTAATCCATAGTACCTTTCAAATACTGTAACACCCTTTTAGCGGCCAACCAATGCCTTTTATCGTAACAGTTATTAAACTGACTTAAATAGCTTGTGGCATAAGCTATATCGGGTCTCGTATTCACAGCTAGGTACATGAGACATCCTATCAAGTTTTGGTAAGGATATTCACCAAGAGATGTTGGATTACCTTTCTCCAACTTGTTATTCTCCAAAGGTGTAGACATCTCCTTGCAATCTCGCATATTAAACCGCTCCAATACCGCCTGTATATAGGTCTTCTGACTGACCACGATTGTATCGTCAACCCGGTTAATATTTAAGCCTAAACAATACGATAATGCACCCAAATCTTTTAGTGAGAAAAATTTTTCCAAGTCATTTTTGACCGCGTCAAACAAACTTTTTCCTTTGTAAAAGACAATTAGATCGTCGACATAGACTGCAAGTATTATGGTTTCATTACCAAACTTTTTCAAGTAAACACATGATTCCGCAGATGTTCGTGCAAAGCCAATTTTCGATAGAGTTTGATGCAATTTGATATTCCAGGCTCGAGCTGCCTGCTTCAAACCATAAATGGATTTTCTGAGCAAACAGACTTTACCTTCTACCCCGTGCTCAGCAAATCCCTCAGGCTGTTGCATGTACACCTCCTCCTCTAAGTCCCCGTTGAGGAATGCGGTATCTACACCCATGTGTTGGATGTTCAAATCCATTTCTGCCGCCAACGCTATAAGGGTACGCAGAGATGAATTTCGAACCACAGGGGCAAAAGTCTCGTTATAGTCAGTCCCCCAAACTTGACTAAAACCTTTTGCAACTAGTCGCGCCTTATACTTGACTACTGCATCGTTCGCGTCCCTCTTAATCTTAAACACCCATTTACATGGGATTACCTTTTTATTTGGTTTATCCACTAATGTCCAAGTCTGCTTATTCAATAAGGCATCGTACTCATGCTTCATTGCGGAGATCCAGTTATCTTTATCACCGCTATTAATAGCTTCACGATAACTTTTCGGATCATCACACAACAAATCAACACCGAGAGTGCCGTATGAATAATAATCAGGAGGTTTACGTACTCGTTCAGGATATCTCCTTTCAGGACATACATCGCTGGGTTCATCTGAAGGAACCAGGGACAGATCAGTTTGTTCACCCGAGTGTAGAGACTCCATGTCACCAACACCACCAGCTTCATCAGTCGCGTCCACAAAATCATCAACTTGCTCTACCTCCAACTCCACACCTTCTGAAGTAGGTGAAGAAGAAGAAGTAGTAGCAGATGAGACAGAAATCTCCTGTGGCGATGTGGTATCTGAAGAAGTTTTTGAAAAAAGATCAATGACATTGGGGCTCACAACAAATTCAGGCTGAACAGGTTTATCCTTCAATCCTGAAAAAATATTCTCAAATAACGTAATATCTCTTGACTTAATCAACCTCTGAGGGTTTTCCGCGCTACGGAAATAATAACTCCTTGGATCGTCTGAATATCCAACGAAGATATGTTCAGAAGCTTTCATGTCTAGCTTAGTTCTCTGGCATGAAGGCACGTGAACTAAAGCTCGGCAACCAAACACCCTTAAATGAGACAGGTCGGGTTTACTACCACACCACATTTCATATGGCGTCTTACCATCAAGTGCACGATGAGGTGACCTATTCTTTAAATAAACACTAGTCTCAACAGCATCCTGCCAAAAAGCTTTCGACAGAGAGCTCTGTGCTAGCAAGGAACGGGCCTTCTCTACAATACTACGATTGCAACGTTCACTTACCCCATTTTGTTGAGGGCTGTATGGTACAGACGTTTCATGTCGAATCCCTTGAGCCTGCAAATAGTCTGTCAACTCCTTGTTGACATACTCAGTACCATTGTCTGACCGAAGAGTTCGAATCTTAGTACCAGTCTGTCTCTCAACAAGTGCTTGGAAAGCGCAAAAATACTTCTGAACTTCTGTCTTAGATGACATACAATAAAGGGATATAAAACGTGTATAGTCATCTACAAAAATAATAAAATATTTATTACCTTTAAAAGATTCAGTGGTAAGGGGACCACAAACGTCCGTATGGACTAATTCTAATGGTGAGGAAGCCTTCTTGTACTTTATCCCTTTAAAAGGCTTTCGGGCCTGCTTACCCTCTACACAAGGTACGCATGGTTCTTTGTCAACCTCATTATACTCCACACCAACAGCTAGACCTTTTCTGAGTAGATCCATACCAATACGGCAGAGATGTCCTAGACGCTTATGCCAAAGCTGAAACTGGGACAAATTAGTGTGAACATTATAAGCTGAAACATTTTGCGACCTTATTGTACAATCTAAAGTATACAATCCACCACAAACAGAACCATGTAAAACAGGACCATTTATAAAAGAAACATCATTAGAATTATAAAAATTACAGCCATTTGTATCAAAAACAATCGAGAAACCTTTCTCTACTGCCTTTTTGACTGAGAGTAAATTACAATCTAGGTCAGGAACATGTACAACATTACAAATCTTCTTGAAATCGGTTTTCGTGTCAATCGCAACATCTCCTAAACCCACAGCTGGCAAACTTTTACCATTTGCGACAGTTATCTTCCCATCACAGGGTCGGTAACTATTAAACCATTCAGCATGTGGAGTCATGTGAGTAGACGCACCAGAGTCGATAATCCACTTCTCAGACATCTGAACATTAGGTGCAGATAAAGCCAGTTCCGTGACACCATCCAAAGCCAATTCCGTCACACGATTCGTCATATTTCCTGAACTAGAAGCAATCAGTCCCTTATCTTCAGAACTACTTTCTGTAGAGCAACGCGCCTTTGCCTTTTTCTCCTTCTTTTTGAGAGGACAATTAGGACTCTTGTGCCCAGGCTTCTTACACCGAAAGCAAATAACCTGTTTAGTATGCAACGCAGCCACATCATCTTTAGTCTCCTTTGTCATTTCACTCAACAACTTAGTCCTTACCAAATCTGTTGTGACTTCAACGCTCCCATTCTCAAGCGCCATTATCATAGGCTCGTAGCGAGACGTCAGACCTCCCAATATAATAGCTGCTAAAGAACTATCTTCTATGGTTTTGCCAATATCGGCCAAGTCTAGTGCTGTAGTAGTTATTGCTGTTAAGTAAGCCTCTAAATCAGAAAAGTCAGATAAGGAGTACCTGTACAACTTGCGTTCCAACGACAGTTTACGACCCAAACTTCGATCCTCGTAGGATTTCATAAGAGCACCCCACGCTTCTTTTGCGGTCTTAGCTGGTCGAACAATCGAAATAGCAGCGCCATCCACAGTAAGGCATATCTTAGAAAGAGCCTTTTCTTCCTTCCGTACATCGTCGGACGTCTTATTTCCTTCGATAACTACTCCGTTTACGGTTTCCCACAATCCTTCATGGATTAACAACATTCGCATTTTAAATTTCCACACAGTGTATCCTTCTCTATTACGAAGTATCGGAATACCATTTAGGGACATACCAGAAACTGCAGACGACATGTTAACTAGGAACAATTTCACCACCAATCTTCTTTTAAATTTGATCGACATAAAATATGCAGAGCTTCGTGCTGATAACGTGTTGTAATTGTAATCTGCAGAATCAAGAATCACGTTCTAAATACTGGGGAAATAGCGAAATGAAAATACAGTAAACGTTGTACGATGGTTGCTATTCAAACTTACGAATACCTTTTTCTTCGACATTAGAAATGACAGTATAAAACCTAACAAAGTATCTTAGCCAAGTAGGTTTTACAACAGTAGCACTTACCAGGTCGGGTAAAGTGTGTCTGTAGCCTGGATTTTCGTCTAACTGGACGCAGCTGAATACCAGTGTTTTACATGGAGCGACTGCCTATTTAACCTCCACAACCCAGTTACCGGGTAACACGATGCCTTAGTAAAACTAGTTGTCAGACTTTCTGGCTTCTAACTAGGTACCCGTAACGACTGTCAAAGATCTTCAATTGACAACCGAGACCAATAGCTTAACGTGCTTTCCGAGGCACGAAGGAGTTTCGGTATAACATAGATCGAACGCGTCAAGCGCAGCTTAACCTTTGTTCGGTCGACCCGTACGGCTGTTTCTTAGCCACAAACTCCTCAAACTACTACAAGTAAAACTACAAAAATTATGGGGTTGAAATAGCATTGAGCCCAGACTTCGTAATTATGGAAATACACCCTCAATAACCATTGGAACTGATGTTCAACGTGGGAGGTTTGCGGTCAATGATTGCACAGGTCGTTGCGAGTGGGATGTGCACTGGGATCAAAGAAACTATAGGGATGAAATGGGGATAAAATGGAGGTAAAATGTCATCTATATTAATGAGACGAGATACTAGAGAAACAACTAATTTTGTTCCTGGCTAAGGTATCGAAAATAAGACTCCATGCTCAGCGGTCATACTTGCGACCTACAAGCCAATAATGACGCACTATTTTTAGTCACATCTAAACATTATTACGTCTGTGGTCGGATTGCATTGAAACGAACTTCCATCGAACGATCATTTCCATAAATTGCGTTAAACGCGCTATTGGAAAGGCTTTTGATATTTATGAGCGGAAAGAGCAGGTAATCGAAGTATTCCTGAACTGCTATTTACATAACAAATGAGTTTTTGACATCTGGGTAAAATGACGGCCATTTTTAAGCGTTCTAAGTACTACTTATTGCGTTCTGAGGGACTATTTAACACGCCCTAATAATAAAAAGTAACATACAACTACTACCCAATGTCCTATCTATCTCTGTACTAAATTTCTTCAACATCGATTCAGTCGTTTAAGGCGGCGATATATGTGAATTGCGTGTAATTTGTGTTACATTAAAACGTTTTTTCTCCGTCATTTTTATCGAAAATGCTTCGAAAAAAATACATAATAATCTATGCCATACAAGGCAGATCCCCTTCTTTTCAAAAATAAAAAAAAAACTATTTAAATATCAAAAATAATTGAGCAAAGTATCATCTGTTTTCTTAGTTACTACGGTTTTTCTCGTAAACTATCAATCTCAGGATTATTTTATTGTCATCACCATATTAAATAAAAGAATACCGAGGGAACCTTCTTCTTATTTTTCCAGATTAATGCCCTAATTATTTTTAACGATTTTTTTACGTAATCGATACTCGTTATTCGCGTGAACACCCCTCTGCCGTCCTAAGAATCAGTGCGGGACGAGACGCTGTGCTGAACGGACCTGCGACACTTTTCTCCAAAAACTGCACTATTATTTTATTTGTGGAATGCGAAAGTTTGGATGGATATATGGACACGGTAAAGGTATCTAACAGTATTGTGACTCGGCCTTGTTCGGGATATAACTACCTACAGCCGCGCGGTACTCACTCACACGATAGGGCTGCCTGCCTATAGTGTTTTATTTCATCAACCTACTCGTACTTGAGTTTCTTTCTTGTTTTGTGAATGTAAATAATATATATTTTTATTTTCAAAAATGTTTTTTTTTGTGAATGAAATAGGAAGTGTACAATAAAAATACATGTAAATCTTACTAGGTTGGTACCTATCATTTATTACTCACATATTCATTTCATAATGATATTTCGCCTAATTCAATAATATGTATGTTTATAAATAGCTAATTACATAAGTAAGTAAATAGCCTAGAGTGGGAAACTACTTTTTTTTAACGTAAGCGCACTTTTTACGCCCTATCTACTTATTTATTAATTAATCTGGGTTTTTTTACTCAGTGGAAAAATCGAAATATCTGCCTATTAAAAGCAAAAACAGATTACGTCATTGGTAGACATATCCAAAAATTATAGTTATACCTTCCGGAGTATCCAGGTAATTTAAAAATGTTATTGATGAATTCAAGGAACCAATACATATTAAATAAGTACTTGAACTTATTTTTAGTGAAAAAATCGCGCGGTTATTGTTAAAAAATACCGGCCAAGTGCGAGTCGGACTCGCGCACCAAAGGTTCCGACATTTGGAATTTTTATTTTATTATAATAGGTTCACCAACAATTGTTTACACCATTTCAATTATAAAACACATGCTTAACGATAATATTACAGTGTAACAATCCCTTATAAGTGAACACCACATGCTTAAATTAATATCAGACCAAAAGTGAAGCTAACTTAGTTAAAATCAAAATACAACGAAGTTAAAATCAAAATTAAAATCATAATAAAAAAATAAAATCAAAGTTACAATCAAAATTAAAAATTAAATTAAATTTAAAACCAATATTAAATTGAAATTATAATAAATTTCACTTGGAAAGAATATTATACGCAATAAAGTCGCAATTGGTTATTTGACTGTATTTTTTTTATTAGTAATACATAACTAATTAACGAAAAGATTAACAACAGTGAAAATACGAATGTATTGTCACGTAGGTCGGTAGGAACGTTCTAGATCGAAGATTCTAGAACGAATATTCTAGATCGATGATTCTAGAACGAATATTCTAGATCGATGATTCTAGAACGAATATTCTAGATCGGAGATTCTAGAACGAATATTCTAGATCGAAGATTCTAGAACGAATATTCTAGATCGAAGATTCTAGAACGAATATTCTAGATCGATGATTCTAGAACGAATATTCTAGATCGGAGATTCTAGAACGAATATTCTAGATCGAAGATTCTAGAACGAATATTCTAGATCGAACATCCTAGAATGATCTAGAAAATGCTACGCTACCACCATCTATTATCGAGTACCAGAACTATAAGAATGTTCTAGAACCATGTAGATTACCTAGATGTTCTAGAACTATGTAGGTTAACTAGAACTTTTTGGAAGTCTGGGCTCGACATATAAATAGAGGGTGGGCAGCGCTGCGTGGGGAGTTCTAATCTGAACGCGATACAGTGAACTTCGGGTGAACGAAGTGAAGAGGATCAGTGTAACTAATTAGTGAGTGAATCTAATTAGTGAGTGATTCTTATTGGTGTTATTGTATTGGATTTGTAAGATTTTAATAAAGTGTTGTGTTTTGTGTATATTGGTGTAAAATTATTTATCCCGAACCCCAGCTCGTAATAGTATTATCCTAAAAAACGGCCTAGTTATAAGCATTTAAAAAGTCATTGCTAGAAAAAGAGAGCACGATGCAATTATGACGTCATTATGTCAAAACAAATTATGTTTCGCGTGACAAGGATAGAGAATTCCCCTTCCAAAAACTTTAAAAGCATGGAAGTTATTTATTTTAACATTGATTTAATTTATTTTTCGACACTTCGTTTTGTTTCTATGGAATCTTTTTAATGAAACAGCATTTTAGTACATTTTAGTTGGTGGTCAAATACCTAATTATCTTGCTTTTTTCGACCGCATAATTAAATTTATTTGTAGGGGAAAATTGCTGATTACTTAAAAACTGTTAAACTTAAATTCATAGTTTTATTTTCCCTGTAATATTTAGGTTAATGTCTATCAATCATTATTATTTCAGATTTTCCCTTCTCAAATTACGGAGATAAAAATGACCGTTCCCCCGATAATTTTTTGTGCGGATTTCATTATTATTCGAAAATTAAAAGACATACAAGAAAACAAAAAAATATATTAGAATGTGCAAATAAAGACCTTTCATATGATACCCCACATGACCTAGTAACTATACTTAGAAATTTTAAACACCCACTTTCCCCCACTTTTCCAATAAAAGCAATATGATTTTTATTTTTTTTACATTTGCAATACGCATGAACAATCGTTCTTTATAACTGTTCCAAATTTCAAGTCAGTGTGACAGACGGACAGACAGACAGACGAATTGAAACCATAAGTGTTCCTTTATACCATTTTTGGTACGGAACCCTAAAAACAACACACCGTCCGTTCGTCACTGCGGCACAGTCGCGACTATCTGCATGCCGAGATCGAGGCGCTTAGGCATAGCTCGCGATTCATCCGTTTGTATGAAGTTGGAATACTGTATAGATAATATTACCGTGGTATGGATGTCTGTTCCCTCTTCACGCCAAAACGGAACGCTAATGAACGGATTGGGCTGAAATTTTGCATATAGGTAGTCCTTGGCTTGGAATCAAACATAGGCTGTACTTTTTATCCCGGAAGAAAGCGTGCGGAACCGCGGGCAAAAGCTAGTACCTAATAAAGTAACATCATAGGCACGGAAATGTTATCTCGTGAAAAAACTTGTAGGTTTTCTAGGCTGGGCTATCTATTTATGTAGGTAGGCACTTAGCGACTTACTATATTATTGAATTGAATTGGTAATAAAATAATGAAATGATTATGAGAAGATGGTATTTGGTATGTGGTAATAATGGTAGGTATTTATGAGGGTAATAAATGGTAGCACACAAAAATATTTTTACTGAACACTTCTTATTAATTTCACTATCCACAAATTGAATAAAAAATATATTAACATTAAAAAAATAGAAAGAAACTCAAGTAGGCAGAAATACTGTAAGCCGGCAGCCCTATCGTGCTGTGCAAATGGTTGGATTATTATTTTGCCGTGCCATGCGCTGCGCGTACGTAACTTTTGTCAGGGGAGGTGTGGAGCCTGCGCGGGGTATTTTCCTTGGTTACGCCCACTCGAGCAAGGTCATCGGCGTATATCCCGCTCTTAACCGTGAAATCGTACACAAACTCACTTTTGCATTTATAATAATCAGAATGTATTTTTAGGGTTCCGTATCTCAAAAGATAAAAAAAAGAACCTTTATAAGAGCACTCTCTTGTCCGTCTGTCCGTCTATACGTCTGTCGGTCCGTAGGGGTTAGACAAGTGGCAAAAACGCTAGTAGAATAAAAAACAAAATGTATGGGAATGACATTCGTTTACGACTAGCTATCTGTCATTCCCATACATTTTGATTTCTATTCTACTAGCGTTTTTGCCACTTGTCTAACCCCTCGTATATCACCACCAATTTTTTTATGCGGGAATCGAACTCAACACCAAGTATAGAAGGCAATAACTGCGTCAAATCTACCAATTAGTAAGCGTGGCTAAGTAAATCTGCTATGACTAAAAAAATATCAAAAATAATGGCTATGTGCATTTCAGTACTGAGAAGAAAGAAAGAAAGAAAGACAGAATGACAGAAAGAAAGACAGAAAGAAAGAAAGAAAGAAAAAGTATTTATTCACACAAAAAGACGCTACAACAGAAAAAGTACAGAAGAGAAAAATACACAAAAGAAAAATTAGAAAACAATAACAAAATAAAAATAAAAAAAACCTACAGACTAATGCGTCATTATTTGCGAAAAGGTCAGCGCTCAGCATAAATGCTGTGTTTGCGCTCGAAAGCGCGAGACTACAGCGCTGATTTTCAGCGCTGACCTATAAGCTCATAGCAGTACTTTTATGACGAAATTTTGGTTCGTAAACTAGTCATAATAGTCAGCGATGAAATCTCAACAAAGTTCACATAGCAGCTTTTGGTTTGACAACGAAGTAATCAATACATATAAAATGCTTTGTTCTGAATGACTGACGGATCAACGCACAGCATAAACCGCTGATCGTAGAGACCTGAAACTTGGAGGGTGTGTTCTTTGTATGACGTAGGCATCCGATAAGAAAGGATTTTCCGAAATTCTACCCTAAAGGGGATGTAAAAGGGGGTCAAAGTTTGTATGAAACTCTGTCATTTTTAATTTAAATTCGTATAGACCACGCGGGCGAAGCTGGCGAAGAGCTAGTTCAAAATATTTTCCTCTATTTTATTTCAAAAAATTAAGAGTGACAACTCAAGGTTGTTCTTTTTTAAATCCCAACCCATGTCGGTAACAAGGGTATGGTCATCCGTTACTGCTGTCAACCCTCCTCCAAAAACTATGGGCAGTGAGCAATGACGTCACGGATCATGGGCTAATGTATTCTCATGGTGTTTTAAAATGATTTGTTTCTGCGTGTGTTTTTTTTGGTTTTTGTAATTCCTTTGTGTTTTTTTCCGGTGGAGGCGTAGTTAGACGTATGGTTTATTTAAGGCGACTTCTAAAAAGAAGGAAATTGATTTCAGTTGCTTATATATTTTTTAATCCTGACTATCTATCTTCTATCTATACTTATAATAAATCTGTAGAGAGGTCAATTCTGTACATGAAATCTAGGGCTGGCAGACTAAAAAACATAAGTCCAAAAGTGAAACTTTTCAGGAACAACTAAAAACTGTATAAAAAAAGTGCGTTAAACTATAAATTCAACTTTATTGGAATATTGAGATGTTTTTAATTGATACTAACATGCATGTAAATATAATTTGATAAAAATATAATAAAAAGCGATTTTAGTGACTTACTGCTCCTATTGATTGTAGCGTGATGAAAAGTATACTATAACCAGCTCAGGAGTATGAAAAATAATTGTACCAAGTTTCGTTAAAATCCGTCGAGTAATTTTCGTTTCTATAACGTTTATACAGAGAGACAGGCAAAAATTTTACTGATTGCATTTTTGGCATCAGTATCGATCCCTAATCACCCCCTGATAGTTATTTTGGAAATATATTTCATGTACAGAATTGACCTCTCTACAGATTTATTATACCTAAGTATAGATAGAAGATAGATAGATAGATATTTACCTAATTATTATAGCTAAGTATTGATAACATAAATAAGATTTAAAGTATGCATATTAATTAATTAATGATATCATGTTTTCAGATATTCGTAAAAGTATAAAAAGATTGGTGTAACGGGCTAATATTTTTTAATACACGAAACGTCCTCTACTTGCATGCGAATAAAACGAACTGAAAATTCTAGTAAAACATCATTTATCTCACGAGCATCTAGAATAAGCCTGCAAAGGTTTTTTCCGTCATTTTAGAAGCCATCTGACGTGTGCATATCGTCAAAACGCCACACACAGCCGCTGAAATCCGGTTTCCTTTTATTCAATCTGTCATGAAAATCGGTGCTGAAAAATTGCCTGAAATAATACCGAGTCACCCAGTGTCATGATGTGAAATATAGCCTGTTGAGAACAGACAATATTTTCTGCATACTACTAAAATATCTAGATGTAAAATTGATTAGTAGAGAATGCTTTGTGGCGTTAAGTTTCTGTATAATAATACCATACGATTGTTTGATCAAGTGAATTTAAAAAAAAATACTGATTAAGAATTAATGATTTTTTATTCCTTTTATAGGCTGTTAATTTCTGGTTTTATGCAAATAGCAATGAGAAACCCATCCAACGATATCCCACACGATGGGATATATGAGAAAAAAAATATTTATCCCCACTTTATGTGTCTTTTTTTACCACTTTTTCTAGTTCAAAAACCTCTGAAATATGCGCTATACGGACAAACAGACAGACGGACATAGCGAAACTATAAGAGTTCTTTGTCGACTACGGAACCCTAAAAAGTTACACCATCCCTGAGTAAAATAAGCTATATGATGAAGATGCGACCAAATTCAGCCAAAAATGTTTGTATCTCAAATCAATGTAGCGAATCCTAAATCGAGCTAAATTATACGTCATACAAAATTACTCGAGCAATCTGTTTATCTTCTTCCTGCCTTCATATGAACATTCAAGTATATCCTCCAATCCCGATAATTGAATCAACACACACACACAAACACACATACCCTCCATCACAGATCACCCCACTTGACGGGAACATAAAAACCAAACATGGAACTCGATTAGCTCGCTGGGACGTCAAAATGGTGGCAAATGAAGTTACCACACAGTGTATGTGAGAACAGAAAGCCAAGTCTAGTAGACTAAATTGATTAAAAATAATTTGCTACAGTCTTCGTTTCTGAATTGGCCATTGTTACGTAGAAACATACAGGGCCAAGTACACTGACAGATGGTTACGTAATCGGCGCGTTAAACAGAAATGTTTTTAACCAGGAAGCTGGAATTTTCGTGTTACCCACTTCTAGTTCAACCCTGGTTTAGTAATCGACCGTTTCAGGAATAAACATCTCTAATAATACGTTACCCAACGAAATTTGGAACGGTTAACAGTTGTTTTAAGTTAATCGGACCGTTATCTTGTCGGTGAACTTGGGCCTAGGCATTTTGTTTCTAACCGACTTCAAAACAATACAATTTTCTCAGTTGGTCTGAATCTGTTATTATGGTATTTTATTCAAGTTAAAAGTGTTTTATGAAACATTTTTGTATAACAGAAGGCTTGATATTAATTATGTTTTTATTTAAAACTGGCTATCAATATTATAACTTTTGTTGCAATGCTGCCAGTCTTCTGGGCACATTACCAGATGATAGCGATGTGGAGGAATATTTTGACGCTTAACCTTGACGTGTTCCTTTAGGTGTTTTTATTTTTGTATTTTATATTGTTTTTTGTAAGTAAATAATTTCTTCCCTATTACGATAAATATTTTACGTCAGATGTGGCTTAACCTAGCGTAAGGTATATAAGAATATAATCGTTTTTCAATTTATTATTTTTGCTTTAAATAACTTTTGTTAAAATAAAATTGTATCCTTTACTTAATAAATCGGAAAGTTACAGAAAAACGACGAAATCGATTAATTTTGTTGCAAAAATATTTTGAACCTTAGAGACGGTTCTAGGATCCTCGAGAATATGGAAAACAAAACTATCTATGTTATTTCTCAAATTTCAAGCTATCTCCATACCAAATATCAACTTAATCGGTCCATCCGTTTAACCATGAAAGCATTGACAGACAGAGAAATTTACATGTAGATTTTATAAAATTATTTAGGACTAGCTGTTTCCCGCGGTTTCACCCGCATCCCGAGGGAACTACTTAGCGCACCCGGGTAAAAAGTATATGTTGTTATTCCACATATCCTATGTTGTTCCACAGGGTCTATTCTATCTCTGTACCAAATTTCATTTATATCGGTCCAGTAGTTTTGGCGTGAAAGCGTTACAGACAGACAGACTGACAGAGTTACTTTCGCATTTATAATATTAGTAAGGATTTTCATAACAATATAAGTTTGAAATTAGCCTTCTGTGTTATATTTGCAGTGGTTCAATTTAGTTTGTTAGCAAGCTTTCAGGCATTTTATTTGCGTTCGATTTTTAAAGTTAGTGCATTAGAGTGCGTAAACAAAACGTGATTTATTCGTTGGTTTAAGTCTAAAAGGTATTCGAAATAAATCGAAAAGATTTATCGGAAAAAAGATCATTACTGTTTTTTATTATTATTTATTTAGTAATGTCAAACTCCTTGCAAAATGTTGTTTTTTTATTCAAATAAACATAATTAAAGTCAAACTCACTGCAAATTATTCTATTGATGTGTTTCTAAAATTGATATTTTTTCATAACTAATGCGAATATAATTGTGTTGTTTGTTTTGTTGTATTTTACGCTTTTACGATAAAAAAGTTAAACTGATCTGAAACAAATGTTTTATGGAGACAAATTGAGCTTTGGACGCTTTTAGGCTACTTTTTATTCTGATGCATTAAGTATTCTCTCAGAACAAGATTGAAATCGCAGGAAACAGCTAGTATTAATATTTTTTTGTTACTGACCCGGTTTTTTTCATCTCGAGTGTAATGGCCGGTTGCACCAAACTCTTCATTATTTATACTTTTACGAATATCACGAAACATTATATCAATAATTAGCATACTATTCATATTTTGTATGTAATCAATGCATAGATATAATAATTAAGTAAAAATATATCATAATATAATTGTCATCCTCCATTTTGACAGATCTTAAATGACAGTTCTTCCGTTTCACTTATAAGCAATGATCGGAGTAGGTAGATTGGTCAATGAACTGGCACATATATATTAATATGGATATGCCTCCGGGATTCCGGGATTTTGTAACAATTAAGATGTTTTAGGAATTTTAAATATGGTTATTTGTAGGATGAAGAATATATCAATATGAATAAGAAACTATTAACCCTTTTGCTGTTTTTTTTAATAGAAAATGTGATCGGCCTGCTATAATAAAATAAATCTATGGCATGGCTAAACTTGAGTAGAAACGTAGCAAACGTAAAGTGGGATTCAACTAAATAATAGTTCGCATTCTATAAATTTCAAATGTTTTAGTTTAAAAGTTTTTACATTTACAATATTCGATTTAATCTCGTAAGTACCAAAACGAAATCCCAAAAAAAGGCTTATCCATGTTATGATTTCTATGACTATTCATGATGCAAGTACGTAAAATCAATCTACCTACTCCGATCACTGCTTATAAGTAACCTGATTTTTTTTTTGGTGCAACCAGGAGTGACTCTCAATTCTGCATGGCGACATGACATCTGTCATAAAAAAGCCGACCCACTCAACGTAGTCAATTAAATATTCTGTGAACGTTAAATAAGTTAATTACCATTAATTAACAGGTCTCGCTTTGAGATGTAAATTACATGTAAATGAGATGTTGGTGTATCTCTGATTCTAAGTTTATGTAAGCAAGAGTAAACTAACTTTCCCGCGGTTTTACCCGCGTCATAAAGGAACTACTTATTATACCAGGATAAAAGCTTTCCTATAACAGTTTCCAATATCCCACCTATCTCTGTACTAAATTTCATCAAAATCGGTTCCGCCGTTTTATCGTGAAAGACATATATAAATATCATTCTATCGGTTTGTTTGTTTCGTCTACCAAAATAAAATGGCTGACTCGATTTCTATGAAATTTTGTATAGAGATAGATTAAAGCTTAGGAAAGGAGGTGGTATTTTGGTCTGAAACAATAAAGTTGTTTTTTCAGGATGAAAGATCATACTGCACATAATATAAATGTCTAACAGAAAATTCTTCCCATTCCCATGTAACATGACGTCATTTGTAAGATAATTAAGTTAATGTGACGTCACAAGTTCACTGAGAACACTCAGTTACAAAGTTTTGTTTGTGCCAGTTATGTAAGGCGATGTTTACACTTTAGTTTTGAACACAAAAGGAATTTTATAGTACTAGCAGTTTCCCGCGGTTTCACCCGTATTCTGAAGAAACTACTTAATATACCCGGGTAAAAGTTATTTTATAACCTACCTAAGGGTTCAACCTATCTTAATACTAAATTTCATCCAAATCGGTTCAGTCTTTTTGTCGTGAAACCGTTACAAATAGACAGAGTTACTTTCGAATTTACAAAGTAAGATCAAGCACTATCCCGCCATTCTGCCCGCGTCTTTAGGCTACGTCCTAACACACCCGGATAAAAAATATTCTATAATCTACCCCAAGGTTCAATCTATCTCTTAATCAAATTTTATTCAAATCAATTCAGCCGTTTTATTGTAAAAGCTTAGCATACAGAATTTCTTTTACATTCATAAAGAGCAAACCCGCTGGTGTACGAGTAAGCGCACAAGACATATTTAAAGCTAAAACAAAAGATATGAAGCAATCGGCAGCAATTTGTTAAATGGTAGGATTAATTTATTACTTAGGGAACCTTTTTCGGAACAAAGTATCAAAATTTATAAATTTGTTAGGGACATATTTTTAAGACGAGAGTAGTTAATTTCGTTTTGTTTTTTTTTCTGTTTGTGTTGAGTTTCTTCTTGTTTATATTTTCATTTATTTTGTAATTATTACATTTGTTATATATACCTTACGAGGCTGGCTTGGCGCAATAGCGTAAAAAGCCTCAAAAAATAAATGATAAAAAAAAGATATTCGCATTATTATTCGATACAGAAAGCGTTAAAAGCGCTGAATGAGTGGAAAGCAATAATAAAACAACTCACCAGCTATCTGAACACAGCATTATATTCAAATCACGCTTCTGCATGACATTTCGTAAACACAATTCGGCTTATCTTGGCACTTAGTTGAAGAAACTTTGTGTTAATGTTATAACAGAGATTTGTTTTATGTACAAACTGTTTTCCGTGGTTTCGCCTGTATCCTGAGAGAACTACTTCGTATACTCGGGTAAAAAGTATCCTATATGTTGGTCTAGGTTTTAAGCTATATGTGTACTAAATCTCATCCAAATCTATTCAGTAGTTTTTGCATGACAAAGGTACCTACATTTAAACTTGTTTGGTTTTTAACCCGCAATCTTCCTACTTGATAAGCGGTCTAAACCTCCACGTTATTTTCTAAGGCTAGTAAGCTATGACTATGTCAAAATTTAATTTGACTCAATTCTCAAGATTTTATTTGCAAAAGGTCACTAGCGCCATTTGGGATCTGTTCCACCCCTTAAAATTACGTTGTTATGTTAATGTTTTTGGGGGGGAAAACTTTGAACATCCCCAAGTGGGCCTATATATAACACAAACAACTTGGGTAAGTAGGAATGTAAGTATACCGTGTGTGTGGAATGGATATGTATGTTATTATTATACTAGCTTCTGCCAGCGACTTCGTCCGCGTGGAATTGTGGTGCTCCGCTCCTATTTGTCTTAGCGTGATGATATATAGCCTATAGCCTTGATTTCTGTGTAGCTTTAACCATTAAGGTTGCACACGCGACGGAAGCTTAAAAAATGGAGTAACTTCTCCCAATTTTCCCAACATTTCCCTTCACTGCTCTGCTCCTATTGATTGTAGCGTGATGAAAAGTATACTATAACCAGCTCAGGAGTATGACAAATAATTGTACCAAGTTTCGTTAACATCCGTCGAGTAGTTTTTGTTTCTATAGAGTTTATACAGACAGACAACAATTTTACTGATTGCATTTTTGGTATCAGTATCGATCCCTAATCACCCCCTGATAGTTATTTTGCAAATATATTTCATGTACAGAATTGAGCTCTCTACAGATTTATTATAAGTATAGAAGAAGATATATAGATTGCACATATATATTTTACACATTGGATACATAAAATTCATGTACAAAGACGAGCAATACTTACTCTTACAGCAAACCTTAGAGCGATAGAGAGATTTTATAATTGCAGGTGAATCAACAAGTGCGCAACAATAAAATAATGAATTAAAATTAGTTTATAATAGTATGGGTTGTAAATGTGAGAGAGACAGCCGCTCCATACAATACACTGGTACTCAGCTACATGTTAGAAGCCGACCCCAATATAGATGGGAAATGGCTAGGCAGATGATCAATCGTAAGTAAGGAGTAAGATTATATATGTAAGTATCTCTATATTCAAACCATCGAGATATATACAATAGAGATGCAATCCCGAACATTACGCGTCAAAAAAACTTAACCAATTTTTTGGTATTTAGACGTAGCTTTGAAACTGGTAACCAATTTGATGCAACATTATATTTATCTCTTTCACACTAACTAAATAAAACATTATTTACGTGGCATTTGTTTGACAAACACGGCGACAGTCAGTTTTTTTCAGACATTCAGTTGAAGTCAAGCTGACAGATGACATGAATTGTGGCTGGGAGCTCAAACTTTTATGGCACGCATTTTGCTTGGTGATAGCAGATCTAGTTACGTTAGTAACATTATTTATCAATGATTCAAACACAAATTTATAACTTAACACCCTAAGTTGCTAGTCCCATTTATCAACCAGTAAATCCTCTCCATCCTTCGAAGGTCTAGAGTCTATCACCACAATGTGGTCATCAATCATTCACACAATGGTGAGAGACCCTTTTGAGCGTAAGAAGTCTTATTGTGAACCTTTCGTGTAAGGGTGAGGTCGCATTGATGTAAAGTACAGGTCGCGTTGGTAGCGGGGATGGTAGCGGAGCGGAGCTGGTAGCTCACATTTATGTGTGATGCGTATAAATAATAGTAGTAATGTATGTTATTTTTGTGTTTTAATAAATATGAAATTAATAAATAGGTACTATTGTCTATCTATATTATTTAACAAAGAGAACGAATCGAAGAATCGAGTCAGATTTTTAAATATTTAGTGACCCCCCACACTAGCGTCGTCGTCGTGTCAGCGTCCGCACAGCGTCGACGCAACGTCGACGCCGCGGCGACGTGACGTCAGCGCTGGCCGGCTACGTGATGATTTGCTGGCGTCGCGTTACCACGGCGTCGACGTACTTTGTTCGTACGTGACGCTTTGCTGGCGTCACGTCGCTGCGGCGTCGACGCTCAAAAGACGCTAGTGTGGAGGGTTACTTAGTTCCATTTTATTTTTAGTTTTTATTTTACAAGTTTTTTATAATAGTTCTTCAATATAATCTATTTCGGTCGTTTTTTAAAAATAAAGCAGTGCCATGATTTTTTTTAAGTAAAATAACTCATTCTATAATGATTAAAATTTAGGCAAAATTCTACTATTAGTGTTCAATACTAAGTGAACATCATAACTCAGTATCCATGGAGTTTCTTGCCGGTTCTTCTTCATAGGACCCACTACTTGGAACCGTGCAACTAATTTGACCTTTCATAAGTGCTTTATTTGGAGGCCTATGTGTAATAAAAAAAATACTTTTGAGTACCAACAAAAACATTAAAAGTGGCAACACTTTTAGTGTATTTTTGACGGCGCGTTTGGCGTAGTGGCTGAGCAATTTGGCTGCTGCGCTGCGTGTCGCGGGTTCGATTGCATCACGGGTCAACTAAATTTGTTCCGGGTCTGGGTGTTTGTACATGTGAAATGTATGTTTGGAAACGCACCCACGATACAAGAGTAATTCCTAGTATGGGGCAACGTTTTTTAAAAAAATATTTATTTTTTAATATTAAATAACACTGAAAATACTTTCGTTTCCGAACTTAGGTACTTAGAATATTTACTGTGTCATGACGCACTTGTGCCATCTTTATATTTTACCTATATGTATTCCCACAGTTTTACCCGTGTCCCGAGAATACTACTTCACGCACCCGGATAGAAAGTAATCAATTACCATCTCTAGGGCCCTGTTTATCTTCGTACCAAATTCCATATATACCGTAAGGCGTAACATATATATTCACGTTCGCATTTGTAATTTCACTACCTGTCTGCCAGCAGCTTCGCCCGCGTGGACAATTTTTTAATACCTTGGGTTACATTATTCAAGTTTTAATAGGGATCCCTAATTATTTCTGGAAATAATTAGGGATTAGTATAGATTATGTTATTACATTAGTATAGATTATGTTAAGGAATGAAAGAAAGATACAGATTAAAGAAAGAAAGTGCGAGAAGCGAGCCTAATAGAACTAGAATGAATGAGAAATAGAATACTAAGGTCTACCTCCTTCATGAGCAGGGAAAAGCAGCAAAAAAACCTAGAAAGAAATAGACTCAAAACAGAACACGAAGAAAAAATAAGGGTATTTTACTCAGCAAGCCAACAGCCACGCTTCCGACAATAACTTAGAGCACCAAAACATTAGCAACGCCACAAAAAAATCACGCACTAATTACATTTTCTATACTCCCTAAGTGCTTCTTTGTAATTCTTCCCAAACCACGTATAAAGGGAAAATATATTACTTTCTTTATCGACTCTCCCATAGTTTTATCTTGCGCTAACTTTATCAAGTTTGCTAAGTAAGCTACCTAATTCTTATTGCTTAAGATAACCATTACAAAGGTTTTAGTGAGAAGTATCTATAGATTTTAAAAATAATCATCTGCCTAGCCTTTTCCCTACTATATTGGGGTCGGCTCCCAGTCTAACGGGATTCCTTTTTTTATGACCTCTTGCAGGGTCCTTCTAACAGCATTCGACCTGCTTAACCGGACAATGTGGCGAGGTCCTAATTTAATTAATTAAATTAAGGCCTCTAGCCAAGTTTAAAACTAAATTTAAAGTGACAGCGCGCTGAGGGCTCCCCCTAGTGGGGAACGAACCCCGGCTTAGTGCGTCACTGGGGAGGACAACTAGGGTCTAGCTGGATCATAACAATAAAACGGGATACAGCTGAGTAACAGTGTTTTATATGGAGCGACTGCTTGCCTATCTGACCTCCACAGCTCAGTAGGTAACCGAGTAACACGATAACCCTTAGTGAGACTGCTTGTAAAACTTTCTAGCTTTTTGTTAAAAATCTACAAATGACAGCAGAGACCAACGGCTAACCTAATCACGGAGGTTTCTCGGAATGGTCACTCATTCACGAACAGACCGCGTCAAGCGCAACTTAACATTTGATCGATCGACCCGTGTGACTGTTATTTAGCTACGAGCTCTTCCTAGTAAATTATAAAAATTACCATAGAATAATGACAAGCAGTGAAGTTATGATTTTTTTGTTGCTCTGATAGCCGGTTGCACCAAAATTTATCACAAAACATCATCATCTGCCTAGCCTTTTCCCAACTACATCGGGGTTGGCTTCCAGTCTAACCGGATGCAGCTGAGTACCAGTGTTTTACATGGAGCGACTGCCTGTCTGACCTCCACAACCCAGTTTTTTTTTTTTTTTTTTTTTTTATTATTGATAGGTTCGCGTTTGACCACTATCTCACCTGATGGTAAGCGACGATGTGGTCGACGATGAAGCACGCTTACCTAGAAGTAACCTATTCACTCTTGACTAGTTTACCGGGTAACACGATACCCCTTGGTAAGACTGGTTGTCAGACTTTCTGGCTTCTGACTACCCGTAACAACTATCAAAGATCTACAAATGACAGCTGGGATCAACAGCTTAACGTGCTTTCCGAGGCACGGAGGAGTCTCGCTATGACATAGATGGTCACCCATCCACGGACCGACCGCGCCAAGCGTAGCTTAACCTTTGATCGGTCGAACCGTGCGGCTGTTACTTAGCCACGAGCTCCTCTTTTTATCACAAAACATGATATCATTAATTAGCATACTTTTAATATTTTTTTATGATATCAATACTATTGAGTAAACATAATCATACATATTTAGACGAAAAACATAAAAATACATCAAAATTATCATTCATATTTAGACGAAAATATAAAATTATAGCAAAATTATCCTCCATTTTGACAGATCCTGAATGACAGTTCTTCCATTTCATGTTAGGTAATATGCGTAAACTTGAAGTACCTATGTAACTTTGCTTTAATTTTGAAGAATTTGAAGCTTTAACTCTGCTTTAAATTTGAATCTTGCCCTTGATAAAAAAACCCATGCTACTATTACATCTTAGCCATGAACCATATTTCTACTGACCATATATTTTTTCAGTAAAAAAAAATGATACTTCTGCTGTTAATTTGCTTCGCACAACCCTACTTTATCCCCCAATACAAATTCCGGTCACGATCTATTGACTCTGTAGCGTCGATCCGTATTTTGATTTTCCGCGAAAAAGAGATGAAACACCCTCCGTGCATATTAATTATTCAAGAGTAAATGAGACGACTATATATATTTGAGTATCGCGTGAAACTGACCACACATTCAAGGTCCATACGAAATTGTGGTATAGACAGGTCAGCGTATGTTTACATCTAATTAATGCTATTTGTACAAATATTTGGGCCTTTTCCACATAACAAAGTGAACTTTATGCAACTACTAATAGGATCTACTTTGTATTTATAAAAACCCAAATATTTGGACAAATAAGTCAAGTGTAGTACCAGCATATAATTGCTATGGCTATAATGATGAAAATGTCATGGTGGCTTAGTGGTTAAGGCAACCGCATCTCGTATACAAGTGCGCGGGTTCGAAAACTGTCAAGTATGGAAGTGATTTTTCTAAAGTTAATAAACTTTTTTCGTGCTACTTATAAAGTCCAATTATATATTCAATATATGATGCTCATCAATGCTGCTAAGCGTTAATCCAAACTTAAGTAAGTAGCTTAATCCTGGATTACAACTTTAAGAAAGGATTAGGTGAGTAATGGTTAAACTTCAGATTACAGGTTTATTATAAGTAAGAAGGTTTAAGTGTATCCACTGACTAACTGTTTTTCATATTATACTTGGCTTATTAATAATATTATTTTTAGCTTCACAATAATAAGTATAGCATGCTTTTTTTTTACAAGATGGTGTGTATTTCACGTGTGACAGATGACTGTATTGCACCTAAGTCAACACCATCTGAATTACTAAGCTCTCCACCGTATTGGTACAAAGCGTCAACCAAAAAAGCTAGAAAAAAATACAATTGTGCCATATTGAGTTGCAAAAAGTATTTAAGATGTTAGCTAGTATAAAGAAAATCACTTAGAAACAAAAAAGTAGTCAAAAAGTGACTTGGTTTTCATAAAAATACTTGCGTAACATCTATTTAGATATATATCTGTACATACAACACAATTATCAACAGACCAACTGTCAATATGATACCAATTAAAATCATTGAACTCACAAAAAGAAAATAAATTTCACATTTATTTTCATCGTCCGATTCACACAACCAATTATTAATAATGGCCGTTCAGATATTTTCATTAAAACCGCAACCGAAAAATAAAGTTAAAATTATGAATACAAAATACGAATGGTCATAATTGTCCTCTTTCATACTTATTGTAAAACTAGCTTCCCGCCAGCGGCTTCGCCCGCGTGAGTTTAAAAATGACCGAGTTTCATACAAAATTTGCCCCCCCTTTTCACCCCCTTGGGTGTAGAACGTACGATACGTCATAACGCCTACGTCATAACATCTACCTACATGCCAAATTTCAGCCCGATCCCTCCGGTGGTTTGGGCTGTGCGTTGATAGATCACTATGTCAGTCAGTCAGTCACCTTTGAGTTTTATATATATTTAGATTTTGAATTAAAATTATTGAAATGGATGCAGACTGCTATGCAAGTCGAAACATGTCTTCACGTTAGCTAGATACAAATTCAGACCGTATCGATGTGTCCTAGATCTAAGGTAAATCAGGGTTGTCTAGATTGTTAAAAAAAAAATCGAAAGAGTTACCGCGCTGGAATATAAAAGGCTGAGGAAGGAACATGGATGGGTTTTAGTCTGTAAGAGTGTTAGAGTTTAATAAATTGGATGTAGTTGGATGCTAGCTATACTTATAATAAATCTGTAGAGAGGTCAATTCTGTACATGAAATATATTTCCAAAATAACTATCAGGGGGTGATAAGGGATCGATACTGATGCCAAAAATGCAATAAGTAAAATTTTTGTCTGTCTGTCTGTCTGTCCGTCTGTCTGTCTGTCTGTCTGTATGTCTGTCTGTATAAACTCTATAGAGACAAAAACTACTCGACGGATTTTAACGAAACTTGGTACAATTATTTGTCATACTCCTGAGCTGGTTATAGTATACTTTTTTTTTTTTTTTTTTTTTTTTTTTTTTTTTTTTTTTTTTTTTTTTTTTTTTATACGTTTATTTCTTGAAAAAAATATACATTTATCTTATTACTAAACATCGCCAAACTGTGCTACAGTTTGTTGGCGAAAATAACGCTCTTATTAACTATTAAATATACATTTTTCACATAAGTAAATTTAAACATTGCGTACACGTTTCAAGGTTCGTAAGTATGTAGGTACAGATCATTACACATGAAACATTATAATATATGTTATAATAATGCATCTTTCAGTCTTTTTTTAAATATTAGTTTACTTAATTCTTTAGACCCTTGCCTTATTAAATTTATTTTATTATATATCATTGGAGTTAAGTATTGCCTAGTTCTCTTACCATAATAATTCCTTACACTTGGTATCACATATTTTCCCTTCTCAACTTGCCTAGTACGATAGTTATGCTTAATAGATACTTTATATTTATTTATTTTGTATTGTTCCATTGCAATAAGGTATTCTACTTTTGCATGCACTGGTAGTATTTTTCATTACGCTACAATCAATAGGAGCAGAGCAGTGAAGGGAAATGTTGTCATTTTGTTTAAACGCGCTAATCTCAGGAACCGCTGGTCCGATTCGAAAAAATCTTTCAGTGTTAGATAGTCCATTTATCGAGGAAGGCTATAGGCTATATATCATCACGCTAAGACCAATAGGAGCGGAGCACCACTATTCCACGCGGACGAAGTCGCTGGCAGAAGCTAGTTTATTAATAAAAAATATAATTATATAAGTACAACCAGTTCTATGTTCCACAGAGTAGAGACAAGAGAGAAAAAAAAAACACATAGATAAAAACAATACAGCAGGAAGGCGTAGAATTGACCACAGATAAAATAAACATATTATTTTAAACAAAGAGACACCCCTCCCGCCCTACACATGGCGGGAGAGGTCATTTGATGATTTACCATCCAAAAAAAAGGTTATCTAAATTATGTATTTTGTATGTTTTAGCTGATATGTCTTCAAAGAGTAACTGCTGAAAAATATTCGTAACGTAAACGGTATTTAAATTAAAAAGAAAATAAATAAATAGTCCTGATCAATGTTCCTAATGTATCCGGATAAAAAATAACCTATAACCGTCTCCAAGTCAACACATTCATCTCCGTACAAAATTTCATGCAAATCGGTTAAGCCGTTTGACCGTGAAAGCGAAACAAATAAACCCATTTTTACATTTATAAAATAACTACCCGTATTCCGCGGTATCGCCCGCGTCCCGAGACAATTTCATGAACCCGGATAAAAAGTAGCTTATAACCTTCTCCAGGGTTTCCTCTATTTTCATACCAAATTTCATCTAAATCGGTTTAGCAGTTTAAGCGAGGAGAGGTAGCATATAGCCAGTCATACTTTTACATATTTTATAATATTAGAATATAAATTTACATGTGTACCACATTCAAATCCATTCAGTCTTTTAACGTAAAAGATTAACAAACATACATACATCTTCACAAACTTGTCCATGTATATTATTAAAAGAATGCAAATGGAAAAATATCCATCTTGTAATACATCCAATTCCTCTAAAAGCCCTGTACCAGAGACAAGGGAAATGATTTCCTGTTATGACGTGACTTCCTGCATTATTAGTGTCTATGCTCTGAAACGTGACTTGTAAACGTGCATTGGATACACAGATGTAGATAAGTATTGGAAATATGGATGTGGTATTACATGGGCTCGCGAGACGGCTCCCGGCCACCGTAGGCGCGGGGCTGCGGACGGTGAGCTATGGGTGGCTCGCCGTCCGGCAAGGACCAGACCCGCGTCGGGTTCGTGTTTCACGCGCGCCTCAAAGAGATGTCAGCATCGTTGATGAGGCCCTCCCCCGGGGCCATACCCTGCCGGGGCTGCGGGACGTTTGAAAGAGATACCGCGCCCCCGGAATACAAAGGGCTGAGGAAGGAACATGGATGGGTTTTAGTCAGTAAGAGTCTGACACTCCCTTCCACCCCACCCAAGGCGGGGAGGGTCATTTGATGATTTCCCATCCAAAAAAAAAAACAAGTAAGGTATGGTAACTTGCAGTACATCTAGAAGTCCGATAATAGAAGGGGGCCGGTAGGCTGAGGTCGTAAAGTTCTTGAGCACACTCACCGAACTCATACTACCTCTATGCCTTCTTGTTACTTAATAGGCATAGAGATACCTTATCCATTTTTTCCTAGTTCAGTGAGCTGGCTCAGTTCAGGTCACGTAAAGTCAACGCCAATGGAGCTTTCGTAACATGCTTTTATCACATAATACTAACTTTTGTGTACTATGATGTTAGAAGATGTATTTCCAGATAGCTATAACCTAGGGGTCTTCAAGTCAAGAGTGAATAGGTTACTTCTAGGTAAGCGTGCTTCATCGTCAACCACATCGTCGCTTACCATCAGGTGAGATAGTGGTCAAACGCGAACCTATCAATAATAATAAAAATAAAAAATAAAAAGTGGAAAAGAGTCGTGGTGGCCTAGTGGTTAAGGCCTGCTTCTCGATTGTGTGTGGGTCCGAAACCTGACAAGTACTAATGTGACTTTTCTAAAGTCATAATGTACTTTCTAAGTGTATCTTAGACACTACTGGTAAATGGTGAAGGAAAACATCGTGAGGAAACCTAGACGTAAAAAAGCCTGAAATTGCCAATCCGCCTTGAGCAAGCGTGGTGATCAATGCTCATGTCTTCTCTGTATGAGAAGAGGCTTGTGCTCAGCAGCGGCTCATTATATCTATAGGCTGATGATGAAAGTATTTTTATAAATCGTCCAAGCTTTAGCAATTAAGTTTCTTTGAGGAAATGAACTTGAAATTAAATAAAATAAAAGACGAACATCAGCAGAGACAAATCAACATTATAAGAAAACCAAAAATACTTTTTTAAAATGCAAAACGATTATTTTTCCGCCATTTTCTCCCGAATCCCTCCCTAAATCTTTTCCGTTTGATTACGCGGCCTTCAATTAAGATTATCTGTGGTTTTAATCTCCTCAAATTGGCCTAAATAATAAACTACGGTCCGACATTTTGCGAAAACCTTGAATATTTTAAACTCAATTATTATAATAACTTTTCTTGCTAATTGACAAGTGAAAAGATAATTAAGTTTGGTAGAAATAATTAGGGGATGTTATTGATAATTGTATTAGGTACTTTTTTAAAAGGTATGCCTAAACGAGGTGTTTTATTTTACGCCTCGTTTTTAAGGCTGGGTAGTAGGCCAGTTTTAACAAATTGAGGGGGTGAAGCAGGGGAAGTAGCTCCGCCCACTGCGGGGCGCCCCTCTCGCAGTCGTCGTATCGCGGGGCCTCTACTGTAGTCACTGCTAGGAATAAGTAACTCAAGATTTTCAATTTTAAAACATGTAAGAATCATGTATAAATAACCATAAACATCGTGTTCATGCATAGTAATTTTATTTATAGAGATAAGTATTAGGTAGTACTTAATTTTTAAACCTAACCAATTTAAAGGATTGTTATATAAAACAAATCGATTAATTTCGATAATACTGTTACTACCACATTTACATGTAAAAAGTTATTATTTATAAATTATTTCTGACAGAAAATGATCAAGACTAGCTTGTTTTTACTTCTCGATCCCATTCAGGCTTAAATATTAGCCTTTATTAATTTATATCTAGAGAAACTAGCTGACACCAACAGCGCCACCCACGTCTTCTAATTTAAGAGATTTCTATTTATTTTTTTGAAAATTAACGAAGCTTAAGTAATTCCTTACGCTAACAGCTATCTTCCAGTGAAAGTCCCATCGAAATCAGTTAAGCCGATTCACTTCACTTTGCATTGAAGATCTGTAAGTAACATACAACTCGACAAATCAACTTTTTCCAAAAAACTGGATAATGCATGACATTTTGATAAGTTTTTAGTGAGAAACAATGCTTTCATGTATATACACCATCTAAAATTCAAAAAAGTCATATCTGTCTTTGCTTACTATACCAATTACAGAAATTAAACACGTTTTCGTTTTCCTTTTTTATCAAACTTAATTCTTTCCTATCCTAAAGACCTATCGAAGTCAACACTGCCTTAAAGGTTTTCGTTGTTTTCGCTTTAAAGTTCAAGTTTTGAGAAATGATTTTTCATTCCTGCCATAATGTGTCTATAGATATATGTCAGCATAAGACTATGAATAGTGTTTGCTGACGACAATTCGTGAACTGTACCAAGTTTTTAGAATATTATGTATTCATTTTCGATGGTTCATAGTCGCTCCGTGTCAAACCGTAAAATTGTGAACAAACATGTACTTATCACCCGTAAATCTGTAAACCATCCCTGATTAGTCGGTTTGCAGCAGGTCATTCTGTGTCCAATAGCAAACAAACGATGGGAACAATTAACACTGGAGTCAATTAAAGGAAAATAATAATTATTTGAGATCAAATTTCATAATATATGTTTACATTTTTTATTAACAATACTAATATACCTACGTTACATGGTAAGAAAATAAAATTCAAAATAAATAATTAGAAAACAAAACAACTATTGATGGTTACATTTGTTTAAAAATGTCTTAACATCAGGTATCCACAATTAGCGCGCAAGGTGTGTTTTGTTACCTTGTAGTTAGTTAGCTTAATACCAATGTTTTATATGGGGCGACTTCCTATATGACTTCCACAACCCAGTTAACACATGTATTATTCTTAGAACGACTGATTGTCAGGCTTTCTGGCTTCTGACTACCTATAGCGACTGTAACAAATGTATAAAGAAAGCATAGTTCTGCTATAATTCTATGGATTTCCGTTTTATATCTCCGAAGTTCATGATCAATTTTATAGAACCACCTGACAAAATCAAAAAAGCCCAGTATAATTTAAACGACTATTTTAGCGATAACAACAGATGGAAGCTGTTAAGTGGATAATATAAAAGTGAACACATTTGTATTGTAAATTCGGTGTTTTACATTGTTAATAAATATGACATAATATATAAAGTTAAACTGTAATAGACAGCTGTGTTGCTAGGAAGTTTGTTCATCACTGCTTCTTCTTTGCGGTCATAACACTAGGAAGCAGTGAAGGGTGGGCGTTTTGGGGTGCTGTCATAATGTATTTTGACGTGAAAAAGTGCTAATTGAATTAGCCTAATTTCAATAAATGTTTTTATTAAGTTTGAGTTTTGAGAAAGGCTTTTTCGAAATTCATCCGCTAGAGGGGAAAATAAGGGATGAAAATTTTGTATGGAACTCAATCATTTTTTATTTACAAGAAATGTGGTAATTAGCCTCTAAGTATAAAGTAAAAACAATATTTAATTTATTTTTTAGTTTCACTCCTTAGCGTAAAAAGTGTGGTGTATGCAAGCAAACATGCCGCCAGAATTGGAAAAAACTAAACAGCCAAAAATATGTTGTCCACGCGAGCGAAGCCGCGGGCGGAAGGCTAGTAATATATATTTGTACCAAGCTACCAGGTTGTCGTGTATGACAGCGAAACACAATGAAATACAAAAATAAATTATGAAAATAAATGTATTTTATAAATGAAAGCACACATATACCTGAAGTATGCGGCCATTGTATTTATTTTCCTATTTTTAAATCTTGGTTACGGCCTCGTTTTACTCTAAAACAGCGGTTTCAAAGCACAATATCGACAACAGCTATCATCATCATGTTTACCATTCACCTGCTATTTACACCCCTTCATAACAGTTAGTTACATTATAGACATTAAAATAGATTCACTTTTACATATGAAATTTTAATTACGTAGGTTTAATTTTTATAAATCAATTTTATATTTATTTTCTGAATGCGAAAGACCAACTGTCATCGGATGACAGAGTGACATAGACCACCCGTCTCTACGGCGGAGCGCCGTCTGATCGATGAAACAGATTTATGCAAATAGTTCATTCAGAAAAGAGATGCAATACGAAGAATTTTTGAAATGAAATCGATGGCAATTTTTACACGGTTTTTTTCAATTTGCTCGATAAATACACTATATATTTATATAATATTGCAGTTGTACCTTGTTCACGGAATTCCCTTTCTTTTGGTTATAAAACATGTGATGGTAATCATTGAAAATTTTGAGAACTACGCGACGAAAAATTTTAACGAGAGGTTACTTTAGGATTTTTTTTTCAATGTTCTAGACCATTTCTTTAAGATTTTTTTAGGGTTGTACCTGCATCATATACTTAACTATAAGTGTTATTTTTTTCTGGCTTGTAACTTGTACCAACGTCTCAATCTAGGCGACGAAAAATTGCCTATTTTATAGCTTTTTTCGAAAAGGAGCGCCTTAACGCTTTCATGATAAAATGGGTGAACTGATTTCGATAAAACTTTGGTACGGAGATAGATGGGAAACGGAGATTTGAGAGTTTTGTCAAATAGTATGCTTATTATTTGTCATACATCTTATTACTAGCGACATACATAAAGAAGTCAGAGAAAGATATACAGGCAAAAACTTTTAAGTTTCCAGTTTTGTTTTTCAATTTCGTTGCAAACAGCCTAACATAACATATTATCATAATGTAACATATTAACTAATGATTAATATATTTCCGAATACAGCAATGGTATTAAACTAGTTCTTGTATTTCTGGCACTATGGACTGTGTAAAAGACAGCTAGAAAAAGGGTAAATGGTGGAAAGATTGCTGATAGAGATGTATGGAAGAAAAGGAGGAAAATAATTTAGAATAAGGGCAGGAGAGCGATGATCAAATGTCCTCAAAATTATTGGGGTTCATCTCTTAAAACTGTAATTATTTACATTTTATACACTCTGTTCTCTGATGTAACTAAATACTCTCGCAAAAAAAGTAGATGAAAGGAAAAAAAACAGCGCAAATAAATTGACGTATCATGTTCACAAAACAATATTCTAGCGAAAGAAAACAGGTCAGTGGTAAAGGTGACGACACACTAGCTCTGTTTAAGTGAATGCATCAACTTTGGAAAAAAAACATAACCCTTTCCTTGCATTCTGGGTGAAAAAGAGTTTTAGGTAGTTATAATTCATGTCGCTAATTGTGTTTGTTGTATTATTTTTTGGTAATGGCTAATTGATAATGCATTTAAATATTTATCACAAAAAAATAATAATTTCACAAAGTTTTAATGAAATACCTAGGTAAACAACTAAAATGTTTTCAATCAAAACTAAATATATATAATAGATTCGAATATTTGACATAATCTATCCCTAAAATCGTTATTCATCGGCACATGTAACTATCGTAAACAAGAAAATTTTATTGATTTGCTTTGAAAAATAATAATTTCAAATTAATATGGTTAACTAAAATAATTATATTTTTATAGTACCTACACAAAGCAGAAAATGCATTTTTAATAATATATACGCTTACTGTACAATATGTCGTATATTTCATTAAATAAATCATGAACCCCGAGTCGCATTAACCTTTGAACCCCACACCAGTGTGGCCTTACCTTTATGTCAATTTTTCTTGTCAATATCACGTTTCCTATTAGAAGCATAATGAAAGTTATTAGTAATAACATAGATGAGATTATTGTCACAAGAAAATGATGTGTTGAAAATAATAGGCTATTTTATTTATTCACTAGCTTTCTGCCAGTGGCTTGGCCCGCGTGGGCTATACGTATTCAAATTAAAAATGCCAGAGTTTCATATAAACTTTGCCCCCCTTTTTCACTTCCCTTAGGGGTAGAATGTCGGAAAATACTTTTTTATCAGATGCCTACGTCACACAAAGAGCACACCCTCCAAGTTTCAGATCTTCGTCAGTCATTCACGACAAAGCATTTTATATGTATAGATTAGTACAAGTGACCAATCTTTATTAATATTACAAATCCAAAAATAACACTGTCTGTCTGTTAGGCTTTTACAGAAAAACAGGTGAACCTATTGATATGAAATTTTGGCTTGAGATAGACTAAAGCATTGGATAGGATATAAGATAGAAATTATCATGGCAGCGCGAGGTAGTTTCTTCAGTATGCAGACGAACCCGAAGGAAAATGCTAGTAAAATATCGTCGTAGCGCGTGCAATACCGCGTAAGAGCAGTTTGTAAATACCTTACTCTGATTTTTCACTATATTGCAGGCGGCTGGGAAAACTTAATATTTTAGCCATTTAACTGTAATTTCATCGACTAAACTTTATAGCAACTCCTTTGTGACAAATTAATTGTACTACTTATATAAATTCTGCGACGTAATTCGGGTAAAAAAATAATTTGCGCGATGTGTAATTTTTGCGCCTTTTTCTGTTACTTTACAAACTGCTCTTTCGCGGTTTTGCACGCGCAACGACGATGTAGTAAAATCAATGCACGTCGGATCATAACGGGTTTAAAGTAAACAAAAGCTATCGGATTGCCACTGAATTGAAATACAGGCTGGTGCTAATATTTATTAGTAGCTTCTGCCAGCGACTTCGTCCGCGTGGAATAGTGGTGCTCCGCTCCTATTGGTCTTAGCGTGATGATATATAGCCTATAGCCTTTCTCGATAAATGGACTATCTAAAACTGAAAGAATTATTTAAATCGGCCCAGCGTTTCCTGAGATTAGCGCATTTAAACAAAATGACAACATTTCCCTTCACTGCTCTGCTCCTATTGCGTGCGTGATGAAAAGCGTGATGAAAAGTATACTATAACCAGCTCAGGAGTATGACAAATAATTGTACTAAGTTTCGTTAAAATCCGTCGAGTAGTTTTTGTTTCTATAGAGTTTATACAGACAGACAGACAGACAAAAATTTTACTGATTGCATTTTTGGCATCAGTATCGATTCCTAATCACCCCCTGATAGTTATTTTGGAAATATATTTCATGTACAGAATTGACCTCTCTACAGATTTATTATAAGTATAGATGTACTTCCTCAGGGTTCAATCTGTATTATTACCAAATTTCATCTGAATTGGTCCCGTCAATTTATCGTGAAAGCTTTCTCATCAATATACAAGAAAAAATCAAATTTAAAATTTAACGCAAAAATTCCTCACATCATTTTGGAAAAGGGCTGATACTCTTACACTGCTGAACCGATATTAACCAAACATAGCTTAGAACTACCGCAAGGAAACTGGCTTTCGAATAAAAAGCACTGCATCGAAATCGATCCTTCCGTTTGAGAGCTACGATGCCACAGACAGACATGGACGTCAAACTTATAACACCCATTTTTTTACGTCGGGTGTTAAAAAAGGAACTAAGCTTAGCTTAGATTGCAATTCAAAGCTGTTCTCAATTCAAAATGTGTTATCATCATCTGCCGGGCTTTTTCCCTACTATGTTGGGGTCAGTTTCCAGTCTAAACCGGATGCAGCTGAGTACCAGTGTTTGACATGGAGCGACTGCCTATCTGACCTCCACAACCCAGTTACCGGGTAACACGGTACCCCTTGGTAACACTGGTTCTCAGACTTTCTGGCTTCTGACTACCCGTAACGATCGTCAAAGATCTACAAATGACAACCGGGACCAACAGCTTTCCGAGGCGCGGAGGAGTCTCGCTATGACAAAGATGGTCACCCATCCACAGACCGACCGTGCCAAGCGCAGCTTAACCTTTGATCGGTCGACCCTTGTGTGTTACTTAGCCACGAGCTCCTCCTCAATTCAAAATGTGTTCAACAGCTAGAATTGTAAGCTTTATTATTTTACAACAGCCTGTATAAAAAGACATGTTTGTCGAAGCATTAGCGGTGTAATTTAGCGCTTCGGCAAACACTAACCCGACCCTGTACACAAGCTATTAGTTGAAATAAAATCGATAGGTTTCTTTTTTAGACGAGTTTTTCCATCGAAATGAAGATTATCTTGTTATTGTTGTTATCATTTCTAATAATAGCAGGTATCAAAAGATTTTATGAAAAATGTAAACTATACAACAGAGTATAGTCTAGCTATAATCTGCACCAACTATTTTGTTCATTTTTAATTTTACATTTTACAATTAAATGTTTCCTAATACTAATTAAATGCTTGAGTATTTACTTGTTATAGGTATAAAGGTGTGTGCTAGTCAATATGTGGCAAAATTATTTACTACTAAAATTATTATGTTAAATATGATAATTACCTATTTTTTTTTTAAATTAATATTGTATAAACGGTTATTCAAACCTTACAGACAGATATGTGTTGCTGGGGAGTTTGTTGCGCTACTTCTTCTTCCCAGCAAAACACATAGGAAGTGGTGAAGGGCGGGCGTTTTGGGGGCTGTCTTTTGTAAATTTGACGTTCAAAAAATGCTGATTTTCAGCCTAATTTGAATAAATGTCTTTAGAATGTGAATTTCTAATTCTGCCACAAAAAATAACAAAATTGTGCAAGAATGGCGCATTAAATACATACATATTATACATAGTAACACCAAGATCCGAAAGACAGAAATTAAAATTCATCATTTCAATTTCTGCCCGGCCGGGAATCGAACCTGGGACCTCTTGCTTGGTACTCATGATATGTCGACCACTGAACCACTCAGGTCGTCAACCAAATAACCTCCACAAGTGACCGCAGTAAGGTCACTGGGGGTTTAACTGCACAATGATACGCTAAACATCTGCCAAGTGCTAGCAGCATAGCACGGGGGTTGAATAAACGCGTTTTTTCTCCTCTTTATCTCCGAAATGCGTATTTATAGTCCGTACCAATGGAATTTACGAAAAATTTAACAAAATCGGAACCTATTTTATTCAAATTCTGCCACAGATATTAACAAAATTAAGGATGGCGCATTTATGTCAATTTCGTGCTCTAAACATCATCATTCATCATTTAATGATATTTTATTTATCTACCAGCGACTTCGTCCGCGTGGAATAGTGGTGCTCCGCTCCTATTGGTCTTAGCGTGATGATATATAACCTATAGCCTTCCTCGATAAATGGACTATCTAACACTGAAAGAATTTTTCAAATCAGACCAGCGGTTCCTTAGATTAGCGCGTTTAAACAAAATGACAACATTTCCCTTCACTGCTCTGCCCCTATTGATTGTAGCGTGATGAAAAGTATACTTTAACCAGCTCAGGAGTATGACAAATAATTGTACCAAGTTTCGTTAAAATCCGTCGAGTAGTTTTTGTTTCTATAGAGTTTATACAGACAGACAGACGGACAGACAGACAGACAGAAAAAAAATTTTACTCATTGCATTTTTGGCATCAGTATCGATCCCTAATCACCCCCTGATAGTTATTTTGGAAATATATTTCATGTACAGAATTGACCTCTCTACAGATTTATTATAAGTATAGATAGAAGATGTGGGAAAATTAGAACAAAATAGGTTATGATTTTGTTTACTTTTTTCGTAAAATCAATTGGAATACACTATAGTATAAGTTTGACTCATGTTTAAAAGTGTTTTAACATCACACAATTGTTTTAAGTGCTAATGCTTATTTTTAATGCTGAAGTTGTCTCTGTTTGCCTGTTTGTTTGTTGCGCTTTCACGGGAAAACGGCTAAACTGTTTGAGATGAAATTTTGCGTGAAGATACATTGATATTTGGAGAAGAACATAGGATAGGTTTTAACAGTCTGCCTGGAGTAGTTTCCTCAGGAGTCAAGTGAAACAGTGGTATACAACTAGTATTATATATATGAACAATAAAAAAACCCTTAACATTCTATGTCAAACAATTCCATGAAATAGTTATATTATTATGTTTTAAAACAAAATGTTTTACTTTAATTTTAGTATGAAGTTAGATTCAAACGAATTCAATTCATAAAAAACCGACCAAGTGCGTGTCGGGCCACGCGCAGTAGGGTTTCGTAGTAGGAGTTAGTCGACTATAACTCTGTAACCGGTTAAGCCTACTTAGCCGTGATAGTTTTCCTTGTAATTTCATTACATGTACTACGTCTGTGATTTTTTTCACATTTCTAGGTACAGCCATTCAAAAGTTAGAGGGGGGGGGGTAACTCGTATCGAACAAAAATTTGCACTGAAAAGCTAGATATTTCGCAAATGGCTCGCTTAACCAAAAAATGGTCTTGACACACCCATAATATTTTGGAAAGACCTATCTAACGATACCCCACACGGAGGGATACGCGAGAAAAAAATATTCATCCCCACTTTACGTGTTTGGGAGCTACCCTAAAAAAAATATTTTTCAAAATTTTATTTTACCACTTTCTTGGCGTGATCAATATACATATCCAAACCAAATTTCAGCTTTCTAGTATCAAGAACCTCGGAGCTATGCCGCGGACAGACAGACAGACAGACAGACGGACGGACATGGCGAAACTATAAGGGTTCCTTGTCGGACTACGGAATCCTAAAAATCCTTCAAGATTCGACCGAACTCGCGGGACACATCTAGAACTCAAATAAATCTGACCAACGCTTATATATTTTATATAACCAAAAACAAAAGAAGAACAGACAATCCGTTACCAAAATATGAAATGAAAACATCAACAACTGTAGTATCCTGAATTCGATTCCAATTTATATGATAATTCGTATTGTTTTACAAAGGTTTTGGGAGGGTATCAATGTGTTCTATCAAACGTACATGCGACCATGAATTCTGATTACTCTGACATTTTTGTCGAGGTTATCTAGTTGTTAAGGCACCTGCCTCTCGTACGGGTTCGAAACCTGGCAAATACCAATGTGACTTTTCTAAAGTCGTATGTACTTTCTAAGTACATCTTAGACACCACTGACTAACGGTGAAGGAAAACATAGTGAGGAGCAACCAACAACCTGGACTTAAAAAGTCTGAAATCGCCAATCTGCCTTGAGCAAGCGTGGTGATCAATGCTCATGCCTTCTCTGTGTGAGAAGAGGCCTGTGCCCAGCAGTGGAACAATATATAGGCTGATGATGATGATATTTTTGATTTTGATCAGGAACACAACTCAACTGCACATTTTTAACTGATATTTAAGATACGCGGAAGTAAAAGCCGCACGTGTCGATCGATCAAAGGTTAAGCTAAGCTTAGCGCGGTCGGTCCGTGGAAGAGTGACCATCGATGTCATGCCAAAACTTCTCCATGCCTCGGAAAGCACGTTAAGCTGTTAATCCCGGCTGTCATTTGTAGATATTTGACAGTCGTTACGGGTAGTTAGAAGCCAGAAAGTCTGATAACCAGTCTCACCAAGGGCCATCACGTTACACGGTAACTGAGCTGTGGAGGTCAGATAGGAGGAGGTGGATAGGTGACCATCTATGTCATACCTTAACTCCTCCGTGCCACGGAAAGCAGTTTAAGCCGTTAGTCCCGGTTGTCATTTGTAGATCTTTGACAGTCGTTACGGGTAGTCAGAAGCCAGAAAGTCTGATAACCAGTCTTACCAAGGGCTATCGCGTTACCCGGTAACTGGGCTGTGGAGGTCAGATAGGAGGAAGTGGATAGGTAACCATGACATACCGAGACTCCTCCGTGCCTCGGAAAGCATGTTAAGCCGTTAGTCCCGGCTTTCATTTGTAGATATTTGACAGTCGTTACGGGTAGTTAGAAGCCAGAAAGTCTGACAATTAGGGCATACTCGCTGACCGTGATACTTCAACAAGGCAATATAGAACTCACTCTCTCTTGCACTACCCTTCACCAAAGGCGTGCGGTTTGATGGTAAACTAATTCCGTTGTGGTCACGACACCACTGTACGAAGTGCATGATGAACAAAATGAATTATTTATCAGACATCCAACATGGTACGGACTTAATTGACCGAATGACAGACAGAAATGAAAAATGCATTATGAAAATAATTTAACAACTTTTGAGGGCAGGAGAAATAGTAGATTGTTATACTAGGAGCTAAAGTTACACATTATACGCGAGGCAGTTTCTAAGGTAATACAAAATGTTGCACTTAAAAATACCTTTCAAATGATATACGACTCATCACTAGAGCAGGGATAGCTTTTATACTATAACGTTAGTAGAATTATAATTTGATGAATATTAAGGGTGTCTGGCAACGGGTTGCCACCATGGTAAGTGTCTGGGAATGAATGCCGTGATTTTTAATAATATTCCGAAGGTAATACCGAAAAATCACACTCAAATCAAATTATATTTGACGAAAGTAGATTTTTTTTCACAACTTTAGTACCTACCAAAGCCACCATAACCCAAACTTCATAATGGTCCATCGTTCTGTCCTGTGTTGGGAGCATGCGCTGACAAACTTTCAGGTTTTATAAAATAACTAGTGGCCCGCCCCGGCTTCGCACGGGTAGGTAGTCTTTGTTTTTTAACCGATCTTAAAAAAGGTGTTTCTGTATTTGACCGGTATGCATGTGTTTGTATGTCCCCGATTTTCTCAAAAACTACTGATCTGAATTGGATGTGATGAGAGTTGTCGTTCTTGAAATGCATAGTTTTCAAGAAAGGTTTTAGTACAATATATATTATTGGGATCTGTTGAATTTCTTCGTAAATAACCAATGGAACTCTTCAATCACTAATAGCAAAGGAACCACGATTGCTGCGATCGTATGCCTATGATTGTTTTTACTGTTCTATAACATAACAACACACCTCTATGCTTTAAAGGAGAAAACAGACATATAGAGTTCACCCTTATTAAAGGTGATGAACATTTGTCTAGACATTAGGATATTGTAATTTATCTAAATTACAAACTGAGCCACTAAAAAGAGAACTGAAAAACTTTTTTTCAAAAAACAACTGGCTTGGAACACAATACAAAAATAACTAATAGACCTCATTCTAGAAGTCGGTGTCTCCAATTAGGTATTGTGTATTTGCATTCTATTTTTGCAAATAAAAATGTTTTCTTTTAGGAATGAAAAATCATGTCCCGAGTCTTCCCGCTGATTAGGCCTGTCCTAATCCTTACCGGACGGTTAGCCACTTATTGCTCAAAGTCTGCAGGCCGGACCTACAGTGGCCTGGAGTCGATTCCTGGCTCCAAATGTTGATGACGTGACTAGGGCGTGAGATTTGTCTCTCCCTCACGCAACCCGCTATCTCCTTTTCCAGCATGACTGGTTAGCATTAGAAGGTGACTGCTTCCTATTCCCACTCTCTGTGGACCATGGTTTGAACCAGGGCCGAAAGTGAGAGATCGCCGCCGCCCAAGTGGGGCAGACCTCCACCGTATGTTCCACCGTGACCTCCGGGTGATCCTCACAGTATCGACACCCCGACATTTCCTCTCGCTTGATTCGATCCAGGAATCTCCCAAAATACCGTGTCCAGTGAGAACCTGCGTCAGGCGTAGGTATTGGATCTGCGGTAGGTCAAGATGCCGTGGTGCTTCCTTAGCCACTCCGCGAAGAGAGGATTTATCGCCACAACAATCCCCACGCAGGTTCATCCGAATCCATTTAAATTTTTGGCCTTATGATTTGTTTATTAGCAAAGGGAATTCTAGATTCTTAATTTCTGAAGTGTGGAATAGAATGAATTCAATGGAAAGCGCAATTTTTTTTTAGTTTATAATTATCCCGCTGTTATGTATGAAAAGAGGCCCTTTTCATACATAGAACGCATGGGCATTAATCACCATGGAATAACATCTACACATTATGACTTGAAAGCGCTTATTTTTAACAAATTCGTAACTTAATTCTTAAAGCCGCTGAGGTGAAAGAGATTATGTGATATTAACTAAAGGAAAAAGAAAATTATGTATACACCAAACTAAAAAAAAAAAAACAAAATTATGTGGGATTCGAACTCGATGTAACCGAATCGCTTGATCATTAAGACAGCCCCTCCGCTACAGTGCTCGTTGACATTGCAGGTAAAATTTACGTTCTAATACAACGTATTTTCAATTTTAATTACTGCTTATCTGCTTTAGAAACGGGCGTGATGATTTTCATGTCAAAGATTGTAATGATAGCGAAAATGCATAATTATAAAAACTTGTTAGGTTATCCCATTACAAACTTATTTCAATGCCTCACTGCTCATTCCCCATAATAATTACCGTGACGATTTGTAGCCTAAAGTTTGACCCGATTCATAACAAATTTTTTTGGTGAATTTCAAGTAAAACTGTTCAGACGTTTTCGCGTAAAGTTAAAACATATTTTTATTCTTACAAACTTAAAATTTGATATTTTCACCCTAGGGCTAAAATCTTGAAAAAACTGTGAAACACGTGTTTAATTATTTTAATTTTACAGTGTTTCTACAAAATTTGAGTTTAATTGAATCAAAAATCAAACTTACTCCATACAAACTTTCAACTCTATTTTAATATACTTAGGGTTGGAATTTTCAAAAATCCTTTCTTATTACTTGTCTAGGATATAAAAGGCACCCCCTGTCCAAATTTCAGTACTCTAGGTCCAGCCGTTTCGGCTCTGCGTTGATGAGTCAGTCATTCAGTGTATGAGGTTGTCATTTTATATAATAGTATAGATGAAAGTCTGGGGTTCATGGGCTTTTGGAATATCAAGAACGGGCTCACCTATCCAAACCAAATGTTGAGGCATTGTTCGGACTATTTAGTAGATGGTTTATGTGAAGTTTGCACAAAATCGGTCGAGCGGTTCATCTTTAATTTGAATTAATATTATAATGAGGAAAACTTTGTTTGTTTGTAATGAATAGGCTCAAAAACTACTGGACCGATTTTAAAAATTATTTCACCATTCGAAAGCTACATTATCCACGAGTAACATAGGCTAAATTTTATTTTGGAAAAAAATAGGGTCCGTAAGATATTTGGGTTTTTCGGACACAAGGTGTAAGAAATCAACCAGAAAAGTTACTTTTTTTGCGTACGCTACTAATCTCAGGAACTACTGGTCCGATTTGAAAATTCTTTCAGTGTTAGATAGCCCATTTATTGAAGAAGGCTATAGGCTATATTTCATCACGCTAAAACCAATAGGAGCGGAGCACCACTATTCCACGCGGACGAAGCCGCTGGCGGAAAGTAAATGATAAAAGTTTGGTGCAACCGACTATTAGTATGTAGTTCCATTCAATACAAACGCTCATGAATTTTTAAGTAAATATACACGTAAAACGGTTTCCAATACTCGTTTACATATTATTGAAAATTCACGATCACCAGCGACCTTATCAGTATCCTTTATATAATCAGTTTACATACAGAGTACTTATGGCAATAATTTTCTTTAATTTAGTGGTGGGTACAGTGTATTTGAAAATACACTCGCGAGCAATGAAACTGGGTCAGTTACAAGAATCTTTATTATTATCATCAAGTGTTACTTCTCAATCTGTAGGTCGTGACCTTTGGGGGGTTGCGTAACATTACTAAAGGGTTGCGAATGAAAGAAAAAGATAATTATTTGTAATTTCTACGCTTCAATTTCAGTGATAAGGCTGTTCCTGTTTATTTTTTAATGATTTTTATTTCGTTTTATGTGGTTGCGATAACTTTTCTACCTACAAGGCTGCTTTAATCTCACGCTGGGCAAAAAAGGCGCCATACTGTTCCATTGATATACTTAAATGAAATTTGTATTTGGCAATTTTTCCCATTAATCATCTAAAAAATATAGTGCTGACTCCCATTCAAGTACTCTGCCCCAATTCCTGCAAAACAATAAAAATCACATCACTCATAACTCTCATCAATTGGGAATTTCCCATGCCACTCTTACCGAATTTTCCCATTCGCCTCGCAATAAATTCCCATTAGGTTAATGACGAAAGAGCGTTGATGTCAATGTCTTTAATTATCGCATTAAAATGTTTACGATCGGAGCCATTTACTTAATATGAGTATCAACTTTCAACTCGTTTGCTTTTGTGCCAGAAATTATTAGTATTATACTTAGAAGTGCTATCTTTAAATCTGACAATGATAGCTGGGAAATTAATGTTTATGAGTTAATGCCATTACATGTGCCATATATCTATCCTAACTTAAATATTAAAAATGTAAAATTGAGTTTGTATGTTTGTTACGCTTTCAAAGTAAAATTTGATTTCATTGAGCAGGACGATTTTGATGTTATAAAATATATTGGCAACCCTTAGCGTTCAGATCAATCAGTGTGCCGTAACGTTATAGGGCATGACGCTCACGTGCCGTCATGTCTCTTCTCTGTCGCTCGAGGCTGTCTTGTGTGTGGGTGCGGGGCCCTACCCGCCGCTCACTCGTACTTTACATGTGTGTGTGACGAGCGGACTGTGTTCTTTCTTTTCTTCTACGTATGAGTGAGCCTTTCAATGTTTCACATCTGCTGTGTGTCCCTTTTTTTCGGATAGGAAATCATCAATCAATTTATCTATACTCACCCAACAAGTCAATTTTGAATATTTTTACATGGCAACCCTAACGAAATAATAAACAATTCGTGTAAGAGACACCCTAACAGTCATGGCCGCCATTACTCCCCAGCATGAAAACTTAATTTACATACTGTATTGTAATGGGCTATTAAATTAATGAGAATACTGAATACCTTTTACAAGTCATTAGCTTTTATACCCGTTATTATTTTGTAAAGGATTTTAAATTCGTGTACTTTACAAGGGGCGTCACAAAAACCTTCAATTTACGTGTATATATGCCACTGAAAAATATACTAGCTAATTATGGCCATTTTCACTTTGTCTGGATGTTTACTTTTTAAACTTATCTATCAGATAGTGATAGTGATTTAGCGAAGCGGCTTGTTGACACTTCCCGTGACCCAAAGGCTGGCTTTTACTTTGGCCAAAGGCTTAAGCATTGCCATCCAACGTGGCAATGCTGCCAGTCTCTTGGGTACACTGCCAGTTGACGGCAATGGGGATTTTTTTTTGTAGTGGGATTGTCTCTTAATAATTAAAACCCACCCATTTTTTTTTCCAGTTGGCTGTGATTTTTTCAAAAAATCCTGAAACTGTGAATCGAAAACCTCTCACTTTTTATCAGATAACAAGAATGAAAAAGAAAGATAACAACAACAACCAGTATTACCAAGGGGTACCGTGTTACCCGGTAACTGGGTTGTTGAGGTCAGATAGGCAGTCGCTCCATGTAAAACACTGGTACTCAGCTGCGTCCAGTTTAGACTGGAAGCAGACCCCAACATAGTTGGGAAAAGGCTAGGCAGATGATGAAGAATGAAAGTGAAAGATAGTTATCTAACTTCCTTTTGGTGGAAGTTTCTCAGTATTTAATAAGGACTAGTGTCTAAGCTAGTTTGTGGGAATGATACAAGACAGTATTATATGTTAAAATCTTTACTATGTTGGCTTTCCGCCAGCTTCTACTTTCATTGGAGCTTATAGACTCCAGACAGCCTTACTGAACGTTAAATGTAGCGATGTCTATCAGACTATCTTCGTACTTAGTTTCAAATAAGGTTATTAACCGACTTCTAAATAGAAGCAGGTTATACATGCTCCGGGGATTTTTCGACCTATTAATTCGTGTTGCTATAAATAAAACATAACTTAGGTACATATTTTAATGTTGTCGTAGGAATATTTTTTGGGAATAAAACCTCTGAGATCTGTTCCAGGCTCCCAAACTGTCTCTATGCTAGAAATAACAATATCTTGCACCATTGCACACTTCATGGTTTATGCTTCACTTCATTTTTTTTTCTGCGCAAATAAATAGACAAAAATATTAAGTATATTACATCCTTAAGACCTGCTCGTGGATTGATCAACTAAAAGTAATCTACTCTTATTTTATCAATAAACTAAATTAGTAACTATTTGACAATGAGCATTGCTTTCATGTCACAATTCATAAAGTTGTAACACACTAGAAACAGCACTGATATTGTAAAACACAATCATACGCTCGTTTAAATAAGATCCCATCCATGTACTAACCGCGGTAAGTGCAGCTTTAACTACCCAGAGCACCTCGAAAATTTCTCAATATAAATCACGGACACACATCCTTTATTGTTAGTGAGTCTCGCCACCTGAAGTGACAAACACCGTTCATTCTTGGCTCTAAGCCAAGAAATCTAGACAAAGGATTATCAAGTAAACACCTTCGGAAACAGCAAAATTAGTCTAGATTTATTTACTAAGCTGCTTTGGCTGGAATACTTAATCCTCAAGTAATCTTTAGCTTAAGTCTTTAGCGATAAGACTGCCATTGTACCCTTAAATTTAATTAACTGAGTTTAAAATAGGGGGGAGGGGGCTCAATTTGTGAGAATTAGTTTTTTGTACGTTCTCCCCTATTATTCGAAGACCAATACCAAATATTTTTTTTTTAAACTGTCATCATCTGCCTAGCCTTTTCTCAACTATGTTGCGGTAAGTTTCCAATCTAAACCGGGTGCAGCTGAGTATCAGTGTTTTACATGGAGCGACTGCCTATTTGACCTCCACAACCCAGTTACCGGGTAACACGGTACCCCTTGGTAAGACTAGTTGTCAGACTTTCTGGCTTCGGACTACCCGTAACGACTGTCAAAGATGTACAAATGACAGCCGGGACCAACAGCTTAACGTGCATTCGGAGGCACGGAGGAATATTTTTTAAAACTGTATTTTCAAAATTTTCTTTTTAGTGTACAACAAAGCATATTCTATCCTACTTTGCCGCTTTTGAAAAACGTAGCCCGTTTAACGCGTTTTGTGATAATACAATGTAAAGGTTTTTGAAGGTGATAAGGTCCTATCTCAGCATGATCCTGCAACATTTACTAGAATAAGTGCATAAGCAAGTGAATAAGCACTTGTAATGATACTACTGCTGGGCCTAGAGATCTTTTCATAGTTATAGAAGGTCGGATTTTTAGTGTTAGTGATTTCCAAACTCAGTTAAGTCCATATTTCTTCACGATGCTTTCATCATCACTGTAAAGTTTTTGCTCTCAATTCAATTCATTTATTTTAATTAGGCCTAATAACAAGCACTTTTGAAAGTCAACAAAAAAAAAATATTTGCCCATTCCAAAAAGATAAAAAATAATCTCAAGATTAATTTAAAAACTACCGACTTCAAAAAAGGCGTATTGGTTTTTTTCAGGTTCCAAACCGGCACCCTAGTACTTGACGAAATACTTGTACCTTTTTTTATACTGAGAACTTTATACTTTCACTTAATACCTAGAACTTGAAACTAAGACTGAAATAACGAAATATGCGGAAAAACAAAACAATTTCATTTGACTGACGAAAAGAAAATACGAAGGTTTAGCAGTAAAATATTATACAGCTTACAGAATATTGGACAAGGACGCGCGTACAAATTAATTGGACTTGTTTGTCACCATGCTCAAGGTGACCCCGATGGAAGTCTGAAGATTTTGATAGATAATGTAAAGTTTCCGAGAAGATATATAAGAGATCTAGCTAATTCCTGTGGTTTCACTCGCATCCTGGGCGAACTACTTCGCACACCCAGATAAAAAGTATCCTATGTGCTAATTCAGGTTATAAACTATATATTTACCAAATTTCATCCAAATCCATTCAGTAGTTTTTATGTCAAAGTGTAATAAACATACATCCTCACAATATTTTACAAATAGGATAATATGAAAATATACATGTTTTAATGAAAAACTTTCTCATTATTAATTACTATTTACTGACTATTTATCTACAGAGGTTAAGCTACGTAAGCCGCGGTCAGACAGAGGATGGGTGACCATCCTTACATCCATACCCCCAGATCCCACTTTTGCCTCAGAAAGTATGATGAGCAGGCTATAATTTGGATATATTTTGACTATTATTACGGCCAGTCCGACCAGTCCAACCAGTCTTGCCAACATTTTCCGCATTACTAAATTTTAAAGATCAGATAAGCGATATTTATTTAATACTAGCTTCTGCCAGCGACTTCGTCCGCGTGGAATAGTGATGCTCCGCTCCTATTGGTCTTAGCGTGATGATATATAGCCTATAGCCTTCCTCGATAAATGGACTATCTAACACTGAAAGAATTATTTAAATCGGACCAGCGGTTCCTGAGATTAGCGCGTTTAAACAAAATGACAACATTTCCCTTCACTGCTCTGCTCCTATTGATTGTAGCATGATGAAAAGTATACTATAACCATCTCAGGAGTATGACAAATAATTGTACCAAGTTTCGTTAAAATCCGTCGAGTAGTTTTTGTTTCTATAGAGTTTATACAGACAGACAGACAGACAGACAGACAAAAATTTTACTGATTGCATTTTTGGCATCAGTATCGATCCCTAATCACCCCCTGATAGTTATTTTGGAAATATATTTAATGTACAGAATTGACCTCTCTACAGATTTATTATAAGTATAGATACTTGTATTCAAGTGCATACGGATAGGCTGGAAGCTTGAGGAGCTCGTGGCTAAGTAACAGCCGCACGGTTCGACCGATCAAAGCTTAAGATGCACTTGGCGCGGTCGCTCCGTGGATGGCTTGATAGGTTTGTCATAGCGAGACTCCTCCGTGCTTCGGAAAGCACGTTAAGCTGTCGGTCCCGGTTGTCATTTGGAGATGTTTGACAGTCGTTACCGGTAGTCAGAAGCCAGAAAGTCTGATAACCAGTCTTACAAAGAGATACCGTGTTACCCGGTAACTGGGATGTGGAGGTCAGATAGGCAGTCGCTCCATGTAAAACACTGGTACTCAGCTGCATTTGGTTTAGACTGGAAGCCGACCCCAACATAGTTGGGAAAAGGCTAGGCAGATGGCAGATGTGGATAGACTGGAAGCCATGGAAGCTTCCCAGTATAGTTGTGATCAATGTTAAACCTTCTTTGTTTCAGAAGAGGCCTTTTCCCCTTCTATAGAACTAAATAAGGCTATGATGAAAGGTTACAGCTACCAAAGTGATTGACGGTCGTACCTCTGCTTTAGTAAAAGATTATTCCGAGTCCCTCAATTTATTCTAGAAACACTGTTGTTTTTCAAGCTTCGATAGTTTATAGTCGCGACGCGACGCGACAAATTCTTAAAACAAACAACGATCAGGGTTGTCAAGTAAATAAAACTCGCAGTTGGTACAATATTTGGAAAAAGTTTAAAATACAAGAAAAGAAAATAAATATTTTCGCAATTAACGAGCATCTAGACTGCTGCTGCTGCCTTTGCAAAACTGGCAAAAAAAACATAACGTATTAATTAAGCAATGTCCAAAACATTATTTAGTGGACAAAAATATATAATACATATTTTATTGGGATCTAAATATATTCCAATGAAACTTGGCAAGATAGTAAGGACTAATATTATAAATGCGAAAGTAACTCTGTCTGTCTGTCTGTTACGCTTTCACGCCAAAACTACTGGACCGATATAAATGAAATTTGGTACAGAGATAGAATAGACCCTGAGGAACAACATAGGCTACTTTTTACCCGGGTGCGCTAAGTAGTTCCCTTGGGATGCGGGTGAAACCGCGGGAAACTGCTAGTTTCTATATAATTATTTACTTCAAACAAAATACTAGAAAAACAAAACAAAGTGAATTTTCGTTGCACAACATAAGAGGACGTGTTTACAAAATAATCTTCGAACTTAACATAATTAAGATACATTTATAAAGAACGTTAAAGACACCTTTAAATTAATCCTTCTTCAACATATTATCATTTTCTGCCTAGCCTTTTTACATACGTTACCGCGCCCCCGAAATAAAAAGGGCTGAGGAAGGAACATAAAATAATGTGTTTAAGTCCGTAAGAGTCTCACACTCGCCCCACCCATGGCGTGAGGAGTCATTTGAAAATACGAAAAAAAACCCACCGGTATTGTCATAGCAAAAACACGTGATGGTACGGTCCACATACCAGTTACGGAATAACACAATCCTTGGTAAAACTAGAAGTCAGACTATCTGGCTTCTGACTACCCGTAACTACAATCAAAGATCAACAAATGATATTTAGTGCTGAATTGGACCAATTTGAAACAACCATGGACACACAGTCTTGTATTATTTTATTACAAGCAGCCCGGCCCGGCTTTGCTTGAGTACGATGTAAAGGTACGTACATACTATATAACATAACATGTTATTAAACATTGTTATATAATATGTTTCAGTAATGTGGAGACTAAATGTTATAAATTATGTTATAATAACAAGTTGTGTTACATGTTATTAATACTTACAAATGTTATATAACTTATGAGTACACGTGTACTCGAGATGCATGTCATATAACATTGTTATATTGCATTTTTAGTCTAATGTGTACAGTTTTATTATATGTTGCAATGTTGAAAAACAATATAACATAATGTGGTGTGTGTTATAAAACACAAGTTGTGTAACAACATGTCCACTTAATCTGTACGCCACTTAAGTAAAATATAGATTCTCTACTATAATATATGTGTATTATAAATAATATTTTTCTATCTAAACATATAATCTTTCTGTCTACTAATCATTAAGATTATTTGTGCTCATATATTGTTTCAATAAATATTTCTTTCTTTCTTCTGTATCGAGTCCAAATTGCTGACTGGCTAATGTATATACTAAATCATAGACTATTATTATGCTGATATGATACAAGAAATACTACTAAATAATGCTTGTCTCACAGAGAATAAGAACCATAGACTATATACTACGGATTCACGAGCAGAATTCAATCGAGTTAGCAGACCTTATTCGAAGCTTTTAGACTAAGAGTATCTTTATGCCTAGACAGGCTGAAATAACCAGGATCTATTTTGTATTTAGCTTTTAGACTGAAACACTGCATATGCAGTATATGTGCATATACTTTGGATTATTTAGTTAAAGGTCACACGAGACCATCGAACAAAGGTTAAGCTGCGTTTGGCGCGGTCGGTCCGTAGATGGGTGACCATCTATGTCATACTCCTCCGTGCCTCAGAAAGCACATTAAGCTGTTCATCCCGGCTGTAATTTAAAGATCTTTGACAGTCGTGACGGGTAATACTGGTTGTCAGACTTTCTAGCTTCTGTCTGCCCATAACGACTGTCAAAGATTTACAATTTTTAATGCTGAATTGGACAAATTTTCCTTGGCTATAACTGGTTGTCAGACATTCTGGCTTCTAACAATAAATCACCTATATTTCCCAAATTGAACCTCTGTTTTTGTATTAAATATTGAGTGCTTGTCAGCCATGATACATCCCTACTCGCAGACAAATTGATTGACAAATGAATGTCGTGTGAAACCGGTTGGCATGTGTTTTTAAATCACCGAAAAATACACGGGCGATATCGCCAAAAATTTATAGGGGATATTTTTAAATGGGGCGAAAACATGCGATCCTATTTGGTAAAAGACTTTGTACAATAAATAAGGTATTTTATTAACAACTAGCTTTTGCCTGCGACTCTGTTTGGCGTTGTAGCTGAGGGATTGGCTGCTGTGCTGCTGGTCGTGGGTTCGATTCCCGCACAGGACATCTGTTTCGGGTCTATGCAAAGTGTGTATACAAGAGAATTGTAAAAACTTATTTTAAAAGAGTAACCATGGAGTTTCTTGCCCATTCTTCTCCATAGGAAACTACTTTTTGGAATGGGCAACTAAATTCTTTTTTTTGATGACTTTCAAAAGTGCTTGTTATTAGGCCTAATTGAAATAAATGAATTGAATTGAATTGTTTGGGCATGTGTTATGTATGTTTGTAAATGCATCCACGATATTAAAGAAATTCCTAGTGTGGAAATACGTTTAAAAAAAAAACATATCGAGTTAAAATGTTCCTATAATGCTTTAATCTACGTAGTAAGCTACTAGATACTTCGAGAAAATTACTTAACTCACAAGGATAAAAAGCAGCCTATATCTGTCTCCAAGTATCACCTTATCAAATTTCATCCAAATCGATCCAGTAGTTTTAAGAAAGCGTGACAAACAAACTTACTTTCGTATTTATAATATTTTAGTTAAGATTATTTAGGTTAAGTGTGCCAAATTTCACCTCAATCCAAGACAAAGGGAAGCGAGGGAGAAAGAATCATCCATTCATCCAAAATAATGACCACATTTATAATACAAGTAAGAATTCAGAGTTTATAAAAAAACTTGACGAAAATTAAACTGTCCTCCTCAAATATATGCTCCCAACATACAAACACAAAAACAATCCCTTCAATTGAAACTCAACCTCAACACCACGTCTTAACGTCTAAATTTCTATGTTAAAAAACCATTGTACATTTTAGCCTACTTATTTGACAAAAGAAAAAGTTTTAAGTATCTTATCACGGCGCGTCTAATTAACTCTCTCAGTTGAACGTTTGGAGACGGATTTGTTGGCCGTTGTAATTAAATAAAACTAACTGTCTTCCGCGATTTTACTCGTATCCTGAAGGAATGGACTGACTCAGTTGAATTTGCTGCTAGAGGCGCTAGTTTAGAATAAAAACTCAAGAAATTTATCAGATCTTCCAATGTGAGCACTTTTGAAGCGATTTTCTAAGAATTAGTGCCATTACAGATCATTATAGGTAATTATTATATACTTTACAGATCAATAAATGTTAGTGCTTTACATGAAAAGCTTAGAAAAGATGCAAATTGCTGGGCAAAAGGCTTTTCTCATAAAGAGAAGGCACGAGCATTGATCACCACGCTCGCTCAAGGCGGATTGGCGATATCGGACTTTTGAAGTCCAAGTTTCCTCATGATGTTTTCCTCCACCGTTTGTCAGTCGTGTCTAAGAAACACTAAGAAAGTACATACGACTTTAGGCAAGTCATATTGTTACTCACCAAGTTCAAACTCACACACAAGTAGTTGTGATGCAGGCACCTAAACTTCTAAGCCACCACGACATTTATTAATTTATTGTATTAATATAAATTTCATCAAAATCAGTTGGTTATTCATTGGTTTAACCGTAAAAGCGTTACAAATAGACGGACAGAGTTCTTTGCATTTTAGGTTTTTAGGTAAATGAATTAAAAAAAAAAATTCAAATCTGAACTGTAAGTACCTAACAACAATGATAATAAAAATACATTTTCACCTTACGAGCATAAAATATAAGATCATAATGTACTCTGAGAGAGTAGCCCCGTACGTTAGGGTAAGTGGGTGCATTTTATTGCACAATGCGAGTTGCTCAGATGCACTATTCATCGGCCTTATAAAATGCACTTTCTGGTGCTATTTCAATATTGTTTACAATAGAATAAAATAACTTTCAATTAGAAATGGATCGATTTCAATAGAGGAGCTCATGGCTAAGTAACAGCCGCACGGTTCGAGCTTAACGTGCTTTCCGAGGCACGGAGGAGTCTCGCTATGGCAAAGATGGTCACCCATCCATGGACCGACCGCGCCAAGCGCAGCTTAACCTTTGATCGAAGGTTGTTAGTTAAACACGAGCTCCTCAAATAAGAATGTAAATAATTATATATAAAATGGACACGAATCCAGGCTTAAATAATTACTATATGTAAAATGGGTACAAATCCAGGCTTACAACTTACTGAGAAAATTTTCACAAATCCATTTCAATAAGAAAAGAAATCAGTTTCCAATCCAGGATTGACCCCGGAAGAAGGTCAAGCCATCCGATCGATAACCACTTATACTATCAATCTCAAAGGTCAAACTCACGCAAAGAAAAAGGATTACAATAACTATCTTTCCCTTTAATCCTATCGAAAAGGTTCTTTTTTATCAGGTTTTAGTGAGCGATCCGATCAGTTAAATCGTCGAAGAATCTATTTTTATCTATATCTTCTATCTATATCTTCTTCTATACTTATAATAAATCTGTAGAGAGGTCGATTCTGTACATGAAATATATTTCCAAAATAACTATCAGGGGGTGATTAGGGATCGATACTTATGCCAAAAATGCAATTAGTAAAATTTTTGTCTGTCTGTCTGTCTGTCTGTCTGTATAAACTCTATAGAAACAAAAACTACTCAACGGATTTTAACGAAACTTGGTACAATTATTTGTCATACTCCTGAGATGGTTATAGTATACTTTTCATCACGCTACAATCAATAGGAGCAGAGCAGTGAAGGGAAATGTTGTCATTTTGTTTAAACGCGCTAATCTCAGGAATCGCTGGTTCGATTTGAAAAATTCTTTCAGTTTTAGATAGTCCATTTATTGAGGCAGGCTATAGGCTATATATCATCACGATAAGACCAATAGGAGCGGAGCACCACTATTCCACGCGGACGAAGTCGCTGGCAGAAGCTAGTATACGAATAAATATTTAATTAAAATAGGTAATTCATTGCTTGAGTTCTCACATATAGTTACTACTAAAGGAGTGTGCTCGTCAACATAATTATGTAAAAATACTAGCTATTTAAATGTATTTTTTACAATTATTTAATACTAGCTGTTTCCCGCGGTTTCACCTGCATCCCGAGGGAACTACTTAGCGCACCCGGGTAAAAAGTAGCCTATGTTGTTCCTCAGGGTCTATTCTATCTCTGTACCAAATTTCATTAATATCGGTCCAGTAGTTTTGGCGTGAAAGCGTAACAGACAGACAGACAGAGTTACTTTCGCATTTATAATATTAGTAAGGATTGATATTGTATTGTAGGTATGCTGGGTGTACGGCGTAATATATAAGGACGAAGAAATAAGCCAAGTCCAAAGTGCACAATAGAAATATAGTTTATTGCACACGACACAAGCACATACAGTTTTACATACACTAAAAGAAAGAAGGAGTGAAGATATAAGCACGGATAGATACAAGCACATACAGTCTAGGTTATAGGCACATAGAATTAAGCGCGGCTAAAACTCAGTACAATATTTGCTAAAGCGCGGTAGGTCCTCGAGGTGCGAACAAAAGCGAACTGGCTGGTCACTGTATGACGTAGCACCGTCCGGTGTGCGCGAGCGCAACGCCGATATAGCGCGGTCTCGCTCGCGCGCGATGATGCACCGGCGAGCCGGTCACCGGCGCGAGTACCTGAGCGTGTCATACTTAGATAAGCTTGCGACAACTCACTACTAATAAGAAAGTCTGTTTGTACATAAATATGATTGTGCATTTTAATACAATTATTGTAAATATTATTTTAATTGATTTTATGCTTCTATATAAATGTAAATATTTAGTTTTAAGTATTTTAAATGTAAATATTATTTAATATAACAATGTAAATAATTTAGAATTTAGTTTAGAATTTAAGTTAAACAAAAGATGTTATTTAAACTGTAATGATACATTAATTAATAAAGGTAGGTCACTACAGTATAAAGATGTTTCATTTCATGGGCACATTTAGTAGATCCTGGTATTTGCCATAACAAACGGATACTTTTATTTATTTGTAAGTATCGACTATCAACTTACTATTACGGGTTAAAAAAAGCTTTTTCGATAGCTTATCGTTATTGGGAAGGTAATACCCCGTAATCTAGAGATCAAGTTATAAGAATCCAGCGGAAATAAAAAAAAAACAAAAATTTCAATACTGGTGGTTTATTTCTATGTAAGGCGGATACCACGAGCGACGTTACAGTGCGATATGCTGATATATATTAGTATTATTAATAATTGTTCTGAGACAAAGACAAAAACGACGGCATGCTAGGCGTAGTGGGTGAGCAATTGGCTATTGCGCTGCGTATCGCGGGTTCGATTCCCGAACGGGACAACTAAAATTGTAGTGTAATGAATGTTTGTTATCGCACCCACGAAGCAGGAGTAATTCCTAGTGTGGGGCAACGATTTATTGAAAAAAAAGGACATACAATGTCACGCCGGTTAACGATAAAAACCAGCGCCATAGACTTGTGCCTTTGTGCCCGGGCCACTGCATAATGCTGAGCGTTAGCCGTTTCGCGCAGTGGTGACGCATTTATCAGAGTGTCTCCCTGTATTGAGTAGATTAGATTATATACCTATTTGTTTTTACTGTTATTTTTTGTATGTGCGTTACCGTACGCGATTAAACTATTTTTTTTCTTTTTCTATAATATGAAAAAACACACTTCGCATGATTTGTTAACTACAACCCGACGCACCCAAATAAAAAGTAGCCTATAACCGTCTTTAGGTGCCTATCTTTTTCCATACTAAATTTCATCCCAATAGGTTCAGCAATTATGTTTTGAAAGCGTTACAAACTCACGTTAACATTTTGTAATATTAGTTAAGACTAGCTTCTGCCAGCGACTTCGTCCGCGTGGAATAGTGGTGCTCCGCTCCTATTGGTCTTAGCGTGATGATATATAGCCTATAGCCTTCCTCGATAAATTATACAGACAGACTGACAGACAAAAAATTTACTGATTGCATTTTTGGCATCAGTATCGATCCCTAATCACCCCCTGATAGTTATTTTGGAAATATATTTCATGTACAGAATTGACCTCTCTACAGATTTATTATAAGTATAGATAGATAGATATAGAAGATTTAGTTTAGGATCAATAAATACATTCGCTGATGACTTGTACCACACACCAGTCGCTCTGTGGCTTAATCATTTTTATGACGTGTTTAAATCCTGAAATAATATCTGATTTTTTCTCTTGATATATAGAACCTTTTGCGGGATCAATATAAGTAGTAAATCGAGTCTCCTTGTCTCGCTTTTCTGATGGTCGCTACTGTTGATTCTGGCTTACAGGAGTTGCAGTACTTGGGAAGAGTGGGGAGTTTTTTTTTCGGATGGGAAATCATCAAATGACCCCTCCCGCCGTAGTGTCAGACTCTTATTGACTAAAACCCATCCATGTTCCTTCCTCAGCCCTTTGTATTTCGGGGGCGCGGTATCTCCTTCGAACGTCCCGCAGCCCCGGCGGGAATAGTGTGGTGAGCTTATACTGAGCCATGAGCCTTATCGTGGCATATGCCTAGTTTACACAGTGCGAGCTAGCGTACGAGTCAGCCTGCTTGGTAGCTGCACTGCAGTAACTCGCACTGTTTGGACATCACTTACGAGTAACTTGCACGTGCGAGTTGGACAGTAGCTCGCATCCGAGTTACTTCAACGTTTTTTTGTTTTCACTCGCCTGCTCGCCCGCCAGCAACTTGCACATGACAGCTCGATTGTCGCTCACATCGTTTAGACGCGTTCAGCAGTAGCTCGCCAGTGCTAGCGGCACAGTAGTAATGGAACCCGTGTTTATTTGTGTGCTACGCCCACGTACGTGTATCGCGGCAACTTGCAAGACTGGACAGCAGCTACTAAGTGTCGTGTAGACAGCAAACGCGAGCCGAGCCACTGGCGTATGAGTAGACAAGCAGAGTAACTGTCTACTAGCTAGGCCAGAATAAAAACCAGCGACAATAAATTTTCAACCTTAAACTGACTGCAATAAATTGCATACTACATAGTCATTTAGCTATTTAATGAGCTGCGTACAAGCAATTTATCTAATTTCATCCATTACCCTCGTCTCTCAGTTGGAAATGTACGAGATTTTCTGCCTGACTGGCTGTGAGAGAAAAGGACAAACATGATTACTTGGAATTCGAAACGAGGCGACACGCTTTTTTACGTAATTCCGTGCGACGTATTGGTTTTTTCAGTAGGTTTATTTCAACTTATTTGCTGGATTAGCTATTGAAAAACTGTTTTTATTTGAAGGACTAGCTTCATCTCGCGGTTTCACGCGCGTCCCGGGGTACTTCATCACGCACCCGGATAGAAAGTAGACCAAAACACAGTTTTTAAATGTTTGGTCTGTCGGTCTGTTTGTTGCAAGTAATCTCCATAACGGCGAAACTTTTACAGTCTTGCTTATAAAGTCCGATTTTTCTGCCTCCGTTCTAGACTGGAAGCCGAGCCCAACATAATTGGGAAAAGGCTAGGCAGATGAGATGTTCAAGAGATCCACTTTCCATTGTGAAAATATGACTGTACTAGCTCTCTCTCTCACTGAAAACTGAATCACTTTAAAATGTCATAATACGCCCCCAGTCATGTTTCGTGTCGAGAATTAAATTGCTAAGTACATGTAAAATTTAATTTATCTCACTTGTCGTCACCTTCACAGCTGTTGTTCATAAGGCCTCGCACTGAGTAATAAATGAGAACAGTGAGCAAGGCGACATAAATTTCACTGTTTTATAACTGCTAAAATTACGACTCGAGTTTTATAAAATAGTTATGTAGAGGTTATATACCTTTTAGCACTTACAAAAGACCTTGTTTAATAGAGGGCAAGCATAATGCTATCATTGTCATCATCATCATCAACCTATTTGACATAGATCCACTGCTGGACATAGGAGTGATGATAAAAAACCGACCAAGTGCGTGTCGGGCCACGCGCAGTAGGATTCCGTAGTAAGTATTAGTTAATCGACTATAGCTCTGTAACTGATTAAGTTTACTTAGCCGTAATAGTTTTCCTTGTAAGTTCAGTATATATGTGCTACGTCTGTGATTTTTGCACATTTCTAGGGATAGCCATTCAAAAGTTAGACAGGGGAGACGCTCGTATCGATCAAAAATTTTCACTTAAAACCTAGATATTTCGCAAATGGCTTTCAGCTTTCTAGTACCAAGAACTTCCGAGCTATGCTGTGGACAGACAGACAGATGGACATGGCGAAACTATAAGGGTTCCTTATCGACAACGGAACTCTAAAAAAAGAGCGAAGCCGCCAAAACAATACGAATTATAATAACAAAGTTCATTCATACACATTAAAAGCTTACACGATATAATAATTAAACCTGTTATGTTTTTGACATGACAATGAGAACTATTTTATTATTAATAATAGAATAATAATGGCGGTCACGCATTGTTCGCGTCACTAGGGACGAATACTTAGGGCTGTCAACTGTCCAAATTTAGGGTCGTATTAATGTTTTAATTCTATGCCATGCTAGGCCCTACTCAACGTAGAATTTATTCACACAATCTTCTATACTTATTATAAATCTGTAGAGAGGTCAATTCTGTACATGGAATATATTTCCAAAATAACTATCAGGTGGTGATTAGGGATCGATACTGATGCCAAAATGCAATCAGTAAAATTTTTGTCTGTCTGTCTGTCTGTCTGTCTGTCTATCTGTCTGTATAAACGTTATAGAAACAAAAACTACTCAACGGATTTTAACGAAACTTGGTACAATTATTTTTCATACTCCTGAGCTGGTTATAGTATACTTTTCATCACGCTACAATCAATAGGAGCAGAGCAGTGAAGAGAAATGTTGGGAAAACGGGAGAAGTAACTCCATTTTTTAAGCTTCCGTCGCGTGTGCAACCTTAATGGTTAAAGCTACTCAGAAATCAAGGCTATATGCTATTTATCATCACGCTAAGACCAATAGGAGCGGAGCACCACTATTCCACGCGGACGAAGTCGCTGGCAGAAGCTAGTGTAAAATGAAATAGTTGTAATAAATAAAAGAAAATATCAATTTAAAATCTCGCGAGATACTTTAAAATCTTAACAAAAAGTTTCGTGTCTAATGTATCTATACTGTTAACGGTTGAAAAGTTTTTTTGTCTTGGACAAATTTTGGCTGTAGAATCAGGTCATCTTATCATATTCAAGGTCGATTTCAAACTTTAAAAGTCCAGGTTTCCTCACGATGTTTTCATTCACCGTTAGTCAGTGACGCCTAAGATATACTTAGAAAGTTCGTATGACTTTTGCAAAGTCACATTGGTACTTGCCAGGTTTCGAACCCATATATACTCGTACTCGAGATGCAGGTGCCTTAACCACCAGACCACCACGACATTAGCAGCAGGAATATCACAGAATTTATGACAAACTAGTAACAAGAAACTATGAAACATATTAGAAAATTAATGATCCGTAAAATTTAACAAAATTTTATAATGATCTCTCTAACCGGCCAATTTTGCCTTTTCAACTTTAATCCCAATTATTTAATGACTACGGTTAGACCCTCATTTGGGAGCACAATTTATAAAATATCCCTAATCATGCTCGTTAAAGGAACTCTTTGGTCCACTGGTCCGGGTACGAAACCCTTACTTTATGATAAAATTAAATTATATTTCACTTAAACAAAACTTGCTGCTTCCTTTTCTTTAAGTACTTAATTCGATTGCAATAAACAGACGGTCAGACGTAAAATGTCGCTGACGCTCGGTAGTTAAAGATCATTCTCAAGTATGAGACCGTGAGTTCAAAACTTGGTAAGTAGACCTGCCCCCTAATTACGTAAGCCGATATCTTTCAATTTCAGTTGCAATACCTTTCATTTTGATAGTTCAACGATATACATTGCTTCGTTAAAAGTATCAATGTGATAAACGTCATTAACATATGCAGCAATGTATACTTAACTCCTTTTGATGGGTATGTCAATTGGATATTCGTTTCTTACGTAATTAGGGTGCTGGCATGTGACATTCGGAATTCGTCTTGGACACCAACTAACAGGAAAACATTGTTAAGAAAATAGGACTTATTAAAAAATCCTTGTTCGCGAATACGCCTTGAGCAAGCTCTAGAAAGATAGAGTGACGGTCTACCAAAGGCTGCCAGCAGAAGTTGGATGCGTCAAACTGAAGACCGGTCGATATGACAAAGGACTCTTCTACTACACTTTTTCGAAAAGTTGAGAAATTCTAACAATTTCAATAGTGATAAATGAATTCGTTCTTCTATACTCTAGCACAGGAGTTTATTTTTTATTAGCTTTACCGAGCTTTGACGCAAGTCCCGAAATAAAAAGTAACCTATAACCGTCTCTTCTTTCTCCGTACCAAATTTTATCCAAATCGGTTTAGCTGTTTCAACGTGAAAGCGTAACAAACAAACACTCACTTTGACATTTATAATATAAGTTAATAGTAAGGATAACCCAAAATGTACCTACATAAGTCTTAAAACTTAATCCATCCATTTAACCATTACGTCAAAACACAACTTACAACCAATATTTGAAAACACTTAGAAAATATCTACCAAAAGTTGAGGATATGAAAAAAAATAAACCTACAATTTTAGTGTTGCCAGCCCTAAACATACAAGAATATGACTTGACGTGACGTGGCATTTGCATGTTGACGTATTTATGTAAGTTGATATATGTAGTATATTATTGTAAGCTGGCAATACTGACACATGTTTGAGGCTTATAATAGACCGACGGTACCTGCTGTAAGCTGACAATAGGACTTTATGAATGCGTTAAATCTTTGTCAAAGTGCGCCCCGCCCTTTGAGTAAGTCTCATCAATCATACTAAACTGCGTATCGTTCGTTCAGTATGTTTTCACTCTCAAAATAACTTCACTAAACAACTGTATCAATCAATTACAGAAAAACAACACGATTTTCACTTTCAATTTTCGTTTGATCAAATACGAAAAATTCGTACAAAAATCACTAGCAATTTATTTGATACCCCACATGGGAGCATGATTCCAATTATTGGGGTAATTGATTTGTTTTACCAGCTAGAATAAAGCAAAATTACCTGAGTGATCATGACTCGCTCGCTTTTTTCTGGAAAGGCATTTAAAAAGATAAACCTTATTAATACACTAGCTGTTTTCTGGTTTCATCCTCTCGGAAAAAAAGTAGCATAAAACCATCTCCAGGGTACTATCTCTCTGTATGCCAAATTTCATCTTGGTCTTAACAAACATACACACCCACTTTGGTTTTTATAATATTAATTTGAATTTTATGCAAATCGTTAGAGCCGTTGCTACACGATATACAAGATACACGACATATTTTTTTTATTACACATTCAATCGGCCGAAGGAGTTAAAGAAATAAAATAAAAGAAATATCAAAGCCACAGCACCAAAAATATGACCCTCAGAATGACATACACTGCATAGCAATGAATCTAAATAATATAAAAAATATTTCTCTACTAAACAATACGATGTTCGATGATGCTTTAAAATCTACCATCAATTTAAAAGCAACTGATTTCGTTCAAAAACGACGAAAATTCACCTCGGCTTTCGAAATTCAAAAAGAATACGGTCTTTGAGAACGGGAGACCCACACGAAAAATAATGTCTTGTACTACCAAAACACGTTTTAAAATTCAATGAGCTAAAAAGCGTCGTGTAATTTTGGTTTTTGAAGATTCTTTCTGTTTTTATAAACCAAAAATACTCACAAAATTCTTTACTAACTAATTTTATTAATGCGAAAGTTTGTTTGTTCGTTTGTTACGCTCTCACGGTAAAACGGCTGAGCTGCATATAGGCAAGGGTGTTTCTTAAAGTACATTAAAAATTGCCTGTGTCTATATTTGTGTCATAAGGTAAGAGTTATTAAAACAGAATAATTAGATAGGATTATATCTCCATAAGATATACAAATATCATCATCAGCCTATATATTGTCCCACTACTAGGCACAGGCCTCTTCTCATACAGAGAAGGCATGAGAATTGATCACCACGCTTGCTCAAGGCGGATTGGCAATTTCAGACTTTTAAGTCCAGGTTTCTACACGATGTTTTCCTTCACCGTTAGTCAGTGACGTCTAAGATATACTATAAATATACCAAGTATGAAATATACTCACGGTATATGCAAATTATATACAATCTCTATTGCAGATGTCCAAGTTAAGCATAGATTCTCAAAACGCAGATTGAACTCAGCCCAAAGTAAAATACCTAGGCCTTTACTACTAACTCCAAAGGCACTGCTAAAACATTGCCAATTCCAAATTCCTTCACAAAACCTCAGAGTTCTGGTTTTCGTATTCTGTTTGTGTGGAGCCAACTATCGCCTTCAGAATGTTAACAGCTGGTTGCACAAAACTTTTTATCATTTATGTATACTTATACGAATATCACAAAATAATATGATATCAATTTATATTATTTATATTGGCATGCTTTTAATATTTTTATGTAATCAATCTACGTAGGATATAACAACTTAGTAAACATAATATCAAACGAAAAACATAAAAAAATAGCAATATTATTTAATTTTATCCATCATTTTGATACAGATACAGATCTTGAATGACAGTTCTTCCGTTTCACGTATAAGTAACCTGATATTTTTTTGGTGCAACTGGTTGTAAGTCTTTGTCATTGTGATAATTGGCGTTCATAATAGATATTGCTTTGGTACACCGATTGGTGCCAGGGTTGAGGAATGTTCGAAAGAGTTGCCGCGCCCCCAGAACGCAAAGAGGTGAGGAAGGAACACGGATGGGCTTTAGTCAGTAAGAGCCTGACATAACGGCAGGAGGAGCCATTTTATGATTTCACTTTCGAAAAAAGGCCACCGATTCGTCAGTAATTTGAAACTACCCACAATTTCATTACAATGAGGGGCATTGTGAGTAGAGTAAGACAGCATGTTTTAGTAAAGTTAATCTGAAAATGTTCTATGAAGAAATGAAATATTATATTTGACAACAACTGACAATCATCAATTAGAAATCTCTTATCTAGTCCTAAGTAAGATTATTTTAATAAATTATGGTCGAATTATTGCATTTAATTTTTTATTATTTTTCATTGTAGACGAATGGTAATTTAAAAAAGCCAATCTAAACAACATCATTTTTTTTTTAATTTATACTACCTACAACAACCATTAAAATAAAAACTGACAGATTTATTGAAACCTCCAAGTATTCTAAATATAAAGTACTCAAAATTACGTAAAGAAAATTCTCAAATTCACTAAGCGACGCTTTAATCATAATTATTAAAGGTTTTTTCATTTGATTTTACTTATTTCTCTGTAGAGACTATTCTTAATGTAATTTTGAAGGTCATCTTCTTTCATCAATTTTATGAGCGATAAAAATAACGTCCTTGAAACTCGCGGTATGAAAACCAATAAATCATTTACATAGATAAGCATTTAATAACTAAATAGACTATAATAACCTTCAAGAACAATAAAATACCTCGAACAATAAAAGAAAGTCTTCCAGAACTTTCGGAGCAATTACTTAGCAATCGTTATTGGCGCCCGCCGTGGGGCCAAAGTTGAAGACTTATTTAGACGTAAAAACTTTAATATCGAAATAATTTATCATGCCTTTGATTTATTATTTAGTTATAAATTCCCTGACTAGGAATAGTCATCTAAACTATACTTACCAGGTACTTATAATTGAATTAAGATTGTTACTCAATCACGCATATATTAAACTCGGCACACAGATGGGTTATTACCTGGATTAACACCTAGGATTAACCCATACTTTTTATCCCGGTATATCACATAGTTTCCTCAAGTTATGGGTGAGACCGTGGGAAATAGCTAGTAAAATGTTTTAATAAAAATTCTATACCACTTTCATCTTCCAATAGAATACTAATTTTCGTTTAATAAAAAATAATTGACGATCAAATTTATTTCATAAAACTTTATCACATTAAATTGAAATTAAGGAGCGTTGAAGCTCAAAAACTACAATTTGATTAGATTTTTTGCGGTCTCACAGCGAGATAAAATTAATAATTCACCCAACAAAGTCTAAAAACTACTGCTGCTTCTTTTAATAAAATTTATATATACCGTCAAATCACGAGTCTATTACATTTCTAATATCAAAGTCAATGTTAATAGAAATATTATTTTTAAATAAAGAGCCGAGAAATAGCCTGTTATGGCCGGTCCCAAAGAAATTATTTCAATAAAGAACCGATTAGATCTGTAAGAAATACTTATTGCCGCCCAACGAGGGACCCAACGGTCCCTGCTGGGCGCCAATAAATAATTCTTAATAAACTCTCAGAATGGTTTGCAGATTGTTATTTTAACAGCTTTCTGCAAATTATACGAATAGAATTTTCTAGTTTATTTACAATGTAATTCAAGCTAAAATAAAACTGCCTCAGTATTCTATAACTAACTTAGAAGACTCTCAGAAGCATATTCCCATTTACCTAAGTGCAGAGTAGAGACACAATAATTATCTGTAGCGTCTTGTAGTTGTCCCACTCTGGGCGCCAATAACTATTAAATAAGCCAAAGTGCTGCTTCTCTAAGAACATTCTTGTTAGAGTATTATTGAGTTGGTTACACATTACTAGAATTGTAATATATTCTAGTCGTAATAACACAATTCGGCTATTTTTATGAAAAATTAAACAAAAAAATCAGACCACTTTAAAAAAATATAGGTAGCTAAGAGCCAAAAAACAAGCTACTCAATGTATTTTGAATATTAAAAAGGGACTGCAGGCGGAGACATACAAATAAGGCCCAATTGTGTGAGAAATTTTCATTTCAAATTACGTCACAATGTAAAGCAAAAATAATTTATAATATTAAAACATCTGCTACAAAGCCAATCGCATAAAAAGGCGAAGTCACAACATAAAGAAAATTAATCACTTTAACGCTTTTATCTTGGCGTATTCGTAATAAATTATTCAACTACGTACCAAGCACATAATATATAAACACTTATCTTAAGAGTATTTTTTTCAGACCGAGAATCTAACACAACATGACGTTACATAATTTTCCTGAATGGTTGGTTAGAAAAGAGTACCCACGTTTTGCGAGTTATTTTTTATCATCATCATCGCCTACTTACTACTCGGCTCCGGCATCTTCTCATATAGAGAAGGCATGAGCATTAATTACCACTCTTGCTTAAGGCAGATTGGCGATTTCAGACGTAGGCATTAAGTCTAGATTTCGTCATAATGTTTTCCTTCACTGTTAGTTGTTTCCAAGATACACTTCGAAAATACATTTATTATAATAGTATACTACAGATATTTAAGTCCCATTTTATAATAGAGGTCGAACTTCCAGCTTGCTAAAAAAACCGACTTCAAAAAAAACTGAAAAGTAAAAAAATATTTAATTTAAACGCTTATCGACCAAAACATCACTCTAGAAGTCGGTGGCCAAAATCGATTCACCCAGTCAAAAGTTCTGAGGTAACAAACATAAAAAAACATACAGTTGAATTGAGAACCTCCTCCTTTTTTTGAAGTCGGTTAAAAAACCTACCTGACCGTCGTGACCTTATTCTTACAAATTTCACCATCACTTATCATCCTTTGTCAAAAGCTCAGCTTAAGACATTCACTGGACGTTAAATAATTTACATAATTGTGCTAAAGTCTTTGTTCTATCAGAATTTCCTCTAAACACTAATTGGATGTCAATCATCAACTCCGCATGTAACCAGAAACCAGCCAAGCACAATTAGCTTGCCGAGTATGTATAGAACTAGAATGCGTTGAGTGCTAGACTGTAAAGTACAGTTGAAGCCAGAATTCTGCGAATTAATCCTACTAATCCTTACTAATATTATAAATGCGAAAGTAACTCTGTCTGTCTGTCTGTCTGTCTGTTACGCTTTCACGCCAAAACTACTGGACCGATATAAATGAAATTTGGTACAGAGATAGAATAGACCCTGAGGAACAACATAGGCTACTTTTTACCCGGGTGCGCTAAGTAGTTCCCTCGGGATACGGGTGAAACCGCGGGAAACAGCTAGTATTATATATACGAAAGTTTGCTTGGACGGGTGGATATTTGTCACTGGGTATTTCGAGAAATAGCACGTTCTAGCCATGTTATCTTTTGTCCACAGTCCATCTAGCATTTTTTTGGCCTCACCCCTCCTAAACTGAGAATCTTTCTTGTTACATGTTTTCAATTCTTCGCATAACATGTCCATACTATGACAAACGTTTCGCTCATAATTTCTCTATTAGTCGTACCACTTTCAGACTTTCTCTTACCGTCATAATCATTAGATTCTAGTCCAAAATTACTCAATCTAGCAAGGAGTTTAGTCTTCCTATCACCTTTTTTGTTTTTTTTATTATATTTGTTCCTGGACCGAATTACAGATATATATGTGTCTTTTTGCTTGAAATACGTTTAGAGAAGGATGCTATGACAAAGACGTATTTTTTTTTGATATGTCTTGTTTCTGAGTTTAAATATTTTATTAAACAATATGGATATTCAAATTATGAAATGCAATAAAATATTAAGTACTCAATTCAAAAAAAAACAAAATTCAAAACATTTATTTCAATTAGACCATTTACAGGCACTTCTGAATTGTCAAATAATTAAGAGTCAGTCCGTTAGTCAAAAAAAAAGAAAAATTGAAGCTATTTGCTCGTTCCAAAGCGTAGATTCCTATGGAGAAGAACGGGCAAGAAACTCCATGGTTACTCTTTTTCAACATGTACTATTTACACCGTAAAGAATAACACGCCGTAACTCATCACTATTTATCTAGGGCAGTAGTAAATGTACGAGTAGTCTAGTATAGCTATAAAACTTTACTAACCTACAAATTATTATGACCTTGAAGATATTCGTCCCCAGACGCATGGCCTCGTCTTAAGCATCTCATTTGAATATCTTGCCAAGTCTATTGGGACGAATTTAATTTTCATACTAGCGTTAATTGGTTAATTGGATTAGGTTATAGTTATCTGTTTTAAGCCTTTGGAAACGGTATTCTCAAGGTTACTTTGTCATTGAGAGTTTAAGATTTAAAATAAATACAAAATTATTTCCACGGCATTTGATACATGCATATATAAATGTGAAAGTTTGCAAGGATATAAGTATATACATATGTCTGTTACTCTCTCACGCTTCTAAATACTGAATGGATTTGGATGAAATTTGATACACACATAGTTTATAAGCTAGATTTACACAAAGTATACTTTTAATCTAGTTGCACGAAGTAGTTCTCTCAAGGTTCGGGCGAAATCGATTCTAATATTATAAAGAGGAAAGATTTGTTTGTTTGTTTGTAGGGTTTTAACTCAAAAACTACGGGACCGATTATAAAAATTCTTTCACCATTAGAAAGCTACATCTTTACGAAATATCATACGCTATATTTATTTCCAGAAATAATTAGGGATCCTTACTAAAACTTGAATAATGTAACCGAAGGTGTAAAAAAATGTCCACGGAAAGTAAGTATAAAATTAAATTAAATATTCTTTTAGGATATCTATGGAAGCCTAACAAACTGCTTTAGAAATATCCTAAAATTTGTCTGGCATGTGTTATACATATAAGAATCTAAATATATAGCGCAAGTTCCATAAGTTGTATGATCGCGTCACTTTTTGAGTACTTTCTGTGACGTCACAAGAGCGTTTTAGTCATTTTCTTTTTACTAGCTAACATTTTGAGCACTTTTTGCAACTCAATAATTATGTTTTTTTCTATATTTCGGTCTGACATCGGCGACGTATTTACGTCTGGAACAAATATGGAGCGCGGACTAATTCTGACACTGTCTTCTTAGGTGCATTACACTCATCTGTCACTCCCGAAATACAGATACTTGCGTCATCTTTTTAGAGTTATGCCTGTGGTCTACACTTAATGTTGTCAAAGTCGATAACATCTAGCTACAAGTCATCATCTGCCTAGCCTTTTCCCAACTATGTTGGGGTCGGCTTCCAGTCTTAACCGGATGCAGCTGAGTACCAGTGCTTTACATGGAGCGACTGCTTATCTGACCTCCACAACCCAGTTACTGGGTAACACGGTACCCCTTGGTAAGACTGGTTGTCAGACTTTCTGGCTTCTGACTACCCTTAACGACTGTCAAAGATCTGCAAATGACAGCCGGGACCAACAGCTTAACGTGCTTTCCGAGGCACGGAGGAGTCTCGCTATGACATAGATGGTCACCCATCCACGGACTTGATCGGTCGAACCGTGCGGCTGTTACTTAGCCACGAGCTCCTCAGATAACATTTAGCTACAAGTACAGAACCGAAAACAACCTTAGTTTAAAGTAACTTCAACCGCAACCACTCTTCATCCATTAAAATAAAAGTAAAAAGACATGTTCTTCTAAAATTCATTCCACAACGTTACGTAAGACTTTGGAAATGGCTGCTAAACTTTATTTGACCTGTCGAACTAAGGTGCAATTTGGTAAGAACTAAAAATCCAAACACAACTCAATTCTAACCTTAAACGTATCAGTACAAGGTTGAATTTCGTTCAAACATGAACACAGTAAAGTATTTACAAGGCATTCTTTTAGATAAATCAATACTTCTTAATAAATTAGAAGGGAAGGTGCGTTTAAAGGCAATTTTGTTGGAAGCACAACAATTACTTGTACTTCGGTTAATGGTAGCTTGTTTGAGTAGCTTTAGACTGGCTATGGAGTTCGTAGTATTTAGTAAATGATCATTATTTTTTAAGAAACGTCTTTAATTTAGCTTAAACTATATTACTAGCTGTTTCTCGCGGTTTTACCCGTGTTCTCAAGGAACTACTTAGTGCACCCGGATGAAAAGCCGTCTCTAGAGTCCCATCTATCTCCTTAACAAATTTTATCCAAATCGGTACAACCATTTTACCGTGAAATTGTAATAAGCAATCGAACAACCAAATTCACTTTCGCATTAATAATAGTTCGGATTTTTAACAGACTTCCGAAAAAGGACGTTCACAATTCGACAGATATTTTTTATACACAAAAATCTATTTGAGTAGGTATGTGTCTCTTTGGACTCCAAAACACAAATATAGACAACATAATTTTGAAGTCAGGAAGACAACACAGACGACGAAGCGCGCGAAAGCTAGTCTATACTAATATTATAAAGAGGAATGATTTGTTTGTTGATTTGTAGGGTTTTTACTCAAAAACTACTGGACCGACTATAAAAATTCATTCACCGTTAGAAAGCTACATCTTTACGAAGTGTCATAGGCTATATTTATTTGCAGAAATAATTAGAGATCCCTACTAAAACTTGAATAATGTAACCCAAGGTGTAAAAAAAATTCCACGCGGGCGAAGCTGCTAGCGGAAAGCTAGTATTTTATATTTTCTAAGAGCAAACAGTAATTCATTTACAGAAAGTTCTAATACTAAAAACTGAGAGTTAGAAGTCCAATATAATCGTGTAGCCTAATATAAGCTGAGTAGGTACTCACATATTAAGAACTGTCAAAATTATTCAAAATGGCTGCAAAATTTCAAAAGGGGTGTACCTGAAACAAAATATAACAAAGTTATTATATCAGATGCCTACACATGATAGCAAAAATGCATAATTACTAAAAAATTATAGGCCATCCCATTACAAAATGATTTACAATGTCTCACTGCTCATTCCCCATAATATATAGCGTGAGGATTTATAGCCTAAAGCCTGACCCAGTTCATAACCAACATTTTTGGTGAATTTCAAGTAATTCTGTTCAGTCGTTTTGGCGTGAAACTCAAACAGATAAACAGACAAACAGACAAAAATTCTTCTAAAAATCATATTTTTGGATTCAGCGTCGTTTACTGATCACACAGAGACCACTTTTAAAAAAAATATTCAATGTACAGATTTCTACCATTACAATTTTATTATATGTATGTATAGAAGACTATACTACATTATCGTTACAAACTTTCGTGACTAAAATATTATTAGGATTTACTTAAAAAACCGGCCAAGTGCGTGTCAGACTCGCGCACCGAGGGTTCTGATTTTTAGAAGGAATATTCTTCGCGATTATCTCGTTTTCTGACGACCGCATAGCTAAGTTTGTTGGTAAAAAAATTTGCTGAGAACCTCAAAACTGTGGTACTTAGAATAATAGATTTATTTTTCGAGTAATATTAAGGTTAATGTCTATCAACCCATTGGGAGATAAAGGGAGGGGTGTACTTTTTTAAGCAATTTTCATTAGAATTCGAATACGTACTAAAGACATAAAAGAAAACAAAAAATACATTAGTTGCAATATGTTACCTACTCCACGTTTCCTAGTAACTATACTTTAAAATTTTAAACACCCACTTCCACCCACTTTTTTCATATATAAGCATTTTCTTTTCTTTTAAATTTATCATACTTTATACCTTCAGGTTCCAAATTTCAGGTGGACAGCATTATTAGTTCTTAAAATAATCATCTGTGACAGACAAACAGACAGCCGAAGTGAAACCATATAGGTTAATTTTTGGTTGGATCCCTAAAAATATAATAGTGTTTATAAAAGTTGAATCATTTCTTTTGTAAAAACTAATAAAAATTACAGTTACAAAGGGATTTAAAAAAGACAACAAAAACTATCAACGTCAATAAACACCTAAAAATACTTCTTAATCTTAATATTTTTATGACTGATGTTATCAGTTCTCAAATCCAGGTTATATTCTCGGTTACGGCATATAAACCTTCTCCACACACGACAAGGCGCATAAGTTTTTACGACTATCTATAAAAATAACCCTTAAACGCCATGTTGGGTATACACTGAATAGCAAATAAAGGGTTAAAGTCTTGGTTTATGATAGTATTTTGTTATAGAATTATGGGAGACTTTGAGCAATTTTCCGTGGTTTCATCTGTATGCTAAGAAAACTACTTTAGGCACACTTTTTTTTCGTATAGGAAATCATCAAATGACCTCTCCCGCCATGCGTGGGGCGGATGGTAGTGGTGCCGATTCTGACTTACACACGACTAAACTAATTTTAAAATATCATGCTCTTTTTCTATTGCGAAATACAAGAACAGGATAGCAAGTAATTCAGTGCTGTCAAATTAAATGACAGATGACATTTTGTTCGTACAGGTTTGTTAATTTAGTCGAGATGTTACGTCGTGATGTTTAATTTGTATGGAAAACTATTTTTTTCTAATTTGACAGGTGTTAAAAGTTTGCTATCCCTTTATTATATTTGTTGATGGAAAGAGAGAATTATAGACTAAATTTAATTTAGATGGTGTCAAGAGAATCGCGGCCAGTGTCAGACTCTTACTGACTAAAACCCATCCATGTTCCTTCCTCAGCCCTTTATGTTCCGGGGGCGCGAACTCTTTTAAACAACCCGCAGCCCCGGCAGGACTTGACGCACCCTGATAAATGCCATGCAATGTTTCGATCGAAAGTTTCAATCTATTACCATAACATTATTCATCTCAATCGGTTAAGCCTTTTTACCGTGAAATTGTAATAGACAGAGTCACTTTTGCATTTAAAATATCAATATGAATTCTTAATATGAAGCAAACTTCTCCAACTTTTGAATTTAAAAAAACCTGAAAAATGTATCATTAATCGGAATAATTACAAAAATTTACTATTTTTTCGTTAGAAAACCTGTTTTGGTATAATTTGACTTATTCAATATTCTAAATGCGAAAGTGAGTTTGTTTGTTTCTTTATTAAGATTCCAAAGTACAACAAATGTCACAATCCCATTGGAATGGAACATTGTATTCGGATGCCAAAAGTTGTAACTAGTTCCCTAAGCACGCGCGGGAAACCGCGGGAAACGTCTATACTTCATTAACAATAAAATTAGAAAAACTTCCAAACTATTTTTGCAGCTTATTCAACCGATTTTGAGTTCTATTCCCTACTGATAAGGATGTCATTGAAAGCAAAATAATGTTTACAATAACAAATGTATTCTGCATCTGTTTTTATCTTGTCACCTTAGTAATAGAGCTTTAAATCGATTGAACAAAAAGTAAATAGGGTCCGTTTAGATGTCTAATCTCAAAATAAATGGAGTATAGTAATTCAATGAACAGACAACCTGACCTTTGTTTTATACTATTTCAGAGACGATGACGCAATGCAGGCATTGACCACTCACCTGTGCACGCTTGCGTTAGCACAGTAGACCTCTAAATCACAACCGCACAGTGGTTCACAATATACACGTTGTAGACATAGTAATGTTAACTGCGAGTGTTAGTAGGCAATGTGATTACAACATCACTACATAGTACAAAAAAAGTCGCTTTCTCTGTCCCTATATCCCTATGTATGCTTAAATCTTTAAAACTACGCAACGGATTTTGATGCGGTTTTTTTTAATAGATAAAGTGATTAATGAGGAAGGTTTTAGAATATAATTTGTCAAGTTTTTGTATCCATTAGCTAATATATTACGGGCGAAGCCGCTGGCGGGAAGCTAGGATACGTACAAAATGGTTTGTCCTGAATGACTGACGGATCAACGCACAGCCTAAACCGCTGATCGTAGAGACCTGAAACTTGAAGGGTGTGTTCTTTGTATGACGTAGGCATCTGATAAGGAAAGATTTTTCTAAATTATATCTCTAAGGGGGTGGAAAAGGGGGGCAAAGTTTTTATGGAACTCTCATTTTTAATTTGAATTCGTATAGCCCACGCGGGCGAAGCCGCTGGCGGAAAGCTAGTAATTAATATGTTCACATTTAACAACTAATATAGACATTACGCACTATCGAGTGGTCACCGACGACCAGTCGCTTGTGCAGTCGCCACGGCTACCGGCAACCAGTGGACAGCACGTATTCTGTTCGAACAGTCTTGTGTCATTGTGTTCTGTTTCGGAATTTTACTACAAAACATCAGTAAATTTTAAGTTTTAACTAGGAACTTTTTTTTCTATTTGAAAGCTGAAGGAGAAATATCTGTATATATATTTAGAACACTGAATTAAAGCTAAAATATAATCCACATTAACATTAAACAAGTGAACCCATAAATTTGACAAACGATACTATTAAGCAATTTTCTCATAGTATAATAAATGAAAAAGAAAACTAACGTACCATTGCGAATGGGTTCAATCGCCCTTGATACGAATCAATGGTCTAAAAAGTTTTAGGTCTCGGAGTCGGTTCTAGACCTTTTTCCTTTGATGCCAAAGAGTTTCTACATATGCCTATGTAAATGAAGTTGCTAGGTACTTTTAGTGCTATAATAGTGGCAGGTGTGAGTTGTTATGTAGGAAAGCCATAGACTAAAAATTTGCAGTATACTAACGTCAATGTAATTTGAAATAAAATACTGTTTTATTACAGGGTAAAGGCATCTTTTCATTTAGAGAAAAAGCAAGTAAAAAAATACATTTATTTCAATGTTGTCAATTCACATTAAGAATTATTAAATAATAAGAGAGAGTCCGTAAGTGACTCAAAATCTTGAAGCTAGCCGTTCAAAAGAGCATGACAGATGGATCCACCGCAGTAGGTCATCATCATCTGCCTAGTCTTTTCCCAACTGTGTTGGAGTCGGCTTCCAATCTAAATTGGATGCAGCTGAGTACCAGTGCTTTACATGGAGTGACTGCCTATCTATTATGACCTGCACAACCCAATTACTGGGTAACACGATACCCTTTAGTAAGACTGGTTGTCAGACCCGTAAAGACCAACAGCCAGGACCAACAGCTTAACATGTTTTCTGAGTCCTCGCTATGATAAGGTTGGTCACCCATTCGCGGACCAACCGCGCCAAGCGCAGCTTAACTTTTGATGGGTCGACCCGTGCGGCTGACTTAGCCACGAGCGCCTCTATGCCCGTTCCAAAGCTAGATTCCAAAAATAAACAAGTCTAATAAAATTAAATTTCTACAGATAATTTATTCTAAAATTTAATTAAATTATTTAATTCAATATTACTTGACGTCTAGTCTGTGGACCCAAGTAATGATCAGCTGCCTATCATTGTTACTCTGTGGCTATCTGAACGCGAACCTCTGAAATCTCGGTCGAGGAATTCCTGTGAACACGCAGTGATTACCGCCCTATTACTGTCGACATAGATCTGGCTGAGATTACAATGTGGGACATACCTACGTACATACATACATCATCTATCTCGAGATGCAGGTATAATGTTCATTTTATCTGGGGTAACTAACTTACCGCCAGCGGTTTCGCCCGCAATGGCTATACGAATTCAAATTAAAAATGACAGAAGTTCATACAAACTTTGCCCCCCTTTTTCATCTCCTTAGGGGTACAATTTCGAAAAATCATTTCTTATTGGTCAAACAAAGACAACATCCTCCAAGTTTAAGGTCTCTACGATCAGCGGTTTAGGCTGTGCGTTGATCCGTCAGTCATTCAGGATGAAGCATTTTATATCTGCAGATATTTATGTATACTGGAAAGTTGGTGTAGATGTATGTTTGTTAGTCTTTCACGCAAAAACTACTGAATAAATGTAGATGAAATTTAATACACACATAGTTTATAACCTGGATTAACGGACGGACGGAGACAAATACAACAATAATCAAAAGCCATGATTCAGGTCAGCCATTCTTAAGTTATAAATAGTGCAACTAACACGACTTTCTTTTATATATATAGATAGATAGATACAGATTAGTAAATTAATAGATTAGTATTATAAGTTGTGGTGGTCTAGTGGTTAAGGCACCTGCTTCTCGTGTACGAGTTCGGAACCTAGCAAGTAACAATGTGACTTTTCTAAAGTCATATGTACTTTCTAAGTATATCTTAGACGTCACTGCACTGACTACCGGTGAAGGAAAACATCGTGAGGAACCTGGACTAAAAAAGTCTGAAATCGCGAATCCGCCTCGAGCAAGCGTGGTGATCAATGCTCATACCTTCTCTGTATGGGAAGAGGCTTGTGCTCAGCAGTGGGACAATATATAGGCTGATGATGATGAATAGATTATTTAGCATATTATTAAGCTGATTAGTAAGCATATAGATTAAACACGATTCCCTTTCCTCATTTCAAATACTAAGAATACAAAAGCCTAACACACACGCCCCACAAACACGACACATGCTAGATCACTACGTGTGTACATTATATATTCATAGCCACTCCTTCGGGAGTTCGAAATGCCGACATCTGTTCATCTTATGTCAAGTTTTCTGGTTTAGACAAAACGTCTCAAAAGCTTTATTATTGTTTTGTTTCTTACAGCCAAGATCACTGACAGATGGTTATATAATCAGCCCGTTAAACGAAAACGTTTTTAATCACGAAGCGGGAATTTTCGTGTTGTCAACTTCTTGTTCAACCAAGCCGTGGTTGAATAATCGACTGTGTTAGAAATAAAAAACCCAAATGATAGGAATTTATGATAAACAGCTGTTTTCAGTTATCTTGTCGGTGAACTTAGGCCTTGGTTAAATACTGCATCATAATTCATATTTTTCTCGGTTTCACTCTGGTTTCAAGGGAATAAATTAACGCACCTGGATCAAAAGTAGCCCATAACCGTTTTCAGAATCTATCTTGATAACAAATCTCATCTAAATCAATTCAGCCGTTTTATCGTGATCGTGGCTATCGATCAAAGGTGAAGCAACACTTGGCGCGGTCGGTCCATGGATAGGTGACCATCTATGTCATAGCGAAACTCCTCCGTGCCACGGAAAGCCCTTAAGCTGTTGGTCCCGGCTGACATATGTAGATCAGACAGTCGTTACGGGTAGTCAGAAGCCAGAAAGTCTGAGAACCAATCTTACCATGGGGTATTGTGTTACACGGTACTGTGAAGGTCAGATAGGCAGTCGCTCCATGTAAAAGCACTGGTACTCAGCTGCATTCGGTTTAGACTGGAAACCAACATAGTTGTGAAGAAGCTAAGCAGATGATGATGATCTTAAGAACTTTTTCAATAAACCAGACATACCGTCTTTAATAGACATGCTTTCTTTAAAAAGTATAACACAGAAAAAATATACGTAGCATTCAAAATTCAACACACATCCCACAGAGAAAAGTAATCCACAATATTACAAAGTTTACAACATAACTGAAAAAAATAATATATAACTTTTTACGAGGATCCTCAGAGAAGCTTACTTATTTTACAAAAAAAAATCCAAGGGTCACGCCAAAATTTTGGGTCGAAACGTCCCTGTATAAAAATTTAACGTGGCAACGCCTACCTGCTTGACCGCAGAGCTAGAGGGTTAAAGGAAAAAATTGGAATATTACTGCCCCTTGGTCCCAAATGTGTTTTTCTTCAATTTCGCGAATATTGCAAATTATATGGCTTGCCAGCCAGTAACTTTGGGAGCGCGAAATATACTTTCGTCGCAAATACGTAGATTAAGTTTAATAAAATAGATGTTCCAACACATGTGACTCGAATGATTTATTATAAAATGGACTAGTATAAAGTATGGTAGAAATATGAGACCAAAGATGAGGAGTATTTTTCTTCTTTAGTTTGTAATATAGTAAAAACTTCTCGGATCATCTCACTAACTTATGATAATCCATCCATGGTATTTCATCGGCTTTTCTACATAAGACATCCTACTTGAAAACATGCAATTAGTATTTGAACATTCCTTTATATAGATCTACATTATGGATTGAAATTATTCTTTGTATACTAATATCGAGGCTTAAAAAAATTTTTGTTTGTATGCGCTAATTTCTGGAACTACCAATCAAATTTGAAAAAGTGTTTTGTACATATTTGATATACCAATTTTTGAGGAAGGTTATAAAATATTTAACTTAACTATGAGCTTAAAGAGGCGAGCAAAATGCAATAAGTTATAGGTGATATGACGCGTTGGATTGCCATGACCGGTTGAGACCACAGAATATAGCAAATTCTGAAATAAAACGAAATTTAAGATTGACTCAGCTTACATTAATATTTCTCTCTGACACAATATTAAATCGACTTGGTTATATAAACGCTTATATAAAGACATGTTTCTTCTCAAAAAAATGTCTCGTTAAGCAAAATTACTAACCTTAACATACCCGTTATTATAAAATCTCATACATTTTGGCTTGAAAAGATAAAACCATGAATTCTTAATATAGAAAAAAGTATTTTTATTTTCGTTTTTTAACCTCATAGGGGTTTGGAAAAGGGTATTTTACTGTCCCTGAAATTTTATCCGTGAAAATGATCGCATCTCCCGAAATAACGGTGGATGGCGTTGAACCATGGTCAAGGATGAAAGGTCAAATGGTTTAGTACAGCATGTTTATAAACTTAAATTTTGTTTAGATGAAAAAAAACTGGTTCAATGTTTAACTATGTCATTTGAAAAAAAGATTAAGAAGGATATTGAAAGAAAGAAAAATCGGTTCAGTTTTTTTTTTGTTATTCATAACTATATTCAAAGGAACAAATTCCATTGTGTTAACAATTGTCAATAAACCTTATTGGCGCCCCACGTGGGTCTCGGTAATTGATTCGATTATTTCTATGAAAGACACAAATCTTATTATGAATTACGTAAAGAGAATCTTGCCTCCATTAATTATTATTATGTAAGGCAACTTATTTGGTATGGAATTATTGTATATACATCTTTAATTAATTATGTGTCATGTAAAAACACTCGTAATGAGTAATAAAATTCATGATATTAGTATATAAACTGTGAAAAGTTCTGTAGCTCTTTAAATAAACAGCAATACTTTTTATATTACCTGCCTGCTTATGACGAAGACATTACATAATATGGTTTTTCTTCTGCAAACATGAAATAGTATGGCAGATATGATTTAAAATACAAATATCCTAGATATATATTTTACAGTTCTGAATGAAAAAATAACAATTTCCAGTCCCACACTGGGCGCCATTTTTCATTACGACGTATGCGACAGTCCCAGTTGGGTGCCATATTTTTTATCTCTAAAATCTTTGTATCATTATGTTTAAGAACAAGTCTGTTCCATGTCATTTTGTACAGTGTTTTTTTATTACGTTTTCATAATTAGAAAAACGTCGTAGAAAGAATAATTAATTACAATCTTTTTGTGAAATAAATCGTCAGCTATGTATTTTTCTATATTTTTTTGCAATTGCGAATTATAAATGTAATGTGAATGTTATTATAATTATGAATAATACAATACCCTTGAAATATTGAGTTAAAACTTTTTGTGTTTGTTAGTCTGGAATGTGACTTAATAATATCAGGTATAATCTATGTCCAACTATGAACCAATATAAAATAGGTTGATTATAATGATACCGCAAAGAGCCAAAGGCTGCTTTAATAGTATTACTTTATTATATTAATCAAAAGATAGCATCCATAAATTCATTCACATTTGAAACGAAACACGCGTGATAAGTGCTCTACGCTTCAAATCCAATGCGACGCCACCGTCCCAGCCTGGCGACTTATATTAGTGACCTTTTTTTAACAAAATCATCATTACAATAGAGGTCACCAACATATAAGTCGCCAGATTGTGTTGACGGGTCGGCGGGTTGCCGTGTTAGCTTTAAAGTAGGTATGTACTAATTATTTATGAATCACACATAGCGTGTCAACAAACTCCCAAAGGAAAAACTAAAAAACTTATATTTGATAAATGAAAAACAAAGATAGACTTGTGTAAAATTCATTCCTTGGAAGCGAGCTTCAAACAAAGGCGACACCAAATTAATGTACAAACTACCCACGTTTGCGACACGCAAGACTTAATAGTCAAACAATTGATCGCAGCCGACCTTCAGTTGACAGACAGACAAAAAATGAGACGAATTTATATTACATGCTAGACAGTTTTAAATGCTCAATACAGCAGTAAAAAAAATACTGTTGGCATTTCGTTGTTAACTACGTATAACACCACGTCCTATTTAGTATTCTCTGAAACTTATACAATTCAAATAATACAAAGATATTATACAATTTAAATTATGCTAAAAATTTCACTTAAAAATATACTTAGTAGATTGTTGATCACCAAGGAACATGTGCAGAAAATAACTAACGCCACACAACCCCGTCGTCAGTAAAGTTCTCAAAATTATAAGCTCTTTATATAAGAACATTTTTGTCTTCTCAAAAAGAGAAGGCATAGGCATTGACCACCACGCATGTAAAGGTAAATTGGCGAAGATATAAAATAACAGTATTTAACCTTTATTATTTGCTTTGCTTTTGAAGCCATAAGAATACACGTGTATCTGCAAAGATTTGTGCACAATCATATCTCCTAAGTGGACGAGTTGGGATTGGCTAAATCGCCGTAAACGAAATTTTGTCTAGACAACATTATTTTGTGGGGCCAAATGAATATTATAATCTGGAGAGCTAAACAAGGCTTCGCTTGTGGACGGTGAACAATGGGTGTCTGCGAGATGGTTAAAACGAGTTACTGCGGCCCTAGAATATGCGGCGCAGAAAGGAACACAGATGGATTTTAGTCAGTAAGACTTGCTCCTCGGAGGAGTCATTTAGCCACTTTTTACTAGAATAAATTCCTGTACTAAGCTATTTTTTACCCTTGAAAAGCTCTGTTATTTTTTTACGCCTCTAGCTGTTTCTCGCGGTTTCACCTGTGTCCCGACGAAATTTAACGCACCAAGATTAAAAGTCTCCTGAGTATTATCTTCTATCACCATACCAAATTTCATCCAAATCGGTTTAACCGTTTTACCGCGAAAGAGCAACAAACAAGCTCACTTTTAGTTAGGATCTTAAAAAAGACTTTCTTAACTTTCTAGAAATATATTGAGCGACAGGCATATCCAAAGTCCAAAAAATCCATCCAAGCTTTTTGCCTAAGGATCTCTAGAAGTTAAACGGTTTTTTGTCGCATGTCAAAGTGTCGTTTAAACACTCCAATAAAGAAACAAAAAAAGAATACTGCAATAAAGTGCACCTTATTGTTTCTTTTAAAAAGGTTAAGACAAATGAACTGGCTGCAAGCTATTTGTATTGAATTTTAAAGAGAGAAAATGTTTCTTTTGTTTACTAAGAAAGTCCTTTATGAAGGTCAAATGCACAGTTGTTTTGTTATTCCCTGCAACTGTTTATCTGCTTAAAAAGAAGGGGAATATAACAGTTAAGTTTATAAATTTAGATTTCATTAATACATCTAAAAAGGCCTCTTCTTATATAGAGAAGGCAAGCTTACCACGCTTGCTCAAGGTGGCATTGAAAAAAAATATTCCTTACTTTTATTTTCATCTCGACCTTTCCATCTGTCTATAGTAGTCAAATATACTTTTATCATCATAGTATTCTCAAATTCATATAATTATATTATAGCTCACATGCTTCAAAGAGATTACATTAATTTGGAATCACTCAGTATAAATTACACTGCCCCAACCAGACATTATTTTCGTACGACAAGATGAGCTACCCACGTCGTTCGTTAAATCTTAATGCTTTAATCTCTTTATACCTTTATTCAATAAAACACACAAAAATATCAAAGGACCATAAGTGGAAGTGACGTTGTATGATAACATATAAATATACAGCTAGGAAGCATATAGATACACTTGTAAGTCGCGCTGGAAGGAGATACTTAATGCTAAAAATAACGAGTGCCTCATTTTTAGGGTTCCGTAGTCGACAAGGAACCTTTATAGTTACGCCATGTCCATCTGCCTGCCTTTCCGTAGCATAGCCCAAAGGTTCTTAGTACTATTAAGCTGACATTTGGTATAGATATGCATATTGATAACGCCGACAAAGTGGTAAAATAAAATTTTGAAAAATAAATTAATCTCCTCCCCCTAACTCCTGAATGACTGCTCCTGAATTTGTAAAAAAATTACAGACGTAGCATATTTTATCCAACTCCAGTTATACTTAAAAATTCTTGTATAAAACTTAATATCTTATGTGACACGTGTCGCCGCCATTTTGAACAATTAACCTCTATGCGGCTCGTTCCAGATAGGCATAATTTGTCACTGTAATCGATCAGTTTGGTCGACGTTAAGGTTCGATGCCACGGCCGAGTGGACGATGAATGGCCTTTCTCAATCCATTTGAATTTATGTTGAAGTTAGGAGTTAGGATTCTGAGGGAATAGTACGAATCACGTTCGAAAGTATTCGTAATGTAAATTTTGAATCATAAGTACAACGAAGATAATGAGGAGCTCGTGGCTAAGTAACAGCCGCATGGGTTTGCCGATCTGCGCTTGGCGCGGTCGGTCCGTGGATGGTTGACTATCTATGTCATAGCGAGACTCCTCCGTGCCTCGGAAAGCACGTTAAACTGTTGGTCGCGGTTGTCATTTATAGATCCCAGAAAGTCTGACAACCAGTTTTACTAAGGGGTATCGTGTTACCCGGAAACTGGGCTGCGGAGGTCAGATAGGCAGTCGCTCCGTGTGAAACACTGGTACTCAGCTGCATCCGGTAAGACTGGAAGCCGACCCCAATATAGTTGGTTTGCCACTCTTGTCTAGCCCTATAGTTTTGGGATATATTCCGAAAAACAAATGTTGGAAAATAGACGCTAAAAGGCACTACTTCAAGGTCAAAGGTAACAAACCAGTAACCCAAAACAGACCCAAGAAAATCGCATTTTTATCCCCGTCAATATGATTTAGGTAGCACGGGCGACCTTTTCGAAAATGTTACCCTTAAACCCGCTACCCCATAGTTAAGGTAATATCTTTACATTAGGGTAATATATATCCTTACTCATATTTTAAACGCGAAATTTACTGTGCGTTACGATTTCACGGCTAAACGGCGTCTATTTTACTGGTTTGTCTCTTGCTGTCGAACTTCATTTTGACTTGACAGATAAAGAGAAAACAGTGGGCCTAGCACGAATCACTTTCGAAAAAGTATTCGTATCGAAAGCGATTTTTGAATCGAATATACTCGCTTCTTACGTACTATTTATTAAAATTGATGACTTTAATCATATCTTTGGATGCTGCAAATTGTTATTTATACATCTTGAACATAAATTTTGCTTTGATATAGCTTGCTTTGATATGTATTAATGATTCGAAAATCGCTTACAATAACTTTGCGATTACATTAGTGCTTTCGTGGTAGGCCCACAGTTTGATAGCTAAAATATTTATAAGACTAATAATGTTATTATGAATAAGGGGGTTAGTTTATAACCAGAGGAGCTCGTGGCTAAGTAACAGCTGCACGAGTCTATCACGGTTAAGAAAGCATAAGAAATCTATCTATACTTATAATAAATCTGTAGAGAGGTCAATTCTGTACATGAAATATATTTTCAAAATAACTATCAGGGGGTGATAAGGGATCGATACTGATGCCAAAAATGCAATCAGTAAAATTTTTGTCTGTCTGTCTGTCTGTATAAACTCTATAGAAACAAAAACTACTTGACGGATTTTAACGAAACTTAGTACAATTATTTGTCATACTCCTGAGATGGTTATAGTATACTTTTCATCACGCTACAATCAATAGGAGCAGAGCAGTAAAGGGAAATGTTGTCATTTTGTTTAAACGCGCTAATCTCAGGAACCGCTGGTCCGATTTAAATAAATCTTTCAGTGTTAGATAGTCTATTTATCGAGGCAGGCTATAGGCTATCATCATCACGCTAAGACCAATAGGAGCGGAGCACCACTATTCCACGCGGACGAAGTCGCTGGCAGAAGCTAGTAACAAATATAATTGGGTATTTGACCACCAACTAAAATGTACTAAAATGCTATTTTATTAAGAAGATTCCATAGAAACAAAACAAAGTGTCGAAAAATAATTAAATCAATCTATACTAATATAATAAAGCTGAACAGTTTGTTTGTTTGAACGCGCTAATCTCAAGAACTACTCGACCGATTTAAAAAATGGCTATATATCATCACGCTAAAATCAATAGGAGCGGAGCATCAATGAAGAATGTTTCAAAATCGGGGGTTAAAGTTAGCGATAGCCCAAAGTTACTATTCCACGCGGACGAAGTCGCGGGCAGAAGCTAGTGTTAAAATAAATAACATCCATGCTTTAAAAGTTTTTGGAAGGGGAATTCTCTATCCTTGTCACGCGAAACATAATTTGTTCTAGGAAATGTCGAGTTACACAGCGTTTTGACAAAATGACGTCATATTTGCATCGTGCTCTCTTTTTCTAGCAATGACTTTTTAAACGGTTAAAACTAGGCCGTTTTTTAAGATAATACATTCGTATTTTCACTGTTGTTAATCTTTTCGTTAGTTATATATTACTAATAAGAAAAATGCAGTCAAATAACCAATTAAATTATTACTAACTTTTTAGTGTAAATGTTGGTTTACAAAAAAAATATTATGCCGACTTAAGTTGACTTACAATTAGAATGTTGGTAGCGATTTTTTAAAGCGTTGCAAAAGTTGTTGAGATATTATTCAGCATTCCTACGGTCGAGCAGTTTGTTTTTCTTTTGTGTTTATTACATAAACATTAAGCTTGTTTCCCTTAAAACTGTAGGCAGAGATGTAGCTATAATATATGCATAACTTGTTGGTATTTTCATGCAACTAGAAATAGTGAAAAAAAAAATAAAAACGAATGCAAATAAAAATCGATTTGAAAAGCGTGAAGCAAGAAATAAGAAATTCTTGTTATTTATTTCTTATTATATGATTGATATTCTGATAAATTAAATCATAATAGATTACCATATTTACTTAAGCTACTATAAGAACTTACGATTTTTTTATAGACAAGTTTTAGTTTTTAAAACATTTTTTTTTCTTCTTTCCAGCCATAACGCTAGGAAGCGCTGAAGATAATGTCGTAATATTTGTTGATGTAAAAAAATACTAATATAACTAGTGTAATTATTAATAAACAATTATAACTTTGACTAAAAAGCGAGTCCGTAAAAATAAAAACTCCAGACTACGAAAAAAAAATACACTGCCTGAACCAGGATTCTAATCCTAGACCTCATGATTAGCAGTAAATTTCGCGAGCAGCAGTGAGATAGTCAACTTAAATCCTACTCACATCTATACTAATATTATAAAGCTGAAGAGTTTGTTTGTTTAAACGTGCTAATCTCAGGAACTACTGGTCCGATTTGAATTATATATAAATGCCAAAGTTTGTGAGGATGTATGTGTGAGAAAAACTACTGTATGTATTTGGATAAAATTTGATACACTTAACATCGGTGAAGTTCTAACAGTGCGTAAGTCATTTTTGGTGGATTGGAGAAATTAGGGACAAAACTTAAAATGACTTAGGTACGCACTGTTGGAACTTCACCGATAAGAAAAACTACTGTATGTTTTTGGATAAAATTTGATACACAAAGCATATACCCCGAATAAACACATTAGCTACTTTTTAACTAAGTGCTCTTAGTTTTTTCCTCAAAATGCGAGCAAAAACCGCACCAAACAGCTAGTATCAAATATAAATAACCTTTTATCGAACGGTACAAACAAAACAATAACATTTATCTAGCTGAGACGACGTTCTTTAAAATGATAACCAATTATAGTGGAACCAAGAAAGAATACCAATAAAAGGCTATCTTTAAATAGAATGTCATACGAACTATTTGTTGTCCAAGATAGACACGACTATAATTACCTTAGACAATTTTTTTTAACTGGTAACCTTTAATAGAATAGGACTAGTTTTCCGCCCTCGCCCGCAAATTCAAATTAAAATGACAGAGTTTCATACAAACTTTTCCCCTCCTTTTCACCCCCTTAGGGGTAGAATTTGGGAAAATCCTTTCTTATCGAATGCCTACGTCATACAAAGAACACACCGTCCAACTTTAAAGTCTCCACGATCAGCGGTTTAGGCCATGCGATGATCCGTCAGTCATTCAGGACAAAGCATTTTATATGTATAGAAGATATGATATTATTGTCCATTAACAGGATAAACAAAATCGTATTATACAAATAAAATGCAAGAGTACAATAGGCGGTCTTATCGCTAAAAGCAATTTCTTACAGACAACCTTTGGATGGAGTCAAATTGCAAAAGAATAGATAACAGGTAGATAATGACGTACAATAGAATATGATATGATATGTGTAAACAAACAACATAATATACATAAACAAAGTATATAACATTCATTAGTTTTGTTAATGTGAGTGATTGAAAATACAGTATAGTAATAGAATAGTTTTTTTGTCAGAATAGTTTTTAATCTTATATAAATAAAAATGAATCGCTGAAATGTATGTACATGCATTACTACCAAACTACTGCACGAGCTAGATACATTGTAGATACATTAGTCATTGTCAGAACAAGGCTTAAATAAAAAATATCAAAAAAAGAAATATGGCGGCACGAAGTTCGCCAAGACAGCTAGTTTTAAATAAATATTATGTGCGAAACGATTTAAAGATATTATCTCTATTTAATGAAAAGAACACACAAATACAAAAGATAAGGGAGACTATTTCAATATTTTCAAATAATTTCTTGAAATATTTTTTGCTCAGAGTTTTTCACCTTACACATTATTAAAAATGTAAAAATATTACGAACATTATCTTGTTACTTTGGTAACCAATTACGACAAAATGGCTGAACGAATTTGAATGTAATTTGGCAGACAGATAGACCATGTTATGTAAAATCTAGAATATAAAAATCTTAATCGTTGAAACACATTCTTCTTGTATTAATACTGATAATAGAGAGGACCATTTCACGCACAAAACATAGTAAAATTTAAACGTTAAATATTTGGCAATAATTACGTAAGTAAAAGCTTTTAAGGCCTCTCAAAATTAAGGCTCGGATGAATCTCTCAGCTCCTTGTTATTACAATAAAGTGTGATAATATTTTCGCGATGGGAACACTTTAAGGAAAATGTTTAAATCGGTTGAAAGTTAAGTTCAAGTTTCAACTAATATTATAAATGAGAAAGTGAGTTTGTTTGTTTGTTACGCTTTCATGGTAAAACGACTGAACTTTTTGGATGAAATTTATTATGGAGACAGATGGGACCCTATAGGTAACCCGATGGTTATAGGCTTTTTTTTCATCCAGGTACGTTAAGTAGAATAGAATAGAATAGAATATTCTTTATTGCACACAAAATAATAGACAAAATACAAGTATCATACAGTAACAGTGTTACAATAGGCGGTCTTATCGCGATCAGCGATTTCTTCCAGACAACCTTTGGATGGACAGAAATTGTATGTACTGGGGAACGTGGCTAGTCTGCAGCAACTAATTCAATATTTTAAACATAACAATAAATAAATACACATACTTATTGAATATATATCATATATAAATAAATTATTTATATATATAAAGTCGGTGTCAAAAAGAAAGTATATAATGACTGCTAAATTGACAAATAATGCTCCTTAACCATTTTTTTAAAGTATTCAATGATTGGGCACGTCTGATCAGAACTGGTAATGCATTCCACAGGCGAGCAGCTTAAACAGAAAAAGTTTTATAGTAGTTACCGCTGGATACCCAAATCGTCTCCAGGGTCCCTTCTATCTTCCATACAAAATTCATTAAAATCGGTGTATCCGTTTTAATGTGAAAGCGTAAAAAACCAACAAATAAATAATTAGTTAGGAAGATTGGATTAGGATATCTAGTGGAAAATCTCCAGAATCGATGTAGAGGAGATTTTAAAAATTCTTAGCTGAGAAATATTTCCGGGGCTGCGAGATGTTCGAAAGAACTATCCCGCCCCGGGAATACAAGGGGCTGAGGAAGGAACATGGATGGGTTTTAGTCAGTAAGAGTCTGAAACTCCCTTCCACGCCCCCGGAAAACAAGGGGCTGAGGAAGGAACATGGATGGGTTTTAGTCAGTATGAGTCTGACACTCCCTTCCACGCCCCCGGAATACAAGGGGCTGAGGAAGGAACATGGATGGGTTTAATCAGTAAGAGTCTGACACTCCCTTCCACGCCCCCGGAACACAAGGGGCTGAGGAAGGAACATGGATGGGTTTTAGTCAGTAAGAGTCTGAAACTCCCTTCCACGCCCCCGGAATACAAGGGGCTAAGGAAGGAACATGGATGGGTTTTAGTCAGTAAGAGTCTGACACTCCCTTCCACGCCCCCGGAATACAAGGGGCTGAGGAAGGAACATGGATGGGTTTTAGTCAGTAAGAGTCTGACACTCCCTTTGATGATTTCTCATACAAAAAAAAAAGTTGAGAAAAATCTGTTTTAAGGGGAAACGCGAGTGAAACCGTAGAAAAGAAACTAGTTAAGATATAATAATACCAACCTTTACCGTAACAATATTTAAAGTAATATTCAAAATTCCCTGCCTTTATACTAGGGATTGTCTCCCGTCTCTACTCCGAGAAATTATAAATTAACGTTATTTAATCAAGCAAAGCTTAAAGTATTAACAGTTCTAATAAAGATGTAAATGAAGCTATCGTTATTCCTTTATTTATTTTAGGATTGGAGGCCGTTTTTGTTTCGTTAAAATGAGGTGAAGAGATTTTTCTAAGATGATCACGATTTTGTTAAAAAAACATTAAAATTCCTTTACGATAAGCTGCTAGATACTAAATACTGCTGGCACCATGATGATCGCCCCAGTAAAGTTATTTTACGCTAGTGAAATAGAAGTAGTCTATGTTAGAATCTAGATTATGGTATATTTGTGTACCGAAATTCACTAAAATCCATTCAAGAATGATTTCACTATAACACAATTTACCATCACATCATACAAGTCAGTCTAAAGGCGCTTGTTCCATGGCACCGCGCTACGTCGCGTAGTGCGGGCCGCAGATTTTAATATTGTACGCAAGTATAGTAGGCGGCACGTAACTTGGCCAAAATTGTAAGTAGTTTTTCTCTTTTCTCTAACTATATTCTACATAGAAATGTTTAAAAGTAAATTAAAACAATAGACGATAGTGTAATGACAAGCATTGAAAGTGTTACTTTTGGATTGCACTGGGTGCACAGGCGCAAACTTGTTTCAACTACGTTAAAAACTGGCCAAGTTATTTGCCGGCAACTATATATCAATTTGTATAGAAAACACGCATAGAACATAGGAATACACACTCAAAGCGTCGCCTACACTGATAATCGCCTTAACGCTAAGGCGCAGAACAAGATTCGCATCAAAATATTCAAATAATTATATTCAGAAATCAGAAGCGGATTATAATAATAATAAACCTTTTTTATTTCCTTAGTAATAATATTGTACATTTCCTTTTTAACCGACGAAAAAAAGGAGGAGGTTTACAAACTTTCTACTAGTAGTAGTTCGATTTTGATAATTCATTTTTTGTTTGGTAAGTTCAGTGGTTCCATATAAATTTAATCGACATAGATTCTCCCGTTTTGTAAATATATTAAAAATAACGATCTATCTATATCTGGAGATACAGATAGAAGGTTATTTAAGCTTATTGCAACACTAGCTTCTGCCCGCGACTTCATCCGCGTGGAATAGTGGTGCTCCGCTCTTATTGGTTTTAGCTTGATGATTTTATATCCTAGCCTCCCTAAATAAATGGGCTATCTAACACTAAAACAATTTTTAAATCGTACCAGTAGTTCCTGAGGTTAGCGCGTTCAAACAAACAAACATACTCTTCAGCTTTAGTATATTAAGCATAGATAGTATAGATAAAAACTGAAAAATAATATGCAATACAATACTACACAACAATATCGCGCACCATACATAGCCAATAATATATAGTACAGTACAGTGTGAACGTGTCCATAACAATGTATGGCCACGTTGTTCATGAGCTATATATTATTTGCTAACATATTATAGCGTAGTCTGAAAGCAGCTTAATAAATCATCACAAAATATCTAACTCTACAATACAAAAACCTTCTTACCTTTTGTCAAAGTCTATTTATTTGTAACTAGCTGTTTCCCGCGGTTTCACCCGCATCCCGAGGGAACTACTTAGCGCACCCGGGTAAAAAGTAGCCTATGTTGTTCCTCAGGGTCTATTCTATCTCTGTACCAAATTTCATTTATATCGGTCCAGTAGTTTTGGCGTGAAAGCGTAACAGACAGACAGACAGACAGACAGAGTTACTTTCGCATTTATAATATTAGTAAGGATAGTAAGGATTAGTAAGGAAGTAAGGATAGTAATGATTCAAAACTGTCGAAACATCTACCCGTGATTGACCAATAAACTAACAAAGAAATTTTCTGTGGCTACTTCTATCGTGTTGTGGCGAAAGAAACCAAGTGATTACAAAAGGGGGTCAGTTGTGACAGGGGTCAGTTGAAACAGCAATTTAAATATACGGACAATATATTTTTAATTATAAAATCGTTCACTGCGGTATTCTCGAGGGAAAACTTGGGATTCTACTTTGAATTTAAATGCTTAGGTTAGGTCTAGATTTAATTAAGATTTTTTGTGATATTTTATTAAAGTTAAGGCGTAACTGTTAATTGAGTTTTTTTTTTCTCTTTATAATCTCAAGGTTTTTATATAAATATATTGTAACGAGCGTGTCGCTTAGCCATTAATAACAAGAATAAATATTTGTGGTGTAGTGAAAAATTCAGGTATCTATGAAAGAATTGTCTATTTTTATCCAATAGTTTTGGAGATTACACGTTACAAATAATCGATACATATGCTTTTTCTTGAATGGCTGACGGATCAACGCACAGCCTAAAACGCTAATGGTAGACCTGAAACTTCGATGGCGTGTTCTTTGTATAACATAGGTATTCGATAAGAAAGAGAGGAGCTCGTGGCTAAGTAACAGCCGCACGGTTCGACCGATCAAAGGTTAAGCTGCGCTTGGCGCGGTTGGTCCGTGGATGGGTGACCATCTATGTCATAGCGAGACTCCTCCGTGCCTCGGAAAGCACGTTAAGCTGTATGTCCCGGTTGTCATTTGTACATCGTTGACAGTCGTTACGGGTAGTCAGAAGCCAGAAAGTTTGACAACCAGTCTTACCAAGGGGTACCGTGTTACCCAGTAACTGGGTTGTGGAGGTCAGACAGGCAGTCGCTCCATGTAAAATACTGGTACTCAGCTGCATCCAGTTTAGACTGGAAGCCGACCCCAACATAGTTGGGAAAAGGCTAGGCAGATGATTCGATAAGAAAAAAATATCCGAAATTCTACTCCTAAGGGGGTGAAAAAGGGGGGCAAAGTTTGTATGAAACTCTGACATTTTTGATTCGAATTCCTTTAGCCCACGCGGGCGAAGCCTCTAACGGGAAGCTAGTCTTACATATATTATTATAAGTACATATTAAGTCCTATTTTAGAAGGCCTTGTGGTCTTATTTTCCGCCTCAAACCCAAGGTAAAAAGGGGTCTATGTCAAACAATTAAAGGAACAAAGGTATGTTCTCGCTTTGTGCTCATTGTTAGGGATGTCAGCAGTAATGTAGGTCACCGACGTAGCTTTAATTTCTATTGTGTGACATTTTATTTTTCTATTGTTTGAAAAGCATGTTTTAATCGGTTTCGCTTTTCGCGAGGGGCCCCTAGTTAAGTAACAGTCTTGTGGGTCGGTAGATTAAGAAAATTAAGCGCGCTAACTGCGGTCAGCCCCTGGATGGGTGACCATTTTTTAAAGAGTGACACCCCTTAATTCCTCACAGAGCAAGTTGCACTATCGGTCCTACGCCTGATCTCTCACTGGTCGTGTCAGATTGCAGACCCATCGGACTATGAGAGTGCATCTGTATCTGCAAGTGCTTGTGCACTATAATATCTCCTGCGTACCAGACTAGTCTTCAATGAGAATGACCCCGGTATGGAGAGATTTTTTTGATATTTGCGTTTTTTGGTCAGAGTTCAAGTCAAGTAAATTCTGAGTATTTAAAAAGACTCTCTATGTCTATCCTCTGGTCCTTCACTCATCCATGGTAGATGAAATTTGATAAGATAGGATTGAAGTTTCAGGAAGGGCTTTCGATATTTTTTTTTTCAAGGGCGTGTCATAGTTCCCTCAATATGCGGGTGAAATCAAGGACATCGTCTAATATATCTATATTTTCTTTTAAATGAATATTTCCTAATTGCTTAGATGAAAATTAACAAACGACAAGATCAAAAGGCTCCGACAATCTGTCAGTTTGTTTATTGTTAGTTTAGGATGTGACATTTAATAAATCGTTTTTTTTTATTATTTTCACAAAATTATCAACCTCTGTTTGCAAAGGACTTGTGACAACAGAATGAGAGACTATTTACTGAACAAATATTTTCAGGAGATGATATCTGAAACAGAAATGGACGTTTCGAGTTAAATTTTCATTTTATTTATGACTTGCTTTCCGCCAGCGGTTTCGCCCGCAATGGCTATACGAATTCAAATTAAAAATGACAGAAGTTCATACAAAATTTGCCCCCCTTTTTCAACTCCTTAGGGGTACAATTTCGGAAAATCATTTCTTATCGGATGCCTACGTCAAACCAAGATAACATCTTCCAAGTTTAAGGTCTCTATGATCAGCGGTTTAGGCTGTGCGTTAATCCGTGAGTTATTCAGGACAAAGCATTTTATGTGTAAAGATAAATGTTATTATTGTTGGTATAAATTAAATGTACACTGTTCATATTTATGTACTTATATAACTAGGTTCTGCTCGTGACTTTGTCTGCGTGGATTTCATAATTAGGTCCCATACTAGGACAAAAATCGTAACCATAATCATTTATTCAAAATACAACTTGTAAAACATAATTTACAAAGTATACTGTGTCGATCCAGAACATTATATATTTGTATGCCGAAGCTTTACTCAAATCCATTCAGTATTTTATGCGTTAAAAGTTAAACAAAATTATACGGTTATATTATATTTTTGGAATCTTTCACTGACGAATTCGATTTACAAAAAGTTACAAGCAAGCAATACTCTTGACAAAGTTTAAAATAAAATAAAAACATTGTTTAGAGGAAATATGATTGAAAAGCGTTTTGAAAAAACGTCAAGTCTTATACTTGTAATTTGCCTTGTCAAAGTTATAACGCCATAATATAAAAGAAAATGGTTCTAATTGCAAAGATTTGACCTAAACAAACCAACAAATATAGCAAGTAAATAAAAACTTGTTAAAATCACTCCACTTAAATAAATCAAATAACACTATAGAATCCCAACAAAATATCCAATTATGAAATTCACTGAATATCAAACTTAATATAATTAAATTAAAACTAATTTCAAAGTTAGCTTAATATTTTAAAGTTTACAACAATTTGGCTTGAAGTAAATAACAACGATCCATATTCATTATGAAATCAAGTCTTACAAAGTTAAAGGAATTAAAATTCCGTGCTTGATCCCTTTGCAAAGATGGTTAAAGTTGAAATGTTAATATTAGAAAACGTCTACGAAATTCGTAGCAGCGTAGCTCGTAGCGCGTAGCAATTACTACGGCGTAGCAATAAGTTAAAATGTTTTGAGATCAAATTTTATCCGTGTGGTGAATGGGTAATGTCATCATTATCTACCTAGCCTTTTCCCAGCTATGTAGGGGTCGGCTTCCGGTCTAACCGGTTGCAGCTGAGTACCAGTGTTTTACAAGGAACGACTGCCTTACCGATAGAAATCCAGGCTCAGATATGATACTGAGAATTTCTCAATTACCTTTTTGGAATCGAAGCCAACTTCATGCACATGATTTTACTACTTTATGTAGAATACAGTACCACTGTGACCTTTCTAAAGTCATTATACTTTCTAAGTGTATGTAACAGTGAATGAAAACATCGCGAGGAAACCACTGGACCAAAAAGTCTGCAATCGCCAATCCGCCTTGAGCAAGCGTGGTGATCAATGCAGTGCTCATACCTTCTCTATATAAGAAGAGGCCTGTGCCCAGCAGTGGGATAGTAAATAGACCATGATGATGATGATGATAATCGAGTGCAGGCAAAAACAGCTAAAATAATATTCTCTTTTCTAAGCTATTTTAATATTAATAACTTCTATGCAATTCTTATTAACATAATTGCATTAAAAATCTTCATCTTAAAATGCAACTGAATTAACTGTGCATTAATCTGCATTACAACTAGTTTCCTACGCAAGTAACTGACTGTTTAAATAGAAGTTAAATTCCTTTTAGTTTTACTGTAGATTTAAGCAATATTTTTAGATTTTACTTAAACATAAAAGTATTTTGAGATTGATGATTTATTGAGATTGATTGAGGTAATTTGAGGAGCTCGTGGCTAAGTAACAGCCACACGGTTCGACCGATCAAAGGCTAAGCTGCGTTTGGTGCGGTCGGTCCGTGGATGGGTGACTATCTATGTCATAGCGAGACTCTTCCGTGCCTTGGAAAGCACGTTAAGCTGTTGGTCCCGGTTGTCATTTGTTGATCTTTGGCAGTCGTTACGGGTAGTCAGAAGCCAGAAAGTGTGACAACCAGTTTTACCAAGGGGTACCGTGTTACCCGGTAACTGGGTTGTGGAGGTCAGATAGGCAGTCGCTCCATGTAAAACACTGGCACTCAGCTGCATCCGGTTAGACTGGAAGCCGACCCCAACATAGTTGGGAAAAGGCTAGGATGATGAGATTGAAGAAAATTTAAATTAGTTTACAGTGGGAGGGATCATTTTATGATATCCTATCCTAAAAAAATTTGTTTGTCTACTAGTTAGTCATCGATTTGTTTATTGCTAAACGGAAGGTCCTAGGGCCGCCCCACCACGGATTTTTGAAATCACTATTCAGGTGCGGGAGCGAGACACTACTAGCGCCATATAGCACCGTCTCTTTTTCACAACGAATCTATTGCTGCTTTGGCACGTCATGGTAAGGTAAGGCGCTGATCCTTAGAAAGGGCGAAGTATTTAAGCATTAGGTCTTTTTCTGCCGTAGGCTTAAGCCTGGTTTTATGTCCAATTATGACAATTAACTCATTCCTTGCTACACAGGGCTTAAACAGATCATATCACAAAATGCCCAAACAAGACTCCCCTCGCTATACTTCTATAGTAAAATAGTCATAAAGGGTTATTACACTACAATGAATCAAGACCCTAAATTAATGGCACCCTTATTAAAATGCTAAGGCCTAAGTTTACCGACAAGATAACGGTCCGATCAACTGAAAACAGGTGTTTAGCATAAATTCTGGCATCTACCATACGATGACCAACCTATCATTTCGGTTTTTTGTTCCTAAAATAGTCGATACCAAGCCGGGGTTGAACAAGAAGTACAACACGAAAATTCCCGCTTCGTGGTTAAAAAACGTTTTTTTTAACAGGCCGAGTATATAACCATCTGTCTGCGAACTTGGCCCTAAGGTTCCTTTCTCTTATTTAGATTTAGGGTTTAAGGACCCTGATTTAGGGTAGTTTAATAAGCCCATTAACAAACGGTCCTAATGATTGCCAAAAAAAATATCCCACAGTCATAAAATAATTACAAAAAACATAAAGGTATACGTAACCCAAACGAAAACATCCCCCAAGTAGTACATTGTTCAGAGGCTTACGTTTATACCCATTAATTTCAACCCTACTAATTCACCCCTTACACTAAACTCATCCCCTTGTTCCCGCTAATTCGACCCGACGCTGAAACTGTGCTGATTATTTCATGAAAGAGAATTTCAGATGTGTTTACAATTTAACCCCTTGAGGGATGAATGGACGTCAGGAGTGTCTCATATTATTGAACGTGACATAATATCACGGTTGTATTCCCAAAAGGGATAAGCAGAGGTTTTCCTGATAGATAAACTTTTCACACAATACGTAAAACTGGTAAATATTAAATGAGTTCTTAAGTAGAGACAACGACTGGGCAAGCATAGTGTAGGATACCATCAAAAAGATGGAGTCCATCTGTCTAGCCTTTTCCCAACTATGTTAGGGTCGGCTTTTGGTCTAAACCAGATGCAGCTGAGTACCAGTGTTTTATGGAGCGACTGGCCTTCACAACCGAGTTATCAGGTAACACGATATCCTTACAATCAGTCTTCAAGATGTATCATGTTACCCAGTAACTAAGCTGACACACAGAAAATACGTACAAACGGAGCACAACAGTGCATTAGCTCACACCATCACGTATACAGCGGCGGGGAAGGAGTAAACGGCGCTAGCGTCATGCCGTTTTTCGTCACGGCCCAAGTTAATTTGGGGATAAAATTAAGCCAAGCCAATAGACGTTTTACGTAAAATTAATTCCGTAATACTCCTCTGTTGCTAGGTAGAACTATTCACAATGCAGAGCAATATTTGTTCAGTATGAAGGATTAACGCGATTTGTTTGCCGTGACGCGCCACAGGGATTGCCATTGTTGAATACGAGTGCAAAGAAATAAGCCTTTGATCTGATACGTAGCGATTCATGCTGGGGAATTAAATTTAAAATGCATATGAATACAATTGAATAGTTTTTTATTATGAAGTACGGTGAAGAAGCAATTTTATTTATCTTTATGATTTTGCTACCATAAATAACTTTCGAAAAAGTATTCGTATCGAAAGCGATTTTTGAATGGAATATACTCGCTTCTTACGTACTTTATTTAAATCTATATTTAATTAAATAATCTATATTTAATTATATTTATTTAAATTGTTGACTTTAATTGTATATGGATACTGCAAATAATTGATCCATTTTAAACATTAATATTTCTTTGGTACGGTTGTATTTATGATTCGGAAATCGCTTACACTTTTCTACTAGCTTCTGCCAGCGACTTCGTCCGCGTGGAATAGTGGTGTTCCGCTCCTATTGGTCTTAGCGTGATGATATATAGCCTTCCTCGATAAATGGTCTATCTAACACTGAAAGAATTATTTAAATCGGACCAGCGGTTCCTGAGATTAGCGCGTTTAAACAAAATGACAACATTTCCCTTCACTGCTCTGCTCCTATTTATTGTAGCGTGATGAAAAGTATACTATAACCATCTCAGGAGTATGACAAATAATTGTACCAAGTTTCGTTAAAATCCGTCGAGTAGTTTTTGTTTCTATAGAGTTTATACAGACAGACAGACAAAAATTTTACTGATTGCATTTTTGGCATCAGTATCGATCCCTAATCACCCCCTGATAGTTATTTTGGAAATATATTTCATGTACAGAATTGACCTCTCTACAGATTTATTATAAGTATAGATAAGTATAGATAGATAAACATTGCCCCACACTAGGAATTAATCCTATATCGTAGGTGTGTTTACAAACATTCATTATACTACATGCACAATTATACTTCAGACCCTGAACAATTTTAGTTGCCCTGTGCGGGAATTGAACCACACGCAGCACAGCAGCCAATCGCACAGCCGCTACGCAATATCTGTCGCCGTACTTAATGCACCCGGATAAAAATATGTAGTACTACATATTTTTATCCGGGTGCTAATTATTAAGTAATATTACATCATATTTACATACTATTTAATCCTCAAGTAACTGCCTTTTTGTAACATTTTTTCCACAAATCGCTGAACCAATAACGATGTAATTCAACACAAAACTTCACCAAGACCTGGGGGGCTAGACAAGTGGCAAAACGCTAACGCTAACGCTATAGAATAGAAAACAAAATGTATGGGAATGACATATATGTAGCTAGTCGTAAACGAATGTCATTCCCATACATTTTGTTTTCTATTCTATAGCGTTAGCGTTAGCGTTTTGCCACTTGTCTAACCCCCCTGGACCACTACACAAGATACTTTTTACTCGTGTACTGGAAAGTATTCCCATGTTACAATATTAAAAGCAAAAGGCAGATTTTCCACAAAATTGTGATCATTTAAAATTCCTTTACTGCATATTTCAGGAATATTCTGCGACAGAACCGTGAAAGCCTTCTTTGAAATACTCGGGAAAATTACATAAAATATCATACGTCGAGATAAACAGACTTTTACTTAGCTATCTAGCTTAGGATTTATACGGAGACTAGCTTTTTCCCGCGGTTTTAGCCGCATCTTGAGTACTAAACTAGTAGGTACTTAGTACCTACTTATGTCATAATTAATATTTTTTCTCTAATTTAAGTTTTCTAATGTTAAATATAATTATCAACTATTTGCCCGCAAAAATAACATTGTAAGAGCCAACACCGCCTGTAACACAGGTTTATCCTAGTACAGGCACCTAACATTATTATACCTTTATTATTTCTAAGATGTTTACTGTATTTTACCTTTTTAATTTTGAATAAATGATTTGATATCTTTGGATGCTGGAAATGGATTGATCCATTTTCAACATAAATATTTCTTTGGTATGGTTGTATTTATGATTCGTTACGATTACATGAGCACATTCGTGCTAGGCTCACTGTTTCCCGCGATTTCACCCGACCTAAGGGAACTCATTTTGTTTTCTTTTTTTCTAAAAACATTGCCCCACACTAGAAATTACTCTTATCGTGGGTGTGTTTACAAACATTCATAATACATGCACAAACACCCAGACCCGGAAGAGTTCGCGCAATTTTTTTTAATTTTTGTATGGCATCTCGCAGGTAAACCTAGAAGGTTGTCGACTACTTAACCGGGCTTTTTTGTGAAACAACTGAATAAAAAGTATGCTATGTATTAGTCTAGGCTATAACCTATGTGTGTACCAAATTTCATCAAAATCCATTCAGTCGATTTTGCGTGATGCGTGTACTTATATACAGATAGACAGACAAAAATTCTAAAAAATGTTGTTTTGGTTTCTCTTGCTCAACAAGAATTTCTCTTATTAATTTTTCTTTAATATCTATAATGTGCAAACATCGGCCTGTTACAATTTTATTTATATGTATAGATAGATTCACGTATTTTTATTTCTATTGCATTAGTGTTTGTCAGATTTATCTTCTACGACATTATATTTATTACAATGCATTCTTTCATATGCACAGCTTAATCCGCTGATCGTTGAGTTCTGAAACTTGAAGAGTGTGTCCTTTGTATGACGGATACCTATCCGATAAGAAAGGATTTATTGAAATTCTACCCCTAAGGGGATGAAAAAGGGGGGCAAAGTTTGTATGAAACTCTGATATTTTTAATTTGTATTCATATAGCCCACGCGGGTGAAGACGCTGGCAAAAAGCTAGTTGCTAATAAATAAGAGAAGTCGTGGTGGCCTAGTGGTTAAGGCACCTGCCTCTCGTGTACGAGTGTGCGGGTTCGTAACCTGGCAAGTACCAATGTGACTTTTCTAAAGTCATATGTACTTTCTAAGTATATCTTAGACGTCGCTGACTAACGGCCTAACGGTGGAGGTAAACATCGTGAGGAAACCTGGACTTAAAAATTCTGAAATCGCCAATCCGCCTTGAGCAAGCGTGGTGATCAATGCTCATGCCTTCTCTGTATGAGAAGAGGCCTGTGCCCAGCAGTGGGACAATATATAGGCTGATGATGAATAAATTAACATGACAAGTCTGTATTATAGTAAGCTAAAGTTTTTTTTTATTACTAATGTCTTCCATTGAAATCGTATTTAGCTACGTGGATTATAAGATAAAGTCTGATTTAATAAAGGGCATTGCCCTTTATAAATAAAATTCTGTAACGAAGATTTATGTTCTCATAAAAGTTAACATTTTCATAAATGCGAGCATATTTTTTTCAATCTACTTAAAGTATTATGAAATGGATAAAATAAACACCGAATAAGAAATATTATACCGTCTTTAATGCGTGTTAATCTATACTGTTTAGTATCAAAGTAAAAAAAAAAACTAACATTTTATGTAGTGGAACAAATTCTTCAAAAAGCTCGTGGCTAAGTAACAGCCGCACGGTTCGACCGATCAAAGGTTAAGCTGCGCTTAGCGCGGTTGGTCCGTGGATGCGTGACCATCTATCTCATAGCGAGACTCCTCCGTGCCTCGGAAAGCACGTTAAGCTGTTGTTCCCGGTTGTTATTTGTAGATCTTTGACAGACGTTACTACGAAATTAGGTGCACAGTTAGTTTTTGACCACACAACACATAAGATATCATCCGTAATTTTCTCAGAATATGCGTGAAACCGCGGAAAAAAGCTTGAAACTCAATAAAATTACAAACACCAAAACATAATCTTATAAACTGCTCAACCGTTTTCAATACAAGTCAGTCATAAAACAAAGTGTAATAAATCAAAAACCTATTTGGGGAAAATCATCAATTTCAATGCTAACAGATTCGCATGTTTGAGTTTAATAACATGATAATAAAATTTACTACCTCCTTGGTCCTTGGTGGCATAACGCGGCTGCAGAAAATAGAGTGTCGGGTTCGATGCCCAAGTCGGACCAAAATCACTTAGTGGATTTTAGAAAATTTCACAAAGCAGCCCGGAGTCAGGAAGTTAGTGGTGTTATACCCCCGTGCCTGAGAGAGCACGTTAAGCCGTCGTCCCCGGCTGTTATCTTGATAGCAGTTGTTGTTACAATTCCATGTCAGAGACCGTCAGGTGGATTTGAGAAATACAAGTCTATTTAGAGACATGTCTGTGGGCTAGACGAATAATAATGTTAACATCATTATTAGATGGACAAAAAATAAATTGAACAGCAAGCATAAACCCACAGGATCATCTAGTATGAGTTCGTTCAGTCAAAACCGTACCTGGTACAGTCGTCGCCGAAATATGATGGTTGAGTATCTATTTTAGAAGTTAAAAATAAAATTTGATGAACGATAATCCGTTTAGTAGGCCTAATCATAGTTTGAAAATTTTAATAGTATTGTTTGACAAAGTAGAATGGATTTTGTTATAGAAATAAAAAATCTAGTTCATGTATAGCAATTTTGTCGGGGTCGGCTTCCAGCCTAACCACATGTAACTAAATACCAGTATTTTCGATACATGCATACGCATTTTAGCTTTCCGCCAGCAGCTTTGTCCACGTGGGCTATACGAATTCAAATAAAATATGACAATTTCATACAAACTTTACCCCCTTTTTACCCCTTTTAGAATTTCGGAAAATCCTTTCATAATAGATGCCTATGTCATACAAAGAACACACCCTCCAAGTTTCAGGTCTCTACGATCAGCGGTTTAGGCTGTGCGTTGATCTGTCAGTTATTTAGGACAAAGCATTTTATATGTATAGATATGGATGCCTTTCCACGGACAGACGTACAGACATCCAAAACCCAATTACTGGGTAATACAATACCCCTAAGCAAAACTAGTTGTGAAACTTTAGGGTTTTGACTACCGTAACGATTGTCAAAGGTCTGCAAATGACAGCCGAGACCGTATAACGTATTTTCTAAGGCACGGAGGGGTCTCGGTATGTTTTTTTTTTAACACGCTTTTATTAGCTCGGGTTGTATGTATGTATGTATGTATGTATGTAACGGAATCTTTGAACCTAATTTTCACTGGTTTCTAGACGTCTGATCAACTTGGAACTTTGCACACGTGTTAAGGGCCGATGACAATGCAATATCCGATAAAAAAAACTAAAAAAAACACGCTTTTATTGCTGACCGAACTGAAAAATGTAAAATAAATAATAGTTTAAAAAAACTAAAAAAACGCTTTTATTGCTGACCGAACTAAAAAGTAGAAAATATTTTTTAAATAATTCAATTCAGAGTAAAAAGCGTGGGAAAAAAAAAATACCATGTATAGTTAAGTATATGACGCAGGTACAACCCCAAAAATATCTTAAAGAAATGATCTAGAACATTGAAAAAAAAATCCTAAAGTAACCTCTCGAAAAAATTTTTCGTCGCGTAGTTCTCAAATTTTTTAATGATTACCATCACATTTTTTATAACCAAAAGATAGGTAATTCCGTGAACAAGGTACAACTGCAATATAATATAAATATATGGTGTATTTATTGAGCAAATTGAAAAAAACCGTGTAAAAATTGTCGTAAATTTCATTTCAAAAATTCTTCGTATTGCATCTCTTTTCTGAATGAACTATTTGCATAAATCTGTTTCATCGACCAGACGGCGCACCGCCGTAGAGGCGGGTGGTCTATGTCACTCTGTCATCGGATGACAGTTGGTCTTTCGCATTCAGAAAATAAATATAAAATTGATTTATAAAAATTAAACCTACGTAATTAAAATTTCATATGTAAAAGTGAATCTATTTTAATGTCTATAATGTAACTTACTGTCGTGAAGGGGTGTAAATAGCAGGTGAATGGTAAACATGATGAAGATAGCTGTTGTCGATATTGTGCTTTGAAACCCCTGTTAAAGAGTAAAACGAGGCCGTAACCAGGACTAAAAAATAGGAAAATGAAAACAATGGCCGCATACTTCAGGTATATAATGTGCTTTCATTTATAAAATACATCTATTTTCATAATTTATTTTTGTATTTCATTGTGTTTCGCTGTCATATACGACAACCTGGTAGCTGGGTATAAAAATGTATTACTAGCTTTCTGCCCGCGGCTTCGCCCGCGTGGACAACATAATTTTGGATGTTTAGTTTTTTCCAGTTCTGGCGGCATGTTTGCTTGCATACGCCAAACTTTTTACGCTAAGAAGTGAAACTAAAAAATAGTTAAAGATTATTTTTGCTTTATATTTAGAGGCTAATGACCACATTTCTATAAAAAAATACTGAGATCCATACAAAATTTGTATCCCCTATTTTTCCCCTCTAGAATTTCGAAAAAGCCTTTCTGAAATTGCACCCACATTATAAAAAGTCGTCAAAATTACAAACTTCTATCATTAGTAGTTTATGCTATCATTAGTATCTATGCCCAGATATATTTTGCGATGCACACACATTTTTAAACATATGTAACACTAAATAGTTATGTTTTGTTTTCTACTTATTTATTTTGATTTTTATTTTGTTACCATGTGACGTAGGTATATTAGTAATTAACATAGATTATGAAACTTAATCTCAAATAATAATTATTTTCTTGTAATTGATTCCAGCGTTAATTGTTCCCATCGTTTGTTTGCTATTGGACACAGAATGATCTACTGCAAACCAACTAATCAGGGATGGTTTACAGATTTACGGGAGATAAGTACATGTTTGTTCACAATTTTACAGTTTGACACAAATCGACCGTAAACTACAGTACAGTTTACACAACTTAGTACAGTTCACGACTTGTCGTCAGCAAACAGTATTGATAGTCTTATGCTGACATAAATATATCTATAGACACATTATGGCAGGAATGAAAAATCATTTCCATTAGAATAGAATATTCTTTATTATGTACACTAAAAGGAAAACATATGACATCAACACATTACAGTTTTTTTGTTTCGAAACCAATGTAATATTTTTACAGAGACTCAAAACCTTAACTTTAAAGCGAAAACAACAAAAACTTTGAAATTGTTGACTTCGATAGGTCATCGAATCTTTCATTTTAACAGTGACTTAATAAACATGAAAGAATTAAGTCTGATAAAAAAAGAAAACGAAAACGGGTTTAATTCCTGTAATGAGTATAGTAAGCAAAGACAGATATGTTTTTTTTGTTGAAGTTATAAATTTTGCGTTCCATAGCTTTAGTTATTTTTACTCTGTGGTTCAAACTTGCTCTTTATTGAGTCTGTGGAAGATTCTAGAAATCTCGCTTCCTTCTTTTGTTTTTGCATATTCAGCACGTTATATTTTGTAATCTTTATATTTTGATAAAATAAATACCAACGAAGCTTCCAAACCATCTTTTAATTACAACAGGTTATGGGCCCAGATCGCTACCACTAAAATGTCGTCAAATACAATGACTCTGATAGAGAAATTAGTAGGCCGAGCGAACTATAACACTTGGAAATTTGCCGTGCAAACCTATTTGCAACATGAAGACCTCTGGTGCTGCATCGAAAATAAAAGTGAACATGTAGACCCAAAACTCGATCTGAAAGCAAAATCAAAAATTATATTATTGGTCGACTCTGTGAATTACATACATCTTCAAGAGGCTAAAACGGCAAAAGAAGTTTGGAACAACTTAGAAAAGGCGTTTGACGATAAAGGGTTAACACGTCGTGTTGGATTACTAAGAGATATGATCACAACTACCTTAGAAAATTGTCAAGATATAGAAGATTACATAAATAGGATAATGACATCGGCGCACAAACTCCGAAACATTTCATTTGACATAAATGATGAGTGGCTGGGTACATTGCTTTTGGCTGGATTACCCGACCTTTATAAGCCTATGATAATGGCTCTAGAAAGTTCTGGTGTGCCGATAACAGCTGATTCTATCAAGACTAAGCTCTTACAAGAGATAAAGGGCTCCGGGTCTGTGGCATTATATGCAAACAAAAATGATAAATATAAACAAAAGGTTCATGAAAACACATCAAAGTTTAGCAAAGGTCCACGTTGCTATAAGTGCAATAAATATGGTCACGTAGGGAAAAAGTGCAGAACGAAGAAGGGAGACACTAATAAGGAGACAGGAAAAGAATCTGGATATGTCGCAGTATTCTCGGCCACAGCAACAGCAAATGACAGTAATAGTTGGTTTGTTGATTCAGGAGCATCCATGCACATGACTATGAAGCAGGACTGGCTGTATGATGAATCATCACCCCCGATTACAAGCATCCGTATCGCAAATGATAAAATGCTTCCGGTTAAAAGTTGTGGAAAAATTGACCTGTCTGTAATGAGTAGCACTGGAGAGACAAAAACCATACAGGTGACCAATGTGTTATATGTACCAGAGTTGGCAAGCAATCTTCTTTCCGTGAGTCAACTGACAAAGAAAGGGTGTTCCGTACAGTTCAACAATTATGGCTGTAAAATACTCAATAACTCAAAACAAGAAGTTGTAGCCTGTGAATTAAACAATAATATGTATCGCTTGAACTTAAGTAGCATACCAGCATACATGTGTAAATCAAGTGAAAGTGACAGCTACTTATGGCATCAAAGAATGGCTCACTTAAACTTGTCCGATCTAAATAAACTTCCCAAATGTACAGAAGGCATAAAGCTTAGTGAAAATAAGCTAAATATGGTGTGTGAATATTGTCAAGAAGGAAAACAGTTTCGGCTGCCGTTTCCTAAAGAAGGTTCCCGTGCGAAAAAGGTTCTTGAACTCATACATTCTGATGTCTGTGGACCATTAGAAGTGAAGTCAGTCGGCGGGGCGCAATACTTCGTGACATTTGTGGATGATTTCACCAGAAACCATATTGGGCAGAAGCAGTAGCAACAGCGGCATATATAACAAACAGATGTCCAACAAGATCAATATCATACACTACCCCTGAGGAAATGTGGTCCGGGAAGAAGCCTAATTTGAAACACCTAAGAATCTTTGGATGCGAGGTCATGGTACACATAAATAACACAAAACGTCAAAAATTAGATGCCAAGGTGGAGATCAGCAGTTAAATGACACACCAAATACTTACCGTGAAGCACTGTCATGTCCAGATAAAGAAAAGTGGAAATTGTCTATTCAAGAGGAATTGAAAGCACACAAAAAGAATGAGACTTGGGAGCTTGTGAAGAAACCTGATGGAGTAAAACCAATTGGTTGTAAGTGGGTGTTCCGTGTGAAAGATGAGTTGTCAGGACCTCTATACAAATCAAGACTTTGTGCCATGGGATGTTCACAGAAGTATCAGGTTAATTACTTTTTCACCAACTGTAAGATATGATTCGGTAAGAGTAATGCTTTCAAAAGTGTGTCAAGATAATTTGAAAATGACACAATTTGATGTCAAAACTGCTTTTCTTTATGGAAATATAACTGAAAATATATATATGACTCCACCAGAAGGTTTAGATGCATCTGACGGGTTAGTTTGTAAACTTAAAAGGTCTCTATATGGATTAAAACAAGCACCTAGGTGTTGGAATCAACTATTTGATTCAGTATTGAAGAAATTTGGTTTCACAAGTAGTCACTCTGATAAGTGTGTATACACTGGTGAATTAAATGGAACTAAAGTTTATTTAATTCTATATGTAGATGATGGACTAATAATTTCAAAAGATCAAATGATATTAGATAAAGTAATCAATGATTTGAAAGAAAACTTTGAAATAAAAGTATGTGAACCTAAAAACTTTGTTGGGCTTCAAATAGAAAGAGGTGAAAACTATATGTTCTTACATCAAAATAAATATATAGAGAAATTATTAAATAAATTTAATATGGCTGATGCCAATGGAAACTGTATACCAGTAGATCCAAACACTAAGTTGGAAAAGAATCCTTCAGAAATAGACAGGAAGATACCATACCGAGAAGCAGTAGATTCCTTAATGCACTTAGCTATAGTCAGTCGTCCTGACATTATGTATGGTGTTAGTTTAGTAAGCAGATATCTTGATTGTTTTGATCATAGTCACTGGAATGCTGTTAAAAGAATAATGAAGTATCTTAAAGAGACTAAAAGCTATGGTTTATACTACACGCCAAAGAATCAGAATATAGTAGAAGGTTATAGTGATTCTGATTATGCTAATGATATTGAAACAAGGCGGTCCATCACAGGATATGTATTCATGAAAAATGGTGCTGCAATTACTTGGGCCAGTCAGCGTCAACAAAGTATAGCATTATCTACAACTGAAGCTGAATTTATGGCTTCATGTAGTGCAACAAAGGAAATAATTTGGTTGAAGAAACTTTTGTTGGATATAAATGAGTATAACCAAGAATCTATCACTCTTTATATAGACAACCAAAGTGCAATTTCAGTCATAAAAAATGAAAATTATCATAAAAGATGCAAACACATAGACATAAAATATAAGTTTGTTAAAGAAAAATATGAGGGAAAAGAAATTGATTTAAAATATATTTGTAGTATTGAACAAAATGCTGACATATTTACAAAACCTTTGTCTAAAAGTAAATTTGAATATTTAAGAACTAAAATAGGCATTTGTAAGTTGTAACTTAGTTCTCTGCAATATTCTTATTGTGTCAGTTTAAGTTTGGTGTACTTTAAGTTAAGATTTAAGAGGTAACATGCTTTGTTTTTGTTTTGTGTCTATATTATTATGCTATATTGTTACTATAATATTGTAATGTTGGGGTAACTACTAAATGTGTTGATTTTGTTATGTACCTTGTATTCTATCTTAAGTTTGGGTAGGTACATAATGTTATATTTTATTTAAGTCCTAAGATGGAGAACGCTACAATTTGGAGAGAGTGTTGAAGTTATAAATTTTGCGTTCCATAGCTTTAGTTATTTTTACTCTGTGGTTCAAACTTGCTCTTTATTGAGTCTGTGGAAGATTCTAGAAATCTCGCTTCCTTCTTTTGTTTTTGCATATTCAGCACGTTATATTTTGTAATCTTTATATTTTGATAAAATAAATACCAACGAAGCTTCCAAACCATCTTTTAATTACAACATTTTTTTTAATTTTAGATGGTGTATGTACCAGTATATAGAAAAAAAATATTCTTACTAAAAATATCAAAATGTCATGCACTGGCTAGTTTTATGAAAAGTTAAGTGATTTGTCGAGTTGTATGTTACTTACAGATCTTCAATGCAAAGTAATGAGTTACTTAAGCTTAATTTTCAAAAAATAATTAGAAGACTTGGGCGGCGCCCTTGTTGTCAGCTAGTTTCTCTAGATATAAAGTTTCATCACCCCTACCCCTATCGGCTAATATTTAAGTCTGAATGGGATCAAGAAGTAAAAACAAGTTTGTCTCGGTCATTTCCTGTCAGAAATCATTTATAACTTTTTACATGTTAATGTGATAGTAACAGTAATAACTTTTATTGAAATTAATCAATTGGTTTTATATAACATACAGTCCTTTAAATTGGTTAGGTTTAAAAATTAGGTACTACCTAATACTTACCTCTCTAAATAAATATACTGCATGAACACGATGTTTATAGTTATATTTTATTATACATGATTCTTACATGTTTTAAAATTGAAAATTTTGAGTTACTTATTCCTAGCAGTGACTACAGTAGTGGCCCCGCGATACGACGACTGCGAGAGGGGCGCCCCGCAGTGGGCGGAGCTACTTCCCCTGCTTCACCCCCTCAATTTGTTAAAACTGGCCTCCTACCCAGCCTTAACAAACATACATACATACATTCTCACAAGCTTTCGCATTTATAGTATTAGTAGGATATAATTTTTTTTTCAAGACGTAAAAAGTATCGTAGCGATCCGACCAAGGTAAATGATACGACATAGATCTGTGTATCGTCAATTGTAGACGATATATTATTTAAAAAGGCAGATTATCTGAGCCTTATACATTTAAATATACACAATTTATATACAGACTACAGTTATGTTTATAGAATTTGTCAGTTCCCCGCACGTGCGGGCCTACGTAAGCAGCTAAGGGTAACATTGCGTACAAAAATGTTAACTAAACTTACAGCCGGTTGCATAAAAAAAATATGCGGTTACTTATACGTGAAGCGGAAGAACTGTCATCCAAGATCTGTCAAAGTAGAAGATAAAATTGATTAATTCGGTCGGTCGGTCGGTTGAGGAAGAAGTTGAGACGTTTGCCATAAAAAAAAATTAGAATAATTTTGCTGTTATTTTATATTTTTTTATCGTAATATTTGTGTTATTATGTTAATTTAATTGTTATATCTATGTATTGATACCATAAAAATTACTAAAAGTATGCTAATTATTGATATCATGTTTTGTGATATTCGTAAAAGTATTAATGATAAAAAGTTTTATGCAACCAGCTGTTACTAATATTCATCATCAGTAGTCGTGTTCTTGGTGACGAAAAAAAAACTTAAGGAATTGCTTAAAAATCTTCCTAGGGACACTCAAAATGTGTTTATTATCACGACCCAATATTAATTATGCATGCAAACTACGAAGAGCCACACTTTGCACTAGACAATGACACTCCCTGGGCAACGATTTAGGTAATGGTTCCTCGTAGAGACAAATGTATAGTAATTTGGGATACTAAGCTTTGACAGAATTTGAAAATATTCTATTTTCTATAGTTTTTAAGGGTTCTGTTGTCGACAAGGAACCCTTATAGTTTTGTCATGCCCGTTTGCCCGCGGCATAACTAAGGTTATTTGTACAAAAAATCTATGGGAAACGACTAATGAATGGCGTCAAAAATTGTTTGTTTCATTAATTGTTTGTTTCATTAATTTTTTGTTAATAGACCTAGCTAATATAATTAGCTCTCATTGCCAGAGGACGAGTAAATAACCTTTTAAACACTTTACCCATCATCCTTTTAAAGTTATGATTTCTTTTTTATTGTATCTTACTGTAAATAATGTAAACACTTTAAAGAATAAATGTACTATTACGCATTAAACCAAAATAAGGTATTTTTAAGTGCTATAAAAAAATATCCCTAAATTAAAAAAGCGTATTAAACAGCACAAAACACTTCAACAAATAACAAAAATAATTTAAAAAATACCACACGAATTTTGAAACAAGAAATTAAAAATAATTCCTAACAAGAGAAACCACTTCTGCGCTCATCCGTACCTACGTATTTATGCTCAGAGTTGAATTAATCACGCTTCATGAGCATTGGGGTGAGCAGAGCTATATAAATATGTGTACACGTTTTATTTACAAGGATTTTACATAATATAATATTATATTTTATCCTGTGGGACTAAGGCTTTTGAGAAATAGCTTAATTTTGATAAAATGGCGTCAATAAGCTGTTTTTATTGATATTTTGAAGACCGATTGATTAAGATTTAAGTACAAAATGAATTAAGCTAATAAAAATTTTTTTTGGTACATTGATTCTCTGTTTTATATTCGACTAGCTTTCTATACGAATGCTATACGAATTCAATTTAAAATTACAGAGTTTTATACAAACTTTGCCCCCTTTTTCACTCCCTTAGGCCACGTCCGCACAGACAGGCGGCTTGCTTAGCGCCTAAAGCTTAGCGAGTAACTTAGTAAAACGAACGTTCTAGAATGTTCGCGTCTGACCGCACTGCGCGCTTGAAGTCTAGCTTGTCGCTAAGCGTGTATCCAAGTAAACAAACGTGTTGGTTTTTTATCACGAGGCGCGAGGCATTTTTGAACAAAAAACATCAGTCATATGACTAATCGTCAACGTTCCGACAAGCAAATTACCAACACACCTAGGGATCCACCACGCCAGTCACCTCCCACCGTGTATCCTAGCTAGTAGCCAGAATGCAAGCCACTAGGCTTTAGGCACTAAACAAGCCGCCTGTCTGTGCGGACGTAGCCTAATGGGGTTAATAATGGCAAGGCCAAGCTATTCATCTGAACATCGCTAAACTAGCGCCATTTTGAAGTATTATTATTTTAGGATCCAAATCTAAATATACTTAATGTTTGTACTCCCTTAAATGCAAGTCTTCAATTATGGTAAAGTCAACAATATATAATGGACGGGAAAGTTTGTAGAAGAGAGCTTGTATGATCCTAATGGCGGGTAGTTTGATGTTACGAAGTTTGTTTATAAAGCCAACTGTAGATTATAAAGTACTAGCTTTTACCCGCGGTTTCACCCGTGTCACGCAGGAACTACTTCGCGTACACAGATAAAAAGTATCCTATGTGTTAATCCAGGTTATAAACTATCTGTGTACCAAATTTCATCCAAATCCGTTCAGTAGTTTTTGCGTGAAAGAGTAACAAACATACATCCATACGTTCTCACAAACTTTGACGTTTATAACACTATTGCATTTCCATCATCATTTTTCATCGGCCATTCGGCCTGTTAGTAATGTCTAAGATTATATTGATATCTCTCTTATCCTTACTAATATTAAAAATGCGAAAGTAACTCTGTCTGCTTTCACGCCAAAACTACTGAACCGATTTAAATGAAATTTGGTACACAGATAGTCTAGAGCCTGAAAAAAGGACATAGGCTACTTTTTACCCTGGTGCGCGAAGTAGTTCCCTTGAGATGCGGGTGAAACTGCGGGAAACAGCTAGTATTATTTCAAAATGACGTTGTCCCACGCTAGGAATATCTCCTGTATCATGGGTGCATTTACAAACAAACATTACACATCATGCACAAACTCCCAGAAATGGAACAATGTTTGTTGTCCTATCCGAGAATTCATCATCATCATCATATCAGCCTATCCACTGCTGAACGTAGGCCTCCCCCAAAGAGCGCCAACTATCCCGGTCTTGGGCAGCTTGCATCCATCCGCCGCCTGCCACCTTCCTATCCGAGAATTGATACACGCCAAACATGACTCAATCTTCTACCTACTCTCTCTAGGAAATCAAGCGTAATGCTTGTTATATTTCAATATAAAATAGGTACTTATATTTATCCGGTTTCCAAGTAAAATCCACCCGTGCTCTCGTAAGTACCTGAAAATAATAAACATAAAATGTTATTAATACATGGTTGAAAGGGATTTCTGTGTCGTAAAACTTTTATACTTAGAGTATCTTCATTTATATTAAGCATCGTGAAAAAAAGTTTTGAAACAAGCAAGAAATCTCTTAGTAAAAAAAGATTTATTTTATGCGTCAAATGGCTTCCCGCGAGATTTGGGCGGTTTCAGTTAGCCTTCTCTGTGAGGTTAGCCTTCTGCCAAGCCTTTTCCCAACTGTATTGGGGTTGACTTCTAGTCTACCTGGATGCAGCTGAATATCAGTATTTTACATGGGGAGACTGCCTATCTGACCTCCACAACCCAGTTACCAGGTAACACGATTACCCTTCGCGTATTGATTGTCAGACTTTCTGGCGTGTCATGATCATTATTACCCTATTTAATATTGGTCTACTATTTCTCATGGGCTTTCTTTAAACGGTGCTAAATAACTTCTGTCTGCAGCCTTTCGCAGATCCTCACTCCATCTTGCTCCATCTTGTCCTACACTACGATTGCCTATATAATTGTAGTTTCCACTCAAGAACCCGTTTACCCCAATTTGTGAGTGTTTAATGGCAATAGACTTGCCCCCTATTATCCCTGAATGGGCTATGTTTTATATGCGTATAACACTGATGAGTAAAAGTAAGTGTAGTTTTAATACAGAAGTTGTACGACCGAAATTCACTCGGCGTTCTTTTTCGCACTTTTTGCTGAATGGCACCTATATATGCTGAAAGGCAAAATTGTATCTAAATAATAAAAAATAGTCGAGGTGGCCTAGTGGTTAAAGCACCTGCCTCTCGTATACGAGTGTGCGGGTTCAAAACCGCAAGTACCAATGTGACTTTTCTAAAGTCATATGTACTTTCTAAGTATATCTTAGTCATCACTGACTAACGTTAAAAGGGAAACATCGTCAGGAAACCTGAACTTCAAAAATCTGAAATCACCAATCCGCCTTGAGCAAGCGCAATTATTAATGCTCATACTTTCTCTGTATGAGAAGAGGCCTATGCCCAGCAGTGGGACAATATATGGGCTTATGATGATGATGATGAAAAAAATTACAAACACGTTATTTTTTTGCTGAGAAGATTCGCATTTTAAAAATTGACTAGATTGAATGCAAAATCTAACATAAATAAACCTTAACATAAAAGGCTAATCCCATAATTCAAAAACACAATTTTCTTTACATTATTTACTAACCCATAAATCTAATTTTTATATCGTATCGAGAGCAGATTCAATTTTAAGATAATCTAATTCTCGCCTGGGTTAAACAAATACCCCGCGAGATATGCGCTATTTTAGTTAGCTCTCCTTAGGGAGGTGGGTACAACCTTTATAACCAATTTCAGAAATAGGATAAGAAGAAAATAATTATACAACATTTATTTTCTCAGCTAACAAAGATATTCTGCTACATCATCTGCCTAGCCTTTTCCCAACTATATTGGGGTCGGCTTCCAGTTTAAACCAGATGCAGCTGAGTACCAGTGTTTTACATGGAGTGACTGCCTATCTGACCCCCATAACCCAGTTACCGGGTAACACGTACCCCTTGACAAGACTGGTTGTCAGACTTTCTGGTTTCTGACTACCCGTAACGACTGTCAAAGATCTACAAATGACAACCGGGACCAACAGCTTAACGTGCTTTTTCGAGGCACGGAGGAGTCTCGCTATGACAAAGATAGTCACCCATTCACGGACTGATCGCGCCAAGCTCAGCTTAACCTTTGATCGGTTGAACCGTGTGGCTGTTACTTAGCCACGAGCTCTTCCTACAAGATACTCTAAAGATAATTTACTACAAAGGTAGTATAAAAAATAGTGGCGAAGATAATACTAAATTCAAGGCGAACCAAGTCGTAAGCACAGCCAGTAAATAAATACATACCCTATTAAATATCCTGCGAAAACTGAAACACAATAAACTTACCCCCTGTACTTACCCCAAAACAGAACAGGTAGAAAATATAAGGGAATCGTTTCCAACAGAATTATGTAAATTGTAACATGTTCCCGGAACGCTATACGGCGCTCAAGATTTCATGAAATATTCATTATTTCAATCTGAATAGTTTTCATCTGAAATGACGTCATACCTGTGTCAGACAATGTACTCGGGAATTTTACTACACTTTACATCTAAGTATCTTGAGGAGCTCGTGGCTAAGTAACAGCCGGACGGTTCGACCGATCAAAGGTTAGGCTGCGCTTGGCGCGGTCGGTCCGTGGATGGATGACCATCTATGTCATAGCGAGACTCCTCCGTGCCTCGGAACGCACGTTAAGCTGTTGGTCCCTGTTGTCATTTGTACATCTTGACAGTCGTTACGGGTAGTCAGAAGCCAGAAAGTCTGACAACCAGTCTTACCAAGGGGAACCGTGTTACCCGGTTACTGGGTTGTGGAGATCAGATAGGCAGTCGCTCCATGTAAAACACTGGTACTCAGCTGCATCCGGTATAGACTGGAAGCCGACCCCAACATATTTGGGAAAAGGCTAGGCAGATGATGATGACATCTAAGTATCTGAGGAACTCGTAACTCGTAAAATTTACGTATGAAGCGATAAAGGTTAAGCTACACTTGTCGCGGTCGGTACATGGATGGATGACTATCCATTTTTATCCCCGACTGTCATTGGTAGGTCTTTGACAGCCATTACGGGTAGTAAGAAGCCCGTCCAAGAACCTTAAAGGTATAGCGGCCAGCGTATTGAAAAGTACCTGGTGGCATGCAAAACAAAACACCACCATTTTATCAAGATACAGCTGTTTTTTAGGTCACACTAGCGGTCTGAGAGAACTACTTAACGCACCAAGATGAAAAGCCAACTGGGCCCCATCTACTTCCGCAATCACCATCATCAACATCAGCCTATATATTGTCCCACTGCTGGGCACAGGCCTCTTCTCACACAGAGAAGGTATGAGCATTGATCACCACGCTTACTCAAGGCGGATTGGCGATTTCAGACTTTTTAGTCCAGCCCTCTAATTACGTAAGCCGATATCTTTCAATTTCAGTTGCAATACCTTTCATTTTGACAGTTCCACGATATACATTGCTTCTTTAAAAGTATCAATGAGATAAACGTCCAAACATAAGCAGAAATGTGTACCTCCTTTGGATGGGTATAGCAATTGGCTATCCGTTTTTTACGTAATAAGGGTGCAGGTTTCCTCATGATGTTTTCCTTCACCGTTAGTCAGTGAGGTCTAAGATACACTTAGAAAGTACTTCCGTAAATTTTATCCAAATCAGTTCAGCAGGAGGATGATGAGTCGGGGTATCGTTTTCTTTATAGAATATATAAATTACAATGTGTTAGTAAACAGACACGTATAACATTAATTAACTTTTGTTACGAGTAAACGAACATGATTAAAAAAGTTTTAGTTGGTAGTAGAAAGTTTTGTATTGGTTCGGCTGTTAAATTTGTTTTTGTCTACAAATAATGGTTTGTTAACAAAAAAGGACAGTTTTTAGGGTTCCGTACCTCAAAAGATAAAAAAGAAACCCGATCACTCAGTTGTCCGTTTGTCTGTCTGTCCGTGACCACCAGTTTTCGGAACGGGTGGCCCTAGCAGGTTTTCTCTTATTATTTCCTAGCAATTATTTTTCTTCAGCTTATAATCTGACAAGTAAGATTACAAACTAACGGTATTCATAGTCTTACGGTGATATTTATGTAATAAATACGGGTATCGCCTTAGATTTTAGTCCCAAGATATTACAGGCTGCCTTTAATACTCTGGAGTTAATTGACGCTTCTATTTGCGGGCATAATGGAATTATTCAACGCACAAGTGTATCGGTAGCGTACTTGCAAATTCTATTAAGGCCAATCAGAGTTCACGCCTTGGGTGCGCTTCTCTATTACAAGCTCGCTCTAAACTATTACTGTTTAGAGTGCTGTTAAGAAATACGCCGCTTGGGACATGTTCCACTAAAGATAGTAGTATTATGTTTTTAATTTCAGTAGTTTTTATTTTAATTTTATTTTAGAGGAGCTCGTGGCTAAGTAACAGGTGCACGGTTCGACCGATCAAATGTTAAGCTGCGCTTGGCGCGGTCACTCAGTGGATGGGTGACCATCTATGTCATAGCGAGAATCCTCCGTGCGTCGGAAAGCACGTTAAGCTGTTGGTCCCGGTTGTAATTTTTTAGATCTTTAACAGTCGTTTCGGGTAGTCAGAAGCCAGAAAGTCTGACAACCAGTCTTACCAAGGGGTATCGGGGTACCCGGTACCTGGATAGTGAAGGTCAGATAGGCAGTCGCTGCATGTAAAACTCTAGTACTCAGCTACACGAGGTTACTTGGCTGGAGGCCTTAATTTAATTGATTAAATTAGGACCTCGCCATATTGTCCGGTTAATCAGGTTGAATGCTGGTGGAAGAACCCTGCAAGAGGTCATGTAGAATAAAAATGCATAGATTATACTGGAAGCCGACCCCAATATAGTTAGGAAAAGGCTAAGCAGATGACGATGATGTATCGCATCATGTAGAGTGTCGTTAGATAGGTCTTTCAAAAATTTTGATGACATAATATGTGCTGACTATTTTTCGATTCAGGAAACCGTTTGTGAAATAATCAAGTGCTATTTTTGTCTGAAAATACAAGCAAAAATTCAAATAAATAACCCTTCTTTTGTCGCAGTCGGGTAAAAATGACAGAGTTTTTTTAAACTTTACCCCCCTTTTTCACCCACTTAGGGATAGATTTTCGGAAAATCCTCTCTTATCGGATACCTACGTCATACAAAGAAGAGACATTAAACTTAAAGGGTGTGCCTTTAAGTTTAATGTCTCTACAATCAGCGGTTTAGGCTGTGGGTTAATTCGCCAGTCATTCAGGATAAAGAATTTTATATGTATCGATTACCCAAACAAGTAATTCTGATCTAATTACACACAATACATAAACAATCTAGACATGAATATAAATTACATAAACTAAACAAGCCTTAGTTTAAATCCAGTCTGTCTGTCTTGTACATAGCTAAGTGTTAATGCTTAGCTAGCTAAAATGGAGGGTAGGCAAAATGGGCGGGGTTTTATTGAAAGCGAGATTTATAAAAAGAAAAACATCGAAAGGCGCACCTATATACTCTCATACGACGACGCTACGAAGTATATAGTAGACAGTCGTGGTAGCATAGTGGTTAAGGCACCTGCATCTCGTGTACGAGTATACGGGTTCTAAGCCTGGCAAGTGTCAATGTGACTTTTCTTAAGTCATGTGTATTTGCAATGACACCAGTGATTAACGGTGAAGGAAAACATCGTGAGGAAATCTGGTCTGAGATCACCAATCCACTTTGAGCAAGCGTGGTGATCAACACTCATGACCTCTCCAGATCGAAGGCATCTCAATGCCTGCAAAAGGAAAAGGCTAGACAGATTGATTTCCAACCCCGAGACCCAAAAATGGCACCAAAAATATCAGTTCCCTACTTTTAAAAGGTTTTTCTGGCTAGTTGCTATGGTTGAGCCGCATTGACCTTGAGGTCAAAAACGCGACTGCTGTGAACGAGAACTTGGGTTATATTTCCTTGTCCGCCGATATCGCTTTCTTAGTTTTTAAAATCCAAATGCCTGGAGTTAGGTTTTGGCGCCGTCACAACCCTGAGAAGGTGCTTTCGCCGTCCTCTTCCGCAACCTTGAACTCTCAAGGTTGCGGCCTCTGACTAAATGACTACTCAGTCATTGTTACAATTTCAAGTCAGAGACCGTGAGGTAGATTTGAGAAAACTCTGACGCTAAGACTTGCTAGGTTAGTTAAAAAAACTTGGTTGAAAATGATCACTTTTTGGACGTAAAAATTACAAAAGAGAGCCCTCAAAACGCCCGCCCTCCACCACTTCCTATGTGTTTTTGCTGGGAAGAAGAAGTGGTGCAACAAACTCCTTAGCAACACATATATCTATAAGATTTAAAGAATCTGCAGCCTATACGATTAGAACAAGAAGAATAGTTGGAATGACCCCAATAAATACCGTGAGTGAAAAATCGTCATAACTGGCACCATACCCACTCTAAGCAAGTTTGTGATTATCCAAACTTGTCCCATCTCGACCCATCCCGACCCATCCTATCCCATCCTACCCTGAGACGTCGTACTAGCTGTCTTGACGCTTCTGAATTAGTTTTTAATTGGAATCCAATCAACGGGATAGGGACGCCATTTTTGTCATTAATTTTGTAAGATGTACCATTCTGTTCGGAGTTTTTTGGGAGCGTTCAAGTTCATCGACTTTCTGAGTGATTGTTCTCAAAGAAACTGTAGTTAATTACTTTAATTTGCAAATGGATTGGCAAACAGATGGTGCTCAGTAATGGTTTATTACTTATCCACAGTACCTATACGTTTTAACCACCTTCAAAAGAAGAGGTTATTAATTAATTGTGTATATTTGTAATACTACCTGTTTTTCGCGGTTTCACTCGCATCCCGAGTAAACTACTTTACGTACTTGAATAAAATCTTCCATATGTCCTTTCCTAGTATTTAATCTATCTTAATCATATAATATATAATCTTCATACCTAATTTCATCCGAATTAGTCAGGCTATATTGCCGTGAAAGCGTAACAGACAGACAGAATTATTTTCGAATTTATAGTATTGGTAAGGATTGTAGAAATTGCATAATATTCGTTTATATCAATAAATGTGTGTAGCTACATGTATGTTTGTCCTTTTATTTCACTGAAACTGAAAAAAAATACAATTCCTAATAATCTCCTAAAATATTTTTCAGATCGCAAAAAAAAAACTCTTATCATAAGTATATGCCGTCGCGATGCCGTTGGTAGAAGGAAGTGTATCATAAAAGAGAGAAAAAGATACTTTTTCCTTCCATATCTTTTACAAAAGATGAATCCTAAAAACTTTCACTCTCAAAGTCTCGACCCCAATTTAGCTCTAACTTACATAAAAACGGTGAATTTATTTTTACAGCCTTTTTCAGAGGAGCCAGATTGAAGTAAATAATGAAAAAAAACAATAAGGTTTCCTGTGTATCCTTAATAATATCTTATATATACTCTATAGTATAGAGTTTATACTAATATATATAGCTGAAGAATTTGTATGTTTGTTTGCTTGAACGCGCTAATCTAAGGAACTACTGGTCCGATTTGAACAATTCTTTCAGTGTTATCTAGCCCATTTATCGAGAAAGGCTATATATATATAATATATCATCACGCTAAGACCAATAGGAACGGAGCACCACTATTCCACGCGGACGAAGTCGCGGGCAGAAGCTAGTTAATATTATAAAATCAGAATGTAAACTCTCTCTGTCAGAAACCGTAACGGCTGAATCGGATAGAGATAGATAGAAGCCTGGGGAAGGACATGGGATGGTTTTTATCCGGGTATAGCGAAGTAGTTCCCCCAGTGAACGTGTGAACCCACGGGAGAGAGGTAGTATAAAATTATAGCAAAATAATTAAGTTTTATCATACACTTTCACAGATCTTGAATGACAGTTCTTCCGTTTCACGTATAAGTAGCCTTTTTGCGGATGGGAAATCATCAAACTCCCATAGGTGGGTCGGAAGGTAGTGTCAGACTCTTGCTGACTAAAACCCATCCATTTTCTTTTCTCAGCCCTTTGTATTCCGGGGGCGCGCACGTATAAGTAAACTGATATATTTTTTTGCAAAAATAAACCTAATAAATAAATAAATGTGAAAGCACATTTTTTTTGTTTGTTTGTTACGCCTTCACCGTAAAACCGCTGAAACGATTTGGATGAAACTTGGTACGGAGATAGAGGGGACCTAGAAAACACCTATAGGCTACGTTTATCGCATTAGGTCCTACGCAGATAAAAACATGGTAAAGTAAAGTAATAAATAAAAATATCTATCCCTCTACTAATAATGACTAAAGCTACATTTATGGTGTCATCCGTAAGTCCTCTATTAATATTGACATTGTCAAAAGGTTCTCCCTCAAAAAACTTTACCAATTTGTGATTTAAATCAGATCCGACCAGATTGTTAATCAAGTGATGACTGGAGGCCACAATATACTTAGCTTACGACACGACAATCTTGAATCTTTCGAGAAGCCCGTGGCTAAGTAATAGCCGCATAGGTTAGACCGATTAAAGGTTGAGCTGCGCTTGGCGCGGTCAGTCCGTGGTTGGGTGACCATCTTTGTCATAGCGAGACTCCTCCGTGCCTAGGAAAGCAAGTTAAGCTGTTGGTCCCGGTTGTCATTTGTAGATCTTTGACAGTCGTTACGGGTAGTCGGAAGCCAGAAATTCTGACAAGCAGTCTTACCAAGGGGTATCGTGTTACCCAGTAACTGGGTTGTGGAGATCAGATAGGCAGTCGCTCCATGTAAAACACTGGTACTCAGCTGCATCCGGTTAAACTGAAAGCCGACCACAACGTAGTTGGGAAAAGGCGAGGCAGATGATGGACGTCACGACAATCTTGAAATTAATATTATAGGTACTATCGTCTGCCTGGCGTCGGTCCTTTTTATAAACCTATTACTTATTCACTTTTATAGACGAGTACTAACCTATTGACTAGTAAGTCAACCCGGCTGAGGAAAGTCGGCCTCAAGGTTGAGATTTTGCCGGGGCTGCGTGATGTTCGAAAGAGATACCGCGCCCCCGGAATACAAAGGGCTGAGGAAGGAACATGGATGGGTTTTAACCAGTAAGAGTCTGACACTCCCATCCACCCTACCCACGGCGGGAGGGGTCATTTGATGATTTCCCATCTGAAAAAAAAAGGTCGAGATTTTCTTAACCAAGATGACTAGGGGCTGGGGGTTTGATCGAGTTACTGTGGCCACGGAACACAAAATGTGAAGGAAGTAACATGGATAGGTTTTAGTCAGTAAGAGTCTGACACTCCCTCCCGCTCCACCCAAAGCGGGAGGAGTCATTTGATGATTGCCTATCCCTTAAAAAAAAGGGTGACTTGGTAACTAACTCGTTAGAACCATTGAATTTTCCAATGGTACCTTCCCATTTAATACCTAAACTTGCAGTGAATTTGAAACATCAGTAGCAAAAACGCCAGTAGAATAGAATACAAAATGTATGGGAATGACATTGAATGACAGATAGCTAGTCGTAAACGAATGTCATTCCCATACATTTTGTATCCTATTCTACTAGCGTTTTTGCCACTTGTCTAGCCCTACAGATTCTAGTTAGAGATTACGTAAAAGCGAAATATTATGTAACTTGTGGCTGAATATTATGTTCGGAATAGATATGCTTCTATAAATTAATATGACCTCAAGCGTATGAATATCGTTACATGAATAGAAATGTAGATTAATGCCCTTGGGCATGAGTTGTTTATTTTATAATTGATGTATTTTGTATATATAAAGACGCAACCGTTCTATGTAGCATTTTTTGTAAAGGAGGCTTCTAAATTACCTATGATATTTAAGCTTTAATTAATACAAAATATGAGTCTGTATTGGAAATCATTTGTTTTTCCTTTTTTCTCCCGCTAAACCAATATCACCTGCCTAGCTTTTTCTCAATTATGTTGGAGTCAACTTCCAGTCTAACCGGATACAGCAGGCTATAGTTTTACATGGAACGACTGCCTATCTGACCTCCACAACCCAGTTATCGGGTGACACGATATCCATTTGTAAGACTGGTTATCAGACTTTCTGGCTACCCGTATTGACTGTCAAAGTTCTACAAAAGACAGCCGGGGCCACCGACTTAACATGACATGACATGATGGTCACCAATCCACGGCCCGACCGAGCCAAGCGTAGCTTAACCTCTCATCGATCAACCCGTGCGGCGGTGACTTAGACACGAGTTCCTCCTGCTAAATGTGAAAATTGAATTAGAAACACAGTCAGTTATTTCTGAATGTATATGATTGCTTTAAATAGTAATAAAAACAAGTAATTAATTATCTCGAGACCCAAAGGCTGGCTGCTATTTTGGCCAAAGGATAAGCATAGCTATCCAACGTGGCAATGCAGCCAGCCTCTTGGGTACGCTCCCAGTTGACGAGGAGCAATTTTTTAACGCCCTGTATTAGTTATTAGTTTTCCATATATATATATTTTTTTAGCTATAGTATGTTTTTTGTTATTATGTAAAATGCTTAATTATTTAAATAAATATAAATAATTAATTACATGTAATATTATTAAGAAGTTTAACTAGCAATTCGAAAATCTTGACGAAAAAAAATATCGTGGAAAAAATTCATCATGGCGTCGCGTATGCTAAGTATGTCCTCGTTTCATCTCAATTATTCTTCTCAATTCCCATTCATTTATTCACCGACAGCCACTTATTAGATGTGGCAGAAATAAGAAAATACTAATTTACTTCATAATATTATTTTTACTCGTCAAATAGAAGTGGGTCAACTTATTATCATCATCATCCTATATATTGTCCCACTGTTGGGCACAGGCCTCTTCTCATACAGAGAAGGCATGAGCATTGATCACCACGCTTGCTCAAGGCAGATTGGCGATTTCAGACTTTTTAACTCCAGGTTTCCTCACGATACCTTAGATTCACTTAGAAAGTACATATGGCTATAGGCTTTAGAAAAGTCACATTAGTACTTATCAGGTTTTGAACTCGTACAGGAGAGGCAGGTGCCTTAACCACTAGGCCACCACGACTTCATAAAAGAGGAGTAGGTTAACTTATTACCTAACTAATAATAATCATATAATGTTGTGTTAAACGTTGTGCTAGCTTAGTGTTTAAGGCACCTGCCTCTCGTGTATGAGTGTGCGAGTTCGAAACCTAGCAAGTACCAATGTGACTTTTCTAAAGTCATACGTACTTTCTAAATTCATATTTCATCATTAACCACTAAGCCACCACGACATAATTATTGATATTATTACGATAAATATAAACGAAATAACGTCAAATGACAAATTTAATTCCAACAAGACTAGAGGTAGCTTATCAAAAGTCTTGATAGCATTTTCATACTCCATCCATCTCTTCCTAAGCCATTAAAAGCGAAGGCTTTGTCTATTTCATTATCTCTCTAAACCTACTGATAATAACAAATCGTAAAACTAAACCCCATCTACCAAATTAGTTTTTTTCCAGTCCCAAGCAACATTGAACTCTAATTGCTCGAGGATCAAGTTCATAATCGTAATAAGAGACGGTAAGATATAACAATCTGTTAGTAAGCTTTGCAGGGGGTGTAAATGCGTTAGATGTAAATTCTATGGGGGTTTGAAGTTAAGGCTTTGTCTTATGGGAGTTTAAGTCTTTATTCACAACTACATTATCTATATCTATACTAATATTATAAAGAGGAAAGATTTGTTTGTTTGTAGGGTTTTAACTCAAACTGGACTGATTTTAAAAATTCTTTCACCGTTAGAAAGCTGCATCTTTACGAAGTGTCATAGGCTATATTTATTTCCAGAAATAATAAGGGATCCCTACTAAAACTTGAATAATGTAACCCAAGGTGTAAAAAAAATTAGCACGCGGGCGAAGACGCGGGCGGAAAGCTAGTATTATTATATACATATATATATATATATAGCTATACACTACGGACTGCCCTTAGTTAAATTCTAGCTTTTCTCAGCGGCTTCGCCCGCGTGGGTTATAAATACGAATTCAAATTCAATTGACAGTTCAGTGGGTGGGCCTTTAGTGTGGGACGCGACCTGTGTCGATACTCTTGCGCCATCCCATCTTTCTGGCTCTGCGTGCTGCGCAGCGGCTGCCGCTGCTGCTGCTGAAAGCCTCAAACGGCGAAAATATAGTAACCTTATTGGCAACTATATTTTCGAGCCGTTTGGGGTTGAAACTCTTGGGTCGTGGGGTCCGAATGCTCACCTTTTATTTAAGGAAATATCCAGGCGGCTGATTGACGCTTCTCGAGACCCAAAGGCTGGCTGTTATTTTGGCCAACGGATAAGCATAGCTATCCAACGTGGCAATGCAGCCAGCCTGTTGGGTACGCTCCCAGTTGACCGCGATGAGGAGGAATTTTTTGACGCTCTGTATTAGTCAGTAGTGTAGTATATATATATATAGTTTTTAGCTATTGTAAGTTTTTTTGTTAATATGTAAATACTTAGTAATCTATACTTATAATAAATCTGTAGAGAGGTCAATTCTGTACATGAAATATATTTCCAAAATAACTATCAGGGGGTGATTAGGGATCGATACTGATGCCAAAAATGTAATCAGTAAAATTTTTGTCTGTCTGTCTGTCTGTCTGTATAAACTCTATAGAAACAAAAACTACTCGACGGATTTTAACGAAACTTGGTACAATTATTTGTCATACTCCTGAGATGGTTATAGTATACTTTTCATCACGCTATAATAAATAGGAGCAGAGCAGTGAAGGGAAATGTTGTCATTTTGTTTAAACGCGCTAATCTCAGGAACCGCTGGTTCGATTTAAATAATTCTTTCAGTGTCAGATAGTCCATTTATCGAGGAAGGCTATAGGCTATATATCATCACGCTAAGACCAATAGGAGCGGAGCATCACTATTCCACGCGGACGAAGTCGCTGGCAGAAGCTAGTATTCCAATAAAAATTGTCAGTTCATACTAACTTTGCTCTCCTTTTTCAGAAGAGTTAGAATTTTGGATAATCCTCTCGTATCAGATGCCTACGTCATACAAAGAACCTACCCTCTAAGTTTCTGGTCTCTACGATCAGCGGTTTAGGTTGTGCGTTGATCCGTCAGTCATTTAGGGCAAAGCATTTTATATGTATAGATTTTGTCTTTCCTGTCCATTTAAAGGTGATGACGGCACGTTTGGCGTAGTGGCTGGGCAATTGGCTGCTGCGCTGCGTGTCGCGGGTTCGATTCCCGCACGGGACAACTAAAATTGTTCCGGGTCTGGGTGTTTGTGCATGTGTAATTAATGTTTGTAAACGCACCCACGACACATGAGAAATTCCTAGTGTGGGGCAACGTTTTTATAAAAAAAAGCTTGTCTGGAAGGCGGCGCTTTTAGCGATAATACCGCCGTTGTACCCATCATCTGCCTAGCCTTTTCCCAACTACTTTGGTGTAGGCTTCCAGTCTAAACCAGATGCAGCTGAGTACCAGGATATGACGTTAATACATAGGTACTTATAGAATGTTTTTTTTCTCCACATACGTTGCCTTATTTTAAACATTACAAAGAATATTACGAAACACGAAATAATGTCAAAACATGGCCGAGCTTAGGATAAACTATGTAAATCTTGGGGATCTAAATAATAAATCTCTGGCCACTAAATTTGGCTACGGGTTTATTTTACTAAAACCTTGATAAATAGCATGTTTGTAATTTTGAAATTTTTTCTTTTATTATTTAGCGGTTTTACCCGCATCCCGAGAGAACGCACCTGGATAAAAAGTAGCCTATAACCGTCTCCACGGTCCGCTCTATCTTTCCCACCAAATTTCATCCAAATAAGTTCAGCCGTTTAACCATGAACGCGTAAAAGATAAACGCATTTATAATATTAAGTAAGGATTTACTAAAATATATAATAATATCTTTACTAATATAATAAATTCTAATAGCTCTGTCTGTCTGTTCGCTTTCACAATAAAACGACTGAATGGATTTGGATAACATTGTGTATATAGATAGATTGAATACTGACTTACTGAAGAAGGACTTGATAGTTTTTATCCGGATAAGTGAAGTCAGCAGGTGTAACCACGGGAAAGAACTAGTACCTAATCTATTATATCTACTTACAGCTTGTAAATTATTTTCATTGAAAATAAATACATTTCTATCGAAAGTAAACATTATTATAATATCCTAATATCTCAATTTCCGCCACAGCTGAAGGTGAAATTTCTTTTTTCTGAAAAAAATATAAACTATGCGCGTACGTGAGTTTGTCACAAGAACGTTAATTAAAAAACAAATTTATTCATAGTGTGAATACTGTAATTAAATGTACACACGACACAATACATTCTAAAAACCGGCCAAGTGCGAGTCGGACTCGCGCACGAAGAATTCTGTACCATTATAAATAAAATATAAAATATAAAATTATTTTTATTTTATTACGGACGGATCAACGCACAGCCTAAACCGCTGCGCTGATCGTAGAGACCTGAAACTTGGAGGGTGTGCTCTTTTTATGACGTAGGCATGCGATAAGAAAGGATTTTCTGAAATTCTACCCCTAAGGGGGTGAAGAAATTTTTAGGGTTCCGTAGTCCGACCAGGAACCCTTATAGTTTCGTCATGTCCGTCTGTCTGTCTGTCTGTCTGTCTGTCCGCGGCATAGCTCCGAGGTTCTTGATACTAGAAAGCTGAAATTTGGTATGGACATGTATATTGATCACGCCAAGAAAGTGGAAAAATAAAATTTTGTAAAAAATTTTTTTTGGGGTACCAAACCAAACACATAAAGAGGGAATGAAAATTTTTTTCTTGCATACCCCTTCCTGTGGGGTATCGTTAGATAGGTCTTTCAAATATATTATGGGTGTTTGAAGACCATTTTTTGCCCAAGTGAGCCATTTGAGAAATATTTAATTTTTGAGTGCAAATTTTTGTTCAATACGAGTGTGTTCGAAATGTGAAAAAATTCACAGACGTAGCACATGTAATGAACTTACAAAGAAAACTATCACGGCTAAGTAGGCTTAACCGGTTACAGAGTTATAGTCGACTAACTGAGACCTACTACGAAATTTTTGAATTCGTATAGCCCATGCAAGCGAAGCCACAGGCGGAAAAAAATAAAATAAATAAATAAAAAAGCGTAACAAACAAACAAAAAGACTTTCGCATTAATAATATTAGTAAGGATTATGTTCGCAGTCTCGGCCGGGGCTGTAACACGCACGCACAGCCGGAAATTATGAATAATTGATACAACCGACAACCGGTGCTGGTACCACTATCTACAGGCTGTTTTAATAGGCTTTTTTTCAAAAAGTAATTTAAGTTTTTGTAGGTTGTGTATGTTAAAAGTGTGCGATTGAGTTCTAAAATACGTAGCACAGATTTATTTCTGTACTAGCTTCTGCCAGCGACTTCGTCCGCGTGGAATAGTGGTGCTCCGCTCCTATTGGTCTTAGCGTGATGATATATAGCCTATAGCCTTCCTCGATAAATGGACTATCTAACACTGAAAGAATTATTTAAATCGGACCAGCGGTTCCTGAGATTAGCGCGTTTAAACAAAATGACAATATTTCCCTTCACTGCTCTGCTCCTATTGATTGTAGCGTGATGAAAAGTATACTATAACCATCTCAGGAGTATGACAAATAATTGTACCAAGTTTCGTTAAAATCCGTCGAGTAGTTTTTGTTTCTATAGAGTTTATACAGACAGACAGACAGACAGACAGACAGACAGACAGACAGACAGACAGACAGACAAACATTTTACTGATTGCATTTTTGGCATCAGTATCGATCCCTAATCATCCCCTGATAGTTATTTTGAAAATATATTTCATGTACAGAATTGACCTCTCTATAGATTTATTATAAGTATAGATGGATAGTATATTTGTATGGCTTGCAGACGCCAATTGTGTTGTGTTTTCGATAGATACAATTTAAATGTTATCTAATCTACATTCTTAAAACTACTTAGGGCTAAAGATTATAAACTACAACTACTTCTACATCATATATGCTAAAACTATAAATATAAAATAACAAAATAAAAAACTTTTTACAAAAAAATAAAACCGACTTCCAAAAAAAAACTGAAAAGTAAAAAAATATTATTATTTAAACGCTTTACGACCAAAACATCGCTTTCGAAGTCGGTGTCTTGTAAGTTACTATTGTTAGTATTTCGCCACCGACTTCGTTTTTATGGGACCACACGAGAAGCACCAGCTTTCAAATAAAAAAAGAATCATGAAAATCGGTTCACCCAGTCGCAAGTTATGAGGTAACAAACATAAAAAAAAAATACAGTCGAATTGATAACCTCCTCCTTTTTTGAAGTCGGTTAAAAACAGAAAAACACCAATGTTATCTTAAAAGAAAATTTAAAAACAAAAATTAAATTCTTAAACTGACCAATTTAATAACAGTAATTTAAAGTCTAACCAATCATTTGCTTAAAGGCGCTAAACAGTAATTCAAAATCCAACAAATTAATTCCCAATAATAAACTGGATACATACAAAAAATATGAGAAAATAAAACACCTAGGTACATGATGTAGGTATGAGAATCATTTTCGGAAAATCATCATCATCATCAGCCCATACATTGTCCCACTGCTGGGCCAAAGCCTCTTCTCATACAGAGAAGGCATGAGCAATGATCACTACGCTTGCTCAAGGCGAATTGGGGATTTCAGACTTAATTTCGGAATATCACGATATAAAAAAACAACACTTGTTTGAAAACACCCTGTATCTTGTTACGCCATTTTGTATTTCATGCGGATGTCCGACTCAGTAATCGGATTTGTTTACATATTTTAACCGTGAAATAATGTTTATTTCTTACAATTTTTATTTAGTTTCAGGAGTTTATAAGTACCTACCCACCATACAACATAATTTTAAGTACCCACCGAGTAAGTGTTTAAAAAATCCATAAATAAAGGTGCTTGTAGCTAGGTACCTTTTTATTCGGATGGGAAATCATTAAATGACCCCTCCCACTAGAAGTGTCATATTCTTACTGACTAAAACCCATCCATCTTCCTTCCTCAGCCCTTTGTATTCCGGGGGCGCGGTATCTCTTTCGAACGTCCCGCAGCCCCGGCAGGCTATGGCCCTAGGGGAGGGCCCCGTCAACGATGCTGACATCCCTTTGAGGCACGCGTGGAACGCAGCTTGGTATCTAATATACCAATATTTAAAAAAACATACCTATTATAATAAAGGTGAATACATTTTTTTTATTTAGATTCAAAACTCTTGGTCCTAAAACAGATTCTCCTTATCTATCATCATCTGGTCATTTGCCTAGCCTCTTCCCAACTATGTTGGGATCGGCTTTAAAAAGATGCAGCTGAGTACCAGTGCTTAACATGGAGTGACTGTCTATATGACCTCCACAACCCAGTTACCGGTTAACACGGTACCCTTTGGTAAGACTGGTTGTGTCAGACTACCTCTAACGACTGCCAAAGATCTACGAATGACAGCCGGGATCAACGGTTTATCGTGCTTTCCGAGGCACGGAGGAGTCTCGCTATGACATAGATGGTCACCCATCGACATACCGACCGCGCCAAGCGTGTTTTCTTGTCTGAACCTTCTCAACATCTTGTTTATAAATACCGTACTAATCTTAGGTATTAACATAATACCTATGTTTTTATCTAATCTAAGCATAGTACGGATATCTAGGCATTTAATAGCTTTTCCTGGTAGTATTATCTAGACTAGTGAAATAGCAATAACCTATTGAAGGTAGAAGTTATCATATTACGTTGAACCACAGACATATATATCTAAATAGATGACGCAAGCGTGTGTTTTTGGCGTGTGACAGATAAATGTAGTGCACGTAAGGAGACACCGTCAGAATTAGTCCGCGCTCCACCGTATTGGCACCAGACATCAACCGAGAGCTAGAAAAATGCATGGCTGTGCCTTATTGAGCTGCAAAAAGTACCAAAAATGTTAGCTTCTATATAAAGTAAATCACTAAAACGCTCTCATAACGTCACAGAAAGCAGTCATAAAGTGACAAGCTTGGTTTTCATAGAAATCACGGCACTTGCGTCATCTATTTCAATACATATCTGTGGGTTGAACGTATAGGTTGTCTTAAACTCAATACATCTATTCGGGAGGTGCGATACTAAACTCTGAGACATAGAAACACGCGTTAAACTTATAAAACCTATTGGTTTCGGCCCGGGTCTAACAACATATCTGAAAAAAAAAATGAAATACTTTATTTATCAAAGTACTTGTAGTGGCCAGTCCTTGAATTCACTAGCTATACTCAAGCTAACCACACATAGCACTGAATAATATGATCTATGACACTTAGTAGATTCATTACTTAGTACAGTATAAAAAAAACAAAGTCATTTACTCAAACTAGATTGATAATCAGCTTTTTGGACGTCAAATTTACAAAAGACAGCCCTCAAAGCACCCATCCTTCACCACTTCCTATGTGTTTTTGCTGGAAAGAAGTGGCGCAACAAATTAGCCAGCATCATTTTTATTATTCTAGCAATACGGGTGTGAGTTTCAAGTTCGTCGAAAAAGGTACAAATGTCAGTGCATATTTCCAATAACAGTTAGCTGCGTCATCCGGTAAGCCTTGTTTCTAGCGAGTTCTTATCTAATCTTCACATTGATATTATCATTGATTTGAACTGGAAACAATATCATTTCATACTGTAATGGTGTCGTTTAAAAGCGAGTTAATATTATCTCCAGCCGTGGGCGGAGCGGGAGAAAAGGGCCGCGATTCTCTTAACTATAAATTTAGTCTATAATTCTCTCTTTCCATCAACAAATATAAGAAAGGGATAGCAAACTTTTAACACCTGTCAAATTAGAAAAAAATAGTTTTCCATACAAATTTAAACATCACGACGTAACATCTCGACTAAATTAACAAACCTGTACGAACAAAATGTCACCTGTCATTTAATTTGACAGCACTGAATTACTTGCTATCCTCTACTTGTATTTCGCAATAGAAAAAGAGCATGATATTTTAAAATTAGTTTAGTCATGTGTAAGTCAGAATCGGCACCAATGTCAGACTCTTACTGACTAAAACCCATCCATGTTCCTTCCTATAATTCGTACCAATTGATTTTACGAAAATTTTAAACAGACTTAATTTATCTATTTGTTCTAATTCTGCCACATAAATTAACAAAATGGCAAGAACAATCCTGAAGATTGTCTACACTTCAAGACAGGTTTTAGAAAAAAACTAATATAGTAAAACTACATGCACAATAATACTTTAGACAAGACAAAATTACATCGTCCACGTAAACAAAAATCTTAAAAAGAAACATAAAATGAAAACTACTGGGCCAAACTATGTTATTTTTTATGGGACCAAATGGCAACTATTCCGCATCAAACAAAAGAAGAATCACTTAAATTGGAGCATAAATCTCAGCGTTATCGGTGTACATAAATAAATAAAAAATACCAATCGAATTGAGAACCTCCTCCTTTTTGAAGTCTGTTAAAAACAGATTCGAAGAAGTTCTAAAAATCAATAATCCTACATTCTGTGTCATCCAGATATAAATACGCGAGTCGCGAACCCAACCATTAACCTTGACCCTGTGTTTCGGCAGTTACAGATAGCTTTATCTTTGAAAATAGGCCACACTAACTTCCGACTGGGTCAGCACAATATATTAAAATACGTCTGTGATTTTTTTCACATTTTTAGGGATAGCCATTCAAAAGTTAGAGGGGGTTACGCTGGGATTCAAACAAAAATTTGCACTTTAAAGCTAGATATTTTGCAAATGGATCTTCGGTCTTCACACACCTATAAGATTTTTGAAAGATCTATGATAACTCACAAGCCGAGATATATGAGAAAAAAATATTATATAAATATTCATCCCACTCTATTTGTATGGGAGCTAGCCTAAAAAACTATATTTTTCATAATGTTATTTTACAACTTTGTCGGGGTAATTATTATACATATTCATTATCATATGTCAATTTCTGCCTTCTAGTACCAAGAACCTTTGACAGACAGACGGGCATGGTGAAAGTATAAGGTTTTCTTGTCGACTACGGGACCCTAAAAAGAGAAAGATAAAAAGGTTTTTGCTATTTTCGATCATTAGAGGCCTATTCACAATCCCACTGTTGGGTTGACCATAGAATAGGCAACTTATATTTAATGGGCTGCATGAGCTGAATAACATTTCAAAGGATGGATGGATAGAATTTGAGCTACGCTTGTCACAGTCAGTCGTGGATGGTTGACCGTAAATTACCGTGAATGAGTAAATGAGAATAGACTATTGGTGATGGATGTCATTCGTAAATCTTTGACGGTATTTACAGGTAGTCAAAAGCCAGAAAGTCTGACAACCAGTCTTACTAAAGGGAATTGTGGAGTTGTGGAAGTCGGATAGGCAGTCGCTGCATTAAAAGCACCAGTACTCAGCTGCTTCCAATAATTGGGAAAAGTCTAGGCAGATGACAATAATTATTTAGGAGTGAATTTTCCTTACCTACATTACTGCTAGCTAACAGTGTTACAGAACCAGGTGACACCATGACACATAAACCAGATGACACAATAGTATTAAATTTACGTTCAACGTTCCCCTGACCTCTACGCCCTAATTTGTCAACTATGGTGTACCGGGCACCGTGACGTCATTGACCAGGTGAGTTCAGAAGGTTAAGTTGCGAATACTTCGATTTATGGTACACCAGCTTTTTCGCGTCGACCCTAAATTGGACCCAGATCCATCTTCGTCAGCCTAGATTTTTCGCAACTATGTTGGGGTCGGCTTCCAGTCCAACTAGACGCAGCTGAGTAGCGTTTTACATATCCCTGATCTCCACAACCCATTGTCGAATAACACGATAACCCATGGTATTTTTTTTTCGGATGGGAAATCATCAAATCCCTCCCCCATCCTCCCGCCGTAGTTTCAGACTCTTACTGACTAAAATCCATCCATGTTCCTTCCTCAGCCCTTTGTATTTCAGGGGCGTGGTATGTCTCGAACGTCCCGCAGCCAATAACCCATGGTAGGATTGGTTAAAAGCTCGCGAAGCCGTTAGTCCTGGCTGTCATTTTTGAGTCATAGTAAGGCTGGTTACCATGTGGTTGTCTACAAGATCTAGAGGAGGTCTATCAAGATCTTTCAAGAGGCGGAGGAGTCTCGGTATGACATAGATGGCTACCCATCCATGAACCGACCGCGTGAAGCGTAGCTTAACCCTTGATCAATCGACCTGTGCGGTTTTTGCTTAGGCTCAATCTTACAAGTAACCGATCACGAATTGGTATCCACATAGATTAAGAAAAGTCTCCGCGCTGCTCCGACTAGATACCGCGCTTCCTAAAAACAATAGCTCCGTGAATGCGGGAACTTAATATTATAGATCACATTAAAAAATAAAAGAGTTTCATACAAACTTGCCCCCCTTTTTCACCCCTTTAGGGGTAGAATTCCGGAAAATCCTTTCTTATCGGATGCGTACGTCATACAAAGAACACACCCTCCAAGTTTAAGGTCTCTACGATCAGCGGTTTAGGCTGTGCGTTGAACCGTCAGTCATTCAGGACAAAGCATTTTATATGTAGACTAGTTTTATATGTAGATATAGATGGGTATCTATGTACCTAGTTCTATGTAGTCCTTCTGCATTTTTCTTACAGTGTAACACGGGACTGTCATGTTCTATATCTGAGCGGATCGATAAAACTAATGGAATTGCTCACAACATAGTAAGTAATTGTTTCGGCGATCCATTATCACGGCTAGCTGATGACTTTGTGCTAGGTTTTTATCATGAGCAGTGTTCTTTTTAATTAATTATGCAAATAGCAAGGAAGGTGTCATTAATATTGTAAAGGGGGTATGGGAAATGGTCGACCTTTTTATAGTGTTCTGGCTGGATACAAACCTAAATTACGTACGTACGTTAAGCGGGGAAGAAACTAAACAAAAAAAAACAAAAGCTCTAGAGTGATACCGCGCTTAAATTCATCGCTAGAGGGGCTAGTGTAGAAGTAAAGTCTCAAGAAAAGTCAAATGTAAGAGATCTTTCATTGCGACCACTTTTATCGCGTACTTCTACAAATTATTGATGTTCATCCCAAATATTGTGCCATTCCTGATTGATAATGGCAATATACTTTACAGCTGAATAATTGTTAGTTCTTTACACGAAAAGCTAAGAATAAGCGCAAAATAAGTGGGCTTTAAAAACAGTTAATTCGAAGGTAGTTGTAGTAGTTACTATCTACATGTGCCAGTGTGTTTCTTCTTCTTCTCAGTCGTACACTCTTGACAGAGTGGTCGTGGTTATTGATAAACACTGTCATGGAGGGATGTTACTTCTTGCCCGGGTCACCTCTCTTGCCAGTGTGTTTACTTCAGCGTATTTATCTATCAAAAGATAGTACTGTAGAGTTCTGAGCTGTTTTTCTTTTTTTTGTTTCTTCGTTTCACGGTAAAATGGCTAAACCGATTTGGATGAAACTTGGTATGGTGATAGCGAGGACCTTGGAGACGGTTACCCTATAACCGTGTGATGTGTGTTTTATCCGAGTGAGTTATGTAATCCCCTAGGGATGCGAGTGCAACAGGAAACAGCAACAAATAACGTATTAAAAATGATCTTCAAACGGAACTCAAAAAATACCATAATAAAGTAACTGAACTTTTGTGACAAACAAACTAATAACGGACTTGAAGAACTCCGTTTTATCGACATTCACTCCGTAAAATGTTCTCAGACACAAATATTTACGTTAACGGAAGACTTGGGAGACGATTCCTTTATTTCTGTTATTTGGTAGAACTGACCTTTTAAAGGAGTAAATATTGATTCAACTACCTTTTAATATTTACCATTGATGATCTTACTGTATATATCGGAATTCGATTATTTAAAAGACTAGAGCGAAGCGGCTGGCGGAAAGCCTTTACGAATTCAAATTTAAAATGACAGATTTTTCATTCCCTTAGGGATAGAATTTTGAAAAATCCTTACTTATCGGATGCCTAGGTCATCGAAAGAACACACTCTCCGTGTTTCTGGTGGTTTAGGCTGTGCGTTGATCCGTCAGTCATTCAGGACAAAGCATTTTATATGTATAGATAGTAAGGGTTATTCTGTGACCTATCTATAGAATCAGCCCGCCACACATTCCCAACCACTGCAACTCCTGAAAGCCAGAATCAACAGTGGCGACCACAAGAAAACGTCGAGGCAATGAAGCTCGACGAGTCCCAGAGAGATTTTTTTTTTTTACTGTCTTGGAACCCGCAACGAATTTAATCAGAAAAAGATAGTGGAGGAGTAGGAATAATCATTGTTTCCACTTCCCTCCATATCAAAAGAATCAGTTGATTTTACTTTTACGGCCAATAATAATACGATTCCATAGTGCCAATTACCGAAGAAATACTGAAAGCAATTATCTTAATTTCCCTGTAATTGTACGGCAAGTAAATTACAAGCAATTGCTGATTTTCTAATCTAAACAGGTTATATGCAAGCAAAGTTTTGATTAGCCATTAAAAATGCACAGAATTGAGGGGCTCGTAGCCCAATGAGGTAACGCTAAGCCGCTCTTGACGCGGTCAGATTTCGGAGTGGTTATCATACTTTAAACAAACGTGCTTCAGAAAATACGTTTAAATAATCGGTATTAATTTAACCGAGGGCAGTCAAGCTACGCTTGCCGCGTTCAGACTTCGGATGGGTGACTATTATCATTATCAAAACTCCTCCGCTATTTGAAGAGTCTTTTAATACACACAGCTGTTGTGGTCGTCAAAAGAATATTTGTGGAAAACCGTCACAAGTAGTTAGAAGCCTAAAAGTCTGACATTCTGCCACTATTTAAAAACTACGTTTCGTCTACGTCGAAAATAATATTAACAACCTCTCCAGACCAATTTCGGTTAAGGCGGCCGATCTTAATGAAGACTAGCCAGATACGCCAGAGATGTTTATAGTGGACGCACGCTTGCAGTCGACAACCTTCTAGGTTGACCTGTGAGATGCCATAAAAAAGCACGCTTGCGTAGACACAGGTGCACTCTCTATTCCCTCACTCTCATAGTCCGATGGGTCGGCAGTCCGACACGACCGGGGAGATATCAGGCGCACGACCGACAGCTTTACGTGCTCTCCGAGGTACGGAGGCGTCGCGCTATGGAGGAAAACGGTCACCCATCTATGGACTGATCTCAGTTAACACAGCTTAACCTTACTAATCTATCTATCGCCACGGCTGTTACTTAGCTACGAGCCCCTTAAATATCGACCAAAAAGTAACAACCACTAAATAATTAATCAATATCATATTTCACCCCCATTTCAAGCCTTAAAAATACCATGAAATAACTCATAAACACCCCATGAACATTATTCATGAAAATATCGAAAGAATGCATAGAATGGCGAGTTTGTGTACTGTTTTCCAAACATTGCGTGTTTGTCGACTATTAGTAGCTAGCAAATTACTTAAACAAAGATGTTTGGCCAACATAGGTCATATGGATATGGCATTGTTTAATCAAAATATAACTATAGTCTGTACCGATTGATTTTACGTAAAATGTAAATAAATTCACAACTTATTTTGTTCTAATTTTCCCAATAGATAAATAAAATGGCATTAAATGGTGAATGATGATGTTAAGATCATGAAAATAACATAAATGCGCCGTCCTTACGCCATTTTAGGCTGAAAGTTAGGACGACGTCCAGGCCGAAATATAGACCGACGCCTAGGACGACGTCTAGGCAGAAACTTAGACCGACGCCCAGGCCGAAACATAAACCGATGCCCAGGCCGAAACATAGACCGATGCCCATGACGAAAAATAGTCCGACGACTAGGCTCAAAGCTAGGAAGACGCCTAGGCCGAGACATAGACCGACGCCCTTGATGCAAAATAGACCGACGCCCAGGCCGAAACATAGACCGACGTCCAGGCTGAAAAATTGACCGACGCCCAGGCCGAAACATAGACCGACGTCCATGCCGAAAAATAGACCGACGCCCAGGCCGAAACTTAGACCGACGCCCAGCCCAAAACATAGACCGACGTCCAGGCCGAAAAATAGACCGACGCCCTTGACGAAACTTAGACCGACGCCAAGAATGAAATAAAGACCGACGCCCATACCAATTAAAACATCGATACACCTTCATGTTATTTTTCCTTTCAATACAAACAAAAAACTTAGTCATATCTTCCATGAAATGAATCATGCCTTTTATTCTTTTGTCAGCCGATCCATTTTTTCCAAGTATAACGAATGAAGGAATAAACACGCTTTTGTGTCCAAAAAGGTGAATAGCGAGAAATTTTGCGCACTTTTCGTCGTAATTTTGCTCGGTCATCGTTTTATGGGGGAAGGTGTGATTTTCGCTTACACAAACAATAAAAGAAATATTCATTATTTCACTTACATTTAAGAAACACAGATTTCTTGATACTCTTATCAATAACCACTTAAAACATAATGACCTGTCTGTCTGTCTGTTACAGTTAATCTCCGCAACTGCTGAAACGATTTTGACAGTACCACTTTCCACTCGCAGATAGCCAGTGTTACAAGTAACTACATACGGCTGCGTTTATTTAAGTAAAATAATAAATATATCTTTGCGCAATAAAATAAATAAAATTGCATGATTAGAAACTTCTCAATCTTATACTTAGTTATGTCGACGCAATTTTGATGTTTTGTTTTGTTGAAATATTGAAATGACAGAGAGGTCAAAAATAATAATGTGGGTATTAATAGCCGACCCCAACTGAGTTTGAAGAAATCTAGTCTTAACTGTTAAAACTAACCTATTTATAGTCTACAGGCTTTAACACTTAAGTTTTAGTATAAAACGAAAGTTTGATAAGCTTTAAATTAATTTATTTCAAGTCGAATTTAATTAAACTAACGAAAGTAAAGGAGCAAATTTGATTTTCAGAAAAGTTAATATCAATCTTTGTAGGTGCTTATCAAATTGCGTTAAGATTGCAATAAAAAGTAAATATTTTAAATATGTATATATTTACAATAAAACTAAAATTATTGAAGAAAAATACAATAAAAAATACTAACTAATTGAGGAGCTCGTGGCTAAGTACCAGTCGCACGGGTCGACCGATCAAAGGTTAAGCTGCGCTTGGCGCGGTCGGTCCGTGGATGGGTGACCATCTGTATCATAGCAAAACTCCTCCGTGGCTCGGAAAGCACGTTAAGCTATTGGTCCCGGTTGTCATTTGTAGATTTTTGACAGTCGTAACGGGTAGTCAGAAGCCAGAAAGTCTGACAACCAGTCTTACCAAGGGGTACCGTGTTTCCCGGTAACTGGGTTGTGGAGGTCAGATAGGCAGTCGCTCCATGTAAAACACTGGTACTCAGCTGTATACGGTTTAGACTAGAAGCCGACCCTAACATAGTTGGGAAAAGGCTAGGAAGATAATAACTAACTAATAAAGGGCGACAAAAAATCCTCTTCATCGCAGTCAATTGGGAGCGTACCCAAGAGGCTAAAAATTAAGTGTGCAAAATCAATATAGCAGGGGCCTTAACATGACGTACCAAAGCAAGAATATTTTCGTTGCAAAAAAGAGATGGAGCTATACGATATTAGTAATTTTGTCTCATTCTCACACCCAAATAGTAATTGCGAAAACAGATGGTGGTACGGCATCAGGACTGCTAATAATGAGGTTGTAGAGACACCTATCTCTCTGGCTGAGCACGACGGTTAGAAACCTACATCGCGCAAGCAGAGTTTGCAAGCGAATTAACACATACATATAAGACTTTCCAACTTCAACCATCGGGCAGTGGCCCGCTTGGTAATGTCACTCGCCTAGCCATAAGATCCTCCCTTTCCAATAGGGGAAACACTGTTTGGGGTTACAGTGTATCACCATAAGGTCATACCATAAGGACACCATAAGCCGCCAAGATCGCATTGTCTATATCCATACCGTCATATAAAGCCGGTTGCCGGTTGCTGGTTGCTGGTTGCCGGTTGGTTCATATAACAACACTTTAAATATATTTTATGTAATCAATACATAGATTTATAATAATTAAGTAAACATATAACATAATTAATATTAAGACGAAAAACATAACATAATTGCTAAATTATTTATTTTATCCTCCATTTTGTGTAACCTGTAACCTGATATTGTTTAGTGCAACCATCTGATAAAGTTGAAACTATATTTTTTATATTTATATATAGATCCGACAGCGACTCAGAATTTAGGTCGAAAGGGGATGACCGGTGTTCCTAATGTGACCATACGTTGTAATTTCAGAGGACACGAGCAAAATAGACGTAATATTATTATAGTCCCAGTTATTTCTGGTATTTTGCTGTAGTATGACCATGGCGCTCGAAATTCTGTGGATAACATTTGTTTATGTCTATGAATTTTGTTTTATATTTGTGTATTGTGAAATTCGATGGGTTTGTTTTATGTTGGTAGGGCTCAAAAGCAAACTGGGTATACACTATGACACCATACTACACCGTGCATTTAGTATATACAGCGAGTGTCCAAGTGTTGGACATTTATTGTGACACGAGAGAAGTGTCGCAACAGCAGCATCATAAAGAAACTGTGGGTATGAGAACAGTTTCTTTTTATAAATTAAAAATTACAAAAAAACATACTGTCATGTTAAATTTATAAAAAAATAACTGTCGTTTGTGTCGCAATTTCTGTCATGGTGTATTTTAGTCGAAGGTTATTTTTATGTTTTTTTTATATTGTAAATATGTATATGTAATTAGGTATTTTAATAAATTTGGACTGCACAAACACCATTTGTCTAATCCTTCAATAAATACATGCGTCAAGTAATATTATGTAAAATACGCAATCTTTAATTTATATTTCAGATTATTTCTAAATTAGTCTTTTTTTAAGTCCAACTCTCTTAAATTTTTGTAATGTATATATCTCTGAATAGGTATAAAAGATTTCTCAATTATCTGTAATTTAATTTGTATTAATTTACCACTCATTCCGAAGATTTATTTTTATAAAACACAGCCTACGTTCATTATACAAAAACTTCACGGTAAAAGAAAATTCAATGAAATGGTTTTTTCTTTCAAATTACAAAAAAGCATGACTTATTTAACGACAGGGCTTGATAAATCTTCAGAATCATTAGCTTCAGAAATTCGAGGTACAAAGGAAAAGAAAAATGTTTTTTTTTCCTTTCGACTTGTAAATTGGCTATTGAAAAATGTTTTAAGTCGCTAAGGGTTAAAAAGCTCTCTTGTAATTTGACGGCGTTTAAAATAAAAATATCAAATTGCAAATTGAAACTTAAGAAAAACATAAAAAGATTTTTTTTTTGTTTCCGACACATTTATTTTGCTGTTTTTTTTTTGTTTGGTTACTTTGAAAGAAATAATTAATACAAATCTCTTCTTTTTAAAAGTGTAACAGCTCGTAAAATAAATATAAAAATGTCCTATAATTTTAAAAGTATTTGGTCACCCTACTCCGTATTACTCGAAAACTATTGAGAACGGAATTCTTATAAAAGTTTGCGGTACTCGAAGAATTTTCTAGATTCTCTCTCAAGTTATATTTAACTTTGATCTTCAATGAGGAAAAATGAGGAATGCAATTCGCTTCTTATTTTATTTAAAAAAGACTACATTGCTTGTACAACTTATTTATTTATTCTAAAATTGATATTTGAATCTTAAATAAAAGCTGTTTCACGTCCTACCAAACTAATAATTTGATTTACATCGTTTTAGATGTTTTACTGTAGAAGCATAACAAACAAACTCACATTGGTATTTATAATGTTAAATGAGGGTCTCATTACTAAGTAACAGCCATGCGGATGGATAGATAAGCAAGGTTAAGCTGCGCTGGCCACGGTCAGTCCTTAGTGTGGTGGGAGACTCCCCGTGCGTCGGAGAGCACGTAAAGCTGTCGGTCCTGCACCTGATGCCTCCCCGGTTGTGTCAGACTGCCGACCCATTGGACTATGAGAGTGAGGGAATATAGAGTGCGCTTTTGTCTGTCTCCGCCGTCCCAGGCTAGTCTCCGTTGAGATTGGCCGTCGGGACCAAAATTGTACCCTAATTACGTAAAAAACGGATATCCAATTACCATACCCATCCAAAGGAGTTTAATATACATTTCTGCATATGTTTGGACGTTTATATCATTGATCCTTTTAAAGAAGCAATGTATATCGTGGAACTGACAAAATTAAAGGTATTGCAACTGAAATTAAAAGATATCGGCTTACGTAATTAGGGTGCTGGTCTGGAGAGATTATTTTTTATTTTAATATTAAATCTTCGGGATGGATATTTGGTTGAGATTGTATCTTTTAATGACGGTCTCCTCAAAATGAGCCATAAATGTAAAATCGCCGAAGTTCCACCAGCATATAAATTACCTGAAACAAACAAAACAACATTTGTTATTTTAACTATATAAATATATTAAATCATAAACATATTCACGCCTTTTTCCCCAATTTTTTTTACTTTTAGGTACATCATTATTTACCTAATTATTGCTCTATTTCTAAATAAGGGGCAATACATATTATATTATTAGCTATTTTATAACTATATAACGTATATTGCAAAAACTACGAGGACTTGAGTTATTCACGTTTATTTTAGAAAAAATGCGTGTTAAAAACTAACCGATCTGGGAACCAAATTGATGACCTCCCGCTAAGCAATAAAGCTTGAGACCACTAGACCAACGAGACAGACTTTAGGTTTTATATTCGAAAGTAAACAAGAAGTCATTTCAAGTTATTCAACAACAAAAAATATACCATATTTCATTTCAAATAGGTACTATTTTTCAACAAACATACTAACTAGGTAAATAATTGACCGTGACACTAAATGCGACAATATTTTGATAGATTCCAAGATTAAGGGCGGCTTATGTCTACTCCCCAGAGGGACGAAATGTTTCTACAACTAGTGATGGGCTCATGGCATAAATTATTTGTGGGATAGCTCTATTAGGGCAGAACTACTCATCTTACATAATTATCTTCTATTTTATTTTTTAATATTTTCTTTTTTCTGTTTTATTAGCCGGCCCGGCGAACTTCGAACCACCTCATCATTTTTTTTCTCCTTTTTTTCGATCTTTTCATAGTTATTCTGTTATTCGGAACGGAAACAAATACAACAAATCAAATACCATGAATATCGGTCCAGCCGTTCTTGAGTTATAAGTGTTCGAAGAAACCGAGCTTTGTTTTTTAAATAGATGTAAATAATAGTACCGTACGTTGTGAAATAAATGAAAGATAAATTGGAAAGTAACTCTATCTGTTTTTGTATCTATGGATTTACAGCAAAGAAGCTGAACCAATTAAGATAAAAAAAATATTTTTATCCTAGTGCGTAAAGTATGCGAGTAAAGCTGAAGGAAATAGCTAGCCATATTATATATATCTGAAACCTTCGCTACTAAGGTACGCTTCTTATTGTGTTTCCCAAACTATTTTCAAAAGGAACTCACAGTAAAAACGAAGGTGTAATGGCTTCAGCATTTCTCACACTTTGAGGAAAATTCGAACAAAAACACCGTCTTTTGGTACCTTAGATTATGTAAAACAACAAATATACACACAAGGAAATACGGTTATTATTTCAGCCTTGTTATGGCTATACTGTTTTCTGCTGCTACACTCGTATTCTGTAAATAAATACTTCATCCACTTCTTATCGCGTGATCTGCAGTTTTTACCAACTTAACAAGCTCTAGTCTCACAGTTTTCTCTAATCCACCTGACGGCCTCTAACGCGGTGTCCTGCGTGAGCGACGAACGCGACGCGACGCGACGCGACACGTCGCGACGTAATGTGACTAACGCGACTGTCACATAGGCCGCAAGTAGGGTAGCCGTTGAGTTGATCGCGTTCGTCGCGTTCGCAGCGTCGCGTCGCGTTCGTCGCTCACGCAGGACACCGCGTGACATGGAATTGTAACAACAACTGCTATCAAGATAACTGAAACAAAAACGCGACTACGACGACTGAAAGCCGACCCCAAGACAATGAGGAAAATCTAGGCAGATAATGCATTAAATATATACATATAAAATGCTTTGTCCTGAATGACTGACGGATCAACGCACAGCATAACCCGCTGATTGTAGAGACCTGAAACTCAGAGGGTGTGTTCTTTGTATGACGTAGGCATCCGGTAAGAAAAGATTTTACGAAATTGGTGTGAAAAAGGGGAGCAAAAGTTGCGGGCGGAAAGCTAGTACTTCTCTTAAAAAGCAAGTAAAGCTGCATCAAAAAGGTACTTATTACTCAAAACATCCCTTAAGGTTTTGTGTACCTTGTGTTTTATAACACATCCACATTATGTCTTATTATTCATTAGTCATTATGTCATTAGTCTACACATAACATAACAATGTTTTATAACATGTCATGTTATATAATATGTACGCACCTTTAAACTACAAAAATACATCACTAAAATGAAGTGACAAATTATTCTCCCAACACTATCGATTCGTGTGTCACATATGTAAACTCCACTTGTCTTCGACCTTGAGTGGGCGCTCATACAACACTTATGTCCTTGGGCAGCGAAGGGTTATTTAAAAGTTGATCATAGATAAAAACGAAAATGTTTTTGGCCCTTTTTATACGTGTAACGACTGGCATAATGAATTATGACATATGAATAAAGGGTTTGATAAACTCTAGCATGGTTTACTGTATGAAAATTCACTTAGTTTATACTTTATTAGCTTCCCGCCAGCGGTTTCGCCCGCGATATTTTAGCTAATCGAAACAAAAACTTGACAAATTATACACTAAAACCTTCCTCATTAAGACGACGACTACCGCCAATGACCTTGAGCAAATGGGCGGAGCTTGAGCTTCCCCCCCGCGACCCCGCAATGCACACCGCACGCTTGTCATTTTATATTTTGAAGAACTTTGACGGGTGACCATAATATTATGTAGAGATTCTAAGGACAGTCGCATATTGTATTTTGATATGCATGTCTAAGATATAAAAATAGAAATACAAATAACATCTGTCTGAGTAATACTTCGAAACACTAATTTTAAATTTCCAACCCCCAATGCATACTTCGTTTGCCAGAAAAGCAAAAATATTTTCAATTTCTTTAATCTGCGAAACATGCTTATCAATCTGAATTGTTACAAGTTTCAAGAAAAAATTCTGACAACTAGCATTCTTGAATTAATCCGCTGTGAAAGATGGACAGACAGACAGACAAAATCGCACCATAGGAGTTAATTTTTAGGCCATATTGGTGTCCATTTTGAGCTCTTCTAACAGAAATGCACGCAAGTTTTTTTCATATTTGCATTTTACGACATCTGCTGCTTCTCAAATAACTTCAGCTCATCTTCACTTGTATAGGAAAATCATTAGTTTTGTAAGGAGAGCCTGGAAGCCAGTTCATTAGTCCGACGTTTCTGATCCATCTGTAAAGTGTCCGACCAAACCTTTGGCATCAGCTTTGGCCAAACCATTAGCTTAAAATTGGTATAAGTTTTGATACCAACAGAACCGAAATTTTATAATCTATTACGTTCAAAGACCTAAAAGTGAGTGAGACTGTATTACAAATGATGTAAATATTTTAAATAAGCTGCAGGTAGTTTTATTTATATTATTAAGTTGATGCACCGAACATATTAGTAAAAAGTCAGTGTGGCTTCTTTGCTAAGGCACCTGCATCTCATTTATGAGTATGCAGAATCGAACTTAGAAACCTAGAAATTACGAATCTGACTATTCCAAAGTTTTACATGCACTTTTTTTAGTATAACTTAGACACTATTGACTAACGGTGAAGGAAAACATCGTGAGGAAACCTGGACTACACGGTCTGAAATCACCAATCCACCTTGAAAAAGCGTGATAATTAATGCTAATGCATGTCTATGTCATACCAAAAAGTGGGATAGTAAAGATTCCGATTATGACCAGGATTTTTCAAATTTTTACCTATCATGAACAATGGAATATCACCCGTTTTGGGCCCAATTTTGAAAGTGCCGCAAAGCAAAAAATCAATGCAAAAATAAATGCGCTAAATTCGGATATAGACTTTGTCTGAATGAGAATTAGCTGTTACATTTTCAAGCACCAAATTTGTACGACCCTTTTCCACGGTTTCATGCATTATTGAAGAAATAAAGTAATGGAAAAAAATCCTACCATTGTATGGCATTTCGATAATCTTTTAGAAAGATGCAATATCGATTTTTGACTTTGAAATCATTTATAATTACCGATTTAAATATTTTTGATCTTTATCTTTTACCTTATATTACTAATATAAGGTTTTTTATAATATATTTCATCAGAAAAACTCACCGCAAAAATTGACAGATTTTTTTATAAAAAGATTATTAATGATTATTATTGACATGCAGTAGGTCAATTTTCATTTAGTTTTCTTATTACAATTCATCGGAATTCAAACATAACCTTGGAATTGGAAAATGGTCGAAATACCATATTAATAAAAGCATTTAAGAGAAAAGTGTACGGAAGTCTAATTATTTCAGAATGTTTGTTTTACAAACTACGGAGAGTTTTTTTTTTAATTTAATTCATATACCAAAAGATGTCGAAGAAAACAAAAAATATTAGAATATGCATCAAGCCTTCATATCAAGCCCTTTCATAATTATGATGACGTAGAAACTACACTTTGTAATTTTAATTCCCATTTTTCCTCGAAAGTAATAGGTAGTATTTTTCTACTTTATCCATTTGCGATATATGTCAACAATTATTCCAAATCGATAAGGTTAGTTATTCCTGAAGTAATTATCAGCTCTGACAGACAGACAGAGAAAGTCGCATCCCATAAGGGTTACTTTTTACTATTTTGGTTCGGAACCTTAAATATACTATTTGAATATATCTTTTTTTTTTCATTTTGTCTTTGACTTCTGGACCAAAAATTAAAGAAGATCAAGTCCTTTTTATTTATCAGGGCTTTAGCCAAAGAATTAAGCGATTGCCTATTAATCGGCTTAGGCCTAGCCAAAAATCGACGTTCTGTCGGATACTATTTGGTGTTGAAAATAAAACATAAGAGTGGCATAGTGAAGTAGGACCTTCATTTCTTAAACACTATGCTTTGTCTTATCTTTTAGATTGTGTGTATATAATATTATCCCACATTAGATACCTTGACTAATAGATTAATATGTATATCATATGTGACTGCTTACTTGGCGTTTTTACTAAACTTCGAAAATGGTTGCTATGTAAAGCATCACTACCCAATATTACCAGTAAAAAACCGGCCAAGTGCGTGTCGGGCCACACGCAGTAGGATTCCGTAGTAGGTCTTAGTTAGTCAACTATAACTATGTAACCGATGAAGCCTACTTTGCCGTGATCAGTGGCGTGCAGTTCATATAGGCAAAAAGACACTGCCTACCCTACATAACTCAGAAAATATTTACTATCTTTATTTTATTTTAATAAGTATCTAATATTTTATCTCAGAGTAATTACTATCAATAAAAAAATCTTGAAACTTAAATCAGCTCCACCTGTCGAATATTAGTGGTATTACGAAGAATCAATACTCGCGATACATTTCAACAACACAAAAAATTTGCGCGGTACTAGGGCGCCCCTAGCGAAAATAGGCAGAAAACGTGATTGCCTCATTTCGTATAATAGTATTTGTAAGAAGACTCGTAGACATGCGAATACAATGCAGTGTGCGTTCGTATAAATATTTTGCACACATTGACACAAATTACGCACACAAATAACAAAAAAGGCTGTGTCTTGTTGCGATTTATACGACGGAAACATCGGTTCGGAAACCTTCGGCTATCGACAAGGCCACAAGGGACGGTGGCCGATGTTTTCCGAACCGATCTACATTATGATGTAATGTAACTATTTTAAAAAGTAGCATGTTTTGACTTACTTATTTCTAAGTAAACAACATTTCTTTTAGTCGTATTTTTTTTTTCTGTGACGAGAGTTTCGCGCGCGTCGCCATTGTTATTGTTTATCTAACTTGTTCTGGGCTAGCGAATATTTCTTAATATTTTAATAATAGTAAGATTAAGCGTTGATAATAGTGTGAAATGGAATATATTCACTGTGAAAGTTGTTCAGGTGGTGTGTGTGTGTATAGAAAATTAAAAATGGTGCGTTTGTAAAACTATCTTTCGAAGAAAAAAACAAGTGATAGCGAAAGGCCGCTGCGCCTACACCAAATCAGATACAATTTAAACAAACTAAAGGTATAGTCAATCAATCGTATATTTAATAGTTAACAATTTGATTCCTATTATTAGCTCTCGGATTGCATACACGCTATTTCCCTTACTTACCTACTATTTTACCGCAATAAAACCGTCTGGAACGACGCAGGTTTCACTTATTCATATTTATCTCCTACGGTAGAAAAAACCACGAGCAATATGACTTAGAAGCTTCCGTACACTTGGAGAAAATCGTATTGAAACACGATGAAAGTATCGAAACCGAATTATTATTCAATCACTTTTTTATTGTTTGTTTTTGAAGTAAACATGAGTTCACTTTACGTAAAAGAATTTGTTCCTCAGTGAATAAGGGAAGTTATTAAGAGAGGTCAACTTTCATGCGAAATACGACTGAGTTATGGAAAACTATTTACGAAATTGCTCTTAGATATTCATGTGCGAGTTTTTTTTATCAAATCTGAATCTATGATTATTTGAGGCGGCAAATTACATGCATCATTATTTGATCGACAAGACGACGAACCAAAACCAACATGCGGAAGGTATTTTTGAAAAGTGGGTACCAAAGCCAGGCTGGTGTCACCAGGTGTCACTCAGCAGTTTAGGCACATTTGGCCCGTGCGCGGCGCGGCGGCGCATCTCTCGGGCAGGCGTACCTACCTATCGTAGTAAGGTCGTGCGCTGCTCGGCTCGCACGCTAGCGGCAAGCCGCTTCGCGAGTAATTAAGATAGGTACCTATCGATTTTCCGTATAAAAACTTTTTGGCTTTTCTGCCTACCCTACCTAAAAACTCTGTGCACGCCGCTGGCCGTGATAGTTTTCGAAAGTTAGTTTTTTTATTTTTGAAAGACCTATCTAACGATACATACCTACATGAAGGGTTACGCAACAAAAAAAAAATATTCATCCTCATTTCACGTGTTCGGGAGCTCCACTATTTTTTTTTTTTTTAGTCCTTTTTTACCACTTTTTCGGCGTGATCAATACACATATCTATACTAAATTTCAGCTTTCTAGTACTAAGAGCCTCTGAGCTATGCCGCGAACAGACAGACAGACGGACATTGCGAAACTATAAGGGTTCCTTGTCGGACTACGGAACCCTAAAAATAAAACTAATGTAACCAATCCAAAATAGGAAGATGGTCTAGCTAAAATAGTCAGACAATACAATACATTTTACAATTTTACATTTTACAATACTCTTTTAATAGCGTAAGCTTATTTTTTTTATCATATTCTGCATTTTTTTTCAAATTCGTCTCGTAGCAAAGAAACACGAACCCAAATTCACGTGTTTAGAAAAATATTTTCATTGGTAATAATTTAGAATAGCGCCACCTTGTTACCCATGGATAAACCGTTTTATTTACAAACCATTAAGTTTTGTTCTAAGATATCATCCCATGCCCTGACTTATAGCTACTATTTCTATAAATTCCAAACTATTAGGAAATATTGTAACATAAAATGAAAGAATTTTAATTTTGACGATTATCTCCGACCTACATGTAAAATTTAAATGAGGTATGCAATATTCTCGTTTTGAATACGCAATGTATTAAAAGAAATACATATTTAAATCCTAAAGTACATTTAATTATTTAGTAAGTCAATAACAAAATATATTTGTCCTGCCAAATTTAGATACACACATTTTAGATTATGACAGATTATGGATGATTTGGTTTGAAAACACGTTATTCACATCAAAAAAATATTTTATCCGCATGTAGTGCCTTTTCAATGTAATAATTATAATTCACCAGTCATCTTATCACAAATATAATAATTTATTTACATCGTAATGTGCTCGCTCTGAGTGACAGCGTCTACCCGTGACAGTGGTCACAGACGTACTGCCCCCGTCGCCCGGTGGAGCCCCTCCGTAATTTCAACTCAACGTTTTGACAAAAGCACAAAAATTGACGTAAATGTACGATTTAAAAAAAATATACGTATACAAAAAGACCGATAATTAACTTTTCTATAAAATGGTACAGGTTTCATTAAAATCCGCTTGATAAATTCTATGTAAAACTCAGTTTTTCTTCTGCGTTAGACCTAACTTCATGATTTTTTTATACAATGTTATAAATACATAATTAAAAAAAACGTTATATAAAATTATCAAGCATATGCTCTAGTTTAGTATATATACTTTTCAAATCATGAAAGCAAGTCGTTAAAGCGTATTCATTAGCTTTAAAAGGGCCAAAGTCGTATATCGCCGCCTTAATCACTCTATCTATTAAAAAAACCGCATCAAAATCCGTTGCGTAATTTTAAAGATTTAAGCATACATAGGGATATAGGGACAGAGAAAGCGACTTTGTTTTATACTATGTAGTGATACGTTTACGAATGTTATAGAAATAGTTTTTATTGGTACTTCGAATTTTTTATTTTTACTTTATTAAGGGGTAGATTTTAATAAAAAAATGGCCAAGTGCGTATCGGCCCACGGGCAATAGAACAGACAGACGGACATAGTGAAACTACAAAGGTTTTTTGTCGACTACGAAACCCTAAAAAGTAAACGTATATTGTAAATCGTATAACGTATATAAAACTCTTTTTCTCGGTTGCACTCGTATTCCAAGAGAAGTACTTCACACCCGGATAAAAACTATCCCATACCTATCTTCTACTTAATTCGGTCCAGCCGTTTTACCGTGAAAGCGTACCAGACAAACAAACTCACTTATTAATTAGAATTGCATTAACTTCATCATCAACATGACCTGTATACTTGTATGTCTATCTAGATATTCAGATATGTCTTTGTACTCTGGTCTCTTTGTTTAGGGTCAAACGTACAAAACTGATATGTAAAGACAAAGGTGTGTACGGGCTTTATCTATGCGATATCTATGGCTGGCCATGTTTGTGTTCTGTCAAAGAGAAAATAATAAATATTTTTTTATGCATGTAACTGCAAATATGTGAGGAGCTCCTGGCTAAGTAACAGCCGCACGGGTCTATCGATCTGAGGTGTAGATAGATCAGAGATAGGTGGGGCACTTTTTTTCGGATGAGAAATCATCAAATGACCCCCACCGCGGTGGGGCGGGAGGTTTCAGACTCTTACTGACTCAAACCCATCCATGTTCCTTCCTCAGCCCTTTGTACTCCGGGAGCGCGGTTACTCTTTCGAATATCCCGAAGCCCCAGCAGGCTATGGCCCTGGGGGAGGGCCCCGTCATCTATGCTGACATCTTTTTGAAGCGCGCGTGGAATACGAACGCGCCGTCTACGGGCCTAGTCCTTACCGGACGGCGAGCCACTCAAAGCTCACCGTCCGCAGGCCCGCGCCTAAGTTGAGCGGTAGTCGTCTCGCGGCTAGATATGACTAAGAAGGGGCCCTGGAGACTGTTAAAGGCTACTTTTAAGCAGCAGAAGTTGCCAAGGCTGTGTGGGAGTCTGTCATATACCAACCCTCGAAACATTCCAAATTCGCCACCGTCGAACACGAGTATGTACACCGCCTCACAGAAACAATGGCATCAGTCAGGAGCACGTCTGAGCGTGCGACCAATCACAAGGCGGCAGCGTCATTCATACATAAGGACCTCGCCGCGTGCACACATGTTTTCGTGCGCAACGACGCTGTTCGTTCAACGTTAACACCGCCGTACGAGGGACCTTACGAAGTTATCAAGCGCTACGACAAGTTCTACGAAATAAGATTACCGCTACGCACGTCAGTTGTGTCATTAGACTGACTCAAGCCCGCATATGTTTTGAATGAGTCAGAGGAAGACATTGCCTGCAGTAGCTCAAGCAAAGCCACCGGGTCATATACAACAAGATGTGGACGAACTGTGAAACCGGTTGTACGCTTTGCTTAGGGGGGAGTGATGTGGGAGTCTGTCATATACCAACCCTCGAAACATTCCAAACTGCGGGATGTTCGGAAGAGTTACCGCGCCCCCGGAATATAAAGAGCTGAGGAAGGAACATGGATGGGTTTTAGACAGTAAGAATCTAACATTTCCTCTTGCCCCACCCATGGCGGGAGGACCCATTTGATAATTTTCCATCCGAAAAAAATTTAAACAAAAAAGGAGTATAAATGTAAATCGGTTCAACTGTTTAATCGTGAAACCATTACAGACAGACAGAGTTAAGACTTTATACTGTACACAAGCCTGTATAATGTATCTGTTTGTTCCTTTTCAATATAAAAATAGTACAAAAATAATTCCTGCGTAATTTTCAGCCAAAACAATCGACCAGCCGACTGACGTCACAGATAAATGAAAGCTCACAGATTACAAGTTAGATTGATGAGATAATTATTGTCTGTATGTATTTATTACTAGCTGTTTACCGCGGGTTCACCCGCATCCCAAGATAACTATTTCGCGCCCCTGGATAAATACTATCCTATATGTTGATCCAGGTTACAGACTAACTGTGTACTAAATTTCATCGAAATCCACTAAGCAGTTTCTAAAAAAAACGCATTTATAATATTAGTACGATATGATTATTTGGAACTAATAATTATTTATTTTATCAGTTCTTATCTATACACATATAAAATGCTTCGTCCTACAGCCCAAACCGTTGATCGTAAAGACCTGAAACTTGGAGGGTGTGTTCTTTGTATGACGTAACCGATAAGGAGGAAAGGATTTTCCGAAATTTTACTCTTAAGAGGTAAAAAGGGGGGCACACTTTGTATGAAACTCTGTCATTTTTCATTTAAATTCGTATTAGCGGGCGAAGCCTCTGGCAAAAAGCTTAATTAATACTTATAAAACACAATATTTCTGTCTAAACCGGGGTAAGAAGATCAACAAAGTTCCCACTTAAAATAACTATTTCATTCTCAATGGAGGAACCCAATACACATGGGTACATTTTTCATTGTCAACAGATGGGCGCGAATAGGGTTACCATACCGACATTTGAATAGTCCTGACAATAAATTATATATTTTTTTTAACAAAAAAAAATTTAATATAAATCCGAAAATGTTTGTCTATGGTAGGTACTGGAAAACGACTTAAGATATTTTTTATCTGTATACTAGCTGTTGCCCGCGTTTCACCCGCGTACCAGGGGAACTACTAAACGAACCCGGATAAAAAGTACCCTAAAACCTTCTCGAGGGTCCACTCTATCTCCGTGCCAAATTTCATACAAATCAGTCCAGCCGTTCACGCGTGATGCCGTGACAACGGAAAACGGGTTTCATTTTTATATATATAGATGTAGAAAGTAGTTCTTTCGGGAAGGAACTGACAGCACGTGAAATAACTAGTAATTTGTTTTTACAAATCAAGTCATGGTTTACCATGAAGTGCCAAAGCAGGAATAGTTGCGTTGTGGAAAAGAGAAAGTGCTATACAACATTAGTAGCTGTGTCTCGCTCTCACACCTAAACAGTGAATGCAAAAACACGTAGTAGTACGGCCCCACGTTACTTATTGGACTACATTTAAAATTTCTTCATTTTTTTTTAATATTATTTAAGTTTCGACAGAAGGACCAAAATCCCAAAAATGTCCGAACAAAAATTTGTAAAGATGGTCACCCTATCTACGAAGGCGATAGATGATAGATCTACCAAAAGTATTTTTAAATTGAGAATACGAATAGATGTGATCTTTGATCGGTCGTCTAGAACGTTCTGCTCCATTAACCGTTTCATGGCCATCGAACGGAAGGCTACCTACCTAGTTGGCTGTAAGTGGTTCCCTTTGAAGAAATATAGCTACATCTTACGTAATATATAGTAAATTCTAGCTGTTTCCTACCGCTTCAACTGGATATTGAAGGAACTACTTCGCGCACGTGGAAAAAAATAATCTATGCGTTAATCTAGGTTTTAAACGTAGATTATATACATGTCTAGATGGAGCGTAAAGTGCGCGCAAACGTGTCAAAAAGTGTCAGCCAACTATTAGCTCACAAGTGCTTACCCGCTGATTAGTACAGTACATAACCGTCGGTAAATCTTGTCGTAATTAATAAGTCTATTATTTTTATGTGATTTATTTTTGGTATGCTTACGTCATACAAAGAACACACCCTTCAAGTTTCAGGTCTCTACGATTAGCGGTTTGGGCTGTCCGTTGATCCGTCAGTCATTCAGGACAAAGCATTTTATATATGTATAGAGAGATAGAAAGATATGTTGCAAAAGCTATCAAATATTTTAAATTAGAGTGTGTAAGAGTGTGTTGGTTGTACATTTTCTTATCGACACTCAAATATACACGAACGAAACACAACTAAATAAGCTCCCTATGGAATGTCAAAAAACTCGGTTCTTTAAAAAGCAGTGGACCAATTCTTTATTCACTTTCCTCAGGGAGGACGCGTTGTGGAAGGTATAATATATTCAAGTTGAATCTTAGACTCGTATGAGAAATCCCAAATCTCTTTTTAAAGAGTAAGAAATAGAAGTAAAGTTTTTTTGTATGTTTATGCTTAGGTTCTATAGAGTTCGGAACCCCGCGAACTAGCTTGACGATAAATAAAAAAGAAATAAAGAAAGATTACAATTAAACTATGCTTGGCGCGGTCGTTCCGCGGATGGGTGATTATTTCATACCAAGACTCCTCTGAGCCTCGGAAAGCACGCTAATCAATTGTCAAAGCTGTCATGTTGACAGTCGTTACGGGTAGTCAAAAGCCAGAATGTCTGACAACCAGTCTTACCAAGGAGTATCGTGTTGCCCGGTTTCTGGGTTGTGGAAGTCAGATAGCCAGTCGCTCCATGGATAATACTGGTACTCAGTTAGATCTAGCTAAACTGGAAGCCGAACCCAATATAGTTGGGAATGGCTAGGCAGGTGATAAAGTGTTTTTAAAGGAAATTAAGATTATTTTTAACACGCTACACTTAACATTACAAAAATATGTATCGTTTTAATAAATCCTGTATTTTTGCTACATTACCAATCTACCTCTACCTATTTATTATTCCATATAGCGTATAAACACCATGCTCCATTGTGATTTATTAAACTCGCTAAGAAAGGTTAGGGTGAATTAATTATTTAATAACGTACGTTAATGTATTCACTCTGTAATTAAATAATGAAGAAAAAATATAACTTGTAGGAATTTGAGACTATAGTCTGTACCTGTAATTGATTATAAGAAAAATTTAAATAAAATCATAACCTATTTTTTGTTGATGTAATCTTCCCACGTCGATAAATTAAATGGCATGATGAATGATGATGTTTAGAGCATGAAATTGACATAAAACCTTGACGCCATTTTGTTAATTTCTATGGCAGAATTAGAACAAAATAGGTTACGACTTTGTTTACATTTTTCGTTAAATCAGTTGGTACAGACAATAGCTAGACTATACTCTGTTGTATAGTCATATGGGGGATCAGAGTATTTTGATGATGTCATTTTTTTTTCTACATGACCTCTTGCAGGGTGCTTCTAACAGCATTCGACCTGCTTAACCGGACAATGTGGCGAGGTCCTAATTAAATTAAGGCCTCCAGCCAAGGCTTAAAACTAAGTGACAGCGCGCTAAGGGCTCCCTCTAGTGGGGAACGAACCTCGGCTTAGGGCGTCATTGGGGAGGACAACTAGGGACTAGCTGGATCATAACAATATTATTATTAGGGGACTTTTTATGCTACTGACTCAGCGCGCGGGCTGGCTCATCGAGCAAGGGTCGGGGAGAGCATGGACGGGGACGTCGCGACGGGCCTCGGCGGCGAGGACGGTATGACGGCGGTTTGTGTTTGTGAACTGTACTGGTTTCCCTATTACACTCTTGGAGGAGGGTGATATCGTCGTCGGGGAACGTGAGAGTATGCCGCGGACGGTGAATCGAGCTAATCTGGGGGATGATGTCATTTAGAGTACTGTTCTTTTCTTACGAATTTCATCTTATTTCATACAATTTCACTCGCATTGCGGTGGACCTACTTCACTCAGGCAGATAAAAAGTAGCCTAAAACTAACTGTTTTCTAGGTCCCATGTATCCCAAAACTAAATTTACAGCCGTTTTACCCTGAAAAAAGTAGTTTATTGGTAAACTTTTTAAATGAAAATCATATCTACAAACCAGTTAGTCTGAAACTGAAATCAATTTCCAATTTAGAAAATATTCGCTTGAACCGTTGTAAATTCACATCGAATACTAATCCAATTAGCGTTTTAGATATTATCAAATGAATATTTCTGTGAAACGATGTGCTAACTTACTGGATTATTACTCTTCTTCTTCATAATTTTGAGAATAATTCTCCAACGAGAAATGTGAAAAAATTTAACCGTAAAACTTGGAAGTAATTTCAATATTCAGATCTCCATAAATTGAGGTTTGAATTTGAATTTCTTTTTCTATGTTGGCTACTTAATTATTGTTTGGTATTTTGGCCACGTTGCACGCAGAGGTGATGATAACCTGGAACGTTTTATGGTGACGGGCAAAATTGAGGGACCCAGAGTCCGAAGTCCCAAGCGGTGGTCAGACCAGATAACCGAAGGACTACACCTTCCTGTTAGCGCCGCACTCCACCAGGCGACACAACGACCGATGGAGACAGCTTGTAGCCCAGATCAAAGGGAGTCACGATCCTCAGCAGTGAGGGAATGACTTGGAAGAGAAGAGAGACTTAATTATTAATCAAAATGTATTAGAGTTTAACTCATTATATAGATTAATCATTGACCTATTTATTGTCCCACCGCTAGACACAGGCCTCTTCTCATACAGAAAAGGCACGAGCATTGATCACCACGCTTGCTCAAGGTGGATTGGCTATTTTAGAGTTTGCAGTCCAGATTTCCTCACAATTTTTTCCTTCACCGTTACTCAGTGGTGTCCAAAATATACTTACTTATAAAGTACGTAGAAAAAGCCATATTTGTACTTGCTAGGTTTCAAACCTGTATCTCCGTACTTATGGTGCAGGCGCCTTAGTTTCGGTGGAACGCGTGAGGGAGCGACAGGCCTCACGCCCCAGCCGCCGCAGGAGACGCCACCGTAGGCGCGGGGCTGCGGACGGTGAGCTATGGGTGGCTCGCCGTCCGGCAAGGACCAGACCCACGTCGACGGCACGTTCGTGTTCCACGCACGCTTCAAAGAGATGTCAGCACCATTGACGGAGCCCTCCCCCAGGGCCATAGCCTGCCGGGGCTGCGGGACGTTCGAAAGAGATACCGCGCCCCCGGAATACAAAGGGCTGACAATGGAAGGAACATGGATGGGTTTTAGTCAGTAAGAGTCTGACACTAACGGCGGGAGGGGTCATTTGATGATTTTCCATCCGAAAAAAAAAGGCGCCTTAGCTTCTAGGCCACCACGAATCTATAGTTACACCTACATCCAAAGTTATAAGTACACCTCTGCTTTACCCTTCGGGGGTAAAGAATGGCGTGATATTTTATTATATACTAGTTGTTGCCCGCGATTTCAGCCGCATTCCAACGCACCCGGATATAATCTATTTTACGTCGTTCTCAAGCTTTCAATATATCTCCATATCAAATTTCTTCTAAATCGGTTTAGATGTTTAAGCGTGAAGAGGTACTATACAGACAGACACACTATCGCATTTATATTAATATTATAGTATGGACATAAAAATCCTTTTAAATTTTAGTAACAGTTGTTTTGCACAAACATTTTCGAGAACCCAACGGGTTTTATTGTTCGTGCAGTAATTCTACGAGAAATATTGGTATTCCGTATTCAGTTAGAATGGAAATCGACCACAATGTTACTTAGAATAAGTAAAAAGTAAAGGGTTATACGAGGGTAGGGTTTACAAAGTCGGTTTACGATAGCCGGTCAACCTCGCGGGGATAACGTGGGATAACAAAAAGGTAGGATTGCTCTAAATTGGCAATATTGGTCAGGCGCCTTTGCCCAACAGTGGGACAGTAAATAAACCGATTATGATGATATAACACGTACATATCACGGGGAGGCTCGTAGCCCAGCCGGCCATTAATACCAGCCGTGTAGATCAATAGAATAGCAAGGTTAAGCTGCTCTAGCCGCAGTGAGTCCATGGATGGGTGACCGTTTTCTTAACACAGCGAGACCCGTCGTACCTCGAAGAGGCCACGTGCTACGTGAAGCTGTCGGTCTTACGCGTGATCCCTCCCCGTTCGTATCGCATGGCCGACCCATCGGACTATGAGAGTGAGGGAATAGAGAGTGCACCTGTGTCTGCACAAACGTGCGTGCACTATAATATCTCCTGCGTACCTGGCTAGTCTTTATTCGGTTCTGGAGAGATTATTTACTTATAACACACGTTTTGCTAGTAGTAAGTTGTATGTTCAAGTATCAATATACATATGTGTACCAATTTTCATCCAATTCCGTTCAGTAGTTTTTGCGAACAAGAATAACAAACATACATAATCATATATGTACGTTCTTACAAACTTTCCCATTAATGAAATTAATAGGATTAGGATATGTTTATATGTCTGTTTGCCTTATTAAACTCAGTTAAAAAGTGTCACTTAGTATTTCAGTTTTGTTAACTACTTTTTTTTGTACTATAAATCGTTTTCTAAACGTAACTATGAAGTTTCCCCTTTGATAATACCAAATTACCATTAAAAGTACAATAGGCAACGATAATATGCGCCCTTTTGATTAAAAGTTCAACAATTCCAAGTTTCAACATCATAAGTTATCAAAACGGCCCTTAAGAAAAGATAGGCGATGTGCGAAGTTGCCACAGACGAAAATTCTGGGCCACAAACTTTCAATCGTCTTGGGGTTGCCAGTTAAAAAGTTTTCGGAACAACTTGTTTTTAAGTTGGCAACATTTGGTGGAATTCGTTGATCGCGTTTTGTTTTTGCGTTGGTAGAACATGGATTATTTTAGATGGTAATGACTTAAGGTTTGTTCCTTTTAAGGGTGCTCTCCTAAAACTTTATTTTTATACCACAAGGTTTTTCCGATTGGCTTGTTGGCCAGTGATCGCGACTGCTGAGCATAAAGTCAAGGGTTTTTGACTCCCGGGCCATGCAAAATTTTGCGGAATTTTCTGATGTGGAATTTCTTGTTAGCTACTCGCAAGCTGACTGGATGTGAAGTTCTATGCACTAGGTGTTGTGGCACAACTTGGGAGAGGCCTAGTTCACTCCTATGCCCGTTTGATGACTTTATTTTAGGTCTTCAAACGGGCACAAATACAGCCTGATGGACATAGGCCTCTGTACTGGCGAAATGTATGTAGGTACTCGTCTTCCTTCGGTCAAAACAGGTATCCTAACTAATATTTTAAATGCGAATGTGAGTTTGTTTATTTTTATGTTACCGTGTTTTACGGCAAAGCTGCCGAACTGATTTTCATAAAAAATGGTGTGGAGGAGATGAATCTGTATTACTTTTTATCTGACTGCATTTAATAGTTCTTTCAAAACGTGAATGACAGATTTCAATTTCAATTTTTAAGAACAGTTTGTTGCTATGAAAAGGGTCATTAAATGTCGTTTCGTCTTTCCATTATTTTGCACTGAACCCAAAAATAAACAAAAGAAATTGAAAAATAAGTACTGCTAAGTCGCAAATCCTACACGGAACTCCGAACCGTACTTGACCGGTTTGCCAACCCTTTGTTCCTTCCAACATTAATATTAAGCTTCACAATTTACTTCTTCATCTAAGTACGTACTAAGTATTTGAAGCACCTTGATAACTTTGCAACTGTTCTAAGAAACTTATAAGTTACTGTGGTTAAACAATCAAATTTCACTTTGATATCAAATTTCTTGAACTTAAGAAATTTCTCGAACAATTTAATTTACCTAAAAGATTGTAAAAATATTTCGTAACTTTTGGGTAAGATCGTATTTTTAGCTAGGTTTTCTAGTGAATGATATAAAGGAGAGGAGTGATAAATATAGATTAATGAAAGTCTCCGCGCTGCTCCGACTAGATACCGCCAGTGTACTTGTAAAATGCAGCAACAAATGCTATGCCGAACCAGCCGATCCAGTCAGAAGCCAATCCCGTTGCAAGAAAGGCGTCCCGAATGATTTAAATAATTTTAGATATATTTCAAAGTAAAATGCCAGTTTTTGAAGGGAAACTGTGTGAAAATAATACTAGAAAATTAAAGAAAAACACTGGGATCACTGACACACACTACAATAATAGATTGCCGCATTCACGGAGCTATTGTTTTTAGGAAGCGCAGTACCTAGTCAGGCGCGGGGACTTTGTTTAATCTATGTGGCCAACATGTAATAATTAAAAAGTAAAAGACATTACGATACCCAAATAGATTGGAAACAGGTCGAGAATATTTCTCACTTGTAGAAATCATAGATATCTAGTATAATAAACTTAGTTTCTACTGAAACGCTTGTGAACCACGCTCTAGAAGTCAAAATACTGACAACAGTAAATTAATGACACCGACTTCAAGAGCGATGTATTTGTCCACAAGCACTTCAGAAAGAACTATTTTAAGTGTTTTGGAAGTCGCTTGTATTCTTTTGTAAAAAGTATTTTATTTGTCCCTTTTTGGTGTCCTAGTCGAAAATCTGTAAGAAATCGAGTTTTTCAGTTTTTTAATGTTTTAGAAGTCGGTTATTATTAATTATAACTATAGACAATATTTCTTCACATTTGATCATGTTCCTAATTCACTTAAAAACTGCAAGAATGTTGCTGTACTGTAACGCGTATGTAACAGTCATGACAACAACTTTATGGGCACATCTAAATATATATAAAACACAAAGGTGACTGACTGACTGACTGACTGACTGACATAGTGATCTATCAACGCACAGCCCAAACCACTGGAGGGATCGGGCTGAAATTTGGCATGCAGGTAGATGTTATGACGTAGGCATCCGCTAAGAAAAGGATTTTGATAAATTCTACCCCCAAGGGGGTGAAAAAGGGGGGCAAATTTTATATGAAACTCTGTCATTTTTTAACTCACGCGGGCGAAGCCGCTGGTGGGAAGCTAGTCGCTCCATAATTGTGCCGAACCTAACTCCAGAGTGTTTTGACACTAATTACTAGATCGATTAACTGATTGTCATGTTAGAATTCAATTACGTCAATAATTGACCGGAGTGGGCGACCTCGTGGAATAAAATTGCCATACACAGACATATGTGTTACTGGGTAGTTTGTTGCGCTACTTCTTCGCAGCGTATTTTTACAGAAATATAGGCTAAACGATCTTAGACAGCACTGACTAACGGTAAAGGAAAAACAAAAATATAGGCTATAGGCGAGCTATCTTAGACGACACTAACTAACGGTGAACGAAAACATCATGAGAAAACCTGGACCTAATTTTATGATATGAATGAATGGTATAGAAAAGTCGTGGTGGCCTAGTGGTTAAGGCACCACGTATCTATGATTTCTATAAGTGAGCGAGTGAAGGAGTAGCGGAAATCTTCTCGCCCTATTTCCAATCTATTTGGGCGTTATAATATTGTTTACTTTAATAGAAAGAAAGAAAGAAAGAAAGTACCAATGTGACTTTTCTGAAGTCATATGTATTTTCTTAGTATATTTTAGACGTCACTGACTAACGGTGAAGGAAAACATAGTGAGGAAACCTGGACCTAAAAAGTGTGATATTGCCAATCCGCCTTGAGCAAGCGTGGTGTTCAATGCTCATGCCTTCTCTGTATGAGAAGAGGCTTGTGCCCAGCAGTGGGACAATATATTGGCTGATGATGATGATATTATATTATGCTATTCTGTTAACGTTTTCTAAACAAAAAAACAAGTGCCTATCAAACAAAATATAATCATAGAATAAATCCAATCAGTTGTAATTCATTTTTTTTTCTTTCAAAATTCTATTATGTACGTTTTACGTATCTGTAACATTTAATATTTTCTGTCTGTCTGTAAATATCTATCTGGTCTACCTTCTGGAACGTAGATAAGATATCACTGCTGGCGCTGATAACGTTTAATAAGTAAGTGCAACACGCTTTTATGAAAGTCCTTATCAGTGATAACGGGCTTTTGTTTGATGATGCAATTGTACGGAGCTTTATTTAGTACTAACTTTACCCTACGGTTTCACCTGCGTCCCGAAGGAACTATTTAACACCCAGATTAAAACTACCCTAAATCCTTCCTCAGGGTAAGTAATCTACTGCGAGATGTTCGAAAGAGTTACCGCGCCCCCGGAACACAGAAAGGAACTTAGATGGGTTTTAGTCAGTAAGAGTCTGACTTTCCTGGAGTCATTTCATGATTTTCCATCCGGTAAAAAGGGGTTGTCTAATATCTGGATGTACTGACCCGATTTAGATAAAATTTGGTACGAAGATAAAGTGGACCCTGGAGAAGGTTATAAGCTACTGTTTATCCGGGTGCTTGAAGTAGTTTCTTCGAAACGCGGGTGAAACCACGCGAAACAGCTAGTCTATAATATTTGTAAGTTTGCTCCCATATACCATCATCAGTTGCTGACTATTCGCCTACAAAACTTGTCGTCGATCCTATAATCAGTTAAGTTATTCTCGCTTTACTATCAAAATATATATAAGGGCAAATTCAAAGGGGTCAGAAACTTTCGCTTAGTTAAGTCGCTGCCCTTACAAACTGTACCCTAAGTTTAACTAAGGGTAAGTTTCTAATAAGATGGTAGATTGATATGGATTATCGTGACGATCCTCTTAAATTTTGACGAATTGGCCATCATCATCCTCCCGCCCTTATCCCAAATTATCTGGGGATGGCGCAGCGTGTATTTTTCTTCCATTCATCTCTATCAGTAAGCATCTGGGGGGTTAGACAAGTGGCAAAAAGTTAGTAGAATAGAAAACAAAATGTATGGGAATTACAGATATCTAGTCGTCAACGAATGTCATTCCCATACAGGGGGTTAGCCCCTGATCATTCACCCTCACTATACCTGCTTCTTACGTACTATTTGTTTAAACTGATAACCTAAATCATATCTTGTACTAGCTTTCCGTCAGCGGCTTCGCCCGCGAGGTCTACACGAATTCACATTAAAAATGTCAGAGTTTCATACAAACTTTGCCCCCCTTTTTCACCCTCTTAGGCATAGAATTTCGGAAAATCCTTTCTTATCGGAAGCCTACATCATAAAGAACACACCCTCCAAGTTTCAGGTCACTACGATCGGCGGGTTAGGTTGTGCGTTCATCCGTCAGTCATTCAGGATTTTTATATTTTATTGGTACAAATTTACGCAATTTATGTTTTTTTTTGGTTGTATTCATGATTCGATAATGGCTTTAAATAATGTTACGATTACATTAGTTCTTCGTGCTGTGGGTTACTGTTGTAAGACTAAGGGCCAAGTTCACCGATAGATGGTTACCTAACCAGCCGGTTAAACAAAAAGGTTTTTTAACCAAGAAGCTGGAATTTTTGTGTCCCACTTCTGGTTTAAAAAGTGCCTGAAAAAACAATATTTAATTTTAAATTTAATTTAATTTAACCCTGGTTTGGTAATCGACCGTTTCAAGTATAAAAATCTCTAATAATACGTTACCAATCGAAAGTTGGAAGTTTGAATTTATGGTAAACAGCTGTTTTAGGTTAATCGGACCGTTTTCTCGACGGTGAACTTAGGCCTTAAAATGCTAAATGGTTTTGCAGCCAACCGTACAATAGTTTCCTAAGAACGCCGCAGTACGCGAACACTACGCGAATTCTACAGAACCACATTACATCATGTTCTTTGTGCAGCAATTGTTGTTGGAATTTAATATGACTTTCAGGATAATTATAACTTTGTATTGTGTAGTAAGTTTCGAAATGGCTGCGGCTGCTAGCTATGTTAACTTAAAAGAGACTGATTTTCAACCTAGTACAAAAGGGTAGGTAAGCAGTCTTAATTTCGCTTCCCTGTCCCGGTTATTTTTTTATGTGTCAGCTTAACAGATTCAAATCTTCATGGAATCCTCTTCAGTTAAGAGGATTCCATGAAGATTTGAATCTGTTTTGAATTTGAATTTTGAATTCTTCATTAATAGATAGATCCATATATTATAATCGAAAAATCAAGTGATAAAAATAAACTATTCTATTCTATTCTAAATAATATTTGGAATGAAAACAAAACGATAGATTGAGACCTGGGGGATGGGTATAGATTTTATCTGGCTGAGAGAATTAGTTCCCTCAAGATGAGGATGAAACCGCAGGAAAAAAGCTAGTAATTTCACCTAGATTAAGACATTTTATACTTTTACCATGGCAGACAGATGAAGTCGCGTACAGAATTTAGTTTTTAGGGTTCCGTGGTCGACGAAGAGACCCTTATAGTTTCGCCATATCCGTCTGTCTGTCTGTCCGCGGCATAGCTCAGAGGTTCTTGTTACTAGAGAGCTGAAATTTAGTATGGATATGTATAGTAACCACGCAGATGCAACGCATAGTCCGTCACGCACGTGGCTGGTTTTTTTTAATATATAAAACATCAATCATCTTTACCACAGATATGTACATCTAAATAGATAACCCAAGTTCCGTCATTTGTATGAAACCAAAGCGTGTCGCTTTATACTACTTTCTATGACGTCACAAGAGCGTCTAGTGATTACCTTTATACTAGCTATATGTTTAAAACTTTTTGCAGCTCAATACGACACAATAATGCCTTTTTCTAGCTTTCGGTTGACGTCTGGTGCCAATGCGGTGGAGCACAGACTAAATTCATCTGTCACATGTGTCACGTGACACGCGTCATCTAGTTAGATACATGTCTTTGTTCTTCACCTTTGGGAGGAGAGGGAGAGAGACAGCCGTGGTCGCAGCCAAATATTTTGGGAGGGGGGCATCAAAAACCAAAATTAGCCGAAGGTTTCAAGCAAATTCCATAATTGAACAATCTATTACGATTAACGACGTAATGCGTAATGGTGAAATAAGTGGTTGATACAAAGGACTTAAGACCTATTAGTATTCTGCCTTGCCTCTCCAAGATCCTAGAGCGGGTAGTCCACTCTCAGGTAATGAGTTTTTTGGAGGCAAATAAAATACTACCTGACCTGCAATCGGGGTTCAGACAGGGTAGGGGTACCGCAACGGCTCTGGCTGATGTTGTAGGGAATATCCTGGAAGCGCGCGATAGGGGGGAGGGTACAATCATGGCCCTGCTAGACTTTTCCCGCGCTTTTGACGCAATTAACACCACTCTATTGTTGTCCAAGTTGGCTTTCTATGGCTTCGACAAAGATGCAGTAGAGTGGTTCAGAAGCTACCTTTCCGACCGGTCTCAGTTCGTAGAGCTGCACAGGGATGACGGGTCAAGGGTGTCATCCACCCCCCTCCGCGTGTCAAGGGGTGTCCCTCAGGGGTCGATTTTGGGGCCTTTGTTGTACATCCTATACAGTGCTGATATCACAAAGTCCTTTATCAATTGTAAGTACCATATGTACGCAGATGATATACAATTGTACATCTCTTTCAGGGCTGATGAAACATCTTTGGCTGTACAGAAAATCAACGAGGATTTGCATAGAGTGGTTTTATGGTCAGAGGAGAACTCCCTGGTTCTTAACCCCCATAAATCTAAGTTTATGGTTCTGGGTTCTAGGATCCAAGTTCGTTCAATTTTGTCAGCCAATCCTGCACTGACTGTCATGGGTGAGAGTATCGAGAGAGTTGAGCTGGTGTGCAATCTTGGGTTGACTATGGATCCCGAACTGAGATTTGAGGCCCATGTAAATAATCTTCTCCGCAACTGTTTTTATAGATTAAAGGTTTTATATGGAATAAGAACATACCTAAGCATCCCATTGCGCAAACAACTTGTTGACAGTCTCATTCTATCCAAGTTAAACTACTGTGATATAGTGTACGGACCATGCCTTCTTTCGAGGACGGAGCATGTTATCCAGCGGATTCAAAATGCCTGTGTTCGCTTCTGTACAAATATACCTCGAAGAAGTCATGTGACTCCGTACATAAATGAACTTAATTTATTGAAGATGGCTGCCAGGAGGAAGCTTCACTTTGCTAATTTGCTGTTTGGCATTATTGGTACTAACAAACCAGCATATCTATACAACAAGCTGACCTGGAAACATGTCCACTCAGAGCACGGTCTTCGTTCCTCGGTATGCCCACTAGTGGTACCAATGCATCACACTACAGCATTCAGAGGGTGTTTCAAGTTTGCAGCCACACGCTGTTGGAATGATCTCCCGCCACCATTGCGACGCCTGAAATCAAAGCAACCGTTCAAGTACCAACTTAAAAAGCTATTACTACTCGATCAAACTAACCAAAGCTAGTGGTATTTGTATGGTATTGTTACTTACCTACAGGGTCATGGCATACATGCTCTGGCTTAGGGATCTCCCATGGCGTGGGCTGTTTTTGAAGCACACTCGCAGATGATGTTTCTGGTCTCAGTTTCCTTTGTCTTTATTCCTCCATGTCTATGTCTTCAATCATCTTTTATCTGTAAAATGTTATGTTAATGTAAATCCTAATTAATTCGCCAATAAATAATTGTATTCTAATTTAAATGTTGCATATGTTACATAATTCTCATTGTTCGTTGTTTTTATTTTATTTTTTTGGGCTTTATTGAAACTACTATGCCCTTTCTGGGCTTAAATCCATTGCAGTAGTTTATAAGTTTACTCACCGTCCTGTTACCAACACACTTTCTATTTCCTGGCACGTTGACACACTAACACTTGATACTTACTCACTGTACAAATTAATCATCTCATATACACAGACACAACTCTCACCACAACAATTATCAACAAATCTGCATAATTATCCATTACATAACATTACTAAGCGTCGGTTCGCCATTATTACATCACAAATTTTCTTTTATAATAGATTCTGTCAGCCGAATGGCACAGATAATTAATATAACAGCGCGTGCGACTATACATCTAGATCTAATGGAATGTTGCCACTGTACATAATTTATATTATATATAATAGTAAGTTCTTTTTGTACATACATTAATATTTACATATTGCATTTATTTATGTTATATTTATTTGCATCACCGATTTGACGTCATCACGTCAGTATTCGGCTTTCGCTGAAAATCAGCGCTGGGACTTTGTCTCGCATAGGGTCACAGCATTTAGCTGAGCGAGGGCCGTATTGCGTGTTTGTGACGCATACTACCCCCTTATGTATCAGTATTTTTTAATTATTTTTTTTTGTGTATATGTATGTCTCCAATCACGTAATTAAACGTATTTTCTTTCTTTTTTCTTTCTAATGACTTTTTTTTAAATTGATTATTTTTAAGAGGTTTGTCAATTAGACGTGTATAATTTGGGGGGGGCATGACCCTATAACCCCCCCTCTCGGACCGCCACTGGAAAGAGAGATGCACCTTAATCACAACCTCATTTTTTTCTATCTATTTGACAAGAACATATGAGACTAGAATGACTATCCATTTAGATAAAATATAGGGGGCGGTAGAATTGCCTTCGGAACAAGGGTCTTGCCATTATCTTATAACGATAACTTACAATGGAGTGGTTATACGAATAATCAGCTATGTAATGGCCGCAGAAAACTGTAAGGAACAACCATAAGGAAATAGATAAAAACATCTTCAATATATGACGTATTTTTTTAGGTATGTGAAGTTTTCAAGTGACTCCCCCCGCTGTGGGCAGAGCGTGAGAGTGTCAGACTCTTACTGACTAATACCCATCCATGTTTCTTCCGTCGCGCTTTGCGTTCCAGGGCCGTAAAGATTCTTTCAAACAATCCCCCAGAATAACTCTTATGGTGTGATTTCGACTGTCTGTCTGGGTCAGCTGATTTCTTCAGGTGCTACTAATGCTATTGATTACAGTTTTATTATGATTTATTGTCCATACGTATTGCAAAAAGAGGAATACTCGGTCCAGTTGAAAACCAGCGTCAGGCACTAGCTGTCTGGCATAATGCTGAACTGGACCTATTTGGCACAATATTCATTTATCTTTGTTTTTTTTTAATCCCTATTGTGATTGCCTTATGTTGTGTCAGTAAATGTTTTTCTTTCTTTCTTTTCTTAAATATTTATTGCTTTATTAATAAAAGTGGGTAAATAGGGGTTATAAATGTAATAATAGATTGTATTTCGAATAATTATTAATAATACCCAAAAATACTTCCCCCCCCCCCCACCTATTCCCTATTTACATAAAGCCTAAAACTAAACCTACCATCATTAAGCCTACACCTTCAAAGTATATGATTTCCTCTCACAAAAACTTCTCCCGTTCCAACCAAAAGTTCTAACAACCCTCCCGAATGTTGGCGTAATAATATTAAAGTTGTTTTTGTTTACTTCGCAGACAAATTTTGCCTACCAACTGGTAGTTTGGTGTCGTACTAGAATAATAATAGGATGGCCGTCTATAACACCGAAACGAAACGATAAATTTCGAATTAAAATGCCCTTTTTAGGGTTCCGTAGTCCGACAAGGAACCCTTATAGTTTCGCCATGTCCGTCTGTCTGTCTATCTGTCTGTCCGCGGCATAGCTCCAAGGATCTTGTTACTAGGAAGCTGAAATTTAGTATGGATATGTATATTGAGCACGCCGAGAAAGTGGTAAAATAAAATTTCGAAAAATATTTTTTTTAGTGTAGCTCCCAAACACGTAAAGTGGGGATGAATATTTTTTTTCTCGCGTACCCCTCCGTGTGGGGTATCGTTAGATAGGTCTTTTACCGGAGAAAAAACATAGATTAATCTAGTACTACATAGTAATTTAAACCGTGGCCAATTGCTAGATTAAAATACATTTCTTCCCAGACAAAATAAAACAAAGCTGAGAAAATAACTAAAAAAAACATAATAAAGTCCATGTTTACATTATCACAAGAAACTTTTTGAAAGGATTAAGTGAACCCGCTTAAGTTTGTTAGGGCGGGGATTAAGTTAAACTTGAGTCGGTTTAGAAAATCCAGAACGTATTTTCTAGTTTCTCCTCAGGTAAGATTATACGTGAGGTGGTAGCTTTTTCGTTTTAAAAAGGAATGTAGTTTTTAATTAGATTTTTTGTATCGTTTCGTTGTTTTTCTTAGTAAATAATGTTAAATTATAAATTACCGTCAAATACTGAATATCTGTACTTATTTCGCGATTTTTTATTCAATTAATTTATTTCCTAACCAGCTGTTAGCCTTTTTTTTTCGGATCGGAAATCATCAAATGACCCCTCCCGCCGTGGGTGGGGCGGGTGGGAGTGTCAAACTCTTACTGACTAACACCCATCCATGTTCCTTCCTCAGCTCTTTGTCTTCCGGGGGCGCGGTATCTCTTTCGAACGTCCCGCAGCCCCGGCAGGCTATGGCCCAGTGGGAGGGCCCCGTCGCTTATTGCTGACAGCTCTTTGAGGCGCGCGTGGAACACGAACGCGCCGTCGACGCGGGTCTGGTCCTTGCCGGACGGCGAGCCACCCATAGCTCACCGTCCGCAGCCCCGCGCCTACGGTGGCCGGGAGTCGACTCGCGGCTCCCGACGCCCGTGGCGTCTCCCGCGGCGGCTGGGGCGTGAGGACTGTCGCTCCCTCACGCGTTCCGCCGCCTCCTTCTCCAGCATAACTGCTTCGCAGAAGGAGGTGACGGCCTCCCATTCCATCTCGCTTCGAACCATGGCCTGAACCAGGGCCGGACGCGAGAGGTTGCCGCCGCCGATCGCCCCTACGAGGACACGGCGGTGCTCCGCCCAAGCGGGGCAAACCCCCACAGTATGTTCCACAGAGTCCTCCGGGCGATCTACGCAGACCAGCTGTTAGCCTGCAGTTCCACCCGCGTCCCAAAAAACTTAAACGTATGTCTATGACCGTCTCCAGGGTCCCTTCTATCTCCGTATAGAAATAAAACCAAACCGAAAAAAACCAACTCACCTTCGCACTTATTAGGACGAAATTAGGATGGGAAAGTGTTATTTTTTTGTTAATTTGTTTGTTACGCTTTAACAGTAAACGGCTGAACGGATTTGTATGAAATTCGTTACGGAGATAGATGGGATCCTGGAGACGTTTATAGTCTACAATTAATCCTGGTGCGATTAATAATTCGTCCGGATGCAGGTGAAACCGTGTAAATAAACACAGCTCATTAACTTCGTAGCAAATCTTCTATACTTAAACCTGTAGAGAAGTCAATTCTGTAGATGAAATAAATTCCAAAATAACTATCAGGGGGTGATTAGAGATCGATACTGATGCCAAAAATGCAATCAGTAAAATTTTTGCCTGTCTGTCTGTATAAACGTTATACAAACAAAAACTACTCGACGGATTTTAACGAAACTTGGTACAATTATTTTTCATACTCTTGAGCTGGTTATAGTATACTTTTCATCACGCTACAAGCAATAGGAGCAGAGCAGTAAAGGAAAATGTTGGGAAAACGGGAGAAGTTACTCCATTTTTTAAGCTTCCGTCGCGTGTGCAACCTTAATGGTTAAAGCTACACAGAAATCAAGGCTATAGGCTATATATCATCACGCTAAGACCAATAGGAGCAGAGCACCACTATTCCACGCGGACGAAGTCGCTGGCAGAAGCTAGTATTGTATATGTCTTCATGAATTAGATGTAATGGATATCATTTATTTACAGAAAGTATTAACATTATTTACATTAGGAAATCTTAAAAAAAGAAAGCATAAATATTCTAATACGAAATTACTAAACCATGGCCTCAAAAAATTCTTCCTCATCGCCGTCAACTGGAAGTGTACCGAAGAGGCTGGCAGCATTGCCACGTTGGATAATTCATCATCCATCATTAAATTCTCGAGCACTTCATGAAGTGAGCAAATCTATGATATGGCCATGACTTGTACAAGAGTTACGCCTCGGTGTGACATGGCCCGCGAAATCCACAAGCAAACATCTGAAGTAGCGAGCGTCTTTTATTGCGCTCCCATGTCATACTAAAGCCTGCTCTTAATTCTCATGTCTGTAGGATATTTGTCGGGGTATTTCTGCGATTGAGTGTAGAAGACTCATTTATTTTTTATTTTTTTTCGGATGGGAATTCATCAAACGAACCCTCCCGCCGTAGTGTTAGGCTCTTACTGACTAAAACCCATCCATGTTCCTTCCTCAGCCCTTTGTATTCCGGGGGCGCGGTATCTCTTTCAAACGTCCCGCAGCCCCGGCTGGCTATGGCCCTGGGGAGGGCCCCGTGATCTATCCTGACATCTCTTTGAGGCGCGTGGAACACGTACGCGCCGGTGTAGTAAACCCCTGGGTTTGTTTCGATATTTCTTCTCAGAACTAGGAAATGTCGGCGCCAGCGTTCTAATAATAACAAAACTATTGACGTGTAAATTTAAATATCTTCTATACATATAAAATGCTTTGCCCTGAATGACTGACGGATCAACGCACAGCCTATACCGCTGATCGTAGAGACCTGACACTTGGAGGGTGTGTTCTTTGTATGACGCAGACATCTGATAAGAATACTGTAGGATTTTCCAAAATTCTACGCCTAAAGGGGTGAAAAACGGCGGCAAAGTTTGAATGAAACTAATATTTATAATTTGAACTCGTATAGCCCACGCGGGCGAAGTCACAGGCGGAAAGCTATTTCTAGCTAAAATAGTGTCATACTCTTACAATCTTACATACTAAAACCTTTAAGTGTTCCTTCCTTTGCCTTTTGTATTCCAGCTGTGATAACTCTGTTGAATTTTCCCGCAACCCATTTTAAATAGGCCTTAATTTGCCTTTAGAATTGGGCTAACAAAAATTAAAAAAGACTTTTTCAGATCCTACTAATAGGTCCGATATCAGCGTGTTCAGACAAGGTATCTTTCCAGCTTTATATTTACAATCACGATTTTTCTGACTCAGATTTTATTGAATAAAATAAACATCTTATTTCGTTTCAAATTAATGTAGCTAGCGTGAAAAGAACTGTCACAACAAGGAAACTAGCGTCGCAAACGTTCACGTTAAAATGTTGTACATAAAGTCAGGGAGAAAGACATTTTATTTACACGAAAACTGCTGAAAATATCCTTGCACCCAACTAATATTAAATTTGAAAGTGAGTTTGTTTGTTAAATTTTCACAGTAAATCGGCTGAACCGATTTGGATAAAACTTGGTATGGGAATAGATCCTGAAGCCTTATAGGTTACTTTTTATTTGGTAGTTTTTTTTTGATGCGGGTAAAACAAGGGGAAACAGCTAAGTTGCTTATTACCTTTTCCAAGGTGCCTTCCATTTTCGTACCAGATTTCATCCAAATCAGTTCAGCCGTTTAATTATGAAAGCGAAACAAATGAGCAAATTAACTGTCGCATTTATAATATTAGTAAACGTATAAAAATCTAACTAAATCATGACGTATGCTAGTTTTATTTTACCGGAACATAGAGCTATGTAGTCTACCTTTCCTTGTAAAAGATAGTATTAAGATATTCACGTCAGGTCCTATTGTTCCGTACGACTTCGAACTACTTAAATACATGTTTCATGAGACATCCAACTGGCTCACACAGTTGTCAGGGTACGTCGTACCGGTCGTATTGTTATAGCTAGTCAGTAAACTACAGTTTAATCTGTGAGGTTAACTTAAACGTAAAAGTAACGTGAGTTATTTTTAATCTGAAAATACATGGTCATCATATGCCTAGGCTTTTCCCAAATATGTTTCGTTCGGCTTTCAGTTAAAACTAGCAGCTGAGTACCAGTGTTTTTCATGGAGCGACTGCCTATCTGATCTCTTCAAACCTGTTACCGGGTAATACAAAACCACTTGGTAAAACAGGTTGTCAAACTTCCTAGCTTCTGACTACCTGTAACGACTGTCAAAGATCTAAAAATAACAACCGGGACTAACAGCTTAACGCGCTTTCAGAGGCACGTAGGAGTCTCGCTATGACAAACACGGTCACCCATCCACGAACTGACCGCGCCAAACGTAGCTTAACCTTTGATCGGTTGAACTGTGCGGCTGTTACTCACCTACGAGCCCCTAATATTAAAAACGCGAATCTTGAAAATAATATATCCATACCATTTTCTTATCGGTTCTTCTCCATAGGATTTGGAAATACTTGGAACCCCTTCTGTTTGACCTTTCACAAAAGCCTGTAATGGCTATTTAAAATCTTTTCGTTTTTAATTAACTTTTTAATATTCTGACACAGAAAGTGAGAACCTTCGACCAATTTTGATAACCAAATCAACTCAAATACCTATTGAAAAGCCTGTCTAGCAATACCCTAGAGGCCTCGCCTTCACTCAGATAGGATTCCAAGTCACGTTCCTTCGTACACAGCAGATCAATTCATTCTATTTGCTAAAAAAGGTGACAGGGGAATATTTTCTAATCAAGCAAATAGTTCTAGTATACACTTTAACGTTAATTTTCGCAAATAGTTTAAGACAAGATGTAGTCGTCATTATACGCCTTGAGTATCTGATGGCATACTCTAGCCTTAGACATAAAGTATATCAAATATACATAAATGTTGCTAGAGTTCGTCTGTCTCGTTGATAGATGTCCGGAAGCGTGAGTTTCTGGGTTTGCTTCTAAAGTTAGGCAAAGTTTTAATATGTTTATTATTTTTTTCTACTAAACGTGAAATTTCTCAGTAGGATTCTTGAGTGGCATAGTGGGTACGGTCCCAGTCGATTGAAACAGGTTTAACCCCAAAGTGGCAAATATCTATACATATAAAATGCTTTGTCCTGAATAACTGACGCATCCACGCACAGCTTAAACCGCTGATCGTAGAGACCTGAAACTTGGAAGGTGTGTTCTTTGTATGACGTACGCATCCGATAAGAAAAGATTTTCCGAAATTCTATCCCTAAGGGGGTGAAAAAGGGGGCCAAAGTTTGTATGAAACTCATTCATGAACCCAGTCATTTTTAATTTGAATTCTTTTATTTTCTAATAATGTGTTATTAATTACCTTATGCACTGCACAACGAAGCTTTCTTACACTAATGACCTCTCAATTACTTAATGGTTAAAGTTCATTAAGCTAAGTGACAGAGAGTGGTAATAGCTCAACGGTCAGGCCTTGAAATTATGAACTGGAGGTCGTAGGTTCAAAACTCATTGATCGATCAACCTGGCTTTTACCGAGCTTTCGATCCCCATATATAAAACACTCGATTCGACGTTCAAATAAAATTGGTTTTAGAATACAATGCAAGCGACACCACAGGCTATGCTAGTGTTATACTACTATATTTTCAGTCTCACTGATCTTCTCATACAGAGAAGGCATGAGCATTGATCACCACGCTTGCTCAAGGCGGATTGGTGGTTTCCCCGCGATGTTTTTCTTCGCCAGTCAGTGGTGTTTAAGATACACTTAGAAAGTACATATGACTTTAGAAAAGTCACATTGGTACTTGCCAGGTTTCGAACCCGCACACTCGTACACGAGAGGACCACCCTTAAACCCGGTACCTCGAAAGAGATACCGTGCCCCCGGAATACAAAGGGCTGAGGAAGGAACATGGATGGGTTTTAGTCAGTAAGAGTCTGACACTACGGCGGGAGGGGCCAGGGGACCACCACGACCTATAAGCAGGAATAGGATGGCTAATTTTGCTCTAAAGGTGAGAAGATATCTTTCCAGCATACCTAATTTAGTTAAAAAAAATGCAACCTACCAATTGAAACATTACATAACGAACCTCTCGCCTGACGGTGTACAGAATTTAAAACAACGTTAAGCTGTACAGTGCCAAGGCATTTACGTGCACTGCTTGAATCAGTAGTTCGGATTAGCTGATAAGGCGAGCAGGCACGTACTACTAGCGAGATAGAAACAAAATGGCTACTGCGATACCAACTTTTTAATATAAAAGTCAGCAGGTTTGCCTATTCAATATCAACGCTAAATAAATACTAAAACATAGTTTTTATGTTATGCTATTTACAGATTGTTTGTAACTCTTTAATGCAAAATTACTAAACAGATTTGGCACACACATATTATTATACTAGCTTCTGCCAGCGACTTCGTCCGCGTGGAATAGTGGTGCTCCGCTCCTATTGGTTTTAGCGTGATGATATATAGCCTATAGCCTTCCTCGATAAATGGACTATCTAACACTGAAAGAATTATTTAAATCGGTCCAGCGGTTCCTGAGATCAGCGCGTTTAAACAAAATGACAACATTTCCCTTCACTGCTCTGCTCCTATTGATTGTAGCGTGATGAAAATTATACTATAACCATTTCAGGAGTATGACAAATAATTGTACCAAGTTTCGTTAAAATCCGTCGAGTAGTTTTTGTTTCTATAGAGTTTATACAGACAGACAGACAGACAAAAATTTTACTGATTGCATTTTTGGCATCAGTATCGATCCCTAATCACCCCCTGATAGTTATTTTGGAAATATATTTCATGTACAGAATTGACCTCTCTACAGATTTATTATAAGTATAGATTAAATGGATTAAAAGAATATTTTTATCCCAGTATCTGGACTCAATTTGAATTCCACGCCAATGAAGTAGTTTGTATATTATTAATTCAATACATATATTATTTTATTAGAGAAGCTCGTGGCTAAGTAACAGCCGCATGGTACGACCGATCAAAGGTAAAACATGCAGCCCACACGATAAGAAGAAGAAGAAGAACAGCTAAACGTGCTTTCTGAAGGACGGAGGGTCCCTGGTATAATATGAATGCTCACCCACCCCTCAGACTGCAAGCGTAGCCTAACCTTGATCTATTCACGAAACAAAGACCTCTATAGGCTTTAGTTTCAACAAAGTTGTAATTTAATTCAAATAAAACCCAGGTGTTACTCGGCTCTTTGAGACAATTTTCGGGAAACGAAAAGTGTAACATATGGCATTGAGACGTGACTAGAGTTTTCATTACAATTACGTTTTGAGATCGTGGCATTGTACCGCCTTTTTGCTCCAAGGGTGTAAGCAGAAATCTGCTTAAAATTCACAAATATCTTAACTGCTTTACGAGACACGGAGAGTCTCGCTATGACATAGATGGTCACCCATCCACGGACCAAGCGCCAGGCGCAGCTTAACCTATGATCAGTCGAACCGTGCGGCTGTTATTTAGCCACGAGCTCCCTAACACTACACGAGCGAGGATACCTAACATAGCTTTCCTAGTTATTCAAGTACTGACGCTAGAAACTACGAGTAATGTCCCCGAAGACAATACGTGACATGAAAATCTATTAACATTGTCAAGACGCTTCCATGGATGGACCCGGGTTACTGTCCTTGGTAATTGTAAGGTTATCGACCTTGCGTTAGCCAGCTAGTTGTTGGTACAGTAAAAATGAGGCTGCGTTGTGAGGGACATCGTGAGGAAACCTGGGTGCCTACTCTTATTCAACGAAAACGAAGATTTGCTTGAAATTCGGAACCTTTCCTTGTGAATTTTAGGGTGGTAAAGTTCAAACAATTGTTACATATGGATATATAAGTATATCTCTCTATGTACAGAGCATCACATCGCACCTTACCGTACCACAAAAAAAGTTATCGTCTATTCTCGGTCGTTCCGAAGTTTTGTTTTGGTGAGTTAGAGTAGGCCCCCTGGACCTATAAAGTCTGAAATCGCCAATCCGCCTTGAGCAAGCGTGGTGATCAATGCTCATGCCTTCTCTGTATGAGAAGAGGCCTGTGCCCAGCAGTGGGACAATATATATGCTGATCATGATGATGATTCCTGCCGAATCTTGCAAATATTTTTAAAAGCAAAAGTTTGTATAAATTAATGTTTGTTATAATATACTTTCTCGCAAAAACATCTGAAAAAATTTCGATGAAATTAAGTACATATATATTTTATAACCTGGATTTACATATAGGATACTTTTTATCTAGGCCCGAGAAGTAGTTAGCTCAGGATACAGGCGAAACCGTAGGAAATAGCTAGTTTAAAATATAAATTGTTACCCTCACCCACACTGGGTTATTTCGATCGAGCATGAACTAGCTTTAAATTGAATTCCTGTGGCTTCTTTATTGCTCTCGACCTAGGAAACTTAATAGTCTTGCTTTTGAAAAGGACTTGCGAAATAGTGTGAAATATACACAGTGGGCCTAGCTCGAAGAAAAAAATGAAATCATAACGTATTTGTCATACCGAGACTAACAACGTCAAAGCCTTCTATCGCATAAGAAATCATAGAATGACTTCTCCCAACGTGGGTGGGGCGAAAGGAGTCAGACTCTTACGTCTTACTTATAAAAAACCAATAATCTGAAGTTTAACCATTTCTCACGTAATCCTTACTTAACATCGTAATCCAGGATGAAGCTACTAACTTAAGTGCGAATTAATGCTAAACAGCATTAATGAGTGAGATTTTAAACCCATCCATATCCCTTCAATTCAATTCAAATCATTTATTTCAATTAGGCCTAATAACAAGCACTTTTGAAAGTCAACAAAAAAAAGAATTTAATTGCGCATTCCAAAAAGTAGTTTTCTATGGAGAAGAACGGGCAATAAACTCCATGGTTACTCTTTTTAAATAAGTTTTGACAATTTTTCTTGTATACATAAAATAATGACATGCGAAGATCATGTAGAATCAAAATTGAGAGAGAAAAAAAATAGGTAAGGTAGCAAGTCTATTTGGTAGCTACATGGCATTCACATTTTCAATTTTTAATTTTTATATAATAATTTTAATGCAATCAACATACTAAAGTAAAATTGAAGAAACATAAGTAAGAAATATTTATATTATATATGATTTCAAAATTTGAAATCAATTTGATATTGTCAAGGTTGTCCTATGGAGCAGGACCAGCATGTTTCCAAGCATGTTTGTTTACTCCTTACTCAGTCTTTCGCGTTCTGGGAGCGCGGTAACTCATTCGAACATCCCACAGCCCCGGCTGAGGAAAGGCTAACAACCAGTCTAGGGTATCGTGTTCCAAATAGACAGTTGCATTACCCCTGAAGAGTTGGCTATAATTTATGTGTATACAGTACAAGCGATGGAGGAGCTCGTGGCTAAGTAACAGCCGCACGGGTCGATCGAGCAGAGGTTAAGCTGCGCTTGGCGCGGGCGGTCCGCGGATAGGTGACCATCTATGTCATACCGAGACTCTTTTGTGCTTCGAAAGGCATATTACGCTGTTGGTCCCGGCTGTCATTTGTAGATCTTTCTTTGTCGTTACGGGTAGGGTAGTTAGAAACCGGAAAGTCTGACAACCAGTCTTATTATGTATCGTGTTGGCTGTGGGGGTTAGATAGGCAGTCACGCCATGTAAAACACTGTTACTCAGCTGCGCCTCTGGTTAGACTGGAAGCTGACCCCAACATACTTGGGAAAAGGCTAGGCAGATGATGATAAGTGACGCCGTAGCTGGAGCTAGTGTAGAATATCAAGTTATATTTTTTTTTTCATTTCTTTCAAGTCTTTATATTTTATCTTTTACTAAATTTACTTGGTGAAATATATTTCATTGTTTATGAAAGCTATTATTTTCTTTGTTCTCTCCTAAACACGGTTTAAAAGGAAACATTTCTGATTTACACTTCAGTTCAATGAATTTGGGTCAATTACAAAGCCAAAGCTTCAAGCAATTTTACACAATAATAATAATCTCTCCAGACAGACTTCAGTCACGGCGGCCAATTTCAATGAAGACTAGCCAGGTACGCAGGAGATATTATAATGCATGCACGCTTGCAGACACAGGTGCACTCTCTATTCCCTCACTCTCAAAGTCCTATGGGTCGGCAATCTGATACTACCGGGGAGAGATCAGGTGCTCTCCGAGGCACGGAGGGGTCTCGCTAGCTTAAGAAATAGTCACCTATTACTGACGGACCGCACCAAGCGTCTAAGCACCTTTGATCGATCGACCCGTGCAGCCGTTACTTAGCCACGAGCTCCTCACAGACCAACGAGCAATACGATTTAGTGTTACAAAGTAATTGGGTTGTAATTGATAGATAGGGGTCCCTCTATCCGAAATAATTGCATTTGACTACCTCTAGCAACACTAAAAGCCTACTCCTAGTACATAAAACGCAGGACTTTGAAAGGGCTGTTATTTATTTAGTGACCAAAAAAATACGTATTCCTTTTAGCTTTATTTATTACTGTTTGAGTGCCGATACTCACACACACACACACACACACACACATATATATATTATAAACCGGCCAAGTGTGTGTCGGGCCACGTGCAGTAGGGTTCAGTAATACATTTGAGTTTGTCGACTATAACTCTGTAACCAGTTAAGCCTACTTATCCCTGATAGTTTTCCTTGCAAGTTCGTTATATATGCTACCGATGCTGCCCCTATATTTGTCATTTTATTCACAAATTTAGGAGCAGTCATTCAAAAGTTTAAGGGGGTTAGACGCTCTAACCGAACAAAAATATTTTATTTATTTTATGCACTTTGAAGCTTCATGCTTCGCAAATTGGAAAATGATCTTCACACACCTGTTTCATTTTTGAAAGATCTATTTAACGATATCCAAGACAACGAGTTACACGAGAAAACAAGACATTTATCCCCACTTTACGTGTATGGGAGATACCCCAATTATTTTTTTTCAAAATTTTATTTTACCACTTTGTCTGCATGATCAATATGCCTATCCATAGCAAATTTCAGATTTCTAGTCTTAAAAACGTCTGAACTGTGCCGCAGACAGACAGACAGAGGAACATGGTGAAATTATAAGGGTTCCTTATTGACTACAGAACCCTAAAAATTACTGTCAAGTCTAGGGACTAACTATAACCGCGGTAACTATGACTTAAACTTGATCGACCCAGTCGTCAGCCATTAAATTCCCCTTGTAAATATCATACATCATTTACAAAGCAATACGTAAACGACCTAAAATTACTATTATAATCGATTTCATACATTTTCTTGCTGGTCATTCGGAGTATGAGGTGCGGCGTAGCGGAAGAGAAATATATTATCTGCTACGACACTGTAGCTGGCGTAGCGTGACAGCTACGCCGTAGCCGCGTAGGCTTTTTATTGTCATTGGAGCGTAGTCTTGTATTAAAAAGAACCTTAGGTTTTATTATTAGTAAATTGTATTTAAAATATATTTTACTTGGCAAAGAAGGTTGGCAGAAGAAGACATGAGTATATTACCATGAACTAACTACAAGTGTAAACTATAGGGTAAATAGCTGTTTCCCGCGGTTTCACCCATGTCCTGCGAAAACTACCTGACATACCTGGATAAAAAGTAGCCTATCATCGTCACCAGGATTCAGTCTATCTCCTTACCAAATTTCATCCAAATCGGTTAAGCCGTTTTACCGTGAAAGTGTAACATACAAACAAACAAAAAATCAAAAATTGGATGTGTACCAAACTTCATCCAAATCCGTTTAGTAGTGATAAACATACAAACTATCAATTTATAATATTAGTAGTGAGGTTATAGGATTGCAAACATATTAGTTCGGTTAACCAAAAACCACTCTGTCAAACGTAACTGTCCGGTTTTCACTCGAACTTTCCTATTCTAAAGCGTCCGAGTCCGGTTCACCGACAAACCGGACATGAATGTCCGGCTAATTCACGTCTGCATGGAATGCAGTCATTCGTCCGCCGGCTGAAACTAGATTTTACAGTATTCAGTTGGCTTGCAACAGAAGTAGATTCCCTAAAAAAATAGGATTGAAAAAATAAATAAACAGGAATTTTCCAAAAAATAGAATATGTGACCCAGTTTTCTTTTAATCATGTAGTTTTTCAGGACTTTTTACAGTATAATTTCATGTGTACTTTAGAGACTTGTATGCGCTGTCAGGTTTTTGGTTGTACATACCTATTGAAAATTTAAGGCCTAAATTACAGTTTGTAAACAAAAAGTAAAATAGCAATGTAATTTGAGATTGTTAGGTTGATGTGAACTCAATGGTAAAATACTGTATTGACATTTGATATCTATGAAAAATATCGGACTCTCTGGTTCCGATTTCCGCCGTGTAAAAAGTTTTGTTCTGTTTAATTAAAGTTAATCCACGCTATTGCTAAACCAGCCGTCTTATTATATCGTCACACAACTACAGAGTTCCGTGGATCGCAACCATGGTCTGCTGTTATCCTACAGGGATCCCAATCTTTGAACAATCTAGATTTATTTTAATCTGACTTTTTTTGATAACCCAGAAAAAATTAAAAGTCCTTGATAACTCTCGCATCGCTATTGATTTACTAACTGATTAAAACTAATATCTCGAAGATACTATGCTCTGAATTACTGTACATAAACATATGCGAGATGGTTTGAAAGACTTACCACGACTCCAGAACGCAAAGGACGAAGAGAGGAACATGGATGGGTTTTAGTCAGTAAGAGGTCTGGCACTCCGTTCCACTCCAGCTATTGCGGGAGACATTTGATGATTTTCCATCCTAACTTAAAATGCAATGAGAGAATCAATCGGGGCGCCAGGATTGGAGGGCGCCAGACTAAAATCTTCCAACATTGGGCGCCAAAAAATATTTTGCAAAGTTCTGAAAGTACCTGCATAAAAATCATAATCTATACATATATTATATACTTATTTTCAGTACCGCGTACGCATAAATTCAGTTGTTTGTGTGACCCAAAATCATGGCAACGAACTCCGCATACCGAGCACCTATTTTGCATAATTTAACTACTGCGATATTTTTACACTTTTCAAGTAAAAAATATTAACGAAAAAAATAATGCAACTGAAAATTTCAAGCTTGTTTTTTTTTATTACACTATTGTTTTCGAAGATAGTATAAAATCTGGATGAACATATAGGATACTTTTGATTAAGTTCCCTCGGGATACGGATGAAACCACGGGATACAGCTAGTCTTAATATAAAAACAATATAAATAAAAAACAAGGAACATTTTCCTCAATAGAAAAATACTGTTGTGCTATTAAATATTTAATTTCTCATTACTTAGGGAACCGAAGCAAACATGTGGAATTATTTCTAAATATGTTTGTCGAAGCAATGCATTGAATAATAGCTATAACATATAATACGCTGATTCCCGTGGTTTCACTCACATCCTGAGGGCAGTTCTTTGCGCACCCGGGTAAAAAGTATTATCCTATGTGTTAATCCAGGTTATAAACTATATGTGTACCAAATTTCATCAAAATCCGTTCAGTAGTTTTTGCGTGAAAGAGTCACAAATTTACATTCCTACATACTTTCTCATTTATAATATGAGTAGGACTAGCTTCTGCTAATGGCATTCCTCGTGATGTAGGTTTCCTATGCTACTTAAAATTTTTACAACCGGTCGCACCAAACTGTTTATCATTTATACTATATACTTTTACGAAAGTCACAAAACATGATATCAATAATTAGCATACTTTTAGCATTTTTTATGTTTTCAGTAAATTAAATTAACATATTACAGAAGAAATATTAAGATGTAAAACATAAAATAATAGCAAAATTATTCAATTTCATCCTTCATTTTGACAGATTTTGAATGACAATTCTCCCGTTTCACGTTTATGTAACCTAATATTTTTTTGGTAAAACCGGCTGTTAGATATTCTAACTTTTAACTCTTTATAATATTAGCATAGATTTTATTTATTTCAAATAGCTGTTTAAATCCATATTCTTACCAAATTTTCGTTCAGCAGTTTAAAGGTAACATATAGATAGACGCACTTGATAGATGTATGGATATGTGTATCGTGTCATTCCTCTGGCCATTATCTCCCAGCGTCCACCATTGTGTACAGGCGTGACAACACGATTGTTACGTCATCGCAGAACGCAACCGATAAACAATGTTACCTAACTAATGAACTTTAAGCTCGTAATAATTGATTTCAGTTGATGATAATGCTCTGTTGTGTAATACACTTGGGTGCATTGAAAATGGGTCGAAAGAAAAACTTTTATGTTATCAAAATATATATCAAGAAAATCTGACAACCAGTCTTGCCAAGGGGTACAGTGTTACCCGGTAACTGGGTTGTGGAGGTCAGATAGTCGCTCCATGTAAACACTGGTACCCAGCTGCGTCCAGTTTAGACTGGAAGCGGACCCCAACATAGTTGGGAAAAGGCTAGGCAGATGATGATATATCAAGCTTGTTTTTTCCAAAGGTATTCTTAAAGCACATCTTATCATCTGCCTAGCTTTTTCCCAACTATGTTGGTCGGCTTCCATTCCAAACGTATGCCGCTGAGTATCGGTTTTTTAGGGTTCCGTAGTCCGACAAGGAACCCTTATAGTTTCGCTCTGTCCGTCTGTCTGTCTGTCTGTCTGTCTGTCTGTCTGTCTGTCTGTCTGTCCGCGGCATAGCTCCGTGGTTTTTGTTATTAGAAAGCTGAAATTTGGTATGAATATGTATATTGATCACGCCGAGAAAGTGGTATAATAAAATTTTGAAAAATATTTTTTTTAGGGTAGCTCCCAAACATGTAAAGTAGGGATGAATATTTTTTTTCTCGCGTACCCCTTCGTGTGGGGTATCGTTAGATAGGTCTTTTAAAAATATTATGGGTGTGTGAAGATCATTTTTCGGTTAAGCGAGCCATTTGCGAAATATCTAGATTTTAAGTGAAATTTTTTGTTCGATACGAGTTACCCCCCCTCTAACTTTTGAATGGCTGTACCTAGAAATGTGAAAAAAATCACAGACGTAGCACATGTAATAAACTTACAAGGAAAACTATCACAGCTAAGTAGGCTTAACTGGTTACAGAGTTATAGTCGACTAACTGAGACCTACTACGGAACCCTACTGCGCGTGGCCCGACACGCACTTGGCCGGTTTTTACATGGAGCGACTGCCTATCTGACCTCCACAACCCAGTAACCGGGTAACACGGTTCCCCTTGGTAAGACTGGTTGTCAGACTTTCTGGCTTCTGACTACCCGTAACGAATGTCAAAAGATCAACAAATGACAGCCGGGACCAACAGCTAAACGTGCTTTCCGAAGCACGGAGGAGTCTCACTATGACATAGATGGTCACCCATCAACGGACCGATCGCGCCAAGCGCAGCTTTACCTTTGATTGATGGACCCGAGCGGCTGTTACTTAACCACGAGCTCCTTTAAATATACATTTTCATTCATTTGGCATTTTTTATGCTTTTTAACCACATTGCTTTGCGTACAGCTCAAATTACAAATCTTTATCGAAATCGGATGAATGGTTAAGGAATGTTAAATATCATAAAATAATTAATTTATAATAGACAGCTATGTTACTAGGAAGTTTCTTCATCACCGTTTCTTTTGTTTATTTCATCATTTATTATGTCTATTAAACAATTTTATAGTTTGAGTCAATGAAGACAAACGGACAAATATTTATATTTATTATTATAACATCCAAAGTATTGAGTTTGTTATCCCAAAATAGTCAGACACCGCTTTTATAATAATGTAAGATTTTAAGCTACCACATTTTCACTAAAAACAATTTCGCTTAGTATATTTCAATGCGCCATTTATTCGAATGTCTGCACATAACAGCATTATAATTGCTGCTTTTACTACTTAAAACTAATTTAATTAAATATGAATGTTTAAGCAAATACGAGTAACAAAGAATAATAAAGGCAAAATTATGAAAAACTAGCTGCTTCCCGTGGTTTCACTCGCATTCCAAGGGAACTACTTTGCGCACGCGAGTAAAAAGTATCTTATATCTTAATCCAGGTTATAAGCTATGTGTGTACCAAATTTCATCCAAATCCGTTAAGTAGTTTTTGCGTGAAAGAGTAACAAACATACATACATATATTCTTAAAAACTTTCGCGTTTATAATATTAATAGGATAAGTAGAATAAACTCGACTACGATACAAAGAACTCTTGTAATCTGAATGTCTCTATATGATACGCCCCATCCCTATCTAGCCCCATGAGAATTTATGTGGTAAAGAAAGTCGTTTTGGCAACAAACCGGGCTAAAGAAATAATCATATACATACAGCCAAATTCTTGCATTTTTTGTAACACAATTTACGCATCGCACATACACACATTTACATACCTATTATTTATAATTTTTACGTTAGATATTTGAAGGTATATAATTGCTGATGACTAAAATCCACTTTTACGACAAGCATATGCCATGCCATGTATCAAGAAGTAAAACTTAATTTACGTAGATAGTCAACTAACATACTCGATAAACAACATATTCATTTAAGAAAACAACTTTAAATATATTTACGGACGCAGTTATCTATAAATATATATAATATGTAGATAAGAATTTTTGTTGATTAAAAGGCTAATTAGCGTATATGCAATCCTCGATAGAGATTTTAATTATTTTATTGAATGTCAAAATTAATATCAAAATTCGTCCGAAATATACGCGACAGATAATTTAAATGTTATTGAATACATACACCTAATACATTATTAAAAACCTTACCTTATATCCAGCCGCAGAAAAAAACTCAAAAATCATCCATTTTTCAAACACGAAAAACACACAGTGAAACACACTAGAAACACTATTAAACACAACACACACTTCCACTCCACTAACACTGAAAACTTTTCGAAAATCCCGCTGAAATGTACACGAGTTTGACGTCCGCGCGCTGCGACAACGGACGGCCCACTGAAATTTCAGAACAAGGATATCGTATAAAACAAAGGAAATCTTGGAAAAAAGGTTTCAGGAATTTCAATAAAGGATTTTAATTTTCCATCATTACTGTATTAGAGGGGAAAACATGTTATGGAAATGAATTTGATGGTGAAATATTTTTAGTTGTAGGTAATGGATCTTTACTTCGAGAACCTTCATGCATTGAAGTGACTTTACACTTTAATTCTACAGTATTTTTTATACACTACGGTATTTTAAAACATCATTTGAAAAAGAGTAGCAGTTATCTGCACCAAAAAAAAATATGATGGATAGGTGACCGTCTATGTCAAAGCGAAACTCCTACGTGTCTTGGAAAGCACGTTAACCCGTAAATCCCGGCTGTCATTTATAGATCTTTGACAGTCCTTACAAGTAGACGGAATCCAGAAAGTCTGACAACCAGTCTTAGCAAATTTTATCGTGTTACCCAGTGACTGGGGTGTGGAGGTCAGATAGACAGTTGCTCCATGTAAAACACTGGTACTCGGCTGCATCTGATTAGACTGGGAGTCGATATCGAAATAGGCTAGGCAGAAAAAGATCCTAACGCTTTGATGGGTCAAAACCTAAACTGCTCATTGATGCCTACTTTATCGTACTTTTTAACCGACAAAAAAAACGGGAGGATGTGTACAAGTCGACGCGTATATCTTTTTTTATGTACGATCACTCATAACTATTTACAGAGTAATCCGATTTTGATAATTCTTTTTTTGTTTAGTAAATCATACTTTAGAGGTGGTCCCATATAAATTTTATCAACACAGGTTCAGCCGTTTTGTAAATATATTAACAATAATGGTCTATCTCTATCTGGGTATGCCCTTACTTAGATGATCATGGTTATTATAGCTTATTGCAACATAAAAACTGGTTTGTAAAATAAGTTATATTTAAACGCTAGTGGACTAATACATACATCGCTCTTGTAGTCGGTGGCAAAATACTAATACTATAAACTTAGAGACACCGACTTCTAGACCAATGTATTGGTCCACTAGCGTTTAAATAAAACTTACTTTTCTCTTTTCGGTATTTTTGGAAGTCGGTTGTATTTTATCTGTGGAGGAGCTCGTGGCTAAGTAACAGCCGCACGGATCGACCGATCTTAGGTTAAGCTGCGCTTGGCGCGGTCGGTCCGTGGATGGGTGACCATCTATGTCATAGCGAGACTTCTCCGTGCCTCGGAAAGCACGTTAAGCTGTTGGTCCCGGTTGTCATTTGTACATCTTTGACAGTCGTTACGGGTAGTCAGAAGCCAGAAAGTCTGACAACCAGTCTTCCCAAGGGGTATCGTGTTACCCGGTAAACTGGGTTGTGGAGGTCAGATAGGCAGTCGCTCCATGTAAAACACTGGTACTCAGCTGCATCCGGTTAGACTGGAAGCCGACCCCAACGTAGTTGGGAAAAGGCTAGGCAGATGATGGTTGTATTTTATCTGTATATTTTTTTAGAGTTATGCGCTATCCACAAATTTCCGGGTACCCATCCCTGCCGTGTTCCGTCAGGGACAGGTAAAAAATCGGTTGCATGCAACTTGTACGAACTCGTTCACACATCTCCGTGTCAGGGGCATCCGGATCGTCTGTGTCGGACGCACGGACGCTCTGACAGTGCTATCCGATTTTTATCTAGGTATATTGATAGCCGTTTAATATATGTTTGACTGCTGATAGTCTTCTTAGTGGTCTGTTTCTTCTTCTAGCGCTATTGCAATCATTACTAATTCTTCATTGTTAAATAAAGACATCGTGTCTGAATACGGGTGACGGATGGCTCGTCCCTGACGGGAACACTGACACGGACAACTCGGATCACGGATAGCGCTGACCCGGTAATATGTGGTTAGCGCCTTATCTGTCAATTAACATCGCTATATTCTGGCGTCATTAAGAGCCAAGTTCACCAACTGATGGTTTCGTAATCGGTCCATTAAACGAAAAGGTATTTTAAACAGGAAGCTGGAATTTTCGTGTTACCCACTTCTAGTTCAACCCTGGTTTGGTAATCGACCGTTTTTGGAATAAAAATTACAAATCATACGTTACCCATCGAAAGTTGGAAATTTGAAGTTATGGTAAACTGCTGTTTTAAGTTAATCGGACCGTTATCTTGTCGGTGGAATTGGGCCTAAGTAAACTATATACTGCGTTGTTCTAACCACACTTTACATTCGGTTAATGAATGAGTTAGTAGCCTGATGGTTACTGTACACGAATGCAGTCGAGGCGGTACACACAAAGTGGTCTATTACACTGTCTTTAACGTCGATCGCAGTTAAATACTGTAGTAGGTTCAAGTTATTTTACTATACAAGCTTCTGCCAACGATGTCGCCCGTATTTTATGCACATTCATCCATAAATATAATATTACTAGCGGCCCGTCTCGGCTTCGCACGGGTAGCCTATGTTACTCAGGGTGAATGAAGCTTTCCAATCATCATCATCAGCCTATATATTGTCCCACTGCTGGGCACAGGCCTCTTCTCACACAGAGAAGGCATGAGCATTGATCACCACGCTTGCTCAAGGCGTTGGCGATGCTTTAATATGGTGAAAGAATTTTTGAAATCGGCACAGTAGTTTTTGAGTTTATTCATTACAAACATACACAAAAGTACAAATCTTTCCTCTTTATAATATTAGTGTAGATAATAATAAATAAATCACTATATTCTGTACAAATTGATTTTACGAAAAATGTAAACAAAGTCGTAACCTGTTTTGTTCTAATTCTTCCATAGAAATTAACAAAATGGCGTAAGGATGACGTATTAATGTCAATCGGGTTCAATCAAATCATCATTCATCAGTTAATGCCATTTTATTTATCTATGTAGGAAAATTAGAACAAAATAGGTTATGATTTTGTACAGACGATAACATTACAAATGTATCTGTCCGTCTGTCACCTCTTCACGCTTAAACCGCTGAACCAATTTAGATGAAATTTGGTATAGGAATAGCTTGAACCCTTTGGAAGGACAAGGATTTTCTACGGGTGCGTTAAGTATATATCCCTCGGGACGCGGGCGAAACCACGGGAAACAGCTAGTCCTTACTAATATTATAATCTGAAAGTAACTCTGTCTGTTTGTTAGGCTTTGACGGTAAAATGCTGAACTGATTTCGATGAAATTTGGTATGGAGGCAGATTGATATCTAAGGAAAACATATGGTAGATTTTATCCAGGTGTCTGAAGTAATTCCTTTTAGCCGTGAGTGAACCGATGGAAAATATTTCTCTCATCAAATCTTAAAACAATGAAAAGGATATTTCTCATAAAGTCTGGGGTATTTTATTTAATATAGTAATAGTAATAATACCATCTGTTAGTTTCTCACAATGTTAGGTACTCTTCATTCCAAGTTGTAATTTGCAATAATAAGCATTCATGTTTGCGTAGAATATAATATTGTACATTTTCTTTCTTTCTCTATTTAGAAATAATTACCAATAAAATACTATGCGAGTGGTTGGGTATTATTCATTAACCGACTGCAAAAAAGAGGAGGTTCTCAATTTGACAAATTTGTTTTTTGTATGATTGTGACGTGCTTACTCCGCCAATTATGAATTGATTTTGATAATTTTTTTTTGATAGTCGTGGTGACTTAGAGGTTAAGGCACTGTGACTTTTCTAAATCATATGTACTTTCTAAGTGTATCTTAGACGTCACTGACTAACGGTGGAGGAAAACATCGTGAGGAAACCTGGACATGAAAAGTCTGAAATCGCCAATCCACCTTGAGCAAGCGTGGTGATCAATGCTCATGCCTTCTCTGTATGAGAAGAGGCCTGTGCCTAGCAGTGGGTCAATATATAGGCTGATATGATGATGATGATTATTATTATTTATTAACCGACCGCATACAAAATAATATACAGTCGAAGGAGGAGGTTCTCAATTCGACTGTATGTTTTTTGCATGTTTGTGACGCGATTACTCCGCCAATTGATTTTGATAATTATTTTGTTTAGTAAGTCATGCTTCAGAGGTGGTCCCATATAAATTTTATCAACATCTGTTAAGTTGTTTTGTAAATATATAATATAATATGTAAAACACTGGTACTCGGCTGCATCCGGTTAAGACTAGAAGCCGACACCAACATAGTTGGGAAAAGGCTAGGCAGATGATGATGTTATTCTTGGAATGTTTGCTACAAATATATATTTACGTTTAATTTTATTTCTACCAATCTTATTATAAACGCGAAAGTTTGTAATAATGCAAGGATGTATGTTTGTTACTCTCTCACGCAAAAACTACTGAACGGATTTGGATGAAATTTGGTACACACATAGTTTACAACCTGGATTAACACATAGAATACTTTTTAACTAGGTAAGCGAAGTAGTTTTCCCAGAATGCTTGATACTCTGCCAAACAAAGTCTACTAAACAGATTTCAATGAAATTTAGTACACACATATAGTTTACAACCTGGATTAACACATAGAATACTTTTTAACTAGGTAAGCGAAGTAGTTTTCCCAGAATGCTTGATACTCTGCCAAACAAAGTCTACTAAACAGATTTCAATGAAATTTAGTACACACATATAGTTTACAACCTGGATTAACACAGGCTACTTTTGATCAGGGTGCGCAAAAATACAAAATTCAAAACATTTATTTCAATTAGACCATTTACAGGCACTTTTGAACTGTCAAATAATTACGAGTCAGTCTGTTAGTCAAAAAAAATGAAGCTATTTGCCCGTTCAAAAGCGTAGATTCCTATCAAGAAGAACTAGCAAGGAACTCCTTGGTTACTCTTTTTCAACGTGTTTTAGTTTCCAAGTGCGAATTAGTTCTCCCAGAATGGAGGTGAAACCGCAGGCAAAAGCTAGTAAGATCATATTTAAAGATTACAAAGGAGTATTGTATGACATTTTTAATGCACGTGAAGTCTGGCTTCGAACCCGCGATCGCGTGATGCAGGGACGGGTGCATAAACTGTGAACACGAACCTGTTTTTATATCAACTTTTAAGATCTAATCAGCATTTGAATAACTCAACATAAATATACGTTGGTAATAATAACATGTGTTTATGAAAGAATAATATATATGTCGGCGTAACCATAGATAAGCGCACTTCACGATACTCATTACTATATAGATAGGCTGTATACGTTGGATAAAGAGTGACAAGCTGTCATTCTGACGGAACGTCATGAGCGGTGGAGTGGCGGGAAAAAGGGATTCGGGAGGACGGAGCCGCTGGCGCACTGCATCATTACGACGGATCGTCTTTTAGCCGACATAATTATTAAAGTCACTTCATTTAGATTTTACAAATAAATATGGACGACTCTGATGTAGACCAACCAGTTCCTACATAAATATATACGTGTCACAGAAAAAATAATGTTGACTTGACGTATTAAAAACGTTTTTTACAATAAAACAACCGACTTCCAAAACACTGAAACGATAGAAATAAATTGGATTGTTGACACTTCCCGTGACCCAAAGCCTGGCTTTTACTTTGGCCATAGGCCATCCAACGTGGCAATGCTGCCAGCCTCGTGGGTACACTTCCAGTTGACAGCGATGAGGAAGAATTTTTTGACGCCATATTTTAGTAATTTTATATTAGAATATAAAATTTATACTTTTTTAAAGTTTTTTAGAAATAAATTAATTTCCTGCTAAAACGCCTGTGGATCAATACATCGCTGTAGAAGTCGGTGTCTTTAAGTTACTGTCGTGTGTATTTTATCACCAACTTCTAGATCGACTTCAATAAATACTTTTTTTTAGAGGTATACTAGCTTCTGCCCGCGACTTCGTCCGCATGGAATAGTGTTGCTCCGCTCCTATTGGTTTTAGCGTGATGATATATAGCCTATAGCCTTCCTCAATAAATGTATCTAACACTGAAAGATTTTTTTCTAATCGTACCAGTAGTTCCTGAGATGTTTGTTCGTTTGAACACTAGCGTGTAACAAACAAACTCTTCAGCTTTATTATATTAGTATAGATATAGGCGTGTCATCATCTGCCTAGCCTTTTCCCAACTATGTTGGGGTCGGCTTCCAGTCTAAACCGGATGCAGCTGAGTACCAGTGTTTTACATGGAGCGATTGCCTATCGGACCTCCACAACCCAGTTACTGGGTAACACAATACCCCTTGGTAACACTGGTTGTCAGACTTACTGGCTTCTGACTACCCGTAACGACTGTCAAAGATCTACAAATGACAGCCGGGACCAACAGCTTAACGTGCTTTCCGAGTCACGGAGGAGTCTCGCTATGACATAGATGGTCACCCATCCACGGACCGACCGCGCCAAGCGCAGCTCTACCTTTGATCGGTCGAACCGTGCAGCTGTTACTTAGCCACGAGCGTGTTTAAAATACAAATACAAAACACAAGCACAAGTCTTTAAACATTTCTAGTAAATAATATAGTAATACAATTCTTAGAAACATATCTTAGAAAATATTTTCATGACTTTATTCATGTTCGTAGTGAATATTCTGTCATGGCAATGTTGGGAATATTGCAGCTGACAGCCTTTTACACAGTTGCATAACTTTTCTTGAACGTGAATGAATTACACTTGGGTGCAATGAATTCGGGTCAGTTGTAATTTTATCGAATCTTTATCAAATCTTTACGTAATTTACCCTAATACCTACAGTATTTGTAGTATTTTTTTTTAAGTTTGAGTGATAAGTTTTATTTTTTCTTAACAGAAGAATTTGAAATTACTTTGATACTAGGGCTTATTAGATTAGTAAGCCTGCAGCTCGCACGATAAGAAGACGAATCTAAACTTAAATGACGAATTCCCCATTATAAGTTCTTGCCAAGATTATCGGCCTACACTTCTAATAAAATTATAGTCGTATAAATATCAGCGACTAACCCACTCAAATTTTAATCAAAACTTTATCCACTAGATATATTTTGTACACCCTTTCACCCACTTGTCTAAAACTTTTACCCTCACAATTTAATTTAATTTCCATATGAGTTACTGCTATATAACAACATCACCATCTTATATATAAAAATGAATTGCCGTTCGTTAGTCTCGCTAAAACTCGAGAACGGCTGGGTCGATTTAGCTGATTCTGGTTTTGAAATGTTTGTCGTAGTCCAGGGAAGGTTTAAACGGTAAGAAAAAGTTAAGATACATGTAGGTTATACGAAGTACACCGGGTCATCTAACATATAAAATGCATCGTCCTGAATGACTGACGGATCAACACACAGCCTAAACCGCTGGACCGATTCGTATTATATTATAACATCATCATCTGCTTAGCCTTTGTGCCAACCACATATATTGGGGTCAGCTTCCAGACTAACCGGTAGCAGCTGAGTACCAGAGTTTTATATGGCGACTGGACGTATAACAACTGAAGAGACCAACAGCTTAACCTGCTTGCATGGAAGAGTCTCGGTTAGACTGCGATTCTTGCGGCTTTTACTTAGCCATGAGTTCCTCAACTCTCTTCAATTTCAAGACTTATTTGCTCTATTAATGTTGAAAAAATCCGCGAAAAAATGCGACTAATTGACTAATGAGGCAGACTTTAACCAATCCACAGTTATACCCAAAACTACAATTTGTTTCATCATCAGTCTATATATTGTCCCACTGCTGGGCACAGGCCTCTTCTCATACAGAGAAGACATGAGCATTAATCACCAAGCTTGCTCAAGGCGGATTGGCGATTTCCGACTTTTTAAGTCCAGGTTTCCTCACGATGTTTTTCCTACGGTGACGTCTAAGATGTACTTAGAAAGTATATACATATGACATCTGAAAAGTCATTCATTGGTACTTGCCAGGTTACGTACCAGCACACTCGTATACGAGAAGCAGGTGCCTTAACTACCAGGCCAGGCCCAGGTTTGGAACATGCGACAACATATTTAACTTCTCTAAACTCACTTTTTAGTAAGTAGTAAGTGCGCGGAACTTTTCAAATCAATTGCGGATTAAACGCGAATGAAGCAGTTAAAAGTTTTAATTAAAACTAAATAACGTTACATGCTCAAACTATCTTCATTAACGAGGACTCGGAACTTCTAGATACGATGCAATTCGTCATTCATTTGTCTAACAGAGTCTGACTTGTTCTGAAGTTTCAATGCGGCTTCAGCAACATTCTGACGGAACTACTACGCCCACCCGGATATAATGTATTCTATATATTAATCCAGGTTGTAAACTATATGTGTACTAAATTTCATTCAAATCGGTTCAGCCGTTTTAGCGTGAAAGAGTCACAAACATAGGATACTCTTTAGTCTTAGTACTTCTCAGTTCTCTCAGGTGAAACCACGGGAAACAGCTAGTAATTTTATAAATGCGAATTTAAAAATGTTCGTTTGTTTGTTTATATGTTACGCTTTCAAGTAAAAAGTACTAAATTAATTTTGGTTGAAATTTAGTACGGATATAGATAGGATCCTGGAAATAGTTACAGGCTTATTTTTATCCAGATAAAACTTCAGAACACACCTAGTACTACACATTTAGGCCCAAGTTCACCGACAAGATAACGGTCCGATCAACTGAAAACAGCTGTTTAGCATAAATTCAAACTTCTACCATACGACGGATAACCTATCATTTGAGTTTTTTATTCCTAAAACGGTCGATTACCACGCCAGATTGAACAAGAAGTTGACAACACGAAAATTCCCGCTTCGTGGTTGAAAAACGTTTTCGTTTAACGGGCCGATTATAATATAACCCTCTGTTAGTGAACTTGGCTCTTAATGGTCTATTCATTAAAATATGTCAGACTAGCTTTCCGCCCGCGGCTTCACCCGCGGGAACATTTTTTTACACCTTAGGTTACAATTTTCAAGTTTTAGTAAGGATCCCTAATTATTTCTGGAAATAAATATAACCTATGACACTTCATAAAGATGTAGCTTTCTAAAGGTGAAAGAATTTTTAAAATCAGTCCAGAATTTTTTGAGTTAAAACCCTACAAACAAACAAACAAAACTTTCCTCTTTATAATATTAGTATATTACGTAGATTCGAGGTGAATATTATTAAGACCACATTTGCGAAATGTCCTTTCAGCTTCATCGGTCGACCCTTCAAACTAAACCCGTCATCAACTAATATTTGAGAGTAAGTATTATTAGCTAACTAGTTTGTATGCGAAATTTTGTGACGATGTATTTATGTCTGTCTGTTACTCTTTCCTACTACTTGAAACATTATTTATATTGCTGGATTTAAATTGTAATTTAATTGTTTCATTATTTTTTTGTATAGCATCATTTGAACTGTATAACTTTCTCAGAGATAACCTGTACTGTAAAAAGACTATTGTAAACATTTCCTTTTGAAAAGAGTGTCTATGAAGTTTTAGTAGTTTATAACCTGGATTGACATTTAGGATACTTTTTATCCGGGTAGTTTCCTCAGGATGCGGGTGAAACCGCGGAAAACAGCTAGTAATGTTATAAATGCGAATGTGAGTTTGTTTATTTGTTACGCTTTCACGGTTAAATGGCTGAAGCGATTTGGTTGCAATTTGATACGGAGATGGATAACATCCTGAAAACGGTTATAGGCTACTTTTCATCCGGGTGATAAATGATAAGTGATATTTATTTTGCAAGTAGGTTATAAAATAACACTTTTACACGTCAAACATATTTTTGTTTATAGCTAGGTGAGGCCGGTGTTTCCTATCTGACTACCTTGAGAAGAAACACCGAAACAAACTCAAGGGTCACAGTCTCTCTTTTAACGTTCAGACATTTAATAACCATTGCAATATGGTAGAACAATGTGGACTCGTGTCTGAAATGGCCTTTTGGAGAAAGAGCCATACAAATTTGAGTGGACCTACCTGTGAGTTAAGTCGTTACCTCGGTACTTAACTGAAACCGCGGGTATCAACTAGTTTTAATCTATACTAATATAATAAAGCTGAAGAGTTTGTTAGTTTGTTTGTTTGAACGCGCTAATCTCATGAACTACTGGTACGATTTGGAAAATTCTTTCAGTGTTAGATAGCCCATTTATTGAGGAAGACTATAGGCTGTATATCATCACGCTAAAACCAATAGGAGCGGAGCACCACTATTCCACGCGGACGAAGGGGGCAGAAGCTAGTATTATATAGACGTCAGTACTTATAGATATAGGTAGTAGATTTAAGACCCTCCCTGGTCGGACCCTATACCGTGGTAAGCTTGTAAAAGGGATGATTAATACACACTGTCTAATCAATTTGACATGTTCGAGTGAATATTGAGTTTGAAGCGAAATTCTCGTTAGGTTAAGTATTATTTCCTAAGTGAGGTATAGCAGAGGAGCTCGTGGCTAAGTAACAGCTGCACGGTTCGACCGATCAAAGGTTAAGCTGCGCTTGGCGCGGTCGGTCCGTGGATGGGTTTTGGACTCCTCCGTGCCTCGGAAAGCATGTTAAGCTGTTGGTCCCGGTTATCATTTGTAGATCTTTGACAGTCGTTACGGTAGTCAGAAGCCAGAAAGTCTGGCAACCAGTCTTATCAAGGGGTACCGTGCTACCCGGTAACTGGGTTGTGGAGGTCCGATAGACAATCGCTCCATGTAAAACACTGGTACTCAGCTGCAACCGGTTTAGACTGGAAGCCGACCCCAACATAGTTGGGAAAAGGCTAGGCAGATGATGAAGTGAGGTATAGCATAAATGGTTTGGATTTTATGGATTGTTCGCGCGCTAGGCGACCACTATAGTCGTATTTTTAATTAGACGGAGTCAACTGACGTTTACTGTGTTGTCAGTTTTTGATGAAATAAAAATAGTGTTGTGACAAAGTGAATGATTAAAAGAAACTCCTGAATGAATGAAATTGCCTCGATTGTCTAGTGAATAGTTAGTGTGCCGAACTGCCGATATCGGGTACGGGGTTCGAAGTTTAGTCGTGCTTTGAACATACCAACGAGTTTTCGACGACTATGTTCCTATAGTATCTACCTATACTGAATACCGAGTGTTTTAAACATTAAGGAAAACATTGCGAGGAAACTTGTAAGACTTAGACTTGTGAGATAGTGGTCAAACGCGAACCTATCAATAATAAAAAGCCTCAATAGGTAATAGTGAAGCAGCTTTCTCCTCAAATACGTGTTTGTAGACGTTTTGTATCATAAGTTTTTCGGTAACGCTTAAAGCAATCTGTGGTCTCTTCTTTCTTGGAGACAAGCTTTGGCTTGACGTGCTTGGTTGAGGATCCATATCGTTTGTACGAAACAATATAGCAACAAATGAACACAACAATTACCACAAACACAAAACTTAGCGTAACGAAAAACTTAACAAAAACAAACACTAAACAGCGTGTGCGCAGAAAAAACATTCGTGCTATCAGACCAGAGGTTAGAAGCCGAATAACAAACAAAATGTTGATCGGTGTTGCTAGTCGCCGCGCCTCGCTTTATAATAAGCCGTCAAAAACTGATTGTAGTTACATACTACTAGTAACTTATATCTGATCACTTTTATGAAATTTTATTGTAAAATAGAAATAATATTCTTTTATAGTTTAAAATGATTAACTCACTCATTGTTCATTCATCTGATTGAACGAGAACTGAACGCATCACTATTACTTTAAATATGGCAACATTATTTTACAAAGTGACATTAGCTACTGTCAGTTGGCTTCGTCTAATTAAAAATACGACTATAGACCAATGAGGCATTGTCGTATTGTCTGTACTAATTGAGTTTACGAAAAATATAAACAAAATCATAACCTAATTTGGTTCTTATTTTCCCACATAAAAAAACACATAGGAAGTGGTGAAGGGCGGGCGTTTTGGGGGCTGTCTTTCAGCTACTGCTGATTTTTAGCCTAATTTGAATAAATGACTTTTGAATTGAATTTGAATTGACATAGACAAATAAAATCGCATTAAGTGATGAATGATGGTTTTTAGAGCATGCATAAATGCGCCATCCTTGCGCCATTTTGTTAATTTCTGTGGCAGAATTGGAACAAAATAGGTTACGACTTTGTTTACATTTTTCGTAAAATTTGTACGGAATATAATTACATAGTGGGTACACATTCACCCCCTTATTAAAATAACGTCATTTGTCTTAAGGCCAAATTCACCGACAGATGGTTACGTAATCGGCCCGTTAAACAAAAACGTTTTTTAACCAGGAAACTGGAATTTTCGTGTTACCCACTTCTAGTTCAACCCTAGTCTGGTAACCGTTTCAGGAATAAAAATCTCTAATAATACGTTATCCATCAAAATTTGAATTTATGGTAAACAACTGTTTTAAGTTGATCGGACTGTTATCTTGTCGGTGAACTTGGGCCTTATAAGCCTAAGCTAGCAAACTGTTTTATCGCTTTCGGTCAAACTTAATTTTAAATTGACAATAAGAGGGCAAATAGATAACAAAACAATATACCAACTAACTCAATTCATCATCATCATCTGCCTAGCCTTTTCCCAACTACGTTGGGGTCGGCTTCCAGTCTAACCGGATGCAGCTGAGTACCAGTGTTTTACATGGAGCGACTGCCTGTCTGATCTCCACAACCCAGTTTACCGGGTAACACGATACCCCTTGGTAAGACTGGTTGTCAGACTTTCTGGCTTCTGACTACCCGTAACGATTGTCAAAGATCTACAAATGACAGCCGGAACCAACAGCTTAACGTGCTTTCCGAGGCACGGAGGAGTCTCGCTACGACAAAGATGGTCACCCATCCACGGACCGACCGCGCCAAGCGCAGCTTAACCTTTCATCGGTCGAACTTTACCAACTAACTCAATTAAAGAAACCAAGTAAACTTTAACTTATGTAGGTTAACATAAACTTGGCCTAACATGATTGCTTGATTAGTTACTAAATAATTCACTGACAAACTGAAAGATCAATTAACTTTGGTTCCAAAGGTTAAAGCAATAAGGACAAATATCTCGGAATTCAATGAAATTATTATTAGTATAGGCCCATAATTCCCAATTGAAAATACTAACAGATTGTTTGACCTCGTGGCTAAGTATCAGCCGCACGGTTCGACCGATCAAAGGTTAAGCAGCGCGGTCGGTCCGTGGATGGGTCATCTTTGTCATAGCGAGACTCCACCGTGCCTCGGAAAGCACGTTAAGCTGTTGGTCCCGGTTGTCATTTGTAGATCTTTGATAGTCGTTACGGGTAGTCACAAACCAGAAAGTCCGGCAACCAGTCTTACCAAGGGGTACCGTGCCACCTGGTAACTGGGTTGTGGAGGTCAGATAGGCATTCACTCTATGTAAACACTGGTACTCAGCGGCATTATTTGTACCTGCTTAGCCGTTTCCTAATTATATTGAAGTCAGCTTCCAGTCTTACCAGACGGTACTGAGTACCAGCGTTTTACACGGAGCGACTGCCTATCTCACCTCTATAACCCAGTTACCGGATAACACGGTACCCCTTGGTAAGACTGGTTGTCAGACTTTCTGGCTTCTGAGTACCCGTAAAACTGTCAAAGATCTACAAATGACAAGCGGGACCAACAGCTTAACGTTATGACAGAGCTATCCAACCATCCACGGACCGACCGCGCCAAGCGCAGCTTAACCTTTGATCGATCGACCCGTGCGGTTGTTGCTTAGCTGTTACGAGCTCCTCGCAAGAAGCGAGTATATTCCATTCAAAAATCGCTTTCAATATGGATACATTTTCGTAAGTAATTTGTGCTAGGCCCACCAAATTTTCACAATTCTCACACTACGGTAGCCACAACAACAAAATTTAATGTGTCCCAAGTCCAAACGATTCACGTTGACGTTAAAATCGATAAAGTTTTCAAACTGTTGTTAGTTACGAACGCTAAACTAAACTATACAGGTAGGTACCCTTTGTGAGGGTTTGCTACCTATAAATATTTCAACCCCTGATTCGAAGTCACAGAGCGAAGCCGCCCCTGTACCAGGAACTATTGAACTAGGTACTTTCAACTAGTAAAGTAGTGATGGAATGACATATTTTTTCGGATATTTTTGTCGATATTTTTAGTTTAACTAGTTTTTTCCTGCGGTTTCTTCTGCTTCCCAAGGTAACTACTTCACGTATTCGAATAAAAACTATCCCTCCACAGATTCCAATTTTCTCCGTACAAAATTTCATCTCAATCGATTCAACCGTTTTCTTGTGACATCAGTAACAAATATACAGACAATATTACTTTTATGTTTAACTAGCTTCTGCCCGCGACTTCGTCCGCGTGGAATAGTGGTGCTCCGCTCCTATTGGTTTTAGCATGATGAAATATAGCCTAAAGCCTTCTTCAATAAATGGGCTATCTAACACTGAAAGAATTTTCAAATCGGACCAGTAGTTCCTGAGATTAGTAGCGTACGCAAAAAAAGTAACTTTTCTGGTTGATTTCTTACACGTTGTGTCCGAAAAACCCAAATATCTTACGGAACCCTATTTTTTTTCCAAAATAAAATTTAGCCTATGTTACTCGTGGATAATGTAGCTTTCGAATGGTGAAAGAATTTTTAAAATCGGTCCAGTAGTTTTTGAGCCTATTCATTACAAACAAACAAACAAACAAAGTTTTCCTCTTTATAATATTAGTGTAGATAATAATTAAGTAAAGAAATACAGTCGTTACGGGTAGTCAGAAGCCGGTCAGTCTGACATTCAGTCGAGGGACATTGTTGTAACCAGCACTGGGTTAGGTACCTATGACAGATAGATCTATATTCACAATTATCCTGTAGTCAGTTTTGTTTGTGAACTGAATCATCATAAACCTAACAATATTATAAGTAATTTCCAAAATAACCATACTTATGTAAGCAGTAACATTGTCCAAATAATTTATAATGGTCACCAAAACACTTCAATATTGACAAATGACTAATCCAACACGAGCGTCGCGTGTCAAATGTTATTACTCAAATGGATACCCAGTAAAGTGCCAGTTTCCTACATAAATAACATCAATCATATTATATCATACATTCGGTCTTGTAATCGTACAATATCGACTGTTTGTAAGCTTGTTGAAGATAATGTTTTGATAATCACTTTACCTGTGTTTATTACGTTTTTTTCTATAAATATTATTCACCAAAATCGTGTAAAAATACTTTATTATATAGCTATAGGTAGAAATACAAGATTTGCTTGAAATTAATCAAAATGCTTTGTCCTGAACGACTGACGGATCAACGCACAGCCTAAACCGGTGATCGTAGAGACCTGAAACTTGGAAGATGTATTCTTTGTATGACGTAGGAATCCGATAAGGATCGTCCAAAATTCTACGCCTAAGGGGGTGAAAAAGTGGGGCAAAGTTTGTATGTCATTTTTAATTTGAATTCGTATGGACCACGCGGGCGAAGCCGCTGGCGGAAAACTAGTTTATGTTTATTTATGAAACATTCCACGGTCGGAACCTATCGACATTCATTCTGACATCTATAATCTAATTTTGATTGAAATTACAATCGGTGAAGATTTTCGTACCTGTTTTACATTTTAGCGGATATTTCGGATATATGCAAGCGTCACATCACTATTTCAAGGGTCCTCTGTAATCGGATAGCGGCTGTTACTGGACGCGACCTTTCAAACTAGATTTGATGCGTGACGAAATTGCAACTCGTATAGCCTGCAGTCGTGATGCGAACAATAAGTAGACGGCCGGTCTCATCAAAATTCAGGTGATTTATACATTTACATATCTCAAATACGTTACCTACTTGGGTACCTATACAGATGTATATACAGGATTACTAGTAATTCGACGAATAGATGTATACAAGATTACTGGATTACTAGTAATTCGACGAATATCTAGCAGCTGATAGGACTTAGAAGAAACAAATTTAACCACCCATATTTATGTATGCCCGAAATTCTAAGGGGTTGAAAAGGGGGGGCCAAGTTTGTATGAACATTTGTCTGTGGATTTTAATTTAAATTCGTATAAACCACACGGTCGAAGCCGCTGGCGGAAAGCTAGTAATATAATCATAAAATATTAGGTAGGTACTCACCTTATTTCTTTTGTATTCAATCCCAATGTCTTCAGTCTTCAATGAAATCAGTTCTCTTCATAGAATAGATTAACTAAATGAAAATTGTAGGCACATCTTCTTCTGATGATCACTACAGTAAAACTATTCCATAGCTATCACAAAACATAAGCGGAACCCAATTTGTATCTCAGTTCGCAATAGGGAACCCGAAATAATGAACATATATACACTTCTGAAGAAATCTACAGTAAGTCTTTTGTTTTGTTAATATATTCGACATCAATTTTGAAACTAGCTATGTCTTGTTTGAAGCCACTATGTAGAGTGATAGTACCCTACGGTAGTAGAAAAAAATAATTGATGGTAGAATAAAGCCACTATGTAGGGTAGTTGAAAAAAAAATTTGATGGTACAAAAAAATGTGACGTGTCGGGTATTTATAACCGACTACGACGAAGCAAACTGTTATGATTTTTACCAGTATTTATGTATGTTTGTTTGTTTATCTGTTCCCTCATAACTTCTAAACTTAAGTATCGTTGGAAGAGTCTTGGAGTTTATTAAAATAAAATATATCGCCATCTAGTGTCAGGAACTAAAGTATTTTTGGTAATTATGACCATTTTAAGACATGAAATAAAAATTCTACCAATATTATAAATGCAAAAGTTTATATTATAAACTTTCGAATTTTTATTTCATATATTTATTTTAATTTTTATTTTATTCATATAATACGCGATGTGTCCTACAGCGCCACGCTATAAAAGTCGTACATATATTTTATACTATTATTATTACTTCTAATCAAGTAGTGGTGCTGAGGGCACGAAAATCTCGAACTTGTATACAAGTGATACATGGACACAATGTATCCATGTATCCATATTATGGATATGTGGATGCTTGTTACTCTTTTACATCAAAACAACTGAATGAATTTAGATGAAATTTAGTGCACACAAAATTTATATGACATGTGTTGGTTGGGCTAAACGATGTAGCTGAATAAAACAAATTAATATGTTTATTTAAATAATTTATTTAACAACAATATATATACATTAGCTATTATTATCTACATATTGTGTCAAAGAAAGTTTAGTTCTAAACCGGAAGAGTTCCTTCACAAGGAATTCTAATATCTTAAATAATATTTTATTCCTTGAATAAAAAAACTGTCTATTGAAAATAAAATGTACTTAGGCCCAAGTTCACCGACTAGATAACAGCCCGATCATCTAAAACAGCTGTTTACAGAAAATTCAAACTTCCAAGTTTCTAAGAGTAACACTATCATTTGAGTTTTATATTCCTAAATCAGTCGATTACCGACCCCAGTTTAAACCATCTCTGGGTGAACTTGGCCCTTAGAGTATCTCACTGCGACAGAAATTTGCGACACAAGTGTCAGAAGAAATCTTCATACTGTTTAAGTCAAATAAACTATTGAAGTCGACAGTTTATTTGCTCGCGACACTTGTGTCACAATAAATGTCCCACACCTGTTTACACACAGACACTCGCTGTATACACTAACCGTGTTATTCGTAATAAAGCTTTTTGCTTTAATACACTTAGGCCCAAGTTCACCGACAAGATAACGGCCCGATTAACTTAAAACAGCTATTTACCATAAATTCAAACTTCCAACTTTCGATGGGTGACGTATTATTTGAGATTTTTATTCCTGAAACAGTCGATTACCAAACCAGGGTTGGACTAGAAGTGGGTAATAAGAAAAATCCAGCGTCGTGGTTAAAAAACGTTTTTGTTTAACGGGCCGATTACGTAATCATCTGTACTTGAACTTGGCCCTTATTTAGCTATCAAACTGTTTTGCCCTTATCCGACAATAATTCTTCAATCATTGGTAATTCACATTATTGTACCAAACTAAAACTTTGAGCGTTAAGTTTTAATTTAATTCTTAGACTAATTAACTAATATGTAATTTGATTGTTTAGTAAATACATGCAAATTTTATTCGATATTGTTGTGTTAATGTCTCTTTCTTTCTTTCTTTCTTTCCCATTTTCAAGAATAGACCTTCTCTTGACTATTTAATTGATTGAAATATCTAATGTTACAGAAGAAGGGAGAGATCCCATGAATGCCAGATTAAGTCATAGTATTGTCACGTAGGTCGGTAAGAAAGTGCTAGAGTTCTCGAACGAACGTTCTCGGCCAAATGTTCTGGGTGAATGTTCAGTTCTAGAACGAATGTTCTAGAGTGAATGTTCAAGAGTGAATGTTCAAGAGTGAATGTTCAAGAGTGAATGTTCAAGAGTGAATGTTCAAGAGTGAATGTTCAAGAGTGAATGTTCTAGAGTAAATGTTCTAGAGTGAATGTTCTAGAGTGAATGGTCTAGAGTTAATGTTATAGGGTGAATGTTCTAGAGTGAATGTTCTAGAATTAATGGTAGACAGAACGTTCTACAAAAAAATAACTAGAAAGAATGTTCTAGAATTAAAATGAATATTCTAGAATTATGCTCTAGAACTATCTAGAAAACGCCACTGATACATCTATTATCACAGACATTTGGTATTTTAAATACAAAATTTGAACAATAAGTACGCCACGATCTAATCATATTCATACTAGCCAAACTTTCTTCTTTATTATGGTGTCTTTACCCATAAAACTTATCTTCTTTATCCCACTGCTTGGACAAGCCTCTTCTCATACAGAGAAGGCATGAGCATTGATCACCACGCTTGCTCAAGGCGGATTGGCGATCTCAGACTTTTGAGTCCAGGTTTCTTCACGATATTTTCCTTCACCGTTAGTCAGAGGTGTCTAAGATACACTTAGAAAGTACATATGACTTTAGAAAAACCACATTAGTACTTGCCAGGTTTCGAACTTGTACACTCGTGCACGAGACGTAGGTGCCTTAACCACTAGGCCACCACGACTCCTAGACATCAGCCTACATACCATGACGTAAGTCTATCATTCATGAAATATTGGGCTGTCATCACTACATAGTATAAAACAAAGTTGCTTTCTCTGTCCCTTATATCCCTATGTATGCTTAAATCTTTAAAACTACGCAACGGATTTTCATGCGGTTTTTTTTTTCAATAGATAGAGTGATTAATGAAGAAGGTTTTAGTATATAAATTGTCAAGTTTTTGTATCCATTAGCTAAAATATCGCGGGCGAAGCCGCTGGCGGGAAGCTAGTAGTGTATGAGTTTTGAAAAGATCTTAATTTGCATGTATTCACTAAAAACTGTATACATAATATACTTATCAACTATTCCCTTCACCTGCTAACATGTTCTGTAATTCTAGTCTTAAATAAGTGGCCTCTGAAATCATTTCGTCGCGCGTTCTCGGTGGCTTGGATGGGTGGCCGGATTTGAACCTTAAAAACATAGAGATAGAGTATATTCTTAAAGGTGCGATACATAGCTACATGTTATAAAACGTTATTATATAACATGCATCAGTAATGTGGAGACTTAATGTCATAATAACAAGTTGTGTAACATGTTATTAATATTTACAAATATTATATAACTTATGTGTACATGTGTTCTCGAGATGCATGTTATATAACATTGTTATATTGCACTGTTATTGTAATGTGTACAGTATTATTATATGTTACAATGTTGTAAAACAATGTAACATCATGCGGACGTGTTATAACACAAGTTACACAACATGCTACTTAAATCTGTAGGCACCTTTAGATAAAAGTTATCTGGCTATTCAAAAATCGGTACTTAGTAGGAAAAAAGCTCGCGCTGGTCTTCCGATAGAAGCCCTAAAGTGTAATGAAGGCAATATCACTTACTGGTCATGTTTGGCTAGCTCCAAATAAATGAGGTCGTTATCAATGAAATCCCCTTTTTTCCTCGGCATCACGTGGCAGTGGAGATGCTGTAATAATAATATTTAGCCATTGATCTATAAAAAACCCAAGATACACACCCAACGTCTCAAAACCGTCCGCATAAAATGAGCGCAACATTCTAAATTGTGCGCTCATTTCAAATAGTCTCGCGTCACTCAAAAACAACCTTAAACCAATTTACGTAAGGTTGAATTTGCAAAAATATTTGTATGTAGCATAATTATAACTACGTAGGTTGCAAAAAGTCTCGCGTCACTTAAAACAACCTTAAACCAATTTGCGTAAGGTTGAATTTGCAATAATATATGTGTAGGTATGATAATGAGTGTTTGGGGACATTTTCGAGCGTTACTTTTATTCGAGACTATGCATCTTGGGTTTTTTATATATAAATGTATTTAGCCTTAGAATTATGATTTTTCTACCGAAAACACTACTGCCGTCAAGAAAGCCCGAAACTACATTTTCTTTCGATATTGAGTTAAGTTCATTTTGGAATTAGACTCTGATTACGAATGTATGTATTCAACTCAATATCGAATAAAAAATGTATAGTCTACCAATTGATTTTACGAAAAATATAAACAAAGTCATAACCTATTTTGTTCTAATTTTCCTACATCTATACTTATAATAAATCTATAGAGAGGTCAATTCTGTACATTAAATATATTTCCAAAATAACTATCAGGGAGTGATTAGGGATCGATACTGATGCCAAAAATGCAATGAATAAAATTTTTGTCTGTCTGTCTGTCTAAACGTTATAAAAACTACTCGACGGATTTTAACGAATCTTGGTACAATTATTTTTCATACTCCTGAGCTGGTTATACTATACTTTTCATCACGCTACAATCAACAGGAGCTGAGCAGTGAAAGGAAATGTTGGGAAAACGGGAGAAGTTACTAAATTTTTAAGCTTCCGTCGCGTGTGCAACCTTAATGGTTAAAGCTACACAGAAATCAAGGCTATAGGCAATATATCATCACGTTAAGACCAATAGGAGCAGAGCACCACTATTCCACGCGGACGAAGTCGCTGGCAGAAGCTATTAGATAAATAAAATGGCATTAAATGATGAATAATGATGCTTAGAGCATGAAATTAACATAAATGCGCCATCCTTACGCCAATTTGTAAATTTTTGTGACAGGATTAGAACAAAATAGGTAACGACTTTGTTTACATTTTTCGTATAATCAAATGGTACAGACTATATTTACGGCGTTTTGTCATAAGACACTGAGAACTGCACACTACCTGTCCAATATTTAACCGACTTCAAAACAGAAGGTTCTGTATTCGACCCGTTTGTTACATACATAATGTATTCTTATATGTAAGGCCGCGATTTTCTCAAAAACTATGAAATAGATTTTTGGGAAAAGGCTAGGCAGATAAGGATATTACCTTAACAGTTTGTCCGGCGTCCCTACCATCTTGTATGGTCACCGTACAGGACTCCGCGTTGTGCACTTTTTCCATTAGCTGTAACAAAAAAACAATTATACTAACTTTATCTTGCGGCTTCTCTCGCACCTTGAAGGAACTACGCCAAGTGCTTGGATAAAAACTCAATAGTCTACATATCTTCATAGCAAATCTATATCTATACTAATATAATAAAGCTGAAGAGTTTGTTTGTTTGAACGCGCTTATCTCAGGAACTACTGGTGCGATTTGAAAAATTATTTCAGTGTTAGATAGCCCATTTATTGAGGAAGGCTATAGGCTATATATCATCACGCTAAAACCAATAGGAGCGGAGCACCACTATTCCACGCGGGCGAAGTCCCAGGCAGAAGCTAGTGACCAAAATTTGTTCAGCCCTTTACCGTGAAAGCGTAACATATAGACAGACTTTCTTATCCTACTAATATTATAGACACGAAAATTTGTTACTCTTCACGCCAAATCTACTGAATGACTTTGGATGAAATTTTGTTTAACACATAGGTAACACTTTTTAGTTATTTGTTTACTGTGCGAAATAGTTCTGTCGGGGTGCGGGGTAGACCGCGTTAAACTGCTAGTTATAGAATAAGAAAGGATTTTAAAGAGATTAAAAAAATCTAAATTTGTTTGTAGGTGGAGTTTTTTATTATTATCTCCCGGAGTTAGTTGTTGGTAGTATCACACCCCCGTACCTGGGTCGTCCCCATCTCCTTGATAGCAGTCGTTGGTACAATTCCATGTCAGAGACCGTCAGGCAGATTTAAGAAAAAAATCTGACACTAAGGCTGGTTAGGTTGGTAAACCTGCAGCCAGCCAACATGATATAATAAAAAATTTAAAAGCCTCCTACGCAAAAATGCCTTACATAATTTTGGAAGAGGTGATACTCTTACACTGCTGGAATGATATTAACCAAACATAGCTAAGAAACACTGCAAGGAAACTGGCTTTCAAATGAAAAAAACCGCATCGAAATCGGTCCTTTCGTTTCAGCGCTACGATGCCACAGACAGACATCGACGTCAAACTTATAACTCCCCTCTTTTTGCGTCGGGGGTTAAAAAAGAAAAATTATGGTTTATCTACACTACTATTATAAAGAGGAAAGATTTGTATTTTTGTGTGTATGTTTGTAATGAATAAACTCAAAAACTACTGTGCCGATTTCAAAAATTCTTTCACCATTGAATAGCTACACTCACCCTGAGTAACATAGGCTACCCGTGCGAAGCCAGAACGGGCCGCTATTTTTCATATTTCTCTAATGTAAATGAGCGTATAACAATAACTGACCCTTTGTACTAGTCTAATGGCCTTGTAGAAGTCCTGTGCCTCTTCCTCCGTCATGTCCCTGTTCCTCTCAGCCATCCTGATAGGAGCTACCAACACGTGACCAGGTATCACACACCTGGAAAAATATCATCATCATCATCAGCCTATATATTGTCCCACGGCTGGGCACAGGCCTCTTCTCATACAGAGAAGGCATGAGCATTGATCACCACGCTTGCTCAAGGCGGATTGGTGATTTAAAACTTTTTTAAGTCCAGGTTTCCTCACGATGTTTTCCTTCACCGTTAGTCAGTGGTGTACAAGATAGACTTAGAAAGTACATTTATGATACATTAATTACGTGAACATCGAAAGAGGGGAGATTTCGGAAAAATATAGGGGGAAGGGAGGGAAATATCACATGTATTTATTAAATCTTCTAGTCTGTTTGTACAGTTTTGTCAGTGTTTAATTTTCCGGAATTAAATTCGATTATACTTGTATGTAATGATACTCTGATTTTTTTTCTAAAATAATACACGTGATTTTAGGCAAGGGGAGGATTAGTCGATAATCTCACTACGTACCATCGGGGAGGAGGACGAGTGGATAAAAATTGCTTATAAAAAACACGTGATTAATGGAAGACCTCTTTGAAAAAGTTACATTGGTAGTTAGTAGGTTTTGAACCTACACATTCGTACTTTAAGTGCAGGCGCTTTTACCTCTAGGCCACCACGACCTTACTCTAAATTATTTTGTTATCTACATACCTACATACAGGAAATTTTTTTAACCAGTGCTCAAATTTTGAAAACTAAACTTAAACACTTTTTAACAAACACGTATTTTTCAGTTTGTTAGGTCTCAGTACTAAAAAAAATTATCGTTTACGAAACATATTCACTTAAGAACTTAATTTGTTTAAAACTCGCCGGTCGGCTTGTGCGTAGATATCAGCTGAGTCGACGACTCGTGAGTTCGCTCTCGCATGCCTACGCAGTGCAGTGCTATTACGAATAGATTATGCCCATGTTTTACTTAAATCAAAATAGGACACAAGTGAACATAAACATAGAAATGTGTTCTATTACTGATTCCGACAAATAAAAAAAAAATGCGCACAGGTTAAAAACTTTTCCTGTATATTTCCTTACCTTAAATTAACAAAAGCATAAGTCAGCTTCGACTTGAAGAAGACACAAGTCTCAGGTACTTTCACGTGTCCGAACGCGTAGTACGGCTCGTCCGGATTGACGCTGGTGTCCGGACAATCGGACGGAGAGGGAGGGGGGAGGTCGGACTGCTCTTTGTGGGTAGGAAGGAGCTCCTTGCGAAGACTAAGACAGTATAATGAGTACACGTTTCGTCTGAAAAGAAATATTATACAGAATGTATTTTTTTTACAATTGATGAATTTAAAATGTATTCTGCAATGGATGATATAGTACAATAGGTGTTTGACCATGAAAATAGGAGTTTCAACATATCTATATTAATATATAAAGTCGATGAGTTTGTTTGCTTGAACGCGCTAATCTCAGGAACTACTGGTCCGATTTGAAAAATTATTTCAGTGATAGTGTTAGCCCATTTATCGAGGAAGGCTATAGGCTCTATATCACATCAGGCTTAGACCAATAGGAGCGGAGGACCACTATTCCACGCGGACGGAGTCGCGGGTAGAAGCTAGTCCTTCCATAAAATGGAGTGCAATTACATTTAAATCAAATGTAAGTTTACAAAACTATTACAGATCAAAGTCAAATAAGTAAAATTGACTTGTTTTCTAAATAATCCTAGATTAAGTATATATTTTGTAATAAATGTTTAAAAAAACGTTATAGAACAATGGTAGATCCTTCAACAACAACACACACACACACACGTTGACAACGTTAATCTTGAATAATTCGAATTTTTAATGTTGGCAACTGATGTTTTTCTATATGTCGGCTATTTCGTCGACATTTTATTTCCATTGAATGAGACTAAAAAGAGCAGTTAACATAGAAAAAAAATCACAAATCCCTACCTCCTATGCTGAAATACAGGCATGTTTCTCCTCACATCTTTCAGCCTATCCTCGCTTATCTCCGCTACTTTGTAACAGGGGGAGACGTCTTCGCAGTCGACTAGGACTTCGCCCCAGGGGTCTATCACGATAGCATGACCGTAACTCTTCCTCTTAGCGTTGTGGGCGCCTGCTTGAGCGGCTGCTATGACATAGCACTGGTTTTCTATGGCTCTTGCCCTGGGAAAAATAAGAATTATCATCTGCCTAGCCTTTTCCCAAATATGGTGTCCAAATTACCGGATGCAGTTGAGTACCAGTGTTTTACATGGAGCGACTGCCTATCTGACCTCCACAACCCAGTTACCGGGTAACACGGTACCCCTTGGTAAGACTGGTTGCCAGACTTTCTGGCGTATGACTACCCGTAACGACTGTCAAAGATGTACAAATGACAACCGGGACCAACAGCTTAACGTGCTTTCCGAGGCACGGAGGAGTTTCGCTATGACATAGATGGTCACCCATCCACAGACCGACCGCGCCAAGCGCAGCTTAACGTCGAATCGAAACGAACTCGAAACTTTGACTAGTTGATTTGTGAAAATTCTACCCCTAAGGGGGTATGAAATAGGGAAGGACCATTATGTTTGAATGATTAAAACATTTTTTAGCATTATGGAAATTCAACTCTCAATGCATTGAGATATGAGATATGTCATCATCAAGTCTAATATGTAGGGTCCTGGTTAAAAATAAAAAAAATAGACATGAAAATGTATAATTAAGTAATTATTTTATTTAAATTAGTTCTCCGAAGTTACCTGAGCAAGACATGCCAATGTGCTGCGCCGGTGTGCTGTGTAAAAGCCGAGGGATAGGTCAGAATTTCCGCTTTCGTTATACTAAGCGACGTGCTTAGTTCTGGGAAACGCATATCGTAGCATATTGAAAGACCTGGGAAAAACAAAAACGATTTAATTATTTGCCAACAGACTCTCCCGTAAACAAATTCTTGAGTAGAGACCACGGCTAGGTAAACGCTGTATACGATCCCCACCGGCAAGATAGTGACGATCTGCGATATGCTGGAGGCCAATATGGGATGCAGACCGGACATTTTGAGGAAGGAACATTTTGGGAGGGAACATTTTGGGAAATGGACATTTTGGGAGGGAACATTTTGGGAAATGGACATTTTGGGAGGGAACATTTTGGGAAATTGACATTATGAAGAGGCGACATTTCGGGAATGGAACTATTTGAAACCAAGGGTCATTTTGGGAAAGGGACATTTTGAGCCTAAACAGTGTTAGATAGCCTGATGATGACAGACCGGATTAAGCAGATATTATATTTAGTTTCGTGACACAGGCACAATCTGTACTCCCTCACTTATGGAGAGAGATCATACGAACTACGAAGAATTTGTTTGTTTTGAACACGCTAATCTCTGGAACTAGCGACCAGATTGCAATAAATATCTGCATTTCATAGACCAATTTTTAAGCAATGTTATAAGTTATTTAATATCATGTTATGACCTTTAAGAGATGAACAAAAAGATGAAAAGTAACAGAAAAGAAAAGAAAAAAAGTCTTCCAGTGCGGCGAGTGAGACCAAGGGGCACAGTCGTCCAAACTAAAAATATTTTAATGCGAAAGAGAGTTTGTTTCGCGGTAAAACGGCTGAACCGATTTGAGTGACATTTGGTATGGAGATAACCCCTGTATCTCCCCTGAAGTAGTTCCCTAGAGACGCGAGTGAAACTGCACAGCCATGTATGTATAAATTTTATACAAACATTGCTGTGCCCCGAAACCCGCAAACAATTGTAATATAAACTAGCTTCTGCCAGCGACTTCGTCCGCGTGGAATAGTGGTGCTCCGCTCCTATTGGTCTTAGCGTGATGATATATGGCCTATAGCCTTCCTCAATAAATGGACTATCTAACACTGAAATATTTTTTCTAATCGGACCAGGGGTTCCTGAGATTAGCGCGTTTAAACAAAATGACAACATTTCCCTTCACTGCTCTGCTCCTATTGATTGTAGCGTGATGAAAAGTATACTATAACCAGCTCAGGAGTATGAAAAATATTTGTACCAAGTTTCGTTAAAATCCGTCGAGTAGTTTTTGTTTCTATAACGTTTATACAGACAGACAGAAATGTTACTGATTGCATTTTTGGCATCAGTATCGATCCCTAATCACCCCCTGATAGTTATTTTGGAAATATATTTCATGTACAGAATTGACCTGTCTACAGATTTATTATAAGTATAGATAACTCACCAACTTTTCCTATAGGAGTATCAACGGGGGCCACAATATGATCTCCAGGCTGACAAAAGTCACTTTCCTTAAGTCGAATATTCCGCTCCGGTATTTCAACGTCGAAAAGGTGCAACTTTCGGTATGTCTGCACTATGTTGCCTTTATTGTCTATGATTATGTGAGTGTTGCAAACTTTTGATGGATATTCCTCGTCCTTAAAAAAATTTAAAAATTAGTGGGTATTTTTTTAACCTATCATTAAATGGTTCACTAAGCTAATTTGGTGTCTAATAATATAATTTTTTTCTAGGGATGGCTTATCATCAAAAGACTCCTCCCGCTGTGGACGGAGCGTGATTCAGACTCTTACTGAATAAAACCACAGTATTGTGATATCTCCCTACAGTAGCGCAATGAATGTACTTACGCGGAGCAACGGCGGGGGACTCGCGGGGAGGCGGGCGGTGTCACGCGTCCCGCAAACACGCTCACTTTGCGGGACGGAGCGCGAGACGCGAGCGCTTCGTTGTTATTTTATTTCCCATTTTGTAACAACCTTAGCGTATCTACTTACGCCGGCGGAGGTATCGCGCGTCATCTAAGGGTCAATTTATACTAGCGCAGAGTCGAAGCGCATCGAAGCGTCTATCCAAACCTGAACATAACAAATTCAACCTTAACTCCACAGCGTAACACACACATTACTTCTGAGATTTTAAAAAACCACGCGAATTCGCGCGTCTGCGCGTGAACAACGCTGATTAGTGCGCGCGCATTCGCGCGTATCCATGCGCCAACTAGCGAACCTACGCGTCATCAGTCGGAAATTGGCCTGCGTCGGTGTTGATCACGACGCATATTCTGGCGAATACGCGCGCATTCGTGCGGCTTCGCTTTAGTTGTAAAGAATTTGACGCTTCGATGCGCTTCGACTCTGCGCTAGTATAAATTGACCCTAAGGCGTTGCGCTACTGTAGGGAGATATCGTAAAACTGTGCTAAAACCCATCCATGTTCCTTCCTCAGCCCTTTGTCTTTCGAGGGTGCGGAAACTCTTCCGAACAATCCCGCATCCCGGCAAGCACTGAGCCTCTTTGAGGCGCGCGCGTAACACAAACGCGCCTTCGACACGTCCTGATCTTTACCGAACGGCGAGCCCGACTAACTCCGACAGCAGACCCGAGCCAACCATCTCGTAATATTTTTTTAAGTATCATTTCGCAATTTACTGCTAAAAGTTATACCTACTGACAAAAAATATTATTAATCAACACTGCAAATTATAAAGATACAAACCTTTTCATGAACACCACCCATGGACAGCCAAACATTATGCTTAACAGCGAGTTCTCTGTAGCTACTGACTGTAGCGCCACCTACTAATGGTTCAGCGAGTTTTATTGTGTCATTCTTGTTGTCACAAAGATAGTCACACGCTTCAGGAAAGAATAGCATCTGGAAGAGATTTTGTTACACACATAAATTAACGGCCTTTCCAGGCACTTGTGACAACACCAAAGTTGCCGGTTGGTGATTTTCCATTTTATAAATGATACTTTATTATTTATTTTTGACTGTTTCCCGCGTCCCGTAGCTTATGGTCGTCTTCTCGGCCCCTCTATCTTCGTACCAAATCTCATCCAATTTGGTTAAGTGGTTCTTAAGTTATAGCATGACTAAGGGAAATAGGGTAACCATTTTCATATACATTTAAAATCAGTTTGACTATTTTACCGTGAAAGTAAAACAAAACATATTCACATTTTGGGTTTCCCCATAAGTTTAAAACACTATCTCATATTTACTTTACATTTTCAATGATAGAATTTATATCAATGAACTGTTAAAATACAAGAGATATTGAAATATATTGGCTAACATAACTAGGGAGCATAATCACTCAACCTTGACAAAAAAGTACAAATATCAGTACCGAGCTTTTTCAATCTTATTACGGTTATCTCACCATACCTGCACATCGTCCTGAACAGCTTTGCCGATTAAATTGCTAACAACCTCCAAGTTAGCTGCTTTATCTGCTACGGATGTCATCTGACACACCGCTACCCTCTTCACGGTCGCCATACTGCGTTTACTTGATTGTCTAATGAAATCTAATCGCGCTACTGTTGTTAGAAGCTTTAGGTGCCAATTCTGTAAATGTATTGTTAAAATTTTGCTGTTATTTTTTTATTTTTTATTTCAATTTGATTAGCTGTTTTCCATGGTTTAACTGGCTTTCTCAGGTAACTGTTTCATGTACCAAGATAAAAACTATTTTTATTATATCTCCTTTCTTAGGATTCAATGTACCTCCGTAGTAAATTTTACTAAAGTTATTTTTTTTAATATCTATTGGTACTTGGAAGTTTCTAAAGCAGGTCTGTTTACCATATCTACATATATTGAGATAAGTCAAAACAAAAAACTATGTTCTTATTCAAAAATATTTAGAAATTAATGTTTTTTGAAATGAAGACGACTAACAGATCAAAATATTCTCGATATCTCGACCTTCTAAATATTACAGACAAACAGACAGTTATCAGTAAGATAGCACAGTTATTGCTATAATACTATGCACCTATAATTAATCTTAAAGAAACAATTATGTAAATAAAACTTCATTTTCAGATAATATCTTGTAACCTCATATCAATGTTTACAGAGAAAATTTTAACAACCGCTTACCCGCATCATCCGACCTAAAAGAAGGTTCTGAAAAGAGTTTTAAGATTATATAAAAAATAATCTTAGTAATATTTAGATCATTCAATATTTTTGCGATAACACTTCAAATTGACAAGAATTACGACAAACAAATTCGCTCGCCGTGTTTTGACAATTTTGATATGGTATTTGACATTGACACGCAAAAATACCTTTTCGTTTCACTGAATGAGATTTTTCACCGTCTTAATTGGTGCTACTTTATGTTTGTCACATATCTTCAGTAATGTAAACTAAAAAAAACATATATTTAGTACAAAATAATCATTATGAATACACTAAAATCTTTAATGCATTTGCCTAGGTTACATTCTATAGTATCATATTATGCGTTTAACAGAACAGCAACCCATATTTGTTCAAAAACCTCAATAAATGAATGCAAAAGCAAGGATTGAAATGCAAATTCTAAAATAATACAAAAATAAGGGCTTTATATAATTTAAAATAGGGTTTACACTATTTTTTATCCTTATAAATTAATTTATTTTACTTGAGAGCACGGATACTATTTTTTTCGTTGGAATTTTTGCATTAAATAATTTCTTAATTTTAAACAGCAGTTTCGAAAGTATCAATTTTGAACGCACCTTTAGTCTAGAAAAATCTGCTGATTGTGTGTCGGTGTGTAAAAATAAATATTTTTCAACGTTTCTGGGATATATAAAAAGTTATTTCGGTGATCTCAGAAGAAAATATGACTGAAACTAAAGAGAATACAGTTATCGAGGTATGATTTTAACTCTTACTTACATTTATACTCATAAAAGAATTAAATGCACTTTCCATTCTAAAATATTCAGTGACTGATTTTTTGCCTGTATTTCAGCTTTCATTTGACTGCAGAAAGACTTGATGCCTTATTCCTAATATTATGAAGTACCTTTGCATGCATAGGAAACTTTTAGAGACAACAGATTTGTAACTATAGAAGACTTGGTTGAGTTTAAAAATAACTGGCTACAGTAGTCTCAAAACCATTATCTTCATAAGCAAAACTTGATGTATATTTTGAAAAGAATAGGTGGATATAATCGTTTTATAAAATACTACATGATATATCCAAAATAACCGTTCTTAAATGGTAACCGTGGAAAGTTTTGTCCATAAATGGAATCATAATCAAATATTATATTGTGTGATAATTTAAACATGCATGTAGGAAACTTATTCCTTTATGATTATAAAAGTGTACCTTACCTCGGATTCCAATAAGATTGTGATAAGATTCCGACTATTTCGAAACTAAGTAAGTCGAAGCTGTAACATCATGTATTTTAGCATCATGAATAACAACAAAAGTGATCACAGATATGTGTTTGTATTATATTTGTTTTGTTAATTATTGTCATTGGTGTTTTGTTTTACTAGTTTTTTAATCACTACATAGTATAAAATAAAGTTGCTTCCCGCTGTCTGTCCCTATGTATGCTTAGATCTTTAAAACTACGCAACGGATTTTGATACGGTTTTTTTAATAGATAGAGTGATTGAAGAGGAAGGTTTATATGTATAATAACCAAGCATTGCACCCGTGCGAAGCCGGGGCGGGTCGCTAGTTAACTATAAAATAAATAAATCAATAAATATTATTGACAATTACCACTATTTGCAACTATGATTAGCATAGAACAGTTTCCAAATAATATTTTTTCAATGCCTTAATTAATGTAGTTACTGTAAATTTTATTAAAATTCATACATTTTGAAAAGCATTAATGTGAGTTTACTAATTCAAATCTTTCTTATTAAATGTACTTTCACTGTTACAGCGAGAATTTTTTTTTTTTTTTTTTGTTTTTGTGATTTTATCTGCAATCAGTCTTTTTTGACTATAATCAGATGAGTTGTATGAACATTGTTATGTGGAGTGCTGTTTCCAGTGAGACAGCTACTCTCCTATGTAGTATTGCTACAATCTAGACTGTAGCTTCATTATGTTGTGTCTCTTTAGTCGATTATTATAACTCTGAGACATTAGTTTGGCTGCCAATTCATTTGGGTGGTGTATTAATCGTTTTTGGTATTTCTCAGCTGCGATTCTGATTTCTTCCTTGACTGTATTCATTTGTAAGTGCTCGTGAATTTCATTGTTTCTGATAAACCAATGAGCGTTTGTGATTTTCCTTAAGATGATGTTTTGAAATCTTTGGATCATAGAGATGTTTGAATTACTTGCTGTACCCCACAGCTGTATGCCATATAACCAGATAGGCTTGAGGACAGATTTATATATCAACAGTTTGTTATCAGTAGACAGTTTACTGTTTCTTCCGAGTAGCCAGGATAGTAATCGATATCGGATGTTTATTTCTTCTCTTTTAGTTTTTATATGTTTTTCCCAGGTTAGACGACGATCTAGGTGCATGCCCAGATACTTCACACTGTTACTGTGTGGTAAGGTGGTGTTACCAAGTTGTACAGGTGGGCAATCACCTTTTCTCAAAGTAAATGTTACCTGCACGGATTTAGAAGGACTGGCTTTTACCTTCCATTTCTGGAGCCACTTATTAATCTCACATAGTCCCTGCTGCAGGACCTTAGATGCTGCATTCGGATCTTTATTACAGGCGAGAATGGCAGTGTCGTCAGCGTACGTTGCCGTAGTTAAGCCAGGTATTGTTGGCAGGTCTGCAGTGTATAGGAGGTATAAAATGGGTCCTAGTATAGATCCCTGAGGTACTCCAGCTTTAATCTCGTGAAAATTAGAAGTGGATCCAGCTTCTTTTACTTGGAATAGTCTTTCAGAGAGATAAGATTTTATTAGTAGGTGGTAGCTATGTGGGATACTGTTTCTAATTTTGTAGAGAAGCCCAGGGTGCCATACTTTGTCAAATGCCTGTTGAATATCCAGAAATACTGATGAGCAGTATTCTTTTCCTTCCAAGGCGTTTCTTATCGTTTCATAAACTCGGTGAATTTGCTCTATTGTTGAATGCTGTTGCCGAAAACCAAATTGATGGTCAGGTATAATCTTGTTTTCTTTTAGGATCGGTTCAATTCTACGCAGGAGAACCTTTTCAAAAAGTTTGGATAAAATTGGTAGCAGGCTGATAGGTCGATATGATGTTACTTCGTGTGGAGGTTTTCCTATTTTATGGATCATTATTATTTGTGAGACCTTCCATATTTTAGGATAGTACTGGACTCTCAATATTGCGTTAAATAGGACTGTGATAAATACTAGAGCCTTTTTAGGTAGTTCCTTTAAGACTTCTTTGGTGATCAGGTCGAAACCAGGAGCTTTTTTTTCTTTCAGTCCATTTATGGTTTTTGTTACCTCTCGTACAGATACTGGATTTGGAGGCAGCGACATCTGATAAGCCTGATTGAGGAATACGTGTACATTTTCCTCAGATTCATAATCGTTGGTCTCATTAGGAGTGAACACATCCGACAGGTGACAAGCAAATATGTCGGCCTTTTCCTGGGCAGTTCTTGTCCAGGTGGTGTTTAGGTAGTGATTTGTCCTAAGTGGTGGTTTAGCGACCTGCGGCCGATTGTATGATTTTGTGAATTTCCATAGGGAATAATTTGTAGCAGCAGTCGCTGACAGTGATTCCAACTTGGATTGCAGTGTGTTATCGTGCCAACTGCAAATAAGTTGTTTTAGCTCCACAATTGCTTTATTCAGCGCTGTTTTATCTACTCTATGTCTGCTTAGGTGCCAGATCCTACGAAGTCTCCGTTTATCCAGGATTTTTTGCTTAACATATCTTGGGTAATTTGTTGGATGGTAGACTGGTTCTATGTGCGGTGTATTATTCCAACAGCATTCTTGAATAAGAGTTGTTATATATTTTGTGTTATCTTCAATATCTTCTGCAGTCTTAAGTCTCACCTTCAGGTCGATTCTCTCATCGATCTGCTCTCTAAATGCTACCCAGTCCGTCCGCTTATTGTATAATACCTCCATTTTGTCAGAGTCAATCAGCAAAGGACTGAATGTCAGAAAGACTGGTGTATGGTCTGAGCTACTGTCCAGGCAAGATTCTGCTTTAAAGTAATGTTTGGAAAATCCTTTAATGATAAAGAAATCTATTTAGTCTGGTACCTTCTTTGGATCTGATGGCCAAAAGGTTGGCTCACATGTGGACATCACAATTAGGTTGTTGGTGTCGATACTCAATTTTAGTTGCCTGCCTTTTGTAGTAGTGAGTCTGGAGCCCCAGTAGGTGTGTTTGGAATTCATTAATTTTATGTTTTGGTGGACTGTATGTAGCGGAGACATTGAAACTTCCGTCCTTAGTTTCCAACCTCACCGTGGTTGCTTGCAGGTAGTCTTTTTTAAATTCCGGCATAAGGTCGTGCTTAATTGATTTGCGTATGATTATGGCTGTTCCGGCATGGCCAGTTCCATCAGGATGTTGGGTAACATAGGTATAGTAGCCGTCAAACTTAATGTTGGAATTGGCATCAGTGCAGTGAGCTTCCGATACAAGAATGATATCAAGTTGGTGTTCCTTGATTAGTATTTCCACATCGTATTTATGTGGGGCTAAACCATTTGTGTTGAGGGTTGCTAATTTGAAAGAGATCATTTGATCAGTTTGTCTATCAGAGATGTTATGAGGCTCATAAGCGTACTCATTTGTTGTAATATTAATTCAAATTTTTCAGATTGTTTAATTAAGAGAATTTCTATCTTATTATTAGATTCTTGTGTGTTTGACTTTTCGAGGACTTTTTTAATGTTGGTTTTTGCGGTCTCAGCGTAAGTTTTATATAGAGGTTGTACTAACAAGCTTGATTTTTGAGTTTTTGTTGGCTCCTCGTGACTAGACGGTGTAGCTGTGGCTGGCTGATGGCTATCAGTAACTCTCATTTCAGGAACATTCTTATCATAGATGTGTCTGGATCTGGTGATGTTTTGGATTTTAGATTTCCTTACTAATATTTGTTGGTAGACTTCACAGCCTTTGAAGTTAGCTGGATGAGCTCCCTGACATAGGGCACATTGCGCAGGTGTATTGCGATCTCGTTTGGGACAGTCAGAGGTTTTATGGGGTTGTGCGCATTTAACGCAGCGGTATGGCCGCATACAATAATTTTTTGTGTGGCCATATTGTTGGCATCTTTGGCACTGTACAATTGCTTTTCTCCTCTTTGGATCTTCTATAACTACCGATTGGTGATAAATGTACTTCACGTCTTTTATAAGTTTGTTTTTAGGTCCCGCTACAAAATTTACAAAGAATGTTGATGTTGGTGTTTTATCAGGTCCATATTTGGCATTTATAATCTCGCCTTGTACAATATTACCCGTGCTTTCCAGCTCTTCTTTTATTGCACTGACTGGAGTTGAGTGATGCAGGTATTTAATGACTACTCGGTAGCATCGGCTTTCTTTTCTTGTGAAAGTATGACCAATAAGACCTTTTTGTCTGATTAAATCAAATACCTTTTTGTAATCTGCAGTTGAGTTTATCATTAGCCGCAGTAGGTTTTTGTTGACTATTCTGTATCTAAAGTTAGACGCATCGATTGTGGATTCAATCAATTTTGTTAGTTCATTGACATCCTCAATACCGTATAACATGATTGGTGGGGGCTTATTCAGAGCTTGAGTTGTTGTGTGTTCTATCTGGTCAACTGGTAGTTCGCTAAATCTGTTCTGAGTTTCAGCAGTTGTCGATGGTGGAGAGTCCGACATTTTACGCTTCTTATTCCCAGTGCCAGGTATTTTTTGCCATGGAGGTGGCGCTTGTTGACTGATGATTTCTTCGGTAGCTAGCCGTTCACTTGTTGAAGGTTCTTGAGGGTCATCATTTATTTCTATGACTCCTGATTCTGTTCCATTAAATGAGTTAGATCTTGGTCTAGTTTCAAATAAACTTTTATGAAAGATCTGTTGATGATAAACCTTTCGGTTTTGTTGAGGTTGATTTGTTTGGTTTTGTTTTAATTTATCACTCATTTTTTCTTAATTTCTACCATATTCTAATTATTATTTATTTATTTTTGGTAGTTTTTTTAAATGAGACTATGGCAACATTAACTTTGACATTGTCAGCATCTGACATTTTAACAATGACAGCTCTGAATAAATTTTATTAATTTTATGTGGGTAGATCACTTTCGTCGGTAGTGGTGAAGGCTATACACGTGCTTTTGTTTGTGTAAAGAATATTTTCGATTTTAGTGGTGTAATTGAGTGTGAACCTCAATCGAGATTATTCGTTGTGTTTGTCATACTAATTAAGGTTAGTTATTCTATTCCTTTTATTATAATTACTTCTATCCATCATGGATAGAAAAAAACCCCCAGATCCCCCCGATCCCCCCAACTCTCCAGATCCCTTCGAATATACCCCAGTGTTAACTGTTACCCTCCCAGATCCGAAACAGGATAATACAGATAGTGATACTCTTCTTAGTAGGAAAAGACCTGCTGTCTCCCCACCGCCTAGTACTGTTACCAACCCTCCGAAATTAGCAAAAAATGTTGTTGGTAGACAATCATATACAGCCAGAGACAATCCTCCGTATATTGTTTACATATCTTTGAAAAACGACCAGACGCCCGGCACTGTGCTACACCCGGTCAAGTTTGGTATGTTCTTAAAGAATAACAATTTTAACCACATACTCGCGGACGGCGTCAAACGACTAGGAAGAAACCGGCTGTCAGTCGAATTTAGGTCTCACCAAGATGCTAACAGCTTTCTTATTAATCGCATCCTAATCCAGAATGATTACATCGCTTCCATTCCGCAGTTCAATGTCACTCGTATGGGCATTGTCAGAGATATCCCAGTTGAATGGTCAGAGGAGGAAATATTAGAAAATGTCACTGTTCCAGATGGTTGTGGACCTGTTATTAAAGCGAGGCGAATGAACCGTAGGGTGTCCTCACTTGGTGTCACCGAGTGGAGACCTACTCAAACAGTAGTTTTGACCTTTGATGGCCAGGTGTTACCTAAACGGGTATATTGTTTCTACTCGGCTTTGACAGTCGACAGGTACATGTACCCAACAATTCAATGCTTCAACTGCTGTCGCTACGGTCACACACGTACATCCTGTCGCTCAAAACCCCGTTGTTATAAATGTGGTCAAGACCACCCAGGAGATGGATGCCAAGTTTCTGAGGATGGTGCATTTTGTGTTTCCTGTTCCGGCAACCATTTTGCAAACAATAATGCATGCCCTGAATTGGGTCGTCAGAAAGGAATTAAGGCGCTAATGGCTGAAAAATCAATCTCCTATGTAGAAGCCAGTAAAGTTTTCCCTCCAGTTTCAAGGTCATACGCTGAAGTGTCTAGAACATCTCATGGAATAAAACCACACAGCAACCTAATACAATCTCCTTCCCCACTTTCCCAAAAGTCATACCGTAAAACGGTCTTCCTTAAGCCTAAGACTCATGCTCCTCTTTCGCCTAGTTATGATAAGCAGGCCCATCATGCTCTAACTCATGACTATTCCTACTCTCCTTCCCAAAACGGCTGCGCCCTTGGATATAGGGAACACGCAAACAGTCCCGACAGCTCCACTGATATTTTAAACGTAATAACCAATATGCTTATGGCAGTATTGGCCAACCCTTCCTATTCCGTACCTGACCACGTTGCCAAAAAATTGACCTCCATATTAAAATATATAAATAATGTTCCATCCCCTGACATTCCTACAATGGAACGTGAGGAGTATTTCTCCCAGGAAACCTGACCTACTCTTTTTAATAAATAAGTTTAAACCATCGATCTGCGGCATTGCTGAGACATGGCTTCGTCCTGGAGTTAACTTCAGGATTCCATGTTTTAGTATTGTTCGTCAGGATAGATCCGATGGATATGGGGGATGTGCTTTGCTCATCAATAACAAAGTTGCATTCTCCCCTATCCCTCTACCCTTCGTTGGTGACAACATAAATGTTGTTGCTGTTAAGGTTGAGGGCATAAACATCTTTACCTTTTATATTGCACACCCTCATCTGGATGACCTTTTGATAATAAGAAATTTGCTTGATAAAGTTAATGGTCCATTGCTTGTCATGGGTGACTTCAATTGTCATCACTATCGTTGGGGGTCGGAATCGTGTGATAGTACTGGTATAGGCTTGGTGGATATGTTGGATGACCTTAATTTGTGTGTCATTAACGACGGTAGTGCTACACGTAGGTCCAATTTAGGACAGAGCAATAGCTGTGTCGATCTGACATTCTGTTCATCTGATATAGCCAGCCTTCTAATCTGGAGTCGCTTGAACATGACATATGGGAGTGATCACTACCCCATCACGGTGGAAATTCCCTCTAAAAATATTCCTGCCGTAACCCTCCCCCCTTTACTAAAATATAGGTTAAACTCAGCTGATTGGGACCTCTATTCAAAATTATTAGACATACGTGTTTCTTCCCTTCCACCCATTACTACAGAGAATGCTGAGGATTGTTTTTCTTCTTTTTCGGAAATAATATCTAGTACAGCTGATGACTGTTTCCCTTTAAAAAAGACACCCACTGGTAACATCCCATCTCCGCCTTGGTGGGATAGGGAGTGTACCTCAATAATCAGGGTCAGAAATGAGGCTGAAAAGTCACTTAACCAATTTATGAACCTGGAAAATCTGATGGCCTTCAAGCGGATATTGGCTAAGTCTAGGAAATTGTTAAGGAAAAAGAAAAGAGTAGGATGGCAGTCGTTTTGCAACTCTTTGAATCCGTCCACCCCGGCGTCTGTAGTATGGAAAAAGGTGAAAAGCTTCCGAACCAGTTTGTCGCCTCCCTCCGGGAGTTTGATGTCGGAGGATTTGGGAAATACTTTTTTCTCCAAAATCGCCCCGGCTTATGTTCCTGGTGTGGATGAGCTCTATTTTGGAGCCTTCGAAATTGTCTCCAACGACCCTTTAGATGAGCCATTTACTCTAAACGAGTTTAAATCGGTGCTGGGCTGGGTTAAGGATTCCGCTCCTGGTGTGGACGGTTTCCCCTACTCTTTTATTACTAAAGCAGGTGTAAAATGCCACCAATATTACCTAGACTTGGTTAATTTTTGTTTCTCCTCCGGTTATATTCCCCCAGCATGGAAGGTTCAGGTGGTGATTCCCCTATTAAAACCTGGTAAAGATCCTTGTGATCATTGTTCGTTCAGACCAATCGCTCTATCGTCCATACTTATTAAACTTTTAGAACATCTTATAAAAAATCGCCTAGAATGGCTTGTAGAACATAGGAAGCTGTTGCCAGCGACTCAATTCGGCTTTAGAAAAGGTTTGGGTACTACTGACAGTGTTAGCATTCTCACATCAGATATCCGGCTGGCGCTGAGTAGAAATGAGTCGGTGGTAGCAGTTTTTTTGGATATCTCAGCAGCTTATGACTCAGTTCTCCTCCCAGTTCTCAGGCAAAAACTGCATAAGCTGAGAATTCCGGTTAGGATTACTCAGATAATTTGCAATATCCTATCCAACCGCACTCTCCACCTGAGGATCCCAGGGGAAAACTCTGAGAGCAGAATGACTTGGAGAGGATTACCTCAGGGTTCTGTTATTAGTCCCCTTTTATATAATTTGTATACTTCAGACCTCCCTTCTTGTTTAAATTATGACTGCAAAATTCTTCAGTATGCTGACGATATTGCGTTATTGGTCTCTGGCAATTCCATACAGGATGCCGCTCAGTCCTTAAACATATCTTTGGCCTCATTAAATCACTGGCTCCTCGATCACGGGCTATCTTTGAGCGCTCCGAAGAGCGCTGCTGTTATTTTTACTCGCAAGCGACTCATTCCCCCGATCGATATTAGTATCAATGGCCAAACAATTCCACTTAAGGATAAGGCTAGGTTCCTGGGAGTTACCCTTGACCATAGAATGTCGGGAGTTGAGCACATCAACAACACCGTTAAAAAATGTGAGCGTTCGGTATCGGTCCTAAAGGCCTTAGCAGGGGTCTGGTGGGGAGCCCACCCATCCACGCTAAAATTAGTATACAATGCTCTGGTCAGAAGCGTGATGGACTACTGTAGCTTCCTAATCGAGCCCTGCAATAAAGAAGCACTCCGCAAACTAGACTCCATGCAAGCTAAATGCCTTAGGATTATTATGGGTGTAATGAAATCCTCTCCCATAAATGCCCTCCAAGTGGAATGTGCAGAGCCACCCCTTCATCTCCGTAGACAATATTTAGCGGACCGTTTTATGTCTAAAGTTTTCACCCTTACATCCCATCCTTTACTTCCCATTTTAGAGCAAATCCATCTTTATTTAGAAGCATCGCCTTATTGGAATAATAAGTCAACTCCGCCGTTGATTAATAGGTACAGGGAGCTTAAAAACCTCTCCTCACCTATCTGTCAATACTCCACTTTACCGGTTTTTTCTTCTACATACGAGGTAATTCATTTTGAGCCTAAAATTGTTTTGGGTCTTGGTATTTCCAAAAGTTCCCAAGACGTAAAAGGCGATTTTGTCCGTGTCGTTGAGAAATACTGGAGAGGGTGGAATCTATTCTACACCGACGCGTCTAAATTTAAAACCACAGGATGCACGGGAGTTGCTACCTATTTTCAAAATTCCAAGATCGGTCTATTATTTCAATGTCCACCTGAGGTATCTGTATTCACAGGCGAATGTATCGGTATTTTAGAAGCAATAAATTTCATTTACACACATAACATTCTCAACTCTGTAATTTTTTCGGACTCACTAAGCAGTATTCAAGCCTTAAGACAAAATCAACTTAAATCGAAAATTTATAGCAAAATCATTATGGATATCAAAATTTTACTTCTCAATTGCTCTAATAAAGGACTGAATGTTGAAATAGCGTGGATTCCCAGTCACTCGGGTATAACCGGCAACGAGTGCGCAGATACGCTAGCAAAATTCGCAACATCCAATTCAGTAGATAGCAAACATTATATGGTTCATGGTTATGACTTACGGGCGGGCACAAAAACTAAGCTATATAACGCTTGGAATGCTGTTTGGCAGATAAGCTCCAAACTTAAAGGTGCTTACTATGCTGGTATCCAACCAAACATCCAACGGAAACCGTGGTTCTTTAAATGTTTGAAACTATCCAAAAGAACTGTTACATCTTTGTGTAGACTTAGACTCGGACATTGTTGTAGCCCAGTGTTTCTTAAAAAGATACGCGTTCGTGACAGCTCTCTGTGCGAATGCGGGCTCGATGACGGCTCTCTGGACCATATCTTCTTTTCCTGCCCTTTAAATACTCAATCTTTTGACTTATACCAAAAACTTCCCAAAATTAAAATTCCCCTCCCTATTAACTTTCATTCCCTTTTATATTATTTTTCTCCTCAGCTAATCAAAACTTTATCAAAATTTTTAAATGAGAACAATATTAAAATGTAACCCAAAGGTGTGTAATGATTAGTCAAGATATTTATGTATTTATTGCTATATATTGTATAAATAATAATACATGTTTTAATTTAATTAATCACCTATATGTTAGAGTAACAAAAACTGTGTTGTCTTTTCAGCTATTAACATTTTAGAACTACCGCAAAGTTCGACAGCCAGTTAGCTGTCATAACGTGACGTTGGCAGTAGTCGACATTGACTTGATCGACTGTAGCCATAAAAAAAAAAAAAAAAAAAAAAAAAAATGTGGGTAGATTTTTTTTCACTGTGTTAATGCGAAAGTTTAACTATCAGTTTTTTATATGTGTTTGGATATTACTACACTAGAAAACGATCACAGAGATGTATTTTCACATTGACTATGTTTTTATCACTGTTTTTTTAGCAAAATCACTGTATTATAACACTATCACAATTAGAATCTGAGAGCACTTGTTGCCTCTGACAACACTTTTGACAGAACACACAGACTCAGACAGCGAGAATGAGGATGAATATGTGAATAAATTTCACAAGGTCTAGTTTCTGTTATTTCCATGCGGAATTAAATGGCTGGGTTGTTGCCAATTCATAGTAGAAACTAAACTATTTCCACTCATGATTAGCACATTATAACATTTAGGAAGAATGAATTTCTTTGTATTGAGTATGAGTTATTAACAATGTCCTTTTTTTTTTCAAAGAAAAAAAAGACAATGAAGTATGAGTGGGCAAGAAACTCCATAGATATTCTTTTATTTTTATGTCAACAAACCTTGAATCAAATCTGAGAGAATAATACAATTTAAGATATGCTACTGAATATATTATTAATTTAATTAATTGATTAATAATACACCCTCAAAGATAGCATAGTTACTTAGTGACTTAAGCCTTTAAAATAAACTTTACTTAGTGCGTTTAAAATAAAAACATATTTGGTAAAAGAGAACAATATTAACTGATATTTATGTATGCTTCTTTTGTTCACAGCCGAGCCGGCTTAAGATAAAACATGATTGGTATCAGACAGACGCTCAAGTAGTCATCACAGTTCTGCTCAAGAATGCACCTAAGGATAAAGTTAAAGTTAACTATGGGGAGAGAAGTGTAAGTAATATAAGCTTATCGTGTTAATTTCAAATAATATTTTAGTAGCAGTAAATCCAAAAGTTTTTACTACAAAATATGATAGACTTTCTGTTGTTAATCTTGTTAGCAGATTATAGAAATGAGTACTCGAAATCCACGGATAATAGTTTAATAATGGTATTACAAAAATACAAATAATGGCGTCTATCCTGTGTCACGGTCAACGACGTAGTCCTCGTTGGTGGGGGTGCGCGCGCGGCGCGGCCGGCGCGATCGTGCCACTTGTATGATCTATACGTATATGTTTGCATAAACACTTTCAAAACACTAAAAAGAGAAAAATAAATTTATTTACTGCTGAAAGGCTTGTGGACCATGTTACTCTAGGAGTTGAAAAAGAAGTTCTTCATTGGAAAGTTCATAGTCTGATCCTGACCATGGGACAACGTGGGATGTATATCAAACAAAAAAAGTATTTTCTAAATAGAAAATATTTTCCAACCATCTTTGAGTAATAGGGAAAATTCAAAGATTTCAATGAATTGAGAATCTTCTCCTTTATTGAAGTTGTTTAAAAATTACAAAAATACTATTTTTTGAAGCCCGTTTGTCTTTTTATACCTACTAAAGAATTTTATTACAATTTCAGTTATCCATATCTAGTACTATACCTGAATCAGACTCGGAATACAGTCTAGAACTAGACCTAGCCCACGAAGTAGTGCCCAGCATGTGTATCCATGTTGTCACCCCATCCAAAATAGAGGTTAAGCTACGGAAGAAGGAAGGCTTGAGATGGACACAGCTTGAGGGAGATAGAACAGAGGATAATATTAAGGCTATACCGCAGGGTACGTTGGATTTCATCACATCTTTTTTAACTCAAAAACAGAGTTGTATACGTAATCATCTGCCTAGCCTTTTCCCAACTAGGTTGGGGTTGGCTACCAGTCTAAACAGGATGCAGCTGAGTACCAGTGTTTTATCTTGGAGCGACTGCCTATCTGACCTCCACAACCCAGTTACCAGGTAACATGGTGCCCCTTGGTAGGATGGGTTGTCAGACTTTCAGACTTCTGACTACCCGTAACGACTGTCAAAGATTTACAAATGACAACCGGGACCAACAGCTGAACGTGCTTTCCGAGGCACGGCGGAGTCTCGCTATGACAAAGATGGTCACCCATCCACGGACTGACCGTGCCGAGCGCAGCTTAACTTTTTATCGGTCGAACCGTGCGGTTATTAGTTAGCCATGAGCTCTCCTTCAAGAGTTGTATATGTAATAAAAATTTTAAATATATCTTGGACATCACTGACTAACGGTGAAGGAAAACATTGTGATGAAACTTAGGACTTTTAAAAAGTCTGTAATCACCTGTATCCTTCAGGGATTACTCCATGCACCCCAATAAAAAGTGTCCTATGTGTTTATCCAGGTTGTCAGCTATGTGTGTACCAAATTTCATTCAAATCCATTTAGCAGTTTTTGCATGAAAGAGTAGCAAACATACATACAGCCTCACAAAATTTCGCATTTATAATATTAGTGTGACTAGGAGTACTTTTTTATTTAAAATATGGTGTCTTCCTTACAGCGGTAATAGATGCGTCCGGACCACAGCAACCGCCGAAGCTGTTCAAAAAAGACTGGGATAAAATTGAAAAGGAAATGAAGAAAATGGTAAGAATTTCAACCTTATCATAATATGTATAAAGCTGAAGTTTTGTTTGTATGTTTGGAACCGTTGTTCTCTGAAGCTTCTGAAATATTCGATTTCAAAAATATTTTTGCAATATTTTTTTTTCCGTGGTTTCACCCACGTCTCGAGGGATATTCTTAACACACTCGGATAAAAAGTAGCACATAACCATCTCTAGGGTCTTATCTACCCCCATAATTTCATCCAAATCGGTTCAGCTATTTTCTTAAAAAAGGTGTATTTAACAACACGCTTTGATTCCTAAGAGCCGAACGAAAACAAAAAGAAGTACTGGCGAGCGATGCGACGCGATGGGTAGAAATACAGGCTGTTTGCTTTCCTGTGGTAAAGGAACAATTTATCTTCTTTTGCAGGAAGAAGAAGAGAAACCAGAAGGCGACGCCGCATTGAATGCTCTCTTCCAGAAGATATACGGAGAGGGCTCCGATGAAGTGCGACGAGCTATGAACAAGAGTTTTGTAAGTATATTTATAATAGACTAGCTGTTGCCCGTGGTTTCACTCGCGTCCCGACGGAAGTTTCTTTTTCTTATAGATGTAGCTCTGTATGTCGGTCGGTCGTATCGGGTGGTCCGGTTGGTCGATCGGTCGGTTCGAGTCGGTCGTGTCGGTTGGTTGGACGTAAGGTTGGATTACATAATATATTAAAATTTTTATCCAAATACATGTAGGTCTTGTTTTGATCAGTTTTAATATGGCTTAATATTAGATTACTGGTTATTTTCTGTAATTTCACCCGCATCCTGAGCATATTACTTAACCCGTATTAAAAATTATGTCCTTCGCAGTTCTAGCTATTCTTATACCAAATTTCATCTAAATCGGCTCAGCCGCTTAAGCATGAAGAGATAAGACAGACGGAGTTACTTTCGCGTTTTATATTATACTAGCTTCTGCTCGCGACTTCGTCCGCGTGGAATAGTGATGCTCAACTCCTATTAGTCTTAGCGTGATGGTATATAGTGTATATAGCCTTGCTCGATAAATGGGCTATCCAACACTGAAAGAATTTTTCAAATCGGACCAGCGGTTCCTGAGTTTAGCGCGTTCAAACAAACAAAATCTTCAACTTTATTATATTAGATTTTTAATTTTTATATTACTTAATAACATTGTGTTCTCCCTTCCAGGTGGAGTCCGGGGGCACAGTTCTGAGCACCAACTGGAACCAAGTAGGGCAAGACAAAGTCGAAATGAAACCGCCAGATGGCGTGGAGTTCAAGAAATGGGAATAGATATAATAAAGCATAATTACTTATAATAATGTCTATTAATTAATGTTTGTGCCACAGTCTTTGAAATTACCATGAGGTGGTCTTAATTGGTTTGGCGAGCTTACAACCGAGGTGATTTTGATTTAAAGATGCGAATTCGGACAATTTATTATATCATCATCTGCCTAGCCTTTTCCCAACTATGTTGGGGTCGGCTTCCAGTCTTAGACGGATGCAGCTGAGTACCAATATTTTACATGGAGCAACTGCCAATCTGACCTCCACAACCCAGTTACCGGGTCACACGATACCCCTTGGTAAGACTGGTTTTCAGACTTTCTGGCTTCTAACTACCGTTAACGACTGTCAAAGATCTACAAATGACAGCCGGGACCAACAGCTTAACGTGCTTTCCGAGGCACGGAGGAGTCTCGCTATGACATAGATGGTCACCCATCCACGGACCGACCGCGCAAAGCGCAGCTTAACCTTTGATCAGTCGAACCGTGCGGCTGTTACTTAGCCACGAGCTCCTCGACAATTTATGAAATATAAAGCGAATTTAATATGAATAAGGTGGTAATAATTTCTCTATACTTATTCATAATTCTATGGAGATTACGGATGCAAGACGCTATCTATGTTTCATATCTATGGTAAAACAAGACTGTGGTACATGATAGTAGATTTTATAATATGTATCTTGGAGCTAGGTTTTAAGAAGTAAGCAGAAATCGAAATAATATTTCAATTATCTGGAGAGATCTGTAATTAGAGATAGGGATAAATAAAAATTATAATATTTTTTTTCGTTTTTTAATGCAAAATTGCTTTTTGGAAGTATATTGTCGTGAAAAATCGATATTACTAAGGCCCAAGTTCACCGACAAGATAACGGTCCGATTAACTTAAAACAGCTGTTTACCATAAATTCAAACTTCCAACGTTCGATGGGTAACGTATTATTTGAGAGTTTTATTCCTGAAACGGTCGATTACCAAACCAAGGTTGAACTGGAGTAGGTAACGCGAAAGTTCCAGCTTCCTGGTTAAAAAACGTTTTCGTTTAACGAAACGATTACGAAACCATCAGTTGGTGAACTTGGCCCTTAAAACTAAGTTACGTTTAAGGTGTGTTTGCACCAGAAGTTCTGCTTACATCGTAAAACTAAGTTTTAAGAGCTTAGAGTATGTGTAGAGTGACCAAATACTACACTTTGTAATGTACGCATTAAATACGTTTTTTTTTTACTTAACGATGTATTTTTTACTAATTCCTTAAGCCATTTTTGTGCAAGACCACGCGTAATATCGCTAGCTCTTTAAATAAATCAGACTTACCCTACAAAGTAAATATGGTTCGAGTTAAAAATAAAATGACGATGCAAACAAATTCGTAAAATAAACGAAAAAAATATTGTTTGTCTAAATTATTTGGTTCTGTTTTTGTTTAACGTTCTAGAAGTTTCGAGAAATTTTGAGTTTATTACCAAATCTACCTCAAGAAAACTCAAAAAGTACTTCATATTGTAGAAATTATCAAAGATTAGTTTTCATGATATTAAATTTCAGTGGTTACTGCTGCCCCCTTATCACGTAAGCCAGTATCTTTCAATTTCAGTTGCAATACCTTTCATTTTGACAGTTCAATTATATACATTGCTTTGTTGATAGCATCAATGAGATAAACGTCCAAACAAATGCAGCATTGTATATGTTGATGGGTATGTCAATTGGATATTCGTTTTTTGCGTAATTAAAGGGGGCAGGTCTGTGGCCCACCAACACAGAAGCGGTCCTAGGATAGATACCTGAGGAACACTTCAAAATTCACTACCACTCAAGGACAAGAAATGAGTTTAATTAAATCACAATAAAGTTGTATTCTCTAAAATCATTTTTTAACCAGTTGATTTCCTAAAAACATTATTTGTTTTTAGACAGTCTTTTGTTTTCAATGAGGTAGGTAATTTACTTTTTAACACGTTTTGTTTTCTTACCTACTTCGATCAAAGTGAACCCGTTCATTCAATTGCTTACCAATATTTTTTGCTTATCTCTAGTGTTTTATAATGAATTAACGAGGATTAAGGAGCGAGGTTTTCTGAAATCTGAAGCAGTCTGAAATCGCCAATCGGCTTTGAACAAGCGTGGTGATTAATGCTCATTCCTTCTCTGTATGAGAAGAGGCCTGTGCCCAGCAGTGGGACAATATATAGGCTGATGATGAAGGAGCGAAGTGCTATAATATTCTTCGTGGCTCTGGTTCTCATGTAAGTAAATATTCACCCAATTTCGACTCTAGCTATCTCCTCTTTTACACAATTCATCTGTTACTATGTCTTTATCTATTCTCAGCCCTTTTTTAGGGCTGGGAAATCATCAATGGACTGCTCCCGCTGTGGGGTAAGCTAGAGGAACTGTCAGACGCTTACTGACTAAAACCCAACCATGTTCCTTCCTTTACTCTTTGCGTTCCAAGACCACGGTACTACGGGACGTTCGAAGGAGATACCGCGCCCTCGGAATACAAAGGGCTGAGGAACGTGGATAGGTTTTAGTCAGTAAGGGTTTGACACTCCCACCCACTCCAGCCATGACGGGAAGGGGGGTCATTTGATGATTTCCCATCCGAAAAAAAAGGGCCACGGTAACTCTTTAGAAAATTCCCGCAGCCCCTCTATTCTTAGCCTCTCAATTAGTCAAACTCTCTAATGATGCTCAAATTGAGACAAACTTGTTCCGCCCAAGTTCTTGATCTATAACATCATTGTGCTTATCTGTGTCTTCTGCGTCTAAACTCGGTACCTCTCATGAACCTCGGGACATTGATGTTTTATCTTGGTATCGTAGGTAGCTGTGGGATTGACTGTTACCTATGTGGAAGCATAGGTGTCGCTAGTAATTTCTCTACCATATAAATCGGTGAAGCAAGTCATTTTATATATTTTACTAGGTACATTTATCAATATTAATTAGTTTAATTATATAAGAGCCTTTTTAATTATATTAGCGTCAATCTTTGTGGGTTTTTTTCTTTGTCTTCGCTTATTTGGCATCTTTGTCATAAATAAGTGAATACCTACCTACATTCTAAACAAAAAGTTTTAAATTATTTTGTTAATAATTATTGTTATGTTGGAATAATTTTTAGGTAGGCTTTTTTCATTTTCATTGCATAATTGTGGGCACCTAATTATAATTTGTTTTGTCGTCAGATATCTTTCGACACAAAAGTAAAATTAAAGCTAGAAGTAGTGGATGAAAAATTATTAACATAAATGTCAAAAAAACAAGTGAAACAACAAAAGGAGGTCAAATTAGCTACTGCCGTGGGTATGAGGCCGAAGCCTCTCATTATCATTTTCTTGACATTATTTTAACATTGTATTACCATTATGATTGCTCTGTGCTCAAACGCTTTAGCATATCTGATGGCTAGGACTTAGACCGGCTCCTAGCCAAACCGGCTTCCGGAGTAGCTACGGACCCCCCGAAGACTTCATCATGAAAATGGCTTCAGTAGAAAATTGTCGTGAAAACTCTGATTGCGCGATTCAGGATTTGAACTTCGGAATATTTTTGCGGGAAACTCTCCATGCTTTTCCCAGAAATTTATATTTGAGCATAAAGGGAATATTGTGAAGTTTCGATAGATATTTTTTTGTTTTTAGTAAAGTTTTGGCTTTTATTTTACTAAGGGTTGAATTTTCGGATAATTCGTTACGGTATTTTCTATAAGAGAGACAAAGACGTGCTATTTTCGTTAGTATTGGTATTGCTTGTCCTCATTGGATCTAACAATGCCTTGTTTACGTTTTAGACGGTACTAACCCTATTGTGAACGCCCAGTTATTGATTTTGAGAGAAAGACGTCTACGGATTGATGGGAACATTGAAGAGAGATGAAAACTTTTCCACACTCGTTCATGAAAGGTACCTACTATCATTGATTTTAGATAGTAAAATGTAAGTTCCTTTAAACATTCTTTTAAGACATCAACCAGGGCTTTATTTATTCTATAAAGATAGGCTTATCACGACGAAATGCGTGGAATTTTATGTTGTGTACCTATTTGAGGTGTTGCTATGGCAACCTAAACCCAAACCAACCCCCTAACAAATGAGAAGTTCCATTAAACGTAATATAACTTCTGTCGATGTCAATTACAATATTTTATTTAGTTCAATGATCATTATTACTAAACTTGACATTGTTTAAACGTATATAAACCAACGTAAATTTAATTTCTTTCGGAAGGAATATTTATAATATTGCAAGTGTTTTACATTAGAACTATTTTGATGAAACTTTTGTGGGTACAGAAACCAGTAATAAATAAAACATCCAATATTTTTTCACCATTTAATTATAAATCTACGACTAGAAAACATCACACACACTCAAAAGGTTATTTTAAATTACTTAAAATACATAGTAGTATCTTATAGCCAAGTGTTATTTACAAATTACTTATTAAAACTTTAATTATTGCTTCATATAAAATAAGACTAGATATTAGCGGCTCAAAAAAAAACAGTTTGTATTCGTTGTTTCGGGTCACTTATAGAGTTAAAATAAATACAAAGTCACCTCATGTTCCCTTTGTCTAAGATTTGTAGTCATAAAAACGTATGTCCCATTAGGGCGCCATTTGTGCTGATGGCGCCCATATTATGGGACAAAAGTTTTTAATAAAAGGATCAGATTTTGTTTTTGAATAAATTAATTATAAAAACAAAACTGATAATGTAGCTAGGGATACAGATACAAAAGCTTTATAAAACATATTTTTAGTAATTTGACCCAGTTGGGCGCCAATTGCACTTTATCAGCTTTTCTTTATCTATACATATAAAATAGTTTGTCCTGAATGACTGACGGATCAACGCACAGTCTAAACCGCTGATTGTAGATACCTGAAACTTGAAGGGTGTGTTTTTGTATGACGTGGGCATCCAATACGAAAGGATTTCCGAAATTCTACTTCTAAGAGGGTCAAAAAGGGGGCAAAGTTTGCATGAAACTCATTCATCTCTTAATATTTTATTTGAATTCGTATTCGCCCACGCGGGCGAAACCGCTGGCTGAAAGCTAGTTACAAATGTTACAATACAAAAGGATACTTATTAAAACTCTAAATCACCCCTTATTACTACTAACTGAGAATAGATCTATCGTGGCTTTACTGACAGCGTTAGGATAGCTTTGTACTCGGCCTTCCATGATGGTAGATATTTCCCCGGAACTGGGCTGAAGTCCATTCCTTACTGGAGGGACTTTCTTACCGTTAATCATTAGACTGTTGATTTCTGTTGGTTCTGTAATAAAAGCAAACTAATCTTAAATCGTGGGTCCATATTAGAGAAGCTGACATAAGACATTACTCAAAATAACATTGAACCAATCGAATGGCTCCAAATCTATGTATGTTTGGCATATGGATAAAGAGTCTAGTACGACGTGGGATGGAATACACACATATACGACCTGTCTTTGAGACTTGTCATTGGGTTTTGCAACTTTTTGTTTTGTGTATGTATTGATATCTTAAGACAAAATTATCATCTTTGAAAATGTTTATCAGGGAGCTTTTTTTAGCAAATAAGAAATCATTACCCCTCTACATCTAGCTAAAGAATTTACTTTTTGAAGTTGCACTAGCACGAATCAAACCATTGCTTTGAATGTTTTTCTACATGACCTCTTATTGCAGGTCGAATGCTTTGAATTTTGCTTTGAATTCCAACTAAAAAAATGTTTATAGAATCAACATACCTTCATCATCAGTCTTTGCTTTTCGTTGCATACCAACGATACACGGTCCTTTTGCCAAAGACCAAGAGGGTACATTCTCTTCCCTCTTAATAGGCTCCAAAATATTCCTCCGAGATCTCATAACATTAGGCAAATCGCCCCTATTAACCTCCTCCACCAATTTCCTTTCTGGCAACACTGGCGTATTCTGAATAGGCAGCACTGCGGGTTCCATTTTCGAAATTTGATTTTCAACGGTAAAGATTTCTTTGGGTTTTTCATCTTTTGGTATTACTGGTTTTATGTCGCCTGAAGAATTGGTGTCTGTGCTATCTTGAGATATAAGGCGGTGTTTGGGAGATATTGAATCTATTCGTTTTGGGATGTTCTTTAATTTCGGTATTTGTTCTTCTAAAGAGAGGGGTGGGGCGGTAGCCATGTATTGATTGTACATGTTGCCTATTAGCTCTTCTGTTCGTCTGAAATTGAATCAAAAGTAAAAAAAAACCTTTATAAATTAGAACCATTGTTTGCTTATAATAGTCGTGGTGGCTTAGTGGTTATGGCACCTGCCTCTCGTGTACGAGTGTGCAGGTTCGAAAACTGGCAAGTACCAATGTGACTTTTCTAAAGTCATATGTACTTTCTAACTATATCTTAGACGTCACTGACTAACGGTGAAGGAAAACATCGTGAGGAAAGCTGGACTTTAAAAATCTGAACTTTAAAAATCTGAAATCGCCAATCCGCCTTGAGCAAGCGTGGTGATTAATGCTCATGTCTTATCTGTATGAGAAGAGGCCTGTGCCCAGCAGTGGGACAATATATAGGTTGATGATGATGTTGATGAATATTTAGGTCAATTTCCTACAAGCACAATTATTTCAGAATCTCTTTCTAAACTTTGAAAAAGGAATATTGGAGATCTGGAATGTCAAATGAATATTTCATCATGCATATCTCTATATATCTTGGTCCTTTAATTCCTACGTACTAAACAATAAAAAGCATACCTCGTAAGTGGTATGATAACAGTCTGCGGCGGCGCATTTGTAGGATGATAAGCATTAGGACCAAATCCATCGAGAGCAGAGTTGCCCGTCACCTGGAAATAAAAATAAAGTTGTAAGCAATAGACGAGTATGGAAATTATGAAACTATTACTTTGTTTACATACGGGGATATGTTTGGTGTACTGACAAGCCTACAATGTTATATTAGGCCGTGCACGACAGTCGACCGTTCAGGATTTCTTCTGGCTCTTTGGTTATCGATTTGTTCTGGCTAGACCGTTCATCTCTCGTCCATCTGTTTGACTTCAAAACCAGAGGACCTTTGAACGGTCAGATATGTTGTCTTTCATACAATTCTTATTTGACCACAATATGATTATATTTAGCAATATTGTAACTAAAATGAAAATGCATTCTGTGTGTAAATCATTATTGAGTATATCGTAATGATTTAATTAATTTAAACTACATAAAACTACTTAAGACTAAAGACTAATACTACGACATACATATATATGCAAAAACAAAAAATATAAAATACAAAAAAAAAAAAAAAAAAACACCTAATGGAACAGCTCAAGGTTAAGCGTCAAAATATTCCTCCACATCGCTATCATCTGGTAATGTGCCCAGAAGACTGGCAGCATTGCCACGTTGAATAGCAATGCTTATTCTTTGTCCAAGAAATAAGCCAGCCCTCTGGTCTCGCGAAGTGTCGACAAGTCTTTTCGATATCTCCTTGAAGAGGAGACGCGAACTCGGACCCCATGGCCCAAGCGTTTCGACCCCAAACGGCTCAAAGCTATAGTTACCTATAAGGTTACTATATTTGCGCCGTTTGTTGGTCTCTGCAGACGCAGCGGCCGCACCCGCACAGCCCACCGTGCTTGAAAGATGACATGGTGCCAGGGTGTCGACGCAAGTTGCGTCCCACACCAAGGGCCTACCCCTACTACTAATGATTTAATGTTAGTATTTGATTGCAATTATACAGGAATATGTTGAAACTAGCCATCTCCCACGATTTCGCTCGCTTCTTTAAATAACTACTTCACGAGCCATATACGTAGCCTATAGGTACCTGACCGCCTCCAGGGTCAGGGTCCCATTTATCTCCATATCCAAGTCCAAAAATTTGAATGCTTGACAAATAAACAAACATACAAAATTACATCCACATAATAATAGGAAGGAAATGTTTAGTTTACCTCCATAACGCCAATTTGTGTAGTCCTCACGTGGTATGGGAAATTCTTGTTGGCAAACACTGGTAATGTCAGCATCTGAAAGAAAAAAATAAAACATCTTTGTTGATCAAATTCGCGCGAGATACCTCTAGTAATTTTTGGCATAAAGCGTTGATTTTCAAAGTTTTGAGTTTGAAGGTTATAAGTGCTGCTACAGGAAACATTAAAACTTTCGGGATGTCAACGACTCACAACACCTCGTTGGTCTAATAGTCACAAACTTAACTTCTGATATCGGGTTCAATTTCCGGGACAGTCAATCATCGTTTTTTAGCCCGGGGACAAGTAGTTAGCGGTGTTAAACCCTCGTGCCTAGGAAAGTAGGTTAAGCCGTCGTCCCCGGCTGCTACCTTAATAATTAACGTTTCATTAATCCAAATCAATCATTACATTAATTAAGACTGTCTAGTTTGTCTAGTGGTCATATAACGTGACTGCTATAAATGAGGTCCCGGGTTCGATTCTCGGGTCGGGCAAAAATTGCTTTGTGGATTTTGGAAAATGTCACAAAGCAGCCCGGAGTCAGGAAGTTGGTGGTGTTACACCTCCGTGCCTGGTAAGGAATGTTAAGCCGTCGTGCCCGGCTGCTAGCTTGATAGCAGTTGTTGTTACAATTCCATGTCAGAGGCCGTCAGGCGGATTTGAGAAAACTCTGACACTAGAGCTTGTTAGGTTGGTAAACCTACAGCCCACACGATCAGAAGAAAGCTTGTGATGCCTCTAGTATTGGCTGATGTTCATAGACAGCGTTGACCACTTACCACGATGAGGTGAGGTATCCTACCAAGTATTTAAACTTACCAGAAACATAATGTGCCCACTGAACGTTATGAAGAGAAGGACGGCTGTAACCACACTCTCTCGCACCCATTTGTCTGGAAAAAAAACCTCAAATTTAGATACTTTACATTGTTATAATTGCATTTATTATCTTCGACACAAAAATTCAAAATTGTTAATTTGAATACCATGTAGCTACGAAAGACCTTGCCAATTTTTTCAATTTTGATTCTACACGATCTTCGCATGTCATTATTTTATGTACTCGTATATATGAAAATTGTTAAAACTTATTTAAAAAGAGTAACCATGGAGTGTCTTGCCCGTTCTTCTCCATAGGAAACTGCAACTAAATTCTTATTTTTTTGACTTTCATAAGTGCTTGTTATTAGGTCGAATTGAAATAAATGATATGAATTCAATTGGGATAATTACTATTAGTTCTTCGAAAATATTTTGTACAACTTACCAATATAGGTGTTAGCTGTCAGAATGAATAGAGGTCCCGCGTAGAACCACAGGGTTCCACAAATGAAGAAAGGACAGTAAAACATATTCTGAAAAATTAACAAAAATAATGACAAGCTATCCAGTATATATATGTATGTATGTATATAGAGGAGGTATAAAAAAACTCAATTATAATCAATCACACTAGCTGTTCCCAGGGAACCCGGATCAAAAGTAATCTAGATAACAGTCTCCGGGGTTCCATCTTTCTTCATACTAAATTGATTCAACGGTTTTAGCGCGACAGCGTAACAAACACACTCACTTTCGCATTTATAATATTATGATTTGATATGAATTATTAGTTAGGATAATAGGACCGAAATAGGTCTCCCTCGTGGTCCTACTAGAAGGACCAAGTTACTAGGACCAAGACTAAACCAATAGTAATAGCACAGTATTACGATATCTCCCTACAGTAACCCTTAGATGACGTGCGATGCCGCCGCCGACGTAAGTAGATACGCTCAGGTTGTTACAAAGTGGAAAATAAAATAACAACGAAGCGAAACAATGTTCGACCGCGTCTGCCCCTCGCGCTCCGTCCCGCAAAGTGAGCGTGTTAGCGGGACGCGTGACACCGCCCGCCTCCCCGCGAGTCCCCCGCCTTTGCGCTACTGTAGGGAGATATCGTAATACTGTGGTAATAGTTTACCTTTTCAGGGTACTTCCTGACGGTGAAGAAGGTGGAGTAAGCGAACATGCACCAGGCTAAGACCCGGAGCACTATGAGACCGTAGCCGGCCGGGCTCTCGTATAGATACAGCACTTCGCCTGGATCGAAAGCCTGGAACGGAAACAACGGCCGCTTTAAAAAAATCTAGCAAAACCGTGACGTAGGTATGAGTGATTTTTTTAAATCCAACGCCATGAAGCAAAACTCATCATCATCTGCCTAGCCTTTTCTTAACTATGTTGGGGTCGGCTTCCAGTCTAAACCGGTTGACCTCCACAACCTAGTTACCAGTTAACACGATTCCCCTTGGTAAGACTGGTTGTCAGACTTTCTGGCCTCTGACTACCCATAACGACTGTCAAAGATCTACAAATGACAACCGGGGCCAACAGCTTAACGTGCTCTCCGAGACACGAAGGAGTCTCGCTATGACAAAGATGGTCACCCATCCACGGACCAACCGCGCCAAACGGGGTCATGACCCCCGTGACACCCCCTCCCCTGAGACCGCCTCTGGCTTCATGTAGAACACTGGTGGTTTAGACTGGAAGCCGACCCCAACATAGTTGGGAAAAAGCTAGGCAGATGATGAGTTAGGATCAGGATTACCTTTGCCTGGTATACAAACAGGACGATATAAGTGACGGCGTAACAGCACATGAACACGGTCAGTTTAACGGTGAAGCCCACTTTGAGTCTTCCACGGGTTATGGTGTACCCCTTCGCCATCAGCACCAATAGTAGCAGGAATGTCATCTCCGAGAGGCCGCAGAAGAATTGCCCTGTGAAAGAGGAAACATGGACACAATCGAGTTTTTTGGAACATTTTGGGCCATAAAACAGTTACTAAGAAAGTGCTAAAAGCACAAAATTGTAACAACAATGGTCTGTCGCCTATGAAAGGTAGGTTGATGTATTTTTCATTTACTTGCATGAAAGCTTTAAATAATAACGTCTACTATTAAGAAAGTAAGTTCTTCTAAGACCGAAGATTTTCTTATGCCTTTTTATAGGGATGGAAAATCATGAATTGAATAGTCTCCCGCTGTGGTCGGAGTGGGAGGGAATACCAGAGTTTTACTGTAACCCATAAACCCATATATACTTCTTCCTTCGCCCTGTTCCGGGTCTGCGGTTCTTTTCGAAAAAAAGGCTGGTTCAACAAATCATTTCGCAACGAACTCTTTCCCTATTTCTAGTGATTGCCGCATTCAGACAGCAATATTTGGACTTCTAAATCAGAGACTGAATAACCGGTATCTGTGCCAATTTTGAAGTCTGAATTTAGTAGTTTTATAATAGGCTGAAATATTTCAAAAGCGATCAAATCTCTTTTTTCAACTCACCAACAATCTTAGCATTATCACTCCCGAATCCATTAGCAGCGTATCGTATGTACGCCAAACTCTGCAGCATGACACCCGAGTGTTGTGCCACTACCGACATCAGAAACAGCTTGTACGTCGAGTGGAGCAGGTGTCGGGACTTGAGCTCGACGCTGCACATCACTACTGCTATCATTACGATGACGTAGGCAAAGGTGTAGGCTAGAAGGACTGGCAGCACGTCTATGGAGAAAAAGTCAATTTTGGAAAGCATTTACAAATATGTCATTGGTCTAGTAGTCGCAAGGTTTAAGGTTTTATTTATAACGTCTTAATTCCATCCAAACCTAATTACCTGATCCATGAACTACTTACATTAATTGAGATTCAACTAGTGTCATTGTGTAATACTATTTTTTGATTTAGATAATCCATATGGAATTTTCAAGAATAGTTATGAGTTTGGTTTTCTGACCAGCCATTAGCATTATGTTATAGTTATATCCATGGGACTTCAACATAACTGATCTAATGTGGGTGTGCTATGGTTACCTTTGTGTAACCCTGGAAACAAGTGCAGGTTTGTGGCTCTATATTTTCCTATCGTGCCGTCTAGGCACTAGGTGGCATAGGTTTACTTAAATGGATCTTGCTCTTGCTTCAAAAAGGCCAAATACATGCGTGATTGATCTGCACGCAAAACAGTTAAATATATTGAATTAAAAATACTTACAAAATTCGTCAGCGGAAAAGTGCTCATGCCAGAAATCACCATCAGGACCATTTGTCATCAAGAATTTATACCGCACATCCAAGCCCTGTAAAGTAAAAACAGTTCTGGACCATATTATCTCTTATTTTATATTGGGCACCTGTTGGACAAAGGCCTCATCCAATGTGTGCCCTATGATCCGGTCCTCAGCTTGATGTAAGCAAGAGGCCTGCATGCAATCTTTCGCTTCATGATTAAATAACCCTAAAAAACCATTTTCTTTTAGAGTTCTTGGTTTCCATTTTTGGCCCCGGCAAAGAAGCTGTGACAATATATCAATATATATTATCAATATATACTTCATTTAGATACAATAAGATTTTTGCAGCTTATTAGATATTATTAGCTTGCAATCGACTTGGAGTTCTATTCCGTACAGATAAGGATGGTGTTGAAAGCAAAATAATGTTTACAATCACAAATATATTCTGCATCTGTTTTTTGTCATGTCGTCTTAGCAATAGAACTCAAAATCGTTTGAAGGAACGGCAAATAGGGTGCGTTTAAATTTCTAATCTTATTATAAATGGAGTATAGTTATATAGCTGCAAGCTATCCTTGATTGCTCTTTTTGCAGGTTCTTCTTCTCTTCTCAGTTTTCTTGTCCTCAAAGCATAAGCTATCCACACATTTCCGGGTCAGTGCTATCCGTGTCCCGAGTTGTCCGTGTCAGTGTTCCCGTAAGGGACGTGCCATCCGTCACCCGTATTCAAACACGATGTCTTTATTTAACAATGAAGAATTAGCAATGATTGCAATAACGTTAGAATATGAAGCAGATCACTAAGAAGACTATCAGCCGGCAAAAAGTATATTTATTAAACGGCCATCAATGTACCTAGATAAAAATCGGATAACACTGTCAGAGCGTCGGTGCACCGGGACACTGATGATCTGGATGCCCCTGACACGGAGATGTGTGAACGAGTTCGTACAAGTTGTATGTAACCGACTTTTTCCCCGTCCCTGACAGAACACGGCAGGGACGGGTACCCGGAAATGTGTGGATAGCGCCTAAGGTCTCCACTTTGAGATTCCGTTTCGACCCCTACCTTACTGCTATCACAGTTGCTGATAGCAATGAACCACCATCGCTCCCTCGCCGACCTGAATCTCCTGGAGTTATGACAGGAGACCAGCAGTCGTTCCTTCTCACTTTGACTGGCGGAGCTGTGAGCTTCGGAGTTCAAGCGACGTCGGCGAAAACGCTCGTAAAGATCTAGGGAGCGCTTAATTTTATGCTGAAATTGAAAGAAAAATAGATGCTGATGCTGTGGTACAATCTACTGGAAGTTAAATATAGAATAATTATGATTAAATATATAAGGAGAAGGGTACCAATTCAACGGACAAAAAGCTAGTCTTTATGCACACACAAAAAATATGATGTCTGAAATGGATAAAGCAAAGAATATCATGTGTATAGTTAAATATTTGGTATTTCCTCTCATCCAAAGTTTGTCTGCAAGATATAGCTTTAAGCGATAGGATCGCCCGTTGTACCCATATGTTAATTTGATTTGTATCTGTCTTAATTTCTTTTGGTGTACACAAAATCATATTCTTTTCTATTCTATTCGATCGTGTTCCTAGATAAGTTTGAATACATACATTGTCTTTATTATTCACACACATTTAAGCATGCAAAAAGATGTCTTTTTTAAAATTTCCTTTAAAATTAAGCATGCCATGTTTACAGATTTTGAGACAGAAGAAATTCTTCAAATTAAAAAGCAAATTACAAACAAAACAACTCACCCCACTTCTATTTCTATTTTCAAACAAAATTTCGACTTCATCGTTCAAATTTCCAAAATGGCTGCCGTTGCCCGGGCCTATACTCTCCCACAATTCATCTTCAGGCATCATGGTGGTAAAATTCAGATCATCGGTTGGCAAAATCTCATACCAAGTGGTGTTGCTATTGGTGTCTGTTAACGTAGTCTTGGGGTTCCGTGTCGTAGTTTTTAGGAACTGGTCGTAATATGAAGGTTCCGGGGGCTCAAGTTTGGTAGAATTCTTCGGTTTTTTCGGCGGGTCTGTTGGTTTTGGTGTCGATGTGCTGTGAAGAAAAAGTATGCGTAAAACTCAAGAGCTTGTTTTCTCTGAAGAGTGGACCTACATACTACATAGATAGTATCTACACCCAGTGTTTTTCAGGTATGTTTAAGTTTGATTTAATAGGGTGCTAACTTATTGCCATGAGCCATGCATTAATCTAAAATCCAACCATTTTGGCCTATACGGGCACTAAACCGTGGCCCACATGCTCATCAGTCACGCTGTCGACCCCCACATTAACAGGACAGTAGCAGTAGGTGTCTGTCCTGTTAAAAGCGCGCTCAAGATACGCTGCTAGTCTTAGATTATATACATATCTACATAGATGGAGCGTCGCGCTATAATCATAACAAAGAAAACGAGTCAACAATTTCAAGCATGTGTGCGTGCAGGCGTCGTTTTACACTGTGCGTATACGTCTCTGTGGGTTACTACAATTCTCCCATAAATGACATAAAAATAATAGACTTATTAATTACGACAAGGTTTACCGACGGTTACGTACTGTACTGATCGGCGGGTAAGCACTTGTGAGCTAATTGTTGGCTGACACTTTTTGACACGTTTGCGCACATTTGACGCTCCATCTACTGCTAGTATAACTAGTTTGTAAGTCCATCTTGTAAAAGGTCTACCCACAATACGTTTCCAGGAATGCGGTCGTCTATACTAATGTAATCGAGTTTTGTGAACACTATTACTTTCTTGAAAAGAGTATCCATGGAGTTTCTTGCCGGTTCTTCTCCATAGGACCTACTCTTTGCAACCGTGCAACTAGTGTGACTTTTCATAGGATCCTACGAAGGCCTATTTGAAATTTTTTTTTTCACTTTTGTCTACTCTAGAACTTTTCGGCCCCGTCGATCATCTGTTCTTAGCTACATGCACCGCCCACTTCCACTTAAATCTACATATTTCGTCTCTCTGTGTGATATGAGGCCTTTAGCCTACAGTGGCCTCAGTGAGAACTAGCGTTTCTCCGTGGTTTTACCCGCATCCCGGAAAAAATACTTAACGCACCCTGATCAAAACTCCTACGTCTCATACCCAATTAATAGCCATACCAAATTTTATCTAAATCGGTTAAGCTGGACTTCGACGCCACGATTGGCATAGTGGCTGGGCAATTGGCTGCCGCATTGCGTGTCGTGGGTTCGATTCCCGCACGGAACAACTAAAATTGTTTGTGCATGTGTTATGTATGTTTGTAAATGCACCCACGAATCCACGCAAAAGCGTATGCATCATAAAATTACTCAAAACAATCCTTTTGTACAGTCTTTATACTTTGGATAAACGACCGTTGAAAAAGCTTAAAAGACACTGATATTCCGTTAGACGGTGGAACTTATTTCATTGATGAATTCAGAAGGCCTCAAGAAACCATCTGACCTCCTCGACTCAATTACTGGGCCGGTGTCCCTTCAGACAAGTACTGGGCTATAAATACGAACCGATTTATATATTTAAGTAGTCCTAGAAGTAAGGTCTCATCACCTACGACTATGAATACAACAATGACCCACATTTCTGTGCAGTTAACTCATTCAGACGTGGGTCGGGTTCTACTAGGGTTACCAAACTTCCACAACAATTTATAAACTCAAGCATTTTCTTAACTATTTTTGAGTTTGATTCCAGTCTCTGATGAAACTGAATACTAGTGTTTTAGATGGAGCTACTGCTTATCTTACTTCAATAATTCGATTAGTGGATATCATATACTCGTTGGCAAGAGTACGGCCTTATCATTACTTGCCAAGGCAGGAATAGTTTCGTTGCGGAAAAGAGACGGTACTATACGAAGTTAGTGTCTCGCTCTCACGCCTGAATAGTGGTTGCAAAAACACGTGGTGTATACGTGGTGATTTTTGGCTTCAGATTAACCGTAACGACTGTCCAAGATCTACAAATGCTAACCAGTGGGCTTAGCATGAATCACTTCCGAAAAGTATTCGACTAATCGTATAAAGCGATTTATGAATGAAATATACTCGCTTCATACGTAAACTGATGACTTTATTCATAACTTTCGATGCTAAAAATTGACGTTTATGCATTTTAAATATAAATTTTGCTTTGCTACGGTTGTATTTATGACCAGCGACTTCGTCCGCGTGGAATAGTGGTGCTCCGCTCCTATTGGTCTTAGCGTGATGATATATAGCCTATAGCCTTCCTCGATAAACGGACTATCTAACACTGAAAGAATTATTCAAATCGGACCAGCGGTTCCTGAGATTAGCGCGTTTAAACAAAATGACAACATTTCCCTTCACTGCTCTGCTCCTATTGATTGTAGCGTGATGAAAAGTATACTATAACCATCTCAGGAGTATGACAAATAATTGTACCAAGTTTCGTTAAAATCCGTCGAGTAGTTTTTGTTTCTATAGAGTTTATACAGACAGACAGACAGACAGACAGACGGACAGACAGACAGACAGACAGACAGACAAAAATTTTACTTATTGCATTTTTGGCATCAGTATCGATCCCTAATCACCCCCTGATAGTTATTTTGGAAATATATTTCATGTACAGAATTGACCTCTCTACAGATTTATTATAAGTATAGATTTTAATCGCATACATTACGATTACATTTAGTGCGCTTGTGCTAGGCCCCATAGAACCAACAGCACTTTCCAACAGGGCATTCCAACATAAGAAGGGTCTCTTTATATCTCATTGCTTGTACACTACCCCTTCAAACATAGCCAAGATGCTTAGAGAGAGTAGTATAGTGATGGTACGTACAAGGAACTCTACTATCTAGCTATACATATAACATGCTTTGTCCAGAATGACTGACGGATCAACGCACAGCCTAAACACTGATCGTAGAGACCTGAAACTTGGAGGGTGTGTTCTTTGTATGACGTAGGCATCCGATAAGAAGGGATTTTCCGAAATTCTACCCCTAGGGGGTGTGAAAAAGGCGGGCAAAATTCATTTTTTAATTTGAATTCATATAGCCCACGCGGAAAAAGCCGCTGGCGGAAAGCTAGTCTCTATTATGACGAAAGGAAAACTTGACAGCCCTGATTGCAAGTTAAATTGCAGTGTTACATCAGACAAAGAAAGATTTAGCGAGTATAACTACAATATTTATTAGTCAAACTACCCATCACAATAAGTTTGGTATGTAGGGCTATTTTATGAGCAATTTGGTGCAATAAAATAATAATACGACGAGGAACATTTTTGATCCAGTGAGAGTGGTGGTGGCCACCTGCATCTTGTGTACGTGTTCGAAACCTGGCAAGTACCAATGTGACTTTTCTGAAGTCTTAAGTACTTTCTAAGTATATCTTAGACGTCACTGACTAACGGTGAAGGAAAACATCGTGAGGAAACCTGGACTTTAAAAATCTGGATTCGCCAATCTGCCTTGAGCAAGCGTGGTGATCTAGGCTCATGCCTTCTCTGTATGAGAAGAGGCCTGTGCCCAGCAGTGGGACAATATATAGGTTGGTGATGATGTGGGAGTGGGAATTTGAAAGTAGGCGCGTATTGTTTTTATCAAGACTGTTACTTGTTTATTTAATCCTGAGGATTTAATGAATAGTTGTTGGTGAAAATTTGATTGTTGGAAGGATGTTGGTGTCTATACTCGTATATATATTACAGTTTCAGCTGCCTGCCGTATAGAGTGGGGTTATTTTCCGAAGATAACTTAATATTCACTAACCCATAACCAAAATCATCCAAACGCCTTCAGTAGTCTTGTTCAGAGTAACAAACATCCTCCGTTTATTCAAATCCGCATGTATATTACTAGCTGTTTCCTGCGGTTCCACCCGCATCCCGAGGCAAATCTACCACGTCTTTCTCTCTCTCCTACTATTTGCTGTGCCCGTCAGGGTCCATAATTGTTACTATTTTTAACCGACTTCAAAAAAAGGAGGAGGTTATCAATTCGACTGTATTTTTTTTTTTATGTTTGTTACCTCATAACTTGCGACTGGGTGAACCGATTTTCATGATTCTTTTTTTATTTGAAAGCTGGTGCTTCCCGTGTGGTCCCATATAAATTTTATCACTACCGGTTCAGCCGTTTTATAAATATATCAAAAATAACGATTTATCTCTACTTGCTGATATGCCAAATACTTAGATGATTTGGTTATTTACGCTTATTACAACCTAAAAAAGTGGTGTGTTTATTTTGTTAAGATAGCAAGACCGAGACACTGAAAAGCGAAAAAATAAAAAAACTTTTTACAAAAAAATAAAACCGACTTCCAAAAAAAAAACTGAAAAGTAAAAAATATTTTTTATTTAAACGCTTTACGACCAAAACATCGCTCTAGAAGTCGGTGTCTTGTAAGTTACTATTGTTAGTATTTTATATTTACTCCATATCTGTACATTATGGAACGCAATAAAGAATATGAATATGAAAAATACTTCCCGCACCCGGATAAAACTACCCTAAGTCTTTCCCCGGGTTTCAATCTATATCCCTACCAAAATCCATCAAAATCGGAGCTATTTTCATTGAAAGCATTATTGACGGACTGACAGAGTTACTTTCGCATTTATTTTATTATTAAGGATTCGTACGGTTTAGTCTTACCTCTTGGCAGCTGGTAGTTCTTTGTTATGCTTGGTGATGATGCAGCCAGAGTATTCAGTGTCAGGGTACCAGTGGGATAGCCTGATTATCTGGTTCTGACCAGCTCGGTTTAAAACCTCCTCTCGTTGCTTACATGTCTGCAAAAGTATCGAAAAGTTGCGTTATAATAACAGCCGGTGGCATAAAAAAAAATCAGGTTACTTATACGTGAAACGGAAGAACTGTCATCCAAGATCTGTGAAAATGGTGGATAAAATTTTATGATTTTGCTGTTATTTTATGTTTATCTATCGTCTTAATATTTATGATATAATATGTTTACTTAATTGTTATATCTATGTATTGATAACATAAAACATATTAAAAGTATAGGTAACACTTTTTATCTACTGATATCATGTTTTGTGATTTCCGTAAAAGTATAAATGATAAAAAGCTTGACACAACCGGCTGTTAGCGTACCTAACGTATTTTTTTAAACAATAGCTAGGTACTTTAAAGGACTTTTTGCGTGTTAGTTCTAGAAAATTATGTATCAATTTTACAGCTTCTTCGGTCTGACTTTCTCGGTTCGCAAACACACTCATTGCTCTGCATTTCATGTGAAAGAAACTCTCGAACTTGATTATTTCATAAAGGGTTTACTGTTGCTAAATATCAGATTAAAAAAAAATAAGATTTTTACTTGTGCAATTGATGCTTGACACAGATTAAGCTCGTGTTTTTTTCTTTTATAAAATGGGATAAGAGATTTTTTTTTAATTTCCTCTACGAAGAGTCTCCTTACCTTACTGCTATGGTACACCGAAGGCCACTGGCTGTCGTCATCATAGTACAGCAATAGATTAGGTATCCCGGACTCCTTGTCGTATTCTATCAGGTACTCGAACTGCCCCTCCAAGGACAGAAAACAGAAGCGTGCCAGAAATGCCCAGTTCTGTAAAAAAAAACATCTATCATCATCTGCCTAGCCTTTTCCCTACATAGTTGGGGTCGGCTTCCAGGCTAAACCGGTCCAGCTGAGTATTAGTGTTTTACATGGAGCGACTGCCTATCTGATCTCCACAACCCAGTTACCGGGTAACACGATACCCCTTGGTATGACTGGTCGTCAGACTTTCTGGCTTCTGACTACCCGTAACGACTGTCAAAGATCTTTTGACTAGATTAGTTGTTATTATTTTAAACAGACTTCAAAAAAGGGAGGTTCTATATTCGACCCGTATGTATTTATGTCCGCGATTTTCTCAAAAACTGCTGATCCGATTTGGACGAGGTTTTAGCAGTTTTTAAAAAGAACGTAGTCCTCAGTCCGTATATAAACTTACATCCTTCGTATCGATTCTGCCCTCCACCCACTTTCCGTGCGCCCGTGATGTCATCAGCAAACCGATTAGGACACACGCTCCAGGCAACCGTTGCATTATTGATCCAATATATCTTGTTTAATCTTTAAAAGATTTCAATCGTTATTATGTAGGTATGATAAATTGGTCGTTTCGGCTTTTTTTGACTTTTTCATTTGCACCTGAAACATTTCAAAAGTGGCTTTTGTAGCTGGCTTTTTTGGGTATATACAAACTATCACTTATACTTATATATAATATTATTATATCTAGGTATATTTTCATTATCTGGTTTGACAGGTAATCTTTTACTGTTCAAGATTTAAAAGAATATGTGCGACATTTTGAATTTAAGGTACTCCTTTGTCCTCCTACTCACGGAACCAAATTAATAAATCAAAGTATTTAATGAATTAAAGTCTTTTCGTTAAAACAAACTAGTAATTTTATCTGGTTGTATCATAATTACTATATAGGTATCGGTACTACAAATTTAAGTATCTTAGAACCAATACCAGTGATCAAAGGACCAACTATTTTAGTACAAATAGTTTAGTTAGGCTTTAATGCAATAAGTTAAACATATGAAAAATAAAATCATTGTTTTATTTATTTCAAAATTATAATTGAAATGCCATCATTTTTTTTTTAATTTTCATGAAATCATTTGAAAGTATGTTAATAAAATATGTTGTGTTTAAAATTATACTTGCATTTAAATTCCGTTGTTTTCTACTTAAAAGCTCCAAGGGCAATACTAGAAGCTATAAATAATTAATAAGGTCACACAAATTAGACTTACCATATTATAAATCCTAGATTTTCAACGAAAATTTTCACTTTAAAAAACACTTCGAAAATTATTTATTTAATGTTTTGATTTATATTATTCTGCTTTATTATTCGTATTTAATAACTATGTTAGATCGCTAGTTTGTTTTGAAGATAGTAGATTGTTGTGAAATCCGTTGCCATGGGAACGCGTCCATACAATATACTTTATACAGAACGGGAACAAAACGGTAGCGTTCATTTGTTTAACTAAATAATTATACTTACATAACATCAGAAATTAAATAAGCTAAGTAAATTAGCCTTAGAGAGACTTCAAACAACAGACTTTTCGTTGAAAAAAATCATTACTACATCACAACTATCCCCGTACTAAATTTTATCCAAATCGGTTCAGAATTTTACCGTGAAAGGATACGGATAGGTTTACGGAATTCTAATGATGTCTGTACCCACCTAGAATATCGAACGACATATATATTGTCCCACCGCTGGACACAGGCCTCTTCTCATACAGAGAAGGCATGAGCATTGATCACCACGCTTGCTCAAGGCGGATTAGCGATTTCAGACTTTTTAAGTCCAGGTTTCCTCAAGATGTTTTCCTTCACCGTTAGTCAGTGACGTCTAAGATATACTTAGAAAATACATATATATGCCTTTTGAAAAGTGACATTGGTACTTGCTACGTTTCGAATCTGCACACTCGACGAGAGGCAGGCAGGTGCCTAATCCACTAGGCCACCACGCAAGTAAAATTATTCTCTACTAATTAAAACCTACATGGATGTATACCCGCCACGCACACATGCAAGTCGCATGATGGCATACGTGACCGTCATGCTATTTAACGTAACGACATAAGAGTCTGTTTATCCCAAGGCGCGAGATACCTAAATGAGAATTAAACGTCTTGTAATCAAAACATTTTACAAGAGTTTATCAACACTGAAAAGTTCATGACCTTAGGAATTACTTATCTGTCTGTTAAAAATAAATACATAGGTAGTGTAATTTTGATGATATGACTTTCCAAATTGCAGGAATTAAATGAAGCCTTGAAATATTCTCATTAATAAAAAAGAATTAATGAATGTATGTATGTTTGATCTGATACCATATAGGGGAACCACTAGACTATCATCATCATCTGCCTAGCCTTTTCTCAACTATGTTGGGGTCGGCTTCCAGTCTAAACCGGATGCAGCTGAGTACCAGTGTTTTACATGGAGCGACTGCCTATCTGACCTCCAAAACCCAGTTACCGGGTAACACGGTACCCCTTGGTAAGATTGGTTGTCAGACTTTCTGGCTTCTGACTACCCGTTACGACTGTCAAAGATCTACAAGTGACAACCGGGACCAACAGCTTAACGTGCTTTCCGAGGCACGGAGGAGTCTCGTTATGACAAAGATGGTCATCCATCCACTGACTGACCGCGCCAAGCGCAATTAACCTTTGGTCGATCGAACCGTGCGGCTATTACTTAGCCACGAGCTCCTCCATCACTAACAACTAGACTATCATCATTGTAATTGGGTAGAATTTTCGGCGCTTATCCACGCCTATTCCACAATTCCACCTCGCAATTTACCACGAGGATCTCGGAAGAGGCGATTTAAGGATATCAGAACAGGATACGACTCATAATGTGATTACTTACAGCCATGTACGCATGATCATAACCCCACTTGTTCTCCCAAGGGCAACACATGGAGGTTATATTCTTTAAGGATACGAAAATTCGCTGAATTTTGTTCTTTAAAGTTAGAAAATTCGCTAGTGGACCCACTAAATTATTAGTAACTAGGCATATTATCCATGAAAAAGAACTAGTCTAGATCCAACCATATTTTTTATTGGTGCATTTTCGCACTTCTTTTTCCATATAAACTTAAATTATGCCAAATATCTTCCTTGCGCTTTCCTCTACATGACCTCTTGCAGGGTGCTTCTAATAGCATTCGACCTGCTTAACCAGTCAAAGTGGCGAGGTCCTAATTTATAAATTAAGGCCTCCAGCCAAAGGTCTTCCATACGCGCAGGGATCTAAAGCTTTCACTTTACGTATTCATTTAAAGATTAAGCCAAGATTTATAAACATCTATCTCACTGCCTATATACATATTTACACAGGTACTCGTGTTTCCAGTACGGTATGTATGTATGTACCTGGTAATATGAAATGTGAGAAGAGGAAAACCTTAATACAATAGGTACTCAAAGGAAAAAATAACTAAGTAGTTCTAGGTACTTATGTATTCAAATTGCAGTTAAATTATTAACAGGAATTTGAACTCCGAACAGCAAGGAATACTTGTGAATGAATCAGAATCGTCATATCCTTAGCCGACAACAGGAAGGGGGTCATTGCAATTGTGATGATGTGTGTAATTGGTCATATATCTTCAAATTATGACCGCTGACGAGAAGTGTGACGAAACAGCTTAGCCTCTATTCTAACTGATCCTATCCTACTAATATTATTGATGTGAAAATTTGTTTGGATTAGGGCTGCCATCCGTCCGGATTTGTCCAAGTTTAGAGGGCGTCCGGGCGGGTTTTCAAAGAGCGTCCGGAGAAAACCCGGACACTTTTTTCCCGATATCCGATCCCGATTGATTGAAAGGTAAGCAATAAATTAAAACAAATAATAAAAAGTGTCCGGGTTAAAAATCAAACTCATTCAAAATGTTTAAGGTTTTTATAAAGTTTTAGTCCAGGGTCGATGATTTGGGTGATGGCAGCCCTAGTTTGGATGGATGTTTGTTCGTTACCATTTTTCGCAAAAAAAAAAAGAAAAAAAAGAGATTGGATTCCTCGCGAAAAATGACACCTAAATCCTTTCAGTATTGTTGCGGGAAAGATAATATACATACATACAGTTATTCCTACTCCTCCACTAAACCCTCCTCTTTTCTGATTAAATTCGTTGCGGGTTCCAAGACAGTTAAAAAAAATATTCTCTAGGACTCGTTGAGCTTGATTGCCTCGGCGTTTTCTGGTGGTCGCCACTGTTGATTCTGGCTTTCAGGAGTTGCAGTGATTGGGAATAGCGTGGCGGAATTTGTTCAAATAAAAAAAATATCATACATCTTCACAACCCTTCGCATTTATCATACCAGCCCAGCCTATTATTAGGATATTATCTACATCAGAAACTAACATTTGTCGGTCACAAACAAAACATGAAGATTAAAACCAAACAAAAAAGTTGTTAACGTTTGTTTAATATAATATGTATGTAGGTATACTTACATAGCTATCAGAGGCGTGCATATCATCAGTAATTTCCAAGAACTTGTGTTCGAGCATCACTTCAAATCGATACAAGACAAAAAAAAATACAGAAGTACGACAGTAGATATCACAATTTTGATTTTACTAGAGTTCGCCCACTGGTCGAATTTCGAACATATTTTTTTTAAGTTACCTTTCTACACCGTCCCGCGTCCGCGCAATTTTCGTAAAAAGGGGTACAAAGTTTATGCTTCACATATAGATAAGAACCTAATTAAAGTTATTGGTTTTGCTGGCGAATTAAAGACTAGCTGTTTTCCGCGGTTTCACCCGCATCCTGAGGGTACTCGCGCACCTGGAAAAATCCACCCTGTGTCCTTCCGTTTAAGCGTAAAACCTTGCGTTTTCAAATTTCATCCAAAAAAAATGGCTTTAGCCAGACAGAGTTATTTTCATATTTATAAAATTAGCGAGGATCTCATGATATTGCATCACATATAAAAGCTACTAGTATTGAATTGGTACCTATAATTCATTGGCTATTAGACATATTTACGCTTTGATTTAAAGAAAATGAAACCTCCACTTTTGAGCTACGCACTCCTCACGTACTGACATGCAACATACCTAGCATCTCCAATATACATAATTCCCATAACACTTTAACTTTATCTGTATATATAAAAAACCGGCCAAGTGCGTGTCGGGCCACGCGCAGTAGGGTTCCGTAGTAGGAGTTAGTTAGTCGACTATAACTCTGTAACCGGTTAAGCTTACTTAGTCGTGATAGTTTTCCTTGTAAGTTCAGTACATGTGCTACGTTTGTGAAATTTTTCACAAATCTAAGTACAGCCATTCAAAAGTTAGAGAGGGGGGGTGCTCGTATCGAACAAAAATTTGCACTTAAAAGCTAGTAGTTATTTTGTAAATGGCTCGCTTAACCGAATAATGGTCTTCACACACCCATAATATTTTTGAAAGACTTATCTAACAATAGACCTCTAATTATCTAATTTCAGCGTTCTAGTATCAAGAACCTCGGAGCTATACCGCGGACAGACAGACAGACAGACGGACGGTCATGGCGAAACTATAAGGGTTCCTTGTCGGACTACGGAACCCTAAAAATGAATCCCTCTTTCTCTTGGTCATGGCATCACGCATGAGTGGCTGGACCGATTTGGATGAAATATGGTACGGAGATAGAGGAGATTCTGGAGAAGGTTCTCAGGTACTTTTTATCCGGGTGGGATTAGTAGTTCCCTGGGACGCGGGTGAAACCGCGGGAAACAACTAGTCTTATATAGTTCATTGAATGGAGTTGACTTTCTGTGCATATTAATTTGTATCGTGACTTTAACGCCGCGCCTACCAACCAGTAACAGTTCAATTCATTCAGTAACTTGTCAAACACCGAGTAAACAAAGTGTCTTCTATTATTTTCTAGTGATTTTTTGCCGTGAATTATTTTATTTAGTGTTAAATTAATAAGTTTTTAATAACAGAAGATTAAAAAAAAACTACGTTTAATTTCTAGAACGTGCACTTGTTTTCCTTTTTTCGAAACTTGACAGATGTCAGCTGTGCCTTTCCCGCGCTGAATGGGAGTCAATTGAGGGTATGTAATTGACTAATCGTGGTTATTGCCCTGTGATTTGCAGTTAGTGACCTTACAATTCCTTTTATTAAGTACTAGCTGTTTCCCGCGGTTTCACCCGCATCCCGAGGGAACTACTTAGCGCACCCGGGTAAAAAGTAGCCTCGTTGTTCCTCAGGGTCTATTCTATCTCTGTACCAAATTTCATCAAAATCGGCTCACTGGTTTAGGCATGAAAGCGTAACAGACAGACAGACAGACAGAGTTACTTTCGCATTTATAATATTAGTAAGGATTCAAGAGGAGATATTAATACTCAATACTCAAATCTTTATTAGCATTCCATATGTTACATAACAGGTGGTACAAATTACTTATAGTATAGACACAATATGGACCCGATAGGGCACAGCTTAAAGAAGTTCAGAGAGAAATTTCTTTCTTTCTTCTACCCCTTTAACTTTTTTTTATTGGATAACAGAATGTTTGATTTGTTTACTAATAAAATTGCAAAAGGAAGAAAATAGATCTAAGGTCTTAGGTCTTTTTAGTTTGCTTGATTAATTTTGAACATTTACAATTTATATTTATAGAAGATTTCTCGATTTTTTTAATTAGAGGAACATTAAATATTTTATTAAGAAAAAATGTCTTTGTTTTATTAAATTAAATTCATTAAAATATTTATGACTTCTATTAAACTTCTTCATGTTATAAGTGGGTCAAGGTTAAAACTAGGCTCAATTATATACCGACTGGACGGCGACCAATCTAGATCGATGCATAAATAAAGTAGAAAAATAACGATAATTTTTCAGATTTTTTTTTCATTAATAATTAGGTATTGCCTCTTGTTGTATAGTCTAGCTTATACCTGCGTAGTTACACAGACACAAAAATGTTCTCTGCTTAGCCATCTTGGTCGCATACATTGTATATTTTGAAATTGCGATCTCTCAGAGATAATGTAACTTTTAATGAAGTATTGATATTATTGTTGTGTTGGTTTATAAGTTCCAGAGATACAAAATAGATCAGATTACTTACCTACCTCTTTTCGCTCGCAATGTAGCCGTGCCTTATCTTCCCATTAAGATGCTATCTTACTTAGATATTGTTTATACTTATTAAAGTAACGTTTAATGATAACGATTTCTTAAAAAACTTAAGACAAAATCGAATCTGCTTAAACAAAATTTTTATATAATAGCTGTATAATAACTTAGATAAGCGCATCACGGATGGACCATTCGGATGGAATCCTATTAGATCTTCATAAAAAAAAGATATAAGTTGCTGAAAAAAATAAAAAAAAACGGAAATCACTGCGAGCTTAACACACTGTACCTGTCTTTTCTATTGATAAAATGTGATCAAATTCAAATCTTAAATATTCTTTTCTTAATTGCAGATTTTCGTCGTCGCAAGCAAAGATAAAATCTGTGTAGTGCCTATTTAGAATTTGTAAAATAAAAGTGGACAAAATGAAGTCAATACTATTACTGTGTGTGTTATTAATGACATTAGCATCTGTGTTAAGTTCCACATACTTCTTTGGCGAGCAAACCAAGGACACCAAGATTATTCATCGCGATAAACTCAGATATGAAGCTATCCCTTTGAAGAAACGGATCAAGACGTATACGTATAATGGAACGGCGCCTATAAAGGTAATCATTATTGTCTTTTTCCACTATTGGCAAAAAAATAAGTTGAGGAACTCGTGGCTAAGTAACAGCCGCACGGGTCGCTCGATCAAAGGTTTTTGGCTCGGTCGGTCCGTGGATCTATGACATACCGAGACTCCTCCGTGCTTTGGAAAGCACGTTAAACCGTTGGTCTCGGCTGTCATTTGTAGATCTTTGACAGTCGTTACGGGTAGTCAGAAACCAGAAAGTCTGACAACCAGTCTTACCAAGGGTATTGTGTTACCGGGTGACTTGTTTGTGAAGGCTCACGCAATCGCTCCATGTAAAACATTTGTACTTAGCTGCCACCGTTTAAACTGGAAGCCGACCCCAATATTTTTTTACTTTCGATTGAAATTTAGTGCCAAAATGACGTAGCACAGCGAGAATCGAACCCACGACACGCAGCGTAGCAGCCAATTGCTTAGCCACTACGCCAAATGACCGTCAAATTTAAATGGTGTCAAATATATCCGTGATCAGTTAATCAAACCCACTTCGATGGCAAATAAAGAGTAATGGTTTTTATTTCTTTGCAGGCGATAAGTTGCTACGACTTTCAAAATAGCGAGGCGTCTGTCAACATTACTTCGGGAGGTATCGGCCATCCCTATGTGGAGCTGAGGCTTAAGAGCCAACGGAGTTACCGACTAGACTTTGCCATAGAGATTTATGCCTAGGATATCTAGATGATTCTTCTTGCAGTACAGCAAGCAGGCTATCAGTTGCTGGACGTACGTAGCATACATGTGTCCAGCGTGCTAGACGCAGCTGTAACTTCTATTAACCCTTTGACCGCCACGTCAAAAATGCGAAAGCGTGCTCTCAGCGTCCAGCTACGTTTTAATGCTTCAATTCTGTCATGTAGTCGTGAACGTGTCGTGCTGGACACATTTTGCTTTGTTATCTATACATGACTGACGGTCTAAAGGTTAAGCTGCTTTCAGACTACGCTATAATATATAGCTCATAGCACAACAATATCGCGCACCATACATAGCCAATAATATTACATAGTATAGTACAGCGTGAACGTGTCCATGACAATGTATGGTGCGCGATATTGTTGTGCTATGAGCTATATACTATATGCTATTATATTATAGCGTAGTCTGAAAGCAGCTTTAAAGGTGCCATAATTATTTAATACTATACAACAGTAAGACCATAGATATATTTATCAAACGGTAGTGAAATAATCAGAGATCGGAGTAGGTAGATTGATTTTACGTATATTGTATCATGAATAGTCATAGAAATGAAAACACAATTATAACAATTTTTAAACATTTGAAATTTATAGAATGCGTTAGTTAAACATTTAAAATAGTTTTTTTCTTATTTATCAAGCAACTAGCTTTCCGTCCGCGGCTTCGCCCGCGTGGACATTTTTTTACACTTTGGGTTACTTTATTCAAGTTTTAGTAGGGATCCCTAGTTATTTCTAGAAATAAATATAGCCTATGTTACTCGTGGATAATGTAGCTTTCGAATGGTGAAAGAATTTTTTAAATCGGTCCAGTAGTTTTTGAGCCTATTCATTACAAACAAACAAAGTTTTCCTCTTTATAATATTAGTGTAGATAAATCAAAACTTGTGCGTCCATTCGAAACTTACATATGCCCTGCCGTTATTGCCCTGTGATTTGCAGTTAGTGACCTTACAATTCCTTTTATTCAGTATTCAAGAGGAGATATTAACTACCCCCTTATTTATTTATTTTATTGGATAACAGAATTTTTGATTTGTTTACTAATAAAATTGCAAAAGGAAGAAAATTCAAAAAAAGATCTGAAGTCTTAGGTCTTAGGTCTTTTTAGATTGCGTGATTAATTTTGTATATTTACAATTTATATTTATGGAAGATTTCTCGAGTTTTTCAATTAGAGGAACATTAAATATTTTATTAAGAAAAAAGTCTTTATTTTATTAAATCAAATGCATTAAAATATTTATGACTTCTATTAAACTTCATGTTATAAGTGGGTCAAGGTTAAAACTAGGCTCAATTATATACCGACTGGACGGCGAACAATCTAGATCGATGCCTATAGAAGAAAAATAACCATATTCTTTCAGTTTTTTTTTTCATAATAGATCAGATTACTTACCTACCTCTTTTCGCTCGCAATGTAGCCGTGCCTTATCTTCCCATTAAGACGCTATCTTACTTAAATATTGTTTATACTTATTAAAGTAACGTTTAATGATAACGATTTCTTAAAAAACTTGAGACAAAATCGAATCTGCTTAAACAAAATTTTTATATAATAGCTGTATAATAACTTAGATAAGCGCATCACGAATGGACCATTCGGATGGAATCCTATTAGATCTTCATAAAAAAAAGATATAAGTTAAAAATTAAAAAAAAACGGAAATCACTGCGAGCTTAACAAACTGTACCTGTGTATTCTATTGATAAAATGTGGTCAAATTCAAATCTTAAATATTCTTTTCTTAATTGCAGATTTTCGTCGTCGCAAGCAAAGATAAAATCTGTGTAGTGCCTATTTAGAATTTTGTAAAATAATAGTGGACAAAATGAAGTCAAGATTAGTACTGTGTGTGTTATTAATGACTTTAGCATCTGTGTTAAGTTCCACATACTTCTTCGGCGAGCAAACCAAGGACACCAAGATTATTCATCGCGATAAACTCAGATATGAAGCTATCCCTTTGAAGAAACGGATCAAGACGTATACGTATAATGGAACAGCACCTATAAAGGTAATCATTATTGCTTTTTCTTTTTCCACAATTGGCAAAAAAATAAGTTAAGGAACTCGTGGCTAAGTAACAGCCGCACGGGTCGCTCGATCAAAGGTTTTTGGCTCGGTCGGTCCGTGGATCTATGACATACCGAGACTCCTCCGTGCTTTGGAATGCACGTTAAGCCGTTGGTCTCGGCTGTCATTTGTAGATCTTTGACAGTCGTTACGGGTAGTCAGAAACCAGAAAGTCTAACAACCAGTCTTACCAAGGGTATTGTGTTACCCGGTGACTTGTTTGTGAAGGCCAGACAGGCAATCGCTCCATGTAAAACATTTGTACTCAGCTGCCACCGTTTAAACTGGAAGCCGACCCCAATATTTTTTAACTTTCGATTAAAGTCTGCTACGAAAACGGCGCAGCGCACTGATTCAAACGCTGTCTAAATAGGTGCTCTGCACTCACCATACACTTGCGTCATCTATACCTACATAATATAAAATGCTTTGTCCTGAATGACTAACGGATCACCGCACAGCCTAAACTGCTGATCGTAGAGGGTGTATTCTTTGTTTAACGTATGCATCCGATAAGAAAGGATTTTTCTAAATTCTACCCCTAAGGCGGTGAAAAAGCGGGCTAGTTTCTATGAAACTAGTCATTTTTAATTTGATTTCGTATAACGCACGCGGGCGATGCTGCAAGCGGAAAGCCGTCTATTACAATTTAAATAGATGTCTTTGATCAGTTGATCACAACCCACTTCGATAGCAAATAATATAAATTAGAGTAATGGTTTTTATTTCTTTGCAGGCGATAAGTTGCTATGACTTTCAAAACAGCGAGGCGTCTGTCAACATTACCTCGGGAGGCATCGGCCATCCCTATGTGGAGCTGAGGCTTAAGAGCCAACGGAGTTACCGACTAGACTTTGCCATAGAGATTTATGCCTAGAATATCTGAATGATCCCTTTTGCTGTACAGCAAGCAGGCTGTCAGTTGCTGGACGTACGTAGCGTGCATGTGTCCAGCGTGCTAGACGCAGCTGTAACTTCTATTAACCCTTCGACCGCCACGTCAAAAATGCGAAAGCGTGCTCTCAGCGTCCAGCTACGTTTTAATGCTTTAATTCTGTCATGTAGTCGTGAACATGTCGCGCTGGACACATTTAGCTTTGTTATCTATACATGACTGACGGTCTAAAGGTTAAGCTGCTTTCAGACTATATAGCTCATAGCACAACAATATCGCGCACCATACATAGCCAATAATATTACATAGTATAGTACAGCGTGAACGTGTCCATGACAATGTATGGTGCGCGATATTGTTGTGCTATGAGCTATATACTATATGCTATTATATTATAGCGTAGTCTGAAAGCAGCTTTAAAGGTGCCATAATTATTTAATACTATACAACAGTAAGACCATAGATATATTTATCAAACGGTAGTAAAATAATCAGAGATCGGAGTAGGTAGATTGATTTTACGTATATTGTATCATGAATAGTCATAGAAATGAAAACACAATTATAACAATTTTTAAACATTTGAAATTTATAGAATGCGTTAGTTAAACATTTAAAATAGTTTTTTTCTTATTTATCAAGCAACTAGCTTTCCGTCCGCGGCTTCGCCCGCGTGGTCATTTTTTTACACTTTGGGTTACTTTATTCGAGTTTTAGTAGGGATCCCTAGTTATTTCTAGAAATAAATATAGCCTATGTTACTCGTGGATAATGTAGCTTTCGAATGGTGAAAGAATTTTTTAAATCGGTCCAGTAGTTTTTGAGCCTATTCATTACAAACAAACAAAGTTTTCCTCTTTATAATATTAGTGTAGATAAATCAAAACTTGTGCGTCCATTCGAAACTTACATATGACTAATTTAGTAGTTATTTCTTGCAAGTTTATTATCTGCTGCTTGTAACTATTATATATTATATTCTTAAAAAATCTTAATTATTACAAAATCCCGGAATCCCGGAGGCATATCCATATTAATATATACGTGCCTGTATTGACCCCAAATCAGTCTATCTACTCCAATCACTGGAAATAACACATCTATGAGTAAGACCCACTTGCACCATAGTTCACCAAGTACAATTAAATATATTTAGCGGTAAATGTGTTAAGTAAGCAAAGGTGCAAGCAGGTCTGAATGGTATTGGCACAGAAGATACAATGCAATAACTCGTGTTAAGCCTTCTAGTAGAGGTAAGAATTATTTTAAGTTATTTTTTTATTACAAAAGAAAATATACTTACATAAAACTTGTGAAAATGATTTTTACTTTGTATCTCTTGGGTAATCTTTACTAAATCATACACATAAATAAAGGTAAATGAAACACAAAACTAAATATGGATAATCATTATATTTTCTTAAAATATAAACATTTAAAAATAACACATTTCTCTTACACTTTACATACACGTCGTACGAAGACTTTGGTTGAAGCGACTGTTTATAACGCAAGACAAGCATGCAAGAAACTCGGAATGAGGTGCAAGAAACTCGGAATGAGGTGCAAGAAACTCGTAAGATGCAAGAAACTCTCACTTATATTAAAAAACTGATAAAAATGCGAGAAACTGTCATAAACTGATAATAATGTTTGATACAGAAAGCTCTGCTTTAAGTTCGTGATGTATGATCACTATGATCAGCGAGAAGAATCGCATTAAACTAGCTAATTTGCACCCTATTAATAACATCATAAAGATCGATTTAACGTGACGTATGTGTCACACTACTCATACTCACGGACCTGCAATTTTGATCCTTATGTCATTAGTAATATTGTATGAATTCCCTTAACAAGCAAGAAGGACTTTAAGTTATATCTTGCATTAACTTGTATTACATACAAAAAGTCGCTCCAAATTATTCAATTGCATAGCCAAAACAAGTGATTTAGTACAAACTTAACATCGAATAGGATGATTTGCTTTTTAAACTAATTATTTAAAAAAAACGTGTTGATAAATCAATCAGTACCATTTTTCAAGATAATAATAGACTGTTCCACAACCAGATAAGTACCGGTTATACTTATCTGCTAGATAATTTCATACAAATTATATTTTAATATTGGATTAAACTGGTAGATAAATCCTTTCAGGAAGTTGTGGAACAGGCTCTATTATTTTTTTATACTTAAATACTTAAGGTAGGTATTTTTTTTGTAAAGATAAGAAGCCTCTACCCTTAGGAGGCTTTTGTGAGATGGATCAGGGGCCATACTCTAACTCAACGAAAACTAAATTTCGTTTTAACTTAGGAACCTTTCCTTATCAATTTTAGGGCAGTAAGGTTCAAACAATTGTTATATATGGATAGTATAAGTTCATACCTCTTTGAGTATCAAAGCGCACCTTACCGCACCACAAAAAAAGTTATCGTCTTTATCGGTCGTTCCGAAGTTTCGTTTCGGTGAGTTAGAGTAGGCCCCCAGGTGCCTGATTCAGAAGACAGTACTCCTTGATACTCAATCCTGTCTCTGGAGCCCTAAACACCGGTAGCTTTGACCCTGTTCTCACATACCGATGGATCAGATTTTTTCTGCATTTATTATAATTATGATCTGTTTTTAATATTATTTTACACATAAAACCTCTTTTGGTTTTCCAGTTCTTTTGAAAAGACAAGATTAAGTTGAGCTCAAAGATACAAACTTGAAAAGGTCTTAATTATTTTGATATACAGAACCCTATAAAGGTCTGGAAAAAAGCAATATGAAGCAACAAAACTAATTTGGTCCACGTTTCACGTTTAATTACACAAACATTAACTTAATAGACATAATAATAATAAAAAAAAATTTGCACCGTAAAAAAAATATTTCGACTCGACTAATCTAAGATTAGCAAATATATTAATTAAATATTAACACCTAGTTGCACCAAAAAATATCAGGCTACTTATATACGTGAAACGAAAGAACCGTCAAAATGGAGGATAAAATTGAATAATTTTGCCATTATTTTATATCTTTCGTCTATTTATTTATGATATATGTTTACTTAATTGTTATATCTATGTTATAATAACATAAAACATATTAAAAGTATGCTTATTATTGAAACATGATATGTGATAAAAAAATAAATGATAAATATTTGGTGCAACCAGCTATGTGTTGCCAAAGTTAAAAAAAAATCTTTCATATAATAAAATTGATACAATTACAGCCGTAACTAAAATGCGTACATAACAATCAAATGCTTGTTATTACTGAGACCTTTATACCAACTAAATCCTGTAATTAAATCTATAGACTTGATAGACTAACCTCTAGTTGCTGAAATCAATTGATTATTTAAGACAATTCGGTTCCTTGTGAACTCCAGCACTATTTTAATAATATTGCAATATTATTATTGACATAAATAAGATTATTCTACGAATATGAAGTCACTTTAATTTTAAGACCACTTTGGTCACAAATTTAAAACATTTTTCTCTTTCTATCAACCTCAAAATGATGGACAGAGACAACAAGTAATATTGTATAAGCTAGTGGTCCAAGCAGATTTAAATAAAACTTAAACCTCTGTTTAACGTTTATTGTAACGGCAGAAGTGGGGCTTAAAATTGGGTAACGTTTAATTATTCGGGTCTCCAAAATTGCTTTACTTCTAACCAAGGGGAATTTCTATGGAGAATATATTTAATGGATGTTTTAATCAGTCTGAAAAAAAAAACTGCTTTTTACTCACACACACACTATCATTCCAAAATCTTACTAATGACTCATACCTCATATTTATTCGTAAACACTTGAATAATAATTAATTATTATAAACAAAAATAAAAAAATATTATTGTCGGACTGTACTGACGGTAATGTAAGTTACTGATCGCAATTGTTGTATAGATAAGACAATCGATTTAATAAACGAATCGAAACCCGCATCGTTTAAAAATACTATGATGAATATGATCACTATACAGAAAATAATGACATATTGACGCAAATCCGATACCAATCATTCGAGAGGTCACTCGATTATTATAAATCGATTAAGAATGCATTAAAGACTATCTTTAATTAATGTCTTCCGTCATTCTCGATTCGTTAAATCGATTGAAAAGCATCGATTATCCTACAAAATCGATCAGCCCGCTACAACAGTCAGCCCAGCCCTTCAGTTCATACATCTCATGGAATATTCAGTATATTGGTGTATAATATAACATACACAGTGTATTTATTAGCATTCCTTTAGAACCTGCAGCGATTTCCTGAACAACTCCTGCTGGGAGCGCGCGTGTTTGATCTCCAGCTCAGCTAAGTCCAGGAGACTAGAAGAAATAAATAGGCATTAGTTAATCCTAGATTGTCTCGCAGTTGCAAATACGACTGCTGGGTATAAGGTCCTAGGCTTGATCCCGGGTCGGATAGAATAACTATAAAAATAACAGAAAAAAAAAAAACAAAAAATATTTAAAAAATATGTTTAATCGACTTCCAGAAAAAGAGTAGGTTCTTTATATGTATATTTTGGCAAAATACTCACTATAATAACATACGAGACACCGACTTCTAGAGCGTTTCAGCAGTTTTTTTTTCTTTTCAGTTATTTAGAAGTCTGTTGTATTTTTTTTGTAAAAAAGTCATTATTATGAGATGGTTCGAAGTTTGAACGTTAACCAGTAATATATATATATCACAGGAGCGAAGTCGCAGTCTAAAGCTCCAACATATGCAGGGCACATACCTCTTTTTAAAAGCAGCTACCCTCCTGGTGCGGAAGTCGATGAGTTCTTCCCGCGCGCGCGCAGACAGCTGTTCGAACTTCGCGCATGCGTCCGCCTGCGCTTGCTCAGCCTGTCATAGGATAGTCTATGTTTATCAACTGTTTTTGGTGTTGCCAGAGTAAAAATTTAGGATCCTACCATATGGGGTGGACACGTAGAGAAAATGTTCCAGGGATAAAGGACGTGATTTTAGACACCTTAATGATGTATCGGATTTTTGCTGTTTTTTTTTTACGATTTCTGTTTATTTTATTTTTACGTAATATTACATATGCAAAAGTAACTTTTTCTACCTAACGATACTAAACTACTAAAACCTGGGCTAGGTTTTAGGAAGCTCCACAAGAATGAGTGTGACACCGTGGGAAAAAGTTGTATAAAACATAATTTTGACAATTTATGAAGTACTGTCAAACTTAATTAGAGAAAAGGTGGTACGGCTATGCCTTTTCTCAACTTGGCATGACCGTGCCCCCCGTTTTATCTACAGGGTATGGCCCTGATACATACAAAAAAGTACAATGCCCTGGGCGTGCAATTCAACTGCTTGGACAAATAGTATACTGATGTCCCTAGAATAAGTTACAAGAGGGTAAATTATGTCCATATTGTAAGTAGCTACAAGCACAAATTGAGGAAAAAGTTGGACTATGTATGTTATACATGAACAAAAATAATACACAACTAATAATATAAATGCGAAAGTTTAAGAGAATGTTTGTGACTCTATCACGCAAAAACTACTAACTGGGTTTGGATGTAATTTGGCACATGCATAGTTTGTAACCTGGATTTATACATAGGATACTTTTTATACAGGTATCTGAACCCAATTCCAAGTCCATGCAGACAAAGTCGCGGGCAGAAGCTAGTTAGTAAGTAAATAATATCTATACTTATAATAAATCTGAAGAGAGGTCAATTCTGTACATGAAATATATTTCCAAAATAACTATCAGGGGGTGATTAGGGATCGATACTGATGCCAAAAATGCAATCAGTAAAATTTTTGTCTGTCTGTCTGTCGGTCTGTCTGTCTGTCTGTCTGTCTGTCTGTCTGTATAAACTCTATAGAAACAAAAACTACTCGACGGATTTTGACGAAACTTGGTACAATTATTTGTCATACTCCTGAGATGGTTATAGTATACTTTTCATCACGCTACGATCAATAGGAGCAGAGCACCACTGTTCCACGCGGACGAAGTCGCTGGCAGAAGCTAGTTATAAATATAATAGCTACACATATTAACATTACAAATAATTTACTAGTACAGTAAGAATTTTGTAAAATATTATGACCGCAAGCCCAACATGCATTCCATTACAAAAAACTTGCATCTCTCTTGAATGGCCTATAGCGAAGTGTCCACTGGCAATAAAATTTGCGGAAGTCGACTTGCGCAAGTGACTTGCAACGTGTCAACGCTCGTGCAAGTTGACTTCTGCAAGTTTTAGTGACTTGCCGTACTTGCTGCAAGTCGCACGTGTACCTATATAGAGAAGTTGCAGTCAGTGGAAACAGTTGGCAATTGACTTCGGCAAGAAATTGTTGAAGTTACTTGCCAGTGGACACTTTGCTGATGGACACATAAAACGCAAACAATGACTATGTTAATTACACTACAACAGCAATTGCAACACTAATGTCAGTTTTTTTTTTATAATGTATCAATTTTCTAGTGTCACAATAAATGTCCCACACTTGTTTACACATAGACACTCGCTGTATATACTAACACCACAACAGCCGGTTGCAACAAACTTTTTATCCTTACTTAATATTATAAATGCGAAAGTAACTCTGTCTGTCTGTCTGTTACGCTTTCACGCCAAAACTACTGGACCGATATAAATGAAATTTGGTACAGAGATAGAATGGACCCTGAGGAACAACATAGGCTACTTTTTACGGGTGCGCGAAGTAGTACCCTCGGGATGCGGGTGAAACCGCGGGAAACAGCTAGTCATTTATACTTTTACGAATATGATAAACATGATATTAATAAAATTAGTCATACTTTTAATATTTTTTTTATGATATCAATACATCGATATTATAATAAAGTAAACATATCATAAATATTAAGACGAAAAACATAAAATAGTGGCAAAATTATTTAATTTTGTCCGCCATTTTGACAAATCTTGAATGACAGTTCTTCCCTTTCACGTATAAGGCACAAATTCACCGACAAGATAACGGTCCGATTAACTTAAAACGGCTGTTTAACATAAATTACGTATTATTTGAGATTTATATTCTTGAAACGGTCGATTACCAAATCGGGGTTGAACTAGACGAATCTAGATAAATCTAACAAGAAGTGTGTAACACGAAAATTCCAGCTTCCTGGTAAAAACCGTTTTGTTTAACGGGCCGATTACGTAACCATCTGTCGGTGAACTTGGCCCTAAGTACCCCATATTTTTTGGTGCAACCGGCTGTTAGTGTATGGTGTAAGTAGTCGTAGTGTAAACCTAGCTTAACACAACACAAGACTACACACAAAAACGACTGCTCTACACAAGATAAGCGTGTTTACCTCTTGTACTTCCAATGGCTGCGTATTGCATAGAAATATATTGGTCAAACGTTTGTGAAGTGTTGGGTACATATTGGGCCAACAAATACCAACAACTTATGTCCCTAATTACTTCACGCAAGTCTAACTATAGTTGCGTACAGTTTTTCAATACCAAAAAAAAATAACAAGTTTTGATGTTGCGTACTTATTGCACCTATAACATATTCTAATTAACTATAGGTGCTTTAAGATTAAAATAGTGATGTGAACACAATCATCGACACATACAATAAATCGATATATAATCGCAAGAACATATCATCGATTAATGCCCGGTTTCTGAGGTGGTTTATGTATTCAATAACGGCGAAATCTATTATTTTTTTGTGCGATAGTGAACAGACAAACCACGGCGTGGTTTTGACACTCAAAGTACCTCAGAAACCGGACATAAAAGTAATTAATTAGCAAAAATATTGCGTATATTTTGTACCGTCCTTGTATAAAAAGGGGACGACAGCTGACAGATATACCTATTAGTATATACTTTATTTGGCTCAATATGTACCCAGCACAAAACACTCAATTCACCTCGTGTACATAAATGAATAATCAACACACACGTGAACGGTTAATTAATGTGAAGTGTGAATGAATTTGATAGATTTCTATCTGTAGTGTTCTATTTGGTAGATTGGTAGTTTCACATTGGTAGGTTATTAAATTATTTTTGGTAGATTTCATTAGTAAGATTAGTAAAATTTTGTTCAGTAGATTTTTTTAATTTTTTATTATTAGTTAAAACGTTACTCACCGCATGTACATCCTTATTCTTAGCTCTTGCCTTCTCGAGATTTCTGTTAGCGGCTTCATACGCGGCTAAACATCTGAAATAGAATTGTTAAATGTTAACATTTACATCGTTCTCACATAAAAAAAATCATTATTGATGTATATACGAACATTGTAAACACGTTGAAAAAGAGTAACCATGGAGTTTCTTCCCCGTTCTTCTCCATAGGAATCTACGCTTTGGAACGGGCAAATAGCTTCAACTTTCTTTTCGACAAACTGACAGACTTATGACTCTTTGACAATTCAAAAGTGCCTGTAAATGGTCTAGTTGAAATAAATGATTTGAATTTTGAAAAAATAAAATTATATATATTTGACAATATATTGACCATCCTCCTGCCCTTGAATTTGCCTGCTTTAAATTTTGGAACATAACAAAATTATTCAATTTCATTTTTTTATTGCGTTCCATCCATGCCCTATTTGTATCAAAAGGCTTTTGCCTAACCTAAATTATTATTTTTAGATATTTTACAAGTGCTTTTATTTTATCAACACGAAACCAAAATATGACTTTGATCATGTACATTATTTGCTACATGATCTTAAAGTTTAGGAGGTCTCCTACCTGAGTCTCCTGACGAGAACAGCTTTAGCGGCGTGAGCATCCCTCATGTAGTACCGGAGAGTGTCTGCTAGCTTCAGATCCTGGTCCGATGCCATGCGACCCTCGATTTTCTGCAAAACAAACATTATTTAGATTTGAGAATATGCTCATAAAAAATGATCACCCATCCATTGACAAGACAAAGTCATGTTGGCCTAGTGGTTAAGGCCCCTGCTTTTAGTGTACGAGTGTTCGGTCCCAATGTGACTTTTCTAAAAGTCATATGTACATTCAAGTATATCTTAGACACCACTGCTAACGGTGAAGGAAAACATCGTGAGGAAACCTGGACTTAAAAAGTCTGAATCCGCCTTGAGCAAGCATGGTGATCAATGCTCATGCCTTCTCTGTATGAGAAGAGGCCTGTGCCCAGCAGTGGGCCAATATATAGGCTGATGATGATGATCAATTGACAGAACGCGGCAAGCACAGTTAAAAAGTGATTGATCGATTCGCGCGGCTGTCACCAAAAGTTCCTCCTAGTGACCCATCTCAATAAATGTTTGCTTACCCTGCACTTGTCAAATGTCTCGGCAGCTCTGGTGAGGAATCTTTCAGTTGGCGGCTGTTCTCGCGTGGCCAGCTGCGTGATGCACGACGACAGTCTGATGTGGGCGTCTGCTACCTCTAAAATATACGAAGTAAAAATTAAATAAAAAAACCTCTTACGCAAAAATGTCTTACAGCATTTTGGAAAAGAGCTGATACACTTACACTGCTAGACCGATATTAACCAAACAGCTAAGAACCACCGCAAGGATACTGGTTTTCAAATGAAAAAAAAAACCGCATCGAAATCGGTCCATCCGTTTGAGAGCTACGATGCCACAGACAGACAGACATCGACGTCAAACTTATAACACCCCTCTTTTTGCGTCGGGGGTTAAAAAAGAAATGAGAGGACTTTGAATGAAAGCAAATACTGTCTCATACCTGTAGATTTTTTGGGAGAGATCGTGGCTAATTAAATGCCGCACCCTTCCGAAAACCCCAGACAGACCAAAACCATAAACATTCCCAACCATAAAATAAAATGTTTCAAAGCCCACCTTTATGCTTGGTAGTCATCCTATCGACCTTCACGACCGCCTCCTTGAGGTGCGAGTAGTACTCCTGCAGGAACGTGGTCTCCTGCTCGAAGAAATCGTTCACGTCTCGCACCGTCGCGCCGAGGTAGATCTCGTCCGTCGTCGTCGTCATTGATCGCATCTGGAAGGAATTTGTTACGTCAAATGATGGTCTGTACCAATCGATTTTACGAAAAATGAAAACAAAATCATAACCTATTTTGTTTTAATTATTCCACATCGACAAATAAAATGGCATTAAATGACGAATGACGATGATTAGAGCATGAAATTGACATAAATGCGCCACCCTTGCGCCATTTTGATAATATCTGTGGCAGAATTAGAACAAAATAAGTTACGACTTTGTTTACATTTTTCGTAAAATCAATTGGTACGAAGTATAGAATCCTAACTTAAAAAATTAAAAAAAGAACATAAAAATTCAAAAGTCATTTATTCAAACTAGGCTGAAAATCAGCACTTTTTGAACGTTCAATTTACAAAAGAACAAACAAACAAACTCCCCAGCAACACGTCTGTCATAAATGCGAAAGTGCGTTTGTTTGGTAAGCTTTCATGGTAAAATGTCTAAACCAATTTGCATGATATTTGGTATGGAGATAGATGTGATCTTGGAGACGGTTATAGGCTACTTTTTATCCGGGTGCGCCAAGTAGTTTCCTTGGGACCCGAGTGAAACTGCGGGAAACTCTGTCTGTCTGTCTGTTACGCTTTCACGCCAAAACTACTGGACCGATATAAATGAAATTTGGTACAGAGATAGAATAGACCCTGAGGAACAACATAGGCTACTTTTTACTCGGGTGCGCTAAGTAGTTCCCTCGGGATGCGGGTGAAACCGCGGGAAACAGCTAGTCTAGCATAAAAGAATAGATTTTCTACTACTCTAAGAAATAACTATACTTAATTTACTATAAGATTAGAAAAACTTCCAAACTCTTTTTGCTGCTTATTCAACCGATTTTGAGTTCTATTCCGTACTGATAATGATTGTGTTGAAAACAAACTAATGTCTACAATAACAAATATATTCTGCATCTGTTTTTGTCTTGCCACCTTAGTAATAGAGCTTTAAATCGTTTGAACAAAGAGTAGATAGGGTGCATTTAAATGTATAATCTCATAATAAATGGAGTATAATATATTTTAAAGAGCTCACCAGTCCACCAATAAGATCCATCCTGCCTCTAGGCTTAGCGCACAGGTCCTGCTCGTACTCCAGAAACACGCGCAGGTGGGAGTCATTCCTGAAGACAGGGTGAGCTGCCAACCGCTGGAGAAACACCTCGTGCATGGCCACCGTCTTCTTGAACGTGGCTAAGTATTCACTGGGAAGGAAAGGGAAATCGGTGCTAATTACAAAATATTTTTTTTTGATTATGAAACATCTATTATTTCGGTAGTTAAACTTTTGCCGTGACGGCAGATGGCATGACGCTCCTTTGTATGGCTCTAGGCGGTTTAATTATTTTTTTAAATGTCTGATCTCTTTATAGTTCCTGTGCGAAAGAGATAGTGCTATTCTATCTGTTTTTTACCTACTTATTGTCTATTTCCTGTGCACGACCGGAAATAATTGTTTTCATCTCTTTGTTTTGCCAAAATCTAGATCGTACTGTCATAATCCATAAAAAAAAACATATAAATATGTAGACTTATACTAGTGAATTTTGACACAATCCCATATTTCTCTAACTTAAACGAATATTATGGAATTGAAACAAACAAATATACAGGTCGAATGGTAAACTCCTTTTTTTGAAGTTGGTTTATAACACTTACTCTTCAAGCTCCTCCTTCATCTTGAGGAACTCTTCCCTGGTGAGAGCGCCTTCGCCCTCGCCGAGACGCTGCAGCTTCTCCCGCGACGCGTCGAAGTCAGGCCTCGGAGGCGCCGGCGGGATCTGGTGGTTATTACGAAACATTCATTTACAGTGAGATCATAAGATATCATATATCATATTTATTTAAGTAAGTAAGAGAAAAAGTCTAAACTCTTTTTGCAGCTTATTCAACCGATTTTGAGTTCTATTCCGTACATATAAGGATGGTGTTGAAAGCAAAATATTTTTTTTAAATAACAAATATATTCTGCATCTGTATTTTTTGTAATGTCATTGTCACCTTAGCAATCGAGCTCAAAATCGTTTGAACAAACGGTTAATAGGGTGCGTTTTAATTTCTAATCTTATTATAAATGGAGTAAGTATAACGACCCGGCGAACTTCGTAGAGCCATTTTTTTCTGTATTATAAACTTAAAATAACGAAAAAAAAGAACTATCCAATTTAGTACAGTCGTTCGGAAGTTAAGCGCGTACATCATTTCGTCGATTTTTTTTTATAGATGCCAAAGTTTGCGACGATGTCTGTGCGTATGAATGTTACTCTTCCACGCAAAAACTACACAAGGGATTCGGATGAAATTTGGTACACACATAGTTTATTACCTGGTTTAACACATAGGATACTTTTTATCTGGGTGCGCGAAGAAATACCCTCAGGATGCGGGTGGAACCGCAGGGAACTATCTAAATCTAATCTAAATATATATAAAACTCAAAGGTGACTGACTGACTGACTGACATAGTGATCTATCAACGCACAGCCCAAACCACTGGAGGGATCGGGCTGAAATTTGGCATGCAGCTAGATGTTATGACGGATGCATCCGCTAAGAAAAGATTTTGATAAATTCTACCCCCAAGAGGATAAAATAGGGGATGAAAGTTTGTATGAAACTTGTCAATTTTAAACCGATCGGGCTGAGAATTCATATAGCCCACGCGGGCAAAGCCGCTGGCTAAAAGCTAGTAGGTTGGTAATTCTTCTAGTAACTCTGTCTGCCTGCAGCGCTTTCACAGGAAAACCATCAAACCATTTTCGATGAAATTTGGTATGAAGATTGATAGTAACCATGGAAGAACATAGGATAGTTTTCATTTAGGTGCGTGAAGTAGATCCTTCAAGATACGTGTAAAACCGCAGGAAACAGCTAGTATTGGTATAATTTCGTTAATTTTGATAATTTTTACTTACAATATACCCAGCATATTCCTCATTCTCCTCATATCTGTCGTGCAGCCACACAAACTCCTCATGTTGTCGCACAACTATGAATTCAGACTTCTGGAACTCTGGCAGTGTTGTTTTCGTATGCACCGTAAACTTTACTTTTTCTTTTTCGCTCAGGGCATCCGATATGTCGACCTGTGGAGTGAAGTGTTTGTTTTAAGATCTGCTTCATCACTGTGGCCATACATCGGTGTTTTAAAAAAGAAATGTCACTTCTAGCTCTGTCTCTCTCACTCTTGAACATGGATAGCAAAAAAATTTGATGATGGAGCAAAAGGATGTGAATTATCTACCAGATTCATTCATAATTGAAATGTCATTTAAATGAAATTATCAAGCAGATGAGTTTAACCTGCATTTATCTGAAGATGATGAAACTAGCAGTTATTTGGTATATCACAAAAAAAGACTGTGTTACAATAGCATACTTGTTTTAACTATGAGTGTAAAAGAGATAGCTGCAGCAGCTACTATACTATTGTAAATATCCATACTATATACTACTACTATTGTAAAACAACACTATCAGCCGGTTGCATCAAAAAAATATCAGGTTACTTATACTGCTGCGTCTACATTAGCGGGCTACGGCGAATATTCGTGTTAACGCGATTTATGTGGCCGGGTACATCGTGTCATCGCGTAGTATTCGGGCGAAGACGATGTAGTATCGGGGAGTTGTCGGTAAACTGGCGCGAATCAAAGGGATTTGTCGCGCCAATATTCGCTTAGGTGGCTACATCTACGTCAATTCAGTGTCGTCCAGACTTTGAAGCGAGAAGGACGTGCATTTAATTTTAACACTATGGAGTGGAGTAACGAAAAAGTGTTAGAATTTAATCAATTTTATAAATATGGAATCCTAGTGACCCCAACCATAAAAAGAAACACTTGGTACATGATGCGTGGATTCGAATTAAAAATATGCTCAGTTGGCCTACCACAGTGGAAGAAATGAAGAAGAAAAAAGATTCATTGATGGCATACTACAGAGCCCATCTCAATAAAATTAAGAACACAATCCGGCACGATGCATCGCGTCAACTCGACACGAATCTTCGCCCGCCTTAATGTAGACAAGAACATCGCCTATACCCGAACACGATGTTTTTGTCGCGCCAACACGATACGAATATTCGCCCGCTAATGTAGCCGAAGCATACATGAAATGGATGAACTGTCATTTAGCAAAACCAATTACATATGCTTCTCAATATATAAAAACGTTCAACCAGAACCTGATTACAACATAAAAATACATGAGTGTGGGAGTGCTGTTGATTATCACTGTAACTGTCCAACAATCAATAAAGTTAACCAAGTCAAGTACTTAGGTATAATACTGGATCAAAGCCTGTCTTGGTATCCTCAAATTGAAAAAATTTCCGCGAGAATACGAAAATTTGTTTGGATTTTTAAAACGTTACGACACGTTGTCTCAAGGAGTGGTTCATCAAGAAACCTTCTAAATGATGTATATATCTCGCTGGTTCAATCAGTGGTCATTTATTGCATCCCCATTTGGGGTGGAGCGCGAAAAACACGTTTTCTGGACCTTGAAAGAGCGCAGCGGACATTACTAAAAGTAATGTACTTTAAAAAAAGGACTTTTCCCACCTATGAGCTATACCAAATAACCAATTTATTATCAGTGCGTAAATTATATATCATACACGTTGTTCTAAAAAAATATAAAACCATACCATTATCTCCCAATATATCAGCCAGAAGAAGAAAAAAACACAATGTTGCCTGCACCCCTTTAGTAAAAACAGAATTCGCAAAAATCCAGTACGAAAAACGTTCATCCTACATATATAACAAAATAAATAAACAAATAGACATACATACCAAACCCTTTAAAGAATGTAAATCTTTACTGATAAATTGGATTAACAAGTTAAGCTATGATGAAGTGGAAAATCTTCTATTAAATGGAATTTGAACTACACAAATACACACACACACACGCACGCACACACACACGTACGCACACGCACGCACACACACACACACACACACACACACACACACACACACACACACACACACACACACACACACACACACACACTACTTTCATACACTTACATACACATACATACCAAATAATTATCTAGTTTTTAAGTTATAAATTATCTAATTATTAACAAAAATATTTTTTTGTCAAAACACAAATTTGTTTAGTACGAATTAAATCACCTCTTTAGTAATGTACCTATTACACTTGTAAGATATGAAAGAGCGGCGCCTCCTGGCACAGGCATCCATATGCTTAAAAGGAGACGCCACCAACTGTATAACCCTGTACAATCGTGTAATAATGAAATAAACCTTTTTGATTTTTTGATTTTTTGATTGAAGATCTGTCAAAATCCTTACTTATATTATAAATGCAAAAGTAACTCTGTCTGTCTGTCTGTTACGCTTTCACGCCAAAACTACTGGACCGATATATATGAAATTTGGTACAGAGATAGAATAGACCCTGAGGAACAACATAGGCTACTTTTTACCCAGGTGCGCTAAGTAGTTCCCTCGGGATGCGAGTGAAACCGCGGGAAACAGCTAGTGGAAGATAAACTTGAATAATTTTGCTATTATTTTATGTTTTCATCTTAATACACTTCTCATCAAAAAAATCGAAACACCTCGCAGTTTATGATTTGATAAGGATTATCAGAAAAATGTGTATATTTAGGAATAAATGTAAAATGTCATTTAATAGTGAGTAGTATGAGGTTTTTAAATCCTAATGTTATTGTTCTAAATTCAAATTAAGTCTTCATAGATTTCGTATTTTGTATAATGAGTAATTTTTACCCTGTATGGAATATGAAGGAAATGGGTAAAACAACACGCGTAAATGAAAAAAAAAATTAAGAAACGTTTATTTAATAACTTGTATTCCCTCCGCGAGCTCTTATTACTGCTTCCATACGGTTCTTCATCGATCGGATGAGAGTCACGATCACATGTTGTGGTATATTATCCCATTCCTCCATGCTGAATTCGAATCGATTGCTCGACGAATGCAAACGTGCTCATCAAAATAAATTCATAATTGCATAAATTAACAATTTATAATTGTGACCTAGATTTACAGTCTTAGAGTTTTGTAGTGTTTTTAATACAGTGTTTAATGTTAAATATGGACAAATAAAAGTGAACTCAAACAATAATGGATAGCAGCCCCTGTAATCGGAGTGGACTGCCGCACAGCTCTCCATCACCAGCCTGTGGCTCACCCAAGAGCCATAATGACACTATTGAGGTATTTCCAACTTCGGAAATACAATCATGGATGGCTAACATTGAGCAGTGTTTGAATGAGGTAGCCTCCATTGCTTCGGAAAGTAAAATGAATTCCGAACAAAAGCTGAAAATTAGTAGCCTTTGCCGAAAAGTCGGGTACGGAGCCTCGCAAATGGCTGTGCAATACCAGTCATTGAAACATAAAGCCCTCCAAAACTACTCCACTCTGCAAAATTACAAGGGAAAAGAAGACCTGTCTGCTAGCTTGACTGAAATCAAGCAGAAACTTCAAGAAACCCTTAATAAGCCAGTGCAGGAAAGTACTTCTTTTGCAGATATGGTTAAGGGAACCAAAACCTTTATTCGACCTAACGCAATCAGCTCAGTCGCTATATATCCGAGTGACAATACCAAGACCAGTGAGGAGACGAAAACTTTAGTCCAAAAAATAGTGTGCCCTGAAGATATGAAGCTGAAAGTTCGTGGACTTCGAAAAACAAGAAACGGAGGTGTCATTATTAGCGCGGAAACCAAAGACGACATCCAAAAACTGAAGCAGACTGTCGAGAGCTCTTCAACTGGACTTACCGTCAATGAACCGCAAAAACGGAAGCCCCGTATTGTCATCATTGGTGTCCCGACGGAATTGGCCGAAAAAGAGGTATTTAAATGTATATTTGAGCAAAACGTTGCTGACAAAATACCGTCTTTGTCCAAGGATACCTTTATGGCCTCTATTAGACTAAGCCATAAATCAGGAAATAAGGATGCTGAGTACTGTAACTACATTCTTGAAGTACCAGCGACCATACGAAAAGCCCTAGTGTCTCAGAATAGACTATATATAAACTGGTCATCATGCCCAGTTCGAGACTTTACTCTTGTGACTAGGTGCTTCAAGTGTCAGCAGTACGGTCATGCATCTAAAACATGCAAATCAATTACCTCAACTTGCGGCTACTGTGGAGAAGAGGGCCACCCGACTCGAGATTGCTCAAAGAAGGCGGAACCACCAAAATGCGCAACCTGCAAGCGCTATAAAAAACCGAGCAATCACAAGACAGGAGATTCTGATTGCCCAGCTAAAAAGGCCGCAGAGTACAGGTATATAAATTCCGTAGATTATGAAGGCGCCTAAGAGCGCCAAACACTTGTTTACTTTTAGCTCTAATTAGTTTATATAATAGGTTATCTTTCATTTTATTAAGATTTATGAATAACTTGATTACAGAAATAGACGACACTTTTTTAACAGAATCAAAGACTTGTGAGGTTGAGGAATGCAAAAAATATCTTTCTGGATATCAAAACCCATTTACTGTACTAACGCAAAATATACGTAGTATCTGTAGGAATTCTGATAGTTTTAATATTTTTCTTCATAGACTTGACTTGGCTTGTGATATAATTGTACTAACTGAATGTTGGTTATCTAAAAGACAAGGAAATATTCCTACGATACCAGGATATCACTTGTTCCATAGCACAAACAACCAGAATCAAAATGATGGTGTGGTGGTTTATGTTAAACAATCTTTGATAGTCACGGTCGAAGAACCAAATCAACAAGACTGTAACTGCCTAATAATTAAAGTAGGTACAACTACAGCAATAATAGCTATCTATAGATCCCCATCTTTAAAAAATCTAGATTCCTTTCACCATTTCTTAAACCAGTCCTGTCATAAGCTTTCCACATTCAAACACGTTATACTAACAGGAGATATAAACATAAACATTAGATCTGAAAACTGCGATGCAGGAATTCAAAACTATCTTAATTTATGTTCATACCATGGGCTTCTCACCGGTCACACACTACCGACACATCAGAGTGGCTCGTGTCTTGATCATATGATGATAAAAACTAGCTTACCATATATTACCCTAGTTACTAATTCAACAATAACAGATCATAACGCTGTCCTACTAACAATGAACCTAACGACACCTAAGCAAAATTGTCCCCAGACAAAGTCCAAACTAAACATACACAAACTAGAACATGACCTGCATAACATTGATTTTAGCCCTGTTTACAATTCTACTGACGCTAACTTGTCTTTATCGTATTTAATTAAAAACGTCCAGCAAGCGATATTACATAATACGACCGTCACAACATTAAATCGTAAGAATTGTAATATTAAACCATGGATTACTCCGGGCCTTATCCGATGTATAAGGCACAGAGATAAACTACATCAGAAAACTAAATGCTTTCCTGATAATAAAATGCTTCTGATAATATACAAAAGATACAGGAACTTTTGTAATAACCTCCTGAAAAAACTTAAAATTAATTACGATAAAAACGAATTGCAGAAAGCAGGTAATAATAGTAAACAGATCTGGAAACATATTAAAAACTTAACTTACAGCTCTAAACAACGGGAACCAGTTTCGAGTTTATTGCTTACTAAATCATCACCAAAATCATCAGCTAATCACGTAAATAACTTCTTTCTGAACGTAGGGAAATCTCTCGCTGAACCACTTCTAAACCAATATTGTGATCAGGGTACCGCACCCTATCAAACATCTCTCGAGAGCTGCTCTAAATCGTTTGCACTTTTGGACACTGACGAAAGTGAAATAGAGCGAATTATCTCAGCACTGAAAGATGATTGTGCGGCCGGTTGGGACAATATTAACAATAAATTTTTGAAGCGTTTTAAACACATCTTGATCCGTCCTTTAACGCATATATTTCGTTTGTGCCTTAGAGATGGAATTTCTCCTAGGAGTCTAAAAAAAGCGGTGGTTATCCCTATTTTTAAATCGGGATGTAGAGACTTAGTGAATAATTATAGACCAATATCATTACTGCCTTCCTTATCTAAAATACTAGAAAAAGTCATCAACAATAGACTAGTCGGTTATTTGGAAAGAAATAATTTATTGTCTCCTTCACAATTTGGGTTTAGAAGCAAATTGTCTACGGCCGATGCAGTTCAAGCTTTGACAGATCACGTCGCACATGAACTAGGCGAGGGAAACCAGGTCCTGACAATCTTCCTAGACTTAGCAAAAGCTTTTGATACCGTATCGATTCCCTTGCTTTTAAAGAAGCTGGAGGCGTTAGGTATAAGAGGCACACAACTCAAACTTTTCGAAGATTATTTAAGTGATAGATCCCAATGTGTCCGAATCGAAAATACGACTAGTGACGATGAAAAAACCCTAGGTTTTGGAGTTCCACAAGGCAGCATCCTTGGTCCATCATTATTCCTAATTTATATCAATGATCTGTGTAATTTAAATATAGCAAATCGTCGGTGATATTCTGAAACCGCGGAACTAACAGTGTTTAAAACCGCGTATGGTAGGTACAGTGAATTTTACAGGAACGAGGAAAAACGTAATAATTACTAAACCACTTGACTTTCTATTGTTTAAACTTTTAAATTGACAAATTATAATATTAATCTTAATATTGTAGGCATTAGTTATGTAAAATATGTATTAATAAATTAGAAAATCGACTTTCGCGGATTAATTATCACAAATAAAATCAAAATATTTTTTTTTTGTCACTTACGCGGAATTGTCTAACGAATTAAAACAAAAGAATACAATCAAAATCTTCTTATTATTTATTCAGTCAACTTCTTAGTTTAATTTTTGGCACATAATTATCATCGGTACATTAGCTAATCAACAATATACAGGAAAATAACACCATAAATCCCCATAATATAAAATAATAGCTCTTTATAGCTTAGTATGTTAAAAATACCTTGTTGTAGGATACTTACTAATTAACAGTTAAAACTAAAAATGAATAAAGAAAATGTATAAAAATATTACTTCTGAGTAGAATAATAATTGCCCTTTGAGGTCTTTGTTAAAAAATGAGATCAATAAAACTACTTTTTCTTAAATGGTAAATTATCGTAAAACAAGTGACAATCTGCAGGTATCACACTCTTTAATTGCTGTAAGTGCTGATACTTACTGTCTAATATAGGCAGTCTAGAGGAATACAGGGGAGGTACATTATTTACTACAGCTGAAATAGGTTTCGGTCTCCGAGGAAGTGGGCTGAAATCGTCTTTAAAATGTTTTTTAAACTCTATTGTACCGTTAGGATTATACTTTAAAACCCTTAGATCCACTACGCAATCATCTCCAGCAGAACGCCCAGGACGAATGGAATCATAAATTTGGTATTCTTTTAGACTGTTGTCTTTAAAAAAGGTGAAATCTGGTCGAAACACCTGGTATGGAGAAGGATGCTTCCTGGCTTCTTTTGTGATTGAGGCATACTGAGATGGAAGAAAAATTTCAACATTTTTCAGCTTTCTTTCCACCACTGAGTGTACGGAGTCAACCTCCATTTGACCTTTTTCCAGATACTTTTGTGTAATTGTTGTATTTTTGTCTATTGCTAATGTTAGCAGGGCATTGGAAACTATTGAGTTTCTGTTCTGTGCAGTGCACCCATCCGTCCAGATAACAACATCCCTGCAATCTTCTTCTAATAATTTAGTCAAATCTATATATATAAAAGAAAGTCGTGTTAGTTACACCACTTATAACTAGAGAACGGCTGAACCGATTTGGCTGAAAATTGGAGGGGAGGCAGCTTGGAACCAGGAAAAGGACATAGGATAAAAAAAAAAAAAAAAAAAAAAAAAGTAGGAGTTGGGTAGGAGTTGGGTAGGAGTTGGGTAGGAGTTGGGTAGGAGTTGGGTAGGAGTTGGGTAGGAGTTGGGTAGGAGTTGGGTAGGAGTTGGGTAGGAGTTGGGTAGGAGTTGGGTAGGAGTTGGGTAGGAGTTGGGTAGGAGTTGGGTAGGAGTTGGGTAGGAGTTGGGTAGGAGTTGGGTAGGAGTTGGGTAGGAGTTGGGTAGGAGTTGGGTAGGAGTTGGGTAGGAGTTGGGTAGGAGTTGGGTAGGAGTTGGGTAGGAGTTGGGTAGGAGTTGGGTAGGAGTTGGGTAGGAGTTGGGTAGGAGTTGGGTAGGAGTTGGGTAGGAGTTGGGTAGGAGTTGGGTAGGAGTTGGGTAGGAGTTGGGTAGGAGTTGGGTAGGAGTTGGGTAGGAGTTGGGTAGGAGTTGGGTAGGAGTTGGGTAGGAGTTGGGTAGGAGTTGGGTAGGAGTTGGGTAGGAGTTGGGTAGGAGTTGGGTAGGAGTTGGGTAGGAGTTGGGTAGGAGTTGGGTAGGAGTTGGGTAGGAGTTGGGTAGGAGTTGGGTAGGAGTTGGGTAGGAGTTGGGTAGGAGTTGGGTAGGAGTTGGGTAGGAGTTGGGTAGGAGTTGGGTAGGAGTTGGGTAGGAGTTGGGTAGGAGTTGGGTAGGAGTTGGGTAGGAGTTGGGTAGGAGTTGGGTAGGAGTTGGGTAGGAGTTGGGTAGGAGTTGGGTAGGAGTTGGGTAGGAGTTGGGTAGGAGTTGGGTAGGAGTTGGGTAGGAGTTGGGTAGGAGTTGGGTAGGAGTTGGGTAGGAGTTGGGTAGGAGTTGGGTAGGAGTTGGGTAGGAGTTGGGTAGGAGTTGGGTAGGAGTTGGGTAGGAGTTGGGTAGGAGTTGGGTAGGAGTTGGGTAGGAGTTGGGTAGGAGTTGGGTAGGAGTTGGGTAGGAGTTGGGTAGGAGTTGGGTAGGAGTTGGGTAGGAGTTGGGTAGGAGTTGGGTAGGAGTTGCATACCACGGGAACGAAGTCGCGCGGGGCAGCTAGTAATCAATAAAAAAAGATGCGTACGTGGTAGCTTTTAAATCACAGGCGGTTTCGTCGAACCAGTAGCAAGTTACATAACCCGTTGCAATATCGTATAAAGTAAAGTTGTGCACAGCTAATTTGGTCTTAAAGTATAAAGCACTAGCTGCTAGCGAAGGGCACAGCTTAACAGCCTGCAAATCGGCGGTCACAGCATGAAGAAGTCCTCTTTGAGCGCTTTGCTTGTCGCTAAGTTTTTCAGCTCGAGCCAATTCTTTCAGGTGGATGTGATTCTGGTAATCTTCTTCAGAAACGTTGCCGGCTTTATATGAACAACAATAATCACATGCATCTTTCTTGGGTGCAAATAGTGCAATGTTTTGTTCATCTAAGACGTCACAAAACAACTTTCTTGAAGCTACTGGCTTAGACATTGATGATGCAAATTCTACGTACGTATTATATAGCTGAGATTTTGATTGAAATATAGGTTCCAAATATTGTTTAGTGGTTGTTTTACGGCAGTAATGAGATGGTAACTTCGGTAATAAATTCAGGTAATCCTTAACAGATGATTTTTTGCTTGTACTGTAATCTTGAATAGCGGTAGTATAAATACTACCGCTATTCAATTTCTTGTAAGTTCTGTATTAGAGCGAGCATCACCTCTTCCTTCGCCTAACCAATAGCGTACAGTCCACTCTTTTACACCCAAAGTAGCTAGAAACGTTTTCAAGCAAACTCTCTCTTTCCTCCCATTGACTTGTAAATAGTAAAATTTAGTATTGGAACGTCTAGAGTTATGTCCTTTCTTCCCTCTTCGAACAGGTACTTTGTCAATCATTGAAATCACAAATATTTTCTTTTCTTGCCACGACTTACTCCAAAAATCTTCAAATATAGGTTTTTGTAAATCTTCGTTTAATTGTGAGCAATACATTACTTTGCTTTTATTACAAAACGCTGAATTACATTTAGTACCTATTGCTCTTTTAGGTCTTTTTTGTTTCTGAATAAGGTTATCATTTTTTTTTAAGCCTATGTACTCTTTGCCTAACATTCTATTTTTCTTATTCATTGATACTGCCCACGAACTTCGATCAGCCTTTCTTTTTCTTGTACGTGACTCTTTGGCCACTTCAGGCTCAATTTCTCTCTCCACATACCATTCAACGTTTTCATTAGAAATAGAATCAGATGGAGTAGCAATAGGCTGTAAATTTGTAATTTCGGATAATGGAACGTAATCGGGATCATTATCTACATCATCCGAAGAAAAATCTAAAGCTTCTGGAATATTTGAAATCATCATAGATGATGCGCTAGGGCAAGGAGAAGGCTCAAAAACTGTTGTCAGAGTTTCACAGTATGCAATGCTATCATGAACATTTTCGGATGTAGAGGCATTTGGGAAACATGGCAGTTGGGTCGCTGGAGACGGTTCAATTAATGTTTGAGGGGTGTGTGAGTTGGTATTATTAAGTTTATCCAAGATGAGCTGCTTTTTACGCACAAGTTCAGCGCGACGTTTTGCTAGATCTCTTAAGGTGACAACAGACACATCCGCACATTCATTTTCTTGCTCCATTACGTAAACTAAAAAAAAACAAAGGTAGGGTCAGTTACCAAAACTATAATTAAATAGTAACTTTTTACAAACAGAAAACCTTTACCTCCTACCTACTATTATCACCTACTAGTAGGTATTAGTACAAACACATCCAGTGTACTTTTACGATAGTAAATACAAGAAATTAACCTAAGTTACGAGTAGGTACATACATTTTACAACCGCGTATGTAACAGAAAACGAAAAACGTTATGAGTTTTAAAACCGCGTATCTAACATCGAAATAGTTAAAGACGTTTTCTTAGGGTAAATATTAATAATTCAAATAATAAACTATATTAAAAAGTAACTTAACCAATATAATATGGAATTATTGTGTTCACTTACCACTTATTGCAGGATTTATAATTAAAACCACACTATTTCACGCACGCTTCGTTAAACAAACACACCTTCCATGTTATGATACGCAGATTCGCGGTTTTGGGCACAATAAACAATCACCTGACGTTACGCGGTTTAAAAGACATTCGATTTCATGGCTTCCTATTGGATAATCGGCTCGGCCAACATCACAGAACGCAGCCAATCACTACTACGAAGCTAAGCCCGCGAAATCTCGATTTTGCTACTTTTGTAAATACGCGGTTTTAAACACTGTTAGTTCCGCGGTTTCAGAATATCACCGACGAAATGGCAAAATAATATCGTACGCCGATGACACTGCGCTAATATTCACCGCAAAAACTAACACGGAGCTGTATAATATTTCACAAGCAGGTTTTAACATAGTTTTAAATTGGCTACGTTGTAATCTACTAACATTAAATGCTGACAAGACAAAATATATTCATTTCACTATGCGTAATGTTTATAATAAAATAACTAATCCCCTTTTATATGCACATCAATGTAACAACCCGTCAGTCGTTTCCTGTACATGTGCTACGATCCTTGAAACCATGTACCTCAAATATCTTGGAGTTTTTGTTGATAATACGCTCTCATATAGGCAACATATTGAAAGTTTGGTTACTAGAGTACGTAAGCTAATGTTTGTATTCAAAAAATTGCGCTCCATTGCAGACTCCAACTTAGTTAAACAAGTTTATTTTGCTCTATGTCAATCTATACTTCAGTACTGTATAAGCTCATGGGGTGGAGCATCAAAAACTATCATTCTTTCCCTCGAACGAGCACAGAGAGCCGTCCTGAAAGTAGCAAATTCTCTGCCTTTCCTTTTCCCTACCCAGCAGTTATTTAAAGTATGCAAAGTTTTGACTGTACGGCAAATTTATATACTGCACATAACACTAAAACAGCATGCGACGCTTACTTACAACAATGACATTACTAACAAGCGACGGAAGGATATAGTTTGCGGCTCAACCTCTACTTCAAAATATGTTTTCACAAATAGGTTTTTTACTTTCCTAGGACCCTTTTTATACAATAGATTAAATAGAGTACTAGATATATATAGTTTAAATTACTTTAGTTGTAAGAATAATGTATCAAATTATCTGCAAGGTTTGTCTTATGAACAGACAGAAGACCTACTTATTATTTGTAAATAAAGTTAAAGATAATGATCAAATCATTAAAATAACACTGTTAGCGTAATTGCACCTGTAGTAGTTTAAGTTTTTTTTGCAAATTGTTAATTTATAGCATAAATATATTATTATCTAATAAGCACTTTTACGCCTGAAGCACAGGTTCTACCTAGTTCAGGCAATATACACATCAGCACCTTTTTAGATAAGCAAATTTGTTATAAAATGTGTTCAATTTCTATAAATAAACGATTATTATTATTATTCCTCTTGGATTGCATTTTGCAGCTGGCTAAGTGTTTCTGGGGCTGGATCTCTTGCTCGAATTCGTCTCTTTAATTCATCCCATAGATGTTCAATGGGATTCATGTCCGGGCTTCTTGCTGGCCATACCATAATGGAGATACCGACTTCGGTAAGATAATCTCGTACGACGCCCGCGGTGTGAGCTCTAGCATTGTCGTGCATGAATATGAAGTCGTTGCCAATAAAATGTGCATAGGGCATCACATGAGGTTCAAGACACTGTTCGATGTACCGATGAGAGTTTAGTGCAGGCAGCCGTGGCCCAGACACAAAGGCAAGTTCTGTCTTACCGTCGGCGCTGATTCCTCCCCAAACCGTCCACGAACCGCCACCATAGCTGACCTTTTCTTCAATGCAGCATTGTGCAAAGCGTTCTCCATCTCTTCTGTAGACCTTGTTCCTTCCGTCGTTACCATACAGCATAATTTTACACTCATCAGAAAACAGTACTTTGCTCCACTGAAGGTATGACCAAGTTAGGTGCTCGCGTGCAAAGTTAAGGCGCGCTCTTCGATGGTCTGCAGTTAATTTCGGCCCATTCGCTGGCTTATGCGGTGCCAATCCGCGTTCCTTCAACCTTCTTCTTATTGTAGAGTCACTTACAGCTACTCTTCGTACAACGCGAAGCTGCTGCTGCAGTTGAAAAGCGTTAAGGCGTCGATTTCGTAAAGAAGTTGTTACAATAAATCGATCATCTCGCTCAGAAGTGACCCGATTCCTGCCAGATCCTGAACGGCGCGTGAACGAACCAGTCTCCCGATAGCGTTTGTAGACTCTATGAACAGATGATAAGCTTAGATGCAATCTTGCAGCCACAACACGCTGACTAAGTCCAGAATCCAGCAATGCCACCACTTGGGCGGCTTCTGCGGGCGAAGTATCCATATGTTTTAGAAAAAAAAGTTTTTTCAGACGTCCCAAAGTCACAGTAAATGAAATAAGAAACAAAAAGTTTAAAGACAAGCGCTATTTTTTAGTTTTTAAACGAGAAACGTACTCCAACCCTAAATACACATTTGTCTCAAAACAGTGATTAATTTCATTTATAGGATAAACAAATGAAATTCTAATTTCGAATTTTGATTTTTTTCTTCTTACTGTAATGACCAAACTGCCAGCTACACAATAATGTTTTTTTTTTCATGGAATTAATTCTCTTTTGTAAAAAATTAGGACAAAAACAATAAAAACGAAAGTGTTTCGATTTTTTTGATGAGAAGTGTATTTATGATATGTGTATACTTAATATCTATGTATTGATAGCAAAAAGACATATTAAAAGTTTTCTTATAACTGATATCATGTTTTGTGATTTTCGTAAAAGTATAAATGATAAAAAGTTTGATGCAATCGGCTGATAGAAAGAAGAAAGTTGAGAAAGACAAGACAAAGTTGTACATATTTGCCAAAAAAAATAGTCTTCTATACATACTACTATGAGTCATACCTTAATTTCAGTAATAATTATCTTATCAGTTTACGAATAGAATATATATATAGGGTGCCACTCACCAACAAGCTGTTATCAGCTAAACAAACATTTTCATTTGGCTTCTTCTTATCCAGCTTAGGGTCTACAGAGCCAGGAGTTTGTGGGGTCGGAGCCGACAGGGGATCATGGTTGGTATCTTCAACACAGTCCTGAAATTTACAATACATTGTTATTATATTACTAACTTTTAGAAGAAACTACACAGCAGGATAAAAACTAATTTACTCTAAATTAGTTCAGCCTATTGAAATGACAGTGTGACAAGATGACAGACAAAATTACTTTTGAGTTTACATTATTAGTAAGGATGAGGATGTTGTAGTCTCATTTTCAGTTCATGAAACTATCCCAGAGCTGGAAGAGAGCCGGGGCTGCGGGATATTCGAAAGATATACCGCGCCCCCGGAATACAAAGAGTCAGTAAGAGTCTGACACTCCCTTCTGCCCCACCCGGGGCGGGAGAAGTAATTTGATTATTTCCCATCCGAAAAAAAAAGGGCTGTGAAAGAGAGAACAGGTTCGTCAGGAGCAAACCATAGAAAAAGGTTTGATAAAAAAAAACATAGACGAATTTCGATCTTTTCCAATAAGAATAACAATAACAAAATGATGTATGTGTTGTATCACAAATTATGAGTACTTCACACAGTTATAAAGACTAACCGACATGAAAGCTATAATTGAAATTAACACACTAATAAAAAACATCAATACAAACAAGGTCGTTTGTGCTATCAAGCGAAATAAAAAACAAAAAGTATGGATCCACGTCATTTAACTGATTATCGTGTAACGAAACAAAAATAAAGAATTCTTACAAAGAAATACACCACACGCTCTTTATCTTTACGGAAATGACTCATTATCTTTAGATATCTGAAGAAATTAACAAATAATACATAAATTTAATTGATGGAGACGCCCCCCGGCGAGCGAGGAAAACATTCAATTTACGCTAATATAATGCTGTTTTTGCGGATAAAACTCACCATCATTTTGTAATATAGGCTCGCCGCTTTCCGCTGGCTATTAATAAACCAATAAAATGTTACTTTCCTTGTTGTAATCAACAATTAATTCGAGAGGATAAAAACTTATTTGACATGGAGATTTGGAGATGAGAATGATTGTCAAAATCGCATCTGTCAATACTACTAAATGACAGCTTAACTGACAGAATAGCTTTATGTTGCCAATAAACCTTTTTCAGAGTCGCAGAGCTTAAAAAAACAAAATTAAATCCACTTCGATAAGTATGGATTTTAACAGCCAAAACTGTTTTCTAAGTCTGTGCTGAACTCTCTCTGTAGTCTCACATACAATATTTTTAACTGGTTTGATCTGAATGTAGCACAATGTAGCAGACAAGACAGTTTTGGATGTATCGAATTCATCCCGAATAAATGTTACAAAAAAGAGCGACTCGTACAAAAGATAAGATGATAATTATGAAGCTTTTGATATTATCTTTGTAATTTATGCACATCATAAAATTACTATCAGCCATCATATTGATAAAATCAAGACAAAATAAACGCAATTGTTATTTTTTATTGCGATTAATTATATTATGCAGTTGAATATGAGAAGAGGCTAAGCCTAAGCCTAAAATACCTACTTAACTGCAGCTTAAATAAAGTTTGTGGAAGTAATGAAACGTATTATCCGATAATTTCGATAGTAACAATAATTCCATTTAATATTTAAGTACTATTGCAGTACGATTACTTCGGAGGAGCTCGTGGCTAAGTAACAGCCGCACGAGTCGACCGATCAAAGGTTAAGCTTTACTTGGCGCAGTCGGTCCGTGGGTGGGTGACCATCTATGTCATAGCGAGACTCCTCCGTGCCTCGGAAAGCACGTTAAGCTGTTGGTCCCGGTTGACACTTGTAGATCCTTGACAGTCGTTACGGGTCGTCAGAAGCCAGAAAGTCTGATAACCAGTCTTACCAAGGGGTATCGTGTTACCCGGTTACTGGGTTGTGGAGGTCAGATATCGGTTTAACATAGTTGAGAAAAGGCTAGGCAGATGATAATGCAGCATGATTACTTTGAGGACTTTGGTAAGGACTAAGGTGTCCAGATATTGGTTATTGGATTTCAACATTACAAAAGCGAAATTATCCAAAGTATTATATGTAGCTATGAGTCGCGCATGCGGCCACACCGATCTGGCAGCTATACAAAGATTTTTATGTTGTAAAAATCGATAAGTTTAAACGTACTAATGAACGAAACGCATGCCAAAGTTTATCGATTTTCACTTGACAGTCCCTCACAGCTGTGTCTTACATGTAAAATAAACGTTTTGGTAGAATTTTAAAAGACACAACGCGTTTTTATTTATTTCATACAGAAGATCCGTAGTAACTTCATGCGTATTTTTATCTTTCATAATGCGATACTAGTAGAAATAATCTACAAACATGTAAAATGAACACTAAGAGGTAGTACATTTTAAAAGTCTGACAGTAAGGTAGTATTACAATTAATTGTGCTGGTATCATTTTAGTAGTTTTTAGAAATCGAAGATCTGTAATGGTAGGGCAAAAAAGAATTTGTTGTTTTTAATTTATTTACACAAACTATACATTTTTTATTTACATAATGGGAACGCAGAAGCCCGGAGAATGGGCGAACTCGTTGATTGCTCGTTTCGAAGAGCAGGTAAGTCCTTAACTTGCAAATGAAAATTAATTTACAAGACCCACCCATATATGGAGTTTCGCAGAGATGTAAACAAAAAATATTTTTTATCGATGTTATCGACTTATCTGACGCTTAAAACTTTTCAAACGTTAATTATAGCAATATTTATTTGTTTTGGTATTTTTTTTTATTTAATGCGCACGTCTTTTTTTATTATTGATGGACCCGGTATTATTTTTAGGTCAGGTTTATATTTTTATTATAATAAAAAAAAACTGAGTTCAAACGTTTATAATCAGCAGCTAGCAGCCCAATGTTCAAAATATGTCATTAGTGATAAAAAAAGTGAATAAAATAATAAACTTTGAAAATATTACTAAAATGTTAAAATTTGATAAATGGCAAACAAAACCATATAATAGAACTGGCTTAAATATGGAATTGTAATTAATATTTTTTTGTTTTTATCAAACTAAATACAATTTCATATAAAGTGCTTTATTTTTATAAATCAATTAATTTTTTTTTGTCTCAGCTGCCCTACAAGACAGGGGCTCAGAACTTGCACTCCCGTATCAACGAGGAGCAGTGCAAAGCATGCCTCGTACAGATAAGCAGACACCGCTTCTCATTAGTCATCGCCGGCCTCACCAAGATACTTCAAAGAGTTAATGAATTGGTAAGAACTTTAAATTACATCTAGCCTATTTTCTTTGAATGATTTGGGTAGTTAAAACCAATACTAACTAATATTATGAATGAGAAAGTGAGTTTGTTTGTTTCACTTTCACGGTAAAACGACTAAACCAACTGGGATGACGTATTTCGTATGGAGGTAAAGCGGACCCTGGAGATGGTTATAGGCTACTTTTCATCCGTGTACATTAAATAGTTGCCTCAGGATGCGAATGAGACCACGGGAAACAGCTAGTCTATACTATATATACAATAATAATATTATAAAGAGGATAGATTTGTTTGTTTGTAGGGTTTTAACTGAAAAACTACTGGACCGATTTTTAAAATTCTTTTACTGTTAGAAAGCCACATCTTTACGAAGTGTCATATTTCCAGAAATAATTAGGGATCCCTCCTAAAACTTGAATAATGTAACCCAAGGTGTAAAAAAAAGTGCCCACGCGGGCGCAGCTGCGGGCGGAAAGCTAGTACCAAATAATTTCAAGATACAATTTTACTATAAAAGCACTATTATATTTTAGCTCTAAAACCTGATCAATCTTGGCTTAACTGTAAATTATCATTTTTAGATTCTTTATAAAAGTCAGTCAATTGAGTTGAAAAATAAGTGATGTGATAATTTGCTATTGTAGATTAAATAATTAGGGAAATAGGTTTTATGTTTAACTAGCTTTCCACCAGTGGCTTCACCCGCATGGGCTATATGAATTCAAATTAAAGATGAACCGCTCAACCGATTTTGTGCAAACTTCACATAAACCATCTACCAAATAGTCCGAACAAAGCCTAAACATTTCGTTTGGATAGGTGAGCCTGTTCTTAAGTTATAAAATTACAACGAAAAGTGGCATTGATTTTTATATAAACTGATTGATTGATTGATTAATATTTGCAGTACCAACCAACAATATCAATAGGCGCGAACCGTCCGCAGACAGAACTGGAGAAAGGCTATCACGACAGCCTAGTGATAGTCCTGGACACATTGGAGATATGCCTCAGTTCACAGCCCAAAGACACTGCCAAGTACGATGAGGCGATGAATGTCAAGATACTGCTGAGGGAAGTGTGCCAGTTTATTGGTGAGTTCTTGTATGGTGCCTTTAGATATTTCTGATTGTAGTTTTCGTAATAACATCATCTGCCTAGTAGCCTTTTCCCAACTATGTTGGGGTCGGCTTCCAGTCTTAACCGGATGCAGCTGAGTACCAGTGTTTTACATGGAGCGACTGCCTATCTGACCTCCACAACCCAGTTACCGGGTAACACGGTACCCCTTGGTAAGACTGGTTGTCAGACTTTCTGGCTTCTGACTACCCGTAACGACTGTCAAAGATGTACAAATGACAACCGGGACCAACAGCTTAACGTGCTTTCCGAGGCACGGAGGAGTCTCGCTATGACAAAGATGGTCACCCATCCACGGACCGACCGCGCCAAGCGCAGCTTAACCTTTGATCGGTCGACCCGTGCGGCTGTTGCTTAGCCACGAGTTTTCGTAATAACAATCAAATTAAAATGACTCTTCAAAGTTCTAACTTTGAAGAACAAGCTTCTTCTGGGTAAGCTCATGCCACGTCGACTTTGTCTCTGTCACCTCTGACCTAGACCAGGCACGTTCGTAGCCAAATATTTGGGGGGGGGGGGTCATCAACAAAATTGGTCGAACTCAGAAGTGTTGGCCGAAGCCGAAGGTGTTTCAAGCAAGCTCCAAAATTGATCGATCTATTACGATTAACGACCTACCAACGCGTAATTAATTACAATAAAAATGTTCATAAATTGTTTATTTTTTGGAGGTATGTCAATAAGACGTTTATGATTGGGGGGGGGGGTGTCATGTCCCCTATGTTGGGGGCGTCCCCAAGATAGCGATCCGATTCCGATCAACTGAAAACAGCTGTTTACCATAAATTCAAACATCTACCAAACGATGGATCGACTATCATATGGGTTTTTTATTGCTGAAACGGTCGATTACGAAACGGTGATTGTTGACTTTGCGGACTGTGACTGTGAATCTACTTGTCTCGTATTGGACATAAATGAAACCCTAAGATACTGTTTAGCTTGTATTTCAATATAAATTTAGGTTTTTACAATATTTTTTACGGAGCGACAATCGTTTGCAAAGATGAATATAATAAAAAGTGATGTGGGGTACTTTAAAAAACCGAAGCAAAAAATCAAACTCCTAGACATTTGGTTCGTCTTACGAAAGTACAGCGTCTGTTGCTATATGCGTTACAATAGGCGCCAACACTACAAATTTTTTGTTTTTTTTTCCAGTGTCCATCTACTACTACACAGATATGCGCAATGAAAGTACTCTTAACAATACCTTGCTGAGGCAGCTGGCCAGTAAGGTGCTGTTCGCGCTCAGCTTGAACTTCTTCAATGCGGTGTTCAACAGAATCAGCGCGAGATTACAGGTATGTAACATTTAATTGAATACTTTTTCATAAAAATCTCTATTGTTGTATCTCGTGTACGATAGTACGGGTTCGAAACCTTGCAAGTAACAATGTGACTTTCTAAAGTCACATGTACTTTCTAAGTTTATCTTACACACCACCACCAACAGTGAAGAACATGATCTTGAGGAAACCTTGACTAAAATGTCTGATATCACCAATCTGTCTTGAGCAAGTGTGGTGATCAATGCTCAAGTCTTCTCTGTATGAGAAGAGGCCTTTGCCCAGCAGTGGGATGCCAACATAATATATGTATGATGTATGTATGTAAGTATGTATACATACATGAACACTGAAAACATTACACTCCTTTTTGTGGGCAGTAGGGTAATAAAAAAGATTGTAATATAATTTCAGGAATTATCATCTAGCTCAGAAGAAAACCCCGATTATACAGATATAGAATTAATACAACACATCAATGTCGATATATTGAGGCTTATACGGCTATTAACAGGTAAGTTTTGATTTTTATCCAACATGTTGTTATAATGATTCTATCATTATTATTATTTAATATAGATTTTATCCAACATGTTGTTATAATGATTCTGTCATTATAACAACATGTCATTATACAGATTTATATAACGTAATCGCTTGCTGTAAAATGGGTTTAAAACTGTGACATTTTGCTATTATGATAATTAATATAATAATTATTTTTAATTGAAAAGCTTGTACGAATTTTTAATATTGAGTTAGCAAAGCGTGTTAAATTAATAAGGAAAAAATCTTTAAAAATATCCAAAAGTATAAATCAATAATGAATGAATGTTAAGTAATAGAATATCTACTTTTAACCCCATTTAGTTCAAACTGGAAAAAATATTACATTAAATTATCTATTGGTTTCAGAATCAATACAAAAGTTTAAGTTATTAAGAAAGTCTGCCCACATAGTTTTAGTTACGTCATTAGAGAAAGCTATTTGGAACTGGATGGATACGTACCCCCAGGTAAGTTATAACTAGCTATAAGATAACTAGCTGTTTAGCGCGGTTTCACCCGCGTCCCGAGGGAACTACTTAACGCATCCTGATAAAAATAACCGCCTATAATCGTCTCCAATATCCCTTCTATTTCCGTACCAAATTTCATCTAATTCGGTTCAGCCGTTTCACCGTGAAAGCGAAACAAACATACTTACTTTTGCATTAATTATATTTGTTAGGATTAATATAATACAGCTAAAAAAACTTTTACTACTGTTTCACGATTATATAAATGAGACACTGTGGAAAAAACTCAAAATGATATACAAATTTGTACATAAAGTTTAAATAAATAAATAAATAAATATTATATGCATATTCTCGAGGAAGAACTAATCTTTCGTATTTTTAACACGCTTTTATTAGCTCGGGTTGTATGTATGTATGTAACGGAATCTTTGAACCTAATTTTCACTGGTTTCTAGACGTCTGATCAACTTGGAACTTTGCACACGTGTTAAGGGCCGATGACAATGCAATAATCCGATAAAAAAAACAAAAAAAACACGCTTTTATTGCTGACCGAACTAAAAAATGGAAAATAAATAATAGTTTAAAAAAACAAAAAAAACACGCTTTTATTGCTGACCGAACTAAAAAGTAGAAAATAATTTTTAAATAATTCAATTCAGAGTAAAAAGCGTGGGGTGCTTGATATTTTAATTATTACACCTATTCTATTGGCAACCATTTATGAGAGGAGAGTCATGAAAATATAGGAAAATGCACCCCACGCTTTTTACTCTGAATTGAATTATTTAAAAATTATTTTCTACTTTTTAGTTCGGTCAGCAATAAAAGCGTGTTTTTTTAGTTTTTTTAAACTATTATTTTTTCTACATTTGTTTATCTTTCTGAAATTCTTATCAAAAAATTCACAAGTAATTTATTCAAACTAGTTACTACAGAAGCCAGAAAGTCTGACAACCAGTCTTACCAAGAGGTATTGTGTTACCCGGTAACTGGGTTGTGGAGGTCAGATAGGCAGTTCCATGTAAAACACTGGTACTCAGCTGCATCCGGTTTAGACTGGAAGCCGACCTCAACATAGTTGGGAATAGGCTAGGCAGATGATGATGATGATGATGAGTATAATATATAATTTAGCAAAAAATTTTTTTTACTATTGTCTCTTACATCAAAATGGTCTACTGTGGCAAAAAACACGCATAAAGTTTAACAATATTCTTGGGGAAAAAATAATCTTTCGTATTTTTGTATGTTTCTCCATTTTCACAGAACTCTTGTTATCGATATATATATATATATAAGTATTTTTTTTTCAGGAATTTGCAGAAGTCCAATGTCGGCCTAACGATGAACTAAGCAAGTGTTGTGACACGTTATTCGATATATTGCAAGACAGTTTCTCTGATAACAAGAAGTCTAGGGTAGCCATGTGGCCGCTACAAATCATGTTACTGGTTTTAAACCCTGTGAGTATTGACATAAGGTTCAATTTTGTTTGTTTAATGTATTTTCAAGGTAATTTAATTTGATTTGGTATAAGGATTTTTACTATATATTATAAGTACTACTATATATTATATATTATTATTATAAGTCTACCTTACTAAAAATTTTAAGCTATATCTATACATATAAAATACTTTGTCCTGAATGACTGACGGATCAACGCACAGCCTAAACCACTGATCGTAGAGACCTGAAACTTGGAGGGTGTGTTCTTTGTATGATGTAGATATCCGATAAGAAAGCATTTTCTGAAATTCAACCCCTAAGGGGGTAGGAAAGCTATTAAATTTACTAAAGATGATGAAGAAATTAATCTGTATATTCCTATTTTCATTTCCATTATTCATCTTAAAATGAATTCCAGTTTTAAAATAAGGACTAACTTCGTAAAAATATCTTTAATTTTTTTTTATTGTTAACAGAAAGTTCTAGAAGAAATAGTAAACGCAGACAGTGGTGCGCCGTGCAGTCCCCGACATACGAAAAAGAAGCATTTCATTGACTCCGTTAAACGCGGTCTCAGTAAGTATAGTTTAAATAATCATATTTTTATTTAAGTAGGAGGAGCTCGAGGCTAAGTAACAGCCGTACAGGTCGACCGATCAAACTTTAAGCTGCGCTTGGCGCTGTCGGTCCGTGGATCGGTGACCATTAATGTTATAGCGAGACTCCTCCGTGCTTCGGAAAGCACGTTAAGCTGTTCAACATAGGAATTTTTGCCGAATTCCAAAAAAAACCAACGATTTATTATAAAAAATAATTTAAAAAACGTGGCCAATATTTTTTTTAAAACTGTTTCAAAATTCAAGTTGACAGCAGTAGTAGTTCCTGTAATAAACAGCTGTGACAGACGGACAGACGAAGTACCAAAGAGGTCGGTCCCCGAAAAAAGTTGAAATTGCCAGTACGCAAGCGTGATCATCAATACTTGTGCCTTTGCCTAGCAGTGAGAAAATGATAAGACCATTTCTTTGACAGTTCAAGACTTCACTAATAATTGGGTATTGGACACCAATAACAATTAATTCCAAGACACTACTTCTCTAAAAAGGCACTTAATTTTATCCCTGTAAACGCTAATTATTTTGAATTTACTGTATAATTCGATTTTCAGTGGCTTTAGAACCAATAAATAGTGAGTGAATTGAGTTGGAAAATTAGTGACGTCATAGTCTACTATTGCCATAGAAAATCTCGTGGTAGCCTAGTGGTTAAGGCACCTGCCTCTCGTGTAAGAGAGCGCGGGTTCCAAACCTGGCAAGTACCAATGTGACTTTTCTAAAGTCATACGTACTTTCTAAGTATATCTTAGGCGTCACTGACTAACGGTGAAGGAAAACATCGTGATTAAACCTGGACTTTAAAAGTTTGAAATCGTCAATCCGCCTTGAGCAAGCGTGGTGATCAATGCTCATGCCTTCTCTGTATGAGAAGAGGCCTGTGCCCAGCAGTAGGACGATATATAGGCTGATGATAATGATACAAAATCTATGGAAGAAACGCGTTTTGACAGCTCTTAAAAAAATAGTCAATTGATTGGTGGTGTTGATTGTGGTGTATCGAATTGTTCCAGGTCCTCAAAATAACTCCAAACAGATGACGGAAGCTGCTGTGGTGACGTGCGTCAAGCTATGTAAAGCGTCAACCTATTTGAACATCGCCGACTCCGGGAACGTGACCTTTAAACTTGTCAAGTCGGTCATCAATGATCTCAAGGTGAGTTCTACGCGTTGAACTTAATAATAATAACTCAGATAAAAATTTTATTTTCGACTAACTGACAGACTTATGACTCTTTGACAATTCAAAAGTGCATGTGAATGGTCTAGTTGAAATAAATGATTTGATGGAATATGGACGTTCCCCTCCCGCTCCGCCCACAGCGGGGGGAGTCATTTGATGATTTTCCTATGTTATCGGATTAAGCGAATGTGAGTTTGTTTGTTAGGTTTTTAAGGTATATAACGTCTGACCCGATTTGGATGAAATTTAGTATGGAGACAGGACAGATGGGACCATGGAGACGGTTAAAAGTTGATTCCCGCGGTTACATCCGCGTATTTAGAAAACTTAACGCACCCGGATAAAAACCTATATCCTTCACCATGTTTCAATCAATCTTCATATCAAATTTCATCTAAACCAGTTCAGCCATATTGTCTTAAAAACCAAATAAACAGATAAGAGTTACTTTCGCATTATAATATTAACTAGCGACCCGCCCCGGCTTTATACGGATACAATGTAGATAAGATACTATATAGATTATCCTTACTTCCTTACTAATATTATAAATGCGAAAGTAACTCTGTCTGTCTGTCTGTCTGTCTGTTACGCTTTCACGCCAAAACTACTGGACCGATATAAATGAAATTTGGTACAGAGATAGAATAGACCCTGAGGAACAACATAGGCTACTTTTTACCCGGGTGCGCTAAGTAGTTCCCTCGGGATGCGGGTGAAACCGCGGGGAACAGCTAGTCTACTATAATATACAGTTCCGTTGCGTAGTTTAAAAGAACTTAGCTTGCAGACGACGGGAAGCGACTTTGTTTTATAGTACGTATAGAATAGAGTTGAAGATGGTATAATCAATATATTTGTTCCAGTCTCTACTCTTCAACCCTTCGAAGTCGTACATCCGCGGCAACCTGATCTCCGGTTACTCGGAGCTGGACCTGATGACGGACTGCTTCGTCAGCCTGTTCCGAATAATGCCTCACAACAACGACGCATTGAAAGTGTGCCTCAATCTCAACACACACATATCTTATCATTACGTTATTATTAATTCCTTACTCAGGTAAATATCATCTTCATTTGCCTAGCCTTTTCCCAACTATGTTAGGGTCTGTTTACAGTCTAACCGGAGCGGTTAGAAGACCTCCACAACCCAGTTACCGGGTAGCACGATACTCCTTGGTAAGACTCGCCTATTTTATTATAGCTGCTAATTTCTCCCCTCGAATTTGTTTTGGTAGGATTTAGGATTAGGTCGAGATAATAGGATAAATAGTATTATATGTCTTAATCCAGGTTATAAACTATCTCTGTGCCAAATTTTATCCAAATTCACGCCGTTATTGCGTGTTTAAGTGACATGCAAAAATTTATATTTATTATATTGGCTGAGGGATCTTTCCCGCGGTTCATTACAATCCTGAAGGAACTACTTCAAGCTACACTTACAAAATAATTAAGAATCAGTGAGGACTAAAATTAATTATTTAATGTATATATTTATGTCTATAGAGAAAAATCGGATCTAATCTCTTCAAAGTTAGAGTGAACAGACTTCTTCTGGGTAAGCTTGCTTCATCGTCGACTTTGTCTCTGTTACCTCTGACCTAGACTGGAGTCAAGAGCAAACCCATATCAAATAAAAAAAGGTTGTCTTCTTATCATATGGGCTTCAGGTTTTTACCAACCAAACAGGCCCTTGAGTCATTCCAGTAGGAAAACAAGACGTGTGGCACTCGGGGACTGCCGCGGTAAAGCTATTGCATAGCATTTTTGATCAACTTATGCAATTATAATTAAATATAAATAAATAACGCCGATACAACCAATGCCACCTAGAGGCTAGTTGCTGAACTAAAGAGACTAGCGTGATATGGCAAAAAGTCATTAAAAGTTCTGTTATTCATCGATAGATGGCAAAACTAAAACGTATCACCGCTGTGCCGGTCGGAGTGGGGGGTGTTAGGTTTTTTTTTCGTTACGGAATTTCTGGATTCGGTCTCCACGCTCAAGGCCCGCGATAGAAGCTATGCAATAGCTTAAAAATATAGCATATTATTTAGTTTCTCTAAGATTACTGACTATATATGTTTTGCAGGATAATAAAGCAGCCTCGTTTACCATGGTGGCCACAAATAGAGTTGCTGTACCCCAGAGCGGCAGAACTGAGGGCCATGTTCACGGACACCTCTAATAAGGCCACCCAGGTATGTTTCAGAAGGATCACTCGATTTGAATTTACGATTTAACAGTGAGAAAAATATTTTATTTAATTTTTGATGCTTTTACCTTTATAACTTTCTTCACTTCTCATCGTATGGGCTGCAGGTTTTAACAACCTAACAAGCCCTAGTGTCAGAGTTTTCTCAAATCCGCCTGACGGCCTCTGACATAGACAAATAATTTTTAACCCACTTCCTAAATAGGAGGAGGTTCTCAATTCGATTTTATTTTTTTTGTGTATATGTGTTTGGTGTGTAACTCGTGGAGGAGCTCGTGGCTAAGTAACAGCCGCACGGTTCGAGCGATCAAAGGTTAAGCTAAGCTAAAAAGTTAAGTCAGATAGGCAGTCGCTCCATGTAAAACACTGGTACTCAGCTGCATCCGGTTAGACTGGAAGCCGACCCCAACGTAGTTGGGAAAAGGCTAGGCAGATGATGATGTGTTTGGTATGAAGTCAGTGGCAAAATACACCCAACAGTAAACTAGAGCCATCGACTTTAAAACGATATATTGGCGCTTGAAGCGTTTCAGCAGAAATTGAATTTATAAAAATAGTTTTAATAATTCCATCTCCTCTTTCTACCACCAATCAAAAGTATACACTTCTCTTTCTCTCTCCAGGGCTACGTGGTCCACACTCCTCTCCGCATGATCTCCCTCTCTCTCAAGTCCAAGGAGGTCCAGTCGAAGTTCAACAAGAGTGAGGAGATGCCAGCATACAGGAATCTTCTGCTGTGCATGGTGAAGCTAATACATGCGGATCCGATGCTCATGTTGAGTGTGAGTATGACAATTATTTGTTCCTATTGTCTGTATCAATTGTTTTTCGAAAAATGTAAACAAAGTCGTAACCTATTTTGTTCTAATTCTGCCACAGAAATTAACAAAATGGCGCAAGGATAGCGTATTCATGTCAGTTTCATGCTCTAAACATCATCATTCATAATTTAATGCTATTTTATTTATCTATGTGGGAAAATTAGAACATAATAGGTTATGGTTTTGTTTACATTTTTCTTAAAATCAATTGGTACAAGCTATAGCTTTTTACCCGCGTCACGAGAGAACTACTAAATCTATCTGGATAAAAAGTTACCTCTAAAAATCGCCAGGGTACCTTCTATATCTGTACCAAATTTAATTCAAATCGGTCCAGCCGTTTTACCCTGAAAGCATTTATTTCTTTCGAATCTTTACGAAGGAAGAAAGAAAGAAGAAGGCAGAAAGTCTGACAACCAGTCTTACCAAGGGGTGTCGTGTTACCCGGTAACTGGGTTGTGAAGGTCAGATAGGCGGTCGCTCCATGTAAAACACTGGTACTCAGCTGCATCTGGTTTGGACTGGAAGCCGACCCCAACATAGTTGGGAAAAGGCTAGGCAGATGGAGTATGGAAGAAAAGATTAGCTGATTCCTGCGGTTTCACTCATATACTGAAGGAACTACTTTCCGAAGTAAATAACCAGTTATCGAATATTTAATTTCATTTAATTTTTTTCTTCTATTATATTCTATGTTTTTCCCACCAGAACCCAGGCCGTTCCAGCATCGAGATCCAGTCTTCGACCACGGAGCTGATGAATGGCTTAGTGTCACTAGTCCATCAGACTGGCATGGGGGAGATATCGCAGGCGGCTATGGATGCTCTGCTGGCCTTGCATAGACCTGACAGAGTCCACATGTGGAACCCTGAGGCGCCTCTCAATACCTTCTGGGATATCAGGTAAGGCAGAATTAGCAATTTCTGGTGTAGCGACACCCAGTCGTTCTCATGTAGCGAGATGGGTGTCGCTACACTGGGTTTACTTTACTGGAGGTGAGCCACCCATCCATTTCTATACCTTGACGTGTGTTGCTTAACTTTGTTATGTTTTGACGTGGATCCGTAGCAAGCTGTATCAATGTGGTTTACACTAAATGAGGCTGTGCGTCGTGGTTTTCAACGTTATCGGTTAACCGTGGAAGCAAAACAAATATTAGTCACTTGCAATTGCAATATTACGCCGTTGCTATTTTTAATATTACGATAGAAAGAGACACAAGTATTCGTACAACACCATATCTTTGTCCACAGTTCTCAAGTCCTATACAACATAAGTCAGAAACTGATCCAGCGTCAGATCTGCAACTACCGGGAGGTCCTCCGATGGCTTCGAGACATCCTCACCTGCCGCAACGAGTTCCTAGCCAAGCACAAAGAGTACGCGAACGTGGGCTCCCAGATACCGATATGTAAACAAGCCCATATCAAACTGGAGGTGAGCCACCCATCCATTTCTATGCCTTGACTTGTGTTGCTTAACTTAACTTTACCTAACTGTTATTTTACATATGAGCGTAATAAGTATTATGTCTATGTGGTGATGTATCAGGCGTATATCGAACTCGAGAATTTAACGTTAGCGTCTAGGCTAATTAGGGTAACAAAAACTTAACGCGAATAAACTAAAGAAAATAAGATTATTTTCCCCGCTTTGCTATTTTTTTAAGTAGTTGTATTTTTATAACTTTTTTAAAAGGTCATTTTAGACACGAGCCTACATTGTACATCCATGATACAATTATATTATGTCTGGAACTTTAAAGAGATTTTGACCCTTGAGTTTCTTGGTAGTGCTTCTTCTCAAAGAAACACCGGCCTGGCTTTTCTAAAATGCTTAAGGTGTAAAAGTGTTATTTTTTTATATCCTAGTTGCAAATAAATGATCATTTATTATTTTTCATCATTTTGTAAAAACTTTTATTATACAAAAAAAATGTTTTTTTTATGGCTCCCAAAAAAGGAAGAGGTTTTTTTTTCGGCAAAAGCGTAGCACCTGAAAAATTGACTGATACCTTCAATATTTCATTTTTTATTTTATTGTTACTTGACACGACAGTTGTATTTTAAAGGGGCATCAGGCTGAGGATCGGCGTTTAAGCCTATGTCCAATAGTATTTAAATAGTTTTTTTTGTCCCCAGGTGGTATTCTTCATGTGCCTCTGGTCTATAGACACGGATGTGGTCCTGGTAGCGATGTCGTGCTTCGCCCTGCTGTGCCAGGAGGCCGACATCAGGTGCGGCTCGGACGAGATCACCACGCAGTGCCTGCTGCCGAACTACGCGGTTTTTCAGGAAATTGCTCACACATCCACTGTTTTGACAACTGGTAAGTTTAATAGGTGTTTTTGGAGTAAGTTTGAGTATTTTTCGTGGGTTAAAAATGTTGGTTTTTGCCCTTTTCACAACTGTTTACTAACCTATCCCTTCGATATGATATTCGATAGACCTTCGTAGAATAGGTATGTCATTCTCTAAAAAAAGTTCTTATTTCCGCCAGGTATATGGGCTTAACATCTGTATCCCTCAGTCTCACCTACTTCGTAATAAAACTACTTCGTATACCCAGATAAAGTCTATCTTTCCCGGTGTTCATCTATTTCTACACCAAATCACTTAAGCCGTTTTGCTTTAAGCATTCTGATAGAAAGTGTAAAGGTTGAAATTGGTTTGTCGACTAAACTCTCCAGCTTTTCATTCTTAGTGTCAGTATTGTATTTTATTTTTAATAGATGTCTTATTGTATTTTAAACCTTCTTCGTTTAACTTTGCAAGCAGCCAGTCAGGACATGGGGAGGGGGTGTTATTACAAAAATATACACAGTAAGTATAAACTATTACGAAATAGAACGACGATAATGATGAACCAATCCATTGATGGGCAGTTTAGTTTTTAATTATTAAATTTTCATAATCGATAAAATTCGTCAAACATTGATGCATACGATGCGAGAACCAATCATGAGTTGGTTTTACTTTAGATTCTAGTTTTATTCATAAGCAATGCATTGGTTATCAAAAAAAATGGCAAATTACACCCCATTGGTGTGGTGCAGTGGTGTCGAAGACAATACACGGGTGTAAATAATAACCTCAAGGCCGATTTCGACCACGGCTGATAATCTCAATGAAGATTAAAAGGTACGCAGGAGACACAAGCACTTGCGCAGACACCGGTGCACTCTTTATTCCCTCACTCTTATAGTCCGATGGGTCAGCAATCTGACACGACCACCAGAGAGAGATTACAAGTAGGACCTACAGCGACTGATATTAATGTTCTAATAAACCTTATAATATCAGGTTCGGCAGCTCTACAAAAGCGAATAATGGCGTTACTCAGAAAGATCGAGCATTGTGTCAATGGAGTTCAACCGGTTTGGGAGGAAACCTTTCGATGTTGGTGAGTTATCAACTAATATACAAGTCGTATCATGGGGAGGGATAGGCTTAAAGGTTAAGCCTGCACCTTAAGTACTAATATTTGCAACTGGGCAAGTCCCAATTCTTCTAAAATGTATCTTAACTAACGGTGAAGGAAGACATCGTGACCGTCAGCCTGTATATTGTCAACTGCTGGGCCCAAGCTTCTTCTCATACAGAGAAGGCATGAGCATTGATCACCATGCTTGCTCAAGGTGAATTAGCGATTTCAGACTTTTAAGTCCAGGTCTCCTCACGATGTTTTCCGTCACCGTTAGTCAGTGACGTCTATGATATACAAGAATATACAGTAGAATAATTTCCTATCAGGGATTCACTCTGCAAGCTTCTCCAGAAATACCCTAAAGGTCAGGGCGATAAGATGGATGAATGTCAGATGGAGGCTCTCCATCGTGCCGTCGCCAAGCGTAGGGTCTCTCACCACACCAGCAGCGAACATGATTTTGAGGTAAGTTTTCTATTAAACCTTTCCTTGTTTATGAGGAGCTCGTGGCTAAATAACAGCCGCATGGGTCGATCGATTTTGATCGGTAACCTTCGGGTTAAGCTGCGCTTGGCGCGGTCCGTCTGTGGATGGATGACCATCTATGTAATAGCGAGACTCCTCCGTGCCTCGGAAAGCACGATAAGCTGTTGGTCCCGGGTTGGTCCCCGACCAACTACGTTTAATAAAAAAAAACTCTAAAGTGACTTTAGCAAGCCTTTGCCCATAAATACACCGATGTCTTTAAAGCAACAAATATTACTTTGCCAGATGCAGATACAAGAGTGGGCGAATATAACGTCGTTCTTATGCGCGCTCGGTGGAGTCTGCCTACAGCGAAGACCGTCTACTGCATGGTCTCATCTGCATGGCCATGGTAAGTTAAAAGACAATCATATAAATGGTCCATAGAAACCATTTCTTTACTTAACGCCAAAAAAATGTGGCAGAAAATATGAGTAAACTACTTTACGCACCTGAATACATAGTATTCAATGTGTTAATCCAGGCTTTATACTATGGCTGCGGGACGTTCGACATAGATACCGCGCCCCCGGAATACAAAGGGCTGAGGAAGGAACATGGATGGGTTTTAGTCAGTATGAGTCTGACACTCCCTCCCGCTCTACTCACGGCGGGAGGGTTCATTAAAAAGGCTTTAAACTATGTGTGTACCAAATCCATTTACCATTTTTGATGAAGTAACAAACATACATTAATACGTCCTTATAAACTTTCGCATTTAGAATATTAGTAGGAAGTAGAATTTATTGAAGCTCTAAATCTCAAAGAAAGCTTTCTGTGTCGTGGGTCAATTGTCAGACAGTCCAGCAGTTACAGTTTGTCACAAAACGGGGTCGAAAGAATCACGGGCTAGTTGTAACATATCAAAAGAAGCTGCAGTTTTTTCCCGTGGTTTCACTTGCTTTTTGTGCTCGGATAAAAAGTATAATTTGTTTTTGTCCAGTTTTAATATAAGCACGTCGGGGCAATGATCCTCATCGTTTTAATCGTAAAAAGTGATAAAACAGATAGTACTCGTTAGTTTTGTACCACCGCGATTATCTGTAAATTGTATATATATATATACTCATCACTACTGTTTATTTTGACAGCTGATTCAAGAAAGTACAACGTGTTAGCGAACAGCTCCCAAGAAGTGCAATATTGTCCCGTTACACAGTAAGTCGATCATAAACTTTTGTTCTTAAAAACTTTATGAACTAGTACAAAACATCAAATTGTATCCATGTGTGAAATAAATATATTTTTTTGCTGTTTTTAGTATTGCTAGATTTTTCATTGCATACCTAAAATACAAAGCACAAAAAATATGTTAAATTGTAATAGCTTCTGTTTGCGACTTCGTCTGCGTGGACTTCAAATTGGGTCCAAAAACCGGTATAAAATGTATCCTATATGTTAATCCAGGTACCAGGAACTTGCATACCAAATTTCATCCACATCTGTTCAGTCGTTTTTGATATTAGCGGCACAAACACAGTTTCTCTACAGATTTATTATAACAATTATGCATGATGATCACAGCAACCGCTTACGTTTTCCGAATTGGTAACATCACAATTTTTATAATGACCTATCTTCCCAGATTCATAGGCCAACTGCTCCGCCTGCTACTCTGCAGCAACGAGCGCTTTGGCCAACAGATACAGACCCACGTCAAAGAGTTGGTCGGCCACGAGATGTCGCCCGCCCTCTACCCCATACTCTTCGATCAGATCAAGGCTATCATCGACAAGTTCTTCGATCAACAGCAGCAGGTATGATTCATTTCTTAGTCGAGTTTAAAAATGAGAGGTTCTATTTTCGGCTGTATGTATTTTATTATGTACTAGCTTCGCCCGCGATATTTTAGCCAATGGATACAAGAAGTTGACAAATTATATACTAAAACCTTCCTCATTAATCACTCTATCTATTAAAAAAAACCGCATCAAAATCCGTTGCGTAGTTTTAAAGATCTAAGCATACATAGGGACAGACAGCGGGAAGCGACTTTGTTTTATACTATGTAGTAATGTATTTATGTATGTCCGATTTTGAAAAAGGTTTATTTCGTAGTAATTAATTTATTATCGTTTTTAACAGGTAATGCTGACAGACATAAACACTCAATTTGTGGAGCATACAATTTTCATAATGAAGAGTATACTAGATATAAAGAAGAGTGGACAACCCAATGAGCACCTAAGCACCACATCTATTGAGACTTTAATGCTGTCTATAGTCAGGTAAGATAGTACTTGATAATCATCATCATCACTCATCGTCATTAGTCATAATCATTATTATCACTCATCATCACCAGTCATAATTATCATTATCACTCATCATCATCAGTCATAATCATCATCCCTAGTTTTAAACATCAGTCATCTCATCACCAGTCATAATTATCATCATCAGTCATAATCATCAACATCAGTCATAATCATCATCATCATCAGTCATCACCGCCAGTCATAACCAGCATCATCATCAGTCATCAGATATTTCTAAGATTTATACTGTACTTCACGTATTTAATTTTTGAATAAATGATTTGATCATCATCACCAGTCATCGTCATCATCAGCCATCATTATTTGATACTTCTTCCTGCTCCGCCCACAACGTGAGGAGTCATTTGACGATTTCCCATCCCTAACAAAAACATATCGATTACCATTTTAATTTATATTTTAATTACAGATACGTAAGACATTTAGATATGACGGTGCTCTCAGTACATATAAAGACGAAGCTCTGCCAGGTTGTGGAGGCCATGATGAGGAGGAGAGATGACCTCGCGTTTCGACAGGTTAGTTGAAAAATAAAACACGATTTAAAAACTTCACATAATTATACCGTATTTTGGCTATTCAAACTCAAAAACGTTTATTGAAATTAGGCTAATTCAATTAGCACTTTTTCATTTCATTTTGACAGCACCCCAGCACCCCAAAACGCCCACCCTTCACTGCTTTCTAGTGTTATGGCTGGAAAGAAGAAGCAGTGATGAACAAACTTTCCAGCAACACAGCTGTCTATTACAGTTTAATTTTATATGTTATGTCATATTTATTTTACAATATTAATTATAATACACCGAATTTACAATACAAAAATTTAATGTGTACACTGTAAAAACGGGAACCTATTACTAAGACTTCACTGTCCGTCTGTCTGTCTGTCACCCGGTTGTATCTTATGACCCGTGATAGCTAGACAGTTGAAATTTTCTTTTATAACTAAAAAACCGACTTCAAAAAAAAAACTAAAAAGTATTAAAAAAGTATAAAATAACTTAATAAAGATTTAACACAAACCTAATACCTTTAATATTAATAAAACACCATTATTTGTATTTGCTACCTATTGACAGGTTTAAAGTCGGTGCCAAGCCAAATGTAATAGTGTTACTCATTCAGGTATTAAAAAGTTTTCATCTGTTTCACATTAATTCACATTGTTCTTTAAGTTTATTTACGTAGGTTAATCTTTAGGAATTTCATTTTGTTTAGGACTTGGCACCGACTTCAAACCTGTCAATAGGTAACACATACAAATAATGGTGTTTTATTAATATTAAAGGTATTAGGTTTGTGTTAAATCTTTATTAAGTTATTTTATACTTTTTTAATACTTTTTAGTTTTTTTTTTGAAGTCGGTTTTTTTAAACGTAGTTTTTTTTAATTTATTTTTTACTTTTTAGTGTCTGTAATAAGTTGCTCTGTAAACTACAGTATTTTTTACAGGATTTTTATAGATTACATAAGGAAGGCTATAACATTTCGTTGTTTTTATTGTCATAATTATATGTTAAATAGTTTTTTTTTAAGAAGCTATGGGTAGGCCTACGAAAGGTGCAGCCTTAAACAATATAGATCAAGAAACGGGAACGGAAAATATAAATCGACTCCGAAACAATTACGTCATCGATGTAAACAAAAATGTAAAAAATGTTCACAAAATGAAAACTACTGGGCCAAACCATGTGAAATTTTTATGGGACCAAATGGCATCTATTCCGCATCAAACTAAAAAAGAATCACGTAAATCGGATCATAAATCTCAGCGTAATCGGTGTACATACATAGAAAAAAAAAAAAAAAAAAATACCGATCGAATTGAGAACCTCCTCCTTTTTTGAAGTCGGTTAAAAAACTGAATAAAATAAATATTTAAGGGGTCTCACACACAATAAACGTGGTTTGTTTTGCCGTTTTTTGCTCGATTTAAAAAAAGTTGTAATATAGTATTTATATTATATGTTTTGAAATATTATTTTCTAATATACAATGTGTTCATTAGGCTATCACATTAATTGAAACCACGTACTCTATGTTAGGCAATTAATCATATAAAACCAACATAATTTATTAACAATCAATAGTATAGCCGTGGGACCTTTTTTTCCATTTTAATATTTCCCAACATCCTGTATTGCATGAACACAATCAGGTGACCAATAAATGTAGGTCAAAGACCCGTGGCCGGTGAAGATAGTTCATAAGGGGGCGTCCATAAATTACGTGAGGGGATCGAGTCAAATCTCATCTAATCTTATATTGGAGAGAGGGGGGGTCTCGGCAAATATCACGCAATTTTTATTCTGATTGAAACAAAAAAAACATATTTTGGTCCATTTAATCCAGATTGTACATGCTTAAGATTTAATCTATGTATTTAATCTATGTAATCGAAATACGATTAAGATCATTCACTAATTCGTTCGAAAGAAAATAATTTCATTCATACTTCGACGTAAATCTCACGTGAAATTGGAGGATGGGGGAGGGTTGAATAAAATCTCACGACATCTCACCAGGGGGGAGGGAGGGACAGAAAATAAAAAAAAAACACCTCACGTAATTTATGGACGCTCCCTAACTTCAAACGTTGCCGTTCCGAATTACCTACAAGCAGTAAACTACCCCATTGTACAAACTATTTTTAAAAGAAACTTAAACAATTCAATCGAAAAATGTCCTACGGCAAATAGGCGAAGGTGTTTTTTTGCGTGCAAAATTAAAAGATGAAAAGGAACCGCATCGGACGTATGAAAAAATATCCAAAAATATTCTTTCGGTTCACGACTTAAGGTTTAAATTTCTATGCGTCAAATTCTACGTGGTGCTTGTAGGCATGATTCGAATTTCTTCGGCGCGTGCGACGGATGGATGAGTCACTCAGTCCGCCGCCAAAATCCTTGAGAGACAGTTGACGAGTTTATTATCCGCGCGCGCACCCTTCCTCGGTACTTATTGTTATTGTTGTTATTTTGTGGACATTGTTTAGTGTGTGTTTTTTTAGAATAGGATTAGGATAGGTTAAATACTATAGTATTTAAAGTGTTGTGTGACAGTTCATGCGAAATCAGACGCTTAAATCTTTTGTGTTTTCTGTGTTTATTTGTGTGTTTTCACGGTCTTATTGTTTGCTCATCAATTCACAGCTTCGGAATACACCAATATGATTTTAATTTATGGAGAATGCCAGCAAAACGCAGCGCTGGCGTTACGAACATACCGAGAGAGGTATCATACCACACGTGTATGTCCTACAGATTCACGGATTTTTATACAAAATTTAAAAATGCATAATTTAAACATTTAAGTGGAAATTATTGTTGTGATTGTTTAAATGAGAATTTAATTTGTGATTATTTCATAAAACAATATCATAAAGTATGTTGTTAAAATGTTGATTTACTATCGCAACACGCGCGCGTGCCTACATCCACAAGTAGATGTTCGTATCTACCTTGTGTAGGTACGGTGCGTGTACCGCCACCGCGCCGGCGGCGCCGCGGCTTTGCCGCCTCTACAGGTCAGTAACCTAATATTATAAAGGCTGATTTATTTTTTACCAGTTATAGTGCCATTTATTTTGTTTGAAAAATGCATTTTCTTAATTTTAGTAAAATTATTTATTTTATTATTTTAAGGGACTGATAACAACTTGTAATACATGCTGTTCAATTTAATGTGATAACCTAATGAACACATTGTATATAATTGCCGAGCTAACACCTATTTATTTGTGACACAGGAGATGAAATTCCGCAACAAGATGGTGGAATACGTGACGGATTGGGTGTTGGGTACCAGCCATCAGATCGCGCCGCCGCTCAGAGCTGATGCTTCTTCCATCACTAGGTCAGTGCATATTATAACTTTGATACTAGACTTAATAAACTCCATTTATAATATGGTAGCTTCTGCCCGCGACTTCGTCCGCGTGGAATAGTGGTGCTCCGCTCCTATTGGTTTTAGCGTGAGGATATATAGCCTGTAGCCTTCCTCAATAAATGGGCTATCTAACACTGAAATAATTTTTCAAATCGTACCAGATGTTCCTGAGATTAGCGCGTTCAAACAAACAAACTCTTCAGCTTTATTATATTAGTATATACATATATTAGAAATTTAAACGCACACTATTTACCGTTTGTTTTAACGATTTTAAGCTCTTTTGCTTTGCTAAGGTGTTATGACAAAAACAGATGCATAATATATTTGGTATTGTAAACATTATTTTGCTTTCAACACCATCCTTATTACTACATAATAGAACTCAAAATCGGTTGAATAAGCTGCAAAAAGAGTATTTTATATCCGACTACCAAGGGTTATGATTTCAAAAAGCTATGTATGTATATATGTTTATTTGTTCACGCATATCTTCTAAAACTACCTGCCACAATTTGAATGAGGTATTTTAGAAGCGCCTTGAACGTCCGCTGGTTTTAGGCTATGTGACGTAACATAAAATTCAAAATGGCGCCATCTACAGAACATACATTCTTTTATAAAAAAAAATGAAATATACTGTTTTGGGTATCAAATGAAAATAATTAATAAGCACATCTCAGAAGGTCAACGTTCTCTCAAAAAACCCCTAATAGTTTAAATCTACTTGTCTGTTTAAAAAGGAGAAAATTTTAACTGAAAAAGCACGGAATTAAAAAAATACCTGCCGCATTCCTTCTTATTCTTTTTTTTATTCTTCTTTTTCTTTTAAATCAAGTCTACTTATTAAGTTCTTATTATATTTTCTTAGATACCTTGTCTGCTGCCGTGAGCTGGACCAAGCGTGCATGGAAGCCGTGGCTTCATTGCTGAAGGGTCTACCTCTCCAACCTGAGGAGTCTGACAGAGGAGATCTGATGGAGGCCAAGAGTCAGCTGTTTCTGAAGTAAGTGCTGTGATAACATATACAGGATGGTTCAAAACGTTAAAGTAGACATTTTAGTATTTTTATTCATATTATTTAATATTTTTTATTCGTGGTGGCCTAGTGGTTAAGGCACCTGCCGCTCGTGTATGAGTGTGCGGGTTCGAAATCTGGCAAGTACCAATGTAATTTTTTTTAAAGTCATATGTACTTTCGAAGTATATCTTAGACACCACTGACTAACGGTGAAGGAAAACATCGTAAGGAAACCTGGACTAAAAAAAGCCTGAAATCGCCAATTCGCCTTGAGCAAGCGTGGTGATTAATGCCCATGTCTTCTGTGTGTGAGAAGAGGCCTGTGCCCAGCAGTGGGACAATATATAGGCTGATGATGATGATGAATTAATATTTTTTGGACCATGCACAGACAGATATATAGTATTTCGGCAGTTTTATTTGCATATTGATGATATTTCTCGATAAGATAATTTATCTCCATACCGAATTTCATCAAAATTGGTGTAACAGTGTTACCATGAAAGCGTAATATAAAGTCATTTATAAAATTACTCTAATCTGGTCCCTTTTATGCCCTAAAAGCTCCAAAGATAAAAATAAAATTTTAAATTTGATAAAATTTTGTATAAACGTAGCTTAAACCATGGAAAAGGTCATAGGCTACTGATAATCCATTTACACGAAGTATGAAGCGTGCGAAACCGCGGGAAACAGCTAGTAATATAAACACCATCTTCTCTTCTCTGTAGTCACACTCTTGGCAGAGTGGTCGTGGTCATCATGACAGGGGTGGTGGCAAGCTTCACAATTCTTTTATCCAGGTATTTCACCCTGTTCATGAACCTGCTGAATGACTGCAATGAGGTGGAGATGGCGGAGGGCCCGGGCCGGCTGGAGACTCTCCGCAACGCCACCATACAGGCCATGTCCAACCTGCTCAGCGCTAACATCGACTCTGGGCTCATGCATAGCATTGGTATGTCGATATCGATACTCTATTATTTATTGCAATCCATTGCACAATTTATTTATTAACATAAAAACTATAAGATCAATTATCATTTTATTATCTGTCATGTTTAATTAAATATCAATGTATTCACTTAATTTAAATAAAAAAAGATATATAATGTCAAGCAATTTAAACAAATAAGGTGTCAGTGTCAATATTCACGAATTTATATTCAAAAAATACAATGGAAAAACTAATAATAAAAAAATAAAATAGAAAATAATAATTTGTAAATGAGTACATGACAATTTCACGTCACAGGCCATCAGGGTGATTTGAAAAAACTCAAACACTAGTGACTTTTCGAGGTTAAATTATGTACGTTCTAAATATCGTGGACACCACTGACTTACGATTAATCGTACCATCGCTTCTTAGTAAATTATTTCCCCTCTCCCCCTAGACCTGGGCTACCACAGAGACTTGCAAACCCGGGCTGCATTCATGGAAGTCCTCACGAAGATCCTGCAGCAAGGTACAGAGTTCGACACCCTGGCGGAGACAGTACTCGCTGATCGGTTCGAACAATTAGTGCAACTCGTCACTATGATCTCGGATAAGGTAAGTAATCATTAACCCACTTATTCGTAATTAAACCTTTCGTCTTATAAACCTCTTGTTAATGACAAGAGATTTTCGAGAAAACTTCATTCTATTTTAACACGTTTGAATAAAATAAACTCTTCTTAATTCTAAATATAGAAATACAATAAAAATATCCAAAAAAGGTTGGTTGCTGGACACCAACACCTATTTTAGGTATCGAACTGTTTTTGTCAAGCTTCATTTTAACTTGACAGATAAGGACAAAAAGATTGAAATCAAAATTAGGTTTATTAAGCGAATGGCAGTATTATGAATAAGACCTGTCGTCTAGCAAATCTGCTCTCTAAATGCAATTAATGATAAATACACTGCGTTGCAAAAGTTCGAGCACTTATCTAATTCATAATTTTTGGGTCAGAACACATATTTTAATGTCAAAACATATATTGAGCTAAACGTACGCTGTTTTGGTGCTGGACGTAGCGTACACAGTACATACTTTCGTGTGTCCAGCGTGCTAGACGTAGCCCAACAACAAAATATATATATAGTTTTTCCTTACAGGGTGAGCTCCCAATAGCGATGGCTCTCGCCAACGTAGTCAGCACATCACAGATGGACGAATTGGCTCGTGTTTTCGTCACTCTATTCGACGCTAAACACCTGCTAGCGCCGTTACTGTGGAACATATTCTATAGAGAAGTCGAGGTTAGTATAGAAAGAACCTTATATTTTTCAACTACAGCCGGTTGCACCAAATTTTTTATCATTTATACTTTATACTTTTACGAATATCACAAAACTTGATATCAATAATTAGCAAATTTTTTTTATGATATCAATAGAAGGATATAATAATTAAATAAACATGTATCATAAATAATACGACGAAAAACATAAAATAATAGCAAAATTATTCAATTTTATCGTCCATTTTGACAGATCTTGAATGACAGTTCTTCCGTTTCACGTATAAGTAACCTGATATTTTTTTGATGCAACTAGTTGTTATGGTTCTGTAGTCAACAAGGAGCCCTTATTGTTCCACCATTGTTGTCTATCTGTCGGTCCGTGATATAACTCAGGCAATTAGTAGGTACTAGAATGAATTTGGTATGTTGAATGGATATGCATATTTATCACGGCTACAAAGCGGTGAAAAAATGAAAAACATTTTTTAAGGTACTTCCCCTACACGTAAAGTGGGGAAGATTATTTTTTCTCGTGCACTCCATCATGTGAGGTTTCTATGGGTATGGTACATGTTAGGTGTGTAAAGATTAAGCCATCGACATTTGCAAAGGTATCCACTTACCTTCAGCAAAATATTTCTCCATCATATCTTATTATTATATAGTGTCGTGAAGAAACCTGGACTAAAAAGTCTGAAGTCGCCAATCCGTCTTGAGCAAGCGTAGTGATAAATGCTCATGCCATCTCTGTATGAGAAGAGGCCTGTGCCCAGCAGTGGGAGAATATATAGGCTAATGATGATCTTATTATCTCCAGGTATCGGATTGCATGCAAACCCTCTTCCGTGGTAACTCTTTGGGCAGCAAGATCATGGCGTTCTGCTTCAAAATCTACGGCTATGGGTACCTTCAGAACTTGCTGGAACCGCTCATCACAGCGCTGCTAGACCAGGCGGACGAACGAGGGGATATTAGCTTCGAAGTGGATCCTGCAAGGTTAGTATCATTTTTAAACCTTGAAGATACAAAAAAACACCAGTTATTTAAAAAACTAAAGTGGGAATTAGATGTACGTTAAATTTGTGATGAATATCAAGCTATTTTCTTTTTACATTTAAAAAAAATATCGTAGACTAATATTTAATACTAGCTTTCCGCCAGCGGCTTCGACCGCGTGGACATTTTTTTTACACCTTGGGTTACATTATTCAAGTTTTAGTAGGGATCCCTAATTATTTTTGGAAATAAATATAGCCTATGACACTTCGTAAAGATGTAGCTTTCTAACGGTGAAATAATTTTTAAAATCGGTCCAGTAGTTTTTGAGTTAAAACTCTACAAACAAACAAGTCATTCCTCTTTATAATATTAGTATAGATGTAAATAATCAATAAAATAAATTAATAAATCTTTATCTATTCCTTGGCACAGACTGGACCCGAACCAAGACATAGAGATGAACAGGTCTAACCTCATAGACCTGACCAAGGAAGTGTTCGATAGGATCGTGAGCTCCGCTGAGAAGTTCCCCCCCCAACTGAGGAGCATGTGCCATTGTTTGTATCAGGTTAGTTGTAGTGTCAATTAAATTATTGCTTTAGCGGTCTGGTTTGATGAAGAAGAGATTGAGAGAGAGAGTGAGTTAGTGGAAAAGGCAGAAAGGGTGAGAGAGTTAGTGGAAGAGGGAGAGAGAGAAGAGTGAGTTAGTGGTAGAGGGAAAGGGAGAGAGATAGTAGGAGAGGAGATTGCAGTAGGTCAACTTCATAGATTGCTGAGAATTACCCCCTACGGTTAGGGAGCCTAGAGAGAGAGATAAACGTGTTAAGAGAGGGATATAGGGTAAGAGGTGTAATAAGTGGAATGTGGAAACTATGATTATTCCTACTCATCCACTATTGTTTTCTGATTAAATTCGTTGCGGGTTCCAAGACAGTAAAAAAAAATCTCTGGGACTCGTCGAGCTTCATTGCCTCGGCGTTTTCTTGTGGTCGCCACTGTTGATTCTGGCTTTCAAGAGTTGCAGTGATTGGGAATAGTGTGGCGGGCTTGTCCCAAATAAAAAAGGGTAAGGGGTGTGAGAAGAGTCGACTGGAACACAGATGCAGATGCAATATATGGTAAACGCATTTTATTATGGTTTTTTTTTCAGGTACTTAGCAAGAGGTTCGCGCAGTTCCCGCAAACGAGCGTCGGCGCTGTGGGCACCGTTCTATTCTTGAGGTTCATCAACCCAGCTATTGGTATGTATTCACAACCAACACCCTCGCAAATAATGCATCTTTTAGAATAAATGTGATTACAATGTTTTTGCAACTTGTTTCATTGACTTGACTCCTGTTGGTCGTAGCGTGATGCCATATAGCCTATAGCTTTCCTCGATAAGTGGACTATCCAACCCAAAAATAATTCTTCAATTCTAACCAGTAATTCCCTAGATTGACGAACGGGCATTTTGGGGGCTGTTTTTTGTAAATTTGACGTTCAAAAAGCTGCTGATTTTCAGCCTAATTTGAAGAAACGATTTTTGAGTTTTGAATTAACGGGTTTAACCAAACAAGCAAACAAACTCTTTATAATATTAGTACAGATTCAGCTTGGTCTCTTTCAAAAGTACCTTTTAAAACCTGTTCTGTTTCGTCACAGTGTCTCCTCAAGAAATGGGCATAGTGAACCGGCCAGTCCCTCCGCACGTGAAGCGAGGGTTGATGCTGATGTCCAAGATTCTGCAGAACATCGCCAACCACGTGGAGTTCTCCAAGGAACAGCATATGCTGCCCTTCAATCACTTCTTGAGGGCGCACTTTGAGGCTGGACGGAAGTGAGTCATATGCCAAATATTTGTGATAATGATAATTGGCCAGATTACATTTTGTAATGCTTGCCACTAACATCTTGAAGTAATCAATGACGTCATCATCTCAAGACGCTAAGCAGCTCTACAGTTCTGACACGTACAAGTCCAAAATTGATGACATTAGCAATCAACTGATATACTTTTTAAGAGCTGTTAAAACGCGATTTTCCTGTAGATTTTACATGGCAATAAATACCAGGCCGTCACAGGGAAGTTCAGTGACAAATATACTCCATATTACCCAGGTTCTTCATCCAAATAGCATCGGACTGCGAGTCAATAGACCAGACCTCCCACAACCTGTCGTTCATCAGCGACGCGAACGTGGTGGCGCTGCACAGGCTGCTCTGGAACCATCAGGAGAGGATCGGGGACTACCTGTCCTGCAGCAGGGACCATAAGGCCGTCGGCAGGAGGCCTTTTGATAAGGTATACAACCAGATGCACCAAAAAATATCAGGTGTACGTTTAACGGAAGAACTGTTAGCCAAGATCTATCAAAATCAAAATACAGGGTCATCATCTGTCTTCTGACTACCTGTAACGACTGTCAAAGATTTACAAATGACAGCCGGGGCCAACGGCTTATCGTGCTTTCCGGGGCCAACGGCTTATCGTGCTTTCCGAGGCACGGAGGAGTCTCGCTATGACATAGGTCACCCATCCACGGACGGACCGAGCCAAGCGCAGCTTATCCTTTGATCGGTCGACCCGTGCGGCTGTTACTTAGCCACGAGCTCCTCCTAAAAATGGAAGATACAACTTAATAATTATGTGTCATACGTAATAGTATAAATTAATGATAAAAAATTTGATGTAACTGGCCAATATTTTACAAAACAGTCTAGTTACTAAAGTTTACTACGGCGTAGTACCGTAGCAACATTGCTACGACGTAGTAGTAATGTGCTACGACGTAGCACACATTATACTACGTACAGCCCAGTTTGACTGGTTTGTTTGCAAATCGTTTTAATTGCTTTTTAAAAAAAAAAAACAATTACACGATTGCTCCAAAAAGGAGAGTTATATTTTAGCAGTCGCATTTTCTGGATTTGTATAACAATTTGGGAGCACTTTAAATATGTCCAAAAGTTTGTTTGTCTAATTATATTTCTTGTCTTACAGATGGCAACACTTCTCGCTTACCTAGGACCACCGGAACATAAACCGATTGAATCGTAAGTATTTTAATATTATTTCGGATATAAACATCTACGAGGCATATTATTTTGAATAATATCGCATGTATGTATTGACTTTATAGATATTTATGAGATACTAGACCCGGTGAACTTCGTATCACCTTCATCTATATTAACTTTTCTCACCGTTTAAAACTTCCGTGGACTACGACAAACATTTCAAAACAAAAATCAACAACACCGGCCCAGCAGTTCTCGAGTTTTAGCGAGACTAACGAACATTAAAGAAATTGTGTTCCAAAATAAAAAAAAAGATAAAAATCAACAAATGTAGAATATTGTAAATCTCTTTGCGCCTGTTGAGTTATTTCATAATAATAAAAATATGTTCACCACACATAATCCGACCCCAATATCCTATGCAATGACGTCACCATCTCAACTAACTCCTATCCCACAAAACACCATGACTCTTACTCAGTCTCTCTTCCAGCACATCAAGTCTCCTGTTCTCCTCCTACGCGCGCTGGTCGTCCATCGACATCTCCTCCACCAACTTTGAAGAGTTCATAGTGAAGCATAACATGCATAAGAAAGAAGAATTTAAAAGTATTAAGAGTTTGAACATATTTTATCAAGCGGGGACCAGTAAACTTGGGAATCCAGTCTTCTATTTTATTTCTAGAAGATACAAGTAAGTGTTTTCTTTAATTGCATTCGTGTTAACGAGCTCGTGGCTAAGTAACAGCCGCACGGGTCGATCGATCATAGGATAAGCTACGCTTGATGCGGTCGGGCCGTGGATGGGTGACCATCTATGTTATAGGGATTATCCCCCGTGCCTCGGAAAGCACGTTAAGCTTGGCCCCGGCTGTCATTTGTAGATCTTTGACAGTCGTTACGGGTAGTCCCAAAAAGTCTGGCAAACAGTCTTACCAAGGGGTATCGTGTTACCCGGTAACTGGGTTGTGGAGGTCAGATAGGCCTCCATGGGGATCGAAACCAGTGCCTTACTATGACGTGCCAAAGCAGGAATAGTTTCGTTGTATAAAAGAGACGGTGCTATACAACGTTAGTAGCTATGTCTCGCTCTCACACCTGAATAATGATTGCAAAAGCACGTGGTAGTACGGCCCCGGGACTTTTGATTAAACACAAAGACTAAACGTTATATAAATTCACGCTTTTGCCGAAGGAGTAGACAATAACTAAATAAACTCTGCAAGGAGTACTCTACAGATCCATTCAATACCAGAAGCAGCGTGGTTCGCAGACTGTTGAACCTTGATTTCTTTAGATCTTAATTTTTTACTTCACGTTTGTTAGTTGTAATATTTAGGACTAGCTGTTTCCCGCGGTTTCACCCGCATCCCGAAGGAACTACTTAGCGCACCCGGGTAAAAACTAGCCTATGTTGTTCCTCAGGGTGTATTCTATCACTGTACCAAATTTCATTTATATCGGTCCAGTAGTTTTGGCGTGAAAGCGTAACAGACAGACCGACAGACAGAGTTACTTTCGCATTTATAATATTAGTAAGGATAAGGTGGCTGGAATAGCTATAAGTGTGTATTATATTACTATCCGTGGAAACCTATAATTGCCTTAATGTTTCCTATTTTAGACACTACATTTTTTTTTGTATAGCTGTTGATTTTCCTAAAAAAATAAAATAAATACCCTTCGAATGCCTTTCCCCCCCACAGAATAGGCGAGGTGAACGCAGACCTGCTGATCTACCACGTGATCTTGACTCTCAAGCCGTTCTGCCAGCAGCCCTTCGAGCTGATCGTGGACTTCACGCACACCAACTCTGACAACAGGTTCAGGTGATGATCATACTTTGTAGGCTAGGCCCGTTTGCATTAGTCGGTTATTAGTCTTGATACTTGTAGAAATAATATTTGATCTTTTTCTGATGTTGTTTTGGTTAGAGCCTGGTGAAATAGGTATTTGTTGAATAATAATCTTATTATCGCTCAGGCTGTAAATTTTAATAACCTAATAAATCCTAGCGTCAGTTTTCTCAAATCAGTGTATGACCTCTGAATTGGAATTATGATGAAACCTGCCTGTCTGACTCGGGGTCCATTGTGTAATTGTTAAAAACCGATATCGGCCCGATCCGGAAATCGAACCCGATTTTTTTTTGATATTATTACTAGCTAGCTGCTATTTTTTTAAATAGAGTAGACAAACATTAGTTTGATTATTTTTATAGTATAAAACCCACATACATTAGAAATGCAAAAACAACTACAGCTGGAACAATTTTACCTGTCCCGTGAGTGAATCGAACCCTCGACACGCAGTACGACAGTCGTGCTTCTATTTCGACAGCGATGAAATACTTTGACGCCATATTTAATTGACTGTGACGTCACAAACATGGCTGAGGCCATATTTAAGTCGATATCTGTGGAAGTATAAGACTCCTATAGACACATTTTAAGTCGATTTATTATACCGATACTTATTAACTGTAGTGAAACACAAGCTAGTTGATTGAACAATGAGTTTTTTCAGTATACCCTCACATTAATTACAATTATATGTTTAGACCTATCGACGCCATACTCTCATACATAGATATACCACATTAACAACATCAGAAAATTTACAAATATTTTAGAAGGATTTACAATTTCGTTAATTCTAAATATCTTAGTAATGATTTTGTTCTTTCAAAACGATCTCTGTAGTTCCTAGCCCTAGTAGTCTGTCTTTCACTCCTATTGTTTTAACTAAACGATAAAAAGTATACCTCTTATTCATCACAACACCATTCGTTTTAAAACCATATTTTTGCTATCGAACTATTTTGTCTCTTTCTGTCAAACTCAATTCTGTTTGGCAGATAAGGATATAATACAGTTTGATAAGTAAAAATGTTTTTTTTTAAACGAATGACATTATTATGAATAAGATTGTAATAGTATAGATTCTTTAAATTCGAAAATAGATTCCAAAGCATTTTTATGAATTAATATTGTCTCACTTTTAGAACAAATAAATAATAATAATATAATATTTGTTGTTTTTTCTTCATCTTGTAGTGTAAACAAACTTTAGTTAATTTTTCACCCTAAAATTACATTTAATCAAAATAAAGCTAATTAAAATTTGTCATTTGTACATCTTTGACAGTCGTTACGGGTAGTCAGCCAAAAAGTCTGACAACCAGTCTTACCAAAGAGGTATCGTGTTACCCGGTAACTGGGTTGCGGAGGTCAGATAGGCAGTCACTCCGTGTAAAATACTGGTACTCAGCTGCATCCGGTTTAGACTGGAAGCCGACCACAACATAGTTGGGAAAAAGCTAGGCAGATGATGATGATAAAAACTTTTTTTTTATCGTACCATTTATGCAAAGATTGTTTACACATTAAGAAATTTGAAAAAAAAATGAGTTATAGAGTGCACGGTTATACAGAGTCGTTTATAGATCGACTAATGTAAATGAGCGATGACGTAGGACGCTTACCGAACCCTACGGTTCTTGAGTAGATATAGAAGCTAATGCAATAATATTATACACAGAGATATTCAGCTTTTATGTCATCTTGTACCGCCTTTCTTATAAAAAACCAGTAATCTTAAGTTCTCTTCAAGAACCATTTCTCACCTAATCCTTACTTAATATATACATTTATGATCACACTAGCTTTTTCCCGCGGTTTCACCCGCATCCCGAAGGAGCTACTTCACGCACCCGGGTAAAAGTAGCCTATGTTGTTCCTCAGGGTCTATTCTATCTCTGTACCAAATTTCATCAAAATCGGCTCACTGGTTTAGGCGTGAAAGCGTAACAGACAGAGTTACTTTCGCATTTATAATATTAGTAAGGATTAGTAAGGATAAATCGTAATCCAGGATTAAGCTACCAAAAACAGCATTTATGAGTGAGATTTTTGCTAATCCGTTATTAAACAGCAGATTAAAAATTAATCGTACTTTATAAGTAAGACTGTTACTAGGGTGACCAATTGTACGAAGTTCTCCGGACTTATGTTTTTTTTTTTAGATACTTAGCTTTATGCTTAAGGTTTATCCGTCTACGGTGGGTGGGTTATGCATCTAACTGGCTACTAGCATTATGTATGTGTAATCTTTTTGACCATGATTTTTCAAAAGCATAATAAACTTTTGTTAAGTATGGTTACCCATCTAAGTCCGATAGAAAAACTCGGTGAACTAAAAACGAGATCAAAATATATTCTGCGTATAATATTATTGCCAATATAAAATACTAATGTTGCTTGCTTGTCCTCTGAATTCTAATAAGACAATACTAACCCTTATATTTCTATACCTAAATATTTAATACTTATTTGGGGTGTAAGTTAAAGTGGCTTTACACTTAAAAAAATGTATTTTGAATCAATACACGAACTCCAAAAAGTCAATGCTTGTTACAATTTTTGTTTAGCATAAAAATCATAAAGGTTTTCACAGTGTAGCCTTAAAAAACTAACTAACAATGACAAAAAAAACTAACTATATTTTGGCCACACATTGTTTCAGCAATGTCATAAAGACAATCAAAATAAGATATCTTAACAATATAACGTTAATATACAAGTTAAGCCACTTTAAACACCACAAATAACCACAAACCCAACAGTTAATAATAACGAGATGGTTTCAGAACGGATTTCCTCCAGAAATGGTTCACAGTGTTGCCAGAGGTCGCCTACATAAACATCCACGCCTGCTATATATACAACTGCAACAGCTGGGTGCGGGAGTACACCAAGTTCCATGAAGCTATACTAGCGCCACTCAGGGTAAGTGATATTAAATTATTTACTTTGTAACTCTGATTTTTAAATATCAATTTCAGAAATCGCTGGCACCGGCATTTCCTAAATGACGATCTCTGAAATGAAATGTCGAAAAAAAAACTCCAAGGTCGAATTTAAATTAAATCAATAACATAACTCAGCCTCACCCGCTCGGTCCGGGGCACTTCCAAATTATGCCACAATACCTCCGCCTTCCGCGTGAAGTCGAAAAGTATTAAAACCTTTTCGCTGAAATAGTTTTTCAAGAATTCACTGGCGCTTTCCTAACTGACGATCTCTGAGTAAAAATACCGAAACAAACTCCAAGGTCGAAAGTTTCTTTTAAATATAATTTTAGACATAATTGATAATGATGTCATCAATGATGTTTTGGGAACGTCAAACGGCATGTTTACACTCAGAGATGTTGGGACAGACAGTCGCACCAGTCGATATGTAGGTCAACCATATTAAAGGGTAGTAATTGACCCGCCCCAGGACGTACAAGATCTTTAGGACATTTGTCTAGGTCAAGGGAGTTTTAGTTAATAAAAGTATGTCTTGTCAAGAACATCGATTTGAAGCTGTAAGATTGTAACCATCGAGTTTAAAGATCGATATTTGAACATCATTAGGCATTTTTATTAGTAATTAGATTAGAAAGGATGGAGAGAGGTTTATGAACTGTAAACGTTTGAGTACTTCCCCTAACGCCATTATATTTTGTAAACATTTTTTTTTCGGCGTCCATAGACGTCAGTGCGAAGCAATTTTTGGAAAGACTAGTCTATGACACGTCTTTAGTGTTCAAAACGTTAATGAACTCTGTTCTTAACATTATACTTCCTACAGGGTAACCGCAAGCTGATCTTCATAGATAACCACAGCCGTCTCAGCGAATACGTAGAGGTTGAACAGCAGAAGCTACCGGGCGCAACTCTAGCTCTAGAGGAGGACCTCAAAGTGTTCAATAATGCGTTGAAACTTTCGCATAAGGATACTAAAGTTGCTATCAAGGTAATTTTAATTATAGCTTGGAATTGTTTGTATTAAATTGACTTGTCGAACTAGTTTCAATAGTCACTGCTGAAAATGGGATCCTGTTTTCGACTCCCGGGTCGGACATGGTTACTGTTCTTTTTTCGTCCTCGTAGGTCTTCTTAAACATAAATGGTGTGCGTGGTTGTGCTGTATGTATTTTTCGATCTACTACCACCAAAAATTGATTTTAAATTCAGTTGCAATCTAATCTCTATTTCATAAATGACAATCAGTCTTTAAATAATGTACGAACTTATATTGTAACTAACTGTTTCCCGCAGTTTCTTCCGCATCTTGGGGGAACTCAGATACTTTACCCGGGTAAAGGCTATCCCTTGTCCTTCCCCAAGTTTCTATCTATCTCCACGCCTTATTTCATCCAAATCGTTTGAGTCGTTTTTCTTGAAATTGAAGTGAAAATAAATTTTAATCACATGAAATTACGATAAATGCTCTTTTATTGTAGGTTGGGCCAACGGCTCTACAAATAACATCAGTGGAGAAGACCAAAGTCCTGGGTCTGCCAGTTCTACTCAATGACGTGTATTATGCTTCGGAAATTGATGAGGTAAGTGTTCATAGACATTTCATCATCATCTGCCTAGCCATTTCCCAACTATGTTGAGGTTGGCTTCCGGTATTATCGGATGCCGCTGAGTGACACTGTTTTACATGGAGCGGCTGTCTATCTGACCTCCACAACCCAATTACCGGGTAACACGATACGCGTTAGTAAGACTAGTTGTCAGATTTTCTGGCTTCTGACTACCCGTAACGACTATTAAAGATCTGCAAATGATAGCCTATTTATAATGCATTAATTGGTTAAATTAACGTTAAACAAATTCTGTATTATATCTACATGGCACCTGTGCGAAGCCAGGGCGGGTTACAGAAATTATTTACATTAGGAAAAAATAAAAAAAATAAAGTATAAATCTAACTAAAATATGGCGTCAAAAGATTTTTCCTCATCGCCGTCAACTGGATGTGTACCCAAGAGGCTGGCATCATTGCCACGTTGGATGGCAAAGCTTAGCCTTTGGTCAAAGTAAAAGCCAGCCTTTGGGTCACGGGAAGTGTCCACAAGCCGCTTCGCTTAAATCTTTCGTTATACACTTATATATTTCGTTCCCAGGTCTGCCTAGTGGACGACAATCAGTTCTCTCTGTCGATAATCAATGAATCGACTCCACTGAGCTTCATTCACAATGACTGCGATAATATTGTGCAGTCTATCATACATATAAGGAATCGATGGGAACTCAGTCAGCCTGTAAGTATTTTTATTTTATTTTATAAACAGGAAAGATTTGTTTTTTTGTAGGGTTTTAGCTCAAAAACTACTGGACCGATTTTAAAAATTCTTTCACCGTTAGAAAGCTACATCTTTACGAAACGTCGAGGCTATAATTTATTTCCAGAAATAATTAGGGATCCCTACTAAAACTTGAATAATGTAACCCAAGGTGTAAAAAAAATGTCCACGCGGGCGTAGCCGCGGGCGGAAAACTAGTAATAGATATTTTTCAACGCAAGTCATCGTTCAACTATGGCGACATACGTACCATATTCTTTTCACACCATCGTCCACTTTCAGGACTCTGTAACGGTCCATCAAAAGATACGCCCTAAAGACGTACCGGGGACGTTGTTGAACATGGCTCTACTGAACTTGGGGTCTTGTGACCCTAACTTGAGGACAGCAGCCTACAATCAGCTGTGTGCACTCACCGCCACCTTCCATTTGAAGATCGAGGGACAGTTGCTAGAAACTTCAGGTAATAATCGACGTACCATCATTTGCCTAGCCTTTTCCCAATTATACAATGTACCAATTGATTTTACGAAAAATTTAAACAAAGTCGTAACCTATTTTGTTCTAATGCTGCCACAGAAATTAACAAAATGGCGCGTTTATGTCAATTTCATGCTCTAAACATCATTTAATGCCATTTTATTTATCTAAGTGGGAAAATTAGAACAAAATAGGTTATGATTTTGTTTAAATTTTTTGTAAAATTAATTGGTACGGACTACGGGGTTGGTATCCAGTCTAACCGAATGCAGTGGAGTACCAATGTTTTAGCGATTGCCTCTCTGGCCTCCACAATCACTGGATTGTGGAAGTCACATAAGCGAACGTCTCTACCCGGTTACTGTACCGGGACGAGACGAATACGCAGAGACCTCTGCCTACCTCTTTAGTATAGTCTGTATCAATTCATTTAACGAAAAACGAAAACAAAATTATAACCTATTTTGTTAAAATTTTGCAACATAGATAAAAATGGCTTTAAATTATAAATGATGATCTTTAGATCATGAAATTACATAAATGCTCCATCCTTACGCTATTTTGTAAATTTCTGTGGCAGAATTAGAACAAAATAGGTTACGCCTTTGTTTACATTTTTCGTAAAATCATTGGTACAGATTATAGATAAGTGTGATATTATGTTGAACACAGTATAATTTCTGTTCAGGCCTTTGTATTCCGTCCAACAACACAATATTCATCAAGTCTGTAAGCGAAAAGCTGGCTCATAACGAGCCGCATTTGACTCTGGAGTTCCTTGAAGAGTGCATACAGGTATCGTTAAAACAATGTAAAATAGATCTTAACTGTATGAAATGAGAATCTGTTTCCATTCCGTATTATAATGATTAGATTGTTAAAGCTTTTATCTGAAATCTATAATCTTGCTTTTAAAGTGGAAATTATAAATGCTCTTTAAATTTAATGTAATGACGCCTCAACTTGAAGTGACTTTGCCTCGAGGCGTAATTTTTTTTTTTTGCTAAAATATTTATCTATTTTTTTTTAATATTAATGTGTAACTCATTTAGGGTTTCCGTGGGTCTACAATTGAGCTAAAGCATTTGTGTCTCGAGTACATGACGCCGTGGTTAGCGAACTTGGTTAGGTAAGTCCTATATAGTCCCCCGTAATTTTATCACTACCGGTTCAGCCGTTTTATAAATATATCAAAAATAACGATTTATCTCTACTTGCTGATATGCCAAATACTTAGATGATTTGGTTATTTACGATTATTACAACCTAAAAAAGTGGTGTGTTTATTTTGTTAAGATAGCAAGACCGAGACACTGAAAAGCGAAAAAATAAAATAACTTTTTACAAAAAATAAAACCGACTTCCAAAAAAAAACTGAAAAGTAAAAAATATTTTTTATTAAAACGCTCTACGACCAAAACATCGCTTTCGAAGTCGGTGGCGAAATACTAACAATAGTAACTTACAAGTCATTTTTTTTTACTTTTCAGTTTTTTTTTGGAAGTCGGTTTTATTTTTTTGTTTATCTTCTGTGATATTCCAGTTTTAAAATACAAGTGATCGAACTATGATAGTTGTTATTTTTTACGTTTTTCATTCCGGAAACTTATATAGATAAACTTTAAAAGTACAATCTTATATAAATACGACATTTGATCCAATATTAGAGTCATTTTCGTATAATTAGATTTTATCTGTTGTCATAATTTTAATAAATATCCTCCATAGATTCTGCAAGCCTTCAGAGGAATCCCGCCGCCAGAAACAAGTGGCTCAAATCTTAGAGAAACTGATAACCCTGACTATCGAGGAGACGGAGATGTACCCCTCAGTGCAGGCCAAGATATGGGGCTCCATTGGCCATGTACCGGAACTCATTGATATGGTTCTGGATAGCTTTATACAGAGGAGCGTTAATTCTGGTAAGATATAAATAAGAAAAACTATTTTAATGTACAGCAAGCAAGCAGTCGACCTGATGTCCTGTTACCTGGTCAGCATCATCTGTCTAGCCTTTTCCCAACTACGTTGGGGTCGGCTTCCTGTTTACCGGGTAACACGATACCCCTTGGTAAGGCTGATTGTCAGACTTTCTGGCTTCTGACTACCCGTAACGACTGTCAAAGATCTACAAATAACAGCCGGGACCAACAGCTTAACGTGCTTTCCGAGGCACGAAGGAGTCTCGCTTTGACATGGTCACCTATCCACGGACCGACCGCGCCAAGCGCAACTTAACCTTTGATCGGTCGAACCGTGCGGCTGTTACTTAGCCACGAGCTCTCCTCTGAGGATTTATTACCTGAGTACGAACCTTTTCGGGAAAAAAGTGAATCAATTACAGTGTAGTGTTAGTAAGAACTTGTTTTGTAATAAATACATTTTATTTCAGGTTTGGGTTCTCCCATGATAGAGATAATGGCAGACACAGCGGTAGCCCTAGCTTCAGCTAACGTGCAGCTGGTCTCCAAGAAAGTCATCGGCAGGATGTGCAGGGTAAGTTGTCATTGCTAAGGTCCGGAATTTGATGGGAGAGTACGAAAAACAAACGGTTTAAGTGTATTTTTTTAATTTTTGAGAGTTTTCGTATCAAAATATTCCATTATTTTATTTGCATGTTATGTTTCTTATTTTTATGTATATGTGTTGAATTAAAAAGTTATTGGCAGATTATTATCGATATGTTACGTTTTTAGTTGTTGAGTTATACGTTTGAAATATTGATGGAAGACAAAAAATGTCTCATTCTATGTTAGATTGTTTTCACGCATGAAAATAATTATTTAAATAAAACATTATCAACATATTTTGTCGATCATTCTCATCTAAAAAAACTGTTGCCCTTTTATTGATGTTGGACAAACAAGTCCGTATGATACTCTCAATCAAATTAAAGTAATATCGAATTAAAATCGATTTACAAATGTTTGATGTGATGCTAAAGTTGTTATATCATTAATGATAATATTTGAAATAAATATAACTAAGGTAAATAAATTATGGAAGCATAAATATGAGTAACTCTAAAATAGGCGGCATTGACTTTAAGTCACAAAACATGCCTCAGTTTGTCGAATCTTCTTAACGAGGCGATGCTTCCATTCGAGGCGGCCTCGAGATATTTGAGGGTATCATACGGACTTTTAATGTTTCGACTACAAATATTTATATGTATATGTATAATCATACAGTAGAAAATTCACTGTAAAGAGTCTTGTCCACAATAAAATAATAATATTAATTACTAAAGTGACTTTTGCAAAATTATATGTAGTTTAAGAATCTCAAATGTATCAATCAACCTTACAGAGAAAAAGGCTAGTGTTATTATATATTTTCCCGCGATTTCATCATTGCATTCAGTGCGAAACGCGCACGTTTTAGAAATACAGATTACCCTATATATTAATCTGAAACAAAAACTATCTCAGTGCTAACTTTTACGAAAATCCTTTCAGAAATTTGTTCAAAAGAATAATGAACATCTATCCATATCTATATACGTTCACGTTTTTGATATTACTAGAATGTAGGATTATGTAATTACTGTGACAATACCTTTATAGAAAAAGCTAATATTGTGGTAACAAGACTCTTCAAAACATATATAAAAATAATCTGTCTTTAAGTGTTTGTGTCTTAGATCATTTAACCAATGTACTTTTCACTCACTTTATAGTTACTGCCTATCCGCCTTACTTATAGAAAATCTGTAATCTAAACTTTAACGATTTCTCGCCTAATCCTTACTTAACGTCGTAATCAAGGATTAAGCTACTAACTAAAGTTCAGATTAACGCTAAACAGCATCTATGAGTGAGATACAGAGTCAATTCTTGAAAGCTTCTAGGCAGTAAACTCACGCGCCGATCAGATAGCCGCGCACGCAAGTTACGAACGGGTACGGTAGGCTCCGAACGGGTCAACGCACGCAGGGTTACTAGCCTTTATTTTGGGTAGTTAACACTATAGTATCTTCCAATTGATTTTACGAAAAATTAAAACAAAGTCGTAACCTATTTTGTTCTAATTCTGCCACGGACACTTCAGAGTCTAAACATCATCATTTAATGCCATTTTTTTTTTGTCGATGTGGGAAAATTAGAAAAAAATAGGTTATGACTTTGTTTACATTTTTCGTAAAATCAATTGGTACAGACTATAATATCAAATAATTGACAATATTTATTTAAAGATTTTATCTCTGAAAATCTGATAAATTTTGAATGAACCATAAATTAGATTTTCAGTTAATTTCGAAGCAAAAAATAGTCCGTGATTGGGCTGGAAAATGAGTGACGTCACAGTATTCTATGCTATAACTTATACAAAATCTATGACAAAACCGCCTTTTGACAGGTCATAAAAAGTATGTCAATAAATTTGGTGCTATCCTCTACCCAATTATAATTTACTAGCTTTTCGCCAGCGGCTTCGCCAGCGCGGTCTATACGAATTCAAGTAAAAATTACAGATTCATACAAACTTTGCCCCCCTTTTTCACCCCCTTAAGGGTAGAATTTAGGAAAATCCTTTGTTATCGGATGCCTACGTCATGCAAAAAACACACGCACCAAGTTTCAAGTCTCTACAATCAGCGGTTTAGACTGTGCGTTGATCCGTCAGTCATTCAGGACAAAGCATTTTATATGTTTAAATTAACAAGTTTTGTTTAAATGTATAAGCTTAAAACACGTTTGATATACTTAAGTAATTTGTGCGTTCAATACTCATTCCCAGAAAAGTCCATTAAATTGGCACCCTGTATGTAGGTGAGCGTTGGTCGTTCATTGGTTAAATGGTGTAAGATTTGTGTCTGTCAATGTAAATATGTGTACATAGTACATGTGTTTCTGTGTCCCGCAGGCCCTTTCCAAACTGCCCAATAATATCCTGGGTCCCGTCACCCCGGCCACTGTGAGTTCATACATTTTTCTTTTTTTTTTTTAGTTTTTTCTTTTTTTAGCAACATCAAGAGCTGTTTTTAGCCACTTTATTTTTCGCGCACGATGCTTTTTCAGCACCCAGCGAGGGTTTTCTAGGTATTTATTTTTGGTAGAAATTTACAGGATTATAATCATACATTGACTTAACTGCCAAAGGGGATTGAGCCGTTTTGGCATTACGTCGCCATTTTAATTATTTTTAAAAGTTTTAGCTCACTATAAAATTGGTAAACACGGATAGAGGAAGCTTACAACCAACAGAAATGACTAAATATTTGGCGGTGAAGTTCGTTATATATTTATTTAGGTATAGAAAAAGTTTAATAATGCGCCGAATAAACAGCGTCTACCTACTATGTGTCTTTTTTTTCATTGTTGCTGTGGGTTGTCATCTGTAGATCTTTGACAGTCGTTACGAGTAGTCAAAAGCTACAAAAAGCCAGAAAGACAACCAGTTTTACAAGTTACAACAAAATCATCATTTTCTTTTTTATTCGTAGCTATATTAGGTATTTCCATTAATTTGCTTTTTATTATGAGTTTGACATAAATACACAATTGGCCAAGAGTGATCCGTTAATTCCAAATTCCTTGTGTGTTTTTAGACATTATATTCAGCTTTATGGTAGTTAAAATATACTTACGGCTTTTTTGTTCGTTTGTCGAAATTAGATAAAACGCGAGCATGTATTTTTTGTAGTGAATTTATAGTTATAGTAATATCTCCAAATATATCATATATTATGTATGAAACGGCACATTTTTAAAATATAAAAAAAAAAATATTAGTTTAAACCCAATTTATTAAAGTTTGTCTTTAAATAACTTTTGTTTTATGAATTTAAAAAATAATACATTGTTTGAAAGAGTAGAAAAATGATAATATTGAATCATGTTCGCTTCATAGAGTAATTTTTCTGTCGTTTTATATCACAAAATTCAGAGTCCAAACTGCCTAAATGTGAACTTACCTTGACACTTTTGACATTATTTTTACTCTACACATAAAAAAAAAAGTTTGTGAATTTGTAAGGGAAGTCTCTGAAACTAGTAAAACTGATTTTTTTTTAATATTCCCGAGAGCTAGGCTTAGTTTTATGTAAAGAGTGAGTGGCGCCGCGGGCAGAAGCGAGTTAAGAAATATAGTGTTATTAATCTTCTACTATATTTCAAGGTCGTAGACAAGACATGTCACTCGCCCACCGCCATGTTGGAACAGCATATGATGTGGGATGATATCGCTATACTGGCTAGATATTTGGTAAGTACACTATTATCGTGAATAGGTAATAATTTTCTTATTTATTAAATTCTTAGATATTGATATTACAAATATAAAACTTGGAAGTTTCAAAATTATTAAAGAAAATGAAAAATATATATACCTATATAAATACAAAAAGCAGTCAACATTCCATAATCTCGAAAAATATGTCGATAATAAAGGGCTTGAAATCTCAAAGCATTAGCCCGCCATTATGTAGGACTAGCTTTTCTCGTAGGTGCACCGCACCGGCGTGTCGAGGGAAAATACTTAACCCACCCGAATAAAAAGGACGTTCTGCCGTGCTTCCACGTTTTACCATGGAAGCTTAACAAACATACAAACATTTTGCAAAAATGTAAATAAATAAATATCTTGACTGTCTTTTTGAAGAAAAACCAGATCGAATTGATTGAGAACTTTTTTTTATTAGAAGTTATTTAGTAGGTACATTCATGCTAGGCCAGGTCTATTCCTGCCGTGGCTGTGGGACGTTCGAAAGGGATACCGCACCCGGAATAAAAATGGCTGAGGAAGGAACATGGATGGGTTTTAGTCAGTAAGAGTCTGACACTCCCTTCCGCCCCACCCACGGCGGGATTCATTTGGTAATTTCTCATCCGAAAAAAAAGGCCAGTGTTATAGAAATGTTTTCTTCACCTTCCATTTCCAGTTGATGTTATCTTTCAATAACTGTCTGGACGTGGCCCGCCATCTTCCTTACCTATTCCACACGGTGACTTTCCTGGTGTGCTCCGGTACTGTCTCCATGAGAGCTGCCACCCACGGCCTGGTCATCAACATCATACACTCGTTGTGTACTTGCACCACGCCCAGTTTTTCTGGTGAGTTTGATATTTTGGTTTTTTATCTGTGGTTTGTAGTCTATAGCCCTATTTACCTGATTCGATATTGTGCCCTGTGGCCCTAGCACGAATCACTTTCGAAAAAGTATTCGAATCGACAGCGATTTTATATACTCGCTTCTTACAAACTATTTATGACTTTAATCATATATTTGGATGCTTTAAATTGTTATTTACATATTTTAAACATCAATTTTGATCTGGTATGGTTGTATTTATGATTCGGAAATCGTTTTCGATACGAATACTTTTTCGAAAGTGATTCGTGCTAGGCCCACTGGACCAAATTGCATCTATATCTTTCTCTTTCACTTGTATACGCCGAGACAAAAATGCTATTTGATATACAAAGATCTTTTATGTGACTTTCCAAAAAAGTGTATTTTACAGTTACGTCAGTCTTCTATTAAGTTTGCAACCTGCGCAAGCGCAAGTCGCTAAACACACATGACGTGTGACTATTTAAAAAAAATATCTAGCTGTATCAAAGAATCAGCATTGCCATCCAACGTGGCAATGCAGCCAGCCTTTTGGGCGTGATTCCCGTTGACAGCGATATATTTTGATGCCTAATTTTATTAGTATTATTTATTATCCTTATGTTTTTATTATTGTAAATATTGTTAATTATTATTCTCTAGCTGTATATAAGGTCCATCTATTCATACTCGAAATATTTTAAACCATGCATCTATAAGTGGTAAAGAAACCATAGAAACGATTTTTTTATTTTTATCTAACCATATTTTTTTTCATATTAAATAATTTAAAATTACTTGACACACATAAAAAATACTGACTCCTTTTTATTTTACATCCATTACGCTAGTTTTTTTCGTAGTATTCTGTCAATGAAGTGGGCGGCGACATGGTGACGACATAGGACGGCGCGCGGCTTGATCACACGCATACACACACGGTCAAAAATGATAAAAGAGTAGGTACCGAGAGTTTATTATAAAACTACCTTATTCCTGCGGAACTAATTACCGCACCCACATAAGCCTATAACCATTTTCAGGTTCCCATCTATCTCCATATCAAAATTCATCCAAATCGGTTCAGCCTATGTTTCACGAATAATAAATAATTATTATTACTGTTTTGCCGTGAAAGCGTAACAAACTAACAAACTCACTTTCGCATTTATTAGTTAGGATAAGACGCGCTATGCTCGTAGGCTTCTTTCTTACAGTTCACATCTGTACAATTAGGTAGGTACGCAACGCAACCAACAAACAGCTGACGATGCGATTCATCGCTCGCTCGTAATAGCAAGTAGACATGAGTTATAAAATTTTGTTGTCAAAACTCAGACTACATACGTAATTATTTGACCTTCTAATTTAATAGTAGGTACGTTAAACTAAAAGAAAGTCACTACACATTCACAATTTCAACGTCGTTTTTTTCGTGTTACCTCGCAGAGGTCATTAACTTGTACGAATTCGAGTCGCACCCATCAGCTGTATAACTATTGCCTATTCTGTGGTGTAGGTACTGTAGATTAGGATTTGTTTAAATCGTACCTAGGTTCAACTTCGTAAAATGTTAAGGATGGAATTAAAAATAAGTGTATTGGTGTAAGTTTATACCTACTTAGGTGGTTTACGTAATTTTAATTCATATTTGTTAATACGTAAGCGATAAGCTATTCAAATTAGATTAGATCGAGTTACGTAGTCTATCTAGATTGGTTTATTCTTAACATCTTCACGCTTGTATTCCTCGGAGAGATAAACAGAAGGCAAAGCTACCTATTATCTTACGTTCACAGTCACAGTTCACTAGTGATATTGCTAGGTTCAAGTCCAATGTAAACACAACGTGAGGACATGGTTTGCGTGCGGCTGTCCTGCACCTCAGACACTGAGGGGAATAAGACTGTCATTTTAGTCATGCATGCGCTGTCGTGCGCCGTCTGAAGACACGACTTGCGAACGCAACCTTGCTGGGCACTGCCCGACGACTGACTGAGTGAGCGAGCCCGCGCCCGCGCCGCCGCGGCGTCGGGGGCGTGTCCCGGCGGGTCATTCATACCTCATACAATCGGGAGTAAAGGTTTTATGCAAAACGTCTCAAACAATATTACAATTTTATTAATTTGTTATAAAAAAAAGAATTCCAAAAAAATATATTTTTCGTTTCTATGGCTTCTTTACCCCCCACAGATGTCCCTCTTAAAATATTTCGGGTATGAATAGATAGACCTTATATATTTATTTTTCTTTCAGAGGATACCCAGCGCGTTCTACGGCTGTCTCTAGACGAGTTCGCTCTACCCAAGTTTTACCAGATGTTCGGCATATCCAAGGTCAAGTCCGCTGCCGTAACGGCTTTCAGGAGTCCCTACAATAGGCATACTAATGATTGGTGAGATTTCTTCTAGAATATTCTAGATCAGGGGTCTCCAAACTTTGAAGCCTTGGGGCCATAATATTTTTTTCGGTATGTTGCAAGGACCATAACAATTCAAATTCTTCTGCCCACCTAAGCAAACATAGGCTTTTATTGCATTTCAATTACTATTGATTGTGTATTGTGGCACGTAACGTCTAGTGTCGAGTAGTGATACTATGTAGTGTTCTAGGTACTATCTATTTCAGATACATATCATTCTGTGTTTTCATTCTCTTCCATTCAACTTATCACAGCTATAGTAATATCAGTAAAACATTGGCTGTCGTGGGCCAGATTGACGACACTAGTCATAAGCTGTCGCGGGCCGGATTGATGGCAGTGGCGGGTCGGATTTGGCCCGCGGGCCGTAGTTTGGAGACCCCTGTTCTAGATGATTGACTCTTTTGTGTTCTTGTCTAACTTCCAACCTGGATCGGTTCCCAGTCTAATCGGATCCAGCTGAGTAGTACTGTTTTATATGAAGCAAAACAGTTTCATTTTTTGGTTACATATTTGTTATTATGTTGATTCTTTCGAAGTCACAAAAGATTTATCATCGGCCTATATATTGTCCCACTGCTGGGCACAGGCTTCTTCTCATACAGAGAAGGCATGAGCATTGGTCACCTCGCTTGCTTAAGGCGGATTGGCGATTTTAGTTTTTTTTTCTTTTAAGTCTAGGTTTCCTCACGATGTTTTCCTTCACTGTTAGTCAATGGCGTCTAAGATATACTTAGAAAGTGCTTACGTATGACTTTAGAAAAGCCACATTGATGACTCGTACACGATGCACACTAGTACTTACAAAATATTTTATGTACTTTCATAAGACTAACGGTGATGGAAAAAATCTTGAGGAAACCTGGGGGCCAGCTATAACTCAACGAAAACCCAGATTCGATTGAAATTTCGTACGTTTCCTAATGGGTTTTGCGACGGTAAAATGCAAACAATTGTTATATACATAGTATAAGTATATCTCTCTATGTACAAAGCATCAGATCGCACCTAACCGCACCACAAAAGTAATCGTCTATTCTCGTTCTTTCCGAAGTTTCGTTTCGATGAGTTAGAGTAGGCCCCTTGGACTTAGGCCTAAGTTCACCGACAAGATAACGGTCCGATCAACTGAAAACAGCTGTTAAGCATAAATTCAAACTTCTACCCTACGATGGATAACCTGTAATTTGAGTTTTTTATTCCTAAAACGGTCGATTACCAAGCCGGGGTTGAACAAGAAGTTGACAACACGAAAATTCCCGCTTCATAGTTAAAACACGTTTTCGTTTAACGGGCCGATTATATAACCATCGGTGAACTTGGCTCTTAAAAGCCTTGAGCAAGTACTATGATCAATGCTCGTGCCTTCTCTGTATGAAAAGAGGCTTTTGCCCAGCAGTGGGGCAAGAAACAGGGCGATTTTGAGCCCCTGTATGGCGGCAGGTACTCGGAGCACTCGTACTCGGCGTGCGCGGAGGCGGGGGCGGCGCCGCACACCACGCACACGGACCGCGAGCGCCTGCCGCTGCAGTCGCTGGAGATCATCACCGACGCGCTGCTCGAGATCATGGAGGCCTGCATGCGGGACATACCCGACTGCGACTGGCTGCAGACCTGGTAATGTATACTAGAATTGATTTTTTTCTCTTCCGTAATCGACAAGGAACCCTTATAGTTTTGCCATGTCAGTGGTCTGTCTGTGCGCGGCACAGCGCAGTGGTTCTTTTTGCTAGAAAACTGAAGAAATAAATAAAATGACGGTCCCTACGTACATAAGGACATGTAGAAAATGGCAGTTTATTTTTTACAGCACAATTGGCTTTAGATTGTCCTATGCATATATATACCTGTATATTTTATTTAATATTACGTATTTAACGTCATTTACAAATCGTATACGAGAACAAGTTTTATATATACAATGAATAAGTGGACAATCTAAAGCCAATTGTGCAATAAAAAAGAACTGCCATTTTCGACATGTCCTTTTGTACGTAGGGACCGTCGAAATGATGAAATAGTAGATTGTTACACAAGGGATGAAAGTGACCCTCAAACCACCTCGCGCCTATATAGGTCTTTTACCCTAGGTAAACACTGCTTTTCATTTCGAATATGAGGAAAGGAAATAAACCTGATTAACAAACCATATTTTAATAAAACATAAATAAAGCACTCGACAAAACAACTGAAGATCGATCTCCCGCCTCGCCTCTTTCTTTTTACTGTAGCATTCTACCAGCCAGTATTTTTTTGTCATAATTGATGGTAAATATGTTGCTCAAATCTATCAGTACCTTCTGATCTTCATAAGAGATTTGAAGAAAGAGAAAGAGGCTAATTTTAAAAAGAGGTAAAGTGTATGTTATTAATAGAACGTGTATTGGTTAACAGGACATCGTTAGCCAAAAGCTTTGCGTTCTGCTTCAACCCCGCGCTGCAGCCGCGAGCTCTCATCGTATTTGGATGTATAAGTAAGTTTTAATATTATTACTATATATATATATATATATATATATATATATTTATATGTAAATATAAGGGAACAGATCATTAATTTGAACACTATTGCCCAAAACGATACTCCGGTAATTTGCTGTTAAAAACCCCTAAAGGGGAAAAATGGGTGCTTGTTACCACTTGCTGCCTAGAAATCGGGAATAATCACATTTATTACCTTCAGTCTATATTATTAATTGCCTTTCAAATGAATTTTCCCGCCAGTATAGTGTATTTCGCCGTCGATGACATAATTAAATAGGCTAACACCCAGTTCGAAAGGGTTTTTTTTATTTGTGACGCTTTTATGTTAAAACGGTTGAACCTATATAGATGATCCCGCACGAGAAATCTTCTGTGAGTGAACTTTTTCCCGTAATGTTTTCTTTACGTCAAAAGTAAAAGAAAAAAAAAATCAAAGAGGCCTTTGCAGGCTCTTATGAAAAGTCATACTAGGTGCACGTGTAATTATAAGCTTTTGCTTACTCCACTAATTGTACTTGTGTCTAGATTAATTACTCTAGTAATGTATTTTAAGATGTAATTAACTGTGAAGCCATGTAATTGGCCTATTAGTGTTATAATTATATATTTACGTAAATTGTGCTATTGTCCTGAATGAAAATAAAATGAAAATAGCCTTTATTTACCCTGACCTTCGTAAACATAATATAACATTTTTTGTTTTTTGAATATTTAAATAGATATTTTTGTTCTTCTTATCAGCTACCAAGTCAGTCTTACGACTTGAGGAGGCCTGTTTGTTTTACTGGAAAATAAATAAATGATATTTAACACCGAGATAGCTTGATCCGGGGGCGTGAAATTCCCTTCCCCTTCCCCCTTCCCTTTAGGACGCAGATAAAACCACGTTAAACAGCTAGTATAAACTGTTTTTTTACCACCAGGTAAGAACGTGACGGATGACGATATGAAACAACTATTGAGAATACTGGTCAAGGCTTTAGAATCGTTCAACGACCTGGCTTTATTGGAAGCACTCATCATGGCGTTGACTAGACTACAGCCTCTGTTATACCCGGTATGTATATTAATTGAGTATACTTTCAGCCACAACATACAATAGTCGTGGTGGCCTAGTGGTTAAGGCACCTCGTGTACGAGTGTGTCGGTTCGAAACCTGGCAAGTACTAATGTGGCTTTCCTGAAGTCATATGTACTTTCTAAGTATATCTTAGACGTCACTGACTAACGGTGAAGGAAAAATTCGTGAGGAAACCTGGATCTAAAATGTCTGAAATCGCCAATCCGCCTTGAGCAAGCGTGGTGATTAATGCTCATACCTTATCTGTATGAGAAGAGGCCTGTGCCCAGCAGTGGGACAATACAAAGGCTGATGATGATGATGACTTTCAGCCGGTTGCACCAAAAAAATATACGGTTACTTATACGTGAAACGGAAGAACTGTCATCCAAGATCTGTCAAAAACTCAAAATGGTGGATGTAATTGAATAATTTTGCTATTATTTTATGTTTTACGTCTAAATGTGTATGATATATGTTTACTTAATTATTATACATATCTATGTTTTGTTAACATAAAAAATATTAAACGTATTCTAAATATTGATATTATGTTTTGTGATATTCGTAAAAGTATAAAGTATAAATGATAAAAAGTTTGGTGCAACCTTTAAACTTTTAAAGTAATTATAGTGGCTCGTGGCTATCTAACATTGGCACATGTCTTCATATACCTCTCCCAACTATCTGTGTATCAGTTCCAATCCAATCAAATGCACCTGAGTACCAGTGTTTTACATGGAGCGACTGCCTATCTGACCTTCACAACCCAGCTACCGGGTAGCACGACACCCCTTCGTGGGACTTAAGACCTTCTGGCGTCTGACTACCCCATATCGACTGTCAAAGATCCAAATGACAGCAGAAACCAACGGATTATTGTGCTTTCCGAGGTGCGGAGGAGTCTGGGTATGACATAGATGGTCACCCATCTACGTACCGAACGCTACGAGTTCAACTTAATCTTATCGATCGCTCCTCGAATCATATTCATTATCATCGTAAAATTTATTGTGCCCTTGCAATGACGATGATGATGAGATGGGCGAAGGCCTCTTCTTATATAGAGAAGGCATGAGCATTGCTCACCACGCTTGCTCAAGGCGGATTGGCGGTTTCAGATTTTTTTAGTCCAGGTTTCCTTACGATGTTTTCCTTCATCATTAGTCAGTCGTATCTAGGATGCATTAAGAAAGTACTTGCTAGATTTCGAACCTGCACAATCGTGCATATAATGCAGGCGCCTTAACTGCTATCCTGCCATCATAAGAAAAAAAGGGCGTAACTTATTTTTTTTTCATTATGGTATACTACACTGTGGTACATATTTGCAGGCATCACCAATACACAAGGCTCTGTTCTGGGTAGCGCTGTCCGTCCTGCAACTAGACGAGCCGACGCTATACGCAGCTGGTCTGGCCTTCATGGAGCAAAACCTGCACACTTTGGAGTCACAGGGACATTTCCAACAAAAGGTAAATTGAACCTTAAAACAATAAGGATAGAGTTTATTTTTATGATGATCTGATATTAAGTGCCACAAATAAGCGTCTAAATTTTCCTACTCTTTTCCCATTTATGTTGAGGTCTGGTTCTAGTCTAATAGGACGCAACCGAGTACCAGTGTTTAACATGGAGCGACTGCCTATCTGACCTCCACAACCCAGTTACCTGACTACCAGGTTGGTAGTGTGTGTTAGAGAATTACAAATGATAGCCTATTTATAATACACTAGCTGTTGCCCCCGGTTACACCCGCGTCCCGGGGGAACTACATAAAGCACCCGGATAAAAAGTACCCTAAAACCTTCTCCAGGGTTCCATCTATCTCCATACCAAATTTCATCTAAATAGGTCCAGCCGTTCACGCGTGATGCCGTGACCAAGGGAAATTGGGATTTATTTTTGTATATATAGATACATTAATTGGTTAAATTAACTGAGATCTTTGACTTACAGACGTTGGAACAAGTGATGATGGAGACCAGAGAGCCACTGGAGTGGCATTTCAAACAGATGGACCATGCTGTTGGATTGAGGTATGATTTAATAGTATAAACTTTTTGCAATAAAAAAGTGTTTAACGTTGGCTTCTGAGCTGACGTCGGCATCGGAGTTAGTGTCGGCATCAGTTAGCATCGGTTTTCCCGTCGGTGTTGACATCTGCGTGGTAATTGGAGTTAGCGTCGGAGTCGGCATAGAGTTTGCATTGGAGTCGAATATTTGTCGGTGGCGTTGGCGTCGGCGTCGAAGATAGTATCAGCGTCGTTGCTGACGTCAGGGTTGGAGTTGGTGTCGGCGTCGGCATCGGATTTGTCGTCAGTGTTGGTGTTGATATCGGCATCGGTGTCGTCGGAATCGGCGTTAGCGTTGGCATCAGCGTTGGTGTTTGGGTCAGCGTCGGAGTCGACATTAGCGGCGAGTTGGAGTTGGCATTGATGATGACATCTGCGTCGTGATTGGAGGTAGCGTCGAAGTCGGCAAAGAGTTGCCATCAGAGTTGGTACCGGTGTCGGATTTGTCATTGGTGTCGTCGTCAGATTTAGCGTTGGCTTCAGTATTGGCATCGGATTTGTCGTCAATGTTGGTGTTGTCGTCGGCGTCAATGTTAGTGTTGGCGTCGGTGTTAGTGTGAGCGTCGGCGTCTGTGGTTCTGTGCGTCCGTCGCCATCGCCGACGCCTACGCCTACGCTAGCTATGAAGCTGTCAGTTTATTTCACGTTCATCTTGTGTTAACTTTATACTCGTTCTGCAGCTTCCGTTCGAACTTCCACTTCGCGCTGGTGGGGCACCTGGTGAAGGGCTACCGGCACCCCATGGCGGCGACAGTATCCCGCACCTGCCGCGTGCTCGTCAAGCTGCTGTCCCTGGCTGCGCTCGCAGACAAGTTCCACGTCACCGCCGACACCGTCGCCTACCTCACCGGTATGTACTGTGGAGCTCGGTGTGGGAGCCAGCTCCTCGAGCTGCTGTCCCTGGCCGCGCTCGCAGACAAGTTCCACGTCACCGCCGACACCGTCGCCTACCTCACCGGTATGTACTGTGGAGCTCGGTATGGGAGCCAGTGCATAAAGTAGTTTCCTTAGGACGCGGGTGAAATCGCGGAAAACAGCTAGTTCACCATAAAACCTTATATAATTATGTACTCTACCTAAGAACTCAAGAATGAACTAAAATCCTTATTAAATCCAAACAATCATACATTTAGGCCCAAGTTCACCAACGAGATATCGGTCCGATTAACTTTAAACAGCTGTTCACCATAAATTCAAAGTTCCAACTTTCGTTGGGTAACGTATTATTTAAGATTTTTATTCCCGAAACGGTCGATATCCAAACCTGGGTTGAACTAGAACTGGGTAACACGAAAATTCCAGCTTCCTGGTTAAAATACGTTTTTGTTTAACGGGCTGATTACGTAACCATCTATCGGTGAACTTGCCCTTAGTGCATTAGAATGAACTAAAACTCCTATTCATTCATACATTCATTCCAGCGTTAGTGTGCGTGAGCGAAGAAGTGCGGTCGCGTTGCCACGTGAAACACTCTCTTCCCAAATGGTTGCCCGACAACTGCGACCACTACTGTCCCACTGCTGAGCATCATCAGGTATGTCGTAATACAATGTAATGTCCGTCAATCTATATATAGATATAAAATCTATACATATAAAATGCTTTGTCTTGAATGACTGACGGATCAACACATAGCCTAAACCGCTGATCGTAGAGACCTGAAACTTGGAGGGTGTGTTCTTTGTATGACGTGTGCATCCGATAAGAAAGATTTTTCCCAAAAATTCCACTCCTTAGGGGGTGAAAAGGGGGCAAAGTTTGTATGGAACTCTGTCATTTTTAATTTGAATTTATAGCCCTATATAGATATTATAGCCCACGCGGGTGAGGCCGCTGGTGGAAAGCTAATAATAATATAAATTTATTTTCAGTCATCGATCCTGATACAACCGTCAACATCACACAGCTCGTGCCACAGTCGCAGACAGAAGTCGTGGGACGTGCTCGACCAAGCCGCGATATCCTCAGCACATGGTGGTAAGAGCTAAGATTTCTTCATCTTCGGCTTATTGCCCATTGATCACCACGCATGCTCGAGGTGGATTGGCGATTTCTATTTATTTGTGCAGGTTTCCTCACGATGTTTTTCTTCACTGTTAGTCAGTGGTGTCTAAAATATACTTGAAAAGTATATTTGATTTAAGAGAAGTAACATTGGTAACAGCACTTGCCAGGTTTCGAACCCACACACTTCTACACATGAGCCATGAGCCTTAACCACTATGACCTATTAATTTTAACTTTTTGAATATAAAATGGTTACGCAGTTTCCGAGATTTGAGATACCAAACTTCATAGAAGTATCTTCGTTGCTACCAAACGTCCTGTATGATTCTACCAAACCCTATGTATTTTTGTTTCTGCTAGACTCTGTACCTTGATTTCTACCAAACTTGTACTTGAGTTTCTACCAAAACATTCTGTATACAATTATAATTTGACAGGTAAATCGCCAACATTACAATCGAACAGCGGCGGGCACAGTCCCCACCTGGTCACCATACCGCATCAGGTAATATCATACATTGATATCATACTTATCATTATTAATTATCACATAATGTATACTTACAAGAATTTATTGCACCACCGAATTCCAATCAATATTGTTCTGTATTTTTTTTACAATTAATAACAGACAATCAAATCGTACTATAATATATATGATAAGAATAAAATTCCTTACTCGCATGTATATACTCGTATATATAGAAGGAGAGGGAGTCGCAAAGAGGGGGCATGACGCTTTTTCCCTATGTGATTATTTCGACCTTTCCACTCCTTTCGCGATCAGCGTTAAGGATCTTTGTTCCTCACTATATTTATGGAAGCAATTGACGAGGCATATCCATGTAGAATTGTCAATGGCGGCTCGGTATCGGTCGTCCCCTTACCCATCTTTTTGTTAATTAGTTATGGTTTTTTTTTTATTTAAAAAAAAACTGACAAATATTCAATGCATTGGAGTAACAAGCGGTACACATACTGCGTAATATTTTAAATGTAGATTGGAGATTCAAGTAGAAAAAATATTGTCCTAAATAAAAATCTACTAAAGAAATTATAAATAGTTTTGTCGCCTCATGGGCTTATGATGATGCAAGGCTGACGTGGTGCAATAATTTCAATAGAAAACTGTATGTCGGTGTTTAGACAAGGAATGGCAGAAAAAGGAGTTATTTTAATTTTATATTTACATCTGGTTTGGGAAAGCAAATACATAAAATAATCTTATATATGAACATAAAAATGAAGAATTTTAAATAAAACTATTTAAAAATACCTTTAAATTAAGTCATTTTAATGAAATCTTCTAATAAATATTAGATTACTGCAATTTCGTTCTACGGCGTAGCTTGAAACGTACTACGACATAGCTTAAAACGTACTACGGCGTAGCGTGCATCGTACTACGGCGTAGCTCGTATTGTGTTACGCAGTCGGTGGTCGTAAATAAATGAACTACTAGAAAATAATTGAATTTCATCCAGCTCGCAAATGCTCAAATATATCATGTATGATATTTATAAAAATAAATAAATTACAGTTGCTTTTTCGGCGATTATAGGCATAAATGCTCCATTAAGACTAGATTTCTCAAAAAAATCCGTAAAAAAAATACCTACATAAAAAGTGATCATGCTAACATTTATAATAACGATATATTTTTTCAATGAACACTTCCCAACCAGATGCCCAATTGGCTTATTAGCATTTCATTTGACAGTATGGAGAGCTTTTGTGTAAAGTGACATTTTATTATCATGACGGAACGATATATTTCATGTGTATTGTGAAAATATTTACAGAAAAATGTCTTCAGATACAATATTTTATTGAATTCAAAGATGGTACAAAGAAAATTATTAAAAAAAAATGTTAACGAAAAGGAAAAATGGGACATGTTTATTTGTAACAAATATTATACCTCTACAAATGTTTCCTGAGTGATTGTACACTCATGAACTATTTGTCATTTTTACTCGAATGATAACTAAAACGTAACTTGGTATATTTAATACAAAACAGTATCTATTTATATCTATTTTGTTACCATCGTCACAAACTTTATTTGTTCCTTGGCAAAAAAATATTTCTTATACAAAATACATTAACGTGTACTAAAATAACACAACGTCAAAAATCCCAAAAATATCAATTTTAACCTGAAGACATTTTCATAAATATTTACATTTGACCGCTTTAGTACAAATTGACCAATACAAGTTATGTATATAAATAGCAGACATTGCCATACGAAATAAATTTTCTAGCAAAATGTGAGTTGAGTATAGATCAACTAAGGCCTTCAATTTTGAGAAGAACAATCTTGATAAGTCATTATGTACTAAAGCTGAAACACAAACAAACAAACCAATCGTTACTTGAATCATGCAGCCATTGTGTCTGATAGTGACGTAATTAGATATTATACTTATGTTTCGTTCTACTTCCTTTTCTAATGGCGGGTTGAAGACTTATTTAAAATTGTAAGGAAAACTGGTTCGTACAGAACAAAAATATATGAAATTGTCACACACAAGAAATTTTATTACTGCATATCTCTCGAATATATACTAGTGCTTACTAAACTAACTGCAGATTAAACGATTTACAGTAGATGAGAAAAAAAAACTAAATGAATCGAACCTGTGACACGCACCGGAGACCTGCACCCTAATTACTTAAAAAATGGATATTCAATGGCCATTCCCATCCAAAGGAGTTTAATATACATTTCTGCATATGTTTGGACGTTTATATCATTGATACTTTTAAAGAAGCAATGAATATCGTTGAACTGTCAAAATGAAAGGTATTGCAACTGAAATTGAAAGATATCGGCTTACGTAATTAGGGGACTGGATCAACTGTGGTCAATGCACTCTCATACTACTTTTGAATACACTCACAAAATTACACAAGCATTTCTAAGAGTTTAACATATACGGTAACAAAATGGACATATACGGCAACAACATTGACCTACATGATCCTCACATTACACTACCATTTGTAACCAAAACAATCTATTTTAAAAAGAGTATCCATGAAGTTTCTTGCCCGTTCTTCTCCATAGGACCCACTTTTTGGAACCGTGCACCTAGCTTCTATTGTTGACGTTTTATAAGTACCTGTAATTGGTCTATATGAAATAAAAACCTTTTGACTTTGACTTTGAACAAAATGGACACGTGTGGACACAATGAAGACAAAATGGAAAGTTCTGCTTATTTTCCATAACCTATCTGTCCGAAGATTTTCTTACTAGAGATAGAAGTTATGCTTATGGTTCATACAACTAATGTCAAAAATCTATCTATCTCTATAATTAGCAAATCTAAAGATATTAAAGTTATTGATAGAATAGAATAGAATAGAATATGCTTAATTCTGTACACCAATTTTAAACTTAATAATATAATTAAGGTAGGTGACACAATGGGCGGTCTTATCGCTAAAAGCGATCTCTTACAGACAACCTTTGGATGGACTGAGGACAAGAGGAAAAACCAAACAGTAGGTAGTCCAAGATGTACTAAATTGATAGTGGCCATTAGACTTTCATGACCACAAATCAATTTATTTTCTGTCCTAGGAATATTCCTAGGACAGAAAATAAATTGATTTGTGGTCATGAAAGTCTAATGGCCACTATCAATTTAGTACACCTTGGGCTACCTACTGTTTTGTGGATGATAAACATACATTATACACATACACAAATACCATACACCACAAACCATACAAGAAATAATTTATATTGTCTCATGCGAGAATCGATACCGCGACACGCAAACGCGGCGACGAATTCTTCAACCACTGCAATAGTCGTTCCGTTTGTACATAGGTCAAAGCAGTTATTTTGTATCATTGACTTTGTTATAGTAGAGATGTGACGTAGATTAAAATAACGTGTTACCGTCTCGTCAACCCGCCAGCAACTAATTTATCTTTTGTCTTCCAGTATGCCACGTACGTACTCATATCACTGTTGTCTTTTACACGCTCCTATCCGGATTTGATTACATTATATCGTTTGTATTACTATTTATGTCCCGAACCTGCATCGCTATGCTTGCGTTATATACGTTTTGTAACGTTAAATAACGGTTATCGGATTTTTTAATTTCACGTTATCAATATTTATCTTCCATCATAATAAATTCGACGAATATAACGCAATAATTCATACTTCTTAAAACAACAATAATTAACGCAAACATCCGTCAATGTTTTAACTAAAATATACCGTTAATAACCTCAAAAAATAACGTTATTCTCGTTGTCGTAACGGTTATTTTTTGCGTTAATCATTGCCTAAATGTATCAACATGCTTGTGCACTGCTTACTCTTAATAGACATCAGCTAGAATGCTTTTCAAGACGCAGAGATCATTTTCTGTGCCTACCTCGAAAGATACCATCGGCCCGCCAAGGGTAACTTCGTTTGTCTACCGTTATTTTTATAACAATATGATACGATATATTATTTATGATAACGTTTTGCGATAATTTTATTTATGGTTTTTATCGTTAACCACTTTTATTTACATCGTTATGTCTATTCTACGTGTTTTTTTTTTTAATTATAATAATACATATGTTTATTCCAAAACGTTAAATATTTTGATAAAAAGTTTATCGCAAGACGTATTTTAATTTGACCCTTAAAATCTTGTGACCCTTTTGAATTTTATAGTGTCCATTAGAGAACCCATCGTCCCGGTAATGTTGGATTATTCTAAATTAAACCTGCATGGTTTACCCAAAAATTGGCAATTTATTTTTAAACATATATACTCGTACATAGTTTCTTGTCTATATTAATATTGTGAGAAGAATCTGGTTGCCATTAGTCATTAAAAAAACTGTAGTGTTGCTCCTCTATTGAGGAAACTAGTATTTAATACCTGGGTACCATCACTATGTATGAAACTTTTAAGATAACATTGTTGAGGTTAATATTGTTTTTTTTAGTCAGCCTCTAAGATTAAAAATGATACTTCTCACGAAATTAAATAGATAAAGAAATAACTCTTATAACATTAAAACAAAATTACATAATATTGTTAAAAAACTTCAATTCAAAATACCGAAAAATTAATTCACAAATCGGACCCTGAACGTATGAAACAGGAACAAATTATATTATTATGAATTCAAATTACTACAAAGTCTACAATCACAACCATAGACATACTTTTAACATAATTCGATGGAGTAACTTGACTGTGATTGATTAGCTGTGTTGCCAGAACCCTTTTGAATAAGGATGTTCCTTAATCTAAAAAAATATATCGATATATGAAATAAACATAATTTAGTGGGTACTGAAATATCAAACTGTAATTACCACACTAAGATTTAATTTTATAATTAACCAGCTTCCCGCCAGCGGCTTCGCCCGCGTGAGTTAAAAAATGACCTAGTTTCATACAAAATTTGCCCCCCTTTTTCACCCCCTTAGGGGTAGAATTTATCAAAATCCTTTCTTAGCGGATGCCTACGTCATAACATCTACCTGCATGCCAAATTTCAGCCCGATCCCTCCAGTGGTTTGGGCTGTGCATTGATAGGTCACTATGTCAGTCAGTCAGTCACCTTAGAGTTTTATATACATTTAAATATCGATATCGATTGTCTCCAATTTGGTGCTAGTTTTTGACTAGACATGGCGAACATCGTTTTCATTTCTGGTAGTAGCATCGGTCATTATACTCCTTCGAATTATAAATAAAAGTATACACGATTATAATCCACTGTAGTGTCAATTATTAAATAATAATAACCACGAATGACATGCACTAATATGCAAATTAAATCCACAGATTATTCACTCAGATTCAAATCAAACTAATTTAATACTTTAACCGGACACATTGCCACAATCGCCACAAGACTAAAGTCTGACACACTACGCGCTTCTAGTTTTAGCTTATAGTCTAAGAGCTAGCAACGTTATCAATAGATAATTTTAGGTAAGCTGTTCTTTTGATATGTCCTCTCTGTTGCTCTATCGATCATGGTACTGACTATCTAAACAAGATCCGAATTATGTAGATTTTTTGTATGATTAACTTTTTTTGCGGTTTTACTAGTGTGTTGAAGGAATTTCTACTACCTACCCGGAAAAAACTACTCTATGTGCTTTCCCAAGTTTCAATCTATCTCCATATATTTTTAATATCACCGGTTCAGCCGTTGTCCGTAAGCGTAACTGACAGACATGGTTACATTCGTATTAATATTACAAGCAAGGATGTTAAAATGATTTCGGCTTTTATAGCTCCCATCTCTTTCTTGCACATGAACTTGTTGGATCACTTAAACGTGTCATAATACATGCCGAGGTATGATGCGCAACCTTCACCGCCAGATACTTCGCATGTTGACTGAGAGAGCAATAGTGAAGGCTTATCAATAAACCAGCTAACCTGAAATTCTCGTTTCCATGACGTCACTAGCTCTCGTACTATTAAATTAAAGAAATTATTCTAAAAATAACGAAATAGTTAAATATGATAGATTATTATGATAATAAATAGATGCTTCTAAATCTTAAACCCCTGGTGTCCGTTTTTAAATGTCTTACTCCCTCCCCACGTCCTAAATATATGTTGTTTTTGTGGTCTCGAAATTTTAGACCGGTATTCTAAAATAACGACAGAATTACCGCGGCCCCGAAACGAAAAGGGCAAAGTAAATAACATGGATGGGTTTTAGTCAGTGAGAGTCTGACACTTTCTCCCGCACCGCCCACAGCGGGGGGAGTCATTTGATGATTTCCCATCCCTAATAAAAATCATAGATCTTGATCTCGTGAGCATAGATATCTTCATTTTGAAATGATAATATATCGGATCGTCTTTTAGGACATCATCCAGTCTTAAACGTCGCATTGTTGCTCTAGTGTCCACAACGTATGCTAATGACCTGTAATAATGTCCTGGGTTCGATTCCCAGATTAAGTAAAATTTAATCGGACTTTTCCATGGTACATTTTTAATCCTCCTATCAATATTATCGCTTTGTAATAAACGAGCTGTTTCCCACGCGTCCCGAGGCTAATATTTAACGTAAAAAAGTACCCGAAGTACACCCGGATAAAAAAAGCCTTTAACCGTCCCCAGTAGTATATACAAACTAACAGCCAAATATTTGTATATTAGTAATTATTTATTGACACTCGTGTAGCCTATTGCATTAACACCCCACCTTCAAGCTCATCCAAACCGAATATGTATTATACACCTTAAACCCACTCTTCAAGAAAAGATATTCTCAATTTCGACCTGTATATACTCCTAAAAATTTCGAGACCACATCCCCTACGTGTCCCGCACTATATGTCCCAATAACAAGCCTCACATGTGCTAATATCCTCACGCTGTATACAGGACAGTGAAGGCAGAGCTCATAGCATGCAGCACGGACCCACAGGCGAGTCGGCCAGGGAACAGGGGGATGCTGATAGCGGTTTTGATGTGAGTAATTTTTGGAGACTTTTGGAGCCTTAGATCTTGTCTGAGTTTTTGTCGCAATAAAGCATAATCCATATAATTTGACAATAGGCATTTATCGCTTTTGTAAAACATGATAGAATAGAATATTTTAAAATTAAAAAGAATATTTGAATATTGTGAAAGACTGGTGTTGAAAAGATGTTTAAAGCCTTACAAAAGGTAACACAAAAGGCCTTTTAATCACTAAAAGTGATGTTCGGTTGTGCATATAGGTGGCAAAATACTGACAACAGTAAACTTACAGACACCGACTTCTAGAGCGATGTTATTGGTCCACTAGCCTTTCAAAAAAAGTAAATTTATTTATTTTTATGTCAGAGTTTAGGATGTGGCTTGTATTTTTTTTTTGTTATCTATTTATTGACCTTGGGATAGTAGGTATTTTAAAATATATTTTTTCATACCAGATGGTTGAAGACGACGGTCGCGGCTCGCCAGGCAGCACGGATGACACCGAGCGACCTTCCTCCACTAAGTCGGGAGACAGCGACTATCCAGAAACGTCTACCAAGGTAGGATAGTTCCTAAGTTCCCACCAACAATAATAGTAATTATTGAACGAGTTGAATGACTGTGTATAAAAGTGTTAATGTTTTGCCGAACGAATGCCTGTAGAGAATGAATAAACGCGTATAAAGAATGACTGAAATAGTATTTGGTTAGTTTCTACTTGGGTTTAATCATCCAAAAAAAAATTATAAATAGTTGGCCTAAACCAATTTAAAAAAAATAATTAACAAAGGTACAAAATAAATATAGCTAGTAATTTATATTTTAAACATCCAACATTGTATTGTGTATAGTTATATTTTTTGTGTATTGTCGTCGTATTATACCTATTTATTTTCTGTGTATTACACGTTTAACAGCAAGCATCGACAGACAAAGACACGAGCAGTCCCGAGAGCAACAGCTTGCTCGACCCCTCCGTGCTGTCCGACTTCACAACACAGGCACTCGTACTCACCGTGCTTGCTACGCTCGTCAAGTATACCACAGGTCAGTCTTCGTCAGCATCAGCCTATATATGATGTCCCACTACTGGGCAAAGGCCACTTCTCATACAGATATCTGCATTGATCACCACGCTTGCTCAAGGTGGATTGGCGATTTCGGATTTTTAAGTCCAGGTTTCCTCACGATCCGGAGCTGCGGGATGTTCGAAAGAGTTGCCATGTACCCGGAATAAAAAGGGCTGAGAAAGGAACATGGATGGGTTTCATTCAATAGGAGTCTGACACTCCCTCCCGCCCCACCCACGGCGGGAGGAGTCATTAGATGATTACCCATCCGAAAAAAAGGTTTCCTCACTATGTTTTCCTTCACCGTTAGTCAGTTGTGTCTAAGATACTCTTGGTACTGTGACTTTAGAAAGTCACATTGGTACTTGACAAGTTTCGAACCCGCGCACTCCTACAAGAGATGCAGGTGACTTAACCACTAGGCCACCACGACTCACGTCTAAGGTTGTACGTCATAGTCATACTTTTTTTTGTTTTACAGATGAAGATGAGATACGAATTCTATACCAATACTTGGCAGAGGGATCCGTGGTTTTCCCCAAAGTATTCCCAGTTATGTAAGTATTAATTTTCTTCTTTGAAACTATAATCTACATATATAATAAAATTGTAACAGGCCGATGTAAAGATGGTTCTTCAAACCTTACAGACAGACATGTGTTGGTGGGGAGTTTGTTGCGCCACTTCTTCTTCCCAGCTGACGTTCAAAAAGTGCTGATTTTCAGCCTAATTATATGTATTTGAATGACATTTAGTGCACATATAGTTTATAACTGAATTAACTCAGTAAATATATTAAAAATTATAGCGTATAACTGGGCATACGCCCATACTTAGATGATCTGGTCATTTCAGCTTATTACAAAATATATTTGTGTTTTCTAACAATAATTCCTCTTGTCAACAGTCACAGCCTACTGGACATGAAGATTAACCACGTGTTGATGCACTGCCACGATCAGCTGATACTGAGCGCGGTCCAAAGCATCATACAGGTAAAACATTATTATAGTCTTTACCAATTAATTTTACGAAAAATATAAATAAAATCGTAACCTATTTTGTTTTAATTTTCCACATAGTTATATAAATGGCATTAAATGATGATGTCGAGAGCATGAAATTGACATAAATGCGCCATTCTCACGCCATTTTGTTACTTTCTTTCGACCTGAGTGGTTTAGTGGTCAACATACCATATATATGGAATACCACGCAAGAGGTCCCGGGTTCGATACCCGGCCGGGCAGAAATTGAAATGATGAATTTTAATTTCTGTGACGGGTCTGGGTGTTACTATGTATAATATGTATGTATTTAAAAAAAAGTATATAAGTAGTATATCCGTTAAGCTAGCACCCATAACACAAGCATATTAGTTGCTTACTTTGGGGCTAGCTGGCGCTGTGTGAAATTGTCCAAAGATATTTATTTATTTATTTATTATTTATTTCTGTAATTGTGACCTAGACAAGAGTCAATAGCAAACCAATATCAATAAAAAAAACCTTCCTAACCTACTAATACTATAAAAGCGAAAGTTTTTGATGTCGGATGGATGATTGTTACTTTTTCACATAAAAGTAATCATCATCTGCCTAGCCTTTTCCCAACATAGTGACGATACCCTTTGGTAAGACTGGTTGTCAGACTTTCTGGCTTCTGACTACCCGTAACGACTGTCAAAGATTTCCAAATGACAGCTAGGACCAACGGCTTAAAGTGATTGATCGAACCGTGTTATTACTTAGCTGCGAGCTCCTCTTAGTTAGTTTAGGTACAGTAATAATTAATATATTTCAGAACATGATAGCGAGCGAAGACGCGAGTCAACAGCAGCTTCACTATATGCAGAGTTGTGGTTTCGGCGGGCTGTGGAGATTCGCCGGGCCATTCACTAAGGTAATATTACCTTCAGAACTAACAGTCTTATTTATTACTAGCTTCTGCCAGCGACTTCGTCCGCGTGGAATAGTGGTGCTCCGCTCCTATTGGTTTTAGCGTGATGAAATTTAGCCTATAGCCTTCTTCAATAAATGGGCTATCTAACACTGAAAGAATTTTCAAATCGGACCAGTAGTTCCTGAGATTAGCGCGTTTAAACAAAATGACAACATTTCCCTTCACTGCTCTGCTCCTATTGATTGTAGCATGATGAAAAGTATACTATAACCATCTCAGGAGCATGACAAATAATTGTACCAAGTTTCGTTAAAATCCGTCGAGTAGTTTTTGTTTCTATAGAGTTTATACAAACAGACAGACAGACAAAAATTTTACTGATTGCATTTTTGGCATCAGTATCGATCCCTAATCACCCCCTGATAGTTATTTTGGAAATATATTTCATGTACAGAATTGACCTCTCTACAGATTTATTATAAGTATAGATAAAGCCATTCGCTTAATAAACCTATTTTAGTTATCAATCTCTTTTCTGCATGTCCGTCATCTATACTAATTTTATAAAAAAGGTAAAGTTTGTGAGGTTGTAGGGGGTAATCTCTGGATCTACTGAACCGATTTCGATAAAATTTTGTACGGAGATAGAGGGTATTTATCCAGGTGCGTGAAGTAGTTCCCTCGGGACGCGGGTGAAACCGCGGGAAACAGCTAGTGTTTAAATCAAGTTTGACAGAAAGGGATAAAACATGTGTCCTAATCCTAACTAATATTATAAATGCGAATGTTTTTTTGGTTTATTTGTTACGCTTTTACAGTAAAACGGCTCAATTGAAATTTGGTATGAAAATAGCTTGAAATCAGAAGAATAATATAGTCCTTATCTGGATGCGTGAAGTAGTTTGCTCAGAACGCGAGAGAAACCACAAGAAATCGCTAGTTTACCTGCTTATCTGTTGTTTTGTCAGAATCAATGTACGGCGGAGAGTAGCGAGCTATTCGTCAACTGCCTGGAGGCTATGGTGGAGACCTGCCTGCCGGGCGGTGATGAAGCCCTGACTAGGGCTCCGCCCCCCGACCCGGACCATCCCGATCCTTGTGACACGCATCGGTACCCCGGTAAGTTTAACTTTGATTAGAAAACTTGTCACTATGAATAACAGACTATTGAACAGACATCCAGGTCTGGTTTAAGTCTATTTTAAAGTAGGATGTATTATATCTTATAGTTATTTAAAACCTACCTTGAACTTTGAGTACTAAAAATGACTTTGACCTTTTAATTAGTAGAAGGAACTTGAACCTTTAAATTTGACAATAACTTCTAATTTTATTTAAAGAAAGAAGAAAGAAAAAACATTTATTCACCCAAAAAAGACGCTATAACATAAAAAGTACAGAAGAGAAAAATACACAAAAGAAACTAAAAAAACACTAACATAACATAAAAAATGAAAACTACAGACTAATGCGTCATTATTTGCGCGAAAAGGTCAGCGCTCAGCATTAATGCTGTGTTCGCGCTCGAAAGCGCGAGACTACAGCGCTGATTTTCAGCGCTGACCTGTGTGTTCCCTCCTCAGGGCAAAATTACCTTGACCTTTGATAAATTGTAAAATAAGGAAAAGAGACCATAACATTAAGAATGTTTCAAGAAACCTTGACTCTGCTTTTTTGTGTCCCTTTTCAAAACGAATCACAGAAAAACCAAATGCGTCTCGGTTACAAACTCAAAATCTTTCCCCTCCTTTCTCTCTTATCTTCTTTTTTTTCCTCTTTTCTGTAAAAAATCGTATTGTCTGTCTTGTCGGCAGGTGTGCACCGGCAGGCGACACTGTACTGCGCCACCCAGGACACCTAGCCGGAGGAGGAATAGTAAATATGGACCGCCATCCTATTTACTAGTAAGTATAAATAAGGGACATAATAATAAATTTCTTTCAAGTAACCAAGACTCATATAAAGGTTAATACTTAATACTATATAACATTAACACTATATAAAACATAACATCTATACGAATTGTCTGTCTGTTTGTTCTGGCTAATCTCCGAAATGGCAGGGCCGATTTTGACGGGCCACTGTTAGGAGTAACAAAAGATTTTGTTTTGTAATGCAGGCGACAATGGGGGGAATCATATTATAGTTACTAAAAATTACAGTATAAATATGTATTTATATATGTATGAAACCAACTCTATCTCTTTACAGAAAACTACAGGATATATACGAAAACCCCATAGACAAGGGAACGCATGTACAAACCATAGACAACCCCCACTTCATTACAGAGGAGATTTATTCAAAATAAGTATTTACGTACTTTTAACGTGTATAGAAAAGTAGACGCAACGCATTAGCGATATCTCTGGTATTGCTGATGTTTTATGTGGTAGTGACCACATACAATTTAAAAAAACGTGTCACATTTTGACCAGGTTATACTTATCTGGCTGATAATTTAATTCAAATGATTGTATCTGGATTATGACTTAATCTGGTAGGTTTAATTCCTAGCCTGATAATTTCAAATAATGATGTTTTGATTATGAATTAATCTAGAAGATAATTCCTAGCCAGAAGTGATGAAATATGCTCCAACCTGATAAGTACTAGTAAAACTTATCTGCCTGATAATTTCAAACAAATGATGTTTTAACTAAGGATTAATCTGATAGATAATTCCTAGCCAGTAGTGGTGAAATATGCTCCATCCTGATAAGTACTAACGAACAATGTTTTAATTATGAATTAATCTGGCGGCGATGAACAGGATTAGGAACCTGTTATATCATCCCAAATCTAATAATATGATTATCTCATAGCAACTAGAATTTTAGCAACAAGTTTACAAAGGCAGCGATGTTATAATTAGCAATAATTGAATGCACCATCGTTAAATATAATATTATTACTACTATTAAAATTTGACATAATAACGACGCTAGAATTTGAAACTCGTAGGGGCCTAGATATTAAGACGCACGCAACGTACTTACGAATGTGCTGGTTCGAAACCCGACAAGTGCACATCGGACGGACTAATAAACTCCACCAATGTTCAACACGCATCTACCTTTGAAAAAACGTTTTAACCAAGTATTCCAACTTTTATACAAATTTAAATTGAAACCTATAGTTTGGTTCGTTAACTTCATAACAGCGTAGTATCATTATCATTTTTTTTTTTGTGTGTATGGCATCTCGCAGGTCAACCTAGAAGGTTGTCGACTGCTTAACCGGGCTTGCCTGTGAAGTGCCTTAAATAAATTTAGGGCCTCCAGCCAGGGCTTAACTTACAAAACTAAGCGACTACACGCTAAGGGCACCCCCTAGTGGGGTACGGGCCTCGGCTTAGGGCGTCGCTGGGGGAGGACAGCAAGGGACTGGCTGGATCAGAATATATTATGATTATTATAATCGGGAATTTTAAAGCTGTGTGTTTGTATACAGGAAAGGGCCATTAAATTTTTTTAAACAAAAACTTTGATGCAGTTTCTTTGTCTGGGGGTATATTTTCCATGTGTATCCCAGACACCACTGACTAACGGTGAAGGAGAAATCATGTGGAAAAATCAGAATTCGCTAATCTACCTTGAGTAAGCGTGGCGATCAATGCTCATGCCTTCTCTATAATATGAGTAAAGGCTTTTGCCCAGCTGTGGGAAAGTAAAAAACCAATGGTGACCAAAAATCACGCAAAAATATTCAAAGAAATACGTTTCAAAACGTGTTAGGAACGTTAGTTTACTGATTCTAGCGTCGATTATTATACTTAATTTTATCACTAGTTTGTACGTAAACCTCATTTATTTGCTCTTGATCTGAAGTGTGAATAATCCTGAAACATTAATACGAAAAAGTACGTTTTTAAAATCAAAACTTATCTGTATACATATATACATTATAATCAAATTATTACTGAAGAAATTGATTATGTATAATCTAGTAATATATATATAGATAGTCCTTTAGGAAAATAATTCCTATTAAAAAAACGATGCAGGCAATTTTGTATCTATCAATTATAATGGATTTAATTTTGCAATCAATTAGAATCTGTATAAAAAGTGTGCCAAGATTGTTCACGCTTTAAATAAAGAATAAATAAATAAGGTTAAAATACTACAGAGATATGGATAGCCCTATATATCAATTTTAACAAAACAAAATCTGTATATTTGACTATCTAGTATGACGTCTCAAGCGCTATATAGTGACGAGCAGCTATTCGATAAGCGCTCAGATATTTATACTTATTACAGCTCATTTCGGAACTTATTTGAAGTTTGAAAATTCCAAGCACAAGGCTAAAAGGCACATACGTGTTTTGCAACGTAATATGAACGTTAGCGACGTTGTAATTAACTTTAAATTCGAATGTTTGCTACCAAAATAATTCTTCCCCACTTGTTTTTCGAAATACACTTCTGTTATCTAGGGCTGTCCACACCCTTGTAAAATATACGTAGATTTAAAATACATTATACTGCTTGAAACTGCGTTATTAAATTACGTAATTATAATACGAAAAATACTGAGTGAGATTTACGTCGAATGAGGATATAAGTTTAGATTTAAAATAAAGATAGGTTTTTCCTCTTCTTAAAATATTTACCCACCGTTTGTGTGCTATTAGAATCCTGATGACGCCTGATGGCTAATTGGGTTGATGGCACCTGAATTAATTCACGCGCTTTATAAGCTGTCAAATCGATTCTCCCGTAGGTTTTGTATGTCAATACAAAAAAGGGAAATATTTTTTTATTTCAGAGCAACAAAAAAAAATTATCTACACTAATATTATAAAGAGGAAAACTTTGTTTGTTTGTTTGTAATGAATAGGCTCAAAAACTACTAGACCGATTTTAAAAATTCTTTCACCATTCGAAAGCTACATTATCCACTAGTAACATAGGCTAAATTTTATTTTGAAAAAAAAATAGGGTTCCGTAAGATATTTGGGTTTTTCGGACACAAGGTGTAAGAAATCAACCTCTCATTCAATTCATCTCAAACTCTCATTACACCAAATTCTTTACCAAGTTACATGCTGATGTTCATCACTTTTTTGACGTTTGATGTCACTGTCAGTTGTGTAGAAATAGTTGGAAATTTTGAACATTTTTAATTACGAGACAAGTCAGTAAAAAAGTGAAGAATTAAATTTCTCAATATTTGTATTCAATGCAGAATTTTATCCATATTTATTTTGTTGTTGTTTTGATAAGTAAATTGCTTCATTGAGCCTAAGAATCTAATATCTGCCAGAATAACTACTTGTCAAGTAGAAAATTACTTAAACCACGTTTTGTCCAAAATCTATGTCGGACTATATTTAAAAGCTATCTCTTAATAACTGTTAGAAATAACTAGTAGATACGATAACTAAAGATTTTAACATTACTTCAATGAACATTTACAAAGAGTCGACATAATATGCCTGATTAATTATATGCGTGATAAGGAATTTCGTCTCTACCAAACTAATTAAAAATAGGTATATGAATTTGAATTATAATTAAATATATTTTAATCCTAGTTTTAGATTTTAAATCTGGACTAAGTTCTGATTATTTGTCTTGTATCTTAGCTCTAAGTAACTAGATGGACCTATGTACTTTCAGAATCATTTGCGGTTGAACATTTTTCAACCTTATAACCTTATTAATAAGGTTTAAAATTAAATTTATTAATGTTCACTTTGCGCACACAATCTTTGGAATTTTTATTAGAATTATATTAGCTAAAATATGCCTATTTTGAATTCATTAGTACAAATTATTTTAGTTTCCAGTAATTTTAGTGTTTTCGTAGGGTGGAGGAGCCAACTGTTGGCTTTATGAACATAAAGTGCCATAGATTTTTAACAATAAATGCAATAATAATAACTGAGACGAAGATTTTTGAATTAGGAATATGGATAAAGCCGTTAATGCCCCACTTTGCCTATATACAACTTAATTAAGATTATTTAATATTCAAATTATCTACAGTTATTTAAAAATATATTCATGTATAGATGAATGATCTAACATTTGGCTCCGACGCGGTTTTATGCTTAATATAACCACACGGATAAAAATCTTAAAATAAAATTGTTAGATTAGTGACCTCCCACACAAAGACGCTAGTCTTTCGAGCGTCATCGTCCCGTCAGCGTCCGCACAGCGTCGACGCGACGTCGACGCCGCGGCGACGTATGACGTCAGCGCTGGCCGGCTGCCGAACGTCTCGGGCTTACGCGGCGCCAGCGCAACGTTTTTTACGAACAAGTACTATAACGCGCGGTAACGCGACGCCAGCAAAGCGTCACGTAGCCGGCTAGCGCTGACGTAACGTCGCCGCGGCGTCGACGTCGCGTCAAGGCTGTGCGGACGCTGACGCGACGACGACGCTCGAAAGACGCTAGTGTGGGGGGTCACTTAGATATAAAATAAAAAATACAGGGTGTACGTCACTTCTCAAAGAAAGGTGAAGATGATAAGTAATTGAAATGAAAAATGTTTTTTGAGAATGTTTAAACTTAAAATCGGCTTTACAGCAAGCAGTCTGGTTATTTTGGAGATATTCACAGCATTTCTCTACTGAAGAAAATTTTAAGGAGTAATCTGGAAGCTTGAATTTCGTCTGGGTATTGGCGTACACGACAGGCCACTCTGTAACGACAATTCGGGAGCATACATTTGATGTTTAAAACGCGTTAGATATGTCTCTTATTTGCATAATATATAAGAAAAATAAACAAAAATTGTTAATATTTTTGAAAAATGTCAGGGCTGGATACTGAGAAATAAACGTATGGTATAGGTTAGGTAGGTAGATAGGTAAATGGTGTTGCCACTCTACATCGCGACTTTGAGATCGGATGTCACTGTACAGTTTGCATGCTTTAAGAATGTTATAAGCAATAAATAGATGCACAATGCCATAAATATTAGTGGCGGTTTTAAACGGGAACGAAGGAAAGTAAAAAAATATTTTACAATATTATAAAAATAAATAATCAATTTATTCAATTTTCAACATTTTTTTTTTCAATTAATCTTATGAATAAGCAACTTAAAATAAAATTTTTTTTTTTTATTATTATGAAAATATACATCGTGTTGTAATTCAAATGAAGGTCGGGTCGAAAGAAACAAGGGCTAGTTGCATCATTCAAATATGGCAGTTTGAATGACATTTTCATATCGACCTCAAGACAAGTGCCTATTGGAAAATACGAACAAATGCAGAACGGATAAATACTAATTATATCGGCATTAGCTTCTTGATACTACGATTTTACATAAATGTTATAACTTTTAAGAAACAAAGATCTGTTGTAGGTATTCGATCAAGTGTCATTAAGATAATGTAATTAATCTTTACAATGGACGTGTCGAAATATACGCTTAATTAAAATTAAGTAATTACTCTCTCGTCAAAACCGTCACTAAATATGATAATTTTAAGATTTTCTAATGAATCTAAATGTCTATCGGTGTTTCACAATTCTAGGCCTAAAATACATAGAGATATGGTTTGCTATAGCTTTTTATGATTCGTAATTGTATTCACCTACAGTGTGGACATAATTAAAAATCATCGAACATATGACATTACGGGATAAAGACATGCAAACTCTTTAGAATACACTGGAGGACAATTAATTCGGGTCTGTTACTGTCTTACCCAAAATAAAGCATTTAATAACCTATTTTAGCTATCAAACTGTTTTCCCCTTATCTGTCAAGTTAAAATGAAGTTTGACAAAAAGGGGTCAAAACAGTTTTAAGAGAGAAAGAGGCTAAAAGAGGCTTATAAAAAAAATACTGAGAGCGATAAAGGTTTTTATGACTGACTCAAATTAATTGCTTCTAAGTGTATTTCGTTTTTCAATTTTTGAATGGTCGTCAATAAATTGTAATACTTGAAACTTTTTTCACACAAAATTTGTGTAGGTATATTTACCAAATCATTGTTACTTATATTATCCATTTTAAATACTTTACTAAATAAGATGTAAGTAGATTTTAATCAAACAAAGGAATTGTATAAAGATGTCGATCAATGCCTATCTAATTTAAGCACATTTTAAACAGTTCTGAGGCCGTACACGTTAAAGTGATCTAGATTCCAGTGCGAAAAAGAGACAGTGGTATTAACCTTTCATAGCTCCAGCTCTCTATCTCTTTCAAGGCCTGAGTTCTGGATTACTTTAGCGTGTCATAATAAGGCCCCATTGAGATAGATCTGAATAGATTTTAAATCAGATTAAAACAAAAGTGAGATTTTAGGTATATTTTAGTATGTGGCATACTGAATTTTACAGATATAAGAATTTTATGAATTTATTTATATATTATCATTATTAATTAAGTAATAAATTTGAATTTATATATTATCATTACATCATTATCGTTTGATTTTTACATGATGTACCTATCCAAATTGTTAAAATATTCACAAAACAAGTACTAAAATCAACAAAACAAAATCAACAAGGGTGTAAAAATCAGTAAAAAAACATTGCGAACAGTTTCCACAGAAATTTCAAGGGACACCTATTTTCAGCTCAATCAATTATAATCCTTATAGAAATTGATTTAAGATTCACATTTGGTTGACATGACAAAGAGTAGTCTCTGTCATCTTCAATGTTAATTAAATATCAGTCTAGCGTCTATTGGAATAAGGATCAAATTTGTTTTAGCTTTATAGTCATCCCAACATGAGTCGATTCTAGACTTATTCCGAACCAGCGCAAACTCTGCAACTATGCCGAGAGTTCATAAAAATCATTCAATATGCTACATACTTACATAAAAGAGATGTATTTTCAGTATTAGTATTTTATAAGAGTATTCAAATGAAACTAGATCCATTCTATATTGATGTATTTAGTCAAATAAATGCTACGAGTATACAAAATATTGTACACTGTTTTTTTATTTCTATGCCCTTCCCTCCCTGAACTCCTCTAATGATATCTATGCATATAAAATGCTTTGTCCTGAATGACTGACGGATCAACGCACGGGCCTGAACCGCTGATCGTAGAGTCTTGAGACTTGGAAAGGATGTTCAGAAATTCTATTCCTAAGGGGGTAAAAAAGAGGGCAAAGTTTATATGAAACTCGTCATTTGAATTCGTAGAAAAAAACGGTCTGGTGGTGAATATTCGTGCCTTTTTTGTGCCTTTGCAAAGCAATAATAAAACACAAATCTGAATAATATTTTTTATTTTTTTAAACAAAATAAACACCAGTCGGTTATCCCAAAATTCCTACAACTATTAACAACTTCGAGTACTGCATTGTAATAAAGAAAATGTTACTTTTTATTCAATTAATTTGCTGCTGATTACATTTTAATTGAAATTCAATTTAACTGAAAATCTTGAGAATATTCAATTTAACTGAAATTCTAGAGAATATTCAATTTAACTGAAATTCTAGAGATTATTCAATTTAACTGAAATTCTTGAGAATATTCAATTTAATTGAATAACATTCAGCAGTAAAGTACAATTAACAATCAATTTATAATAAATGCCGATGTCGCTTAATATCAACATATTACAGTGCGAAAAATATGACAAGTGGACAATTAGAAGAAAAGAACACCTAAAATTAATTACATTCAAGATTTAAATAAAATATGAATTTGCCTAGTCCGGTGGTTATTGATTTTATTACATTAAAACAAGTGGAATGACACACAATATTTAGTTTAATAAAAAGTGAAATGCTTAGTGCAGGAATAACAAAGATAATTGAATAATGAAATTCATATTTAACAATACCCGAAAATATTTTCGAAACAAGTTTTGAAATTAATGGTATGTCCAAATATTTTTTTTGGTATCGTAATATGTGGGTAACCGGAAAGTATCAGTATAACGTTGTACCGTTTTATAAAGATATCTCAATTTTTCGGTCATTCAGACCTGCTCTGGAGTCATTGGACAGAATGCGTTATATACCATGCAGTCACTTGAAACTGCGTTTATGCGACGCAAGAATTGAGCGACGTTTCATTTTCGTTCATAGTGTTTCCAAAATTTAATAAGGGCCAAGTTCACCGACAGATGGTTACCTAGTCGGCCCGTTAAATAGAAAAAAAAAATATCAAGAAGCGGGAATTTTCGTGTTATCCATTTCTTGTCCAACCCCGGATTGAAATAAAAACCCCAAATGATAAGGTATCCTTCGTAAGACAGAAGTTTGAATTTATAAGTCGGTACAAAATCATATTGAAGTCCTTCGCATAGAAAATGCGTAAATGAAATACAATATTTTATTTTATATTATTGCAACAAAATGTAATTTTGTGCGATCGTTTGAGCAATAATGTGAGCATTTTGAAGTTATTTAGAGAGATATTCGTAATAATAAGTCGTAGAATAAAAACAAGTATTGAAATTACGAAAGTTTTTTTTTTTTTTTTTTCTAAATAGAAATCTACTATTTTTGTCTTCAAGTTTCCATGATGAGAAGAACGATCTTCAAATATTTTTTAAGAGATTTGTATATAACATAATTGTTTACATAATACGAATGTCAACTATGGATAAATGCATTGATGTATACAGAGGCGTAATAATTAACATTTTACATAATTTATTGTAATACATAATACATTTTATGTACATTAAATAAAAAAGTGAAGTCGCCTTTTGCTACGGAAATAAATGATTAATGGCTTGTTTCACCACCTTCGGATAAGTAATGGTTAACCTTATCTGTCAGATGATCTATACAAATAATGTTCGAATTACAAATTAATCTGGCAGTTAACTCCTATCCAGAGGTTATGAAACAGGCCCCAAGTATTTTCATGAACTAAACAATAAATATGTTTATTTATTACGTAGGTACCTACAAAATATACAATATAAAAAACTATTACAACATACTGAAAAACCATTAAAAAGACAGTAAAATAGACGACTTCACTGAATTAGTGCCTAAGAAAATTGAACAGAAAAATATACCCCACACAAAATATTATCCTTCATACGAAAAAAAAACCACAAAAACTAACGTTTTTACCTCATTAAAATTATAATAAATACAATTTACAATGTATATTTAGTCACGTATTTCATGATACTATATTTGATAGATTACTTCAAGGATAATTTCCGAGAACTAGACATGAAAAAATTACTAACCCTCAACCCCCACTGAAAAAACAATTTTTAACAGTTTTAATTATTTACTACCATGGCTTATTCTTGTCCCCAAAAAACCTTATTAAAAAGAGAATATTATCGATACAGTTTGATATAATAAAAAGACGAGACAAACAAACAAGTCAACCTCAAAAATACCTAATAATATAGGATGTTGCAAGTTTGTATGTAATGGATGACCAGGGGCTGTACCACCACGTGTTTTTGCAATCACTATTCAAGTTTGAGAGCGTGACACAGCTACTAACGTCGTATAGCTCCGTCTCTATGTCATAACGAAAATAATCTTGTTTTGGCACGTCATGGTAAGGCCGCAGGAGACCTATTTGACTGATGCCAGAAATTGTTTCTCTGACAGAAAGGTCAACTATAGCTCCTTGTCTATATATTTTTGAGATTTGCTCTTACTGTTCAAGAAAACCCATATATTCACGAGTTTATTCATGTAATACGTACATCGAAAAACAAGAGATATTTCTAGTCTGATAACCTGTGACTAAATATCTTTTATTACATCAAACTGTATTTATTATAGAGTAACATTCGCCATAGCACCGACACTACACTAAATATTTATATAAGTTTAGTTGGGCACGACAGAAGACACTGAACCTACTAATTTTATTATCATCATCTGTTAAGTTACTAATCCCCCTGTAGGGTAAAGGCCTCTTCTCATTCAGAGAAGGCAAAAGTATTAATCACCCCGCTTCCTCAAGGCGGATAAACGACCTATGATTTATCGATATTATTATTATTATATATTATTACAATTTATATGACGAACGACTAAGATTAACAGCCGGTTGCATAAAAAAATATCAGGTTACTTATACGTGAAACGGAAGAACTGTCATTCAAGATCTGTCTGAATAGAGGATAAAATTGAATAATCATTTTGCTATTATTTTATATTTTTCGTCGTAATATTTGTGATATATAAGTTAACTTAATTGTTATATCTATGTATTGATACTATAAAAAGTACTAAAAGTATGCTAATTACTGATATCATGTTTTATGATATTCGCTAAATTTAAGGAAAAAGTATAAGTATACATGTGAAAATGATCCTTAAAACTTTGAATAATTTAAAACGAATATAGATAAGATACCAACACGGGACCAAGGATCTTAATTTTCGACAAATTCGAATAATTTAAATACTCAATCGGAAAATCCATTTGTCTAGCAAATAAAATAAACAAATATAATGCCGAAACAAATTGGTGATTCAGTACCTTCCGTCATGCCATAAAAACTAGACATCCTAAATAAAGACATCCATAAAGCTTAAATTTCCATCAATAAAGCTTTTAAGTCTAAACTAGGAAATAGAGCTAGAGTTTATTATGAATACATGTCATTTCAATGTGCATTGATTAGTCGATTTTTATATCGAAACAAATTATAAATCGATTAGTCGACTAATTATAAATTTACAACATTCCTACGTCATTTGTTTTTAAAGAGAATCAGAAATTCGTAAAAGGCATTAGTATAGGCGTGTGAGAATAAGACAGCTGTAAACGAAGACAGCATGGTCAAGTAGTCTTTGGCACTTAATAGTATTAAACTAGATAAAAAACTAATCCATTCATCGTATTTTTATTAAATCCTTTTTTCTCTACATGACCACTTGCAGGGTTCTTCTAATAGCATTCGACCTGCTTAACCGGAAAACGTGGCGAGGTCCTCATTTAATAAAGTCTTTGAACGCCACGCCGGTCACCTCAAAACAATAGTTTTTGCATTGTGTCTGCAGCGCGGTGTTCAACATGTTAATTAAATTAATGCCTCCAGCCAATTTATTAAATCCGTCGACTATATTAAATTCTGGTTAAATAATTTATAAATACCTTAATGGAGTCAAAATTTTTTTACAGCATTAATTGTCAATTTTTGCAGATAATTCTTGACGTAGTTCTCACTAAAGCGTGTGTTATAGCGTTGAAATTGAGTTTGGTAGGCTTCGAATCGCACGCGGATTTATCGTTATAATTTTAATAGAATTATTTTTTTGGCATAACCTACAAAATATAGATGACTTCTGTTTAAAAAAAGCGTGTTAAAAAAACAAAATGCAATGTTTTAGTATATTATGCTAAGAAAAAGTTCAGATCATCATAATCATATTATTGAGTGACAAAAAGAAAGCAATTTGCATAGTAATCGGTCGACTAAAAGACTTATAATTAAACAATATTAATATCATCATACAATAAGTCTCATGTTATCAACATTGCCCATGTTCTGTACTTTGTGCAATAATCATAATGATTGGGCAACATAAATAGCATGAGTATTAGAAAAACAAATACATAGTTCAATTAATTTTATGTCACATTGAATTTAAATAGGTTTAACCAATTAATTGATTACAATAAATTACTTCGTTTTACAATTGATTACAATTTTTTAATGGAATAATTATTGTTACTTGGAATTTTATGAATGTCTAATCAGCGTTAATTAGAGATATTTTACACTCAATGTAATATTGCTATTATTTTGTGGCGTTTCATTTTAACAGAGACAGATTTTAATTTGAAGTATCCGACGATTATTTGGCCTAGAAAATTTAACTAATTCTCTATAATAATATTAAGTGGGACAAAAATAAAGATATTTAAACCCCTTAGTTGTTGCGTTTCTGTTAAAATCGTCGCGAAAATTCCACGAATAATCTGACAGATAAATTGCAAATAGTATGCTAAACTAGCCTTTATTTCAAAGAGAAGTTTATATTCGACGTCTCAGAAACTATTCGTAAATAATTTATATTTCTAATTAACAGCTAACAAGACATTCAACATTAAATATATACATGTATTGACTATATGTCCATAACTCGTTCGCTTACTAATTCGTTAAGTCTTCAACTTCATTTAGCTACGGTGGTTATACCCCATCCCCCGACTAATAGACTAATACTATCCGCCCTCTAGCGTTGACTCTCACTGAAAATAAATAATCACAATGAGATATCGTCTTACGCTAGATATAAAGTAACTATCTCTTGGTAGATTTTGTTACTGATAGGACATTGACATTACTTCTTTTAACTTTAGTTTAAAATCCTGTCTCTAGTAAGAAAATCTACCGATAGATAGTATATTATTATTCATCATCTGCTTATCCGTTCCCCAACGATGTTGGGAGTGTTTAGTGATAGATAGTATATTAATGTCGGGCGTTAATTAGCGAACAATTATGCGATCGAGCGAACGATGTGATTACGTCGCGCGAGTACGTACTTCCCTATATCAGATTCTTACATCAAAAATGTAATATTATTATAACTATTTGAAAAATGTAGAAGTGAATATCAACGTTTTCTATCTTACGATATACTTTTACTTTACTATGTAAAACTTGCAGCCACACTTACTGCTAGAGTAAATAAAAAATAATTACCTGCAATTTAGTTTACAGCTATGTCGTGTTTTTGAACGCAGTGACGGGCTTTTCAACTGTATCCTTTTCTAACACTTCCTGAAAAGAAAATATATTTATTTTTTAATTTGTTTTCTTTACTTTCTCGTGTGAATATAAATAAATAAAATATGTATAATATGAAGTTAAAAAATATGATTATACTAAAACAAGACCAATGTATGATGAATCAAAATGCTTTCTGCGAACCCCAAAAATAACTTCTTTATGTATTTATGTATCAGAAAACTAAAAGACATACAAGGAAACAAAAAATATGTATAGAATGTGCAAATAAAGCCCTTTTACCTCGTCTTGTAACTCATTGCCCGCGTGTCCGTTGCGTAGAGACTCCCTGAGAGTATCGTCCTCGTCCTCATCCGTCGGCACGTCGTAGAACTCCTCGCTGTCCATCTCACCGTCTGTGCCTGCAAAATGTAATAAGTAAAAATTGGAAAATAATCTAATGTAAAATTGTAAAGTAACCGTTTGTCATATTGTAAAATTGAATAATTATTAAATAGGTTGTTGTTGTTGTATTTGCCGAACGTGGGACATGTAATTCGCTTGGCTATCAAAATAAAAATTACTTGAAATTACACTCAATGTCTTGCTGTCATTAGTAAAAACGACATAATTAGCCTTTATCAAAGATCGGCACTGTATGTAGGATCCTTTATATATTACCTAGTACAGACTGGTAGTCAGTGAAATACTCCGAGTCTGACGCGTAGCTGTGCTCTGCCACCTCTGCCGTGTCTCCAGCGCTGGGGGCTTTCTTGACAGGCCGCTCCCGACGAGCTTTCCTCTGTTTAAGGCGACGCAAGGTCCTGTGTGAATTTAAAATGACTTCATTGGTAATTTTGTTAGCTGAGGGTATATTTGTGTATGAATGTCAGAATAGCATTGTGACTTATGAGTTAAACTGTATTTTTTCTAAATTGGTTGTTTCAAAAACTGTTGAGTTTTTGCCTAATTTGAATAAATATGTTTTAAGAATACTTTATTTTAAACTTTTATTTCAAATAGGCTTTTGCAGGCTCTTATGAAACATCAAGTATTTGTAGCACTCCTGAATTTAGGAGTCTCAAGTGTATCCTTTTCTTGTGCCACCACAAATATGATATAATGTTATTCGTCTTATAAGTCTCTTCTGGCTATCAGACTGTTTTGTTCCTGTTCAGTCAAACTTCATTTTAGCTTGACAGATAAGGGCAAAACAGTTTAATAAGACTCATAAGTGGGCCTCAGATCGTCAGAAATAAACAAAATATAATAGTTAACTGAATTTACGTTTCCTTCTGTAGCTCCCTCAGAGTTTCAAGCTCTGTCCTCATAGAAGAAACTTGTTTGTCCAGTCTTGCTACTTCTCTTACTGAAACAAAACATTGCCATTGAGAAAAAATAATATTTTAGCATTTTAATGTGACACAGTTACTGATGAATAGCGTCTGATTTGACTGCAGTCATAACAAGAAAGGGCGTAACTAACATTTTTTTTATATTAAGTACATATTTGGAATTGGAAAAAGATTCTGATTACGAATATATATTTAACTGAATATGGAAAAAAAAATAATTTACACACACTTTCTTCTTATGACAGCAGTGTACCTGGTGTCACTGTGGTTTTGCAACCACATCACATGTATAGAAGGGATAGGATATATATTGTTCATGGATGATTGTTTTAGATGTAAATACTATCACAATTGAGAGAAATCCAACCACAGGTCTTATTTCATGTATCCATGTGTTATGTTGGAAACCTAGTAAGTCTCACTAGACATTTCTCTTTAACATTATCATGTATACAGGGAAAGTCTGGAACTTTCTATTAGTGTCCGCATTCCCTACTAAAGGTATCTTCTTCTCTATTAACAGCCGGTAGCACCAAAAAAAATATGTGGTTACTTATATGTGAAACGGAAGAACTGACATAAGTATGCTAATTATTGATATCATGTTTTGTCTATACTAATATTATAAAGAGGAAAGATCTGTTTGTAGGGTTTTAACTCAAAAACTACTGGACCGATTTAAAAAAATCTTTCACCGTTAAAAAGCTACATCTTTACGAAGTGTCAAAGGCTATATTTATTTCCAAAAATAATTAGGAATCCCTACTAAAGCTTAAATAATGTACCCCAAGGTATAAAAAAAGTCCACACGGGTGAAGCCGCAGGCAGAAAACTAGTATTATAATAATATTATTTTGTAAAAGTATAAATGACTAGCTGTTTCCTGCGGTTTCACCCGCATCCCGAGGGAACTACTTAGCGCACCCGGGTAAAAAGTAGCCTATGTTGTTCCTCAGAGTCTATTCTATCTCTGTACCAAATTTCATTTATATCGGTCCAGTAGTTTTGGCGTGAAAGCGTAACAGACAGACAGAGTTACTTTCGCATTTATAATATTAGTAAGGATTACACATTTGGTGTAACCGGCTGTAAGTGTACATAGCCATAGGACAAAACTGATTAATGGTAAAGGAAAACAGTGAGGAAATATGGACTTGGAAAAAAGAAAGACTGAAATTACAAATTGAGGAAATATATTGGTGTGAAATGGAATGACAATATATTGGTGGTGAAATACATGTGCCTTCTCTGTATGAGTAGAGGTCTTTGCCCAGCAGTGGGGCCATAAATAAGCCATTGTTATTGTTCTTCTATGCTGAATTGTTTATTCATTGCCATTATCCACACATGTGGACGGTGAAAACAGTACTGTGTATATGTAATTTATAACGATAGTCTAGATAAGATAAACTCTACTGCACGCCGACTGCATCGTTCGTAATCTTTATCCAATAATTTGAGTTCAAAATACGATAAGGCATAACAGGCATACACTTTTTATTAACAAACAAAAACATAACCTTTACATTTGACATTGCAAAGTCCTAAACTAAATAATTACCATCAAGAACTAATAATAACTATTATTTTTCTGATAATCTAACGGATTAATGTAGCTATAGCTTTAGAATTTCGAAATATACTAGAATTTAGATTGGTTAAGGAATGTTTTACTAACCTAACATAGCTCTCCGCTTCTCGGCGTAAATCTGTTCGTAAATAAACACTCCAGCTGCACCAACGATGCCCACAATAGCAGCCCCGACCATCAGACGAGGGGATAACATACTATTATTCATGATTACTCCACAAAATTTCTCTTCAAGCACTCAAAACAGACTTCGTCTAATTTTACCACTTCAACGAACTAGAAGACGAACCAAATCGAAGCAAGAACGTTAATTAAGCGAACGTAAGCTGTTTCGTAACAATATTTACGATGAAAACTGCAAAAAAAACACCAATTTTGCGAAGGTAATTAGCGATAATGAAAATCAAACGCGGAAGACTGATGCACAGAGAAAATTGTAAGTTACGGTTTTAAAAAGTAATTGTGATGCCACAAATAAATCGGAATTCGATAAATTAATTAGAAATTCCACTTAATTTCGCTGAATTTGCAGGCGAAATCGGCAGTCAATCAAAGCAAACAAAATATTTGTGCCTGCGTTCCGTTATTTCGTGACTCTCTTTGAGTTAGAGTGACCAAAGATATCTTTTTCATCGGCTGTTCTAATGCTTAATATATTAAACCATCTGAGTCGGAACGTTAAAGTAACAGATAAAAAAACCATTTTTTTATATAAATCCTGTCAAGATCGTATGACAACCAGTTGCATTGGAGTTCCGCAGCCAATATTTTCTGGTAAAATAATAATTTATTTTATAAAACCAACTTTTGAAACTTCGTTGGTTTGCAGTGCATATTGAAAAGCATAAGTTCGACTTGCTCAATAAAAGTGCCAGGGTCTGAAATATGCGGAAAGACATGATGTTGTTTAACTATAGAAGTAACAAAATTGCCATGTTCCGTAATAAAGCAAGCATGTAATTACACATCGATCAACACAATGGGATTGGCCCATTAGTAAGAAAACTGGTAATATAAAGCAATAACAATAAATTATACGGAATACCGAAAATAAAAAAATATATTTAAAAAGCTTTTTTTCCGTATTCTCGCATTCCAGTTTTCGATAAAATTATTTTTGGTAACACTAGCTTGAACTGTCACTTGAACCCGGCTGCTTGTCAAAATGACTATTTTTCTATTGTCAAAAATTGGAATATGCTGCATTTTTCGTACTGATTAATTTGTGTATATTTGCCAATATTGTAACAATTAAAACGATTTGTTGTTAATATGTATCACTCCATTAGTTATTAAGAAGAAAACTGAGTACGTATACTTTAATCCGCCGTGGTTCGAACAAAAATCGTTTATGAAAACTTATGAACTATTTTGCCGATTAATTTAATACCGAATTTGCAATGAGTGCTATAGAAGACAGTAGTAGTAATGTTGAAGATGAAAATACGCGGATCAGCGGAGGAAGCCAAGACCCAGAAATAAGATCTGAGGGTAATGTACTAACTTTAGACTCTACAAACACTAAAAATAATGGCGATCGGCTTCTAAACACATCGGAGCCAGCAATTTTATCCCTAGAAGTTACTAACAAAGACTCTGGTGATGCCACTGTAGAATTTTTAAGCCACGAATCAGAAAAATCTGATAAAATGGAATCTGAAGAAATTTGTAACTCTGATGCAGGCAAAGGTAGTGGTGATTACAGTACCAAAGCAAAATTAAGTGATGCATTTCAGCAAAAAGTTGATAATATTGATGAAAACATTGAAGTAACTTCAAATACTGATGCTATTGCCGAGAAGGAAGATAGTAATGATGGTTTCCTTGACAAAGGTGATGATGTAGACCTTGAAATAGATAATGATGAAGATCAGGGTGATGATCTTGATGATGATATCACACTTCGCTGGGATGATGATGATGGCAGCAGTCAACCTTTGGGAGTCGATAATGAAAATTCTGATACTAAAAATGATGAAATTCTCGATGAAGAGAAACTTTTGGAAGAATCTTCAGATGTTATTATTCAAGAGTCTGCAGCTAAGAGTTCTGACATCAATCTAGATAGAGACAACTCAAATGATGAGGCAGATGGAATTGTTCTTAGTACAGACAAAAATATAAAAGATATTACTGTTGAAGAATCAGTAGATAGTCCAAAAGGGGACACCCACATAGAAACAAGTGACGGTAAAAACATAGATAACATCTTGGAAGATGAACTTTTAGAAGAACCAGATCCTGAAACTGAAATTCACCCAGAAATGGACATACCAAGCAAAAATGCTGAAAAAGACATTAATGATTTAGAAAGTGAGTTGCTGGAAGAATCAAATATTGAGATAGATCAGGATAAAGAGTGTCCAGCAGAAAAAAGTATGGATAAAGATACTGAGGAAAGAATAGAAGATGAAATTTCAGAAATAAATAAGATAAGTAAAGACTCTACAGTTAAAGAAAATCTAGATAGCATAGAAGAAGACATACTTTTAACGGAATCTGAAAGTAATACTGAAATCGAGGCGACAGTGTTTACAATAAAATCTTTCACGGATGCCATCTTAAACCCAGACTCTGAAGATGTAGCATTAGAGGATAATCTCTTAACAGATTCCGAGTGTAATTTAGAAAGTACTGAAATAATTCCCGAAACAGATTTCTCAATTAATAAAGATTTAGAAGACAGTGAAGATGCACTTTTAGAAGCTAAAATTTTAGAAGACATAAAAAAAGCTGAAGATATGCTCGAAAATGATATAGCTATGGATGTGGATGATGATACAGAAGGAGAGTTATTAAAAGATGATGAATCTCATGATGAAAGCTCTACTCCTATGGATGTTGACAATACTGATCAGTCAATTGAAAATTCAGCTAAAGTTCAAGAAAAAATTGATCCACCAAATAATGATGAATCTGAATTAACAAATGCAGGTCTAGAATCTCCATTAAATCAACAAACTGTTGAAGCAAACGTTAGTAAGGCTATAAAATTAGATGAAAATGTTACAAATAATGCAGAAAAATATCAGCTTGATGATATCCAAGCCATATCAGAGACTAATATAGGTCAAGAACAGGCTGAAACTGAGCTTATCGAGCAAGGAGAAATAGAAACAACAGTCAAACCTATTGATGAACAACCTAAAGTGGATGATAATAAAAAAGATCAATCAATAGATAATAGTAATGACATGGAACAATCTAGTTCTACTCCTGTACACATACAGACTCCTATTGATTCTGATAAACCTAAAACTCAAATTGATGATATAGGGCAACCTCTCCCAGAAAAAGAAAATGATAACCTCAAAATAGAAGCTGAAATTAAATCCGAAAATCCTGAAGAAATTATAGAAACTGCAAATCTTGATCAAACCACTGATATTTCAGCAAACAATGCATCAGTATGTTTAGAAGATTCGCCTGTTCATATAAAAATTAAACATGGCTTGCATAAACCTGATGTTATGTTAGAAATACCTACACAGGAGCTAATAGACATGGAGGATACGGACTTGTCTTTTAATTTAGACCAATCTGAAATAATTGATGGTAACAATGACGTTGATACAAATGCTGATGGCGATATAGTCTATGAAAACGCAGTAAGTCAAGAACCCTTAGAGACTGACACAGCAGTAAGTCAAGAATCCATGTTGACTGACACAGCTGTAAGTCAAAAAGCCATTGTGATTGACACAACTGACAATCAAGAAGTCAAACTGACTGACACAACAGGAAATCAAGGAGCCAAAGTGACTGACACAACAGTAAGTCAAGACGCCAAAGTGACTAACATAGCAGTCAGTCAAGAATCTGCTGTGACTGACACAACAGTAAGCCAAGAAGCCAAAGTTATTGATGCAGCAGGAAGACCAGAAGCCATATTAACTGACACAACAGTCAGTCAAGAAGCTGCTATGACTGACATAACAGTAAGTCAAGAAGCCAAAGTTACTGACGAAGCAGGAAGACAAGAAGCCAAAGTGACTGACATAGCAGTCAGTCAAGAAGCCAAAGTGACTGACACAGCAGTCAGTCAAGAAGCTGCCATGATCGACACAACAGTCAGTCAAGAAGCTACTGTGACTGACACAGCAGGAAGACAAGAAGCCATAGTGACTGACACAGCAGGAAGACAAGAAGCTAAAGTGACTGACACAGCAGTCAGTCAAGAAGCTGCTGTGACTGACACTGCAGTAAGACAAGAAGCTATAATTACAGAAACCGTAGTAGATGAAGTTGAAAAAGATGTTGCGGAGAGTACAGATGATGTGAAAGATAAAGATGCTGTGGTCCCAGAGACAATTGAAGAGAGTATGGAGAGGATGTTTGCTGATGATGAACCGGCGCAAGAGTTGGTTGAAGGTATGTTCATATTTTTAATTTATGTATGATCTTATTCAAATTATAATCAAATTAGTGACAAAAAATTTACCAAAAAATAATAGGTATACTTCTATTCTTCCTCATCGTGTGAGTTGCAGTTTTACTAACTTTACAAGCCCTAGAGTCAGAGTTTTCTCAAATCCACCAGGCCTTTGCCATGGAATTGTAAAAATTCCTGTTATCAAGGTAGCATCTGGGGATGACGTCTTAACATCCTAAGCACTTCATTATGGAATAAGTTGTAAATCCAACAGAATAGAAATACTAGCTGTTTCCCGCGGTTTCACCCGCATCCCGCACCCGCACCCCATCCACTACTTAGCGCACCCGGGTAAAAAGTAGCCTATGTTGTTCCTCAGGGTCTATTCTATCTCTGTACTAAATTTCATTTATATCGGTCCAGTAGTTTTGGCGTGAAAGCGTAACAGACAGACAGACAGAGTTACTTTCGCATTTATAATATTAGTAAGGATCTATCATAATTTTTTGTATGGGACCTTCATATTGTTATAATGTGTATGTCGGATCCTTTTCAGCAACTACAAGCAAGACTCAAGTACCCGAAGAACAGCCATCAACATCCTTCACAACTATGACTCCAGACACATCGGATGAGGTGCCAGAGGTATCGGACAGTCTCGGACTGCTGGCTGAGTCTTCGGGCAGGATCATGGAGGATGACGAGGAACCGGACGATGATGATGACGGCGATGACGATGATGATTTCGATCAAGATGGTATGTTAGCTGTCCATATCCTACTATAGTATGTACCAATTGACTTAAAGAAAATTGAAAACAAAATCATAACCTAATTTTTAATTTTCGAACTTATATAAATAAAACGGCATTAAATGATGATTTTTCGAGCATGAAATTGTCATAAATGCGCCATCGTTACGTCATTTTGTTAATTCCTGTGGCAGAATTAGAACAAAGTAGGTCACAACTTTGTTTTCATTTTTCGTAAAATCAATTGGTATAGGCTATAATCGGGCTGTTTTTTATTGGATTGTTCTTTCTCGAAGTTAGAGTGAACAGGCTTATTCTTTGTAAGCTCACTCCATCGTCGACTTTGTCTCTATCGCCTCTAACCTAGACTAGAGAAAACCTATCTCAAAAAAAGAACCAACAAGAAATAATTGAGCATGCATTTTTTTATTATATTTTTTTCTTTTGGATGAGAAATCATCAAATGACCCCTCCCGCCGTGTGTGGGGCGGAAGGGAGTGTCAGACTCTTACTGACTAAAACCCATCCATGTTCCATCCTCAGCCCTTTCTATTCCGGGGGCGCGGTATCTCTTTCGAGCGTCCCGCAGCCTATTCGAGCATGCCTGATAATGATTAGTTTGTTAGGTGCAATCAGTCTTTAGAGAGCTAAAGCTACGCCTCAGCCCATCCTTGTAGAGGCGCCAAGCCCAGTTAAGCAGTCGACAACCTTCTAGGTTGACCTGCGAGATGCCATACAAAAAAAAAGACTAACGGCGTAATGAAATGTATATTACAGAAAGCAGTAACCAGATCTCAGCAGAACAGTCAGAAGATTCTAACCCTCCTGTCTTGGAGAGTGAAACAGCTGAACAGCAAGTAGAGAAAGATATTGAGACTCCGGACCCCAAAGATGACCAGTTCCAATTCCTGATGGACTCCGTGGACAATTCAGAGGATAAAGCAGACAAAATGGACATTGAAGAGTTTGGGACTGTGAGTATTTAAACCTGCTTATTTTACATAGTAAAAGTAACAATTGTCTGTCTGTTTATTCTGGTTTTACCGTTAAACCACTGAATGTTTTTTATGAAATTTGGTAGGGACTTAACTAGAACTGTAGGGTAAGATATAGAATACATTTAATATGAGTAAGTAGTTTTTCTAAGGTGTATGTAAGAGTAAATACAATTTTGTAATTCTACTATACTCCATTTACAATAAGATTAGAAATTTAAACGCGCCCCATTGCCATGTATTACTATTGCTAAGGTGACATAACAAAAAACCGTTTCAGAATACATTTGGTATTGCTAACATTATTTTGCTTTCAACACCATCCTTATCTGTATGGAATAGAATTCAAAATAGGTTGAATAAGCTACAAAAAGAGTTTGGATATATTTCTAATCTTATTGTATATGAAGAATATACTAGTATGAATATAAGTCACCACCCTGCCCCCCAATCTCTCGCTCGCTTTCTCTCTCTCTCTCTCCCTCTCTCTCCCTATCCCCCCCCTTCCTGGAAATCTAAAATAATAATAAACAACATAAATCTTCCAGGTGGAATCACAAGCTGAATCCATCAATGATGAGGAGACGAAGACAGCGGTGGATGCTCTGTTGAGAGACGGCGCGCCTGATGAACAGGAAGAGGTAATTCCCTACTTTACTGGATATAGGACATGATATTTATTCGTATTATACTAATCCTTACTAATATTATAAATGCGAAAGTAACTCTGTCTGTCTGTCTGTCTGTTACGCTTTCACGCCAAAACTACTGGACCGATATAAATGAAATTTGGTACATAGATAGAATAGACCCTAAGGAACAACATAGGCTACTTTTTACCCGGGTGCGCTAAGTAGTTCCCTCGGGATGCGGGTGAAACCGCGGGAAACAGCTAGTAATATTATAAAGAGGAAAGATTTGTTTGTTTGTTTGTAGGGATGTAACTCAAAAACTACTGGACTGATTTAAAAAAATAATTCGCCATTAGAAAGCTACATCTTTATGAAGTGTCATAGGCTATATTTGTTTCCAGAAATAATTAGGGGTCGATACTAAAACTTGAATAATGTAACCCAAGGTGTAAAAAAAATATACACGCGGGCGAAGCCGCGGGCGGAAAGCTAGTTTATTCATAAACATAATTGTAATATAGTATACATATATACTAATATAATAAAGCTCAAGAGTTTGTTTGTTTGAACGCGCTAATCTCAGGAATTACTGGTACGATACGAAAAATTCTTTCAGTGTTAGATAGCCCATTTATTGAGGAAGGCTATAGGCTATATATCATCACGCTAAAACCAATAGGAGCGGAGCACCACTATTCCACGCGGACGAAGTCGCGGGCAGAAGCTAGTTATATATATGACGACACGTTTGGCGTACTCGCTGAGCAATTGGCTGCTGCACTGCGTGTCGCAGGTTCAATTCGCGCACGAGACAACTTAAATTGTTCCGGGTCTGAGTGTTTGTGCATGTGTAATGTATATTTGTAAACGCACCCACGATACAGGAGTTATTCCCAGTTTGGGGCAACGTTTTATTTATTTAAGCAACATGAAAGGCTTACAGCTAAATTAACCTAGAATAACTCAAATTTTGTCCTCTAATATTTTAAACTAAAAATAAAATAAAAAAATAGTTAAATATTTTTTTTTTACTTTAACATATAAAAAGTAAAAATATGCATTAAAAGTAAACCCATATGTTAGTCTAGGTTATTCATTACTTCTGGGATAACCTTCTACCATATTTTCCATAAAAATGTCTCTTTACAGGAACCTGAGGATAATGCAGACCAAATGGACATAGAGACAGTGAAACTGTCTGACACGTCTGACAATGAGGGAGAGACTCCAACTGCAGTTGAAGAGACTGCGGTAGAACCTGACAAGGAAGGTATGTCTTGGTCTTCTATATTCCATCTGCCTAGCCTTTTCCTTCTACTGACTTCCAGACTTTTAAGTTTTTGATTTCAAAGTCTTTTGTAAGCAAATAAGAAAGACACTGACAATTAAATTGTACTCTAATTATGCATTTAGAAGAGAGAAAAGGCGCCACATTTTACAAATGGACGACAGCACACTGTAGACGCCGGTACTGAGCTTCACGTGGACTATGACGGGGTGGAAGAATGATGCGCACTTGATTTTTACAATGGGTTTAATTACCAATATAAAATTACAAAATAAATATGGATGCGTATGGCGGGATCAACAATCTATGGGCGAGTGTCGCGGCATCGTCGCTTGCAGCCGCGGCTGCACGTAGTATTTCGCGTCGTACGCATGTGTGCGTGAGACGACGGCGAACGCACACATGCTAGGCGTTAACACACACTTTTCTAAAAAAAGTGGATCTCATATCCAGTTATTTAAAAAAAAAAACCTACAATAACTTTATTTATAATTTATCTAAGTATTTTAAATTCGAGTTTTTTTTAATAATCTCTCATACAGAAGATACATAAAATCAACCTAAATAATCTATAGAGATTTTCCTTGAGTAAATTTTCTGAAAGCAATTTGATTACACCTTATTTGCTCATAGTCTACCAACTGAATTAAAGATATTTGATATATCTACTTAAAAAAATATGCCTTGCGTGGTTTTATAAACTCAGCTACTTTTCTAAAGATATTTCAATTACAATTCCTAGAAAAACAAGCCAATCAATCACCTAGCAAGTCTAATCAATCGCCTAGCAAGACCAATCAATCGCCTAGCAAGCAATCACCAAGCAAGATGAAGAAGTTAGAGATCACAACTCAAGAAGCCAGCTCAGTTGTCAATTATGTCGACTTGGAGGAAAGCTCTTCAGAAGATGGTGAGTACGAGTACCATAGACAATTTGTTCTTTAAAAAAAAAATAGGAATCCGTATTTGTAATAGTTAGATTTTATGGACTTTTTTATTTTATGTGTTCCCTGATTAATCTAACGCGGTGTCCTGCGTGAGCGACGAACGCGATCAACTCAACGGCTACCCTACTTGCGGCCTATGTGACAGTCTGCGGCAAGACGCGACGTAACGCGGACTTGTTTTGAGGGCGACCAGACGCGACACCACGAACTCGAAATGGTTGATTCAGAAGCGTTTTCTTTCTGTGCTTTTTACGATATTTTTTTAAAAGTCTGTACTTTAAATATGAACTTTCGAGCAAAATTGTACTGTACTTCTGCATGGTTCGAGAAGTAATGACCAAAATCACGTAGGACATTTGTCGCGTGTAGCATCGCGTCGCATTACGTCGCGACGCGTTGCGTCGCGTCGCGTCGCGTTCGTCGCTCACGCAGGATACCGCGTAAGACGCCTGGAACGATTTTAAAAATTCTTTTGTTTGAAAGGGAAAAAAATGTGTGACGTGAGTTACATAAGTATCAAAAAGAAATCGCAATTTTTATCCTTAACTCGCTTTACGCTAGCGTCTTCGCCCGCGTGGGTTATACGACTTCAAATTAAAATGATAGTTTCATGCAAACTTTGCACCCCTTTTTCACCCCCTTAGGGATAGGATTTCGGAAAATCCTTTCTCATCAGATGCTTACGTCATACATAAAACACACCCTCCAAGTTTCAGCTCTCTACGATCAGCGATTAGGCTGTGCGTTGATCCGTCAGTCAGTCATTCAGGACAAAGCATTTTATGTGTTCTTAACATCAACATTGGTTTTGTAGTTTCATTCCAATCGTTACATTTAACATGCGAAAGTAACTCTTCTTTTCACTGTTTATCTGTTACGCTTACGGCAAAAACAGTTAGACCGATTTTGACCAAATTTGGCACAGAGAAGTAGCTTGAACCTCGGGGGAGAGCATAGAATACTTTTTATCCGAGTATATGAAGTAGTTATTTTAAAACACGGGTAAAGTCGCGGAAAAAATATAGTGCTTAAATAATTTTCTATTTTATATATAATTAACTATATATTATTAACTACCCACAGATATACAAGAGGTAGAAAAACAACCGGAAGAAGAAACAGCAGTAGAAAAGCCAACATCGCCGGAATCTCAAGATGTTACCAACGTGAACATACCAACTGGTATAGAGATCATGTGCACTTCCGGCGGAAGTACGTCAGAGATAGTCACGAAAGAGAAGGAGGTAGTCATCAGTGGGGTGCCCAAGCCTCCCCCACATAAACTTGTAAGTTCCCCTAAATTGGATAGTTGACTGTTTTTAAAATATTTATAGTTATTCAATTAGACCAAAAACTAAACCAGGCGCGGTCGCAACTGGAGGGGGGGGAGGTAGGGAGTCACCAACAACCAAAATTGGCCGAAGTCTTGGCCGAAGCCGAAGGTTTCAAGCAAGCTCCAAAATTTAACAATCTATTACGATTAACGACTTACAAATGCGTTATTACAATTGAAATTTCGTAAATTGTTTATTTATAGGAGGTTTGTCAATTAGACGTGTACGATTGTGGGGAGGGGGGGGGGGTCATGTCCCTATGGGACGAAAAATATTATAAGTTTGCTAAATATTGATAGCAACCGGGACCAATAGGTTAACATGCTTTCCGAGACACAGTCGTACACGCGAACACGTAGCTAGAAGATGTTCATACAAATGTATTTAAAAACCCTTTTTTTTTTCGGATGGGAAATCATCAAATGACCCCTCCCGCCGTTAGTGAGGAGGGAGGGAGTGTCAGACCCTTACTGACTAAAACCCATCCATGTTCCTTCCTCAGCCCTTTGCATTCCGGGGGCGCGGTAACTATTTCGAACGTCCCACAGCCCCATATTTACAACCCCTTAATAATGTTTTGTTTATTTTGTTCCCAGGCCAGATTGAATACCAGTGAAGTTTCAATAAAAACAGCAAGTAACACCGAGCCTTTGGTCATACCTGAAACTAAGGTGAGACATCCTATAGCTATACCAATTGCGAAATATTACGAAAAATGTAAACAAAGTCGTAACCTATTTTGTTCTAATTCTGCCACATAAATTAACAAAATGGCGTAAGGATAGCGCATTTATATCAATTTCGTCAGATAATCATCATCAGAGATCGGAGTAGGTAGATTGATTTGGGGTCAATGTACCGGCACGCATATATTAATATGCCTCCGGGATTCCGGGATTTTGTAATAATTAATATTTTTAAGTAATTTCAAATATTGTTATGTGTAGGATGAAGAATATATTAATACTAGCTGTTTCCCGCGGTTTCACCCGCATCCCGAGGGAACTACTTAGCGCACCCGGGTAAAAAGTAGCCTATGTTGTTCCTCAGGGTCTATTCTATCTCTGTACCAAATTTCATTTATATCGGTCCAGTAGTTTTGGCGTGAAAAAGTAACAGACAGACAGACAGAGTTACTTTCGCATTTATAATATTAGTAAGGAAAGTAAGGAATTAGTAAGGATAAGGATTTCAAAAAGGTGTTATGTCTATTTAATCTAAAGTTTTTGTTTCCAGATAAATGACTCGGCTCAGACATCTCAGTCTAAACCTAAAATGGGTCTAGAAATATTCAGTTTAGATTCTGACGACGAAGATAGCTCTGCTAAAGGTGAGAATTCATTATTTTATAAGTCTTTAGAGGGTGACTTCAGGGCCTACCTCGAAATCAAATTGCTGTAATATTTAGGTTAATGTCTATCAATCCTAATTATTTCAGATTATTCCCTTCTCAAACTTTGGAGTGAACTGTCTTTTTTTTGTGGAGATTTCATAATAATTCGAAAATTAAAAGACAAGAAAACAAACAAATATATTAGAATGTGCAAATGAAGATCTTTCATATGATAACTCACATGACCTAATACTTGGAATTTTTTAACCCCCACTTCTTACTTTTCCATAAAAGCAATATGATTTTTTAACGTTTTTTATTTGCAATACGCATGAATAAATAAATAAATATCTTTGGACAATTTCACACAGCGCCATCTAGCCCCAAAGTAAGCAACTAATATGCTTGTGTTATGGGTGCTAGCTTAACGGATATACTGCTTATATACTTTTTAAATAAATACATATTATACAGAATAACACCCAGACCGGTTACAGAAATTAAAATTCATCATTTCAATTTCTGCCCGGCCGGGAATCAAACCCGGGACCTTTTGCGTGGTATTCCGGCATGTTGACCACTAAACCACTCAGGTCGTCAACAACAATAATTGCCATTTATAGCTGTTCCAAATTACAAGTCGATAGCATTAGTAGTTCCTGAAATATTCTTTCAGAAAAACCAGGAACATCTCCTCACAAGATGACAGCATTAGAGCTGGAGAAGGCCAGAGAGACCAGCAAGTGCATCAACTACTGCTGCACGAACGGCAACAAGGTGCCGTACCGCGTGGCCGAGCCCAGCGTGGTCGCGTACTACGACGCCGGCAGGAAGCGTCGCTCCATGGTCTGCCTGCCCTGTGCCGACGTCGTGGCTAACAGGACCAAGGTATAGTGACAGCCACCTAATTAACTAACCCCATATCTTTCAATTTCAGCTGCAATACCTTTCATTTTGACAGTTCAGTGATATACATTGCTTCGTTGAAAGTAATCTATCTATACTTATAATAAATCTGTAGAGAGGTCAATTCTGTACATGAAATATACGTCCAAAATAACTAACAGGGAGTGATTAGGGATCGATACTGATGCCAAAAATGCAATCAGTAAAATTTTTGTCTGTCTGTCTGTCTGTATGTCTGTCTGTCTGTATAAACTCTATAGAAACAAAAACTACTCGACGGATTTTAACGAAACTTGGTACAATTATTTGTCATACTCCTGAGATGGTTATAATATACTTTTCATCACGCTACAATCAATAGGAGCAGAGCAGTGAAGGGAAATGTTGTCATTTTGTTTAAACGCGCTAATCTCAGGAACCGCTGGTCCGATTTGAAAAATTCTTTCAGTGTTGGATAGCCCATTTATCGAGGAAGGCTATAGGCTATATATCATCACGCTAAGACTAAAAGGAACGGAGCACCACTATTCCACGCGGACGAAGTCGCGGGCAGAAGCTAGTAATGAGATAAAGGTCTAAAAATATGCAGCAATGTATGTTAAACTCCTTTTGATGGGTATGGCAATTGGATATCCGTTTTTTACGTAATTAGGGTGCAGGTATTATATCATCATTTGCCTAGCCTTTTCAATCTTCAATAATATACCTTCACAAGACAGCATGAGACTAGGGTCTGCCAGCCCTGTGCTGAAACCGTGGCTAATAGGACCATAGTAATGTCATGATCATCATCATCAGCCTATATATTGTCCCACTGCTGGGCACAGGTCTCTTCTCATACAGAGAAGGCATGAGCATGATCACCACGCTTGCTCAATGCGTATTGCGGCTTGTTTATAATATAAGTCGTCGTCGTCTGCCTAGCCTTTTCCCAACTATGTTGGGGTCGGCTTCCAGTCTTAACCGGATTCAGCTGAGTACCAGTGATTTACATGAAGCGACTGCCTATCTGACCTCCACAACCCAGTTACCGGGTAACACGGTACCCCTTGGTAAGACTGGTTGTCAGACTTTCTGGCTTCTGACTACCCGTAACAACTGTCAAAGATGTACAAATGTCAACAGGGACCAAGAGCTTAACGTGATTTCCGATGCACGGAGGAGTCTCGCTATGACATAGTGGTCACCCATCCACGGACCGACCGCGCCAAGCGCAGCTTAACTTTTGATCGGTCGAACCGTGCGGCTGTTACTAAGCCACGAGCTCCTCATACACACATACATACTGTTAAAATCATAACCCTTCGCCTTTATGGTCGGGTAAAAATGAAATCTTTTTTCCATCTCACCCTCAGAATCTAATCCAAGGCATCAAAGACCTGACTCCACTGTTGGACTTGGAGATGGACAAGTTGTCGCAAGACCTGGTGGAGATATCTGACTCCGAATCTGAAGACGAGGATATGACTCCCGAAGAGCCGAAGGAGAGTATTGGGGAGGAAGGCGCTAAGTGAGTAATTTTAGTCTTAATCTGCCTAGCCTTTTCTTTGTAAAGCCGGGAATGACCCTGAGTTGTTTCCTGTTCAATAATTGGATTGATGACACCACCAATCAATTGATATACTTTTAGGGCCAAGTTCACCGACAGATGGTTACGTAATCGGCCCGTTAAATAAAAACGTGTTTCAACCACGATGTAATTTTCATGTTATCCACTTCTTGGCCAACCCTGGTTTGGTAATCGACCGTTTTAAGAATAAAAAACCCAAATGATTGGTTGTCCATCGTAAGAAAAAAGTTTGAATTTATAATAAACAGCTGTTTTCGGTTGATCGGACTGTTATCTTGTTGGTGAACTTGGGCTGTTATCTTGGACTGTTATCTTGTTGGTGAACTTAATCTGCCTAGCCTTTCCTTATAAAGCTGGGAATGACCCTGAGTTGTTCCCTGTTCAATAATTGGATTGATGACACCACCAATTAATTGACATAATCTTAATGAGCTGTCACGGTTTCTACGTTTCTACTCTACGTGTGACAATAGCTATAACTGTGACGTCACGTATTCGCCAATACAATTTAATATTTATTGATTTTGAAGCAACTAAAATCTAATTTTATGTAATTAAATCAGATTTTCAGGGCTAAAATAGATTTACAGTGAATTTGTGGAATTAATTGTTAACTAGGTGTTTTCTTCACGAACCCGAGATAAAAATAATCATAACTTTTTTTTTGTATGGCACCTCGCAGGTCAACCTAGAAGGTTGTCGACTGCTTAACCGGGCTTGAAACAATCCTACATCCTTCTCCAAGTAGCCTGTAACCGTCTCTTGGGTACCATCTATCTCAATGTTAAATTTCATCTAAATCAGTTCAGCTGTTTTACCTTGAAAGGGCAAAAACTCACATTAGCAGTTATGATGCATTATTAGTTACTGCCCGCGGTTTTGCCTGAGACCCGAGGGAACTCCTCAACTAACCCGGATAGTAAACCTATAACCGTGTCCTGTGTCTCATCTATCTCCATGCCAAATGTCATCAAAATTGGTTCAGCCATTTTAAAGTGAAAGGGTAAGAAACAAAAAAAAATACCTTCCCATTTTTTTATATTATTCAGGATGATGGTGTCGACAACCAGTTGGTTTAAACTACCCCTCTGTATGTGGTAAAGAGGCATTTACCCACCAGTGGGATAGTCTAAAGGCTGATAATTATGATGACGTATTTGTCCACAGATTCGTAGAAGATAATCTGGCGAAGTTTTTGAACGATACCTGGAAGAAATATGACATGGACGCTAGGCTGAAGGAGACACAAATCATGTTGGACGATGAGATTGAAAAATTAGAACGTAAGTATATAATTTATCTTAATCTATGGTTCTATCTATATCTATGTATGTGTGTCACTAAACTCCTCCTAAACCGCTGAACTAAATTTAGATGAAATTTTATGTGATACTTGCTGTTTCCCGTGGGTACAGAGTTAAAGTCGACTAACTAAGACCTACTACGGAACACTACTGCGCGTGGCCCGACACGCACTTGGCCGGTTTTTTTTTAATGTTAGTATTCGAAAGTAACTCTATCTGTCATGCTTTAACGAGAAATCTATAGATAGAAAAATGAGGAAGGAAATAGGGGTAGGGTAAGAAAGCGAGGGAAACGGCTTGTTTATAATATAAGTCGTCGTCGTCTGCCTAGCCTTTTCCCCAACTATGTTGGAGTCGGCTTCTAGTCAAACCGGATGCATCGGAGTACCAGTGTTTTACATGGAAGGGACTCTGACCTCCACATCCCAGTTTTACCGGGTAACACGATACCCCTTGGTAAGACTGGTTGTCAGACTATCTGGCTTCTGACTACCTGTAATGACTATTAAAGATCTACAAATGACAGCCGGGGCCCACAGTTTAACGTGCTTTCCGAGGTACGGAGTAGTTTTCATGTTTTAATGGTCACCCATCCACGGGCCGACCGCACCAAGCGTAGCTTAACCTTTTGATTGAACGACCCGTGCGGCTGTTACTTAGCCACGAGCTCCTCAATATTATATAAGGAAGTTTATAATACAATTATTAAAATAAAATGTTTTATTTATAGAGGACAGTAAAGAGATCGACGCGATGTTGAACGAGTGTCAGGTGGCCACGGACAAGCTGCGCTGCGACCTGTACGCGAGCTTCGAGTGCCGGCGCGAGGAGCTGCCCCCCCTCGTGCTGTACGACACCCCCGACATCAAAGTAAGCATTTCACAAGCTTGACAAGCTATTTTCGACTGCCTCATTGTTTTAGAGGTCGCAAACTCTACTGCTACAAGGGATCCCGGAATCGATTTCAGGGTCGGACTGAAATAGGATCCTGGTGTCAGGTAGTTGGCGGTGTAACACCTCCCTGCCGGACCCTTAAGCCGTCGTACCCGGCTGCTATCTTAATAGCTGTTGTTGTTACAATTCCATGTCAGAGGCCGTCCGGCGGATTTAAGAAAACTCTGACACTAGGGCTTGTTAGGTTGGTAAACCTGTAGCCCACATGGCAAGAAGAAGTCAAGCATTGTAAAGAGCATTGACTTGGACAATTTGTGACATCACTTTTACGTGTTAAATTGACAGAATGACGTTTTAACAGCATGCATGTATAGGGCGGAGTGGTGATATCAGCCTTTCGAGTCCAGGGGCCTTACCATGACGTGCCAAAGCAGGAATAATTTGTAAAAAAGAGACAATGCTATACGACGATAGTAGCTGTGTCTCGCTCTCACCTGAATAGTGATTGCAAAAACATGTAATGGTACGGCCTCTGGTTTCCTTACGATGTTTTCCTTCATTAATCAGAGGTGTCTAAGATACACTTAGAAAGTTCGTAAAACTAAAAGTCACAATGGTACACGTTCCGAACCCGCACACTCGTACACGAGATGTAGGTGCCTTAACCACTAGGCCACCACGACACGGCATACTGTAATTAAAATTATAAATTAATTGTTTCAGCTTGTTGGACTGGAAATGGATCAGACAACCGATACACCTGCGACCCCCATAGAAACAACTGAAGTAAGTATCATTTGCCTAGCCTTTTCCCAACTATGTTGGGGTCGGCTTCCAGTCTAAACCGGATGCAGCTGAGTACCAGTGTTTTACACGGAGCTACTGCCTATCTGACCTCCACAACCGAGTTACCCGGTAACACGATACCCCTTGGTAAGACTGGTTGTCAGACTTTCTGGCTTCTGACTACCCGTAACGACTGTCAAAGATGTACAAATGACAACCGGGACCAACAGCTTAACGTGCTTTCCGAGGCACGGAGGAGTCTCGCTATGACATAGATGGTCACCCATCCACGGACCGACCGCGCCAAGCGCAGCTTAACCTTTGATCGGTCGAACCGTGCGGCTGTTACTTAGCCACGAGCTCCTCTCCGAACAAACAACTGAAGTAAGTAATGGTACCTAATATCTACTGTCTATACTAGTCCACAACAAATTACAGGCGAAATGCTTTCTTTCTGCGCAGTGCAATTAGTTTCAATAATCTTTCACCGAAGCTAGATATCGATTTTTTCTGTACAAGTTCGAAATCGATAAAAAGAAGGCTTAATTAATGATTTCTTTATGGATAATGATTGATGGTGATCAAACTGCATTCCTTATCATTCTTGGCTATTTGTTATCGTTGTTATAATTAATTATTTTTACCTATACTTACTTACCTTTTTTGTTCGTATTTAAATTAATAATCACATTGGGAACATTGATTCTTTACTAGCATTGTAAAAATCTATCTGTGAAAGCTTGTAATTAGCAATATGTTGACTCAAAGTGATACTCCACATTTGTTATTTAGCTGTAAGCTTTCCTACAATAAATAAATAAAATAAATATTAAAATCATTTATTTTAATTAGGCATACATCTAAATCTAAATATATATAAAACTCAAAGGTGACTGCCTGACTGACATAGTGATCTATCAACGCACAGCCCAAACCACTGGAGGGATCGGGCTGAAATTTGGCATGCAGCTAGATGTTATGACGTAGGCATCCGCTAAGATTTTGATAAATTCTACCCCCAAGGAGATAAAATAGGGGATGAAAGTTTGTATGAAATTTTGTCAATTTTAAACCGATCGGGCTGAGAATTCATATAGGCCACGCGGGCGAAGCCGCTGGCGGAAAGCTAGTTTAGTAATAAAATGCACTTAAGACCTTACAAGCTCAACTTTTAATTTGTATTTTTTTAAGGTAAGATATATTTAAATATACATATGTAGTTAGGATTCTCTGGGATTAGAAAAACTTACCGCGGCCTTGGAACACAAAGGACGAAGGAAGGAACATGGATGGGTTTTAGTCAGTAAGGGTCTGACACTCCCTCCTCGCTCCGCTCACAGCGGGGGTAGTGGGGAGATTTCTCATCCTTAATAAAAGATGAAACGATTCTTATTGAACTTTTTACTTGTAGACTCGTCTAGCCAAGCGTCGCCTATCGTCGAGCAGCGAGGTTCCCGCCAAGCGTCCCGCCATACCGCTGGGGTATACTCCTCTAGACCCACAAACAACCCCTAAGGTAAATTCCAGATTTAAATTTATACCCCCCTCCCCCACCCTCACCCAAAAAAGGGCCTATTTTAAACTACGGTACATCATATACTGTTTTTGTACTAACTTTCTAAGTTTATCTTACGACGACACTGACTAACGGTGAAGGAAAACATCGTGAGGAAACCTGGACCTACAAAGTCTGAAATCGCTAATCCCACCTTGAGCAAGCGTGGTGATAAATGCTCATGCCTTCTCTGTGTGAGAAGAGGCCTGTGCCCAGCTGGGGGACAATATATATGCTGATGATGATGATGATGCTGATATACTGTGACCTATTAATCCTACTAATATTAAAAATGCAAAAGTTTGTGAGGATGTATGTATGTTTGTAACTCTTTTCACGCAAAACTACTGAATGGATTTGGATGAAATTCGGTACACAGACAGTTTATATCCTGGATGTAAAATGAGGCTATGTAAAATGTGGGAATATTCTAAATTAGTCTCCTTAAATTAGATTTAGACGGGCTGTTTTCCGCAACTCCACGACAAGGCGCGTATTTTGCGTGAGAGGGTGTATTGGATGATTTTATTTGATCCACCCCAACTCCTCGAGAAAAGCCAGCAGATGCTTGGGTCTGCTGACTATCTCTTGGACAGTACCTGGGTTACCGAAGTACTTAGCCCTGTATGTGGCAGTTTCAGAGCAATCTAGTAGCACATGCGCCGCTGTTTCTTCATCCCTCATGCAGGCTCTGAAAAAAAGGCTGTCTGTTACTCCTATAATAAAGAGATGTTTGTTGAATTTAGCCAGTCCCCTTATTACACACTATTTGTAACCAAAACAAGTTATTTTAAAAAGAGTATCCATGGAGTTTCTTGCCGGTTCTTCTCCATAGGACCCACTTTTTGGAACCGTGCACCTAGCTTCAGTTCTTGACGTTTTATAAGTACCTGTAATTGGTCTATATGAAATAAAAACCTTTTGACTTTGACTTTTGACATTACACACTTTAGTTCACCGTAAAACCTCGTTTTTAGGGACCCGTATCTTAACGGATACCGTATTGTGACTATTTGTGATACATTAATTTCAAACTGTTAAAATATATTTGTATTATTTTTTTAGGATCCTAAAATAGCCATCCCGTTACCGGATGGAAAACTTGATGATGATGTGAGTAAAAATGTGGACTTGTCCTTCTATGTTAATTTTAATTGTGCTTCAAACCCTCATATTTATCTAACTACGACGAAGTAAAAAGGAGGGTTATGATTTAACACTTAAATTTATTTAAAATTGACCCTAATAAAATTTTGTTATGTCTAATACTAGAATATTTTAAATAAAATACATTGCTTTTCGTTTTCTTTGACAAAAACAATGAAATAAATCAGTTTTGGACATTGCTCGTAATATGTAACTATTTCTAAAAAGTAGGTGTCAATTTTGTTAGTACTTAAAAAAGTATTAATTAAAACTTTAAATTAACATTTGGTGTTTGTTTTAACAGAAAGATATATCAGTAGTGAAGTTATCAGCAGAAGCGGCCCCCGCCGACCTCCCCCCTCCCGGGGAGATCTCCCGCCCCCCTCTGCGCGTCAACATGCTGGTCTACGCCATGAAGAACGCCTTCGGACCCTGGCTTAGAGGCAGGGTGCTGGAGATACAACCCAAAAACCCTAACGGGGTAAGTTGTATCCTCAAAAGTAACCAGGTTGTCCACTATCTGGAAAATCAGGGAAAGTCAGGGTCGGGCCGTCAAGGGTTTTTGCGTTTTTTAAAAAATCACAAAGCAGCCCTGTCCCTGGCTTGCTACCTTGATAGCAGTTGTAACGATTGGGTAGATGACACTAATAACAATTAATTCTACGACACCACTTTCCTAATAAACCTCCTTATTTTAGCCACGATAATACGACTAATTTCTAATTTAATTTAAAATAAGATTTTTAATTGCTTTAGAATCAATAAATTGTTAATGAATTGAGTTGGTAAAAAAGTGACGTCATAGCTATGTATTGCCATACAAAATCTATGGAAGAAGTCGCGTTTTAACAGCTCATAAAAAGTATTTATCTTCTAAATAAAATATAAAAATGAATCGCTGAATGTGTTGCTAAGCGCATAACTCGAGAATGGCTGGACCGATTTGTATGAAATTTGGTCCGGATATAGAAGAGACCCTGGAAAAGGTTAAGGCTACTTTTAGTCCGGGTGCGTTATGAAGTTTCTTTCTTTCTTTCTTTAATTAATTGGTGGTGTAATCTACCTCCATGTCAGAGACCGTCAGGTGGTTTTGAGAAAACTCTGACATTATTGCTTGGTATAGTAAATCCGTGCAGCCTACACGACCAGCCGAAGATGGAGTTTAATAATTGTTTCTGTGTCAGGGCACACCGTTCTCGCTGTGTCGCGTGAAGTTCGACCACAAGCGGCAGGCGAACGGGAAAGTGCTGGCGGCTCGCTGTATCGCGTACGCGGAGCCTGCTGACGTCAGGATGACTATCGGTAAGAATAGAATAGAATATTATTTATTTGACCAGAGTGGAGGACCTCGTGGCTAAGTATAAGCCGCACGGATGACCGATCAAAGGTCAAGCTGCGCTTGACGCGGTCGGTCGGTGGATGGGTGACCATCTATGTCATAGCGTGCCTCGGAAAGCACGTTAAACTGTGGTCCCGGTTGTCATTTGTACATCTTTGACAGTCGTTACGGGTAGTCAGAAAGTCTGACAACCAGTCTTACCAAGGGGTACCATGTTACCCGGTAACTGGGTTGTGGAGCTCAGATAGGCAATCGCTCCATGTAAAACACTGGTACTCAGCTGCATCCGGTCTAGACTGGAAGCCGATCCCAACATTTTTGGGAAAAGGCTAGGCAGAGGATGAGTGTAGGTACATTATAAGGTGTTAAAGATTACATTTTTCCTGAACCATATACAATCTGTCTAAAAATGCATGCAAACATCATACAATAAAAATTTGTACAAAATTAAAATTATTATAGATTCAGAGCTTATGTCAAACAATAAATAAATTAAAACACAAATTCTAAAATGCATCATTTAAATAATCCTTAATGGAATAATAACACTTTTCAAGGAGCAGAGCTGTCAATTTCTTTTGAATTTACAGATTGTTTCATTTTTGTAAGTAAACTACACTTCATTTACAATAAGATTTGGAAAAAATAAAACCTTTTTTTGCAGCTTATTCAACCGATTTTGAGTTCTATTCCGTAGGGATAAGGATGGTGTTGAAAGCAAAATAATGTTTGCAATGACAAATATATTCTACATCTGTTTTTGTCATGTCACCTTGGCAGTAGAGCTCATAATCGTTTGAACAAACGGTAAATAGGGTGTAAGCCGTTGGAGGGAAACTAGTAAAAATATAAATCTTTCATCTTTATTTCACAGGTACACGTCTAATAGCGTTGTTCAAGGACTCTAACAAGCGCGAGTCGTACTACTCGGGCGTTGTGGCGGAAATACCTAACCCAGTCAACAATTATAGGTAAGTCTAGCTTCCTGCCAGCGGCTTTGCCCGCATGGACTATACGAATTCGAATAAAAAATGACAGAGTTTCATACAAACTTTGCCCTCCTTTTTCACTCCCTTAGGGGTAGAATTTCGGAAAATCCTTTCTTATCAGATGCCTACGTCATACGAAGAACACACCCTCCAAGTTTCAGGTCTCTACGATCAGCGGTTTAGGCCGTGCGTTGATCCGTCAGTCATTCAGGACAAAGCATTTTATATGTATAGATAAGAGCTTAGCAGTACTTAGATGTGACGTCACAAATTTTTAAAAACAATAGACCAATTATTAAATAATTTCAAAGCAATTACAATCCTATTTAACAGTTGAAAGTTTGTTTGTTACGCTTTTACAAAATGGCTGAACCATATAGATAAAATTTGGTTCGGAGATATCTCTTTATCTCGAGGACCTAGGAGACAGTTATAGGCCATTTTTTATCTGGATGCTTCATAAAAAGCTTTCCGAGGCGTCTCAGTATAACATACATAGATGTTTACCCATCCACGGACCGACCGCGATAAGCGCAGCTTTACCTTTGATCGAACGACCCATGAGTTTGGTACTTAGCCACGAGCTCTCTAACTCTTCACGGAATATAGTCGTGATGGAATTTCGTCTTCTTTCCCAGGTATCTGGTCTTCTTCGACGATGGGTATGCCCAATATGTGCAGCATCAGCACACTCGTCTGGTCTGCGAGAGCTCCCCCCTAGTTTGGGAGGAGGTGCATCCATTCTCCAGGGAGTTCGTAAGGGAGTATCTCCTGGCGTACCCTGAGAGGCCGATGGTGAGGCTCCATGAAGGACAGCATCTGAAGACTGAGTGGAATGGTAAGGATTTTGCGAGATTTTTATTATGTGTGTGAACCTTATTGCGACTGAGAAAGAGTTCTTAATACATGTTTCACAGATAACCAATTTCCTACACACAATATTTTGTCTCAAATACTTTAAATTAAACAAAATTGAGTTCAAAATAAAAAAGCTGTTAGTTTTAAGCATGGTGTAAAAAACCTATTGTAGAAATGCCGTCAGAGTCGTGATGGCCCAGACTTTAAGGCATCTGCACGTTAAGTAAAGCAAGCAAGTACAAATGTGACTGTGTTCTTTTTAAGTGTATCTTAGACACCACTGACTAACCGTGAAGGAAATCATCGTGAGGAAACCTGGACTTAAAAAGTCTGAAATCGCCAATCCGCCTTGAGCAAGCGTGGTGATCAATGCTCATGCCTTCTCTGTATGAGCAGAGCCTTTGTCCAACAGTGGGATATTACATTTCAAACCCTTTTCTAGGTAAATGGTGGTCATCGCGAGTGACAAAAGTAGACGCATCCCTCGCCCAAGTGATGTTCGTGGGCGACGGGCGGAGGGAGTGGATATACCGCGGCTCCACCCGTCTGGCGCCGCTGTACCTCGAGCTCAGGGCTGCGGAGCGACACCGACCGCGGCCCATGCCCAGGAGTAAGGCTCAACCCAGGGTGAGTGCTGATAGACTAATGGAGTGTGCTAGTCAACATGTGTAAAAATGTTACCTAATTGAATGTATTTTTTTTTACAATTATTTAATCCTTACTTCCTTACTAATATTATAAATGCAAAAGTAACGCTTTCACGCCAAAACTACTGGACTGATATAAATGAAATTTGGTACAGAGATAGAATAGACCCTGAGGAACAACATAGGCTACTTTTTACCCGGGTGCGCTAAGTAGTTCCCTCGAGATGCGGGTGAAACCGCGGGAAATAGCTAGTATTGTATAAAGATGGTTCTTCAAACCTTACAGACAGACATGTGTTGCTGGGGAGTTTGTTATGCCACTTCTTCCCAGCTAAAACACATAGGAAGTGGTGAAGGGCGGACATTTTGGGGGCTGTCTTTTGTAAATTTGACGTTCAAAAAGTGCTGATTTTCAGCCTAATTTGAATAAACGATTTTTGAATTTTGACTTCTTATTAGTCCTTCTTATATTATAAAGTGATTTTTTTTTTGTGAGGATGTATTTATATGTTACTCTTTGATGCAAAAACTACTAAATGGAATTAGGCACACGCATAGTTTATAACCTGGATTAACACACATAAGATACTTTATATCCAGGTGAGCGAAGTAGTCCCCTAAGTTTGCGGGTGAGACCGCGGGAAATAGCTATTTGCGAAAAACTTAAAATCTTATGTCCTATCCCAGGTTTCAAGCTATCTCCATACTAAATTTCATCCAAATCGGTTTAGCTGTTTTGCTGTAAAATTAAACAAACTGGAAGAATTAATTTTACATTTATAACATAAGTCAGGACTAGCTGTAACAGGATTGAATTTAATGCCATGTTTTTTAGGCCTAGTGTCTTATTACCGAAAGTTAAAGTAATCCAGTTTCCAGTATAGAAAAGAGACAGTGCTATTGGTCATGTATAGCTCCATCTCTGTCTTACACTGTAATATATTAATTTATTAAAACTCCTAGCTCAATCGGATGAATGGTTTAAGAACGAACAGTAGAATATTCGTTTTTTTTTATATTAATAGAAAATAATATGTAATATTGTTTGTTTCAGTTGAATATGCCTTACGTGGAATACACGCGGTCGGACGAGCAGGAGGCCAGCAAACAGGCGGAAGCGCAGACGCAGCAGCAACAACAGAATGAGGTGAGAATCATATCATATATATTTGTCTCCATATACACAGGAAAGACCATAGATACTAAATCGAGTGTCAAAAATAGATAAAGAATTTTTATTTCACATAGGCCTCCCAATATAGTCGTGGTGGCCTAGTGCACCTGCCTAGCCTAAGGCACCTGCCTCTCGAGTACGAGTGTGCGGGTTCCAAACCTGACAAGTACCAGTGTGTCTTTTCTAAAGTCATATGTACTATCTAAGTATATCTTAGACGTCACTGACTAACGGTGAAGGAAAACGTCGTGAGGAAACCTAGACTTTAAAAAGTCTGAAATCACTAATCCCAAAAAGTCTGAAATCGCCAATCCGCCTTGAGCAAGCGTGATCAATGCTCATTCCTTCTCTGTATGAGAAGAAGCCTGTACCCAGCAGTGGGACAATATATAGGCTGATGTAGTGATGGGACCTCCAAATAAGGCACTAATGAAAGGTGAAATTAGTTGCACGGTCCCAAGTAGTGGGTCCTATGGAGAAGAACCGGCAAGAAACTCCATGGATACTCTTTTCAAAACTTGTGTTTACAATATTATAGTGTTTACGTTGTCTAATATAAGAATATATGTGTGCAGGAGATCCGGCGGCAGCGCGCTGTAGCCAGGAAGTCGACGTCGGCCGCCCCCGCGCCCGCGCCCCCCGCCCCCGCCCCCGCCCTCGACACCGTCACCAGCAGGGTCGTGGTTAGTACTCTATCTACTAACTCTAAAAAAAATTCTCAATTAGGCCTAATAAGTATTTTTGATAATAAAAATAAAAAATAAAAATGGATCCAACGTATATGTATAGGTCTTATGTTTTCACTATTTTTGGTTTTTACTCCAAAAAAAAAAAACTGAAAAGTAAAAAATAATTTTTATTTAAACGCTTTACGACCAAAACAACGCTTTCGAAGTCGGTGTCTTGTAAGTTACTATTGTTAATATTTCGCCACCGACTTCGAAAGCGTTGTTTTGGTCGTAAAGCGTTTAAATAAAAATTATTTTTTACTTTTCAGTTTTTTTTTTGGAAGTCGGTTTTATTTTTTTTGTAAAAAGCTTTTTTATTTTTTCGCTTTTCAGTGTCTCGGTCTTGCAATCTTAACAAAATAAACACACCACTTTTTTAGGTTGTAATAAGCGTAAATAACGAAATCATCTAAGTATTTGGCATATCAGCAAGTAGAGATAAATCGTTATTTTTGATATATTTATAAAACGCCTGAACCGGTAGTGATAAAATTTAAATGGGACCACACGGGTCGTAAAAAACGTTTAGCTTTTCAGTGACTATACATATACCTATACTAGTGATAAGTATAGTTGTTACTATCCGCATTAGTGGAAAGTTCTCATCAATACAAATAATATAAGCCCAAACACGAGGTAGTTTACATATTCAGCTGCCGAGTTCCTTCGACCTTCTCTAGTCCCCATCATCAGATCAGCTCCAAACCTTCACTGTTGCAAAGGTCTCGTCAATACGAACATAATAAGCCCAAACACGAGGTAGTTAATATATACCGTTGCTGAGTTCCCTCGACCTTCTCTCGTCTCCATCATCAGGTCAGCTCCAAACTTGCACTAGTGAATAGTGTTATCAAACATACACCTGAGCATTAAGTTTTTACCCTATGCATGCCTACAACTTTCCAAAGTTGCCCTCGATTTCTCAGGGTTCCCATCATCAGATCCTGACTTGATGACTATGGGACCACCTGGAAAGTATACCCTACCAAATAAAAAAACAATTTTGCAAATCGGTCCAGGCGTCTTCGAGTAATCGGTGAACATACATAAAAAATAAAAAAAAAAGATCCCGACGAATTGAGAACCTCCTCCTTTTTTTTGAAGTCGGTTAAAAATAGATAACATACCTTTTCCTACTTATTGCACATAGTCTAGATTTTGACTTCAATAGTACAAATAAATACCTACATTCTTAATAATCGCGTTAAAAATGAGATAATAGAATATTTGCCTTCGAACATGGCAATATTGGGTCAGGGAAATGTGGTAGAGTGATCAGGGAAAGTCAGGGATTTATTACTTTTTGGCATTTATGGTGGATACCCAGTAAATATTCTCATAATTGCACTCTACTCCACCAGTACTACACGCCGAAGAACGCGGTGAAGCCCTACAAGATGACTCCTCACAAGTGCGGGCCGAAGTGCAAGCGCAGTGACGTGCTGTCGCTCAAGGAGCTCCGCACTTACAACCCACTCGCGAAACCCCTGCTCAGCGGCTGGGAGAGGTACGTCTATACTCCATCTATACTTATTAAGAGGAAAGATTTGTATTTTTGTGTGTATGTTTGTAATGAATAAACTCAAAAACTACTGTGCCGATTTCAAAAAATCTTTCACCATTGGAAAGCTACATTCACCCTGAGTAACATCGGTTACCCGTGCGAAGCCGGGACGGGCCGCTAGTCTAATATAAAAATGAATCGCTGAATGTGTTGCTAAGCGCAAATCTCGAGAGCAGCTGAACCGATTTGAATGAAATTTGGTACAGAGATAGAGAGGACCCTGGAGAAGGTTTTAGGATTCTGTGTGAAGTAGTTCCCTCGGGACGCGGGCGAAACCGCGGGCAACAGCTAGTCTATACTAATATTATAAAGAGGAAAGATTTGTCTTTGTTTGTTTGTAGGGTTTTAACTCAAAATTTACTGGACCGATTTTTAAAATTCTTGCACCGTTAGAAAGCTACATCTTTACAAAGTGTCATAGGCTATATTTATTTCCAGAAATAATTAGGGACCCCTACTAAAACTTGAATGGTGGCTAGCGGTAGTTCACCTGTCAGCCACATTCATAAATAGCCATGTCGGACTATATCACATTTTTACTGTACCGTAGACGAACCCTAACCGTCTTACTTATAAAAAAACTGTAATCTAAAGTTTAACCACGGGTTTCGTAGTCCCTATTTTAAATCAAAATCGCGGTTTATGTTTTTGTTCACTCATAAACATAATTTAACAGTTGGTTATTTATGGTACGTAAAACCTCTGTCGCCACAGACTATTATCCAAATAATCGACTAAAGAACGAATGAAGACGTAAAAAATTGGATTTTTCATCTGTTGCAAATTTGACAAATAAAAAGATCTAGTGCACAACTGGATGAGGCATCTTCGGGTACGCTCGTTTGAAACTTAACTGAATTGAAAACCTTATCCATCCCTTTCTAATACGTGATATCAAGGTCCACTTGGCTCAATCAATCTTTAAAATAAATGTGAAATAAAATATAATCAAGAAATTTCGCGACTCTGAATATTAGAAACAAAAAAAAAGCAATTCTAAAGAAGAGTACCGCCCCTTGCGGGACACCAAAGACTTTGTAAATCAAATACGATACAAACTTGCATTTGAATAAATAATAAATAAAAATATTAAGATTAACTTTGTGTCGTGGATCTATTCCAGTTGATATTTAGTTCCATGGACAGAAAAATAACATTGCTTTGAAAAACATAAATCGGTCGGAGGATCGTCTCTGGGGTTTTATCTTAATGTTAGAGAAGTTATTTTTTAATTGAAAACAGTCATACGTAGTATCGTATAATTTTACACTGAAATCAATCAGCTGATTCAAATGAAATACGCCATCTTGTCTCAAATCGGAGGTTGTACCACCTCGCGGCGAGGTTTAATTTTGACAGTTATTTATACCTGTGTTAACTTCGGAACAACGCTATATAGCATTTATGAGTGAGATTTTTGCTAATTCGTTAAGTAACAGCAGTGTAAAAATTATTCCGACTTTATAAGTAAGGCGGTTATAGTTTCGCCATGTCCGTCTCTCTGTCTGTCGGTCAGTCCGTAAAAATAAAATTATGAGAAATATATTTTTTTAAGGTAGCTCTCCCATACGAGTCTAGTCATTTTTTTTCTCATATATCCCATCGTGTGATGTATCGTTGAATAGGTTTCAAAAATAAAGCAGGTGTGTGTGAAGACCATTTTTCGATTAAGGGATCCGTTTGTGAAATATCTAGCTTTATAGTGAAAATTTTCGTTCGATACTGCGACCCCCTTTCCCTCTAACTTTGAATAAATTGTTCCAAAAAAAATAATTTATTAATAGTTGATAAATTATTCTCTCAGATAGTTAAACCGCGGTGAATATTATTATATCTATACATATTATGATTTAACCACATTCGTGTAGAGAAACATATTCTAACCGACGAAACGCATTTTTTTTATGTATGACCACGTACAATTTCAATATGAGTGTCGGGCAATCGAAAATGAAATGTTGAGTGACAGACACTTGACTATGAATGTCAGCAACTTCAATGTGAGTGTCAGCAACTTCAATATGAGTGTCAGGCAATCGAAAATGAAATGTTGAGTGACAGACACCTGACTATGAATGGCAGCAAGTTCAATGTGAGTGTCAGCAACTTCAATGAGTGTCAACTGAAACTGAAAATTATATTGAAAATTTTCATAAGCAACTTAGCTGTGAATGTCAGCCACTTTACTAAGAGTGTCAGACACTAATGAGTTTTAGACACTTAACTATGAGTGCCATACACTTCACTATGAGTGTCATACGCTTCACTATGAGTGTCAGACACTTCACCATGAATGTATAAATATCAACTTTGCTATGAAATGTATATGGAAATCTAAATTGAACTTCGTTACGAGTGTCAGCCATTTCACTGAGTGTCAGCAACTTGAACTGAAACCGAAAATGAAATGATGCGTGACAGTCACCTAAATATGAGTGTCGGACATTTAACTATGAGAGTCAGACACTTCACTACGAGTGTCAGACACTTCACTGTGAATGTATGGATATCAACTTTGTTATAAAATTTATATGGAAAATGAAATTGAACTGCACTACGAGTGTCAGCCATTTCGCTGAGTGTCAGACACCTGACTATGAGTGTTAAACATTTCATTATGAGTGCCAGACACTTCACTATAAGTGTCAGCAACATTTGCTATAAGTGTCAGCCAAGTCACTGAGTGTCAGTCACATGTTTATGGATGTCAGCAACTTCACTATTAGTGTCAGCTATTTTACTAAGAGTATCAGACACTTAAGTACGAGTGTCAGACACTACACTATGAGTGTCAGACACTTCACTATGAGTGACATACATCTGACTACGAGTGTCAGACACTTCGCTATGAGTGTCAGACACTTCGCTATGAATGTCAGCAACTTCAATATGAGTGACATACATCTGACTACGAGTGTCAGACACTTCGCTACGAGTGTCAGCCACTTCGCTGACTGTCAGTCACTTGTTAATGGATGTCAGCAACTCCACTTCTAGTGTCAGCCACTTTACTAAGAGTATCAGACACTCAAGTACGAGTGTCAGACACTCAAGTACGAGTGTCAGACACTACACTATGAGTGTCAGACACTTCACTATAAGTGTCGGACACTTCGCTATGAATGTCAGACACTTCACTATGAGTGTCAGACACTTCGCTATGAATGTCAGCAACTTCAATATGAGTGACATACATCTGACTACGAGTGTCAGACACTTCGCTACGAGTGTCAGCCACTTCGCTGACTGTCAGTCACTTGTTAATGGATGTCAGCAACTCCACTTCTAGTGTCAGCCACTTTACTAAGAGTATCAGACACTTAAGTACGAGTGTCAGACACTACACTATGAGTGTCAGACACTTCACTATGAGTGTCGGACACTTCGCTATGAATGTCAGAAACTTCAATATGAGTGTCAGGCACAGGAACTGGAAGCGAAAATGAAATGATGAGTTACATACACCTTACTATGAGTGTCAGACACTTCGCTATGAATGTCAGACACTTCACTATGAGTGTCAGACACTTCGCTATGAATGTCAGCAACTTCAATATGAGTGTCATACATCTGACTACGAGTGTCAGACACTTCGCTATGAGTGTCAGACACTTCACTATGAATGTCAGCAACTTCAATATGAGTGTCAGCAACTTCAACGTGAGTGTTAGCAACTTCAATATGAGTGTCAGACAACAGAAAATTAAATGATAAGTGACAGACACCTGACTATGAGTGTCAGACACCTGACTACGAGTGTCAAACGCTTCGCTTTGAATGTCAGCAACTTTAATATGAGTATCAGTCACTGGAACTGGAACCGAAAATGAAATGATGTGTGGCATACAGCTGACTATGAGTGTCAGACACTTCGCTATGAGTGTCAGCAACTTCGACTGAACTTGAACTTGAACTGGAACTTCACTATGAGTGTCAACAATTTGAACTGGAACTGGAACCGAAAATTAAATGAAGCGTGACAGACACCTCAATATGTATGTCGGACATTTCACTATGAATGTCGGACATTTCACTATGAATGTCGGCCATTTCACTATGAATGTCAGACATTTCACCAAGAGTGCCAGACACTTCACTATGAGGGTGAGACACTTCACTATGAGTGTCAGCAACTTTGCGATGAGTGTTCAGACACTTCACTATGAGGGTCAGACACTTTACTATGAGGGTAAGACACTTCACTATGAGTGACAGACACTTAACTATGAGGGTGAGAAACTTCACTATGAGTGTCAGCAACTTTGCGATGAGTATTTAGACACTTCACTATGAGTGTCAGACATTTCACTATGAGTGTTAGACACTTCACTATGAGGGTGAGACACTTCACTATGAGTGTCAGACACTTTACTATGAGGGTGAGACACTTCACTATGAGTGTCAGCAACTTTGCGATGAGTGTTCAAACACTTCACTATGAGTGTCAGACATTATACTATGAATGCCAGACACTTCACTATGAGGGTCAGACACTTTACTTTGAGTGTCAGCAAATTTGCTTAGAGTGTCAGACACTTCGGACACTGTGAATCCCAAAAAAAATAGCGATGAAATTGAAAATTTAAATAAAAAAAAGTAGAGAAACATTTTTTACTTAAAATAACCCAGTTTTCTCATAGTTTTACACTTTTTCTTGCGGAAACAAAATTACGTCATATTTGCCGAGAGCACCCTCTCCCCCACGTGAGATTGAGTGAGGTTTTGCTTGACCCCCTCCCCCTCTAAACGCTTCACGTAATTAATGGATGCCCTTAATGAACTTAAAAGGAAAACTATCTCGGCTAAGTAGGGTTAACCGGTTACAGAGTTAAAGTCTGAACCCTCGGAACCCTATTGCGCGTGGCCCGACTCGCACCTGGTTTTTAGGTACTAAAACAGTGATAAAGGTCTTCCAAAAAATAATATTTAGTCGAAAATTACGTATGTAAGATGACGGCTAGCGATCCTTCAGGGTAGCTCCCATACACGTAAAGTGGGTATGAATATTTTTGTTCTCATGTATCCCATCTCATATCCATATCTCAGTTTGTCAATGCCAATGATTTTTTAGACCGTGGCAATACCATATGTCATCCCCCGCAGGCAGATCGTGCGGTTCAAGGGGCACAAGGAGGTGATGTACCGCGCGCCGTGCGGGCGGCGCCTGCGCAGTGTGCGCGAGCTGCACCGCTACCTGCGGGCCGTGGCCTGCGACCTGCCCGTCGACCTGTTCGACTTCCACCCCGCCACGCACTGCCTCGCCGAGTTCGTGCTCAACAAGTGCCGGGTCGGGAAGAAGGTAGGTATCGCACCAGACCTGGGGGCCGATTCTACTATATTTTAACACCGATACAAGTTCGATTCCGATTTTGTTTCGATTGTAACCTTAAAATCATATGTACTTTCTAAGTATATCTTAGACGTTACTGACTAACGGTGAAGGAAAACATCGTGAGGAAACCTGGATTTGAAAAGTCTGAAATCGCCAATCCGCCTTGAGCAAGCTTGGTGATTAATGCTCATGCCTTCTCTGTTTGAGAAGAGGCCTGTGCCCAGCATTGGGACAATATATAGGCTGATGATGATGATGATGATGTAACCTTAAAAGCTATTCTACTATTTGTATGGCAAAGTCGCAACTGAACCACAACTAAACTTCTATCGAACATCAACAATCGTAGATCGAAGTTGCTTTTTATCAACTTAAGTTCAACCGCTAATTTTGACAGCTGAAAGATTGAAGCGTATGTTAAATATATGCGCAATAGAAATTGACATGTTTCGACAGATCGTGGACGTAAACTGAATCGTTGTCGCTGCTTGACCGACAGTCGTGCAAAACCGCGAAAGAGCAGTTTGTAAATACCGTGTAACAGAAAAAGCTGCAAAAATTACACATCGCGCTAACTAATCTTTAGCCTGAATTAGGTTTATTTTAACGTCGCAGAATTTATGTTAGTAGTGCAATAAAGTTGTCGCAAAGGAGTTGCTATAAAGTTTAGTCGATAAAATTACAGTTAAATGGCTAAAACATTAAGTTTTCTCTGCCTCCTGCAATGTTGTGAAAAATCTGATACGCGGTATTTACAAACTGCTCTTTCGCGGTTTTGCACGACGACGATATGACGTTTGTAGCTGTGTCTCGCTTACACCTGAAAAATGATTGCAAAAAGATGTGGTATTACGACTTTTAAGAAAATTATGATATTCAGGATTGTGACTGCTTTTCAGATAGATTGATCTGTTTCAACTATAAACATCTGCATTATCGGAGACACGATAAGGTGGCAGTGACCACCTACCATCAGATTAGCTGCTACAAATAATATAAAAAATACTAACACCCTTGAAATGTTCCCAGGATCTTTCCCACGGTAAAGAGAACGTACCTGTCCCATGCGTGAACTACTACGATGACTCGCTGCCGGAGTTCTGTTCGTACAACACTGAGCGTACGCCCACTGCTGGGGTCCCACTCAACTTGGACCCAGAGTTCTTGTGCGGCTGTGATTGTACCGATGACTGTCAGGTGAGAGGATATTGCCATTAAATATAATGGTTTAATTAAAAACTCGTACCGCCATTTTTAGGGTTCCGTAGTCCGACAAGGAACCCTTATAGATTCGTCATGTCTGTCTGTCTGTCTGTCTGTCTGTCCGTCCGTATGTCACAGCCATTTTTTCCGAAACTATAAGAACTATACTGTTGAAATTTGGTGAGTAGATGTATTCTGTAAACCGCTTTAAGATTTTGACACAAAAATAGAAAAAAAACAATAAATTTTGGGGGTCCCCATACTTAGAACTGAAACTCAAAAAAAATTTTTTCATCATACCCATACGTGTGGGGTATCTATGGATAGGTCTTCAAAAATGATATTGAGGTTTCTAATATCATTTTTTTCTAAACTGAATAGTTTGCGCGAGAGGCACTTCCAAAGTGGTAAAATGTGTGTCCCCCCCCCTGTAACTTCTAAAATAAGAGAATGATAAAACAAAAAAATATATATGATGTAGATTACCATGCAAACTTCCATTGAAAATTGGTTTGAACGAGATCTAGTAAGTAGTTTTTTAGTAATCAGCAATTTTCCTCTACAAACAAACTTAATTATGCGGTCGGAAAAAAACAAGATAATTGCGACTTTATTGCGTATTTTTTCTCTCCAATGGTCGGAACCCTCGGTGCGCGAGTCCGACTCGCACTTGGCCGGTTTTTTTTTCTATATCAGATTAGGTTATTATCCACGGATCTTACATTAATATCTTTGTCGACTAATTATGCTTGTTTCAGGATAAATCCAAGTGCGCTTGTTGGAAGATGACGCTAGAGGGCGCGCGGACTATAGGGCTGGAGGGCCCAAACGTGGGCTACGTGTACAAGCGACTGCCTGAACCGCTACCCTCTGGGATATACGAATGTAATTCTAGGTAAGAATAAAGAACATTGTACACCCTATTTTTTATTAAACAACTAGTTTTTTAGCGAAGTTTCAAATAACATTAAAATTCTTAAAAAAAACATCACCTTCCATCTTCCAGAAATAAATGCTTTTTCTTTCTGTCTTCTTTCTATCTTCATTGACCAAAACCTCTAACTTTTTAACAACTCTAGCTTAATCAAAAGAAAAAACAAAAATATATAAATTTGGATTACACTTTTATCATTTTCACAACCCCTTATAGTACGAGAGCCCACGACCAAAATTTTTGTCTCATAGCAATACGGCCAAAACCGCATCAAATCGATAGATACGATTATCCTGAACTCGAAAATACCAATATCAGACATTTTCCGCGTAGCGTTTGATCTGACCGAATTTTCAAAATTGTCAAAGAATTTTACCGAACTGCATCATAGCAATATGTCTGATTTGCAGACTGTAGTTGAATGATAGTTCTGAGATACCGGAAACATATTTTTCAGACGTTAGTGGTGTAGCGCAAACCCGTAAAATCACTTAAAAAAATTAAAAATGAGACAAAAAAAATGTCTCATAGCAATACGTCTGAAAATCTTTTTTATTAGTAAATTTTGGTTATTTGATGCGAACAAAACAATTTTCAGACGGAAATGTGAACGCATTAAATTTTGAGACCATTTTGAAAATGTTAACAAATTTTACCGATCGGTATCATAGCAATATGTCTGAAAATTGTTGGACATGACAAAATAAGTTGTCCACATGTGCAAAAAAATTATATCAGACAAATTAAGTGTAGCACCTTCTCTATCAGACAACTTTTCGATACTCAGATATCATTTAAAAATCGTATTGAGACATCTTGAATTTTCTGTTACAAACCAATGAATACGTTGCGACCCTGAATTTATTAGATGATAATTAACAAAGAATTTACCCGAAACCGTAACATTGAAGTTGAAGGACTGAAATAAATCGCACAAAAGGAAACTGGGATGAAGTTGAAAAAAAAACGGTTTATTCAAAGTTACAAAATATTCTCGTATTCAATCGCTGTCGGATTCGGAATCGTCGTCTTAAATACTGATTGATTTGATAGTTTTGGTTTTATTTAAAGCACACTTGAGTAACTTTTACAAAAGAAATAAGTAATGACATCTGTCAAAGTACATATAATAGACAAGGGAGATTCTTGAATATCTATGAAGGCTGTAAATTTAAAAAAAACATTTAACAGAGGCGTCGGCCAGGTGACTCCGAAACGTTATTTTCGTTTTTGGGAGTATATGCTACACTTAAAGTGTCTGAAAACAGGTTTTTGGTAATCATGGCAGTAATACGAAAAGTTGAAAAAAAAAATTATCCGTATTGCTATGATACAGGTCGGCTAAATTTGTTGACATTTTCAAAAATGCGCTCACGCTATATGAAACGCGCAAAATGTCTGAAAACAAACTTTTTCGTAATACAATTATAAAATCTATGTACATTTTCACTATCAGACGTATTGCTATAATACCGACTGTCTTTTTTTTTTGACACAGCAGAAATGGCCTCCCACGCAGTTGCTACACTTTCGACCGTTACTACACACCTAGTCGGGTTCAGAATCATACAATCTAACGATTTTATAGGGTTTTTGCCGTATTGCTATGAGACATGGTTTTGGTCGTGGGCTCTCGTACTATTAGTTCTAGCTACATATTCTAATAAATAAAAAACTGAAAACAAAAAAAAAACATACTAAATTATATACAGCCTCGATTTTTTTGCAACCCAGTGTATTCAAACCGGGATTATTGTCCGCAGGTGTAAATGCAAGCACACATGTCTGAATCGCGTCGCCCAGCATCCTCTACAGTTGAAGTTACAGGTGAGATATTAAAAATGTATATTTCTTCTTCTTCTTCGTCAAGACTGAGGGTCGTGACCTCCAAGAGTGGAGTTGCAGGTCAGGTCTCTCCAAGTGTTCCTGTCTTGGGCAAGGGGAATTGCCGCTTGGCTGTAACACTAGAGGACAATATAGTCACAAAATACAGGACCCGTTAGATATCTAAACAGGCTCAAATGTATTCAATATTGGTTTTTCTTGAGCTTTCTCAACAGTGAGCCTTAACAGTAGGCCTCACAGATTTATAAACTAAAGGGAGATATTTCAAGGGGGTGTGGGATCGATGTATGCACAAAACAGAAACAAACCCGGACGCCGTTGATTAGTTGTGAACGCAGTTCAATGTAGTTGTGTGTCTCTACGTTGTCTCTGCGAGCTGCTGTTACGCGATTGGGTCGTCTTGAGTGTGGCAGTTTAGTTGTAGGCGACAGCCTTGCTTGAACAATTGGGCAGCCACACCATATCTCCCTTTAGTTTATAAATTTGTAATAGGCAATAAATGACTATGACTATATAATGACTATGCATTAAATGACTATGACTAGGCCTCTTTCTATGAACTTGTCTTAATAGTTTCCAACATATATTTCATTTTCGGACTATTTATACTCCCATAGAGAAGGCATGAGCATTGAACACCAATACTCAATAACTTTATTGCATCCCATAATGTATACAATGGCTGGTGGGTAATATTAAAAAGAAACAATTATGAACCCTGTCGGGCACAGCAAGTTAGTTTTTTTAGAGGAGAGGATGAAGAGCGCCTTTATTTATTCGTTTATTATATTAAACAGTTCTTTTTAGAACATAATATACTGAAATAAAGGAAGAAAATCTTATATAGCACCACGCTTGCTCAAGGCGGTTTGGCGATTTCAGACTTAAAGTCCAGGTTTTAAAATGTGATTTCAGGTGTTCAAAACTCTGAACCGCGGCTGGGGTATCCGCGCACTGAACGATGTGCCTAAAGGTTCATTCCTGTGCGTGTACGCTGGGAACCTCCTCACTGATGCGACCGCTAATTTGGTAAGATATCTTATAATAGTTCTATATTTGGTGAGCAAAGCATATAAATACTAAATAAATTACAGTATTTTAATACGCTCGGTGGCTCATGGCTAGGTAATAGAATAACCATCTAGGTTAGCATTACCAAAGGGTATTTTGTTACCTAATAAAAGTATTTTTGTAAGAATAAGGCAAGTCCTATAGAGAAGAACCGGCAAGAATCGATGAATACGCTGTTCAAATTCAGTTTTATAATAATTTGGTTTAATATAAATTTGAGAAAATTATCCAATTCGAAACACGTTATTAAGCTATATAAAACTATGTTGTGGAGGTCAGATAGGCAGCCGCTACATGATATGCTGCATCTAGCAGATATTTTTTTTTCTATACTTACCTAATAATTTGCAGGACGGTTTGAATGAAGGCGACGAATATTTAGCCGAGTTGGATTACATCGAGGTGGTGGAACAAATGAAGGAGGGATATGAGGAGGACATCCCGGAGGCAGACAAGAGATTGGACAAGGTAGGATTATTTACTGAATCTTAGGTCATTTATACGAAAAATAAATGTCTAATACTCCGCTTATCACGGGAAAAAAACCCGGGACCCAGTCGGCTATGTTCTATGTTTTTCCGTCTCTCCCAACCATAGATATATATGTTACTAAAGTAACTAGATCTGCAATCACCAAGCAAAATGCGCGCCATGAATGTTTGAGCCCCCAGCCATAATTCATGTCATCTGTCAGCTTGACTTCAACTGAATGTCTGGAAAAATTACTGTCGCCGTCTTTGTCGAACAGATGTCACGTACATAATGTTTCGGTTAGTGTGAAAGAGATAAATATAATGTTGCATCAAAATGGTTACTAGTTTCAAAGCTACGTCTGCATTCTAAAAAATGGTTACGTTTTTGTTACCGCGTAATGTTCGGGATTGGATCTCTATTGATATATCTCGATGCTCTCAACATAACATAGATAGGATCCCACACATTTTTTTCTTTTGAGTTTTTTTGCGGTTGTTATTTTTTATTATATTTTTTTTAATTGAGGTTTTTAAAAATTATCCACTGGTCCTCCTAATTCATCATTTACCTTCCAGAAAGACCAGGCCAAAGATGGCGAGGGGTCCGAAGAGGATGAGCCCACATCTTCAGAGGACGAGGACACAGCCTCTAAGACTGACAAGGAAGACGACGACTTCAGGCCCGGGCATATTGGACTAGGCGTCATGGAGTTCAAGTAAGCAAACACAATCTATACATATAACATGCTTTGTCCTGAATGACTGACGGATCAACGCACAGCCTAAACCGCTGATCGTAGAGATCTGAAACTTGGAGGATGTGTTCTTTGTATGACGTAGGCATCCGATAAGAAAGGGTTTTCTTAAATTCTACCCCTAAGGAGGTGAAAAAGCGGGGTAAAGTTTGTATGAAACTCAGTCATTTTTAATTTGAATTCGTATTGCCCAGGCGGACAGCTAGTACATATAATAAAACTAGTTTTTTTTATCTAGATGCAGTTCTCTCTGAGTGAGAGTGAAACCGTCGGGGACAGCTAGTCTATACTAATATTATAAATGGGATAGTGTGTATATCTGTATTTTACCTCTTCACGCTTGAACCGCTGAACCAATTTAGATAGAATTTGACATGGGGATAGCTTAAACCCTGCGGAAGGACGTATGGTAGTTTTTATCCCGGGTGGTTTAAGTATATTCCCTGGGACGCAGGCGAGACGGCGGGAAACAGCTTGTATTGAATATAAAACAATATGTTTGCCCCTCCACAGTAAACGTCTCCGTAAACGCGAGAAGAATAAGAAAGATAGAGAAAAGGCTGCAGTTGACGAGAAGGAAAAGGAGAATAGTAGCAAAGATAAAGACTCCAATTCAAAGGAGTCCAACGCCGATGAAGATTGTATTACTATCAGTGACGATGAAGAAGGTAGGTTTGTTCTAAACTCTACGACTACTTAGCTTTATACTGCAGTCATTAGACGAAAGGCCCTAACTAACATTTTTTTTATCGATATTGACTTATATACATATTCAAATCTTTCCTAATTCCAAATATACAGTTTTTTTTTAAATGTTGGAACAGTAGGGTTTTCTCCTGTGTCGTGGGTGCGTTTACAAACATACAATACACATGCACAAACACCCAGACCTGGAACAATTTTAGTTGTCCCGTGCGGGAATCGAACCCGCGACACAACTAGGCCAAACGTACCGTCAAAAAAAAACTTAACTCGAAAAAAAAATTTTTTGTTACGCCCTTTCTTATGATGGCAGTATAGCTAATCTTTTATTATCTTTTGGTCAGAAGGCCAATTTAATTTTCTTGCTGTGTATTAATCCGTGCCTCGGAAAGCACGTTACGCCGTTGGTCTCGGCTTTCATTTGTAGATCTTTGAGAGTTGTTACGGGTAGTCATAAGGCAGAAAGTCTGACAATCAGTCTTACCAAGGGGTATCGTGTTACCTGCTGGGTTGTGGAGGTCAGATAGGCAGTCGCTTCATGTAAAACACTGGTACTCAGCTGCATCCGGTGAGTTTGGAAGCCGACCCCAACATAGTTGGGAAAAGACTAGGCATATGGTGATTAACGTTGCCAGATATGACGCTTTTGATGAATCATCATCATCAATCTATTCCTGTCCCACTGCTGGACAAAAGCTTCGTTTAATAGACTAATAGAACCAACAATATTGTTTAATGGATGGGTTTTCAACGTAAATTTCGTTTGTCCACAGTGAGAGAACCTTCTAGATTCATGGTACAAGCTGGAATGGGAGCCAACGAGTTTATTTCTAAATACAAGTAAGTGATTTTCTATATATTGAGTTGTATGTACAGCATACATATGTGATGTATAACTTCGATGTTGCTTTTTATAAGTGAAATAGTGAATATTAATATTCTGTACCAATATGCGTGTATTTTCTTTAATATTTTTATATGATAACTTGTCTCAATATGACTGTTTAAAAAATTCTAACTTAACTTAAAAAAGCTAAAACATTGTTAATTAAATGCTAAACATAGCAGACTGATACGAGTCTATAACAATATATAATATTGTATATGTCATGTGTCACTTTTGACATTTTTACTGTCTCATGTACATTTGTCTATGGTTGAGTAGTTTTTTTATTATTTTATAGATCGGTTCGCACGTTGTTCGGCAAAGACGAGGCGTGCTATATCATGGACGCTAAGGTTCAAGGCAACATTGGCAGATATTTAAATGTAAGTCTTATTTACTCTTGTTCCTGTTGTGCAATCATCATCTCATCATGTGCCTAGCCTTTTTCTACTATGTTGGAATCGACTTCATGTATATCCGGACGTGTTGAGTACCAGTGTTTGAGAAGCGACTGCATATCTGACCTCCACAACCCAGTTACCGGGTAACACGATACTTCTTGGTAAGACTGGTTGTCAGACTTTCTGGCTTCTGACTTAAGACTTCAAATGCCAGTCAGGACTAACGGCTTAACGTACTTTCTGAGGCACGGAGGAGTCATAAATGGTCACCAGTGAACAAGAGCTTAACCTTGATCGAATACGCCACGAGATATTTAGTCAGGAGAGATTAAGTCTGACAATCAGTCTTACAAAGGAGTTTCGTTACCCAGTAACTGGTTGAAGTGGTCACATAGGCAGTCATCATCATCAGCCTATATATTGTCGCACTGCTGGGCAAAGGCCTCTTCTCATATAGAAAAGGCATATGGATAGGCAGTCGCTCCATATAAAACACTGGTACTCAGCTGCATCCGGTAAGACTGTCCAAATATAGTTGGGAAAAGGCTAGGCAGATGAAAATAAGTCAGCCATTAATCTCTTTTTCTCATTTCCAGCACTCCTGTTGTCCGAACGTGTTCGTACAGAACGTATTTGTAGATACCCACGACCCGCGCTTCCCCTGGGTGGCGTTCTTCGCGCTCTCTCACATCAAGGCGGGCACGGAACTCACCTGGAATTATAACTATGACGTAGGCTCAGTCCCGGGCAAGGTTTTGTACTGTCATTGCGGAGCTCCCAACTGTAGGGGGCGATTGCTGTAGGTAAATGTGTGTTTGTATATTTGTGTTATTATATGTAATAATTATGCTCCGTTCATTTGTAATTTTAGAAAAATAATAAAGAATTGCAGTTTGTTTTCTTGTATAGATACGTTTTAAAATATATTTTTGACGTATCTTTTATGCCAAAATTTACGTCGAAAATGTAAAATAAATTAATTTGGGAAGTTTTTTTTAAAGCACTTGTTATGATTAATAACTTGTTAAAACGGGTTTTCAAAAATTGATTTGAAAAGGCGAGGCTTTAGGACGAGTAAGAAAGGATTTAAGACACGTAAGTTTTTTAATAAATAATTCAGTCGATGTTTTTTTTCCTTTTTTTGGAAGTCGGTTAATAAACTAATATCATGAATTTTTAGTTTGTACTTTCGGTCAAGATATTTAAATCTAAACTTATAGGGGCTAGCCTTTTCCTTACTTTATCGTCAGATAATTAAGGATAATGATGACACGTGTATTGTAAGGATAATTATGACAATGGTGCCTATTCTGACTTACACACGACTAAACTAATTTTAAAATATCATGCTCTTTTTCTATTGCGAAATACAAGAAGAGGATAGCAAGTAATTCAGTACTGTCAAATTAAATGACAGATGACATTTTGTTCGTACAGGTTTGTTAATTTAGTCGAGATGTTACGTCGTGATGTTTAATTTTGTATGGAAAACTATTTATTTCTAATTTGACAGGTGTTAAAAGTTTGCTATCCCTTTCTTATATTTGTTGATGGAAAGAGAGAATTATAGACTAAATTTAATTTAGATGGTGTCAAGAGAATCGCGGCCATTGTTATTTTTCTAATGTTATTGATGAATGGAGTATATGTTATAGACAACAATGTTGTGTAATAAGTTTAACCGTGGAATTATAAAAATACCTCAGCCCTTAATATCTAGCATTTTTCTAGTCTTTAAATCACTATGAAAAAGGATGTGTAATTTAATAATGTTGCTATGAATCTTTTTTGTCTACGATTAGTCGTCACGTTTTATTTGCTGGTATAAGTTACAAAATAATGCCTCTATACTGTTTAATATTTGTATGAATATACATAAAAAATATTGAATACTTATAGCCAAACATTTGGCCAACAAATGTAATTTAAAAAAACAGTGTTGTGTGTTTAAAAAAATATATCACTTGTTTAGGACTAATAAAAAACTATAACAAAAAAATCTCTGAAATTAAATTATTACTACATTATAATATAATGGACCAGAGTAAATTTGTGTAAGTACCCATGTATACATATTTAATGTACGCTTTCAACACATAGCCAAAATAGAAAATAAAATTGTGTATGGTTTTTTTTGTTTTAATGACTTGTTAAAGATTAACTCAATAATCTTTATTTCATGAATGATATTAAAAATATGATTTCTTGTTGTATAAATTAACGACTTGTTACGAAATTTTGCGACTTCTAAATTATCATAAGACTGTTTTTTTACAACATTATATATCTCTAGGTTGAAGTGAATATTAGGCGAAAGAACTTCACGTTTAAGACGTAAGTTCACAAACTCTTTGTAAGAAAAAAAAAGTAGGATTACGTACTTTTTGAATCAATTTACTGCGCGGGATTCTAACGTTGTCTTTTTAGCTGGATACTTTAAAGATCTGTTAACATAAAATTTATTCTGGAATTCCTGGAGTGCCTCCAGTGTGAAACCCATGTGGCAATCCTCCTTGCCCAAGATGGTAACACTTGGAGAGCAGTGACCCGCAACACCATTTGGTGGTCTTAATGTTACGACCAGGAAGAACATAAAATAATAAAAAAAAAACATTTTGTATGACAGCATTTTGATGGTATATTGTTGTGCTAAATGCTTACAATATTATACTATTTTGCCATAATTATTCGAATTTTCAGACTTGTACCTATTTATGACGCATTTATGTAGTTGACACCATTACTTAATACCAAAACTATATTTTCAATTAAACAAATAATTTAATAGAAAGTCGATTGCCACACAAAATCTATGGAGAATCTCGTCAGCTCATTAGAGGTATGAGGGAGCTCATGCCGATTGGTGAAAAATTATATTAATTTTTGCAAGTAGGTTATAAAATAACACTTTAACACGTCAAAAATATTTTCGTTTATAGCTAGATGAGGCCTGGTTTTTGACTACCTTAAGAAAAAACACCGAAACAAACTCAAGGGTCTCTAAGGTGGTGTCAACTACATTAATATGGCTTTGATTAAATTCTGCATTTTCATTAATAAAATTCGATTAAACAACATTAATTTGAGCACAAACAATGTTTTTAGGAATAAATTAACTTGTCTTGCATTATCACTATGTGCAACTTTTATTTGTTAAATATTTAATCATACTGTTGTCAAAATATTGTAGTCAGTGTTAGGTTAAGTTATATTTTTCATGTAAATAATGTAAACTGTGGATTCCGTGTACTATGTAATAAATGAGTACCGACATCAAAATTAGTTTCGATTTTTTTTTCGTTTTCGTCTCAAAAAGAAAAAAATAACTCCCAACATTATCTTCCTGCCCTTATCCCAAATTATTTGGGGTCTTTTTTAATTATTCACCCTCTTTCTGTCGCCATGTCGTTTTTCACACATCCAGCGTTTTTTGGCCTTCCTCTAGCCCTACATCCATTCACATTTATATTCAGAACCTTCTTCACTACTTTGCATCACATGTCTAGAACAGCACAGAAAAATAACAACCAAAGGTTTTGTTTTGTTGGGACGAACCCACCATAGTATCTCTACCACTGCAACTCCTGAAAGCCAGTATTAACAGTGGCCACAACCAGAAAAGGACTTTGAAGCTCAATGAGTCCCGGAGAAATAATATAGCGACTTATCACCATTTTAAAAATAGAATAGAACTGTCGCGGTTCCGCAATGAAATAATAAACCTTATCCAGCACAAGTACTCCACACATTCATAATACAAAATATTGTTATGTTTCCATACATTTGACAAAACTTCACAAAGTACTAGGCTCCCATAACAGTACAAGAGATTGTTCCACCAACCGCAGATCAAATAATAAAAAAATATGTAGGTAGTTCCAACGGACAAACGTCCAATAAAACTACGGGAAGTACCAGGCTCTCATAACATGAAGATAATATAATTTTCTCACCATTAATTATTATTTCAATATTTCTACCAAACCCGACCACAAATCACAAAAGACTAGGCTCTCATCAATGACAGAGATTTTTACGCGTTCAACCAAAAGATCAACCATTGACATTTCCGTCAAACTGGGCAGAAAGTACCAGGCTCTCATGAAGTACTAAGAGATTATTCTACCTCCATCGTTATTTATCACAGATCAAATAATAATATGTGGGTACCTACTACATTATAAATTTTAAAGTTAACCGTCTGCTACGATTTCGTGGTCAAACGCCTGTACCGATTTGAATGAAACTTGGTATGGAGATAGGTTGAACCTTGGGGAAGGACATAGCTTTTATCGGGGTGCGTGATGTATACTGACGGACTAATAAATGTTCAACACGCACCTACCTTTGAATAAATCATTTTAACCAAGTATTCCAACTTTTTATACAAATTTAAATTGAAACTATAGTTTGGTTCGTTAACTTCATAACAGCGTAGTATCATTATCCCTAAATGTATGTTTGTATACTGGAAAAGGCCATTCAATATTTTTTAAACAAAAACTTTGATGCAGTTTCTTTGTCTGGGAGTATAGTTATTTCGGGATACGTGTAAACTCGTTGAAAATAGCCAGTATTAGGTGAAATAATAAATGCGAAAGTTGTACGTGTTGTATTTGTAGATGTACGATGTTTGTTTGTTACTCTTTCGCGCAAAAACTACTAAATAGATTTGAATGAGACTTTGTCCACCTGGTGAATTGGTTATAACCTGGATTTAACACAAAGGATACTTTTTGAGTACGCGACCTTACTTACCTTGGAATGCGGGTGAAACAGAGAAAAAAAAAGCTAGTTCTAAATAAATAAAACAAAAACAATGTTACTGAGTACTTAATTTATTTCACACTAGCTTCTGCCAGCGACTTCGTCCGCGTGGAATAGTGGTGCTCCGCTCCTATTGGTCTTAGCGTGATAATATATAGCCTATAGCCTTCCTCGATAAATGGACTACCTAACACTGAAAGAATTATTTAAATCGGACCAGCGGTTCCTGAGATTAGCGCGTTTAAACAAAATGACAACATTTCCCTTCACTGCTCTGCTCCTATTGATTGTAGCGTGATGAAAAGTATACTATAACCATCTCAGGAGTATGACAAATTATTGTACCAAGTTTCGTTAAAATCCGTCGAGTAGTTTTTGTTTCTATAGAGTTTATACAGACAGACAGACAGACAGACAAAAATTTTACTGATTAAATTTTTGGCATCAGTATCGATCCCTAATCACCCCCTGATAGTTATTTTGGAAATATATTTCATGTACAGAATTGACCTCTCTACAGATTTATTATAAGTATAGATAGATTTTTGCTTAAAATCTTTTATACATTAATGTAATTAAACTTTTCGTTACACGGTTTATTAGAGCCGCCAGGAAGACTACTAAGGTCACAATAGCTTAGGAAAACGTGGGCATGGTGGGGCGTGACGTTAAGGCAACGTGTTCTTGTCGTGTTTTAATTACTTACTATGAAAATATTTTCAAGTAATGTTATGAAGATTTGGGCTGTGGGACCTTGGAAATGAAACACAAAGGGCTGAGGAAGGAACATGGGCGGGTTTTAGTCAGTAAGAGTCTGGCACGTCCTCCCGCTCATAAGGGTTCCGAAAAAAGGACAGTGCTATTTGTGTTGCCAAAATCATGCGTTGCCACGCCCGCTGTTAGACTTAGCCAAGGATGCTGAACCACTGAGACGCTGCAAAATAATTTGGGTACGCCAATAATTATAAGGAATAAAATAGTTACTGACAGCTGAAATAATACTAACTTCTAAACTTTATTAAGTGCATTTGAATTCACGAAACTTCATTATTTTTTAATTATACTATTCTTTTATTAATATTGCATTAACGAAGGCTCTTCAAACCTAACAGACAGACATGTGTTGATGGGAGTTTGTTGCGCCACTTATTCTTCGCAACAAAAACACAAGAAGTGGTGAAGGGTTTTGAGGGCTGTTTTTTGTGCTAATTTTCAGCCCAATTCTTAATGAATAATTTTAGATTTTTCTGGAATCTTTATAATCATATTTTGGTGCAAGTCAAGATTCCTTGCATGTCGGCCATCTCTGGACTAGGCATGCTGCCAGTTTCACAAGACATATTAGTATGCTCGTGTTTACAATCCCGGCATGATATAGGCGATGTTGTGCAGCGTGTCCTGCAGCAGGCGGGAGGGGGGCGCTATGGCCGGGATGGCTCTGCAGACACTCAGCAGCGGCGCGAGCGAGCACAGCAGCGTGTCGAGCAGCACGGACACCGAGCCTGACACTGCTATCTGACCCTGTGGGAAAAATATTATTATCTTAACTAATATTATAAATGCGAAAGTGAGTTTGTTATGGTTTCACTGTAAAATGGCTGAGCCGATTTGGATGATTTTTTTTTTTCGACCCCTCCCGCCGTGGTTGGGGCTGGCGGGAGTGTCAGACTCTTACTGACTAAAACCCACCCATGTTCCTTGCTCAGTCCTTTGTATTCCTGAGGCGCGGTATCTCTTTCGAACGTCTCGCAGCCCCGGGATATGACATGCTGCCCCGCCCCCCAGTGGGGGGAGAATGATGTCGTACCTCGTGTTCCTTGAGCCGCTCCCCGATGATGGCGAGGCTCTCGCCCAGCAGGCGCAGATGCGCGGCCACCTCGACGGCGCCGCAGCCCGTCACGCGGTACATGCCCGCGCTGCTGCTCGCCGAGCTGGACACCGGCTGACGAGGAAATATAAAATGTTTTATAGCTATTAAAAAATTGATAGAAATTGGGTTGGAAATAAGCACTATACATATAAGAAAAAAGTTTATTTGCAAAAAAAAAGAAAAGTTTTTAAAATTCTAAATTGTCGTACTAGCCTCCTGCTGGCGGCTTTGCCCGCATAGGCTACACGATTTCAAATTAAAAAATGACAGAGTTTCATACGAACTTTGCCCCCCTTTTTCATCCTTTAGGGGTAGAATTTTGGAAAATCCTTTCTTATCGCATGTCTACGTCATACAAAGAACACACCCTCCAAGTTTCAGGTCTCTACGATCAGCGGTTCAGGCTGTGCGTTGATCCGTCAGTCATTCAGGACAAAGCATTATAATAATATGATATGATATAGATGATGCGTTTCTACAGCACTAGTTGTATTAGTATTAAATATTTTGAAAAGCTATAGCCCAAAAGTAATGTCTTTTATCGGACCTCTTTCATCTAAGCTTTTTTTTTTCTTTTTTTTCGGATGGGAAATCATCAAATGACCCCTCTTGCCGTGGGTGGGGCGGGAGGGAGTGTCAGACTCTTACTGACTAAAACCCATCCATGTTCCTTCCTCAGCCCTTTGTATACCGGGGGCGCGGTATCTCTTTCGAACGTCCCGCAGTCTTTCATCTAAGCTTGTTTGTAAAGAAAACTATTTTTTTAAAGAAATATAATCCTATCCTAACTAATATTATGAATGCGAAAACGAGTTTTTTTGCTTTTTATGGTAAAACAGCTAAACCAATATAGATGAAATTTGATACGGAACCCTAGAAATGGTTATAGGCTACTTTTTATCGATATCTTTACATAGGGTGAGTAAAGTAATTCTCTCAGGATCGGGTGAAACTCTCAATAATATAAAGGGTCTACAATACAACTATGTTTAAAGATAACAGTATATGTATAAAGTTTCTAATACCATTGCGTTTTATTGTTTTAATAAACTCGACAGAACAGTACTCACCACGAGGGCCTGCGAGGGCGGAGTGGGCGGCGCGGGCTGCGGCCGGGCCGGCCCGCGCGGGCGACCTGGCCCCGCAGACGACAGCGGGCGACCTGCACATATTCACATCAAACTTCATCATGATCAGCCTATTCGATATTCATGCACTGTCGAACTTCAATATTCGTAACTGCTATTTGGAACAATAAAGATTATTAAAGTACCATACATTTAAATTTACAGGGTCACCTTTCACTTCAACTTAGGTCACCATTCACCACTACTTAGGGTGTCACCCTTCACAACTTAGGGTGTCACTCTTTCACTCCACCTTAAGAGGTCACCCCTTACGCCATACTTAGGGGGTCACCCTTCACAACTTAGGGTGTCACCCTTCACAACTTAAGGTGTGACTCTTCACTCCAACTTAAGGGGTCACCCTACACCTCATACTTAGGGGGTCACACTTCGCTCCATACTTAGGGGGTCACTCTTCACCCCCATACTTAGGGGGGTCATCCTTCACCACTACTTAGGGTGTCACTCTACAATCAAACTTAATAGGTCATCCTTTATCTCATACTTAGGGGGTCACCCTTCACCACATACTTAAGGGGTCACCCTTCACAACTTTGGATGTCACTCTTCACTCCAACTTTAGACCCCAATTTAAAGTCACACCCTTCACCTTGATTTAAACGGTCACCTCCACTGACCTTAGGGTTATTGAAAAACATACTCACTCGGGTTAGAAATGATGATTTTATTGGTCGGCTGGTTGCTCTGTTCCTTTTGCATCGCGAAACGTTTAGCCTTGCGCTTCCATAGGTACCGCTCATTGTAGTTCACCTGCCAACGAAATAGATATAACATCACACCCTTTCCTGAAGAAAGGTATAACTATGGTACATCCACATTTTACCAGTCAAGTCTTTGTTACGTTTCATGAAATAAAGGGTTCGACAAAATATATTTGCCCAACGTAGCATGTTTATCCTCTTTAAATGTATTCTATCAACTTGCCATAACTTGAATAAATGACTATGCTAAAACTTCCAATTATACTACAAAAAAATTCAACATGATGACTTCAAATAATAATTGTAGTGTGAACAATTTTTTTCTAATAAAATAAAGTTGCCAATTTTTTTCTAAAAAAATTAATAAAGACCCAGACCCGGAAGAATTTTAGTTGTCCCGTGCGGGAGTCGAACCCGCGACACGCAGCGCAGCAGCCAATTGCTCAGCCATTACGCTAAACGTTATATTTGCTTTGTTTCAAACTTTCTAGTTTTGGTCTAGAACTACTAGCTACTAATACCACACCATAGGAACATCAGCAATATACTAATAGCACGTTAGTGCGCACACTTTAAAAATAAGCTTTGCCACACACTAGGAATTACTAGTGTTAACCCGTGCGGGTATCGAACCCGCGACACGCAGCACAGCAGCCAATTGAAGAAGAAAGAAAAATCATTTATTTTGCGCAAGCGCACACACAAGATAGTTGCAGGAAGAATAACAAACAAAAAAAGAAATACAAAAAAAAAACCGTCGAATTGATAATCTCCTCCTTTTTTTAAGTCGGTTAAAAAAAGCAGTAGAATAAAAATGAAGTCAAATAACAAAAATATGACACTAAAATTGCAATTGCTCAACCACTACGGCAAACGTGCCGTCGTCACCGGCAAAAACCGGTCAAGTGCGTGTCGGGCCACGCGCACTAGGGTTCCATAGAATGCTACTCACATTGGACCACATCTCGCCCAGCCGTTTGGATATAGCGGAGAAGTCCATGTCGGGGTGTTTGCGCAGGAGCTCGTTACGCGCCTCCTTGGCCCACATCATGTACGCCGTGATACGGGTTTTACCTATAATAAATAAAATAAACTTACAATCCTGTTGAGAAGAGTATCACCTTCATGTACAAAAGACTACTGGTTTGCATTGACTGACAAACAGAATGTTTTCTATATTTGAATATAGATATATATGTCAGTCCATGGTTTCCCTGTTTTTGATAATCTCTACGTTTGTACTTTGTAACAGCTATTATTAAATACACGAGTTATTATACAACTGTGTGTCTGCTAATTTATCTCCCCAACAATGGTTATGGGCCCAGAAGAGCAGTGTAATAAGTAGGAGTCGAAAATAATTTTTAATTCGTGATTGAAAGGTACATATGCAAATAAAAATGTCTTCGTATGTACGGATCGAATTGTTGACAAAAGACAACTACGATAGCTGGAAGGTACAAGTGGAAGCGTTGCTGATTCGGAACGATCACTGGGAATACGTAAGTGGAGAGAAGCCAATGCCTATTGGTGACAGCGCAATATCATGGGAAATCGCTGACAGAAAGGCGAAATCTGAGTTGATATTGGCGCTTGACCCTAGTGTAGTACGCCACGTTAAGAAAGTGAAGACTGCACGAGAAGTTTGGTTAAAATAAGAGAGTTTGTATGCATCACGAGGTCCTGCTAAGAAAGCAGCCCTGATGAAAAGGCTCATGATGCAGAAGATGAGCGAAGGTCAGAGAGTGAGCACGCATCTCGATTCATTTTTTGAAGCCGTTGACAAACTAGGAGAGATGGACATCGAGATCCATGATGATCTATTAGCGATTATGCTGTTATATAGTTTACCAGCAAGCTACGAAAATTTTAGATGTGCCATTGAGTCCAGGGACGAGCTTCCAAAGCCTGAACAACTGAAAGTAAAGATAATCGAAGAAGAAAGTTCAAGAAATAATACTGATGTTGGAAATCTAGAAGGCGCTATGTATGTAGATAAACGGAAGAAGAAAGGAAATACAACTGGAGATGGAATGAATTTCAAATACAAATGCTTTAAATGTCATGCGTTTGGACACAAGTCGTCAAACTGTATTAAAAAGAAGGAAAAGGCGTCAGAAACCAGATGTGTAGAGTCATATACAAAAATAAATAATGAATGTGAAAGTGAAGCTCTAACTTTAAATCATGTTTCAGATGACTGTCTAGCTGTTAATGCCAATCGTCGTAAGGAATGGATTTTTGATAGTGGTTGCACTACTCACATGTGTAATGACGGAGCGAGGTTTGATGAGGTACTGCCTTCTAATAAAATTTTGAAATTAGCCACCGATTCCTCAACAGTCGTGCAAGGTAAGGGCACAGTTAGGTTACTAGCATGCAATGATGATCGTACGCGCAAAATTCATTTTGAAGATACATTATTAGTTCCTGATTTACGTAGTAATTTAATATCAATCGCCAAACTCACTGAACGAGGTTGTATAGTTACATTCAAACGTGATGTAGCATATGCAGTTAAAAATGATGAGGTCAAGTTAACTGCTGATCGGCGAGGTGATTTATATGTCTTGAGGGAGCTGGACGCCTCAGCGTCTGTAGTATCGGAAAGTGATGTCGATTTGTATAAATGGCATGAGCGAATGGGACATTTAAATGCTAGAGATTTAATGAGATGTCTGAAGAAATCAGGTATTATTCCATTAAAGGCTGATTGTAACTTGTATGATTGTGATGTATGTATTAAGGGGAAAATGGTATCATCACCATTTGTGAAATCCAGTAAGCCTTGTAATGAACCGTTAAGAATTATTTATTCTGACGTAGTAGGTCCGATGCGGATTCAATCGAACGGAGGAAATAAATATTTCGTTACTTTTATTGACGATTGTACTCATTGGTGTGAAGTCTTCATGCTGAAAAATAAAAGTGATGTATTGTCAAAATTTGAAATTTTTAAATGTCAAGTTGAAAACTTGACAGGAAAGAAAATAAAATTTTTACATAGTGATAATGGAAAAGAATTTTGCAATAATGCTTTTGATAGTTATTTACAAAATAATGGCATACAACGGAGACTTACAACCCCCTACTCGCCACAGAGTAACGGTATAGCAGAACGATATAATCGTACATTGTTGGAAATGGCACGATGTATGTTACTATCCTCGCAATTGTCAGGAAGTTTTTGGGCTGAAGCTATAGCAACTGCATGTTATTTGCGGAATAGGTGCCCAACAAGCGCTCTGAAAGGTGAGATCCCGTACGAAAAATGGTTCGGAAAACCTGTAAGTATCGAATATTTAAAAACATTCGGTAGTAAAGTGCATGTTTTAGATAAAGAACCCGGAAAGGATAAGTTCGCACCACGCAGTTTACTCGGTATCTTTGTAGGCTATCCGCCTGAAACAAAAGGGTATAAAGTATGGATACCTGAACGAAGAAAGTTCATAGTGTCGAGAGATGTTAAATTTCATGAAGGTAGACTACATGAAAGTGAAAATAAAGTTTCAAAAGATAGAACTATTGACATTGATATTCTCCCGATAAATGGTGATGGAGTGTCAAGTTCGCGATCATCACAAGAAAGACAGTTGAATGAACCAAGTTCAGATATTACGGAGAGTATTGAGGTTAGAAAAATAAAAGGTCCTGGTAGGCCACGAATACAAAGAGGGCATATTGGACGTCCGCGTAAAATCTTTAATATGGTCGAAGTAAGAGAAAGAGAGAATAGCAATAGTGAAATGTCAACAGAGGAGTATACTGATGCTGATGATTTTGCAGGTGCTATTGAGACCACATTGAAGACAGCTTTAGCACGTGATGAAAAGGATCTTTGGGAAAAAGCTATTCAGTCGGAAATCAAAAGCCTCGTAAAGAATGACACATGGGAAATTGTGAAAAAGCCTCCTGACCGAAACGTTGTAGGATGTCGATATGTTTTGACTACTAAGATAAATATGGATAATAGTGAAAATAAGAAGGCTAGACTTGTCGCAAAGGGATATAGTCAACAATATGGTCTGGAATATCACGAAACATATGCACCAGTTGCAAGATTAGCAACAGTACGTTTATTGGTTGCCTTAGCAGTTGAACTGGGCATGGACATTGATCAAATAGATATTAATACCGCATATTTAAATGGAGATCTTAACGAAGATATTTATATGAAGGTTCCTGAATTACTTAAGGAATGTTTAGAGAAACTTATAAAAGCAGATGAACATGATAATTCTGCAGTAAGTGGAAGGGCCGCAAAAATGCTTCAAGATATAAAAGCAGGTGGCGATACTTGTCGATTAAAGAAATCTCTTTATGGTCTCAAACAAGCTGGTCGACAGTGGAATATTAAACTGGACACCAAACTAAGAGAAATGGGATTGAGACCAACGGTGAATGAACCTTGCTTGTATCACAAGCGCAACAAAGTTGGATCAGATCTTTTTGTCGTAATTTATGTCGACGATATATTGATCGCGTCACAAAAGAGAGAATTTATAGATCATTTTAAGAAGGATCTTGCTAAAAGATTTGAATTAAAAGATTTTGGTAAAGCAGCATATTGTCTGGGAATTAATATAAAGAAAAATGGCAATGAATATTGTTTATCACAAGAAAGATATATAAGCGATATATTGAAGAAATTTGCCATGGAGAACTGTAATCCTGTTCAAACTCCAATGGAGATAGGAAAACTACCAATAAGCGAGAAAGAAAAGGATGGCAGGAAATTATATCCTTATAGAGAGCTGATTGGAGCGCTTATGTATTTAAGTGTTGCGACTAGACCGGATATCGCAAATGCTACTGCAAAACTAGCTCAGTTTGCAAAAAATCCGCAAGAGGCTCATTGGAGAGCTGCAAAAAGGATACTTCGATACTTGAAAGGTACGATAAATCATGGTTTGGTGTATAAACCGAAGGGGCTATGCATTCATGGATATTCTGATGCTGACTGGGGTAGCTGTGCAATTGATAGAAAATCGTTTACAGGATATGTATTCGTTCTAGGTGGTGCAGGTATCTCATGGACTTCAAGAAAGCAACGCATTGTCCCTACTTCGACATGTGAAGCAGAGTTTGTAAGTTTGGCTGAAGGTATGAAAGAGGCAATTTATTTAAATAGCTTGTTGAATGAACTAGGTTTACACGAATTGTCTAAGGTAAGAATGCATGCTGATAACTTAAGTGCAATTTGCTTAGCTGAGGATAGTGGTGTTTATCACAATAAGAGTAAGCACATTGATATAAGGCATTTCTTCATTAGAGATGTGCTACGTGAAAATAAAGCTATAAGTTTAGAACATTTGGCATCTGATAAGATGTTGGCAGATATCCTCACCAAGCCTTTGCCTCGTGTAAGACACGAATTACTTACTAGTGCTTTAGGTTTATATATATTAAAGTGATTTGTGTTTTCAACATATTGAGTACATGAGTTGAAGGTGGTGTGTTGAGAAGAGTATCACCTTCATGTACAAAAGACTACTGGTTTGCATTGACTGACAAACATAATGTTTTCTATATTTGAATATAGATATATATGTCAGTCCATGGTTTCCCTGTTTTTGATAATCTCTACGTTTGTACTTTGTAACAGCTATTATTAAATACACGAGTTATTATACAACTGTGTGTCTGCTAATTTATCTCCCCAACAAATCCTACTAATAGTATATCTATACATATAAAATGCTTTGTCCTGAATGACTGACGGATCAACGCACAGCTTAAACCGCTGATCGTAGAGCCCTGAAACTTGTAGGGTGAGTTCTTTGTATGACGTAGGCATCCGATAAGTAAAAAAGAAATTCTACCCCTAAGGGGATGAAAAAGGGGGCAAAGTTTGTATGAAACTATGTCATTTTCGGTTTTTTGTCGGGCGAAGCTGCTGGCGTTAAGCTAGTGTAATATAAGAGCCGTTACTAACCTCCTGACTAGCTAATGTTTATGCCACAGCCTATACTACAGCACGTTAGTGTGCACTTAAAAAAAACCCCTCACTAGGAATTACTAGTGTTGTCCCGTGCGGGAATCGAACCCGTTACACGCAGCGCATCAACCAATTGTTCAACCACAATACCAAACGTGCCGTCGTCAGTGTGTCTACATAGACAGGCGCGGTCGCAGCCAAATATTTTGGGGGGGTCATCAACAAAATAAACATAAATTTTGTTGATGACCCCCCAAAAATATTTATTAAAATAAAATTAAAATATTAATTAATTATAAATTAAAATATTTATATTACTTATTGTAATTAATTATAAATTAAAATATTTATATTACTTATTTTTTGGAGGTTTGTCAATTAGACATTTACGTTTTGGGGGTAGTCTTGTCCCCTGTGACCAAACCCCCCTCGGACCGCCACTGCATAGAGATGTAAAAAAGCGGCCAAGTTCGTGTCTGGCCACGCGCAATGAGATTCCGTCTTACATTTTACTTGGTCGACTATACACTGAAACCGGTTAAGCCTACTTAGCTGTGATAGTTTTGGCGGGCGACGGTTAGACAGGCTATGGCGAAACTATAAGGGTTTCTTGTCGACTATGAAGCCCTAGAGTTTTATATAGAGAGAGGATAAATCAAGTTTTATCCTAACTCAAGCTTTTCGCTGGAAGAGATTCCTGAAGAGATGAGCAGTCTCTTCCTACTTTAGTTTGTTATCCTTTCTGTCATAGTTTTTGGGTTAGATGTACATTATTAATGTATGGCAAGGTTGTATAATGGAAGATCCAACTTGACTGATAACCATATAGAAATTTTCTCGATGAGTTTCTCTTCATACCAACATTCCCGGTATAGACACTGTGACCTATGTTTGTCTGTATAGCTTAGATTGTTTTGCAAAGTTTCTGAATATCCAATTTTATATGAATTGTGACAGTTCTGTTGGTATGCTTATCTACACTACTATTATAAAGAGGAAATATTTGTATTTTTGTATGTATGTTTGTAATGAATAAACTCTACTACTACTGTGTCAAAAATTTGCTTGCGTGCACTCACACACCAACACATAAACACCTACACACATACACGCACACACACGCACTTACATTCCTTCATATTGATACAGACACAGTATAATTATGTTTTTTTTATTTTTATTTTATGTTTTTTACTTTTCATTTTGTTTTCAACAATTATTGTCTTTGCATTAACTGGTAACGGACTGAAGGAGACTAGATCCCACGACACAGGGAATCCTAGTGTGGGGTCTAGGGAACAAACTGTATTTATTTGTTTTTCTGAGACAATAAAGATAGTTATTACCGTGCCAATTTCAAAAATTCTGTCACCATTGGAAAGCTACATTCACCCTGAGTAACATAGGCTACCCGTGCGAAGCCGGGACGAGCCGCTAGTTATAAATACATAAATATAAAAAAAATAGCAAATTAATCTATTCGTTTAATTTTACCTTTATCTTTCCTCTGAGCCTTAGCCCTACCAATGACTCTTCCGTCTTTGACAATCAGCTTTTTCTTGCTACTCTTCTCCATCATGTACAGGGAGTTGGCAGGAGTCCTAGTGGAGCCCTCGTCTGACGCTGAACTGTCCGACTCCATGCTGCAATTTTGTGGTTCACCACTTTTAGAAGAAAAAGGATTTTGTAAATAAAATGATGTTATAGTATATTACAAACATATAGAATTGTACTTTCCAGTTAGTTTTTATTATAATATTATAATGCAACAACCATTTTGGTGTAGCGAGACTTCGAGGCGAGGATCTTTACTTTAATTTCAAGGTAAAGCAGTATTCTAAACATTTTAAGTCTAGATTTGTGACTGATTAACCTTTTGACCGCTAGTTATGTATGACAAAGCCAACTGGGTCAAGCATACCACGGTCACAATTACATGACAGAGAGAATAGTAATAGTAGTACTGTTCTTTTATTTGTATTTCTTTTTCTTCTCCTTCTGTTTTTGTTTGTTATTCTTCCTGCAACTATCTTGTGTGTGCGCTTGCGCAAAATAAATGATTTTCCTTTCTTTCTTCTTTCTAATAGTAGCTAGACACCAAAATCATATGCGTGCAAGGTATTTCTATTAACACTTTCAGTGCCCAGCACCCACCGTATGGGTCGAACAATAATTTGTTCGTGTGCCCACAACCCGCCTCCCGAGTCGTCGCTATACGTAGTTATAAATGACTTGTGTGCATGCCCAGGACCCGACTAGCGAGTCCAAATCTAAGTATGCTTTAAGGGTTGTCGAAAATAATTTATTTAATTATTTTTTTTTACCGCTTTTTTTTTTCTTTGCCGACAACCTTTTTGGAAGTAAATACAAGGCGCATCAATTAGTGTTTTATGGAGGCTATTGTTTTTTAATCCCTTGCCCGTAAAATTAAAATAAAGCGCGTGCGATGTTTTTAGAGATTACGAAGATTTAAACTATTTTAAAACAGTAACCACCTTCCATCCTTTGTTTTAAATGAAAGCCAAAGTAAAACAAAGCCATCGGCTCTATTGAGTGAAAAAATAATCATGTAGGTAATCCCTGCTACCTACAAGCTTTGTTCAAATATTACGTTAAAAAAACTGTGTATGTAATTCGCATTTACATTGTTTTTATGATTTTAAAAATAACATAGGTTCTTACTTCATTTAAAAATATGTCATGTCTCCTTAGCAGAAAGTATTAATTAATAGATATATTAATTAATAGCAGAAAGTATTAATTCATTCTAGTAAATTATTTTGCATAGCCCTACGTTCGGCGGGCGGGTTTTAAGTGAACTCGGCTACCGGTGCTTGGGCATAGGGGTCCCATTACGAAACCATCGCGCCCATGGACTCAACTGTCGGGTTGTTATACAATTATGCAAAATATTTTTGGGCATGCGAATTTTCTAATGTATTTTGAACTTGGCAGTGAAAGTGTTAATTATAAATTAAACTAAAACTAACTTCCTATTACTACCTACTCTTTTTTTCCCGGATTGGAAATCAGACTGAAACATACAACAATCATATTGAAATTCTGATGCACTTCTGGTCATAAGTGCAATGGTATCAGATGAGTATGGAAGAAAAAACATGCTGTGCCGACCCCAAATGAATTGGAATAAGAGCAGGATGATGATGATTATTACACTTAGCACTAAGTCTAAGTCTTACGAAAATAGGCGTAATTTCGGTCCAATCTGATTCTTTCGAATCAAATAAGCAAACAGAAAGGTTATTCCGAACATTTTACCTGTCAGCATTTTCACCAGGATTATCATAATAATCAGATTCACTGCCCGACGCAGTGCCTGCCTCCTCAACCTGGCGAGGAGGAGCGGTCTCCTGAGGCTGAAACTCCGGTGTTTCTTCTTGTCTGAACCCCACGAACGTTTTAACAGGAGTTTGACGACGAAACCTCGTCTCAATATCGTCAGGGGACTCAAAGTCCATTAATTTGGAACTCTTCTTTCTGACACGGCCGCTGCGTGAAATTCCAGTCACTTCCAAATCTGAAAATTTCGTAAAATTCAACAATTTTGGAGGGAACTCTCGCAGTCGTATTTACAGAGTGGATGGTTGCTCTGCTATTCTGGTTTATATACTTAGATTACCTTCTTGCATTTTGATCGAAAACGATAAACCTTAGTATTTATAACACTGCAAAACTTATAAGTCGTTTAAATTGCTATTTTTCAGTAAATAAATACGACACTACAACAATTTTTAACACAAATTGACAGCTTGATTGATTTTTTGAGTTTGACATTACGCACGCCATTATTAGCTTTTTTATTCAGCTACAAATATTATTGAACAACAGACTTTTAAGCCAGTAATGAAGTCCTATCTGTTCTATAAATTGTATTTGTATATAATATACTAGCTTCTGCCCGCGACTTCGTCCCCGTAGAATAGTGGTGCTCCGCTCCTACTGGTTTTAGCGTGATGATATAGCCTATAGCCATCCTCAATAAATGGACTATCTAACACTGAAATATTTTTTCAAATCGTAGTAGTAGTTCCTGAGATTAGAGCATTCAAACAAACAAACTCTTTAGCTTTATTATATTAGTGTAGATAAATTCAATATATATCTACTATATAAAAATAAGTCGGGTTTTCCTTCCTGACGCTATAACTCCAGAACGCACGAACCGATTTCCACGGTTTTGCATTCGTTGGAAAGGTCTCGGGCTCCGTGAGGTTTATAGCAAGGAGTTGGGTAGAGGTTGCATACCACGTGAACGAAGTCGCGCGGGGCAGCTAGTTGAATTTATAATTTTTACGACATCTTAAGTAACATGGAAGAATTTATTTTGTTAAAACTTGGTGATTTTATAAAACATACCTAATGTAGCATTATTTACTCCACATACAATTAACAAAGTACTTTTGAATGTCCAATATTGTGAATCAACAATTGTTATTGTTTGCTTTGCTGAGCTATTTTGGCAATTTAGCCAAAATGTGGATGTCTTTCTTTCTCAAACTTGATAATGGGTCAAATTAAACAAACCACATACAACAATCATATTTATAATTCAGTAACACTGTCTTATTACATGTACATACATATTGGAATATTCAGTTAGTCTATAACAAGGCAAAAAGACTGCGATGTCTAAAATGGTTGCTGAATAAATAACAAAATAATCTGAGTTTTTTTTTATTAATATAGCGATCTCAAACAACGCTTGTTTATTGAGGCGTGAACATTACACTCCTTTACCTTTTAGTCGGTTAAAAATGGAGTAGGAACTATTTCAATTGTATTGCAAGTATAAAAAATTGTATATGGCAACATTTCGGTATCATCATTATAATTTAAACGAGACAGATGTAACGGGCTTAGTTTAGTAAATAATTCATGACGATGCGCAGAAAAAATACAATAAATAAATAAATACAAATATGTATTATTTGCAAATCCCTAGAATTTCGTTCGGGCAAAAAAAAATAACAAGCAATAACAATTTAACGTTTCATTACCACTTAAAACCAAATTAATACAATTTCTAAAAAACATTATCTTGAGATCGCAAATGATAAAACAATGACCACTAAAGCAGACGCACATATTATGGAGAATAAAATAAAAAATACAAAATCTAGTGAAAAACAAAAATTCGGCAAGAAATTATGGCCCAAAATGTTAGTATGTGATTGTGCTATAGAAGTCGTCCAGATATGCAAAGACTCTCAATCCTCTAGCCCGAAAAGCCAGCCACATTGCCCGAAAAGCCGGCCACATTGCCCGAAAAGCCAGCCACATTGTCCGAAAAGATGATTACAATATCGAATACCAACGGTTACGGGCAGAGCAGACAGCAAGACACCAAGGGGGCACAGCCCTACAATATTGTCGGCTCAATTCAGATCTACTCTGACACACTGCCGTCCACATAACCGAAGACCGGTACAGCATCAAGATTGGAGAAAGGTGATTCTGCGATAGTCACGACCCTCATCAATGAGTAAGGGAGGAGGGGGAGGATAGACTTTTCAAATGCGATACGAATAAGTACTTAAAGTGCCCGCAACTCCCGTGTCGACGGCGCCAACGCAGGGAATACTAGCTTCAGCCCGCGACTCCGTCTGCGAGGATTTAGGACTATGAATTGGGTCCAAATACAGGGATAAAAAGTATCCCCTATGTTAATCCAGGTTTTAAACTATCCGTCTTCTTCATAATAAAGCCATTAGGTTAATAAACCTTTTTTAGCTATCAAATTGTTTTGCCATTATCTGTCAAGTTAAAATGAAGTTTGACAGAAAGGGACAAAATCGTTATACCGTTATCGATAACAAAAAGAGGCTTATAGCACGAATGTAGCCTGTTCAGCGGTTTTTGAAATTAGCACGCACAAACATGGCACCTCTACAGATCTATTTATGATGATTAATGTATGATTTAAGAATCGTATAGTTCCTGTCTAACTCCATGGACAAAAAGCATGAGTTTATGTATGTTGCAATTCTGGACGACTTTTAATAAATAATATTACTCCCATAAGTTATCTGAGTTAGACGCTGAATAATTATAAAAAAATATGGCGACCACAATAATGTGAGGTTCCTGCGTTTTCTTGGTAATTAATATTCTTTAAGGAGGGCATTGCGGTAGTTGGTAGTTATTTTCCGTACCTACCAAAGTATGGCAACATTGACACGTAAATTATTGTTATACTGTATTCATTATTTAGTAAAATAGAACCCTGTAGTTGATAATAACAATTAACAATACCATAGATAAAAATATTCGCCCAAGTTGTTAGTAAACTAATAGTGTATCAAAAATATTCCTTATTTGAATTTTCTGTACAAGTAATTTGTGTCAAGCATAGTGTGTGTGTGTGATTATAAGAACGGTTTAGACTAGAATCTTCTATTTTGTTTTTATTCGTTGCTTTCACAAAAACATTTGTAAATTATCTCAAAACGGTTACACTATACATAACACTACCAATTCAATTTGCTTTAAAATTTTGATAAAAAAATCTATTCCCTATTTTTTTGCTTGACCAATCCAATCAAATTGTTATTTTTACTTTGTTTATGTCAAATTATAAATTAAATAAACAATTTGTATAGAGTATAACGCTTTTTCAAGATAATTGAAAAGTAACATTTACAAGTTCTACCGCGAAATTAAGTGTTGCCTCTCAAAAAAATACAGATAAAAAATGGCAACTCTTGTAAAACTCTATATATGGTCATCACTTTATCAGCTCGACCGATTTTACTGTTCTTAAAGAAATATTTTTTAAAACACCCTGAAATTCGAAAATAAATAAGCGTGTCGGTAGCAATAAATAAAAAACATACTAACGTATACAATTACAACTATTTTCGATATTATCCAATCGAAAAAAGTACAAAGCACGCAGGAACCTCAAGATTCAGCAAATTGCGCGGCAGAATCAACTTATCCTACCAATAATATTGCCAAAAATGATTGCCATTGCCATAATTACGCCTATCCCTGTTAAAATCTGATTGGGCTCTAAAAGTACTTTGTTTTTATCCATATCCTTAATTTGGTCGACATCTTCCAAGTCCTGGTGGACCACGGACAAAGCTTTGGTGATTTCTGCATCAGATTTTAGACTGGATTGTGACGCATTGACTATCGCTCGGGTCAGGTCTCGTAGTTGTGCGTCTACTGTTCTTTCACGGCGGTGAATGTGCTCTGAAAATAATTAAATATAGTTATCATTTCAAACTTTAACTGAAAAACGTTTATTGTTATTTAGTTATACTAATAATTGTCTCTGGTATCGTTTGGGGTTTTTTGAGATGTCGAGACAAACATACAGACAGCTAATTTCACATTTATTATACTACGTTGTTATTTTTGAAAATAGAAAATAAATAGTACACAAATAGAACAATAATATTGCCATATTATATTTTTAATTATTACCAACTTCTGGATAGAAATTATCTACTAAAAATTAATTCACACTTAAAACATAATTTGTATGGAATTATCTGGCAGATAAATTTAACCGGCCATAAGACTAATTTGTGTAAGTGTCGTGGTGGCCTAGTGGTTAAGGTACCTGCCTCTCGTGTACGAGTGTGCGGGTTCGAAATCTGGCAAGTACCAATGTGACTTTTCAAAAGTCATATATTTCACTGACTAACGGTGAAGGAAAACATCGTGAGGAAACCTGGACTTAAAAAGTCTGAAATCGCCAATCCGCCTTGAGCAAGCATGGTGATCAATGCTCATGCCTTCTCTGTATGAGAAGAGGCCTGTGCCCAACAGTGGGACGATATATAGGCTGATGATGATAAGACTAATAATTACCTATTAAAGATTCCTGTTTGTCAACTAGATGGTCTATGTTTTCCTGCATTAATTTCAAGTTGTTCGCAAGATTGTCCTGTAAATAAACAAACAAAAATTATAAGAAAATTGTACAGATTAAAAAAACTATTTTATCGACTTTCGTATAATAAGAGTTTATTATCTTTACTCAGAATCCAGAATATCTCACAACCAGTCTTACCAAGGGAGCATTGCATTATCTAGTACCTAAGTTGTGAAGGTCAGATAGGCAGTCGCTCCATATAAAACCCTGGTACTAAGCTGCATAGTTTGTAAATGGCTAGGCAGATAATGAATTATCTACATTTATCAAAATGAATTGATGTTCGTTAGTCTCCCTAAAACTCGAGAACGGCCGGGCCGATTTAGCTGATTTTGGTTTCGAAATGTTTGTTGTAGTCCAGGGAATATTTAAACGGTGAGCACAAGTTAGGATACATGTAGGTGTTACGAAGTTCATCGGGTCATCTAGTTAAAAATAAAAAAATGCAATCTAAAAAAAAATGACGACCTGAGTGGTTTAGTGGTCAACATAATACTAATAACACGCATAATAACACGCAAGAGGTTCAATTCCCGGCCGGGCAGAAATTGAAATAATGAATTTTAATTTCTGTGACGGGTCTGGGTGTTACTATGTATAATATGTATTTAAAAACTATATAAGTAGTATATCCGTTAAGCTAGCACCCATAACACAAGCATATTAGTTGCTTACTTTGGGGCTGTGTGAAATTGTCCAAAGAATCAAAAGTTACCTGATAAGCGAACTCAGTCTGCATAGCCTGTTTAATATCAGCCGTGGCTGCGTTACCCCCTCCAGCTATGGTGTACAGCACACTGGCACTGCGAGCCATCTGCTGCTCCATCATCTCGCGGAACTCCGACATCTTCAGATGGTTGTTGATTGAGGAGCCGGCTATACCCAGCACCGTGCCTGGTGGAACGAAGGTTAGGGGTTGAGTGAATGAAGTTTGACTATGATTTCGTTTTCTTTTTTTTCTACCTGACCTCATGCAGGGTGTTTCTAACAGCATTCGACCTGCTTTACCGGACAATGTGGCAAGGTCCTAACTTAATTAATTAAATTAAGTATGATTTCGTATTTTGACACCCGACTTTATGCGTGGGGGGTTAAAAACTTACCAAATATAGAAGCGACGATGTACCAGTACTTGTTGCGTTCGGCGTGAGCTCTCTCCCGCTCGTGGCCGAGCTTCACGGCAGCCGACATGGTGGCGAACAGCTCCCTCTCCTCGCGCTCCGCGTCTCCGAAGAGCGCGCGGAGGGCACGCTCTTGTACTATGAGCTGGGGACGCAAGGAGGAGGTTACAGTTGCTTCAAAAATGCCTAAGGGTTGTTTCACACGTATCACAACATGTGGTCAGGCACATATTATTCAATTTTATCCTCCACTAGCTTCCCGCCGGCGGGTTCGCCCGCGTTATAAAATGACCCGAGTTTCATACAAAATTTGCCCCCCTTTGTCACTCTTTGGGGGTAGAATTTATCAAAATCCTTTCTTAGCTGATGCCTACGTCATAACATCTACCTGCATGCCAAATTTCAGCCCGATCCCTCCAGTGGTTTGGGCTGTGTGTTGATAGATCACTATGTCAGTCAGTCAGTCACCTTAGTTTTATATATATTTAGATTTTGACAGTTCTTCTGTTTCACGTATGAGTAACCTGATATTTTTTTGGTGCAATGCAAGTGGGTGTTAATGTTTTACTAGCCTTAAGAAACTAAGTGTGATAAATATATCTTACCTTATGTTCCTCAGTACAAAGATGTAAGTACTTGTCATCTCCCTTCATTGTGTTCTGCATTTCGGCGTGAAGCTCTTTGAGTCTCATCTCAACGTCAGATACCTGCCGACCGAGCTCACGTCTCCTGTCTTGAGCTGCCATGAACCTTTCCTGAAAGCCATTGATAACTGATTTATTTCAAAGTAAATGAACTGGTTGAACTTTGTATTATCTATATCTATCTGAACTTATTCTCACCATATATATATTGAGTGTCCCTACGTATGAACGGACATGTTGAAAATGGCAGTTATTTTTTTTTTGCTCAAATAGGCTTTAGATTGTCCACTTATTCATTGTAAATATAAAACTTGTTCTCATATATGATTTGTAAATGATGTTGAATACGTAATATTAAAAAATATATTTATACAGGTATATGCATATGGAAAATCTAAAGCCTAGTATTATAAATATGAAAATAATTTGTCTGTCTGTCCAGTTGCACAGTTACATGGATGAACCAATTGAGATGAAATTTGTTATGGAGATAGTTTGAAGTCTGGGGAAGGATAGATTTTATTTGAGTGCAGGAAGTTGTTCCGTCAGGTCTTGAGTGAAATAGCAAGAAATAGGTAGTTTTACTTATTTTATTCAGAATAATACAGGTACAAGTCTATTGAATATGCAAATCTTAAAAAGATAGTGCAATCTCCACAAATAAGATAAAGAAAGTTCTTATTTGATCAGATTATTATCTGATAAAATAATGTCTAATGTCTATCAACTGGGTACAATGATTAAGCATTATTTGCATAATTAAACATTCAATTGACTATTTATAGCAGTAAGCCATGATGTAAGCTAGAAGAAACAAAGTTATACTATGACGTGAACCACAGCCTAAAAAAATATAAGCAAAACTGGCCTTGACCTGCCGAAGGAATTTATTAAAAAAAATACTAACCTGCGCATCAACCACGGTATTTTGCAGAGCCATAATCTCTTCGACACCCGTGAATTTTTCATATCTAGATACTATATCTCGTACCCTTTTCGTCACCGTCTCGTATTTAAGTCTCTCTGCTATTTCATTAACTCTAGTCGCTGGGACGTATTTGGTGAAAATTTGATCGACTTTCTCACGGCCATTTGTTAAATGAGGTAAATGCACTTTGTCTTTCAGCCTTTGCGCTATCTGTCTGAGTTTGTCTGCCATATTTACATGTTATAATTGTTGTAGTTATTGTAATTTAATGGATATTTAACATTTTTGGTGTAATGATTTCATCCCCGGATGGGTTGGGATTTTTGACAGTGACGTTTATAACGTTTGACATTTGTAGAAGATGCGATTTTATTTGTGTTCGGATACACAGTAAAATATTCTCGAACTATTGTTACAGCTTGGCAAAAAAGAGTAGAAATTAATAGGGGCGCCACTTTACCGTTCGTGTGGCAACCCGCTGCGACCGTATAGCGTACCATGCTATCGTCTTGATACTAAGCTGTATTTTTATAATTAATTAAAATCAGTAAGTATTATAAAATGTAATAACAAGTATTCACGTCATGTAACTGAATACAAATTACTTATAAGCACTAGTAATGTAAGCACTCCTGCGTTTACAATTTTTTTTGGGTATAAAAAAAGGCGTATGAATATAGCGTTATTATATTTGATTTCAATAAATCTTCCTCTAAATATTCCACGCCCGCCACATCCATGTCTTGGCTAGAGCTAGCCATAAACTCATCTGAGTCACACTCAGATTCAAAGGCACTGCGCTATCATGTTGGAGATTGATTCCTAAACGTTTTATGTCCAAGTACGAGCCCTCTCATAAATTCATAATACTCCTTTTCTATTTTGTTAACATGCTGGCATGAATTCTTTTGAACTCATACTCGGTTATAGATTGAAATGCACGTTCGGTGCTTCCTATAAAGACAAAAAAAATGATTAAACCTCTATCAATAATTAATGTAAAAAGTTTACGGTACCTATCAAGTTTTTTTTGTGGTTTTTAAATGCTAGTTATAACAAGTATTATATTATCTTGTGATCACACTCATAGATAAGGTTATGTAGAAATCGAATTTACATATTGCAGAGTATCAAGGCTCAAGCCACTCAAGTATCAAAATAATCTAGTCGCGCCATACCAAAGTGTCAAAGACAAAATAAGTAACTCGCGAACTTTGTTTACATCGAACGACACAGAACCACAGAGTATATAAACAGAACGACATTAATTGCCAGGGGCTGCCAGCAATAAAAAAAATGAGTTCCGTTTCTAGACTTTTTTGCCAAGCTGTACAAAGATGCATCATAGTATTACGATTTCAAAACGAAAAGATTTCCCCACATAACAATTTGTTTTGCATAACTTGCTTTAGAAATCTAAACAGATTCATTAAATTCATCATACGCGGGAAAATTAATAATGTCAAATTATTCGTTCAAAATGAATGTATTAATGACTAGCTGTTTCCCGCGGTTTCACCCGCATCCCTAGGGAACTACTTAGCGCACCCGGGTAAAAAGTAGCCTATGTTGTTCCTCAGGGTTTATTCTATCTCTGTACCAAATTTCATTTATATCGGTCCAGTAGTTTTGGCGTGAAAGCGTAACAGACAGACAGACAGAGTTACTTTCGCATTTATAATATTAGTAAGGATATTAGTAAGGATTAAGTAAGGATGATGAATGTATTAACCGATGTATTAAGTACCTATAGTATAAGGTAAAAAGGGATAAGTCAAAAACGAGTTCCTACTTGCATAATCAATACTAAACATAAAATAAATATCTATGGAGAAAAGGACATGAGTCTGTACTAGTACCTTTTGTATTTTTTTTTATTTTGATTAAAATACATTTATCTTTTGAAACAAAAGAGCGTTTTCTTTATTGGCTCCTGGTGAAAAGTTGTGTTTATTGACTTATCCGCTTTTATCTTAACACAGATGATTTCATTCCCGAAGAAGAAGCTGAAGAGTTTGTTTGTTTGTTTGAAAGCGTTAATTTCATGAACTACTGGTCCGATTTGAAAAACCTTGAAGTATTAGATAGCCCATTTATCGAGGAAGGCTTATAGGCTTTATATGATCACGCTAAGACCAATAGGAGCGGAGCACTATTCCACGTCGACGAAGTTGCGGGCAGAAGCTAGTAGCTTATAATTTGCTCAAGCAGTTGTTATCTGAAGACACAATTGACGCTATTAGAGGACCAATATTTTTGGAATGTTATGTCTACGATTGATAATACTTGTTTTTATTTTGCAGTTTTTAATGATATTCTGATAAAAACATTAAGTTGTAGGTACCAATTACACGTGACAGCTTGTTGTGGGCATGGGAGGAGCTCGTGGCTAAGTAACAGCCGCACGGTTCGACCGATCAAAGGTTAAGCTGCGCTTGGCGCGGTCGGTCCGTGGATGGGTGACCATCTTTGTCATAGCAAGACTCCTCCGTGCCTCGGAAAGCACGTTAAGCTGTTGGTCCCGGTTGTCATTTGTACATCTTTGACAGTCGTTACGGGTAGTCAGAAGCCAAAAAGTCTGACAACCAGTCTTACCAAGGGGTTGTTAAGGTTTTTATTTGTTATTATTGTTTTAAAGAGTTTTTAGTAGCAGAGTATCTAATTAATAAAATACACATTGCTTTTTTTAAGAGAGAAGAGTTTTTATTATATTTTAATTAATACCTCCTACCACAGACAAATAAGGGCACAGAGTATTATTAGTTGAGCAATGTCTATAGACATAATATACTAACTAATGATTCGGTATTTTACTGTTTATATAGATTATTTATAATTATTTCAATATTATTTAACACACCCCTGTAATCTATATAAACAGCATTACAAATATACATAGTTATTGAGATATATATTAACTGTTGTCAGTTACATAAGAAAAATAATTAACTTACATAGTTTTCAAGTACAGCTTGGCAAAAAAGTCTAGAAACGGAACTAATTTTTTTTATTGCTGGCAGCCTGTGGCAATTAATGTCGTTCTGTGACGTTCGATGTAAACAAAGTTCGCGAGTTACTTATTTTTTTATTTCGACCATCAAAACGTAAATAAAACCACATTATAATAAATAAAACCATTGGGAGTACTAGCAAGGAAACAATTTATAATGTTTATAGGCGATATCTGGTCGAACATGAGGCTTAAACTCTTCTTTCCGATCTCGACGATATTTACCAAAGTACCGCCATTATGACAGGTATGTAAGTTTGTTTTGTTGTATTTAGTTGTATCAAGTGTTAATTTATGATCTCTATTTGGTTTTGAATTGCTTGAATACGAAATAAGTGAAATTTTGAACAATAAACATCGAGCATATAGGTTATGTTTACGTTTTGTCTTTGACACTTTGGTATAGCGCGCCTAGATTAATTGATACTTGTTTGGCTTGAGCCTTGATACTCTGCAATATGTAAATTCGATTTCTAAATAACTTTATCTATGAGCGTGATCACAAGATAATATAATACTTTTCGTAGCTAGCATTAGAATATTACAAAAAAATAGATATCGTAGACTTTTTACATTTAATATTGATAGAGGTTTAATCAAATGTTTAATCTTTATAGGAAGCACCAAACGTGCATTTCAATCTATATCCGACTAGGATCAGAAGAATTCATGCCAGCACGTTATCAAAATAGAAAAAGTATTATGAATTTATGAGAGGGCTAGTACGTGGACATGAAATGTTGAGGAATCAATCTCCAACATGATAGCGCAGTGCCTTTGAATCTGAGCGTGACTCAGATGAGTTTATGGCTAGCTCTAGCCAAGACATGGATTTGGAGGGCGTGGAATATTTAGAGTAAGATTTATTGGAATCAATTATAATAATGCTATACTCATAAGTCTTTTTATTATACCCAATTTTTTTTTTATTAAAACACAGGAGTGCTTACATTATTAGTCCTTATAAGTAATTTGTATTCAGTTACATGATGTGAATACATTGTTATTACATTTTATAATAGTTACTGATTTTAATAAATTAAAAATAAATCAAAGTAGAAAAAAATACAGCTTAGTATCAAGACGATAGGCTGGTACGCTATACGGTCGCAGCGGGTTGCCACACGAACGGTAAAGTGGCGCCCCTATTAATTTCTACTCTTTTCTGCCAAGCTGTAAACACAATTAAGTAGTTTCAATTAAAAAAAATAATTGTTACAAAGTATTTTAAGTTTTATCAAAAAAAATATTCTAAGTAGGTAATTAACAGTTTTAATTATCTTAGTTAATAATTGCATGTAAATAAAAATAGTTTGGTATCAAATGATTGACAATTATCAAACTAATAGCAATATTATATTTAAGTACAGTTAAGTTTGCATAATAAGATCTCTAAATTCACAAAATTTATTAGTTTTTAAAGGTTTAGTAAGGATATCTGCTAATTGCAAGTTAGTAGGACAGTAAGATATTTTAATTATATCTTCAACAAATAAGTTATGTAAAAAATGATATCTTACGTCAATGTGTTTTGACCTTCGATTAAACACTCCGTTTTCAATTAACCTTATGGCACTCTGATTATCAATATTTAGGTTTACTGTAATATTAGTCTCAATAAGTTCTTCAATTAATCCTTTGATATATATGAGTTCCTTGCAACATTCTGCTGCTGAAATATATTCAGCTTCGCAGCTTGACAATGCTACTATTGGTTGTTTCCTTGTGCACCAATGCACTGGACCTCCACAGTACATCATTACATAGCCACTGGTACTTTTTCTGGTCTTTTTGTCACCAGCGTAGTCTGCATCACAGTATGCATCTAAATTGGTTAAATTTTCATCCTTATTATATTTTATTTTAGAATTTAAGGTTCCTTTCAAATATTTAATGGTTCTTTTGACATTGTTTAAATCTTGATTATTCGGATTTTCCATGCTTCTACTCTCATAATTAACAGCGTATGTCAAATCTGGTCTTGTTTTATTTGATAGGTACATAAGATGACCTATAGCTTCTCTGTAAGGAAAATTTTCTTTTGTTTGTACATCATTTTTGTTGTTTTCATTGTTTTCCAGTAATGGTGTAGGACTTATTTTTGCCTCTGTCATGTTAAATGTTTCAATTATATTCTCAGCATTCTGTCTTTGTTTCAGTTGTATGTAATCTTTAGTCTTAGTGATTTCTATTCCTAAAAATGTTTCAGGATTATCCGTGTATGTCATTTCAAATTCTTCTTTTAGGTTATTTATCAGTTTCATCATACATTCCTTATTTTCTCCTAATAGTATTCCATCATCAACATGTATTCCTAGCATCATTGTATTGTCTGAGTTCTTGAATAAACATTTATCCGCTTTAAGTTGTTTTAATCCATTTTTAAATAGAACTGATGTAAATTTTTCATTCCAGTTCAAAGGAGCTTGTTTTAGTCCATATAAGCTTTTCTTGAGTTTACAAACTTTAGTATTTCTGTCGTATTCGTCATAACCTTCAGGTAGAGCCATAAAAATGTTTTCTTTTAAGTTTCCATATAAAAAAGCTGTTTTTATGTCTAATGACATGATATGTAGATTTTTTGAAGCACCAATAGCCATTAATATTCTAAATGAACTATTACTCATAACTGGGCTAAATGTGTCTTCATAGTCTATTCCATATATTTGTTGACAGCCTTTTGCCACGAGTCTGGCTTTATATTTTCCATCTGATTTTATTTTGAAAACCCACATACTAGCTATAATCTTTCTTCCTTTTGCTTCTACTTTTTCTACTATATCCCAAACTTGGTTTTGTTGTAAAGACTGCTTTTCTGAATTTATAGCTTTTATCCATTCTTTATTATCTGGACATGTCAACGCTTCTTGAAATGTCAACATAGCATAATCTGTATATCTTATTGGTATTTTACGTTGTCTTGTAGGTCTTTGGGAACTTGCATTTTGGTTATTATTATCTGTTAGTTCTTGAGTTATTGAATTATCTGTTATAGGTTCTTGTATGTCTTCTATAATCTCTAGTATGTTGTTGTCTTCTGTGTATACTACCTCTATTTCTTCTGGGATTTCTGACTCTTGTTGTATGTTTTCTTCTTCATTTATTTCTATTTTCATAGTATTATTATATTTGTCTTCTGTGTTGTCTTCTTCATGTATTATAATATTTTCTACTAAATTTTCATTCGTTTTTATAGATTCTTCACAGTTATCTTCTTTATTCTCTTTAAAATTGAATATTACATCTCTTCTGATAACTACTCTTTGTTTTTCTTTATCAAAAAGTCTATAGCCTGTTGGGGCATAACCAATCATGATCATTTTGTTAGTTCTTGACTCGAGTTTATGTAGATGTCCAAGTTTCTTACTATATGCTTCAGAACCGAATATCTCTATATTTCTAAGATCTGGTTGTTGACCAGTCCACAATTCTATAGGTGTTAGGTTATTAAGTGTTTCAACTGGTGTTCTATTTATAAGATATGCAGCAGTTTTTGCTGCTTCTCCCCATAGATAGCTTTCTTCTTTAGATTCAAATAATAAAGCTCTTACTTTTTCTAGAACTGTTCTATTTAGCCTTTCTGCTTTTCCATTCAGTTGGGGACTGTATGGTATGGTGTAATCCAATATTATGCCTTTATAGCTGCACCAATTTTTTATTTTATTACTGGTGTATTCTCCTCCATTATCACATCTGATTGTACTTACTTTTAGATTTTTTTCTCTTTCTACTTCTTCAATATAGGTTTTTATCACTTCAAAAGCTTCATTTTTATATTCTAGTATATAAACTCGTGTATAATGAGTGTAGTCATCAAGAATAGTAAGTATGTATTTCTTATTATCATATGTATTAGGTGAAATAGGACCACATATATCTGTATGTATTATTTGTAACGGCCTAGTTGCTTTTTGTCTTTCTGTATTAAATGGTTTTCTCACTTGTTTTGACATGACACATACCTTGCAAATTTTGTTTAAGTTTTTAATTTCTTCTTCACTCACATTCATATTTTTAGCAACCTTTTTTAGATTAAGCATTTTACCAATACTAGGGTGACCCATTTTCTTATGCCATTCCTCGGCCTTATTTATTTTATCCGTTAATAAGGACTTTTCTTGTTTTAGATTATTAATTTTTACAGTATATAATCCATTTTCTTCTTTATTTCCTTTTAGTATTAACTCATCTTCTTTTAGTATTTTAACTTCTTGATCTTCGAATATAACTTTACCACCATTATTGGTTATAGCGTTTACTGACATAAGATTGTTAGTCAGATCGGGTACATAGATAGTTTGTTTTAGAGTACACTCTGATCCATGTATTTCTCCATGACCTTTTGATAGCATGGCAATTCCAGCTTTTGCTATTCCAATTTTTCCACTTTCCTCTTGAAAGTTGTGTAATAAATTTTTCTTGTTGGTAAGATGGCTTGAAGACCCGGAGTCAACAATAAATGTTATAGTTTCTTTTTTATCATATCTATTGTCGTTGTATGTCATAAATGCGGTGTTGTTTTTTTGATTATTGTTATTTTTATAATTATTTTGCCTGAAGAAACATTTTTCTGTTGTGTGATTATTTTTCTTACATATGGTACATTCCATCTTCTTGTTATTAGTTTTATTCTTAAAGAAACATTTTTCAGTTGGGTGATTTGTCTTTTTACAAATTTCACAATTTTTTTCCTTTTTATTGGGAGTATTATTATTTTTGTTCCATTTTCTTTGAGCCTTGTATGCAATAACCTCATTTTGTTCTTCTTTCACTTTGTTCTGCATTTTATATCTTTCCTCTTCTTTTAATAATCTACTTATTAGATTTGTAGTTGTTTTCTCATGGAGCGGGGAAGATTCCCATGATGTAATAAAGTTATTGTAGTTTTCCGGTAATAATGAAATTATTTTGGCAATGAAACTGTTGTCTGATATTTTTTCGTCATAGATATTTAATTCATATCTTAAATTTTCTAGTGCGCTAATATTTTCGGCCATATTTTTACTTTTATCATAATGGTATGCATAAAATTTTTGTAGCATTTCGCATTTACGTTGTTCATTCGGCCTCTCAAACAAAGCACAAAGTTTTTCATACATTGATTTTGCATTCTCGCATGTCATGATGTGAATCATAAGTTTTTTATCAATACTCAGCATTATGATTTTTTGCGCCTTAGCATCCTTTAGCTGGTAGTCGTTATTACTTTGTTCTCTAGATGGCATAGGAATTGCTTCTGTACCTGTAGTTCCATGTATGACATCCTGTAAGCCTGAACTTTTGAATAAAATGTTTACTTGGAATTTCCATAATGGAAAGTCTTTTTCACAATACAGTTTCGATATTTTCTGTAATTCCATGAACGACTCCATTTTTATTTTTATTTGTTTGTTTTATCACTATCACTAGTGGAGGCTCTGGGACCATAACCTGTTAAGGTTTTTATTTGTTATTATTGTTTTAAAGAGTTTTTAGTAGCAGAGTATCTAATTAATAAAATACACATTGCTTTTTTTAAGAGAGAAGAGTTTTTATTATATTTTAATTAATACCTCCTACCACAGACAAATAAGGGAACAGAGTATTATTAGTTGAGCAATGTCTATAGACATAATATACTAACTAATGATTCGGTATTTTACTGTTTATATAGATTATTTATAATTATTTCAATATTATTTAACAGGGGTACCGTGTTACCCGGTAACTGGGTTGTGGAGGTCAGATAGGCAGTCGCTCCATGTAAAACACTGGTTCTCAGCTGCATCCGGTTAAGACTGGAAGCCGACCCCAACATAGTTGGGAAAAGGCTAGGCAGATGATGATGATGAGCTTGTTGTGAGCATTTCGTCATCCAACTCATAAAGAATTTCGCTTTATGTATGAGTTTTTAAAAATGCCACATAGCATCCCGTAGGCAGGTAATTGGCGGTGTTGTGTTACACCCCCGTGCGGCGTGCCTGGAAGGGCTCGCTAACTAGTGCCCCGGCTGCTATCTTGATAGCAGTGTTTGTTACAATTCCATGTATTCAGGGCTGTAGCTAGAGTCGAATTTGAGGTAGGGAAGCTTTGGTTACAGGTAGAGTGGAGGTAAAAAATTTATCATATTTGATCTGCCTTCAAAGCACGGGCTCCTAAATTAATCATCTATCGCTACATTTTTTTTTATCTCAAACTATGAACAAACAAATTAATTAAATATAATAATTTATCTTTGTTTTGGTATTTTTAAGGGCATTGTGATTTCAAGATAGGGCATTGCCCCACAATTCCCCCCTCAATCTACGGCCGTGCATGTAACAGGCAACACTAGAACAAAAAGTATAAAAGGTACTTTTTCTTCGTTTTAATTGTTGCGTTTTTTTTTGGAAACTTCTGTTTTGGTAACCCCACAGATCAAATAATGTAACCCGATAACAAATCGCGACCCTCAAAGATATCAAGTCTCGTGTTTCTTTTATAAACATGTATAATAATTATTATCTTAATTGCCCATATTTCGAATTTTTAATGATCTTTGCTCGTTTCCCTGAATAAGAAACAATACGAAATGTCGTAGTGTCCGAGAGATTACAGAGATCACCACTTTTAAAGCACGAGTAACTATCTGGTTACTGGTTTCAAATAACAATATCGTGGCCATAAAATTCAATACCAATATCATCTGCCTAGCCTTTCCCCAACTATGTTGGGGTCGGCTTCCAGTCTAAACCGGATGCAGCTGTGTACCAGTTTTTTTACATGGAGCGACTGCCTATCTCACCTCCACAACCCAGTTACCGGGTAACAAAGTACAACTTTGGTAAGACTGGTTGTCAGACTTTCTGGCTTCTGACTACCCGTTACGGCTATCAAAGATCTACAAATGACAACCGGGACCAACAGCTTAACTTGCTTTCCGAGGCACGGAGGAGTTTTGCTATGACATAATTATATGGTCACCCATTCACGGACCGACCACGCCAAGCGTAGCTTAACCTTTGATCGATCGACCCGTGCGGCTGTTACTTGCCACGAGCTTACACGAGCACGAGTTTTTATCCCTACTGGAATATTTTTATTGAACTTGTGACTTAATGTTATCATACCTACAAAATTATTATCAGAATATTCGTATCATCAAAATTCGAACTTCCTGAACTTTGTTTTTAGGGTTCCGTAGTCCGACAAGGAACTCTTATAGTTTTGTCATGTCCGTCTGTCTGTCTGTCTGTCCGCGGCATAGCTCCGAGGTTCTTGTTACTAGAAAGCTAAAATTTGGTATGAATATGTATATTGATCACGCGAAGAAGTGGTAAAATATTTTTTTTTTACGGTAGCTCCCAAACACGTAAAGTGGGGATGTTTTTTTTTTCTCGCGTATCCCTTTGTGTGGGGTATCGTTAGATAGGTCTTTCAAAAATATTATGGGTGTGTGAAGACCATTTTTCGGTTAAGCGAGCCATTTACGAAATATCTAGCTTTTAAGTGCAAATTTTTGTTCGAGACGAGCATCCTCCTCTAACTTTTGGATGGCAGTACCTCGAAATGTGAAGAAAATCACAGACGTAGCACATATAATCAACTTACAAGGAAAACTATCACGGCTAAGTAGGCTTAACCGGTTACAGAGTAATAGTCGACTAACTAACTCCTACTACGGAACCCTACTGCAAGTGGCCCGACACGCACTTCGCCGGTTTTTTTTTGTTTTATTGACTAATTATGTTTACAATACAAAGTATCTTATCAATCATACCATGTCATACTACAATTATAATATTATTAGTAGGTTTTAATATATGAAATTGTAATAGGCGATGATGAAATTAATGATGTTCGTTTGTTTTCGCACCACTTTTATGACTATTTATTTCGCGCACCCGAATTATTATAATGATATAAATATATAAATATGAAAAGTATCCTATGTGTTAATCCAGGTTATAATCTATGTGTGTACCAAATTTCATCCAAATCCATTCAGCAGTTTTTACGTGAAAGAGAAACAAACATCCATCCATCGATCCTTCCAAACCTTTCGCATTTATAATATTACTAGGATTTCCAAAAAGGTGGATTTACCCCTGGAGGAACTACCTACTTCGAATGATTAACAAACATACAGACAATTATCATTACAAACTTTTAATAGGATGTTCTTGATTCCAGTAGCGTCTCCAGGTTTTTCGTTTGGGGCTTGATTCTGGTGAGGGTAGGTTTTATCAAGCGAAACACTAAAAAAGCACAGAACATTTTATTTTGCTTAACGCATAATAAGTCTCCTTGCAAAGCTTTGGGGGGGGGGGGGGCTTGAGCCCCTTAACCCCCCCCCCTGGATCCGCAACTGCTTAATTATCTACCACTATAGTTTGTACTAATTGATTTTACGAAAAATGTAAACAAAGTCGTAACCTATTTTGTTCTAAATCTGCCACAGTAATTAACAGTATGCCGTGAATATGGCGCATGTACCTATGTCAATTTCATGCTCTAAACATCATCATTTGATGCCATTTTATTTATATATACTCCATTTACAATAAGATTAGACATTTAAACGCTCCCCATTTACTGTTCGTTCAAACGATTTTGAGTTCTATTCCGTATAGATAAGGATGGTGTTGAAAGCAAAATAATGTTTACAATATGAAATGTATTCTGCATCTGTTTTTTGTTTTATCACCTCAGCAATAAAGCTCAAAACCGTTTGAACGAACGGTAAATGTGGTGCGTTTAAATGTCTAATCTTATTGAAAATTACAACAAAAAGGTTATGTTGTTTCAGTTGACTTTAATCTTATTTGGACGCGAATTCTGCTTGTAAATCGGTTTTAAGTTTTTTTTTTGTACGTAATTATGTAACAAGATTTAGCGAACCAGTATTCTTTTTGCGGGTGAAACCTGCATGCTTTGTAGACTTTAGCAATTAATTTAAAATTTCGCACATGTATCGATTGTCCAACGCATTACTAAAAAGCAATACATCACTATCGAAGTATCGCAGAGGGAAAACTAAGAAGGATAATTGTTAAAACGTCAACACGTTTGCAAATGGACGCGTGACTAGATTCGGTAGTTGATCTAGCGAGTGATTTAGTTGTATTACATTACTTTACGTGTAGTAAAAATTTACGAGAGGGGCTCGTGGGTCGTGGGTCATCAGTGGGCCTAGCACGAATAACTTTCGAAAAAGTATTCGTATCGAAAGCGATTTTCGAATCATAAATACAACCATAGTAGATCAAAATTTAAGTTTAAAATGTGTAGATAACAATTTAATTTAAATAAAAAGTTCGTAAAATGCGAGTAAATTTCATTTAAAAATCGCTTTCGATGATTGATGATTACCAAATCACACGCGTCTTTCTGTCAAAGGTTAAGCTGCAGATGCCGCGGTCGATCTGTGAATGGGTCATTCTGAAATTAGTTCGGTCGTTAAGCCGTTGGTCTCCGCCGTCATTTGTGGAGTAGTCAGATGTTAGATAGAAAGTCTGACAATCAGTCTTACCAAGGGATATCGTGGTACCCGGTAACTGCGTCGTACAGTATTGTTAAGATAGCTAATTAATGACACGTTATGGTCTTCCACATGTCTAAATCACACGATATCTAAAGTTACAATCTGCTTAGCCTTTTCCCAACACTCCTGGGGTCTGCTTCCAGTTTAACCGGATGCATCTTACAATAACAGTTCCTGGGTATCACGATAGCCCTTGGTAAGACTGGTTAGTTGCCAATACTTTTTACTAGATTTTAAATTTTCGAATTCCTTTATACTCTAGCTAGACTGTCAAAAGTCTAAAAATGGCAGCCGGGACCAAAAGCTTTTAATGGTACGACGGACTGCACGTTTGGCGTAGTGGCTGAGCTGACTGGTCATGGTGACTAATTGACTCCTGCGCTGGGCGTCACGGGTTCAATTCCCGCGCGGGACTACTAAAACTAATCTAGGTCTAGATTTTTGTGAATGTTTTAAGTATTTTTATAAATGTTCTCACAACATAAAAGAAATGCTAAATGTGGATCAAAGGTTTAATAAAAACAAAACAGCCAGGGTCGTTAAACCTTCACAGATCTACGAGGCCCTCAGTCAAAATAACCCTGAAATCTTCATTGAATAGTTGGTCTACGAACTCTGCTTACCCCGTCACGGTAGGACGGTTACCTTATGATATAATCTTAAGTAAATACAGGTGAGTGTAATTAGTCAGCGGGTCGCGTCAGGTCGCGTGTCACGCACAGTGTGGCCTTCAGCGCGTGCGCTACTCAACGGCTCAAATAGTTGCATAGGCTGGGTCAGTGACACCGTGGCTGACGGTAGTTTAACGAAATAATGTTAAAAGTTGAGTAGGTACCATGTGTTAGAACATTTTGGTATTAAAAAAAATGAAAACATTTCGTAATTTATAAAATAAAGTTTCAAATACAGGTAATATAATAATTATATTGTATACTTCTTCTCAACGCGTTTTACCAACCTAACAGCCATAGTGTCAGAGTTTTCTTAAATCCGCCTGACGGCTTTTGATATGGAATTGTAACAACAACGCGGCTTAACGTGCTCTGCCAAAAATGCTATGAAAACACCTACTGACTAAACGAAATGGTGGAATGGAATGAATGTCAAAAATTAAATGGTTTTCTAACTTTGGTAACTTGTTATACTCTAAAGTTATTAAAATTTTCAAAAATGTACTAATTATCTAACTAAAAGGCGTTGTCAATGGTATGAAAAAAAAGATATTTCGGCAACACTGATTAAAAATTTATGGCAATATTACAGCTAAATAAATGTGGAGTCAGATGTGCAAAGATTCATACCAAGGATAATCTGTCCGTCCATCTTATTGGCTATTTACCACGCAAATGGCGGAGAAAGGAACGCCTTGGCAGACAGTCCACAGCTAACGTAGAAAAAGACCGTGAACTCGACAAAAATTATGCAATATTATGGACATTGAAAACCGGCATTTTAAGTATTACTTCACCTAAACATTGAAAGCAAGTTGTAGAAGGTAATTGTATGTTTTAACTTACTTATTTAACTTGACCCTTCATACATAATGAAATATTTGTTGTTTATGAGTTTACACAATTTTAATGAACGTTATGATTTAGCTTTTAAATAACGAATGGGGCAAAGGGGCATTGATCAATATACTTCTGAGATTATCGTCTGCCTTTCTTTTGCCCTTGCTCCATTGTAAAAAACAACAAACCTCTTTTAACATATTTGCTAACTAGGTATATTTTGTTACTGGCCGTGTTTATTTTCTTTTTACTTTTGACAGATAATTCAAATATGTAATACATCTGCGGCACGTTTGGTGTAGTGGTTGAGCAATTGGTTGCTGCGCTGCGTGTCGCTGGTTCGATTCCCGCACGGGACAATTAAAATTGCTCCGGGTCTGGGCGTTTGTGCGTGTGTTATTATACGCACCCACGACACAGGAGTAATTCCTAGTGTGGCAACGTTTAAACGTAAAAAAAAAAACTATAATTACAATAAAAATTGTTCAATATACATTTAATTTTAATATTATCAATTAATACATTAAACAGTAAATCTATTCTTTACGTGGTGCCGAAACCCGGGATCTTTACACCATACACTAAACACTGGTACTATAAGAAGCATCCAGTCAGAAGCCGACCCAGTTTTTTCTTCTCTACAGATTATTTTACAATCAAAAGTTAACTCCTAATTTCGACAGTTTAAGTTTAACGTTTAAAATTATGTGACACCCACCCTATTTGATTTATAGTGCATGTTGTGATTCGGCGCGCGCGCAGTACGCGTGTCTAATTCTTATCGAAGGATGCGTGCTACGCATTGTATGTTATATTTTATACGATTCAAAGATATGCAGGTATTTGAAGAGAATGTAGAGGGACACAGAAAAAGGGGGGCAAAGTTTGTATGAAACTCTGACATTTTTAATTTGAAAATTTGGCGAATGAAACCCCGTTCGTTCTATGACGATTTGTTCTTCTTATGACGGCAGAATACGACAGAAAAGATACAAAGTTTTGCTGCGGTTTATAGTCTACTAGCTTTCCGCCCGCGGCTTCGCCCGCGTGGACATATTTTTATACACCTTGGGTTACATTATTCAAGTTTTAGTAGGGATCCCTAATTATTTCTGGAAATAAATATAGCCTATGACACTTCGTAAACGTATAGCTTTCTAACGGTGAAATAATTTTTAATCGGTCCAGTAGTTTTTGAGTTAAAACCCTACAAACAAACAAATCTTTCTTCTTTATAATATTAGTATAGACTAGCTTCTGCCAGCGACTTCGTCCGCGTGGAATAGTGGTGCTCCGCTCTTATTGGTCTTAGCGTGATGATATATAGCCTATAGCCTTCCTCGATAAATGGACTATCTAACACTGAAAGAATTATTTAAATCGGACCAGCGGTTCCTGAGATTAGCGCGTTTAAACAAAATGACAACATTTTCCTTTACTGCTCTGCTCCTATTGATTGTAGCGTGATGAAAAGTATACTATAACCATCTCAGGAGTATGACAAATAATTGTACCAAGTTTCGTTAAAATCCGTCGAGTAGTTTTTGTTTCTATAGAGTTTATACAGACAGACAGACAGACAGACAGACAGACAGACAAAAATTTTACTGATTGCATTTTTGGCATCAGTATCGATCCCTAATCACCCCCTGATAGTTATTTTGGAAATATATTTCATGTACAGAATTGACCTCTCTACAGATTTATTATAAGTATAGATATAGATAGATATAGATAAAAGTAGCAAAAAAACAAATGAATAAGATCGTTTTAAGACATCATGCCACAATGGTCAGAGAATTTTGCGTTTTATTATTTTTGAAATAAGATTAAGAAATGAATGTAATTTGGTATTTTAACAATAAGCAAATATTTTATTGTTAAATTTATTTATTTACACAATGACAAGAGTTCTCACAGTTTAGTAACTCATTAGAGCATTGAATTTCGTTTAGTTCTAAGTTTCAAGGACAAAAATTGAAGGGCCGTGTGAGTATTTCGAAATTGCTTGCGGAAAAAACATTTTACAAAAAAAATAACCTGACTTCAAAAAAAAAATACTGAAAAGTAAAAAATAAATTTTATTTTAACGCTTATCGACCAAAACATCGCTCTAAGTTGGTGTCTTGTAAGTAATTATTGTTAGTATTTCGCCAGCTCCTGATGCTTCGGAGTTATTGATCACCACGCCTTCTCAAGACGGATTGGCGATTTCACACTTTTAAGTCCAAGTTTCCTCACGATGATTTCCTTCACCGTTAGCCAGTGATGTCTAAGATTGTACTTCGAAAGTACTTATTTTAGACTAGCTTCTGCCAGCGACATCGTCCGCATGGAATAGTAGCCTTCCTCAATAAATGGACTATCTAACACTGAAAGAATTATTTAACTCCGATCAGCGGTTCCTGAGATTAGCGCGTTTAAACAAAATGACAACATTTCCCTTCACTGCTCCGCTCCTATTGATTGTAGCGTGATGAAAAGTATACTATAACCATCTCAGGAGTATGACAAATAATTATACCAAGTTTCGTTAAAATCCGTGTTTCTATAGAGTTTATACAGACAGACAGACAGACAAAAATTTTACTGATTGCATTTTTGGCATCAGTATCGATCCCTAATCACCCCCTGATAGTTATTTTGGAAATGTATTTTATGTACAGAATAGACCTCTCTACAGATTTATTATAAGTATAGAAGAAACGTCACATTGATACTTGCTGGGTTCGTTGCACACTCGTACAACGAGATGCAGGTGCCTTAACCACTATATAGGCCACCACCAAGTCTATGTTATCCTATTCTAAACTTAACTAATGGCATGTATTTATTCACCGTTACGAAATACAAAACCTTCTCACATTAGTATTAGGCCCACATATAATTGATTGATATCAAGGAAGAATGCAATCAGAATATTAATTTGTCAAAAACAAAGCGACCTGCATTTGTACGTCATAATACGATCATTGGATAAACAAAAAATCTAATGTAACGTATGTTAATTGAATTTGAGTCTGAGCGGAATTGTAAGTGATATATATGTATAAGATTCTGTCGTTTGTTTTAATCATAGATGGCGCTATTGTATTCTTTAGAGGAGCTCGTGGCTAAGTAACAGCCGCACGGTTCGACCGATCAAAGGTTTAGCTGCGCTTGGCGCGGTCGGTCCGTGGATGGGTGACCATCTTTGTCATAGCGAGACTCCTCCGTGCCTCGGAAAGCACGTTAAGCTGTTGGTCCCGGTTGTCATTTGTAGATCTTTGACAGTCGTTACGGGTAGTCAGAAGCCAGAAAGTCTGACAACCAGTCTTATAGGGTACCGTGTTACCCGGTAACTGGGTTGTGGAGGTCAGATAGGCAATCGCTCCATGTAAAACACTGGTACTCAGCTGCATCCGGTTGAGACTGGAAGCCGACCCCAACATAGTTGGGAAAAGGCTAGACAGATGCAGATGATGCTATTGTATTCTTTACTAGCTGCCCCACGCGTCATGAGGGAACTACATGACGTACCCTGATGGAATTTACCCTATTTCCATTATCACGGTTCAAGCTAACTCTATAGTAAAATGCAATCAATCAAGCCGTTTACTCGTGTAAGTGTCGTTGTGGAGTAGGCCATGGGGCCTGGCCCCAGGGTTTCGACCCCAAACAGCTCAAAGCTATAGTTACCTATAAGGTTACTATATTTGCGCCGTTTGTTGTTCTCTGCAGAAGCAGCGGCCGCGTCCGCACAGCCCACCGTGCTTGAATGATGACATGGTGCCAGAGTGTCGACGCAAGTTGCGTCCCACACCAAGGGCCTACCCATCTTCCAAGGCAACAACGTCATACCATCTGTAGGGCTAGACAAGTGGCAAAAACACTAGTAGAATAGAATACAAATGTTTGGGAATGACATTCGTTTACGACTAGCTATCTGTCATTCAATGTCATTCCCATACATTTTGTATTCTATTCTACTAGCGTTTTTGCCACTTGTCTAGCCCTACTGGTCTCTTCCCATCGTCAAATAGGAATCATCTAAAAATAGGATAGTTTTTATCCGGGTTTTTTTTTCATCCCTGATATATGGGATATTTCCTATGTTTCAACCGTCTCCCGTTTCAAACGTACCCAGTCTACCCTACCGCGGGCGAAACAGTGGGAGACAGTATAATATATGTATCTCATAAAAACGATTCATTACTAGTATTAAATAATACTGAGGCACCTACAACGAACAATTAGTGCATCAGCACGGACTCAAACTCACGTACTACAAAGGTCAGTGCTGCACATGATCGCACATAAATTCAAATAGTTCATGATTGTTTGTGTCATCTATAAAGATGGTGTCATGTTATGAATCTATTGTATAATCATTCATCTTAATTATGATAGTTTTCCGCCAGTGACTTCGCCCGCGTGGGCTAAACGAATTCAAATTAAAAATGACAGAGTTTCATACAAACTTTGCCCCCCTGTTTCACCCCCTTAGGGATAGAATTTCGGATAATCCTTCCTCCTCATAATCCAATCCTTCTTATCGAATGCCCACCTCTTACAAAGAACACACCCTCCAAGTTTCATGTTTCTACGATCAGCGGTTTAGTTAGGCTATGCGTTGATCCGTCAGTTATTCAGAACAAAGCATTTTATATGTATAGTATAGATTATTTAGTAACTACTTGTTTCTACGATAAATTACTTTCTAACGATTCACTTGTCACTTTGGACTCCACTGTTCCATGTTATCGGGAGTACTGTTATCATTGGAGGTCATAGAACAATACGATATCATTCCTATTCATGTTTAGAACAAAACAATCATTCGATATTTACTTTTGATATTTAATTCTATCTATTGAGCAGTAGGCATAAACATGCTTCTTTGTAAATCGACTTCCTATGCCGTTCCAGATTTCTAAGTCACCTTGCGAGGAAGCTGCTTTCTTTGGAAGAAACGTTTTGGACCCGTGTTAGAGGTCACAAACGTAAGTGAATAACAAAATATTGGAACTTAGACACAACCTTAAATCTAAACATATAAAATGCATTCTCCTGAATGACTGACGGATCAACGCACAGCCTAAAACACTGAGCGTAGAGACCTCAAACTTGGAGGATGTATTCTTTGTTTGACGTAGGCGTATCCGATAAGAAAGAATTTTCCGAAATTTTACCCCTGTGGGGGTTAAAAATGGGGGCAAAAATTTGTATGAAGCTCTGACATTTTTATTTTGATTTCGTATAGCCCACGCGGGCGTAGACGCTGGCGGAAAGCTAGTATTACTATATTTACTTCCAATCCAAGTTACTAACAAATGTTCGTGTCTAAAAGCACTTATTAAAATTACCTAAGTGGCTATAGAATAGATTATCTAACACTTAAGTATAGCCGTGGGTCAAAGCTAGTATAACCTGTCGGACTAGCTCAAATGTGTGTTAGTAAGCAGCTGTCATTGACCACAAATGTAACGACTCTTAAGGGCTTTACATAGCGTAGGTAGGGGGCCTTTTTTTTTTTGTTTTCGGGCGGAAATCTTCATGGACGTACCCGGCCTGGGGAGGCCGGGAACAGTGCCGGACTCTTACCGGCTAAAACCACCCCGGTGTCGCTTCTCGCACGTGGGCGCGGGGCCGCGGGGATCCAGATTCGTCCGCAGGTAGATAGGGTGCCTACTCTAACTCAACGAAAACGAAGATTCGATTGAAGTTTTGTACATTTCCTTATGGGTTTCGGGGCGGTAAAGTAATTTTTTTATGGTTTTTTAGGCATCTGCCTCTCGTGTACGAGTGTACAACGAACCCGGCAAGTACCAATGTGACTTTTCTAAAGTCATATGTCCTTTCTAAGTATATCTTACTAACGGTGAAGGAAAACATTGTGAGGAAACCTGGACTTAAAAAGTCTGAAATCGCCAATCCGCCTTGAGCAAGCGTGATGATCAATGCTCATGCCTTCTCTGTATGAGAAGAGGCCTGTGTCCAGCAGTGGGACGATATATAGGCTGATGATGATGCTTATACCCCTCTGTATACAGAGCTTCAGATCGCACCTTACCACACCACAAAAAAGTTGTCATCTTTTCTCGATATTGCCGATATTTCGTTTCGACGAGTTAGAGTACCTAGGCTTAATATCGTCATATTGGAGGGATTTTTTGCAACTGTGGAGAACAGCTATGGCCATGGTATGGTATGAGCCAAGGCTATCGCATTACTTTGATCTTTTATTATTACAATAAATCATATTCTACGCATACCGACGTTGTTTACATTATTGCAATGAATGGACATCGCCAGGTGTTAATGATTATGAAGACAAATGTGCAAGCCATTGCACACTAGGACACAATAAGGTCCTTCATCGTCTTCTATCTATACATATGTATAAAATGCTTTGGACTGACTGACGGATGAACGCACAGCCTAAACCCCTGATCGTAGAGACCTGAAACTTGGAGGGTGTGTTCATAGGCATCCGATAAGAAAGAATTTTCCGAAATTCTACACCTAAGGGGGTGAAGAGTTTCACCGTGAAACTCTGACAATTTGAATTCGGCAAGCTAGGGTCCATAAATTACGTGAGGTGTTTAAGGGGGGAGGGGGTCGAGTCAAATCTCATCTAATTTTACGTTGGAGAGAGGGGGGATCTCGGCAAATATCATGCAATTTCTTTTTCTGATTGAAACAAAAAAAAATATACTATTTTGATCCATTTAATCCAGATTGTATATGCTTAAGATTTGATCTTAAGTATACTAGTCTACACTAATATTATAAAGAGGAAAACTTTGTTTGTATGTTTGTTTGTTTGTAATGAATAGGCTCAAAAACTACTAGACCGATTTTAAAAATTCTTTCACCATTCGAAAGCTACATTATCCACGAGTAACATAGGTTAAATTTTATTTTGGAAAAAAATAGGGTTCCGTAAGATATATACAGAAAATTTAAAAAAACAGCTCACGTAATTTATGGACTAACTAGTTGATTACAAAATTCAACTTCTCTGAAACAACGCTATAATTTGAACTGTAAAATTGCTGTAAAATATGGCGTCAAAAAATTGTATTTCCTTTAGTATTAGACTTACGAAACCAAATTTATATAGACGATTTCGCCTGTTCATGAAAAGTGAATTTAAAAAAAACTGCGGTCCCTAAAATATGATATTGGTTATTGTTATGTTGCATTTAGTCTTATTAAACAGATAGTAAAATCATATTTATATTAAAAACTGTCAACAAGCTTGTTAATAAATATGTAGGTATATAGTTAGATACCTACTTGCTTTGGCAGTACATATATAAAGGTAGGTGAACCCGGTCCGACCCGAAACGAGTGTATAGGTGTCCCAAACAGGACCAAATAAAATAAGAAATATAAAATATTCATGCAAACATATTACTGCAATTTTTTTATGTGCATAAAAGTACTGCATTTTCCTTAAAATATATCATTTTTAGGGTTCCGTAGTCCGACAAGGAACCCTTATAGTTTCGCCATGTCCGTCTGTCTGTCCGCGGCATAGCTCCGAGGTTCTTGATACTAGAACGCTGAAATTTGGTATGGATATGTATATCGATCACGCCGAGAAAGTGGCAAAATAAAATTTTGAAAAAATTTTTTTTTAGTGTAGCTCCCAAACACTAATTTCTCGCGTACCCCTCCGTGTGTAAAAATAAAAAATATTATGGGTGTGTGAAGACCATTTTTTGGTTAAGCGAGCCATTTACGAAATATCTAGCTTTTAAGTGCAATTTTTTGTTCGATACGAGTTACCCCCCCCTCTAACTTTTAAATGGCTGTACCTAGAAATGTGAAAAAAATCACAGACGTAGCACATGTAATGAACTTACAAGGAAAACTATCACGGCTAAGTAGGCTTAACCGGGTACAGAGTAATAGTCGACTAACTAACTCCTACTGCGGAACCCTATTGCGCGTGGCCCGACACGCACTTGACCGGTTTTTTTAATATATCAGCATCATCATCGGCGGTATTATCACAGGCGTTGCCTGCCGTCCCTCGCCCGCCCCTCTTGTCGCGCCCCTCGTATATAAATTACGTCATATTATGAAAAAATATAAAAAAAATGTGTTTTTAGGGTTCCGTACTCGACAAGGAACCCTTAAAGTTTCGCCATGTCCGTCTGTCTGTCTGTCTGTGGCATAACTCCGAGATTCTTGTTACTAGAAAGCTAGAAAAGCTAGAAATTTAGGCTTTTAATTTAGCTAGGTATGAATACGTATATTGATCTCGCCGAAAAATGGTAAAAATAAATATTAAAAATATTTTTTTTAGGGTAGCTCTCAAACACGTAAAGTAGGGTGAATATTTTTTTTCTCGCGTACCTCCTCGTGTGGATTATAGGTGTGTGAAGACCACTTTTCGGTTAAGCGAGCCATTTGCGAGATATCTAACTTTTAAATGCAAATTTTCGTTCGATGGGAGCATCCCCCCCTCTAACTTTTGAATGGCTGTTCCTAGAAATCTGAAAAAAATCACAAACGTAGCACACACATGTCTAAGAAACTTACAAGGAAAACTATCACGACTAAGTAGCCTTAACCGGTTACAGAGTTATAGTCGACTAAGTAAGTCCTGCTACGGAACCCTACAGGGCGTGGCCCACACCGACACGCACTTGGCCGGTTTTTTTTTTCCTTGGAATTTGATTTTTTCCGTACTTGGAATCGAATCTTGATACCTAATAAATTATTAACCCTGTCCGACCAGTGAAGGTATAGATATACATATATGTACATATTATTATTAATAATACCTTCACCGGTCGGACACGGTTTTCGTAAAATTCTGTACCTACACTAAAATTAGACCGATACCTGAGAAGATTAGCAATTAAGACCCCTGCGCAAGGATGATACGCAAAATCGAGAGGCGTTCCATATTTTGGGCTGTGGGATTATTCGGAAGAATTATCGCGGCCCCGGAACACTAAAGACGAAAGAAGGAACATGGATGGGTTTTAGTCAGTAAGCATCTGGCACTTCCTCCCGCTCCGCCCACAGCTGGAGGAGTCGTTTGATGATTTTTCATCAAGGGTCATCATCATCATCAGCCTATCTAACACTAGTCCACTGCTGGACATAGACTTCCCCTAACGTGTGCCATATCGCCCGGTCTTCAGCTTGACGCATCCAACTTCTGCCTGCAGCCTTTCGCAGATCGTCACTCCATCTTGCCGGAGGGCGTCCCGGGCGTCCCACACTACGTTTACCTAGCCGCAGTCTCCACTCAAGAACCCGTTTACCCCAACGGTCGTCGGGTCATTGACAACCAAAATTGGCCGAAGTGTTGGCCGAAGCCGAAAGTTCAAGCAAGCTCCAAAATTGAACGATATACGATTAACGACCTACCACTGCGTAAATTATTACAATTACAGTTTTCATAAATGGTTTTTTTAGGAGGTTTATCAATTAGACGTGTACGATTTTGGGGGACCCCTCGTATCAATTCTGTCCCTAAAAAAAACCTGCTAAAAATATACCTAACATCAAACAGTTTATATCACAAATCACACTGCTAAGCATTTGTCATCCAGTGGCCTAGTCTGTAGCGAAACTTAATATGTTATAACATAATAACATATCATTCTATTTAACTGTGAGTGATTACGATTTACACCGTTATGTTAATGATTTTCATCTTACATCACTTCTCTTTTATAATAATAATTATCTTTAATTGTTGTTTTATTTATCTTTTTAGGGTTCCGTAGTCGACAACGAACCCTAATAGTTTCGCCATGTCCGTCTGCCTGTCTGTCTGTCTGTCCGCGGCATAGGTCAGAGGAAAGCTGAAATTTATTATAGATGTGTATATTGATCACGCCAACAAAGTGGGCAGTTTTTAAGTTTTTAGGGTAGCTCACACACTTAAGTAACAGCCACACGGTTCAAACGATGAAAGGCCTCCGTGCCTCGGAAAGCAGTATTGGTCCCGGTTGGCATTTGTAGATCTTTGACAGTCGTTACGGGTAGTCAGAAGCCAGATAGTCTGATAACTTGTCTTACCAAGGAGTATCGTGTTACCCGGTGACTGGGTTGTGGAGGTCAGATAGGCAGTCGCTCCATGTAAAACACTGGTACTCAGCTGCATCTAGTTTACACTGGAAGTTGACCTTGGGAAAAGGCTAGGCAGATGATAAAAGTTTATGCTAAAAAATATGGAATTATGATGAAACCGGCTATAAAAATGCTTTATTGACGTTAATCTCAAGTTTTAGGAAATAAAGTCAAGTTAATTGAAGGTTAAGGTAAAACACAACGTTATTAACTAAAGGCCGGTTAAATAAAATTGATGTTTTTGTATGTTAACACTTTACTACATGTGCTGTGTGACTATTAATTTATTTATCACCTGTTGCTTGAGTTGTTTCCTACGGTCACATTTGCATATTTTTTTTAAGGATAGAAAATATATAAACCTTTGTGGTAATTATATATTTGAGCCGTTTGGGGTAGAAACATTAGGGCCATGGGGTCCAAGTGCTCGTCTACTATTTCGTGATATAGGCAAACGTTTAGTAGACTCCACGCGTGATCAAAGGGCTGGCCTATATTTCGGTCAAAGAATCAGCATTGCCATCCAACGTGGCAATGCAGCCAGCCTTTTGGGCACGATTCCCGCTGACAGCGATGCGGATGAATATTTTGATGCCTAATTATATTAGTATAATTTATTATTTTTATGTTTTTATTATTGTAAATACAAGTAAATATGTAAATAATTAAATAGAGCAGGATAGAAAATCATCATGATGGCTGACTGAACCACTAAATCTAACTCACGGGAGTGTGAGTCTCCGCTCGAGGCCGAGCTGGAGAGAGTCTGTTATATTAATTACCAGGGCAGTACGGTGGCCGTGAAAGCCTAGTGACTCCCAACGCCCAGCGCCTCTCCTATGGCAGCTGGGACTAAGTCTCCCTCACTTGTTCTATCTTCTATTTTTTGTGCATAACTGAAGAGAGAAGAAGGTGACTTTTCCCTTCGCTGTGGACCATGGCCGGACGGGAGAGTTCGCCAACGCTGATCAGCGCTACAGGGACACGGCAGTGCTCCGCCCAAGCCGGGCAGACCTCCACCTTATCCGTGTCTTGTGGACTTGCACGTCAAACCGTTGATCTGATTCCGATGAAATTTGGTTCGCAGGTAGCTTAAACTCTGGGTAAGGATATACGATACTTTTTATTCCCATACATGAAGTAGTTACCTCATAAAACGAGTGAAACCGACGGAAACAGCTAATGATCATAGGAGATAACATAACACAAATGATATCGCATGCAATACTTAAAAATACACTGAGATGTGTGAGATCCGTTAGGTCTAGATTTAGAAAGTCTAGTACATGTCCTTGATGGCAGCTATTTAGGACCTAACGCGCTTAGTGCAAGGCTGAGCTAAATAGTACCTAATATTGTGACAACCTTATTTCTAAAAGGGGAATACAATGAGGGCTACCGCGCTTAAATTCGCCGCTAGAGGCGCTAGTGTGGAGTAAGGTCTCAAGAAATGTCAAATGTAAGAGATCTTTCACTGCTAGCACTTTTATCGCGGACTTCTAAAAATTATTGATGTTTGTCGCTAATATTGTGCCATTTCTGATTGATAATGACAGATATACTTTACAGCTGAATAAATGTTAGTTCTTTACACGAAAAGCTAAGAATAGGCGCAGAATAAGTGGGCTTTAAATACAGTTAATTCGAAGGTAGTTGTAGTAGTTACTATCTACATGTGCCAGTGTGTTTACTTCAGCGTATTTATCTATCAACAGTTAGTATTGTAGAGTTCTGAGCTATTTTTAGGGTTCCGTAGTCCGACAAGGAACCCTTATAGTTTCGCCATGTCCGTCTGTCTGTCTGTCCACGGCATAGCTCCGAGGTTCTTGTTACTAGGAAGCTGAAATTTAGTACGGATATGTATATTGATCACGCCGAGAAAATGGTAAAATAAAATTTTGAAAAATATATTTTTTTAGGGTAGCTCCCAAACACGTAAAGTGGGGATGAATATTTTTTTTCTCGCGTACCCCTCCGTGTGGGGTATCGTTAGATAGGTCTTCTAAAAATATTATGTGTGTGTCAAGACCATTTTTCGGTTAAGCGAGCCATTTGAAATGTCTACATTTTAAGTGAAAATTTTTGTTCGATACGAGTTACCCCCCCCCCCTCTAACTTTTGCATGGCTGTACCTAGAAATGTGAAAAAAATCACAGACGTAACACATGCAATGAACTTACAAGGAAAACTATCACGGCTAAGTAGGCTTAACCGTTTACAGAGTTATAGTCGACTAACTAAGACCTACTACGGAACCCTACTGCGCGTGGCCCGACACGCACGTGGCCGGTTTTCTGTTGACGCATAGGACCTTACTCAACAATGGTGCGAACTGGCTCCCAGCTCCCAATATTTGGGTGTAATTTAGGGATTCTTAATACTATTAGTGTCCAACCGAATATAGATTTTCTAACCTTCGGACGGACACTACTTATTAATCCTATTCTACTATCCGACTAATTAAATCGTACCTAAGCTCGTGGCTTAGTAACAGTCGTGCGGATCGATATATTAGGAAGGTTAAGCTTGTTGTTTGTTATGGTATGAGCTGCAGGTTTACCAACCTAACAAGCCCTAGTGTCAGAGTTTTCTCAAATCCGCCTGACGGCCTCGACATGGAATTGTAACAACAACTGCTATCAAGATAGCAGCCGGGGACGACGGCTTAGCGTGCCAGGCACGGGGGAATAACACTACCAACTTCCTGACTCCAGGCTACTTTGTGATATTCTCCAACATCCACTAAGATATTTCCGTCCCGTGAATTGAAATCGAGACTCCGTTTACAGCTTACAGCAGTCGCGTTTTACGACCACGTTTTAGCCTAACAAGGCAGTCAAAATGTCTACAAAAGTCTAGATATACAATCTTTACCTAGATTGGACCTGTTTACTCGTTGTAAGAGTCATGTTTCAGTATCGAATACACAGGCTATGAGATATGAGACGGGTATGAGATTTCGGTAGCAAAAGTAAATTTAGTTAGTTAAGTTTGAGTATTTGTGCAAAAACTAGCTTTTCCCGCGGTTTCACCTGTATCATGAGAGAACTATTTCGCTTACCGGGTTAAAAAGTCCAGGTCATAAACTAAGTGTGTACAAAATTTTATCCAAATCCGTTCAGTCGTTTTTGCGTGAAAGAGTATCAAACATACATACATCTATCCTCACAAACATCGCAAACATCGCATTTATAATATTAGTAGGAAAAGCCTGATACGGGACTCTCGTTAGATGTGAAATATACATAAGGTATACCACACCATAGTTTGTGATGCTGTAGGATGTTCGAGAGAGTTACCGCGCCCCCGGAACATAAAGGGCTGAGAAAGGAACATGGATGGGTTTTAGTCAGTAAGAGTCTGACACTCCCTTCCGCCCCACCCATGGCGGGAGGGGGTCATTTGATGATTTATCAACCGAAAAATATAACATAGTTTGTGATCTAACGTGTCAGAGACGTAAATATATAAATAAAATATAAACGACCTTGTGTGGTTTAGTTTATTGCCCTACATGCATAATACCCATACCAAGCCTTGAATAAATAAATCAAGTTTGTTTTAATTATAAATGTACGTATTACTTTTTTAGATTAAAAAAAAATTGAATCCTTTTTTGAAGTCGGTTAATAAAATGAAGGTACATTTCATTATTGTTTTTGAAGTAGGTTTTATGTAGTTTTCGTGTAAAAACTTTTTCTTTAATCTACATTATTATTGTCAATGGTCGTACTTGGTGAGGGTAAGGTCAGGCGCTTGTGAAACCTGAATTGCCTGTTTTTGCCGTAAGGAATGGACGTTAATTTCACTATCACCGATTATTATGGAGAGGCGGGTCGCACGATTACATTGTTGGTCAAAAAAAGACCAGATTTTTCCCGCGGTTTCACGAGCGCGGCGAGAAAACTACTTCACAAAATCCGGGATAAAAATCTCAAATATCACATAACCTTCCACAGGGTTCACGCTATCTCCATACCAAATTTTGTCTCATTCGGTTCAGCAGTTTTCTCGTGAAAGCATAACACTGACTTTCACATTTATTATATCAGGCACTACCAGAAAAGGGGGGTTCTTTTTTTAGAAGCTTTTAGTCATATTTTCGAACCGTCCGGATGAAGCTAGAAAAATTAGATATGAGATCTGTAATAATATAAAACCTATACATATAAAATGCTTTGAATTTTGCCTGTATGACTGACTGACTGACGGATCAACGCCTGTGCGTCGTTAGCTGCAGCCTAAACCGGTAATCGTAGACACCTGAAACTTGGAAGGTGTGTTCTTTGTATGACGTACGCATCCGATAAGAAAGGATTTCCCAATATTCTAACCCTAAAAGGGTGAAAAAGGGGGGCGCAAAGTTTGTATGAAACTCTGTCACTTTTAATTTGAATTCGAATAGCCCGGGCAAAGCCGCTGGTGGAAGGTCTCTTCACTACATAGTATAAAAAAAGTCGCTTCCCGCTGTCTGTCTGTCCCTATGTATGCTTAGATCTTTAAAACTACGCAACAGATTTTGATGCGGTATTTTTAATATTTATAGTGGTTCAAGAGGAAGGTTTTAGTAAATAATTTGACAAGTTTTTGTATCCATTGGCTAAAATAAAAATAATAATACCTAAGTCTTGTCGTTAGACTGGGGACCGACCCCAATGTAGTTGGGAAAAGGCTAGGCAGATATTGGTAACATTGGATCAGAAATATACTATATGGTATAACGGTAGTGAAAATCTTATCCTTTGAGGAGAACAAGCGCGATGTTATGTCATGTAACAGTTTCTCTATAATCCAACATCTCCAACAGCAACAGAATAAAGATATTGCTTGGAGAAAGCAATACCATCCCATAAACAGTTTCATAATTACAGGAAAGAAAATTATTTAATTGCTTATAGCTCGCGGCTGTCAAAAGTCAGACATTTTTATTGGATTGTATGAAATAAAGAAGAGGAGCTCGTGGCTAAGTAACAGCCGCACGTGTCGACCGATCAAAGGTTAAGCTGCGCTTGGCGCGGTCGGTCCGTGGATGGGTGACCATCTTTGTTATAGCGAGATTCCTCCGTGCCTCGGAAAGCACGTTAAGCTGTTGGTCCCGGCTGTCATTTGTAGATCTTTGACAGTCGTTACGGGTAGTCAGAAGCCAGAAAGTCTGACAACCAGTCTCGTCAAGGGGTATCGTGTTACCCGGTAAACTGGGTTGTGGAGGTCAGATAGGCAGTCGCTCCATGTAAAACACTGGTACTCTCTGCTGCATCCGGTTAGACTGGAAGCCGACCCCAACGTAGTTGAGAAAAGGCTAGGCAGATGATGATATGAAATAAAGATTCGAGATGTTTTTTTTTGTGTATGGCATCTCGCAGGTCAGCCTAGGAGGTTATCGACTGCATAACTGGGCTTGATTGTGAACTGCCTTAAAATGAATTAAGGGCTTCCAGCCAGAGCTTAACTTACAAAACTAAGCGACTACACGCTAAGGGCACCCCTAGTGGGGTACGGGCCTCGGCCATAGTATAAAAAGGACACAGTAGGCTATCTGTGGCCCAATCCGCGATGTAATTGCCTACCGTACTTGTCTGTCTCAGGGTTATCACTTTTATCTAAATTTCAATTCGTCAATTATTTTAAATTACGATTTTATAACTGTAAGTAGGTGCTTAGTTACTATACCTGCCTACAATACTGAGAAATCGGCATGACGAAACGTAAACAAAGCAATAGCGGCATATCAATTTTATTAAAAGATCAAAAGTAGGTACCTAATACATTCTAGTGGGACAGTAGGCCTGCCTACTTTGTCTGTCTAACAACAACAAAAATAAGTAGGTATCTCATCACCAAGTTAAAATTAAATGCTAGAATAAGTTAATTGCTTACCTTTCTTGTTTAGTAGGTAATCAGAACAGAGATAAATCTGGAATCGATGAATTATTTAGACACCTAAACATATAGCAATAAGTTCTCCTGCGATTATCACACATTTTTCATTTATTTAGCGGTGCCGAAAAGCCGTGACGCGTAAACTTTGTGCGGTGTTAGCCCCGACTGGCGCACTGAGAAACGGGTCGAGATTTTGTTAGAGTGTGCGTGCGGCGACGCATAGATACTATGGCGCACACATACAAGCCGCGCGCGGTGCATTTATATGAAGATAACATACTTGTTGTTTTTATACTATGCCTCGGCTTAGAGCGTCGCTGGGAGAGGACAGCAAGGGACAGGCTGGATCATACTTGTATATTATCCTACTACTATTATAAAGGCGAAAGTTTGTAAGTATGGATGTATGGATGTTTGTTACTCTTTCACGCAAAAACTACTGAACGGATTTGTATGAAATTTGGTATACACATAGTTTATGACCTGGATTAACATATAGGATACTTTTTACCCGGGTGCGGGAAGTAGTTCCCTCGGGATGCGGGTGAAACCGCGGGAAACAGCTAGTGATTATTATAATCGGAAATTAAAGATTCGAGACTTCGAGACGAAAAAAACCGTCTAAGTGCGATAGTTCCGTACTTTAGAAGGTGATATAATAACTTTGTTTGTAAATTATTTTGGCTGTTTTTAAAATGATTCCAGTTAGAAATTTTTATTTTATTAAGAGTAAGGAATAATTTCCTCTCTTATATAATATTTTCCTTTTTTACTTAAATATCTCTGAAACTATAGACATAATTTGCAACATCTCGGCGGCAAAATTTATCGTTAATTTATTTAATGAAGTCCGAAAAAAAGTGGACGGACAGAAAGTTCTTCTCAGGTTCTAATCTTGTCTGTCTGTTACGCTTTCACGGGAAAACGGCTGAGAACCGATATAGAGATGAAATTTCTTATATAGTTATTTACAAATTTGTTATAAATATTAATACACGGAGAAGATTATGGGGTTTATTTTTCTGGGTTAGCGATGTTGTCCCTTTGCGATCCAGGTAAAACCGCGGGAAACACCTAACTTAGTATTATAATTATACGCAAGTAACAATGTCTGTCTGTCTGCCTGTCTGTTACGCTTTCACGGGAAAACGGCTGAACCGATTCAGATGAAATTTCGTATGGAGATAGCTCGAACCCTGAGGAAGGACAGGACCAGGACAGATTTCTGGGTGCGTGAAGTACCTAAGAGAAGTAGGTAGAAATCCGCAGGAAACAGCTACCGTCTTACTTATAAAGTTCAATTAATTTTTTAATCTGCTGCTAAGCGACGGACTAACAAAAAATTCACTTATAAATGCTGTTTAGCGTTAATCCGAACTTAAGTTAGTTGCTTAATCCTGTATTACGATAGTTAAGTAAGGATTAGGTGAAAAATTGTTAACTTCAGATGGTGTTTTCGGTTTTTTATAAGTAAGAGTATTTATTCAAATAAAAATAATTGCGTCCTTAGGCAGCGGTCGTCGCACCTAAAAGCAATAGTAACGTCCGTTCTAGTGTCATATCCTTGTATGATAAGCCTTGGCATTAATTTAGGGATCACAGCGAGACGAGACAATGGCATAATAATTATAAAATTACATGACGATGAAGATGTAAAGATAATAGTTTACATAGTGTAAGGTATTGGACGTAAAAAAGAAATAAAAATGTCCCTGGCAAAGTAAATTCAATAAAAATTTGTTTACTAAATTTCTTTAAATCAATTTCAGTAAATAAATAGTTACAAAAAAACTGGAAATATTGTAGTGCAATATTCGAGAAATCTCGTTTTGTTTCTTAAATTATAAGTACAACATTATTTTACAATATTTACCTACAATAAAATAAATAAGAATAATAATAAACTAACGATTAAATTACAAAAAATATTACTTTGTTAGAAAAAAGTTTACCTACTAATCAAAAAGTATTACAAAAATGTTCGGTATACTTTTATTCTGGATTGCTTAAAAAAAATAACTTCTGTAAGTAAGGTAGGTAGGATTTTTTTTTTGACAGCGAAACGAAAGCCTCATAAATTAATTTACTAAACGTTTTTATTTTCCCAGCCCAATACAACTTAGAGGCATGTTTTTAGAGAAGAATATGTAATCTAAGTAGCGATTCGTGGATTAAAACTATAAGCAGAGGCCGTATGACAGATGAATGGTGAACAGCTAAGGTTAAACGCGCATTTCGCAATAGACCACGGCCGAGCAAGCCGAGCGCGCGCGCGAATTCGAATTTTAAATATTTAAAAATCGAAAATACGATTTTATTTTTTGTGCATGTTTTTCGTTCTGGTTTTGTGTATGGATTCTTTTTAATTGAAATTAATATTTTGAGTTTGATTTTGAGTTATGACTGTTTAGTGTGTGTTTTTAATTTTGGAGACTTTTTTGTAAGGTCAGTTTTTTTTCTTTTAAATTATTTGTATATTCTATTAAATATTTTTTTTATTTCGTTAAAATATTTTTAGACCATTTGTTTTATTTATATATATTGGAACCGCAAACTAATTTAGAAAAAAATAAAAAAGTGTGAGGAAAATGTGTCATATTTTATGGCACTATTATATATATACAACGTGTAAAAAAAATAAGCAATAATATTCAAGGGTATGTACATATATCAAGTATAGATGCTACTGACAAAATCTTATTATTAAATCTGTTAACTTTTTTTTTCATTTTTTTTTTTCACTAAATTGTAATAGGCTTATTAGGCTAGTTGACGAATAGGTAGAAAATAAGGGGTAACTTATTTGCAAACTCGGCATTATTGATCTTCAAATTTGAGTTTATTAACCCATTTTTAGGGCTGTAACCTATTTTTTTTAACAAAAACTGTTAATTCTTTTTGTTCTAAAACTATAAGATCCCATAAGATTTCCAGTTCCTAATACGGCGCAAAAGATTTGTTATCACCGTATGTGTAGCCCGCTTAAATTTTATTGCTTATTTTTTTTACACGTTGTATATATATATATATATAGGTATTTTATTTTAACACAAAAAATAAATAAAATCATAACACTTACATAATAAGAACTTTTTATTTACGAAACAACCTAAATAATTATAGCATCCATAAAAAATTAAAAGTATGTCGACATTGATGTTTATAAACAGAATTTAAATAAAATGGGGGTCAAACTATAAAGTGTAAGAAATAACTAATTAGTTATTAATATTATAATTTTAATGCAATGCCGGTTTTAATACCTTTACATTTCTTATTAATGCTCTCAATGACATAAAAACATTAAGTAATATATTAATCAACATAAAAGCAGTTACTTAGTCCGGTAATAAAACTATACTTTTAATTAATTATCTCGATGTAGTGAGTGTAACTACTACATGAAGGCTGATTGAAAAAGTAGGTAAAAAAAAACATTATTTTTGACAAAATTATAAACAAAATAATGACCCTCCTTTTGTATAGGAATTAGTTATTTTAAAACTTATAGAAAAAAAACTACATCGTGCTGTATTCGAAAAAAAAAGAATAAATATTAGAAAAATATAGGTAGTGGTAAATTCGCTTTTGATCAGTAGTGAAACAGTAATTAAGGGGACAAATATGATAAAAAAAAAAACATAAAATATGAAGAGAAAAAAAAATACCTATTTATTTTGTTTAATTAAAATCGAATCTCAATTTACATGCTTTTTAAATTGTCATTTAAGCACGTGTGTTGAGCATTCAAAGTTTTATTTCCGCACTAAAAATTTACTATCAAAATAAACTATAAAAACTACACGTTTAATGTAGTTGTAATCTAAAGACATGTGTAAAAAACTCTGAAGTTCCTATGTAGTTTGCAAAAATATTTCTTTCATGTAATTTCGTATCATGTTTTTTTATATATAATAATAAAATCGATTTTACTGTCAAATAATTATACTGAATTTGAATTTGGAATACACATTTAAGCATGTCATATTGTCATGCCTACTCGTGGGATGCTCTTCAACCATCGAGATATTTAGTAGCATATATATACAACGTGTAAAAAAATAAGCAATAAAATTTAAGCGGGCTACACATTTGGTGATAACAAATCTTTTGAGCAGCATTAGGAAATGGAAATCTAATAGGATCTTATAGTTTTAGAACAAAAAGAAGTAACAGTTTTTGTTAAAAAAATAGGTTACAGCCCCAAAAATGGGTTAATAAACTCAAATTTGAAGATCAATCATTTACACAATTACAACATCAATGTTCAACACGCCTAACAACCTACCTTTGAAAAAAACATTTTAACCAAGTATTCTAACTTTTTATCCAAATTTAATTGAAACGTATAGATAGTTTGGTTCGTTAACTTCATAACAGCGTAGTATCATTATCCCTAAGTGTATGTTTGTATACTGAAAAGGCCATTCAATTTTTTTTAAACAAAAACTGATGCAGTTTCTTTGTCTGAGGGTATATTATTGATTGATTCTATTTTGGTATTTTGCCAAAAATCTTTATGAAGTACTTGAATACTATTTTTATTAATAATCAACATATTTTTAAAGGAAACTCAGGTTAATATGGCATGGCATTATATTATCTACGTAAAAAAAAAATCGTTTATCTAGCAGTTACATTATGTGTGATTTGCGGCATGTAAGGACCTACGAATGATTTTTTTTTTCATAAAACTCACAGGGTATTGATAATTACATCATTTTTTATGGCATAAATTATGACTTATGACATAGGTGATATCTCGATATATCATGTAAGTGATAAAATTAAACCAACTTTTTATGTTTTTAGCGTTTTTGATTAAAGCAAAAACTATACTACTTATCACCTATGTGCGATTATTGGCATAGAAACATGTTTTCTTTTCAAGAAAAATCACATACTATTGGTAACTACGTTAGATCATCTACTAAAATAGAACTATTTTTATGTTTTAATGTTTGTATTTAATGTAACCTTTTTTTGCATACAAATTATACCTACCTACTTAGCACTTATAGGAATGTGCGATTTTTGGCATTCGAGCATGTTAAAATGTTTCTGTATTAAAAAAGCAGTCTCAAATAACACAGTTCAAATAAAAAAATACTTTAACATGGTTTGATTCGATATTTAAAAAGCAAATCTATCGAATTTAGAAAAATAATGTTCATTTTTCCGAATTAATGAAGTTGGGTAAATAACTTTTTTTTTATCGAACAGAATTAGTGTAAGTAAAGTTTTTTTTCTTGATATTTCCACGAAATAAACATTTAAATCGATCAGAAGATATCTAAGAATATGTAAACACATCTTTATTTGAAGTAGGTCACTATAACCACAGAATTTGGACATAATGTTCTCATCTGTATTTTCTACTTATTTACCACAAACAACCAGACTTTTAAAAAACTGTTTTTGGGGCAAACAAATATTGGTTTCGAAAATCAAAGTTGCGTTCTTTAAAACAGAAAGCCTGTTTTTACTAAAATTTTTACCCGACTGTGCCAAACGGAGTTATATTTTTTGAGAATTATGTCTGCTCCGTTTTCTTTATACGTGCACTAGTAATGTAAACAATCTAAGAGCCGATTGCAACAAACATTTTATCATTCATACTTTTACGAATTTCACAAAATATATAATATATCAATAATTAGCATACTTTTAATATATCTATTTTTTTTTAATCAATACATAGATATAATAATAATTAAATAAACATGTATCATAAATAATACGACGAAACACATAAAATAATAGCAAAAATATTCAATTTTATCCTCCATTTTGTTTCACGTATAAGTAACCTAATATTTTTTTAGTGCAACTGGGTGTAATATGTATTACATCCTTACTAATATTGTAAATACAAGTAATTGTGTCTGTCGGTTTGCCTCGCAGCGTAATTGGCCATCACTGACGATGACGGTGACAAGGAAGACTTTTCGTTTCATTAAATATGGTGCGACGCGACGCGCCAGCGGCAGGGAAATTAAAATTTTCTTGTTTCATACAATTCAATTAGTTTTTTTTCGTAGTCGGGTTTCAATTTTTATACCATTTTGGTTCGGTACCTATCCTAAAAAGGAAAAAGTTTCTGTATTCGAGGCGTAGGTACTATCTTCTACACATATAGGTAAAATGCTTTGTCCTGAATGACTGACGGATCAATGCTCAGCCTAATCCGCTGATCGTAAAGAGCTGAAACTTAAATGGTGTGTTCTTTGTATAACGTAGGCATCCGATAAGAAAGTATTTTTCAAAATTCTACCCCTAAGCGTGTGAAAAAGGACCAAAAATGGTAAAACACGCAGGTCTATCTATATCTGTGAAGGAACCCTAAGGGTTTTTTTTTTAATTTGAATTCGTATAAACCACGCGGGCGAAGCCACTGGCGGAAAGCTGGTTAAAAATAAAAATCTTATGAATGTAGGTACAATTCAGTGCTTTATTTTGAGATAAGTCAGTTTAAAAAAAAACGTGCAACCCAAAAAAAAACATTTTTTTTATATATAAAGGGTCACGATTTGATAATGTCGATTTTGTTTTGTTAATTCTAACGAGTTTCCAAAATTGTTTGTACCTAAAGCGTATATTTGAGACGTCAAATCTATTTAGTTATCAAAAATATTGCTTACACATTTTTTTTTAGTTTTTTTTTTTATCAACATTATAATTAGTTTTATTAACAAACAAAATTGTCCAACCAAAAATTTAGAACTTATCATAATATTACCGTCTAAAATTAAAATGGTAAATAATGATCTGTACTTTTGTTTGTTACGTTTTCACGGTAAAACTAACTACTTCCTCGAGTACGAACCAATCTTGTTAAAAAATCCGTAACGTTTGAAGGAGTACAATCTATCTACTTATATCTATCTATATCTTCTTTATATCTATATCTATACTTATAATAAATCTGTAGAGAGTTCAATTCTGTACATGAAATATATTTCCAAAATAACTATCAGGGGGTGACTAGGGTTCGATACTGATGCCAAAAATGCAATCAGTAAAATTTTTGCCTGTCTGTCTGTATAAACTCTATAGAAACAAAAACTACTCGACGGATTTTAACGAAACTTGGTACAATTATTTTTCATACTCCTGAGCTGGTTATAGTATACTTTTCATCACGCTACAATCAATAGGAGCAGAGCAGTGAAGGGAAATGTTGTCATTTTGTTTAAACGCGCTAATTCAGGAACCGCTGGTCCGATTTAAAAAAATCTTTCAGTGTTAGATAGTCCATTTATCGAGGAAGGCTATATATCATCACGCTTAGACCAATAGGAGCGGAGCACCACTATTCCACGCGGACGAAGTCGCTGGCAGAAGCTAGTTATATCATAAACTGCCCAAAGAGGTGAAAAAATGCCAAGTTCTATAACATATTCAAGTATAAATTAAAGAAACATGTTACTAATGATATAAACTTACTAAGTAAATAAAATTGTGCTACTGATCTAATATCTGCAATGTGGCGACGAGAGGTGCAAAGCACACATTCCTTTGTTCACTTGACCAATGTCAGTTTTGTTATTGTCATAAATGTGGGGTACATTTAGATATTGTACGGTAATTTTTTGGTTTGTAGAAAGATACATTTTTATTAACACCCACCTTTTATATTGTAATTAAATTATACAATTAAGCCTAACTAATGTAAACATTTTATATCGAATTTGTTCTCATGTAAGTGAAATTATGTAAGTATAGTTTCTTTTTGAGAAAATAAAATTCTTTAACCCGAAAACGCTGTTACTATTTAGGTGAAATTTATTATGAAATTATCGATAGGATATTTTTATGGGGATCCATGAAGTAGTTCCCTTGAGGAGCTCGTGGCTAAGTAACCGCACGGTTCGACCGATCAAAGGTTAAGCTGCGCTTGGCGTGGCCGGTCCGTGGATGGGTGGTCTTTGTCTTTGTCATAGCGAGACTCCTCCGTGCCTCGGAGAGTACGTTAAGCTGTTGATCCCAGTTGTCATTTGTAGATCTTTGACAGTCGTTACGGTTAGTCAGACCCCAGAAAGTCCGACAACCAGTCTTACCAAGGGGTACTGTATTACCCGGTAACTGGGTTGTGAAGGTCAGATAAGCAGTCGCTCCATGTAAAACACTGTACTCAGCTGCATCCGGTTTAGACTGAAAGCCGACCCCAACATTGTTGGGAAAAGGCTAGGCAGATGATGTTGCATTGAAGTAGTTACCTCAGAATGCAGGAAAAACCACAGGAAACATGTAGTTTAATAATTTACCACCTCTTTTCTCCACGATTACAATTGATTACTCTTACGATTAAGTATTATCAAGCAGCAAATTATGCGTGTAACATTACCAGTTCATTTTACTTTCGTGAACAGAAACCTGTTTAAAAAAAGTAGTCCTGTTTCACTACGCGAAGAATTTAAGTACTTATTTATTTTGGTCAATGGTCAATATTGTGGACACGCCTTGTAATTTTTTTTGTTTACAACCCCAGTGAAACTTTACGATTTTATCGTGTATACCGACTTCAATAATGGAGGTTATGCTTTTGTTATTTATAGCGATTTCTCCGCGATTTTTATAGATTTTTCATCTCGGTAAAAGAGATTTAGTATTTCGGACAGTTAGAAATAGTAAGTGTGGAATTTGAATTACTACGTTTGACGAATATCGCAAACGCGACTGATGTGAGATTTCTTCGGGTCAAAATTCAATATTCAAAAAATATATTTTTCAAATTAAGTTGAAAATCAGCACACAGCCCCTAAAACGCCGCCCTCCACCACTTCCTATGTGTTATTGCTGGGAAGAAGAAGTGGCGCAACAAACTCCCCAACACAGTCTGTCTATTAGATTAGATTTTAAGAACCAGCGAAAAAGCATAAAATTATTAAATTTACCTACATATTAAATTTTATACAATTATATATCTAATAAAAAAAAATATCACATGTTGGCTAGTACACACCCTTAAACCTACCCGTACCTGAGAACTCAGGCATTGAATTAAGTAATTAAGAAATCGCTTTGTGGGTTTTTAAAATTTCACTAAGACAGCCCGGGATCATTTAGGTGGCGTTACACTCGCACGGCCCCGGCAGCTAGCTGCTACTTCCATAGCGGTCATTGATCGCCAACAGGATAAACTTGGGTCGAATTGGTAATTGAAACCATATTCCTTTTTTATTATCATTTTTTTTGGATTGGAAATCATACTACTTACTACTAATATTATAAAGAAGAAAGATTTGTTTGTTTGTTTGTAGGGTTCTAACTCAAAAACTACTCGACCGATTTTAAAAATTCTTTCACCGTTAGAAAGCTACATCTTTACGAAGTGTCATAGGCTATATTTATTTCCAGAAATAATTAGGTATACCTACTAAAACTTGAATAATGTAAACCAAGGTGTAAAAAAAATGTCCACCCGGACGAAGCCGCGGGCGAAGCTGCGGGCGGAAAGCTAGCAAATTATAAATTGCTTACAGTAACGTCACGATTCCTGGCGAAGGACCTCTTGCTAACTAACTATTGGACTAACAACATAAAAAGTCCTCTAACTAAATAGTTCTGTGTATTACGGAAAAAACATAATCATCATACTAAATTACATTATGTTCTAAGATAATGTTTTTTTTTATGGAAGTGTTAAAATAACCTCACACTTGTATTTCCTACAGTTTTGACAATGAAAACTTCCATTTGACGAAATTAACAGAGTTCTACATTATTTCGTTACCAAAGCATTTTTTATAAAGTTAAATAAGTAGATACATAAGGTCTAAAATGGTCTAGTTTCGTCATTTTAGCATTGAAAATGATTTTTTCGGTCGCTTCAATAGGGTCCCATTTTTAGCGAACCCTAGTATTGTGAGCTTTAGGTCTACGTGAATGGTTGGGGTTTAAAAAAATGCGTAGCAGTGAGTGGCTACGAAATGCTATAAAAAATAAACAATTTAATCGAAAAAAGCCAGTATGCCACAAAAAAAACTTTAATTTAGTTCCTAGAATATTTTCAAAGACTAGGCTAATGTTGTTTTTTTTAAACTGACCCAATTCCATTGCTCCCAAGTGTAAATCATCACGAGGAGTTGTGAACTGCCGTTATTTACAACTTCTCAGAGACAAGGTCTATCAAGGGCACTAAGATGACCATTTAAAGTAATAAAATGATGTATGTATGTTCATTTCTTTTTAACGCAAAAACTACAAAACGGATTTGGACACAACTTGGCACACAGATAGACAATATTCTTGATTATCAAACGAAATACTTGTTATCTCGAAAACACGAACGTTTTACACGAGATGCGGGAGAAACCGCGGAGAGTAGTCTAGTAAAATACAAAAAACAAAATAAAAATGCTTTGTCCTGAATGACTGAGGGATCAACGCACAGCCTAAACCGCTGATCGTAGAGACCTGAAACTTGGAGGGTGTGTTCTTTGCATGACGTAGGCATCCGATAAGAAAGGATTTTCCGAAATTCTACCCCTAAGTGGGTGAAAAAGGGGCGGCAAAATTTGTATGAAGCTCAGCCATTTTTAATTTGAATTCGTATAGCCCACGCGAAGCCGCTGGCGGAATGCTCTAGTCTATTATATAATGACATAACCATGAATTGATATAGGTATTGATAAAGATTATCAATACGTCAATATGTACAACACAAGTCTGTGTATTTGTGATGACCTGAACCTTGTGGGACTACAAGAAATCATTCAGATAGATGATGAAAACACATTAATTGATCGTGGAAATGATTGAAAAGCATTCATTATTATTGACTAGCACTTAACCGCGTTTTCGTCCGCGTCACATGATGGAATGTGGATATATTCGACATTGAAAGACTCTGTGTTAATCCAAACATAGTCTATCTGTGTGCCAAGTTCAACTACAACTACGTGAAAGAATAAAAAATATTAATCCATTGAAACAAACTCACGCTTTTCAATATTAGTAGGTTTTTTTTTTAATTTGAGCTGCATTAATATACAGCTGCATACAATCTATATATAATAATCTATAAAAATATTGAAAAAAAAACTGACTAAAGCTACGATTTTTTTTACTTGATTAAACTAAAATTTCTAGCTTCGTTGATTTCAAACATATTTGTAACTGTCCCTATATTCCTGTCCTCAAGTGTAGTTACGAAGCCTCGATTGCAAAACGAAACAGTTAAAACAGATAGTTATTTTTTGCCAGATTAAACTTAAATTCCTAGCTTCGATGCTCGATTTTTAACTGTCCCTATATTCCTGCCTCCACTGTAGTTATATCGTTTCGCTTCCTTTAACTTCTGACCCTGATGCCAACAGACTACCAGTTGAAATAAACACAGTAGATTTACTAAAGAATTTTGTTTTATTATAGAACTGACGATTACTTAAACTTAGTATATTTTCTAGCTTATAATCTTTCATTGTTATGCCGGATAAAGCGGTCATTGTCACTGTAGTTATGTAAAATCTTATTGTTAGTACTTGTGATGGGTTGTTCTCGCGGCTCTGCAAGTAACCGTCATACTTATAAAGAAACTTGTAATCTGAAGTTTAACCATTTCTCACCTAATCCTTACTTAACGTTGTAATCCAGGATTAAGTTACTAATACACGCTAAACAGGATTTAAGCAGCAGATTAAAAATTTATCGTACTTTATCATCATCCTCCTGCCCTTATCCCAATTGTATTTGGGGTCGGCGCAGCATGTTTTCTTCTTCCATACTCTTCTATCTGCCGTCATCTCGCTAGTAACATTCATTCTAATCATATCAACCTTCACACAATCCATCCATCGTGTCTTCGGTCGTCCCCTTCCTCTATATCCATCCACATTCATTTTTAGGGTTCCGAAGTCCGACAAGGAACCCTTATAGTTTCACTCTGTCCGTCTGTCTGTCTGTCTGTCTGTCTGTCTGTCTGTCTGTCTGTCTGTCTGTCTGTCTGTCCGCGGCATAGCTCCGAGGTTCTTGATACTAGAAGGCTGAAATTTGGTATGGATATGTATATTGATCACGCCGAGAAAGTGGTAAAATAAAATTTTGAAAAATATTTTTTTTTAGGGTAGCTCCCAAACACGTAAAGTGGGGATGAATATTTTTTTTCTCGCGTACCCCTCCGTGTGGGGTATCGTTAGATAGGTCTTTCAAAAATATTATGGGTGTGTGAAGACCATTTTTTGGTTAAGCGAGCCATTTGCGAAATATCTAGCTTTTCAGTGCAAATTTTTGTTCGATACGAGTTACCCCCCCCTCTAACTTTTGAATGGCTGTACCTAGAAATGTGAAAAAAATCACAGACGTAGTACATGTAATGAAATTACAAGGAAAACTATCACGGCTAAGTAGGCTTAACCGGTTACAGAGTTATAGTCGACTAACTAACTCCTACTACGGAACCCTACTGCGCGTGGCCCGACACGCACTTGGCCGGTTTTTTACACTCTTTTTCAAAAAGTCCGTCTTTTGTAGCTTAACAGACTTGGGATATTTTCATCTATCTGTTTTGTAATAAGTTTGACGTCGATGTAAGTCTGTCTGTCTGTGTGTTCTCTGTTTGTGGCATCGTAGCTCTCAAACGGATGGACCGATTTCGATGCGGTTTTTTGAATTTAAAAGCCAGTTTCCTTGCGGTAGTTCTTAGCTATGTTTGGTTGATATCGGTCAAGCAGTTTAAGAGTATTAGCTCTTTTCCATAATGATGTAAGACATTTTTGCGTAGGGTGTTTTTTTACCAATAACCCTCATCATCTGCCTAGCCTTTTCCCAACTATGTTGGGGTTGGGGTCGGCTTGCAGTCTAATCTGGATGTAGCTACGATAAGTACCAGTGTTTTTTATGGAGCGACTGCCTATCTGACCTCCACAACCCAATTACCGGGTACCACGATACCCCTTGGTGACCCTAAAAAACCCGAAAAAGTGTTTATTTATAAATAGTTTCGACTTTATAACTGTTTTCTAACAAACAACATAATTATATAATATTAATATTATAAACGCGAAAGTTTGTAAGAATGTATGGATGTATGTTACTCTTATACGCAAAAACTACTGAACGGATTTGGATGAAATTTGGAACACACATAGTTTATGACCTGGATTAATATATAGGATACTTTTTACCCGGGTGCGCGAAGTAGTTCCCTCGGGATGCGGGTGAAACCGCGGGAAACAGCTAGTTTGATTATAATGATCTATAGAGAGCGCGCTCGTAACGAACCAAACTACACCTTAATTAACTGTCATTAGAGTCCGTATTACGTTGTCCGTCATGCATCTTTTATAAAAGCAGTCTGGCAGCGGTTTTATGCAGCAAGGCACCAAGAAGTCTCGATGTAAAAAGTATGCGCACCCATCTAGGTACTGGCCGCGGCCAAACGCCCACACATAAACATACAAACCGAAGTCCTTTTCAATAATAAGAACGAAAGTACTTCACGTACCGATCCATGAGTCCATCGCAGGTTATAATTTGCCATTGAAATTATGACAGACTAAAAAAACCGGACTTTCAAAAACGAGATCAGTTGCTTTAAGCGCTCCAGATATTGTTTTCACCTTCGTCTGGAAGATAGGGTTGGCACTATTTTTTTTAATAAAGACTAGCTTTCCGTCAGTGGCCTAAAAATTGAAAAGTTTCATACAAACTTTGTCCCCCCATTTTCACCGCCTTAGAGGTAGAATTTCGGAGAATCCTTTCTTATCGGATACCTACGCTATACAAAGAACACACCCTCCAAGTTTCAGGTCTCTACGATCATAGGCCTTTACTCACTGAGCCCGATCTTCAGCTTTCCTCCAATCCCTGCCCGCTACCTAACGAGTATTTTCCCAAAAATAACTTAAAAAAATTGACAGCCCTACGCAAACTGTATCAGATGTTCAACTTTAAAGAATTAAGGTAAAAGTAATCGAAAAGGTTATGTACCTACTGTTATGTATGACGCATAATATTATATACTTCCAAGTATATAACGGCGACCTAGACGTGTATACGTCACTTTCCGCCAGTCGCGTGGGCTATACGAATTCAAATTAAAAATGACAGAGTTTCATACAAACTTTGTCCCCCTTTTTCACTCCCTTAGGAGTAGAATTTCGGAAAATCATTTCTTATCGGATGCCTACGTCATACAAAGAGCACACCCTCCAAGTTTCAGGTCTCTACGATCAGCGGCTTAGGCTGTGCGTTAATCCGTCAGTAATTCAGGACGAAGCATTTTATATGTATAGATAGATTATTAATCTGTATTCATACACATAAAGATTGCATCTGACCAATTTATTGGCCCTAGCGTAATTTTCTGATATGTTTTTCTTTATTCTCGTAGTATGATGATAATTATTGAAATATTTTAAACGGGAAACTGTCTGTCTTCATGTGAATCAAATGGCTTCCTTAAGACATGATCTATGCTTGAATCCTTTTGCCTAGCCTTTTCCCAACTATGTTGAGGGTGGGTTCGCTGTAACCCGACTGCCTATCTGACCTCTACAGCCTCTAGTATCCGGGTAACACGGTCAGGCTCCTTGTAAAATATTAGTTCTTGGTTGCATCCGGTTAGATTAGAAGCGGACCCCAAAAAAGTTGGGAAAAGGCTAGGCAGAGGAGATACTTTTATTATTGCTCATAAGAATATATGTACCTAGGTACTTCATATCGTGTACATGGAAATTAATAGATAAGACGAGACTTCAATTTCTTTCAATTAAATCGGTTATTACTTCAATTATATGCGGTTGCAGTAATGCAGATTACATAACCAATACGCTTCTTTCGATAAAAAGGTAGAGGATGCGATTTTTGCCACAGTCTTATCTGTCATGTGATTATTTTCTTTTTTGGCTGTGAAAAAAATGGACAGAAAGATAGGCCAGCATTTTGTAACAAGCCCGTCATGGCCGTCAGACGCTAAAAACAAAAGAATTGGTGGTAAAAACACACCTCGGCTGCAATCATGAGAGCAGTCGCTGTTACAATTCCATGTCGGAGGCCGTCAGGCGGATTTGAGAAAACTCTGACACTAGGGCTTGTTAGGTCGTAAACCTGCAGAACACACACACTTACACGAGAAGAAGTTCATCAGATCTATAAATATTATCCCACACACATACAGAGAAGGCATTGATCACCACGCTTGCTCAAGGCGGATTGGCGATTTCAGACTTTTTAAGTCCAGGTTTCCTCACGATGTTTTTCCTTCACCGTTAGTCAGTGACGTTTTAAAGTACAACATATGACTTAAAAAAGTCATTTTGGTACTTGCCAGGATTCGAACTCGCACACTCGTACAAGAGAGCCACTTAACCACCAGGTCTTCATAGACATAAGTATATAGATCCCGGAAATAAAAATGATACACACACAGTAACTCCGCTCACTTGAAACAATATCATTGCATCAAATGACATAACAATAACAAATTGTTTGCTGATTGCCAGAATTGGCTTGTGCATATAAAATTTGGGCCAATTTCCTATTCAGGCCAAACTAATAAGTATCGGTGAACGATATGCAACCGTATTGGCACAATTTAAATTTTAATAGATTCCCATGGTTGTTCACGATGGCCAATGGTGTTGGAATCAGATTAGCTATTTGGCCAAAATTTAAAGCTGTTTGTTGTATTTCAAAAGTTATACTGTTCGTCTGTTTGTTTGATACGTTTCAACGGAATATGTACTGAATTGTTTATGATGAACTAGCTTCTGCCAGCGACTTCGTCCGCGTGGAATAGTGGTGCTCCGCTTCTATTGGTCTTAGCGTGATGTTATATAGCCTATAGCCTTGATTTCTGTGTAGCTTTAACCATTAAGGTTGCACACGCGACGGAAGCTTAAAAAATGCAGTAACTTCTCCCGTTTTCCCAACATTTCCCTTCACTGCTCTGCTCCTATTGATTGTAGCGTGATGAAAAGTATACTATAACCAGCTCAGGAGTATGAAATATATTTGTACCAAGTTTCGTTAAAATTCGTCGAGTAGTTTTTGTTTCTATAACGTTTATATAGACAGACAGACACAAAAATTTTTGATTGTACTTTTGGCATCAGTATCGATCCCTAATCACCCCCTGATAGTTAATTTGGAAATATATTTCATGTACAGAATTGACCTCTCTATTGATTTATTATAAGTATAGATAATCAGTCAGTCTGAATGATGTTTCTTCTATTAGTTTCCTCTTTAGTTTTACCCGCATCCCAGGAGAATTATCTCGAAACTATCCTCTGTCCTCACCCAAGTCTCCATCTATCTCCACACCCATCTAAATTGGTCTTGCTGTTCTTCTGTGAAAGACAGACAGACAGAGTTACCTTCGCATTTACTACTTATATTAGTAAGGATTTAGGTGCCAATGAAATGCAAATCAATACTTTTTTTTATGGCTGCGGGATATTCGAAAGAGTTACCGCGCCCCCGGAATAAAAAGGGCTGAGGAAGAAACAACACATGGATGGGTTTTAGTCAGTAACCGACCGTCTTACTTATAAAGTCTGTTAATTTTTTAATCTGCTGCTTAGCAGTAATTCGAACTTAATTTGTCGCTTAATCCTGGATTACGACGTTAAGTAAAGATTAGGTGAAAAATGGTTAAACTTCAGATTACAGGTTTTTAGGGTTCCGTAGCCAAATGGCAAAAACGGAACCCTTATAGATTCGTCATGTCTGTCTGTCCGTCCGTATGTCACAGCCATTTTTTTTCGAAACTATAAGAACTATACTGTTGAAATTTGGTAAGTAGATGTATTCTGTGAACCGCTTTAAGATTTTGACACAAAAATAGAAAAAAAGCAATAAATTTTGGGGGTCCCCATACTTAGAACTGAAACTTAAATTATTTTTTTTCATCAAACCCATACGTGTGGGGTATCTAGTATCTATGATAGGTCTTCAAAAATGATATTGAGGTTTCTAAGATCATTTTTTTCTAAACTGGATAGTTTGCGCGAGAGGCACTTCCAAAGTGGTAAAATGTGTGTTTTCCCCCCCCTGTAACTTCTAAAATAAGAGAATGATAAAACTAAAAAAAATATATGATGTAGATTACCATGCAAACTTCCATTGAAAATTGGTTTGAATGAGATCTAGCAGGTAGTTTTTAAGTAATCAGCAATTTTCCTCTACAAACAAAATTAATTATGCGGTCGGAAAAAAACAAGATAATTGCGACTTTATTGCGTATTTTTTCTTGCCAATGATCGGAACCCTCGGTGCGCGAGTCCGACTCGCACTTGTTTATAAGTAAGACGGTGAGAGTCTGACACTACCTCTCGCCCTACCCATGGCGGGAGGAGTCATTTGATGATTTCTCATCCGAAAAAAAAAACTTTTATTTACATTGTATTAAATAACAATGTATAAAATTTACATACTAGTGTTTAGTCCCATCAAAGGTCAGAGTGTTGAAGTTTTATGTGTTGTCAATAAATCTATACTAATATAATAAAGCTGAAGAGTTTGTTTGTTTGTTTGTTTGAACGCGTTAATCTCAGGAACTACTGGTACGATTTGAAAAATTCTTTCAGTGTTAGATAGCCCATTTATTGGGGAAGGCTATAGGCTATATATCATCACGCTAAAACCAATAGGAGCGGAGCACGACTATTCCACGCGAACGAAGTCGCGGGCAGAAGCTAGTCTATACTAATATAATAAAGCTGAAGAGTTTGTTTGTTTGAACGCGCTAATCTCAGGAACCGTTGGTCCGATTTGAAAAATTCTTTCAGTGTTAGATAGTCCATTTATCGAGGAAGGCTATAGGCTACATATCATCACGCTAAGACCAATAGGAGCGGAGCACCACTATTCCACGCGGACGAAGTCGCGGGCAGAAGCTAGTAATTTATTCTTTTGCGAATATTACAAAACATGATATCAATAATTAGCATACTTTTAGTTATACTATTTTTTATGGTAATACATACATAGAAATAACAATTAAGTAAACATATATCACAAATATTACGACGAAAAATATAAAATAATAGCAAAAATTATACAATTTTATCCTCTATTTTGACAGATCTTGAATGACAGTTCTTCCGTTTCACGTATAAGGAACCTGATATTTCTTTGGTGCAATCGGCTATAAGCCTTATCGGTGTCTTGTTCTCGTCGTGTTTTACTAAACCAACAATCCATAGTGACAGGCAGAGTTTTCTCAAATCTACCTAATGGCCTGCTATCAAGGTAGCAGCCGCAAACGAAGGCTTAGCGTGCCCAGACACGATGATGTGCACAGTATTACGAGAGAGATATCGTAATACTGTGGGGATGTGCCTGCCGTCTTGGCGTCGTGGTCGCCTAGTGGTTAAGGCACCTGCCTCTCGGAACCTGGCAAGTACCAATGTGACTTTTCTAAAGTCATATGTACTTTCTAAGTATATCTTAGACGTCACTGACTAACGGTGAAGAAAACATCGTGAGGAAACCTGGACTTAAAAAGTCTGAAATCGCCAATCCGCCTTGAGCAAGCGTGGTGATCAATGCTCATCCCTTATCTGTATGAGAAGAGGCCTGTGCCCAGCAGTGGGACAATATATAGGCTGATGATGATGATGATGATGATGTGCCTGCCGGGGCTGCGAGATGTTCGAAAGATTTACCGCGCCTTTGGAAGGCAAAGGGCTGAGGAAGGAACATGGTTTTAGTCAGAAACCGGGTACACTCCCTTCTGCCCCACCCACGGCGATGTAAAACCAACAAACGGGTAACCGATTCCGGGTCCCTTTGTGTAATTTTGGCCTGGGCAGGTTACGCCGTCGTCCTCGGTTTGTTATAATTCAAGAGGCCTTACCATGACGTGCCAAAACAAGATTATTTTCGTTATGAAAAAGAGACGGTGCTATACGACGTTAGTAGCTGTGTCACGCTCTCAAACTTGAATAGTGATTGCAAAAAAACACGTGGTGGTACAGCCCCAGGTCAGAACTCAGAGGCCGGCAGGCGTATTTAAGGAAAGTCTGACACTAGCTATTTTGTCAGAATTTCCTTAAATACTTTTTTACATATATGTATATTTTTATCTATACTTATAATAAATCTGTAGAGAGGTCAATTCTGTACATGAAATATATTTCCAAAATAACTATCAGGGGGTGATTAGGGATCGATACTGAAGCCAAAAATGCAATCAGTAAAATTTTTGTCTGTCTGTCTGTCCGTCTGTCTGTCTGTCTGTCTGTCTGTCTGTCTGTCTGTATAAACTCTATAGAAACAAAAACTACTCGACGGATTTTAACGAAACTTGGTACAATTATTTGTCATACTCCTGAGATGGTTATAGTATACTTTTCATCACGCTACAATCAATAGGAGCAGAGCAGTGAAGGGAAATGTTGTCATTTTTTTTAAACGCGCTAATCTCAGGAACCGCTGGTCCGATTTAAATAATTCTTTCAGTGTTAGACAGTCCATTTATCAAGGAAGGCTATAGGCTATATATCATCACACTAAAACCAATAGGAGCGGAGCATCACTATTCCACGCGGACGAAGTCGCTGGCAGAAGCTAGTTTATAATACTTAAACACTTTTAGATTCATAATTTTGTGTGATCATGTTTCAAAGTAATGAAAAGTTCAAAGTTAGTTCAACGCTCCCCGACACGTGAATTTTATCATTATCAGCTCGACCTTTCACTCTCGTTAGATGAAAGTAAATACCACGTAGTGCTATAATTATCTTGTTCCGAGTTTAATTAACTATTTAATAATGAAATTAGGAAACGACTGCGGTCTCACCCGCTGTTCGTAAAAACTTTTCTAAACAAAGGACATTGTTGAAAATTACTCCAGCAACAACAAGCATTCGATTTGCATAGTCATTCATCATCATCGGCCTAGCCTTTGGCCAACTATGCTTTCTTTCGATGGGAGATCATCAAATGACCCCTCTCGCAGTGGGTGAGGTGGGTGGGAGTGTCAGACTCTTACTGACTAAAACCCATCCATGTTTCTTCCTCAGCCCTTTGTATTCCGGGGGCACGGTAAATATTGACGACCTGAGTGGTTTAGTGGTCAAAATGCCGGAATGCCACGCAAGGGGTGCCGATTCCCGGCCGGGCAGAAATTGAAATGATGAATTTTAATTTCTGTAGCGGGTCTGGGTGTTACTATGTATAATATGTATGTATTTATAAAAATATATAAGTAGTATATCCGTTAAGCTAGCACCCATAACACAAGCATGCTTGCATTGCTTACTTTGGGGCTAGATGGCGCTGTGTGAAATTGTCCAAAGATATTTATTTATTTATTTATCTCTTTCGAACATCCCGCAGCCCCGGTGCCGTGTTGGGGTCGGCTTCCCCATTCTAACCAGTTGCAGCTGAGTATCACAGTTTTACATGGAGCGACTGCCTATCTGAACTCCACAACCCAGTCACCGGGTAACACGGTACACCTTGGTAAGACTGGTCGTCAGACTTTCTGGCTTCTGACTACCCGTAACGACTGTCAAAGCTCTACAAGTGACAACCGGGACCAACAGCTTAACGTGCTTTCCGAGGCACGGAGGAGTCTCTCTGTGACATAGTTGGTCACCCATCCACGGACTGACCGCGCCTAGCGCAGTCACCGGGTAATACGATATCTACCCTTGATTTGAACCGTCATTACTGGTAGGTCACTGACAGTAATCGTCATGTAAGAAAAAAAGTTAAGAGGTACTCTAAGCCTCCTTTTTCTCTCCCTCCTTCTTTCTTCTTCTTTTCGTATGTGCTGCAGCTTTTACTAATATAACAAGCCCTAGCGTCAGAGCTTTCTCTAATCCACCTGACGGCCTCTGATATGGAATTATAACAACAACTGCTATCAAGATAGCAGCCAGGGACGACAGCTTAGTGTCCCAGGCAAAGGGGTATAATACCACTAACTATCTGACTCCGGGCTGCTTTTTGTGAAATTTTCCAATATCCACAAAGCTGGTAATCGGACCCGAGACCCAGTTAACAGCAGTCGCGTAAACGACCATTAGACCAATAGGGCAGGTCCTTCTGTTATATATATGAGGACATGTGTGTGTGTGCATTGATATAAAATGTTACTAACGTAACTAGATCTGCAATCACCAAGCAAAATGCGTGCCATGAAAGTTTGAGCCCCCAGCCACAATTCATGTCATCTGTCAGCTTGACTTCAACTGAATATCTGGAAAAAACTGACCGTCGCCGACTTTGTCGAACAAATGTCACGTAATTATTTCGGTTAGTGTGAAAGAGATAAATAGAATGTAGCAACAAAGTGGTTACTAGTTTCAAAGCTACGTCTATATACCAAAAAATTGGTTACGTTTTTATTGATGCGTAATGTTTGGGATTGCATCTCTTTTGTATATATATCTCAATGGTGCTAGTACCGAAATTCAAGCAGATGAGCAATGGGTAGTGCTGGTTGAATAAACTCATTAAAGAATCTTCTTTCCCGAATCCGACCGTGAACTTAAAAAAAAACGAACCTGGTTTACGGTCCTAAAAAACCTAAAAAAATAAAATAAATGGTTTGTTTTTAGGGTACCGTAGTCCGACAAGGAACCCTTATAGTTTCGCCCGTGTCGTCTGTCTGTATGTCTCTCCGCGGCATAGCTCAACGGTTCTTGGTACTAGAAAGCTGAAATTTGTTTTCTTTTTTTGTGGGGTATCATTGGATAGGTCTTCCAAAAATATAGCAGGTATGCAGAGACCATTTTTTCGATTTAGGGATCCGTTTACGAAATATTTAGCTTTAAACGAGCGTCCCCCCTCTTAACTTTTGAATGGCTGTGTCTTGAAATGTGAAAAAAAGACATAGCACATGTAATGAACTTACGAGGAAAACTATCACGGCTAAGTAGGCTTAACCAGTTACAGAGTTACAGTCGACTAACTAAGACCTGCTACGGAACCCTACTGCGCGTGGCCCGACACACACTTGACCGGTTTACGGTTAAGAGAGGTAAGAGGTACCAATAAAATCAGAAGGTTAAAAAATTAGCTTGTCTTTTTTTAAATATTGGATCCCACATTATGCTTTTTATCAGCTGTTTTTTTTTAGATAGGTACCTAAAACTCCCAAAGTTGATAAAATTCCGTTGACTTTTAATGACAGCGGTTCAGTGACACTGGCATTATTCTTAAATTAACGCAGGCTCTTGGTAATTCTAATTTTGGTTTTATGTAGCTGATACAGAAATAATAATATCTAATTAAGCTGACCTAATCATAATCGGTGGGAGAGAAAGAAAGAAATAAATCTCTTAATTCGTTACCATTTTTTGTTTCATTTGTTCGGTTATTAATTTATTACCAATATACTACGGGTTACCAATTATGAGATTTTTTTATTTCTTTTCCGGATGGGATATCATCAGGTGACTCCTCTCGCCTTAGTATCAGACTCTTACTGACTAAAACCTATCTTTTTTACTTTCCGGGGGCGCGGTAACTCTTTCGAACATCCCGTAGCCTCGGCAGGCTACCACTAATAAGACTAACGAAGCTTCCGTCATCAGGGTTTTTTAGCACGGCATCAACTAGCTAGACCAATGTTTTTGAAGTCGGTGCAATTTTTGCAAAAAAGTTTATTTTTTTTATCAGGCAGCAGCGCTCACGCACCTCCCTCAAAAAGCGCCAAGAAAAAAAAATCGGGACTTGATGCTTAATCCTTTTGGGAAAACAAGCGTCATTTGTAATATCTTAAGGCTTCTAATAAAACCGATACATATAACAATGATTGTATGTCTGACTAACGGTGAAGGATAACACCGTGAGGAAACCTGGACTTAAAAGTCTGAAATCGCCAATCCGCCTTGAGCAGCGTGGTGATCAATGCTCATGTCGTCTCTGTATGATAAGAGGCCTGTGCCCAGCAGTGGGACAATAGGCTGATGATGATGATGTATTTCAGAAACCCCTTGCTATGTCTTCTAGGAAAGTATATTTTATTGGGGTACCTACATCAAGCAGTTCCCCAGGAAGACAGAGTATTTAGAAGGCAACACCCAATATATAACGCTTTTTTATACAAAGTCGCAGACAAGAACTATAGTTTATTCAAAAGTTGGTAAAACCCATAGCTTAGATGTTGTTTTAACTCGATTCGATGTGAACGGCTCGCTCGGTCAATAACGTTCATAACATACCACAAGTTTAAGAAACAGAAGTATAAGTTTAAACCGTAATCATTAGTTTTCCCACGAAGATTTTAATCGGCTTCCAATCTTATATATATGCGGGTAAATCATGAGCATCTGTCTAGCCTTTTCCCAACTATGTTGGGATCGGCTTCCAGTCTAACCGGATGCAGCTGAGTACCAGTGTTTAACATGGAGCAACTGCCTATCTGACCTCCACAACTCAGCGGTAAGACTGTTTGTCAGACTTTCTTCACCCGTAATGACTTTCAGTAATTAATTTCATCTGGGAAATCATTAAGAAATTCAAATTATCAAAAAAAAATTATATAATTAAAATAGTGCTTTCAAAACACTGGTATTTAGCTGTATCCGGTTAAACTGAGGCCTACCACAAGATAATTGGGGATGGGGCTTTTTTTCGGATTTGAAATCATCAAATGACCCCCCGCCATGGGTGGGTCGGAAGGGAGTGTCAGACTCTTACTGACTAAAACCCATCCATGTTCCTTCCTCAGCCCTTTGTATTCCGGGGGCGCGATATCTCTTTCGAACGTCCCGCAGCCCCGGCAGGCTATGGCCCTGGGGGAGGGCCCCGTCCCGTCATCGATGCTGACAGCTCTTTGAGGCTATGGGATGTTCGGAAGAGTTACCACGGTCCTAGAACATGGATCATGGATGGGTTTTAGTCAGTAAGAGTCTGACACTTCCTCCCACTCCACCCACAGCGGGGGGAGTCCTTATATTATTTCTAATTCTAAAAACCGGCCAAGTGCGTGTCGGGCCACGCGCAGTAGGGTTCCGTAGTAGGAGTTAGTTAGTCGACTATAACTCTGTAACCGGTTAAACCTACTTAGCCGTGATAGTTTTCCTTGTAAGTTCATTACATGTACTACGTCTGTGCTTTTTTTCACATTTCTAGGTACAGCCATTCAAAAGTTAGAGGGGGGTAACTCGTATCGAACAAAAATTTGCACTGAAAAGCTAGATATTTCACAAATGGCTCGCTTAACCAAAAAATGGTCTTTACACACTCAATATTTTTGAAAGACCTATCTAACGATACCCCACACGGAGGGGTACGCGAGAAAAAAAATATTCATCCCCACTTTACGTGTTTGGGAGCTACCCTAAAAAAAAATATTTTTCAATATTTTATTTTACCACTTTCTCGGCGTGATCAATATACATATCCATACCAAATTTCAGCTTTCTAGTATCAAGAACCTCGGAGCTATACCGCGGACAGACAGACAGACAGACAGACGGACATGGCGAAACTATAAGGGTGTCTTATCGGCGGAACCCTAAAAAGCATAATTTCAGTTAAAAGAAATAAACTGAAAGTAAGTAATTCTTCTGTTACATTCTTGTAATGTTCACTCATACTTGTTTCAAGGCCCGACTCAGTTTCGATAGTCTTACAAAACCGATGCATAATGACTACGTTGATTACATATAATATTGGAGATAAAGTTTTATTAGATCCTTACTTAATATTATAAACGCGAAAGGTGCTGTCTGTCTGTGACACTTTCACGGTGAAACAGTTTTAGATTTTTGGTATTGAGATAGAAACTTGGAGAAGGGCATAGGATATACGGGTGAAATCGCGGTAAACAGCTAGTCTATCTATAAATATAAAATGCTTTGTCCTGAATGATTGACGGATCAACGCTCAGAGACCTGAAACTTGAAGAGTGTGTTCATTGTATGACGCATCCAATAAGAAAGGATTTTCCGAAATTTTACGCTTAAGGGGGTGAAAAAGGGAGGCAAAGTTTATATGAAACTCTGTCATTTTTAATTCGAGTTCATATAGCCCACGCGAGCGAAGCCGCTGGCAGAAAGCTACTTAATGCATTTCCTGATGTATCAATCATTTTTTGCCAAATACAAACCACAAATCGTTTTAATGTTATTTTTATAAACCCGGAATTGATGATGGAGTTTAAATAACTCTTTAGCTAATTAATTTCCTGCTTCATCCCAATTAAGTAATAAAATAAATACGAAAGTATAAAGGATGTATGTTTGTCACTCTTTAACGCAAAAACTACTGATTGGATTTGGATGAAATGCGGTACACACGTTGTTTATAACCTGGATTAATACATAGGGTCACATATATATAGCGCCCCCGGATATAAGTATATCCCCTTATTTATTATCCGGGGGCGCTAAATAGTTGTTCCCTTGGGACGCGGTCTTCTTCTTCTCATCGTGTGGGCTGCAGGTTTTACCAACCTAACAAGCCCTAGTGTCAGAGTTTTAGAAGGAGTTTTAAAGGCCTCTGACATGGAATTGTAACTTCAACTGCTATCAAGATAGCAGCCGGGGACGACGGCTTAACGTCCCCTCCCAGGCACGGGGGTGTAACACCACCAATTTCCTGACTTTGGGCAGCATTGTGACATCATCTGCCTAGCCTTTCCCCAATTATATTGGGATCGGCTTCCAGCCTAAACCGGATACAGCTGAGTACCAGTGTTTTACATGGAGCGACTGCCTATCTGACCTCCACAACCCAGTTACCGGATGACACGGTACCCCTTGGTAAGACTGGTTGTCCGACTGTTTGGCTTCTCACTACCCGTTACGACTGTCAAAGATCTACTAATGACAACCGGGACCAACAGCTAAACGTGCTTTCCGAGGCACGGTGGAGTCTCGCTATGACAAAGATGGTCACCAATCCACGGACCAACCGCGCCAAGCGCAGCTTAACCTTTGATAGGTCGAACCATGCGGCTGTTACTTAGCCACGAGCAGCAGCAAACAGCATAGTGACATTTTCATTTTCACATAGCGATTTCTGCCCGACCCAGGTATTGAATCCGAGACCCCGTTTACAAATCGCGGTAAACACCTAGTTGGTTGCAAAATCCAGACTTCATTCAACGAGTACATGACCCGATCCTCCAATCAGAGCTCTGGAACCTAGCCAACAAACCACGGAACTGGAAAAATTAGGTTAATCAATAAGTTCATTGCAGTTCGCTACTGAGAACCAAGAATACGGCTTACTGGGTAATACTCTACCGTTTAGAAACACAGGTAGATTGTAGTTTAAAGTTGACGATAGATTACTTGACGTCAAAACATGTGTTTGAAATAAAAGATTATTTTTTTTAATGGATGGGTACTTAATCCTCAAATAATTCCTCCCGCTGTGGGCGATGCGGGAACGTGTCAGATTCTTACTAAAACCCATCCGTGTTCCTTCCTTTGTCCTTTGTGCTTCCTTCGCTCTTTAATCACTCAGCAGCCCAAAGGCTACTTCAGCGTGATTTTTGCGATGATGTAAATGTAATGTTACGATGTAATAAGGTCGAAATAAAAAGAGGTACCGCGTCCCTGGAATAAAAAACACACTACAAAGTTCGAAGGAAGGAACATGGATGGGTTGTAGTCAGCAAGAGTCTGACATTTTCTCCCACTCCACCCACAGCGGGAGGAGTAATTTGATGATTTCACATCCCCTAAAAACAAAAAAGCTTTGACTTAAAATAAAACTTGCATGACTGCCAAGAACCAGAGGGACTTAGCGGTTAAAAAAGCAAAAGAAAATTGCAACACCTAAATATCATATTAATTCTCATCTTTTCTTCTTTACAGAAACCAAAATGTCAGCAGAAAAGATTATTCCAGAAGATACTGGATCGTCTTCTGGCTCCATGAGATCAGAAGACAGCGATTCCACTCCTGAAAGCGCCACAGACTCGCTGAACAGTTTATTCGAGACCAAAGACAACTGCGTTGAGAACTGCATTGAGAACACCAAATGCGAAGGTGGTAGGAAGAAAGGAATTTGTTGCAGTAAGTGAATAATTTTATGTCGTCTCATTATCGGCCTATTAGTATACCGCTCTTAAGCTGCTTTCAGACTACCCTATAATATAATAGCTTATAGAATTTAGCTCATAGCACAACAATATCGCGCATATGTAAAAATCTATCAATTTTAGCTGTCCCGTGCGGGAATCGACACGCATCACAGCAGCCAATTGCTCAGCCACTAAGCCAAGCGAGCCGTCTTTTGTTTTCAAAGTTGAAATTCTAAGATGTTTCATTCAAAGATTAGGCACCTCAAATAAAAAAAAAACTAGAAATCTATTGAAAATTTTAAAATTTAAATACTAACTGGCTGTCAATCCGTAGATGGGATAGAATAAACTACCTACCATAAACAAAAACTCCAAACTTCCTCGTTCCATATTAGCCGGTCAATAGACAAACTTATTCTATTTTTAATCAGTGCGATGACAAAGACAGCGTACGTATGCAGCCTAGTTACGATCTCGTTCAACAATGAGTGTCCTAGGGCTTCAAATACATAAATAGAATTGCCCCATGTTTTGCATACTAAAAAAAATATGGTAATGTTAAAATTGCGCCTAATTTCTAAGGTCCCGTATGTTTATACGATCTTGTCTGTTATCTTGATAGTTTCCTTTCGGATGGGAAATCATCAAATGACTCCTCCCGCCGTGGGGAGGGAGGGAGTGTCAGACTCTTACTGCAAAAACCCATCCATGTTCCTTCCTCAGCCCTTTGTATTCCGGGGGCGCGGTAATTCTTTCGAACGTCCCGTAGCCCCGGCAGGCTATGGCCCTGGGGGAGGGCCCCGTCACTGATGCTGACAGCTCTTTGAGCCGCGCGTGTAACGCGAACGAGCTGTCGAAGCGGGCCTGGTCCTTACCGGATGGCGAGCCACCCATAGCTCACCGTCCGCAGGCCCGCGCTTATGGTGGCCGGGAGTCATACTCCAGACGCCCGTGGCGTCTTCCGCGGCGGCTGGTCTAACCTTTGGTTTTTGTAGGCCCACATGTTGGATTAAAGTCACGAATTATAACACCATCATTTGCCTATTTAATATTTAAATTGAACAGAAACCACCACCCAAAGGTTGACTGGTAGAGAACGCCTAAAGCGTTAAATCCGCCATTGCTCATATATTGATTTGTTGTGTGCAAAAGTGTTAGGTCTACGCTAACGTGAAAACTAAGAATACATACAAAGATGAAACTAAAACCAGTTTTTCATTGGGACCACGGATCACGGACCGCTAAATAGTCCCACAAAACCACACACATAACAGCTCAAAAATGTTTGGCTATTCAAATTTAAATCATAACACATTGACATAAGAATCACATCTGCAACTAAAAATATTTTCTGAAATGCAAATACAACTTTGTACATCGTAGTCTACGTAGACCGCCTATTTAAAGGTTTAATGACGTGGTAGTAGTGACGTCACACGTGACATAATAGGTTATTGAGGTCAGGATATTATTAATCTTTATTGATAAGTCATTAAGGAAAACCGCTCACCTCCTAGGACTGTAATTGGATGGGTGGCATTATCATACAATGGATGATGAAATTACAATCAGCTGTTTCATGTGGATGATCTAATAGCATTTCATTTGTGACCTTGAACTCAACTTATTCAGCCTAGCCTTTTCCTAAATAGGTTGTGGTCGGAATTCAGTCTATCTACATGTGGTTTTTCTTCCCTCCCTTTTCTCCCAAGGCCTTTGCCCAGCTGTGGGGCCAGAAACTCGTCGAGGTTCATTGCTTTTTTTTTTTTTGTATGGCATCTCGCAGGTCAACCTAGAAGGTTGTCGACTGCTTAACCGGGCTTGCCTGTGAAGTGCCTTAAATAAATTTAGGGCCTCCAGCCAGGGTTTAACTTACAAAACTAAGCGACTACACGCTAAGGGCACCCCCTAGTGGGGTACGGGCCTCGGCTTAGGGCAAAGGTTCATTGCGTCGTGTCTGGTGGAGACCACTGATGATTCTGGCTGTGAAGAATTGAAGTGGTTAGGAATAATGTGGGTGGTTTGTCTCTATATAGGGATGAAACTGGTTCTCATCGAATGAACACAACACAAAGGCAGAATCCCAATTGTTAGTGTCAAATTTTGACAGATTTTTTTAAACCATTTACCTAACCAACTAACTAATTCCAATTAATTACACCAACTAATTCCAATTCTAGAAAAAAAATGAAATGTTAATAATTTCAAATTGGGAATGTGGGGTAGCAATCCTTTCTTTTTCATTTCAGTATTCTCATTCATTTATTCAACATACATTATATTTACATTTTTAAATTTAAATATTTAATTTATTTTTAACTAGCTTCTGCCAGCGACTTCGTCCGCGTGGAATAGTGGTGCTCCGCTCCTATTGGTCTTAGCGTGATGGTATATAGCCTATAGCCTTCCTCGATAAATGGACTATCTAACACTGAAAGAATTATTTAAATCGGTCCAGCGGTTACTGAGATTAGCGCGTTTAAACAAAATGACAACATTTCCCTTCACTTCTCTGCTCCTATTGATTGTAGCGTGATGAAAAGTATACTATAACCATCTCAGGAATATGACAAATAATTGTACCAAGTTTCGTTAAAATCCGTCGAGTAGTTTTTGTTTCTATAGACTTTATACAGACAGGCAGACAAAAATTTTACTGATTGCATTTTTGGCATCAGTATCGATCCCTAATCACCCCCTGATAGTTATTTTGGAAATATATTTCATGTACAGAATTGACCTCTCTACAGATTTATTATAAGTATTATTATATAGATTTATTATAAGATTTAATCTATTTGCACAGTATTACGATATCTCCCTACAGTAGCGCAACGATGACGCGCGATGCCGCCGCCTGCGTAAGTAGATACGCTAAGGTTGTTACAAAATGGGGAATAAAATAACAACGAAGCGAAACAATTATCAACAAAACACGAGCGCGTCTGGTCCTCGCGCTCCGTCCCGCAAAGTAAGTGTGTTTGCGGGACGCGGTTGAGACCTCCCGCCTCCCCGCGAGTCCGCCGTTGCTCCACGTAAGTACATTCGTTGCGCTACTGTAGTATCTATATATATATATATCGTATATATCGTATCGTATATATCGTAATACTGTGCTATTTGTTCCTTCTTAAAGAAAGTAAAAATATTTGTGCATGTTTACCTAATAAATATTGTGTTGTCCTTATAACAAAGTGACGCTGGTAGCGTAGTTTACATCGACTCCTTTGCCAAAAGGAAAAAAACCTTGTTTCACATTTTGATCCGCACGACAACTACGAACCGTACTTACAACTTAATAAAATTAATCGAACGGAACTGAATATTAAGAAATAATAATTGGTTCCTTAACAAGGATTAAACGTCTGTAATATTGCAGCATATTAATTAATTTTTGATCAAGGTTAAGCACATTTATATAACTGTAACTACTTATTTCTGTCTGTTTCATCTATTCCAAATTAGTTCCTGTCAAATTATTTACAGATCACTTCATGCAATTACAACATTTTTATGGTTCTGTACTAAAATTATAAAATAAAAAAATCAAACTATCTCAGAAACTATAAATGCATTCTAATTGAAACTTGGAATAGTAATTAATAATCTAGACTTGGTCCCGTGTACTGGATTTATTGAAAAGACATCTGTTTTCCGCGTCCCAAGGGAACTACTTAAGAGCGTTTACGCATAGCGCACGATGTCAAGTATAGGTATTTTAACGCAAGTTTTACTCACATAGAAGCGAATGTGACTGTGTGCGTAGCGCTGGCGCGTTCTCTCGCGCTATAGGCAAACATACCCATTTTGATCCATCGAGTGAATTATTTTAGAAAAAAAAATTTAACGGATGCGAGTAAGTACATAAAATAAGTAGTCAGTAATAATATTGCAAGTGTAAACAACATGGTGCAATAAATAAATAAACATGAATTTATAGATCGGAATTTAGACATAACTAAATTCTGCAATAATTTATTGAACCTTCCTAATAGTAATGATGTATAGATATATGTTTTTTTACCGATTGCGACAGGAGGGTTATGTTTTTAGAGCGTACGTATGTATGTGTGTATATATATGTATATTAAGTGTCATTAATTTGTCTTGATCGTGACAGTGACACTATAGGGTAGGTATTTAAAATTATAATCGCAGTCGAGTTTTTTTATTTTTTTTATTAATTTACTTGTTTTAATTTTATCAAAATAAAACACTTTATACGGATCTACTTATGTTTATTATTTTCTTTTAAAAGTTTCAAATTTTTGCCTTCTTTTTACAAATTTTTGAATTAGTTTTTCTTACAATAAGTAACCATAGGTTTTGATTCCCAAGCTTGATAGAGTGATAGACAGACAGATGGACCGAGGAAGTGTTCCTATAACATATTTAAAACAGTGTGATCGCCTATATAAACGTGAAAAGTAAAACAAACTGTTTTAAAAAAGCGTTCAAAGTACCTCTTCTTCATTTTGGTGTTCACACTCAACTCTTGCCATAATTTATTCATCACTTGATTTTTTTTTACATTGCCTGAAGTTAAACCATATATCAATAAGCGCACAAGCCTTGTTATCTGAAAGGAAGCAGTAATTAAATAAAAGAAAATATTGTAAATAAAACACGCTTAGGAAAAGATAATTCATAAATAATAGTTTGATTACAAGCTTGCCATTTGATTGGGCTGAATGATCTTCTCAAAAACAATATTTTGTCTGTCCTATAAATATCGAGATATAAGCCGAAAGTTGATGAAGTAAATACTGTTTTTTCAGGACTGATTTTTGGGCTATATCTTGATATCTGGCAGGATTCATTATAATTATTTTATTTTTAGCCCAAGCCCCATAGCCATTGTCCATTTAAAGCAACATAAACTCGTTTTTTTTGCATTTAGTAGTGGGATTCATTTATTAGTATGTTATTTACATTTATTACAACTCGATTTTAAATACAGTTATATATTATAGTTATATGTATGGTAGGTAAAAATAAAAGTAGGTTTATCTCACGAAGGCTCGTTATGAGACATTTATGACATGTAAATAAAGTTTCAATTGTCCTGATTGACAGGCCTTACCGAAATAAAACCTTGCTCAGGTGATCTAATAGTGTATTCATGCATCACGACACAAATCAAAGATATTTGCCTTACCAAGAAAACTGTTTGTCGAATACGTGATTAGGTTAAACTAATTATACTAACATCTATAATATATAGTATAATTAGTATTAATTCGAATAAATAATCATTTATTTCAAGTAAAAAACCCATATTACATTACCCCCAATATGCGAAAATATGTGTTATAACCGGGTGCCGAAGCCGATCGTTGAATTTGTATAACATAGATATACCAACCTTTTAGCACTTGCTTTTTCCATATTTTCGTCATTTTTGCGTTGTCGTTTTTTCGCTAAAAATAACTTGGTTTTGTTTCCCATTACGTCTGAAATATAATTTGTTGTCACTAAAAAAGTGTATCATCGAAAATAATAATAAAATATTTTACTTACCAAAGTAGCAAGACTTTTCTATCACACTATAAACGTCTGCTATCCTTGTACGCACGGCAAAGGTCAACGCAGGTCAGGATGGAGCATCGAGCGACACGTCCTCACTCTGGAAAGCCTCGTGGCGGTCTGATTTGAATTGATTTGCGCGCAGTGTTTTATAATAGATTTCAAATATTCATAGAAAAATAATTACACTAAATTATTTAAAATTTCAAAGCAGATGTTTTAAAGAAGACTTTATTCTATAATAAAAAGCCATTATGATAATAAATTAAAGAAGATATATCGATGAAAAAATCATCTGAATTTCTGGATATTTGTCATTATTTGACTTTTAATTTCTTGTTGTTTGATCACTAAATCGGAAACTATTTTCAACTAACTATTTACTTGACGATTTAAGTAATTGATTATTATTTTTTTTAAACTACGTTTCCCTGTATTTTCATGAGTTTTAGGCATCGAAACATACGCTGTATGGGGAAATTAAGAAAACCTCTGATCAGTTATCTTGATAGAATTCATAAATACTCTATAAATCGAAATATTTTCTTAACTAACTATTTAAACAGTGAAATTTCCTAAAGTTATTAGTAACTAACATATTTGTAGTACAACTGGTTGATGGTATTAAACACGTTTGAAATTACTGTTTTTACGCATGGACAGCGTAAACGCTCTTAAGGTGGATGTTCAAGGGTAGCCCGCGAAATTTAAATTTTCGTAAGTTTTTTTGCGATTTACAGCTCGATATCGGATTGTATGATGATAAAATACATGTTCGCGGTAGTTAAATGTATGTGTTTATACAGTTATACTTGTTAAAACCATCAACACAACTCTGTAACTTAGAGAAGTTCTACAACGTCAAGTTTTTACTAAAATGGTACATTGTAGAATTTCACTAAATTGCGGAGCTATGTGGATGATTTTAACAAGTTTTGTTGTAAAAACACATACATTTCACTACCGCGAATATATATTTTATCATCATGGTATCTGATATCGAGCTGTAAATTGTAAAACATTTACGAAAATTTAAATTTCGCGGGCTACCCTGGAGCATCCACCTTAACGCACTCTGAAAACGGCCCCAATTCGGGTCAGCCATTTTACAAAAGACGGGGACTTTGGTTGTAATTATAGGCACATGAGGAACAGTCTTTGGGATAGTTACATCATCTAAAATAGCTTTAATATTGCATTATGTATCGGTGACGGTTATTTCTTATCGTGTGGTATGCAGGTTTTACCAACCTAACAAGCCCGTGTCAGAGTTTTCTCAAATCTGCCTGACGGCCTCTGACACGGTAACCATATACCATCCAGTGGGCTGCTTTAGCTGCTTATCTTGCTATGTAATTACATTAAAAAATATAAGCACATCCTCATGTCACCTTTTTTGGGGCGTTTACTAATAAAAAAAGCGTTTTTCATCGTCAACACGGAACCCTAAATAGAAGTGATTGTTTTACATGCAATTTTTTCATCGGATAATTATGCAACGTGCATTAAATTGCATTACACCCAAGGATATTGAATATGCATAATGAATACAAAATTATGCAACTAAAGAATTGGTAAAATAAACTGTGAGGATATAGCTATCTGCGAGGCTAAGCTACCGCGGTCATTCCCTTATGTACCGATGATAAAAATCTGAATACTTTGTACCTATGGCTGAAGCGATTTGGATGAAATTTGGCACGGAGATAGCTTGAACCCTGTGGAAGGATATGGTACACCTTTTTATCCAGGTCTGTCATGTAGTTCCCTTACGATGCGGGTGAAACCGCGTAAGCAGCTAGTTTTGATTATAAAGCCTAGTAATACAAGGTTTTATTGTTGCAGGTCCAGTCGTACAATGCGTTTGGGGTGTTCTGCTGATACTGCTGTCTATAGGCAGCTTCGTATTCACTCCGTTAGACTTCATGCTACTGGAAAAACTGAATATGAGACCAGGTGAGATTTTCGTCTACTCATCATCAGCGTATTTGTCATCCCACTGCTACGCACAGCCTTACCATGACGTGCCAAAACAAGATTATTTTCGTTATGAAAAAGAGACGGAACTATACGACTTTAGTAGCTGTGTCACGCTCTCAAACTTGAATAGTGATTGCAAAAACATGTGGTGTTACAGCCCCAGGCCTCTTGTCATGCTGCGCGATGTTCGAAAGAGATACCACGCCCCCGGAATACAAAGGGCTGAGGAAGGAACGTGGATGGGTTTTAGCCAGTAAGAGTCTGACGCGTTCTGTCAGTCATACACGTGTATGTAACACTTTCACGATAAAACGGCTGAACCGATTTGGTTTAAATTTGGTACGGAGATAGAGTGGGCCCTGGAGACGGTTATAGGCTGCCTTTTATCCAGGTGCGATAAGTAGATCTCTCGGGATGCCAATAAAACCGCAGTCAAAAAACTTGTAGGTAAATTAATATAATAATACCGTGGAATTTAGAGTTGTTTTCGCTATTAGGATCTGATGAAGGTCTTTGGAGATAGCCAATGGAACTCTTCAATTACTAACAGCAAATGACCCGCGATTGCTGCTATCGTATACTTGGTTTCGCCATTCCATAACGTAAGATTAAGCCTCTAAGCTTTAAAGAAGAAAACAGAGGTATAGAGTTTACCTTTAATTAAGGTGATGAGCTAGTTTAGACATTAAGACATTGTAACTTATCTAAATTACAAACCAACCCACTGATAAGAGAGAAATGAAAAACTTTTTCGAAAAAATAGAACCGAAAACAATACCTAATTGGAGACACCGACCGATGTATTAATTATTGGGGTTCCGTACCAAAAAATGGCAAAAAGGAACCCCTATGGTTTCACTTCGTCAGTCTGTCCGTCTGTCACAGCCACAGCTGATTATTTCAGGAACTACACATACCTAGTATTGACTTGAAATTTGGAACAGTTATAAAGATTACCAATAGGTATTGCAAATGAAAAAAAATGAAAAATCATATCGATTTTATGGAAAGAGTGGGGGAAGTGGGAGTTTCAAATTTCAAAGTAGGTATAGTTAAAAGTTCATCATATAAAAGGTCTTGACTATTATTACATATTTCTATTATTGCAAATTATGACATATTTTTTTGTTTACTTGTGTGTCTTTTCATTTTCGAATTATTCGCAGAAAAATTACTACGAAACAAGATAATTGCGACTTTTTTGCGTGTATTATTATATTTTTTTTAGTGTTTTTGATCTGATAACTGACAGCTAGGACCTTACTCGTTAGTGGCGCCAACTCAAAAACGGAAGTCACAAAAGCTCTGATTGCAGCAAATAAACAAATCCTGACTCATATCACTTATTTTTGGTCACAATTCAGGGTTTTAACCTTGTCAGTTCCTAGTAATTGACATCTAGATAATATTGAGATCAAATAAATTGCACGATAGTACTGCCTTAATGCATTTTAATAAAAGAAGTTCACCTTACATTTGTACTCCCTTGTATATTAATTGTATATTCTTAAATATTTTATTCGACAGTTCTGCTCTTTCATCATCATCTGCCTAGCCTTTTTCCCAACTATGTTGGGGTCGGCTTCCAGTCTTAACCGGATGCAGCTGAGTACCAGTGTTTTACATGGAGCGACTGCCTATCTAACCTCCACAACCCAGTTACCGGGTAACACGGTACCCCTTGGTAAGACTGGTTGTCAGACTTTCCACAGTTCTGCTCTTTATGCATACAAAAAAAACTATATTATTCACAAAATACAATTGTAAAAAACCGGCCGACCAAGTGCGTGTCGGGCCACGCGCATTAGGGTTCCGTAGTAGGTCTTAGTTACTCGATTATAACTCTGTAATCGATTAAGCCTACATAACGGTAATAGTTTTCCTTTAAAGTTCGTTGTATAAGCTACATCTGTGTTTTTTTTTTCACATTTTATACAGTCATTCATAAGTTAGACGCTCGTATCGAACAAAAATTGCACTTTAAAGCTAGATATTTCACAAATGGCTCCCTTAATTGAGAAATGGTCTTCACAGATTTGCTATATTTTTGAAACTTACTTTTGAAACAAATTCGTATCGACAGCGATTTTTGTATTGAATATACTCGCTTCTTACAAACTATTTATTTAAATTCATATCTTTGGATGCTGCAAATTGTTATTTACATATTTTAAGAATAAATTTTGCTCTGGTATGGTTGTATTATGATTCGAAAATCGCTTAAATACGAATACTTTTTCGAAAGTGATTCGTGCTAGGCTCACAGGCACAAAAAGCACAAAAAAGCATTTTATAGTAAAGGTCAACGAATTAGAATGATAAATAGATATCACTACATAGTATAAAACTAAACCGCTTTCTCTGTCTCTATATCCCTTTGTATGCTTAAATCTTTAAAACTACGCAACGGATTTTGATGCGGTTTTTTTTAATACATAGAGTAATTAATGAGGAAGGTTTTAGTATGTAATTTGTCAAGTTTTTGTATCCATTAGCTAAAATATCGCGGGCGAAGCCGCTGGCGGGAAGCTAGTTATGGTAAACATCACAAATTCGCATAATAGTGACATTGACATCGGAAGACGCGACGTTTTCTTTCGTCATGATACCCGCAAGTTTAAGGTTGAGTCCACTGTGTCTAGGTCAGTAGGCTATATTTAGGAAGGTCGAACCTTAAAAGTTGTTTTGTCCACAATTTATTTTTGGGAGGATGAGGAAGTATATCGGCAGCATGGCTTCCGAAGTTTTGACACACCCTTTACATGTTTTAAAGAAAAAATACAAGCAACGTCCTTATCCTTACTAATATTATAAATGCGAAAGTAACTCTGTCTGTCTGTCTGTCTGTCTGTTACGCTTTCACGCCAAAACTACTGGACCGATATAAATGAAATTTGGTACAGAGATAGAATAGACCCTGAGGAACAACATAGGCTACTTTTTACCCGGGTGCGCTAAGTAGTTCCCTCGGGATGCGGGTGAAACCGCGGGAAACAGCTAGTATAAAATAAAAATAAATAAATAACTATCGACTTGAAATTTGGAACTATTACCCATGCGTATCGCAAATGAAATAGTTTAAAAATCATATTGCTTTTATGGAAAAGTTGGGGGGAAGTAGGGGTTTAAAATTTCAAAGTATAGTCACTACGTCTTGTGGGGTACCTATCTAATGAAAGGTCTTGATTTACACATTCTAATATATATTTTTGTTTTGTTGCACAAAAAACCTTAACCTTATCTCCAAAGTTTGAGAAGGCAAAATTCTGAAAGAATTGGATTGATTAGACCTAAATATTACAGGAAAAAATAAACTATGATTCTAGTATCGCAGTTTTAAGTAATCAGCATTTTTTCTCTACAAGCAAACTTAATTATGGAAAAACAAGATATGTTATTACGACTTTATTGCGTACTAGCTTCTGCCCGCGACTTCGTCCGCGTGGAATAGTGGTGCTCCGCTCCTATTGGTTTTAGCGTGATGAAATATAGCCTATAGCCTTCTTCAATAAATGGGCTATCTAACACTGAAAGAATTTTCAAATCGGACCAGTAGTTCCTGAAATTAGTAGCGTACGCAAAAAAAGTAACTTTTCTGGTTGATTTCTTACACCTTGTGTCCGAAAAACCCAAATATCTTACGGAACCCTATTTTTTCCAAAATAATTTAGCCTATGTTACTCATGGATAATGTAGCTTTTGAATGGTGAAAGAATTTTTGAAATCGGTCCAGTAGTTTTAGAGACTATTCATTACAAACAAACAAACAAACAAAGTTTTCCTCTTTATAATATTAGTGTAGATAATATTCTTTCCAAAGGTCGGTGCGCGAGTCCGACTCGCACTTGGCCGGTTTTTTTTAACTTACATCAGTTTATCTACGCATGTTAATAAAATACGATACTTATAACGTACTAAGTGTTCATTGCCTATACAAGCTTCCTATACCTATTTTATCAGTAAATATTATCTTAGAGCCAATATTTATTCAAACAACATTACAGAATCAATATACATATTTGTTAGGTAGGTATACTTCGTAAGCAAACATACAATTATCACCTAAGTTAAGCTTGTTTTGTTTATTCTTGACTACTTTTTGCCTGTGGTTTCTAATAGAATCCATGGTATTATTTAACCCCCGACGCAAAAAATAAGTTTGACGTCGATGTCTGTCTAGTGTCATCGTAGCTCTGAAACGGATAGACCGATTTCGATGCAGTTTTTTTTCATTTGAAAGCCAGTTTCCTTGCGGTGGTTCTTAGCTATGTTTGGTTAATATCAGTACAGCAGTGTAAGAGTATCAGCTCTTTTCCAAAATAAGGTAGGGCATTTTTCCGTAAGAGTTTTTGATTTTTTTAATTTATCTTGTTTGATATAAGCATTTTTCAAGTTGCGATAAAAAATTAAATAGGTAATTCTGATAATTATCATCGTCATCTGCCTAGCCTTTTCCCAAGTTGGGGTAGGCTTCCAGTCTAACCGGATGCAGCTGAGTACCAGTGTTTTACATGGAGCGACTGCCTATCTGACCTCCACAACCCAGTTACCGGGTAAAACGATACGCTTTGGTAAAACTGGTTGTCTGACTTTCTGGCTCCTGACTACCCGTAACGACCGTCAAAGATCTACAAATGACAGCCGGGACCAACAGCTTAGCGTGCTTTCCGGGGCACGGAGGAGTCTCAGTATGACATAGATGGTCACCCATACACAGACCGACCGCTTATCAGTAAATAATTCTATTATTCGCTCCTTGAGTAAATAATTCTTAAAGTAATCAGCAAAATTTAGACGCAATCTTCGTTATGCGCAAAAAAACAAGATAATTGAACTTTATTGCTAAGGTCGAGATTGCGTTGGAAATATAATTTAAGTTTTCTTGTGAGGTGATAAAGATATGTATTACGTAATGTTATTTGACGTAACTTATGTATATAGATACAAGCTTTGTCCGGGGTTTTACCCGCATCCTAAAGGAACTACTACGCGCACCCGGATAAAAAGTACCTATCCTATGTGGTAATCCAGGTTATAAACTATCTGTGTACCAAATTTCATTCAAATCCATTCAGCAGTTTTTGCGTGGAAGAGTAACAAACATACATCCAGACATTCTTATAAACTTACTCCTCTTACATGGATGATTGCCAAATTTAAGTCCGGAACCCTGAGAGGACCACACCCATACAGACAGACATGTGTTGCTGGGGAGTTTGTTGCGCCACTTCTTCTTCCCAGCTAAAACACATAGGAAGTGGTGAAGGGCGGGCATTTTGGGGGCTGTCTTTTGTAAATTTGACGTTCAAAAAGATGCTGATTTTCAGCCTAATTTGAATAAACGATTTTTTTTGTTTTTTTTTTTTTATATTGTATGCGAACGAATGCGTGTTCAACTTCCGCGCTCCCGGCTAAAGCGGCCTTAGGTAGGAGGCCATGGGCTGCGGGTTGTTCGAAAGAGTTACCGCGCCCCCGGAATCCAATAGCCTGAGGATGGAACATGGATAGGTTTTAGTCAGTAAGAGTCTCACACTAACAGGGGAAGGAGTCCTTTGATGATTTCCCCTCTGAAACAAAAGGCAGGAGGTCTAGCGTGGGGGGTGTACACAAACAGGTTTTCTCCATCCTTTGTCGTCTTGTTAAACTCGTTTCCCGGAGGCAAAGGTTGGAGGAAGGCTAGGCGGGCAGGAGGAGGGATTAGCCTGTATGAGTCCAGCACGCCCTTAGCTCGGAACCGAAAAAACAAACTCACGGTAATCGAATTAGTAGTTGATTGGATTTTCGTGAAACTTCGCAGACTGACAAACCATGTTCTGGAGCCACTTGGATTGGAGAAAATATGATTTTTCTACCCTCCTTGGTAGAAAATTTAAGGCAATTAATTTACCATTGAATCTTGTTCTCAGGTATGCCACCGTACGACTGGTGGTCAGATCCCCCCGATGAGGTCAAGTTGAAAGCCTACGTCTTCAACGTGACGAACCACGAGAGGTTCATGCTGGGGTTGGACGATAAACTGAACGTCGAGGAGATAGGACCTGTGGTTTATTTGTAAGTATCTACTATAGTTCGCAGATTTAGTGGAAATTCGTCCATTTTTTTAAATTAGCTCTTCTCCTTATCATCTCTTTCTTCTTCTTATCGTGTGGGCTGTAGGTTTTTACTTTACTAACAAGCCCTAGTGTGAGAGTTTTCTAAAATCTGCTCTGCCTCTGACATGGGGCCGTACCACCACATGTTTTTGCAATTACTTTTCCGGTGTGAGAACGAGACCAGTTATTACGACGTTAATAACTAGGTATAGCACCGTCGCCTTTTCACAAGAAAACTATTCCTGCTTTGGCATATCATGGTAAGGCCCATGGAATACGTTTCTGTATAAACTTTAGATTTGCCAAAATTCAAGCTACTCCGTGCGCGCAGCATTCTTATAAAAGGAATTTAAAATTTTCGCTTCACGTACTTATTAATAAATTTATATGTAGATATTTAAATGTTCCACTGTTGGCACAGTGTTCGAAATTCGGCCATCATTGTTATTGAGGAAAAACAGTTAAGAATTTGCAGGCTTTCAAATGTTTGTCACTATCCTAACTTATGCTTATTATAAATGCGATATGTCTGTCTGTGTCTGTTTGTTAAGCTTTTACGGTAAAATAGCTGAACTGATTTAGATGAAATTTGGTGCGGGGATAGCTAGTGAAGCTCTAGTAGTATTATTGATCGTGACAATTATTCGAAAGAAATACATCGACTGACAAACAAAAAAGGGAAGGTACTGTTTGCCATACTTCGAACCCGCATACTCGTGGTTACGAAGTGAGCTTTTTAACCACCGAACTATCATAACTTTTTTTTCTTTTTCGGATAGCAAATCATCATGGTACTCCTTTCATTTAGGTGGGGCGGGAGGGAGTATCAGACTCTTACTGACTAAAACCCATCCATGTTCCTTCCTCAGCCCTATGCGTTCCGGGAGCGCGGTGACTCGAAGATCCGGCAGCGACTTTGCCCAACTCAACAAACGTGAAATAACACACTACTTAGATTATTACACGCTGTTTAAACCCTCGTCGCGTTTGTTTGCATAATTTGACATCACAAGGTCAAAGACAGGGTCTACCTCAAGGTCTTGGGAATGCCGTTAAAGAAGTTTAGCAGGTTTTAAAGACTTAATGGTTGGCGAATGGATTGATGAGTCACGAAATTGTATAGCAGATTTCCTCAAAATTAGTGGGAGTTTTTTGAAGTATCAACTACTAGCTGTTTCCCGCGGTTTCGCCCGCATCCCGAGGGAACTACTTAGCGCACCCGGGTAAAAAGTAGCCTATGTTGTTCCTCAGGGTCTATTATATCTCTGTACCAAATTTCATGTATATCGGTCCAGTAGTTTTGGCGTGAAAGCGTAACAGACAGACAGACAGACAGAGTTACTTTCGCATTTATAATATTAGTAAGGAAGTAAGGATAAAATATATAATAATATATATATAGTAAATATAGTAATATAGTATAAATAGTAATATAGTATAAATAGTAATATAGTATATATAGTAATATAGTAAACAGTAAATATAGTAATATAGTAAGGAAGTAAGGATTAGTAAGGATTCTTTACCTCTGCTTTCGCTTCAAAGCTTAATGTTATGTTATGATGAAAAAAATATACATACATATGGCATACGATCGCGGGTCCTTTGCTGTTAATAATTGAAAGCGTTCCATTGGCATCTTCGGAGACATCTTCATCATATCCTTCATATCCTATCTATACTAATATAATAAAGCTGAAGAGTTTGTTTGTTTGTTTGAACGCGTTAATCTCAGGAAATTCTGGTATGATTTGAAAAATTCTTTCAGTGTTAGATAGCCCATTTATTGAGGAAGGCTTTAGGCTATCTATCATCACGCTTAAACTAATAGGAGCGAAGCACCACTATTCCACTATTAGCAGAAGTTAGTATACTACCTAAATGCTTCCTTGAAAACCATGCAATTAAATAAAGAAAACTCCGTCCAAATCAGATGAGTAGTTTTTGAGAAAATGGCGGACAAATAAACAGGTCGAATACAAAACCTACTATTTTTTAAGACGGTTAATTAAAACCAAACGCATCGTGTCATGTTACCAATAACTGTTTGTTACGACGAACAACACTAAAGGATAGTGTTTAAGGTCGATGATGCAACTACAATTATCTCTTAATGTTCAACAGATTTAGGATTGTGTGCCATCAAAAGCGATATTCTAGCTATACTGATAGTACGGGATAACGGGATGTTCGAACGAGTTACCGCGCCCCCGAAACATAAAGGTCTGAGGATGGAACATGGATGGGTTTTAGTCAGTAAGAGTCTGATACTCCCTTCCGCCCCACCCATGGGGGAGGGAGGGGTCATTTGATATTTCCCATCCAAAAAAAAGAAAGAGGTATACTGAATGTTAAAATAATAATGATGATTCAAGAAACACAAGCACGTTAAGCTGTTGGTCCCGGCTGTTATTTGTAGATCTTTGACAGTCTTTACGGGTAGTCAGAAGCCAGAAAGTCCGATAACCAGTCTCACCAAGAGGTATCGTGTTACCCGGTAGGTAACTGGGTTGTGGAGGTCAAATAGGCAGGCGCTCCATGTATAATACTGGTACACCTGGATCAGACTGGAAGCCGACCCCAATATAGCTGGGAAAAGGCTAGGCAAATTAAACATATTGCAAGTAAACTACTAGAGTACTGGACCTTTATCTAGTCTAGACCTAGCTTGGTCTGATTTTTACATTAAATTAAGTAGTGGTAGAAAAAAACATTTTTGGCGTTCGCTGCGTGTTGCATTTCATAGTTAGTCGCAATCAAAATTGTTGGGGCTAGGCTGAACTGTTTAAATCTGAAATCGGGTTTATCCGGTAACATACCCATGCAATGAACAAGCTAGACATATCTATATTTTAGCTTTTACTGTACAATCGGCCCTAATCTATCAAAACTGGTGATGTATTCGAACGCTTAACAAAAAATAAGGAAGTAACAAAACAAGAATACAAATGTTTTTTTCTTTTCTTATTTTGTTTCGAAAAGGTAGAGTTTTTTTTGTGTCCTATGGGCAGATTGCTTTAAAGCCACAACCATGTCACTATGTGGTGTCCGGAGAGCCGTCAGCATCGATGACGGGGCTCCACCCCAGGGCCATAGCCTGCCGGGGCTGCCGGACGTTAGAAAGAGATACCGCGCCCCCGGAATACAAAGGGTTGAGGAAGGAACATGGATGGATTTTAGTCAGTAAGAGTCTGACACTCCCTTCCTCCCACCAATGGCGGGTGGGGTCATTTGATGATTTTCCATCCGAAAAATACTGTATACACCTTGACATAAAGTAGCTTATATATATATACCTGTCTCCAGGATAGGTAAGGTTTAAATGAAATTTGGTGTCGAAATGGGCTATCTACATACAAAATATCATCTAAATCGGTTCAACCATAAATTTATTATACATACTAGCGTTAGATTGGCAATAGTCCATAGGGCGAGAACAAAAAAAAGTAGGTACACTAGTGTGCGTGTAACTGTGGATTTTTAGATGAATAACAACCTGGGGCTGTACCACCACGTATCTTTGCATTCACTATTCAGGTTTAAGAGCGTGACACAGCTACTAACGTCGTATACCTCCGTCTCTTTTTCACAACGTAAATAATCTTGTCTTGACACGTCATGGTAAGGCCCCGGGTCCTGCACACGTAGCCATAATTGTTAGCATCTATTAACTCCAAATCAACACTTAAACGAAAGATTAAATAAAAATAAGCGGGATTTGTTTCGTTCACATCTGGCTGGTCTAGCCTATCGTGGCGCTGCGGCTGTTACTTAGCCACGAGCTCCTCACGTACAAAGAGGATATTAAAGATATTTTTTTCTGTTCTTTCAGAGAGAAGTTGTTACATTTAAACGTATATTTCAACGAGAATAGCACGATGACATACACGGCGAAGAGGTTCCCAATCTTCCTGCCAGAACAGAACACTATCGACCTGAACGCGACCATCATAGTTCCCAACGTGGCAGTACTGGTAAGTATTAACGTTAGAAGTATCGACAAATAGTATCAAAATAAGTACTTCATCGTTTGCCATAAATAAGATAGGATAAAAAATAAAGCACTTCATTTATTTCAAAGTGGTTTGTTTTTTTGGTATAAGTACGGTAAACGCAAAAAAACATGGGATGTGATGTGTGATGTCATTCTTATTTCATGACTTCATATTCGTGATCTGATAATTATTCCTCAGAAACCATGTTTTTTTTTACCCGACTACGGAAAACCCCGGAAGGGTTCTGATTTTAGTACCTCTAGCTTTCCACCAAGGTTTCGTCCGCGTGGTCTATACAAATTCAAATTAAAAAAAAACTCTGTAATTAAAAATTATTTTCTACTTTTTAGTTCGGTCAGCAATAAAAGCGTGTTTTTTTTTGTTTTTTTTTAACTATTATTTTTTCGATTGAAGATTCCGTTACATACATACATACATACAACCCGAGCTAAAATATAAAAAAAAAGCTTATCGGATTATTGCATTGTCATCGGCCCTTAACACGTGTGCAAAGTTCCAAGTTGATCAGACGTCTAGAAACCAGTGAAAATTAGGTTCAAAGATTCCGTTACATACATACATACAACCTGAACTAATAAAAGCGTGTTAATGACGAGTTTCATACAAACTTTGCCCCCCATTTCACCCCCTTAGAATTTCGGGGAATCCTTTCTTATCGGGTGCCTACGTCATACAATGAACAAACCCTCCAAGTTTCAGGTATCTACGATCAGCAGTTTAGGCTGCGCGTTGATTCGTCATTTAAGACAAAGCATTTTATTTGTCTAGATCTAGTCTTTGTATGTCTGTACGTTTGTATAAGGCGGAAAGTTGAGCTGCTGCTAACCGCGGTCGGTTTGAGCTCTAAAAGAGAAATCAGAGGTATAAGGTACACTATTATTAAAGGTGATGACCACTAAACATTAGGATATTGTAATTTGAAAAATTACAAAACGCTCCAACGAGAAAAAAAACTTATAGCTAAAATAGAACCGACTTCGAAAACACGACAAATTGACAAATAACTAATATACATCGTTGTAGAAGTCGCTGACGATAATACAGAATACAATACTTAATTAGAGACACCTTCTAGAAAGATGACCTGATAGCTTTAAAATTCCCGATTATAATAATCATATATATTCTGATCCAGCCTGTCCCTTGCTGTCCTCCCCCAGCGACGCCCTAAGCCGAGGCCCGTACCCCACTAGGGGGTGCCCTTAGCGTGTAGTCGCTTAGTTTTGTAAGTTAAGCCCTGGCTGGAGGCCCTAAATTTATTTAAGGCACTTCACAGGCAAGCCCGGTTAAGCAGTCGACAACCTTCTAGGTTGACCTGCGAGATGCCGTACAAAAAAAATATATAGCGATGTTTTTTTGACAGGTAGTCATATCATAAACTTAAAACACCATAAAATAACCATTAAACAAATAAATAAGCAAAACGTTAAGTTATTAACAATAAAACAACAATAAGTTGGTACTTAACCTATGCTAATAGTGTCAAGAACTCAAAAACAATTTAAATAATAATAGGTTTAAAATTATGTACCTAATAAAAAGACTTAATTAATATCTTCTCCATTCATAGTGCGTTAAAAAAATGTGACAACATTTCCGCGTAATAAAAATGCCATATATCATTGAGTTGTAACATCTTAATAAATTAAATATTATTAATAACTTCTTGTACAATAAACTACCTAGCTTTCCGCCAGAAGCTTCGCCCGCGTGGTCTATACGAAATGAAAAATGTCAACGTTTAATTACAAACTTTGCTCCCTTTCAAAAAAACAAAGAAAATAATAAGAAAATACAAAGAAGGAAGAAAGAAAATATAAAAGGAAACAAAAAGAAAGTTAAACAAAAAATAGTAATATGAGGAATATATGCGTCACATCACCGCAAAACGGCCATCACTCAGCATAATGCTGTGACTCATGCACTAAACAGAGCTACAGCGCTGGTTTTCAGTGATAGCTCTTTATATATAGATAGTGAAAATCCTTTCTTATCGGATGCCTACGTCATACAAAGAACACACCTCCAATTTTCAAGTCTCTACGATAAGCGGTTTAGGCTGTGCGTTGATCCGTCAATCATTCAGGACAAAGCATTTCAGATGTATCTATCTATCCTCTCCTGAGTACTATCTCCGTATCTCGTTTCATCCAAATCTGTTTTACCTTGAAAGCGAAACAAACAAACTCACTTTCGCATTTATAATATTAGTTAGGATGACCCCCAGACTCATCAGGGGGGTTAGTTAGACAAGTAGCAAAAACGCTAGTAGAATAGAAAACAAAATGTATGGGAATGACAGATAGCTAGTCGTAAACGAATGTAATTCCCATACATTTTGTTTTCTATTCTACTAGCGTTTTTGCCACTTGTCGAACCCCCCAGACGTTATGCTTTATCCAATATAAAGCCATGCTGCGCAGTTCAGACCACCAAGGGGCCAAACATATGACCCAGTGGGTCTCGCTAAATGGCAAAAGACATCGCGGCACACCCAGACTGAGATGGTGGGATTAGCTGGAATGGACTGAAGGACCGGGCTTAGCAGCTTAAGATAGAGGGAGGTAGAAAGGGAGTAGTGGAGCCTTTACTCTCAGGGGGATAACACAGGCCTGTAAGGCGCTATCCACACATTTCCGGGTCAGTGCTATCTGTATTCCGAGTTGTCCGTGTCAGTGTTCCCGTCAGGGACTTGCCATCCGTCACCCGTATTCAAACACGATGTCTTTATTCAACAATGAAGAATTAGCAATTATTGCAATAGCGCTAGAAGAAGAAGCAGATCAGTAAGAAGACTATAAGCCGGTAAAACGTATATTTATTAAACGGCTGTCAATGTATCTAGATAAAAATCAAATAGCACTGTCAGAGCGTCTGTGCACCGGGACACTGACGATCCGGATGCGCCTGACATGGAGATGTGTGAACGAGTTCGTACAAGTTGTATGTAACCGATTTTTCCCCGTCCCTGACGGAACACGGCAGGGGCGGGTACCCGGAAATGTGTGGATAGCGCCTAATACTGTTGTCCCACTAAGTGTGGAAAGGTTTCCACAGACTTTCCACACCTCTCAATCTCGTGCATTCAAAAGCTTCTTTAAAAAGCAAAATCTTTGGTTTCCAGGGCATATTCTCCTACCTTCACGATGCAAACTACTTGGTGAAAACACTCCTGCGGTCTTTGGTCAGCATGTACCAAGGGGAGCCGTTTGTCCAGAAGACCATTTACGAACACCTGTGGAACTTCACTGATCCCGTGCTGGACATGTCCAAGAGTTTAGCACCTGGACTGGTGCCCGTGAATAATGCTGGTATGCTGGCTAGAGTAAGTACTAAAAGAATACTGTACCATTTTTTATGGATGTAGCGCGCATAGAGAGTGGGGAATTTGATATAGGTAGCTAATACTTATAGCGAACTTAAAAAAATCATATTCTGGTCTTTCACTGGGTTACCAGGTTAGGCAGTCCGAAGAACACCTTCATCAATTATGGACGTTCTCAATAACCTTTTTTTTCGCAGGTTTTTTAACTATAGATAGTTTTGCTAAGGCCCATACAACATTATGTCCAAAAAAAACATATCTCTAATGCTAAAAGATAGAAAGATTATTCTAAACAGACGGGAAATAAAAAATCTTTACACGACATTATGGTAATTTTCCCCAGATCTACGCCGACTTCACAGACGAGCTAACGGTGAAGATAGGTCCTCAATGGGGCCACAAGGAGTTCTTCCAGATCGATAGGTTTAGGGGAGAACCACAGCTGCCTGGATTTGATCCTGAAGTAAGTAATAACAGATACATCTGTGGTACTAGATACAACATAATTTTAACTGGTCTTTAGGTCGAATTCAATACTCTACTTGAGTGATTTTAACTTGACGATCATGTGGTGTTACCGTAGGATGCTACGCATTAGCTGAACACAGAAGATCTCTAATTTAAAGGTGCTTCAACGCGTCAGTAAAACCAGAGAATTACTGCAGACCATCAGACGTAAAAAGTTGCTTATCTTAGTCATGTACTCAAAAACGAGTAGTACCGACTGTTGAAACTTATTGTAATGAGCATAATAAATGGTAAAAGACGCAAGAAATGATGGTTGCGAAGTATCCGGTGGACAAGAATTGCTAGCGTTGAAACCCTTTTTCTTTTGGCATAAGACGGGAATAAATTCGCTGAGCTGACGGCTAACGGGCTAACCTTCGGTATTGAACAGGTTCCCAAGGAAGAACAAGAAGATGTAGATGACAATAAACTGACAGAGAAATGAAAGTAGTTCCAAAGGGAAGTTTGTAATTTGACTTAATAACGCTTGCCCTAAACTTGACGGAAATATTGATGTAGTTATTTATTTAAATTGCAAACTTTATTCGTTATTTTTATTGGCAGATGCATAATGTATTTGTCACATTTTCAAAAATAACTTTGCTGTCAAGACGAGACTAAAAGATATTATTACTTAATCGTTAAAATAGTCAATGTTTAAGGTATCGATATAAAGAGAGGACCTCACTTTAGGGACTCACAATACAAACTATGTCTGGGAGTTCTTCATCCCCCTGTCAACTAGTGGTGAGGTTTTCAGCCTCGGCAGACAATAGGCAGTTGAAGCAAGTTAGTCGTATCAGAGACTAGTTTTCTTATACCTAGTGTTTAGACGTACCTTATACCTACGAATAGTTTTAACTTTATTTAGATTCCCAGATCGGGCAAAATATTGCGCCTCAAAGGGATGTCAGCATAGCAAGAGTCTGACACTCCCTCCCGCCCTACCCACGACGGGAGGAATCATTTGATGATTTCACATCCAAAAAAAATTACACCAATATAGCAAAACTTGGGTACACTCTTGGTAATCGCGCTTCTACCTTACCCGTCAAGGGGAACAGGGTCTATACCACCACATATTTTTGCAATCACTATTCAAGTTTGAGAGCCTGACACAGCTACTAACGTCGTATAGCTCCGTGTCTTTTTCACAACGAAAATAATCTTGTTTTGGCACGTCATGGTAAGGCCTCAGGTGCACTTCTTTTGTATATTCCTTAACTTTTTACTAAACGTTTTCCAGGTCTGTCCAGATCGCATCTTTGGGTCCACGGAAGGTGTGATGTACGCACAGCGACTCACCAAGCAAGACGTTCTACGATACTGGAGGAAGACAGTTTGCAAACTAATGCCGCTGTATTTTGACGGTGAGTACTGTATTCAGATTATTTAATATCATCCTCGAAAATTAAGAAAATTCTATCAATTATGTTGGAGAGAGAGAATTAAATGTCGTGATGGCCTAGTGGTTAAGGAACCTGCCTCTCGTGTACGACAGTGCGGGTTCGGAAACCTGGCAAGTACCAATGTGACTTTTCTAAAATAAGTACTTTCGAAGTACATCTTAGACATCACTGACGGTGAAGGAAAACATCGTGAGGTATCCTGGACGTCTGAAATTGCCAATCCGCCTTGAGCAAGCGTGGTGATCAATGCTCGTGCCTTCTCTGTAAGAGAAGAGGCCTGTGAAGGATAGAATATGAATGATGAAATCTATAATGAAAATTAACAAAGTTGAACTTATACAAAAGAAAAACAAACTATATTTTTAATAGAAGAATTACAACTGAAGAAGTGCATTTAATGCCAATGCTTATATATAATTTTTAACAGCTATGTGATCTTAAAATATTGTAGTTGTCTTAAAAAGTTTTCTGTTTTATCATACGTCCAGTCTATTAATTCTTTTACCTCTTAGTTCTGAGGTTCTGTTACCTGTTACAAATCCTTAACTTTAAAGGTGACTTTGCCATTCCAGGCGAGCTGACGATGCACCACGTTCCACTTTACCGCTACAACTTGTCAGAGAACGTGTTTGACCGAGTTACTAACGGGACTGACTGCTACGACACCGTCCCGAGCCTACCTCAAGGACTCAGCGACGCATCGAAGTGTTATTTTGGTGAGAATACTACAGTTGACTTGCTTAGGGCTTACTATCAAATGCAGGTGCCAAGGTTTATCAATATCTGCGGGCTGTTCGAAAGAGTTACCGTGCCCCCGGAATATAAAGGGCTGAGGAAGAAACATGGATGGGTTTTAGTCAATAAGGTCTGACACTCCCTTCGCCCCACACACGGCGGGGTCATTTGATGATTTTCCATCCGAAAAGAAAAACTCAATCAATATAGGTTTTTTAAAACGTATCTTCTCTTTAATATTGGTTACAAACTCTGTAGAATAACAATTGAACTGCTATTTGAAAAGCTTTAAGGATACAATACATTATTTTAATGCTTTATTTTATGTTGACGATATATCTATATAATAAAGGCGTTAGCAAAAAAGCAATACGGGGGCCTACTCTAACTCGGAACCTTTGTTTGTTAATTTTAGGGCGGTAAGGTTCAATCAATTGTTATATATGGATAATATAAGTACATCCCTCCTTGCACGGAGAATTAAATCGCACCTTACCGCACCACAAAAAAAGTTATCGTCTATTCTCGGTCGTTCCGAAGTGTCGTTTCGGTGCATTAGAGTAGGCCCCAATTGTGTGTCGATGTTTTAAGGATGTTTGCGTCCAACGTTGGACTATTATTCACTAACATGGTGCCAGTTATTATAAACGAGTCTTAGAAGGTTTATTTTTTACAGACTTCCCAATGGTGGTGTCGTTCCCGCATTTCTACACGGGTGGTGTTCCTAAGGATCGCTTTGTGACCGGCCTCAAACCTGACAGACTCAAACATAACTCCTACGTTGTTTTGGAACCTGTAAGTATTAGATGTATAACGTACTATTGGCAAAACATCCACTTGATCACCATAAAGGCGATAATCGTATAGCACGGCTCTCGACTCGATCGCCCGACGTATCGTTTTGACCAATAGGATGCAGTGTGTATTTAGTTGTAGTGCGCGTAAACTCGTTTGTTAGATGATGTTTAATCGTCATTTTTTGTTGCGCGCCCTTTTCTCACACGAATACAGAGTGTCTCTAATTGGCCAGAAGAAGAAAGGGGTGTGGTTTATCACTAGCTGCGCTTCCGCTCATTTTTTTTCTTAAGTGAGCATGCGTAACTTTGGCCCACTGTACCTAGTTAGAAATACTTGGTCCAATTACGCAAGTTGTGGAGAGTAGATAAGTCAGCTGTTTTGTGTTTGAACAACTTGTCTTGTCTGCTTGATAAATCATTATGTGGATCACCGTGATGTCATACTGCATTAGCATCTTTTGGATAAAGAGGCGTGTCACTAGTATGCTTGATATTCTACTTTTATTGATCTCTTAATTCTTCTTTTTCAGCATACTGGAACTCCATTTGAAGCAGTGGCAAGAATGCAGAGTAATCTAAGGGTCCATGACCTTTCGGGTTTCGATGAGAAATTCACAAAACTGTCTAACACGGTTATACCTCTATTCTGGGCTGAATATGTGAGTATAAGCATAGCCACACAATATAAACGTCATCCATCCATGGTCGGCTTCCAGTCTAAACCGGATGTAGCTGAGTACCAGTGTTTTACATGGAGCGACTACCTATCTGGCCTCCACAACCCAGTTACCGGGTAAGACGGTACCCCTTGGTAAGACTGGTTGTCAGACTTTCTGGCTTCTGACTACCCGTAACGACTGTCAAAGATGTAGAAATGACAACCGGGACCAACAGCTTAACGTGATTTCCAAGGCACGGAGGAGTTTCGCTATGACATAGATGGTCACCCATCCACGGACCGACCGCGCCAAGCGCAGTTTAACCTATGATCGGTCGACCCGTGCGGCTGTTACTTAGCCACGAGCTCCTCGTTTCGTTGTTCGCTGTTCGTTTCGTTTTGCTATTCCCAAATTAAGGTCTATCAAGGCAGCCCGTATGGATGGATTGTGTGAAAGATGATATGGCTAGAAAGGATGTTACTAGTGAGATGACGGCAGATAGAGAAGTATGGAAGAAGAAAACATGCTGCGCCGACCCCAAATAAATTGGGATAAGGGCAGGCGGAAGATGAAGGCAGCCCGTTTTATAAAAACTACCTGCCTGTATGGTATGAATATGTATGATCGGAATAATACTGATCCCGGTCCCTTTTTTGTAGGGATAGGAAATCATCAAATGACTCCTCCCGCTGTCAGGGAGCGTCAGACCCTTACTGACTAAAACCCATCCAAGTTCCTTCCCTCGCCCTTTATGTTTCGAGGCCGTGGTAACTCTTTCGAACTATCCCGGCAGGCACTAGCCCTGGGGGTACTCCGACAACTTTGCTGACATCTTTTTGAAGAACACGTGGAACGCAAACGCGCCGACACGGGCATCTAAAGTCCCTCAAATTTTAATTTCTCCTGTTTTTTGTTTCAGCACCAAGAAGGCCTACCATCACACATAAGACGGGCAGTATTCTTCACCAGTGTGGTTCTACCGCCTCTATCAATAATAATATCCACGATAATGGCCCTCATCGGCGTCTACTTACTAACCAAACTTTTATACAGGAATAATTTAGAAAGAGATAGCCTAAAATCTATTCTAATATTCAAAAGTAGAAACGCGACTAACAATAAAATTTTATCTTTTGAAAAAGAAACTTTTTTGAAGGCCAGTTAGTTTTATTTTTTCTATTTATCGATAGTTTGTACTTATTGTCTTTGAGTCGATATTTTTTAAGGTTAGCATTTTTACGAGATACGGCAATCAAAAACTTAATTATAAGCCTTTAACCTATGAGCCTCCTCTCTATGAGAGGGAGTGTGCCCTAAGTTAAAGCGAATTTTATGGGGCAGTAAGATTTTATTTCAAAGCTTACTTTGTGTATTTCGAGGAAGAAAAGTGTTAAGTAATTTCACCTAATTCTCGAATAAACCATACTATTTTGCGGAGCGGGTTCTTAGACAAAAAATACCACGAATTTGGTTTGAAAAAATGGTGGTTTTGGACCAGGGATGAAGGCACAAATTGAAAAAAAACCCCGCTCAATTTTAAAACCACTAGACTCATATATCAGGGTTGCCTCTGAGCTGTCATCATAGAGCCACCAGCTCTGTGCTACAGAAATATACAGGGCATTCTGTAAACGTTACGAAATTATCTGATAAATACTTAAACATAAATTACCTACTTGAATTATTTTTTTACAGCTAAGTATGGGTTATTAAATTATATTATTAGTTTCATAACCAATACTTTTGTTTGAAATTCGACATAAAACATTTATTTTTCATGAAATGTACATTTAAAGCTTATAGCAAAGATTAGTTTGTAATTAAGATTTTTATTTATGGAGAATTTACGGTCTGAAAATTTATATCTTTGTGGAGAACAAAGGCTTAAAGCGTAAAGTATAAAAATACTAGATATTTTATGCTAAGGAAGTATGGACTAAATAGGTAATAACATTTGATAAATATTAAACGCTGGTTATGTCAAATTGTAATAATTATACGTACCTATAAATGAAAAAAGTCAGCTGCTTGACTCGACCACCTAAATATACTGGTCACACTATATTTCATGCAAGACCTTATAAAAATATTTCGACTCGAGACATGTGATTATTTTGATTTTAGGGGAAAAGGTAAACAATGTAAATATGAAGACTGAATATCATAATTTTCATGACATGGCCAAAGTATACGCGAAATTTAAAGAAATTTATGTTAATAGTAAAATATGTTTAATTTTTCTTCTTCTAATCTACCTCAGTGTGTAATAGAAATACTATTAAAAAAATCTATCTATGCGAGAAAAAAAACAATCTAATTAAAACCTTTTTGTTAATGTAATTTCTTTTTTTTTGTTTTGTTACGACACTAATGGCCAGTTACACCACCTCTAAAAAAAGTACTTATGAGCCAGATATTTCCATAGCAATGATGTTACAATTATGAACTAATCAGGTCTAAAGATCTATCACATTCATTTAGAAGTGGTGAAACAGGCGCTAAGAATTAGTTAAACTATTGTTTATTCAAATACAATCTTTGGGTTCCGTATATATAATGCTATGGTTTAGGCGACAGACGCAACATAAAAACTAAACGGTAAAAAGTCCCATGATATCCGCACGGAACCAATAATGTGCGAGTCTAACTTGCGCTTGGCCGGTTATTTACTATAATATAAATATTAATTATGTAAATACACAATCTGTTTTATTACAAAATGTATATTTTATGTTTATTCTTTTAGTTCCAATTATTATTTTATAGATAAAGGTGTATGTAATTACTGCATTCGGGGGTAGCTTGTAGCTGTGATCGTTCCTAATTTAAAATAGTTAAACTTTGCTCACTGGTAGCTTTAAGTTTTTTTTAAATAAATAAAAATAATAAGATTAAATATAAATGTTTTTATTTGTTTTCGTACTTATTTCCCTTTACCCATTATTTGTTTCAATCCCTAAATACTTCACCACCATGTTCTTACCTATTATGTTCAGCAGAAAATTATTAAGATAAGGGGAAGACACCAGCTATGTTTGAAAAAGGCTTTATTTAAAAAAATGTACACAAGACGTTTTATTATTGCTATCAAATACTTTGATTTGAAATTAAAGCCAAATTATGCCACATTGTTACTCTCTGTCTGGGAGCATTTTACAAACACTTTAAACAAAACGTTGCTTGACATTTCCCTCAGTTATCTCAACCTTACTTTTAAATTTTGTTTTCGGGAACTATTATAAATATATAATAAAATGCAATACTTTTTAATAAAATACCTATTCAAGTTGAACAATATAAATTTGTCCAAATAAAGACGTATATTAATTTATCTTTTAAAATAAAACATTGTTTTGATTTTATAACTGTCATGTCACACTGACAACCACCTGCGACCTGCGCCGAAAGTTAAAAATTTCGCGGGTGTAAGCAAAATTTTTGTCATAACTTTTTAGTACTTTATTTTCTATTGTTATCATGCTTCTAATATGTTCTAATCAGTATAAATACATTTTCTGTCATGTTAATTGCTTAAAACATTATATAAATTAGTCTTATTACGTTAAGAATGAACGCAAGTAAGAAAAACATTGCCTTGAACAACGGTTGGATATTGTGTCCATCTAAAAGCTTTCCTGGCAAGTTTTACTACTTCAATGTGTTAAATGGTGAAGCCGCATGGAGTCTCAACGAACCTGATGTACGTAGAATACTTAACTATTTAAATTTTACTAAATAAAGCCCCTTTGTTCAAAAATACTTGCAATCTTGACATAGCTTTGAAATTTAAACTCGATAGCACACATGATTTATGTCAATTTATTGTTGTTTAGCTGTAAAAATGTGTTCGTAATTTCGAAGTTACTCAAGAAAACATTAATTAGAAAGCTAACTATACATTCCGATAAGGGTACCTGTAATAATTACGATATTGCAAGGTTTTTCTTACAAAGTTTATTTTAGCTTTGAGAGAAGGCTTCAATTACAATAAAAAGTAAGTTTCCGGTGTTAGATTTCTTCTTTCGTCAGTAATTAGTCTCAGTTTGCTGATTTTACTGAGTTTATATTACAGACAACAAAATAAGTTATTTAAAACAGTAAGTTGAACATTTACACGCATTCATAGGCATACTACTTGTTTCCCGCGGTTTCGCTTGCATCTTGAGGCGATATTTTTACCCACCTACATAGAAACTATGCTTTATCCTTCCCTAAGGTTGAGTATTACAACTACATATCAATTTCGTTGAAAATGGTTTTGTCATCATATTTTTAAAATATTTGTTACACTCTCAAAGTAAAACAGCTATGAAAATAATTCTGTCTACATGTTCGTTGAAAAATAGACATCACAATCTGCCTTGAGCAAGTGCCTACCATGAGTACATGTCTGCCTCGCAGTGGGCTAAAAAATACCCAGGATTTTTTTATCACTGGATCCGCCAGTGCTTCAAAGATTCAAGTTAAAAAGTCCTATCAAAATGAAATATATCAGTAAAAACTTAAACCATTCTCACAAAAAAAAATTGTTTCCAGAAAAAAGGCATAAAAAAGGAGAGCACACCGCAAGTACATAAAATAGCTGATAAATCCCATGATTATCCTGAACCAACGAGTTTGCCAGATGAAACATCTATTACTTCCTTCAATATCGGCGCTCATGTCAAAAAACCTGACTTCTTAAAGAACATTCCATGCACCCAAGATCTACCAACGTTTGGCCAAGTTGCCTTCCCCAAATATGTGGCCAACGACCCCGTAATGGCCAATATAGTGTGGACACCAGTTCATTTGCCAATGTTTTGTCCGGAAAGCAAGAAACCAATGTCTGATAAAGTCACACAAACATCAGGGTTTGAGAGAGATCTCTTCATACAAACTTGCGATATACCCCTCTGTAAAAGATTTAAAAATTATGAGAAACCTTTTCTATGTTTCGATAAAAGAAATAAAATTCTAAATAAACCAACGAAATTTGAAACATCGACACCTAAGAATCCTGGTTTTGAAAATATGAATCCAATTCCAAAATCAAAACCGTTGATCAAGGAGTCCATTTTGAAATTAGAAACTGTATTGCCTAAACCTATTACGAAAATTCCAGAGGTGATGAAAAGTAATGCAAAAGCATCTTTAAGTCTTGATGGTAAGGTTGAAAGTACTAAATCAGATTTGGCTGTACCGCAAATTAATGAGAAAGGAGAAGTATTGGATAGTTTAGAGAGTACTGATTTAAGATTCCTCTTGCTGGCTAAGAGGAGGAAATCGACAGATGCTACTATTGAAACTGCAGTAGAAAGTAAGTAACATAACAAAACTGATCTAATGTCATCATCTGCCTAGCCATTTCCCAACTGTGTTTGGGTCAGCTTCCAGTCTTAACCGGATGCAGCTGAGTACCAGTGTTTTACATAGAGTGACTGCCTGTCTGACCTCCACAACCAAGTTACCGGATAACACGGTACCCGTTGATAAGACTGGTTGTCAGACTTTCTGGCTTCTGACTACCCTAACAAGCGCAAAGATCTACAAATGACAACCGGGACCAACAGCTTAACGTGCTTTCCGAGGCACGGAGGGGTCTCGCTATGACAAAGATGGTCACTCATCCACGGACCGACCGCGCCAAGCGCAGCTTAACCTTTTTTTTTTTTTTTTTTTTTTTTTTTTTTACGTGGGGAAATCCTCATGGACGAACCCGGCCCAATGGGGTGGCCGGGAACAGTGCCGGACTCTTACCGGCTAAAACCACCGCGGTGTTCCTTTCTCGAAACCCAGTGCCGGGGGTACGGGTATCGCTCGCGCATTCGTCCGCGCCCCCGGCAGGTATTGGCCCGCCAGATGGAAAAGGCGGGCCCCGTCACCCACTGCGGCCGTCACCCAGCGGCCGCAGGAAATCCGTCATCTGTGAGGCGCGCGCGGAACACTACGCCGCCGCCTCGAGGCCTGTGTCTGGTCGGGCGACAGATGCCCCTGCTCTGTCGCCCGCAGGCCGCGCCCTACGGTGGCCGGAGATCGTCCGCCACCCTGCGACGCCCCGTTCGTCTGCTGCGGGCCGGGAGAGAGGTGACAGCCTCTCTCTCCCTTTCCGCCGCCTCCTTTGCAGACATGACGTCCTCGCAAAAGGAGGCGACGGCAGCCCACCCGCTCCCGCTCCCGACCATAGTTGACACGACGGCCGGAAGCGAGAGATGGCCCGCAGCAAAGACTGCCGCGACCAAGTCACGGCGCTGCACCGCCCAAGCTGGGCACTCCTCCAACGTGTGCCGCGCCGTATCGTCGCGGCAGTTGTCACAGTGGTGACATTGGGGCGTCGGCTCCCGGCCTATGCGACACAGGTACTTCCCGAATCACCCATGTCCGGTAAGCACCTGCGTCAGCCGGAAGCTGAGGGCGCCGTGGCTTCTCTCCAGCCACTCCCTCATCACGGGCCTTACCGCCGCCACTGCGGCGTGCCCGGCCGTGGGTCGCGCAAGACGTTGCTCCCACTCCGCCACCAGGACTTGGCGGAGCTCTGCCCTGCGTGCCTCAACCTCTCGAGGCACCAGGCGCTCGCCCCGCCCTAACGCCTCCGCGCGCCACCGATATAGTGACGCGAGGACCCTCGCGTCTAGGTCCCAGGGCGGGGATCCGGCTAGGAGGCTCGCCGCCTCGAAGGAGATCGTACGGTACCCCCTTATGACCCTGACGGCCATCGCTCGCTGTGGTCTTCTTAGCGTTGCGATGTTGCGCGCCGTCAGGGCGTCCGCCCACACTGGCGCGGCGTACAGCGCCATGGACCGTACGACCCCCGTGTAGAGCCTCCTGGTGGTGGTATTTGGTCCCCCCAAGTTGGGCAGCAAGCGCGAGAGCGCAGAAGCGGCGCCCAACAAACGGGGGGCGAGCCGCTGGAAGTGCGGCCCGAAGTCCCACCGACTGTCGAGGACGAGTCCTAAGTACTTCATCGTCGACTCGACAGTGATGGAGACTCCTCCCACCACGATGGTGGACCCCGGAGGTGGCTTCATCCTCGGCCCGTGGAAACAAATGGCCTCGGATTTGTGCAAGGCCACCTCGAGGCCCAGCCGCCGGATCCTTCCCACGACGTGCGCGACCCCGGCTGTCGCCCTGATGGTCGCCTGCTTGTACGACTTCCCACGCGCTGTCACTAGCGTGTCGTCGGCGTAGCACGTGACGCCGATGCCGTGGAGAAGCGCACCGCGCAGAGCCCAGTCGTAGCCGATGTTCCACAGGAGTGGACCCAACACCGACCCCTGCGGAACACCGCACGACGTCCCTCGCCGACCCCAACCTTCTCGACCCGGGTAGATGACCGATCTCTCCGACAAATAGGCCCCGACAATGCGGCGGAGGTAGCTGGGCACCCCGTGGTAGCGGAGTAACTCTCTGATGGTATTCCAGGGCAAGGTGTTGAACGCGTTGGCGATGTCGAGCGACACCGCCAAGACCACCTCACCCCGGGCGACTGCTTCCTCCGCCAGGACCCTCACGCGCATGATTGCATCGACTGTGGAGCGCCCCTGGCGGAAACCAAATTGGTTATCCGCCAAGTCCGGCCCCTCCCTAGACATGTGCCGGACGAGGCGATCGGCGATGATCCGCTCAAAGATTTTACACACCTCGTCCAGCAACACGATGGGCCGGTATGCAGATGGCGAGTCTGCGGGGCGCCCCTCCTTCCTGAGCAGGACCAGCTTTCCGGTCTTCCACCGGCTTGGAAACTGGCCCCGCTCCAGGCATGCGCTTAAGAGCCCCGCTAGTCGGGGCCCGAGAGCCCTCATGGCCAGGACCCACGCACGGCCTGGAATGCCGTCGGGCCCTGGGGCGGTGTTCTTGATGCGAGCCACCGCCACTCTCATCTCTACCCGGGTCACTTCGGGCACTTCGTCGTCGTCGTCTTCCGCGTCGGGCACGTTGCGAGGCGGAACCATGGCCGGCGGTGTATGCTCCGGCCTCGTGGGAAATAGAGCGCCCACCACATCCTCCAGCAGCTGCGGCTGAAGACTCCGGGACAGTGGGGGGGCCCAAGGGCGAAGCTTGCCCCTCACCATGCGGTAGGGGCGCCCCCACGGATCTCGCTCCAGAGTCTCCAGCAGCTCCTTCCGGGCCGCGGTTTTGGCCCGCACGATGGCTAGCTGGAGGGCGCTCTTCGCCTCCACGTAGTTGGCGTATAGTTCCGCCTCTGTGGCCGCCGCTGACGGAGAGCGGCGGCGTCTTCTTCGGTACCGAGCATACCGGCGTCGCACCTCCACGCACTCCCTGCGCAGCTGCGCAATCGTTTGCGACCACCAGTACACTCGGCGCCTGGATGGTAGCGGCTGGACCCGGGGCATGGCAGCATCGCAGACCTGCTGCATGCTCTCCCGGAACCACTCTGCCTCCTCGTCGATGTTGACAGGCCTGTCGGGGAAGTCCAACCAGGCCTGCACGATAGAGGCCTCCAGGAGAGCCTCCCTATCCAGCCGCTTGAGTGCCCAACGCGGGCCGTCTCCAACGCCCACCGGGGCCGCTTGGACCGGCCCGACCGAGGTCTGGGCGGAGACGCTGAACCGAATGTACCTGTGATCGGACAGCGTCTCCACCTCCTCCACTACGTGCCAGCCCTGAACGCGGCGCGCGAGAGCGGGGCTCGCAAACGAAAGGTCCACTATTGACCCGCCCCGCTGTCGCACGCACGTCTGCACGCTGCCCCGGTTCAGGAGAAGCAGGCCCTGCTCGACCGCCCACTCCGCCACTAACTCGCCCCGCGCATTGGTAGTCGGGGAACCCCAAGCCGCAGACTTGGCGTTGAAGTCCCCCAAGACGAGGACGGGACGAGGACGACGACGACTGACTTCTGTGCCCAAATCAGAAATTACTCCTTCGAGGTCGGCGAGAGATAGGCTGGGGGCGAAATACACCCCCGCGACCACCAAATCACCCCACACTGCCGCGACATAGCCCCGCCCCCGGGTGACGGCCTCGAGGGGAGGGGTGTCTGCGGCAGACCTGACTATTAGCGCCACCGAGCCGTTGGTGTCGCTCACCCAGTCATCCCTGGGTGGCACGAAGTACGGCTCGGCGACGACTGCCACATCGATGGACCACTGCGCCATGCTTTGGAGCAAAAGATCCTGAGCTCTGGCGCAGTGGTTTATGTTCGCTTGGAGGAGACGGTGATGGTGTGGGGCCATTATTGAGTGTCCATGGCCGTTGTCTCCTCCACAGCCCTCGGCGGTTCTGCTGCCGCAGCCGGTGGGTGAACCGGCTGAGAGGTGCTGGTTCCTTCCTGTCTTAAGTCCTGGGATGCAGCCGGTGGATGAGCCGGCTGTGTCTTGGCCTTTGCCTTCGTTTTGGTGGGCCTGGCGCAGGCCTTGGCCCCTGTCCGGTGATCGGCTGGCTTGCCAGACGCCGCACAAAGTACGCAGTGCGGCGCGGCCGTGCAAGAGCCAGCCTTGTGTCCGGACTGACCGCAGCGGAAGCACAGTTGGCTGCGGTCGACCCCAGCGGTGCACCGTACACCCACGTGTCCCTCCTCGAGACAGCGGTAACACCTTAGGGGTCTGGGCGTCAGCAGAGTGACCTGCGCCGAGACCCATCCCACCAGGATCCTTTTGCCCTCTTTTAATTTGTTGGCCGCCGCTACGGGACAGCTGATGAGCACTGTCCCGAGGCCGGAGCTACCTCTGCGAATTGTGCCCGCCTTTACTTGATCTGGCGGGCAGTTTCCGGCCTTTGAAATGGCAGCGGCGACCTCTTCTGGGGTGACGGAATCGTCCAGACCCGAGATGCGCAAGTCCGCGCATTTAGTGGGCCTGGACACCCTGACGTCATTGATTCCAAGGGACGCCCTGAGCCTCTCAGCCAGGGCGTCTGCTTTTGGGCCACTAGTGGCCCCCGATATTTCTAATAGACGACCTCCGGTAGCCGTAGGCTTGCACCGGAGGCCTGTTATGCCGAGATCACTCAGTGATATTTTGGCTTTCGCCTCCGCCAATATCCCGGCATAACTGAGACCCCGCTCCTCCGCTCCAGGTTGCAGTGTTAGCACAACCGCCGTGGAACGAGGGGCACGGAGCCTCGCGGCCTGTTTCTTGGCAGCCACTTCTTCCTTTTGGGCCTTTTGTTTGGCCCTGCGGCGCGCCTTCTGGTTTCTTCGTTTGGCGCCCGCAGTCGTCCACTCCGCTTCTGGTGGTGTGACTGGCTTTGGTGCATGGTGCTCGGTTTGCGTGGGCGGCGCTTTTGAGGCAGCCGCAGCACCTGATTTATTCGCCGTCTTTTTCTTCTTCTTGTTTTTCTTTCCACTTTTGGCCTTGTCTTGCGATAAGGCGGTTGGGGATGTCTCCGTCAGGTTTGTCCTATCCGTGGCAGCAGCAGTTGCTTGTGCTGGTGGCAAGGCGCTGGACGTTGCGGCTTTAGCCGCATAAGTCACAGTCGGCGCGCTGCGATGGTCTGCAGCTAGGGGAGGTCGTAGTATTCTCCCCTCTAGCACCGAGAAGCGGGCGTTGAAGCTCGCCATCTCCTCACGGATCAGGCGAGTCAACTCCGACTCCTGCTGTTGGGGCTGTGGCCGTAACTGCGGCTGCGGTTCTGGCAAGCCTACTTCTCTCCTGAGGACCTCGCGGCGGAAGGATACAATTTCCGCCTTGAGATCCTCGTGCTCCTTGCGGAGCTCCGCCATTTGGGCTGCCAGCTTGGCATTTTGTGCCCGCAATAGTGTGGTCTCCTCCGTGGTGGTTCTGTTCAGTAGCACCTCGGCACTTTCGAGTATTGAGGCTGAGGCCTCTTTCAGTGCCTTTTGGCTGCAGCCATTAAGGCCCTTGGAGACCTTTCCCACTCTTTTAATGGCTGCAACCGCGTCCAACATTCGCCTATTGAGGTCGGAGGCAGGTAGATCTGTTGCCTCAACGACCATATCAGAGGCGGCAGATGATTCCGACAGTCGGGTGACTCTCCCATCCGTCACCCTCTTTGTTAGAGCTGCGATCTGCCGCTCATCCTCCTGCTGCTTTTCAGCGGCGACTGCGGCCTTTTTGGCTGCCGCAGCCTCACGCCTGGATAGACCGATTCCAACATATTTTCCAGTTGTCGCTGGCCTACCCCTTCCGTCCTTTTTTGTACCGACTTTTGATGCCGGTACAGCCGCATCACTCAGGGCCGAGTCCGACCCCGAGTCAGCGACACTCCTCGGACGCTTCCGCAAGCGCTTTAAGCTGGCGCTTGCAGCGCCCTCCACACTCATCAGACTGGACGCGGTGTCTGAGTTAGACAGCACGCCCCTCCTCTCCACGAGTACCAACGGTACTTTTTCACCCACTTCATCGATAGTTTTTTGTTTTATATTAGTGTTTTCCATATAGTTCCCACGAGCAGGAAAGCAAATATATGTCCACCCGGGCAGTGGCTTCATACACCGGGCAAGCCTACATACTGCTGGGGTCGGCAGGTACCAGCAGGGGGGGGCGCTAACGACCAGTACTCGCTACGGCCATTCATCCCCTCGCCGCGCCCCCAAAACTTGGGATTACGTGGTTTTTTATCTTAGAGGTGTCCTTCCTCTGGGCCAGGCGGTTAAGCCAAGCCCCCGGCGGCGGCATTAGACATGCCTCCGTCCGCTGTCCGGCCAACCCGACTCAGCGGACCCGCCGAAAGGTTTGCCCCTCGATGAACGAGGGGGCAAACGAACCCCGCTGAGGTGCAGGCGCACCGAAGCGGGGTTCGTTTGCCCCCTGTGTGGTCCCCCGGTGTGGTCGCGTCCTTGACGAATCGACGAGCGTCGACAAGGCAGGAGCGACCCCTCCTGGTGTCCCTCTTAGTCTGGCCTCTCCCCTGAACCTTTCCGGCATGAGTGACTCTACCGGCAAAGCTCCAGGATCATCGAGGCACGCAAGCCCCACCACGACGACAACGTGGAGACACCCTCGGTGGGGAAGCGCAGCTTAACCTTTGATCGGTCGAATCGTGCGGCTGTTACTTAGCCACGAGCTCCCCCTGATCTGACATCATAAGATTTTTTATTTATTTATTTTTCCACTCTTACGACTATCCTATTTTATCTTGGTTAAGTTAGGTTTAGGCATTCTGTTTTCCGCAACTCCACGACAAGGCGCGTATTTTGCGTGCGAGGGTGGTTAGATTATTTATTCGATCCACCGCAACTCCTCGAGAAAACCCAGCAGATGCTTGGGTCTGCTGACTATCTCTTGGATAGTACCTGGGTTACCGAAGTACTTAGCCCTGTATGTGGCGGTTTCAGGGCATTCTAGTAGCATATGTGCCTCTGTTTTATCTATGAACCTGGAATTTTACCTAGACCGATTAGGTCTAAAATGCATGAACCAACCAAAACTTTTTATTTTAGTGTATTTATGTTCCTAACTCTTTTTTTTTATTTTGCTCAGTATAATTTTCGCGATTCTACAAAATATTTCTCAAATTATTTCAGAAAAGAAATCTAAGCCCAGTGAATTGAAAACTACAACTCCTAAGAAAAAGGTAACATTTGATCCGAGCTTGGAGACAGATGAAGGCATGGTCCTGAGTGACATAAACTCACTAGAGGACTTTGATGTAAGTGTAATTATAATTTTACGGTTGTTCACCCAAATATTGCAAATTAAACTTTACTACCAAAAGAATACAAACAAGAATTTAAGAAATGGCACCAACACATTCACATTCAAACACACGCTCACTCATAGGCCTTTTTTTCGGGTGGGAAATCATCAAATGACGCCTCCCGAGGGGCGGGTGGGAGTGTCAGACTCTTACTGACTAAAACCCATCCATGTTCCTTCCTCAGCCCTTTGTATTCCGGGGGCGCGGTATCTCTTTTGAACGTCCCGCAGCCGGCAGGTCACTCATACGCCTGTACTCACTCACATGCACCCACTCACACACAGACGCATTCATACGCCCCGACTCACCCACGCACACACAGACCAATTTTTCAATATTGCGTCTCTTGATAATGTTATGGTATTAATCATACTTTTTTCTCTTCCAGTCGATAGCTCCACCACACGCCGTAGACACACCAAAAACTCCAATTTTATATGAAAAAGATAAAAGATCACCATTCACAAAAGATAATGATATTCCTAAAGTAGCAACACCTGTGTTCGTGAAGGAATCGGGGTTACCAACTGTGAAAAAAAATACTTGGTACATTGTTGTTGATACCGATGTTTTGCTACTGGACTATGAATTGATAGATAGTCTTGTATTGTCCGGTAAGTTGTTGCATTTTATATATAATATTTCACACCAGAATTGAAATAAAATAAATATCTTTGGACAATTTCACACAGCGCCATTTGCTCCAAAGTAAGCAACTAATATGCTTGTGTTATGGGTGCTAGCTTCACGGATATACTACTTATATACTTTTTAAATACATACATACTATACATAGTAACACCCAGACCTGTCACAGAAATTAAAATTCATCATTTCAATTTCTGCTCGGCCTGGAATCGAATCTGGGACCTCTTCCGTGGTATTCCGGCATGTTGACCAATACACCACTCAGGTCGTCAATAACAATATGTAGCTACCAAATCACAAATTTATAACCTAAAGGGAGATATGGTGTGGCTGCCCAATTGTCTTTGAGTCCGGTCGCCTACAACTACATATACACTGATGGACTAATAAACTCCATCAATGTTCAACACGCACCTACCTTTGAAAAAAACATTTTAACCAAGTATTCCAACTTTGTATACAAATTTAAATTGAAACCTATAGTTTGTTTCCTTAACTTCATAACAGCGTAGTATCATTATCCCTAAGTGTATGTTTGTATTCTGGAAAGGGCCACTCATTTTTTTTTAAACAAAAACTTTGATGCAGTTTCTTTGTCTGGGGGTACAGGCGCTCACTCACACTACTACAGTCAATCGCGTAACAGCAGCTCGCAACATAGAGACACACAACTACATTGAACTGAGCTCACAACTAATCAACGGCGCCCGCGTTTGTTTGTTTGTTTGTCTGTTATAGTATGTATTAAAAAAAAGTAGTAATCTAGCACCCATAACACAAGCATATTAGTTACTTACTTTGGGGCTAGATGGCGCTGTGTGAAATTGACCAAAGATATTTAAAAAAAATATATATATACTAGCTTCCCGCCAGCGGCGTCGCCCGCGTGAGTAAAAAAAATGACCGAGTTTCATACAAAGTTTGCCCCCCTTTTTCACCCCCTTAGGGGTAGAATTTATCAAAATCCTTTCTTAACGGATGCCTACGTCATAACATCTACCTGCATGCCAAATTTCAGCCCGATCCCTGCAGTGGTTTGGGCTGTGCGTTGATAGATCACTATGTCAGTCAGTCAGTCACCTTTGAGTTTTATATATATTTAGATAGTCGTTTCCCAACTATGTCAGACGAGCTTCCCAAAAGGTAAGACTAGTTGTCAGACCTTCTGATAATGGGTTTTTTTTTTCTAGATTCTAAATGCAAGTTGGTGATACCTCACGCGGTTCGTAGCGACATAGAGTCGTTATGTCTGGGCGACTGTCGGGGACAACAGCGAGTTATCAGCGCTAGGCAGCTCACTAGGAGGCTGGCAACACCACCGCCACACTATACAGGTTCGTACATTATCCTACCTAATATTATAAATGAGAAAGTGAGTTTGTTTGTTTGTTACGGTTTCACGGTAAAACTGCGGAGCCGATTTATATGAAATTTGGTAATATAATTAGATAGGATCCTGGAGATGGTTATATGTTACTTTTTACTCGCGGGTGAAACCGACTTCAAAAAGGAGGTGCTCAATCCGTCTGTTATTTCTTTATAAAAAATACTTAAAGAAAATGAAGTGTCAAAGATTTTATTACAAAAAAGAGGAGCTCGTGGCTAAGTAACGGGTGCATGGATGGATCGATCACGGTTAAGCTGCGCTTGGCGCGGTCGGTCTGTGGATGGGTGACCATTTGTCATTGCGAGATTTCTCCGTGCCTCGGAAAGCACGTTAAGCTGTTGGTCCCGGTTTTCATTTGTAGATCTTTGACAGTCTTTATGGGTAGTTAGAAAGCCAGAAAATCTGACAACCAGTCTTACCAAGGGGTATAGTGTTACCCGATAATTGTGTTGTGGAGGTCAGATAGGCAGTCACTCCATGTAAAACACTGGTACTCAGCCGACTCAACATAGTTGGTAAAAGTCTAGGCATTGAGGTTTTAATTCATCATTTTAGTAAATTAAGTTTTTACCTCCTTGGAAAGTGGATGTTTTGAGAGTAGACAATATGGGAAGTGGACTTTTTGGGCATTGTAGATTTATGATCGTTTTGGGAACATGGACGAAACGCAGGAGCGGTCACAACCAAATATTTTGGGAGGGGTCCTTAACAACCAAAATTGACCGTCAGGGGAGGTCATCAACAACCAAAATTAGCCGAATAATGGCCGAAGCCAAAGGTAGCCAAGCAAACTCCAGAAATGAACCTCCTCCCCCTCTGACAGTGTCTGACGAGTATCATACGGAACCCTATTTTTTTCCAAAATAAAATTTAGCCTATGTTACTCGTGGATAATGCAGCTTTCGAATGGTGAAATAATTTTTAAAATCGGTTCAGTAGTTTTTGAGCCTATTCATTACAAACAAACAAACAAACAAAGTTTTCCTCTTTATAATATTAGTGTAGATAATATACACATAATATTATTATTTTTTACAGTTGAACCGCCGCCTAAAGAAAAATACGATATTGTAGTGACGACAGAAAGCATACTGAATTGCTGCTTGCACGCGATGAACAAGAATTATTACGTGGTATGTACTGTAAGGGAATGTGTAGTCAGAGGTGGAGGTATCGTTGATAAATCAAAGAGAACTTTAAAGACTTTAGCTTTATTTTGTGATCGTGGATCAACTGAAATTGTAATCTATAAAAATCTACTGTAGTCCGACATGGCTATTTATGAATGTGGCTGACAGCTCAACTAACACTAGCCACCATCTTGAAATGTCATTTTTGGTGATACCGGCCAAGGGAAAATTCTTACTCAACTATAAGTAAAAATATGGCTGGATTCTATAATACTAGATTTTGTTTTCTAACTAGTTAGGAAAGAGCAGTGATGATCTGCGGCGCCTCTGGTGTTGTAGTTGAAATGTTACATGAGCTTTGCATTTATTAGGGCGGCAACCCCACAAACTTGGGGTTAAGCTTCTACTGACCCCCCACACATGTCCCAAAAATAAAATTGCGGGCTCTAATAAATGCAATGTTAGGTCCTTAAATTGTAACATTTCAATGGACTAGTTGTATTTTTCTTATTCTAATTTCAAAATGATTGTGTGGGCGGTTTAAACAATAAGGTTTAATTCTAATATCACGTAGAACCTCTACAGTACCTACTTATTGTTTAAGTACCGCCTTAGTAAGGCACCGCCGTCATAAGAAAGGCCGTAACTACCATTTTTTTTATATTAAGTTCATATTTTTTTTTTTTTTTTTTTCGGATGGGAAATCATCAAATGACCCCTCCCGCCGTGGGTGGGGCGGGTGGGAGTGTCAGACTCTTACTGACACTCCCACCCGCTCTTACTGACAATATAACAAGTTCATATTTGGAATCACGAAAAGATTCTCATTACGAATATGTGTTTACGCTAACAAACGCCACAACAATTCCTAACTTAAACACCTTTTTTTTTCAGGTCCTAATAACCAACGACCCGCATCTAGAATTCAAAGCTAATTCCCTAAACATCCCCTCCTACAGACTAAACGACGTCAAATATGGCGTCGACATCAAACCGGGTGTGACGTCAGAACCCAAAATGCTTAAATTAAATATACAAAACGATGACACAGATAAAATGAATCAAAATAAATCAAAATTAGGTCTATTTAGTAAAATAAATTCTATAGATACGGTTAAAAAACAATTGTTTTTGAATAATGATAGTAATTTAGATTGTGATAAGTTAATTAATATAACTAGACCTAAATGTCATAAAATCATTGATGACGACACTGACAGTACGACTTCCGATATCAGTAGGGATGTACAAAATCTAAATTTAATCGATAAAAATGTTTTGAAACCTCAAAATGTTAATCGGAATCCGTTCCTTCAACAACATTCTAAAGAAATATATTTGAATTTTGAAAATAGAACGCCTGATTCCAACGTTTTTAACGGCAATACATTTGAAAAGACTATTCCAAATTCGAAAAAAGGACCGTTTAATTTCGAAAATTCAGCGCCAACATCGAATCGAAAAAATGAAAACTATCAAAATGCGGAAAATCTGTTTTGTTCGAAACCCATTTCAAATGTAAATCAGTACCCATATAATAACTTAAATTTAAAAACTAATTTGGAAAATTCTGGAATTCCTATAAATAGTAAAATGACAAATATCAGTATATCATTACAAACGGGTGCAAACAATTCTCGAATTCTAAATCCCTCTCAATCAAGAATACAAAAACTATTTAACAGTATCAACACTGAAATTAATCAAATAGATAAAACCAAAGATAGCACAGGTATTTTCAAAGTACCGCAACCGTTACAATTCAAAACTAGAACGAGGAACACGTCCGCTCCCTTCGAAAGTTCGATTGTGAATGACAGAATTCGAACGCGCATAGACATTGATTCTATAGAGGAGAGTCTAAAGAGGTTTTGTGTAAAGAGTAAGTGTATGAGTGAGAAAATTAGCACTAGGATTGATGAATGGATTTGCAGTTTTATGCAAATAATGGAAGATGTATTGAATAATATATTACAGGTGAGTCATTATAACTTCTTTTTTACTTTTCAACTTATAATCATAACAAATACTAGCTTCTGCCAGCGACTTCGTCCGCGTGGAATAGTGGTGCTCCGCTCCTATTGGTCTTAGCGTGATGATATATAGCCTATAGCCTTCCTCGATAAATGGACTATCTAACACTGAAAGATTTTTCAAATCGGACCAGCGGTTCCTGAGATTAGCGCGTTTAAACAAAATGACAATATTTCCCTTCACTGCTCTGCTCCTATTGATTGTAGCGTGATCAAAAGTATACTATAACCAGCTCAGGAGTATGACAAATAATTGTACCAAGTTTCGTTAAAATCCGTCGAGTAGTTTTTGTTTCTATAGAGTTTATACAGACAGACAAAAATTTTACTGATTGCATTTTTGGCATCAGTATCGATCCCTAATCACCCCCTGATAGTTATTTTGGAAATATATTTCATGTACAGAATTGATCTCTCTACAGATTTATTATAATTATAGATTAAAAATGCTTAAGTGAGTTTGGTTGTTACGTTTTCACGGTAAAATGGCTAAACGGATTACGTATAAATACGAAAGTAACTCTGTCTGCGTTATGCTTTCTCGGGAAAACAGCCGAATCGATTTTGATGAAAATTGGTACAGTGGGCCTAGTACGTAGAATCGTACGATATGATTAAAGTCATAAATATAAATAAATAGTTTGTTAGAAGCGAATATATCGGCACTGTCATAGAACAAAGTCAGATGTGTGAATACAGTGAAATTGTGATTTTTTCAAAATCAGCTTCAACTAAACATAATCTATCGATATAAGCAAGAAAAAAATTATATATCTGGTACTTTCCGAGATATTAAAACGAACAAAGTTGTATTTCCAATACGTTCCAAAGAAAATCAAAACTTTAAAGTGCTCTCCTGTAAAGTAGCTATTTTGTAGATGCGACTTTGTTCTACGAAAGTGTCGATATTCAATACAAAAATCGCTTTCGATACGAATACTTTTTCGAAAGTGATTCGTGCCAGGACCACAGATTACATTTGGATAGATAGATTGAGATCCGGAGGAGGTCATGAGATTGTTTCAATCTGATACTAGCTACTGCCCGCGACTTCGTCCGCGTGGAATAGTTATGCTCCGATCCTATTGGTCTTAGCGTGATGATAAATAGCCTACCTCGATAAATGGGCTATCTAACACTGTAATAATTTTTCAAATCGGACCAGTAGTTCCTGAGATTAGCTCGTTCAAACAAACAAACTCTTCAGCTTTATATATTAGTATAGAGTATAGATTAACTAATAACATATTTTTCAGAAAAGCAGTGTTTGTATGAAAGATACAATGGCGCCGTTGAATCTGCATGATACATTGAATTGTATCAAAATGTTGTATGACTGTCATACAAAAATCAGAGATGTGACAGACAGACTATCAGAGATGCTGGATACCTGTGTTACTTGCAAAGGTAAATGATGACATCATCATCTGCCTAGCCTTTTCCCAACTATGCTGGGGTCGGCTTCCAGTCTAACCGGATGCAGCTGAGTACTAGTAATTTATATGGAGCGACTGCCTATCTGACCTCCACAACCCAGTTACCGGGTTCATGTTGGTTAAACTGGTTGTCAGACTTTCTGGCTGCTAACTACACGTAACGACTAACAAAAATGTACAAATGACAGCCAAGACCAACAGCTTAACGTGCTTTTTGAGGCACGGAGGAGTCTCGCTATGACATAGATGATCACCCATCCACGGGCCGACCGCGCCTAGCGCAGCTTAACCTTTGATTGTTCGACCCGTGCCGCTATAACTTACCACGACCTCCTCACCGCAAAGCTTACTGATAACATCCTTACTACTGTTATTAATTGTAATAAAGTTTAAAAAAACTAGTATATTTTCTACCTCATGTACGATATACAAGTCGTGAAGTCGTGGTAGCCTAGTGGTTAAGGCACCTGCCTCTCGTGTACGAGTGCGCAGATTCGAAAACTGGTATATACCAATGTGACTTTTCTAAAGTCATACATACCATTGACTAACTTTGAAGGAAAACATCGTGAGGAAACCTGGACTTAAAAGTCTGAAATCGCCAATCCGCCTTGAGCAAGCGTGGTGATCAATGCTCATGCCTTCTCTGTGTGAGAAGAGGCCTGTGCCCAGCAGTGGGACTATATATAGGCTGATGATGATGATGTACGATACACACGAAAAATAATGGTTTGAGAATTACCTCAAACAATCAAAACTTTAATTTTTTTCATTTTGTGTTCAGGTAATGTGAAAACGTCGATAAAACCAGATGATTTCATGAAAATGTTTGGATACGGCGTGATGCTTGTTCTAGCCCTCAAGGTAGGTAAAATTTATTTGTTTTTACCCGACTGCAAAAAGGAAGGTAATTTTTCATATGAAAAATCTATAGACGCCCTTAGGTGTAAGACCGAACATGTGCCATGACGGGAAATGGCAAAATACAAATAACAAAATGGCGATTTTTCTCAAAACAAAATCGTAAGAAATAAATAAACTCAACTTCGTATTAATAAGAGTAGGATAGTAGGACACAAAATTTTAAACTTTCTTTTCTAGAACGTTCTACCGTCATCCGAAGAATTGAACGAAGCTGAGTCATGTCTGAGTGCCTTACTGACTAACTTAGAGACCAATACCAAAGAGTTTGACCCTGAGCTGCTGAAGACTCCTTCAGTCAGCAGGACTGACCTTGACGGGAAAGATGAAGAGATACGGCCTAATTGTAAGTATGAAATTAGGTATATCTATACTAAGACTTCATTTAGAATAAGATTAGAAAAAATACCTAACTCTTTTTGCACCTTGTTCAACCGATTTTGAGTTCTATTCCGTACAGATAAAGATGGTGTTGAAAGCAAAATAATGTTTGCAAAACCAAATATATTCTGCATCTGTTTTTTGTTGTCACCTTAGCAATAGAGCTTAAAATCGTTTGAACGAACGGCAAATGGGATGCGTAATCTTATTGTAAATGGAGTATAGTTCCTTCCCACGGCGTCGCCTGTGGTATATGTGTAGCAGATGGATTATAGAATCAGCTGTTTTACAAAACCCCTAGTTGTTACAGGAAAAAGTTAAAGTAAAAAGTTTTTAACCACTGCGCAAATTTGTTTTGGTGGTTCAGTATCAGTAATAGAACACATTTCAATTTTTTTCAATCAGTTTATTTGTCAAACACAGGTGATTTTACATAAAGATCTTAAATAACTAGATAGTGCGCTATGTTTTGTCATAAGACATACAAATATTAAAATAAGTGATCATTATTAATAAAATTCAATTGACAATATTAAAATTAAAAAAATGTTATGAATTAGGCTTATTACCAAAATGTCATGAGTATTAAAATAATTGGTCACTTAAGAATTCTTCAACAGTGTAATAACATTTGTCAATGAGTAGCGTAGTCAGAACTTTTTTAAACTTTAATAAGGTCATGTTTTTTATGTCGTCAGGTATTGTATTAAACACTTTTGGAGCAATTCCAAAAAAGCTCTCAAAAATGTATTGTTTAATTATTTTCTTCAGAAGTGGCTTATTTTGAAATAAGTAAAATATGGGCATAACCTCTTCGTAATAGCATGTAGTAACATTGCACCGCTTAGGCATGCGAGAGCGAGCTCACGAGTACAATACGACTCGGCTGATATCTACGCACGTGCCGACGGGCGAATAATAAAAAAATTAAGTTCTAACTTTTTTTTTAGTACTAAGACCAGGCCTGTCCCACTCCCCGTGTAGATATCAAAAATGTACCTACGCACAGCGGCCTATCCGAGACGGCTAGTCACTGGGACCTCACGCGCGAGCCGTGAGTGACGTTTGCATCGTAACTAATCGTAAGTCATTCCGGTGACCGTGTGATATGATTTGAAACGTCTTTTGTTGACAAAGGTATTAATAGTAAGGCGGCGTAATTCAACATTATTTGAGTAATATAAGGCCTGTGTCTCTTTTCGTGAAAGTATCGAAAACGTAAGTAGGTATGTATGCACAAATGTATTAGAATTAAAGTACTGCTAACACCTACCTTACGTTTTTTATTTTGAAAGTCATTTGTTCTCTAGAGTACTACAAAAATGGTAATTCAATATTTAGATTCATTTATTTTTTAAAAGGAGACAACCCTGTTTTCGTCAGAAAAGGTAAGAGTTACGCGCTAGAAAGAGACGCAACTTCTAGGTAACTATAAGCGTAGGTAATTACGCGCTGCGCGATCTGAATTGAACTTAATCGTATCGTAGCTAAAGTCTATATTTCTTTAGATGACTTTTCAAAGTGGGTCTTCTGTACTTGTACTATTATGTATTCTGTGCTAAGACCTAACAAACTGAAAAATACGTTTCAATATTTCAAGTTTATTTTTACAAAATTTGCGCACTGGTTAAAATCTTTTCCTGTATAATAAGATTATGATACGACTGACAGCACAGATATGGATAGACCTAGATAACGCAAGTATCACGATCTGTATGAAAACCAAGCGTGCCATTTTTTTAATACCTATTATGACGTCACAAGCACTATTTAGTGATGAGAAAATCAAACGCCGCCCGCGCACGGCGCCCCCTCGCCCCGCCCCCCGTCTTGCACCCGCGCTTACCCAGCCAGCAGCACGTTGAAAGTCTTTGTAGTAGAGGTTGCGTGCTCGAGCGTAATCATAATTTCAAATAAGTTTACTATTATAAACACATAATATTTGATCGAAACACCTTATATTTAAATATAAGATGTTTTTATCGAATTCTTTTAATACTAGTGTTTACAAAAAGCAACGAGATTCTACCCTTTTTCGTTTCTTTCTATCTCTCAAAGATTTGCGGGGTGAAAACTCAATTTTGAATATAGTTCGCCTTTGTATATACCATTTCTCAATTACTATACAAATATACGAATACTATTTAATGAGTAATTTTGTACAAAACTAAATAAATCACGAAATGTTACGATTATTTATTAAAATAGTCTACATAATAAGTACTTATATAATACAAAATCATTACTCTGTTTCCGAAATCGATTCTCGAGAATCGATTTGTGTTGCATATGATGAACAGCACTAATCGCTAAAATTGACAGAAAAATGATAAAAGTCCCTGTACTACAAAACTGAAGCGATATACGATAGTATCGCGTATTTTGATATTCATCACTTGTTAAAACAAAACGTCTCATCAACCGCTCCAAGTAAAATCCCGCAATGTAATACGAATGTTTCATTTTTCTCAAATTTGGAATTACCAGGTATTACTGAGGGTCTCAGGTTTAAAATAATTGATTTTTAAATTAACTACGCATAATATTAATCACAAAATGATTTACCGGTGGAAGGAAACGTTTACTTTATTATTTCTCCTCGCATTTGTACAGTTTTTACAATTTATAAAAGCACAATTCACCATTTTAATATTTTTAACTGACGTCCGACTAGCGCCATACACCGATGCAGACTGAGCGCGAAAATGGCCACTTACGATTTTTGTACGTAAGCTAGGCACGCGAAGTAGTTGCTCTTGCGTTATCTAGGTATATCCATATCTGTGACTGACAGAGTATTGGCCTGTGTGGATATTAAACCAGAAAGGTGCACTCAGTGTGTTTTCAATTATTTTTTTAACGTTTCAGTCTTAAAAGAGCCATCATACGTAGTAGACTACTTGAAGAAACATTTTAAAGATTGGGCGTCATACAAGGAAGAATTGAACGAGTATAATCAGAATAGTAAGATGAAAAATGTAAGTTTTTTATCCTTACTAATATCATAAATGCGAAAGTAACTCTGTCTGTCTGTCTGTTACGCTTTCACGCCAAAACTACTGGACCGATATAAATGAAATTTGGTACAGAGATAGAATAGACCCTGAGGAACAACATAGACTATTTTACCCGGGTGCGCTAAGTAGTTCCCTCGGGATGCGGGTGAAACCGCGGGAAACAGCTAGTATTACATAAATCCTACCTATAATATGATAAATGCGTAAGTGACTGTTTGTTTGTTACGCTTTCACGGTAAAACGGCTTAACCGATTTGGATGAAATTTGGTACGGAGATAGATGGATGGTCTTTTGGAGTAGTTCACTCAGGACGCGAGTGAACGGCGGGAGAACAACTAGTAACAATAAATATTTGTATGATTTCCATACTTTCTACATTTATTAATTTTGATATAGATCCTAAGTGAATTTAATTATATTTATCGTTATAAAAAATCATCCTGTTTTCGTTCTCAGTGTTTTCATCTTAATCGCTTTAGTAATTTATTTGTGCAATCATCACAAACGCACAAACAATGTAACTTTTGTATTTATAATATTAGCAAGAATTTTTATTTACCTACTAACATATAAATATTGGCCCGATTTTAAGGTCGATAAATAATAAGGGATTGTCTGTCTGTGACTTTGTCATTTTAACTGCTAAACAAAAAACTGTACACACATTTATTTTTACTAGAATTTTAATTACTTCACTGTATTGTATTTTAGCAAACGGACATCAAAGTAGTAAGAACACTAGGTAAAAATCTAAATTTACTGAAAATTAACCGAAGCAGAACTATGTGCCTCACTCAAAATACCATCGAAGAAGATACAGCCAATTTAAACAAAGATGGACCGAAAATCATACGACTACTTGAAAATAATCAACTTAACAAACCTAATACTGATAATGTGGCAACAATTGCTGAACCAAAATTGATAGGACTCAACAGTAAAGACAAACATCAAAATGACTATGTCAATGAAAAGTTACCTTCTGAAGAAAAAGTTATTATAAACGATGAAAATAATTATTTCCTCAAAGTTTTTAACCAGACAGACAATATTAACCACATATCAAATGTAACAAATAAAGTTATCAAGAAATTAGATTTCACACAACATGGCAACACAGAAATAGACGGACCGAAAATGATAAGAAACATCAAACTAATAGATGAGTACGAGGAACGGATCAAGAATAGAGAGCCTCTAGATTTGGATCTGCTAGATTATTCGGAGATTGACGAGCCATCTGTGGCTGAACATCCTGAATTCGATATTATTGAAGGAAATAATACAAATAATGACATAAGTAGTATTAAAAATTTCACGGAAGATATTAATTTGGATGGCCAAAGCTTTTACGTTTCACCCCCTCTTACGCAGATTTTCCAAATTAATAACGATACATTTAATATGAAAAATACTGTTGAAACATCGAAAAATATTACCAATGACACTGGATTAGATAAAACAAATATTATACAATATAGCACTGTTTCTTCTAATACTAATATGAACAATCCTATCAACATACAAAAATTACCCGAAAAAATCAATTACGACAATCTAAGCGACACTTATACCGACAAAAACGCATCGAACGACACTAGCTGTGTCGTTGTCGACAATTCCGACACTAACATTGTTAACACTGGATTTAACGCCGACAATGTCGAAATTCGCAATGGCAATTTCGATAAAACAGTCCAAATAGATGACAGTACAAATGATTCGGGTTTCGAGAACGACAGTACGCACGCTCACTCGGTGGTGAAGATATTTTTGAACGAATTGAGTACTTCATTCAAAGTTATTTTTAAGTTCGTGTAAGTATACTTATAATTTATTTTGTATCGCTAAGTTATTTGACTATATATATCTGCCGAGCCTTTTCCTAACTTAATTGGGGTCGGCTTCCAGTCTAAACCGGATGCAGCTGAGTACCAGTGTTTTACATGGAGCGACTGCCTATCTGACCTCCACAACCCAGTTACCGGGTAACACGGTACCCCTTGGTAAGACTGGTTGTCAGACTTTCTGGCTTCTAACTACCCGTAACGACTGTCAAAGATCTACAAATGACAGTCTCGCTATGATATAGATGGTCACCCATCCACGGACCGACCGCGCCAAGCTTAGCTTAACCTTTGATCGATCGACCCGTGCGGCTGTTACTTAGCCACGAGCTCCTCCGAGCACTAAGTTATTTGACTGATAATTATTTATCAGTCAAATTGAAGAATTATTTGCGAAATATAAATTGACTGATAATATTTTGTATAATTCGCAAATAGTACTCTGATGTAGCATTTCCAAAGAGATATTTGTAATTCGACGTCTCAGAAACACGTCAAATCATCATCTTCGTATTCATTGTCCCACTGCTGGGCAAAGGTTTCTTCTCAAGCATTGATCACCACGCTTGGTCAAGGTAGATTGATGATACTACTTTTTAAGTCCTCACGATGTTTTTCTTCACCAGTAAATCAGTGGTGAGAGGTGGCGAAAGGCTGATGAATGATGATGTTTAGAGCATGAAATTGACATAAATGTGCCACCCTTACGCCATATTATTAATTTCTGTGGCAGAATTAGAAGAAAATAAGTCACGACTTTGTTTACATTTTTCTTAAAATCAATCGGTACAGATTATAGTTCTTCGAGACGCGGGTGAAACCGCGGGAAACAGCTAGTATACAAAATTTAAATTTTCGTAAGTGTTTTACAATTTAACTCGATATCAGATACCATGATGATAAAATATATATTCGCGGCTGTGAAATGTATGTGTTTACACAACAATACTTGTTAAAACCATCCACATAGCTCCGCGATTTAGTGAAGTTCTACAATGTACCATTTTAGTAAAAACTTGACGTTTATTTATTTATTTATTATTATTAATTACAACGGTTAGATACCAGTAACAGTAATTAATTAATTTCAATACAATTAAATTAATACAATTAAATTTTCGTTTGGATTGAACATCATTAATAGGTATACATAAAGGAATTCAAATATAAAAGAAATAATAATAATTTACAATAACATAAAAATGACTAAGGTTATAAATACATAAAAATTATAATGAAATACAATGTTTTTCACAAAATCTCGTGCACAACAACATGATTTGGTTTAATCTGTCATTTAAAACGTCACAATCTGGAATGTGGAATATAAGGGCATTGATTGCGCTGTGCATGCGACAGAGTGGGGAATGCGCACGGGATACCGTGTGACACTGCGCAGTCGCAAACAGTTTGTGCTGGCGGTTAGATCTATGGCGTAAGTAATTATCAGGGACATAAAATGAGCATAGTATGTTGTGCAACTCTGGGGAGTCAATCACGTTCCGTAAAATTTTCACGTTGTAGAACTTCTCTAAGTAACAGAGTTATGTTGATGGTTTTAACAAGTATAACCTTAATATATTTTACTACGTTCCAGTACAACATTCGTGGATGAGATTCGTGAGAAAGAGTTGTGTGACTTAAGGAAGAATATTCTTCACAAACAAGCCAGCAAGTCTTTGGAGGACATGGTCGCTATTATACAGCGGTTGAGAAGGTTGGTCTGGTTTTTATTCATCATCATCATCATCAGCCTATATATCGTCCCACAGCTGGGCACTGGCCTCTTCTCATACACAGAAGGCAAGAGCATTGATCGCCACGCTTGCTTAAGGCGGATTGGCGATTTGAGACTTTATAGTCCAAGTTTCCTCACGATGTTTTCCTTCACCGTTAGTCAGTGACGTCTAAGATATACTTAGGAAGTACATATGATTTTAGAAAAGTTACTCTAGGTACTTGCCAGGTTTCGAACTCGTACACGAGAGGCAGGTGCCTTAACCACTAAGCCACCATGTACTTATTAAAAAATATATCATCCTATTCTATTACCGAAAAATTAAAATTACTATGATTCTAAGTTTTGAAGTTAACCAATTTCTCTTTACAAACAAACTTAATTATGCGGCTGTATTCAATTAAAACTTCAGTATAACCTTTCATACATATTAATTTCAGTATAATCAAAAGAGAATCAGCAGAGGAAACAGTATTGAAGACATTATTACTGAAAGCCGGAGTCGAAGCCGCCACGGACAAGAGGATGACACGATACAGGTAATCAAGTCAAGTCATCATCTGCCTAGCCCGTTCCCAACTATATTGGGGTCGGCTTCCAGTCTAAACCTGATGCAGCTGAGTACCAGTGTTTTACATGGAGCGACTGCCTATCTGACCTCCATAACCCAGTTTCCGGGTAACACGCTACCCCTTGGTATGACTGGTTGTCAGACTTTCTGGCTTCTGACTACCCGTAACGACTGTCAAAGATCTACAAATGACCCTCCTGGTCCGGTACTGGCCTCGGCTTATGGCGTCGCTAGGGGAGGACAGGATAGGGTGGCTCAGAATATATATGAGTCAAGTTTTTGTATCCACTGGCTTCAATATCGCGGGCGAAGCCGCTGGCGGGAAGCCAGAATTCAATAAGTTTAAGTTAGAATTATTGAGCTAAACAATATTTTCTTTATTTCCAGACAAATCGTGATGAAAAGTCTAGAACAAGCGCAGATATTAGAAAATGCTTTAAAAATTATAGTTTCAACTACAATAGGCGATTTTGATGCACTATCGACTAACGCTGAATCGATTAATTCTAGTATTCGATATTTTAATATATTCGAATAGATCCCACACCTTCTCCAGCTAAGTAATTTGATAGAAACATCGCAAAAGCACGCAAAGCTAAAGTTAACGGGTAATCTGAGCTATTTTGAATTAACTGTATTTTTTTTGTTGCTTTGAAATCAATAAATAATTAGCCAATTCACTTGGAAAATTAGTGGCGTCACTTGTATGTATTGCCATACAAAATCTCTGGGAGAATCAAAGATTTAATATGATAGCGTTAGATTGCCAATGAGGTCAGTAAAAAAAGTACACTAGTGTGCGTGTAACGTGCATTTTCTCTCCTAGATGAATGACAACCAGGTACTGCACACGTAACCATAATTGTTTGCGTCTATTAACACCAAATTTACACTTTTAAACGCGAGATTAAATAAAAATAAGCGGGGTTTGTTTCGTTCACAACTGGCGTTGGGCCGATACAGGCCGCTAGCGTGTACGCGAATGGTCTTGCGTATCTATCTCGCTCTAACACATGAGTAACTATGTTATTTGCTCTCTCGCATTGCCGATCTAACGCTAGTATAATAAATCTATGGGAAGAATCGCGTTTTGGCAGCTCATAAAAAGTGTGTCAATTAATTAGTGGTGTCATCTAACCAAATAGTATGAAAGTTGCTACTTTTTACTTATGTTGTGTAAAAACATAAACTACGATATTCTATACTAGCTGTTTCCCGCGGTTTCACCCACATCCCGAGGGAACTACTTAGCGCACCCGGGTAAAAAGTAGCCTATGTTGTTCCTCAGGGTCTATTCTATCTCTGTACCAAATTTCATTTATATCGGTCCAGTAGTTTTGGCGTGAAAGCGTAACAGACAGACAGACAGAGTTACTTTCGCATTTATAATATTAGTAAGGATAGTAAGGATTAAAATAAATCCCTATTTTTCTTGGTCACGCCATAACTTGAGAACGACCTAACCGATTTAGATAAAATTTAGTACAGAGATAGGGGAGATCCTGGAGAAAGTTATAGGCTTATACTTTTTAACTGGGTGCGTAAAGAAATTTCCTCAAGACGCGAGCGACACCACGGGAAATACCTAATTACTTATAATTTTTGGAATCTGGACCAAAGTCGAACGACGAAGTCGCGTACTTAAACTAGTGATTTAAATAAGTGAGATGAAAATTAAATGGTCATTCCTAATTCTGTGATTTAAGAATATCGTAATCTTAAGCTTAGTAATTAAATATAAGCTGTTACTTGTAAGCAATGCATAGTATAATGCATAGAAAATTAATGTAATAATAATCCCCAGATCATAGTTTAGTAAAAGTCTCGGCGCCGCTGCGACTAGATACCGCGCTTCCTAAAAACAATAGCTCCGTGAATGCGGCAACTTATTATTGTAGTGTGTGTAAACCAGTATTTTTTCTTAATTTTCTAGTATTATTTTCACATAGTTTTACTATAAAAACTGGCATTTTACTTCGGATTATGTGTAAAATTATTTAAAATCATTCGAGACGACTTCCTTGCAACGGGATTGAATTCGGACTGACTCGGGTAAGCCGACTTCGTCATAGTATTTGTTGCCGCAGTTTATAATATGTACACTAAGTATCTTGTCGGAGCAGCGCCAAAATTTTTATTAATCTATGCCTCAGATCGGATCTACGGACATTTTAATGATCTATCTGTAGATTTTCTTACTAAGATAGAATTTTGACATAACGTCCACAGGTGCAACTAATGTTAAATCTTTAGTAAGCAAATCTTAGGATGGATAGGTTTTTGAAAACAGCCGGTAATCTTTAATAGCTTTTGGATCTGAGACCACTCAAACAAGTAATATACGCAAATAAAAAAAAACTGTTGAATTTGGTGAGGATTATACTCTTGATCATAATTTTAGATAAAGATAACTATAGTCGTTACCAATAGATTCTATGAAAAATGTAAACCAAGTCGTAACCCATTTTGTTCTAATTTTGCCACAGAAATTAACAAAACGGCGCATTTATGTCAATTTCATGCTCTAAACATCCATCATTCATCATTTAATGTCATTTTATTTATCTATACTTCATTTACAATAAGATTAGAAAAACTTTCAAACTCTTTTTGCAGCTTATTCAACCGATGTTGACTTTATTCCGTACTGATAAGGATGGTGTTGAAAGCAAAATAATGTTTACAATAACAAATATATTCTGCATTTGTTTTGTCATGTCACCTTAGTAATAGAGCTTAAAATTGTTAGAACAAACGGTAAATACGGTGCGTTTAAATGTCAAATCTTATTATAAATGGAGTATATGTGGGAAAATTTGAACAAAATAGGTTTTGATTTTAATATTTTTCGTAAAATCAAATAGTACAGACAATTGCTGCTATCGCTCTGTCCTTCTCACATATTTCAAACAAAACAGAAAACTGCGAATCGACGCAATACTAATTTAAAACTCAGAAAACTACAACAGGTTTTAAACGCTTCTAACTTGGCCATATTTTACTAATTCATTCATATTTTCACTGTTTTTTAATTTTCTTAATTGATTATGAATATTTAATAGAAAAAATACAGACGTATACCCAATTCTGTCATTTTTTGTGATAACACACGCAATACTGTGTTTCGACTATATAAAAAGTAGGACTGTGTAATTAAAAAAGTTCAAAACAAAAATATCGTATGTAAGACATTGATTTTGATTGTATTGTTATTTTTTAAAAAGTTTAGTAAACATTATTGTTAAACAAATATTGTTTGTAAGGTTGATTTAATAAAAAGAGATTTAATTATTATTTTTTGGTTGTTTTATTTTAATGTATTAAAAGTACTAGGCTCCCATAAAAGACAGAGACATTTTTCGGATACATGTCTGCGAATGTGAAGGGTAGATGATACTCCAAGGACTGAAAACTGGAGGGTAGATACACCGAACCTAAACGCTAGTAAATACTATACGTCATGTCAAAGTACCAGGCTCCCAGAATACCACGGAAGTTTCTTTGATACTCCGATGAACGAAAACTTGAGGGTAGATTTACCGAACCTAAAAGCTAGTAAATTACTAATAATACATGTTTAAATTCCACACAAAGTAGTAGGCTCCCAGAATACCACAGAAGTTTCTTGTCACCATCGTAGATGTTAGGTTCAATAATTTTGATAAAACTGCATAAAGTACTAGGATCCCATAACGAATCGAGAGATTGTTTCACGTATTCAAACACGTCATGATAAATAAACTAAACTACCGTCTATCTACGCAAAGTACCAGGCGCCCATATATATGAAGAGATTGTTTTCACTTGTCCAATAATATTTTAACGTTTCTACCAAACCTAGCACAATACTCGTCATGTTTAAACTCCACATAAAGTACTAGGCTCCCAGAATACCACAGAAGTTTCTTGTCACCATCATGGAATATGTTTTAGGTTCAATAATTTTGATAAAAGTCGGCATAAAGTACTAGGCTCCCATAACGGATCGAGAGATTGTTTCACCTATTCAAACACGTCATGATAAATAAACTAAACTACCGTCTATTTATGGTTAAATTCCATCGCAAAGTACCAGGCGCCCATACATATGAAGAGATTGTTTTCACTTGTCCGTTATATTTTAAACATTTCTATCAAACCTAGCACAAAGGACTAGGCTATCATAAATGAACAAGAGATTTTTTAGCGTTCATCCAAGAGGCCTGTGTATACATGCATTGGACATGATCGTCAAACTCGGCATAAATGTACCAGGCTTCCATAAAAGACAAAGAGATTATTCCAATCGAAATTTAAGAGTTACTTTTTGCATTGTAGTCTCTGTCGGCTCAACCAATTTAGATGAAATATGATATGAAGATAGATTTAACCTGGGAAAGGACATAGTTTTTTTCAGTATGTAGTTCTTTTACGATGAGGATGAAATATGATAAAAATAAATTATAGGAGTAGTAAATAATTATATGCATGTTTTTGACTAATAGTTTTATTTATTCATTATAGAATAGAAATTAATACAAAATATAATAAAATTTCACTTAACATTAATAGTAGGAAAACTAGAATATATTATTGATTTTGACAAAACGGTATTTTCTAAGTTTCAGATTGATTAAAAATTTGCATTTTGCTGAACAGGCTAGAAAAAAGGTTAGGGATAACTCAGCTATTACACAATCTAATGGCTTGTACATTTATTGTATTTTGTGCAAACGAGCCACTAACCACAATATTGACAACTCTTAAATGGCCAGCGAAATGAAATGTTGGATTGAAATTTGATCAATACATTATTATTTAATACTTTTAACGAAAATTATAGTTTCTTAATCTATTGCAGTGGGCTTCTTACGTTTTATGAGAAAAAATAATGATAATTAAACATTTTACATCATAGCACACTTATATTCACTTACATAATTGCTTCGTTAAGTATTGGAAATGCCTATATAATAATTTAAGTCTACAAAAATAATACAATCAGAAATGGAATAATTTAAGTCTTGATTTTATTCTAACCGACCGCTGCCAGCAAAAGTTGTGCAACATCTTCTCTGGGGGATCTAGCGGCCAGTTTCATGGTGACGCCTCCTCCGGCAGCTGCTAGCCGAGCCCTAACCAGCACGGGCGCTCCGCCCCTGAATATACCACCTCCTCTTATGTCCTTCACAGCATCCCCCACTACAGCAGCCTTTGGTAGACCGAGATGTTCGCAAACAGCTCTAGCAGCCTCATTTATATCATTTTGAGAGAGAACGAATGTGTCACTCGCCTCTGGAGCATTTGCCGCTCTTTCCCAAGTCTGTTCCCAATCATCAGAGCCAGCCCTAGCCCGGATCTGATCAGAACACCACATCTCAAACTCCTCCAAAGGATATGAGTCAGCATACCCCTCGCCCGGATCCGGAATACCCGTGTTGGGATCACAATCGCGTACTACGAATTCTAACGTAGCTCCAAACGTGCCTAGACTGTCCAGAAAAGCGCATGGGTATTCGATTATTACGAAAACGCTCCCCGGTTTGTCGTAAGCCAATTTCGGGCTAGGAACTATGGATTTGATTTCGTATTCTGGCGGGACTTCTAGCCTGACGTGGACTTGTTCCAACAACTGATCGCTTAATGTGTTAACACATTCAAATTGTAAAACAACGTGTCTTGCGTAAACGTGCTTGAGTAGACGCACTCTGTACTCAGTCTCCGCTTCTGTCAAGTCAATAGGCAGATTAGTTTTGAAGACCGGTCCTAGCCTTTCAATGCCTGGTATCTTGGCTAGCTGTTCGGCGTAAATTTCTTCAATAGACATTTGAACTGGCTTCCGAACTTCGATTTCGACAATCGCCTCTTTGTTCTCTTTCTGGTCTTCCTCAGCGGGCACCGTCAATAGATTGAACGGTTCATCTGGTGTAGTTGCCAAGTGATCTCGCAAAGCCTTTTCTAGAAGCACAGGGTTCGGTTTAGGTACATTGACTATGTAATCATTGATTAACTGTTGATCGCCTGTGTCTAAGATCGCGCTGTAGTATATAGCCCTGTCTCTTACTTCGTCTTCCTCGTCTAGCTGGCAGCGAGCGAGCAAAACGCTGATATTTGGCAGTAGTTCAGGTCTTTGAGCTCCGAATTGAGCGACGGCGGACACAGCTGCCGCTCGAACAGGCCCGGACTCCAGAATGACCCTGTTGTAAATAAACCTTATGTATCTTGAAGGTTGACGCGATTTCGGACCTTCGCGTCCAAGTAAATGCAGGATACGAACAGCCAAAGCCGTATGCTCGCAATCTTCGATAAACTCGCAGAGATGGGCCAGCCCTGTCTCCTTGGCTTCGGGATTTTCTTCAACCAGAGCAATGATAGCATCAGCAATAGCTGCCTTATATTCCAAGCCACCCTCATCGCGCAACATACCTGCCAAAAATGCAGCAAGCGACTGATGTTTTCGCGGGAATTTTGTGCACAACCTCCTAATTGCTCTTACAACAACAATTTTAAATTCGTCAGAAATCTCTGACACGAAGCTGGATATTTGCTTCATTAATCTGTCTACTGAGCTCTCAGCGCCAGTCGCTAGCAAAGTAGTCACCGCTAGCGTCGCTACAGAGCGATTAGGATCTGATATCAAGTTTTCTAGATCAACCGCGCAGGCTGCGACGGCTGTAGGGTGTTTAGCAGTTAACCTAGCAAGGGTTCTAGCTCCAGCAAGCCTTAGGGACGCCTTCGAAGATCCGCAGAACAATTGCAGTACGGAAACAGCTGGAGCCAAGTCCCTAGCCGTCTTCCTAAGGTTCACAATCGCGTGAGCTGCTTCATAAATGACCATTTCTGATTTATGACGTAGGCAACACTCGATAAACTCTATATATGGTTGGGCTGCATCGGAATCGTCGTCTTCGACCAGCTGGGCAGCTAAGCGGATGAGGAGGCAGAGGGCGTAGGGCGACTTAAGTGGAGCCCTAGCGAGACGGGTCACCAGTTTGACAGTGGAAAGTTTGTCGTTTTTTCTGGAGCCGGCGACGACGCCCAAAGCGTGGTAGGACACCATTGCGTTGTCGGAGCTGATGGCTTCCTGGAAACGATGACAAAAAATTTTTAGATAACGTAAAAAATATTTAGTTTATAGCTTTATTAGTTAAGTTTTCATCTTTGTGTAAAAACTTTGCGAGCCATTAGGCAGAATATAACGGGACAAAGCCTACTGTTTTACATCCTATATTTATAAAATACATTTATAGCAAATAAACAATCTGATTCTGATCAGTTTGTGTTTGGTTTTCGCGATAATTAACTGAACACAAATTAACTGTAACATTTATATATTTTTCAGATAATATACAATTTATCTACTAAACTAAAATTGTTGTTTCAACATGGAGATCTTTATCAAGAAGACGGACAAGATTATTACATCGACCTATGCGAAGAACAAAGTTATATATGATTATGATACCAAATCGATTTTATTGCAGTAATAAAGCTAAGCTGACCTATATTTTGTATTAGTAAAATCATTTTTTCTTAACGTTATGTAGTTTCGAAGATACCAGTCAAATAAAGTTACATGTGATTTATTTCTCCAAAGAAGAAGGCGATATGCGTACGAGTATCTTTATTCGCCGTTTAGACCCGCGCGGACGCAAGGGGACATCGGCAGTCGTCACCTTATTCTCGGGGAGGCGACCCGTGCGCACGTCTTTGTAACAATAAGCAATATTGTCAAAACGTATTTTTATCAAAGTAGTTTGTATATGATTTCAAAATGAATAACACGAGATCTCAATACATGTTAAGTCTTGTATCAAAGCGTACACTATAATCACATGTAACTTTTGAATACAATACTAATTTACATAAAACAAAGTTATATGTACACATGATCCTAATAGTTTTCCCAAGAATAAGGTTATATGTGTACATACGACGTAAACATTTCCATAGTAAATGGGTTACATATGCATATAAACACTCAAAAATGCCAAAAAAACTGTTTTTAAGCAAATGTATTTATAGAAAACAATGCTAAATAGTATTTTACATGCTTAGGAAAAGAATCAGTCCTCTAGAACAATTAAGAAAAATGTTAATGCAGATTTTGTGCATGACAAATTTCAAATCGCTCTCCTCAAAAGTAACGATTTTGCAGAAGTAACTTTATTCTACGGATAGGTCGACATTATCCTACTATTTATTATAAAAACTGTGAAAGTTAGTATGGTTGGATGAATTTCAATCATGCAAATAATCCTGAATAGATTTGGATGAAATGTGACACACAGGTACTCTACAACCTGGATTAACACATGTAATTTTTATCTTGGTATCTGGATCTAATCCTGATGGCATAAGCTTGTAAAAAGTAATTAATTGTAAAAAAAAAATGTAATACAATCACTTTATTACTTAATAAATACTTTATGCTATATTTTGCATAGTATAAAATTATGTAAAGCAAATTCACACTCAATACATTGAAAGAGTGATGTAAAACTAAATATAGTTTTAAGATAAAATATGAAATTTCAGTTCAGTTTTATGGAAATTGGTAAAAATTATAATAAAACACTTTTGACTCTTATGACATTGAATTAAATAATAACATGTTATTGTTATGAAAATATACTAACAACTGTTGGATCTTATGTCTTTGTGTTCACTACTAAATCAAAATTTTATATATAAAAAATAATTTATGTTTTAGTCTCGCTAAAACTCGAGAACGGCTGGGCCGATTTAACTGATTTTGGTTTTGAAATGTTTGTCTTAGTCCAGGGCAGGTTTAAACGGTAAGAAAAAGTTAAGACACCTGTAGTTGATACAAAGTACACGGGGTTATTCATATTTTATAATTATACTAATAACAAATGTTTCCAGCGGTTAACATGAAAAAATGGTATATATCGATAGAAATAGCCATTTGGAGCAATAGTTACTATGGCACAAAACTTGTAGGGTTACCCTGAGGCAAGTGATACAGGTTCGATGATGATATGTGATTCTTATACTATATAATAGCTGATTTCTGAATGTGCAATGAAACATAAAATAATGATAGATATTGCTAGAACTAATGATCTAAAGCAATTTTTATTATGGTGAGAAGTGGTCGGGCTTTTCAAAAGTCCCAAAAAAATTTTCTCCTTTAAAAAGCATTCTTTGTTTGTCTCCAGAATGGAAGTTAAGTCTTTTAACAAAATCAGCAAAGCAGTTTAATTTTTTTATTATATTTACAAAATTAACGACAATAAACAAGTTTATTATCAACACTGTAACATAAAATGTTTTATTTATAAAGTTGCTTCTCTTTTCAACCTTGAGTAATCAGGTAACCATATTGCCATGATTTACCATGTATTTTAACAAAATATTCATTGAGGCACATTGGTTGTAAAGATAATTCTGACAATGGAATTCTGTGTTATGTGAGATTTTGTTTTATTGCAGTAAAAATTAGCTTGTGCAACTATTGTGCACATGTATCCATCCTTACTAATATTATAAATGCGAAATTAACTCTGTCTGTCTGTCTGTCTGTTACGCTTTCACGCCAAAACTACTGGACCGATATAAATGAAATTTAGTACAGAGATAGAATAGACCCTGAGGAACAACATAGGCTACTTTTTACCCGGGTGCGCTAAGTAGTTCCCTCGGGATGCGGGTGAAACCGCGGGAAACAGCTAGTATAATATAAAAAAAATGTAGCAGATTGATATCTGTACATTATAAACTAGCTGTTTCCCGCGGTTTCACCCGCATCCCGAGGGAACTACTTAGCGCACCCGGGTAAAAAGTAGCCTATGTTGTTCCTCAGGGTCTATTCTATCTCTGTACCAAATTTAATTTATATCGGTCCAGTAGTTTTGGCGTAAAAGCGTAACAGACAGACAGACAGAGGTACTTTCGCATTTATAATATTAGTAAGGATATTGAAGAAAACCTGTTAAATTTGGTACACACATAGTTTTTAACTTGTATTAAAACATAGGATACTTTATGCTGGTATATGTGACCACACAAAACTGCGGGCAGAAGCTACTACAAGTATAATGACTATAAAGACAGTATAAAGACTTAAGTAAACTCTGCAAGGAGTACTGTATAGATAAATCTATTCAATACCAGGAGCAGCGTGGTTCGCAGACTGCTGAACCTTGATTTCTTTACATCTTAAATTTTTATTTTACGTTTGTTAGTTATAGTATATAGGATAAGATGGCTGGAATAGCTATAAGTGTGTTTTATATTCCTATCCGTGGAAACCTATAATTGGCTTAATGTTTCCTATTTGAGAAACTAGTTTTTTTTTGTATAGCTGTTGGTTTTCCTAAAATAAATAATTAAATAACAGCCATACAAACCTGAGCCTCATTCGCCCACCGGCGGACTAACTCGGGAGCAGTAGACGACAGATGCAGCGCCGACACCAGGGCAGCAGAGCTGACAGCTGGGTTTTTGTCAACGATCGCTTGCTTCATGTACCTCTCTATCGCCTGCAGCATCGTACTGTCAGTAATGCTACACAGAGCCCTTATTGCAGCCGCTCGATACAAATCCTCCTTCCCAGTCATGTCTTTAGTTAAAGAGGACGTAACAATGATGACATCTTGAGCTAAAGTGCTCAATTCCTTAATACAAAGGTAAACCATACGTCTTAACATCACATCTTTCGATTGAAACAGTTTTGTAGTAGCAAAAAATGCTTCTGTAGCCTCTTGCGTAGTAAATTTCTCCCCCTGGTTCAATAAATACAGAATTTTCGTCAAAATAAGCGAACATTTTCGCGGATTCACGGGCGATTGGTTGAAGTATCTCGCTTCCTGTAAGATTATTGTTTTGTCCAAGTTCTGGTAAGGGTTGCCGCCGCTGTCCTCCTCCTCTTTTTTATCACGTTTGAAGCTCATTTTGAGCTTTTTTGGGCTTCCAAGAAGGAAATTATACGGTGCCGACGAATGCAGCTTACACGTCACTTGCGCAGTCGATAATAAAATGTCACTGTCAAAATATTAGAATTGCGTTTCGTTGTCACGTTTTGGTTTCTTTTTCAAAGCGTTTTGGTTTTCAACACACTTGGGTTTTAGAATTGATTACAGCTTGGCAAAAAAGAGTAGAAATTAATAGGGGCGCCACTTTACCGTTCGTGTGGCAACCCGCTGCGACCGTATAGCGTACCATCCTATCGTCTTGATACTAAGCTGTATTTTTATAAGTAATTAAAATCAGTAAGTATCATAAAATGTAATAACAATGTATTCACGTCATGTAACTGAATACAAATTACTTATAAGCACTAATAATGCAGCAAAGCACTCCTGTGTTTGCAATTTTTTTTTTGGGGTAAAAAAAAGGCGTATGAATATAGCATTATTATAATTGATTTCAATAAATCTTCCTCTAAATGTTCCACGCCCGCCACATCCATGTCTTGGCTAGAGCTAGCCATAAACTCATCTGAGTCACACTCAGATTCAAAGGCACTGCGCTATCATGTTGGAGATTGATTCCTAAACGTTTTATGTCCAAGTACGAGCCCTCTCATAAATTCATAATACTCCTTTTCTATTTTGTTAACATGCTGGCATGAATTCTTTTGAACTCCTATTCGGTTATAGATTGAAATGCACGTTCGGTGCTTTCTACAAAGATAAAAAAAAATGATTAAACCTCTATCAATATTAAACGTAAAAAGTTTACGGTACCTATCTATTTTGTTTTTGTGATTTTTAAATGCTAGTTATAACAAGTATTATATTATCTTGTGATCACACTCATAGATAAAGTTATGTAGAAATCGAATTTACATATTGCAGAGTATCAAGGCTCAAGCCACTCAAGTATCAATAGTAATCTAGTCGCGCTATACCAAAGTGTCAAAGACAAAACGTAAACATAACCTATATGCTCGATGTTTATTGTTCAAAATTTCACTTATTTCGTATTCAAGCAATTCAAAACCAAATAGAGATCATAAATTAACACTTGATACAACTAAATACAACAAAACAAACTCTTACATACCTGTCATAATGGCGGTACTTTGGTAAATATCGTCGAGATCGGAAAGAAGAGTTTAAGCCTCATGTTCGACCTGATATCGCATATAAACATTATAAATTGTTTCCTTGCTAGTACTCCGTATGGTTTTATTTATTATAACGTGGTTTTATTAACGTTTTGATGGTCGAAATAAAAAAATAAGTAACTCGCGAGCTTTGTTTACATCGAACGACACAGAACCACAGAGTATATAAACAGAACGACATTAATTGCCAGGGGCTGCCAGCAATAAAAAAAATTAGTTCCGTTTCTAGACTTTTTTGCCAAGCTGTACTATTTAATACTGAGCATTAGCTACAATAAAAAAAACATTCCATCGTTTTGAGAGCCTCGTCTTTTTTAAAGATGGTCAAAAACCCGTGTTAGGTAGATCTCAAATTGTCACCATTAGCCTATTTTATATTGGCCCAAAAGTAAACAGGCCGCTCCTAATTTATGCCACATCGCAGTGTCCTTAGCTTGACGGACGCATCAAACGTCTGATTCTTCTATATTTCATCGACCATCACTCAATTTTGCCGGAGGGCGTCCCATACTACGCTTGCCTAGTCGATGGTCTCCACACAAGAACTCGCTTACCCTAAAGGTCATCAGGGCTTCAAAAAGTTCTTAATTGACGCTTCTATTCCGGGACAAGTTAGACTAGTCAGAATTTACTGAATAAAGGAGTTATTAAACTAAATAAAACACGTAATTTATATAAATATTTACATTTTATTCGTTTGTCTCGTCGATGGAGAACTCACTCGTTCAATGCATTGCTGTATTTTGACTATTAATGTAAAAATACAATTTTAAAGATGGCTAATAAGTAGTACAAAATATTTCTTAAAATACCAGCTTAATTGAAGTCCTCCTTTTTTGGAAGTCTGTTAACAATTCATAATTATTTTCCAAAAAATACATTATACTAACACCTATACCATTAATGTTTTTTTAAAGATATCGCAGTGCCAGCTTACTAAGGTCCTAAGGATGAATTAAGACTCAACTTAAAATTAGATTCTACTAAGCAAATGGTTGCAAATGTATGAATGTTTTAGTATGTTTAAATTGAGGCAATGGTTATTATTATCATTAACTTTTGACAGATATAAAATTATAATCACCTATCTAATCTATCAAAAAAAATGACGACAATATTTTTTTAACGTCAAAAATTTCACCACCTTCAAAATTGTACCAACACATAAATTCTCAAACAAAACAGCTTATAATCATAAGCCATTTTGCAAGAATATAATAAAAATTTTGACTACGTTATAATTATCTAAAAGTATAGTTTCCTGTCAAATACAGCAACACACAGGACCATGAAAATAATAGTATATATACAATCGCATCAGTCGTTTATTAGAAAAAACCTTAAATATACAAGACAAACAGAAAATAGGTGTAAGCAGTACTTTAATTTTGTAAGAATATCTACTTTATCGCTAAGAGAATAAAGTTCATTTTAGTATGAAAAAAAGAGGTTGTTACTGGGACGGTCGAGTAAGACACATCGAGGAGTAGAGTGGGGCGGAGAGGGGGCCTGATGGAATAACCGAGCGTCATACCGGTTGCCGTCACGACATACAACTCGGTATTGCCCCAAAAGGCAATAAAAATATGATTCACATAAAAATATTGTCCTTTCGTATTGGTATGATCTATATAAAGTATAGCTCAAATTATGGTAAGAATAATAAGAGCAGGGGGTTCCAGGGCTGACTCCCAGTGAGTGACAGACGCACATTTAGGTATTAAACGAATACAAAACATCTTTTTTTAAGTCGATTAAAAAGCCTGACATATCAGATGGCATTCCCATACGAAGAACAAAAAATATATATATCTATATTTGATTGTTTTTATGTTCAGACAATAAAAAATACTGCTTACACTTATAATCTGTTAAAGGAAGCGTCGACTTTTAATTCCCTAACTTATAAAAAAAAACTAAAAACTTACTCCAATGTATGCAAGGAAAAATAGTCAGAATCGTTTTTATTATTAAACTAAAAAATCGAATAATCGACTTAAAACATTTCCACGCATTTGGCCGGTTTAATTAAATTTTTCAACTTATTTATTTATCGAGATACGATAAAAAGTATTAGCGTCATTTAATTATAATTATTATTTGGACAAAATTTAGAATTTATTTGATATTTTTGCGTGCATACATCTTTTAGGGGAATTCATATGTTTTTAATTCTAGGTAGATTTTAAAGCAATACAATTGATTGAACTTCGCTTGTAATCAATATTGTTTAAAGTAAATATACATAATTTTAATTTGATTTAATTTGAACACGCATGTTTCAATGTCTAAACTCGTGTTTTTATAAAGAAAGGAATTTGTCCTGTATGGTAATATATAATATTACTAGCTTTTCGCCAACGGCTTCGCCCGCGTGTCCTATATGAATTCAAATAAAAAATGACAGAGTTTCATACAAACTTTGCTCCCCTTTTTCACCCCCTTAGGGGTAGAATTTCGGAAAATACTTTGTTATCGGATGTCCGCGTCATACAAAGAATTTACCCTCCAAGTTTCAGGTCTCTACGATCAGCGGTTTAGGCTGTGCGTTGATCCGTCAGTCATTCAGGACGAAGCATTTTATATGTATAGATAGATAATAAGAACAGAGAGGCTTATGTCCATCAGTGGACAGACACGGGCTGATGATGATAATGAAGAAGAAATATTCATATAATTACCGCTGCCTTGAGCATGGGTTTAAATAAGCTATACTCCATTTAGTATGAGATTAGACATTTAAACGCACCCTATTTACCATTTGTTCAAACGATTTTGAGCTCTATTGCTAAGGTGGCATGACAAAAACAGAATGCAGAATATATTTGTTATTGTAAACATTATTTTGCTTTCAACACCATCCTCATCAGTACGGAATAGAACTCAAAATCGGTCGAATAAGCTGCAAAAAGAGTTTGTACGTTTATCTAATCTTGTAAATGAAGTATAGATATCTTTGAAAATAATTGACACATGATTTGTGGTGTCACCCAAGAAGGTTTTAAGTATAGAGACCAACCTACCAAGACTTGAAGACGGCCCAAATGTACTTAATGTGACTATTAGAGTCATCGAGATATATCAATAGAGATGCAATGTAAAACACTGGTACTCAGCTGCATCCGATTAGACTGGAAGCCGACCCCAACGTAGTTGGGAAAAGGCTAGGCAGATGATGATGATGATATAGGAAACTAGTCACTTCCCGTGGATTCTCCTGAACGAACTACACACCCGGATTTCATCCAAATCCACATAGCTTTTGCATGATAGAGTGACAAACATACGTACATCCTCACAATTTCGCATTTATAATAATAGTAGAATATATATGTATATACTTAATTGTTACTGCTATGGAAGTATTTAGTACAAAGTTACATACTAACATATGAACTCCCCTTTACTTAACAATAAAAATTATATTACAATATTATTTTTTGGCATTTATATGGTACAAAATTTACAAATGAATATCTCATTTTAAGAACAACCTCTTTTAAATTAATCTCTTTTAATTAGACTACTTTTTGTAGCTTAAAATATTCATAGAGATGTAAAAGTGCGTACATATTTAATAACACTAGCTTTCCGCCAGCGTCTTCGCCCGCGTGGGCTATATGAATTCAAATTAAAGATGAACTGCTAGACCGATTTTGTGCAAACTTCACATAAACCATCTACTAAATAGTCCGAACAAAGCCTAAACATTTGGTTTGGATAGGTGAGCCCATTCTTGAGTTATAAAATTACAACGAAAAGTGGCATTGATTATTATATTTATTGATTAGATGTTATAAAATGTTGTTATATAACATTTTTTAATAATTTGGATACTGAATGTTATGTAGTATAACATTTGTAAATAGATACTTAATCTGTGCGTACTTAAGGTGCGCACCTTAAGATAGAAAGGCGCTGAAGACCTTACACACAGACAAGACTGGAAAACCAGCCTTATTAAAACGGAAACCTGGACTAAAAAGTCAAAATCACCAATCCGCCTGAAGCAAGCGTGGTGATCAATGCTCATGCCTTCTCTGTATGAGTAAGGCTGATGATCAAAGCACAATTTAATGTTTTCAGATATTACATAAAAGAGGTTACAATAGAATTTGTTCTTAAAACAAGATATATTCGCGACTGTTACTTTTCACGCCAAGTCAACTAAATTAAGAAGGAAATTAATGTTTTTATTTGTGAATGTATATCTGTTCTCAAAGCATTTATTAAAGTCACAGCTTAGAATTTGCAAATACCAAATATTTTAGTAAACCACAAATCAAATATTCTTTTTTCTCAGCATTTTATGGGCGAGTCGTTACCGCTCTGTTGGCGTAATGTCATATCGTCGTTGCGCGTGCAAAACCGCGTAAGAGCAGTTTGTAAATACCGTGTAACAGAAGAAGGCGCAAAAATTACACATCGCGCTAATTTTTAACCTGAATCAGGTTTATTTGAACGTCGCCGATTTTATATAAGTCAATTAAGTTGTCACAAAGGCGTTGTTATAAAGTTTAGTTGTTAAATTACAGTTAAATGGCTAAAATATTAAGTTTGGTAAGCCTCCTGCAATATTATGAAAAATCGCGGTATTTACAAACTACTCTTTCGCGGTTTTGCGAAATTTGTGAAATTGTTACAATCACTAAAATTAAGTTTATCCGTCTTAATTAAACAGAACTTATGTTATAGCTGTTTTTGATAAAGGTATGTTGATGGAAGATGTAGATTTCATTTAGTTCTTATCCCGTTGCTAGGCAACAGTTTCAACTTCCATTAAACTAATTCATATTCGGATTTTAGTAGTAATTAAACATAATACCTATATAGAAAAAATATAATGACATATCTTAGCAGTTTTATTCAACATGTTTGAATGATCCAAATTAAGTCTTATACATACAGATATAAAGTTTAAATTTCCTTGATATGTTTAATTACTAACAATAACAATCATTCTTAGCTGTGACTGTGTATAGAAAAACTATTTCATTTAGAAGATAGCAAACAGTGCAAAAACTTAGAAAAAAAGGTGCTGCTAATAAATTTTGTTAGTAAACACTGAAAACCTAGTGTTGCCAAACTAAAATTATTATTTAAACGTAAAATACCTTTGGTGTATTCCAAAGCATAGTTTTAAAAATAGAAAAAAGAACATAATGTATCTTTACACTTGATCACTTGCAAGATCTGTTCCACAGTCTTGCGTTTTTCAAATTTCTTGCTTCATAACTAACACGGCACTTATAGAAGTGTCTGTTTGTTCACTTATAAACACTGTCTTGCATATTATAGCATCACTTATCACTTTTAGTGTTACTTTGCGCGATTCTTGCATCACTTTTCACGAGTCTTGCATTGTTCAAGTTTCTTGCTTCACTCGTGTGTGTAGAAAATTAGTTGTGGGTTCGAGTCGTCGGGTGACATTTCTAGTTGGACGTACTGTGGTGTGGTTCTGGCAGATTCGTACGAATTGCCACCATTACGCGACAGGGAATTTCTTGATCTGAAAGTTAGAATTTTAATAATAAAATATTATCATCTAAATCGGTTCACCCGTTTTTCTGTGAAAATGTAACAAACAGATAGACCTTCTAATTTATAAAAAGTACTAGCTTCTGCCCGCGAGTTCGTCCGCGTGGAATAGTGGTGCTCCACTCCTATTGGTTTTAGCGTGATGATATATAGCCTATGGCCTTCCTCAATAAATGGGCTATCTAACACTGAAAGAATTTTTCAAATCGTACCAGTAGTTCCTGGGATTAGCGCGTTCCAACAAACAAACTCTTCAGCTTTATTATTATTAGTATAGATGGTACGAAATCCTTAGTGCGCGAGTCCAATTTTCATACCAAATCACATCTAAATCGGTTCACCAATATTACTGTGAAAATGTAACAGACAGACAGACCTTCTAGTTTATAACATACATATATAAGTATACTGACTTGGCTTTGGCGTGTGTGAGTATGTGAGACTTGAGGTTGGTGCTCTGTGCGAACTTCTTGTTGCAGCCGTCGAACGGACAGACGTACGGACGGTCGCCCGTGTGGATACGCACGTGCGTCCTGGAAATAGCAGGTATATAGCTTCGTATTATCGAGTTTTCTGTAGAAAGTTGCTGGGGAGTTTATAGCGCTACTTCTTCGCAGCAAAAATACATAGGAAGTTTTTTTTTTGTATGCCATCTCGCAGGTGAACCTAGAAGGTTGTCGACTGCTTAACCGGGTTTGCCTGTGAAGTGCCTTAAATGAATTTAGGGCCTCCAGCCAGGGCTTAACTTACAAAACTAAGCGACTACACGCTAAGGGCACCCCCTAGTGGGGTACGGGCCTCGGCTTAGGGCGTCGCTGGAGGAGGACAGCAAGGGACAGGCTGGATCAGAATATATATGATTATTATAATCGGGAATTTTAGCCGCTCTGAAGTTAGGCCTTTTGCCTGCGCAATGGTATATTTGACATTGTAAATGGTTTCTACAAATGATTAACTTCAGACTTATCGGCTGTTTTAGTGCCTAGAACTAACTAAAAAAGGTAATCTTCAAGTAAATCTAAGTAATTTTTTAATCAAAAATATGACTATACTGCAGCAAATGAGTTGTTCAATATGTAAAAATAAAATTACCGCATCCAAAGATATATTTCAATAAATTAAATATGTTTCGAGTAATTTTCAAAAGTGGTTATTGTTAAATTTAGTTAGTGGTTCTAAGTTCGATACGCAGACCAGGTAAATGAGTAATCCATGTGACAATACTCACCTTAAGTTAAAGTCTAAGGAGAACCTCTTCCCGCAGCCCTCAAAGGTGCACTGGAAGGGTTTCTCGCCGGTGTGGACTAGCTGGTGACGTTTTAATTTCGAACTTTCTACAAATGCCTTGCCTGCAATTATAATTAAATACATATACATAACAAAAGTTAAAGGAGGAGCTCGTGGCTAAGTAACAGCCGCACGGTTCGACCGATCAAAGGTTAAGTTGCGCTTGGCGCGGCCGGTCCGTGGATGGGAGACCATCTTTGTCATAGCGAGACTCCTCCGTGCCTCGGAAAGCACGTTAAGCTGTTGGTCCCGGTTGTCATTTGTACATCTTTGACAGTCGTTACGGGTAGTCAGAAGCCAGAAAGTCTGACAACCAGTCTAACCATGGGGTACCGTGTTACCCGGTAACTGGGTTGTGGAGGTCAGATAGGCAGTCACTCCATGTAAAACACTGGTACTCAGCTGCATCCGGTTTAGACTGGAAGCCGACCCCAACATAGTTGGGAAAAGGCTAGGCAGATGATGGTCACTCATACTTGGACTGAACACGGATGGAGCAGTTTAACCTGTTACGAGTCTCTCAAAGCTTGTCAGCTAAAGGAATGTTGAAAAAAAAGCTTAATATAATAATTATTTTCTAGCGGTTTTATCCGGTCTACTTCACGCATCATTATCCGCCTAGCTTTTTCCCAACTATGTTGGGTTCGACTCCCAGTCTTACTAGATGCAGCTGAGTGCCAGTGTTTTACATGGAGCGACTGCCTATCTGTCCTCTTCAACCCTGCTACCCAGTAACATGATACGCATTGGTAAGACTGGTTGTCAGACTTTCTGGCTTCTGACTACCCGTAACGGCTGTCAAAGATCTACAAATGACAACCGGGACCAACAGCTTAACGTGCTGTCCGAGGCACGGAAGTCTCGCTATGAAAAGGATGGTCACCCATCCACGGACCGACCGCGCCAAGCGCAACTTATCTTTTGATCGACCCGTGCGGCTGTTACTTAGCCACGAGCCTCCGCTACTTCACACATCCGGATTAAAATTGTCTCTAGGGTCCTATCTACTTCCATATCAAATGTCATCTAAATCGGTACAGCCGTTTTATTGTGCAAGTGCAACAGACAGATTTATTTTCTATTTTATAATATTAGTTAGGACATTTCACATAGCTGAACGAATCAAAAAAGAAAAGCTGTTCACATTCGGTGACGGCGTTATAATTCTTACTAGCTTTTGCCCGCGATTTCGTCTCCCTAGTTTTTTTTTTTTTATTTATTTAATTCAGACATAGTCCATACAACAAAACAATAGAATCACATAATAACACCTTAAAAAGTAAATTAAATAATATTAAATTATTACTAGGTCCCCAAACTCTAAAATTAGACATAATCAATAAATAATTATAAATAAAAAAAAATAAAAAAAAAGATTTAGAATTGGTCTAGATATGTAGTTAAAAAATATCCTACGTGATAATCCACGTATTTTTTTTTTATTTTATCCAAATCCATCATCAATCATACATCTTGCGTGAAAGAGTAACAAACATACATCCATTCCATTCTCACAAACTTTTCGCATCTATAATATTAGTAGGAAGTACAATTCGACACTGACCACATTCAGCACAGACGTGTACCCTGGGTCCGTGCGTGTGCAAATGTTTCCTCATCGCCGAGTTGTCTCTGAACATCTTGGTGCAGCCTTTGTGTGGACACGCTGGAACAGACAGACAAATATTAATTAATATATCTTTCTCTCACTTCTTGGACAAATAATAACTTGTAAAAAAGTGAAATAAGAACTGGCTAAGTGCGTGTCGGGCCACGTGCAATAGTGTTCCGTAATACGTTTGAGTTAGTTGAATATTAAGCCGTGAATTTAATTTAAACCGTTTAGTCAATTAGACGTGTACGATTTGGGGGGAGGGAGGGTTTATACCCTTTGACCGCCACTGAAGGTTATTTTTATTCTGGATGGGAAATCATCAAATGACCCCTCCCGCCGTGTGTGTGGGTGGGAGTGTCAGACTCTTACTGACTAAAACCCATCCATGTTCCTTCCTCAACACATAGGAAGTGGTGAAGGGCGGGCGTTTTGGGGGCTGTCTTTTGTAAATTTGACGTTCAAAAAGTGCTGATTTTCAGCCTAATTTGAATAAATAATTTTTGTTTTTTTTTAATTTCCTCAGCCCTTTTTATTCCAGGGGCGCGGTAAGTATTTCGAACGTTAGCATGTTCTTACCTATGGTTCTGTCTGAGGACTCCGGCATGGGTTTCTTTAGTCTAATCTTGTGTCCTGGCCGCGCGAACTCCGCCAGCTGCTTGGGATCTGATAAATCTAGACCTGGAATTACAATAACGTAGGCTATTTAGTATGTCAATTATTATCTTCACGAATAAATAAATATAGATATTGTTACGCCGACCTACGTAAACACGTTCTAGGTCGAACATCCTAGAACGAATGTTCTAGGGCTATGACCTAGAATAGAATGATCTAGAAAATGCTACGCTACCGCCATCTATTATCGAGTAGCCGGACTACAAGAATGTTCTAGAACTGTGTAGATTGCTTAGATGTTCTAGAACTATGTAGGTTACCTAGAACTTTCTAGAAGCCTGAGCTCGACATAAATAGAAGGCAGCGCTGCGAGTGAGTTTTTTAGGCTACTTTTAATCCGTGAGCGTGAAGCAGTTCGTTCGGGACGCGGGTGAAACCGAGGGATACAGCTAGTAATAAATAAATACCTTTGGTCACTTTCACACAGCGCCATCTAGCCCCAAAGTAAGCAACTAATATGCTTGTGTTATGGGTGCTAGCTTAACAGATATACTACTTATATACTGTTACTATGGATAACAGAAATTAAAATTCATCATTTCAATTTCTGCCTGACCGGGAATCGAACCCGTGGTGTTCTAGAACTAATAGATCCCTCTTGCGTGGTATTACCACTAAACCACTCAGGTCGTCTAAATATCATCATATCTCCCTTTAGTTTATAAGTCTGTGGTAAGTACATACCTGGCATAGTTTCCGCTCCTAAGATACTTTTCTTGCCAGTCATGTACTCCGTGTAGTCCGGGTCAGGCTCGGGGTTCGAACCATCATCTGTGAACAAAACACCTTTATTATTTGTAAATACTTACCGTCTTACACATTATAAAGTCATTCGCTTAATAACTGAAATACAGCTATTAAACTGTTTTGTCCTTATCTGACAAGTCAAAATGATGTTTGACATAAAGGTACAAAACAGTTTGATAGCTTAAATGGGTTTATTAAGCGAATGGCTTTATCTATTACACATATAAAATGCTTTGTCCTGAATGACTGACGGATCAACGCACAGCCTAAACCGCTGATCGTAGAGACATGAAACTTGGAGGGTGTGTTCTTTGTATGACATAGGTACCCGGTAAAAAAAGGATTTTCTGAAATTCTACCCTTAAGGTGAAAAAGGGGGGCAAAGTTTGTATGAAACTCTGTAATTTTTAATTTGAATTTGTATAGCCCACGCGGGCGAAGCGGCTGGCGGACAGCTAGTCTATACTATTATTATAAAGAGATAAAGTATGTGAGTTTGTAAAGGGTAATCTCAGGATCTACTGTTCCGATTTAGATCAAATTTTGTACAGAGATAGAGGGGACCCTGGAGAAGGTTATTGGCTTTTTATCCGGGTGCGTGAAGTAGCTCCCTCGGGAAACGGGTGAAACCGCGGGAAACAGCTAGTTACGAATAAGGGGTTACTGTTTACGTTTAGATTAGACTTTTAACAATTCGGATGCAGTTTTCAGTCTAAGTACCTGCGATCAGGGGCAATATGACATGTTAAATAGCGATAGAAATCCCATTGCAAATTAAAAAAATGTAAAAAAGATTAATCAATTAAGATGCAGTTTTGAATGGAGTTAGTATGTCCTCCCCGACCCTTACGCGGTGTCCTGCGTGAGCGACGAACGCGACGCGACGCGACGCAACACGTCGCGACGTAATGCGACGCGACGTAATGCGACGCGATGCTACACGCGACAAATGTCCTACGTGATTTTGGTCATTACTTCTCGAACCATGGAGAAGTACAGTACAATTTTGCTCGAAAGTTCATATTTAAAGTACAGACTTTTAAAAAAATATCGTAAAAAGCACAGAAAGAAAACGCTTCTGAATCAACCATTTCGAGTTCGTGGTGTCGCGTCTGGTCGCCCTCAAAACAAGTCCGCGTTACGTCGCGTCTTGCCGCAGACTGTCACATAGGCCGCAAGTAGGGTAGCCGTTGAGTTGATCGCGTTCGTCGCTCACGCAGGACACCGCGTTAGTCGACGAGCCAGCCCGCGCTTAGCCAGTAGCATAAAAAGTCCCGTAATAATGATACTTTATATGATCCAGCTAGTCCCTAGTTGTCCTCCTCAGTGATGACCTAAGCCGAGGTTCATTCCTCACTAGGGGGAGCCCTTAGCACGCCGTCACTTAGTATTAAATTTAGTTGTAAGCTTTGGCTGGAGGTTTTAATTTAATTAATTAAATTACGACCTCGCCAAATTGTCCGGTTAAGCAGGTCGAATGCTGTTAGAAGCACCCTGCCTAAGAGGTCATGTAGAAAAATGGAGTTAGATTGAAACATGGACAACGATATAGATTAGTTTTAATTAGGGTATGTAAAAAACTAGTCATGGTGGCCTAGTTGCTAAGGCTCCTGCCTCTCGTGTACGAGTGTGCGGGTTCGAAACCTGACAAGTACTAATGTGACTTTTCTAAAGTCATATGTACTTTCTGAGTGTTTCTTCAACACCATTGACTAACGGTGAAGGAAAACATCGTGAGGAAACCTGGACTTACAAAGTCTGAAATCGCCAATCCGCCTTGAGCAAGCGTGGTGATCAATGCTCATGCCTTCTCTGTATGAGAAGAGGCCTGTGCCAGCCGTGGGACGAAATATAGGCTGATGATGAGGGTATGTAAATTAGATTCAGGTGAAACCACGAAAATCTTTGGTGAAGAATACTTCTTCATAAAATCTATAGTGTACACTCACCATCATCTTCCCCGGTAGCCCACATGGTGACCGAGAACTCCCCCTCCATGGTCTTGATCTGAACCTGCTTCTGTTCCCAGCGCCGGGCCGGACCGCGGCCAGCCACACCGTCCATCAGACTCACTGGAACTTCTCCTGGAAATACGAAATAAATTATTTAAACAATGTTTACTGGTATTTTGAATCCGAAAGTCATTCTGTCTGCCAGTTTGACGACTTTTGGTGTGGAGATTGCTCGAGTCCTCTACCTCGTAACTCAACGAAAATGAAGATTCGATTGAAGTTTCGTATGTTTCCTTATAGGTTTTATTACGGCGGTAAGATGCAAACAATTGTTATATATTATATAGATAGTATAAGTATATTCATATGTACAGAGCATCAGATCGCACCTTACCGCACCACAAAAAGTTATCGTCTATTCTCGGTCTTTCCGAAGTTTCGTTTCGATGAGTTAGAGTAGCTCTACTCCTCCTGGTCGAGGACTATATAGTATAGGATCGTTTGGGATGCGAGTGGTTCCGCGGGAAACTCGAATTTTTGAAAAGAGTATCCATGGAGTTTCTTGCCGGTTCTTCTCCATAGGACCCACTACTAGGAACCGTGCAACTAATTTGACTTTTCATAAGTGCTTTATTTGTAGGCCTATGTGAAATAAAAATTTTGACTTTTGACTTTTGAAAAGCTTGTAGTATCCTAAATGCGAGTGTGAATTCGTTTTTATACAATTTCACAGTAAAATTGCTAAACCTATTTGGATGATATTTGGTATGATATAGCAGTATATAAAGTGGAAGAGTTAGTTTTAGTTTGAACGTGATAATCCCTGGAACTAAGATATAAATAAGTAAAAAATAAAACCGACTTCCAATAAAAAACTGAAATGTAATCGGTATTATTTTTTTGTAAAAAGTTTTTTTATTTTTTCGCTTTTCAGTGTCTCGGTCTTGCTATCTTAACAAAATAAACACACCACTTTTTTAGGTTGTAATAAGCGTAAATAACCAAATCATCTAAGTATTTGGCATAGCAGCAAGTAGAGATAAATCGTTATTTTTGATATATTTATAAAACGGCTGAACCGGTAGTGATAAAATTTATATGGGACCACTTCGGAAGTATCTCCTTTCGAACAAAAAAAGAATTTTCAAAATCTGTCCACAATTGGCGGAGTAATCGCGTAACAAACATACAAAAAAAAAACCGTCGAATTGAGAAACTCCTTCTTTTTTGAAGTCGGTTAAAAATTGAAAATTTCTCGCATAATTTTCTTATTTACTGCAATAACTGTACAGATTTGGATGAAATTTACATCCATTTACAATAAGATTAGACATTTAAACGGACCCCAGTTACCGTTCGTTCAAACGATTTTGAGCTCTATTGCTGAGGTGACAAAACAAAAAACAGATTCAGAATACATTTGGTATTGTAAACATTATTTTGCTTTCAACACCATCCTTATCTTTACGGAATAGAACTCAAAATAGTTTAAACGAACGGTAAATGGGGTGCGTTTAAATGTCTAATCTTATTGTAAATGGAGTATAGTATGGAGGTAGATCGAAGCCGGGTTTTATCCGGATGTGAGAAGTAGTTCTCACTGGTTTGCAGGCGGAACCGAGAGAAGCATATAGTCTGAAAATAATATATAGAAAAAATATATTTGTTAAGTAAAACTTACCGATGGGCATCAAATGCTGTATGTTCGTATTGGAGGTGTTATTGGCATTAGCACGGGGTCTGCCGCGACCTCTTCTGGAACAAATATCAGTATTTTATCGATCCTTTATTGTACTCAACTTCGGTCGGCTCGTGGCTACGCAATAGCCACGGTTATACTCATGCCTAGGACTGCCATCCGTTTAGAGGGCGTCCGGGATGGGTCCGGGCGGGTTTTCAAAGACCGTCCGGGGAAAACCCGGACACTTTTTACCTGATATCAGAACCCGATTGATTGAAAAATAAGCAATAAGTTAAAACAATTAATAAAAAGTGTCCAGGGAAAAAATCAAACTCATTCAAAATGTCAGAGGTTTTTATAGTTTTAGTCCAGGGTCGACGATTTGGGTGATGGCAGCCCTACTCATGACTAGCTATACAAATTCAATTTAAAAATGACAGTTCATACAAAAATTTGCCCCCATTTTCACCCCCTTAGGAGTAGAATTTCCGAAAATCCTTTCTTATCTGATGCCAACGTAATACAAAGAACACACCCTCCATGTTTCAGGTCTCTACGATCAGCGGTTTAGGCTGTGCATTTATCCGTCAGTCAGTCATTCAGGACAAAGCATTTTATATGTATAGATTGAGGTAAATACATAGCTTTTTTTAGGGTTCCGTAGTCGAAAAGGAACCCTTTTAGTTTCGCCATGTCCGTCTGTCTGTCCGCGGCATAGCTCAAAGGTTATTAGTACTAGAAATTTATTGCAAGTATGCATACTGCTCCCGCCGAAAGGGGTAAAATTAAATTATGAAAAATATTTTTTTAGGGAGGCTCCCAAACACGTAAAGTGGGGATGAATATTTTTTTCTCTGTACAAAATTTCAGCTTTCTTTTAACCAGAAACTCTGAGCTATGCCGTAGACAGACAGACGGACATGGCAAAACTATAAGGGTTCCTTGTCAGACTACGGAACCCTAAAAACTCGATATTAGTTAAGAGAAAAGTAGTTCAACAAGTCTACCTGCTGCTGGTCGACGGTGGCGCCGGGTACAAAGGATCGTAGTGTGTTTCAGGACTCGCGTTCAGGACTTCCTCGCCTGAAATCCCTGGCAGAATCACCTCCTCGCTGCCCACTGAAATTTTATAGTCTGTCAGTCAAGCCGACAATGGGTATGATCGTTATTTTGAATGAAATGAATGACAGGTATGAATTTTTGTGAAGATCAAAATATAGGTAGAAGATATTTTTTTTAAGGGGTTTGCTCTTAACTCTAGTCTAGGTCAGAGGTGACTGAGACTAAGTCGACGGTGGAGCGAGCTTACCCAGAAGAAGCCTATTCACTCTAACATTGAAGATTTTAGGGTTAAATGCGTTCTGGAACGAAGTATAAGTAGACTTAAGATATTTTGCAAATTTTTGCCTATTTAAATAGAGAGCAATTTTAAATAAGACTGCTATGTTAGTCTGGTTTTCTAGACTGACACCCATGGCCTACAGTCTAGTCTAGGAAAAATAAGCGTGATATTATTTTCCGTACAAGAATATATTATACTAGCTTTCCGCCCGCGGCTTCGGCCGCGTGGCCATTTTTTTACACCTTGGGTTACATTATTCAAGTTTTAGTAGGGATCCCTAATTATTTCTGGAAACAAATATAGCCTATGATAATTCGTAAAGATGTAGCTTTCTAACGGTAAAAGAATTTTTAAAATCGCTCCATTAATTTTTGAGTTAAAACCCTACAAACAAACAAATCTTTCCTCTTTATAATATTAGTATAGATATATATTAAAAAGAGTAACTATTGAGTTTCTTGCCCGGTCTTCTCCATAGAAAACTACTTTTTGGATTGGGCAACTAAATTCTTCCTTTTTCGATTTTCAAAAATGATTTGAATTGTATTGAAAAACCTCACCTTCTTCAAGATGCTGCATACCAATGACCTGTTCTTCCACCTCCTCATACTGATCATCTGTGATATACTCCTCGTATTGACCTGCTTCTATCTCTTCGTACTGGAAGTATTTTAAATATTTGTTAAAAAATTAATAATCATCTATATCTATCCAATGTGACTTTTCTAGTCATATGTACTTTCTAAGTATATCTTAGACGTCACTGACTAACGGTGAAAGAAAACATCGTGAGGAAACCTGGACTTAAAAAGTCTGAAATCGCCAATCCGCCTTGAGCAAGCGTGTTTAATGCTCATGCCTTCTCTGTATGAGAAGAGGCCTGTGCCCAGCAGTGGGACAATATATAGGCTGATGATGATGAAATAATCATCTGTGATAGACAGACAGACAAATAGACGAAGTGAAACCATAATGGTTCCTTTTTACCATTTATGGTCTAAAAACAGAAAAATATAGTTCTGGATCAATGGGTACTATTAAGCTAGCTTCCCATGGTGCGTTATTTTGGGATTACGAAGTACGGCCGACGACCACGGATTGTCACGCACCGCACACAAGGCTCAACGACGTGTCTGCTTCCCACAGTCTATCCGTGCTGGCCGGTCCGAGTCTGTCAGCAATATCACGCACCGTGGGAAGCCAGCTTTACGGTATTTTTACAGAACATATCTTTACAAATAAATAATATTGAAGTGTCTGTTTGTAATATTAAAATAATGACTTCTTAAGCGATGTAGGATTCTTAGATTTAGGGTGCAGTGGCGCCATCTAGGTGTCGCTACAGTACAACCCCATTCTTGCTTGAAGGAACCTATAAAAATATGTTACCTTGACTCCAACCTGGTCATCTCCTTCTATCTCCACCATGGAGCCGTGGGTGCCTATCTCCACCTCACACATTATCTCCTGGTTCATCATCCTGGCAGATGTCACCTGGAACAAATAGGTTTATATAACAGTTTGAACTCTTTTGTGAAATTCGTTTTTTTTTTCAGTTGTATTCACCAAAGGAAGGGTTATGATTTTAATTTCTATAGTTTATGCTGTGAAAAAGTATAGATATTATACAAATTTCCTTTAGCAACAAGATATATCTTATGATATGATTCTAAAAGAGTATTTTGGTACTTTCATGTTTTCAAACTCAAATACTTGTGCTTGTTGCTCTTAGCTTATTGATCTTTCAAAGTGCAAAAAATTGGACACATTATGAAAATTTTGCAGTATTAACCAATTTTCAATTTTATGTTCATAGTAATAGGGTTGAAAAGTGATCGACCGCGGAGTTTTTTTTACGGACTTTCAATAATTTTGTTTACAAAAGCTAGGGTTACTACTCAGGGTTTTGAGTTCCATTTAGATCGCTGCCTTTCCCCTAAATATACTGCGCATGACCATTATTAAGACTTTATTTATTTTATAAATGGAAGAAATTTGTCTGCTATGCTTTTACGGCAAAACGGCCGAACCGATTGAGCTGAAATTTGGTATAGATTGTAAACTGGGAAGGACTGGATAGTTTCTATAAGGGTCGCGGGAAGTATCTCTCTCAGTTTGCGGGAGAAGCCACTTAATATAATAAACTAGCTTTCCGCCAGCGGCTTCGCCCGCGATATTTTCGACCTATTTATTACTCGATCTATTAAAAAAAACGCATCAAAATCCGTTGCGTAGTTTTAAAGCTTTAAGCATACATAGGGATATAGGGACAGAGAAAGCGACTTTGTTTTATACTATGTAGTGATACTATGCGAATATGACTATTGTTTATTAGGCTTCCACGGCAACACGGCTGAACCGATTGAGACGAAATTGAGTATGGAGATAGACGATGGAGTTTCTTGCCGGTTCTTCTCTATAGGACCTACTCTTTGGAACCGTGCAACTAGTGTGACTTTTCATAAGAGGTAACCTGGGTAGAACCTGGGAAGGCTTAGGGTAGAGACGACTTAGGCAATAATTTCGTTAACTAAGCCACTGCTAAGTACTAACTGCCTTATTTATATAAGCCTCTTTTAGCTATCGATCTGTTTTGATGGGGCCCTCCCCCAGGGCCATAGCCTTCGAAAGAGTTACCGCGCCCCCGGAATACAAAGGAAGGAAAATGGATGGGTTTTAGTCAGTAAGAGTCTGACACTAACGGCAAAAAAAAAACTATCGACTGTTTGTCCTTTTTTAGGATTCCGTACCATACGTAGTTTTGTAAATCCTGCACCATGGTATAGAACCCTTCATGTGTGGGTCCATCTCGCACTTGACCGGTTTTTATCAAACTTAATTTTTAACTATTATTTTAAAAATTTTAAAATTATTATTGAATATTGAGATCTAATTAAAATGCTGTGCTTACCTTTAATTTAGATGCATGCAATGCTATTGAATTTGTAAATATGTTTTTTTAATTTGTTTTTGTGTGTATTTAGTTGGTTTGCCTAATTAAAATAAATAAATAAATAAATAAACTTGACAAATAAGGACAAAACGCATGATTGACAAAAGGATCGATTGACGCATGGCGTTGTTATGAATAAGAGTGTTAGGGTTTTTGGGGCCATTTAGGTTATGATCCAGCTAGCCCCGAGTTGTCCTCCCCAGTGACGCCCTAAGCCGAGGTTGGTTCCCCACTAAGGGGAGCCCTTAGCACGCAGTCTCTTAGTCTTTTTAGTTGTAACATAAGACTTGGCTCGCCACATTGTCCGGTTAAGCAGGTCGAATGCAGAAGCACCCTGCAAGAGGTCATATAGAAAAAAAGAAAAAAGGGAGCCATTTAGGTCTCTGCCTTAGCCCTTGGTGTATGATGTACTCCCGTGTATGACTATCATACAGTCATTTATTAAACACAGGATACATTAGGGTTTTGCAGATCACAATACAAAGCTATTTATAATTTACACACATATTAAAATTGAGGAAAACTTGATATAATATAAAATTTAGAACATCATTATTTAAATATTTTTGGCCTGTTATATTTCATGATTACCTTATCTAGCTCAATACCAAAGATTGATAGACTGAACCAATTGGACTGATCTAACAATAAAGTATTTGAAGATTATACATTAATTTCTACATAATAATTATTAGTACTCTAGGGAGAGACCATTAGAAATATCTCTTCTTATTTTTATCCTTAACTAGCTTCTGCCCGCGACTTCGTCCGCGTGGAATACCGCTCCTATTGGTTTTAGCGTGATGAAATATAGCCTATAGCCTTCTTCAATAAATGGGCTATCTAACACTGAAAGAATTTTCAAATCGGACCAGTAGTTCCTGAGATTAGTAGCGTACGCAAAAAAAAGTAACTTTTCTGGTTGATTTCTTACACCTTGTGTCCGAAAAACCCAAATATCTTACGGAACCCTATTTTTTTCCAAAATAAAATTTAGCCTATGTTACTCGTGGATAATGTAGCTTTCGAATGGTGAAAGAATTAAAATCGGTCCAGTAGTTTTTGAGCCCATTCATTACAAACAAACAAAGATTTCCTCTTTATAATATTAGTGTAGATAAGAAAAGATTTTCCGAAATTATACCCCTAAGGGGATGAAAAAGGGGGGCAAAGTTTGTGTGAAACTCTATAATTTTTAATTCATATAGCTTACGCGGACGAAGCTGCTGGCGGAAAGCTAGTATATATATATAAAAAGTTAAATTCACAGCTGACAAGCATTCTGGTAAACAAAACAATGCCTTATCGTTCAAGTTGTGGGTCAATTGAAATTAAATGAGACTTCTCTTTCAAGAGCAATAAGCCTAATACCTCAAAGTTAGTTATAATCCATTCATAATAAGATTACAAATTCAAACATACCCTATTTGCCGTTTGTTCAAACGATTTTGAGCTCTATTCCTAAGGTGACAGGACAAAAAACAGACTCAGAATATATCTGTTATTGTAAACATTATTTTGCTTTCAACACCATCCTTATCTGTACGGAATATATCTCAAAATCAGTTGAATTGGCTGTAAAAAGAGTTTGGATTTTTTTCTAATCTTATTGTAAATGAAGTATAGGTATATCCTATCCTATAGATAGATAGGAAAGAATATACCATCGACTTCAGCCATTTTCAATTGTTTTTCTCTAGATTTGCTTACATACTAAAGTTAGGTTTTAGATATTAGTTGTATGGACTTTATGTCAAAACCAGAACCTATGTCTAGTAAGAAAATCTTTAGATAGATAGGTTGTTGAAAATGATACAAGGATTTTTAGGAATTTGGACTATCTAGACTGGCTACTAAAATTCCAATAAAAAAAATACCTAGGCTGAAAATAAGTATAGTATTTTGAATGTCAAATTTGGAAAAGACCCCAAAAACATTCCCATTTTTTTTATGTATTTTTGCTGGGAAGACGAAGTGGTGCAAAAAACTCCCCAGCAACACATGTAATAATAATGAAAATAGAGGGAGGTGGAAAATTTAAATAAACTATTTTATTTTTAATAAAAATTAAACAAAAAAAACATGCTAAGCAGGATTGTTGCCTTATATTAAACTATCTATGCTACAACATTAGGTGCTGCATATCGCAGCTGGAATTTGAACATGTTTTATGCAGTAACTTATGCTAATTTTGGTCAGTGGGTCATCTTAGGAGCAGATTGTAGAAAATTAATTAGGGTTCTCAGCTAAAAATTAAAAGTTGTAATAGTAGAACACAGATGACGCAGCAGAGTTAGTCCAGTCTAGTTATAACAACTAGTCCCATCATTGTATGTTTTTATTTTATTGCCTAAGTGTTAGTGTTGTCACAATAAACTGGTAATTCCTACTCAAGCTCTTTTGTTACTGAAGAATCCTAGTTCTAAATAGAATCCTATGAAAGGTGATAAACTTATAATTTATTAATAAATGGTTTTTATTCTAAAGACTAGAAATTGAGAAAATACTTGTTATGCCTAGCACTTGTTTAAACAGACATCAAATTATCAAGTTTACAGTTATCAGAGGATGCTTTAATTAACCTCTTTTCATAATATGTTAATTTAATTGTTATGTATTTACATTTTAAATCTTAAGTTTAATTAAATTAAAAACAAGAATCTAATCAGGCAGAATACACACGGTACCTTTGCCATGATAAGAATGACAAGTAGAGAACAATTTCTTTAGATTATTGATAATAAAAACATTGAGATGTAAATAAAACAGCTCATTATCATTTTATAGAGTACAATTGATTTGTTTTTCATGATTTATTTTTAGAACGTATCGTGAAACACGTAAACAGTCGTGATTTAAGCGTAAATGGTGTGAATAAAAACGTCACTCGTTTGGGTTCAAGTTTTAATGAGAATTCGTTGCCTCCCACTGAGATAAATCTTTTTTTCAACTTTTATTATGCTGCATTGTGGTGCATTGGAGTCAAACAACTATCTCTCGAGGCAGGTGCGAGTCTACTGGCGGCTGGCGGCGCAACTGGACCGGCCGGGCCTGCGACCCAGACGATTTTTTAGATAATTATAAAATGACCACGCCAAACGCTTCACACATCGATACCTTATAAAATGACCTTCATTCTGTCACCCTCAATTGATCAAGCAAACGCGTAATTTCATAGAAAATACAAAACACTTGTTACGATACGTCAAAAAGTACTGTTTTCGATAGAAATAATTTACCTGTATTTATCCAGTAACAAAAGCACCGACGGCCCCCAGGAGACAAATATGGACAGATGCGTTGGCACGGAATTTTCCAACGTAATATTTATCGCAACTAGTGCCACAGTTTTCAGTGAAAAAAAGTTCGATATTTAGGCTCAAAAATATTTGAAATTTACGCGAAAATGTTTATAAAATATGTCCGACTAAACATGGCGTCCAAAGATGTCCGACCAAATTCAATATGGCGAAGCAAAATGGACGCCCGTTCTCCACCCGCTCGTACTTGCAAACTCCACCGAGAAAGGAAAAGCAACACTCACGTCATTTAGAAAAAAAATCTTTAAAACCAAATGTTGCCATACCCAAATTTAGGTCGCCGTTGTTTCACAGTCAATTTAAACGAAGCAAAGCAACTGGAAATTATATAAATATTTTTAATTAGCAGATAATTGACCAATTAAAATTACGAGTGAGTGTTACAAAATAAAAAGCTGTATTTTCATAAAAAAATCGCATAAATACTCTGATGTTTACAAACAGAATTCGTTAACACAGCTGTCAAACGAATCCCAATGCTGCCATCTATACAAAAACTTTGACGTAACAGCACCATCTGGCGGTGAAAATAGTGTCCATCTGCCATTTTCCCATTTTCCTCTTCCTGTGGTTATTTAACAGTTGGGCCAAAAAAATTGCGCAAAATTCGCGATGGCTCTGAGATTATTGAGTAAATTAAGTGTCCGGCCTGAGTTGCGTGGTGTTGTAAACCTTAGCTCAGCTGCTGCGCCGGCCCAGTTATCAGATTTCGATGTGCAGCACAAAACCCCAGTTGTGAGGAAGGTGCATCTTGTTCCTAAGGCTCATTATGGTGGTCGTCATGCCGTTACCATGCTCCCTGGTGGAGGAATCGGCCCTGAGTGCATGGGCTACGTCAGAGACATTTTCAAGTGAGTTATAACCTCCCTTTATTAACCTTTGTGGTCTTGCCAAAGAAACTGCTATAAATCAGCTGTGTTTACGTTCAGAATTTTTTCCATGCTAGATATTTACGTGCAAACACCTAACCTACATAATAAAACCCCTTATGTAAATCATTGTACTTATACCTATGTAATATGAAACCAAAACTGTATCCTCAAGTGCTACTACGCGTAATTGTCGTTCGTCAATCATTATCACATGACTTAAAGGGAAAACTAGCTCCATATTTAGCAAAGAAGTTTATTAATAAATAAACAGTGTTATAAGCATTGTTGGATTAATCAGTAAATATGTTATATTTATATAACACATTACTTTTATAAAACTTGCTTAAAACTAAATAATATGTAAAATCTTTTTCAAAAAAATGGTTTCATTTCTTTGATACAAATATGAAACTAGCTGTACCCGTAACCCGGCTTACCGAAATCATCTCAGAAACGGCAGTCATTTGCAGATCTTTGACAATTCTGACAAGTAGTCAGAAATTCTAACAGCCAGTCATAAGCAGGACGTACAGTGTTACCCGGTAACTGGGTTGTGGAGGTCAGATAGTCTCTCCATGTTAACTCCAGCTGCCACCGCTTGACTGGAAGCCAACCTCAACATAGTTGGGATAAGGTTAGGCAGATATAGGAACCACTTCACCTCAGAAAACCTCAACAGCCTTTGGTTAAATCAGGAAGTAAACCAAGAACATCTCACTCAATCAATGAGTTGTCTGCACCTAGAAAAAACTCAAGACTAGTAATAATGCAATTTCACCTTCATCCTGACGGAAATATTTCACACATTTGGGTAAAAAGTAGCCTAAAGCAGTTTCCTAAGTCCCATCGATCGCCAAACCAAATTTCATCAAAATTAAGTTAAGCCCGTTTACTGTGAAAGTGTAACAAACATACAAACAAACTCGCATTGCATTTATAATATTAATTAGGATAAAACATGTGTATATTACTTTTCCAATTAATGTTATCAATTTCCTTTCCGTAATTAAAATGGCTTCAGACCAATTAGTTTTAATAGGTTAAATAGATATGCAGACAATTTACTGTGCAGTTGTTTCTTAGATAATTATGCAGTGTTAGGCCCAAGTCCACCGACAAGATAACGGTCCGATCAACTGAAAACAGCTGTTTAGCATAAATTCAAACTTCTACCATATGATGGATAACCTATCATTTGAGCTTTTTATACCTAAAACAGTAGATTACCAAGCTAGGATTGAACAAGAAGCTGACAACACGAAAATTCATGCTTTGTGGTTTTAACCCAAGGTGTAATAAAAAATGACCACGCAGGCAACGCCGCGGGTGGAAAGCTAGTAGTTTAATAAAGTCCAAATATTTGTTTTTAGGTACATTGGAGCCCCAGTAGACTTTGAAATAGTAGACATTGACCCCAATGTGGACAATGATGAGGATCTGCAGTACGCTATCACCACTATCAAGAGGAATGGTGTATGTCTTAAGGTAATTCAATTTTTATAGACTTTTTACAGGTATTTTGGCTAAAGCTGAGAGGAATTAATGTAATGCACAATTAATTTTATATATAAATAGATATTTTAGGCTCTGTCACGTAGCCTGCCGGGGCTGCGGGACGGAATACAAAGGGCAGAGGAAGGAACATGGATGGGTTTTAGTCAGTAAGAGTCTGACACTCCCACCCGCCTCACCCAAGGCGGGAGGGATCATTTGATGATTTCCCATCCGAAAAAAAAGGCTCTGTCGCGTGTCGCTTAATATGGTGTTCCTGTGCAATTAAGCCGCCTTTATTTATTGAGGTTATTTTTACTCTTGGTCTAGTTTGTCAGACATTCAAGATTATGACTATCTGTTACAAAGTTCTACAGACAGCTAGATCCAACAGAAAAGCTTCGGCATCAAATGGGTGATCACCCATATGGGCAGTAACCGCGGCTAGCTTGGCTTAACCTTTTGTGTGCCAGAAGCATAAAATAATCGATGGAGTAGTAGAGCAACAAATTGGTGTCCGAGAGGAAACGACCTGAAACACGATGGCGCAATGAGCTGGAAGCGCATGCGGGTACACTTTGGATGCATGACGCGTATGACAAAATATAATGGAAGAAGATGGGGGAGGCCTTTACCCAGCAGTGGGATGAATTATCCTTACTAATATTATAAATGCGAAAGTAACTCTGTCTGTCTGTCTGTATGTCTGTCTGTTACGCTTTCACGCCAAAACTACTGGACCGATATAAATGAAATTTGGTACAGAGATAGAATAGACCCTGAGGAACAACATAGGCTACTTTTTACCCGGGTGCGCTAAGTAGTTCCCTCGGGATGCGGGTGAAACCGCGGGAAACATAATAATAATAATTTATAACCCTGTGTAACTCTCAATTTTGTAAATTGGCTCGAATAAATTAAGTAAATAAATGCATGAAGCGTAGATCCGTGCGAGACACAATTGATATCAATTATGTTTAAATACCCGGCATACAATAGGTTAATCTTCATATACATTCATAGTCATCATCCTATTTAATTTCACTGTTAGCAAAAGGCCTCCCCTAACGTGTCATATCGCCCCTTCCTTCAGCTAGACGCATCCAACATCTGCCTGCAACCTTTTGAGACAAGCCCGCCACACTATTCTCAACCACTACAACTCCTGAAAGCCAGAATCAACAGTGGCGACCACAAGAAAACGCCGAGGCAATGAAGATATTTTTTCCCAGAGATTTTTTTTTTTACTGTCTTGGAACTCACGAATTTAATCAGAAAACAATAGTGGAGGAATAGGAATAATCAACCTTTCTTGACCAAAGACCAAGTCCTTCATGGATCCCAATTCCTGTTCCAGGGTAACATTGAGACGAAGAGCGAGGCGGCCTACGTGACCTCCCGGAACGTAGCCCTCCGCAATGAGCTGGACATGTACGCTTATGTGCTGCACTGCAAGTCGTTCCCCGGCATCTCCACCAGGCACAAGGATATTGATATCCACATCATCAGGTTGCGATACTAAGCACCATTTTTAAGGTTCCATACCAAAAATGGTAAAAAGGAACCCATAAGGTTTCACTTCGTCTGTCTGTCAGTCTGTCTGTCACAACCGATTGTTTTTAGGATTGATAAACATTGTTTTTATTGAAACCTAAACAAAATGACTCCATCTAAATTTCCGAATTTTCTGCTGACTTTAGTAAAATTCAAAATTTAATAATAATTTATTCGAACTAGGTTCAGCCTAGTTCGAATAAATTATTTTTCGATCGGCATTTTTAAACGTCAAATGTACAAAAGATAGTCCTTAAAACGCCCGCTCTACATAGAAAAGACATTAGCATTGATCACCAATAGAATCCAGTTTTCCTCACAATGTTTTTCTTCACAGTCAGTTTTAGTCAGTGCTGTCTAAGATACACTTAGAAAGTACTAAGCTTACTAGGCCACCACAACTCGTATATACAGATTAAGTTATTTTTTGGAATTTAATAAATAAATAATATCTTTGGACAATTTCACACAGCGTCATCTAGCCCCAAAGTAAGCAATGCAAGCATGCTTGTGTTATGGGTGCTAGTTTAACGGATATACTACTTATATATTTTTATAAATACATACATTTTATACATAGTAACACCCAGACCCGTTACAGAAATTAAAATTCATCATTTCAATTTCTGCCCGGCCGGGAATCGAACCCGGGACCTCTTGCGTGGCATTCCGGCTACTACTACTACCACTAAACCACTCAGGTCGTCAAAAATAAAAAAATTAAAATCATCAATGATATGAGAGTTTATATGGTAATTTTAGGAATAAGGTCATCAAGTTATGATGTCTAAAATAAATGTAATAAACTCCCTTTACAGACAGAACACAGAAGGCGAGTACGCCATGTTGGAGCACGAGTCCGTGCAAGGAGTCATAGAGTCCATGAAGGTTGTGACTGCCAGCAACTCGGAGAGGGTTGCCAGGTTTGCCTTCGAGTTCGCCAGGAAGAATAATAGGAAGAAGGTAAATAGTGCCCGGGTGGTCTGTGTGTATGACGCGCCGACCCTAGCCCTTGATCAGGGTAGAAAGAGATTTTCTTTCGCCGCCCTTTGGTTTTAAAAAAGTCTGTTATATCTACGAATTTATATAGAGGCAATCTACAGAATTTTCAGCCAAATCCTGCGGATTTTTAATAATTGCCATAATAAAGTAACTAACATCACGAGTAACATTTGGGACTTAGTGCCATGGTAACTTTTTTGAGCTCAAAAATAACTATCACTGTGTGTAGAACACACACATCTGATGGAGGATGGGACTGGGACCAAAGGTCATACAAAACTTCTACTTCTCTGCAAGCCAAATAACTATTTGATTTTAGATCATACTATATTTCATTTACAATAAGATCAGAAAAACTTCCGAACTCTTTTAGCAGCTTATTCAACCGAATTTGAGTTCGATTCTTTATTGATAAGGCTGGCGTTGAAAGCAAAATAATGTTTACAATAACAAATATATTCTGCATCTGTTTTTGTCTTGTTACCTTGGTAATAGAGCTTCGTCTGAACAGACAGTAAATAGTGCGTTTAAATGTCTAATCTCATAATAAATGGAGTATAGAATACAAGCTGAATTTCTTTCCTAACTAAACCTATCTCTTTCTACTCTTCCAGGTGACGACAGTCCACAAGGCTAATATCATGAAGCTGTCAGACGGCTTGTTCTTGGAAACCTCCCGCCGTGTGGCCAAGGAGTATCCCGAGTTGGAGCACAACGACATGATCATTGACAACTGTTGCATGCAACTGGTTTCCAAGTAAGTATCCTGTTGCAATCATCATCATCAGCCTAGCCTTTTTCCAACTATGTTAGGGTTGGCTTCCAGTCTAAACCAGATGCAGCAGAGTACCAGTGTTTTACATGGAGCGACTGCCTATCTGACCTCCACAACCCAATAACCGGGTAACACAATATCCCTTGGTAAGACTGGTTGTCAGACTTTCTGGCTTCTGACTATCCATAACGACTGTCAAAGATCTACAAATAACAACCGGGACCAACAGCTTAACGTGCTTTCCGAGGCACGGAGGAGTCTCGCTATGACAAAGATGGTCACCCATCCACGGACCGACCGCGCCAAGCGCAGCTTAACCTATGATCAGTCGACCCGTGTGGCTGTTACTTAACCACGAGCCCCTCTGTAGTGTAATAGTGAAGTGAGGTAGATTTTGGAGACGATTATATCAGAGTGCTTGAAGTAGTTACCTTGGGACGCGAGGATCAGCTAGTCTACCCTCATACTTCTCATCGTCATATCTATCTGTACTAATATTAAATGGCACGTTTGGCGTAGTGGCTGAGCAATTGGCTGCTGCGCGGCGTGTCGCGGGTTCCATTCCCGCACGGGACAACTATAATTGTTCCGGGTCTGGCTGTTTGTGCATGTGTAATGAATGTTTGTAAGCGCACCCACGATACAGGAGTAATTGGTAGTGTGGGGCAACGTTTTTTAAATAAAAAAAAGAGGTAAAGTTTGTGAGGTTGTATCTCTGGATCTACTGAACCGATTTAGATAAAAAATTGTACGGAGATAGAGGGGATCCTGGAGACGGTTATAGGCTACTTTGTATCCGGGTGTGCGAAGTAGTTCTTTCGGGAAGCGAGTAAAACCGCGGGAGGCAACTAGTAACTATTAAATAGCGTGGTACTTGCCCAGTCTACGGCTATCTACACTGACGTACTAATAAAATGCATCAATGTTCAACACGTACCTACCTTTGAAAAATACATTTTAGCCAAGTATTCCAACTTTTTATACAAATTTAAATTGAAACCTATAGTTTGGTTCGTTAACTTCATAACAGCGTAGTATCATTATCCCTAAGTGTATGTTTGTATACTGGAAAGGGCCATTCAATTTTTTTTAAACAAAAACTTTGATGCTGTTTCTTTGTCTGGGGGTATATAATTGAGGTCTTACAATATTCCAGGCCGCACCAATTCGACGTGATGCTGATGACCAACCTGTACGGGTCCATCGTCTCCAACGTGGTGTGCGGCATCCTGGGCGGCGCCGGCCTGCACTCCGGCAGGAACTACGGCGACCATTACGCCGTGTTCGAGCCTGGTACCAGAAACACTGGTAAGTTTATATATATATATATAATCCGCTTAGCTGTTTTATTGTAAACATTATTTTGCTATAATTTTTTTTTGTGTATGGCATCTCGCATGTCAACCTAGAAGGTTGTAGACTGCTTAACCGGGCTTGCCTGTGAAGTGCCTTAAATGAATTTAGGGCCTCCAGCCAGGGCTTAACTTACAAAACTAAGCGACTACACGGTAAAGGCACCCCCTAGTGGGGTACGGGCCTCGGCTTAGGGCGTCGCTGGGGGAGGACAGCAAGGGACAGGCTGGATCAGTATATATATGATTATTATAATCGGGAATTTTAAAGCTATTGGCTCAGCTTGCGGACTGGCTCGTCGAGCTAGAGCTTTTGTTTTTTTGTTTTCAACACCATCCTTATCAGTACGGAATAGAACTCAAAATCGGTTGAATAAGCTGCAAAAGTAGTTTGAAAATGTTTCTAATATTATTGTAAATGAAGTAATTTGATAATTATTTTTTTTCAGGTACCGCAATCGCCGGCAAAAACATCGCCAATCCGATAGCAATGATCAACGCTTCGGTAGACATGCTAGAACACCTTGGCCATCACTTCCACGCGGACCTTATTAAGGCTGCAGTGAACAAGACCATCAACGAAGACCACATCATGACCCCGGACCTTGGAGGAACAGCATCCTCGTCGGATGTGGTGAAAGCGATCATTGGTAATCTTCAACATTAACTTCTTAAGCAGAGATTTTTAATTTAAGCAGTTTTTTTTTTTCGATGTTGTCTATGCTTCTTTTTTGGCTTATAAGCGTCTGTTTTTGATAGTGCAATTTGGTTTTGTAGTAAGAGATTAATTGTGCAATTTTAACTTATTTTTTTTTTCATATTACTTTAAATATGTCGTTGAAGGTATAAAGTTAACGTATATCGTAAATCGGTGACGTAAAAACGTTTTAACGATATTGATAATTTATTAATATTACTCCTATAAGTTTAAAAATTGACGTAAAACAGCTTTTTAATAGCCCATCCTTATCATTTTAAAGTTATTAAAGCGAGAGAGTCTATCTACTACAAAACCATTTATCAACTCATTTTAAGTTATCATAAACAACGTTTATAAGCCAATTAATATTTTAGCATAGTGAAGTACTTATAATTGGTATTTTTTTTAATTGGCATTATTAATTTTGTCCTTATTGGAATTTCGGTTGCGCTAATAAATATTGGAGCTTTTCATTGGCTTGATATACAGCTTTTAGCTAATAACATGGTTCGTTAAATATTATCTGCACCATTTATACTCGAAAACAATGAATTCAAATCAGTTATCTATATATATAAAATGCTTTGTCCTGACTGACGGAGCAACGCACAGCCTAAACCGCTGATCGTAGAGACCTGAAACTTGGAGGGTGTGTTCCTTGTATGACGTAGGCATCCGATAAGAAAGGATTTTCCGAAATTCTACCCTTAAGGGGGTGAAAAAGGGGACAAAGTCGGCATCAAACTCTGTTATTTTTATTTAAAATTTGTATAGCCCACGCGGGCGAAGCAGCTGGCGAAAAGTTTGTAATTATTATGAATACGAAAGTAAGTCCATCTTTCTGTTTTCTTGGTAAAAAGGCTGAACTGGTTTACATGAAATCCTTATCCTTACTAATATTATAAATGCGAAATTAACTCTGTCTGTCTGTCTGTTACGCTTTCACGCCAAAACTACTGGACCGATATAAATGAAATTTGGTACAAAGATAGAATAGACCCTGAGGAACAGCATAGGCTACTTTTTACCCGGGTGCGCTAAGTAATTCCCTCGGGATGCGGGTGAAACCGCGGGAAACAGCTAGTTTAATATAAAGATGCATAGATAGATGTATGAGGTTGTACAAAGGATGGATTTTATCTGGAAGCGTGAAGTATAGTTGCCGGCAAATAACTTGGCCAAAATTGTAAGTAGTTTTTCTCTTTTCTCTAACTATTTTCTACATATAAATGTTTAAAAGTAAATAAATACAATAGACGATAGTGTAATGACAAGCATTGAAAGTGTTACTTTTGGATTACACTGGGTGCACATGCGCAAACTTGTTTCAACTACGTTAAAATCTGGCCAAGTTATTTGCCGGCAACTATACTTGTCTCAGGATACGGATGAAATCGCAAGAAATCACTACATAGTATAAAACAAAGTCGCTTTCTCTGTCCCTATATCCCTGTGTGCTTAAATCTTTAAAACTACGCAACGGATTTTGATGCGGTATCGCAGGCGAAGCCGCTGGCGGGAAGCTAGTGGCTAATTAAAAATCTTAAAATTTGTATTTTCCCTAACGTATTACCACAATTATTGGTGCAAACAATATTTTTCGAACCACAACACTGCTATTCAAAATTATCATCATTAAACTTCATTTTTTTGTCAATATTTACAATACTAATATTATTGGTAAAACGGTTAAAATAACTAATAATACTCTAATTGGCGGTACAACTGATCTGTAAAATGTGTAAATAAAAAAATATCACTCCTTAAAAATAGACAGAGCGACTGTTCGGTCTATATCTGTCTATATCTGTCTCTTTCTGTAGTACTTAAAACCCGAGCTTAGAAAGAGATGCTAGATTTTTTCCGCTTTTCAGCGCGTTTTAGCTGATAACGCAAAGTCCATTATTTGTCTCTGTACAGTATTTGTAATCGTCCAAAAAGCTTAAAGCGCTTTCCACCAAATTTTGCTCAAAATTCCATATTTAAATTCCAAAAATAAACCAAAATTTTCAAAGAAAAACATACTTTATGTTCTCTGCTCATAGTATTATTTAATATTTGTATTTTTTACGTATTAATCGACATCGTATACCAAAAAAGTAATACGATTTTTCTCGTAAAGTATTATTTCGTTATTATACCTATAGGTGGCGTTAGTGATACAAAGAAACGAGTTTTTTTTTACAAAATCTCTAACCAATTATTGCAGAAAATACTGTCTGTCTGTCATTGATATTCGCATGACAATTAGGACGACTGGTTAACGTGCTCTCTTAAGCACAATGATTCGATATCTATAGCACGGTAACCCATCCAATGATTGACCTCGGCAAACGTATCTTAACTTCTCAGATATCTGCGTGGCTTATATTGAGGCTCCCTTTTATGTTTTTACGTCGCACTAACGCCATCTATCTCATAGACAAGTAGTACAAAATCAACCCCACATTTTTTTTTATTTTACACTCAATACCAAAAGTATTAAAAAACTTAGAATAATGTTTAGTAAATTATTATTTAATGTAGTATTTTATTATTAAATAATAAATTGGTAATTTATAATTTTAGTTGTATTTATTACTTTTTTTTTAGTTTTAGAAATCGTAGTAGTAGAACTAGTGTTGCCAGATAAAATTTTCCAGTTATCGAGATAGAAAAAAAAAGAAATAGCGCATGAAACTGCATGCTCGCTTCGTACGCTTCTTAGTACACTTTTAATTTTTCTCATAAAGCCATCCAAAGATCTTCTGTAAGTGATAAGACCGCCCCTTGTGTCACCTTATGTAATAAGTCATTTTCCAATGTGATATGTTTTGATTGATATACATGTAAAGTAAACTCGACTTGGCTAATTTACTTAAATTAACTCGACTTGGTTTATTTCTAATTTAATGAAAATGCGGGATTTCAGAATGCGTTTTGAAAGGTTTGAAAATCGAGACGTCTGGCAACACTAAGTAGAGCCCCCTTTGAATCTTTACAATAAAAAAAAACAAAGACGCTCCCGATCTTTTTACGCTTAGATCTTTTAAACTAGGCAACGGATTGTAATGCAGTTTTAGTTAGCAATAGTTAGTGATTCAAGAGGAAGGTTTATATGTATAAAACATGCATATTATAGTATATAAATAGTAGTAAAAAATCTATACAATATCTACTAGAGCCCCCCCCCCTCCTACAAAGCCGGAGTGGGTTCCCTATAAATGTATATCTCCTTCCCTAACATAAACTTGAACCTTATTGTCAAGATGTACGCGTGCTATACACCTATGTCTGAGCTCTCGAGCAAAAATCAGGCGTGGTGATATGTGACAAATTATAGTCTGCGATGTCTTGTATAGCAGGGACCTTACCATGAGCTACCAAAGCAGGAATACATAGTTTAGTTGTGAGAAAGAGAGGGTGCTATACTACGTTAGCAGCTATGTCTCGCTTTCACAAGAGAAAAGTGATTGAAAAACACGCGGTGGTATGGCCTTAGATATCTTTTGTGAGTAAGGGGGTTGTTCAAAAGAGTTGACCGCGCCCCCGGTACGCTAGAGGTGAAGGAAGGAACATGGATGGGTTAGCCAGTAAGAGTCTGACACTTCCTCCCACTCTGCCCACAGCGGGGGGAGTCATCTGATTCCCCATTTCTTAAAAAAAGAGTAGAGAAAACTCCCACCCCCATGCTAGGCCTGATGGTCTAAGGGCCAGGCTCACCGACAGATGGTTACGTAATCGGCCCGTTAAACAAAAACGTTTTTGAACCAGGAAGCTGGAATTTTAGTGTTACCCACTTCTAGTTCAACCCTGGTTTGGTAATCGACCGTTTCAGAAATAAAAATCTCAAATTTAACATTGGGTAATCGAAAGTTGGAAGTTTGAATTTATGCTAAACAGCTGTTTTAAGTTAATCGGGCCGTTATCTTGTCGGTGAACTTGGGCCTTAAAATAATAAGTAAGCTTTAATATTCTATCTATAGGGATAAAGACACATCTTTTCTTAAAATGGGTTTTATTTTAACCAGCCCAGAGTTTGATTCCTGGGTACAGTGATATTTGTGTTATTAGCTGGCCGTTATACCAGTAGTTTTTCTTCTTTGATGACGTCATGTTTCGTTTACTAATTATTATTATAATTAACACCATTCAGAGTCAATATTTTGTATACGGTGCGCACAACAAGCGGAAGAGAAAAGAAAGGAGAAAATGAAACCGTTAAAGCGAAAATAGTAGATTTTTTTACTATCAGTACAAATAAATTAAATTCAAGTGTCTGTTTTTTATGTCAGAAAAATAGCTTTTTTATTATTGAATGCATATGCTTATACGGTACAAAAAATCTGTCTGTCCATGTGTTTCGTATAATCTCCGAAACGGCTGATTTTGCCGGGACATTCATTGACAGATAGCTGATGTTATAACGAGTACCTACTTTTATCTAAAAAAAAAGAATTAGGGTTTCATGAAAAAAAAAATGGAAGCTATAAAATTTCTATAACATATCTATAGGTATTTAAGAAGCTTGTTTGAACATAAAGATGTTTACAAAAAGGTTAAAAGATAAAGCTTGGCTTGATGTAGGCAACATGATCCATGAGTGTAATATTGTAATTATTACACGAGCGATACCGTGGGCAAAAACTAGTAATGTTTTTTTTTGTTTTTATTATACTTTTTTTTTAAGTTAAAATGAATTAACAGTTTTATTGTCACTAAAATGTTTTTTTGTATGATATCATGTTTTGTTGTTTTCAATGTATTCATTTTGATTTTAAGTTATTAATTTATGTCATTGTAAATATTTAAGTTGCTAACATGTCATTTGCTATTTTTATTTAATATATATATTTATATATTTTGTGTGATTAACAAATTAACCAAAATATATTTTCTGCATGTGTAATTTCTATAACATTTTTTAATTCTGTGCTTTTTTAACTAAGCACTATACTAGTTGCACTTTTCTGCATGATTGTACGTAAAATAGAATTAACACTAAGCAATTGCATGTTTTATTTAAGTCTATATATAACCCTTTTTTATTTCAATATGTAAAAATATTGTACATTCTAGAAATTTCGCCGTTGGAAACGATTCAACCGAATTCTCTTACTTTCAGTATATTTTATACTACAGTTCCTAATTCGTTGACAGCAATTTCTAGAGTGTACAACACCGACAGCCAGTTGCAAAAAAATATATTCAGTTATACCTACGGAAGAACTGTCATTCAAGATCTGTCAAAATGGGGGATTTAATTGAATAATTTTGCTATTTTTTTATGTTTTTCGTCTTAATATTTATGATATATCCGTTTCCTTAATTGTTATATCTATGTATTGTTATCATAAAAATATTAAAAGTATGCTAATTATTAATATCATGTTTTTTGATATTCATTATAAGTATAAATTATAAAAAGTTTCGTGCAACCGGCTGTGTTCGTAATATAACACTTATTCCGAATACAAAAATCTAACGCCATCCTAGTAGAAATATTGCATCAAAAGATTTACGAGTACCACGAAAGAGATTTGAGAGAGAGATAACACTAATAAAATATGACAAAAAAAAACAAATGATAATGTCAAAATGAGTAGGCGGGTGATTCTTCAACAATGTGCGGTTGGTTTTTCGACGCTGTTCGCTTCCTCACACGAATTTCATCATTACCAGCCGTATAAAATTCAATATTTACCCACATTAAGAGGCTGTATCTATTTCATTATTTAACATTATAATTTTAAGCTTGTAAATTATACAATTTAAACGACAGTCGGTGATGAGGGTAATGACGATTCGGAAACCAAACAGCAAAATGTTGAAGATTCACCCTGGCATTCTAAAATTCTACTATAGTCTGTTCCAATTGATTTAAAGAAAAATGTAAACAAAGTCGTAACCTAGTTTGTTTTTAATTCTGCCATAGAAATTAACAAAATGGCGTAAGGATGGGCCATTTAAGTCAATTTCATGTTTTAAACATTATCTTTCAACATTTAATGGCCGCGATTCTCTTGACACCATCTAAATTAAATTTAGTCTATAATTCTCTCTTTCCATCAACAAATATAAGAAAGGCATAGCAAACTTTTAACACCTGTCAAATTAGAAAAAAATAGTTTTCCATACAAATTAAACATCACGACGTAACTATCTCGACTAAATTAACAAACCTGTACGAACAAAATGTCATCTGTCATTTAATTTGACAGCACTGAATTACTTGCTATCCTCTTCTTGTATTTCGCAATAGAAAAAGAGCATGATATTTTAAAATTAGTTTAGTCGTGTGTAAGTCAGAATCGACACCAATGCCATTTTATTTATCTATGTTGGACTATAACAAAATAGGTCATAATTTTGTTTACATTTTTCGTTATTTTAATTGCTACAGACTATAATTTTTAAACACATAATTGCACGATTGGACTTTATAACACCTTCTTCGCTGTGGCGTTAGTTTTTAGTATAAATTGTATTAACAAATAATATGGATGCTGATTTTTACTAATGGTATGTTGATTGATAAACTTTTTTATTATTGTAACTTTTTGAACGCTACAGACCAAAATATGACTGTCTTTATTACGTCTAATAACGTTTCGTAATGCCAATGATTGCATAATGTTGGTTGTTTTATGTCGGGTATTTTTTTTAATGTTATTTGTCTTTTAATATTGTTAATACAATTTTAATGTGACATTTGATGTTATTACAGTTTTAATGAATTAAACAAAAAATATTTCTATTTAGTTAACTTTTCATTTTTTTTATATTATCTTAACGTCTATACGTACGTCTGCGGCGTTCAAATGGTTAATAAATTGAGAAATTAGGATGTGAATTTAATCAATTTAATTTATATTTGCAGATAACATCGACCTGTACATGAAGAATAAAGTTTCTTTCCATTAATTTATTGGAAGTTTATGAAAAAATCCAAAACAAAATTCATGTTGGTTTTTATGTACGATTTTACTTATGTTTCCATTCCACTGGTAGATTTTTCAACTTTTTTTCGATTTGATAATATGCGATCATAGTGTTTTACAAGGGTCTTTTTTGAGCAGATTTTAGACTTGTAATTTTTGAGCATTATCATATAATTTACCCAGCGTTGGAGTCATCTTTGTCTCATAGTTTTTTTTTTACTTTTTAGGAGAATTAAGGTATCTGTTATGTAAAAATGCTCTGTAGTGCCTATACGGAAGTTAAAATCTAAGACCAGTTCAGCTATAGATTTTTAAACTACTTTTTAGTGTTATTATTTCACCTAAAATCAATTTTTAAGCAAGTAAAGTCGTGCATATTTCTGCAGCCGTATTATAACACGTTAAATGTTATCCAGTTTCCAATGCGAGGGAGAGATGGAGCTATATAGATCGAATAACACCGTCCTTTTTTCGCTACAGAATGTGGATAATTTTAACGAATCATAATAAGGTTATTCAGTGTACAAGATCGTACAAAACGAGTGTTACCTATTTATTTTTTACTTTAATTAATTAAGGCCATAGGCCAATTAAAATAAACTATGTATTATATAACGATAATAAATAGTGTTAAGAACAGTTTTTTCGTTTTATTTATCACATGTCGTATAAATGCCAATGACGGGGCCCTCCCCACTAGGTGACTGGGCTGCGGGATGTTCGAAATAGTTACCGCGCCCCCGGAATACAAAGGGCTGACGAAGGAACATGGATGGGTTTAAGTCAGTAAGAGTCTGACACTCCCTCCTGTCCCACCCACGGCGGGAGGAGTCATTTGACGATTTCCCATTCGAAAAAAAGGATAGAAGTATCCAGTGTCGGATATGTGATAATACAAAACAAGGTAGAATGTATGTGTGTACCAGAATTTCACTTAAAATCGTTCAGTAGTTTTTGTACAAACGTTTAATACCTCTGAACCTGTTCGCCAGCTGGTCCAAAGAGGAAGCAATGGGATATTTTTTCGAATAACTAAAGTCCAGTATGGGACCTACTCATCAGCTAGCTCTTAGTTCGCTAATATACGAGAAGAAAATATTCGAGAAAAACAACAGTTTAGTGTGGGACCTGCTGCTTGTCAGCTTCCCTTATGGAAGTGAGGAGAGAGAAATTTTCGAGAAAAAAACTACTAAGTCAAATACAGGACCTACTTGTCAGCTAGCCCTATGGGATGGAGAGAAAATTTTCGGAAAAAAAAACGAGTAAGTCAAGTGTATGTGTGTACTTGTCGGCTAGCTCTCTGGGAGAAGGAGATAAATCTTATGAAGAAAAGACGACTAAGTCAAGTATGGGACCTACTCGTCAGTTGGCTCTATAGGAGAATTTTTCCAAAAAAACGAATTTCCCTCGGGGGCGGCAATTGCCCCGTTGCCCCCCCCTGGATCCGCGCCTGTCCTACTCGTCAGCTGGCTCTATAGATTTTTTCGAAAAAACGACTAAGTCAATATGGGACCTACTCGTCAGCTGACTACAAGAGAATTTTTCAAAAAAAACGACTAAGTCAATATGGGACCTACTCGTCAGCTGACTCTAGGACATTTTTTCCAAAAAAAAAACGACTAAGTCAATATGGGACCGATTTTACTAATCTGCTAGTCACCTGACCCTACTTTGGGAGGGTGGAGTGAGAAAGTTTGATAAAAATAATGACTAAGTCAATATGGGACCTACTCAACAGCTGACTCTATAGGAGAATTTTTCCAAAAAAAAAACGACTAAGTCAATATGGGACCTACTCGTCAGCGGGCTCTAGGACATTTTTTCCAAAAAAAAAAACGACTAAGTCAATATGGGACCGATTTTACTAATCTGCTAGTCACCTGACCCTACTTTGGGAGGGTGGAGTGAGAAAGTTTGATAAAAATAATGACTAAGTCAATATGGGACCTACTCGTCAGCTGGCTCTATAGGAGAGTTTTTCCAAAAAAAAACGACTAAATCGATATGGGACCTACTCGTCAGCTGGCTCTATTGGAGAATTTTTCCAAAAAAACGAATTTCCCTCAGGGGGGGGGCAATTGCCCCGTTGCCCTCCCCCCTGGATCCGCGCCTGTCCTACTCGTCAGCTGGCTCTATAGATTTTTTCGAAAAAACGACTAAGTCAATATGGGACCTACTCGACAGCTGACTCTATAGGAGAATTTTTCCAAAAAAACGACTAAGTCAATATGGGACCTACTCGTCAGCTGGCTCTATAGATTTTTTCGAAAAAACTACTAAGTTAATATGGGACCTACTCGTCAATAGGAGAATTTTTCCAAAAAAACGACTAAGTCAATATGGGACCTACTCGTCAGCTGGCTCTATAGATTTTTTCGAAAAAACTACTAAGTTAATACGGGACCTACTCAACAATAGGAGAATTTTTCCAAAAAAAAACGTCTAAGTCAATATGGGACCTACTCGTCAGCTGGCTCTATAGATTTTTTCCAAAAAACGACCAAGTCAATATGGGACCTACTCGTCAATAGGAGAATTTTTCCAAAAAAACGACTATGTCAATATGGGACCTACTCGTCAGCTGGCTCTATAGGAGAATTTTTCAAAAAAAACGACTAAGTCAATATGGGACCTACTCGTCAGCTGACTCTAGGACATTTTTTCCAAAAAAAAACAACTAAGTCAATATGGGACCGATTTTACAAATCTGCTAGTCACCTGACCCTACTTTAGGAGGGTGGAGTGAGAAAGTTTGATAAAAATAATGACTAAGTCAATATGGGACCTACTCGTCAGCTGGCTCTATAGAAGATTTTTTCCAAAAAACGACTAAGGCTCTATAGATTTTTTTCCAAAAAACGACTAAGTCGATATGGGACCTACTCGTCAGCTGGCTCTATAGAAGAATTTTTCCAAAAAACGACTAAGTCGATATGGGACCTACTCGTCAGCTGGCTCTATAGAAGAATTTTTCCAAAAACCGACTAAGTCGATATGGGACCTACTCGTCAGCTGGCTCTATAGAAGAATTTTTCCAAAAAACGACTAAGTCGATATGGGACCTACTCGTCAGCTGGCTCTATAGATTTTTTTCCAAAAAACGACTAAGTCAATATGGGACCTATTCGTCAGCTGACTCTATAGGAGATTTTTCCAAAAAAAACAACTAAGTCGATATGGGACCTACTAGTCAGCTGGCTTTATAGGCGATTTTTTCCAAAAAAACGACTAAGTCAATATGGGACCTACTCGTCAGCTGGCTCTATAGGATTCTTCCGAAAAAACAACTAAGTCAATATGGGACCTACTCGTCAGCTGCTCTATAGAATAATTCTTCAAAAATAAAAACGACTAAGTCAATATGGGAGCTACTCGTCGGCTAGCTATATAGGAGATTTTTTCCAAAAAAAACGACTAAGTCAATATGGGACCTACTCGTCAGCTGCTCTATAGAATAATTTTTCAAAAATAAAAACGACTAAGTCAATATGGGAGCTACTCGTCGGCTAGCTATATAGGAGATTTTTTCCAAAAAAAACGACTAAGTCAATATGGGACCTACTCGTCAGCTGGCTCTATAGAAGAATTTTTCCAAAAAACGACTAAGTCGATATGGGACCTACTCGTCAGCTGGCTCTATAGATTTTTTTCCAAAAAACGACTAAGTCAATATGGGACCTATTCGTCAGCTGACTCAATAGGAGATTTTTCCAAAAAAAAACAACTAAGTCAATATGGGACCTACTCGTCAGCTGGCTCTATAGAAGAATTTTTCCAAAAAACGACTAAGTCGATATGGGACCTACTCGTCAGCTGGCTCTATAGAAGAATTTTTCCAAAAAACGACTAAGTCGATATGGGACCTACTCGTCAGCTGGCTCTATAGAAGAATTTTTCCAAAAAACGACTAAGTCGATATGGGACCTACTCGTCAGCTGGCTCTATAGAAGAATTTTTCCAAAAAACGACTAAGTCAATATGGGACCGATTCGTCAGCTGACTCAATAGGAGATTTTTCCAAAAAAAACAACTAAGTCAATATGGGACCTACTCGTCAGCTGGCTCTATAGAAGAATTTTTCCAAAAAACGACTAAGGCTCTATAGATTTTTTTCCAAAAAACGACTAAGTCGATATGGGACCTACTCGTCAGCTGGCTCTATAGAAGAATTTTTCCAAAAAACGACTAAGTCGATATGGGACCTACTCGTCAGCTGGCTCTATAGAAGAATTTTTCCAAAAAACGACTAAGTCGATATGGGACCTACTCGTCAGCTGGCTCTATAGAAGAATTTTTCCAAAAAACGACTAAGTCGATATGGGACCTACTCGTCAGCTGGCTCTATAGATTTTTTTCCAAAAAACGACTAAGTCAATATGGGACCTATTCGTCAGCTGACTCTATAGGAGATTTTTCCAAAAAAAACAACTAAGTCGATATGGGACCTACTAGTCAGCTGGCTTTATAGGCGATTTTTTCCTAAAAAACGACTAAGTCAATATGGGACCTACTCGTCAGCTGGCTCTATAGGATTTTTCCGAAAAAACAACTAAGTCAATATGGGACCTACTCGTCAGCTGCTCTATAGAATAATTTTTCAAAAATAAAAACGACTAAGTCAATATGGGAGCTACTCGTCGGCTAGCTATATAGGAGATTTTTTCCAAAAAAAACGACTAAGTCAATATGGGACCTACTCGTCTTTTGGCTCAATAGGAGAATTTTTCCAAAAAAAAACCACTAAGTCAATATGGGACCTACTCGTCAGGTAGCCATATCGGAGAATTAAAAAAAAAAACGACTAAGTCAATATTTTATGGGACCTACTCGACAGCTGACTCTATAGGAGATTTTTTCCAAAAAAACGACTAAGTCAATATGGGACCTACTAATCAGCTGGCCCTGGGGAGGGAGGAGAGGAATTTTGTAAAATAAAAACCGGCCAAGTGCGTGTCGGGCCACGCGCAGTAGGGTTCCGTAGTAGGAGTTAGTTAGTCGACTATAGCTCTGTAACCGGTTAAGCCTACTTAGCCGTGATAGTTTTTCTTGTAATTTCAGCTGCTCTATAGAATAATTTTTCAAAAATAAAAACGACTAAGTCAATATGGGAGCTACTCGTCGGCTAGCTATATAGGAGATTTTTTCCAAAAAAAACGACTAAGTCAATATGGGACCTACTCGTCAGCTGGCTCTATAGAAGAATTTTTCCAAAAAACGACTAAGTCGATATGGGACCTACTCGTCAGCTGGCTCTATAGATTTTTTTCCAAAAAACGACTAAGTCAATATGGGACCTATTCGTCAGCTGACTCAATAGGAGATTTTTCCAAAAAAAAACAACTAAGTCAATATGGGACCTACTCGTCAGCTGGCTCTATAGAAGAATTTTTCCAAAAAACGACTAAGTCGATATGGGACCTACTCGTCAGCTGGCTCTATAGAAGAATTTTTCCAAAAAACGACTAAGTCGATATGGGACCTACTCGTCAGCTGGCTCTATAGAAGAATTTTTCCAAAAAACGACTAAGTCGATATGGGACCTACTCGTCAGCTGGCTCTATAGAAGAATTTTTCCAAAAAACGACTAAGTCAATATGGGACCGATTCGTCAGCTGACTCAATAGGAGATTTTTCCAAAAAAAACAACTAAGTCAATATGGGACCTACTCGTCAGCTGGCTCTATAGAAGAATTTTTCCAAAAAACGACTAAGGCTCTATAGATTTTTTTCCAAAAAACGACTAAGTCGATATGGGACCTACTCGTCAGCTGGCTCTATAGAAGAATTTTTCCAAAAAACGACTAAGTCGATATGGGACCTACTCGTCAGCTGGCTCTATAGAAGAATTTTTCCAAAAAACGACTAAGTCGATATGGGACCTACTCGTCAGCTGGCTCTATAGAAGAATTTTTCCAAAAAACGACTAAGTCGATATGGGACCTACTCGTCAGCTGGCTCTATAGATTTTTTTCCAAAAAACGACTAAGTCAATATGGGACCTATTCGTCAGCTGACTCTATAGGAGATTTTTCCAAAAAAAACAACTAAGTCGATATGGGACCTACTAGTCAGCTGGCTTTATAGGCGATTTTTTCCAAAAAAACGACTAAGTCAATATGGGACCTACTCGTCAGCTGGCTCTATAGGATTTTTCCGAAAAAACAACTAAGTCAATATGGGACCTACTCGTCAGCTGCTCTATAGAATAATTTTTCAAAAATAAAAACGACTAAGTCAATATGGGAGCTACTCGTCGGCTAGCTATATAGGAGATTTTTTCCAAAAAAAACGACTAAGTCAATATGGGACCTACTCGTCTTTTGGCTCAATAGGAGAATTTTTCCAAAAAAAAACCACTAAGTCAATATGGGACCTACTCGTCAGGTAGCCATATCGGAGAATTAAAAAAAAAAACGACTAAGTCAATATTTTATGGGACCTACTCGACAGCTGACTCTATAGGAGATTTTTTCCAAAAAAACGACTAAGTCAATATGGGACCTACTAATCAGCTGGCCCTGGGGAGGGAGGAGAGGAATTTTGTAAAATAAAAACCGGCCAAGTGCGTGTCGGGCCACGCGCAGTAGGGTTCCGTAGTAGGAGTTAGTTAGTCGACTATAGCTCTGTAACCGGTTAAGCCTACTTAGCCGTGATAGTTTTTCTTGTAATTTCATTACATGTACTACGTCTGTGATTTTTTTCACATTTCTAGGTACAGCCATTCAAAAGTTAGAGGGGGGGGTAACTCGTATCGAACAAAAAATTTCACTTAAAATCTAGATATTTCGCAAATGGCTCACTTAACTGAAAAATGGTCTTCACACACCCATAATATTTTTGAAAGACCTATCTAACGATACCCCACACGAAGGGGTACGCGAGAAAAAAAATATTTATCCCTACTTTACATGTTTGAGAGCTACCCTAAAAAAAAATATTTTTCAAAATTTTATTTTACCACTTTCTCGGCGTGATCAATATACATATTCATACCAAATTTCAGCTTTCTAATAACAAAAACCACGGAGCCATGCCGCGGACAGACAGACAGACAGACAGACAGACAGACAGACAGACAGACGGACAGAGCGAAACTATAAGGGTTCCTTGTCGGACTACGGAACCCTAAAAACGACTAAGTTCAGTATGGGACCGATTTCAATCATCTGCTTGTCAGCAGCCCCTATGGAAGGGAGGAGGAAGAAATGAAAAAAAAATGACTATGTCAATAGGGGACCTACTCGTCAGCTAGTCCTGATGAGAGGAGAGGAATTTCGAAAAAAAAAGACTAAGTCAATATAGGACCTACGTGTCAACTCGTCAGCTAGTCCTGTGGGAGGGAGGAGAGATAATGTTTCGAAAAAATAGTACGACTAAGTATTGGAGCTCCGTGTCAGCTTTCAGCTGGCCCTATGGGAGGGAAAAGAAATTTTGAAAATAAATGACTAAGTCAATATGGAACCTTCTCGTCAGCCAGCCCTATAGGAGAAATTTACAACAAGAAAACGACTAAGTCAAGTATTGGACCTACTTACTTGTTGGCTAGTCTATCAGTATGGGACCTACATCTCGTCTCGCTTAAAACAAGACTTATTTCAATTTGGGACCTACTCGTCAGCTCACCAATAGGAGAAAGAAATATTAAAAAACAAAACGAGTAATAAGTTCTGTATAAGACCTTCGTGTCAGCTAGCCTATTGGAGTGAGGAGACATTTTATAAAAGAGGGAAAATTAGCACTTCCAAGTTAGATATTTCGTTAATATTATAATATTTTTTAAAGTCCTATATAAAAGCATATATCCCACACGTCAAGATACGCGAACAAAAAAAAAACTATTTTACACACGCGTGTTCCCTCCCTAAAAAAATATTTTCAAAATTTATTTTGCCACTTTATCGGTGTAATCAATATGCATACCTATCCATTCCAAATTCCAGTTTTCTTTCTAGTCCTAAGAACTTCTGTCGTTTTCAAAATTGGAACCGACATGCGTACAATTAACTCATTATATTTTCCGAGAGGGTTTAAGCAAAAATTAAGAACGTTACCTGCTAAGATTCCTTGCTTCTTCCATATTCTTACATCTGGGGGTCGTTTTCTGATGAACTGTTCAGGAGTCAAGATGAGACGGTTTTTAATGAAACACTGTACCACAAAGAGTAAAGTAAGTATAATGCTGTACCATCAACAGGTTCGGACTGATTACGACTGGACTTATTTACAGACAAAATGACAAACTACTATATGAAGAAATTATATCGAGTACCCGCATTTTTCTTTTCTTGTGAAATACCCCTTTTTATTTTTCTATATTTACACCCATATTTGAATGCCATGGTGGCCTAGTGGTTAAGGCCCTCTCGAGTGAGACGACGAGTGAGCGGGTACGAAACCTGGCAAGTACCAATGTGACTTTTTTAAAATCATATGTACTTTCTAAGTATATCTTAGACACCATTGACTAACGGTGAAGGAAGTCTGAAATCGCCAATCCGCCTCGAGCAAGCGTGGTGATAAATGCTCATGCCTTCTCTGTGCGAGAAGAGGCCTGTGCCCGGTCGGTGGGTCATCTTAGGGGCGGATTTCACTTTGTAGAGGTTATAAAGGTAATTAAAATGATAAAAACAACAATATTTAGGGATATTAACGATATATTTCAGTACAATTGTTCACACTGGACTTAGATATGACAACGAGAGCGCGATCATCGCATGTAGCAGTGCCGGCTTTAGGGCACGATGTTATAACTAGTGTTTTATACCGGGCGAATACGACAAGAATGCCCGATATTTGGGGAGACGTCAAAAAAAGCCCGGAATTGGTGGATCTGTCATATTAGCGCCAAAAATTGGTCTAAATGTCAAATTAATGTGTTGCAATATCAATAAATTAATAAATAATATATAATTATTTGTTCATATTAAAAGTCTTGTAGTACTTAAAAGTTCTAGGGTTGTTACTAAAGCCGGCACTATATACAAAAATTCATTAAAACTATACACAATCATAATAATATACTTAACAAGTAATTAAAATAATAAAAAATCATAGAAAATAAATGCGGTGAGAGATATATAGTTTTTACTGCATCTGTGATTGCCGCCATATTGGTTTTCAGTTTAATAACAGAATTGTATAAACTCTGTACCAAAAGATTTGACCAAAAATATAAACAAATACATAACCTATTTTGTTCTAATTTTCCCATATAATTAAAATGGCATTAAATTATGAATGATTATGTTTAGAGCATGAAATTGACGTAAATGCGCCATCCTTACGCCATTTTGTTAATTTCTGCGGCAGAATTAGAACAAAATAGGTTACAACTTTGTTTATACTTTTCGTAAAATCCATTGGTACAGATTATGATTTGTCACATATCACCACGCCTGATTTTCCCTCGAGAGGAATACACACAAGCGTACATTTTGCCAATAAGGTTCAAGTTTATATAAGGGACGAGGTACGAGACAATTTTTATACAATTTTGGTAATAAACTGACAATATTGATCTTTACGACGTTTCTCACATTTTTAGTTTGTATCAATCATAGTTTTTTTTAATAAATTTGATCATATTTGTTCTTTTTTTTTAATATAAATCTCGCTGATTCAGCCTCTTTTTAAATAAGTTGTTTTGTTTAAACATTTTTAGTATTATAAAAAATCTATGATTGATACATTGCTTTAAAGTAAGCTGTAAAATTTTCAGAATTTCATTTTTTTATGTAAATTATTAAGTTATGTAATAAATAATACTGTCAAATAAACAATATCGATTCATTTTCAGAGATTCAACAATAGTCTTTCAATTTTATTATAGGACAAGTTAAAAAAAATATGTTTAAATATATTTTTGTTTTTATTTTCATATTCTGTAAAATGATTTTTGTTCCTTTTAATTTTTTAGAAGAAAATAATTTCCTTTTTAATTAAATATATTTTTTCGTAGATTATTTTATATTTCAAATATTTTTTTCTAGGATATTTTTTTACAGTCGTCCTTAAATAAAATTGATGTCGTCAAAATATATGTATAAGCGAAGCTCCAACACATAAAATAGGTACATAGAAGATCTAACAATTTAAAATCGAGATTTAAGTTACCTATCGCATTTTGGCAATTTCATTTTTTTTATTTGATTTAGCACCAAATTTTGGCGAAATATCATTTTAAATACATTGTTCATATTGATAATACTTTGAAATGACATAATTATTATTTACGCAATTAAATATTACGTTTAAGATCATAAAATTCTGTCTAAACTTGCCTTAAACTTTGCAGTGTCGACGCGTCATCGTCATCGTCTTTGTCCTGCATAATTATGAACTTTGACTTTTTAATTATAGTAATAATATCTATAATTAATTAATTGATGCAGAAAGCAGTACTCCTAGACACTGCGCGTATCGTCAGGAGGTTCCTTTCTCTAGAGCCCTGACCGCCGGTATCTTGGACCCTGTCTCGTTACCGGTGGGGTACTATTTTTTATATTTTTAAATGTTTTTATTATTTTATCGTTTTTAAAAATAATTTAAAAATATGATACAATATGTGTAAAAATAAATAAACGCGTCTATAAAATGTTAAGGGAAATATTTGAATCCCTTTTTGAGTCCCTTTGCAGTTTTCTCAAAATGGGATTCAAAGTGTGGGTTTTGGCTTAGTTAAAGTTTATATAAACAAGAAATCTAGATGGGAATTTAAAAAAGTAGGCGTCCCCGCGTGGAAAGACAAGAATATTTAAAGTCATTTCACAGTATTATCAATAATCCCAATAGTATTATTTAATTTAATTAAAAGCCCAAATCAAAAAGCTGGTTCTTGTATGATTAGATTAATATTTTCGATATTTTAAACTTTTAAGTTTATTATTGAAGGGAATGGAAACGTTCATTTTTTTTATCTGAAATCATTGCTCGCTGCAGCCATTTTGATAAATGAAAATTTTCTCAAAGAAAAACATGCAGTCGAATTGAGAACCTCCTCTTTTTTGAAGTCTGGGAAAAAAAAAGCGATATGCTAATGTCAGATTCTGGCAGTCTTGCTAGTACAGTCATGAGGTCACAGTAAGCTCTCGGAAAATTTAACAGACAAAAAATACAGAGACACAAAAAATTAAATAATATTTTTTTTGTGTCTGTCATGTCTTTAATGGAATCTCGAAAAAATGTGTTGGATCATGTTTTTTTTCGCCATTTGTCCATTTATTAACGAAAATATTAAAAGAATCACACGAAGAGGTTATGCGAAAATAAAACAAAAATAAATAAATAGAGAGATATATACAGCCTAGCTGTACATAAAAATAATAAATAAAATATATGAATATCTCATTCGATGAGATAAATTGTAAATAAATCAGTCTGTTTCAAACCTATTTAAATAATTTATTAAATTAATTTTCAGATAAATGATAATGATTCAGTTGATTCGCCAATAGATGGCGCTATTTCATGCTTTTATTAGACGTCAAATTAATGCTTAGTTGACGTTGATGTTGGGTTTCGGAGTTACAGCGAGGGACATACAAGCATACAACATGAATCATTACCAGTTATCAGATTAAACTAAATAAAAATACCATCACAAGAGATACATTCGTCCATTTTGAAACGAATGCAACTCATAACTATTGTCGAAATTAAAACTAATATAAAAACCGCTTAAAGGGTAAAATATTAAAAAAAATGGCATCACAATCACAGATGTATGTAAAAACTTTAAATCTATCTTAGGAATCACATTTTTAATGATAATAAAATTATAATAAACGTACGAAATCACAGGTAAACAGATCTTTTTACTTAAAACTATTGGAAATCCAAAATGGCCGGCCGGGCCGCTAAAATGCCGCTGGGCGACGTTTAAGTGACGAACGTTATAGTTCCTGGCCGGGCGGCATCCTAGCGCTCCGAGAGTCACAACTATGGCATCCGTCCTCTTTCCGCAAACCTTACATTTTCTACCTTGAACACAGTGACATTTCTCATCAGATGCCATAGAACTAATACTGTGCAGCTGCCTAAAAAGCCTACAATTAAAAATAAATATAATTGAAATTAAATTATCAATAATTATAATAAAATAATTACAGTCTATAAGTTTAAATTGTGACGTATTAAAATTAATAAATTTAATTAAATCAGTACTGGAATTAAGCGGGTCAAAGTAAAGTTTATACGAGTCACGCACTTTTACAACTACTCTAACACTACATACACACATGTACGCACGCCCGCGTGTCAAATGTACGCGGCAAATGTCAAAGTTACACTGAATTACGTAACAGCTCCGTAAGGAATCCACGTTGAAATCACAATAATTCATTAAATTTATACGTAGGTTATATAATAATACACGTGTTGTTATTACGCGATTTCGATCATTAAATTTCATCATTGGCGGTACGCGTTTCGCGTTCAAATCTCGTGTACAATGTCGATCGGACGTCAAAATTACGCGAATATTAATATCACGAGTCATTTGTACGCGATGATATCTTTCGACAGGATTACGCGTTACGCACGGTTTTACGTTACAATTTGAATAATATGATATTACCTTACACATTAAATCACTACTAACGAATATATTGATACACTTTACAAGTGCAGTCGAGATTAATATTACTAATACGCATAAATTTACGTTACATACGGGGATGACGCGACATTGTGTCGGGTGTACGCTAAGGAGAGGGGGGGTCGAGCGTGCGCGGGGAGGGGGCGGCGGGAAGGGGGAGGGGGACAGCGAGAGTGGGGGGGGCGCGGGGTCCGCTTGTCCACTGTACTGACGTGCTCTTAATGGTTAAGGGCAATGATGTTTTTTGGGTTTCTTCAAGTTTTCCTCGTCGGCTCCGGATTTGGGTACCTGGAATTTGTATTTGAAATGCATCAGTAGTATGTTATATAGTTGACGTTAGAATTACGCCGACTAAACTGACAGATAAAACGCAATAAGTGGTTAAAGTTATCCATACAGTTATAAAAGAGAAGTTGGCGATTTAAGGTCAAGTTATTACGCGTAATTCTGACGTCACTTAAATATATAATAAAAATAGGTCCCATGGCAAAAGTGAATTGTGGGTTTAATTACACTGCTTTTGCCTAAACCCACAATTTACGGTTATGATAAGTCTCACATAATAGTGTTTTACCATTAACCGACTACAAATTCAGATTCTAGGCTGCTTCTAGAAAAACCTCATGGAAAACCCAATAGTCTGACCCTGCAATCGAACCTACAGCAATTAGACATTCATTCCATTTTACAATTGACTTTCCAGGGCCTCTAGACCACCTAGGACCTAGACAGTCTTTGAAAATCAATGCAGTTTTCGGGGCTAAAGTTTTTTTTAAAGGGGACTTACTTCTAGGGTCTTGGAATTATGAATTAACTAGCTATTTCCTGCGGTTTTACCCGCACTACTTCACACACGCAGATAAAAAGTAACCGAAACCTTCTCCAGAGTCCCCTCTATCTTCGTACCAAATTTCATACAAATCGGTCCAGCCGTTCACGCGTGATGACGTGACCAAGGGAAATACGGATTCATTTATATATATATATATATATATAGATACATCAAGATATATACAATAGAGATGCAATCCCGAACATAACGCGTCACAAAAACGTAACCAATTTTTTGGTATGTAGACAAAGCTTCTAAACTAGTAACCACTTTGATGCTATTTATCTCTTTACACTAACTAAAACATTATGTACGTGACATCTGTTCGACAAAGACGTCGACAGTCAGTTTTTCCAGACATTCAGTTGAAGTCAAGCTGACAGAAGGCATAAATTATGCCTGTGGGCTCAACCTTTATGGCACGCATTGTGTTCGGTGATTGCAGATCTAGTTACTTTAGTTACATATATATCTGTGTATAGATAGTAGATAGATAGATAGAAGATAGATAGATAGTAGATAGACAGATAGATAGTGTCAACTTCCCATTATTTCTTTCCTTGGGAAGTGTATCTCCCCTCCACGCGACACCTACCTCAGTGTACCTCTCTCCCTTGAGGGAGACGATCTTGTTGTCCCGGTAGCGCACCATCTTCTTTGGCTCGATCTTAGGAGCTAGTGGCTTGTGCTCCTTCTGGTCCGAGTTCTTGTCGACGTATGAGTAACTGGGAATACAAATGGGTATATTACTACTTTTTAGGGTTCCATACTCCGACTAGGAACCCTTATAGTTTCGCCATGTCCGTCTGTCTGTCTGTCCGCGGCGTAGCTCCGAGGTTCTTGTTACTAGAAGGCTGAAATTTGGTATGGATATGTATATTGATCACGCCGAGAAAGTGGTAAAATAAAATTATGAAAAATATTTTTTTTAGGGTAGCTCCCAAACACGTAAAGTGGGGATGAAAATTATCAATTACCCGAATTCTCCCCTCAAAAATGCGCTCACACAATGCACCTGTCGTGACGTCACTCATACTGGCATCCATTCACACCGCAGCGTTCGAAAAGCCTGAAACTTATAGAACATCTCACCGAGCAATGATCCTGTTCTTCAGCTCGTGGTCGTCACAGAGCGGCTGGCGGGCGGCGGAGTGCAGGGCGGCGGCCGACAGCGACTGCCCCTGCTCGCGACGGTGTAACAGGGTCGCGGCCGCACGCTCCACGTCCCCGTGAGCGATCGATACGCAGTGCTTTATCTGACAGATAAATTGTAATTTTTTACTGAGGTCAAGCCAAAATTGTAGAAGAGAAAATGTTAATTATTGATTGAAATATTTATCGAGGCGGCTTGGGGATTCTGAGTCGTATGCCGTGACGGGAATCGGCATGACTATAACATTTACCGTCATGCCCCTGGCTACTTTTTTACTGCTTTTATGTTTGCGTAACGAATGATTACTTATCCTCACTAATATTATAAGTCTGACAGTAGCTGTCTAGGGAGAGAGCACTTGTTTGCTTTACGCTTTAACGGGGAGACGGCTATACTGATTATGATGGAAGGAGAATTTTTTTTGGGCCTTTTCTGAAAGTCCGGCCGGAAACGAAAAAAAAAAACCTTTGAATCGTTAGAAATAGCCATTTGGAGTAATAGTTACTATGGCACAAAAGTTGTAGAGTTACTATGAGCCAAGTTATACAGGTTCGATGATTCGTCATTTTCATAATTTTATCGATTTTTGAAAGTGCCGAAAAAATTAAATTATTTACAGATAATGCTAGAACGAATGATCTGAATCCGTTTTTATTTGGCGCGAAAGCCAAAGGGGTTATTATACAAGTTAGAAAACGTGTATAATCAATGAAAACCGATTTTATGACTGTGTGTTTTCCTGTTCTGAACACTTGCTGGACCTCGGTGACGGCCCCTTTGTTTCCCTCCACCTGCACGAACTTACCTCCATAGCACAGGTGTTAGGAAACATCTCAGCGAGCGCCTGGCACTGTTCGGCGTGGACATCCTCCTCCAGCAGAGGGCGGCGATTGCCCTCCACGCTCTCCGACGACTCTGAGTTAGAGTGGGACCTGGAGAATATATGCATATCAATGTACATCTATAATCTATAATATAAAAATGAATCTTTAATATAAAATTGAATCTATAATATAAAAATGAATCCATAATATAAAAATGAATCTATAATATGAAAATGAATCTGTAATATAAAAATGAATCCATAATATAAAAATGAATCTATAATATGAAAATGAATCTATAATATAAAAATGAATCCATAATATAAAAATGAATCTATAATATGAAAATGAATCTGTAATATAAAAATGAATCCATAATATAAAAATGAATCTATAATATAAAAATGAATTCCTATTTCCCTTGGTCACGGCATCACGTGTGAACGGCTAGACCGATTTGAATAAAATTAAGTACGAAGATAGAGGGGACCCTGGAGAAGATTATGGGCTACTTTTTATCCGGGTGCGTGAAGTAGTTTTCTTGGGACGCGGGTGAAACCGCAGGCAAAAGCTAGTTTAAAATTAAATATGGGTGTGGTGGTAGTCAGCACCCGGATAAGCTGTTTTACTACAACAAAGGGATGTTCTTTTATGCTTCGCCGTACGAAGGCGAGCCACGAAATTAAAATTTCACGAAGAGTTTCATCTGCCTAGCCTTTTCCCAACTTTGTTGGGGTCGGCTTCCAATCTAAACCGGATGCAGCTGAGTAACAGTGTTTTCACGAAGAATACTTCTCGAAGAGTTTATGAAGATGTAAATACTACACCGTGCTGTGGCGAGGGTCGAACGTTGGCGTTAAAAATATACCGTCTTTTTGAGTTCACGCCTCGTAGCGTGCCCAAGAATAAATCATCTCTAAGATATAGGGTATTCCTTACCGGTTGTTCTTGGTCATCGGAGGCAGCATCTCACTCAGGTTCTGCAGAGTGAGGCTCAGCCTATCACTGCTAGCTGAATCATCTGGAGCAATCACATTTCTACATATTAAGTAGATGCCAAAAAACCGAACCGACACCAATTTTCGGGGAAGTTTTCAATTTTTTTTGGTCTAAATCCAATCCAATCTTTCCGTATGATTACAGAAATAGCATATTTTGAGAACACAGTGTTGCTAGTGGCACTAATATTGCGAAGTAAACACTGTTGTATGATAGATGGAGAAAGAGAACGATATATGCTGTCTCACTCACCATGGTTAGACAGGGAGTCGGTGTCATCTCGCTGGTTCAGCTCGGCTTCCAACTCGAGCACCCATGTGCATACGAGGCCTGCATCAATGCGCCCGAACTGCGGCACGTAAGCTGACATCATCTCTATGAAACCTGAGGATAAGAGATGGAGATATTGTCATATCATCTGCCTAGCCTTTTCCCAACTATGTTGGGGTCAGCTTCCAGTCTAAACCGGATGCAGCTGAGTACCAGTGTTTTACATGGAGCGACTACCTATCATATTTCCACAACCCAGTTACCGGGTAACACGGTACCCCAGGGTAAAACTGGTTGTCAGACTTTCTGGCTTCTACCAGACTACCCGTAACGACTGCCAAAGATCTACAAATGACAAGCGGGACCAACAGTTTAACGTGCTTTCCGAGGCACGGAGGAGTCTCGGTATGACATAGATGGTCACTCATCTACGGACCGATCGCGCCAAGCGCAGCATATCCTGTGATCGGTTGAACCGTGCGGCTGTTACTTAGCCACGAGTTCCTCCGGAGATGGTCATATCACGATACTACGAGTTCATGGCCTCTGAACCACTGCTTCGCATTGGCCGCCTTTTACTATTTTTGTTCTGCTTTTAGTTTCATAGCGTGATGTTAAATAGCCTATAACCTTCCTCAAGATTTGGGCTATGAAATACAAAAATGGATATAATGATAGTTCCAGGGATTAATTAGTGCGTTCAAACAAACTTTTTTAGCTTTACATATCAGTATAAGTATAGGTGATGGCTCAGAAGCCAGTTATCATTTAATCATTAATGGTAGGTGGTCACCATCTCCTATAGACACCAGCAATACTAGAGACTAGAGATCGACAAAATGTTATTTTTTTCATAGTTTTTGTGCAATATTCAGACGGAAAAGGCTAGGCAGATGAGGATTCAGACGGGACGGGACTTTATTATGACGTAATAGAGAGATTAATAGTGTTCCATCTCACTCTCTCGCACATCTGGCTCATAAACGACCATTGTTTGTGATACAAACATGTTGAAACAGTACTCATAAAGCCATTTCTAATTCATTTTCTAATAATAAAACGGCCTTTTGTTTAGTTACAGTTCGACCTTATTTTCGAAGTCAATACTGCGTTAATAATGAAGGACGTAGACGCGCTGTGAACACGATGACCCTTCTAGCTAAATATAACTTCCTACTTTAAAAGTCTCGGATTTTTGCAACGGCTTCCAAAATGGCTGCCTCATTATTACAATTGGCGCTTTTCAGGTTACCATTTCGAATTAGAAAATAAATCTTCGTTTGATTGAAAAGTGAGAAAATGGAGAAGAAATGTTTAAAAACCTACAACCGTAAACTAACTACTGCATGTGTGTGGTCGAAATGTTTAAGCTTGCCTAATGGAGCTTTACTCTAAAATATTTTAGGCATTGCGGTAAAAAATATTTTTATATCATCTACATTCATTCACTGCTAAAAACACCCGTTTTAGCTTTGATGTCAGGTAAAAATTAAATTGTGAACACTGAGCCAGATTCCACGCATGATTGTTTAATTTTGTATGCTTTTTTTATTCATTAAATGGTAAAAATAAATGGTGTATGGTTAAGTATGCTTTAAACAGATTCAGCACAAAATCAAGCGTTTAAATAAAGCTTTCGGTTAAAACTGTCCACTGAAACCGATCGATGCGTCTCGACATCCGACCGCAATACAATTATCCAATTTGACGACCCTAATGGGTAGCACTATGTCCCTTTTGAGTTCAGGGACGCAAATACGATTTTAGGAGGGGACGTATTTGTATAAAGAGGTATTTGGTTGTAGAGGGGGTAATCTCCGGAAGTACTGAAAGGTATTGTAACACTGTTTTGCTAATCAAAAGCCACTCTATAACTTACTGAGTGAAATAGGCTATGTACTTATATGGATGATTTAAGTGGGGCTTTTTTACTGATTCAAGTCGAAGAATAGACGTGTGTTTTTGGAACAAAATGCTGACAGCAACACATCTGTTAATGCTTATTGAAAAACATGGCATAAACATTAAAAGCGTTATATTATATTTCAATTTATAGTTCATTAGCTGTTTTTTTTTTGCGGTTTCACCCTTGTGCTGAACAAACTTATTCACGCACCATCTACCTAGTCTTTTCCCAACTATGTTGGGATCGGCTTTCAGTCTCACCGGATGCAGCTGAGTACCATTGCTTTACATGGTCTACCTGAACTCTACAACCCAGTTACCGGGTAACTTGATACCCCTTGGTAAGGCTGGTTGTCAGATTTTCTGGCTTCGGACTACCCGAACGACCGTCATACCAATGACAGCCGGGATCAACTACTTAACGTGCTTTCCGAGGAACGGAGAAGTCTCTGTATGACATAGATGGTCACCTATCCACGGAACAACCACGCGAAGTGCAGCTCAACCTTTGATCGTTTAACCCGTGCGGCTGTTACTTAGGCAGGAACTCCTCTAAAACTATCATAAGGTTCAAGTTGTACTAAATTTCATCTAAATCGGTACACCCGTTTTACCGTGAAAGCTTAACAAATAAACAAACTCATATTCACATTTTATATTATAGTAAAGAGAAGTGTCCCAGGCGGGCGCCAATTCTCAGATTTCTAATATCAAAGTAATCTTAGTAGCTTAGTTGCCCTTAGCAACATCTAATAGGTATCTTATTTTTGCCTGGAACACACAGACTCAGATAACTAACTCGAGACCTAGATTCAAGGTCATTAAAGATATCGAATTATCTGTTATTGCTGTCGTAGGAATGTTTTCGTTGTTTTTGTATGCATTGAATTTACATCTTATGTATCTGTAAGATGTTACAATAAACCCAGAATAAACTGGTTGTAGTCAGTTCAGAACCGGTCATTGTTGTGAAGATCTATATTCAACCGTAGATGCCAGATATTGTGACAGCAAGGTGTATGTAGTCGCTGCTACGCCAGCTTCCGAAATGGTCAATCAGTTCTGTCAGATAGCCCGGGGTCCATGATCTTTAGGCAGGTGATTTAAGTATAGGCAAGAGTGGAAGCCATTTGAAATACATCATTTTGTTACAAGTTTTTAAACCTATTCTATTAGTATTTAAAACAATTATAGCCCTTTACCACCTCCTTTAAAGTAGCTGTTAAACTTACCTACCAGATAATTATATACAAATAATTTTCCAATTATGAATTAAACTGGCAGATATTTCATTATTTTTAAGGAGTGATTAATTTATCAATGAATCTCAGATATTATAGGCTTCAACGCCTAACTGTCCGATTAGGATAAGCTCAAGGGGCTAATTCTCTAGTGACCTCAAAGCTACTTAGAACAGGGAGCCTGACCTATTTCTGTCAGCTTCAATGTATACAGTTGAAACTTAATTTCATTTCCAATTGAATCCACACGAAAGACGTCGAGTATTAGCCCTACTAATATTATAAATGCGAAAGCTTGTGAGAGTGTTTGTATATATATGATTGTTACTCTTTCACGCAAAAATGAGCCTTTTATCCAAACCCATTGAGTAGGGGTTTGGATGAAATTTGGCTCATACACTTTTTATTCGAGTGCGCGAAATACAGCAAAACTATTATGGTTTATGAGGAAAGACAAGGATTAAATGTATAAAATGTGTGAAAAATGATATTGTTAGATAGGGGGAGAGTATTAAGATGACGGATGACAGAAAAATTACTCTTATCGCAAAATTTGGCAGGAAGAGTCAAATATTTACAAAAATGCGCCAGCATTTGAACGTTTTTAAAATTTCTGAATAATGTTGCGATTTCGATATTGTAAAGCATGTTCATACATTCATCGATCGAACAAACAGCTAGTGATTTAACCAAGAGTTCAAGACAGTCTGTGAAATGCATTTTGCGACAAACAGAGTGGTAAAAACTATACGTTTATTTTCCAAAATTTTCTCCAATCAAAGTTACTGCACATGCGTGCTACGCCCATATCGTGTGCTCAGCGTCTATTTTGCATCACATCATCCCTTTTATTACGTTTTATGTGTAAAGGGAAGAAAAAAAAAACTTCGGTGCCTAGATTCTCTCAACATGAATTTTGGACGCCCTAAGCCGAGGCCCGTACCCCACTAGGGGGTGCCCTTAGCGTGTAGTCGCTTAGTTTTGTAAGTTAAGCCCTGGCTGGAGGCCCTAAATTGATTTAAGGCACTTCACAGGCAAGCCCGGTTAAGCAGTCGACAACCTTCTAGGTTGACCTGCGAGATGCCATACATAAAAAAAAAAAAAAAAATGAATTTTGGATAAGAAGTTATTCTGAATTAGAAAAAGTTTAATAAAACATTATAGCATGCCCTGCCCATCTAGCAATCAGGTCGAAGGTTCGTGACTGGAGACCACAACAGGCAAGCGTAGTGTAGGACGCTTTCTAGCAAGGTGGAGTGATGATCAGCGAAAGGCTGCCGTATGAAGAAGGAACCAGGCAATTTGGTACACGTTAGTCTTACAATGAACTAATATTACATAGGGTGATGACCATGATGCCTGTATTTCGCAAAAAATATTTTTTTTTCCTAAAAGGAAGAAAGGTCTGTGTATAGCCACATTTCGAGAGATATGTTAAATGTATAATAGTGTGAGAGCCTGTAGCTCGACTGTTGTAAAGTAAATCCCGCTTTTTGTTTGAAGTAGCAAAAGAGGAAACCAAATATTAGTCAGCGAAGCCCACGACCCAAACGGCAAAAATTTATTTTTATATCCAAATCTTTCCGTCGCTTTTCTGCTTTTTTCCATCGATATTTGGAAAACGGATCTAAGGCCAGTGCACCAAATATTTTCATAAGAGTCCTATTTGTAATAAAAATGTTGCTTTTGACTGGACTAACCGTTAATGATATCAGCATAATTACATGAGTAAAAAAAACTTGACTACTACAAATAATTCAAAAGCTTTCGCAATTCGATTCCCTTTTACGGAAGCCAACTTATTCCTTTACGCAGCTTTTGCGAAACCATCTACATTGAAAAAAGGGGGAGAAAAACTTATTACACAACACAAACGATTGCAGCGTTCACGAGCATTTCTAAGGCTGTATCGATACTCGGAAAAATGATATTGGCTGCCTCGACTGCGTCTGTTTGTACTCTGTTGAACAGGTATCACGATCGATTGGATGCTGTGCTTGCCTGGCTGACAAATCGATTTTCTGCTCGAAGTGTTTTTGTGAGAGATATGAGTTATTCACCTTTGTTCACCCATACTCCTTTCATAAGGAACGCGGTTCACCCGAATCCTGCCTGAGAATAGCATCTGAAATTATCTGGGCGCGTGAGGAAAATACCTTACGTAACCAGAGTTAAAAACTATCCTTTTTCCTTCCGTTTCGTAACGCTTTCACGGAAAAACGGCTGATGAAATTTAGAATGGAAATAGCTTGAACCTTGGTGAAGGACATACGACGACCTGCGTGGTTTAGTGGTCAACATGCCGGAATGCCACGCAAGAGGTCCCGGGTACGATTCCCGGCCGGGCAGAAATTGAAATGATGAATTTTAATTTCTGTAACGGGTCTGGGTGTTACTATATAAGGTCCATCTATTCATACTCGAAATATTTTAAACCATGCATCTATAAGTGGTAAAGAAACCATAGAAATTATTTTTTTATTTTTATCTAACCATATTTTTTTTCATATTAAATAATTTTAAATTACTTGACACACATAAAAAATACTGACTCCTTTTTATTTTACATCCATTACGCTAGTTTTTTTCGTAGTATTCTGTCAATGAAGTGGGCGGCGACATGGTGACGCCATAGGACGGCGCGCGGCTTGATCACACGTATACACACACGGTCAAAAATGATAAAAGAGTAGGCACCGAGAGAGTTTATTATAAAACTACCTTATTCCTGCGGAACTAATTACCGCACCCACATAAGCCTATAACCATTTTCAGGTTCCCATCTATCTCCATATACAAATTCATCCAAATCGGTTCAGCCTATGTTTCACGAATAATAAATAATTATTATTACTGTTTTGCCGTGAAAGCGTAACAAACTAACAAACTCACTTTCGCATTTATTAGTTAGGATAAGCCGCGCTATGCTCGTAGGCTTCTTTCTTACAGTTCAAATTTGTACAATTAGGTAGGTACGCAACGCAACCAACAAACAGCTGACGATGCGATTCATCGCTCGCTCGTAATAGCAAGTAGACATGAGTTATAAAATTTTGTTGTCAAAACTCTGACTAGGTACATACGTAATTATTTGACCTTGTAATTTAATAGTAGGTACGTTAAACTAAAAGAAAGTCACTACACATTCACAATTTCAACGTCGTCCTTTCGTGTTACCTCGCAGAGGTCATTAACGTGTACGAATTCGAGTCGCACCCATCAGCTGTTTAACTATTGCCTATTCTATGGTGTAGGTACTGTAGATTAGGATTTGTTTAAATCGTACCTAGGTTCAACTTCGTAAAATGTTAAGGATGGAATTAAAAATAAGTGTATTGGTGTAAGTTTATACCTACTTAGGTGGTTTACGTAATTTTAATTCATATTTGTTAATACGTAAGCGATAAGCTATTCAAATTAGACTAGATCGAGTTACGTGGTCTACCTAGATTGGTTTATTTTTAACATCTTCACGCTTGTATTCCTCGGAGAGATAAACAGAAGGCAGAGCTACCTATTTTCTTACGTTCACAGTCACAGTTCACTAGTGATATTGGTAGGTCCAAGTCCAATGTAAACACAACGTGAGGACATGGTTTGCGTGCGGCTGTCCTGCACCACAGACACTGAGGGGAATAAGACTGTCATTTTAGTCATGCATGCGCTGTCGTGCGCCGTCTGAAGACACGACTTGCGAACGCAACCTTGCTGGGCACTGCCCGACGACTGACTGAGTGAGCGAGCCCGCGCCCGCGCCGCCGCGGCGTCGGGGGCGTGTCCCGGCGGGTCATTCATACCTCATACAATCGGGAGTAAAGGTTTTATGCAAAACGTCTCAAGTATTATTACAATTTTATTAATTTGTTATAAAAAAAAGAATTCCAAAAAAATATATTTTTCGTTTCTATGGCTTCTTTACCCCCCACAGATGTCCCTCTTAAAATATTTCGGGTATGAATAGTTAGACCTTATATATAATATGTATGTAATTTATAAAAATATATAAGTAGTATATCCGTTTAGCTAGCACCCATAACACAAGCATGCTTGCATTGCTTACTTTGGGGCTAGATGGCGCTGTGTGAAATTGTCCAAAGATATTTATTTATTTATTTATACTAACATAGTTTTTGTCTGGGTACGTGAAGTAGTTACTTCGGAATGCGGGTGAAACCGCGTGAAATAGTTAGTGTTATATGTATACGGGTATTAACTTCGCGGGCCGTGGTATATATCCGAGCTCTAAGGAGAATTCACCTCCAACATCGGCTGGCTGGTATGAACAATGACGAGGACTACATCTTGGCTTCTGGCTTGCCTTCATTGGCTATCTAGAGTGGAGTCTGTAGAGCAGAGCTCGGAGGGTAGAAGTCGACCGTAAGTAGTGAGTGGCCTGATACCAGACACTTCTTTGATGGGATGGGAAATCATCCAATGACTCCTACTGCTGTGGATGGAGCGGCTGAGAGTGTGAGACTCTTATTGACTAAGATACATCCATATTCCGTCTTTCACCCTTTGTGTACCGGGGACGCGACTCTTTCGAACTATTGCCCAAAAGCCCATGCCAGCCCCTAGGGAGCAAGTGATCCGAGTTCAAAGGTCAGCGAAGCTATGGGTATTACCTGTTACTTAGTCATCTCAGAACGCGTTCTGAGAGTACTGTACCCCAAGAAAATGTCCCCGAGAGAGAGAAATCGCCCCCGGCTGTTATCTTGATAGCAGTTGTTATTACAATTCCATGTCAGAGGCCATCAGGCGGATTTGAGAAAATTCTCGATTGTTAGATTGGTAAAATCTGCAGGCCGCTCGAAAAGATGAAGATCGGAGTAAAAAGTCAAGTAGAATAAAATGCTTTTCAGAGAACATTTTAACTATACGTCCGAATCTTTTTATCTAATCCTAAATTTTCTTTTCTGTCATACTATCCCAATTTTTGAAAAAAAAAACGACAAACTCTCCAGCAACAGGTTTTAAATTATAGAGCAACACATGAAATAACTTGTGTATCGTGACGGGAGCTGGCAATATCGGGTAGGGCATATCCCAGATGACCTAGATACGCGACCTAGAAAGTAATAAGACAAAATGAAGGGTGTTAGGGACAATAGCGAAAGCTTTTAGCTGTGTATTTAATAAAAAAATATGATTCTAGACTTCTGAATCTAAACCCTTAGACGGACCTACAGACATTATTGTCGGGATTTTTCTTTTACGATAATATCGAATTTTGGTAATTTTATTCTCTCTCTTTTCCCTTTCATAGTCTTCTAGGATGACAACCTGTCATGACAGTGGTGGTGTTAGTCATCTCACCCGAAGGAATCTCAACCACGAGGGCGAATTTGTCCAATCTAGCTGTAAACCTACTTAACACAAGTCATCATCTGCCTAGCCTTTTCCCAACTATGTTGGTTGGTCAGCTTCCAATGTCTCGGTTTCTGATGTACTTTTTTGGTAGTTTATCTATTCATTATCGCCGAAAAATGTATGGATACCTATTGCCATTATTCTATCGGCGAAAATTCCTCAGAACCGGTCACGAGACAAGGAGTGTAATGTACGAAAATTTCGTGTTAAAATTACAATTCCATCCTAGCAAATTGGTTGTCCAATGTCCATATAAAATAGGTAAAAGCTACTGCATTATTTATTCTTCATTAACACGTTAATAATGTGCGATGTAAACTGACGTAAGTAGCATTTGAATTTTTAATTCAATCAATACTAGTGAACTTTAGAATTTTCTTTTGAATAAAAGGGCTGTATGTTTAATGCACTACGGTTCAATTTCATTGGATGGACAACAGTTTGTAGGTCGTAGGACATAGGGTCGTATGTCCAGCAGTATGGACATCATTCAGCTGATGATGATAAAGCCTCTTACATTAAAAACAGTCCCTTTATCATCAAGAGAAATACCGTTCGAAAGAGTTACCGCGCCCCCGGAATACAAAGGGCTGAGGAAGGAACATGGCTGGGTTTTAGTCAGTAAGAGTCTGACACTCCCTTCCGCCCCACCCATGGTGGAATGATCACTTGATTATTTCCCATCGGAAAAAAAAACATCTTATTATTAACTACCCCACTGGTGGGTAAAGGCCTCATTTCATACAAAGAAGGCATGACGATAGATCACCACGCTTGCTCAAGGCAGATTTTCGATTTCAGACTTTTTAGTCTTGGTTGCTAAAAATGTTTTCCTTCATCGTCAGTCAGTGGTGTCTGAGATGCTTAGAAAGTACATGACTTTAGAAAAGTCACACTGTCAGTTGCTTGCACATTCATACACAAGATGCAAGTGCTTTAACCGCTAGGCCACCACAACTCAAAACAAACCCTTACGCTGCAGTATTTAACATTTGAAACTGTTTAGCGTCCATTACTGACCTGTCTATCGGACTGACTTGTGGCTGATTGGGACTATTGTATTGAGCATTGTAATAGTGCACAAAAGTTTTCCTAGACCAATAGAAATTATGATTTACTTGGTCTAATTAAATTTTTAACCTGTTGAGATTGTCTGAAGTTACCGAAATTTGTTCTTGAGAACATCAAATGTTAAAAACCTAAAAATAACTGTCCGTCTGTGACAGTTTTTCACAGTAAACATATCTATAGAGATGGTTAAGACCTGGGGAAGGTCATAGGACAGTTTTTATCTAGGTGCCTGAAGTAGTTCCCTCAGTTTGCAGGTGATACCGCACCAAACAACTATACTCCATTTACAATAAGATTAGACATTTAAACGCACCCCATTAACCGTTCGTTCAAACGATTTTGAGTTCTATTCCGTATAGATAAGGATGGTGTTGAAAGCAAAATAATGGTTACAATACCAAGTGTATTCTGCATCGTTTTTTGTTTTGTCACCTAAGCAATAGAGCTCAAAATCGTATGAACGAACGGTAAATGGGATGCGTTTAAATGTCTAATCTTATTGTAAATTGAGTATAGTTATTGGAATAAAATTAAAATATTGTCACTTTGTTTTAGCTCCTGCTAATAATATTCAGTATGTTCTGTTTAGGTTGGCTTCACAATCAAGGAGATTTTTTTTATAAGAGACACACGCAGTATGTGTACTAATGGCAAGTCAAATATATGCATAACCGGACCAAATATGTATAGAAGAAGTGAATATAAGGCAGGAAGAAGTTATGGCATATATAAGTACTCTACTCTGCTACTGAGAAATTCATGACAGTATTTTTTTTGTTTTGCAACCTGTGTCCGGAACCATCGGTAGTACCACTAGTTTTGTGAATATGATCTGTTCGAATATTATGAGTAACATAGTCACCAAAGTTATACAAACAATACATAAACAAATTATACATTAACTATAATATTCATTATGTAAATGTATGGCACACATTATTTTCTTTCAATATAAAACTTTTTCAATGAAAATGAATAAATAAACAAAAATATATTACACAAATAGATACTCCTTGAATTCTTTTGTTTCTATTATGAATTTATCTGTCAAGGCGAGCGTGTTTTGCTATGCGACGACGTAATTTGAATCGAGAGACACAGTGGAGTGACGAAAAACAATGAAAAATGGACAACTTGATATGGTATGAACTAGAATCTACTTTAAACACATTTATTTAGGTCATAAATATTTTTTTACTTTACGAAACTATAATTAGGATGTTTTTTAAGTATTTAAATAATATTCTCACCTTCAACATCGAAGCAGGGATCCTGGGAAGCCTCTTCCAATATTGAAATCACATACGTAAGAACAATATCATCAATCACATTTAAATCCGCACTAGGGATATGTTTGGTGATAAACTGAAATAAACCCTCCTTGACGAGGACTTTTTGTTGCGCTATAGCACTCATTTTTATCTAAAACACCTTATTTTTCAGAAAAACACTCAAGAATGTAAAGTATATTCAGAAAGAACGTTACGGGTGGCTACACAGTGTAAAAGTAGGTTTAATGTCCATAAAAACTGCCTCGAGCAAACTGAATCACTGTCTCTTTGTTTCTGTAAGAGAAAAAAAAATGTTTGGTGAAAATTGCAGCTGTATTTTCACGGGAAAAATCTGGGATAGAACTGCGAAAATCAATACAAATGCAAGTTTTTTTTTATAAACAACTTTTTGTAGTTTTAAGGACAGGCACAAACTCATCTGCATACAGCCACTGTTGGTTGTCATAAATTATTATTTAAAAAAACACACATTTGCGTTTCTCTGATCGATTAATTTGATTGATTTTAACGAATATAAAGTAATAAATTATATTCATGGCCTCATTTTATCAATTACATGATTTTTTATGGTAATAAATGCAGCAATAACATAAACTGAACTGACAGCTGGAATTTCCGAACGAAACGGATGTCACATAAGGATTGAAATTCGCGGGAAATATTTGAATTCCACAGCGAGTTTTGGCGGGCGAATTAAATTATAACTTATTTTTGTTTCCTCCAGATTTTTTTGTTTCTCCATGGCATTGTCTATTTGTTTGTACCTTTCCGGGATATTTGAAAGTATTTAAAATTGCCCATTACCATTTTTTACCTTTCCATGATTTGCTAGATTAAAATGAAGGTACTAAAAATAAAACAATCTGTTTTGAAATTAATATATATTTCAATTAAAATTTTAAAATATAACGAGCAATCATTTATTCTCTCAACCTTTATTCTAAAAATTTCTGATTAACACAACGCCGATTTTCACAACTACATTTTTTATATTTTATTTTACAATATAACAATAATTATTTGGAATCACAATGGGAACGTTTTGGCACAGTTTTATTTTAATATTTTTATTAAATAATATTGCGTAATAGACAAGTAAAAAGGTCGTAGGTATAGTCTTTATTTAACTCTTCTCTATAATAATAAAAGCGTGTTAAAAAAAAGTAGCAAGTTTTTGTTTGAATTTAGTCAATTGGTGGACTTTAATTCATCAAATTATCTTTAGTTTATTAATTGTCTATTTTTTTATTGAAATAAATTCTTGTTTTATCATTTTTTTTTATATAACCAATATCACTTGCAAAAAATTATAGCGACTTACGACCTTTTTAAAAGAACACACTAGCACAAGGAACACAAAATTATTGCGATTGATTGCGATATTCTTTTTGAAATAATTTAAGTACATATTCCACAAGATAAATACTTATAGCTACTTATGAAATAAATAAAATTGTAAATTCTAATAAATAGAGTGCAATCTATCTACTTTTAGCTAGTTTTAGTGTGAATTTTTTAAGTTCTTGGAACGTTAGACAGTTTACATTTAGTTTATCAACGAAATATTTATTTTTTGCTTTGATAGAGTTTTATCTCAGTTCTTATTGATTGTGAAAATGTATGGTATCTCAAACGGTATTTAGTTTATTATCTGTGACTATTATTACTTGTGCAGAATGGCTTTTGTACACACTGGTTTCTGTGTAAAATGGCTCATTGTAAATATTGTTACGATTGTGCAAAAAGGTATTAATTTTTTTTACGTTTTTCTTAGTGCTATGTTTAAGATACGATACTTGTCCACCAACAATAAGTAACTTTATGAAATTCACAAAAATCTACGACTTTTCTTAAGTTTTTAATATTAAATATTTGAATCTCTTTGCGAAAAGTCGCCTGATTTTTAAAATACAACAAATATAATTCAATAGTTTACGTAAAATAGTTTTATAGAGGCAGGTATTAACAAGTAGTAGGTACTCTCATTCCTGTGCAAGTGGCTCGTCATTATTGCAATAAAATAATATTTCCGTCAATGGACGAGAAAATAGGTAAACAGAGCCATTATGCACAGGATAGGTTATGTGCAGGTACATAATATTATAAAGATAAGATATATAATAATACTATATTTTATTATAATTTATAATAATAATAATATGATCTTTTTCTAAATATTTCAGTAAGTGTTACAAAGATTTTTCATGAAAGTTGGATTTACGAATAAGTCCTTTTTATACATTTTGGTGATAGGTTATACACAGTATACACTCTTATGATGTTTCAGAGGCCCAGAATTTGGAAGCATTCGTGTTCATAAATCTTTTTCTATATAAATAAATAAATATGAATGTTTGTTTCTCTCTATGTGTTTGTAAGCCAATAATCTAGTAAGATGCCCGTGAAAATTATTAGCTATTTGTATATTCAAAGGACTTATTCAAAATGACAACCTTAGGTTTTTTTTGTAGAATTCGTAACATGATTTTCTCTTTTTTTTGACGGAATCAAAATTATTCTGTAATTTTTATTTTGAAGAACATTATTTATATGTACTAACGATATTTGATTTCATATGAAATTTATTTATTTAATTAATAAAACATTTTGTAGGAGAAGTTGTTACGAAATTTTACAAAAAAAAATACCAGCTAGACTGACTTATTTAGACACTTCCTCAATAATGCCTAACTAAAATTTAATACCTATCTATCTAAATGCGCTTGTATAGTGATGGGGCACATTCGCATGATTTTTATCGATACTTTCAATTATATTTTTGTTTATCTCTTTAATTTTTTTCTTTGACAAATCTGACAAATGTGTCCCCATCGGAACTTATAGATTTTTCTATGTGCACCTAACTAAAATATTAGTCTAAATCAGTTTGTCTAGCTAAAATATAAGATATAGCTGTTAGGACGAAGTGAGGTTTAGTTCAGTGTCTTTATAAGTAGAAAACATTTGCAGAAGTATAAAATCTTAATTTAGATTATATTTTTACAATATACCTACTCTCTGACTTGCAGGACAACAGTTATTGAGATACAAGCTCGCAAATCACTTTTTCGCATTTTATGTAAGTAATGTATAAGTGTAAGAATTTGATTAAAGAGCAGTATTTCTTAAATTTACAGGTGTTGGACTCTGCCGCCATTAACAGACTTTAAACAGATAGATATACTTTAGATGGACTGACAATCTTTGCAAGACGGTTGTACTGTCAGTTTTTACATATTTTCTTTTGCAACTTCATACTTCTGCAAATGACAAGTAAGTATATTGGAAACAAAGAAATAGTTATAAATCTTATAATAAGTAACGACGATAGACTTTGGACTATTATTTGGATATATTTTAAACTTCCCTATATGATTGATTATCTATTCAACAGTGTTTAATTTCTGGGTGAAAGTGAAAAAAGTACGTTTTAAAACTAATTTCTGAAATTGTTTGAATTTTTAAGACTTTGTTTGAAATTTCTGTGGTCAGTACAGCATTCATTTGGCTCAACGAAGGATTAATGGATACTTTAGTGTTTGTAGATCCCACAAGGTATTAGGAGGGCTAAGTTCAGAGATCATAGGAACTATCGTTTTTGGTCTAGCTTGGGAGTGGACGTCCCATCATGAAATTTATAAAAAAGAAAACAGTTTCTACAACGTGGTTTTTATAAACGATCGCTGCTCAGCCTTAATTTGTCATTACCACTTAAAACAGTCATTGGGGGTTAGACAAGTGGCAAAACGCTAACGCTATAGAATAGAAAACAAAATGTATGGGAATGACATTCGTTTACGACTAGCTATATGTCATTCCCATACATTTTGTTTTCTATTCTATAGCGTTAGCGTTTTGCCACTTGTCTAGCCCCCATCGACACTTGAGTTCGCCAAAGAAAGTGAAGCGAATATGTTAAACATATCTTACATAAATCAGTTCAATGACATTTGAATTAAATAATGTTTTTTTTATGCAAGTGTCCCATGCAATAAAGTATTATTGCATGGGACACTTACAACTAGTAAGTTGTGGATGCAGTTTATTAAGTTCTTTCTTAGAGATGATGAAGTTTCAGTTAGTTTAACATTACTTTTTTCACCCCCACCTTTACATTTCATGTGCCCGACAAACCAGTGCTTCTATATTACTGTTATATATGATCTTTATATTTTATGTGTTATGCTTAATTGACGATTAGAAATTTGGCAGTTAATAATGGATTTAGAATATGTTAAATTCCAGATTTAGTAATTAAATGTTGATTTTTAGTTTCTATGCTTACGGTTCTGAACCCCGATGGCGTATAATTAGTTGCTTTTATATACCTAAATTAGGAATAAACAATAAATAAATTGCCTTAGATGTGGCTAGCACCACTGCTCTCTAAATATAATTACCGCTAAACATATACCTAACATCATTCTGTGTCTATCAGCTGCAAACGATTGACGGAGACCGAAATATGGCGAAATATAGCGGTACTTGTGTTTAGTGAGAAATGGTGTAATTCAATTCAGAGGCTAAAACCAAACACTTAATTTCTATTAAAAATAGTTCTCTTCTTCTTGAAATTTCTTTTATCAGCCATCGGGGATTTATTACAATACCTTTATATATTTATGTAGAAGTATTATGTATACCGTAAGACTTAGAAATATACAACTACATACTATAACGTAGTATATAAACAGCAACGTATATCCTTGCTATACAAGCGTATATATTCCATCTATAAAAGTATAATCACAATACATTTATGTCAGTCTGTATGTGATCAGTACATAGGTTAATATAATATCATTTTTCATATATTTTTCTTAATAAATAATACTGCTTCGACAAGACATGGTTGGCATCAGAAAAAATATGTCAAATTTCTGGCTCAAAAATTTCATAAATAAGAATATTTTTTTATACATTAGCTTCGTTTTAATTTTATTGCTAGATTGCTTTTTGTATCAGCTGTAGGTATACTAATCACAACACGAATTTCAATTTATTGCTCCATTGAAGCACAAGGTTTTGTTTAAAAATTGATAGGTTTGGAAAGTGAGTATTTTAGGATTTTTTTTATTTTTTTAAATACACCTCAATAATAAACATATATTAATCTTTAGGTATTCACACCACTAGACAAAATTAATGTATAAAACTAATTATTTTCGTATTATATGTGGTGACCCAGTAAAAGTCGAGTAATTATAATAATGGTTTTCGCTTATCGGACTGGGTTTATTTTTATAACCATATAATATTTCAAAAGATTTTTTGAAATTACATTAATCTAAGCTATGTAAGTACATATTTTTAAATATTTAGTATTAGGAAAAATATATTCACATACAGACCGACAATAATTATATTAATCACGATACACCAATTTCCGTTCATTAATAATAAATCTTTATAATTCGTACAAAAAACAAACGACCTCCATTTTTTAATAAAGCGTATTTTCAAAGGATTCGATATCCTAAATACACTATTTAGTTATTTACTAGCTCTTTGCCGCGGATTCGTTCATCCCATTTCATTTAAATCACACGAGTAGTTATAAGTGTAGATTCATTTGTAAATACCTACCATAATTAATTTTCTATGTCTCTTTCCAATGAAAAGTCGTTACTAACTACGGTTGCCATTCTTTTTAGAATCGTTATTGCATTTTGACATGACAGGACTAAATATCTTCTATTCTTTTCTGGCGTTACCTATTAGATAGAGACACAGTAAGACTAATTTTAGTTTGTGAACAATAGAATCGGCACCATTGTTTATCTAATCCCGTGTATGTGATAATAAAAACTAAATAAGCTTAATATTTGTCACAAATTTTGACACTTATGCCCGATAATCTCATGCAAATTAATTCGGTAGACGATTCCTATCCATGAGTAGTGAAACAGGCCTTAATCATTCAATTATTATATAAATTAACGATTAACCGCACGCGTTGGACATCTTTTTTCTCTGTTCTGCAGATGTATTTTGTTGTTTGCGAGACAGAGACAATGATATTGCTTAGCTGTAATGCGTTAACACGCAAAAATATAAATGAACGTAAAATTTCTGCTTTTTTTTATTAATATCTTCCTGTAACGTTCTAATCACAACGGCGATCATTTAATGTACAGACTTCCAAACTTTACAATTATATATATAGAAATTACAGTAAGGATATGGACATTCGTTCATTTTAATCGTTTCTTTCATTTTCCCAATGCATTCTCATTTTCATTTAAAATATTATAATTTTTTACAACACCTTCTTGTGGTTTCACAATGTGGTTTTTGTCGAAAGCGTAAAATACTTCTGCATCACATAAAGACCAATTTTAATATTGCAACCACATTATTGAAACCACATGTTTATATTTAATATAAATTAAATTAATATTAACAATAATCTTTAGACATCAATATTTTTTATTGCACCGAAAACGACAATATCTTACTTATACCGCTTCGCATAGCGAGCGTGATTTTCGAAGAATTTTGTATTTTAATATAATTAATAGTAAATCTTCGTTTTTTAATAATTGGTGTAATTATGACTCCTGAATCACTTATTAATGTTACACTTTTTTGCAGCTGGGTAAAAAAATATCGATTACGAACCACCCTTGTTGAAGTTGTTTAATTGTAGTTGTCTTTTTCAGATAATTGTGTATATGGTCTATAACTAAAGCTTTGACTACGATATATTCAATTTATCGTGATATAAAGCAGCAAATATATATATATATATATTAACACTATAGTTAACGCCAGAACTAAAACAAAGTAATTTAAGTTTTTGAGACGTTAAATCACAATAAAATAAAGTCCATGAAATAAAGTCTATTTTAGCGTAATGTTTATGATTTTTGTGCCATACGAGTCAGCCATTTATTTTGTGCACAAAAAAATGTTATTATTTTGTTTGTGGTTGTTATACATCACGAGTATGCTTCAAATGACATTTGTACAAGTAGCCACGCTGCACAGAAAATATCGATACCGTCTGTGCAACGTGGCACTTCACTACCAAGCGTCAAAAACAAGCAATCCGGCCTTAAAACTAATTTTAACTCTGACAATTGCTTGAAGAGGGTGGTAGGTGCAAGTCGTTCTTAAGTTTATAATTTTTATTTATCAGTATAAAGTACACTACATAGTCAAAGCTTAAATTATAAACTATCAATACAATATTTTTATACCCTGACACTAAAAAACTTTCTTTCAAAACTCATCTTAGTGTTGCCAAGTGTGAAATAAACCGTTAATTTAAATAATTAAACGCTAGATGTTGCCTGTTGACTGCTATGATCTGATATTATGGAGTTCAGATCTGATTCGCGTAGCGTTGGTGGTGTCCCGAATGGGAAGTCCTGTAAAATTACAAATTAATGATGATTCTTCTTCGTATCGTGTGAGCTGCAGGTTTTACCAACCTAACAAGCCCTAGTGTCAGAGTTTTCTCAAATCCGCTTGACGGCCTCTGACGTGGAATTGTAACAACAACTGCTATCAAGATAGCAGCCGGGGACGACGGCTTAACGTGTCCCAGGCACGGGGTTATTAGATCACCAACTTCCTGACTCCGGGCTGCTATGGGAAATTTTCTAAAATCCACAAAGCGATTTTAGCCCGACCCGAGAAACGAACCCGAGACCCTGTTTACAGCAGTCGCTTTATGCGACCGTTAGACCAATGACGCAGTGAAGATGATTCTGGTTTAAGGCTGGTGTAATGCGTCTTGAGTCTTGAGTGTACGGTTTCAGCACGGGATTGTTCGGCACTAAAATTGTTCTGAGTCTGAGTGTTTATGCATGTGTATGGAAATGTTTGTTGTCGCACCCAGGTGACCCAGGGTACAAAATCAATTATTTTTGTAGGGTGAAAGTTGTATAAAAAAACAGTACCGACGAAGTTACAAGTAAGTAGGTATAGACAATTAAAAGAGCGTGCTAAAATATTTTCTGCCGACAGATTGTAGTATCAGAAACGTCGCGTTTAGCTGCAAAACTCCGCCGTTGCTTACGAAACGCCACGGGGAGTTCGTGGCTAAGTAACAGCAGCACGGTTCAACCGATCAAAGGTTAAGCTGCGCTTGGCGCGGTCGGTCCATGGATGGATGACCATTTTTGTCATAGCGAGACTCCTCCGTGCCTCGGAAAGCACGTCAAGCTGTTGGTCCCGGCTGTCATTTGTAGATCTTTGACACATTCGTTACGGGTAGTCAGAAGCCAGAAAGTCTGACAACCAGTCTTACCAAGGGGTATCGTGTTACCCGGTAAACTGCGTTGTGGAGGTCAGATAGGCAGTCGCTCCATGTAAAACACTGGTACTCAGCTGTATCCGGTTAGACTGGAAGCCGACCCCAACATAGTTGGGAAAAGGCTAGGCAGTACTAACGCGTACTAAGCTACGCTTGTGTGACGTAAGTACCTGCGTGGGCAGCGTGCGCGGCGGCGGCGGCGCGGGCGGCGCGGGGGGCGGCGGGCGCGGCGCGCGGGGGGAGGCGCACTCCGCGCACTCCGCGCCGGGGGCGCCGCGCCCCGAGCGCCGCGACCACGACTCCGGCATGCAGCTGGAATACAACACACCAAATTCTAAATAACATGATGGTGAGGCTGCATCAACTGGTCTCGCTGGAAGGACCTCGAAGTCGCCGCATAAGATTGCAAAAAATGGGAATCTTTTCTTGGAGCCCTATGTCCCTGATAAGGGACCACAGGATCCCATCATCATCAATTGGGTTACAGATATATATTTTTTTCAGACTTTTATTATACTAGCTGTTTTACGCGGTTTCACCCGCGTCCCAAGGGAACTACTTCACATAAAAAGCCTATAACCTTCTCCCCCGTCCCCTTTATCTGGCCACCAAATTTTATTTCAATCGGTTCAGTAGATGTAAAGATTGCCCTCTACAACCTCGCAAACTCACAAGCTCTTTATAATATTTGTAATGTAAATCGCTACATTAATTCAATGCATTCTATTTTGAACGACCTCTTTTATTCAGGAGGCCGTTCTTTTGTAATTTAGAATATTCTGATTTGTGACAACTGATGTGTCAACATAAATTTAATAGTTATAATATTTTATTTAATCAAAAATATGAACATTAAATGTTGTTTCTTTTGATTTTCAGAAGCAACGCATTTCATTATAAAACAACATTTTTTTTCTAAAATATTATAAAACAAAATGGAAAAATTAAGATTTGATTTTGCTGTGAAACCATCAACTGATGGAAAATCAAACATCATATGTGTTACCTCTATATCCACACTTAATGGACAGAGATTTGAAATACCATCAGAGTACCAGCCAGTAAATCTACATCCATCGATTATGAGCACTCCGAACTATGGTAAGATAAAAAAATCATTCAGTAATAGATACCAAACTAGAAAGATATGGATTACCTTAACTGAGGAAATATCAAAAACATATTTAGATGAAGAACTAAACCTGCAGTTTAATGATTTTTACCTAGAAGAAATTTTGGAGAAAACAGATAGTGCTGAATCTATACCTAGTGGCTCAAATCAGAAGATAGAAGAGCTGTTAGAGAAGTTACTCGAAGAAAAGCATAAAATATCTAAAAGTAAAAACTTAGGGAAAATTGCAAAGGGTTTCATGATTGAGAAATTCACAGGCAGAAATTCAAATGCTTGGCAGTGGATTAAGGATTTTGATAAGGAATGTGAACGCTTCCAAGTTGTTGAAGATAAGAATAAAATTGAAATACTAAAACAATTTTTGGAAGGTTCCAGTGTGCATTGGTACAGCTGCATGTTAATAAAGTTTACAGTGGAATCAGAATGGAACAAATGGGAGAAACATTTTTGTGAGACATTTGCAAACAAAGGTTGGTCTCCAATTAGATATGCTCTTGGCTTTAAATATCAAGCAGGTTCATTGCTTGAATATGCTTTAAAAAAAGAGAAATTATTATTGGAAGTAAGAAAATCAATTGATACTGGGACACTCATAGACCTTATAGCGTCGGGCTTACCTAACTATGTGGGTGATAAAATTGATAGAGAAAACTTAAAAGAAACTGAAGACCTTTACAATGAAATAGGAAAATTGGAACATCTTGTTGAGACGAAATATGGAAAAATGCCTGGTAATTCTGACACTAAATTCAAAAATCGTGAGGATAAAACACCATGCCCAATTTGTATCAATGAGAAAAAAGGGAAACGTTACCATCCTGAGGCTAATTGCTGGTTTAAAATTAAAAATCAAAAAGCAGCTGTTAGATCAGTAAATAATTCGGAATTGGAAATTGAACTCAATGAGAAGGATCCAAAAAACTAGAGATTTCACCATTAATAAGCATAAAGTTACTGTTAAATGACACTTTGGAAGTTTCTGGAATTTATGACTCAGGTTCAAATGTGTCATTAATAAATGCTAAATTATTGAAGTTACCACAAAGAAGTAAAAACGGTATACAAGCGGTAAACTTAAGGACTATTAATGGTGAGAAAAAAACGAAAGGTATGATAACATTAAAAATAAGAATCTATAACATTGAAAAAAATATGGATATTTTTGTAGTAGATAATGAAAATTTTAATTATGATTTTCTAATTGGATTGGATTGCATCAAAAACTTCAAGTTAATACAAAGTGAAGAATTAGAGATTAGACAATACCATCCAAAGGAACAGAAAATTTCTTTAAATGAAGAAAATATTAAAAACAATATCTACGAAACAAATGATAATTCAAATTTAGAAAATGTTAAGAGTTCTGAAATATTAGATACCAGAGATAAAGAAGGAATTAAACAAAAAATTAAAATAAACTTCAATGAACATATAAATACGGAAGAATTTGAAATGATAGTAAACTTTCAAGATTTATACCAACAATCAGAAATTGATAAATTGGTAGAAAAATACAAAGAAGTTTTTGCTAGAGACAAATATGATGTTGGCACTGTAAGAGATTATGAAGCTCATATTGACTTGATGGTAGATAAATACTGTTATAAACGTCCATACAGATGTACGGTCGAAGATAGAAGAGAAATAGAAAGTCAAATATCGAAACTCTAATTAAAGATGTCCATGTTACTTACTGCCACATTGGAAGAACTCAGATGGCAAATAAAATTACTCCATTTTACACAGCAAAAACTATTATTGCAAACATCAAACGAGTTTGCGACGAATGCGGAATTTGCATAAGAAACAAGTCAAGAAGAAAACCAAAATATGGCTTAATGTCACATTTGGGTCCAGCAACACGCCCATTCGAGATTGTATCTATAGATACCATTGGAGGCTTTGGAGGGTCAAGGTCAACTAAAAAATACTTACATCTACTGGTTGACCATTTCACGAGATATGCTTATATTTCCACATCAAGGAATCAAAACTCCAATGATTTTATTAATCTAATAAACAATGTGACACAAAGCTACAATATTGACATGATATTAACAGATCAATACCCTGGCATAAATTCTAAAGAATTTAAAGAGTATTTAAAAAAGAAGAATATAGAAATAATCTTTACAGCTGTTGATGCACCATTTTCAAATGGGCTAAATGAAAGGCTAAATCAAACTTTAGTCAATAAAATAAGATGCAAATTAAATGAAAGAGATAAGAAAATAGCATGGACTACTATTGCACAAAAATGTGTAGGAAAATACAATGAAACGGAACATACAGTCACAAAATTTGCTCCAAGATACCTTTTGGAAGGCGAAAATGTGAATGTTTTACCACAAGAATTGAAATTAAGATGCACATACGAAGATCTGAAAAGAGACAGAAAACTAGCATTTGAAAATACAATTAAATCTCACAATATCAATAAAAGATTATTTGACCATCATAGAGAAGAATACAAATTTGAAATAGGAGACAAAGTCTACGTCGAAAATGGAAATCGAATAAATAGAAAGAAAATGGATCAATTGAGGATTGGACCATACACAATTTTGAAGAAGATTTCAAATTCGATCTATGAAGTTGATACCGGACACAAGAAAGTAGAATCAAACCTCTACCATATTACAAAACTATCACCAGTAATTGGTGTGTAAGTGAAAAATTGCGTGCACTACGAATCGCAATTATTTCTCTCCGAGGGGGGGAGATGTAATGTAAATCGCTACATTAATTCAATGCATTCTATTTTGAACGACCTCTTTTATTCAGGAGGCCGTTCTTTTGTAATTTAGAATATTCTGATTTGTGACAACTGATGTGTCAACATAAATTTAATAGTTATAATATTTTATTTAATCAAAAATATGAACATTAAATGTTGTTTCTTTTGATTTTCAGAAGCAACGCATTTCATTATATATTAATATAGATTGATGCTGTAAAACGGGTTCTTCAAACCTAACAGACAGACATGTGTTGCTGGGGAGTTTTTTGTCCACTTCTTCTTTCCAGCAAAATACATAAGTGGTGAAGGACGGGCATTTTGGGGTCAGTTTTTTTCTAAATTTGGCGTTCACAAAGTGCTGATTTTCAGCATTGTTTGAATAAACGACTTTTGAATTCCGGCTCAGCACATCAGTCAGAGAGCTTACATTCTAGTCAATTCGACTGAAACAGTAGTTTGGTAATACTTTAGTTTAATTATTTCAGTCGTAAGTGGCGCGGTCGGCGAGCGGCACATGGTCAGTCAGTCAGTACATACGCGTGGTGTACGATGTGCGCGCAGGGCAGCGAGGCGAGCGGCTCGGCGCGGTCGGCGAGCGGCTCGCGACAGCGCGCGCACGCGGGCGCGGCCCACGCGGCCGCCGCTCGCTTCTGTCGCGCCGCTCCCTCGTTGTCGCCCAGACCCGTGTAGATCTCAGCCAGGCGCAGTCGTACGCGACGGACCAGCATCTGTTTAGGGGAAACAAGTAAACGATGTTACGTTAATACCTTCTTAATCCATGTATTTGACTTTTAAAATGATAGATTTAAGTCGAGATTCTGCTGCGACTTTTCACCATTCCACAAACAATTTACTGAATTTTAACAGAAACCTTTAAATAGCTGGTATAGGTATGCCTCACATAAAAATACATAGTTTCTGGTCTAACGATATTTTCGCACCTTAGCCCCAACAGAAGTGGCGACTTCTAGTAGCCGTGTGTTGAACTCCAGCGGCCTGCAGTTACAGATCCTGCCCTGTAGTCGGAGAGCTTCTAGACAACGAGCTGCTCCGTCCATGGCTTCCATCTGAGCGAGGCGGTCGCCTAACGCTTGCCCGGCGCCCATGGCTACTTCGTAATGTCTTTATTGGAAATGAAAAAAAAAACAGACGTGAAAATATTTAAAAATGTACTTGAACATTTTCTAAAATGTCATGGATTTTGGCGCCCAACTGGGACTAATGGTCCCACACTGGGCGCCAAAACAAAACATCGTCTTAATCCTTGTGTCTAACTGCTTAACACTTAAAATGGATTTAAATATGTAATAAAATTATAAACTCCTGTGGTTTATATAAAGTGATAAGTTTATTTTGTTTGATATAATTAGTATAATTAAAATAAAATGTGTTTTAAAGAACTTCATAAGGTACAATAATATAAAATAATAACCACATACCTTAACGCCTTCCCGATGTCACATTTCCTGCGGTACACGTCGCCTGCGATGCGCACCGCTCGCGCGTAGCAGCCCTGGTCACCCGCCACTGCTGCTAGACGTAAAGCTTCCTGGAATTTGAAAGAGAAGGAATGTTGGCTATACAGAAACTAATATTTAGGCATATTAACTCAATGTTTCTGGAACTCCAATGCCAAAACCCACACTCTTCCATGCGCGCAGTATTCTCAAAAAGGGATCCAAAGATTTTTCTTCACGTATTAATCTTTAGCTATACATATACAATGCTTTGTCCTGAATGACTGACGGATCAAAGCACAGCCTAAACCGCTAAGGGAGTGACAAAGAGGGACAAAGTTTTTATGAAACTCTGTCAATTTTAATTTAAATTCGTATAGCCCACGCGGGCAAAGCGACAGGCGAAAAGCTAGTATACTATAAGGATTACTTCCGGTAGCGGACCGAGGGGGGGAGGTCACAGGGGACATGACCCCCCAAATCGTACACATCTAATTGAAAAACTCCTAAAAATAAACAATTTATGAAAATTTTAATTGTTTAACGATTAACGACCTACCAATACGCATTGTAATTGATCGTTCAATTTTGGATCTTGCTTGAACCTTCGGCTTTCGCCAACACTTCGGCCAATTTTGATTGTTGATGACCCCCCCCCCCCACGGCCAATTTTGGTTGTTGATGACCCCCCCAAAATATTTAGGTGCGACCGCACCTCATTACTTCAGACTAATGTTGCATTAGTTCTAGAAAAATCTTACATTACAGTAGTCATGTGCGTCACCCAGCTCGCCTCGAGCTCTCAGCGCCGCCGCCATCTGCAGTAACGCCGTGCGGTGATGTCGCGTGTTCAGATCAGCTGCTCGCGGCCCGCGGCCCAAGTCGCACGCGCGGGCTGCGCACGCGACCGCGCGTTCTGCGTCTCGTAGACGACGCCATAGTTCTGACAGGCCGACGTATACCTGCGAGGGTTGTTAGAAAGATAGACTTGTATGTAGCCTTTTTATCTCGACATGCAGCAGGTGGTAGTACTAGAGCTGACTGTCCAAGGTGTGTTGGCCTTACAAAATTTCGTGTTAGAATTTATTAGTAATAGCGGCAATATATGGCAGGGAGAAGACTTAAACATTTTGGCAAAGAAATTATACAAACCTAGCCCAAGATCGAGTGACTTGGAGAGCAGTGGTGTAAAGTGCGTTGCTCAAATAAACATACTCAATTTGTTATGTTCCTTTAGCCATGAGGATAGATCAAAAAAGAAGAAAATGGTTATATCTATTAGTGAAGTACCCTCCTCAACCTTTGCTAACTATATTACAATTTCGATTGTCAGTTTCTTTGTTACGCTTTCACGGTAAAACAAACCGATTTAGATGAACATTTTAACGGAGGCAGGTAGGGCCATGGAGACTGAGACTACTTTTTATCCGTGTGCGTGAAATAGTTCCCTCGGGCTACGGGAAACAGCTTAGTTACAACATTTACTTAAATTATAGCTCCATCTAACATACCTGCAGCAATAAAGTATTGTCATTCTGCGCCTGGGCAACTGCCAACGCTTTCTGGAAGGCGTCCATGGCCTTAGAGAAGGCGCCCAGCTCCAGACTGACGGCTGCCACTGTGAGGTGCACGCAGCCCGCTGTCGATCCTCCCCCGCAGTCGTTGTAGAGGGCCTGGCGAGCGTATGAGAGGGCCCTGGAAGAGAAATAGAACTTTTTGGAAGCTGTCGAAAAATCTTCAGATTCCTATATTTGAATTTACCTCGACTTAATGCGGCTGGAGCAATTGTTTAAGTAATTTTCTTCACCTCCGGAGACGTACCGGTTAGACTTATCTATATAATTTCATAAAAATGACGTTCTAATAATAAATTAATTTTGTAGATAATTCCTGTTTGGAAGTGGTGAAAGGTCTTTGGACTTTTCATAGGAAACTGTTCGTTCAGTCATTCTAGGGATGTTACCAAGACTATGCTACCGTGAAAATATTAGCTTACCTGTCAAGCCCTCCCAAGGTCTGATGTGCTCTAGCCAGATTTAAGTACGCTTCTGCCCTCATCGGCGCAGAGTCCAGTTCTTCAGATATACCCAGCTGCTTATTTGCAAATTCCAGTGATTCTCTGTAAAGATAATATTTATATTAAATTTTGTTTGTATTATGGGGTACCTACCTAATGTTCTTCAAACCGTCACTGTTAATATTGGATGAGACTAACAACCGGTTGCATAAAAAAATATGCGGTTATTTATACAGCTTGGCAAAAAAGAGTAGAAATGAATAGGGGCGCCACTTTACCGTTCGTGTGGCAACCCGCTGCGACCGTATAGCGTACCATCCTATCGTCTTGATACTAAGCTGTATTTTTATAAGTAATTAAAATCAGTAAGTATCATAAAATGTAATAACAATGTATTCACGTCATGTAACTGAATACAAATTACTTACAAGCACTAATAATGCAGCAAAGCACTCCTGTGTTTTCAATTTTTTTTTGGGGTAAAAAAAAGGCGTATGAATATAGAATTATTATAATTAATTTCAATAAATCTTCCTCTAAATGTTCCACGCCCGCCACATCCATGTCTTGGCTAGAGCTAGCCATAAACTCATCTGAGTCACACTCAGATTCAAAGGCACTGCGCTATCATGTTGGAGATTGATTCCTAAACGTTTTATGTCCAAGTACGAGCCCTCTCATAAATTCATAATACTCCTTTTCTATTTTGTTAACATGCTGGCATGAATTCTTTTGAACTCCTACTCGGTTATAGATTGAAATGCACGTTTGGTGCTTCCTACAAAGATAAAAAAAAATATTAAACCTCTATCAATATTAAACGTAAAAAGTTTACGGTACCTATCTATTTTGTTTTTGTGATTTTTAAATGCTAGTTATAACAAGTATTATATTATCTTGTGATCACACTCATAGATAAAGTTATGTAGAAATCGAATTTACATATTGCAGAGTATCAAGGCTCAAGCCACTCAAGTATCAATAGTAATCTAGTCGCGCTATACCAAAGTGTCAAAGACAAAACGTAAACATAACCTATATGCTCGATGTTTATTGTTCAAAATTTCCTTTATTTCGTATTCAAGCAATTCAAAACCAAATAGAGATCATAAATTAACACTTGATACAACTAAATACGACAAAACAAGCTCTTACATACCTGTCATAATGGCGGTACTTTGGTAAATATCGTCGAGATCGGAAAGAAGAGTTTAAGCCTCATGTTCGACCAGATATCGCATATAAACATTATAAATTGTTTCCTTGCTAGTACTCCGAATGGTTTTATTTATTATAACGTGGTTTTATTAACGTTTTGATGGTCGAAATAAAAAAATAAGTAACTCGCGAGCTTTGTTTACATCGAACGACACAGAACCACAGAGTATATAAACAGAACGACATTAATTGCCAGCAATAAAAAAAATTAGTTCCGTTTCTAGACTTTTTTGCCAAGCTGTACGTGAAACGGAATGACTGTCATTCAAGATCTGTCAAAATGCAGGATAAAATTGAATAATTTTGCTATTATTTTGTGTTTTTCGTTTAAATGTGTATGTAATGTATGTTATATGTTTACTTAATTATAATATCTACGTATTGATACCATAAAAACTACTATAATATATTGATATCATGTTTTGTGATATTCGTAAAAGTATAAATGATAAAAAGTTTAATGCAACCGGCTGTGTGTCTGTCTGCGACGATTTCACGGTTCGGCTGAACAGACTGAGACGATCAACCAATTTGGCATAGAAACACTGGGGAATGATCAAAAGGTACAAGATCATTATCATCAGAGAACACACTTCGCCACAAGCTTTTTCGAAACATATATTTGCGTCGTATTATTTCCAAAAAAAACATCCGCACGCGACCGCAAAATGTAATGTTGTCATTACAATAAATTGTTATTCCACTACGGAACGTCAACAGCGATAGTTTGGCGAGTTGTCAAAAGAAATTCCCCGTTATTATGTATAAGAGTTTTTTTTAATTATTTGGACAAACGCCAGAATAGTTTGGTAACGTAAAAAGTTTGATTTGATCGTTTTATTTGACGATACGCCGGACGAATGTAAACATAACTTTTGTGCGTTTTCTGTAAGCTACAACGCATAAGCTATGAGTGCTACGACACATTTGTTGAGCTGTAACGCATAAATTTCACCATTGGTGCATTGAAAGGCTTTGACATTTCATGTTTTGTGAAAATACTACTCTATTTTGACAGATGATAGTTCTCGTATAAGTAACCGTATATTTTTTTGATGCACCGGCTGAGAGAGTTCAGCATTTATAAGGTATACAGGAATCCAATTTATGCCATCTCCCATGCATTGAGCATAGAATATTTTTTATCCGAGCGCGTGAATTGGTTTCCTCGGTATGCGTTTGAAAGAGCTTGTTTTAAATATGTCTCAATTCATTTCGTAGGAGTAGTTAAATGAGTGATACTTGCATGAGACATTGCATATTATATTTTGATTTCGACGAAGAAAACAGAGTGGACATACCTAGTGCAGCAATCATCGTCACCCACTTATAGTAGACGTTTGGCAATAGAACTACAATAATTTTAGACGTGTGTAGTTAACTTTAAAACTATTTTATGAGCTAACTGGTTAAAAGTTGTCACCGAGGAGGTCGCTCCATGTAAAACTCTGGTACTCTAGAAACCGAACTCAAGATAATTGGGAAAAGAGCAGCTAATCAGATGAACAGATAATGAATAAGCAGTACTGTTGACAGCTTTCATCATTATCATGTTGGATTAAGGCCTCTTCTCATACAGAGAAGGCATGAGCATTGATCACCACGGCTTCTCAAGGTGGATAGGGGAATTCAGAAATTTTAGTCCAGATTTCCTCACGATATTTTCCATCACCGTTGGTCAGTGGTGTCCAAGATAAATTTAGAAAATACAATATGACTTTAGAAAAGTCACATTGGTCAGGTTGCGAACCCGCACACTCTTACAAGAGACGCAGGTGCCTTAACCACTAGGCCATCACGAGTCGTGATTGTTGAAAAATTTCAAGCTTGGCTTTGCCTTGGAACAGGTTCCTTACCTATACTTGCCGAAGTCCATGTACGCCTGGTACAGGTGTCCCAGCAGCGCGAACTTGTCACTCCTGTGCCTGACTCCACGGAGGGCTGACAGCCACACCTTGACTGCTAGCCGCTGCTCATTCTGCCCGTACAGGCGGACTCCTCGCTCGATCTGGACAAAAATAGCAGCTGATATTATACCACGCTTGAATACGCCGCTAGAAGCGCTGATATAGAGTCTTATATTAAATGCTGTTTTGGAGACATGACGTGTCCCCTCTATTTGTAGGGATGGTTCATCTGCCTAGCCTTTTCCCAACTATGTTGGGGTCGGCTTCCAGTCTAAACCGGATGCAGCTGAGTACCAGTGTTTTACATGGAGCGACTGCCTATCTGACCTCCACAACCCAGATACCGGGTAACACGGTACCCCTTGGTAAGACTGGTTGTCAGACTTTCTGGCTTCTGACTACCCGTAACGACTGTCAAAGATGTACAAATGACAACCAGGACCAACAGCTTAACGTGCTTTTCGAGGCACGGAGGAGTCTCGCTATGATATAGATGGTCACCCATCCACGGACCGACCGCGCCAAGCGCAGCTTAACCTTTGATCGGTCGAACCGTGCGGCTGTTACTTAGCCACGAGCTCCTATTTGTAGGGATGGTAAATCATCAAATGATTCCCTACCAAAGTTCGCGGAGTGGGAGGAAGTGTCAGACTCTTACTGACTAAAACCTATCCATGTTTCTTTCTTCGCCCTTTGCATTCCGGGGCTGCGGTAAGTCTTTCGAAAGAAATCTCACAGCCGTCTCCGCCACTTGCCAGCTATATTGTGTGCATCACGCAAGTCAGTAGAGAGCGATGAAGACAGGGTATGATAGCATAAGCGAGCCTCATACCGCCAAGCAAGTCAATAGATATTTCAACTCGAGCCCTCACCTTTCTCCGTGCGAGGTACTGGTCGAGGCGTGATCGGCAAGCTCGGAAGCAGTCCAGCAGGCCTGCGGTGGGTGGGCGGTGAGCTGGCCCGAAGCGAGAGCCCCACACCAGCGTGCCATTCCGCCCAGAGCCTGCCCCACCGCCGCCCCCGGCGCGGTATTCCTCAGAGAACGGGTATGCTTCTGCAAAGAGAAAGATTTATGACCGTCATAGAAGGTAAAGTATTGAGATCTACTTGTTTCTTGTCATCTCTTTCATAACCGTTTACTACAAAACATTTTTGGCTATGAGTCGTTGTGGCTAGAATTCCAGGAAGTAAACTGACAGATAAGTTAGCAAAAGTACGCCAAATTAAGCTGAATTCAAATAGAAGTTTATCATTTGACATCTCAGATAGAAATGTTACTTCACACCAAAATCCGGCGCTAAGTATATGCCATAGCAAAGCGTATGCAAATGACCTCTAGGGTCCCATTTTCAGGGACTTATTTCGTTCAGTAAACAGTTACCATTCTTTTTTTTTTGATCTACCGACTCAAACTCATTGGTCATAAGAATAATGTCTACTTTACCTTGTGGCTCATCGAGGTGGTGTCTGGATGGGTCAGGTGAGCTCAGCAGACGTGTCGCCGACAGCTGGTGCGCCGGCACCCCGCTGTGACAGAATACAGAACATTGTTAGCCATATCGCCAAGTCCTCACCTTGACACAACCAACTATTGTTCGCCTTGCACAGATCATCACACCAAATTGCATGTGGTCGGCACGAAATTGCACTTTAAGGAGAACCTTTGTCCAGAAGAGGATTCCTACTCATTTATGGTACTAATAGAAAGGTCATAACCAAACCAACTGATAATAATGAAATTTTTATAAAGTTATGTTCATTTTCTTAAAGCTGGCACTCAAAATGACTCAGAAATCGCGGCACCTCTCTGAAACGGACTCTTAGAAAGAGGTGGGCATTCTTTGAAGGAGAGAGCAAATATACCAGTAGGCCAGCACGGGGGTGGACAAACCCGTTTTCTCCCCCTTTGACTATGGACTTAGTATAGAACAAGGAGACAAAAAAAGGTGTAGAAAATGGGTTTGTCCACCCCCCATACTAGGCCTACGGGCTAGACTGTAAGGCCTAGTATGTGTAGTCCGTGACGGACGATAAATTGGCGTGGTATATGGTATTACATACATATATATACTTAATAAACTATATTCTTTGTACTCAGTAACGCCACAGATTTCCTTAAAGTTACTTCGTATTTTTTCTGTATCTTACACTGCATGGACAAATATTCCTAAGCTGGGCAAACATTGCCCATCTTTTATAATATTATGCCCAACTTACCCTAGGAAGTCGCGCGACTCTATAGAGTCCCATGACATGTTCCGCGGGTGTAGACGACAGCGTCACCTACTAGTTGGATGCATCGCGCTATCTCGCTCGCTCAGCGCGCTGGCTTGCTGTAAAAGAGAGAGACAAACGCACGTAAGTTATTGCAGCTTTTAATTTATGAATAGTACTTTTAAAAAATATAGGCATTTACAATAAAATTAGGGAAAAAAAACAAGCTCGTTTTGCAGCTTATTTAACCGATTTTGAGTTCTATTCCGTACTGATAAGGATGGTGTTGAAAGCAGAATAATGTTTATAATAACAAATATATTCTGCATCTGTTTTTGTCATGACACCGTAGTAATAGAGCTTAAAATCGTTTGAACAAACTGTAAATAGAGTGCGTGTAAATTTCTAATCTTATTTAAAATGGAGTAGGCACATATAATAGTTTTGTGTGATATTTTTTTACCTGATTAAGAATAATTGTGATAAATATACAGGTCCGTATCCATGGTTACAACACTGCTGACATACATCTGATCACGGATATATTACCTGGAAAGACAAAATGTATTATGTTGATTATTTTTCCGACCCAAATATCGACCAATAGAATTGCACCATTCGACGTCACGTGGTACAACCTACATGGTATTATACTGATAATTTTTTGAATATTTTTATGGTTGTACCACGTGACGTAGAATTGCACCATTCGACGTCACGTGGTACAACCTACATGGTATTATACTGATAATTTTTTGAATATTTTTATGGTTGTACCACGTGACGTCGAATGGTGCAATTCTATTGGCCGACATTTGGGACGGAAAAATAATCCCCCGAATACCACATGAGCTTCAAAATTATCGGGTATTTCCCGATAGGTTCGTTGCAAACAAATGAAGGAGTCAAGTTTTTCAGGTTAAAAAATCACGAGCGCGAAGCGCGAGTGATTTTTCCTGAAAAACTTGACGACTTTATTTGTTTGCAGGGAACCTTGAGGTATTATAAGTGAAAATTTCAGAAGAAAAATTTATTTGTTAGCATGTTAGGGAAAATGTCGAACAATGATGGCTGTAGACGACGGGGCTGGCCACGTTTCTTTGGGTGTATCTAGGGTTTCTTAGAGAATCGCTTTTTCTTTTTTTTTATATACACTTTTACGCAAAAACTATCGAACGGATTTGAATGAAATTTTATACACACATAGTTTACAACCTTGATTTAGACATAAGATACTTTTTATCAGGTTGCGCGAAATATTTATCTCAGAATACGGGTGGAACCGCGGGAAACATTTAACCTATAAAGACGTGGATTCGCTAACCTACTAAAACTTACTTAGCCATGAAATTTTCAGCTGATTTTAAACTTCACAATCCGACCATAAATTCTCTAGAGAGCGATTCAGCTTTTTGCTGGAAACACTTGGCACTATAATGGCTGTGTTGCACTACAAGAAAACACCATTATTAAACACTAGCTTTCCGCCAGCGGCTTCGCCCGTGTGGACATTATTTTTTTACACCTTGGGTTAGTAGTAGTAGGGACCCCTAATTATTTCTGGAAATAAATATAGCCTATGACACTTCGTAAATATGTAGCTTTCTAACGGTGAACGAATTTTTAAAATCGGTCCAATAGTTTTTGAGTTAAAACCCTACAAACAAACAAATCTTTCCTCTTTATAATATTACTAGCTTCTGCCCGCGACTTCGTCCGCGTGGAATAGTGGTGCTCCGCTCCTATTGGTTTTAGCATGATGAAATATAGCCTATAGCCTTCTTCAATAAATGGGCTATCTAACACTGAAAGAATTTTCAAATCGGACCAGTAGTTCCTGAGATTAGTAGCGTACGCAAAAAAAGTAACTTTTCTGGTTGATCTTGTGTCCGAAAAACCCAAATATCTTACGGAACCCTATTTTTTTTTTCCAAAATAAAAATTAGCCTATGTTACTTGTGGATAATGTAGCTTTCGAATGGTGAAAGAATTTTTAAAATCGGTCCAATAGTTTTTGAGTTAAAACCCTACAAACAAACAAATCTTTCCTCTTTATAATATTAGTATAGACTAGCGACCCACCCCGGCTTCTCACGAGTGCAATGTAGATATTATATATATAGATTCTCTACTATAATATGCATATTGTATTATATGTATATAATACTAGCTTTCCGCCGGCGGCTTCGCCCGAGCGGGTTATTAATACGAATTCAAATTCAAAATGACTGAGTTTCATATAAACTTTGCGCCCCTTTGTCACCCCCTTAGGGGTAGAATTTTGGAAAATCCTTTCTCATTGGATGCCTACGTCATACAAAGAAAACAACACAGAAAAATACTCTTAATATTAAAATATTGCGTCAAAAAATTCATCCTCATCGCCGTCAATCGGGAGTGTACCCAAGAGACTGGCGGCATTACCACGTTGGATGGCAATGCTTAGCTTTTGATCAAAATAAAAGCCAGCTTTTGGGTCACAGGAAATGTCAACATGTTTTTTGTTACTAATGTAAATGTTCAAGTAGGTATATCATTTATTACCGAGAACAAGTATGAATGAATATTACTAAGTATTTACATATTAACAAAAAAACTTACAATAGCTAAAAACTAAACTATATACATATATACTATATTTTCGAGCCGTTTGGGGTTGAAACTCTTGGGTCGTGGGGTCCAAATGCTCACCTTTTATTTAAGGAAATATCCAGGCGGCTGATTGACGCTTCGCGAGACCCAAAGGCTGGCTGTTATTTTGGCCAACGGATAAGCATAGCAATCCAACGTGGCAATGCAGCCAGCCTCTTGGGTACGCTCCCAGTTGACCGCGATGAGGAGGAATTTTTTGACGCTCTGTATTAGTGTAGCTAGTGTAAATAGGCTAACTTAAATAAAGCGTATTATTATGGAGATTACATGCACGAACTTTCATTTAATCAATATTCTTAGCATGCATCTTTCACCATTTATCAGTCGAACGGAAACTATTTGTGTTACAGTCGTAAGTTTGCTTCCCATCTGATTTATTATGGGCTGTTTTTGTAATTCTTATATTGTATTCATAGATTAACATTCTTACTTATATATTTTGTTAGCTGATTCCCGCGGTTTCACCCACGTACTTAGGGAACTACTTTACGCGTCTGGATAAAAGCTACCCTATTTCCGACCCCAGGTCTATCTCCTTAGCAAAAATCTTAATCGATTTCCCGTGAAAGCGAAACAAACAACATTTACAATATTAAGTTTCACACAGTTTCCCCGCGAGCTGAATGAACTACTTACTTCAAGCTACCAGATGAAAGTCCCTGGTATAATGTATAACACAAGTTAAATCTTAATTTGGGTTCAATAAAAACTAGCTTTTTTTTGTGTATGGCATCTCGCAGGTCAACCTAGAAGGTTGTCGACTGCTTAACCGGGCTTGCCTGTGAAGTGCCTTAAATAAATTTAGGGCCTCCAGCCAGTGCTTAACTTACAAAACTAAGCGACTACACGCTAAGGGCACCCCCTAGTGGGGTACGGGCCTCGGCTTAGGGCGTCGCTGGGGGAGTACAGCAAGGGACAGGCTGGATCAGAATAAATTATGATTATTATAATCGGGAATTTTAAAGCTATTAGCTCAGCTTGCGGGCTGGCTCGTCGAGCTAGGGTCGGGAGGGCATGGACAAGGTCGTCGCGACGGACCTCGGCGGCGAGGTCGATACGACCATACAGGTACCTACATATGAAGTAAGTCCCGACAGTGCGACAGACAGACAGGTAAGCTATTGTCTGCTATAACGACCCATTTCACTTGGCTGACACTTTGAGACTGTACGACTTTATCAGGCGATCCACTCAGCGCCTTGGTTTACAAATAGACAGCTTGATATGTGAGCAGGAAGAATGAGCGATTTATAAAATCCTTCTAATTCTAACTAATATTATTAAATGTGAAAGTGAGTTTGTTTGTTATGCTTTCACGGTAAAACAGTAGACCCGAGGCCTTACCATGACGTGCCAAAACAAGATTATTTTCGTTATGAAATAAGGACGGAGCTATACGACGTTAGTAGCTGTGTCACGCTCTCAAACTTGAATAGTGATTGCAAAAACACGTGGTGGTACAGCCCCCGATTTGGCTGAAATTTGGTAAGGAAATAGAGGGGACCTTTTTTTCGAAAGGAAATCATCAAATGACTCAACCCGCCGTGGGTGGGGCGGGAGGGAGTGTCAGACTCTTACTGACTAAAACCCATCCATGTTGCTTACTTAGACCTTTGGGTTCCGTGGCCGCGGTGACTCTTTCGAGCCCTTTATAGGCTATTTTTATTTTTAATAAGAAAATAAAAAAATATTCTGTTCAATTAGATTTTACGAAAAATTTAAACAAAATTATAACCTATTTTGTTCTAATTTTCCCACATAGATAAATAAAATGACATTAAATGATGAATGATGATGATTAGAGCATGAAGTTGAGATAAATACGCCAATCCTTACGCCATATTGTTAATTGCTGTGGTAGAATTAGAACAAAATAGGTTACGAATTTGTTTACATCAATCATCAATATATAAAAATCAATACCACTTTTCGTTGTAATTTTATAACTCAAGAACAGGCTCACCCATCCAAACCAAATTTTTAGACTTTGTTCGGACTAAATAGTAGATGGTTTATGTGAAGTTTACACAAAATCGGTCGAGCGGTTCATCTTTAATTTGAATTCATATAGCCCACGCGGGCGAAGACGCTGGCGGAAAGCAAGTATCATCTAAAAACGTGCAGCCGTTTTACTTTCTATATAAGCACTCTTTTACAACGTTACCAACTTAATATTTTCTTGAATGCAAAACGAAATCCTTGTTATTAGATTTCGTTGATAATATTCAAGGAGACTCAGAGTTCTTTGCTTTGTTAAATAACTCCAACTTTCCACTGGCATTCCGCTAAGAATGTTTTATATTCTTCTTTGGTCTTTTTACTTTAGTTAACGCTGAGAAGAGAGAGGGGTTTTTTGACTTTGAAAGGTAAAGATAACATTGGACTTTAAGCGGCCGAGAAATTTTCTTTTTTTAGCATAGTTTGTGAGGAAGTAGATTTGTATGTTTGTTACACTTTCACGCAAAAACTACTTAATAGATTTGGATGAAATTTGGTACACACATAGTTTATACCCTGTTTTAACACATAGGATACTTTTTATCCGGGTTCGTGAAGTAGCTCTTTCAGGATGCGGCTGAAACTGCGCATATAAATGCGAAAGTCAACGGTTGAATCTATTTAGATGCAGGCGCAGTCGCAGTCAAATATTTTGAGGGGGTCATCAACAACCAAATCTGGCCGAAGTGTTGGCCGAAGCCGAAGCTTTCAAGCAAGTTCCAAAATTGAACGATCCCAATGCGTAATTACAATTAAAATTTTCATAAATTGATTATTTTTCCGAGGTTTGGCAATAAGACGTGTGCGATTTTGGCAGGGGTCATGTCTCTGTGACCTCCCTCGGACCGCCACTGTTTAGAGGAGAGTATATTAGGATAGTTTTTATTCGGGTGCGTGACTTAGATTCCCCACGAAGCGAAGTAACATCGCACGAAATATCTAGTGGATAATAAGAGCGAATCGTTCTCAGGACACTTCAATAGTTTCATATGCCATTGTGATTTTAAGATGATAATGAGAAACCTAGGCTGTTTCTGTTCCAACCTGCGGGATGTTCGAAAGAGTTACCGCGCCCACGGAATAAAAAGGGCTAAGGAAGGAACATGGATGGGTTTTAGTCAGTAAAAGTCTGACACTCCCTCCAACCCCACCCATGGTGGGAGGAGTCATCTGATGATTTCCCATCCGAAAAAAAAACTCTGTTTCTGTCTCTGTTGCGACTTCAACAATCAATTGACAAATACTTTTTATGAGCTGTCAAAACGCGATTCTCCCATAGACTTTGTATGGGATTAGCAAGCTTTGACGTCACTTATTTTCCAACTTAATTTACTAGCTTTTTATTTACTTAATGGCAACTGAAAATATAAATTTTCAGTAGACTATAATTGACTGGAAAATGACTAATTTTCAAATTGCAAATTGGTCTTTTCATATCGTCTTAGAATTAATTGTTATTAGTATCAACTACTCAATAAAACTGTAGATTTCAGGACCTTTATCGTCCTAAAATTATACCTAAGAGCGTGACCCTTGAACCTAGGTCGTAAAGGTCAGCCTAGGCAAAAGGTGAGTGGCCTAGACAAAGTGACATTTCGATCGTAAAGCTCGTATTACTAAGCCTATTTATTTCAGACACAAATTAAATATAGCATTGAAATTAGGCTTTTATTACCGCTGGACAAAGAAAGGAACAGGTGGAGCTCGTGGCTGAGTAACAGCCGCACGGGTCGACCTATTAAGGTTAAGCTGCGCTTGGCGCGGTCGGTCCGTGGATGGGGGACCATCTATGTCATTGCAAGATTCCTCCATACTTCGGAAAGCATGTTAAGCTGTTGGTCCCAGTTGTCATTTGTAGATCTTTGACAGTCGTTACGGGTAGTCAGAAGCCTGAAAGTCTGACAACTAGTCTTTATTCCAAGGGGTATCGTGTTACCCAGTAACTGGGTTGTGGAGATGAGATAGGCAGTCGCTCCATGTAAAACATTGGTACTCAGTTGCATCTGGTTTAGACTGGAAGCCGACCCCAACATATTTTTGCAAAGGTTAGATGATGGTAGATGATTACCGCTGGACGAAAGTCCTTATTTGAAACTAAGGTATTCTCTTTTCTTTCAGGGCTGAGGTATTGTTCGAAAGAGTTAAGGGGCCCTGGAATATAAAGGGTTTAGGAAGGAAGAATTGACAAAATTGACAGTTCTCAAAAACCCGGCCCCGCGAATAGACATTGCGTTGCGGGTCAACACATTTTTCATTGAGAAAACACCGTGTGTTTAGCTGGAAGTTCGAACTTCTGGGATAGGCAGCTCTATCTATTAAAAACCGCATCAAAATCCGTTGCGTAGTTTTAAAGATTTAAGCATACATAGGAATAGACAGACAGCGGGTAGCGACTCTGTTTTTAACCCTCGACGCAAAAAGAGGGGTGTTATAAGTTTGACGTCGATGTTTGTCTGTCTATGTGTGTATGTGTGGCATCGTAGCCCTCAAACGGATGAACCGATTTCGATGCGGTTTATTTCATTTGAAAGCCAGTTTCCTTGCGGTGGTTCTTAGTTATGTTTGGTTAATATCGGTTTAGCAGTGTAAGAGTATCAGCTCTTTTCCAAAATGATGTAAGGAATTTTTGCATAGGGAATTTTTTTTTAATAATTTTTGTTTTCACATATAATGTAGTGAAGTTAGGATTAGGACTAGCTGTGTCCCGTGGTTACACCTCTGTCTTGAGGGAACTAGTTCAGGTAATTGGATAAAATATAGCCTATATTCGTCTCTTTATTTTCGCGTACTTTTTATCATTCAGGTATCTGTCATTTTAGTAAGGTATGATGGCTTTAAACACGCTGATTATATTTTTAATATTTTATTTATGACACGTCAAAGCAATATTAATTAACCACTGCTCTAATAAAAACAGTAATGTTCGCAAAATAAAAACATTCAACAAACAAGAACTTAAAATAATGTAACACAATTCCAATTTCAAAATTCAATTAGCCATAATGCACTTACGTTTGTTTTTTGTTTGAAACTAGCAATGGAAACGAGCAGATGCCACTCCAAATTCTCATTTTAAAATGAGATACACGATTTAGTGCAACATTACAGCACCTAGACAGGTCGGCTGACCTAGGTCATGTCTAAGTTGTCATCTTGCGAAATAGGTCACAGGCGATTTCGATTTATAACGCTAAACTAATAATATCGAGTTTCAAATCGATATTTATTTAAGATATCGATTAAACATCGAGTTAAACGAAAATAAATATTATGGTTGGTCTCGCATTCGAATTTTGAAAAGAAATAATCCTTTTTTAGCAGCATAGATATTTTAGCTCAAGGACTGTGCAACACACATGGAATACAAAATGTTTTATTATAAAAAACAATTACTACAAAACAAATAAATCTAGGTTCTAATTTCATATTTAACTGTATCTTAGACAAATCATAATTAACATTGTTAAATGCCTATATCATTTAATACAAGACTTGCATCATTCCCATACCTTTGAAAACTATTTCTTTAAAAACCTTTTTCGTAAAAATGAATGAAGCACGTCACTTTTAGCAATGAATCACAAGATTTACACTAGAAACAAAGAAAACACGAAATAAAAAAAAAACAAAATAGCTAACAGAACTATCAATTATAAAAATAGAACGTTTAAAAATAATGTTAGAATAGAAAATCTTTACTCACCGACGACATTTTCCACACATCACATTTGACTGAAAGTTTTCACACAAAAACCACAAATTTCTTTAATGCACTATCAAAATATATTTGTTTTAACGTTTATTTTGTTAATATATAAGTTTTATTTATACTAAATTGTGTTATTTTGTTGATTTCAATGTTTTAAGTGTCTTGCGAGCCGTTCACACCCCAATCGTAAGGGATGTTGTTCTCGCGGAATAAGAAATGCATGGAGTCGTTATTATGTTGTAAAAATATTTTTATGACATTGTTAAGTGTAGGGGTGGATTTTTGTGTAAGTGTTTTGTGATCAAGTTTATATTTGCGTTTTTTTTTGTTGATACGCAAATATTTTCTTGTTTTAAACGCATTGATTAAACATTATATTATCAATATTTTATTTTAACTTAGTATCAGGAAGTAATTTATTAACGAATATTTTTATTTTATTTTATTTGTGTTTTTTTTATTTTATCAAATAACTATCAAATATATCCAGCACTGCTTTTTATTGAATGAACTTTCTGATAAGTCATATTAAGGCCTATTTACGCATTACTTAATTAAACACATAGAACAACTATTACATGTAATGACAGAACAAAAGACTCTCGCAGTATTGCATGATTATTTTCTTTAGCAAACAATTCCCATTCGCAAACTTACAACTGTAAATTCACTTCACACTTTACCAAAAAGGTTATAATAAATAAATAATAAATAAATAAAACTAAAATATTTAACCACAGTACATCTCCTTGCCTTCTCTGTGTATCCCTCTAGCGTGCAGTACGCATGCGCGAACTTTAGTACCACGGCTCTTTTGGCGCCCCTAGTTGTTAAGTTTCGGAAAATTCCGCTAGGGGCGCTAGTGTGACTGGAAAACGGTTAATTTAATTTACTAAGATGATAAGAAAACCTTAATTAATTGGTTTGATGTCAGTTGATTGGGGAAAAATTATGCGGTAAAATATTTCGAGTTTTGCGGGCGCTTTAATGTTTCATTTCTCAATAAAAACTACTGAAAAAATCATGTTTAAGTTTTCTGTAACTTAAACCTACTTACCTGTTTTATTACTTCAAATTAGGTACTTAATTAATCTAATTAAGGGCTTACAGCCCCTAAACTTTGTTAAAACCTACAGCCAGCTGTTACTCGTCTTCTGGACAGGAACTATCGATGACTAGAATCGATAGTTGAAACCTTTTTGAATAAGTTTAATTGGTATTGTAGATCTTAGACAGTCGTTACGGGTAGAGTAAGAAGCCAGAAAGTCTGCCAACCAGTCTTACCAAGGGGTACCGGTAACTGGGTTGTGGAGGTCAGATAGGCAGTCGCTCCATGTAAAACACTGGTACTCAGCTGCACCGGTTTAGACTGGAAGCCGACCGCAACATAGTTGGGTAAAGGCTAGGCAGATGATGATGATGGTAGCTTTTATTGGTTACATATTTATTAAAATTTGCTATAAATCTATTTTTATATTCCTTTGAATGAGCTAAACTGCATATAGAAGGTAATGTATCCTAAGTGTTAATCCAGGTATAACCTGGATGCAAAATTTCATTCAAATCCAGTCAGTAATTTTTGCGTAATAAATAAATAAACATACCTACATACATCCTCACAAACATTCGAATTTATAATATTATTAGGATGTGCTTTTAAAGTAGAGCATATTACATTTAAAAGTTTAAAAATGAATTTGGTATAAATAGTTAATTTTGACAGTTTATATCGTATATACAGACTTTATATATAGATTTATTTAGTATATACAGACAAGGAATGTCAATCTAGCTATATAAGCTGATAATTGTATTTTATTTGAAAAACTCTGGTCGAATATTGACCACAATGACAATAAAAGTATGAAAGATCCATAAACAACCGATTTCCTGAAATATTAATGGTTACACATTCATATAGGTATCTATAGCTGAGTTTGCTATCAAGTTCTGCCTTTGATGTTCTCCAGGAAATAACAAGCTGTTTATTTTTTTCTAAAAGTCACATCAAATAAATTAAACCAACTAACGTTATACAATATTATCCTATTTCCCTCAATAATCGTAACTTGCTAACAGATAAAGAGCCGACTCATATATCTATCATCCTCCATTGAACCAAAAAGATTTATCATCAAGCTTTTACGCATATAATCAGCCTTTAAAAAATAACACGCCAATAAAAAATAAAATATTATATTCGAAAAAAAAAAACAGAACGATTCCCAACTCGACATTAAAAATCGATTCGAAACACGAAAACGAGGTGCATATAAAAATGTCGCAGCGCTTTCGTCGCAACAAATTTAAAGGGAATATATTGCCGGCATCAATTTCAATCCAAACACTAATAAATTGGCATCTCTCAACGACGTGAGAGCTACACAGCTAGACAGTTTATTAATAGCAAACATATTTTGTAAATCTCTAACTGAGATCAACCCTCGGCTGAATTCAGTGTCGCCCGTGTCGCCGGGCGCGTCACCCGAAAAAAAAAGTTACAACTCTGAGAACTGTCAGATTTGGCGCGCGTTTCGAATATTGTGTTTTTTTTTTCTTTTGTGTAGTGAAGTGGTCTGTGTGTGGTATTTGTGAATATGTAAAATAGTGCATAAGTAGGCCGTTATCTTCAAATTGCTATAAACATAATAAAATAACATAATTACAAGACGCAGTGATTTTAAAATGTAAATTCCTTACTGATTTAGATTAATTTAAATATAGAAAACCTTTTTGCTCAATATACCACATACACCAATATTTTTTTGATTTTTGGATAAAAGTGCAACGAAATACGACTGAAAACAAACTAAAGTTCCTGTTAAGATCCTAGCAAATAGTTAATGTAAGCATTTCGTTGGTAGTTAAATTTTTCTATGTGACCGGACCAATTTTTATATCGAAACAATGAGTTACAACACTATTTACGACAACTACAACAACAATAATTACAAAGAGTTCGATTTTCAAAAAGACGAAAAGGAAATTTTAAACGAACAATGTTGCCAAGTTAAAAATGAGCATAAAAATGGGGAAATTGGTGAGGACAAAGAAGACAGTCACGTGCAACATGTTTTGGGGCCCAGTAGAAGATGTCTAGCGTGGGCTTGCAAGGCTTGTAAAAGGAAAACAGCGGCAGTTGACCGACGGAAAGCGGCAACACTACGAGAGCGGCGGCGGTTAAGAAAAGTAGGTTACTATTGATTTTTTGTTAAGTTACCACTAACTTACTTAAGTTAAATTGAAAGCTAAGTTAGATATAAGTTTGTAGGTCTCGGGAAGCCTTTTAAATGTATTGGATTCGCATTTTTCACGATTGCTTCTATGAAGTTTTATTTGAAAAGTTAGGATATAGTTTTTTGAATTTTTATTGTTATTGGAAGACGTTAGTTTTACTAATGGCCACCTCTACATAAGTACCGGTAAAACCTATCTGTTAGCTAATTTCATACAAACATATTCAAATTATGAATTTTAATCTGGTAAGTACATAATTTCTATCCCAAAGTGGTTATCAGGTTCTATGCTGTTTCCCGCGTTTTCCCCCCATCCTAAAATCCTAAGGAAACTACTTCGTGCACTCGGATAACAAGTATCCTTATACCCAGTTGCACCAAAAAAATATCAGATTACCACGTGAGACGGAAGAACTGTCATTCAAGATCTGTCAAAATGGTGGATAAAGTTTACTTAATTGCTATATCTATAGTAAGTAAGTAAACTTTTTTTTTTTTATTATTTCAGAAAAATATTAAAAGTATGCTAATTATTGATATCATGTTTTGTGATATTCGTAAAAGTATCAAGTCATCATCATCTACCTAGACTTTTCCCAACTACGTTTGGGGTCGGCTTCCAGTCTAAACCGGATGCAGCTGAGTACCAGTGTTTTACATGGAGCGACTGCCTGTCTGACCTCCACAACCCAGTTACCGGGTAACACGGTACCCCTTGGTAAGACTGGTTGTCAGACTTTCTGGCTTCTGACTACGCGTAACGATTGTCAAAGATGTACTGATACTTTCCGAGGCACGGAGGAGTCTCGCTATGACATAGATGGTGACCCATCCACGGACCGACCGCGCCAAGCGCCGCTTAACCTTTAATCGGTCGAACCGTGCGGCTGTTACTTAGCCACGAGCTCCTCGTAAAAGTATCAAGTATAAATGATAAAAAGTTTGGTGCAACCGGCTGTGTGTATAAATCCAGGTTATTAAATATGTGCATGACAAATATCATCCATATCCATTTAGTTGCTTTAGCGTGAATGAGTAGGTAAGTAACATACATACATACATCCACACAAACATTTTTCTTTATCACATTTATTACTATCGGAAAACTATCTAACTTCCTAACTAATTGAAAAAAAAAGAGAAAATAAGTTTGTTTCTTTCACGGTAAAACGGCTTAATCGATTTAGATGAAATTTGGTACGGAGATAGATGGGACCTTGGAGACGGTTACTTACTTGACTTTTTATGCAAATGCGTAAAGTAGGTAGGCAGTTCCCACGGGACGCGGGTGACAGCCAGTGTTGCTATAAAACACAGGCGATTTCCCCAAAAATACTAGTTTTCGTTAGTTTTTGAAGACCTGACTGGTTCAGTGGTCAACAAGCCGGAATACCACGCAAGAGGTCCCGGGTTCGATTCCCGGCCGGGCAGAAATTGAAATGTGATGATTTTAATTTCTGTAACGGGTCTGGATGTTACTATGTATAATATGTATGTATTTAAAAAGTATATAAGTAGTATATCCGTTAAGCTTGCTTGCATTGCTTACTTTGGGGCTAGATGGCGCTGTGTGAAATTGTCCAAAGATATTTATTTATTACTAGCTTCGGCCAGCGACTTCGTCCGCGTGGAATAGTGGTGCTCCGCTCCTATTGGTCTTAGCGTGATGATATATAGCCTATAGCCTTTCTCGATAAATGGACTATCTAACACTGAAAGAATTATTTAAATCGGACCAGCGGTTCCTGAGATTAGCGCGTTTAAACAAAATGACAACATTTCCCTTCACTGCTCCGCTCCTATTGATTGTAGCGTGATGAAAAGTATACTATAACCATCTCAGGAGTATGACAAATAATTGTACCAAGTTTCGTTAAAATCCGTCGAGTAGTTTTTGTTTCTATAGAGTTTATACAGACAGACAGACAGACAAAAATTTTACTGATTGCATTTTTGGCATCAGCACAGAATACATAATAGTACAAGCATCAGTATCGATCCCTAATCACCCCCTGATAGTTATTTTGGAAATATATTTCATGTACAGAATTGACCTCTCTACAGATTTATTATAAGTATAGATATAGATAGAAGAAGACTAAGGTCAGTTTATTATGAAGCATATGCGACACAAAAACTATTAATAATTGTCTAATTATCATCTAAATCCGAAATCCGGGACAGTTATCGTGTATCCGTGATCCGGTAATCTGCGGAACGTGACTAACGGGCGGACTCGCGTTATTTATTTATATTACACGCCGAGACTTGTCGCAGGGGATTAAACCAGTTAATTTTAAAACTATTGCAAGCATATGTAGATTGGAGATATACATTTTATTATCCGTAGTCTCAAAAACTCAAAACTCAAATGTTTTTATTTCAAACTAGCTTCTGCCAGCGACTTCGCCCGCGTGGAATAGTGGTGCTCCACTCCTATCGGTCTTAGCGTGATGATATATAGCCTATAGCCTTGATTTCTGTGTAGCTTTAACCATTAAGGTTGCACACACGACAGAAGCTTAAAAAATGGAGTAACTTCTCCCGTTTTCAAAAAAAATCCCTTCACTACTCTGCTCCTATTGATTGTAGCGTGATGAAAAGTATAATATAACCAGCTCAGGAGTATGAAAAAAAATGTACCAAGTTTAGTTAAAATCCGTCGAGTAGTTTTTGTTTCTATAACGTTTATACATACAGACAGACAGACAAAATTTTTACTGATTTTTGGAATCAGTATCGATCCCTAATCACCCCCTGATAGTTATTTTGGAAATATATTTCATGTACAGAATTGATCTCTCTACAGATTAGATAAGTATAGATATAGATAGGTCTTTGCACTTATGAAACGTCAAGCTAGTTGCACGGTTACACGGAGTATTCTATATATCAGTGTCGTGGTAGCCTAGTGGTTAAGGCACCTGCATCTTGTGTACGAGAGTGCTGGTTCGACACCTGGCAAGAAACAATGTAACTTTTCTAAAAGTCATATGTACTTTCTAAGTATATCTTAGACGACTGACTAACGGTGAAGGAAAACATCGTGAGAAAACCTAGACTTAAACCGTCTTACGTATAAAAAAGCTGTAATCTGAAGTTTTTACCTAACCCTTTCTCACCTAATCCTTACTAATCCACGATTAAGCTACTAACTTAAGTTCGTATTAACGCTAAACGGCATTAATGAGTGAGATTTTTCTAATCCCTTGCTAAGCAGCAGATTAAAAATTAATCGAACTTTATAAGTACCTAAGACGGAAAGAGTCTGGAATCGCTAATCCGCCTTCAGCAAGCGTGGTGATCAATCCTTTGTATTTTATCGTGTTTACTAGCTGTTTCCCGCGGTTTCACCCGCATCCCGAGGGAACTACTTAGCGCACCCGGGTAAAAAGTAGCCTATCTTGTTCCTCAGGGTCTATTCTATCTCTGTACCAAATTTCATTTATATCGGTCCAGAAGTTTTGGCGTGAAAGCCTAACAGACAGACAGACAGACAGACAGACAAAATTACTTTCGCATTTATAATATTAGTAAGGAAGTAAGGATAAGGATAATAAAAAAAACATCATCTGCCTAGCCTTTTCCCAAGTATGTTGGGGTCGGCTTCCAGTCTAAACCGGATGCAGCTGAATACCAGTGTTTTACATGGGGCGACTGCCTTTCTGACCTCCACAACCCAATTACCAGGTAACACGGTACCCCTTTGTAAGACTGGTTGTCAGACTTTCTGGCTTCTGACTACTCGTAACGACTGTCAAACCGGGACCAACAGCTTAACGTGCTTTCCGAGGCACGGAAGAGTCTCGTTATGACAAAGATGGTCACCCATCCACGGGCCAACCGCGCCAAGCGCAGGTTAACCTTTGATCGGTCGAACCGTGCGGCTGTTACTTAGCCACGAGCCCCTCTAATAAAAAAAATAATAAAGATAATATTTTTTTTTTTGGTAACCTTAAATGTACAACAAATTTGAGATTGGATCCTCCTTTTAAGCAAAAGATGCCTATATTAGGAGACTCCGCTCTTTCAAGAACAAGAAGCGTAAACTATACAATACGAGTATATAATCAAAAACAAGGTGATTTGAGTGAATGATGGTGGGTGTGTGTAAGTGAGGGTGTGTGATTGTGTATGAGGGTGTGTGTGTGTATGTGTGGAGTACTATGTTAGTGTAGTGTTAGTGTATCTGTTGTAGAAGTGATTCAGTCTCGGTTAGCTTTCTTATCCATTCCGTTAGTATTTTTTTGCATTTATAACAATTCTTAGGGTAACCAATAGATGTAACTTAAACATAGGTACGTTATAGCTAAGTGCTAAAATATGGGCAAGAGGTATTACACTACTGAACAAATATACAGTCCTGGAAAAAAAAAATCAAAATTACAAATATTTATTTTGTACTAGTTTTTTGCTGTTTCACCCGCATCCCGAGGAAATCACTTAACGCATCCGAATAAGAAATAGCGTATTACCTTCTCAGAGATCCTATCTATTTCCGTACTAAATTTCATCTAAATCGGTTCAGCCGCTTCACCGTGAAAGCGTAACAAACAAACAAACTCACTTCGCGTTTATAATATTTTTAGTACGGTAATCAAACCCGCGAAATTAATCAACACTCCACCACATCTTTCAAATACAATTACTTCTAATTAATGGACAAAAACTCCCGCCTAAAATTAAAAGGGTGATTAAACATATGCGCATGCGTCTCCCGGGCCGTTAATATGTCGTGACACCCCCTCCCTAGGGATCGATTTGACTTTAAGCACAATTAAATAAAGCGACATTTTAAAGCTCTTAAAGTTACTGTCACATTTGATTTTCGAACGCGTGAAATTCGATAAATATAACTTTTGTATCTAAAATGGTTTTACGTATGTAGCTTAGTGCTTAAAGTGCTCACTGGTGAATGAAGGAGCGTGTGTTCGAATCAGTGTTGAAGTAAAGACCTTGTTAACACGTTGCAAATCCTAAGCTATTTTAGTGGAGTTCTAGAAATGTTTTAAAGTAAATAGATCTAAAAGGCGATAGTAAATAAAAAATGCATTTCAGTAAATCCAGTCCATGGATTCTCTCACAACTTGATGGAGCTGCTACAACCCGATAAATATTTTCCTGTCCTTTCTCAAATTTCAATCTATCTTTAAACATATATAAAATGCTTTGTCATTTGATGATTTCCCATCCGAAAAAAGACTTCAGACTTCAGGCTTTACGAATTTGGATGAAATTGAAATTATGATCTTTCACCTGTCCCTAAATAAATGAATTTAGAATGTAAGAATACTTTTCATCACAGCACGAAGGATTCTTGATATGAAAAGAATGATTACCCATCTGTGGTATGACCGCGGTAAGCACAGATTGACGTAAGGGAACATTGCCACTGTTAGCGTTATTGCCTTGCTGCGAGATGTTCGAAAGAGTTACCGCGCCCCCGGAATATAAAGGACTGAGGAAGGAACATGGATGGGCTTTAGTCAGTAAGAGTCTGACAGTCCCTCTCGCCCTACCCACGGCGGGAGGGGTCATTTGATGATTTCCCATCTAAAATAAAAAAAAACACGTGCCCCTTACAATATAAATGATATATTTTAAAGCTTCAGATGAACTTAAAAAGACATACAAAGTTGAATGACATCTACGGTCTGTCACAGAATGAAAAGGGCCTAAGTAATCTTCGTTTGAAATGTAAATAAGTCGTTTTAGCATTTCACGGGACACATCCTCTCTCAATTAAATCCAACATGACAATATATTTTCTGAGCATTTCTGAATGTTTCTAATAAGACTGAATTTAAACTTAGTCATCTTTATTAGCAACTATAAGCTTTCCGCCAGCGGCTTCGCCCGCGTCGTCTATACGAATTCTAATTAAAAATAACAGAGATTTATAAAAAAAAAACCCCCCTTTTTCATCCCCTTAGGAGTAGAATTTCGGAAAATCCTTTCTTATCGGATGTCTACGTCATACAAAGAACACACTCTCCAAGTTTCAGGTCTCTACGATCAGCGGTTTAGGCTGTGCGTTGATCAGTCATTCAGGACAAAGCATTTTATATGTATGTATGGTTCTATTCTTCTTCTCATCATGTGGACTGCAGGTTTACCAACCTAACAAGCCCTAGTGTCAGAGTTTTCTCAAATCCGCCTGGCGGCCTCTGACATGGAATTGTAACAACAACTGCTATCAAGATAGCAGCCGGGGACGAGGCTTAACGTGCCGGGGTGTAACACCGTCAACTTACTTGACTCGGAGCTGCTTTGTGATGTATTAAAAACTTACAAAACGTCGCCCCGACCCGGGGTTTGAATCCGAAACCCCGTTTTATTACAGCGGTCGCGTTTACGACCTAATACGAACGATGTTTTGAAAAAAATATACTAATCTATAAGTTCTGCTGGCGACTTCATCTGCATTGAGTTCAGCCTACTAATTACGTAAGCCAATATCTTTAAATTTCAGCTGCAATAACTATAATTTTAACAGTTCATTGCGTCGTTGAAAATACCAATGAGGTAAACGTCCAAACATATGCAGCGATGTATATAAAACTTCTTTTGATGGGTATGTCAATTGTATTTCCTTTTTTTACGTAACGTGCTCGGTGCAGATCTGGATCCACGGGCCTTACCATGACATGCCAAAGCAGGAATAGTTTCGTTGTAAAAAAGAGACGGTGCTATAGGTACTACGTTAGCAGCTGTGTCTCGCTCTCACACCGGAATAGTAATTACAAAAACACGTGGTGGTACGGCCCCAGATACTGGGATAAAAAATCCATTCTAAAATTGTAAATGCGAAAGTGTGTGTCTGTCTGTTACCTCTTCATGCTTAAACCGCTGAACCGATTTAGATAAAATTTGGTAAGGGGATAGCTTGAACCCTGGAGAAGAACACAGGGTAGTTTTTATTCGGATGCGTTAAGTATATCCCTCGGAACGTGGGCGAAATTATTATATATGAATATTTTTATTACAATTATTGTGTGTGCCCCTTGCCAATAATTTTAATTCCCTCCGAGTTTACCCAAAAATAACTTTTACTGGCACAATTAATTCAACAATACGTCATCCCAGTCAAAATAACTCTTTCATTCAATATATTTATAAACCAAAGACTAGCTTCTTTTTATTTTTTAGAAGCATCGGGTCGGTGGTTGTCAATGGTTCGTGCCTAATAAGCGCTGGCTGTTCAAAATTAACCGTTACCAATGTTATTTTAGACGTTTTCCTTTGATTTATTTGTTAAAATATGCCATTTTTAATGCTTTATGTGTTCTTATTTTATCTTTGGATGTAGGTGTCAGTCTGTCGGTCACAGGAGATTTTCTGTGAAACTTTGATACTTGGTGCTAAAAATAAGGTTATTCAAAACATTCTTCACAAAAGGAATTTCAAAAAGCAGTTTTTAGGGTTTCGCACCCAAACGGTAAAACGGGACCTTATTATTAAGAGTCCGCTGTCCGTCCGTCTGACTGTCACCGGGCTGTATCTCAAATACTAAAAATCAGAATAAAATTAATATTTAAGGGGGCTCCCATAAAACAAACGTGATTTTTTGCTTGATAATGACAACGGCCCGATATTTTTGCTCAATATTGATAATGGTACGAAACCCTACGTGCGCGAGTCCGACTCGCACTTGGCCGGTTTTACACAAATATCATATCTACGCGAAAAAAATAGGTATTGTAATAGAAAAGTATAAGAATACCTAATAAAAGTTTTTTTATTACAATAAGACAAAAAAAAACAAAACGTCAAAGTGACACTTCACTTTGACAGATTTATGTGACACTATCATAATATTTAAGGCTAGTAACACAACGGTACAAACGTTTGAATATAAAAATAAATCGCGCCGCGTTTGAGGGACGTTGTAAATTCGTTTTTATGTGAAATTAAGATGTATGTCGTATATTCTCGGGTTTATTGGTGAGAGAACTATTTTTAGTGTTTAAACCTAGTTTAGACTGTGACGACTACATTTATTACTGCTAGAACCTCGCAGAGTAATTCGATAGATAATTAAAAAATAATTTTGTAATAAAAAAATATTTTATAAAATGAGTTCTCGGTGATATTTTTTTGTTGTAAAATGATGATACAATGTGGGCTTGTCACATGAGTTTTTCCTACTTAAAATAAACAGCTTTTAGCTATATCCTTCCTCAAGTTTTAGTCTATCTCCATAGAAAAAACGAATAGCTATTTTCAAATCCGAAGATTTGCTTAGTGAAATAGAATTTTGACATAAGGTCCATACAAATAATGTCAAAAACCAAATATCTAGTAAGCAAATCTAAGGATAGATAGGTTATTGAAAAATTACCGTAAAAATCTATTTAACGGTTTTACCGTGACAACATCACAAACAGCAGAAATTAACAGTGAAGATTTTCATTCTCAGAAATTGCGTACGGAAATGAATGCATTCAAAGATATTGTCTTAGTCACACAGTCCGTCTGTGTGTACTAATCTTTACTAACTAATTCGCATACATTTTCAGCATTTTATTTACGAGTTAAAACAAGATGGCGTTGTACTAATAGCGTATACTCAAATAAATTATGATGCTTTTAGACTTTTTAATGTAAATACGCTTTACTGCTCTCTAATTGTAAATGATGTCTGTTTTGTGGGGGAGTACAATGGGAATAAGTTGGTTTTATTTACCATTGTTGGTACATACCGTCTAAAAACTTTTACGTTGCTAACGCGATTGCTATGAAGTGTTTTTTTATTAAAACGTGAACAAAAAAAATGGCCCACACTAGGAATTTCTCCTGTATCGTGGGTGCGTTTACAAACATACATTACACATGCACAAACACCCAGACCCGGAACAATTTTAGTTGTCCCGTGCGGGAATCGACCACGCGACACGCCGCGCAGCAGCCAATTGCTCAGCCACTACGCCAAACGTCGTCGTTTTGGATTTGATTCTCGGGTAGGGCCGTTATCGTTTAGGTGGGATTTTAAAATTTCAAGTCAGGCGGTGAGGGGTGTTTCACTCTCGTGCCTGGGAGGGTAAGCTAAGCCGCCTCGGCTGCTACATTGATAGCAGTCGTTGTTATAATTCCATGTCCGAGGCCATTAGGCGGATTTAGGAAAACTCAGACAGTTACATTGGCGTGCCATTTGAAAGGCATGTTTTGCAAGGCACTGAACATAACCCTTTTCAAAAATTCAAATGTTTTTTATTTCTTGATTTAACGTCAAGCTAGTTGCACGGTTCCAAGGAGTGGTTCTTATTGAGAAAAACCCGCAAGAAACTCCATAGACACTCTTTTGAAAAGGAAATGTTTACAATAGTCTTTTTACAGTACAGGTTATCTCTGGGAAAGTTATACAATTCAAATGATGCTATACAAAAAATAATGAAAAAATTAAATTACAATTTAAATTCAGCTTTTAAAAAGCTTATAATGTTATACCTCAAGTAACTTTATGCTCTTCCTCATCAGGTGAACGCTGCCTTCGAAGAGCTCCGCATCAGAGCCAGGGCGGGTAGCGGTAGACTGCCCAAGCTGGAGATACTGCGAGCTGCCATACAGCACATTGAAAGACTGCAGGCTGCGTTACGAGCTGCTGCCGTGGTAAGCACTGGTATACTACCTACTCCTCCACTATTCTTTTCTGATTAAATTCGTTGCGGGTTCCAAGACAGTAAAAGAATACATTTCTCTGGGACTCGTCGAGTTTCATTGCCTCGGCGTTTTCTGGTGGGCGCCACTGTTGATTCTGGCTCTCAGGAGTTGTAATCGTTGGGAATAGTGTGGCGGGCTTGTTCCAAAAACATCAGGCATTCACTGGTAATACCTAAGTCGTTTAAAAATACCGGCCAAGTGCGTGTCGGGCCACGCGCAGTAGAGTTCCATAGTAGGTCTTAGTTAGTCGACTATAACTCTGTAACTGGTTAAGCCTACTTAGCCGTGATAGTTTTCCTTGTAAGTTCATTATTATGTGCTACGTCTGTGATTTTTTTCAAATTTCTAGGGACAGCCATTCAAAAGTTAAAGATGGTCGTATTGAACAAAAATTTGCACTTAAAGGCTAAATATTTAGCAAATGGCTCAATTGACTGAAATATGGTCTTATCATACACATAATATTTTTGAAAGACCTATCTAACGATACCCTACACGGCACTATAGGATACGCGACAAAAATAATATTCATCCCCCACTTTACGTGTTTGGGAACTACCCTAAAAAAATATTTTTCGTAATTTTATTGTACCACTTTTTCGGCGTAATCAATATAAATATCTTTTATTTTACATATAAAATGTATTTTTTCTTGAATGACTGACGGATCAACGCCACAGCCTAAATAAACCGCTGATCGTAGAGACCTGAAACTTGGAGGGTGTGTTCTTTGTATGACGTAGGCATCCGATAAAAAAGGATTTCCCGAAATCCTACCCCTAAGGGAGTATCTCACTCTGTCAACTCTGTCAATTTTAATTTGAATTCGTATAGCCCACGCGGGCGAAACCGCTGGCAGAAAGCTAGTATTAAAAATATGTCGTATGCAAGTATATTTTGATTTTAATCCACATTTCCCAAGAAATATAAAACCAAAAATCAAAATATCGTTTGCAATTAAAATGATGGCTCATCTTAAAGCGATTGCGTGTAATTCTATTCTAAGGCCCGGCGCACGTGTACCGATAAATAATCTGTGGACGTAGATAGATGACAATTTAACATCGCGACACGACGATATAATGCGATAGAACGATAGTCGTAAAATCGTACAGTGTGTGCGTGCGCTAATGTTTTGATGTAAATAATTAGTTGCGATATTTATTAAGTATTTGTAAGTTATTTTCTTGCTTTTTAAGTAATAGTCATACTTGGAAGAATTTATTTTAGTTTTCCATCTAACTTCATTAATATTAGGGTTCTGAAGTCAAGATGGGTCCCTTTGCCGTCTGTCTGTCGGTCCGCGGCATAGCTCAAGAGGCATTACTATAAAGTTGTATTTTGGTATGAATATAATCGTGTACGAGTTTGCGGGTTCGAAACCTGGCAAGTACCAATGTGACTTTTCTAAGTCATACGTACTTTCTAAGTATATCTTAGGCGTCACTGGATAATATATAGGCTGGTGATGAATACCTTGGAAAATATTTTTTGTACATTATCGTGTGGTGAACAACATTCTAATATACTAGTACTAAGCGTGAGATAAACAGCGAACAAACAGAGAGATCAATGGAGCTTCAACAATGAGACAGAGTACCATTGTCATCCATTATCGGGCTATTCACTATCCCACTGCTGGGCACAGGCCTCATCACATACAAAGAAGACATAAGCATTGATCACCACGCTTGCTCGAGGCGGATTGGCGATTTCAGACTTTTTAGTCCAAGTTTGCTCACGATGTTTTCCTTCACCGTTAGTCAGTGATATTTAAGATACACTTGGAAAGTCCCTGTAACTTTAGAAACATCGTATCGGTACTTGCCAGGTTTCGAAGCCGACCACCCGTACACGAAATGCAGGTGCCTTAACCACAATTTGACAACTGATAGAAAAAACCGCCATAAAATAGGCCGGTTAGCGATTTCAGACATTTTCCATAAGCAATAACAAGAAAAAAATAAAATAGAAAAAAACCACTATGCAAAAATGCCTGACATCATTTTGGAAAAGAGTTGATACTCTTACACTGCTGGACCGATATTAACCAAACATAGCTAAGAACCACCGCAAGGAAACTTGCTTTGAAATGAAAAAAACCGCATCGAAATCGGTCCATCCGTTTGAGGGTTACGATGCCACACAGACAGACAAACATCGACGTCAAACTTATAACACCCCTCTTTTTGCGTCGGGGATTAATAAAAATACAACTTAATGCAAACAAAATCACCGTCTAAAGCAAGCTATAGATGTATTTGATATTCTAAGTAATTAAAAGCAGGTGTCTCCGTATCTTAGCGAGCCAGTACCACATTTGACATGTTCGCCGACGCGGCACGCTCCCTGAAATAGACGCACGCGCAGACTAAGCGTTTACATGGTTTATGTGACATCACGCTACCCATGGCCGCCGGGAGGGGGGTGCAAGGAGGTGTCTTTAAAGATAAAAGATTTAAACATATTTTGTTACTTTTCGCACAAATACTTAGGCCAAAGTTCACCTACAGATGGTTACCTAATCGGCCCGTTAAATAAAACCGTTTTTTAACCAGGAAGCTGGAATTTTCCTGTTACCCACTTCTAGTTCAACCCTGGTTTGGTAAACAACTGTTTCAGGAATAAAAATCTCTAATAATACGTTAACCATCAAAAATTGGAAGTTTGAATTTATGCTAAACAGCTGTTTTAAGTTAATCGGACCGTTATCTTGTTGGTGAACTTGGGCCTTACACGTCTAGTTCTTAGTACCTTATTTAATTTGTTATCCAAAGAGCAATTGGCAAAAATAATTTAATGAAAAACTTCCTGCACCCCCCTGAAAATTTTCCAGTCGGCCCATGATCGGATAGGATATGAAAGTAGTTTGGGTATTCATTCTCCAATGGTAGCGATTGAAAAATTGTTCTGTTGTGACATCACTAATTAGTATGTAATTAGTATGCACATCACTAAACATTGATGAACTTCCTATTCCGGTTGTCACTGTTGAGACGACCGCTACTGTGTAATGTCCTGTCTGTGATACTTGTCTAATAAGATTGTACTACGTGTGTCTGATTGTGAAACTGGAAATAAACCAACTGTACCCAACGGTATATTTTTTATTTGAACAACATAACATGTTCAACATAGCCAAACTCCTTTTTTTATTTAGGCTGTATACCTGTCTTCTTCTTCTTCTTATCGTGTGGCCTGCAGGTTTTACCAACCTAACAAGCCCTAGTGTCCAAAGAATTTTCTCATATCCGCCTGTCGGCCTCTGACATGGAATTGTAACAACAACTACTGCTGGGGACGACGGCTCAACGTTCCCAGGATATAAAATGCTTTACATACATAGATATAAAATGCATGCATGCATATAAAATGCTTTGTCCTGAATGACTGACGGATCAACGCACAGCCTAAACCGCTGATCGTACAGACCTAAAACTTGGAGGGTGTGTTCTTTGTATGACGTGGGCATCCGATAAGAAAGGATTTTCCGAAATTCTACCCCTAAGGGATTGAAAAATGGGGGGCAACATTTGTATTAAACTATATAGTATAGACCACGCAGGCGAAGCCGCTGGCGAAAAGCTTGTCATATATAAGAATGGAACAAATGTGTGGTCTATACTAATAATAGGAGCGATGTCTTAGAAAGGGATTAATTGTTTGAACCGTATTATTTTAGTTTATTTGCATTCCGATTTGAATCAGTAACAGAATGGCGCGACCCGCGAGGCACGTTTGATCTAGCTAGGGAAAACACGTCTAACATAAAACTATCTTAATTAATATTGTTAACGCAAAAGTGAGTCTGTTTGTTGCGCTTTCACTATAAAAAGGCTCAACTTATTTAGATGAAATTTGGCACGGAGATAAATGGTATTCTAGAGACGGTTATAGAATACTTTTTATCCTTGTGCGTTAAGTAATAATTAAATAATATCGCATTTTCCCTACTAATGTGAAAGTGGAATTTATTGATGAGTGGGACGGTTTGAAAATACAATTGAACCTGATATTTATCGTTGTTTTCATAAAAACGCTACGTCTGTCTGGTCAGGGTTGGGCAGTATTTGAATTACTTGTAATTAAAATACAAATACGTATTTAGTATTTGTATTTCAATTACTTCCTTAAAATGTAATTTGTAATTCGTATTTCAAATACTTGACGCCGAGGTATTTTGTAATTTGTATTTTAAATACTTGAGGCTTCAAAATACATTTAACATTAAAATACATTTAGCAGGTTTTCTTTAGCAGGTTTTATTCACTCTCCAACGAGAGGCTGTTTGTCATTTAAAAATCTAGTGTTCATGAAAGGAAACTCTGGTTTACTGATTAATTAATCTTGTTTTCCTCTACTTTTCAGCCCGTGCTGGTATAGATTTACTTATTTTGTATTTCGTATTTCAATTAAAAATAGCTAAAATACTGTATTTTGTATTTTATATTTCAAATACCTTACTTAAAGATATTTTGTATTTCGTATTTTAATTACCCGCGATACAGTATTTTAAAATTTGTATTTCAATTAAAGCAAAACATGTATTTTGCCCAGCCCTGTGTCTGGTCCACTATCCACTAGTATGTATGTATATTGTATATAGTTTCCTAAGATACCAGGAAAACCACGGTAAAAAATTAGTGTGAGTTTATTAAATGTCTTTTCTGTTGCAGTTGGAATCTGAAAACTGTAAAAGCTACATGGAGTCGCCGGTGACGTCACAGCGCTCCTACGACTCGAGAGAGACTAAGACAGAAAAAGAGAAGCCCTTTTTAAATAGTAAGTGTGCCTTTAGAATATAATTTATTCATGATCATCATCAGCCTATATATTGTCCCACTGCTGGACACAGGCCTCTCCTCATTCAGAGAAGGCATGAGCATTGATCACCACGCTTGCTCAAGGCGGATTGGCGATTACAGACTTTTTAAGTCCAGGTTTCCTCACGATGTTTTCCTTCACCGTTAGTCAGTGGTGTCTAAGATATACTTAGAAAGTACATAATAACTTCGAGATATATACAATAGAGATGCAATCCCGAACATTACGCGTCAAAAAAAAAGTAACCATTCTTTTATATATATATATAGACGTAGCTTTGAAACTAGTAACCACTTTGACGCAAACTTCTATTTATTTCTTTCACACTACCTACCAAAAACATTATGTACGTGGCAAAGACGGTGACAGTCAGTTTTTCCAGACATTCAGTTGAAGTCAAGCTGAATGCATGAATTATGTCTGTGGGCTCAACCTTTATGGCACGCATTGTGTTCGGTGATTGCAGATCTAGTTACTTTAGTAACATATATATATCTATGCATAATAATATGACTTCAGAACACACATTGGTACTTGCCAGGTTTCGTACCAGCACACTCGTACACGAGAGAGGTGCCTTAACCACTAGGCCACCATGACTACTTAATAAATAATTATGTTTTATTATTGTTGCAGATGACAACACTTCTTGCGGAGTGAATAGTCTCGCTCGTTTGCGATGTATCGTACAAGCACTATCAAATAATTCAAAAGACACGCCATGACACCAAGTTTAAGATAATAACGGCCAGTTTAATCACCTCCGGATAAACACCGGTTCAATTTAACTGCTAGATAATTTCATAGCGAAGGTACTTGAGCCGGTTCTGAAATGTCAAATTTTAATCACACACTTTTCACTTTTTAGGGTACCGTTCCAAAAATGGTAAAAAAGAACTCTTATAGTTTTTTTATACATTATAGCGTACTTTTGTATTGTTTCCGTCAATTTATTTTCATTTAAAAAAAATATTTATTTGGAGTATAAATTTACTTTATTTGGTTTAGATGGCTTAATGTAAATAATAAACGAAACGAATGTAATATCTATAATTATGGATTTTAAGCATACTGGAGTGTGTGACTTTACATGGGTAAAAGATTACATGTAGAAGAAAGATATTCATTGATTAGAAAACGTCGTAAAGTCAATGTAAAGATTGTATAAAATCTACTACTAAAAAAAATATCAATTATCAGTCAATCATTATATGATATTGAATCATTTTGACGACCTGAGTGGTTTAGTGGTCAACATGCCGGAATGCCACGCAAGGGGTCCCGGGTTCGATTCCCGGCCGGGCAGAAATTGAAATGATGAATTTTAATTTCTGTAGTGGGTCTGGGTGTTACTATGTATAATATGTATGTATTTATAAAAATATATAAGTAGTATATCCGTTAAGCTAGCACCCATAACACAAGCATGCTTGCATTGCTTACTTTGGGGCTAGATGGCGCTGTGTGAAATTGTCCAAAGATATTTATTATTTATTTAATTATCGTAGCATGGTTGCCAAAGCAACCAGGCGACCAATGGACTCGACACTGGCTACATTGGCTCTGATTAGAAGATGCTGATTACCACAATCAAAAAAGACGAAGAACTAGGCAACCACTAGTTATATTAGACTTCATGAAGGAAGGTAGATACATAATGTAATTTATATTAGGTAGAGGGAAAAACTATTCGTATAATAGTTTATAATAATAGTTTTGCGATAAGTCAGTTTTACCGCGAATGTTTGAAAAATGTTCCTATTTTTCTTAGTTCAGAAACTGATTGTAGTATTGTTTGAGTGGTTTTTAAGAAAGTTGTAAATATACAAAATTCAAAATCGTTTATTCAAATTAGGCTGAAAATCAGCACTTTTTGAACGTCAAATTTACAAAAGACAGCCCCCAAAATGCCCGCCCTTCACCACTTCCTATGTGTTTTAGCTGGGAAGAAGAAGTGGCGCAACAAATTCCCCAGCAACACATGTCTGTCTGTAAGGTTTGAAGAACCATCTTTATACAACATTAAATACAAACTTATTATCATGGGCTACCTAAATAAAGATTGTCCGATGCATTGGAGATAGCAGAGTATCTTACAAAAAATTGATTACGAAATGTTTAGGACAACTTATAATTTAATTATGTGTGTGACCATTGTATTTTTAAACACAGATACGAATTACTTGTATGTAAGTTTTGTAATTTAATTGCTCAATATTTGAGATTAAAAGAAATTCTGTATTATTTAATGGAGTTTTTTTTCTGATAGTTTTGCTGCTTTGCGTGTAGTTTTTTTTTTTCTACATGACCTCTTGCAGGGTTGCTTCTAACAGCATTCGACCTGCTTAACCGGACAGCGTGTAGATAATATCTATCAATTAGATATATATAGGTATCTACAAGAGACAGACAGATGAAACATTAATTTAATGCAAAAAAAATACCCTAAAAATACATAAAAACCCATTGCATTAACCTAATTCATAGTTTCTGCCCGCGACTTCATCTGCGTGGACCTAGAATTGGGTCTAGATATATCAGGATAAAAGTAGGTAGGTATCCTTTACGTAAATACAGGTTATAACCTATGTGTGTATCAAAAACCATCTAAATTGAATTGAGCAGTTTTTGCGTGGAAGAATAACAAACATACGTAGGTAACTTAGTTTTTACCTATATTTCGCACTAGCTTTCTGCCAGCGGCTCTGCCCGCGTGGACAACTTTTTTAACACCTTGGGTTACATTATTCAAGTTTTAGTAGGGATCCCTAATTATTTCTGGAAATAAATATAGCCTATGACACTCCATAAAGTTGTGGCTTTCTAATCGTGAAAGAATTTTCAAAATCGGTCCAGTAGTTTTTGAGTTAAATCCCTACAAACAAACAAACAAATCTTTCCTCTTTATAATATTAGTAAGTAGGATGAAATAGCATTTGAGCATTTCAATAAATGGAGAAGCATTTTCTAAAAATGGCGGTATTCAAAAAATAATAACAAGATAGGTAGGTACCTACGTAGGTATCGTTATTTCCACACGAATGACAAAGAAATGTCGCAGAAAATATTTTCACTTGCAATAAATATTTTTAAATACTATAATTAGTTTTTAACTTACTTATACAACTGGAATGTCTTGCCTCCACTACCACGTAGGCACTTATTCAAATGAAAATACCTTTACCGTTTACGTCACAAAAGTAGTCCATGTGAGTGTTCAAAATAAAATAAGGTAGGTAGTTGAAACCACTAATCAATTGACATACTTTTTTATTAGCTGTCAAAACTCGTTTTTCCCATAATTTTAAAAAGAGCAAATTAATATGACGTCAAATATTTCAACTTAAATCACTTATTATTATTTTTTTATTCTAAAGTCACTAGAAATCTAATTTTACAGTAAATTGAAAATTATTACAGTTTTCGAGGATTAAAATAAAGTGCATTTTTTAGACGAGTTGTGTCTTGGAATTATTTGTTGTTTCTCAAATACCTGATTGTTTTTTATTGACTGTACTTACCTATCTAAAAAGATATTTATGTTATGTTTAGTTAATAGTTTAGAGGCGTGGCCTCTATAAATAATATACAAAATATTGCGTTGGTAATATGTAGATTTATTTGCAGTAGAACAGTTAGTTTTCCGCTGTTTCACTCGCGACCTGAGGTAACAAATTTTTGGACCCGGTTAAAAATATCCCGTTTCATAATTACACGCACGTGACTATGTGAGACATTTCAATTTTGTCTCTCGGATGGTAACGCGTCTACGATGCGTTTGTTATTGCAGACGACGGCGACTACGCGGGTTGGCCGCCTGTTCGTTGCTATCTATAGAGAAATACAGCACCTCCGTTTTCTGAAGTCGGTTAAAACATTTGGAAACAGAAAAAAATAATTGAATCGATTTAGATGTAATTTGGTACTAAGATACTTATGGCTCTGGAGAGCGCTGTTTGGCAAGAGTGAAACAGTGAGACAGTTATTCAGAAATGAAACTTAACATTCTGTTTGTAATTTGTACAGTAATCATAACATTATTAAACACTGTAACAGAGGGCGGGGCTTTTTCAGTGCCAAGCCACGCCCACCGGCGCAAGCGCACGCTTCGTCGACACCATTAGTGACGCTCCCATCTCTCGAAATAAAATTAAGGTTACCTATGTAGGTAGGAGGAGATAATATTTTTTATTATGAAATCTGAATAGCACCATTCCCCTCCCCACAGGGAGAACTATGTTTTTTTAGCGGTCCATGGCTGTAGGCTGGCACCCTTATTATAGAGGAATTTAATCCTAATTAATATCATAAATGCGAATGTAAGTTTGTTTGTTTGTTACGCTTTCACGGTCGAACGGCTGAACTGATTCAAATGCAAGGTACGGAGTTAGATTCGACCTTGAATCCAGATAAAAAGCCTATACGTAACCATTTCCACGGTCCCAACTATCACCAAATTTCATCTAAATCGATTAAGCTGTTTTACCGTGAAAGACGTTCTACCGTGACAGACAGACAAGAGTTACTTTCGCATTTATTTATTAGTGGGATGTACGAGTATATATGCTTAGATATATACAATTTACACACAGCGTACGTAGCTCTAAAAGGTATATAAAGAGCTACCTTTATTATCTGATGTCTACATTTGATTTATTGGTACCAAAAGCATTTATTAATTTCTGGCATCAGTGCCTAAATGTAGCTACAAGTTATTTGAAGATAAATCATGTTCGCATATAAATTATAATTACTATTTATCACAATTATAAACAATATTTTGATGTTAGGTATAATAAATTGTTGTAGCTAGAAGCTACCCTCCGTCATAATGTCTAGTAGGTAGGTACGTTTTTGCAGAATAATAAATTAGTGAGTAGTACTTCATTTATTTTAAGAACGCACAAACAGTTCAAAATAGTGATAACTAGCTATTTTCCACGACTTCACCCGCATCCTAAGGGAATTAATTATTTTGCCCAGTGTTATCAAAACTTATGTTCTTCCAGGCATCAATCTATCTCCATAGTGGCTGTCCATTAATCACGTGAGGCTCAAAAGGTAGTCTTAAACCTTCCCCTGTATAACCAAGGGGGAGGGAGGGGTTAAAAAATGCAAAAAAAAATCACGTGATTAATGGACAGTCCCACCAATATCCATTTTAATCGGACAAGCAGTTTTGACGTGAAAGCAAAACTGCTTGCACCTAGAGATACTTTTGTATTTATAACTAGCTACCGCCCGCGACGTCGTCTGCGTGGACTTGGAATTGGATCCAAATACCGGGATGAAGAGCATCCTATGTGCTAAACCAGGTAATAAATTTATGTGCTTGCCAAATATTAAGCGCTGGATGGAGGCCCTAAATTTATTTAAGGCACTTCACAGGCAAGCCCGGTTAAGCAGTCAACCTTCTAGGTTGACATGCGAGATGCCATACACAAAAAAAAAAAAGCTTGCCAAATATTATGATCTGGGGCCCCAAAGTGTTTGTTTTTCCTGACAGCTCATCCGACATGCGGCAGATGACCAGGCCAGTTCCACTTCATCCCAACAGCTACACGGCCTATTTTTTTCGGATGGGAAATCATCAAATGATCCCTCCCGCCGTGGGTGGGGCGGGAGGGAGTGTCAGACTCTTACTGACTAAAACCCATCCATATTCCTTCCTCAGCCCTTTGTATTCCGGGGGCGCGGTATCTCTTTCGAACGTCCCGCAGTAGCTATACGGCCTACATCTGCAATTTTTGTTTTGAAACGCAGTATTGATTTCCTAATGGTATAGTAATTAAGTTTAGCTCCCAAAATACCAGGTTAATATATTATATTTAATAAATTACTAATATTATAAATGCGAAAGTAACTCTGTCTGTCTGTTACGCTTTCACGCCAAAACTACTGGACCGATATAAATGAAATTTGGTACAGAGATAGAATAGACCCTGAGGAACAACATAGGCTACTTTTTACCCGGGTGCGCTAAGTAGTTCCCTCGGGATGCGGGTGAAACCGCGGGAAACAGCTAGTTTTTAATAAATAAAACAACAAAATAGTTTTAAAAACATTATTATTAAGTAAAAATGTAACATTTTACAAAAATATATTTACATGTATACATATACTAGGTACAGTCAGCGACACGTTAACTATCCACGTTCAGATTCAAGAATTTTCAATTCAATTATATTGTCTTAAATATAAGCTAAACATTTGTGCATGATAAATGTCTTTAAATTATGACATTGGGGCCATAGTGATGTTTTTTTGTCATATTAGACGTATATATTTAATAAGTCGTAGATATTATTTAAAAAGGTCACATTTATGACAGTGGTCACATTTATGACAAAAGTCATATTTATGACAATTCTCACATTTATGACAATGGTCATATTTGTGACAATTCGCAACCTTTTCTTTACAGTTTAAACAGTAGGTACTTAATTTAAAATATTGATCTCAGATTTGTTTCATTTCATTATGTTTTTTTTGTTTGTTACTATTGATACTAAGCAAATTTGCATTTATTGTCCTTAATATTTTATTATTTTGTAATTTTGAATTTTAAGTTTAATTTTATATAGTTTATTGCCACTTTATTCTTAGTACATTTTGTTTTTAGTTTAAGTTATCACTTATTATTGAGAATGTTGGTTCACCTGTTATTGGCAACTGTATCAGCCCAAAACCTATTACCAATTATTATTGATATTTTGTATACAGAAGCTGTTGGTGTACCTGTATTAATAAATAAATAAATAAATAAATAAACAATTGACACACCTGTGACAGCAATTAAGTAAATTGTGACGTAATAACATTAAAAGTGACAATTAAATTATTATGACGCTGATTGTAATATTCTATCGCCTATAAACATTACAAAAAAACTTAATTTTAATATTTATCAAAAAAAAAATCAATACATTTACATCGTTTTTCGTGTGAAACAGAAACAAATGCAGGTTACAACTAAATAAAAAATAATTCATATTTCTATACAAATGTTAGATTGAATACTTTGATGCAATTTTTAAGTTATGTGAGCTTGATCAGAGCAATATCTGTTATGATACTTGACCATATTTAAGTACGGTTCACAAAAAAAAACGAAGGTTCATTTTAAGTCTGTCATCATCATATTTAGTTTCTGACATTAATTGTATTTATCTATTTTCTTTGTTCTATACAAATAAAAAGGAATGTTTGCATTTTTGTCCTTTTATGCGCTCCCAAACCAAACATCAGATTGTGATAGTAAGTTGTTCTGCAGACGTTTCCATGTAAAAAAAAAATATTATAAATATTTCCGAGCAGAAATCAACATATTTCAAGAACAGGTAAGCTTTAATGTAAGCTTTAGGAGGTAGGCTTTAATGATAGGTACCTATCAATTATGGATTTTAATTTTTTTTTTCAACAAACAATAAGAAATAAACATTGACCCCGTTTTACGGTACATACTTACGGGATTAAAAATGTAGTTTTAAAAGACGTTGTGATCTACTTTTAATGACAAATTTAAAAACATTTTCGTGAACCGTCCCTAAAAATAATATTTAAAAAAGCGCATTAAAAATTTAATAAAAATAAATTAGAGCTGTTAAAAAAATTATGATTAAGATTGTTTTATATTATCGAAAACATTTTTAAGTCAAATCAAATTCAATGCTGGTATTACCTGCGTACACAATGGCCCACATTGGTTGTTCTTCAAATCTATCGCGATGTAAATCAATTTTCCTCCAAATAAGCGACTATATAGAACACTAGCTTCCCGCCCGCGGCTTCGCCGGGAATTTTTTTTTTACACCTTGGGTTACATTATTCAAGTTTTAATAGGGATCCCTAATTATTTCCGGAAATAAATATAGCCTATGACACTTCGTAAAGATGTAGCTTTCTAACGGTGAAAGAATTTTTAAAATCTGTCCAGTAGTTTTTGAGTTAAAACCCTACAAACAAACAAATCTTTTCTCTTTATAATATTAGTATAGATGTAACATAAATAATGGAGGGTACCCAATAGTGGGAGATGGATGGATGCGAGCTGACCAAGACAGGGATGGTTGACGCTAAGGGCCTACGTTCAGCTGTGGACGGCGATAGGCTGATATGAGTTACACGATATTTTTAACCACGTGGCCCATTGTACAATCAATATAATTGAAAATACAAAGGCAACATATTTATGAAAATCAGGCCAGTTTTTATATGAATAAGAGCTACATTTTTGGATTTTTTGCCGCACGAAATAACATCGCAGAAATTCGCGTTGCGAATTCGTCGTCGATTCGCTGTTTTGTTTTTAACTTACGAGACACCGACTTCTAGAGCGATGTATTGGTCGACAAGCGTTTAAAATAAATACAAATTATTTTTCTATTTCAGTGTTTTTGGAAGTCGCTTTTGTCTTTAAACCCGAATTCCATCAGTTGACGTGTCTCGACTAATAATATGTTGATGAAAGAAAATGTCGATTTAAAATCCTTACTAATATTATAGTAGTACATGTGAAAGTAACTCTGTTTGTTACGCTGACACATTAAAACGGCTGAACCGATTGAGATGAAATTGGGTATGGTGTGATAGCTTGAAGTTTTAATCCGGGTGCGGCAAGTAGTTCTCTCGGGTTGCTGGTCTATTTATAATCTCAAAATTATTTGGGAAAAGGCTGTGATTATTTAATAATGTAGCTCAAATTCTTAAGAATCTAAGACCTAAATATAGGACGTAAGGCTTTTAAGCTAATAAGGCTGTCGACACCAAATAATTAGCATCTACTTACATTACTGATAACCACGTTAGCAATATATACAGACATTAATATTGGACATTGTATATAATATAATGCATATCGTAAAATCTAACAACTTGGTACTTTAAAATACTGTAATTTTCAATCGTTAATACCATGAATCCTATGGGATAGGATAGGTTTATCCGGGTACGATAAGTAGTTCCCTCAAGGTCCGGGTGGAATCGCGAAAAACATAATTTACAACATTATTAGGATATCAAGCTTTAAAATTTAATGAATTAAGGTCGAATTTCGACTACTAGGTGACTTTCAAAATTATGCGTAAAATTAAATGAAAAAAAAAAAACTAGTAACCCACCCCCTAATTAAGTAAAAATTGGTTATTTAATAGACATACCTTTCCCAAAGGAGTTAAATATACATTGCTGCATTTGTTCGGATTTTTATCTCATTGATACATATAACGAAGTAATGTATAACATTGAATTGTCAAAATCAAAGGTGTTGCAACCATAGTTTTATTATACTAGCGTTAGATCGGCAATGCGAGAGAGCAATAACAGGTATTCATATGTTAGAGCGAGATAGATAGGCGAGACCATTCGCGTACACGCTAGCGGCCTGTATCACCCACTCTTTATTTAATCTCGCGATTAAAAGTGTAAATTTGGTGTGAATAGACGCAAACAATTATGGTTACGTGTGCAGTACCTGGTTGTAATTCATCTAGGAGAGAAAATGCACGTTACACGCACACTAGTGTACTTTTTGATCTCGCCCTATTGCCTGACTCTATTGCCAACCTAACGCTGATATAATAAATCTATGATTGCAACAGAAATAGAAAGATATTGTCTTAGGCCCAAGTCCACCATTGTATCTGTCTTCATTTCTTTTTGGTGTACAATAAAGCATATTTCTATTCTATTTTATTCTATTCCACTGACAAGATAACAGACCGATCAACTCAAAACAGCAGTTTACCATAAATTCAAACTTCTGTTTTACGATGGATACTTATCGTTTGGGTATTTTATTACTAAAACGGTCGATTACCAATCCAGGGTAAGTGGATAACACGAAAATTCCCGCTTCGTGGTTAAAAAAAAAGTTTTTATTTAAAGGCCCGATTAGGTAAACCAGGTTTATGTCCAACAGTGGGACAATTTTAAGTACCAAGTCGACAGAGATGTTACTAAGTCTTTTTTAAATTAATTTATTTATGACATATCAAGGCATTAATTTGATAATGTTTTAATTTAAACGCAAGTGTCTTACGCTTTCCAGTTTACAAATTAATATTATTATTATTTTATACTTATTAACTATTTGCTATCGAATTTATATTGCATAGACTTGTTAACTAACAAACTTTCGTTTGGTGAGTTTGGGGGTTTTTTAAATATATATTTTTTTTTATTTAGAGTTCTGTAGGGGTGTTGAATGACGAGCGATAGGCCGTAAGTTCGAGTCCTGTTCGTTACAATTTTATGCCATACAAATAAATAATTCCACGTTTAATTTATGCAATATAAATTCAATTAACCACTCGAAACATTCACAGCAAATCAATATTTAATCAATAAAAATATTTGAGCTAAAAATAATATATTTTTCTAAATTTTTGATGTTTAACTTTGAAAAACCAAAGTCACAACTATTTCCTAACAAAAGTCCTAAATATTTTATTTACCAGACCCAGGATTAGAACCTGGGTCCCCCCTCATTTGATACCCGTACTCGCAAAACCAATTTTTATAATAACAATTCAATTTGCTGTGAACATATCTAGTGCAATGTCATATTAAGTTCCTAATATCACTTGGTGTGAGTTTCATCACGCGTTGCTCAGCAATTCACTGGAATAGAAAAAAACATTTAGTACATGGAAAGAAAAATATTAAAATAAAAATAAATTGAATCGCTGAAATGATTGATACCACCATTATTTAAAAGATAAACCCTGAACAAAGGTACCATAGGAACCGGACCAACAGTCACACTTGATCGATTTTTAAAGTATATAAGTAAATAAGTATATAAGTTTACACTATAAATACACTGACGGACTAATAAACTGCATCAATGTTCAACACGCACCTTTGAAAAAAACATTTTAACCAAGTATTCCAACTTTTTATACAAATTTAAATCGCAACCAATAGTTTGGTTCGTTAACTTCATAACAGCGTAGTATCATTATCACTAAGTGTATGTTTGTATACTGGAAAGGGCCAATCAATTTTTTTTAAACAAAAACTTTGATGCTGTTTCTTTGTCTGGGAGTATATGATATACTAGAACTCACTTAGTTAATTCCCTCGTAGTCATAGCGCCTGTCAGACCTGAACGAGACCTCGACCGACTCAACTGCGCTCTCCTTTCAGCTGAAAATAATCATTATTATTAATATACAACATAGTATATATCGCCTTATATATATTAAAAATGCGAGGAAGTATGTTTGGTAGGTTTTCACTCAAAAACTACTTAATAGAATACTTTTTAACCGGGTGCGTCAGGTAGTTGTCTTAGGATGAGGGTTAATCCCGGGGTGGGGTGTTGTTGGCAGTATCGTTGGATATCTCCAACGCCTTCAACACCCTGCCCTGGAGTTGTATACGGGAGGCACTTGTCTATCATCGCGTGCCTCCCTACCTCCGCCGCACAGTAGGGGCTTATCTGGAGGCAAGGTGTGTCACCTATAGGGGACGTGACGGCGCAGGAAGGCGCGTCACTTCGTGCGGTGTTCCGCAGGGATCGGTTCTGGGTCCGCTCCTGTGGAACATCGGGTACGACTGGGTGCTCAGAGGTGAGCTCCCGTCGGGCGCAGACTTGACGTGTTACGCGGACGACACGCTTGTCACAGCCCGAGGGAGCTCCCACAGGGAAGCAGCGTTGCTAGCTACGGCTGCGGTGTCACAGGTGGTGAGCCGCATCCGTCGCCTGGGCCTGGAGGTGGCCCTGAGCAAGTCGGAGGCCATTGTGTTCCATGGCCCCCGACGCGCGCCGCCGCCGGGATCACACATCGTGGTCGGTGGGGCCCGGATAGCTGTCGAGTCCACCATGAAATACCTGGGATTGGTGCTCGACAGCCGCTGGGAATTCGGACCCCACTTCCGGCGGCTGGCGCCCAAGCTGTTGGGCGCGGCGGGCGCGCTTTCAACGCTGCTTCCCAATATGGGGGGCCCGAGCGCCGCCTGTAGGCGGTTGTACGTGGGGATCGTGCGGTCCATGGCCCTGTATGGGGCCCCGGTGTGGGCGATGGACCTGACGGCCTGCACCATCGCCATTCTGCGAAAGCCGCAGAGGGCGATGGCCGTCAGGGTCGTCCGCGGGTACCGCACGATTTCCTACGAGGCGGCTTGCGCTCTGGCCGGATCCCCGCCCTGGGACCTGGAGGCGAAAGTACTCGCGTCGCTGTATCGGTGGCGCGAGGAAGAGCGGGCACGGGGCTTCGGACCGGTGCAGCGGCAGATCGCGCTGCGCCGTACGGAGCTCCGCCAGGTCTTGGTGGCGGAATGGCGGGAGAGGCTTCTGCGCCCTACCGCCGGCCTCGCTACCGTCGAGGCGATCCGGCCAGTGCTCGACGCATGGCTCGGGAGAAGGCACGGCTCCCTGTCGTTTCGGGCGACGCAGGTGTTGTCGGGGCATGGGTGCTTCGGCAAGTACCTGTGTCGCATAGGCAGGGAGTCGGATGCTCGGTGCCACCACTGCGTCCATTGTGGGGAGGACACGGCGCAACACACGCTCCAAGAGTGTGTGGCTTGGGAGGAGCAGCGCCGTGCCCTCACTTCTGAAGTAGGAGGCGATCTGTCGCTGCCGGCCGTTGTTCGGAGTATGGTCGGCAGCGCAGAGTCGTGGGACGCGGTGGTGTCCTTCTGCGAGGACGTGATGTCGCAGAAGGAAGCTGCGGAGCGGGAAAGGGAGATCTCAACTCTCAACCCCGCCCGCAGCAGGCGCACCGGGCGCCGGAGGAGGGCGGACAACGCCCTCTTCCGCCCCCCATAAACGGGTCCAGGGGCGACGGACTTGGGGAAGTCCCCGCCCCCCATGATAGGACCCGAGCCGGCGGCGCGCGTCTGTGTCCACGCGCGCCCCCGAGGCGATGCACGGGGTAGGACACCTCACTACCCCGTGCAGGAGATGAGGCCCGGCAGGACGGGCCGGCACCAGTGCGGGGCTGCGGACGAATCAGGATTCCCGCGGCCCCGCGCGCACGTGCGAGAAGCGACACCGGGGTGGTTTTAGCCGGTAAGAGTCCGGCACTGTTCCCGGCCTCCCCAGGCCGGGTTCGTCCATGAGGATTTCCCCCCGAAAAAAAAAAAAAAAAAAAAAAAAAGGATGAGGGTTAAACCCGTGGTAGGTGCTAGTCTAATATATTATACAACATATAAAAAAAATAAGCAATAAAATTTAAGCGGGCTACACATTCGGTGATAACTAATCTTTTGAGCAGTATTAGGAACTGGAAACAGTGGCGTAACTATAGGGTGGCAGGGCTGGCAAAATGCCACGGGCCCCCGACCCAAGAGGGCCCCGGCCCAAGAGGCCGCCAGCTCAGCATTTTTTTTTTAACATTGCATTTAATTGAGAGGCGGCATATGCCCAGCAGTGGGACGTATATGTATAGGCTAGTGAATGTGAATGAATGTAAATGTATAAACCCATGCTCTTGAAAATAAAATTGTTATTAACTGTTGGATTACTACTTTAAGTGGTTTTTTAAAATGAAACTAAGTACAACGTGACGGGCCTCACTGATAGGGCCCCATCAAAAGAATTTGCCACGGGCCCCAGATGGTATAGTTACGCCACTGACTGGAAATCTTATAGTATCTTATAGTTTTAGAACAAAAAGAAGTAAAAGTTTTTATTAAAAGAAATAGGTTACAGCCCTAAAAATTAGTTAATAAACTTAAATTTGAAAATCAATAATGGAGAGTTCGCAAATCGGTTACCCCTTATTTCCTACCTATTCGTCAACTAGCCTATAAGCCTAATATAATATTTAGTGAAAAAAATGTATGGAAAAAAACGTTAACAGATTTAATAAGATTCTGTCAGTGGAATCTTTACTTGATATATGTACATACCCTTAAATATTATTGCTCATTTTTTTTACACGTTGTATATAGTTTGGACGGGGCAACGTAACGAAAACAATATGTTCTATACTTCATTTACAATAAGATTAGAAAAAAACAACTCTTTTTGCAACTTATTCAGCCGATTTTGAGTTCTATTCCGTACCGATAAGGATGGCGTTGAAAGAAAAATAATGTTTTCAATAACAAATATATTCTGCATCTGTGTTTGTCATGTCACCTTAGTAATAGAGCTCAAAATCGTTCGAACAAACAGTAAAAAGGGTGCGTTTAAATTTCTAATTTTATTAAAAATGGAGTATAGTGAGTTAAAAAATGAGATAGAAAATAAATCCTTAAAAATTCTAGATTCTCGAACATGGTAACTGAAATTGTTGATCAGTTCTTCCTTAACATCAGAGTAACTAAAAAGAATACGAAATGGAACAAGCAAAAAAAAATTAAAATATTTCTTTTTAAAAATAGGCCAGTGTTTTGATTAGCAATAACACGTAGGTTTCAACAATTTGGAATCAGAAAAAGATTCTGATTACGAATGAATGAAAAAAATAAAATAAATGATGCTGCCAGTCTTCTGGGCACATTACCAGATGATAGCGATGTGGAGGAATATTTTGACGCTTAACCTTGAGCTGTTCCATTAGGTGTTTTTTTTTTTTTTTTTTTTTGTATTTTATATTTTTTGTTTTTGCATATATATGTATGTCGTAGTATTAGTCTTTAGTCTTAAGTAGTTTTATGTAGTTTAAATTAATTAATATATCTTTCTGTAAATACTTGTAAAATAAATGATTATTCTTAAGAGGACAGAATAAATCACTACATGCATTATTTTCTAGAGACAATCTCTGGAACATGTCTTCATTGCAGTTTCAGTCAAAGTAAAATGAATATCATTCGTGTAAGGCTTGCAACCGAATTTTACAAGGCATAATTCACCAAACGACAGAAAAAATACCTAAATTAATAAAGAAAATACAAAAAAACTATAATAGCAAAGTATTACGATATCTACCTACAGTAGCGCAACGAATGTACAGTCAACAAAATTTAATTATGACTCACCATAAGGTTATATTGATACATATATTCAAATACAATTAGGTTGACATTCGCGTAAAAGTACGTTTCCATGGTAACACGATATAAATGTATAAACAAATTACTTTTACTCTCATAGAAATTATTGTTTGGCACACATTGCTGAGTGACTTTTTGACGTTGTCATTTTGTAATCGAAAGAGTTCGAACATGGTTTTTAAAAAGAAAAATAATGTTCCAAAGTATTTGGATTCAAATATGATTATTAATGCTTAATAGAAAATATTATCTATTGTAGTGATAACAAAGGTTAAGATTGCATAGATCTACAACCCGTATTGACATAGCTTGCCTAATATTTAAAACGTCCTAAGTGCGGCATGCACTGTAAAGGATAGAAATCTTTGTTATTTTGACGGTCTCAAACGATTTATCGTCAAAGTGGGTCATGATTCAAATTTTTCGATTGTACTTACGCGGAGCAACGGCGGGGGACTTGCGGGCAGTGTCAAACTCGCGCTCCGTCCCGCAAAGTAAGCGTGTTTGCGGGACGGAGCGCGAGGGGCAGACGCGGTCGCGTTTTGTTGAAAATTGTTACGCTTCGTTGTTATTTTATTTCCCATTTTGTAACAACCTTAGCGTATCTACTTACGCCGGCGACGGCATCGCGCGTCATATAAGGCGTTGCGCTACTGTAGGGAGATATCGTAATACTGTGATTATAGTGCCTTAAAAGGTTCTTTGATACGGGTGGACTACGTGCTCTCTACAGTACTGGTGGTGCATCATAGAACGTGACATACCTTGCAATCGGTGCAGTATTGCATGCACCAGTCCTTCGCCCTCGTCTACATCGTCTGAGTGCGTGTGTCAACATATATTGTGGTTTAACAACAGTATTGAGTAGGGTAATTTACCCTAGTATTTTAGTTTGAGTGAATTGTGGGGTAATTTACCCCATTATTGTAATTATTGCGAGAATTCACCCTAATATTTTCATTTTTAATGAGTAAGTAACAGTAGAGTAAATTCGGTCTTATGTTTTTGTGTTGACAATAATAATAGTGAGACAATTAAACCTAATATTTCCATCTTTAGATGAATAGTGATACGAGTCTTTGACTATTGGTTAATAGCAGGGTAAATCACCCTAAAATTTTCGTGTTCACATAAATAATAGGGTAAATTATCGTTTGTTTTTGTGTCAAAATTAATCGTAGGTGCTTGACGCTAGTGTTTATTAAATAGAAAACTGTGGTACACTTAACCGAACTTAATCGATATTGTTATGAGTAACATCGATTGCTGATTACTTAATTTCGATAATTTTTTATTGTGTTACAGAACGCTAGCATCGATTGTCAACATAAAAAATGTTATTTATCGAATGACAAAACGATTGATTGTAAGAAGCAATACAATGCAATCGATTTTGATTCAAGTATCGATTTATAACACCTCACTAACAAAAGTGTCAATTAAAACAATCGAATTGACTCTTACCTCCTGCCACTCTCGGGTTTGCTTTCTTCCTAGGCCGCTCCCGACTGAACGCTGATCCGCTTTGAAGAGCCTCCATCAAACTGTAATGAGATGATATCGTTAGCAATATGTACTGAAACCAAGAGATGGGAACGCCACACTATTACTGTAGTAATGGGTAAGTCAGAGGCGAGGAGATATCTCTTTTGATACTATTACAAAATTCAAGATAGAATAGTACAGGACAGTCTTTTGGGTCTAAAATTACAACAAAATCCTTTAATGGATTTATTTCTTCTTGTGTGGGTGGTGTTACAGATCTGTCCATTGGGTTCCGTGCGGGTAGAACTCCTAGCAAGGGGGTACACTGGGCACAGACCTGTCCATGACGCCGTCCTGCGCCTGGTGTATGTCGAGCAGCTGCTTGTAGCGGTGCGTGCGGTCGCGCCGCTCGCGCTAAGTGTACAGACCTGTCCATGACGCCGTCCTGCGCCTGGTGTATGTCGAGCAGCTGCTTGTAGCGGTGCGTGCGGTCGCGCCGCTCGCGCTAAGTGTACAGACCTGTCCATGACGCCGTCCTGCGCCTGGTGTATGTCGAGCAGCTGCTTGTAGCGGTGCGTGCGGTCGCGCCGCTCGCGCTAAGTGTACAGACCTGTCCATGACGCCGTCCTGCGCCTGGTGTATGTCGAGCAGCTGCTTGTAGCGGTGCGTGCGGTCGCGCCGCTCGCGCTAAGTGTACAGACCTGTCCATGACGCCGTCCTGCGCCTGGTGTATGTCGAGCAGCTGCTTGTAGCGGTGCGTGCGGTCGCGCCGCTCGCGCTAAGTGTACAGACCTGTCCATGACGCCGTCCTGCGCCTGGTGTATGTCGAGCAGCTGCTTGTAGCGGTGCGTGCGGTCGCGCCGCTCGCGCTAAGTGTACAGACCTGTCCATGACGCCGTCCTGCGCCTGGTGTATGTCGAGCAGCTGCTTGTAGCGGTGCGTGCGGTCGCGCCGCTCGCGCTAAGTGTACAGACCTGTCCATGACGCCGTCCTGCGCCTGGTGTATGTCGAGCAGCTGCTTGTAGCGGTGCGTGCGGTCGCGCCGCTCGCGCTAAGTGTACAGACCTGTCCATGACGCCGTCCTGCGCCTGGTGTATGTCGAGCAGCTGCTTGTAGCGGTGCGTGCGGTCGCGCCGCTCGCGCTAAGTGTACAGACCTGTCCATGACGCCGTCCTGCGCCTGGTGTATGTCGAGCAGCTGCTTGTAGCGGTGCGTGCGGTCGCGCCGCTCGCGCTAAGTGTACAGACCTGTCCATGACGCCGTCCTGCGCCTGGTGTATGTCGAGCAGCTGCTTGTAGCGGTGCGTGCGGTCGCGCCGCTCGCGCTAAGTGTACAGACCTGTCCATGACGCCGTCCTGCGCCTGGTGTATGTCGAGCAGCTGCTTGTAGCGGTGCGTGCGGTCGCGCCGCTCGCGCTAAGTGTACAGACCTGTCCATGACGCCGTCCTGCGCCTGGTGTATGTCGAGCAGCTGCTTGTAGCGGTGCGTGCGGTCGCGCCGCTCGCGCTAAGTGTACAGACCTGTCCATGACGCCGTCCTGCGCCTGGTGTATGTCGAGCAGCTGCTTGTAGCGGTGCGTGCGGTCGCGCCGCTCGCGCTAAGTGTACAGACCTGTCCATGACGCCGTCCTGCGCCTGGTGTATGTCGAGCAGCTGCTTGTAGCGGTGCGTGCGGTCGCGCCGCTCGCGCTAAGTGTACAGACCTGTCCATGACGCCGTCCTGCGCCTGGTGTATGTCGAGCAGCTGCTTGTAGCGGTGCGTGCGGTCGCGCCGCTCGCGCTAAGTGTACAGACCTGTCCATGACGCCGTCCTGCGCCTGGTGTATGTCGAGCAGCTGCTTGTAGCGGTGCGTGCGGTCGCGCCGCTCGCGCTAAGTGTACAGACCTGTCCATGACGCCGTCCTGCGCCTGGTGTATGTCGAGCAGCTGCTTGTAGCGGTGCGTGCGGTCGCGCCGCTCGCGCTAAGTGTACAGACCTGTCCATGACGCCGTCCTGCGCCTGGTGTATGTCGAGCAGCTGCTTGTAGCGGTGCGTGCGGTCGCGCCGCTCGCGCTAAGTGTACAGACCTGTCCATGACGCCGTCCTGCGCCTGGTGTATGTCGAGCAGCTGCTTGTAGCGGTGCGTGCGGTCGCGCCGCTCGCGCTAAGTGTACAGACCTGTCCATGACGCCGTCCTGCGCCTGGTGTATGTCGAGCAGCTGCTTGTAGCGGTGCGTGCGGTCGCGCCGCTCGCGCTAAGTGTACAGACCTGTCCATGACGCCGTCCTGCGCCTGGTGTATGTCGAGCAGCTGCTTGTAGCGGTGCGTGCGGTCGCGCCGCTCGCGCTAAGTGTACAGACCTGTCCATGACGCCGTCCTGCGCCTGGTGTATGTCGAGCAGCTGCTTGTAGCGGTGCGTGCGGTCGCGCCGCTCGCGCTAAGTGTACAGACCTGTCCATGACGCCGTCCTGCGCCTGGTGTATGTCGAGCAGCTGCTTGTAGCGGTGCGTGCGGTCGCGCCGCTCGCGCTAAGTGTACAGACCTGTCCATGACGCCGTCCTGCGCCTGGTGTATGTCGAGCAGCTGCTTGTAGCGGTGCGTGCGGTCGCGCCGCTCGCGCTAAGTGTACAGACCTGTCCATGACGCCGTCCTGCGCCTGGTGTATGTCGAGCAGCTGCTTGTAGCGGTGCGTGCGGTCGCGCCGCTCGCGCTAAGTGTACAGACCTGTCCATGACGCCGTCCTGCGCCTGGTGTATGTCGAGCAGCTGCTTGTAGCGGTGCGTGCGGTCGCGCCGCTCGCGCTAAGTGTACAGACCTGTCCATGACGCCGTCCTGCGCCTGGTGTATGTCGAGCAGCTGCTTGTAGCGGTGCGTGCGGTCGCGCCGCTCGCGCTAAGTGTACAGACCTGTCCATGACGCCGTCCTGCGCCTGGTGTATGTCGAGCAGCTGCTTGTAGCGGTGCGTGCGGTCGCGCCGCTCGCGCTAAGTGTACAGACCTGTCCATGACGCCGTCCTGCGCCTGGTGTATGTCGAGCAGCTGCTTGTAGCGGTGCGTGCGGTCGCGCCGCTCGCGCTAAGTGTACAGACCTGTCCATGACGCCGTCCTGCGCCTGGTGTATGTCGAGCAGCTGCTTGTAGCGGTGCGTGCGGTCGCGCCGCTCGCGCTAAGTGTACAGACCTGTCCATGACGCCGTCCTGCGCCTGGTGTATGTCGAGCAGCTGCTTGTAGCGGTGCGTGCGGTCGCGCCGCTCGCGCTAAGTGTACAGACCTGTCCATGACGCCGTCCTGCGCCTGGTGTATGTCGAGCAGCTGCTTGTAGCGGTGCGTGCGGTCGCGCCGCTCGCGCTAAGTGTACAGACCTGTCCATGACGCCGTCCTGCGCCTGGTGTATGTCGAGCAGCTGCTTGTAGCGGTGCGTGCGGTCGCGCCGCTCGCGCTAAGTGTACAGACCTGTCCATGACGCCGTCCTGCGCCTGGTGTATGTCGAGCAGCTGCTTGTAGCGGTGCGTGCGGTCGCGCCGCTCGCGCTAAGTGTACAGACCTGTCCATGACGCCGTCCTGCGCCTGGTGTATGTCGAGCAGCTGCTTGTAGCGGTGCGTGCGGTCGCGCCGCTCGCGCTAAGTGTACAGACCTGTCCATGACGCCGTCCTGCGCCTGGTGTATGTCGAGCAGCTGCTTGTAGCGGTGCGTGCGGTCGCGCCGCTCGCGCTAAGTGTACAGACCTGTCCATGACGCCGTCCTGCGCCTGGTGTATGTCGAGCAGCTGCTTGTAGCGGTGCGTGCGGTCGCGCCGCTCGCGCTCGGCGGCTGCGCGCGCACTGCGGGCTCGTGCGGCTCGCGCGTGCGCCTCGCGTGCTGCCGCCACTTCTGTGTGCGCGGCCTGAGGGGGGAGGGAGGATATCAGACGGTTACATTATAAATTTGATGTTTTACATCGTCTGATACCAACGCCTAGACTGACACCGACGCCTACTCTGATACCTACGCCTATGCTGATACCGACGCCTATACTGATACCGACGCCTATACTGATACCGACGCCGATACTGATACCGACGCCTACTCTGATACCGACGCCTATACTGATACCGACGCCGATACTGATACCGACGCCTACACTGATACCGACGCCGATACTGATACCGACGCCAAAACTGATACCGACGCCTACTCTGATACCGACGCCTATACTGATACCGACGCCTATACTGATACCGACGCCTACACTGATACCGACGCCGATACTGATACCGACGCCAAAACTGATACCGACGCCTACACTGATACCGACGCCTATACTGATACCGACGCCGATACTGATACCGACGCCAAAACTGATACCGACGCCTACACTGATACCGACGCCTACACTGATACCGACGCCGATACTGATACCGACGCCAAAACTGATACCGACGCCTACACTGATACCGACGCCGATACTGATACCGACGCCAAAACTGATACCGACGCCTACTCTGATACCGACGCCTATGCTGATACCGACGCCGATACTGATACCGACGCCTATAATAATACCGACGCCAAAACTGATACCGACGCCTACTCTGATACCAACGCCAACATTGATACCGACGCCTATGCTGATAACGACGCCGATACTGATACCGACGCCTATACTGATACCGACGCCTATACTGATACCGACGCCGATACTGATACCGACACCGACATTGATACCGACGCCTATGCTGATACCGACGCCGATACTGATACCGACGCCGATACTGATACCGACGCCTACTCTTATACCGACGCCTACTCTTATACCGACGCCTATACTGATACCGACGCCGATACTGATACCGACGCCTACTCGGATACCGACGCCTATAATAATACCGACGCCCACTCTGATACCGACGCCAACATTGATACCGACGTCTAAAATAATACCGACGCCTATACTGATACCGACGCCTTTACTGATACCGACGCCAACATTGATACCGACAATCATCATCATCTATCTATCTATACTTATAATAAATCTGTAGAGAGGTCAATTCTGTACATGAAATATATTTCCAAAATAACTATCAGGGGGTGATTAGGGATCGATACTAATGCCAAAAATGCAATTAGTAAAATTTTTGTCTGTCTGTCTGTCCGTATAAACTCTATAGAAACAAAAACTACTCGACGGATTTTAACGAAACTTGGTACAATTATTTGTCATACTCCTGAGATGGTTATAGTATACTTTTCATCACGCTACAATCAATAGGAGCAGAGCAGTGAAGGGAAATGTTGTCATTTTGTTTAAACGCGCTAATCTCAGGAACCGCTGGTCCGATTTAAATAATTCTTTCAGTGTTAGATAGTCCATTTATCGAGGAAGGCTATATATCATCACGCTAAGACCAATAGGAGCGGAGCACCACTATTCCACGCGGACGAAGTCGCTGGCAGAAGCTAGTGTATAATATTTTATTATACCTGAAGCAAAAACTTTGTACCCCTTTGTACAAAAATTGTTCCGACGGAGGAGTATGAAATTTCACATACTTACAGTTTATATAGAGAGGGAGTTTAATCTTTATAAATTATTATTTAAAAAAAAAAAATTATGGTCGAAATTCGACCAGTGGGCGAACTCTAATAATAATACATCTGTAGAGGTATCGAATCGCGCGCGATAATCTCAAAAACGGCTTGAACAGATTTGAATGAAATTTTGTACACACATAATTTATCACCTGGATCAACACATAGGATACTTTTCATCTCGATATTTAGACCTAGTAGCAGCTAATAAATAAATAACAAATACTCACGATAAAAGAGTCCTTGAACGTCTTGATGTCCGAGAAGAACTCTTCAAGCGTGTACTTGTGCGCGTCGAACACGTAGTACTCAGCTAGCTCCGTGTACAACGCTTCCATTTTTCGGAACATTGAGTGCAATAGATCGCATTGCTCCCGAGCCTCCGTTGCAAACGACTGGTGTATGAGTTAAAGGTGAAAACGTAGATGGTATAATGTGTATACTAACATCAGCCTATATACTGTCCCACAGCTGGGCACAGGCCTCTTCTCATACAGAGAAGGCATGAGCATTGATTAACCCATCGTATGCCAGGTAATTAAAGACAATAGAAATCAATTGTGTCTCGCGCGGATCCACGCTTCGGGCATACAAGAGGTTAAACATAACAAGCTAAATTTGTTGAAAGTGCTCATAATTTTTTTTCGTCGGATGGGAAATCAACAATGACCCCTTCCTGCCGTGTGTGGGGCGGGTAGGAGTGTCAAACTCTTACTGACTAAAACCCATCCTTTTTCTCTCTCTGCCCTTAGTATTCTGGGGGCGCGGTATCTCTTTGGAACGTTTCGCAGCCCCAGCAGGAAGCGCTTATCCTGGAACTATCATTTTTTTTTTTGTCTTGGATGCTGAGCTCCATTCCTAAAGTAGGTTATAGGCTATTTAACATCACGCTATGATATTTTGGAACCGAGCAATACAAAAAAGTACTGGCTGACAATAAAAACACTGTATTTTAGGTTTTATAGTATTTTGTACGTGGTTTTGACACTATCGCAAAAATTTACAGATATAGTGTTTTGTTTTAGTGCAGCCGTAGCACATGAAAAAGTTGCGAAAATCGAGGTGTGATGTCATCTTCCGAGTACCTATGATGTAATTTGGTATTAGATATATAAAAACCTATACTTCATTTACAATAAGATCAGAAAAACCCCCAAACTCTTTTTGCAGCTTATTCAACCGATTTTGAGTTCTATTCCATACTGATAAGGATGGCGTTGAAAGCAAAATAATGTTTACAATAACAAATATATTCTGCATCTGTTTTTGTCTTGTTATCTTAGTAATAGAGCTTTAGATCGTTTAAACAAACAGTAAAGTCAGTGCGTTTAAATGTCTAATCTATACTTATAATAAATCTGTAGAGAGTTCAATTCTGTACATGCAATATATTTACAAAATAACTATCAGGGGGTGATTAGGGATCGATACTGATGCCAAAAATGCAATCAGTAAAATTTTTGACTGTCTGTCTATCTGTCTGTATAAACGTTATAGGAACAAAAACTACTCGACGGATTTTAACGAAGCTGGGTACAATTATTTTTCATACTCCTAAACTGGTTATAATATACTTTACATCACGCTACAATTAATAGGAGCAGAGCAGTGAAGGGAAATGTTGGGAAAACGGGAGAAGTTACTCCATTTTGTTTAAACGCGCTAATCTCAGGAACCGCTGGTCAGATTTGAAAAAATCTTTCAGTGTTAGATAGTCCATTTATCGAGGAAGGCTATAGGCTATATATCATCACGCTAAGACCAATAGGAGCGTAGCACCACTATTCCACGTGGACGAAGTCGCTGGCAGAAGCTAGTCTCATAATAAATGGGTAGAAGAGCGGGTGAAAACGCGCGAAACAGCTACTAATAAAAATATTCGTTTGTAAAAGGATACAGTCATAGACTCATTGAAGAGGTCGTCCGGACACTGGGGCACCCTCGAGTTGTTCAAGTCCATTTCCAACGACTTGATGTCATTCTCCATCTTCTTCAACGATTTCTGGAGATTCTCCATCGATACACGGGCGGCTCTGTGGAGAAGAATACAAGAAATTGAAATAAATTATTCAAACATAGTTACTACTGTAGTCTGATCTTTACCAGTGTACACAAATAAACTCTGTATGTTTGTTCGTTACATGGAGGAGCTCGTGGCTAAGTAACAGCTTCACAGTTGGACCGATCAAAGATTAAGCTGCGCTTGGCGCGGTCATTCCGTGGATGATGATGACCATCTATGTCATAGCGAGACTCCTCCGTGCCTCGGAAAGCACGTTAAGCTGTTGGTCACTGTTGTCATTTGTAGATCATTGACAGTCGTTACGGGTAGTCAGAAGCCAGAAAGTCTGACAACCAGTCTTACCAAGGGGTATCGTGTTACCCAGTAACTGGGTTGTGGAGGTCAGATAGGCAGTCGCTCCATGTAAAATATTAGTACTGAGCTGCATCCGGTTTAGACTGGAAGCCGACCCCAGTATCGTTGGGAAAAGGCTAGGCGGGTGAAATCGCAGGAAACAAGTATTTACCTGTCTACGTGTGGCATTTCTTCAGCGAACGTCAATACTTCGGGGAACTTATTCTCTATTGTTTCTACTAAATAATGTAATAAAGTCTGTTTGTTTTCTAGATCCTTCGTCGCCGTTAACTGTGAACAAAGAATATAGTAAATACAGTAAAAACATGCAGTTACATACTTAAACGTGAAAAAAAAGTTGTTTAGTGGTAAACATACAACATACAGTCGGAATACCACCCAAGAGGTCCCGGTTTCAATTCCCAGCCGAGCAAAAATTGAAATGATGAATTTTAATTTCTGCAGACGGGTCTGGTATCACTATTATTTATTTTTACTTTTATTAAATTTAATATGTATCTTTTTAAAAAAATATACAAGTAGTATATCCGTTAAGCTAGCACACAAGCATATTAGTTGATTACTTTGTGGCTAGATGGCGCTGTGTGAAATTGTCTGACGATATTTAGAAAAAATATATAATTTTTATACAAAATCAATACCCAACATACCTTAGTAAGGAAACTAATTTCAAATCCGTAGGCGCCAGCATTGTTGGAGCCGGAATTCATATAGTTTCCTAACAACAACAGTAGCTCCAGTATTTTGGCGAACTTATCACTAGACTTCACTTCCTCACACGCCGCTGTGCCGGATACTATGTCCTGGGAACAATTCGTTTGTAATTAAGTCATCTATACTAATATTATAAAAAAGAATGATTTGTTTGTGGGTTTTAACTCAAAAACTACTGGACCGATTTTAAAAATTCGTTTACCGTTAGAAAGCTACATCTTTACGAAGTGTCATAGGCTATATTTATTTCCAGAAATAATTAGGGATCCCTACTAAAGCTTGAATAATGTAACCCAAGGTGTAAAAAAAATGACCACGCGGACGAAGCCGCGGGCGGAAAGCTAGTCTATACAACGTGTAAAAAAAATAAGCAATAAAATTTAAGCGGGCTACACATACGGTGATAACAAATCTTTTGCGCCGTATTAGGAACTGGAAATCTTATGGGATCTTATAGTTTTAGAACAAAAAGAATTAACAGTTTTTGTTAAAAAAAATAGGTTACAGCCCTAAAAATAAGTTAATAAACTCAAATTTGAAGATCAATAATGCCGAGTTTGCAAATAAGTTACCCCTTATTTTCTACCTATTCGTCAACTAGCCTAATAAGCCTATTAAAATTTAGTGAAAAAAAAAATATGAAAAAAAAAAGTTAACAGATTTAATAATAAGATTTTGTCAGTAGCATCTATACTTGATATATGTACATACCCTTGAATATTATTGCTTATTTTTTTTACACGTTGTATATACAAGAACTAAATAAAAAAACCCCCTACCCAAAAATGCCTTACATCATTTTGGAATAGAGCTGATACTCTTACACTGCTAGACCGATATTAACCAAACATAGCTTAGAACCACCAAAAGGAAACATGCTTTCAAATGAAAAAAACCGCTTCGAAATCAGTCCATCCGTTTGAGAGCTACGATGCTACAGACAGACAAACATCGACGTCAAACATAGAACACCCCCTCTTTTTACGTCGGGGGTTAAAAATGCTTTGTCCTGAATGACTGAAGGATCAACTCACAGCCTGAACCGCTGATCGTAGAGACCTAAAACTTGGAGGGTGTGTTCTTTGTATGACGTAGGCATCCGATAAGAAAGGATTTTTTCGAAACTCTACCCCTAATGGGGCGAAAAAGTGGGGGGCGGGGCAAATTTTTATAGCACGGCTTCGCCCTCGAGGGCTATAGCTGGTGGAGGCTAGTCATATATAAGACGGCACGTTTGGCGTAGTGGCTGTGCAATTGGCTGCTTTGCAGCGTGTCGTGTGTTCGATTCCCGTACGGAACAACTAAAATTGTTCCGGGTGTGAGTGTTTGTGCATGTGTAATGTAATAGCAAAAACACATAGGAAGTGGTGAAGGGCGGGCGTTTTGGGGGCTGTCTTTTGTAAATTTGACGTTCAAAAAGCAGATTTTCAGCCTAATTTGAATAAATGATTTTTCAATTTTGATTTTTTTTAACAGGAGAAATTACTAGAGTGGGGCAACGTTTTTTTAAAAAAGGATTCGATTAATGATAAATAAATCTGAAACCAAACTTTTGATAGGCGTTTATCAAATATACAGATGAATTCTAATTTTTTTTTTGCGAAATATTAAACAAGCTTTTTCGTGACGGTTGATGAATGAAATGAATGAACGTATAAAAAAAAGTATAGAAGAATATACGAGTATAAGACTTGAATGAGTTATGAGTGTAGATCATCAGTGAGGTGCTCGAACAGAAGGAAAGATATATTTATGTCTATGTACTCACAGGTTTCACTTCAGATATAACTTCAGCATAATGCTCTCTGAAGGCCAAACTCCTGAGCCGCGGCACCAGCCTCTTGATATCAGCAACGGTTGCTGCAAATTGCTCAGCTTCCGTCAACTCTTCACTGTTCACCTTGAGCTCTGCTAATTTCTTTAATTGATCCGCTGGGGGAAGGTACTGGAACAATATAACATAATGTTATATTACATATTATCAGAGACTAGTAATAAATATAGACTGACAATGCCCATACATTTGAGCGTACCCCGATAATTCATTACCTACTAGGGCGAGAGTTGTCGCTGAGCGTTTCGAATCGGTAAAAATATCCGTACCGGCGGCTATTTGCGGCAATTCCGTAAAACATTATGCAAAGTGATCTTTATCGAAATAAAGTGTTAGACACAAAAATCGTTAGATGGCGCTTACCAATTGTTTGCAAAAGAAACTTCATTTTGCCACGCGAAATTAAATGTGGTTAGAAAAAATCGGCCGCTTAATTATTTGGATAGCCACTCGTCTGTGGAAGTATCACGTCGTGATACCCGTCAAAAAACCCCTGTCTGATTCCTGAGTGTGATTTTTTTTAATGACTTTTAATTTTGAATTTATCAGAGTTGTTTTTAGGGTTCCGTAGTCCGACAAGGAACCCTTATAGTTTCGCTCTGTCCGTCTGTCTGTCTGTCTGTCTGTCTGTCTGTCTGTCTGTCTGTCTGTCTGTCCGCGGCATAGCTCCGTGGTTTTTGTTATTAGAAAGCTGAAATTTGGTATGAATATGTATATTGATCACGCCGAGAAAGTGGTAAAATAAAATTTTGAAAAATATTTTTTTTTAGGGTAGCTCCCAAACATGTAAAGTAGGGATGAATATTTTTTTTCTCGCGTACCCCTTCGTGTGGGGTATCGTTAGATAGGTCTTTCAAAAATATTATGGGTGTGTGAAGACCATTTTTCAGTTAAGCAAGCCATTTGCGAAATATCTAGATTTTAAGTGAATTTTTTTGTTCGATACGAGTTACCCCCCCCTCTAACTTTTGAATGGCTGTATCTAGAAATGTGAAAAAAAACACAGACGTAGTACATGTAATGAAATTACAAGGAAAACTATCACGGGTAAGTAGGCTTAACCGGTTACAGAGCTATAGTCGACTAACTAACTCCTACTACGGAACCCTACAGCGCGTGGCCCGACACGCACTTGGCCGGTTTTTATAAAGTGATAAGCATAGGTATACAATTTCTGTCAGACTGTGCCCATACATATAAATATTTGTCTTATTTATAGACTTACAAGTCCCTTTCTTTAAGTGCTTAAATAGTTATACACAATTTATAATTAAATAATTATACACATAAATCAAATAAATGGTAACTTAAAATACTTTCAGAATTACATTGATTTTAAGACCATACATTAAACCATCGCCAATATTTAAATCCTCCATTGTAAGGTTTTTAAAACACTTATTTCGTGCTTCTCCGACTATTTTGGCTTTTTCGACTGTTCCGACTTTTTCGGCTATCTTGACTTTTTCGACTATACCGACTTTTTCGACTCACCTGTATTAACAAGTCCAGCACGTTGGCAGTGAGTACCGTGGTGTCACATCTGAGCACGCACGTCCGTATATGCTCATACGACATATGCTTGAGCGACCCACCGAGCAGGATGGACAGGTTCTGAGCCGCCTTACTGTCTAGCACCTTTAAGTCTTTCACTTTCTTCAGCGTGTGAACCCTGGAATTCAGTCTTGGTTATAGGCTTGTTAGTAATTGAAATTGTTAGTTTGATATTAGGGTTTTTGAGTATTAGTCGAAATGTGCAAGAATAACTTATTATTCTCACTATCACTACATAAAGTGCAGTATACAGTATTACCGTAGCGTACGTACGGTAAGTACTGTAGGGATTGCGTAGTCAGAGGTGGAGGATTCGAAGATTAAATCAAAGAATACTCTAAAGACTTTTGCTTTATTTCATGATCTGGAATCGACTTGACTCTACTGACATAATAAAATCTGCTATCTAACTTTCCTTCATTCTAACTTCAAATGATTGTGTGGCCAGTTTAACCAATAAGGTTTAATTCCTATATATTTCATAGAACCTCTACAGTACAGTACAGTATAAAACAAAGTCGCTTCCCGCTGTCTGTCTGACCCTATGTATGCTTAGATCTTTAAAACTACGCAACGGATTTATATACGGTTTTTTTTAATAGATTGTGATTCAAGAGGAAGGTTTTAGTATATAATTTGTCAAGTTTTCGTATACATTGGCTAAAGTATCGCGGGCGAAGCCACTGACGGCAGCTAGTAGTATTATAAATGCGAATGAGAGTCTGTTTGTTAGGCTTTCACGTTAAAACGGCTGAACCGATTTGGATATAATTTGGTACAGAGATAGAGGGGACCCTGGAGTCGGTATATGCTTTTCATCGGGATACGTTATGTAGATTTCGGGAACGCGGGTGAAACCGCGGAAAACAGCTAGTAATATTTTAAATGCGAGTTTTTTTTGTAAGGATTTCAAGATAAAACAGCTAAAATGAATGATACCTATTGTAATGTATTCTTCAACTCTATTTTATAAGTTTTGTTTCTATTTTTTCTCTTTTTTTTAGTTAAGCAAAGTTCACTGTGAAGTTTATATAATTCTGTGCCTTATTGTTTATTAATATTTTATTGTATGCCTTACAGGCAGGACATAATGGATCGATCGATCGATGATATTTTTTTTAAAACATCTGTTTGTATAACCTATGTCCAAAATAAAAACGATATGATTTGATGCAAACTCACTTATCCACAGCATCTTCATTCTTCTTAGCGACCGGTTTGCTTGAAAACTTCAGCGCCAACCCGCTTAAGATATCCGGGGACGCCAGCTTGTCTTCTTGTACCTGTTATAGTTATTACATTTGTTTAATTATGCTAAAACGGTTTATAGACCAATTACATTAACATAGAAACAAAACGTAAAACATATAAAATAAAAATCAATAGACAAAACAAAACGCAAAAACATTTGAAATTAAAAATTAAAAAACAATACAAAACGTAAACTTAAAATTTACATTACAAGTAATAGCCATATATTTATCAAAGCTTTCGCAAAAGATGAGGCAAAAACACATTACGATTTTTAAATCATCATCATTATAAGTTTATATTATATTTGTTATTGTAAACATTATTTTGCTTTCAACACCATCCTAATCTGTACGAAATATAACTCAAAATCGGTTGAATAAGCTACAAAAATGGTTTGGATATATTTCTAATCTTATTGTAAATGAAGTATATACATATAAAATGCTTTGTCCCTTAGGGGTAGAATTTCGGATAATCCTTTCTTATCGGATACCTACGTCATACAAAGAACACACCCTCCAAGTTTCAGGTCTCTACGATCAGCGGTTTAGGCTGTGCGTTGATCCGTCAGTCATTCAGGACAAAGCACTTTATATGTATAGATTATTTAAATATATCCTCTTACCTTAACCCAGAAAGCTTTTTCCGACATCTTCTGCGGTACAATAGTCTTCCAGTTAGCTCGTTTGAGAGGTCCCTCCACCTCCCACTTGCGTTTGGGTTTCAGGCCGTGAGGTAACACGTCCGGTTGGGGCTGAGGAAAATTATTAGAAAAAAAATAATATATTAAAAAAGTATTCAAGGAAAATTATAAGTAAAGTAGCTGTTTTCCGCGATAACGCTCGCGTTCTGAGGGGATGACATGGCGCATCCTGATAGAAAAGGTTTCAAGCTATGTCCATACCAATTTTTATTCAGATTGGTTTAAGTCATTTTCGGGTAAAAGTGTTGCAGACAAACATAGTGACTTTGGTATCTTGACTTAATACTAGAAATGCGAAAGTGAGTGTTTTTGTTTGTTACGCTTTTACTCTAAAATGGCTGAACCGATTGGGATGAAATTTGGTATGGACATAGCTTTAGACCTTATGGTTGGTACGGAGATGGATGGGATCCTGGAGAAAGATCCTACTCTTATTCAGGGGTGCGTCTTGAAATACATTTTCAAGGCAAGGTTTCCTTACCATCCTGGGCATCATCATCCCTCCAGGTGGTGGCGGCGGTCTTGGTCCTCCCATCATGGGCGGAGGGGGCGGCGGACCACCCATCCCCGGCATGGGGGGCGGCGGGGGCCCGCGCGGCCCGCCCGGCATCGGCGGCGGGGGAGGGGGCGGGGGACCTCCACCTGCTGTAGGTATCACTTTAGATATTAAGCTTGAAGGTACGTTTTCACGATTCTGATAATGATTACAATGTAGGTCATATGTATTGTGTAATAAATTCTAATAGTGAGTGACAGAGCTGTAGCTAAAGTCGAATTTGAGGTAGGGCAGTATTGGTTACAGGTAGAGCGGAAGTAAAATTTTATCAATTTAATTAACCTAAATCAATCACCAATCGCTCCATTTTTTTATCTCAAACTATGAACAGACAGTTTAATTAAATATAATAAGTTAAGGTGGTAAGGTGGGTGAACTCGGCGTCTAGGCGGAGCAACGATGGGGCGGAGCAACGATGGGGCGCGGTATGAGGAGAGCGGAGTCCCCCCCCTGCCTGCAACTCCTGCGGTAGTACCGGCCGGCTGCGCTTGCGTACCGGTACGCCGCGTAGGCATGTCACGTAGACAGCCGCGTAGGTATTTTGGGGAGTTGACTCATTATTAGAATTTATTGCACATGTGGATGGGGGTTAGGATTTTTAATTATAATGAAAATTAGAATAAAATACTAATTAATGTATGTGTTCTATTTCTAGACAAGTTTATCAACCAATTCATTATCTATGCAACCAACACCAATCATTACAATGATTTTCTACATCAACAAGACAAGACCATCACCAAAAAAAATATTAAATATTTTTATTAATTCATTAAATATTCTCACTTGCTCTATATATTACTGCATAATCTATTTTGTCAAATCAACTTTTAAACTATTGTGTACGCAAAAATCCAAATAATATTACATATTAATCAATCTATATACTGTATCAATCAGAAACCAATACTTTGACACAAAGTTGACATACGTAAATTCTTTTTCTTTGCATCCACAGTAGAATTGACAGGTTTCCGATATTTCAAATAAAGTCCTGGGGATGCATACAAACAATTTAATAGATGACAGCAAATGTTAGCGCAAATCATTAAACTTGGTTGCCATTTGTGAAGTTTCCTATCTTTTTGTATTTTTAATTTTCCTTTTTTCTTTCAAATGGTAAGTGGTCACCGTCACCTATAATCTCAGTTGCATCGATCCAGAGACATAAATAAACAACACCATATTTCTACCCTAAAAACCACCACCACCAACATACAATAGGGTTTTTTTTTCGGATGGGAAATCATCAAATGACCACTCCCGTCGTGGGTGTGGCGGGAGGGAGTGTCAGACTCTTACTGACTAAAACCCATCCATGTTCCTTCCTCAGCCTTTTGTGTTCCGGGGGCGCGGTTACTCTTCCGATCATCCCGCAGACCGATATACTATAATAGTATTGCCATTCGTCCGGGATTTCCTGGATTAGTCCAAATTTTGAGGTTGGCAGTCCCGGACCCTTAGGCAGTACAAAACCCCTTTCAATAGGGACACTTCACGCCACAACTAAGCGTTGTAATATAAACGACTTAGGCCCAAGTTCACCGACAAGATAACAGTCCGATTAACTTAAAAAACTTCTAACTTTCGATGGGTAACGTATTATTTAAGAATTGTATTCCCGAAACGATCGATTACCAAACCAGGGTTGAACAAGAAGTGGGTAACACGAAAATTCCCGCTTCCTGGTTAAAAAACGTTTTTGTTTAACGGGCCGATTACGTAACCATCTGTCTTTGAAGTTGGCCCTTAGAATAAGAGAGATTTAAGCATGTTTTTTTTTGCTAAATAAAAGTTTTGTCTTGTACCAAAAATATAACTTATGGCAACCCTACCCATAATACAAATGGCACACGAAATAAAACACAGATAAAGCATATCTATCCTTAATTTACAATAAGATTAGAAAAGGTTCCAACTTCTTTTTGCAGCTTATTCAACCGATTTTAAGTTCTATTCCGTACTGATAAGGATGATGTTGAAAGCAAAATAATGTTTACAATAACAAATATATTCTGCATTCTGTTTTTGTCATGTCACCTTAGCAATAGAGCTCAACATCGTTTGAACAAACGGTAAATAGGGTGCGTTTAAATGTCTAATCTCATAGTAAATGGAGTATAGATCGTGTAACGTGCTCACGGACGTACCTGACGGCATGGGCGGCGGTGGGGGAGCGCCCGTGCCACCTAGAAACACATACCGTTTCCAGTGTTACTGTGATTACATGCGTGTCAGATTTAGATAAAATAATTCGGTGTTACAAGGTTTAAATATTAATTAAAGTGCATGCGTTTGTGAGTGAAACCTTTTTGGTCAGAACGTATTAATGTAAGCATAACGTTATTTTGATTGGTATTTTAATTGAAAACTGATGATCTAAATTGGACCGTAATATTAACGATGTTAAGGTTTATATTACTTCAAATGTAATAAATGACTGTTTATTCTGTTGTCTGTGGATAATTAAGCTTTGCAGTTTCTCTCCACATGAACTTTTAACTATTGAAAGAAATCGCAAGTTTATTTTTTTTTTTCTTTCTACATGACCTCTTGCAGGAGGCTTCTAATAGCATTTGACCTGCTTAACCAGACAGTAAAATATTTTGGTATAATACAAATTATGATTGTCGTATTTTTAAACAACAATTTAGCTAACACATAGTTTTAGTTCAAATAAAATAACAATCGTTTTAAACGATATGCTTACATAATACACTTTATAGTGGAAATATATAAACAACCTATTTATTACAGATTAAGTCCCAATATTTACTAAAAAATATATGCTACAAACATGCACCCTTGTACTTTTTAGAAGTATAATATAATGTACTATCGACAAACACTAAATTTGACCACCTTTATGAGTAATCCAAATTTCGCATTTTTTTCAAAACCAAATATCTTTAGAAATATTAGAAAAAGGTATTTTTAGATCCGTATGTATAAGTTTATTCCTGTAACTACGGATTACAAAAAAAGGTTTACTGTTAGAAAGTTATAATATCCCAGAATCCATTTGTATCCTACAGATCCCTTTTTGGATGGAAAATAATCAAAAGACTCCTTTCCGCTGTGGGCGCAGCGGTAGGAAGTGTCAGACTCTCACTGACTAAAACCCATCCATGTTTCTTCCGAACAATCCCGGAGCTATAGATTATCTTTTATGTACTAACTTAAAAAGTTGGTCAAAGCAAAAGTTGAAATATGCATGGAATTTTATTTTGAAATCGATCACTTGAAGCTTTTGTCAATAGTACTCAATAACATTGGGCCAACATATTGGTCAAAATGTTTGATAAAAACATTGGTGACAAACCTTGCATCGGCATTGGCGGTGGCGGCGGCGGCCCGGCCCCTATGAACCACACCAGAAAGAGACAGATATAGTGACATGCGGTGTGTGCGACAGAGATAGCATTCGTGTCAGTTTTGTTTGAAAGTGAGGTGTTGTGGGGCAATATCAGTATTGTTTTCTCTTTTTTATAATTTTAAAAATAATTCGAAATGAGATGGTAAAAATAGATTCAAAAACATTTTTATGAAATAAAATACTTTTGTATGACATAATTAGGTGTCATTTCTATTCATTTGGTAGGTGATGAGTTTTTCACAATTATAATTCGTTGAATATTTTTTGTATTAAATATGAATTTCAGTTTTCTAACAATTCAGATATTACCCATAAAACAATCTGATTACTGGTGAAATGTGTAATAAAGTTTAATTAATAGTTCTTATAAAAAGTGTAGATATATGAGGGATGTAGTATAGTACTGACCTCCAGGCATGGGTGGTGGGGGTGGAGGGGCGGGGCCACCAGGACTGCCTATAACCTGTAAATAAAACAATAGATTACAAAAACAGGTTCAAAAGAAAAGTTTTCATTGCATAATGTAATGCAATTATTTAATCCATTTAAGGACGGAAAATATTAATTACCCGTGAATTATTCTTATCTAAGTTTGATTTTGAGTTTGATTTTCTTTTTTATAATTTTAATGAGTAATTTTATGATTGTATTATTTTAAGACTGATAGTAGTAATTAATATAATAATTGTTGTCTTAACACATTTAAATAATTTACATGCCGTAAGGTAAAATGTATCGGGACTTTAAATAAAAAAAACTTTTTTGTATATCATGAGTAAATAAATAATTTCTATTACTTTTTCTCGACCATAAGGCTTGTTAGGTTAGTAAACCTGCAGGCCACACAATAAGAAGTAAACAAAGTATAGTCTATATTATACCAATTGATTTTACGAAAAATTTCAAATCATAGGCTATTTCGTTCTAATTTTCCCACAATAAATAAAAAATATATAAATGACGATGTTTAGCGCATGAAATTGACATGAATGCGCCATCCTTACCATATTATTAACTAGCTTCCCGCCAGCGGCTTCGCTCGCGATATTTTAGCTAATGAATACAAAAACTTGACAAATTATATACTAAAACCTTCCTCATTAATCACTATCTATTAAAAAAACCGCATCAAAATCCTTTGCGTAGTTTTAAAGATTTAAGCATACATAGGGATATAGGGACAGAGAAATCGACTTTGTTTTATACTATGTAGTGATAGTGATATCTGTAGAATTAGAAGAAAATAGGTTACGACTTTGTTTAAATTTTTCTTGAAATGTATTGGTACCGATTATAGCAGCTATTACCTTGGCTATAGCGGCGATGTTCCCGTGCGTGACGCCGCCGGGCAGCGCGGGCGCGGCGCTGGACTTCAGCCTCTCCTCCAGGTGTGCCGCGCGGGCTTCCGCCTCCTGCCGGGCTGCGATGGCGGCTTCCAGCTTAGTGCGTAACTCTTCTACCTTCTTCTCTTCTTCAGCTCGAGATTTCTCTGTTATCATCAAAATAATTCATTAAAATGCACTCAATTTCTAGATAGTCTTAATAGTTTTAGCAAAATTCGGCCTATTAACTGTCCCCTAGATAAAAAATATGTGTGAATCCAGGTTATATATATAACAAATTTAATTTGCGAAAATACACCCTAATCTGTGTGTACTGTAGGTTTTTACCAACCTAAAAAGACCTAGTGTCAGAGTTTACTCAAATCCGCCTGACGGCCTCTGACATGGAATTATAACAACAACTGCCAGCTGCTAATATAGCAGTCGGGGACGACGGCTTGACGTGGACAGGCACAGGAGTATTACACCACCAACTTCCTGACTCCCGGCTACTTTGTGACTTTTTCCAAAATCTACAAAGCGATTTCAGCTCGACCCGGACGATTTCACTAGACCAACGAGGCAGACAAATATCCTAATAATATTAAGAGTATGAAAATTTTGTCAAGATGTATGTTACTCATTCACTTAAAAACTACTGGATGGATTTGTGTGCGATTTGATACAAACATAGTTTATAACCTGGATTAACATATAGGATACTTTTTATCCAGGTATCTAGACCCTATTCTAAGAAAAGAAAGAAAAGAAAGAAAGGAAAGAAAAGAAAGGAAGAAAAATATTATATTGCCACAAAACATAAGTTGAAAAAATTACGAGTAACAAAGAAAACTTATAAATACTAAAAATATTGATTCTCGCGTGTAGAAGCTATCGATATAATTACAAAATTAATACGTTAAACTTACCTATAAGTCCATCTATAAGGGGCTGCACGTCTATGTTGAACCGCTGCGTGGCTCTGAAGTCGGGGTCGTACCCGTTCTTATGCAGCACTATCTGGGTAATACATTCCTCTACTAGTTTGTAGTACGCCGGCCTGGAACACACACATAAATACAATCAGTATTTACATTATACACTTTTTCTTTCCTCCTTATAACCCAACTAGCTTCCCGCCAGCGGCTTGGCCCGCTTGAGTTAATAAATTACCGAGTTTCATACAAAATTTGCCCCCCTTTTTCACCCCCTTAGGAGTAGAATTTATCAAAATCCTTTCTTAGCGGATGCCTACGTCATAACATCTACCTGCATGCCAAATTTTAGCCCGATCCCTCCAGTGGTTTGGGCTGTGCGTTGATAGATCACTGTCAGTCAGTCAGTCACCTTTGAGTTTTATATATATTTAGATTTTTCCAAAGTGTCGGGCTATTTATTTTTCAAATTTGATTTCACTAAAAACAGAACTTTATAAAATTAAGTACCTCTCAATTGGTGCTCTTACCAACGACGTATATTAAATTTCTATGGTTCCGTATTCAACAAAGAACCGTGGACATTTTTTTTACACCTTGGGTTACATTATTCAATTTTTGTAGGGATCGCTAATTATTTCTGGAAATAAATATAGCCTATGACACTTCGTAATGATGTAGCTTTCTAACGGTGAAACAATTTATAAAATCGGTCTAGTAGTTTTTGAGTAAAAACCCCTACAAGCCGCGGGCGGAAAGCTAGTAAAATATTAAACTTAAAAGGAATTTCTCACCTGATCAGCTCATCATCTCTGATGAACAACAGATGCTGTAATATGGACAATAAGTAAGGTTCCGCCGGGGTGTCCATCACCAAGTTCTTCACCAGCTCGAAGCACTCGTTCACGTCGTTGAAATCCACCCTGGAAATGATAACGAAATGATAACGTGACATTATTACCCGTCTCACTTAAACGCCGATTAATGTTTAATCTGCCGCTTAGCAAGGGATTAACAAAAATCTCACTCAATCTCATCCGAATTTAAGTTAGTAGCTTAATCCTAGATTACGACGTTAAGTAAGGATTAGTTGAGAAATGGTTGAACTTCAGATTACAGGTTACTATCTTACTTATAAAAAATAAGTAAGTTAGTAAAGGGTTAAAAAGAAATCCAGCTGCTTGCCACGGGCTCACCTGCCTCCCGGAGTAGTTCATCCCAGGTTTCAATTTATCTACACACCAAATTTCATCTCGGTCCAGCAGTTTTGCCGTGAAAGCGTAACAGACAGACCGAGTTACTTCCACATACTGTTATTTTTTTATTTTATTTATTTATCTTCAAACATTTACCATTACAGGACAACCCAATAATAATAATATAAAAATAATTATAATATATAATTCCGTATTAATAATATAATATAACAATTGAGATATTCGATAATATTCTGTCCAGGCCCAGAAATCGAATCCGTGACCTCGAACGACCACAAAGCTTATACAATTTACAAATTCAACAATTTAAAATTCAAATTTTGTTTGTTACACTTACAGGAGAAAACCGCTGAACCTTATTCGTTAAAATTCATTATGGAGATAAATTGATGACTGGTGAAAGACACAGTGATACTTTTTATCATACTTTCACGTTTTTTGTGATAAATATACAAATCTTTCATTCTATTTCTCTTTCTTTCTTTCCACAACGGACCTGACGTCATCAAACTTGGCGAGGAACTCGTCCTGGTCTGCGGCGGCGTGCGTGTCGAACACGTTCATCTGAATCTGCCGCGCCCCCTCCGCGCCTGCGCGAAGCTCGTCTGCGAAGATAAGGTTTATAAGTAGGTGGAAGACAGGTATTACCTACGAAGACAATATTTAATTTTTGTTGAAAATTTATCAAAAAATATCATGTTTTTAATCCGTAGAAATATATACAAGTTTGTCACGAAAATAGACGCTTTTTTATGATGTTAAACTAATTTAAATATTTATTTCTGTGAGTATGAAAATTAAAGGTAATTGTCAGTTTCAAAAGATATAGTTACAAGGAGAAAAAAAATACAGTTTTTCAATTTACTTTATACGAACAATATGATACCGCCTTAAACGTAACCCGTATAAAGAATATTCCGAATTATTTTCATCATTCATCAAAACGACAATCCGAGTGTTGCACCGGGGGTGCGATATATCGAAACGAACAAAGTTGAACCTTACCGATCCAATCATAGAGTCCAGTCCTCATAAACTCGCTGCGCAGATGCAACCTGAACTCCAGCTCTTCAGGCTCCGTTATGATCGCGTTCATCAGTTGCATGCAGCCTGTCTGGAATATTTACAAGACATATTGAGTCTTATTACACCGACAATAGAGTACATTTTCTAAACAATAATTGATAGACAGAAAGTTATGTAGAAACAGCACAAATCAATTGATAAAGGTTAAGTTACGATTGCCGCGGTTCGCCCCTGGATGGGTGACCATCATACCAAGACCCCCTCAGTGCCTAGGAAACACGTTGAGCCTTTGGTCCCGGCTATCTTCGTAGATGTTTAACACTATTGACAGAACCAGTCAGAAAGTCTGACAACCAGTCTTACCAAGGGGTATCTTTTCAACCAGTTACTTAACAGATCCAAAACTGGTATTCAGCTGCATGCAGTTAAAATGGAAGCCGACCATAATTAAAGGCTTGGCTAATAATGATTAAAAGGTACCTTCAAACTCTCCGGTGTCTTGGTCTCCAGACCTTCGATGATGGGGAGCAACCGAGGCTTCCGACTGGACTCGCCAGCCATTGTGATGGCTTCTAGAACCTTCTCGTGGCCGTTGGGGATCAGACATATCGCAGCTAGCACCTGGAAGAATTTAATACATTTCAAATAACATTACCGAAAATCGCTCGTTTCAAGATCAACGTAACTTATTTTCCAATAATTATGTGGTAATTGATGTTCATAAAATATTCTATATTTTATTCTATTCCATCAGCTTATGAGGACAAAAAAAACATTTATTAATTCCAATCTTGAAAATATATTTTTGGAAAATAGCAAAAAGACGTCACTATTTTATAGTAGCAACCTTGTCTGGACCAATACAAATGAAAGAGACAGATATACTTGCCCCTGCAACTATATCGGTTTGAGACAAAATATTGAAAATAAATGGCAGGTAAAATGCTTCTTTTTTAGTTTTTTGTATTGTATATCAAGACCTAAAAAAAACTCATTCATCGTACTATCAGCTATCTTACTTTAATACTGCTTACCTTAGCAGCTTCCAGCGCACAATGTGGTTTCCTAGCGTCCAGACTCCTGGCGAGGACCGGCAGCGCTTCCCGACACTCGAACATGGTCCGAATGCCCACGGTATTGTTGAGGATCGCTGACAAACACCTGATGCACTCATACTGGACTCTATCGTAGCGGGAGTCGCTGGAAAATAAGAGGAGATCGTTGAGAACATGCTTTGTAGAATGCAAATCTTTTTTTTAACGACTGGGGATGAAATGACATCATCATGAAATATGGAACCATACATATATGAATACGTAAAGCGAAAAAATTGGATCTCTTTTTGAAGAATACTGCGCTAAATATTATATTATGTAAACAAATTCTGGTATAAGTTTTTCGAATCAAATATCAACGTTTGTGTTCCTTCTGTGAAGGCTATGGTGTGACAGGATCACAACCTTATAATATTAGTGATAAGGTAGAAAACTGGTTAACTGCGAAGTTAAGTTTTTGAAACCCTATAATTTCATACTACACTACATCAACTTACCGATAAAATCCACTTCCACTAGTAGCATGAAATTAAAACTAGATTAAAGAACGTGGCAGCAATAATTCCTAAATACACAAAAGGCCCTTTTGACTAAAAACATTCTATAGTTACAAAATATGTTTAAATGAAAGAATTAGAATTATAATATATAAAGTAAGATATGAGAGCATAACAATAGCAGTCTAAGGCAAAAATTAAGGAAAACTAAGGCAATTAGACTGATCCTGCAAGATCGAGCAATGTCGAGCAATAATTCGATCAACTTCAGGCAAAGAAATTATCAACCTCGGGTAAAAAACATGATTTTTTTTCTAAATAAAGAAATAATGCTTAACAAAATATAAAGCTATCTCCTTAAAAATCCAATAAAATCTTGTATCTTAAGTTATTTCTTTATAGTGCGCAACAAAGCATTTATCTATTCTATTTTAATGGCCGGTTGCAAACTTTTTATCATTACTTAATACTTTTACGAATTTCACAAAACACGATATCAATCATAGCTTACTTTTAATATTTTTATGTTATCAATAAATACATGTAATAATTAAGTACCTAAACAAGTCAAAATGGAGGTACAATTATCCAATTTTATCCTCCATTTTGACATATCTTCCGTTTCAAGTATTTCCTGATATTTTTTAGCTGCAACTAGGTGTAAAACTTACTTGGTATAACACTGATTTAGCGTAGTAAGCAAGCTTTCAATGCCCTTAGTGCCGAAGTCCTCGATCCAGGACAGGGGGTTGTTGGTCAGGGATATCCTCAGGTTCTCCAGGCAGCCGTGCAGCTTGCCCACTGACAGCTCCGGCTGGTTGAGATATGTCACGTAGTCTGATGGCTTCTCGAACTTTGAGCGGCCTTCCTGGAATATTTGAGGATTCAGAGTAAGAAGATTTATTGAAGTTTTTTGTTAAACTATTTGTGATGAACTCCCCCCCCCCTCCTCCCCAATTTATTTAAATAATGGGTATCCAATTGATTATATCCAAAGATATTCAAAGACTAGCAAAATTAAAAATTACGGAGTTTCATACAAACTTTGTCCCCCTTTTTAGGGTTCCGTAGTCCGACGATAAGAGAAGGAACCCTTATAGTTTCGCTCTGTCCGTCTGTCTGTCTGTCTGTCTGTCTGTCTGTCTGTCCGCGGCATAGCTCCGTGGTTTTTGTTATTAGAAAGCTGAAATTTGGTATGAATATGTATATTGATCACGCCGAGAAAGTGGTAAAATAAAATTTTGAAAAATATTTTTTTTTAGGGTAGCTCCCAAACATGTAAAGTAGGGATGAATATTTTTTTTCTCGCGTACCCCTTCGTGTGGGGTATCGTTAGATAGGTCTTTCAAAAATATTAAGGGTGTGTGAAGACCATTTTTCAGTTAAGCGAGCCATTTGCGAAATATCTAGATTTTAAGTTAAATTTTTTGTTCGATACGAGTTACCCCCCCTCTAACTTTTGAATGGCTGTACCTAGAAATGTGAAAAAAATCACAGACGTAGTACATGTAATGAAATTACAAGGAAAACTATCACGGCTAAGTAGGCTTAACCGGTTACAGAGCTACAGTCGACTAACTAACTCCTACTACGGAACCCTACTGCGCGTGGCCCGACACGCACTTGGCCGGTTTTTTTCATCCCCTTAGGCGTAGAATTTCGGAAAATCCTCGAAAAACGATCAGCGGTTTAGGCTGTGCGTTGATCCGTCAGTCAGATCAAAGCATTTTACATGTATAGATGATATGATGATAAAATCACCGTTGATATAAGAACCATCGAACCCAAAGTCTCGTCTAGGAAACTAACCTGTGTGTTAACAAACTTATAAGCGACCAGCATCTTCTTCTTCTGATCCCGGGGGTACTTTCGTAATGGCTCCTTCTTTTCTTCATTGAGATTCATATCCGCCTGGAATGTAGAAAAAATCTCGTTAGTAATACAAACATATTTCATCAATTATTTTGTGACTTTAAAATTCCCGATTATAATAATCATATATATTCTGATCCAGCCTGTCCCTTGCTGTCCTCCCCCAGCGACGCCCTAAGCCGAGGCCCGTACCCCATTAGGTGCCCTTAGCGTGTAGTCGCTTAGTTTTGTAAGTTAAGCCCTGGCTGGCGGCCCTAAATTTATTTAAGGCTCTTCACAGGCAAGCCTGGTTAAGCAGTCGACAACCTTCTTCTAGGTTGACCTGCGAGATGCCATACAAAAAAAAATCATTTTGTAATCCTACAAACAATCTAGAAGTAATTTCCGAGATATGAGGAACCATCAACCTCCTCCTGTCCTTATCCCAAGCTTTTTGGGGTCAGCTCAGCATGTCTTCTCTTTCCATACATCTCATTATTCACCCTCCTTATCAGTGCCAGCTTAGCTCTTGATCAGGGTAGAGCGAGATAGGTTTTCAGTCCCTTTTGGTCGCCATTGGCGGATCAGCAGCACCCTAAACCCTACGTATTTTGAAACTGCTGCGGCGTCTGTAAAAACGCGCCATCAAAATTTCGCATTTGGGTTTTTGGCGCCCCTTGCTGACTGGCGCCTAGAGCGATAGCTACCCCAGGGGCGGCTTTGCCATTTCTAATCATGTCATCTCCTACACAATCCATCCAGGTCTTTTTAACCGACGACAAAAAACGGAGGAGGTTTAGAAGTCGACGCATATATTTTTGTTTTACGTATGACCACGCATAGATTTTAACACAGTAGTCCGATTTTGATAATTCTTTTTTGTTTGGCAAATCATACTTCTTTGGTCTTCAGAGGCCTTACCATGACGTGCCAAAACAAGATTATTTTCGTTATGAAAAAGAGACGGAGCTATACGACGTTCGTAGCTGTGTCACGCTCTCAAACTTGAATAGTGATTGCAAAAACACGTGGTGGTACAGCCCCAGATAGTCCTAATACAACCATTCACATACAAAATAAGTATGAAGAAGTTTTATCTCTGCACCGCGGCTGTAGTCGCAAATGTCTATAGGTTACACCATTAGTTTATGCCACAATGCTGCAATCATATCAAAAATTCTAAGAACCTATACTCCATTTATAATAAGATTAGAAATTTAAATGCACCCTATTTACCGTTTCTTCAAACGATTTTGAGCTCTATTGCTAAGGTGACATGACAAAAACAGATGCAGAATATATTCGTTATTGTTAACATTATTCTGCTTTCAACACAGTCCTTATCAGTACGGGATAGAACTCAAAATCGGTTGAATAAGCTGCAAGAAGAGTATGAACTTTTTTCTAAATGCGGTATAGTGGAAGTGACTCACCAGCATCTCCTCAAACCGCCTGTGTAGCTGGGCATCATCCAGCGCGTCTATCTTGCTGGTGTACTCCGCGGTGGCCGAGGGCTCGTCGTCCTCGGCCCTCGGCTCGGCGCCGCGCGGTACCGTGTCGTAGCCGCGCTCGATCTGCCCTCCGCCCTTTTTCGGCCTCCCGAACCATGTGTCCAGCTGAAACAAGGAATTAGGGCTTTTGTTAATTGAGGCAAAGAGATATGTGGTTAGAGAAAGGAGGTTTAAACACTTTACTGCCTCCAAAAAGGGGGGTCTCAATTCGGCTGTTTTTTCTTTAAATAAGCAGAGATGCTGTCTCCATGAATCAACAGTGGCAAACACCAGAAAAGCGTCGAAGCAATGATGCTTGCCTAATCCCAGAGAAATCACTGTGGAACTCGCAACGAAATGAATCAGGCTAACAGTGGAGGAATAAGAACTATTTTCCATATTAAATTGGAAACATTTAAATATAAATTAAACAGTTTATTTAAACACTAGCTTCTGCCCGCGACTTCGTCCGCGTGGAATAGTGGTGCTCCGCTCCTATTGGTTTTAGCGTGATTAAATATAGCCTATAGCCTTCTTCAATAAATGGGCAATCTAACACTGAAAGAATTTTCAAATCGGACCAGTAGTTCCTGAGATTAGTAGCGTACGCAAAAAAAGTAACTTTTCTGGTTGATTTCTTACACCAAATATCTTACGGAACCCTATTTTTTTCCTAAATAAAATTTAGCCTATGTTACTTGTGGATAATGTAGCTTTCGAATGGTGAAAGAATTTTTAAAATCGGTCTAGTAGTTTTTGAGCCTATTCATTACAAACAAACAAACAAAGTTTTCCTCTTTATAATATTAGTGTAGATGACCCTATCGATATATTTATTAAGAAAAGTTTTCCCCTGCTGGACATAGGCCTCACCTGTCACCAAAAACAAAATCATAATTGTAATAATAAATATCATCAAATAAAATAACATAAAAACGACAACAAACAGGCAAAACACTCACACACACACAATTATTAATTAAATCAAACATAGTACCAACACCAGTAAATCTAAATAAAAAACAATGAAAAAAACCTTCGGGAAGCATTTTCGCAACACAATAATCCGCATGTCGACAAACGGACGCACCAACAACAAATCGATTACAAACATAATCAATTCGGTTCGAATACAATTCAACATCGATTGGCGCCCTTACAAGTCACACAATGGGACAATGCGCAATGCCAGTGTCCTAAATTGTGGATGGACTATTACTTAATGTATACACTTAGTTTGCATTGGTCTACGCTTCTTTTTAAGGAATATGTCGGACAGTATATCGTATGAATGCAAAATCATTCTTCATTGAATTTCGCGCTAATTCTTTGCACTGTTTAATTTAATAATAATTTCTTAATTAAAAACGAAAAAAAATGGATACAGGCATGATTCTAAAGTAATAGCTTACCGATTTTTTTTTTGCGCCACACAATTTTACAATCGCACGCATAAATAATACCTAGTTAAATATATAAATACAAGATTTTCTTCCTTTATTTCAGTATATTATGTTCTAAAAAGCGCTCTTCATCCTCTCCTCTAAAAAAAAAAAAACTAACTTGCTGTGCCCGACAGGGTCCATAATTGTTTCTTTTTAATATTACCCACCAGCCATTGTATACATTATGGGATGCAATAAAGTTATTGAGTATTCCCTATTAGTTGCCATCGTCTATAGATGACGATGGCAAGAAAAGATCTCTGCTTAACCCCTTGGGAAAATAAAGGCGTAATATTATGATAATGATATTCTAATAATTCAAACTCATATTAAAAATGTTACAGTATGTCTGTATGGGCATGTGATGAGGAGGAATGAGGATCATGTGGTGAGAAAGGTTTTGTACATGAATGTGGATGGATATAGAGGAAGGGGACGACCGAAGAAACGATGGATGGATTGTGTGAAGGTTGATATGATTAGAATGAATGTTACTAGCGAGATGACGGCAGATAGAAGAGTATGGAAGAAGAAAACATGCTGCGCCGACCCCAAATAAAATTGGGATAAGGGCAGGAGGATGAGACAGTATGTCTGTCTCATCTGTCTATGACGTTTTTACAGGAATACGACTCAACCGACTTAGATGAAATTTGGTACGGAGATAAATTAGGGCCTGGGGAAGGACATGGTATTAAGATTTTATCCGGGTGCATGACGTACTTGCCAGGATGTGGGTGAACCTCAAAAAACAGCTCTAGTTGTTGTATAACTTAGATTATTTCAGTGTAAAACTATCTCGTCGTGGTGGCCTAGTGGTTAAGGCACCTGACTCTCGTGTACGAGTGTGCTGGTTCGAAACCTGGCAAGTACCAATGTGACTTTTCTAAAAGTCATATGTACTGTCTAAGTATGTCTTAGACACCACTGCTAACTATGAAGGAAAACCTGGACTTCAAAAGTCTGAAATCGCCAATCCGCCGTGAGCAAGCGTGGTGATCAATGCTAATGCCTTCTCTGTATGAGAAGAGGCCTGTGCCCAGCAGTGGGACAATATTTATGCTTATGATAATGATGAACTATCTCTTTTCTGATACAAGGGACACTTTTAACGAAATACGTTTAACTTTGGGGGAGTCTAAAGTTTTTATTAAAGTCCTTTCTACCCAATATTTTTAATCATGCCTGACTATCTTATTCTCAAAACCCGCATTAATTCGCTCTGATGCAATCGTAATTATTACTTCTCAAGATAGGCGCGAATTAGTCACTCTTATGTAAATTGAGCGATAAGACATGTTTTTTATGATCACAAACTGATCATTCAAGGTCCACTCAGTGCATTGGATTAATGATATCATCTACAATATCATCATGTGTTAAAATTAAGTCATACTGAAAGAACTTTTAAGCAAGTCAAAGTCTATTTAAAATTTCGGAACTTTTTCTGGGATGGGAAATCATCAAATGACTTCTCCTCCCGTTGGCCGAGCCGGGGGGAGTGTCAGACTCTTACTGACTAAAACCCATCCATGTTCCTTACACCCTTTGCGTTCTAGGGCCGCGGTAATTCTTTAGTTCGAAAGATTCCTGCTGAAGAGTTCCTTTTCCTCGGAGGCAGAGGTTAAGCTGCGCTAGTCGCGGTCAGTTCATGAATGGGAGATAGTTTTCTGAACATACAGAGATCCCCTCCGTACCTAGTAGATCACGTAAAGCTGTCGGTCCTGCGCCTGATCTCTCCCCAGTCGCGTCAGATTGCGAACCCTTCGGATTTTGAGGGAATAGAGAGTGCACCTGTGTCTGTGCATACACTTGTGCACTATAATATGTCCTGCACAGATAGTCTTCTCTGACGAAATTCGGTACGGAAGACATTATTATAAACTTGCTGTTGCCCGCGGTTTCACCCGCTTCCCGAGGGAACTACTTAAAGCACTCGGATAAAATGTAACCTATAACCCTCCCAGGGTCCCCTCTATCTCCGTACCAAATTACATCCAAATCGGTTCAGCCGTTCTTGAGTTATAAATAGTGTAACTAACATGACTTTCTTTTATATATACATATATAGACTAGCTTCCCGCCAGCGGCTTCGCCCGCGATATTTTAGCTAATGGATACAAAAACTTGACAAATTATATACTAAAACCTTCCTCATTAATCACTCTATCTACTAAAAAAACCGCATCAAAATCCGTTGCGTAGTTTTAAAGATTTAATCATACATAGGGATATAGGGACAGAGAAAGCGACTTTGTTTTATACTATGTAGTGATATAGATTTTGGAGACATCATCGGTTTAAAAGCGGCCGTTACACCACAGTTTTGCAAAGCGAATTGAGACGCTTATAACCAGCACTTATTTTAAGTGTGAATCAGCATTATATTAGTTTATAAATAAACAATGTATTTATATTATGTGTTGGTCGTCGCGCAAGGTCGTCGTAAAACAGATTGCAAGGGAATGTGATGTCATCATGTTGTCATCACACTGCTTGGCATACAGCATACTGAACAGCTAACGCGTTTAAGGACATGCGGACATTGGTACAGTCTTTGCGCATGCAAAACCGCGAACGAGTGCAAAAACGTTTTTCAATACCGCGTATCAGAGAAAGGCGCAAAATTAACACATCGCGTAAATGTTTTTTTTAACAGACTTAAAAAAGGAGGTTCTATGGTCGACCAGTATGTTTGTATGTCTGCGATTTTATGAAAAATTTGAGAATTAATGAGATTGGGTTTTCGTTGTTTAAATGCATATTTTTTATGGAAGTTTTTAGTATAATATACCTAATAGTCTTTATAAAATTATAGTCCGTATCAATTCATTTTATGAAAAATGTAAACAAAGTCGTTACCCATTTTGTTCTAATTCTGCCACAGAAATTAGTAATTTCATGCTCTAAACATCATCATTCATTATTTAATGTCATTTTATTTATCTATGTGGGAAAATGAGAACAAATGGGTTATGATTTTGTAGACATTTTTCGTAAAATCAATTGCTCCAGACTATACTGCGTACTAGTTTTTGCATACGGCGTTGTCTGTGTATATTCCCATAAAACATAGCCTGTAACACTCAAGGGTTATACATATTTTATCAATTTCTGGAGACGGTCCAGCAATTTTGGAGATCACCACTGACATACAAACTTTAAATTATAATATTAATGAAGATTTTTATTGTTTAACTTACCGAAAACGGCGACAAGTTCCCAATATATTCACTCATACTTTTAATAGTGTCCATGTCCACCACTTAATTAATTAAACACATCACTCGACTCATTACATATATATATGTATATATACGTACAACTATAGGTACTAATTAAGATCACAAATTAATTCAATCTAAGATTACAAGAGAAATAACTTTTACCATACCATGCAAGCTTTAAAAAACATAATAAAGTTCTAAGTTCAAAAGTTATGTATTCAAACTAGGCTGAAAATCAGCACTTTTTGAACGTATTTTTTTTTAAAAAGACAGCCCCTATAATGCCCGCTCTTCACCAATCTTCACATAAAAAAAATCTTCATTTCTTTTTTCCCTTAACTTGGCTTCTAATATTTTTTCTTCTTCAAATTGGCTACTCAACTACCTAGTCATTTTCGAACTATATTGAGTGGGCTTCGGACTAACCGGGTGTATTTGAAGACCAGTATTTTATATGGAGCGACTGCCTATCTGACCTCCGGCACCCAGTTATTGGTTAATATGATGACTTTTTTTCTTCTACATGACCTCTTGCAGGGTGCTTCTAACAGCATTCGACCTGCTTAACCGGACAATTATGATGACTATGTTAAGACTTACGCATAATACAGATGTGTGTTTGTTTGTAACACTTTTACGCAAAAACTGCTGAATGGATTTAGATGAAAATTGGTACACACGTAGTTTATAACCTGGATTAAAACAAAGGATTATTTTTATCCGGGTCCCAGAAGTAGTTCTCTCAGGAAAGCGAGTGAAACTACGGGAAACACCTTAGTATAAAAATAAACAATTTGATGTATAGGTATTTTAAGGCAAATGCATTTTCGGTTATATTTTTGCAACTATTGTGTGAATAAATAAACCACATAATGATGCAAATAAGATGAGATCACAATGCAGAACCTACCATTAAAGTGGGTCTGAGGAAAAACTGCATTTTAATAATAAAGGTGATCTAAGACTGTTTTGTATTGCAAACTGATAATAATATTTATTTTCAGATGTGTGGGGGATGTATGTTCGAAACCTGGCAAGTACCAATGTGACTTTACTAAAGTCATGTACTTTCTAAGTGTATCTTAGACACCACTGACTTAACGGTGAAGGAAAACATCGTGAGGAAACCTGGACGTAAAAAGTATGAAATCGCAAATCCGCCTTAAGCAAGCAAGCGATCAATGCTCATGCCTTCTCTGTATGAGAAGAGGCCTGTGCCCAGCAGTGGGACAATATATTGATGATGGATGATGATGATGATTTATTACCCTACCACAATTTAAAGGTAAATACTTTACATAACATGTTGTTTACATGGTTTGGAGAGCGTACTAAGTCTAGACCTATGCTATGGGTCTCCTGGTCTCCTCATCTCGTTCACTTTTTTTTTTTGATAAATTGTTGACTTCTGGTATTTAATTGTAATTTAACTAACTGTTTCCCGCGGTGTCACGAACGTTCTGAAAAAACTTCTTGACGCATTCTGATAAAAGCTATGTCCTTCCCCAGTTTTCAATCTATCTCCTTACCAAATTTTATCTAAATCTATTCAACCGTTTTACCGGCAAAGCGAGAATTATTTGATCAGACCTGATAACAGAATTCATCAGATAAAGCCCTTGGTCCTATGTGCCCCCTTTGGGGCAGGCCTACGTTCAGAAGTGGACGGCGATAGGCTGATATGATTATGATGTTAACAGAATTAAAGTACCAACGACTAAACAGACAGACGGCATAGCGTAACTAAAGGGTTCCTTGTAGACTAAGGAACCTAAAAACATGCATGGTACAATAAAAAAATCTAATCAAAACTCAATCTTATTAAAACTAGCACACGATTCAAAAATCACCCGCCAATTATTTTGTACAACCAGACGTTAAATAGTCACAACTAACAATAAACACTGTATTGCAAATCCACCATTAACACTTCAACTTAAGACGACGACTACCGCCAATGACCTTGAGCAAATGGGCGGAGCTTGAGCTTCCCCCCCGCGACCCCGCAATGCACACCGCACGCTTGTCATTTTATATTTTGAAGAACTTTGACGGGTGACCATAATATTATGTAGAGATTCTAAGGACAGTCGCATATTGTATTTTGATATGCATGTCTAAGATATAAAAATAGAAATACAAATAACATCTGTCTGAGTAATACTTCGAAACACTAATTTTAAATTTCCAACCCCCACTGCATACTTCGTTTGCTAGAAAAGCAAAAATATTTTCAATTTCTTTAATCTGCAAAACATATTTATCGATCTGAATTGTTACAAGTTTCAAGAAAAAAATCTGAAACTAGCATTCTTGAATTAATCCGCTGTGAAAGATGGACAGACAGACAGATAAAATCGCACCATAGGAGTTAATTTTTAGGCCATATTGGTGTCCATTTTGAGCTCTTCTAACAGAAATGCACGCAAGTTTTTTTCATATTTGCATTTTACGACATCTGCTGCTTCTCAAATAACTTCAGCTCATCTTCACTTGTATAGGAAAATCATATTAGTTTTGTAAGGAGAGCCTGGAAGCCAGTTAATTAGTCCGACGTTTCTGATCCATCTGTAAAGTGTCCGACCAAACCTTTGGTATCAGCTTTGGCCAAACCATTAGCTTAAAATTGGCCTAAGTTTTGACACCAACAGAACCGAAATTGAATAATCTATTACGTTTAAATACCTAAAAGTGAGTGAGACTGTATTACAAATGATGTTAATATTTTAAATAAGCTGCAGGAAGTTTTATTTATATTATTAAGTAAAAAGTCATTGTGGCTTCTTTGCTAAGGCACCTGCATCTTATTTATGAGTATGCAGATTCGGACTTCGAAACCTAGAAATTACGAATCTGACTATTCCAAAGTTTTACATGCACTTTTTTAGTATAACTTAGACACCATTGACTAACGGTGAAGGAAAACATCGTGAGGAAACCTGGACTACACGGTCTGAAATCACCAATCCACCTTGAAAAAGCGTGATAATTAATGCTAATGCATGTCTATGTCATATCCAAAAGTGGAATAGTAAAGATTCCGATTATGACCAGGATTTTTAAAATTTTTACCTATCATGAACAATGGAAATTCACCCGTTTTGGGCCTAATTTTGAAAGTGCCGCAAAGCAAAAAATCAATGCAAAAATAAATGTGCTAAATTCGGATATAGACTTAGTCTGAATGAGAATTAGCTGTTACATTTTCAAGCACCAAATTTGTACGACCCTTTTCCACGGTTTCATGCATTATTGAAGAAATAAAGTAATGGAAAAAAATCCTACCATTGTATGGCATTTCGATAATCTTTTAGAAAGATGCAATATCGATTTTTGACTTTGAAATCATTTATAATTACCGATTTAAATATTTTTGATCTTTATCTTTTTACCTTATATTACTAATAAAAGGTTTTTTATAATTATTTTATCAGAAAAACTCACCGCAAAAATTGACAGATTTTTTTAAAAAGATTATTAAATTGACATGCAGTAGCTCAATTTTCATTTAGTTTTCTTATTACAATTCATCGGAATTCAAACATAACCTTGGAATTGGAAAATGGTCGAAATACCATATTAAGAAAAGCATTTAAGAGAAAAATGTATGGAAGTCTAATTATTTCAGAATGTTTGTTTTACAAACTACGGAGAGTTTTTTTAAAATTTAATTCGTATACTAAAAGATGTCGAAGAAAACATAAAAAATATTAAAATATGCATCAAGCCTTTATATCAAGCCCTTTCATAATTATGATGACGTAGAAACTACACTTTGTAATTTTAAATTCCATTTTTCCTCGAAAGTAGTATTTTTCTACTTTATCCATTTGCGATATATTTCAACAATTATTCCAAATCGATAAGGTTAGTTATTCCTGAAGTAATTATCAGCTCTGACAGACAGACAGAGAAAGTCGCATCCCATAAGGGTTACTTTTTACTATTTTGGTTCGGAACCTTAAATATACTATTTGAATATATCTTTTTTTTTTTCATTTTCAGTTCTTCTGTCTTTGACTTCTGGACCAAAAATTAAAGAAGATCAAGTCCTTTTTATTTATCAGGGCTTTAGCCAAAGAATTAAGCGATTGCCTATTAATCGGCTTAGGCCTAGCTAAAAATCGACGTTCTGTCGGATACTATTTGGTGTTGAAAATAAAACATAAGAGTGGCATAGTGAAGTAGGACCTTCATTTCTAAAACACTATGCTTCGTCTTATCTTTTAGATTGTGTGTATATAATATTATCCCACATTAGATACCTTGACTAATACATTAATATGTATATCATATGTGACTGCTTACTTGGCGTTTCTACTAAACTTCTAAAATGGTTGCTATGTAAAGCATCACTACCCAATGTTACCAGTAAAAAACCGGCCAAGTGCGTGTCGGGCCACACGCAGTAGGATTCCGTAGTAGGTCTTAGTTAGTCAACTATAACTATGTAACCAGTGAAGCCTACTTTGCCGTGATAGTTGTCGAAAGTTAGTTTTTTTTATTTCTGAAAGACCTATCTAACGATACCCTACATGAAGGGTTACGCAACAAAAAAAATATTCATCCTCATTTCACATGTTCGGGAGCACCACTAAATTATTTTATTTTTTTTTATTCATTTTTACCACTTTTTTGGCGTGATCAATACACATATCTATACTAAATTTCAGCTATCTAGTACCAAGAGCCTCTGAGCTATGCCGCGAACAGAGAGACAGACGGACATTGCGAAACTATAAGGGTTCCTTGTCGGACTACGGAACCCTAAAAATAAAACTAATGTAACCAATCCAAAACAGAAAAATGGTCTAGCTAAAATAGTCAGACAATACAATACATTTTACAATTTTACATTTTACAATACTCTTTGAATAGCGTAAGCTTATTTTTTTATCATATTCTGCATTTTTTTTCAAATTCGTCTCGTAGCAAAGAAACTCGAACCCAAATTCACGTGTTTAGAAAAATATTTTCATTGGTAATAATTTAGAATAGCGCCACCTTGTTACCCATGGATAAACCGTTTTATTTACAAACCATTAAGTTTTTTTTAAGATATCATCCCATGCCCTGACTTATAGCTACTATTTCTATAAATTCCAAACTATTAGGAAATATTGTAATATAACATGAAAGAATTTTAATTTTGACGATTATTTCCGACCTACATGTAAAATTTAAATGAGGTATGCAATATTCTCGTTTTGAATACGCAATGTATTAAAAGAAATACATATTTAAATCATAAAGTACATTTAATTATTTAGTAAGTTAATAACAAAATATATTTGTCCTGCCAAATTTAGATACACACATTTTAGATTATGACAGATTATGGATGATTTGGTTTGAAAACACGTTATTCACATCAAAAAAATATTTTATCCGCATGTAGTGCCTTTTCAATGTAATAATTATAATTCACCAGTCATCTTATCACAAATATAATAATTTATTTACATCGTAATGTGCTCGCTCTGAGTGACAGCGTCTACCCGTGACAGTGGTCACGGACGTACTGCCCCCGTCGCCCGGTGGAGCCCCTCCGTAATTTCAACTCAACGTTTTGACAAAAGCACAAAAATTGACGTAAATGTACGATTTAAAAAAAATATTCGTATACAAAAAGACAGATAATTAACTTTTCTATAAAATGGTACAGGTTTTATTAAAATCCACTTGATAAATTCTATGTAAAACTCAGTTTTTCTTCTGCGTTAGACCTAACTTCATGATTTTTTTATACAATGTTATAAATACATAATTAAAAAAAACGTTATACAAAATTATCAAGCATATGCTCTAGTTTAGTATATATACTTTTCAAATCATGAAAGCAAGTCGTTAAAGCGTATTCATTAGCTTTAAAAGGGGCAAAGTCGTATATCGCCGCCTTAAAGTCGAAATTCACAAAGTAAATAGAAGAAGGCGAAATGTACGGCTCTCACACTACCGATCAACGCGAAGACTGTCCTAATACTGAAAGTATTTCGCGACAAGAAATTATTAGTTGTTTCAGTACTTATTTAAATATGGCGTCATTGTACACAACAATCAGTGACATTATGGATAATTATAATACATATATAATCCTTATATATATACTAATATAATAAACGCACTAGCTCTCCGAGGGCTATACGAATTCAAATAAAAAATAACAGATTTTCATACAAACATTGCCCCCATTTTTCACTCTCTTAGGGGAAGAATGTCGGAAAATCCTTTCTTATCGGATGCCTACGTTATACAAAGAACACACCCTCCAAGTTTCAGGTCTCTACAATCAGCGGTTTAGGCTGTGCGTTGATCCGTCAGTCATTCAGGACAAAGCATCTTGTATGTGTATAGATAGATAGATAAGTAACTCTACGCTTTCACGATAAATAGCCGAACCGATCTAGATGCAATATAGTGAAAAGATAGATTGAAACCAAGTACACCTTTGGTACACCAACATTTCACTTCATACCTAAGATCTATGTAAAGTCCAATACATGAAAAATCTCAATAACACTGTCTGAGCTGGGAATTGAACTTGGAACTTTGTGCTTAGCAGTAGCGTTTTCGACCACTACACCAACAAGGCAGTCAATCTCCACTATCTTTTTTTATACAGTTAGGAAACTCTTTAATTTTGTCTATGGTTTTGAATAAAGAATATAAAAAAGGCGGGAAATGAGTTGTCAATTAGAAGATGACTGATCTAAGTTTACTGATTATTTATTTTTAATAATACTCCGCTTCTGAATGCTAAATATACATATAAAAATCCATCGAGATATGAGGGAATAAAGAATACTACAAACAAATAAAGATAGACGCGAATAACATAACCCTCTCCTTGCAGTGGAGTAAAAATGAATCCCTATTTCCCTTGGTCACGCTATAACTCGAAAACGACTAAACCGATATGGATAAAATTTGTTACGGAGACAGAGGGGACCCTTGAGCCAGTTTTGGGGTACTTATTATCCGGGTGCATTAAGTAGTTTCCTCGGAACGCGGGCGAAACCGCAGGAAACAGTTAGTTCAATTATAAATATCAAATATTGGCCGCGATTCTCTTGACACCATCTAAATTAAATTTAGTCTATAATTCTCTCTTTCCATCAACAAATATAAGAAAAGGATAGCAAACTTTTAACACCTGTCAAATTAGAAAAAAATAGTTTTCCATACAAATTAAACATCACGACGTAACATCTCGACTAAATTAACAAACCTGTGCGAACAAAATGTCATCTGTCATTTAATTTGACAGCACTGAATTACTTGCTATCCTCTTCTTGTATTTCGCAATAGAAAAAGAGCATGATATTATAAAAATTAGTTTAGTTGTGTGTAAGTCAGAATCGGCACCATTATCTTCTGCGCGCTACTTCATCTACATGGTCTTATATACCGGGATAAAAATAATCCTATGTATTAATCCAGGTCATAAACTATGTGTGTACAAAATTTCATCCAAATGCATTCAGCAGTTTTTGCGTGAAAGAGTAACAAACAAACATATGTACATGCATACATACACCCTCACAAACTTTCACATATATAATATTAGTAGGATTGGTACTGCTTATTGTAATGGTTAATTTGACTCATATAGAATCCATTAGAGCCCATTACCCTTCCATTACAGCGGTGTCAATGACCTCCACGCGCCATGTATCTTTATACACAAATGAAGGTGACAGAAATAACATTGTCAATTGCAAATTCTATTTTTATTTATCCTTTTATTTATTTGCTTGTTTTCGTAGGTATTCTCCTCTTAAACGGCTTGACCGATTTTGATGATTTTTTTTGTATTTATCACGTGAATTTGCGCAACACAATCGCAGTAGTTTCTTTTTTAATATCCCGTGCTGGCATCGAACCCGCGACACGCAGAGTACTTACTAATTTCTTAGCTCTTGCGCCAATATTGCTGCCTTCTTTAGTTGAAATTAAACAACCGTGTGACAGACACACAAACTTTATGAGAAGCCCTGTAATATGGCCTCTTTGAATATCAGCACTGATATCCTAAATGCGAAAGTATGTTTTGTTTGTTACGCTTTCACGATAAAACGCTGAACTGATTTGTGTGAAATTTGATACGGAGATAGAGGAGACCCTGGAGAAGTTTTAGGCTACTTTTTATCCGCGTCTATTTAGTAGTTTCCTCGGAACGCAGGAGTAACAGCTGGAAACAGCTAGTTTTGCTCTTAAAATGATTATTTCTACAGTAATCAAGGTTAAAAGAGACATCAGACTTTGTTATATGAAACAGCAACAAAAATAGACAATATTGCCGTATTTTGTCAACAACAGAAATAAAGTGTGAGGATTTGGAAACATGACAAGTGTCCATGTGCTTTAAATAAATAGGTATGTAAATATGGCAATGACCACATTGTTTATTTACTAATATTATAAAGAGGAAAGATTTGTTTGTTTGTAGGGTTTTAACTCAAAAACTACTGGACCGATTTTAAAAATTCTTTCACCGTTAGAAAGCTACATCTTTACGAAGTGTCATAGGCTATATTTATTTCCAGAAATAATTAGGGATCCCTACTAAAACTTGAATAATGTAACTCAAGGTGTAAAAAAAAATCTACGCGGGCGAAGCCGCGGGCAAAAAGCTAGTTGTTTATAACATTAATTTCCTAAACAAACGATAGAACATTGCTAAAATGTTTTTGCATGGGAGGGAGGGAGGAACGTGTTTACCAGACGTATTGCTGGGAAGTTTGTTGCGCCACTTCTTCCCAGCAAAAACGCATACACAACACAACACACGCGTTCACAAAGCGTAGTTTTTTGAATTTTGTCATAGTAAAACAAAAGCTAGTGTGTAAGAAATATGTAAATCACCGTCATATTCGCCCCCCTCCCCCGTCCTAGTAGGGGGAAATACGTTTTCACCACCTTTGTCTCCTTTTGCAAAGACAAAGGAAGGAGACAATGCATTTGTTCAGAATGCGTTTTATTTTACACTAGCTTTCCGCCGGCGGCTTCGCCCGCGGGGACATTTTTTTTTTCGTTGGGTTACATTATTCAAGTTTTAGTAGGGATCCCTAGTTATTTCTGAAAATAAATATAGCCTATGAAACTTCGTAAAGATGTAGCTTTGTAACGGTGAAAGAATTTTTTAAATCGGTCCAGTAGTTTTTGAGTCCCTACAAACAAACAAATATTTCCTCTTTATAATATTAGTATAGATATGGAAAATCATCAAATGACTTCTCCAGCTGTGGGCTTTCGGGGGCGCGTAACTCTTTCGAACTATCCCGCAGCCCCGGCAGGCACTAGCCCTAGGGTGGGACCTGTCAAATATGTTGAGATCTCTTTGAGACGCGAGTGGAAAACAAAGGCGCTGTTCAGACCCCGTGCTATGTCAGCAATTGAGTGTTTATATAAAGACCCGGTTGTTTTCCACGGTTTCCAGCAGCATCCTGAGGAAACTGCTTCACGCAACTGGATAAAAACTAACTTATGTCCTTCCCCAGGTATCGGTCTACCTTCATACTAAATCTTCTATATAAAATGCTTTGTCCTGAATGACTGACGGATCAACGCACAGCCTAAACCGCTGATCGTAGAGACCTAAAACTTAGAGGGTGTGTTCTTTGTATGACGTAGGCATCCGATAAGACAGGATTTTCCGAAATTCTACCCCTGAGGGGGTGAGAAAGAGGGGAAAATGATGTATGAAACTGTTTTTTTTTATTTGAATTCGTATACGCGGGCGAAGCCGCTGGTGGAAAGCTAGTTTGATCTAAATCAGTTCAGCCGTTTCCCCGTGAAAGCGTAACAAACAAATAAACTCAATTTTGCATATAACATTAAGCTAACCGTTTCCCGCGGTTTACCCGCGTCCTGAAAGAACTACTTCACACATAACAATCTATCTCCATACCAAATTTCATCACAATCAGCTCAGCCGTTTTCCCGCAAAAGCGTAGCAAACATCCATCCAAATATGGGTACTCTCGCATTCATATTATGAGTTTTCAATATAATTAAACAAAAATAGCAAGTACGAAATTTATTTTGTAAATCAACTAATAAAAGCGTATTTTATTAGCCTCTCACACAGTGTTTAAGATCTCCGCTCTTACACTTGGACCGAAGCCAGAATTACGACTAGTGATGTCATATGACGATATTGCTTGAATCACACCTTATTAACCGGCTAAAACTCGTTTTCAATAACAAAATCGTAAATATCGTCATTCAATCGTAGCCTTTTGAAGACCATCGCTATTGAACACTAGCTATTTGCCTCGGTTTCACCCGTATCTGAGGAAACTACTTTATGTACCTGGATAAAAAGTATTCTATTTATTAATCCAGGTGATAAACTAGGCGTGTACTAAATTTCATTTAAATCCATTTAGGGTAGATTCGACCAAACCTGAATTTATACAAGAATAACTATACGGAAAATAATATTTACCACGATTTTATTCTCGAGTAAATCATCAGTAGTTTTTCCATGCAATCTAGGGTATAGCTATACTTGGAGTTGCTTACTCACGAATAGCGAAGTGAATGTGAACGAATGTAATACGCGGCCAAAAAAAGTTGTTCTACAAATGGGAGGGTGCAGAAGCATAACTCATGTCAACTCTGATTTGTCGTATTATAGTGTGGAAAAGTAGCTGCCAAGCGACAAAGCTCTTTAAATTAATAAAAAAAAAAATAAAAAAATGTCAGTGAATTATGCTGTCATTTAATGACATTTTTTTTATTCCTGGAAGCAGCTTCTTATTCCGTGCAAAATGGTGGTATAGTGAATATTCCCGAATAGACTCGTTATTCCTCGAATTGTAGTTGGTTAAACGTGAAATTGATTTATTCTCGAGTAATAAGCGATTTACGCCGAGAATAAATTAATTATTTTATTCCTGTTTGGTCGAATCCGCCCTAAGCAGTTTTTGCATAATATATCCTATGGGTGGTCATGTGTCACCACCACATTTTATTAAAGTTGTCTCTCAAAGGGCTTCTGCGTGTTGGCGACCCCACGTTTGCCTTCCAAAGGTCTCTGTAGTCCCGTTCATGGCAGAGACATACAATATAATAGTAGGATTAAAGTAAATAATATCTTATTTAGCGTAGTAACACTGAACCACAGATATCCTGTTTACGAAATTAACTTAATTAAGGAAAACTATTCAGTCACCATACAAATTCAAACAAAACCATGATCACACGCCATATCACCAAATACCACAGGAAACCCGACCTAACCCACAAAACGTCATTAATAAAATGTATGACGTCACCGATAACCGTTAATACCAGACTCCCGAACAATATTTGAATCGGGATCGCGACCGATATTTTTGAATTAAGAACGGACACTGCATTCGCGATGATTCACGTGTGCGTCGGCGCCAGTAAAGCCGTATTTATAGTGCGGATATAAAAATTACTGGAAAAAATTGTTACATTCATTTTTAGAATAATTTTTGAAGCAGTATAGATATAGCTCTAGCTTTCCGCCAGCGGCTTCGCCCGCGTGGGCTATAAGAATTCAAATTAAAAATGGCAGAGTTTCATACAAACTTTGCCCCCCTTTTTCACCCCCTTAGGGATAGAATTTTTGAAAATTATTTTTTATCGGAAGCCTACGTCATAAAAATAACAAACCCTCCATGTTTAAGGTCTCTACGATCAGCGGTTTAAGCCCTGGCTGGCCCTATATTCATTTAAGGCACTTCACAGTCAAGCCTGGTTAAGCAGTCGACAACCTTCTAGGTTGTCCTGCGAGATGACATACAAAAAAAAAACGATCAGCGGTTTAGGCTGTGCGAAGATCCGTCAGTGATTCAGGACAAAGCATTTTATATGTTTAGATGAAACTAGTAACAGTAGATCGATAAAAAATAAGCTACACTTGCCACGGTCATAGATGGGTCCATCCATTCCGAAAGTCTGGTAGGTACTAGTCTACGTAAAATACTGGTACTCAGTTCAATTCAATTAGACTTTTTTTTTCGGACCGGAAATCATTAAATGACTTCTCCCGCCACGGGTGGGGCGGAAGGGAGTGTCAGACTGTCACTGACTAAAACCCATCCATGTTCTTTTCTCAGCCCTTAGTATTCCGGGGGCGCGGTAACACTTTCGAACATCCCGCAGAATTCAATGAGACTGAAAGTCGACCTCAACACCGTTGGGAAATGGCTAGGCAGATGATGATTTCGTAGAAGTACCTACTACGATTTACTCGCATTTTCTTTACACTCTAAAGCTAAACTCGACTGCCTAGAAAGATGTAATATTTACAAACAAGCGTACGAATATACATTACAACAAACAATAATTTGGCAGCTAAACACAAATTTAAAACAATATAATATCAATGTTTAAATGATATCATTACCTCCTAGAACTTTTCGTGACGTCATTAGGTACTTATTCAGTATTTATGGCTGTGAATGATTTATCTAAATAGCCAATACGTCCGCCAATACTTGCAAGAATATTCGTCATTGTAGAAGATTGGCAAAAAATATCTTTAGTCATCTGTGTCTGAATGATATAGACATTTTTTTTTGTTCGCTAATTTGATGTTAGTACACTCAAACGACACCCAGTAATGTAAGCAAAAACAAAAAGATTGGTTCCTTGCAAAGCGTCAAAAGACTGCCCTAAGGGTTTGTCAACGGGCGATGGAACGCATTATTTTAGGTGTGAAACTTAATGACCGCATTAGGAATAAATATATATATAATATATGTCTGCCGCATGTCGGATGAGCTATGGACGAAAACCACCCTGTGGGTCCCCAAAGCGATAGTGATGGCGGGATGAACTGGACTCCTACCTAAAAGAATGGCCTCAGATTGCATAAGACCGGAACAAATGTATAAAGGGAAGGGAGACTTTTACCCTGCAGTAGGACACAAAAGGCTAGAAATGAAATAAATAAACTAAAATAACCTTTCCGAAGAATCAATTTTTATTTACAACAACAAAAGATGCATCAGCTCTGTACCTATCAGAGCAAAATCGATGCCTAATTTGGCGCCCGAATAAAGCAACAGATTTCTGTCAGGTTAATCGAAAACAACTATTTGGGAAATGTATATTAGTATTTTTATATACAGCGGAAAAGGTTAATAATGAAGTAGGTCCTAGTGTGAGTACGACAAAGTACCGCCGCCGGTCGAGGGACGCGACTATAAATTCAGCACCGTTAATGAACATTGAGTTGAGAGGCAAGCTAATTACTCACTTTAATCATGCATGACATAATCTAGCGAATTTTGTGTAGTACAGCAACGGAAATAGAACATCATCATCATCATAAACAGGCCAGCCCCCTAATTACGTAAGCCAATGGTGCCGATTCTGACTTACACACGACTAAACTAATTTTAAAATATCATGCTCTTTTTCTATTGCGAAATACAAGAAGAGGATAGCAAGTAATTCAGTGCTGTCAAATTAAATGACAGATGACATTTTGTTCGTACAGGTTTGTTAATTTAGTCGAGATGTTACGTCGTGATGTTTAATTTGTATGGAAAACTATTGTTTTCTAATTTGACAGGTGTTAAAAGTTTGCTATTCCTTTCTTATATTTGTTGATGGAAAGAGAGAATTATAGACTAAATTTATTTTAGATGGTGTCAAGAGAATCGCGGCCACTATCTTTCAATTTAAGTTGCAATACCTTTAATTTTGTCAGTTCAATGATATACATTGCTTAATTGAATGAATCAATGAGATAAACGTTCAAAAATATGCAGCAAAAGTAAGTATGTAAAACTCCTTTTGATGGGTATGTCAATCGAATACCCGTTTTTTACGTAATTAGGGGGCGGGACCCGTATAATGACAAGTTATAGCGTTCCGTATGCAAAAAAAAAGGGGACTTTCGTTATTTCGAAAAACTTTCATATTTAACTACGTGAGGAAAAAACTCCCAATTTATGAACATTGCGCGAATGAAGAAATATGGGTTTTGGACATAGTAAAAGCTTATGAATAAGTTTAACTCATTACAGTACCTATTTGTAGACTATAATTAGCAATTTGATCATTTAGAATAGACAATAATATTGCATTGTTACTAGCCTGTAAGTTTCTCAAATAGCAAATATAAAAAAAACTTCAGTCAGCTAAAGTTAATACCTACATAAAAATTCAATTCGAGTCGAATTCGACCACAGGGAGACCGTAAGTTTCAACAAATAGATCAACACCTCCCGCAGATTATAAAATTATTATTCTTTGTTTACATAATTAAGGCCCGACCACATGTGGCATTTTCAGCACCAGTTAATTTTAGGTAGACCTAAATATTCTGTCCACAACTGGACATAGGCCTCCTCTAGGCACCCCACTGAGCTGGATCTTCAGCTCTCCTCCAATCCCTGCCCGCTACCTTTTTTTCCGGATGGGAAATCATCAAATAAACCCTCCCGCCGTTAATGTCAGACTCTTACTGACTGAAACCCATCCATGTTCCTTCCTCAGCCCTTTGTATTCCGGGGGCGCGGTATCTCTTTCGAACGTCTCGCAGCCCCGGCAGGCCCTGGGGGAGGGCCCCGTCATCAATGCTGACATCTCTTTGAGACGCGTGGAACAAGAACGCGCCGTCAACGCGGGTCTGGTTCACGGCGAACCACCCCTGCCCGCTGCCTTACGAATATCATCGACCCACCTGACTACATAGCATCCAATACTGCGTTTACTGTCCCACATTCCAGGACCAGTTTGCCTCATGGAGCAATTTTGCCCACTGCTACTTTATGTAAACTGCCCATAAGCATGTATAGCTGCTGTCGGCCTTGCGCCTGATCTCTCCCCGGTCGTGTCGGACTGCCGACCGATCGGACTATGAGAGTGAAGGAATAGAGAGTGCACCTGTGTCCGCGCAAGCGCTTGTGCACTATAATATCTCCTGCGTGCTTGGCCAGTCTTCATTGAGCTTGGCCGCCATGACCGACATTGGTCAGGAGAGATTTATTATAACCTTCCCCTATATAAAATCCTACATTTGTATGCGGAAACTAATTACTTTAACTGATTAGTAATACGCGTGGTACGTATTAATAAACACTTCCTTTCCTTGTGTTTAATATTATATTGTTAAAATAGCTTTGGTGTACGTTCAGTAGTTCTAATTAATTATTTCCTGCGTTGTCCAAAATTAACGCTTTTTATTTCTTTATTTCTACAAACTTTGTTTTTTCCTATTTCGTTGCTCTGATTAACAATTAAAGCACAGCAAATCAACAACAAAACTTATTATAATTAAATACTAAAAAGCTGTAATTAGGTCACATCTCATAATCGTCTTTTTTCCGGATGGGATATCATCAAATGACTCCTCCCGCCGTGGGAGAGAGTGTCAGACTCTTACTGACTAAAACCCATCCATGTTCCTTCCTCAGCCCTTTGTATTCCGGGGGCGCGGGAACTCTTCAAACATCCCGCAGCTCCAGCAGGCGATCACATAATCGTCTGATTTCTGAATTAAGTAGTTGCAAACCTTAATCAGTTGACATACTTTTCATAAGCTGTCAAATCGTAGATTTCGTATGGCAATCCAATAATGGCCATCCGTGACGTCACTTATTTGCCAACTCAATTGACTAATAATATTTTATTGATTTCAAAGCAAATTAAAATCTAATTTTACAGTTAATTGTAAATTAATCGAGGTTTCGGGTTAAAACAAAGAGTGGTTTATAAAATTATGTCACTTTTGACGAGGATAAATTTATATTTTGTGTTGTTAGTATCATAAACACAATGACATCAATCAATTTTACAGGTAATGTCAAAAGTCAAGAGACACAAGCGAATTGTCAAAGCAAAAGAAAGAATAAAAAACTGTGATGATTTAAAAAACACTCAAAATTTTGAAGAAAATCACCAAAATATTATAATATATGAGTCACACTCACAATAAGCCACCATTAATACCAATCATATTTAAAAATAGAACTCTTCTTTTTTTTTAAACAGCTTGTCTATGTTTGAGTTGTATCATCAACTGGTTTTACTAAGACTATTTGGAGGTAAAGGCGTGGCCTAGTGACCTATGTTTGACTATATTAAATCAACATAACTTTAAAGTGACGTGAGGCCTCTTTCCATGGTCAGAACTTGGATGGCATTGATGAGGAAAAATGCAACTCAGATTGTCGCGGATTTATGGTCTGCCAGGACTGCGGGATGTTCGAAAGTGTAACTGCGCCCGGAACTTAAAAGGCTGAGTAAGGAACATGGATGGGTTTTAGTCAGTAAGAGTCTGACTGACACTCCCTTTCACCCTACCCAGGGCGGCAGGAGTCATTTGATGATATCCCATCCAAAAATTGTCTGTCGCGCTTTCCTTACAATTCGGAAGAAAAAATAGGTAAGTACCAAAAATTTGTGAAACCATTTACTTTACAGCTTCGCTATGCACTTTTGCACTGCTCAGATTACTTGCAGATCTCTAATGAAAAAGCGTAAAGCCGCACAGGTTAAAAAAAAACACATCATAGGGCCGTTTGTATCATTGTTCATCTTACTGTTACCATCATCAATCATCATTCGCCTAGCCTTTTCTAATCTATGTTGGGGTCGGCTTCCAGTCCAAACCGGATGCAGCTGAGTACCAGTGTTTTACATGGAGCGACTGCCTATATGACTCAACAACCTAGTTATTGGGTTACACGATAACCTTTGGTAAGACTGGTTGTCAGACTTTCTGGCTTCTGACTACCCGTAACGACTGTTAAAGATGTACAAATGACAACCGGAACCAACGGCTTATCGTGCTTTCCGAGGCACGGAGGAGTCTCGCTATGACCTAGATGAGCACCCATCCACGGACCGAACGCGCCAAGCGCAGCTTAACCCATGATCGGTCGACCCGTGCGGCTGTTACTTAGCCACGAGCTCCTCTTACTGTTACCATCAGCCATTGTCAATACATTGATATTTTCATACTAATTTAACGCATATTTTAACTGAAAACTAGAGCTCACCCATAATCGACAAAGCGTGACATATTAAATGTTTACTAGAAGATAATTTTAACCATTGATATTTACAGTAACAAACAAAAATGACCTTCTATTAAAATGTATGCAAAAATCGTGAGTGAGCAATATAGGTGCAGTAGGAATTACGTCATTGAATTCTCATTCTCTAATACGGAGGAATATCTTTCTATAACTGTCACTTCAACTTGTATTTAAGCGACAGAAAGACTTACAGCCTGTAGCACCAAAAAAATCATGTCCGTTTGTATTGAGGAGGCATTTTTTATTTTTCCACGAAACTTTACCCAGATTTAGTAGGTCCTGAGAAAATTTTGTAGGCCAAATCCTGGAATTTGTAGTAAAATATAAAAAAAGTTATATCAATGTAAAGATGGCTCCTCAATCTAAACATTTGAACTGAAGAGCCACCTCGTAACTCCGAAAGTATTGAAGGTACATTTATGTTTTTTTTGTATCATTTAATAGTAATTTAATAGAGAGCCTACAAAAAATTTGGATTTTGTAGTGCTAATATAAAAAAAGATACAAAACTTTTATTGTGGCTCCTCAATCCATACATAAGACCTATAATTTTACACGAAACTAATCGACGGATTTATACAAAACTTAAGTATCATTTAGTAGTAGTTGAGTTTGAATTTGTATTAAAGTAACAAAGTAGATTTGGCCTACAAAATTTTCTCAGGACCTACTAAATCTGGGTAAAGTTTCGTGGAAAAATAAAAAATGCCTCCTCAATCCAAACGAACATAAAAAATCAGGTTACCGTACGGAAGAACTGTCACTCAAGATCTGTCAAAATGGAGGATAAAATTGATATCCAATGATATAATAAACTAAAGAAGCGTTGCTGGCGCTCAGAAATGGCATCATGAAATGAAGGCAATTGACCTAATCCCATTGACCAGCTTGACAAATATGCATGCAGCAATCAATCGCAGCGTAACTAATGATGTATAATGTATAGTCATCTCTCTCTAACAACATGTACACCGTACCTGAGTTTTTTGATAAAGACCTATAAAACTTCTCCAGGGTCCCCTCTAACTCTGTACTAAATTTTATCTAAATCGTTTCAGTAGATCCAGAGATTACCTCCTATCTTTATAATATTATTAGTATTATTAAAAGTTACGTGCACCCGGCCACATAAGTGGTGATTCCCCTTCATCATGCCTAATATCTGTAGTATGCACTGATACTAACAAGCATTATTGGATTATCTGGTCAAAATATGCGGAAACTCTTATCATGTTGCCGCTTGAGGTTGGGTCTCAGTGATGGCGATAACAATTCTGAAGTGACTGACATCATTAAACATTATTAATGTATAAACGACTCTGTGCGTCTGTTATGGTTGAAACGGGTGAACCGATTTAGATTAAATTTGGTTTGAAGATAGATTATGTGATGGGGATTTTTTTTTTCTACATGACCTCTTGCAGGGTGCTTTTAACAGCATTCGACCTGCTTAACCGGACAATGTGGAGAGGTCCTAATTTAACTAATTAAATTAGGGCCTCCAGCCAAGGCTTAAACTAAATTTAAAACTAAGTGACAGCGCGCTAAGGGCTCCCCCTAGTGGGGAACGAACCTCGGCTTAGGGCGTCACTGGGGAGGACAACTAGATGATGATGGGGAAGAGCATAGGATAGATTTTATACAGATGCGTGAAATAGTTTCATCAGAATGCAGATGAAACTGCGGGAAAAAGCTAGTATAATATATATCGCTACCACTGGCACCCTACCAACTCGTGACCAATCTAAGGTCAACTATGAACAAAGCTTTGTCAAGTTCACTAAACCAGTTTAGTACATTGTGATAGAGAATCTAGTTTTTTTTTTTAATTATTAATATGTTGCCTGACTGCATTCCGATACACTTCCGATTTTTAATTGTCATTAATACCTATCTGTGTTTTTATAAGCACACGCTTGAAGACACTAATGAAACAAATTTTGAAATTGCTCGGGAGTTTGCTGCTACTCTTTCTTTTATTAAGTGGCTACAAAACTACTTGTTAAATAAAAATACAACTTTTGTATCTGTATTAAATAGAATAGGCTATCAATTTTATTTCTGACTCAGAATCTGAAATAACTATACTTTTCCCAACTGTGAGGGTCGGCTTATAGTCTAACCTAAGTTTTCAACATAGAACGTCCTCAAAAAATCATAAAATCACTGACCGAGAAATCAGGGCGGCTATAGGTCGACTCAAATTATTTCTGGATAATGTCAAAAACTTATATTGATTAAGTAATTATCTACTGACATTTTTCTGGTGTTTAAAAATATGTATCAGTATTACTTTTCCCCCCTATTTCCCCGAACCCACGTTCTTTTTGACTCCTACCACCGTGGGTGGGGCGGGAAGACGGGTCAGACTCTTACTAAAACCCATCCATGTTTCTACCTCAGCCCTTTCTATTCTGGGAGCGCCGTAACTCTTTCAACCTTCCTGCAGCCCCGGAAACCCACGGTCCACCATGAGAATTTTATCATCTATCTATACTTATAATAAATCTGTAGAGAGGTCAATTCTGTACATGAAATATATTTCCAAAATAACTATCAGGGGGTGATTAGGGATCGATACTGATGCCAAAAATGCAATCAGTAAAATTTTTGTCTGTCTGTATAAACTCTATAGAAACAAAAACTACTCGACGGATTTTAACGAAACTTGGTACAATTATTTGTCATACTCCTGAGATGGTTATAGTATACTTTTCATCACGCTACAATCAATAGGAGCAGAGCAGTGAAGGGAAATGTTGTCATTTTGTTTAAACGCGCTAATCTCAGGAACCGCTGGTCCGATTTAAATAATTCTTTCAGTGTTAGATAGCCCATTTATCGAGGAAGGCTATAGGCTATATATCATCACGCTAAGACCAACAGGAGCGGAGCACCACTTTTCCACGCGGACGAAGTCGCTGGCAGAAGCTAGTTACAAAATAATTAGTCATAATCGAAATATAATTTCGGAGAATAACACTTTTCCCGGTGACTATTAACTGTGGAAAAGTTGCTGAAGTCCAAATTCAGATAATATAATTCAGGCAATTTTGAATGCAATGTAAACCATGAAAAGTGAACACCAATCGACTAGAACTACTGACCACAATTTGGGCACTAAACGAGGACACTATTCGTACCAAGAGGCTCTAGTAAGACAAAAAATGCCAGTAGACAATGAGACTAGACAGTAACAAAAAAATATACAGGCGACTAGTTATTGTAAACTTAAATAAAAACTAGTCTGTCTCGATTGGAAACTGTGATTGTTTGATGGTATACCCGGGGCTGTGGGATGTTCGGAAGAGTTAGCACGCCCCCGGAATAAAAAGGGCTGAAGAAGGAACATGGATGGGTTTTAGTCAGTAAGAGGCTGACACTCCCTCCCACCCCATCATCGGAACGAGTCATTTGATGATTTCCCATCCGAAAAAAAAGTGTTATTAGGCGAAAAAAATAAGTAAGGGGATTGATGGCTTGGTGACCACAGCACGGGTTGAAGGATCAAGGTAAATCTACACTTGCCGTAGTCAATCCGTGATGGATGACAGTCTCTCCATTTCCAGATCCATCTATGTTTCTGAATATACTTCAAGCTGGTTTTCTACTAACATTTGAAGATTTTGACAGTCATTATGAGTCTGACTGATAGGAAGTAGCTCCATTTAAAATACTGGTCATCTTTACCTGCTCTGAATCTGACTCCTACTGGGAAATGACGTCGAAATGATGACGCAAGAGGAAAAGTATGGTCACCCATCCATTGTCTGGCCAAAGTAGCTTAACCTCGCAACTCTGCAATAACACTAAAGTCGCGCTAATAAAACCGATCTTGACCTAGATTTGAGACAATAATTCCTAGGCTGCCATATGTCTAGATCATCTGTATGCTGCTCACATCTGGCGCGGAAGGTCGGTGGCGTTAGGGCGGACCGCATTCCTGATCTGTGTCAATTATTGTCGATTTTATATCCTACTAGCTGTTTCCCGCGGTTTCACCCGCATCCGGAGGGAACTACTTAGCGCACCCGGGTAAAAAGTAGCCTATGTTGTTCCTCAGGGTCTATTCTATCTCTGTACCAAATTTCATTTATATCGGTCCAGTAGTTTTGGCGTGAAAGCGTAACAGACAGACAGACAGACAGACAGAGTTACTTTCGCATTTATAATATAAGTAAGGATCTAAATGTAGAGACTGTATCAGACCTCCACAACCCAGTTACCGAGTAACACGATACCTACTACACGGGTGTGGAGAAAAAATGGCACATTTCTGCTGTTATACATGTTGAATCTGGATCTAATTCCGAAATCCTCGCAGACGAAGTCGCGGTCAGAGCATAACTAAATAAACTCTTTATTAACTTTCGTAATCAAAATCCAAAGAAACCTGTATTAAAAACACATTCCAACGCTAAGCGGTCGGCACTGACCTACAGTGATTTCATAACATGATCTCATCAAGTCAATATTGGATATGAGAGAAATAGTTCTATCTACAGACGATATGTTGGAAAGAATATGCGTCTTATTAATATATCAAAAAAACTAAAGACTGCTAATACTAAAGACGGGAAAGTTTTTGAGGTTGTCTATATGTTTCTTCTTTCACGCAAAAACTCCTGAATAGATTTGGATGTTTGATACACACATAATAATCTGGATTAACACAAAGGATACTTATTTTTTCGGTGCGTAAAACCCTTCCCTCAGGAGGCAGGTGAAACCGCGGGAAATAGCTAGTCTTCAATATACAAGTTTTTTGACAAACTAGCTGGCGGCCCACCTGATAGTGGTCACCGATGCCTTTGAGCAGCTGGTTTGACTGTAGAAGATTTTTGGATTTACGAAACTCAAATTCTCAAGTCTTCGGTCAAAACTTCGGTCTTATCGAAAGATTGGGTTCTTTCACATAAAAAAATATTTAATGGCTCTAAATCTGTCAAGACAAGATGCTTGGAACATCTTCATGAATACGGAACGAAGTGCTATTATGCAGTATCGTGTCAGTTTTCTCAAATCCACCTGACGATCTTTGACATGGAATTGTAACAACGACTACTATCAAGGCAGCAGCCGGGGACGACGGCTTAATGTTCCCAGGTACGAGGGTGTAAGACCACCAACATCCAGACTCCGGGCAGCGTGTGATTTTTATAAAACCCACTAAGCGATTTCGGCGTGACTCGGGAATCGAACCCGAGACCACGTTCACAGCAGTCGCGTTTACATCCACTAGCAGAACGAAGCAGTCAAAAAATATTATTTAAAATAGTTAGATGATAGGAAATTCATTTAGCTTAAAAGCTATGGGTTTTTTTTTATTATCTCGTAATATTATTTCTTATGTTAGTTCTACACTTCCTCAAAGCGTTAAGACGCTCACAAAACTCCACGTACAACAAAAGCTTTGACGGACAACATCAACACACACTAGCAGTACTGCTTACCCCCTTCTTCCTCCATGTCTCCTTCCGTTTGAGTCGCGGCAAGCTATTGTAATTTCTCTCACTCATTTTAATTCACTGTTTCATTACATGTCACTGTTTTAACACTTTCCACTACACTTTTCAGCACTTAATATGAGTTTTTTAACAGTTTTATATATATTTCTTGTATAACTACGACACAGCATCATTCTTAACTAAACTCAAGAGTCAATGAATCAAATACAAATTTAATTGTCGAGCCATACACCAGTCTAATTAAAAGAAACCTGTTTGATATGACAAAAAGCAATTAGGTCCAAAACGCATCTTAATTGATTAAGTCGTTACTGAGAATAGTTTGGACATTCGAACTGATACATTGTAGCGTTTAAAATATTATTCAATAGCCTGGCAAAGTCACAGAGCTAAAAGAAAAGGTGAGCAAAGATTATTAGACAATCTTTTTCATTTCGTTTCGACGGCAATCTCAAAGAATCTAGTTCTGGAAATTAGCCACGATGATAACATTGTCAGTAGCCTACTTGAAAATTTCTGGCGTATAGGTAACCGGGCTAGAGGGACACAATGTGGCTCTGATAATGATAAACATAGTCCAGGAAGACCAAGAAGACACAAGCGATAAGATCTAGGCAGTATCCTTGAAGATTTACCATTGCAGAGGTGATTAAAAAGAATAAATTTAATACTGAACCTCCGCTCAGAAGTTATAAAGTATATATTAAAATAATACATTTATGTTGAGGGGAGTATTTTTGAAAATAAGTAATTTGAGGATATAGAAGCCGAGAAGAGAGTATTATTATGCTTGTCTTCTTGCTTTATAGAAGAACACTTACTATAATTGCCTGATATCAATAGTAAATAGAAATAAAGAATAAGCACTGGTTCTACTCAACTAATCCTTTTTTTACCAATCAAAAGCCACACTAGATGTATATGTAAAAAAAATAGATGAGCACGGCTTGTGACAATTTTCCTTTCAAGTCCACGAAGAGAAGGATATTTACCAAACAACTCAGATAGAAGCTAACTAGCTACCTACCGCTTTGCCTACCCGGAGAACACAAGGTGTTATACTATAAACCATAGCAATAATTTCCATTAAACCGTCAGAATTAAAATCGCTTATCGCACGACGACCAGATTATTAATTCCTCATAAGCGTTCTTGACACTTGAAACATCATACAACACTTAAAATTAATTAACAATCACGAACAAGTGATAAGAAGATAAAAAAACACTATTAAATACTTCAGCATCACGCTACTGCATAAAGAAGCGAAGTAGTAATCCATTTAAAATCTTATCCTCTCCAGAGAACGCAGAACTCAACAGATTTAAAATCCATACTAATAGTACAAATACGAAAATAACTCTGTCTGTCTATCATATTGAAGCGGCTGAACAAATTAAGAAAGGAAAAACTGATACGGAAATAAATTCAAACCACGGGAAGGACATAGGAAAGATTTTATCCGAGTATGGAAAATACATAGTTCCCTTTTTTTCCGGTTCAATCGTTAAATGACTCCTCCCGCCGTGGGTGGGGCGGGAAGTAGTGTCAGACTCTTACCGGAGACTCTTACTAGACTAAAGCCTTGGGGGAGGGCCCCGTCACTTGAAAGTAGTTCCCTTAGGGTGAAACAGCGGAAAGCCGCTAATAAACAATAAATAAAACAACAGAAACCATTAAAACACCACGCCTGTATTCACTTTAGGAATAGGCAGAGGCATACCTATAGCAGACCTTCTTTCGCCAGTTATATTAAAATCCCATATTTCGGGGACGAGACTACTGCCATCAATGCGGCACAATTCCTTGGACACATCACACTTTACCCAACTTAAGATCTACCTAAGGCCATTTTTAGGGATGGGAAATCATCAAATTACCTCTCTTTTGGACGCAGCGGGAGGGACTGTCAGACTTTTAATGACAGAAACCTATCTGTATTCCTTCAATTGTCCTTTACGTTCCAGGGCCATGGTAACTCTTTCAAACAATCCCACAACCCTTGCAGATAGGTTTTGGGCTTTGAAATAGCTGCGAGTGCAACATTTTTCGCTGCCATGGCCCTGGAACGCAAAGGGCAGTGGAAGGAACAAGGATGGGTTTTAGTCAGTAAGTGTCTGACACTCCCCCTAACTACACCAATACGTTTACCACAAAAATTGATATCAAACAACATTGACACACACATGATAATAAAGACTTTGTACTAATGACATAGATATGATTTTAATTTATTACAAACTTCAAACAGTTCATACTAACACTGTTTTCTAACACTATTCTTACAAACTGATGAACCAATCTTGACCACAAACAAAATCACTTTAAGAGAAGATGTTCCTTAATTAAACACTGGATTAAAAAAAAAATAATTGTACGAACAAAACACGTCTACATTCAATACAAATACAAAACAAAATGGAGTATTCTTTGATTGTTGTTATCTACTGATAAAGTGATAAGGTACACGTACTCGAACGAATAATTTTAATTCGAAATTCTTTGAATTGTTATCGATCTACTTCTTTGTTATTATTAGACTAGCTTTTCGCCAGTGGATTCACTCGCGTGGGCTATACGAATTCAAATTAAAAATTACAGAGTTTCATACAAACTTTGCCCTCCTTTTTCATCCCCTTAGGGGTAGAATTCAGGAAAATCCTAAGACATATAAAGAACACACCCTCCAAATTTCAGGTCTCTACGATCAGCGGTTTAGGTTGTGCGTTGATTTGTCAGTCATCCAGGACAAAGCATTTTATATGTACGTGTAACACTTTTGCTGAATGCGGATAGGTGGGGAAGAATCAGCGCAAAATGGATCTCTCGAGATGGAAAGCGCCGTAGGGGTAAACCAAGAAAACGCTGTCGAGAGAACTGGACACTTTCTGTCAAGATTGGACGCATCAATCTTACGACAGAGATATATGAAAGAAAGGGGAAACTATTGCCCAGCAGTAGGACAATACAAGAAAAAAAAATGACTTTTCACCCCCACACAAAAATCTCAAGACACATTTATTCAAACAAGGCTAAGAATCAGCAGTTTAGCAACGAGAGAATTACAAAACGCCCACCTTTAACCACTTCCTACTCCTGTGTTTTTTTCTCGGAAGAAGAAGAGGGGGCAACAAGCAATATAATAAAGAACTTAGCTGGGTGTCAAAACTCTTTGGAGAGGAATGGTTACAAACATCATTAACAATGAGTCCGAAGTTTTATTCCCTCCTAAAACCTGACTAACTAATATCGTTGATTCAACAAATGAGGTGTCCGTGAGTAGGTCTTGATTCACAGTGAACGTGACGTCACAGGAAAACCATAAATCCAATACCAGGTTTTAGTTATTTCCCTCCTGTTTTCGTCTAGCTTTTAGTTTGGAGTGGTATGCCAAAGTTTAGATCAGTTTCCAGACTTACAAGCTTCGGAATACCCCTGAAAATTTGGCAACTTCACAACACCGATCGATGTGTCTACCAAAAGAAAAATAAGACTTTCCAATATCAAAACTGAGATCTACTGCTGTTATATATTTTACGTCCATGTATGTCTGTCTGTCTGTGTGTGTATCTGTCTGTGGCATCGTAGCTCTCAAACAGATGGACCGATTTCGATACGGTTTTTTTAATTTGAAACTCAGTTTCCTTGCGGAGATTCTTAGCTATGTTTGTTCAATATCGGTCCAGCAGTGTAAGAGTCAATCAGCTCTTTTCCAAAATGATGTAAGGCATTTTTGCGTCGGGGGCTTTTTAAATTTTAAATTTATTTCACATACACATTGTAAGAACAGATTTTGGAATCCAATTTCATCTAACGCACTTAGGTCTATTCAAAATCCATATTTTAAAACATACTCCCAGCTTTGGGCCATAATCACAATCTCATTTATGTCACAAAACACGTTTCACAGTTAATTCAGGCACGAAATTACGTCACAATAAAAAATGGCCGACAAAAATAAATTAATTCAACTTTTAATCACAGATGGCACTACAGAAAATCCCATCCAAATATCTAAAACAAACAAATTCGCGAAAAAAACTCGTCCAAGAGTCGTACACACCACCGTTTCCTAGATTCACTGTTCAGATCTAAATTTTCGGCCTGTACCTAGTATATTTACTAACAAAATCTACAGTATGACAGGGTATTGCGTAAGGCTTAGATGGAGTGCATTATTTAGGTTTCATGTTTTGTAAATATCTAGATTTATAAGGGGTATTCCATATAGGACTTCCTTCAAATCAATTATCCAGATCATCTGCCTAGTGCCTATCTTTTCTCAAATATATTGGGTTAGGCTTCCAATCAGGTACAGCTGAATATTACACTAGTATTTTAACTAGCAGGAACAACTAACTACAAGCCATTTACTGGGTAATACTATACCCCTTGGTAAGACTGGTTATATTATCAGACTCTCAGCCTTTGCTCAGATCACAGACCTACAAATGACAGTCAGGACCTAGTTTAACGTACTTTCGCAGACATGGAGGGGTCTTGTTGTGAAATGAAATGGTAACCCATACATAGACCGCCCGCGGCAAGCTTAGCTTAGTTTTGATCAATCTTCGTGAATGATCGTCCATCCACGCAGATATGTAACGCCAAAAGAACCCATAGTAGACACTCAAAACGAGAAGCTATGAAGTACACGCGCCACAAGGGAACGAGCGGCGGGGAGGAGGACATGACGGCATAAGCAAGCGTCATGCCAGTTGCTGTCACGGCATACCAATCGATAAAACGCGCCAATAGATGTTAACAGTTAATAAAAGATAATCTGAACAGTAGCAGTATGCAACAGCCTTTACAAAACCCAGTACGCATTACTATATGCGCGTGCGCAGCTCATGACATAATATTGTGACGTCATCGACTTACTCTCATAATTAACAACTATGATGATGGACTCTAAATACTCGCTGAAACGTTCAGCCGTTTATTTCAGGAAAACTTCGTAATATTTCGATTTTATACTTTTGTATTTGCAACCGACAAAGATCTTAGTTTACGGTTAAATGTTTAAACAAGTGTTTAATCTGTTGATGAAATTATTAAGGCCCAAGTTCACCTACAAGATAACGGTCCGATCAACTGAAAACAGCTGTTTAGCATAAATTCAAACTTCTATCATACGATGGATAACCTATCATTGGGGTTTTTTATTCCTACAACGGTCGATTACCAAGCCAGGGTTGAACAAGAAGTTGACAACACGAAAATTCCCGCTTCGTGGTTAAAACACGTTTTCGTTTAACGGGCCGATTATATAACCACCTGTCGGTGATCTTGGCTCTAAGTGATCAAAGGCACTGGTTCAGCATGACTTTTTGGGTTTGATTCCGAGGCCAGGCAAATGGATATTGGGCTTGTCAATCAGTAGCAGCACTTTGGGACTCGGAAACGTCTCTATGAGAGGTAAAGGTACCGGGAAGGCTGACTTTTTTTTTCTTTGGGGGAGGTCTACGTCTGGTCGAGCTGCCCAAATGTGGATTGCTACTGAACTTTTCATGATATCTATATAATACTAGCTGTTTCCCGCGGTTTCACCCGCATCCCGAGGGAACTACTTAGCGCACCCGGGTAAAAAGTAGCCTATGTTGTTCCTCAGGGTCTATACTATCTCTGTACCAAATTTGATTTATATCGGTCCAGTAGTTTTGGCGTGAAAGCGTAACAGACAGACAGAGTTACTTTCGCATTTATAATATTAGTAAGGATAAGGAAGTAAAGATAGTAAGGATAAGGATATATAAAAATGAATCGCTATTTCCCTTGGTCACGGCACCACGCGTGAACGGTTGGACCGATTTGGATGAAATGTGGTACGGAGATAGAGGGGCCGTGGAGAAGGTTTTAGGCTACTTTTTATCTGGATGCGTTATGTAGTTTTCTTTAAATAAATCTGGCAGACCTTGAAATCGAGAACAAGCTCCCTAACGTATTACTTGCAATTTTACTCGTATAAGAAACGTGTAGTGTCGTGGTGGCCTAGTGGTTAAGGCACCTTCCTCTCGTGTACGAGTGTGCGGGTTCGAAACCTGGCAAGTATCAATGTGACTTTTCTAAAGTCATATGTACTTTCTAAGTATATCTTAGACGTCACTGACTAACGGTGAAGGAGAACATCGTGAGGAAACCTGGACTTAAAAAGTTTGAATTCGCCAATCCGCCTAGAGCAAGCGTGGTAATCAATGCTTCATGCCTTCTCTGTATGAGAAGAGGCCTGTGCCCAGCAGTGGGACGTGAAAGCTTAGTTGAATGTTTGTTACTCAATCACGCAAAAACGACTAAATGAATTTGTACGAAATGTTGTACACACATAGTTTATTTTATAACACATAGGATCTTTTTGTTCGTGTCTTGGAAAGCACGTTAAGCTATTGGTCCCCGTTGTCATTTGTAGATCTTTGACTATCGTTACGGGTAGTCAGAAGCCAGGAAGTTTGACAACCAATCTTACTAGTGGGTTGTGGAGGTCAGATAGGCAGTCGCTCCATGTAAAACACTGGCACTCAGCTACGACAGTTTAGACTGGAAATCCCAATATAGTTGGGAAAAGTTAGACAGATGGCCCAACTTTAAGTCCTCGCAGACGAAGTCGCGGGCAAAAACTAGTCACTAATGAAATAAAAAAATCGGTTAGTTTAGGTAATGAATATATGAATCCCCGAAATAATCCACACGCGAGCTTCTGAAAACTTTTCATGAACATAACGAGTAATCCTTTGCCCAACCCAGTCTAGCTAGCACGCAATGGGAGCGGTCTAGAATTTGAACTAAACTATATTTAGCTTGTTACCCAGCCAATAAAATGTTGGGTAATTTGACTCTCACTGATTAATTTTTAGAAAGAAAAAAAACATGCTAGTCTAATAGGTTAGACTTAAAAAAAAATACTAGCTGTTTCCCGCGATTTCACCCGCGTCCACCGCGAAAATACTTCACAAAACCCGGATAAAAAAGTTTTCTATAACCGCCTCCAAGGCTCGTCCTATCAGCAAAATCGATTCAGCTATTTCCTTATTTCAGATTAGCCTATTTCACGACCCCCGGAAAAATGGAGTTTAAATTTATCTGCCAGATAATTTAACACAAAAGACGTTGCAGTTTACGAGAGAACATCAAGAGAAAAAACATATGGCATTGGGAAAAAACTTAGAAAGAGTAATAAATTAACATGACAGATAACTCGCAAGCAATACGCAAAATAAAAAAAACATTTTACAAAAAAAAAAAAACCGACTTCCAGAAAAACTAAAAAGTAAAAAAATAATTTTATTTAAACGCTTATCGACCAAAACATCGCTATAGAAGTCGGTGTCTTGTAAATTACTATTGTTAGTATTTCGCCACCGGCTTCTAGAGCGAAAATCCTTTCTTTCAAATAGAAGTTCATGGTCTGACGTGTCAGAAACGATAAAATGGGCGAAGTGCCTGATTCTCACGACAATGGACGACTACAATAACGATTAGATCATTAAGGTGGATGTTCCGATAGTCCGTCCATACATTTTGGGATTGAGCTTTATCCTAAACACAGCCACTATTTGTTTCAAACTAATAATTTCATCACTTTCTACAATGAAATGTGTACGCCTATCAACTTTTTAGAGAATAACTTACATTATTTACTAAGAAAAATAATAGTAAAATTCACGCAAAAATTGACATTTTGTTTATTAGTGTGAGTGTCTTTTGCCATAAACAAAAATAGAATAGGATAGAATAGACAAGCAAACCAAAAGCGTAGTTTAGACATTAGCACGCTAGATGGCGACAGATGATGAATCAATTTCTTATGTACAATATTTATTTATTTCCTTTTCTGCAATTCATAAACAAATAAAAATAATAAAATAACATAAAACTGTAGACCCTAGATGACAAATTTTACAATTTTATTTTATTACATCATAATTATTGTTGTCTGGCAACATAAACCATTTTGCGTAGGTAGGTAATATAAGCGACGCTGCCACTCTTGCAAACTTAGACCTGACCTTCAAACATTGACGAAGAAACAGCGTTGCCAAACTTCTATCACTTGTTTGACTGTTATAAAATACATTCTGAAGTAATTCTCAATTGTCCCGCGATAGGATTTGCGCGCGGAATTTCTTGCGTGTTATATTTTGTATGTTATGCATTTTCATTGATTCAAGTTGGAATATTTCTAGTATGTTTTTGATTTCAATTTAATAGAATATATTGTAATTTATGGTAGATATAGTAATTAATTAAGTTGGCCCGTGATTTGCTGAAATCTCGTCACAATACTAATTACCTATGCCGTATGAGTCGGTGTTGAGTACTAAGTCAGTGTTTCATGTTATTTTAATGTATTTTTATTTTTTTGGATAAAATTATTATAGGTAAATCGGTAAGCTACCAAAGTAGGTACCTAGTCACAAAAGAAAATTAATAAACATTTTCAAAATATGGTTTTGCCGGGTTACGTAAAAAACACTTTTTACGAATTTTGCAAAAAGTTTCAGACAGACGCACATTATTATTATTTTGTTTTATTTTGTAGTACCAAGAAGCTCAAGGTCGCGTCCTAAAATTTGTCTGGTGCGTTCAATCCTTCGAGCAACACAGGCTTCCGAACGAAGGTTCAATCAAATAAACGTATAATTATTTTTATAGTTATTGTAGTTTATTGTTTATAATACAGTTTTTTTTTCTTATGCGTCGTCTACCAGGAATATAAAGACAACATTGATGTAAAAGATAACTAAAATTTTACTGTTACATTTTGTTGTTCTAGACTTTTTAATTTTCGAACGAAACCTAAAATTCAAATAAGAATTATTGTATTATCTATGATCTGGATTACAGAGATGCCAGATCGTCCCAAAAGGGACGATTTTTGTCCGTTTAGACATATTTACGTCCCTTCGATGTCCGTTCATATATTCCGTCCTTTTTTCGTCCCTTTTCAAAAAGCCAACTACATTAATTGACTTTCTTATTACAAAAATAACAAAACGCTGTTTTAAAAATTACAAAAATGCGTAAAACTTGTAAACATGAAACGCACGGTGTGTGAATGCAACCACAGATTACATACACTACAGATGAGATAGTTTTCACTTTTTGCTTAGTTTCCAAATGGTCCGTTTAGGCACTGCAGTCGCAATCTTGAGATGACAGTTTTAGCTATATAAACATAATCTGAATATGTGGCATTATTGATATGATCTATCTAGCTAGTCCCTAGTTGTCCTCCCCAGAGACGCCCTAAGCCGAGGTTCGTTTCCCACATTAAATTAGGAATATCTCTGCTTAGCTAAACCTACAGAACCTCTCGCCAGATGTTATTGCTTGCAAAATTACAGCAAATCTTTTGATTAGCTTTTCATCCAGCCCGGTAATAGCTGCAGTATTATTGGGAAACTCGAAAAAAAATATTAAAATTATTAGCGGTTTTCCCTTTTTGGTATTTTGGTTGTACGAAAAGTTTTAAAACTCATTTTGTGTTCCTAAATATCGAGCTAATAATTGTTTAAGTATGGGTGTATTATAAACCTCTGCCTACTCCTTCGGGGATATAGGGGTGATGCTATTTTATGTTACGAGTTTTTCCTCAACTTCGAGGATTAAAAAAAAAAATCGGCAGCGATAACCATAAAACAGAGTATGTCAAAAAAACATAAATAATTATAATTAGTACTATAACTACCTGTAAGGATATTACGGTTTTTCTTGCCGTTTAAGAGATAATTAGATTTTTCATATTTGCTTGATACATTTTTTCGTAAAAAAAATATAATTCCGTCATCTTTGGGCAGAATTAACTCAGTTATCATTTTTAGGGTTCCGTAGTCCGACAAGGAACCCTTATAGTTTCGCCATGTCCGTCTGTCTGTCCGCGGCATAGCTTCGAGGTTCTTGTTACCAGGAAGCTGAAATTTGATATGGATATGTATATTTGTCACGCCGAGAAAGTGGTAAAATATTTTTTTTTAGGGTAGCTCCCAAACACGTAAAGTGGGGATGAATATTTTTTTTCCTTTCTGTGGGGTATCGTTAGATAGGTCTTTCAAAAATATTATGCGTATGTGAAGACCATTTTTTGGTTAAGCAAGCCATTTGCGAAATATCTAGCTTTTCAGTGCAATTTTTTGTTCGATACGAGCATGTGAAAAAATTCACAGACGTAGCATATGTAATGAACTTACAAGGAAAACTATCACGGTTAAGTAGGCTTAACCGGTTACAGAGTTATAGTCGACTAACTAAGACTTACTACGGAACCCTACTGCGCGTGGCCCGACACGCACTTGGCCAGTTTTCTATATTCTAACAACTAATAGAAGCGATATCCAGCAAAAAATCTAGCACTTGCAAATTGAAATCCCTACGTCTATGAAAGCCGATTTTCAGCCCACCGTGTGCCGTTTGTTTTACTATTTGCAAATGCAAGCGTGAAAAGACTTAACAGTGAACCGAAAAAGATCAAGATGGAAAGCGGAACCCGCCTCAACACCAATACTAGTATCATTCAATCGTAAATTCGTAACAAATTAGTATTTCTCCAGCCGTCCTTTTTGTACAAAAATCGTCCTATTTCAGGTAGTGAATCGTCCGAAAGTCGACGCAGGTACTGGCAACACTGCTGGATTATCTCTCAGCAGATCAGAATTCAGATGACCACAGATGACCTGCAGTAGTATTGTGCAGTATTGTATTGTATTCTCTTGTGATCTGCGATCACTTTCATTACATGGTTGTGAATTACAATACTATTGAATTTTATTCAAATATTGAGTGTTTAAAAGTAACATGCGCTTTTGTTGTTCTTTTGAGATTCATTGGCCGCAAGCTGATACTGAAACTGATTAATTTCAAATTGATTGTCGAAACTGCTCCAAATAAATGTTTATCTAAGACATCTGGGTATCGCATTTTGGACTTGAAGCATGTAATTGAGTGAGCATTCCTTTTTTAAAGACATCGAAATATGTGTGAATCTTCGCAAATTGAATTTGTTAGTGAAAGACTTGATGGGTTTCGAAGTGAATTAATTTTCACGTGCAGTATGTGCGATAAGTCATAAAGCTTGGAGGCATTGTACGGAGAGCATTGATAAAATAAACACTGCATTTGTTTGGGCAACTGTCAATTCTGGTAGCTCTAGTATACTGAAGCAGCACACATAACAAGTCATAAGGATGTTCCAACACTGTCAACTAATAAATTTCGACGTGTTGTAAAAATCTTGGGCAGTGTGTGGTTTGAACATTTGATAGAGGAAATTAAAACTGCAAGTGAACAAGAAAGATCAATTGCTATTCAAAAAGGTCATGTGTCTTCAGACGGTGTTCCATTTGTTTACTGTACTTATATGTAGATGGAGGATGGTTGAAAAGATCGGGTATGACTTTGATTTATCATCTGGTATGGTAGGTTAATCTAAAGAAGGTTCTTTATATTATTTTGTGTGTTATTTCTTATTTTGTGCAATATTTACAAGTGTCGTTTTTCATTTCTAGGCCTGCATTATTGGTAAAGATAGTAGGAAGTATCTATTTCTTGGTGTTAAAAACAAATATTGTTATACATGTCAATATTATGAGAGGAGAAACATGGATATGAAAGCACATAATTGCTGCAAAAAATTCACTGGACCGTCTACAGTTATGGAATCAGAAAGTATTGTGGAAGCCCTTTCAAAAGACTGAAGAATTACATCAACGTCGCTATTTGAGTTTTATTGGAGACGGAGACTCCTCTGCGTTTGCAAACTTGAAATAGAAAGTGCAATAATGCATGAATCATGTAGTAAAAAACTATAGCAGTGCACTTTACAAGGTATAATATTATATGAACAATTCAAATTTGTTTAGTTATCTCAAGATCAGTGGATCTCCACATTATAATTTATTTTAGTGTCTTTTTTCTTACTATAATCAAAAACTATTTCAGGTTCAGGCACCTTTGACTGTGATAGAAGTTTTTCAAGATAATGAATGTAGCCGCAATATGATGACAAAATGATTTAGACTTTTTTGAAAACTATTCTGCTAGAAAACATTGAGACATGTTCAAAAAAATGGGAGAGGTATAGATTTCAATGGTATGTACCAGTATGTACAAAGGTTATTACTTTTTATTTACTTTATAAATTATCAATTTCAATGTCTAAAATATATTATTATGTTATTCTAGTGAAAAATCGTCTTTCATCATCAGTTGGAAATTCGAGCAAGAAAAGTAAAGTTGATTTTTGAGCAGCTTTGGAGATGGATGGTAAATAACATTTTGAAGTGAATGGTAAATAATATTCATCAAAAAGTAACTAGTATACTAAATAAAGTAATTTTTCTTTGCAGCAGCCGTGTAGCAGTGGTTTCAAGACAAGAAGACTCAGAAGAGGGGGAAATCAACAAGTCCAATGATTTGTTTTAATTGTATTTTTGTAGTAGTTTGTTTAGAATCTACATCATAGTTGTATATTTCATACTAAATCGTGTTTTAGATTTGTTGTTATCTCTTGTTTATGAATTGTAATTTCTTACGAGTTATGTTGTCTTTGTAATAATTGGTTATGTTACAACTCATCAGTGTTATTAGTTTTGATTGAATAGGCATGTGTTACTTCAATTACTTGTGATTTGAAAAATAATTTCAATAGTGTGAGATAATAAAGTAAACTGCGTTTTATTTTACCTAATTTTGTCATTATTTATTTCCTAAAATTATAAATCAATTAAATAGTTTATGCCTACAAATATAACTTTTATTTTTATCACATAATCGTACATCGTACATAATAAATATCGTAGAAGGTGGCGTTCTGTAGTTGTGCCTACACCCATACAGAAAAAGCGCCATCTAGTGCTCAATTTTCGTAAACGTAAGGACTAGGCACTCGCCCACGTCTGTGTGTGTAAAAAATACTATATTCAAGGACAATGTTATTTTGGAACTTTTTTGTCGAATTGGGTGGATTTTGAGGCAAGGAAATGACCCAGTTCAATAAAGTGTAAAATCCGCGAACCGCCACAGCTACTCCTACGACTTAATATGTTCGAATTACACAATAAACTCAAATAAACTAAAAACATTGACTTCAACGCCATCTAGCGGGAAAGTGGCCGGGAACAGACCGTATGTTTCACCTTAAATGACATGTTTTTCAGAAATTTCTTGCTAACGCCCCAAGGTCTGGACAAAATACACTATGAGCATTTGATAATCTATGCCTATTAAAAACATAGCCCTTCCTTATCCACTCTGACGTCCGTGGATAGTACGGTATCCAAGAAAAAAGTAGCGTCATACGCCCATGGATACTATAGTATCCAAAGCGACGAGTTGTGTTTAACGCCCTCTAGTTTAAAATACGATCTTGCTTGGTGAGTTTTGACAGATTATCTATACAGTTGAATAAATAGTTCGACGAAAAAAATAGAGATGGCAGTGTAATAAGCTTTGACAAACAAAATATAATTTTTTAAGTTCAGTTGACTCGTTTGACGCGCGTGTTGTGAAGTGTTTTTGTGAGTGCCAACAATTATGTCGTAAGTACTACAGTTTTGTTTTATTTATCTTGCAAGTGTTATACATCAAAATAAACTAGAAGATTTGTGCTTTACGATGATGTATAAATATCACAGTTTTAGCTGATAAATCTAGTCTACTTTTAACTTCAAACGATTGTTGTTTCGAAAAAAATGGCCGGTCGTATGGTGTCGGCCACTTTTAGTTTTGTTTATACATATTTTACATACTTTGCATTACAATAGTATATAAAATATCGAAATACATTTCGTAATAAGCAAAATAATACATTTTTCAAAGAGAAATATACTAAATTCACTGAAGATTCCATAATAATGTCAATGTGTTCCTCAGGTTTTTTGATGTGGACTGTTTGGTATCCACGGACGTTACATGAAACGTGATAAATAAGGTTCGCTATACACGGCAAAATATGTTTGCATTATTTTTGTTTTGCTAGTGGTGGTATAATATTTTGCTTGAGATGATACTAATATTTAATATAAAATGCACTTTTGGGTTTTGTACTAATATTCATCATTTATTTTTCGCTTGGTTTCCGTTGGATATGTATAATGTTCTAATGGTTTTTTTTTGTTTTGAAACATTAATTACATGTTTGTTCGTGTTGATTAATTTCCGCTAAATGTAAAAAAATGCACTTGTGGATTTGACTACCTTTCTTTTTTACTGTTGCCCTTGCACGTGTTGCATGGTCGCATATATTTTAATGCTTCGCCAAATTTTATTTTATTCTTTTAACAATACTAATGTTTTAAATTATTCATGCAGACCATATGGAAGTGTCTACAATGCGACGTCAATCTCTGCATTGAAAATTGTTTTATGGCTTATATATAAATGTGTGGAAGGAATAAATTATTATATTATATATTGATTTTTTTATTTGCTTTTTATTTAAATAACCAACTAGAACAAATAAACAACTTCAAAAATACAATTATTGCATAAAACTAATTCATAAAATTATTTAAAATATTTTATTAAAATTACATCGTGTGTGGGAAACCTTAGACGGGCGGCCATATTGCTATTATTTCGCCTTCTCGGACGAGTCAAGGGCGCTCGGGACATCGCGGTAAAATTACGAGGAGTAGTGTTTTGTTTTGATTTAATTAAAATACTTAGAGTTAACCGAATGTAATCGTATATACATCAGAAGAAAGGGTAATAAGTCTAGTTTGTTGTAAAAATATTTTATTGATAAAATATGCAATAGTTGTGCCTTATATTCTAAAAAGGTAGAAATAATTGTGTATTTTTTTTCTGAATTACATGTTTAACCCGGTTTTTTGTATCAAAGATTATAACTTACGATTTAAAAAAATCGTTAAGATTGATCAGTATTCTTCAATCTTTTTTTTGGTATTTTTTTCTTTATTCTAGCCATTACGGTTCAGTAGCTATATAGGTTTTTTGTTACGACGAACTTGCGCGCGAACGAAGTCGCGCGCGCCGCGCGCAGCTGGACGTTAGAGAGATAAACGGTCGCGCGGCCCGGACGTTAGAGTGGTTATGGCTTTTATTATAAACCTGTGTTGTCCCATAGCGGGGCAAAGGCCTGCCTACTCTCTTTCCATCTCTCGCTATTTGGAGCTGCTAAGGCCTAGTCTTTTTGTCTATATACAAAAAGACTGGACCTGTCTGTCTTTTTGTCTATTTACAAAAAGACTGGACCGGGTATAAGCCATATACATAGATGTATATGGCTTATACCCGGTTTCTGAGATACCTTCTTATGTCGGCGGTTAATCTATTAAATTTTTTCTACGATTGAATATTTATTTAACTAGAGATTGAATAGATAGACCACCGTCAAAGTACCTCCGTAACCTGGCATCAGTCAAACAAAAACCAACATAAAGCTAAGTAACGAACATGAACACAGAATAACTGCTAAACACTAATCAACAAAACCTCTTTTAATTTGAAAAAAAAATAAAACTAAGACCCATTCAAAATAAATACCCCTTAGATAGAAAAAAAACTTTTTACCAACACAACTTATATACTTGGTTGAAAACGTTTTTAGATTTAAATTTCACTGTACTGAAAAAATCACTGTAACACTACGAAGGACGTCTGAAAACTAACTGAAAAGTGTCGTAACTGATTATATTATCGCGCGTACCGATAGCAGAACAAGCAAATATTTGCACAGCTAACATTTTGCTATGTCGTAATATACATATTTATGAAAATTACACAATACGTCTGTGGAACCTACTTGAATATATTGATACATCATCCTAACTACACTGATCTGCCTAGCCTTTTCCCAACTATGTCGGCTTACACTGCAAACGGATGCAGCGATTACCTATCTGACCTTTACCAGGTAACACGATACCCCTTGGTAAGACTGGTTGTCAGACTTTCTGACATCTAAATAGCCGTAACGACTGTCAAAAATTTACAAATGACAGCCGGGACCAACAGCTTAACGTTTTTTCCGAGGCATGGTGGAGTTTCGTTACGACATAAATGGTTACTCGAGCATTTCTCAAATTTTTTGACCGCAACCGCAATGTCGATGTCCCATGTTTTGCTCTTTGATTATTTTTTTACTACGATAACATAAATAACATACGTGACTGTCGTAACTTCATTGATATTTCTTAATTATCAGAGAAAATATCAAAACTATAAATAAACCACAATAACTACAATAAATAATTAATAATCTGAAATACCAAAATTTTCGTAGTATGGAAAATAAGTTGTCCCATTGTGACCGCGATGATTTTGAACTCATTTATTTCATTACATTCTAAGAAACTGAACATATGTTATAGTCTTAAAACACTAATTAGAGTATTTAGAATACATGTTTTATTTAGTATATAGTGAAATACGTCGCAAATTAATCAGTTTTCGGAAAATAATATTGTCCTATAAAAAATTCCAAAACGGAATTCAGATTTTGTTACCGATTTTTGTGTCGAAAGATGTTTTAAACTTCTAGTTTAGTTAGTGTTTTTTCTTTTGGCAACATTATTGACGACATTTCACATCTCTATTTTGTTGTGATGTCATTTTGGCGTCGACAACAGCCAGGGGGGGCACACTTAGAACAACTCGAACTGTCTAAGAAAGTAGCGCCATCTCTATTTCCTAACCACGAAATACAGTTTTTAAATTTGGCACAAGATGTCTCTATAGTGGGACTTATAAAATATCTTTTAAAAAATAAAATACTTAAATACAGTTTATTTACATTAATTCGTTTTCCTACAAAGGACTATGTGTAAAAATAATATTTCTTGTAAAAAATATAAACGAAAATGAATTTCCCATTTCATGACGTCACGAATGTGAGTATAAATACTCTGTGGTCAGTAATGTAATGGCTGCCGGAACCCGCTCTTGCGCATATAAAATTTACTACTTATTTCTTAGTGTTGGTGTTTTTATCGGAAATCTTACGTTGGATTAAATTTATTCCTCCCCCCTATTATCTAGATCACTTCATCGGTCGAAATGATCTTTCTCTTCTAAGTTGTGTCGAGCCCATGTCGGGTTGCGATATTGACGGTTTGTGTAATGTTCGTGGCCTGTTTTGTGTTACAAAGTCAATATAATACTACTGTTTTTTGTTTTTTTTAATGTTAGTATCTTGGTAAGTTACATAAATAATAACTTCAGCCAGTGTATGAAAATAATGTTTGTAAACATCTTCAAGCCTTTTTTGTTTGTAATTATAAATATAAGAAATAAAATAAACTTAATCGATATTGTTGTTTTATTTTAACATATACCTGGGAAATACAATTCACTATACGAAGTAGTACTTAATATATATATATTTGTACCCATGCTAACGAGTACGTATGTATAAATATATATAGCTTTAGTTCCGGCACTGTCTACCAGAGGCGTTTCAAATTGTGTTTCAAAAATATGCCGTGAGTGGGCGCTCTTTACCCTTATACTTACTTTACTCTTTGACAACAGCCGCGACTTAACGTTGTGCCCTGCACCGCGACAAATTTGATCCGGATTTTGTTATACTGTGTGAAGGTAAGTTTAAGATACTTAATATTCTTGTTAAAATTGATAAATAGTTAATTTTATGGACTACAATTTGATGTAAAATACTGTTTTAACTACTGAGTTTTAAAGAATATGTATTTTATTGAAAATCTGCACCCGTCATTTCGTTACTTCTTTTTTTGTTACTTTCGCGTGGTAACGTATAACCAGAACGACGGGTAACAAAAAAGGATTTTTTAAAGCTAAGTACACATCTCACAAAATTGCCATACTACAGGTATCTATATTTATTTAACCTCACTTTCCATAATGTTATATTTTGTTATGTTTATATTGCTAAATTTGAAAGTAAATAATAACACAGGATTAGACTAAATAATAACGATCACATATATTACAAAATAAAAACGGTTGCGTATATCAGCTGAGCGAAGCACTAAAATTATGTATTTTATTTTTCAGATAGATTTTTAATGTTTTGCATTATATTGTAAAAAATAAGGTGAGCATTAAATGAAGGACCCTGTTAATATTAATTCATGCATATAATAAAGTACGGTAATGGGTCCGACATTTGTTTTTTATGTTTGTTTAACATGTCCTGCCAGAGCTTGAACAATAGGATCGGAGGTACTTTAAGTTTCGAATTAGATAAGTATAAGAGATCGTCCATTGTGGTTCGCAGTTGACAACAGATAGAGTGTCAAGTGTGTATGCTAAGCCTTACATTTCCAATTTGGTTACCCAAGCTTCTTGTTTTGATACTGTCCCAAAATTATGCTGACAATTATGATAGATATTTCTTTTTCTTGAAATTGAAACGCTATAATCAATCATTTAAAACAACTTCATGATATATATTAATATTATAAATAGGAAATATAGCATCCTTCTTTTTCTATCTTATAGGAAAACTAAACATTTTGATTAGAAAGTGTTCAAATGGTAACAAAAAATACCCAGTACTGCTAAAATAATTTATTTTATCATATTTTTCGCAATTTGACTTTTTCAAGATGTTGTTTAATTTATGATCTACAGAGAATATCATAAATTTATAATATAGACTGCGTGTTTCTTTAAGGTTTTTACTCATTTCCAAGTAACAAAATAAGAACGTTTATTTCGTCCTCAACTAATATTTTACAGGTTTTTTATATAAAAACGCTATTAAAACAAAAAACCAATCAGAAATTCAGAATTTGTCTAGATTTAGCTAGCTGAATTTATCATAATATATCGTAAATATACATAATATATTTTAAGACGATTTTTAAAATGATGGTCAAAAATTTTGAGAAATGCTCACTCATCCACGGAACGACCGCGTCAAGCGTAGCTTAACCTTTGATCGATCGACCGGTGCGGCTGTTACTTAGCCTATTATCCTAACTATACTCCATTTGAAATAACATTAATTTTTTACAGTTTGTTTAACCGATTTTGACCTCTATTACTTAGGGACAAAAAACAGATGCAGAATATTTGTGGGATTGTAAACATTATTTTGCTCTCAACTCTCAATACCATCCTTATCTGTATAGAATAGAACTCAAAATCGATTGAGTAAGTTGCAAAAAGAGTTTGGACTTTTTCTGATATTATTTTAAATGATGTTTAGGCATCCTAACCTAACTAAGAATGCAACCATTGACTTTAAGATGTAATTTAAGACTATATAGAGGCATTGCAAAAATATGAACAATACCTTACCCCAGCATTGGTCCCCAACCGTGAGTCCCAACAGTGGGTCAGATGACACGCATTTAAGGGGTTAAAAAAACTATTTTTAATACTGAATTAATCCTGCAAACCGTACTGATATCCTTCACCATCACGTTAATGTCATATAACCACTCCTCTAACGAGATAGGGACACGCGAACTATTGAGACACGCCTACGACATGACATTATGATGTACTGAATTGTTTGTGAGACGGGTAAGCGAGTCAAATTGAGTTAAACACACACTATCTCAATTGTTTAATGTCAACTCTAGTGTAATGGCGTCCTGGCGGCGAGTTACCGCGCCCCCGGAATACAAAGGGCTGAGGAAGGAACATGGATGGGTTTTAGTCAGTAAGAGTCTAACGCTCCCTTACGCCCCACCTACGGCGGGAGGGGTCATTTGATGATTTCCCTTCCGAAAAAAAATGTGTATTGGCGTCCTAGTGGTTAAGTCACCTGGTAAGTACCAATGTGACTTTTCCAAAGGCATATATTTATTTTTAAGTGTATCTTAGACACCACTGACTAACGGTCAAGGTAAACATCTTGAGGAAATCTGGGGCTGTACCACCACGTGTTTTTGCAATCACATTTCAAGTTTGAGAGCGTGACACAGCTACTAACGTCGTAAAGCTCCGTCTCTTTTTCATAACGTAAATAATGTTGTTTTGGCACGTCATGGTAAGGCCCCTGGACTAAAAAGTTTGAAATCGCCAATCCGCCTTGAGCAAGCGTGGTGATCAATGCTCAGTCCTTCTCTTTATTGGAAGACCGTGGAATAGTGAATGATCTGAAAATACTTTTCAACATAAGTCTGTTTGTAATGTAGTAAGATCGTGACGCATTTTTGTTTATAAAAAAATATTCATTTTTTTCCTACAGAAAATTATAATATATTTTTTTTATGGTCCATTTAACCGTTGCTCCAATGTAAGTAGACGCTAACTGTTTTTTGTCTGGAAAATTATATTTGTGTAATAAAAATATAATTATTTTTTATGCTAACCCTACACGTATCCTCTTCCAAGCTATGTCACGGTATCTCGCTACGTGAACGCGACGTTAACGCGCTTGAATGGCGCAAGCCTGTTATTAACAGTCATACACATAAATCTAATTTTGAATATAGAAACATTCGTACTGGCTGCCTGAATACATTATGTTTTATCTATTTTCTATCTGTATAAATAAAAATGAATCGCCGAAATGTATGTTCGCGCCAAATTGGTTTTTTTTTTTTGACCATTAATTGTCAGGACAAGGAACGTAACAGTTTTTTTAAAAATCGAACAAAAAATGGCGTTCCGAAGTTCACTGTTTCAGTTTTAGTTTTAATATTATTTAGACGTTATAAAACAATATAGACATGGCCTAAGAAGTGCTCTGCTTAAAGTTTTTTTTAAAATAGGAAAACGATTCTGGCCGCAGTTTAAGTATAGCGGGTCTACTCTAACCGTTTTACTTATAAAGTACAATTAATTTTTAATCTGCTGTTAAGCAACGGATTAGCAAAAATTTTGCTCATAAGTAACACTTAGCGTTGATCCGAACTTAAGTTGGTAGCTTAATAAAAAAACCTGGATGACGACGTTAAGTAAGGATTAGGTGAGAAATGGTTAAACTTCAGATTACAAGGTTTTATAAGTAAAACCGTTAAACTATTTTCTTTTTGACTTGACATTCAGGGGGAAGCCTCCCTCACAAGTATGAGTAGACGCAATAAATTATGAAGAACGCATTTTTGAAAAATAATCACTACATAGTATAAAACAAAGTCGCTTCCCGTTGTCTGTCTGTCCCTATGTATGCTTAGATCTTTAAAACTACGCAACGGATTTTGATGCTGGTTTTTTTAATAGATAAGACTGATTAAAGAGGATTTAAAATATAATTTGTTAAGATTTTGTATCTATTGGGTAAAATATCGCTGACGGAGAGTATCTAAGAAAAATGTTTTGTACAGTACAAGTTATAAAAATATTTTTTACTTACAAAGCCACTCTTTGCTTTCTCATGGCGGGACATTTTTCGTTTTTTAACATCCAGATGGACCATTCTGTAACAAAAATAAATAAATTTATAATTATTTTGTTCTACAATATGAAAGTAAATATGTACTTGGTTTATATGCTAGGCATTTCCCGCAGTTTCGGACTTGACACAGCCAGATAAAAAGTATCCTATCTCCTTTCCAGGGTTCCACCTATCTCCATAATAAATTCCATCTAAAATGATTCAGCCATTTTTTGTGAATGTTAGTAAAGATTTAACGCCTAAGTTTAAATCCATCTTTATACATGACTAGCTTCTGCCCGCGACTTCGTCCGCGTGGAATAGTGGTGCTCCGCTCCTATTGGTTTTAGCGTGATGATATATAGCCTTCCTCAATAATTGGGCTATCTAACACTGAAAGAATTTTTCAAATCATACCAGTAGTTCCTGAGATAAGCGTGTTTAAACGAAATAGATAGAAGTATAGATTTTCTTACTAAATGAGGAATACCGAGAGTTTTTGCTGGAGCAGTAAATAAAACATTTCTGAATAGGTTTTTAGTCACAGTCGAAGGTAAAAACTAGGTTAGCACAAAATCTAGACACAAATAACAGTTATGCATTGTACTCTGAGAATAACTGGTAATATCTTATTTTAGAAGCAGGCAAAATATGACATTTATTTTGATAAATACTGTACTGACTACCAGCTGTAGCTTGACTAGCATCCTGAGAGGACACACAGTATATAAAATTTTGTCCTGAATGACAGACGGATCAACGCACAGCCTTAACTGCTCATTGTAGAGACTTGTAACTTGGACGGTGTGTTCTTTGTATCACATAGGCATCCGATAAGAGAGGATTTTCCGAAATTCATCCTCTGTGTTGCTGGGATGTTTGTTCATCATCGCTTCTTCTTTCCAGGCATAATACTAGGAAGTGATGGAGGGAGGGCATTTAATTAGTAGGCAGGTAATTTGAATATGTAGTCTAATTTCAATGATTTTGAATTTCAGTACGCCTGGATAAAAATATTCTAATGTCCTTTCCCTGATTTCAATATATTTCCATACCTAATTTCATCTTAATCTGTTCAGCTGTTTATGATGGCATAACAAAAAGTATTTTTTGCATTTTATAGAAAAAAAAACATTGCATTTTTGGTATGGATATGGATACAATGTTTTTCTGTGTCATATTATAGAGATGATCTCATAAATTGCTGAGTGGATTTTAAATCTATTCTTACTTATTGTATAGGTATGCAACACAATGCTTTTGTTTAAGATCATATCTGTCAGATAGTAGTTATCATTGGGTTGATTAAGTAAATCTTAACAAAAGAGGTTTTGGCCTACTTTTCCAATGAAAACAAACAAATGCAATAGATAGGGGCAAAACAGCCATTACTAATCTACTCTAACAGATAGGAATCAATATTTATTTTCTAATCACAATGTGAGATTAAATTTAAAATGTGTTATTTATTTAAACCATGTTAAAACTATGGGCTTGATTTTTTTATTTATTTATATACAGTTATTAAAACTCTGACAAATAAAAAACATTCTTGAAGGTTTTAAAAGTTAATGGCATTGGAGCAATACAGTTAGCACCTCCAAAGACGAAGGCCCCAAACAGTAAACAACGGGGTCATCTCGACAGAGAAAAAAAAGTATTACCCATTTATCAACTGACAATTCAGCAGTGATTTTTAAACTCTTTTATTTACCAAAATATAGCTTCAAACAACTATATAAGTAGTTAAGACGATGACTGTATCGGTGATTTATCGGTTAACCACTCCATCCGCATTCAAACGTTCGTTTTTCAATCATAAAAATGTAAAAACATGAGCTGGTACATTCACAACGGTCAACGTTCGTCATAACCTATGCTAACTCTGTTTTAGCAACTTCCAAACAAACTTACTGATAAAGATAAGATAATAGATCTATTTTACCACTAAATAGGCGTAGATTTATATCCATACAAGTTCACAAACATCACTTTTTTGATAAAAACATGATAGATAACACAAACAACTTTGTACACCACACATATGCAACACAGTAGTGAAGCGCTACGTTCTTTACAATCGAGATGAGATTCGTCATTTTTTTAGTGATGAACGCAGTGTGTCTTTGGGAACTTGTAACAGTGACATCTGTGTTTATTTGTAGTAACTAAGTCTGATTCTTTGTTGAATGTTGAATTTTATATAGTTAAATATATTTTTCTCGTCTAAAGGTTTTGTCGTAGATATGTACTATTTAAATGATGAATAATGTGTCAAAAATACTATGAAGGTGAAAAGTCAACAATTCTTTAATTTTGTTATTGGTTATTTTATCTCCGTGACCGTTTCAGGTTTGATTTTTAAGGCCAACAACAAGCATTAAGTAATTTTTATTGTTTAATTAATAGAACATTCATTCAGCGAATTCAGAATAAATAGATACTCACATCTCACTTTAAATATCTGCAATGGGAATCACGTACAGCTTGGCAAGAAAGTCTAGAAACGGAACTAATTTTTTTTATTGCTGGCAGCCATTGGCAATTAATGTCGTTCTGTGTCGTTCGATGTAAACAAAGTTCGCGAGTTACTTATTTTTTTATTTCGACCATCAAAACGTTAATAAAACCACGTTATAATAAATAAAACCATTCGGAGTACTAGCAAGGAAACAATTTATAATGTTTATAGGCGATATCTGGTCGAACATGAGGCTTAAACTCTTCTTTCCGATCTCGACGATATTTACCAAAGTACCGCCATTATGACAGGTATGTAAGAGTTTGTTTTGATGTATTTAGTTGTATCAAGTGTTAATTTATGATCTTTATTTGGTTTTGAATTGCTTGAATACGAAATAAGTGAAATTTTGAACAATAAACATCGAGCATATAGGTTATGTTTACGTTTTGTCTTTGACACTTTGGTATAGCGCGACTAGATTATTTTGATACTTGAGTGGCTTGAGCCTTGATACTCTGCAATATGTAAATTCGATTTCTACATAACCTTATCTATGAGTGTGATCACAAGATAATATAATACTTGTTATAACTAGCATTTAAAAATCACAAAAAAAACTAGATAGGTACCGTAAACTTTTTACATTAATTATTGATAGAGCTTTAATCATTTTGTTTTATCTTTATAGGAAGCACCGAACGTGCATTTCAATCTATAACCGAGTAGGAGTTCAAAAGAATTCATGCCAGCATGTTAACAAAATAGAAAAGGAGTACATATTATGAATTTATGAGAGGGCTCGTACTTGGACATAAAACGTTTAGGAATCAATCTCCAACATGATAGCGCAGTGCCTTTGAATCTGAGTGTGACTCAGATGAGTTTATGGCTCGCTCTAGCCAAGACATGGATGTGGCGGGCGTGGAATATTTAGAGGAAGATTTATTGAAATCAAATATAATAACGCTATATTCATACGCCTTTTTTTTATACCCAAAAAAAATTGAAAACACAGGAGTGCTTACATTATTAGTGCTTATAAGTAATTTGTATTCAGTTACATGACGTGAATACTTGTTATTACATTTTATAATACTTACTGATTTTAATTAATTATAAAAATACAGCTTAGTATCAAGACGATAGCATGGTACGCTATACGGTCGCAGCGGGTTGCCACACGAACGGTAAAGTGGCGCCCCTATTAATTTCTACTCTTTTTTGCCAAGCTGTAGCTTGAAGTGGATTAGATAAATATGTAATGAGATTTGATATTTTTAATAGCTAAGATGCAAACCTCTGTGAAGTTCGGAGTAAATAGTTTAAAATATTGTCAGCAAAGAATGTAACTGTCAGCATTAAAAAAATGCAGAATTCAAAATCGATTCTTCTGTTCTACTAGAATTCGACATTCTTTTATTATATTCTCATTTTCCACCTTCCAACCAACTGCCATGGAATAAAATTGCTGATTCCCTCAAGAATATTTTACAGTTTAATTTAAAATTTGATTTTTTTTTTTTATTTAACAAAATTAAAACGTTAGCCTACTTATCATAGCAATATGGATAAAACACAAGAGCCGCCGAAGAAATGTTTCTGTGCGAGGTGTTTTCTGCCTGTCGAGTCCGAAGATAGGGTCGATATCGAAGGACAGAGCTTCCACAGGATATGCAGCATGTGCTGTAAGTTCCGTTGACCATTAGTCGTTGTAGAATTCGCTCGTTGCTCTTTTGTAATCATTATAGGAGTCACAGGACGAAGGGTCAGTGCGTCCTGGTCATCTTAGGACCCCGGGAGTCTGACGTGATTATACTCTTACTAAAACACCTTATTTTTTTCCCCAGGCGTCTGCCGAACGATTCCTCCATCACTGAAGATGTTCTATGGGCACGTGTTCTGCAACGAATGTTTTAAGACGCACGTTTTATCGCGATTTAGGGGTGAGAGTCCGCGCATCCATTCCAATAGCTGGTGGATGCAGTGGGCGCCTGGCGGCAAGCCGCAAGAGGCTGACTGTAATAATGAAAGCAAAGGTATTTCTATAACTCAATAATTCGCCCAAAGTCGACGTGTCGACGTCAGAAATCCCCGAAGTAAAATTATGCTAAAGAAACATGCAAATTAGATGATTTCCGTTATTATTGGATTAATTTGATAGCTGCATAGCAAAGCAGTCTTTTTATTAATTTCATTCGTTTTGTTTTTTGAACCAGAAACGAAATCCGAGAACCAAGCGACACAGGAAGAGCCACCGAAGAGATGTATCTGCGCGCGCTGCCTCCAGGGTGTTGACGATAGCAACAAAGTAGACGTCGGCGGCCAGAGTTTCCACCCTCAATGCGCCAAGTGCTGTAAGTATATCAGAAGTGAATCTGATTATATATTTTGGTACCTAAAAACCAGATTATCGTGTCGCGATAACTATAGCTCAAGATACAGTGATCACCAAAGAATAGTTCTACTTAAAAACTGATAACATTTTATAATAGTACCCTAAATTCCAGATTTCTGCCACGCAATCCCAACCGACAACCTCAAGATCTACTACGGGCAAGTCTTTTGCGAAGATTGTTTCAACAAGCACGTCCTGAACAGAAATAAGGACAATCCATCAGAGTTCTTCAAGAACTGCTTCGAACAGTGGCAGAATAATACTCAGTTTGCTGAGAATATGAGGGAGTTCCTCGCTGGGAACAAGGAGAGCGCACCATTTATATTCATGATGCAGGGGCAGCAGCCGCCGTTCTGTCGATGTGGCACCGGCCCGCAGGATTGGTTTCAGAATAATGAGCCCAAGAAATGTACGTTGGCCCATGATCTTTTAGCGTAGTCAATTTACCAGTTCACTTTCCAAAATCCCTTAATTTATCTTTGACATACTCCGTTGTTTGGGGTAACGCCGTCCCCAGTAAATGCGAAATTAAAAAAAGTCCGCTGTTCCTGTCGAATCATCCCACTCCTTTCTAAATAAATTGAAGGGTTTATTTCCAACCGTGGACATGGATTTGGTCTGCATAGTTTAGAACTGATTTATATTTAATTTTACCACACATGTCTTGTCAATTGAAGCTTGTCTGTTGTTGTAGGCCTTGTGCACCGCAATACAGTTCACCCCTTAAGCGAAGATGAGCGTGAAACTAGAATACAAAGTAGGTACACGTAGTGAATCAACTTTCCTTGTCATTTTATAGTAACCTAACCAGCTTCATAAGATTCATTTCTTGATCAAAGGAGTAGAAAATGTAGTAATTGTAATAACTAGCTGATAACCAATAACATCTCCCTTTTAGGTGCGTAAGAGTTGAATATGAAAAATTTTCACAGCTGCAACACCTGCCGTTTCAATCGGGGACGATTCGTTTGGCACCTGGGACTTGTCGTTCGAGAACCGGACTGAAGTCTCCGATATTCCTGAATCGTGCAATGCCATCGATGAATCAGCAAATGTGGAAAATTGTAACGTGTCTGCAGCAGAAAAAATCGAAAAGCTGACAAAATATCTACACGAGAGAGGTCTAAGCGAACCTGAAAAACGCATGAAAAAATGGAAAAACTACAATGACAATGATAAATTATCGATTGGCTCGGATGACGAGCCTTCGTATTGTGGATGGGTTGATCTACAAGACCCGAAACTATGTAGAGCCCAGTTGGATTGTCCTAAGTGTTTGTGGCAGTGTGGTCCTATTTATGTAAACAGTGATTATTTGCAAAAAGAAGTTTGTTGCGGAGAGATTTATGAATAAAAATGTGGTGTCAATCTTTACTTTCGTTTTATTCCTTATGGCTCACATGCTTAGGTGTATAGGCACGACAGATTACCTTTCATTACATTCAGCAAATCCAATAAGCAAAACACCCTTTTGACAAGTCAATTCCCTATTCACATTGATGGCGCACTCAACAAAACTTAACTGACCCCCACACTAGCGTTTTTCGAGCGTCGTCGTCATGTCAGCGTCCGCACAGCCTCGACGCCGCGGCGACGTGACGTCAGCGCTGGCCGGCTACGTGACGCTTTGCTGGCGTCGCGTTATCGCGGCGTCGACGTACTTGTTCGTAAAAAACATTGCGCTGGCCCCGCGTAAGCCGGCAGGCACGCTCGACAGACGGCCAGCGCTGACGTCACGTCGCCACGGTGTCGACGTCGCGTTGACGCTGTGTGGACGCTGACACGACGATGACGCTCGCAAGACGTTAGTGTGGGGGGGGGGGGGAGGGTCACTAAATTTCAAATTCCCCCGAGATTCTGAAAATTCTGCAGAAACATTAGCGTTCCTGCACACGGTGCCGTCACCGCGGCGTCGCCGCGCCGACGCCGCTTCGCGCGCCGCTTCGCGCGACTCGTATCTTAGTCCATTGAAAAGTTACATTTGGGGTTGCGTTTCTTAGAGGACGCAATTATATTTTTTTGATGAGTAGGGGGGGTCAGTGTAAAGCTAAAACCAAGTTTGTGGGTCGCCACCCTTGTCCCCCGGCCGCCATCTTGAAAATAGGGGTTGAAAAGGTTTTCACGATATATCTCCTAAACTGTTTATCCGATTTAAAAAAAATCTTGACATTTTTGTTGCAAATTAAATTCTCTACAACTTTAATCCGCAACTTTTTGTCATAGAACTATAAATAAAAAAGTTATAAGCGAAAATGTTCAGAATTCCAGAAAAAAAAAAATATTTTTCGATATAACTTTTTTTTAGCATTTTACGAAAAAATGATATCAGACCATTTTTGTAGATAGTTTTTTGAGGAACAACTTTTATTAACAACATTTTTTCATTAAGTCAATAGCTAAGGTTTTACAGCGCTCCGAAGTAATAGGCCAGTGCTTTTAGCCTCTAAAAACGGTAAAAAGTGAATAAAATAATAGTAGGATGAAACCCATTAGAAAAGGAGGAGAATATCATAAAAATGATAGGAAAAATAAATTACGGGCGATCTGAGGTCGGGAAGTGGGGGGAAAGGGGGGTTAAAGTTAAAAAAATGGTTTATCTCAATTTCCGGCAAAACTACAAGTCCTATGAAAAAAAGTTAAATGGCAAAATTGTAGGTAATAAAAAGACCTACAACTTTTGTATTGACACTTTTTCACATAACCTCAAAATTTATGTGAAAAATTCAAAAAACCAAGTTTTTGGAGTTTAATTTTTATCTTTTACAATAATTATTTTTTTTCCACGAAATTTGGTGAAAACTTGCCTTTTTATGTCCCAAACACACTGTAATTTATTTTATTTAAAATAATTATTTTTTAACCTTATTTTGACTTAATATCGAAAAAACACCCTAATTTTCAATCGAAAATTCTCGCGTCAAAATATCACTTTTTTTTAAAAAGTCAGTGGTCTTTTTGTTTGTTGAAATCTCTACTTTCTGATGGTATAAAAAATATTTACATTTCTATGGTAAATGTTCTCAGAAAATATAAAGAAACGCTACGAAATAACAGGTAGTAAGGCCTGAAGGTTCTGAACATTTTCGCTTATAACTTTTTTATTTATAGTTCTACGACAAAAAGTTTCTGGACCAAAGTTGTAGAGAATTTAATTTGCAACAAAAAATGCTAACAATTTTTTTTTATTAAATTAATAGTTTAAGAGATATATCGTAAAAACCATTTCAACCCCTATTTTCAAGATGGCGGCCGGGGGACAAGGGTGGCGACCCCACAAACTTGGTTTTAGCTTTACACTGACCCTCCCTACACATCAAAAAAATAAAATTGCGTCCTCTAAAAAACGCAAGGTTAGGCCTAAAAAATGTAACATTTCAATAGACTATCTACAGTGTTGTTGCGCGGCGTCGTCGGCGCGGTGACGGCATCGTGTGCAAGAACGCTTATCTTCAATCATTTTTTTTTAAAACGTTGCCCCACACGGAATGTGGATGCGTTTACAAACATTCAATAACACTTGCACAAAAACTCTGACCCGGAACAATTTTAGTAGTCCCGTGCGGGATCGAACCCGCGACACGCAGCGCAGCGACCAATTATTGCTCAGCCACTACGCCAAACGTGGCTTACGTGGCGTCATCATGACAATGACACATTGTCCGCCGGTATCAACTAGCAGATTCTCGCGGTTTCACCAACGTCCTCAGGGAACTACCTACGTACTTCACGCAGCCACCGGGTAGTCTCCAGGGTTTTTCAACAGATATTTTATCAGCATTTTGATAAAGTGAGCAATCATCTCCATTAAAAACGAAACTCAATAACTAAACATTTTTATTTAGTTTACAATACATTACAATTTTTAACTCACTTTTGGACAGAAATACTCTATTTAATACACTTTTCACTTTCAACGAACAATTTATCTTGGGTAAATCCCGTAATTATTTGGGCACCTCCACAGCCTCTTCCTTTGAATCTTTTTTTGTTATATCTCCGGAGCAGTCGTTCTTGCTGGGCGAAAAGATGTACTTGTAGAAGCAGTCAGTGCAGAAGACGTGGCCGTAGTAGCTCCTCGAATGAGCAGGAGGCGTATGGCAAATACCTGCAAATATTAGTAACTAATTATCGGTGGAACTTTCATTTGAACTGTCATTTGTTTGTAAAAAAAATATAAATTGTAATCGATCGATTGTAATTTTATTAATTGTGAACTAGTAATGAATTAATGATTACACAAACGCATTTTTTATTCTTACGGCGAAAATTTAAAATACTAACAGCACAATCCACAATTTGTCCTATAGTTATTATACAAAATCTTATCATCTCTTTCATTTTTGCAGTTGCTTCGCATGTCTTGAGGAGTTATTTCTTCCATTTTACTTAAAAATTATTCACAGAAAATTTTGAATACTATCCGTCCCAGCAATTTGAATTTGATTGACAATAAAATTGAGCTTGTCAAATTCCTTTATTTTTGTTAATTTTTGTTTCTTTAAATAAAATTATGGGCCTGGTACATTTTAATTCAAGCATACTTTTCAAATGATTAAACTGTCCACGGTAAACTTTTTGGTCATTACTAACTTTAAAAATGCTTGTGGTATAATCCTACCACATTAAATTTACAAGTATCGTATCGGACTTCTCATTCTAACTTACGCATTTTCCGTAAACACTAGCGCTACAGACTTGAATACTTCGCATATCGAATCTAATCGTATAATATTCCAAATTGACAACGGAAAGTAGCAACAAACAATTTTCAGGCGTGGCTTTTTAAAAGAAAACAGATAATTATGAATTAAATTGTGCCTAAAATAAGTTAAATGCATGCTTTTCTCGCTTATAACTTACGTAGGAGTGTTTTAAATGGTGAAAAAATAGTAAAAGTAGTGACTGAATACATTAAAAAATAGGGCGTTAACTGCCGTAGAATTATAAAATAAACATGTACGGACGAAAGACGCCTTCGACTTATCGATCAACGCCGTCAGTGTATTCACATTACACTGGAAAGTAAGTAATCCAAGTTACATAAAAACTTCTTATTGGAAAACCGTAGTATTCCGTATCAAAATGACACCACAGATTGCATTGATGTTTTGAAAAGTTTTCTAGCAAACTTTTTTACGTTTAAACCTGCAATTTAAATAGGAAATATTATTGAATACAAACAGGTACCTATTTTATAATGTAAACTTTACTTCTATGAAGGTTCATCGACCCCCTAATGTTGATAGCTTGACTATTTTTTAATTAGGCTCTGAATCTCTACTAAAACTCATCTTATTTGTGTGGCTTAGAGCTAGTTTAGATGAGTTGGCGGTAAACCAGGGTTGAGCACTAGAAAATAAACTATTCTTAAAGTTACAAAAATAGTTAAAAGTTGACGATTGCTTTTACTTATACTAAGGCCCAAGTTCACCGACAAGATAACAGTCCGATCAACTCAAAACAGCTGTTTACCATAAATTCAAAATTCTGTCTTACGATGGATACCTTATCATTTGGGTTTTTTATTTGTATAACTATCAATTACCAATCTTATGTTGGACAAGAAGTGGATAACACGAAAATCCCCGCATTGTGGTTAAAAATCATTTTTATTTAACGGGGCGATTAGGTAACCATTTGTCGGCGAACTTTGGCCCTTAAACTACCAGATAATAGTGGCTAGCAGATAATAGTGCTATAATTCCTTTGTCAAACCAAACTATAGTCTGGGTCATCATGGTATACCATATGTACCTGTACATAGATCTGAAAATGACAATAAAATCTTTATTTGCAGATCATCTACAAATCTCCGCTCTTCAAAGTCAGTTAGGTCACTGAGATTGCCATGGTATCAGAAGCCGATACTCCACGATGCATTCTTCTTGGACCTTCAGAGAGGATCACTGCTTACTGGCTTCTTTACACTGGTAAGTTTTATCCTAAACTAGCTGTTGACCGCGGTTTCACCCGCGTTCCGGGGGAACTACTTCACGCACCCGGATAAAATGTATCCTAAAACCTTCTCCAGGATCCCCTCTATCTCCGTACCAAATTTTAGCCAAATCGGTCAAGCCGTTTTCATGCTGTCGTGACAACGGAAAACGGGTTTCATTTTTATATATTAAAAAAAACGAAATTAAAATCAAAAGTTAGTAATCAATAAGTCTAGTAATCTGAAGTTAAACCATTTCTAAGCTAATCCTTACTTAACGTCGTAATCCTAATTAAGCTACTAACTTAAGGTCGGATTAACGGTAAACAGAATTAATGAGTGATGTGATGAGGAGGAATGAGGATTATGTAGTGAGAAAGGTTTTGGACATGAATGTGGATAGATATAGAGGAAGGGGACGACCGAAGAAACAATGGATGGATTGTGTGAAGGTTGATATGATTAGAATGAATGTTACTAGCGAGATGACGGCAGATAGAAGAGTATGGAAGAAGAAAACATGCTGCGCATAAAATTGGGATAAGGGCAGGAGGATGATGAGAATTAATGAGTGAGATTTTTGGTAATCCCTTGATAAGCAGCAGATTAAAATTAATCGGACTATATAAGTAAGACGGTTAGTAGTCAGCACTGTCTATAATACTTTTCCTTTTGTATGTCTATGAGATGTCATAGAGAATTTTTTGTTCTTGTAGTATGCACATTTTTATACTTGACTAACACATATCAGGACACGCACACTCTAACAAATGCATACACACGCACACTCACACACACATACATACAAACACACACACACACATACATACAAACACACACACACATACAAACACACACAAACACACACATATACAAACACACACATACAAACACACACACACATACACACATAATTTTAGTTTAGTTTTCTTGTGATGTTTATCTTGCAACACTATTATAACCGTTGCATTTGTTTCCCTACTTTTGGAATTTTTTGTGTCGAAAGACACTGGATTCTGCAACACAGTAACCATGGAGTTTCTTGCTCGTTCTTCTCCATAGGAATCTACGCTTTGGAACGAGCAAATAGCTTCAATTTTTCTTTTTTTTTGACTAACGGACTGACTCTTAATAATTTGACAATTCAAAAGTGCCTGTAAATGGTCTAATTGAAATATATGTTTTGAATTTTTGACAGGGTATCCTAGTGTGGGATCCAGTGTCACCAAATAATTGTGTATACTTTTTTGGAAAAATAAACCTTATTAACCTTAACTTAATCTGTATTTTATATTCTAGTTCATGGCCCTGTTCACGTTTGCGGAGAGCATCTTTGACCTGTACTGCTTGTACATGGCAACACCAGGGTTCACGCACACCGGGTACTACGTCATTAGCTATCAGTTTGTCTATGTTGGCAGTCCTCCAGGTAAATATTTCAGTTTAGACCTACTAAACATATTATCTACACTAATATTATAAAGAGGAAAACTTTGTTTGTTTGTAATGAATAGGCTCAAAAACTACTGGACCGATTTTAAAAATTCTTTCACCATTCGAAAGCTTTATTTTGGAAAAAAATAGGGTTCCATCAGATATTTGGGTTTTTCGGACACAAGGTGTAAGAAATCAACCAGAAAAGTTATTTTTTTTGCGTACGCTACTAATCTCAGAAACAACTGGTCCGATTTGAAAATTCTTTCAGTGTTAGATAGCCCATTTATTGAAGAAGGCTATAGGCTATATTTCATCACGCTAAAACCAATAGGAGCGGAGCACCACTATTCCACGCGGACGAAGTCGCGGGCAGAAGCTAGTTTTAACTAATTTTATAAATGTGAAAGTCAATTTGTTTGTTTCTTACACATTCACGGTTAAATGGTTGAAATAATTTGAATCAAATTTGGTTGAGAGATCATCTAAAACAGCTGTTTACCATACATTCAAAGTTGCTTGTTTCAAAGAGTAACACTGTCATTTGAGCTTTTTATTCTTTAAATAGTTGAGCAACCTGAGTTTAAACAGAAGTGGGTTACACGAAAGCTCTCGCTTCATGGTTGACAAACGTTTTTGTTTAACGGGCCGATTAGGTAACCATCTGTTGGTGAACTTGGCCTTAACTCAAGTACATCTCTACCTTTTATTTTGCTGTCCATGGTGATGTCATAATATATAATTCACCACCTTTCCTTTTTTTTTTTTCGGATGGGAAATCATCAAATGACCCCTCCCGCCGTGGGTGGGGCGGGTGGGAGTGTCAGACTCTTACTGACTAAAACCCATCCATGTTCCTTCCTCAGCCCTTGTATTCCGGGGGCGCGGTATCTCTTTCGAACGTCCTGCAGCCCCGGCAGGCTATGGCCCAGTGGGATGGCCCCGTCGCATAATTCACCATCTAAGATACACATTGTGGAATGCAATAAATGATTTGAGTATTGAGGACCTGGTACCTGGCTCTTGGGGGCTCCCAGGAGTTGCTTTAAAATCTGTTATATTTTTTTTCCAGTTCGCAATGTGCTGATAATATTCGCGCTGTTTTCGTGGCTGGGTTCCGCAGCAGTTTTAGTGACGAGCATCATACTCATCAATGCTCTTAGAAAGGTAATTATTTGCTAATTAATTTATTAAATATTTTATTACAATTAGACCATTTACAAGCAAGCACTCTTGAACAAGGGAGCAACAAAATCTTTTTACATATCAATTTATTTATCTTAAATGCTGGCTCTACACTTGATGTATTTGTCCAAATATTTGCATAATTTTATAAACACAAATTGAAACCTATTAATAATTGCATAATGTTCACTTTGCAATTCAGAAATGGCAGAAATATTTAGACAAAACGCCAAGTGTAATGCCGGCATTATATTGTTCAATTTCAATTAGACTATTTACAAGCACTCTTGAACAAGGGAGCGACACAAATTGTTTTATACAATTTATTTATATTTTATTTTATGTCAAAATAAAATATTGTCCCTTTTTATTTTTTGACTCTTTTAAATAACTATACTCCACTTATAATAAGATTAGACATCTAAACGCTACTAAATAACTATACTCCACTTATAATAAGATTAGACATCTAAACGCTACTAAATAACTATACTCCACTTATAATAAGATTAGACATCTAAACGCTACTAACTATTTACTGTTTCTTCAAACGATTTAAAGCTCTATTACTAAGGTGACATGACAAAAACAGATGTAGAATATTATTTGAAATTGTAAACATTATTTTGCTTTCAACACCATCCTTATCAGGACGGAATAGATCTCAAAATCGGTTTAATAAGTTGCAAAAAGAGTTTGGAAGTTTTTCTAATTTTATTGTAAATGAAGTATCGCTTAACTATATTTTCTTCATAAAGTTATGTTGTATATTTTCTAATATACTATGTTATCATCATTATTTATCATCAACTCACTCACTAATTCATTCATTCGTTCACCATTCATGCTGACATCCTGTAGTTAGTTATGCAGGGTAAAAATAAGGTAAGTACAGCACTCGTACGTAACTTACAGTTAACTTTTCATATACTTCATCATCATCTGCCTAGCCTTTTCCCAACGATTTTGGTGTCGGCTTCCAGTCTAAACCGGATGCAGCTGGGTACCAGTGGCTTACATGGAGCGACTGCTAATCTGATCTCCATAACCCAGTTACCGGGTAACACGATATCTGGTTGTCAGACTTTTTGGCTTCTGATTACCCGTAACGACTGTCAAAGATCTACAACCGGGACCAATGACATAGATGGTCACCCATCCACGGACCGACAGCGCCAAGCGCAGCTTAACCATTGATCGGTCGAACCGTGCGGCTGTTACTTAGCCACGAGCTCCTCAACTTTTTATATACTTATTTATTGAGAAACTAGCTTTTCGCCAGCGGGTTTGCCCGCGTCGTCTATACGAATTCAAATTAAAAATGACAGAGTTTCATACAATCTTAGTAGTGGTAGAATTTTGGAAAATCCTTTCTAATCAGTTGCCTACGTCATACAAAGAGCACACCCTCCAAGTTTCAGGTCTCTACGATCAGCGGTTTAGGCTGTGCGGTGATCCGTCAGTCATTCAAGACAAAGCATTTTATATGTATACATCTAAGATTCATAATTTACTAGCTTTCCGCCAGCTGCTTCGCCCGCGTGGGCTATATGAATTCAAATTAAAGATGAACCGCTCGACCGATTTTGTGCAAACTTCACATAAACCATCTACTAAATAGTCCGAACATAGCCTAAACATTTGGTTTGGATAGGTGAGCCCGTTCTTGAGTTATAAAATTACAACGAAAAGTGGCATTGATTTGTATATACATACAGGGTGTCCCAGAAGTCGACGTCAAGCCGGAATCGGGTGATAGGCGAAGTCATAATAGTCGTCAGAAAAAAAAAAACTTAGTAATGTATTTCCAAACTTATAGGTATTTAAAAAAACAAGAAAATCTACACTCTGTGACAGTCTTTTAACTCCTGTTGCTACAAATATTAACTTTTTTTCAATTGTCTTTTTACTATGTGATTCTGGATGATGTATTTTTAATCTGTTGTCTAAAATTTACTGCTACCTGTTCTAGTTCAGAAGAAAATGCCACTTTTTTCCGAACGGTATTTTCTTAAAAAAAAATTGCATAATCTATACTTATAATAAATCTGTAGAGAGGTCAATTCTGTACATGAAATATATTTCCAAAATAACTATCAGGGGGTGATTAGGGATCGATACTGATGCCAAAAATGCAATCAGTAAAATTTTTGTCTGTCTGTCTGTATAAACTCTATAGAAACAAAAACTACTCGACGGATTTTAACGAAACTTGGTACAATTATTTGTCATACTCCTGAGATGGTTATAGTATACTTTTCATCACGCTACAATCAATAGGAGCAGAGTAGTGAAGGGAAATGTTGTCATTTTGTTTAAACGCGCTAATCTCAGGAACCGCTGGTCCGATTTAAATAATTCTTTCAGTGTTAGATAGTCCATTTATCGAGGAAGGCTATAGGCTACATATATCATCACGCTAAGACCAATAGGAGCGGAGCACCACTATTCCACGCGGACGAAGTCGCTGGCAGAAGCTAGTTTAACAAATAATCTTACACCCTGTATATTGATTTTTTTTTTCATTTCCAGGAATACGAGAAACGCATAGTCCCCTGGCTATACTCATTTGGCGTATTCATAGTGTTCCGCCTGATAGCGTTTGTGTTCGCATCTATAGTCAACGACATGATATTCGCGTACAACGTGATCATGTGTCTGTGCTGGATCGTGTTCTGTGTGGCCGGCATGTACGGCTGGGTCCTGGTATATAGCCTGTACCTGGAACTGGCTGATCTGACGAAGCTGGAGGATTTAGCGCATTTGAGGGTAAGATCGTAATCCTTACTAATATTATAAATGCGAAAGTAACTCTGTCTGTCTGTCTGTTACGCTTTCACGCCAAAACTACTGGACCGATATAAATGAAATTTGGTACAGAGATAGAATAGACCATGAGGAACAACATAGGCTACTTTTTACCCGGGTGCGCTAAGTAGTTCCCTCGGGATGCGGGTGAAACCGCGGGAAACAGCTAGTACTATCATAAATGCGAAAGTGAGTTTGTTTGCTACGCTTTCACGGTAACACTGCTTAACCGGTTTAGGTGAAATTTGGTAGAGTTAGAGGTGTCCCTGGAGGCGGTTAAAGACTACTTCCCTCGTGTTGTGTAGTTGCACACACCATCTACTTCACAACTTTTAATCTATCTCTATACCAAATTTTATTCGAATCGGTTCAGCCAAACATACAAATTCATATTCGCAGTTATAAATACAGAACGGCCGGCGTTTCTTAGCGATCCTGTTGAGCTGCACAGCAGACAATTTCGTTCCTAAAATATTAATTGAGCAGACAAACAGCTAACTTCAGGCTCGCCAAGATACATCGACCGTATTGTAATGTAGATTTTTTTCAACTACCATCTGCCTAGCCTTTTCCCAACTATGTTGGGGTCGGCTTCCAGTCTTAACCGGATGCAGCTGAGTACCTATATGGGTGACCACCCATCCACGGACCGACCGCGCCAAGCGCAGCTTAACCTTTGATCGGTCGACCCGTGCGGCTGTTGCTTAGCCACGAGCTCCTCAGCTACCATTTTGATTTTCAACTACCATCGAATAAAAAATAATATGTTTATCCCCAGATGGGTACAATGGCATCCCTCAACGCGTCACTCGCCGGCTCCCGGCCCACTACTCCTCACAGCACGGTATCAACAATGCCAGCATCACAGATATGATACGCGGCCCCGGACCATCCTGATGAGGCTACGCCCCTCGCTTCGGAGCCTTCGCCCCCCGGCGAGGGGAGCCTCGAAACACCCGTGTGAATTTATAAGATTTTTTGGTAAGATACATTGAACTATAAAAAAATGATGTTTAGATCTGCATTCAAAAACGTCTGAAGAACTGCGGTTTAAGGCTTAGTGCCTGTTTCAATATTTCCGTAAAGAATTTATCTATCAGATTAATTATCAGGCAGATAAGTTTAGTTAAACATAGTTCTTGTGAATTTTGTACTAGGTACTTGCGCCGTCCAGTGATTTTTTTAAAGTAGTTTTTTTTTTTCAATTTTTTTATGTGCTTGTAATTATTTTGTTTAGTAGTTTTTGGGATAGATATCACCATATATATTGCATATATCATATATATTGAAGAAAGAAATCCTATTGAAGTATTTAGGCAATTTAAAACGATTTTCTTAGAAATTTGGCCAAATTACACCCAAAATTGTACAGTAACTGTTAATTGATTGCTTAATTATTCTATAGATTAATTACAGCGACATGCATTTTCCACACATTCTTTTAGTTTTTCAATTTAAACTACTCTTGCATTAATTTCATTTACTGTAAAAAAATCATTTAATTATCAATTCACTCGGATGTTAACCGGAGGGATATTGAATGGTCCAAGTATGGCTATAATCTAAGAATATATATTTTTTGTAATTCACGTTTTTACAACGGAATCTTAACTTTTGTCTTCAATGAATCATTATTATCTTATGTACAGGCATTGCAAGCTAAATACTGATTGACTTGACACTAAAAACTCCTATTTTCAAAGTTAATTTCACTATTTTATTGTGTTTCGTGGATCGAATTTGAACTAAATCTTTCTCTATCATTCGTACATGTTTAAACAAGGATACTAATATAAAACAAAGTCACTGCTTATTGGGATATAGATAAAAAAAAACAACTTAATTTTTGACGGTGCGTTTGGCGCAGTGGCTGATGCGCTGCGTGTCGCGAGGGATCCTTAAAATTGTTCCGGGTCTGGGTGTTTGTGCATGTGTAATGTATGTTTGTAAACGCACCCACGATGCAGTAGAAATTCCTAGTGTGAGGCAGAATTTTTTTTTTAAAAGAACATGGTTATATAGTACATGCAAGGTAATGTTTGAGAATCATAGAATATCGCCGTAAAGTTCTGCTATATATTTAGACAAAGCTAATTTATCGTTGTAATAACTATCTAGTTAGTATCTAAGTATCAAGACTGCCTGAATGGTACGGTGGTTGAAAGCGCGACTGCTGAACATGGGGTTCTAGAGGGGTGGAGGGCTAGACAACTGGCAAAAACGCTAGTAGAATAGAATACAAAATGTATGGTAATGACATTCGTTTACGACTAGCTATCTGTCATTCAATGTCATTCCCATACATTTTGTTTTCTATTCTACTAGCGTTTTTGCCAGTTGTCTAGCCCTACAGAACAGATGACGTGAGCACTTCATTATTTTGAAGAAGTCCGCGCTCAACCGTTTCCGGACCAAACGTGACGTCACCCGAAAGATAAAAAAAGCATGATTGTGCTTTATTAACTGCGAAAAATTATAAAATTAATTTCTGGCTTAAAGAACATCACTAAAGCGCTCTTGTGACGTCAGAAAGTAAAATAAAAAGTGACACATTATCTATTTACATACATGGTTATTATTGGACTTACAGAAATCTGGGGGTGCCTAAGGTACACCCCCGCTTACTCCTTTTAGGGGTGAATAGGGATGATGTTATGTTATGACTAATTTTCAAAATAAGCCCTTATTTGTTATAGATTTTCCGTCCTTCAATATTTTAATATTTACTTTTAATTTTTAACTGAAATATTTTAATGTTAAGAATCTCATATTATTGATGTATATTTTTATCTTTATGTGATGTTGTTTATATTTTTTTTATGATATAATATGTGTATGAAAATGTATGGTTTTAAACTTAAGGAAATTGCAATCAATTATTTTTAATTTTTGTAATTTAACTTAGAAATATATATTATTAATTAGTTATTAGACCGTAGTATAAAATATTTATCTTTGTATATTAACGATGTAATGGTTAGCTGACTGCTGACTTTTCGTATTTCATGATAAAATAATATTTGAACTTCTAAGAAAGAGATATAATTATATCAAATGACATTTTACTATAATTTTATCATTATCAATTTCCTGAAGAAATTCTTGAAATGACTGAAAACAGCAAATATATATTTTAGAAATATTAACGGAAAACAAATACAATGCACTTTTGGTAGAGAATATTTCACGTAATTATATACATATCTATGTGTTTACATATTTAAATGGATGTTTTAAAATAACTGCTGTTATGCCATATAGAGAAAAGTATTACAATCACTGTTTGTGCCTTTTTGATAGTGCCTTGAATATACCTAAGCACAATTTTTGTATTTGATTGAACAACTGAGTGATGTAGTTCATTCGTAGTGTTATTCGTTCATTCATTCATTCTTAATTATACTTTTTATCACCCATTAAATATTGATGTCACCTGCATTTTACACAATACTGTTTTAAAAGAAATAGTTCACATTTAAATTTTATTTAAATGCAAAAAATCACTCCGTCGTTGAAAAGTAATATGGACGTCAGAATTCCGCTTATAGTTACATAGATCTGAAGAATTTTATAACGTAAATTGGATAAATGACACCAATATACAATTGACACACTTTATGAGCTGTCAAAACGCGATTCTCCCGTAGATTTATGCCCAAGTTCACCGACAAGATAACAGTCCTATGAACTCAAATCAACTGTTTACCATAAATTCAAACTACTGTCTGTCGATGGATACCTTATCATTTGGGTTTTTTATTCCTAAAACGGTCGATTAACAATCCGGGGTTGGACAAGGAGTGGATAACACTAAAATTCCCGCTTCGTGGTTGAAAAACATTTTTATTTAACGGGCCGAGACAATTTGTAAATTATATATTGATTTCAAAGCAACAAAATTTATATAATTGTATAGTTAACTCGAAATTCTCTCGTCTAGCTCCGTATTAGTCTGACATTAATAATAACTACGCTTTGTAATGTACTGACTAACTTTAGTAATGTAGACTAGTTGATTAAGTTCCGTCCAACGCGCATTTTTTACTATACAACTTATATTGTACCTACATAGTGTGGAATAAATTTTTAACTAAGAAAATTTTAATGTTTTTTTTTTAATTTCTTTCCAACTGTTATTTTATTTACCTTCTCCTCAGAATTAGTGGCTAAATAACGACCGTGTGTCCGGTTAAGCGGTACTTACCGCGGTCAGTACATGGATAGGTGACCGTATTAAATTGTTGAAGGGGATTTCGTCATGTCGGGGTGGCTCTGAGTCATACGGCATCACTTAAACGTCGCTAAGGGAACGTACTCATACTTTGAGAATTCTGATGGCGCCAACCCGCTTTGAGTAAGTGTTGTCATACTTGTACCGTCGCTGTGTGAAAAGAGGCCTGCGCCCTGTAGTGGGACAATACAAGGCCTTAATTAATGGTTATATGCCGCCATTTAGCAACAAGGTTTTTTTTAAAGAAATAATTTATCTATTATATAAAAATGAATCCCCATTTCCCTTGGTCATCGCATCACGCGTGAACGGCTGGATCAAATTGTTGAAATTTGGTACGGAGACAGAGGGGACCCTGGATAAGGTTCTTCCCTGGAGAAACTTCCGTCGGGACGCGGGTAAAACCGCGGGAAACAGTTAGTAGAAAATAAAACCAATGAATAATGAAATATATGTTTATTACAACAATTTACATAAATTCACTTTTAGAAATATAGATCTTTTTACAGTAACGATTCATGTTCCCATTTGGGCTTTGAGTCGATTTAGTTTAGTATCGACTAATCATTTAGTCGATTGTAGAACGATAAGAAACTGGATTCTCGCATGTTTAGTTAAACACTCATTAATTTCTTTGAGTATTATCTTATTAACAAACATCAGATATATAAATATTTTATAATACATATTGAAATTATTTTAAATACTTTGAAGTATAAAAACGTTTTTCATATTTAAAATATCGACTATCAGAGAATTTTCGGTCACATACACAAAATGATAAGTGGAAACATTTTGACAACTCAACCACCTCTCTCTTTCTCGCTCTACCCGCTAAACAGAGATGGTAATAGATTCAATTTTTGTTCGTAGTATTGTGTGATTCACTCATTCTGAAATTATATAGTTGATAAGGTGAGGTAAATAGGACAAAATATGGAACTTCATTAAAAAAATATAATAATATCTTAATTATCAATATATTAATTATCACACAAGCACAAAGCTTTGATGTTAACAAAAATAATATTTGATCATAATAACAAAAAATATCTTCATTATCATAGCACTTTCCTCGACAAACTTAATCACATATTGAGGGAAAGAGATGGAGCTATATAGAAGTAATAGCATTGTCCCTTCACTGTTATTTTTCATCATACAATGTTTGTATTAATTTAAAAGTTACAATAACTAGTATACCTACAACTTGTATAAGCTGTACCTTATAGCAAAATTATTGGGACTTCTTATTTTTTCGTGTCAATATTTTTTATCTGGCCTTTCACCAGATGGTAGCTTGCATTTGTTTTTGTTTTAGGGATGAGAATTTGAGAAATCATCATTCTGAGGGGATTTTCAGGGGGGGTCATCGTCCAGGGCCAGCCCCAAAGCCCCTTCGGTCTGTAGGTTTACAGATTTATCTTGCGGCGATCTATTGATCATCCAATGGATTTTAAAAATTTTGATCTGGCAACACTATTTTTGCGACTCAAAAGCGAACAAAATTATTTGTTGCTTTTTGGCGCCCCTTGCACTCTACAACTAGAGTGATCGCTCTTTCCTCCCTCTCTACCTTGCTTTAGGCTGCAGGATGTTGGGCTAAGGGATGTTCGAAAGAGTTACCGCGCCCCCAACTTAAAGGGCTAAAGAAGGAACATGGATGGGTTTTAGTCAGTAAGAGTTCGACATTCCCTCCCGCCCCACCCATGGCGGGAGCAGCCATTTCATGATTTCCCATCCGAAAAAAAGGCATGCCTTAGGTGTCACTTAGATACCTGACTTCAAAACTAATATGAATCTGTTCTCATATTTTCATCATCATAGGCCTACTTCATATCCCACTGTTGGGCAAAAGCGTCTTCTCGTGCAGAGAAGGCTTCTTGTATTTTAATACTCTAGCTTTCCGCCAGCGTAAATAAAAAAATATGACAGAGTTTTATACAAACTTTGCCCCCCTTTTTCACCCTCTTAGGGGTAGAATTTCGGGAGTGTAAATTGATGAAAGCGATTGAACCGGAACGGAAATGCGCTATGATAAAGAATTTACATAATATTTGGTGGTTTATATAAATGCTACACATTTGGAATTGATGACATAAAATTAGATATTAACTAGGAAAAAATACTTAAATGTGTTACAGATGTATTTTCAATACCTATGTTACATTATGTACTATGAAATTTACATAAGACATAAAGCAATAAAACTAAATGAGGATTATTAATCGAAAATGCGAATAGTATTAAAATTCTTATAAATCTGTACACTACCGCTCATGCTTATTCAAGTAAAAAATGTTTTATGATGTACACTATACTCCATTTACAATAAGATTTGACATTTAAACGCACCGTATTTACCGTTTGTTCAAACGATTTTAAGCTCTATTACTAAGGTGACATGACAAAAACAGATGCAGAATATTTTTGTTATTGTAAACATTATTTTGCTTTTAACACCATCCTTATCAGTATGGAATAAAGGTCAAAATCGGTAGAGCTGCAAAGAGACTAGAAGTTTTTCTAATCTTATTGTAAATGAAGTTTAACAACTTACAATTCTGAAAATATTTACAAAAATAACGAGTATGAATGCTTAAAACAATTGGTTCGCGGGATCACGGGTTACCCCAGCAAAAATCATCATGTTTAATACTATTATATATAATATATTTTTACATATTTGTGTATATTTATAACAAGTATATATTCAAATATACATTTATCACCGGGGTATTATAATATCCCATTCCTGTAGTATTCTAGTTCTAGGATACTCCAGCCTAACACGATTACAAAAGCTAGTTTTTTTGGGGTAAAACATCCCCAGAATTAATTTCTATACTGAAAATAAATACAAGAAATATTGTAACATTACAAATTTAAATAAAAATAATTTTGATACATACACTGATTTAAATAATATCATTTCAAACAGATTCAAATGACTATCGAAAAATATTTCCAATATTTTTATTTTAAGACTTTAGGTTAAACCAAAAAATGCTTAGATTTTTGAATCCCTCGAGCATCTTATATTTTATTTAAATAAAAATTATACAGTTTTCTAAACACACATTTTGTGCATTATCTAAACACGGTTATTTTCAATGAATAGACCGTATTGTTAAATGCTTTCAAATAATTTTAGCACATAGCTCATTATTCACCATTGGTAAATCGAAAAAAAGCGTATTTATCATACATGGGGTTAAAAAATACCCCAAGCCAGGTGCAAAAAGGCTTTTTTGTAATAGTATACAATTTAAAAGGTTAACAATAACACAATGACAATAAAACCAAGTAATATCCACAGTTATTTTATAAAAAAAATCATCATCTGCCTAGCCTTTTCCCAACTATGTTGGGGTCGGCTTCCAGTCTAAACCGGATGCAGCTGAGTACCAGTGTTTTACATGGAGCGACTGCCTATCTGACCTCCACAACCCAGTTACCGGGTAACATGGTAGTACCCCTTGGTAAGACTGGTTGTCAGACTTTCTGGCTTCTGACTACCCGTAACGATTGTCAAAGATTATTTTATTTTATAAAAAAAATAAAATAATAAAAAACAAACCACTCTGTATTCTTAAGAGATAATCTGAATTTTACAAAAAAAAAGAAGTGTATTCCTATACAATTTAAACTTACCTTTAAATAATAAAACATACAAATTCTAATCAAATCCATAATTTAATTAAAAAAAAAAACAAGATCAACATTTAGAATTACATTTTATAGTTCATAGATGGCGCTTGCGATGCCAAAAAAAAACTATATTTTTCCGAAGGGCTTAGCAGTTATGTAAGGAAACCTATTTCCAACTCTGGGGATTGCCAGATACTGGACAGCTAATGAGAACTTTCGCTTAAAAAAAACTATGATTTAATTTTGCCTGGTTCTGGAATGGAACCCAGTAGTTCGCTTAAAAGCCACCCTTACAACAATCATTATATAAAAAAATATAGCTTTCCGTCAGCGGCTTCGCCCGCATTTAGCCAATGGATACAAAAACTCGACAAATTATATACTAAAACATTCCTCTTGAATCACTCTATCTATTAAAAAAACCGCATCAAAATCCGTTGCGTAGTTTTTAAGTTCTAAGCTTACATAGGGACAGACAGTTTTTTTTTTTTTTTTTCTACATGACCTCTTGCAGGGTGCTTCTAACAGCATTCGACCTGCTTAACCGGACAATGGACAGACAGAGGGAAGCGACTTTGTTTTATACTATGTAGTGATGCAAAAGTGTTTCTTTTAGTTTACAAATAGATGGCGCTGTGTTAAGACATCGCAAGCGCTGTCTACCAACTTTAAAATAAAAATACACTCAATATATGTATAGTCAAGTACTGTATCTGTGGGCGGTTGTACCTTGTACCTTTGGGCATTGTCTATTACAAACAAAATTATACTCCATTTACAATAAGATTAGACATTTAAACGCACCCCATTTACTGTTCGTTCAAACGATTTTGAGTTCTATTGCTGAGGTGATAAAACAAAAAACAGATGCGGAATACATTTGGTATTGTAAACATTATTTTGCTTTCAACACCATTCTTATCTATACGGAATAGAACTCAAAATCGTTTGAACGAACGGTAAATGGGGTGCGTTTAAATGTCTAATCTTATTGTAAATGGAGTATATGTAGATAAGAAAAAAAAAATATTACCATCTCGATAACACTGTCTTCCAATAATAAAAAAAAGCTTTCTAAGCGGCTCAGCCGTTTAACTTCCGTTTCTTTCAGGGTGAATGTAGCTTTCCAATGGTGAAAGAATTTTTGAAATCGGCACAGTAGTTTTTGAGTTTATTCATTACAAACATACACACAAAAATACAAATCTTTCCTCTTTATAATAGTAGTGTAGATTTGGCTTGGAATTTAATGATGTTTAAAAGTACAACCGTTCACAGTACGACTTAATATACAGCAGTGTTGCCAACTTAACTGTCAAGTCCTTTGTGTTTGCGCTTCATCCTCGCGTAGGGTCCAATGTCCGGGTCCATTACGAAGTCGTATAGGACCTTGGACCAGCTGTCGTGGTGGGGTAGATTGTCATAAAATTCCGGGGCGATGCGGCGTACCTTTAAAAGTTATAACAATTTTATAAACAAACGAATGCAATTGAGGCCCTTAGGGCCTGTTTCATTTTATTTTAACAAATAAATTACTCTCTTTCAAGAGAGCTTTCTTTCAAACCGAGACAAAAGAAATAGTTTTTAATAGAAAATTAAAAACATATTTAATACAAAAATGCTTTTACTCTATAAAAGTTTTTTTTTTCAATAAACAAACAAAATATATATAAACAACATAATAAACATAAAACAAAATATAATAATATATATCACACAACTCTACATATTATTTGAACAAAATTGTATAAATAATAATAATATTGTTTATACTTAATTAAGATTTAATTTGTATAGTTAATTTTTTTAATTTTTTTGTAGTGTATTAATTATATTGTACTAATTAGAGCCCTCTAAATTTGCAACGCCTGGAAAAGGTGCTAGGCTGGACATTATTATGTTATATTTAAGAACTTGTAACCCTAGTGTGAAAATAAATATTTTGAGTTTGAGTTAAACTCTAAAGTTAATCTTCACTTTAATTGATTGATTGGATGATTGTGAAACGCAAAGAAAGCTAACGAAAGGATTTAACCTCTATGTAATTAACTGGTTGCGTAACAATATATACCTTTACTTATTGATTGTGAAACGAACCCTAAACAGACCCTAAATATGATGAATATGACTCGAGAAAGGTTAGACCGTTTTATAATTATCTTGTTAAAAAATTGAAAATTGCCTTTATCATAAAAAGCTTATAAGTAAACAGGAGGATCGTGGCTAAGTAACAGCCGCACGGTTCGTCCGATCAAAGGTTAAGCTGCCCTTGGCGCGGTCAGTCCGTGGATGGGTGACCATCTATGTCATAGCGAGACTCCTCCGTGCCTCGGAATGCATGTTAAGCTGTTGGTCCCAGTTGTCATTTATAGATCTTTGACAGTTGTTACGGGTAGTCAGAAGCCAGAAAGTTTGACAAGCAGTCTTACCAAGGGGTACCGTGTTACCCGGTAACTGGGTTGTGGAGGTCAGACAGGCAGCCGCTCCATGTAAAACACTGGTACTCAGCTGCATCCGGTTTTGACTGGTAGCCGACCCCAACATAGTTGGGAAAAGGCTAGGCAGATGAAGTAAACAGGGCAAAAAAACTGAAACTTGGTCAAAATTCCAGTCTTTTTGGTCCTATTATGAGGTACTAAGAACTATTGGTATAGGCTCACCTCTGGTAGCTTACTGCCAGGCACCGCCGGGAAGTCGTGATGCTCGTTGTGGTAGCCCACGTTGAATGTGATCCAATTCAGGGGACCATAGTACGAGTACGTCTCATAGCCTTTCTTGAACATATAGTGTTCTGCTACGAAGTGGCCTAAGAAAATATTTAAAAAAAAACATTTAAGGCTGAAAATTTGTTTTTTATTTTCTAAGTGTAAGGTATCCTAGTGTCTCGGAAAGCACGTTAAACCAGCTTCAATATTTAGACCATGGGTTGAATAAAGAAACACTCAGATTTGGGCTTTTATAAAAGGAAATGTCATGGCATCAGATACTAAAGTGGCTCGTGGCTGAATAAAGCCCCATGGCTCCTTAAAAATACCGAGAATCTTCAGTGCCTCTGAAAGCACATTAAGCTGTTGGTCCCGACTGTCTTTTGTTGATCTTCTCATCATGTGGGCTGCAGGATTGCTTTTCCTATCCGAAAAAAGCCTTTAATCCGATAATATCCTTACTAATATTATAAATGCTAAAGTAACTCTGTCTGTCTGTCTATCTGTCTGTTACGCTTTCACGCCAAAACTACTGGACCGATATAAATGAAATTTGGTACAGAGATAGAATAGACCCTGAGGAACAACATAGGCAATATACTTTTTACCCGGGTGCGCTAAGTAGTTCCCTCGGGATGCGGGTGAAACCGCGGGAAACAGCTAGTGTTATAATAAAAGTACAAACCTGCAACAGGGTGGACACCCATAGCCATCACAGCACCAAGCAGTAGGTATCCAATCGCTTTCCATCCTAAAACACAACAATACCATTGTAAAAATTACGAAGTTTTTATTGCTACTAATTCTTACTAATATTATAAATTCATTAATTTATACGATTATTTTTCAGGTTAATTTGAGAACAGCGCTGTGGGCTGTATTATAGCATATATTTTAATGTACATTAAAATTGTATAATGTAGCTGTTTGTTGTTACATTGGAATAGAATAAAAATGCGAAAATAACTGTCTGTTGCGCTAACAAACACAACCTCCAAGTTTCAGGTCTCTACAATCAGCGGTTTAAGCTGTGCGTTGATCCGTCAGTCTTTCAGGACAAAGCATATTATATGTACAGATAGTATTAAAAAAATGGCTCACCAAACAATTTAATGATAACAGCATCGAAGAATAGTTGTATGACTAAATTAATGAGCTCCATAGGAGTGGGGGGCTTCGGTCTGACTATTAGCGGCCTGAAGCTATAGAAGAAGGGCTGCAGGAAGAGCCAGACCAGCTTGCCACCGGTCGTGCAGAACAGCTTCGCTTCTAGCAGCGTCGGGAGATCTGTGTCTATAACTTCGTCGCCTTGGTACTATAAAAAAAATACACCTGCTTTATTTTTGAAAGACCTATCCAATGATACCTCACAAGACAGGATACGTGAGAAAAAAATATTCATCCCCACTTTACCTGTATGGGAGCTACCCTAAAAATATATTTTTCTTAATTTTATTTTACCACTTTGTCGGCGTGATCGATATACATGCGCATACTATGCATACCATGCATGCATGCTATGCCGCGGACAGACAGACAGACGGACATGGCGAAACTATAAGGGTTCTTTGTCGACTACGAAATCCTAAAAAGGAGTTTTGTGTTTTCAGTGAAGTGTGTGTTGTGAATGTGAGTTTCTTTATTCCACGATAACTTCTGAGTGTCTTAACCGATTAAGATGTAGAAGGTATCCTTGTAATTGCATCACTCTCTGATTAACATAGGCTAGGAAAGTCGGCGAACTAAGCATTTTCTTCGCTGACTCATTTTTTTTCTTGCCTATTCCAATTCTAATAATATATTCCAATATTCGAATAAATCAGAGCTGGAAACACTATTTACCAGGATACTCGCATCTCCCGTGCAAAGCAAGTCAACGTTTGACTATTTTTTAAAACGAGGTAAAATATAGAAAGAAGACACTTACCCTATGGTGTTCTAAATGGTATTTCTTAAAGCTGATAGACACCGGCAACCCGATGGGCAGGTTCGCGAAGAAACCAAATAGCCTATTGGCTAACGGCCGGTTGTGGCCGAAGGCTAAATTGTGTGCTATTTCGTGTATGGCTAGAACAAAGAGAAATTCTTTAAGTGCTTTGCGATATAAAAACCGAATGGAGGAGATTTATATAGATAAGTAGCTTTCCGCGTGGGCTATACGAATTAAAATTTACAAAGTTTCATACTTTTGCCTCCCTTTTTTATCCCTTATGGAAATAATTTTGGAAAATCCTTTCTTATCTCTGCTTATGTCATATTAAAAACACACTCTCCAAGTTTCAGGTCTCTACGATCAGCGGTTTAGGCTGTACGTTGATCCGTCAGTCATTCAGGACAAAGCATTTTATAAGTATTAGGTATATAGATTAGCAAGGAAATAAGGATACACAGATATACCTAATATTAAATGCGGAAAACATCTACTTTCAATACGAATGCACATAGCAACTCACAACAACAAGCATAGGTATTATTACTTATCCTTAACACAACAAACTCTTAAAACGTTATACCGCTATAGTCATAATGAGTAACATCAACGGTGACCTTGCAACGACGTTCGCGCTAGACGAAAAACGTACTAATTCACAGCGTCAAGATGTCAACACGCGTGGAAAATTTTCAAATTTCAGGCGTCGATTTGCAGACTAAAAGCTGTTATTTGCGAAACAAAAAATTGCCTATAATCGTAAACCGCTTATTGGGTTTAGATGGAATTTTGAACGGAGACTAGCTTTCCGCCAGCGGCTACGCCCGCGTGGTCTATACGAATTCAAATAAAAAAAAAATTACACAGTTTCATACAAACTTTGCCCCCCTTTTTCACCCAAATTTCGAAAAATCCTATCGTATCGGATGCCTACGTCATACAAAGAACACACCCTCCAAGTTTCAGGTCTCTACGATCAGCGGTTTAGGCTGTGCCTTGATTCGTCAGACATTCAGGACAAAGCATTTTATATGTATAGAAAGATTGAACCCTGAAGAAGGACATAGAATTTTATCCGGGTTCTTGAAGTAGTTCCCTAGGTATGAAACCGCGGTAAACATCTAGTGATTCCATACCCCTTTTTTTCCAGATGGGAAATCATCAAATGACTCCTCCCGCCGTGGTTGGGCGAGAGGGAGTATCAAACTCTTACTGACTAAAACCCATCCATGTTCCTTCTTCAGCCCTTTTTATTTCGGGGGCGCGGTAACTCTTTCGAACATTTCGCAGCAATTCTATACCCTGACATAGACTTAATTCAGTAGTTTAAAAGTTACAATAACAGCATTTTTCATCATCATCATCAACCTATATATTGACCCACTGCTGGGCACAGGCCTCTTCTCATACAGAGAAGGTATGAGCATTGATCACCATGCTTGCTCAAGGCGGATTAGCGATTTCAGACTTTTTAAGTCCAGGTTTCCTCACGATGTTTTCCTTCACCGTTAGTCAGTGCCGTCTAAGATGTACTTAGAAAGTACGTATGACCTCAGAAAAGTCACATTGGTACTTGCCAGGTTTCGAACCCAATCGAAAGAGACAGAGCTTAACCACTAGGCCACCACGACACTCATAACACGTCACAGTATTATTCTCATTCCATAAACCGCTGAATTTAACGGCTTTAGTGCACGACAATGAGTAAGCGGCCTTGAGGCATCATGGACGGTTGTAATATGATAATAATTTACAAATAGCTATCTACAGTAAAGTCCGTTTATAATGACATCGAAAGGAATTGACAAACAAGTCATAATAAGCGGACGTCATACAAAGCGTTTTGTGAAATGAAAAACCTTTTTTATGTAAATATGAATGTACTTAAGTAGTTTAATACATAAACATAGTAATTACATATGTATACATACATATTCAATCAAAATCAAAATTGCACGTAATCAGCACATTATAACACATACAAGTGTATTTTTATTGTAAGTAATCTGTAATTTTTGTCTGCTTTTGTTTTTATGATCATAATTTATTAAAACTGGGTCATAATAAGCGACATGTCACTGTAAGGGAAGTCATTATATCCGACTATTTATAAAGAATTTCATATGAAAACCAAACTTCGTAGTATAGTTACGTCATAATAACCGGTTGGTCAATATAGGCGGAGTCATAATAAACGGATTCTACTGTATTTTCCAGTTTCACACGCTTTCTTAGGGAATTACTTTCTATACCCGAACAAGAAACTATCCAATGTCCCCAGATTTCGATCTATCCCCTACCTATCGATATATCCCACCTGATTTCTCTCCGATCGTGCCGGATTGCCGTCCTATAGGACTATGAGAGTGAGGGACTAGAGAGTACAACTAGGTCTTCGGAAACACTTGTGCCACAGTATAACGATATCTCCATACAGTAGCGCAAAGAATGTACTTTCGCTGAGCAACGGCGGGGGACTCGCGGGGAGGCGGGCAGTGTCAACCGCGTCCCGCAAACACGCTTATTCTGCTGGACGGAGCACAAGGGGCAGACGCGGTCGTGTCTTGTTGAACATTGCTTCGTTTCGTCGTTATTATATTTCCCATTTTGTAACAACCTTAGTGTATCTACTTACGCCGGCGGCGGCATCGCGCGCCATCAAAGGCGTTGCGCTACTGTAGGGAGATATCGTAATACTGTGCTTGTGCACTAACAACTCTTGCAGATTTGGCTGGCTGGTCTCCATCGTCTGGGCAACATTATTAACTTGATCAGAACAAAAAGCTTGTTTTTTTTTTGCACGACCAGCGTACGTGAGACCGTTTTCTCTAGTCTCTAAAATTTATTAGTCGTGGCCTTCAGCAAGGCCGTAGATAAGGCTATCTACGCACACCTGAGGGCTATCGTTGGTAATTCACCGCGATTTGATATGAATCATTCTCTCATTGATAGGGCTCTTAGGCTTCGTCCACATGGCCGAGTCAAAGCGAAGCGTCGCGTAAGAGAACAGTCATGATGGATTGAGATTGACTAGATCGTAGTTGAAGCGCATCGAAGTTTCAATCTGATGCAACAATAGCACAGAATAAGTACTAGAGTATGAAAATGCATGGTGCTGTTTTTGAGGTCTGCGACTGATGCGCGTGGCTCACAACTTACGTATGCTATTAATAATGGCTGACTTTTGTCGAATAAGTCGCGCGCGTCAGCCGGACGCGATCGGCTGCGTTGCATGGAAATGCAACTTAAAGGAAAACTACCATGGCTAAGTAGGCTTTAGAGAAAACAAGAGTTATAGTAGACAAACGAACATACATTACGGACCCTACGCTGACATGCACCTATCCCATTTTTTGGAATGTGAGATCACATTGGATGACCCCAAATAACAAAACTTTTAATCCAGGGCCTCGGTTTCTTAAATCGACTAGAAATTAAAAAAATGCGTGCATACGTTACCTATAAACCTACATATTATATGCACTTACGACGTATATGCCTGTATGTTTATGCCTTGATAGAAAACCGTACTTAGCTGATAGTCAATGTAACATTTTATCTGTTTGAGAGCGCTTCAAATCTTTCACTTGAAATAGACATCTGTTATCACAATTGAAAATACCTGCATTAGTTAAGATTTCATTTCTGTAGGCGTGATTGTAGGTATTTGTGTATGAGTGTCGTGATGTCCAAGTAGTTAAGGCACCTGCATCTCGTCTGCTGATACGAATTCAAGTACCAATGTGACTTTGCTAAAGGCATAAGTACTTTCTAAGTATATCTTAGACATCGTTGACTAATGGTGAAGGAAAACATCATGAGGAAACCTGGACTAAAAAGTCTGAAATCGCCAATCCGCCTTGAGCCAGAGAGATCAATGCTCATGCCTTCTCTGTATGAGAACAGGCCTTTACACTTACACAATAGTAGGCTAGATCAGCGGTCGGCAACCCGCGGCCCGCGGACCCCTTACTTGCGGCCCGTGAGTGTTTGGTAAAAAAGTTTTTACCAAAAACAATACAACCGACTTCCAAAAATACTTATAAGAGTAAAATTAGTTTCATTTAAATGTTAGTGGACCAATACATCGTTCTAGAAGTCATTGTCTCTAAGGTACTGTTGTTAGTATTTTGCCACCGACTCATGAATTAATGAAATACCCTGGATGTATGGCTTCAAGGTAAAAAAAACCGGCCAAGTGCATGTTGGGCACGGTAGGGTTCCGTAGTACGTTTTAGTTGGTCGACTATAACTCTTAAACCGGTTAAACCTAAGTAGCCGTGATAGTTTTCCGTTTAACTTCATTAAATGTGCTACGTCTGTGAATTTTTTCACGCTCTTATCGAAAAAAAAACGCACTTTAAAGCTAGATACATTATTTTGCAAACCGTTCCCTAAATCGAAAAATGGTCTCAACAAACAATCAAGACATAAAAATTGGCATCCTACGAAAAAATCGCGCTCGCTTCGCTCGCGCCTAAAACTTTTCTTTTTTCTTCTCCCATTTACTTGTTGCTACAATTTACGTGACGTTTTTTATTGTGACCCAAAAAATTCGCGCTCGCTACGCTCGCGCCTTCATCTGTCCTTTTCTTTTAGGAGTTTATTTTTACTACATTTTATAAGTCTTTACTCCAAACGTTATTATGCAACAGACAAAACAACTCAAAAGTAATAAAAAGCAACTGTTTTGCAAAAATAAAACAGACTTCAAAATACACTAAAAATTGAAAAATAACTAATACATCGTTCTAAAAGTCGGTGGCCCGGGCTCTAAATCTTTAAATACGCCTCTGGTAACCGGTTACAGAGTTATAGTCGTCAACTAAGACCTACTACGGAACCCTACTGACCGTGCGCGCGTGACCCGACTCGCACTTGGCCGGTTTTTCTATGGGAAATTATACGTAGGTATAAGGCAGAATTTAGGGTAATATCACAAGTGCGGCCCGCCTTTAGTTTATTTTGCTACCTTGTGGCCCTTGCTTGCCAAAAGGTTGCCGACCGCTGGGCTAGATAAATAGGCTGATAATGATAATGAAGATGAGTGTATAACACTTGCAAAAATCAAATTATTTCAGCTTTTTTAAGGATGGGAATCATCAAATAACTCCTCCCTCAATCTTCCTCCAAATTAGAAAATCATGCTGACGGTACAATTTATATTGTGGTGGAGTGGAACGGAAAGAAAGCACATTTTTTGTACCAAATTATACACGACGAGGTTTATGTTATCGGAGTAACAAAAACTGCTAGTCAAAACAAAAAAAAGGTTTCACCCGTCTTTCGGTAAATTTTGGCGCATTTTCGTGGATTATCCTTTAGGGATTATCCAAAAGAGTTACTACGTGTCCTAGAACATATAGGGGCAGTGCCGGTTTTACCCCCATCAGCGCCCTGGGCGAGATTTTTGCGGCGCCCCCTAACTGCAATTCAAACCCATACGGAAAAAACTGGCCAAGTGCGAGTCAGACTAGCGCACCGAGGGTTCCAACATTTGGAAAGAATCGGCGTCGGCGTGATCAATACTGGAAAAGTTTTTAACCAGTGCGCATTTTTTTTGGAGGTTCGGTATCAGTAATTGAACATATTTCTATGTTTAGTAAGTAAAAGTAAGTAAAACGTGGGCATAATCTTTTCGTAATAGCACTACACTGCCTAAGCATGCAAGAGCGAGCTCACAAGTACAATACGACTCAGCTGATATCTACACACAAGCCGACCGGCGAGTTTTAAACAAATTAAGTTCTTAAATGAATATTTTGTGCAAACGATAACTTTTTTTAAGTACTAAGACCTAATAAACTGAAAAATACGTGTTTGTTAAAAAGTGTTGAAGTTTATTTAGACAAAATTTGCGCACTGGTTAAAAAAATCTTGTACATATCCATACCAAATTTCAGCTTTCTTGTACTAAAGAACGCTTAGCTATACCGTGGACAGACAGACAGACAGAAGGTCATGGCGAAACTATAAGCGGGGTGTCCATTATAAATACCAAAAATAGTTCCCTGACTTTTCCCTGATCCAATATTGTCGTCTTATGGAAAATTATATTATCTTGTTTTTAACCAGAGTGTATACTTTGGACTATTTATGTTAAAAATTTAGACCATGTGCATAGGTAGGAAAAGATATATTATCTGTTTTTGGAGTTATAAACCATAAACAGTAAGCTAAGAGAACATCAGAGAAATATGAATAAGAGCGCGAGCGAAGCGAGCGCGAATTTTTTTTTAGGAATATGAGCATCAATATTCTTAGGAATCATATTTGTATTTCATGACTCTTACATTTCCCTGAAAATCCGTGACCACCTATTGCTTCCCTGATTTTCCAAAGAGTGGACACCCCGATTTTTAAAAGTTTGTCTAGTCGCCTATGGAACCCTAAAAATTATAAATAAGAAGGTGAGAAAAAAGCAGAGGAATAAGAGTTAGAGCGCGAGCGAAGCGAGCGCGAAATTTTTTAAGTAATAGTATGAGCAACATAATAATCCTTACTAATATTATAAATGTGAAAGTAACTATGTCTGCCTGTTTGTCGCGTTTTCACGCCAAAACTACTGAACCGGTTTAAATGAAATTTGGTACACAGATAGTCTAGAGCCTGAGAAAGGACATAGGCTACTTTTTACCCGGGTGCGCGAAGGAGTTCACTCGGGATGTGGGTAAAACAGCTAGTAACAATATTATAATAATTGAATGCTTCGTTTTTGGGGGGCCCCGTGACAATGGCGCCCCGAGTGCTCTTATGGTAAAGACGATACTGGAGGGGCACCAACACGCCCATTCTCATTTGCCGGGAAATTGACGACAGCTTTTTTCTTGTCAACTTTTGCATTCTAATGTCAATAACGCAGAAAAACCCGAAATTGATAGACATTTGATGAAAAATTCAAAAAAACTTGCCAAGTAAACTATATGTATGAGGGTAAGTAGGCCTCAAAGAGTGAGAGAATATAAAAAGGGCGCCTGCGGCGCCCCTTCAGATCCGGCGCCCTGGGCGGTCGCCCCACCTCGCCCTACCCTAACGCCGCTACTGTATAGGGGAAGGAAGGAATATGGATAGGTTTTAGTCATTTCCTCTCGCTCCACCCACAGCGGTAGGGTAGGAGTCATTTGATAACTTCCTATCCATAAAAAGGGGTCATCATCTGCCTAGCCTTTTCCCAACTATGTTGGGGTCGGCTTCCAGTCTTAACCGGATGCAGCTGAGTACCAGTGTTTTACATGGAACGACTGCCTATCTGACCTCCACAACCCAGTTACCGGGTAACACGGTACCCCTTGGTAAGACTGGTTGTCAGACTTTCTTGCTTCTGACTACCCGTAACGACTGTCAAAGATCTACAAATGACAGCCGGGACCAACAGCTTAACGTGCTTTCCGAGGCACGGAGGAGTCTCGCTATGACAAAGATGGTCATGGATGGACCCATTCACGGACCGACCGCGCCAAGCGCAGCCTAATCTTTGATCGACCGTGCGGCTGTTACTTAGCCACGAGCACCTCATCCCAAAAAAGGGGTGTGGTAAAGTAATCATCGATATTCCGATATTTTTCACCATCGTTTTATGCAGGTGTCCTCCTTATCATATGGTTAAGTGTTGTTTCCACCTA